>CM057455.1:1423517500-1426230000 GCA_016271365.2 Neoceratodus forsteri
TCCATTCTAAGCAGTGTCCTGCTTAAGCATGGAAAGGTATAGTGGAGCATATTGTATTACAGTAGGAGATACAATGCTGGCTGTAAAAAAAAGTTACTTTTTACTGCACCATACCAGAGATTGGAGCAATGTGTAGTATACATAAATGATATGAGAAGCTTAATCATTTCCAGATTACCATTCCATTGATATGGTCTGCTTCCCAAGGGAATGGATAGTGGTGGACATCATCCCTCTGCACAATGGTGGGGACAGGGTAGGCCCAGGGAACCACAGACCAGTCAGCCTGACTTCCATTGTGGGGAAACTCCTGTCTTTGAGACTATTTTCTAGGAACAGCTGCTTCCTGGAGTCCTATGGTCTCCAGGACAGCAAACAGCATAGCTTTGTTAAGGAGCGGCACTGTTAGATGATCTCAAGAATTCTGTAACTCCTTGTCTCAGATGCTGGACAAGGGCCAAGCATGTGATGTCCTTCACTTTAACATTAGCAAGGCCTTTGATTCAGTGCCCCAGAAAAAGCTAGTGAAGATGTTGGAGGACTAAAAGGGCCCCTGACACCATTAGAAAAACTTGAGAAAAATGTGATATTTAGACACATTTTGAGTTCATGTATTTTTCTTTATTACCGAGGACAGTTGTATCAAAGAGGAATACTGTTCCTTAGCCTTTATCTGCTCTTTCTGCTTGCCTATACCTGACATCATAATCACCTGTTTATGGCATCATTATTTTCTCCACAGCAACAGACGGTGATGTCATAAACAGAACTGTGATGTCAGGTGTAGACAAACAGCCAGAATGGATAGGGCAGCCATCCTGTTTGCATGCAAATGTCCTTAGTAAACAAGCAGTTGTCAATGCTGCATATTCATTGTGTGCACTGGTGTCATGGGGGGGGGGGTATTTGAAACTTGGTCCAGTGAAGTTGTTTGTGAGATATGGTACCAAAAAACATATGTTGAAAATGTGGGGCACAACTATTTAAAAATGGCCACGTTATGCCACTAAGTTGAAAACCCTACTGAAATACAATGACACAGAAAACCCCATTGAAATACATTGAAGCGCTTACCTCAGTTCGCGGTTGGGCTTTGAAGAGTGAAGAGTGCCTGCAGTCCAAGGTAGATTATGGCGACAGACCTCTAGTGGGTAAGTATGGGTTTGAGGGGGTGAATCCTGAGTGGGAGGGTAGGGGGTTTGGTAATGGTGGAACAGACAACGATGGACGTTTTTAATTTTTACAGGGACAAGAAATGACGAGAGACAGTTTTCTTTTTTTCAGGGAGTTTGCTGAAGAGATGAGGAGACTGGGGGATTGGGCACCCCCAGTTTCTGTATACTGTTTGGGGGGGGTTACACAGCGGACAACAATGGATAAACAGATGACACTGGGGATTGGGCACCCCAGCGTCTGCATACTGTTTGGGGGGTTACACAGCGCACAACAATGGATTGACAGATGAGGACACTGGGATTGGGTGTCCTCAGTGTCTGTATACTGTTTAGGGGAGGTTACACAGCAGACAATGATGGATGGTTTTCTTTTTTTAGGATAAAAACAAGCATTGGTCAATGCTGAACTTTTGATGTATTGAGAGATGTCTACCTCTGCACCTTGTTTATGCCCTTGAGGTACTTGATCTATCTATCATGTCCCCTACTCCTCCTTTCCTCCAATAAGTACATACTGAGGTCCTTTAATCTCTCCTGATATGCTCTGTGTTGCAAGCCATGTGCCATCTTGGTTGCCTTTCGTGGACTGCCTCCACCCTGTCAATGTCCTTGGGATTTGTGGCCTCCAGAATTACACACAGTACTGTAGGTGAGGCCTCACTAGTGCATTATACAATGGCATCACCACCTCGTGCCTTCTGCTAGTGATACCTCTGCCTATGCACCCCAGCATGCCACTAGTAGTCCTTGCAACATTTGTGCACTGCTTTGACATCTTTGGTCATCAGAACTGATAACTCCTAGGTCCCTTTCTTCCTTGGTGATCATCAACACCTCCACCCCATCCTGCAACTCTCCACAGATTTCCCTCTTCTTAAGTGCATTATTTGGGCTTCTTTGCATTGAACCTCAGTTGCCACTCCTCAGACCATTTTTCATGCCCCCCCATGTCCCTACTCATTTTCTCCTCCCCTTCTGGAGTATTCACTCTGTTACATATGTTGGTGTCATCTGCAAACAGGCCGACAGACCTTTCCTTATAGCCCTTTCACAATGTCTGTAATGAAGACATTAAACAGGACTGGTCCTAGGAATTATCCCTGAGGTACACCACTGGTCACCCCTCTCCCCAAATTGGATCCATTACCACCACCCTCTGCCTCCTGTCTGTCAGCCAGTTTCTAACCCCATTTATCAGCTTGTGCACCATTGCCAGACTACTCATCTTGTTAATCAGCCTTCTATGTTGGAAGTTGTTGAAGGCTTTGCTGAAATCAAGGTAGGTGACAGCAAGCGTCCATCCTTGATTTACTTCCTTAATGAGGTATTTGGGTTTCCAACCCTATGCCCCACCCCAACCCTCAGAGGACTGACAGGCATTGGGGTGTCCCTTTAGGTCATCGGCCATAATGCTCACGCCATTCCACCCCCACCCTGCAGACACTGACAGGCATCATGGTGTGCCTTGAGGTCTTCAGCCCTAATGCTCACCCCATTCCATAATGAAATAAGCTGAGAAGGGTACAGTATAGGAGAATGGGGTGAACGTTTGGGCCAAAGACTCCAAGGCACACCCAGATGCCTGTCACTGGCTGCAGGGCGAAGGTGGGGGTGGAATGGTGTGAGCATTATGGCCAACAATCACAAGGCACACACCTGACACCTGTCAGTTTCTACAGGGTGGGGGGTGGCGCGTTACAGTTGGAAAGCCTAATGCCCCAGATGTTTGTTGGTATTTTGGCTCCAAATTTTCAACATGGACTTTTTTTGACACCACCTCATGAACAGTGGCACTATCATTTTGTTACTCAATCCCAAAAGGTGATTTTGTGCAGCGACTGCGCCATTCGGTGCCACAGGTGCTAAAACACATTTTGGGCAGGATGTAAAAAATAACAGTTGTACTGTTTATGAGGAGGTGTGAAAAAATGCAATGTTGAAAATCTGGAGTGAAAACATGAGAAATTGGCAGTTACTAGCGTGCATAGAAACTGTGCAACACATGCCCGTAATGCAATCATTTATTGGAATTTGTTCACCAAATTTTCAACATGAGCTTTTTGGGACCTCCGCTCATGAACAGTGGCATTGTGATTTTGTTACTCCATCCTGAAAGTTGATTTCGCACAGCGACCGCGCCATTCTGCTACTGGTGCGAAAACACATTTCAGGCAGTATGTGAAAAATGACAGCTGTACTGTTCATAAGGAGGTGTGAAAAAATGGCAGTGTTGAAAATCTGGTGTGAAAATATTAAAAATTGGCAAAGTTATAAGCGTGCGTAGCAACTGCGGAACACACACTCATAATGCAGTCATTTTTTGGAATTTTATCACCAAATTTGCAATATAGGCTTTTTGGGACCCCACCTCATGAACAGTAGCACTGTTATTTCATCACTTGGTCCCAAAAGGTGATTCCATGCAGCAACCACAAAATCACCTTTCGGGACAGAGGAACAAAATGACAATGACATAGTAATGAGGTGGGGTCCCAAAAACCCTGTGTTGAAAATTTGGGGCCAAAATTCCTTAAAATGGCTGAGATATCAACATAAGTTGAAACCCTCATTGACTCCCATTATACGGCTTACCTTTCATTTTTTGTTTGCCGGTCAGCTTTGAAAAGTGCAGACATGTCCCGCTCCGCAGAAGATCGCATCCGCTGACCTCGGAAGGTAAGTATGGGGTAAGGGGGAGTAAGGGGAGGTGGGTGCACAGAGGGAGGGTCGGGATGGGGGAGGGGGATGGGGGGACAAAGAGGAATGGTTTTCATTTTTACTGGTTAAGAAAAAAAGATCATGAGAGAAGGTTTTCTTCATTTAAAGGTAAAAAAAATATATATAAATTTAGGCACACTGGGTGGGATCCCAGTATGCCACAACAGTGGTGGAAAGGGGGATGCCAACATGGGATTGGGCACCCCAATGTCAGCTAGGGATATAGAGCGGGTGGAGGCACATCCGACACTGGGAGTGGGCATCCCGGTGTTGGAAATGGAAATTGTTTAACCAGGAAAGACACGCTAAGTGGCAGCAGGAAAGGGACATTGTTTAACAAGGAAAGACACACTAAGCCACAGCTGAAGAGCTTGCATTTCAAAGGACAGAGCCACGGGCAGTGTCGGCTTTGTCCTTTGAAATGTTTGCTGAGACGAGCCCCCTCGGGAAACCAGTGTCATTAGGACACTGCCGGCTGATTTGCAGGCCACAGACCGGCCCCTGCAGCACCTCTGGTCATTGAGCTGGCACCCCTCACACCTTACTCTAGCAAATCTCATATCAACATGTTTGTCTGCGCTTGCACGCATGATGAACATAAAAAGAAGTGAGGGTGAGAAAGACAGAAAAAATATTAAATATAGGCTGAACTGTGTCTTAATATTACATTTTTTCAAAGTTGTCACAATGGCACCAAGTGTTCTTTAAGGGTGGGGGAAAAATGTTGTAAGGTGTATAAAGAACTGGCTAGGGGCAGACCCCAAAGGGTGTTACTAAATGGTATGCACATAGAGGTCAGGGGGTAACAAGTGTGGTGCCACAGGAATCAGTCCTGGGTCTGGTACTCATCAAATTGTTTATTTGTGGTACTGGACTGGGAATCTGGGGCAAGTTGTGCTACCTTGAGGATGAAACGAAGGTATGTGGCAGGGTGGATGGGAGAAGGACCTAAGGGAATGGAAAAGGGATCTGTTGAAAACAGAAAGGAGGTCCAAGATTTGGCAACTAAAATTTGCTTCAAACAATGTGAGAACAATTAACAGTCTCAAACCAGGCTTGTTAAGTCCACCAAAATCATTCAGAATGGACCAGTCATTCCACATGTCAGATGAATGTATCACCAGTGAATACCATCTTCTTAAAAATGCCATCAACATTTTTATTAAATTCTTTCTGGCCACCAAACTTGCCATAAATGATTATCAGGCCTCTGCCATCGTTATCTAGGGAAGCAGTCCTGTAATTCATAAACATATACACATGTTCAATATAATTGTTATGCAGCACTAAACATAACAACTGTAGTATTTCTTCTCAAAATGTATTTTAAGATTAGTAATATACATATTCTCAAGAAGTAAACACAGATATTAAAATATCAAGCTTAACAAATCATCAAGGACTCTACAAGTTGTCATCAAATTTGTGGTTATCACACACAAAGCTGTGAGCCTCAGGGAAACATGCAGCCAAAAGTGCTAGTCTAGCTGCATGCTCCCAGCTTGTGCCTCTTAAAGCTGCCGCTGATCCAGACACCTCAGAATGATGACGTCCCACCATTAGCATATGCATGACATCACACAGCCAGGAACCTTACAATGTAGGTGACATAAAGGGTTCCATCTCAAAACCTCCCGGGACTCAGAAAAAGGGGTTAACATAATAATGGAAGAATGACTTTCTGTCAGTTTTGCGTCTGTTCACCACTATATTACCCACATCTATTATATTCAGAAACTAATTAATTTGAAACCCCACTTACATTTCTGGGTAATGGGAGGTCAGCCCATCAGAGGATCAAGGTCAGCCTGCCATTTAATGGTGATACTAGTATTGTATTAGTTCTCACAGTAACACCTAATCTTAAACTCTACAGGGGGGATATTCAGAAGGATTGTGCATGGCGCAACACAGTTGCACCATGCGCAACCCACTGATGTGCCCCGGTGCAATATTCAAAAGGGGAAAGTGAGTGGCACAAATCCCGATGCGCCAGGGCGCATCAGTAATGTATGAGGCGCAAGTAGGGGGGGGTGTGCCCTGCATACTCTGCACATCCTGATATTCAGCCCAGGATGTGCTGAGCAGATGCAGTGCAACCCCTCACCTGTGCCGCACACAGCTGAGCCAATAAATACAGGAGCAACAGCTGGCCAGCGAGAGGTGAGCTGCCGTATTGCAGGGCGCAACACGCAGCTGCTAGCCGGGGTGGCCACCCGAGTTCGGGCGGCACTGTCCGTCAGTGGTAAGCGTCCCCCATGCCCGTTCGTGCATTAGTATAAATATAACTTACTATAGCCCTGGTGGTCCAGTGGACTGCTTCCAGCAGATCAGCGGGCATAAGTATAAATATAACACGTCCTATATCCCTGGTGGTCAGTGGACTGCTCCAGCCGATCGCGGCATAAGTATATATATAACGCGTCCTATATATCCTTGGTGGTCAGTGGACGCTATGTGATTCGAATAAATATTAAATAAATGTCAAACCATCTGGTGGTCCAGAGGTACCTTCACCGCCCACTGGGCCCCACCACCTCCCCCGGTCAGCAGCGGGCGGCGCTCACACTGCAAGCCGCAGTACCGCAACACGTATGCAGTACAGCTTATACCCATTAGTCCTGGCGTGGGCCAATGGGCGTAGCTCCATCTATCTCGCGGTCAGATATATGAATGAATCCATTCACATATCTGGACTAATAATCGCCTGTTCAATCTGCATTTAATGGCCGCTGTGGACCAATGGGCTTACAGCTGCACTGTATGCAGTCAGTCAGCGGGCGGCTGGGTGGCTTATGCGGGGAGCTGCCCGCCCGCTGACCTGGGGAGCGGGGTGAAGTGTGATCAGTGGGCGAGTAGGCACCGCTGGGACCACCAGGGATGGTTTGGATGTTTTATTTTAATACTCATGCCCGCGGTTGGGCTGTAAGCAGTCCACTGGACCACTAGGGATATAGGACATGTTATATATATACTTCTGCCCGCACTGGCTGGAAGGGTCCACTGACCACCAGGGATAGAGGCGTTATATTTTACTTATGCCCACGATCAGGCTGAAGCGATCCATTGGACACCAGGGATATTGGATGTGTGATTTAATAGTGATGCCCACGATCGGGCGTTGGAGCGCCGCGGTGGGGGCAGGGGCATCGGTCCCCGATGGCTGCTGTATGGCAGGGCTCCAGGCGCAAGTCACTGGGGATCGTGCACCTGCATGCAATGGGGTTATAATGACATGCTAATGGCCCCATTTGCACCTTTGCATGCATTAGGCCCCATTTGCATGTTCACCACTGAATATCGCGGTTGCTGCACCTAACGCAATGGCACTTGCACTAGCGCATCCCCTGCTCCTCTCTGGCCACTTGTGCTGGCAGAGTGCCACTGCACCATGTGCAATGCGGATGGCATTAGTAAAGCATATTCAACGGTGCTGAGCCATGGCGCAGCACCGTTGAATATCACCCATTCCAAGCCCTGGTGCATCCCAGTTGCGCTGTGCCCAGCTTGCGCCCCTGCCAGGTGCAGTTCTGAATATCCCACCCTAGAGGTCAGTCTATAAACAATACCAAAAAATGAAAACAACATGCCCAAATAAGCAATTTAACAACATCATAATATCTGCCAACAAAAACATTTTTATACCATCCGAATACAATTTTAGATATGGCAAAATGTGAAGAAAGTGCCTGCTTAAGATCTTAAGCACAGACAGTCTATGCAATATAGCAAGACAGCCAGAGATAATTCAATTCCCCCTCGAAAACATAATATCAATCCCAGTAATTTCAAATGACAATAAAAGCAACTGCAGTTAATCAGTCTCCTTGTTCATTCCATGTTCCTTACTCAGTGCTCCAAGCCTTTCTATCCAATAGGCTTCCCTTCAAAGTAACCTCTGATGTCTATCACCCCAGATAAAGGTTCCACTTGTTCAGTGCCATAAAATCTAAGCGAGGAACCTGGTACCCTGCTTTAACAAAATGTCTGGCAAGACTGGACTTACACTCCTTTTGTGAATCTTAGATTTATATTCATAAATACATAAACATAGTTCCCTTATTTGTTTGCCCAATGTATATCCTGTCACAGTTACACTAATAGAATATACTACATGAGCAGAACAACAATGCGTACGTTGTCTAATTATTTTTTTCCATTTCTTTGGGAGGTTTGTATTTCTAATAACCTCTGGCTGTTTCACATTGTGCACAATGTTCACAAGGATAATGTTCCATGGTAGAGGGGGACAAGAAAACCCTGTCTCTCCTTTTGTCTCTGTTATGTGTTCTGAATACATCAAGTGATCGTACAGAGTATCATATGCAAAATGATAATTCTAAAGGTCCTTTCACCTGATTCTGTAGCTTTAAGACTGTGCCAGTTTCTAAAATAATGCTCTTGATGTGACCAAAAGCACTATTAAAACCATAGAAAAGACTGTGACCCCTAGCCATGTCTTCCCTCTGTGTAGATTTTAATAGGTTCTCTCTTGGTATCAAGGAGGCTATGTGGCGTGACTATTTTAAAAGTGGAATAGTGGACATGCATAATAACATTTTTCAAACCTATTTTCCAGAGCTTCCATTGCCCTGTCACAGTCAGCTGTTTCTGAACAATTTCGTTCTACCCTAAGGAACTGCCCATAGGGTGTATTTTGTACAAGGCTCTTGGGGTGTGAATTTTCAAACTGCAAAAAAGTGTTTTCATCAGTTGGTTTTCTAGTAAGTCTGCTGGCTAATTTGTCCTTATCTTTGAAAATTTCCAAATCAAGATGTGGTATATAAGCCTCACTTGTTTGTAAAGTGAACTGTAAGGATTCACACTGTTCAGAGAGGCATGAAAGTGCTTCACCTCCTACTCTGTGCCCGACCATAAGATTCATAAGACGTAAAACAGGTATAGTGTTAGCCTTTATAACCTGCACTACTATAATAGTAATTTAAAGCAACAATCTCCACTAAATTCATCTAATGAATGTTTGAATTGGTCGGTAGAGTTACTAGATGCCACTGTTGTTGGCAAGGAGTTCCACTGTGACACTACTTGATGGAAAACCATCCACCTCTCAGATTTTTTAAAACATTTTCACCTTTAAGTTGAAATTTGTGCCCTCTATTTGTTTTTAGATCTGGTATTCTATCCAAACCAACACACTCCCAGAGGTCTGCTTCCTTAAATGCCTTGTAAACCAAGCACATATCTCCTATGTATCTTGTGTACTGCAAAGAGTACACTCCTGCTTGTTTTAGTCTCTCCTCATATGGCAAACCCTCATGCCATGTAATAACTTTGTCTCCCTTCTCTGTACACCTCCAACCACCTGATGTCCTTCTTGAGGTTGGGAGAACAGAAACTGGCAAAATACTCCAAATGCAGCTGCACCAAGCGATACATACAAGGGCATCACCACCTCCTAGCTCTACTTTTTATATTTTCCTTATTGCTGTGAGTATTGTGTTCCCCTTTCTGGCTACATTGGTGCAATGGCTAGAAAAAGACAAGTCACTAGTTATCTGAATTCCTAAGTCCTTTCAGAAACAGTTTTCTGTAATTTGCACCCATTGATCATATAATCAAATTTTGGTGCACCTTCTGCTTGACACCCTGATATGAACATCAGAAAAAGACTAATATGGTGACAGTTGCTGTAATGGTCTCTTTTCATGTTTTGCTTTCCCCAATGTTCTGCCCTCCCCAGACCAACTCTGACCTGGGTTGATAATCCTTAAGTCCAGGAGAGTGCTGGGACACAGCCCCTGCATAGGGAGTGTGGGGCACACCCCACAGAAAACACTGCAGATCGGGTGTCACAATACCTGCATTGGTATTGTGTTGTTGCTAAAGCGGAGGCTTCCATTTTCACTGTCAATTTCCTTGGTGCTTCCCATGATTTTACACCTCTATTCATATTAAACTTCAATTTTTTCACTTGCACATCTACCTATGATGACAGTGTTTTCCTGCAATGTGCCGGCATCACTTTCATTAAGGATTAATGCCCCGATCTTTAAATCATCTGCAAATTTAGTTATCCATGCCTTTGATGTACAGGTAATGGATGCTATGAGTGTTGCAAACAGGATTGGACCTAGCACAGATCCCTGAGGGATTCATCTAGATATTGGAGCCCACCCAGACATGTATCCTTTTATACAGACTCTCTGTTTCCTGTTAGATAACCACGTTGTAATCCATCAGACAAAACTATTGTCATCCTTTAATTCATTAAGGGTATTAATCATTTACTGATGGGATACATAATCAAAAGCTTTTTTGAAGTCTATAAACACAATACCAATTGGTAGGTTCCTATCCAAGGCTTTAAATACAGGGTCATAGAAATGAATTAAATTTGTTAAAGAAGACCTTCCTTTTTTAAAACCGTGTTGGTATATATCTACTAAATAATTTTCTTGTAGATATAGATCTAATCTAATAAAGGACTCTAAAATTTTACCCAGGATGCTAGTCAGGCTAATGGCTCTGTAATTACTATAAGTTGACTTAGATCCTTTTTATGTTGGCTCGGGCATGCACAGCCAACACATTGCTGTAGTAGCAGATTTAGAGGTGTGGTCACTGTTAGGCGAATGAAGAGCGCACATCAGTAGGTGCGCCCCTCATTCCCAATTAGGCAGCTGCAGGTGCTGACACTAGGCATACATCAAGTGGCCACCAGATCTAACAAAAGGTCTGCTGCAATCATGCAGTGGCACAATAACACGCCCTCCTGACGTGCCTGGTGACAGCACCTGCAGTGTGCCCCGACGTACTTATTTTTCTGATGGGGAGCCCACTACCAATGGCATAATCACCCCATCCCATTTACAATGTATGCTGAGGGGGTGCCCAATCCCCCTCGGCATCATGTGCCCCCCAACAGTGTTTCTTTGCTGATGGGGGCCCAGTCCTATCAGCTTTAATCCCCTTCCCATTTCATTTGCAGATGGGAGCCACTCCCGCTGGCATAATTTCCCCGCTTTTGTTCTGTGCCGAGGGAGGTGCCCAATCCCCTCGGCTCTTGCCCCTTCAGTATGTGCGATGAGGTGCACAATCCCCACTGGCTACAGCATCCCCAAAAAACACTTAGGTGGCACACTGGGAGCACACCCCAGCATGCCAATCCCTGAAAACAAAACCATCCCACAATGTTCCCTTTTTTTTAACCCTGTAAAGAAAGCGGTCCGTCGTGGTCTCCCTGCCCCTCCCACAATCCGCGCCACCCACCCACTGCACACCTGCCTCCCACACCCCCTCACCCCATACTTACCTCTGGAGTCTGGCACGACGATCTTTGGTGGACCGGAACACATCTGCACTCTTCGAGGTCAACCGCGAACTGAAGAAATGCGGTAAGCTGTATAATGGCATAAATAGGTTTTTTTCAACTTTGGTGCATATCTTGCGCATTTTGGGAATTTTGCATAAAAGTTTCAACATGGAGTTATGACACCCTCCTCATGAATTCAGTCACTGTCATGGCGTTATTCGGTCCTGAAAGGTGATTTTGCAGTCACTGCACGGAATCACCTTTCAGGACTGATAAGAAACAACAGTGCCACTGTTCATGAGGGGGCTCTCAAAAAGCCTATGTTGCAAATTTGTGGAAAAATCAAAAATGGCTGTTTTATAAGTGTGCATTGCTAGTTTCCATGCACGTCAGAACTTCGTGAATTTGTAATATTTTCACTCCAGATTTTCAAATTGCCCTTTTTCACACCTCCTTATGAGCAGTACAGCTGTCATTTTACATATCCTGGCCAAAATGTGTTTCACATGTCCAGCACAGAATTCAGTAGTCGCCTAAGTAAATCAGTTTTAGGGACAGTTTGAGGAAATGACGGTGACACTGTTCATGAGCAGAAGTCCTAAATGCCTATGTTGAAAAGCCGGTGATGAAAGTCCATAAAATTACTGTGTTACAAGCGTGCATTGCGCAGTTTCCATGCACCCTTGTAACTTCACAAATTTGCAATATTTTCATGCCAGATTTTCAACACTAGCATTTTTTCACACCTCCTTATGAACAGTACAGCTGTCATTTTTCACTTCCTGCCCAAAATGTGTTTTCACATCTGTGGCACACAATGGCATTGTCACTGTGGGAAATCAACTTTTGGGACAAATTAACAAAATTACAATGCCACTGTTCATGAGGGAGGCTCCCAAAATGCCTATTTTGAAAATGTGGTTAAAAAACTCCCAAAAATAATTGGGTTACAGATGTGTGTTGCATACTTTCTATGCATGCTCATGACTTCACTAATTTTTAATATTTTCACTCCAGATTTCAACGTTGCAATTTTTTTACACCACCTCATGAACAATACAGTTGTCATTTTTCACGCACTGCCCAAAATGTGTTTTCGTCTCTGTGTCACCAAATGGCATAGCCGCTGTGCAAAACTACCTTTCAGCTAACAAACTGATAGTGATAGTCTCAGAAGTGGGGTCACAAAAAGCCTATGTTGAAAATTTGGAGTGAAAATACTAACACACGCCTATGGCTAGGGTTTCAACTGTAACTCCCCATCCTGCAGAGACTGACAGGCATCAGGGTGTGACATGGGATCCTTGGCTGTAATGCTCATACCATTCCACCCCCACCCCACCCTGCAGCCACTGACAGGCATCGAGGTCTGCCTTGGGCGTTCGCCTTAAAGTTCACCACATTCTCCTATACTGCACCCACCTCAGCGTATTTCCTTATTGAATGGTGTAAATATAAGGCCCAATGACCCCAAAGCACACCACAACACTTGTCAGTGTCTGCAAGGTAGGGTGAGGTAGAATGGCAAAAGCATTATAGCTGGCGACCAAAGGCACACCCCAACGCCTGTCAGTCTTTGCAGGGTGATAGTGGCGTTGACTTCAGTTCAATACTTCACTGCCATTCCTATTATGTATCTCTAACTCCTGCACTACCAATGTCAATGCCAGTGAGACAACATTCTGCATTGACAAATGCTTGTTTATGGATTAGTGCCTCATGGGATATTTTCCAGTTTTCAGGTAATTCACCCTCCTGCGATGACCTTTGAAAAATTGCCTGAATTGGATTGCATAGTATTGAGGCTAGCTCTTTTAGTAATTTGGGGTTTATTCCATCAGGACCTGCAGATTTATTGTGATCCAGTTTATCTAGTTTCTCTTTTACCATCACTGGTGTTACAGTAATTGTACATTTATTAATACTGTTGTTGGTATTTACAATTGGCACCCCCATTATATAAACACTCTCAAAGTATGAACTAAATTCCTCTGCCATGTCTTGACAGTCAGTAATCTCAGTGTCTCCCCATGTAAGGGGTCCTATGTTGTTACTGTTTTGTTTTAGGATACCTATATAGTTATTAAAGGCTTTTTTATTATCTGCCACATGGGTAACTAATTTAAGCTCCATATTCTTTTTGGATTTTTTGATTTCCTTTTTTAGGTGTCTGAATTTCTCTTTGTATCTTTCTCTGTATGTTCCCATATCATCCTTCCTAGTCTTCTTATATAGTCTATTTTTGGGTTTTATTAATTTATGAATTTTTGCATTAAACCATAGGGGAATTCTTCCTTTTGAGTTATATTTTGTTTTTGTAGGGATATGTAATTCAACAAGGTCATGAAGGAAAGATTTAAGTTCATCCCACATTGAATTACACTCATGCCTTCAAATTTTTTTTCCCAATCTATTTTTGATATCAGACTTCTTAGTTTATTATAATCTGCAAGACTGTATCGGTTTACCTTTGTCACTCCAAACTGGCATTCAGTTTTGATTTTAATCTGGAACTCAACAATGTTATGATCACTGCCTAGCAGTGGTTCTCTGACTCTACAATTTGATATATGATCCCACATGTTGCTAATTTTTTTGTTTTTTTATATACTTTTTCTCCTAGGGCCACCAGTCTGCCTCACTCTACATGTCTGGCATCCTCTGGGTATTCAGGCCGCCATCTTCTGGGACTACTCTCCGGCTCCACATTTGGACCGCAGCTACCCCCACTGCGGGTGGAGGGAGCTCTCCCCAAGCTCAACCCCCAGATCAGGATCCAGTAATGCCACGTGCCCTTGGCGCTGATCGAGTGCCTTCTGGAGATGGCCATCATGCTGCCGCGACTAGTGCCCCTAATTTCACTTTTTTCTCCCCAGCGACTGAGGTGTGCATGGCCTCTAAGGCCCGGCGCATGCTTGGCATTCACTGACGTACTCTAAGCCAACCGCCTGCCCCTGCACATTTCCTCCATGTCCCTGCCAGTGCTCTATAGCTACCCCTCAGCCATCACCAGAGGCAGCTAGAGCACCGATGGCAACCCGCCCTCCCTGGAGAAGGAGAGCAGTCCTATGGATGCTCCATCCTTCTCCTCCTGCTGACCCCATGACCCAGGCTCGTTCCCGAACCTGGGTCACAGCGTAAGCAGCAGTGTGGCATCCAGCACCTCAACCCTCAGTGCCACCGGGCCCCACATGTTACTAATTACTAAATCTAATATATTATTACCTCTGGAGATTTCTCTTACTTTGTTTATGGCAGCTAAACTGTCTAATACCTCCAAAAGCTCCTCTTCAGCTAATGATGTAGCAGTTCAATGGTCCCAATCTATTCCAGGAAAATTAAAATCCCCACGAAGATATATTCTTTTCCCAGGATCCAGGTTTCTTATTTGTGTACTAAATTTAGAGGTTTGATTACTAGTTAGGGAGATTAGTTAGCAGACTGCTACGGTGATTTGTTTCTCATGCTGTGGATAAAGTTGTACCCATAGTTGTTCATGTTCAGTTCCTAATATAAAACTATTCTTGTGTGCATTAATGTCATTTCTCACATATAACAGCAATGCCTCCACTGTTTTTATTCTTTCTATCCTTTCTAAATAGTTGGTAGTCTTGAATATCTGTACCCCATATATCTTGATTCCTCCATGTCTCTGTTACAGCACATACAGTGATGTTTTCACTGTTTAGTATATATTTAAGTTCCTCTTTTTTGTTTCTCAAACTTGGCATTTAGTAATAAACCTTTCCATTTGGGTATGGTCTTATGTTCAGCTCTTCTATTGTTGCGCCTCCCCCCAGGTTCTCCTTCCCTAATTAGCTTAAATGCTGATTTATTTTAGCATTTATTCTTTCTGCCAATACCTTAGTACCCCATTTGTTTAGATGTAGTCCATCGGGAGCATACAAGTTGTGTGCTCTATCAAATCGTTGACAATGTTCCACAAACTCAAACTAATCCTTAATGCACCACCTTTTCAACCAATCATTTAGTCATTTTATTTCATTTCTTCTCTGCCTACCTGCCCTAGGCACAGGTAAAATTTTAGAGATCACCAGTGAACATTTCCTTTTTTTTTAGCTCTGCATCTATCATCTCATAGTCCCTCTTGACAAAGGGAGTATTCCTTCTCCAAACATCATGTGTTTCTAGGTGCATAATTACTGATGGCTGAATTGCATTTTCCAAAAACCATGGGAGCACTCTTTTGACATCAGCAATACATGCCCCAGGTAGGCGAGAGAGAGTTACATGTTCCTTCCTATCTTTCCATACTAACCTATCTGTGTGTCATAATGAGTTGCCATTGGCTACAATATCCTTCCTTTGGCCATCAGATGTAGAGGTAGCAGTCTGATTTACATTACTATCAGGACAAGGTGCCATATCCATGATTGTCGGAGGAGTGAACTCTGTAGGGTGATTCCTCTCACACTTTCTATGTTATTATTAGGAGTGCTTGTTCCTGTGGGACATTTACAACTGAGGTGTGGTTAATGGTTGGCCCTGGTGTACCACATGTGGTATTTCCATTTCTTTGCTCCACAGATTTACTGCTCTTATTATGTGGGGCTTCTTTTACTACTTTATTTTGATACTGCATTCTGGTCTCTTGTTCACTTTCTATATCAAGACCTGTGAACCTATTGGACTGTTCCAATTGTAATGTAACATCTCTTCTATGTTTTTTTGGCCCTTTTGAGATAAAGCACCAATCATCTTCCCCAGATGTCTCAGGCTCTGAATTATCTGGTCTGGTTTTCCTTTTATCAGGTGGTCCCTTGTTAATTTCTTTACCACAGTGTTCTCTTCCTTTTACTTCTAACAGGTTTTTAGTCAATTTAACAAATTGTTCTATATCTTTAATCTCTTCCTGTACATTCAATTTCTCCTGCAGTGACTTAATGTTGTCCTCTAGTGCTAATATATACATACATTTATTGCATGCTTGCCTACCCATTTGCTTCGCTTGTCCTTTTATACCACACACTAGACATAACAGCCAGGTAGTGTAATTACTACTATTACAATTTGCCAGCGTGTTTCCTGCCTGACTAATGATCTGTGGCACCATTCCCCACTTCCCCAGCTGACATGGCAGACAGACACAGCTAAGCTGTTTGCCTTAGCTGTGATGCCTATGCTGGGCTCACTGACGCTGGGCTCACCTATGCTTGCCATAACGAAGCAAGATATACAGGCAAAACTAGAAGTAGTGCTGCTGGCAGTTCCAGTCCCTTACACCACAACAGTTAAAGTTTTTAAATAAAAACACCTTTGTGCTGTCCTTAAAAGATCAGCCAAATGGTGTACCTCTTTAAAGTTTGCTAGTGTGCCATAAGAAAAACAAATCTTCTATGTATCTTTTATAGAAAATAAGTTTGTCCTTAAAGGTGTTTGTCTCATTCACAATGAAATGTGACTCAAACCAATACATAAATAAATTTGCAAATGATGGGGCCATCGTAGACACCACTGCTGTGCCTTTGGTTTCAAAAACATAGTTCTTATCAAATCTGAAATAGTTTTCTTTTAGTAAAAGTGATGAGGCTAGTTCCAAGAGAAACTCAGCACTGGGTTTTTCATCAACATTCCTGAGGTTCAAAACAACTTTTAAAAAGCAACTGACACCACTCTGGCCAAAAGTGCCACATTGCAGAATTAGAATATGCATACCCCCAGTAAATCTCATACCAAAAACTAGATTTCTGTGTTACTTCATTTTAAAGTTATGAGCTATTTTGTAACCCTGATTTCACTATCTGTTCAAAAAAGCCTGTGTCAGGAAGAGCTGCTGCTGATGTCATCTCAGGAACTCACAGTCTAGTACTCCCTGTCAGCAAGCTTATATGACATGTTTCTCCAAAGTTGTAAAGATCATGTGCAATGATTGTCACAAGTAAAACAGGCATCACCATTTAATAAACATTGCTTTAAAAACTATGTGTGTTTCAGGTTTTGTAACACAGCTGACAATGTTTGGTGGGGTGCCTTTTTGTTGTGGATCTTTTTCCAGGGTTGCTGGATGTTGGGTCATTGCATACTGTTGTGAGGTTTGCAGACTGAATACGTTTCTGATGTGGTGAAAGGCTGAAATCATTCAAACCTATGACTCAATTGAGGCAATTTCTAAGGACGGCACTTTAAAACAATTATTCCATTTCCTTGTCAATGGGGTGGGAGAGGCAATGCTAGGAGTTTCTAATGTAGCCAGTCCAATGTGTTCTCCCTGTCAGGCTGTTTTTGACCTACATTCAGTGGCTTCAGGTTTGCTGGATGCTGAGTCAGCATGCCTCCAGGCTGCTGATGCCATTTGTAGTGCTACTCTACTGTGCCTGTTAGGAAGTTGTATTGCTGCTAGTATTGTAATGTTAGTAACTTCACTGCTGTTTGTCAGTGTCTACTTTACAATAAGTTTTAATAGGGACCTTATACAGTATGTGTTAATTCCTACTGGGGTGGAAATGTTAGCTCTTGTAAATGATCATTTTAATTTACAGTAGAACATAAATAAGCCTGAATGTATGTCAAAAACTGCCTGACAGGGAGAAAACACTAGACTGGCTAAACTGGAAACTCCTAGTAAGGTTTCAAAACAGCATTACCTCTCCCACTCCCATTGACAAGGAGATAGAATAATTGTATTAAAGTGCCATCCTTAGAAATCACCTCAGTTGAATGATAGGTGTGAATGATCTCAGCCTTTAACCACATCAGAAATGTATTCAGTCTGCAAACCTCACAACAGTGTGCTATGACCCAGCATCCAGAAACCCTGGAAAAAAGGACCTCAACAAAAAGACACCCCTAAAAATATTGTCTGCTTTGTTTCAAAACCTGAAACGCACATAGTTTTTAAAGCAATGTTTATTGAATGATGCTGCCTTGTTTTACTTGTGAAAACAATTGCACATGATCTTTAGAACTTTGGAGACACAGGTCCTATAAGCTTGCTGACAGGGAGTACTAGACTGTGAGTTCCTGAGATCACATCAGCAGCAGCTCTTCACTGACACAGGCATTTTTGAGCAGGTAGTGAAACTGGTTACAAAGTAGCTCATACCTTTAAAATTAAGCTATGTCGAAATCTAGTTTTGGTATGAGATTTACTGTGGTATGCTTATTCTAATTCTGCAATGTAGAAGAAGTGGTGTCAGTTGCTCTTTAACACCTCTAAACCTCATCTTGTGGGATAATGGTGTCTAGGTCTCAGAGCTTTGTGGATTTTGGGGCAAATAACAGAACACTAGAACTTGGAGGTTAGATGTAATAAATCAGGAACCCAACCCAACCAGGGACTCAATCAGGAATTTTTCATGCATCATTACCCTTTTGAACAGTTTCTCTGATCTTGGCTAACACAGCACTTGTAGGGTCTCTCTCCAGCCTCTGGTAATTTTCTAAGTTGTTAACTTGTCTCAAGTATTCTCTGTTATAATCCTCCTTATTCATTATGACCCCTCCCCCAATTTCATTGTAAATTAGATAAACACCTTTATGAAAGGATGATGAAGCAGGAGACATTCCTGATTGGATTGTAGATTCACTTATTACAGTACCTCTAAATCCCAAATTTCAATGTTCTATTGTTTGCCCAAAATCCACATTTTATAAACCAGAGGCATGGCAATCGGGTCCACTATGGCCTCATCCTTTGCAAAATTATTTATGTATCAGTTTGAGTTGGATTACATTGTGAATGAGACAAACATCTTTAAGGAAAAAATTACTGTCTATAGAAGATACATAGATGATTTGTTTTATCCTATGGTTGGGCACAGAGCAGGATTTGTAGCATTTTTATACCTAGCTGAATAGTATGAATCCTAACATACAGTTCACCTTACAAATAAGTTAGGCTTGTATGCCATATATTGACTTGAAAATTCTATTTATTTATTTATTTAAGTCTTTGATAACCGGGTGAGTGCACAGATCCAAAGGGCCATTTTCAGGCACAACCCGAGCCGCAACAATGGCACAGATCATAAAAGTACAAATACTATTACATGCCAGTAGAAATGCAGTTTACAAGCTGCACTACACAAGTTACAGGGTATACAACAGTGAACACAATACATAGTAGATAATAACAAGGCAAATACCTAAAGTGGGGATGATTGTAGGGGAGAAGGAGAAGTGCTATGAATTGGGTGTGGGTAGAGCTTTATTGACACACACAGTGTTAGTTAGAAAACATAGGTAATAGATGAACATGCAGAAGCAGGGGCAAAGGGGTAGGACACTAGGAAGTAAGCTTGAGGAGGAAAATATGTCAAGTGGAGAGATTAGCAAAGCAGAAAGCAGGGATAGGAGTAGGTAGAGGAAGGGGAGCAGATAACTAGCCTAGGTGGGTGATGCAGAAAGCTGATAAGGAAGGGGGCAGGAGTAGCAGCCCTCCCAGAAGGGAGTGGATACCCAGGAGAGTAGGAGCAGTTGAATTCAGATAACACCCAGGATTTCAGTTAGGATTTGAAGGAGTGATGTGAGATGGCCATGCAGAGGGATGCCAGGATTCTGTTCCATAGGGAAGGGGCAGCTGCTGACAGTGTTTTACTTCCCATTACTGTGGAAACTCTGGGGACCTCCAGGGGGACTGATGTTTCATGAAGACACCTGGAAGCAGCCTGGGCCTTGAGGAGGGATGCATACAAGGACAGGTAGTCGAGCATGGGGAGCAGGTTACCTTGGGCGATGGCTAACCAGGCATCCAGGGTTAGATAACTCTTTATGTGATAAGCAGCACTTAGTTTTCGTTTACTCTGCATACAACAGTGTTTATATGTTCAGTGTAGGAGAGGGATGAGTCTAGGATTACACCTAAGTATTTGAAATTGGGTACATTCTGCATGGCAGACCCAAATGGGGAGAGCACCAAGAGGGAGTAATTGGATTTTGCAGCACTTGCCAGGTAGGGCTTAAATCCAAGGAGCATTACCTTAGTTTTCTTCTCATTTACCAAGAACATATTTGACAAAAAACAATTGTGGGCAGAACTGTAGTTATGGGTAAGCATGGAGGATATGTTCTGTAGTGACTTGTTGCTATGGTAGAGGACTAAGTCCTCGGCATACAGCAGGGCAGAGCAGTTAAGGTTGTCAGTGGGGAGGGAATTTATGAATATGGACAATAGTAAGGGGCACAGGATGAAGCCCTGGGGGACACCCATAGAGACAGACAATTCGGGGGAGGTGGCAGTTCCCACTGTCACCGATTGGGAACAGCCAGTCAGATACTCTGAAACCACTGCTGAGTTTCATTGGAGCAGCCAAGCTAGTGGAGTTTAGAATGCAGAGAGAAATCACACATACGGTGCTTTTAAGGATTAGTTTTATGACACTGATATGGAATAAAATGGAATGAATTCTTCAGATAACAGCTGTAATTGGTCTGTAAGTACAGCTCTGAAATGAGAAGTACATTCTAGCACATGTTACAAAAAGAGGTCTTTAGTCTGTGCACCATATGTGTGGTTGCTCTCAGGATTTTATTTATTTCTAGGCGCATAACAAATTTAAAAAGACCCAGAGTGGAGAACCTAAACTTCTACTACAAGTTTAGAATGCAGTAGAGGGTGGTTGTCCAGGTCAAAGGCCTTAGTCAAGTCCACAAACACCACACCAGTGGCTTTATCCCCATCCATGTCCCTGAAGATTGGTCATTAAGGAAGGCAAGGGCAGAGGTGGTGCTGAGGTTCTTATGGAACCTGTGTTGCTGATTGCGCAATAGGTTGTACTTGTCAATGTGATCTGAAAGTTGGTGTTGGACAATCTTTTGAGTAGTTTACTCAGATGGGGAGAATGGAGATCGGTCTATAATTGTCAGAGGAGAGAGGGCCCTTGCTTTAAATATGAGGACAACTTTGACAACCTTCCAGGGACTTGGCATGGTTGCTGAGGTCAATTCAGGGTTAAAAATGAAAGTCAAAGGTTTGGAGATGGCAGGGGCAATGAGTTTGAGCAGGGAGGGGTAGAGGCCATCGGTAACAGGGCTACCACGGGAGAGGAAGGCTCTTATGGAGTTTGATAGTAAGCTTTTGAGAGATGGCCCTGAAGTAGAAAGGCAGAGGGATGGGGGAAATTGAGGGAGAGGAGGGAAGGTGGGTCACTAGCACAATCTCCTGGAGTCGGGGTTGCTGAGAGGGCAGTTTGCTAAGGTGGGCAGTGAGGTCAGTGAAATTTATGTTGAAAGCCTGGGCAACCCTCGATGGATTTGTCACAGGTCAGTAGGGGTGTTTAAGTTGATTATAGGGCTATAGGATTGTGGGTAAGGAGGAGCCAAGGGAGCACTAGAAACAATGAAGGTTTGCAAGATTTTCTGTTTGAAGACTCTGGTAGAAGTTGTGTTTTTGAGACTGGGCAGCTTGCATGCATTTATTATGCAATCTTCTACAGTATATTCGTTCCAGAGCTCAGGAGTGGGCACCTGTTTGTAGGTGACCCATTTGAAATCTCAAATTTTGGAATTTTCAAAGATAAGGACAAATTAGCCAGCAGATGTTTTAGAAAACCAACTGATAAAAACATGTTTTTGAGGTTTGAAACTTCACACCCTAATAGCCTTGTACATAATATACCCCATGGACACTTCCTTAAGGTTAAAATGAAATTGTTCAAAAGAACCTGACTGTGAGATGGCAATTTATGACATAGCCATCTACAGCCAGAGATGGGAGGATCACGTCAGTCATGTGAGGGAGGTGTTCCGCTGACTGAAGGCTGCACGTATGACAGTTAAGGTGGAAAATGCCAAGTAGAGATGGCTGAAGTGTCCTACCTTGGGCAGTGGATGCATCCATCCAGAGCCAGCAAAGGTTGATGCCACCCAGGCCTGGCTAACCCCTGCCATGATGAAACAGGTAAGGACATTTCTGGGGACAGCTGGGTACTACAGGAGGTTTTCCCTCATTATAGTGATGTGGTGAAGTCCTTGACAGACTTGACAAAAAAGGAAAAAATGGAGAAAGTTCTCTGGAAAGAGGACTGTAAATCTACCTTCTGACAGTTGAAAGAGTCATTATCTGGGTCACCCATGCTCGCTAATCCCATGTATGACCTTAGGTTCATAGTGCATATGGATGACTTGGAGCATGGGTTGGGTGCTGTCCTGAGCCAGGTTACACCGCAGGGAGAGGAGCACTCCATAGTGTATCTGAGCCGGAAACTTCTGCCCAGGGAGGAGGCATATGCCCCAATTGAGAGGGCCTGCACTTCTGCAAACAAATAATTGCTGCAATTTTGGTATCATGTGTTTAGTGGTGCCTGCTTTTCTGCAGCCAAGTAGGTGTATATGTCTTACACCTGCAGTTGCAGAAGCGCAGGCCTGTCAAGTGTGTGCATGAGTACTGAGGCTACAGAAGCTATTCCCATATGTGCCTGCACTTCACAGACAAAAGAACTCTTGTAATTTGGGTATCTGGGATTTGTATGTGTGGCTGCAGGGGCCTGTGTTTCAGCACACAGAAGCAGTGCTGTAATTTGAGTATCATAGATTTCTATCTACAGTGACAAGTAAGTGTGTATGTCTTGTGGTGTGCATGCCATAGGTACAAATCCACATCATTAGCACATCAGTGCTTCTGCATTTGTGTCATCTGGAAATAGATGCATGCTGTTTGTCTTACCTGATGATGACCAGATTTCCCTACTTTTCTGGCATTAAATTGAATGTAACTGTTGCTTTAATGAAGTTTTATTCAAAGAATATATATAAGGGATATGCAGGGGGTGACTGTGTGATACAGCATTTATCTTGTGTAGTTGCCATTGACCTCATGTAACCTCACAAGTGATGGAGCCATGAGTGACGGTTATGAGAGGGCAATGGCAGCCACAAGATAAATGCTGTATCACAATCGTCCCCGACATTTCATTTATGCAGTGGGGTGGACATTGTGTGATTGCTCAGGTGTTTTATGCTGTGTGTAGTCGTCATACTTTTTTTTTTATTTTGGCAATGTGTAGGGTTTTTTTTGTCATGGTTCCTTTCTGCTTGTTAGCTGCTATGTGGTTTTGATGTTGTTCTGAAAGCATACCTGCTGATTGGTGGAGTGAGCGGGATTTCAAAAAAGTGAAGGAAACATGGTGGCTTCCCTTAGCATGTGCGGCCGCTTCCTGGGGCTATAACAGTATACTGAGAGCAGGATAAAGTTTTATTTGTCTGTTATCAGACATTTAAAAAAAAATATTGGAATTTTTTTGTGAGTTTGCTTTGCGGTTAGGGGAGGTATGGAAGAAGTCTAGGGAAGTGGCTGTTATTGAAAGTGCTGAATGTGGAGCATCTGGTGAAGCTGCAGTGAGAGACTGTAGTGAAAGAGACATGAAAGTTAATCTACTTTTAATGAGGTATAACATGATTTTGCAGTCCAAGTTTTCTGTTGATATGTTTTGGCTGTGGGTTTAGCTGATGAGCAGAGAGGTGAGCCAGTGGGCAGGGGCAGTGCTGCAGAGCGTGGAAGAAACACATACAGAGAAGTAGTTCCATCAGGGGAGATTGCTGACATAGAAACTATACAGATAAATAATCTGTGATGTAGGAACTGTGTGGATAAATGAGTAACTGTGCATAAAAGAAATTTATACACACAGTTACTCAGATAAACAAATTTATCACACTCTGTTTATGTCCACCCCATTGCATAAATATGGATATACACATATACAGTACATTATACATAGATATATACATATTTATGCAATAGGTGTGAAGATAAAAGCAGTCTGTGTATAAATGTAAAATCTCACATTAGTACATATAGTTACTATGTCATAAATGATTTATACACATAGTTAGTTTATCATCATACTCCCCACGCCATGCAGCCAGCCAGGCAACCGGCACCACTTTCATCATATTCAGTTCCGTTATTTTCACTTTACCAAAGGGCTGCCTTCCATTAAGCAATGCATGGGTTTTTAACGTGAACAGCCTGTAACTTTCCCTACTCAATAAAACATTGTTAAACAATTCACCTTACTTTAAATTAGTTCTGTTCCATTTTAATTTGGCCCACTTTCGGACTTCCAGCTCTCTTTACTGCCCATGTCCACCACCCCACTCACCCACCTGCCATTTTTACTCTCTTCAAACAGCTGTACTGTCATGAACCACACACTTCTAATGACAGCAGCCTGTAATTTCTTAACAAAATATTTTACATTTTACAGGCTGTTCTTTTCTTCACTTTACTTGGTGAAATCTCTCCATTGCCCTCTCTCCAGACTGCCTGCTCTCCAGACCTCCCACTCTTACTCAGCAGGCAGGAGCCATGACACATGGAGAAAACAAACTCCCAACCCTCTGCCAAACCATTCCCATTCACCATGCATTCATATCCTCCATTCTGATGCCAAAATCGACAGAAAACATTTTATCTTTCCTTATCTGCCTTCCAAACTGCCAAACTCCTCTTACACTCACTCCGCTCTTTCAGTCCCACTCACTCTAACAGTGGTTCCGGCTCTTCTCTCCAAAATAAACTTATCCACATGTGACATGCTATGTAAAAAAATCATAGCCCACAGGTTTTGCATGAACTTAGAGGCTCAAGCAGAGGCTTCTCGCCAGCAACCAGTCCAGTCTCTCGCTAAGAGTGACCACCATTTTCTCTTCAAATTTCTATGAGGACACTCACTCCACCAATAAACAAACATGTTTGAGCATCAAGACATCACAGCATCTTATTCACAGCCTAGCAATCAGCAGACTAGGCAGACTCTGCATGGAGAAAAACACCAAAAATCCCATGTACCTAAATAAATAAAAAAATGAATACTTACAAAAAATTACTTCACTGCACACCTTCTCTCTATTGCATAAACCAAATATGAGATGGGAGTTGCCAGATAAATTATATATTTTACTCATTCCCAGTGAACTCAGGAACATAACTCATGGCTCGCTGATGCCCTGCCATTCATTGAGGTTACCCGGTTCACTGGGACTACATAAAATAGATCATTTATCTGACACTCACCCATTGCATATGCCTTATATATGACATATTTATTATAAAGTGCAGTAGCACCACTATAGTTAGGGTTGAGTAGGCATCATCATCATCATCATCATCATTACTTTAATGTTAAACCCCAATTTTTGCACTTTAATAACTTTGCAACTGTTTGACAGATCTACATGAAATGTTGCATGTGTAGTCTTGTGGGGTAGCTCTCTGGATGTGCTATGTTTCTTTCTGGTTGAATGTGTGGATTCTGAGATCCAGATAGTGCAAAAAGTGAATTTTGGAGGATATGTTTTGCTGTATTTTATTAAGAGGTGTAGCATCCAGTTTTGAACTTTGGTCTGAAATTTTCAGGGTAGAATGGGGCTGGCCCACAGATGTGCCTTTTGCTATTTTGGTGAAAAATATTAATCCATTCCAAAGTTATTACATTTTAAAATGTTGGCTCTGAGCATGCTAAGTAAGGACTTCAAAACAGCTGTACAAAACAAAAACTAATTATTTTCTCATATCAGCCAATCTTTTTCATGAAGGAAAAGTCCTTTTCATTTGTGCCATTTTGTTGTCCATTTTTCCTAAAAACATAAAAACTGCCACAATGACATCCTGGAAAGCGAGAATACATCAATCTTTCTCATGGGTCTATGTGATAATGGCGAATGCCTAAAAGCGATCTGATTATGCACAGTCAGAGTGCAAAGCTGTTCGGCACTCTGACAACCAACATACAGGACAACGGCACCAGGAGGGTTTTAATGTTTTCTGTGGGGGCTGTGCCTCCCAAACCTTCCTACTTAAGGATTCTCAACTCCGGGGGTTGCATGTGGGGGTGAAAATATAAAAATAAAGGTTCGTGGGCGCAATAAAATCACACCAGTGCCCAGACCCAAACCCGGTACCACACCCACCCCAACCACTAGCCAACCCCAATGCCACGACAGAGCTTGGCCATCCACCACAGCACCACCCCTACAGCCCCTCTGCCCCTCCAGCCCACGGCTCACCATGCTCGCTCCCCATGCATGTACACATACCCACATTCTGTTGCCTAGTTCGCCCACACCTCATCCAGTCACCCTACCTCC
Organism: Neoceratodus forsteri; assembly: GCA_016271365.2. NCBI lineage: Eukaryota > Metazoa > Chordata > Ceratodontiformes > Ceratodontidae > Neoceratodus > Neoceratodus forsteri. The sequence goes on from CM057455.1 coordinate 1,423,543,715, forward strand.
CATCGCAGTGAGGGACTGCACCAGGAATGAGTCACCCTTATGGATGGTGCCCTTCCTCATGCGCCCACCTCATGGGATACCCTTTCTCATCAGGACTCACTTAGGTGGATTCTGTAGTTAACTATTGAAGAAATAACTTTGATTTTTTTTATATATATATATTTTAAATGATTTTTTTGTGATTCACTTCTGATTTTCTCATGTGGCTGTTTATATAAAATTGTCATATGAGACGAAAACTTCAGGTTTTGGTTCTTTTTTACTTGCCTAGCGCTGACATGGTCTGGATTTGTTTTCTGCATTTTTCCATCAAGTATTTATGCTCTGAGACAGGTGGCAGTCCCATGTGGGCTGACCGCACCACCCACAGTCATTCAAGGCACCCTCCTCTCGTGCCTCAGCAGACCACCAGAGTCAGCCTGGGGCTTCGTCCAGCCATGGCCCCCAATTTTCACAGTTTTCTACCCTTCCTACCCAAGGCCCCAGATTGCGGTTGCCTATGAGCATGGAGACACATATGTGCACTGCAGCTCCGGTGATGGCCCCTTCTGCCCACCCGGCCTATTGCCAGATTCTCCCTATGGCATGGCACTGGAAGGAAGCAAAGCACTGGGGGAATCCCTACTTCCCTCCCTGAGGAGGAGAGCTGCCTGCCAGCTGCTTCAATCTGCTCCTCCCCCTCCCCCCATCCTGCCCTCTGGCAGCCTGAACCCGAGTCACAGGCGTGGTACGAGGTGTGACATTGAGTACCTCAGCCCTCAGCACCACTGGGCCAGCCCTTTGGTCTGAAATTTTCAGGGTAGAAAGAGGCTGGCCCACAGATGTGCCTTTTGCTGGTTTGGTGCAAAAATATTAATATGTTACGAAGTTATTAAATTTTACAGTGTTGGGTTTTGAGCATGATCAGTTAGCACTTCACTGCAACCATTGTCATTGTCCATTTGTGATGGGAAAATGATTGCTGTCCCAGTATTTCTTAGTATTTTCCTGGTGTACAGTGTCACCCCACCCCTCTGATCACCATTTTAGTAATTGTCAATGTTTCCCTGGTGTCTAGTGACACTCCCACCCTCCGATTTCAGTCCCTGCATTCTTTTATATTTCCCTGGTGTCTAGCTACACCCCCCCAGCCTCCAATCACCCTCCCTATATTTCTGATTGTTTCCCTGGTGTCTAGTGGCACCCCCACCCTCCAATCACTGTCCCTGTATTTTTAATTGCTTCCCCAGTGTCTAGTGGCACCCCCATCACCGTCCCCATCTGAAATAAAGAAAACAGTCACTCAGTCTCTTTTTTCCTGTAAAACAAAAGTCCATCACTGATCCAACCCCCCTCCCCACTCTGACATCCAACTAAGTATCCACCACCCCGCAATCCCCCACACACCCTCACTCACCTGAATGGCTCGCTAGCTGAAGATCCACTCTCCAATCAAAGACATGTCTTGCTGGAACTGCTGACTACAGTATGAGAAATTAAGGTGCGTGCAGTTCAATGTATTTCAATTCATTGTATAAGTCTGCCATTTTTGCATATTTTAAACCCAAAGTTTCAACATGGCCTTTTTGGGATCCCACCTCATGAACAATGGTTGTGGAAATAGGTAAATCTTGCCTGAAAGGTGATTTCGTGGTTGCTGGACAAAATCACTTTTCAGGTAAGATCTGAAAATTTTCACTGCTCTTTTCATGAGGTGGAGTCATAAGAAGGCTATGTTGATGTCAAAATATGTAAATATGACTAAGTTATGAGCATCTGTTGAAATTTTTACGCCTAACTTTGAAACAAGTAAATATTTTGACCCCAAATCTTCAACAACATCGCCTTCTTATGATCCCACTATGAATGTAATAGCTGTCATTTTCAAATCCTGGCCAAATAAGAAAGCTATACTGACAATTTAATTGCAGTTGTTCTACAAATGGTAGGGCTCTGTGCTTCCACAGCAAAATACATATATGCATCTATGGAGGGATGGGAGTGCAGGGCCCAGAGGGTCCAGCGCTCCCACAGGCAAATAAGGATACGATTACTCTATCTCAAAAACTAGGGGCAGATGGCAGCACAGAGCCCAGAGGCAAATAAGGATATGATTAGAATATCTCAAAAAGTAATGAAATTCCTTGCAAAAAAACTGTGTTAATATATCAGTTAGGGTTCAAGATAAAGCAACAAAATGTGATATTAGGGTTTCAAACCCCAAAACTCCTACCCCACCCCAGATGTGAAAGAGGGGTGGAGTCTTCCTTGGGGTTGTCAGCCCTAATGCTCACCCCATTCTATACACTCATGAAACATACACACCTGTCTCCATCACAGCTCAGCTTTTCTGTTACTGCAGTGGGGTGAGTGTTAGGGTTTATAACCCCAAGGAAGACTCCACCCCACATTCACCTCAGGGGTGGGGCCGGGGTGTTAGAGATGGAAACCCTAACACCACATTTCCCTACTTTTGTCACTTTATCCTGAACCCTAACTGATGCAGTAACACAGTTTTTTGCAAAGAATACACACACACACACATACAGTATATATAGTATATGCACACAAACACACACATACAACCCACCCTAACACCCCGCCCCTATCCTACAGGCAGCAACAGGCATGGGGTGTGCCCTGAGGATTTCAACCATAATGCTCACCTGATTCCATGAGTACATAAGCTGAGTTGGGTACAATATATGAGAATGGGGTGAGCATTAGGACTGACGTCCCTATTGCTAACCTGCAGGGTAGTGATGAGGTGTTAGGGATGGAAACCCTAATGCCACATTTCCCTACTTTTGACACTTTTATGCTAACAAGTGCATTAACAAAGTTTTTTGCAACAAATTTCCTTACTTTTTCAGATAGTATAATCATATCCTCATTTGCCTATGGGAACACAGGGCCCTCTGGGCCCTGCGCTGCCATCCATCAATACTTTTTGAGATAGTGTAATTATATCCTTATTTACCCATAGGGGCACAGAGACCTCTATGCCCTGTGCTCCCATTCTTCCATAGATGCATATCTGTAAGTTGCTGTGAGAAAAGGGCCTCTAGCACTTCCAATTTTAGCAAAACCTCAACCAAATTGCAACTGCAAAACTGCAACCAAATTGTCACCATAGACTTTTATTACCCACATCATAAACCCAGTACTGAAAATGTCAAATCCCCAGCAAAATGTGACTCCGTGCCACGCAACATTATTTCATGCAACAGGTGCGAAAAGACAATTTGGCCAGGATTTGAAAAATGACAGCTGTCATGTTCATGAGGTGGTATACAAATATGTCTGTGCTGAAAATCTGGTGTCAAAATATTTAAAATTACCAGAGTTATGAGCAAGCATATCACAATTTTAATGCATGCGCATAACTTTACCATTTTTATGTATTTTAATTACAAATGTTCAACATAGCCTTCTTATGACCCAACATCATGAACAAGAATAGTGATATTTTTCAAATACTGCCTGGAAGGTGATTTCTCCAAGTGACCAAGAAATCACCTTTTGAGACTAGATTTTCAGATTTCACTGACAATGTTCATGAGACAGGGGTCCCAAAAAGGCCATGTTGAAAATCTGGTGCCAAATATGCCAAAATAACCAAGTTATGAATCAAAGTTGCAAATCCCATTGAAATACATTGAATCGCATTTAGAAAATGGGCTAGATACAAGAAGCTTCCTCATTGGCTGACAGCTACACAGGGGGGTACATTAACTTTCAGTAGACACACGCTAGACATGTAGTGTCAATTCAGGGTGCCCCATTACTTAGTGTATCTTGTACCCCAAACTGGCCATATGTTGATTTTATCTCACTTAACGAGATCTATGTCAGCACCCCAGCTCTATACCCACACTTGTACCTGTACAAGAAAACCTCACAATATTTCTTTCAAGTAAACTTAAAATAAAAACGTTCTTTCTGTTATACCTTGTGCTATGTAACTCCACTGCACAAGTAATCTCTCTGAGTCGGTCGTGCCGCTCCAAACTGAGAAGTCTGTTCATTTGAATTCCGCTCTTGCTGTTCTGAGGTCCAGTGAATGCTGAAAATCCCACTCACTCATGTTGAAGTTTTCCTAGGTCGCTACACTGCTGCTGATCCCGCTCACATTCAGCACCCACAACCTCCAAACAAATTCAAAAAAGGCAAACCTTGCCTGTATTTTCAGAAATAAAGTATTTTATGATATCACGTTCTACTATACTTCGGTTTCACGCATGCCCAACGTAACGGCTGATCTCCCTGACTTAATGACTCCACCGCTACACTAAACAAGAAAAAAATGAAAAGAAAGAGGCTGCAAATGTAAAAAAATAAATAAATAAACAGACCACACACACAAAAAAATACTTTCAAATGCAAGCCCTGTATTGGGGGGGCAGAGGAACTATTTTTTTAAAAAATACAAATAAAATACTTAAAATATTAAAAGTTTTACCATACAAACTTATTTATTTCATGCATTATAAAATACAGTGTCCATTTTCTAAGCATAATAATACCCTCCAGGGTGGGCGGTATGGGCAATACCGGACCTTCCAGGGGCTATAAGTTCATTACGCCTCTGGGTGGTCCAGTATTGCCCAATACCACCCACCCTGTTGGGTATTATTGCTTACTTACCTTTAGTTTCTCATATTGCTGTAGGTGGTTCCAGCAGCAAGACATGTCTTCAATTGGAAAGTGGCTCTTCACCATGGGACCTGGTCAGGTAAGTTCCCTGACACCGTTCTGTACATTTTATTCTGCTCTAATTGATTATATTATTTGTCCGATCATTTTGTAATTTTATTATTTTTTCTTATTTTTATTTTATTTATTGAAATTGTATTTAACTGTCATTATAGTTTTATGAGCATTATTGTTGTTGTGATTACCTTGTGGTTGATTTTATATACAGTGCCCAGGACCTCTGGGATTGGCATCTTTAAATAAACTTGCCTTGCCTAAGTGAGAGTGAGTGGGAGGAGTGGGGTGGTGGGTGCTCAGTGGGAGATCAGGTGGGGGATGGGGCAGATCAGCGAGGGCCCCTTTTTTAACAGGTAAAAAAGACATAAAGGGAACATTTTCTTTATTTCAGGTAGAACACAAGGGAGATTGGAAAGTGTGGGGATGCCACTGAACATGAGGGATAAGACACCATATTACAGGGACAGCAATGGGAGCATAGGGGTATGCCACTAGACACCAGGGATGAAAAATAAGATCTTACAGGGATGGCAGTAGTGGGGGTGGGGATGCCACTAAACACCAGAGAAGCAAATCAAATAGTTATAGGGTGCACCAATCAGAGGGCGGGCGCCACTAGACAGCTGGGAAATAATACAGACTGATGGGGGAAGCGATCAGATGGTGGTGGGGGGGAGCCACTACACAACAGGGAGAAGGGAGAAACATAAATAAATATAATATTACAAAATAAATATGGCAAGGGCAACTGGAGGGTGGGGGGGCAGCACTACACACCAGTGAAAATACCCTTATTATGGAGACAGCAATCGCAAAGTGGGGGATGCCACTAGACACCAGGGAAAAGATGGCAACAAAAACAAAAAATAGAAAACAAAAAAAAAAAATAATTTTCTCCCCATGAAAAAGGATCTTTTTTCATGTTTTGTGATATGAAAAAATAATCTTTTTTCATATTGCAAATCACGAAAAAAAGATTTATAATTAAAAAAAAACAACATGTCAAGGACACTTATCCAACAGTTAAGTGCAGAATCCAGGTAAGGGTGTCCGGATAAGTAAGCTACATGTGTTGGTCACTTTCCACTATGTCATATTTGTGGTTTTCCAAACTTGAATTTTTAGGCAAAAAGGGAAAACAAGATAGTGGTATTATGAAAACACAAATGAGAAAATGCACAAAAAGGGTTCCATATGAAAACTACATACAGCTATTCTGAAGTGCTGACTGAGCATGCTCAGAACCCACATTTTTAAAATGTAATAACTTTGGAATGGATTAATATTTTTTTCACCAAACTAGCAAAAGGCACTTCTGTGGGCCAAGCCCTTTCTACCCTGAAAATTTCATACCAAAATTTCGAACTACAGTATCTGGGCATAAAGCAAGGACAAAAAACAGCAAAAATGGTGGTTTTACATTTTTTCACTATCCACATCTCGGAATCTACACATCCTACCAAAACAAAACTTTACATATCAAGAGAGCTACCCCATGAGACCATGCATGCAAGATTTCATTCATATCTGTTGAATGGCTGCAAATATATTACAGTACAAAATTTGAGGTTTAACATAGAAAACACTGCTCAACCCTAACTATAGAGGAGCTGCTACACCCTTATATTAGGGTTCAGTCTTCACTTCTATGTTAAAGCCACAATTTAGAACTTTAATAACTTGCAACCATTCAACTGATTTATAACATTTGCAAGCATCATCAGGGTCCAGAGATCTCTTGATGTGGCAAGTTTCATTCCAATCAGATGTGTGTGTGCAGAGATATGGAGTGTTAAAAAATGTGGAAATTACCATTTTTGGTGAAATTCTTTGTCACGATGCTGCACAAAAACATTGTGAAGTTTTGGTCTGAAATGCGTACTATACATAGGTCTCGACTCACAGATGTGTCTCTTGAAGGTTTGGTGAAAAAAAGTATTAATCCATTCCGAAGTTATTAAATTTTAAAGTTTCCCGTTATTTACTAGGGGACAAGTTAGATGCCCTGCTCAAAAATGATTCTTTATCGCAAATGTGGAATCCTTTGTCACAAATGTGGATCTTTTGCCGCAAATGTGGAATCTTATTTTGTGCTGCTGCCATTTTGTTTTCAGTTAGTGGTGGCAACAAAATTAAATAACTTAAAAATACAGGTCTTTAGTAGACAGCAACAGTTGTCTTTACCTAATCAGGGCCCTAGAATCTGATTTGAGGTTAGCTTCTTGATAACCTGCTCAGAAATATACTTTTTAACATGTGGAAAATCCTGTTTTAAAACCACGGAAAAGAGATCACAAAAACAGGATCCTTTTGCGAATTCATGAAAAGGATTTTCTTTTACTGCAAATTGTGAAAAGGAACCACAGAAAAGGATTCTTTTGCAATTTGTGAAAAGAAATTTTAAAACAGCTGTTTCTTTTTCACTGCACAGTGCACAAATGGTTTAGAATTTTGGTCTGAAATTTTCAGGGTACAAAGGATTTGTCCCACAGATGTTTTTTTTTGCAGATTTAGAGAAAATATATTACTTTACTCGGAGTTCTGCAGGTTTAAATTTTGCTTTGTTTCCCATAGGATAACATTGTAATGGGAGGTGTACACAGTTGTTTCTTTGTCAGTGTGCTGTAAAGACACTGTTTGAATTTTGTTCTGAAATTTTCAGGGTATAAAGGGCTTTCCCCACTGATGTGCCTTTTGCTGGATTCATGAAAATATATTGCTTTGGTGTTGAGTTACACAGGTTTCCAATTTTCCTGTGTTTTCTATACGATAACATTGGAATGTCAGGTGTTTCTTTCACTTTGTACATGATGCAGGGCCCTAAAAAAGGATAGCACTACACCATCTCAAAAATTATACATGGATAGGGCCCTGTGCTCCCACACACAAGTACAGACACTATTAAGGACTGATGGGAGTGCAAGACCCAGAGGCATCTGTGCTTCCACAGGGAAATAGGGATACAATTACAATATCTAAAAAAATATGGATGGATGTCACTGTGTGCTCCCACATGCAAATATGAATACTATTATGGAGTGAGGGAGGCAGGCCTTATGTCGATGGCAGCGCAGGGTCCAGAGGTCCTACCCCACATGCAAATATGCAGAGGATTATGAGTGATGGGCGTGCAGGGCACTTCCACAGGAAATAAGGATACAATTACAGTTTCTTAAAAATTATGAATGATTGGGAGTGAAAGACCCAGAGGGCCCTGTGCTCCCACAAGCAAATAAGCCTATGATTATATTGTCTCAAAAAGTAAGGACATTCTTTGCAAAAAAAAAAACATTGTTAATGCATCCAATAGCATTCCAGCGACGAAGTCACGTGATGCAGTGTGGCGGGTAGCTGCTTTCTCTGGAGCTCTCAACCTACAACCCAACTAAACGTCTCTCTTTTTTGCCCTACTTTACAAGATTAGCGATTTTACACTATTGGAGCGTTCCTAAACGAGTGTGGATCCCTGAGATATAAACCATAACGTAGGCGACTGCAAAAATCAAGAGATCTCGGCATGGATGCTGATATGAAAGCGCCTGGAGTAAGGCATACTCCACCTACGTCGCCTGAGAAAAGCGCCAAGAAGGCCAGGAATATTAATTCTGGGCAATCGTCGAAGCAAACGTCTTCTACTTCACAAAGCAATCCGCTTACGGAAGACAGATTCCTTCAGGAGCTTCTCCCCTTTCGGGAAACTCTCCAGGAAATCTCCTGTGAAATTAAAACAATCAGAAACGATTTTATGGCTTTATCAAGGCGGTGGGCGATATGGAAGCAAGAACTACGTCTTTAGAAACTGGAAAGACAGGACAGACCCAGAAATAACCAAGCTCAGGCAACAACTCCAGAAATTGCAATTAAAACTGAAGACCTTGAGGGCATAAGTAGGAGGAACAACATATTAATACTGGGCCTGCCTGAATCGGAGGAAGGTGGCGATACTATTAAATTCATTCAACAGTTTCTTAATAAAATAGTTGGTCCTTCCCCTATCAATCAGCAATACCACGTCGAGAGGGCACACCGATCCTTGAAACCGAGGCCTCCACCAGGTGCCCCCGACCGATCATCATTAAGTTCCTTAGCTTCGACGAGAAGCAACACGTTATATCTAAAGTTAAGGAGCTAGAGTCACTTCAATGGGAATGAAGCAAAATCCGAATCACGCAGGACCTACCATAAGAGATTCACAGAAGAGAGCTGCCTTTCACCCTATAGTGAAAAAATTAATCGCAGCTGGCATCAGATTCAGGATGAACTATCCAGCGAAATTGCTTGTATCTTTGGATGGCTCATGGCTGGCTTACGAATCACCTGAACTAGTGCTACCTGACCTTACCAAGAGGCTTCCGAATCTCTTCCATGGAGACTGATTAATACACATGATGAGTTTGGCTGCAAATAGAGGCTATACCTCTAAGTTGTGACTTTTTTTCTACTTGATCTTCTACGATTAGGATATCTTGTTATTAGTATCCAGGGTCGTCTTACCTGTTTTTGTTGGGGTGAGGGTAGAGGTGTAGGGTGGTGGTGAGGTAGAGGAGGCCCGGGCCTGCTGAGGCCTAGTTTGTCCCATGGAGTCCTGTCTGCAGCGCCATGGCTGGGGGTAGGTGGAACCAGCATAATTGGGGATGGCCTCCGGGGACGCAGATCTAGAAGTCGGACAGGTTGGGTCCGCCAGGGTCCGCCTGACTAATACTTCCATTATGGGCCTTCCTTTGTAGCGTCGGGTAGTCCTGATAGTCAATTTCTAGGCATTCAGGGTCTGGCTTAAAGAAGTGAAGACCTCCTAGAGCAGGAGTCACCCTTTACTGCCCTAGCAATCGTGAGTGGGATGGACTGGATTTAATAGGGAAGGCCTCTCAAACTGTCAAATTAATTGGTTAGCAGAGGTTGTTGGAAGACCTAAGGCTGGATAGTGAATGGGGCGATTACAGTGCTAGTCAATATTGGGTTGGGGGGGCTCAGATGGGAGGGTATGCGCTGGGAAACCTGTATCGCGGCCTTAGTGGGGAATTAGGGATACCTGGGCCTAGTTATGGGGGAACAAACACGTTACTGCACCCTAGGTGCAAAAGCAAATCGGGAGGTCCTATAGATCTGTACAAGGAACTAAATACCAGGAAGCTTATTCCGGGCTAGGGTACCCTTGGGAGGGGATCCCGGTTCTGGGCCATATCTGGGTGCTTTACTGGATGGGGACAGTTTTGGGACCTCATGTAAATAGTTTGTGGGGCTGCTGGGTTGATGGGTTGAGTAAATTTAAGGGCGGAGGTTGGGGAGGGGCTACGACCAGATCTGATAACATTGGTCATGATATAGTTTTATTGGGGGGGCGAGGAGAGGTACTATGTTATGGTATGTTCGATGGTTATTTCAATTTAAATCTACCTATGTTTCTGGCTATATCTAAGGGCAGTGCAGCCTTAGTTAGGTGGATGGCTACTTACTACTGTATTGTTTGGAATGTTCAATGCGGGGGTTATGGGGGCAGGCGAAGGTGCCACTATTCAGGGATCGGATCTATTTGGCCATGGATGATAACTGTTTATATCGTTTGTGTCCAAGATTATTAAATGGCTTTAGGTCACATTAAATTGGCTACATGGAACGTCAAGGGGCATCAGGAGGTGTTAAAGAAAAGACAAATATTGTTGAACTGTACGCTTACGGGAGTGGATATCTTATTTCTGCAGGAAACATATCTTAGCCTCTGAAGTTAAACTGCTAAGTTGTCACGGCTTTTCCCAGGTGTTTATTTCAGAGGGGTCCATGAATAGTAGGGGTGTGGCTATCATGCTGAAGCGTATATACCATTTGTTCCAGAGAATGTATTAAAGATAATGGAGGGCAGATTTGTATTAGTTAAAGGTACGCTCAATAACTTGGGAGTAGTCCTGGGGGCCATATACAGCCCAGTGGGTGGGGACCCCAACTTTATTATGCAGCTAATGACAAGATTAAGTGAACTTTTGCCAACGGTTTTTATCCTGGGAGGGGACTGGAATACTGCCCCCTCACAGCTTCTCGATAAAACTTATAGGCCCGTTCGACCACCCACACCTGCCCAACTGGCCCTCCAAGACTTCTGTAATTTGCTGGGTTTGAACGACCCTTGGAGAATCTTAAACCCTTCCAGCCGTAGTTATACATACTACTCTCCAATCCATAGGTCTTGGTCAAGGCTAGACTATATGCTGGTGAGCACAGGGCTTTTGGCTAACATATCTCTTTCTGGCATAGAGCCGATTGTCATTTCAGACCATGCCATGGCCTGGATAAAGCTATCCCTCAATCACCCTGGTCAGAGGGACACCTCTTGGAAACTCAATTCACAACTTTTGAAAGATGAGAAGATTGTAGCTCATCTTCAATCTTTGATACATCCTTTCTTGAAATCAACCAAGGTTCAATTCCCAGAGACGATCTAATATGGTGCACGCTTAAATGTTTCCTCAGAGGCGAGTTTATCAAAATAGCCACTAAAAGGAAGAGGGTGAGGAGGAGAGAACTACTCAGTTAGCTAACCAAATCAAGCTGGCTGAGGTGCTCTCGCTCCTCCAGCTCTCAAACTGACTTAGAGAACCTATGCAGGATCCGGAATGAATATGAAGACTTGATTAAAGAAAAAACAGAATATGCTATTTTGAAATCTAAAACTCGCTACCTTGACCAGGGTGAGAAACCTGGGAGACTACTAGCTCTCAGATTAAAGGAAGTAGAAAGTTCTAGGTTAATCCCGGCCTTAAGGGCAGCCGATGGGTCAATTAAAACTAAACCAAGAGAGATAGCTAAAATCTTTGAAGATTTTTACAAAGACTTATATAGCAACAATTTTGTCTCAGCTCCAGTAGCGAATCCGAAAAACTTTTTAACAGGGCTCCCTCTCATGAAACTGCACTCAGGTCATTGCGGGGTACTCTCATCTCCCATTACATTAGGGGAAATAGGAAGTCATCCGAAACCTGCCCACCGATAAATCACCAGGACCCGATGGCTTTCCCCCAATTTTACAAAGTATTCTGTAAAGAGATAACCCAACACTTCAAGCTATTTAATTACATTCTTTCATCGAGCGCCACTAGATCCCTCGTTGCTGGAGGCCACCATAGTTCTTATCCCAAAACCAGATAAACGAAACTGGACCCAGCCAGCTATAGGCCTATATCACTACTTAATTCATATATTAAAATTCTAGCAAAAAATTCTCTCCCTAAGAATCAAACAGGTATGGCAGGTGTTACTGAGTCAAGGCAAGTGGGCTTTGTCAAGGAGAGTCCAACTATGGATCATCTACGTACACTTTCCCACATTTTTCACATGGCAAAGGAATCCCAGGAACCTATGGCTCTATGTTGCTCTGGGCATGAGAAAGCCTTTGACCGTGTTAGCTGGGATTTCCGTGAGGCCACCCTTAGTAAAATGGGTTTCCTGGAAAGTTTATTGGTTGATAAAGGCATTTATAGCTCACCCTCTGCGAGGGTTTACTGCAACGGGTGTTTTTTCGTCACGCTTTACCTATTTTCTGGTACACGCCAGGGATGTCCTTTGTCTCCTTATTTATTTAATTTATATCTAGAACATCTACTGCTTCATATCAAAATTCTCCCAAAATTTCTGGCTGTTTAATTGCTCAACGAGGTTTTGACCCTCTCAGTTTTTACGGACGACATCCTCTTACACCTTTCAAATCCCAAAACATCTATAGAGAGGTGTTAGTATAGTTAACCTTTTGGCAGTGTTGCCAATTATAAACTGAATCTATCTAAATCAGTGATTTTCCCATAATACACACCTATTTCAGGTTAATGTCTCTCAGTTTGGCATGAAATGGGCCCTAACTACCTCAAATATTTAGGTATTTATTTGACGGGATGAGGAGATGACAAGAAGCTCAACTTAGGCGACCTGTTAGATCATATTCAAAAGACCTCAACAGATGGGATAACCTTCCCTTGCAATTGGGGTCATATTAATATAATCAAAATGAACGTCCTTCCACAAATTTTTTACCCCTTGAATCTTCTTAACATCTGGCTTCCTAAATCATACTTCCAGAAAATACATTCGATGGTCACCCAATTTATTTGGGGTGGTAAAAACCTAGGAGATCATGGCAAGCTCTGTCTCACCTAAAGACAAGGTGGTCTTAGGATCCCTAACTTTAGTCTATATTACTGGGCCAGTCAGTTAACCAAAATGGCTAGGTGGATCGAACCCCAGAAGGAGTTCTACACGCCCATATGGTTAGACCTGGAGCTTAAATTGTTGAGGGAACATAATATTTCTCCTCAACATGCCTTTTATTATAGCTCTTCCTCCCTTCCAGAGGCTCTCAGTAACTCAGTGATAGGGGTGTCAATTAAAGTCTTATCACAGATCTGGGATTTCCTTAAAGTCCCGTATACTAGGGACCAGGCCCAACCATTGGTTCTCAACCCCAACATTAGATTAGGCGGACACACACTGCCAGTGACTTGGCTCCCACATGCCCAGGACCTCAAGGTAGAAGACCTCTACCTTCAGGGATCCCTTGGCTCCTCTAGTGATATCCTAACGTACTTGGGTCTATCTTCCCAGTATATATTTAAAATTTATCAAATGCGACACCTAATAGGTAAAAATTTACGCCTGGAAAAGCAACCCTCTCAGGTTAGGCCTTTCCTGGAGCAGCTTAGGAACTCTGTTACTAATTCCCACTGTATAGCCAGGCTATACAATTATTTACTAACCACGAAGTTTCCTGATCCCTTGGGTGGATCCAGAACATGGGTCTTGTGTTTCCCTGGTCTTTCCTTTCTTGGACCCATATTTGGGTGATGTATACAGATACCTTACTTTGGATAGGAACAGGCTAACTCAGTTCTACATTTTTAAACAATATGTATTATACACCACAGAAGTTAGCCAAATTTGACAGAACAAATCGGACAGATGTACCAGATGTGGCTTAAAGTAGGAGATTTGAGTACATATATTCTGGTCTTGCATCAAAGTTGCCCCATTATGGCACACAATTCGTAACAGTCTGGATCAATTCTGGGTCTGAGCGAATTATTACAACCCGAAATTGCATTTTGGTTTATATTCAAATACGGATGCACTGAACGGAATTTCATATAGCCATAATCTCAATGGCAGTTAAAAGATTAGTGCTTAAACACTGGCTAGACCAAGTGGCTATCTCTTATAATGACTGGCTGGAGGAAATTCCTTATGCTTCAAGATGGAAAGATTAATTACTGACTTTAGACATGCCATGCCTACGTTCCAGAAAAAATGGGGCAAATTATCGCTTTGTACCTTCATTGATTTAGTGAGCAGGTGTTCCTGATGGATTTGAGGAAGGGATGGTTCTATGTGACGACTTTATCTCTTGAGTATGGTTCCATGGCACTAATGACAGCTCTCCAGGTCCACCTGGAGATAAAGATAACACCTTCTGGGGAGGGTTGGGGGTTGGGGAGGTACTGGATCACTGCTCTGTACATAATGTATACAAATGGATTTTGGTTTTGTTCTGCTTCACCAATTGTATCACAAGCTTGGTTTTATTATGTGTTAAAACAATAAAACTTTGAATTTCAAAAAAAAAAAGCATTCCAGTGACAAAAGTTGGAAATGGGGTCTTGGATTCCAACTCTAACACTCCACCCTCCCACTAATATTAACACCCACCTCCACCCTGCAGGCAGGAACAGGCTTGGGGTGTGCTGTGGGGTTGTCAATCCTAATGTTCACCCCATTTTCATACATTGTATTCATCTCAGCCTATTTACACATGGAATGGAATGACTCTTGGGGTTGACAACCCCATGGCACACTCTATGCCTGTTCCTGCCTGCAGTGTGGGTGTGGGGTGTTAGGGTTGAAACCCTAAGAGCCATTCCCAAGGTTTTGTAAAGACTATAGATAGATAGATAAATAGATAGACAGACAGACAAATTTATTGCAAAACATTAGGGTTGAAAACACAAAGTGAACAAAGTAAGAAATGAAAACATTAGGATTTGGAGCCCTAGGAGTCTTGGTGAATAGGTAGTGTGATGTTTCTTGGGTTTGTCAACCCTAATGCCCACCCCCTCTGCCCAGCCCATAGCCCTCCTGTCTGAAGCACGAGGTACAGCTCCAAGACAGTGCCTCACAGAAATATACTCTTTGTAGACAGAGAAGTATGTCCAACTGCATGTGACCAACAGAATCAGTCATAGCTTTCTTCATGCAGGACCCTGCGTGAAGTAAGAGACCATGTTTGTTTGCTAAGTGGAGAGGTGAGCATTAGGGCTGACAACCCCAAAGAACATCACACCACCGACTCACCAAGACTCCCAATATTCCAGACCCTAAGGTTTTTCATTTCCTTACTTGTCTACTTTATGTTATTCAACCCTAATGTACGTATTAATATAGGTGTATGCAACAAATTTCCTTTCTTTTGTGATAGTGGAATCATATCCTCATTCAAGAAAGTCCCTTCAGGACCTGGGTGAACAGATCTTGGACCTGTGCCAAGGGAAGAGTACATTTGTCTGAGAGAGGTCTGTGCTTCTGCAGACAGAAGTAGTGTTGCAATTTGGGTATCATGGATTTCTATCTGCAGCTGCAGAAGTGCAGGCCCCATAAGTGCTTGCACTTCTGCAGCCAAACGTCAGTGTATATATCTTACATCTGCACTTCTGCAGCCAGAAATGTGTGAATTTCTTTTAGTGTACATCAGTACCTCTGGCTACAGAACCACTGGCCCCACTGACACCTCTGTGTCTGCAGACAGAAGTATTATTGTAGTTTGGGTATTGTGGATTTCTAACTGTGACTGCAGAAATGGGTGCGTATATCTTACAGTGTGCATGGGTACCTGTGGCTGCAGAAGAGCTGACCCCACAGGGGCCTGCACTTCTGCAGACCGAAGTGCTATGGTAATTTGGGTATCATGGATTTCTATCTGTGGCTGCACAAGTGCAGCAACAAGTGGTTGTGTATGTCTATAACTATGCTGGATTTTTAGCTGTGGCTGCAGGGCCCTCTGCTTCTGCAGTTAGAAGTAGTGTTCTGATTTGAGTACTGTGAATTTCTATTTGCAGCCAGAGCGAGTGTGCATGTCTTGAAGTGTGCATGTTGCAGATACAAATCCATGAAAGTAACACATCAGTACTACTGCATTTGTGCATTTGAGTAATCTGGAAACAGGTTATACAGTATGCTGTCAGTCATATTTGATGATGTCTGTCTGCAGTTACTTGCATGGTCTTATCGTTTTTCTATTGGGGGTGGGAAGAGGTTAAGGATAGAAACCCCAATTCCACATTTCCATAATTTGAGTGGGGAGGGGTTAAACTGAACCCTAACTGGTGTATTAACACAGTTTTTTGCAATATATGCACATGCACACACACACACACATAAATATACGTGTGTGTGTGTGTGTGTGTTTGCTGTAGCTCAATATAAATATTTTTTCCCAAAAAGCATAGTGAAAGGAGTAACAAATGATACTATTTCTTACTTGTCTTAGGGGTTAAAGTAGCAGTTGCTTTCTGCTATACTAACATGCATTCTAGATACTGCTGGTTGTGATATGCACAGATTTCAAACCAGAAAAGGTGGCTGTTTTCAGGACTAAAAGTTTCATAATGTGTTTGCCATCTAAAGCCCAATGTAAGTTTTTTTTTTCAAAAAGCACAGTAAAATTAGTAAATAAAAGATAACAGTTCTTTACAGATGCTTTCTGCTATAGTAAACCATGTCTGAGACAGTACTTATCAGATAGTGTCTTAGAGGTTAAAGAAAAGTGTAAATCTTTATAGGAGATTACTTGCTGGGAAAGGGTGACATTCATGAGGTACGAATCTTTCTTGAAAGAGAATACCTGCCCAACTGAAGCTAGCAGCAAGAAAATGGCTACATGCTAAGTATTTAAATGTGCATGTTGTTGCATTTTGAAGGGGGTAAACTAATCTTCAGTTTAATAGGCAGCCAATATTTAACAAACTGTTTCAGTTTCCATTGTTGTAGTGTTGAGGAGGAAGGGAGCAGGCAGGCTAAGAGCTGTGCTTGCTGAAAGAGCTGATTAATGAATGTGTGTGTTGGCTAATTGTTTTGAACTCCACGCACTTTCATGCCTGAACAGTGTTATGATCAGGCTTGCTGATTATTGGTCAAGCTCCTTGTAGAGCCTCCTGCATTGGACCACCATGACACACCTCTCAAAACTCTATACATAGCAAAATGTTAGGCTTACGTTAGAAGTACAGCAAACATGATAAAAATAGCAAAATAAGATGTGGTATCTTTGTATCTTGCCTCAAGCTATCTTGATATGTTGAACCTGAAGGATTCGTACAGCACATCACAACAGAATACTGAACTAATGAGAAGTAGTATTCACAAAGCTGATAACATCACAATTCCCATCTGAATCATTGAAGTCAACTTTTGAAATCAATGAGAAATGGTTAAATTTTCTTACAAACAGCATATTTAAAAGTTACATCCTATTAAACTGATGTATAAATCAAATGTACAATTTCATAGCTCAAAATACATAATGTATCAACATTTGTGAAGGGACAAGACTTACATAGCTTACTTGTGGCTCTACCATTCAGGGGATATGGTTCTGCCCCTTTCAAGTGAAGATAAATAGCATATTTTAAATCAGGCAACTGCATGCCCACCATATATAACAAGCTGGAAAAATCCAGCAATCTGATTGGTTAAGAACTGTCACATGGTATCTGGTTATTTCAGCATAACAGCATTGCTATGCTGCTACACTGCATTGGATGGATGGGATTGTCCCACACAGGCACCCGAAGTAGTGACTGGGATGGATGTGGAGGTCCTCTATGATGGAGACTCTGAGGGTGGAAGTAGGTGAGTCCAGAGGAGGAGGAAGGAATCCTGGTGGGGACTCAATAGTGAGGAGATAGAGTTGGGATAGGCAGGGATGTGTCTCTGGAGCCACAGCTCAGAGGGTTGGAAAGAGGAATCTAGGGATCACTGGGAAAGCAAGAAAGGAGGGAGAGCTGGAAGTCATTGTCCATTTGGGGATAAATGACCTAGCTGGGGAAGAGCCAGAAACAGTACAGGAGGAGTTCAGGAAGTTGGGGAGGGTTTTTAGGCAAATAACACAATATGTTACTTTCTTAGATGGGCTATCTATCCATGACAGGAGAGATGATTGGAGTCTCTACACCAGGAACTTCAACGTATGTCTGTGGAAATGGTGCAGAGAGGAGGGATTTAGGTTCATTGGGGACTAAGGCTCCACCTGGAGGGATAGAGGCCTGTACAGGGGCGATGCCCTGCATCCATCCAGGAGGGGAACTGGGATCCCTAGTAAACAGTTTAAATGCTACATTGTGAAGCATTTAAACTAGCCAAGGGGGAGCTGGAATAAGGCCGGATGATATAAACTGTCCCTCCCCACATGCTTACAGGGTCAGCAGTAGGAACCTGAGGTGAGAATCCCTAAAAGAACAAATACAAATAGGAAGCCAGAAGGAGAGGAAAGAGGAGGAGGAAAGAAAACACTGGAGGAAATAGGGAGGCGAAATGCAAGATGAGAGGAGGTGGCAGTAAAATCTGGAGGGCCATGTATGCAAATGTTTGAAGTCTGGGCAACAAGACTGCAGACCTAGAGGCCACCATGGCAGTAGCGGACCGGGACATACAGTAGTTGCAATTACAGAGACCTGGTACAATGAGAAGCAGGACTGAGATGTAGCCATACCAGGGTATGCTCTATTCAGGAGGGACAGGGTAGGAAAAAAGGGAGGAGGAGTGGCTCTTTATGTCAGGGAAAACATAAAGGCCACAGAAATGGTGGGGGGAGGTGGTGTAAAAGCGGATTAACTGTGGGTCAGCATGAGCCAGGAAGGGCCACCTAAGAACAGCAGTGATCTACAGACCTCCAACACAGGGGAGTAGGTGGATAAGGATATGATGGAAGAAATCCATGGATGGCTAACAAGGGAGAGTATTGCTGGTAGGGGACTTTAGTCTACCAGATGTGAGTGGAGCCTCTGGCTGCAGCAACAGCTAGAAGCAGGGTAATTCTAGAGACACCATGCAGGGGTGTTCCTCATTCAACTGATTAAGGAACCCACTCATGGGGACGATACTGGACCTGGTAATGTCAAACAGGAACAGTGTTGCTGACGCTACAGTGGAGAGCCATTAAGATGAGGGTCCGGACTTCAGGAGGCCAATTTCAAGAAAATGAGAGAGTGCCTCATGAAAGCTCTAGCAGGGATAGGAAAAATGGGTGGGGTAGAGGAACTGTGGGCAAAAATAAGAAAGACCATTCAGAAGGCAACCAACCTCTGTGTCAGGCAGGTTACAAAGAGCAAGAGAAGAAAGAGACTGCTATGGCTGTCCAAGGAAGTAGCAGGGAAAGTAAAGGCAAAGAAGTCAGCATTCAAAAGGCACACGTTAACACAGAAGGAAGAGGATAGGGAGGGTTATCAAGAGAAACAAAGGGAAGCAGGGAAAGCAGTTAGGAGCAAAGGCACTAACAAAGAAGAACATTACCAAGTCAATAAAAAAGTGGGATAAAACATTCTGTAAGACTAAAAGTGAAAAGAGGGAATTGGGGTGGAAGAGGATCAGAAGAATGCTGACATATTAAACAAGTACTTTTGTTCAATATTTATGAAGGAAGGGGCAGATGATGGGCCACAGATAGAGGAAAGGGGCATTAAAGGAAGAGAAGTGGACACTAGCCCTTATACGGAGGAGAGAGCCCTCAGGGAACTAGCACAACTGAAAGTGGATAAGGCAGTGGGGCCAGACAGTATTCACCCCATGATACTGAGGAAACTTAAAGAGGAGCTAACTGTGCCTCTGACAGACCTGTTCAACCTATCACTAGAAATGGAGAAGTCCCAGGAGACTGGAAGAGGGTGGATGTGGTCCCACTTCACAAAAGTGGGAACAGGGAGGAAGTAGGAAGCTACAGATCATGTTAGCCTGACTTCCGCAGTGGGCAAGGTAATGAAAACACTACTAAAAGAAAGGACTGGGGAATACCTGGAGACCAGTGGATTACAGGATCTGAGGCACAATGGGTTCACAGGGGAGATCTTGCCAAACAAACCTGATTGAGTTCTTTGACTAGGTGACCAGGAAGTGGATCAGGTAGGGGTGGTGGATGTGCCACCTGGATTTCAGTAAGGCCTTCGACACCATTCTTCACAGAAGGCTGGTTAACAAACTGGGTAGCCTGGTGGGGTCCAAGGTGGTAAAATGGGTTACGTAACTGGCTAAGTAACAGAGTCAGAGGATGGTGGTAAATGGGAACACTCAGAAGAAGGCATGGTGTCCAGCGGGGTGCCACAACAGTCAGTACTAGGATTAGTCCACCAATGTCTTCATTAGTGGCATCTGAGAGGAACAGAAGGGAAAGTTATGGCTGTTCATGGATTACAAAATCTGTAACAAATTGGAAACATCGGGGAGGAGGGTGATGAAGCATCTGAAAAAGCTCATAGATTGGTCAAAGGTTTGGCTGGCTGCGCTTCAACCCAGGTGTAGACAGAGACATCACCAGTGTACACATTTGTGTACAGTTTTGTTGAGTGCCTCACAAACCATAAGCCACTCTGTTAATATTATCCATTCTAATCTGTAGTATTTGGGTTAGTGTAGGCCACTGAGGAGTGTCTAATGTATGTATGACCTCTTTAGAGAGTAGAGGAATCATCTGACAACAATCTGACTTGTTTGGAAGGGTGCCATTTCGAAAGGATGTGACATTTTAATGGTGGGGGAGTGTAACTGTTGGAGACTGTGTACAAAATGAAAATTTCTGGCTACACTCCTGGCTTCAACACCAAAGAGTGCAAATTATGCACATAGGGCAAAAAGAACCCAGGGCATCATACTAAATGGGTGGGGGAGGTGACAACCACAAAACAAGAAAGGGACTTGGGATCATCATAACTGATGACCTAAAGGTAAAAAAGTAGTGTGATAAGGCAGTGGGAAAGGCTAGTAGAATGTTGAGGTGCATAGGGAAGGGTATCATCAGAAGAAAAAAGGGAGGTAGTGTTGTCCCCTGTATAGATCTATAGTGAGGCCCCACCTAGAGAACTGTGTCCAGTACTGTAGGCCCCATCTCTGAAAGACATAGATTGGATGGCAGTGGTACAGAGAAGGGCAACCAAAATGGTACATGGTGTAGCAACAGAAGCCCTATGAGGAAAGACTCAAGGAATTAAATATTGAATTCGCTAGAGGAAAGGAGGGAAAGGGAAGATATGATAGAAACATTCAGGTATTACTGTAATAAGGTACAAGAGAAGGGCATCTTACTCAGAAAAAGACACTCAAGAACAAGGGGTCTTCATATGAGGCTGTGGGGGTGGCTCAGAGGAGATGTGAGGAGGTACTTCTTCATGGAAAGGGTGGTGGCCATCTGGAACAGCCTCCCAGCAAAGGTGGAGTGTACTAAAATGGTAGCAGGGTTCAAGCATGCATGGGATAAATACAAGGGGACATTAGTAACAGGGCTGCAGGGGGAGTTGGTCTGCGGTAGTGCAACATGGGGAATTTAGGGCAGACTGGGTGGGCCAAGAGGTCTTTTTCTGCCAACAACATCTGTGTTTCTATGTTTCTCTTGTAGTTGGTGATTCATTGCTTTAATCTATAAGGACCATTATGCACATGTACTAACACCCTCCGAGGTGTTCAGTCATGCAGAAATGTGAGACTTCTTGGTGGTAAAAGCGATATTCCCAAGCTTCCATATACCTCATCAGGTGGGTATTATTGTTGCATACACACACACACACACACACAAACTTCAAGTTTGTTTTTTTGTTTATTTAAATGATTTATCAGGAAGAGCCTGCAGAATTGGTACCAGCTTGTTTCCAGATGCATCCTGGAATAAGGGAGATATAGAACAGTACAATGTAATAAAGAATGATGGCAATGGATAAGATGGCACTGTGCAATACAACACTAGGATGTAATAAAAATAGGTTCATACACAACATGTGATCTGCAGAATAAACAGTAGCACGAGTAAGAACATAATGCAAAAACAATGACAACAGTGAAGGAGACCAAATGCTGTGCAGTATAAAATAGAACCGTATAACGTAAATGAAAAACATAATGTGATAGAAAGACTTGTGATAGAAAGTATCATGTGCAAAACATGCAACAAAATAAAAAATGGGAGTACATAGATACATAGATACATAGACAGTGTCGGCAGATAAGGGCCTATGGCCCACCCAGTCTGCCCATTTGAGCTTGTAAGTTCAGTTTATGTTTTCCTAGAAGTCTGTTGCCCCTTACCCCTGACCTCCAGAATTCCTTTATGTCTATCCCATGCATTCTTAAATCCTGTGATTGTTTCAGCCCCCACCACTTCCTCTGGCAGGGTGTTCCACTTGTCCACCACCCATTCTGTGAAGAAATTCTTCCTCATGTTTCCTCTGAATCATCCTCCCTCCAACTTCATCCCATGCCCTCTAGTCCTGGTACATCTTTTTTGCTTAAAAATAGTGTATTCCTGCACCCTGTTCCTCCCTGTGAGATACTTGTATGTCTCTATCATATCCCCTCTCTCCCTCCTCTCCTCCAGGGAGTACATGTTCAGTTCCTTCAACCTGTCTTCATAGGACTTGTGATGCAATCCATGCACCATCTTTGTTGCCCTCCTCTGAACCTTCTCTACCCTGTCTATGTCCTTACGTGAGGTATGGTCTCCAGGACTGTACACTGTACTCCAGGTGGGGCCTCACTAGTGTCTTGTATAGTGGAATTATGAACTCCCTTTTCCTGCTGGTGATGCCCTGCCTATACCATACCAGCATCCTATTTGCTTTACCTGCTGCCTTGTCACACTGTGTCCCTACCTTGAGATCATCAGAGATGATAACCCCAAGATCCCTTTCCTGTTTGGTGCATGCTATATCCTCACCCTCCAACTGATATATTGTGCCAGGGTTTTTGTACCCCATATGCATCATCTTACACTTCTTTGCATTGAATTTCAACTGCCAAACCCCTGACCATTCTTCAAGTTTCTGCAGGTCCCTTCTCATTCTGTCTATACCCTCTGGTGTGTCTAATCTGTTACAGAGCTTTAGCAAAGTAACAAAGTGATCGGGGCAGTTGAGGGGTAACAAAGTGATCAGGGGCAGTTGAGGAGTAGCAAAGTGATCAGGGGCAGTTGAGGGGTGGCAAACTGATTGGAAGCAGTTGCAGACATGGTTGCATGGCAAAGGAGAGTTTTTTTTTCAAACTTATATTTGACTCATTTTTACATGTTAAAACAAAGCATCACTTCCGGTTAGGAAACATGTTTCAGTCATAGCAAAAAATGGCACACGGGATATAAGTATCTCCTAACTAAGCCCAAATGGGAGGGATTAGAAGAATCCAAGATTTGTATATTAAACATGCAGAAAAATAATAACTAGATATGTTGTGGAATAGAAAGCCCAAGACACATGGCTAAACTTTAAAAGATGTCATAATCCAACAGATTGTTCAAAATTGCCCCCCTTTAAAAGGGCAAGGTGCCATGCAAATAGCTAGTGTATTAAAACAGCACTAATGAATGAATTATGGAAACTGCAACTGCCAGCTAACACCAAACAAAATCTACATTTGAGAAATGGGGCTGTAATGCCCCCTGCTATTAAAAAAAAAGTGCAGGTAATACATTATAACTAACATAGATGTTCAAAAATGGGGAAATATATGATTAAAGTATCAGAAATACTAGGGGATCATTTGGCCTACAAGTCCAAGTAATAATAGCCAAAGAAAAGTGAATGAGCGTGAAGCTCTGTAATGACCAAAGAGCCCTTCCCCAATATCTGATAACAAGTCTTAACAATATAAGCGTCCAAAGAACTGTATTCACCCCAGCCTATAACATCATTTTAAACCATAATAAACTGCAAAACACTTCATACTTTTTTTAAAAGACTGTTTAGAAGGGACACCATTGATCCCTTAGCAATAACGTCTACGAAAAGGAGAAATGTCATGCACTCCTCTACTGAAAAATATTGATAAGCAAGAAAGCATAACCCACAAGTTCTTCCTCCTGCTCTTCAGGGGTAACATCCTGCTCCCCTTCCAGGTTTTGGCATGATTTTGGAGATTTGTTGCCCATACCCTGTGTCTGATGGGTCAGTAAAACAAAGACCTCGTCCAGGTGCACAATACTTAGTTTAGCTGGAAAGAAAATTGCATGTGGGACAGTCGAGGTCTCTAAGTACTCCCCGAACTCCATCAAATTTATTTTGGTGCTGACAAGTGGCAAAAATGTCAGGAAATAAAAGGATAGTAGTGCCCTCATACAATAAAGGATGGTGCCATCGAGCTAGTTGTAACAACTGGTCCCAGTAGCCATGGAATCCAGAATAGCCATGACAATACGAGGTACGTCGCCATCTTGCCATCCTCGTGGTCGAATTCTGTATGCTTTAAGTATAGGGCACTCTACAGGTCCAGAGTGGTCCTTCAATTGTTCTTTGAGCCAGGCTTTAAGTAAGCAATAAGACACGATAGGGTGTGCATGAAACATATTTTACCACATGGCCAGGGGCGTAATAAGGCACGAGGCCTTGGCCGGGTGCCTTTAGTCCTAGCGTGCGATAAAATATGTTACATGCACACACCTGGAGTGTCTTATTGTGCTTATAAAATGGGATCCTATATTTATTTTACTTTTTTCCCATAGAGAAAGCATGCTTGCATATAGAAAAAATGTAGAAATATTCCTAATCTATGATCAAATAGTCCTTCTGCGGACATTGTTTTATTACTAATTAGCTTATTTGCATATTTGGGGCTGCTGCTGTCTCTCTCTCTCACTCTCTGTCTGAGAAAACTGTTCTCAGGAGGCAGGGAAGTCACCGGTTTCCTGTGTTTCTGTGACTGGGAGGATGAGAAAGCAAGCAAGAAAGCTCAGACCTCTCTCGCTGTTTGTCCAAGAACACTGTTCTGAGGAGGTGGGGACGGGGGGCAGCTGCTGCTGCTGCTGGAGTTTCTCTTGTGCTTTGTGTTTGGCATTTTCACTGCTGTCTTTTTTTTTACCCATGCATGAAACATATTTCATGCATGGGTAGCTAGTATTCTGATTGGCTGATATAGCCTATCCATTTTATAAGGAACATTGCCAGATGATCGCCCTCAGCTCCTTCCTGGAGACCCAAAAAACATACATTGGCTGATCGGATATGATTTTCTAGAGTTCCCGATCTGCTTTGGGTAAGTTTTGAATCTTTGGCATATTGAGCTGTGGCAGTACTACACCAGTCTGACTGCTTCTTAATATCTGTGAAGCAGAAAGATCTGTACAGGGACTAAAGGGTGCTCAGTGACAACTACAGCAAATGTAGAGAAATCAGTCACGGCACACCTAACTCATGCACACTGAAGTAAATGCCATAAAACAAGTCACTTAGCCATCTGTCAAGTCATTTATTTACCAAGAAAGTGCATATAATGACCTATGAAGGCCCACACCAGGAGGAACAGACAGTTACAAACACCTCTAACGTTTCAACCCCAAGTCACTTGACCTTGGGGTTGAAGCATATTAGAAAATGACATAATGGACTGTTCATAAAACCGAATGCACTGTCAGTAAATAACGACAAATAACTAAGTGACTAGACTATAACATACTCAGTAACCATGAGAAGTGTCAACCGTAATATTCTCTGTTCTTCTTAACGTGCCCACCTCATTTAAGAACACCCACCATAGTTTCACTGTCATTCAGGAGTAAGTAGGTCAGATTTGTTATTCATGGCTGAGACGAAGCCAGGAGGCAGCGCATCTTGCTACTCAGCAGCTGAGAATTTCTCCTTGTCCCGTATCTGCTTCTCTGTCATGTGGTGTCATTTGGGTACTGGGCCCAGGTGCCCCAGAATGTAACTGCTGTTTTTTACTTTCTGTTGCTGCTTGCAGGGTTTTAGATTTGCCCATGTTGATCAGTAGGATGTCCTCTACCCACAGTATTCAACTGTACAGAAAGAGAACCAATTAATAATTTTAATTTTGCAATATTAATTCAGTCTGGTGCAGAGCTCTGCAGTAAAAGCGTCCTCCTCACTCTCCTGCCCACGCCGGGGGCTTTAGAGTGTGGAGAGGAATGGACAGAATGAACAAGAGAGGAGAGGTTGGGCAACAGGAGGGAGAACCTGGGGTGAAAACTTTTATAGTATATGCAGCAGGGAGAGATGCCAACCATTACAGTAAAAATATAAATCATAAATGGCATCTGATGAACAAAATGTATATTCAACTAATTTTTCCTTTTGTAGTATCCAGGTAACAGACCCCACCTTTAGTTACTTCTTTTGGTTAATTCAGTCAACTTGGACTAAAGGTAATGATGACTCTTGTTCCGTATTATGTCTCTACTTGTTGAATGGTCTATAACACTGGAAGGCCTTATGGTTTCATACATTAGCCACATTCAAAGTAAAATGTGTGATTGAATTCAAAGCTGCAATATTACATTTTCACGTGGGAAAATAAAATAATATCTCCTGTTTTGAACTTCTTGGTTGACAAATAATTTTCATGCTGTGTATAACAGGAAAAAGCAGCAGATGGCTTTTGGCAGAAATACAAGCTTTTCTATAATTTATAAACAGAGGCAAATGTCACCTTTAAATATATACAAAGCCAAAACAAAAGGCTTTAACAAAGAACTTCATTCATATGGCATAAAGGACAGTAACAAATCAAAATACATCCCATTCTTTACTGTGTGCACATCATTTGAGAAAATATACAAGGAAAACTCTTATAGAAAATGGACACTGCACTGTTTATTTTTGTATTTATTAGGTTTTGTGAGAACCTGGGAAAGATCCGGATGCTGCCAAAATTGCCTGTGACCGGTTACGTGGGTGTTAAATATTTTGTGCAACACATGAACAGCTAGTAAAATTCATTGGGCAACTGAAGCATAAACACATTTTTAAATATATCTAAATACATATTTTAAATATACTGAATCTAAAGACATAAGCAGTTATGAGTACAGGGTGAAAAGTGGGAGTGTACACTAAGTGAATGAATGAATGAATGAATCTTGGTCTTGTATGTCATATTTCTCAAACTGATCTCTAAACTCTTTACAAAAAGTTACTAGATACTAATAGAGCAAGGACTGTATAAAGTGTGCTTGACATCCACATGAACATGGACAGCTGTATTTTGCACAGCTTGTCTTTATGGAAAATGGAATGTTAACAAAACACCACTAGTGATCCCCAACACTTATGAAAAGTGCTTTGGGATCTCTTACTTACATTTGTACAACCGCCACAGAATGTGCATGAGAAACATTGGCTTAATGACTTATCAAAAGGGAGCATGCTTCCATCAGAGCAATTACACCACACTGTCAGCACTGGAGATGAGTCCAAGTAATTGATAAAATTACTGGAAATCCTAGCAGACAAAAGGCAAAGGTCCTTCTTCTTTGTCACCTGCTATCCGAGCAGTTTCAGCATTCAGTATCGTGTGGTAGTCAGCAACAATGTGAGGGAGGCCAAGTCTGAGGCAGAACTCTGGCTTGCAGTGGGAGTAAAGCAAGGGGAAAGGGCATTCTTCAGGTACTGTACATCCAGAGAAGAGTAAGTTTAAAGGGGGTATAGTGAGGCTGAAGAGATGAAGGATGGAGGAGTGGGACAAAGAAAAACCCAGAGAAATGGAACAAATTATTTTGTTTACTATTTGCTAGGCAGAAGGATGGGCTACTACTGGAATGTGAGGTAAAAAGATGTAGAGAGGGGGGCAAGTGCTCAAGCAGCATGGACAAAATAAAAGGGAACAGGGTATTAGAAAGAAATGTTTAAAGGGTTGAAAGTAGATAAATCTATGGACCTAACATCTTACACCTGAGAATGTCTAAAGAGGTAGTGGAGGTGATAGCAGGACCACATGCAGAGATATTCAGCTGCTTGCTAAACACTGGGGTGGTCCCTAAAGACTGGAGGATGGCAGAAGTGTAGTCCTATTACACAAGAGTGGAAGGAAGGAAGGAAGGAAGGAAGGAAGGAAGGAAGGAAGGAAGGAAGGAAGGAAGGCTGAGCCAGGGAATTATAGACCGGTCAAGTTGACATCTATAGTGGGAAAGATTATGGAGTCTATACTAATGGAGAAACTAGTGGAATTCCTAGAAAGAAATAAGCTACAGAACCCCAGGCACCATGGGTATACAAGTGAAACGTCTTGCTAGACAAATCTGGACAACTTCTTTGACTTGTTGACCACAGCAGCCAATAATAAACATATAATCAATGTAGAGTACTTGGATTTCAGTAAGGCCTTTGACTCAGTCCCCCACATGATGCTGGTCAAAAAGTTAAGAGACTTAGGGGTGGAGTAAAAATTGGCAACTTGGGTAGAGAACTGGCTGATGAGAAGAATACAGAAAGTATAGTAAATGAAAGTTTTCAGAGGTAATGGACATAACAAGTGGAGTACCTCAGGGATTAGTGCTGGGACTGGTCCTTTTAATATCTTAATTTGTGACATAGAGGAAAGCATAAAGGGCAAGATCTATTCTTTCACAGATAGCATGAAGATCTGTGCAAGGGTGGACATAGAGAATGGGATAATGGAAGATCTGGGTAGACTGGAGAGCTTGTCAAAGATATGGCAGCTGGGCTTCAGCACTAAAAAAATGCAAGGTGATGCATATTGGGAAAAGGAACCAAAATGTGCAATATGAAATGGGGAGGGGGTGACAGTGCAAAGAACTATGGAAGAAACACGTCTGGGGGTAATGATATTGGAGAGCCTGAACACAACAGCACATTATAAATGAGCTGTATGTAAGGAAAATTGGATTCTGTGATGCATAGGGATGGGGATAAGTAGAAGAAGCCAGAAAGAGATTCTCTCATTGTACAGGTCACTGGTGTGACCACATCTGGGATACTGTGCAAGGTACTGGAGTGGTACCTGAGGAACGACTGCAACAAGATGGAAGCAGTGCATGTGCATACAGGGCAACCAAGATGGTCCATGGACCAAGAGGCAAGACGTTTGAGGAGAGGCTGCAGGACTTGAACATGTACACCCTTGAAAAAAGGGAAAGGGGTGATATGATCGACAAATACAAATACTGTAACTCCAGGGATAAATAGGGTGAATACCTAGATGCTTTTCTCCTTAAGCTCAAATACAGACACAAGGGGGAACTCGATGAAATTTGCAGGATGGAAATTCGAAAGAGACATTTGCAATCACATTTTCACTGAAAGCGTGGTGGACAAGTGGAACAAGCTGCTGGAGGCAGTGGTACAGGCCGAGTCAGTGAGCAGCTTCAGACAGGGATAGGACAGGCATATGGGATTATTTAGAACAATGGCGACAGAAATAAAGGGGTGGATGGTCACTAAGGCCAATGCAGGATACTTAGGTAGGCAGGGCAGACTGGATGGGTCTCTGAGACTGTTTCTGCCACCATTACAGGTATCTGTGTATCTATGTGATGACCACATGCCAACATACTTAACTAGTGAATGTTACAAGTGAAGTCTTGCTGTTATTTGCAATATCCTCGGTAACCATACTCTTATATGTCAAATATCTATCTGTCCAGGGTCATCCATTTAGACAGATTTTTCTCACCCAGTGGGCTTCACCCAGTTACCAGTGAATGAATGAATGAATGAAAGAATTAACAAATGCCTATTGTTAAATGGGAAGGGCATCCAGTAAATAATAGGAAATTTGTCACCATGGGAAGGAAAACTAATGCTGTCGGGAAACTTTGGGAGCCTGAGGCCAAGTGATCCACCTTTACCTCTCAAGCTTACTCATTCTGCTTTGATGCATGCTTTTCATAATCCACAGGACAGTGCAGCAGAGGTGTGGAAGAGCCACCGCACACCCAGCACTGCGCATAGGCAGTGGGGCATGGCCGCATGGTGTGGACCATGTCGGCCACCCACGCACATGCACAAGTGCCGATACAACAGGAAACAGCATTCAAAGGGGAGCGCAGCCAGACACCCCGATAGGGGAGACATAACCAGGTGCATTAGTAGGAAACTGCAGGGAAGTGCACAGCAGCCAGCAAGGTGGGCCCCACCCCAGAACTCCAAATGCAGCAGGACACACCAGGCACACAACGCACAGGCACACAAAAGAGGTAGAGACACAGGTGCACGGGACAGGTATGTTTACTGCCACAAACCAACACCATGAACAGAACACAGAGGCAGTGCAGTGCAAAACCATGACAACAATAGGCACAGCCACCCACCCACCAGAGCACCACCACACAGGCGCAACCCCCCCCCGCAGATGAACACGACCAGGCCCCCCCAGTAGGACCTGAGCAACACAAGGAGGACCCCACAAACATGCAGGTAGCAATGGCCATGGAGTCCCTCCAGCACACAAGCAGCAGCCGCCCCAAGCAAACAGTAGCACCATATCCTGAACAGTTCAGCAGTGGTAGACCATCAGCAGCCCAGACCAGCCATGTAGATGGTGCAACCTAAACAAGGACGGCTCTAGGTGGCCCCATCATCATCCTCCTCCTCTTCCTCGGACAACCGCTCAGGCATAGTGGCAGTGTAGTCCTGCACCTCCAGGAGCATCCTCCTTAATGGGCCATGGTACCCCAGTATAGAGAAAGCACAGTGAAATGGACACATCAGCCCCATGCATGCTGCCAGACCCAGCCCCACTTAGACACTCACAATGGTGAACACCTTACCTTAGACAGCTCCACGGCATGCCAGAACCAGCCACATTCATCCTTGTAATAGATGTCCCTGCTGCCAACCCTCAGGGTGATGAAGTCTGGCAGTTGTTGGGGCCACTCCCACCACGACCTGTCCCGTGCCACCATCCCCAAGGTCGTGGAGCTCCACAGCAAAGCGCTCCAGACACCCAGTAGCGGTCTGTAATGGAGAACAGGACAGTGTCAAAGGCAGCAGTAACACACACAGGTGGCCACACCATGAACTGGGCGCTCAGGGGTCACTCACTACCGGGGGCTCAGTGACATCCCAGATCACACCTCCCTCAAGGCAGTCCTGGTAGCACCGTGAGGAGACATGCCACAGTTTCTGTAGGTAGGCCGCAGACCTGCCACATGCACGCCATGCCCGGTCGCACTTTCTGCTGCCACCATGGCCATGAATGCACAGACGAAGGGGGGCCATGCCCATGTGCATGCCCTGCCCACAGGATGTGGCGTGCGTGTGCACTGCACCACCACCAGTGATGGGTGGGTGTTGGGGGTATAAAGGGAGGATCACAGACATGGTGCGGTATCCAGGGCTGACCACCTACTGGGTAAAGCTGTACACACTCGTGGCCACCACAATGTGTCCCGGGTCACTGCTCAATGTAGCACTACTGGATGCTGCTAACACACAGGGATGGGATCGATGAGCATGGAATAGGCCCAGAAGATACTGCCCTGGTTCAGTGCCGCTGACCTGAGGGTGCAGCAGTGTATGGACAGATTCCGGGTTGACCATGGTACAGTGGCATACCTGTGTGACATCATTGGGCTGACAGAGCAGACACAGACCCGCACTTGCATGCCTGTCCACGGAGACCAAGGTCCTTTGTGCCCTGTCCTACAATGCCACCGGTTCGTTCTAGCGGGTGTGCAGGGATGTGACTGGTGTCAGCCAGTCGTCAGTGTCTAGGGCTGTACACCAGTTCATCGACGCACTGCTGCGGGTAGTGGATGACCACATATGATTCTCTGCATCATGGCTGGAACAGCATGCTGCCACGGAAGCCTTCTTCACCCTGCAAGGCATGCCCAACACACTTGGCGTCATGGATGGCGCGCACGTGCCAGTGTTGACACTGGCCATGAATGAGGTGACATATTGGAATAGGAAGGGCTTGACAGCCTAAACTGCCAAGTGGTGTGTGATGTCCAGTGCTGCATCACGGACGTGTGCTCACGGTACCCTGGCTCATGCCATGACACCTATGTGCTCAACAACTCTGGCATCGGCGTATGATTTGCAGCAGGGGAAGGTGGTTCTGGAAGGCTGCTGGGTGAGTGCCCCAGGTGGGATGGCAGTGCCATGCATGTGTGTAGAAGTGTGCATGCGTGTGTGTGTGCATACGTTGTCGTGTGCTGAGGAAGGCATGGTGGTGTGTGTCCCCAGGGCTGTACCGGCTGTAATCATGCCTCTGTATACCCCCACAGGTAACAGTGAATACCCCCTGTGACATTACCTGATGACACCATACCTCATGCCACAGGACAGGGCAGAGGTGGCCTACAATGAAGCGCATCGACGGACATGTGGGTGCGTGAAGTGCACGATTGGCATCCTGAAGATGAGGTTCTTGTGCCTGGACCACACGGGGGGGGGGGCACAATGATGCATGAACCTGGGTTCACCTGCAGAGTGTTCACCGTGTGTGCGATGCTGCATAACGTCCGCGTCTACCATGGGTTGCCATGCCGTCCCCTTCCCCCATGTGACATGCAGCCCCCTGACATGCCACCTGCACCGGATGGGGACCGGTACATTTCTGACCAGCCGTGCAATCTGCCACACTGTGGCACATGGTACCTTCAGTTGAGCGTCCCATGGGTCATGGGTGTAGTGATGATCCTGTGTTCTGAGTGCCCTTGGTCATGTCTGTGGCTATGGCCCATGTCGTCCTGCACAGCCATGGCAGTGGCGCACTGTATGGGCTGTGCAGTATGGTGGGAGTACCCCTGGATGTGCCGTGTCCACCACCCCATCCCCCTCGGTGTGTGCACCGTGTGTGCCACCTGCATGCCGGTGCCCGCCACCCCCACTGGTGGTGTAGCATGTCCTGGCCACCCTCATTGGCCCCTGGGTGCACCCTGCCCATGCATCCATGGTCCATGGCATGACACAGTGGAATCATGTGCTGCCCCCCTACTGACCGCATGCCCC
Source organism: Neoceratodus forsteri (assembly GCA_016271365.2). NCBI lineage: Eukaryota > Metazoa > Chordata > Ceratodontiformes > Ceratodontidae > Neoceratodus > Neoceratodus forsteri. The sequence continues at coordinate 1,423,576,330 of CM057455.1, forward strand.
CTGAACAGGGTACCCAGTATCTGTCAGTCACCCGGGACACCCCACCTGTGTAGGGCTCAGCTGTCTGGTCGAGGGCTGCCAGTACCATCGAGGTCAGGATCCTGCAAGCCCACCAGGGGCAGCGTGCTGGGAGGGCAGTCGAGCAGCACCCCTTGGTGTGCTGGTGGACTGTGCAGCAGTGGGGTGGCGGGCCCCATGCATGGCAGTGCTGCAGGTTCCAGCGCATCCTGTTCCACTTTTCTACATGTCTGTGTGGCCCTCGTGGTATGGGCATGAACAGGAGCATGTGTGCATATACTGGGTGACTCACGCTCCTAGCTGCTACCATTCCAGCACGTCCCTGATGCTGGGTCATGTCCTGTGCCATACCCTCCACCACATGGGTGAGTGTGCGGATGGCCTCTGTCTGTTCCCTCTGTGCTGTTAGCCTGTCCTCCTCCAGCTGCCACAGCCCTGTGTAGTGCATGGTCAGCACCCCTGCACCCATGGGACACACAACATGCTGTTGTGTGACCTGGCCCTGTCCATCGCCCTGTCCTGTGGTGGCATGTCTTATCCCACAGGCACCACTTGCCAATGGGTCTGTAGATAGGTGTGGTGACACTGAGAGTGACTCTGTGCATAGGTGTGCCACGGGGATGGTTGGGGCCACAGGGCGCATGTTGTGTCCTCCACTCTCCGGGGATGTTTTCCAGTGACACAGGTCTGTTGCATTGGTGTGCTGTACTCCAGCTCGGTACCTGGGGTTGGCAGTGGGTGTCCATCATGCCAGTGTCATCTGAGATGTCTTGTTTGGTATCCACCCCTGTCGCTGGCTTCACCTCCTCCGGTGCATCCTGGTGCAGGGACGCTGTGGGGGGAAGAGGGGTGACAATGTCAGTCTGGTGTGCCTAGCCTGCATATCTGCTGGTGGGCATGCAGTGGCATACATACCCTCCATCACTGGTGTTCTCTCTGCAATGCCTGTGCTGCTGCTGGATGCTGCACTGGTCCTGTGTGGGTGCCCTGCATAGGTGAGATGTGGCATGGTCAGTGGCCTGTGCTGTCTGATGTGACCCTCCCTCCCCCCCCCTCAGTGGCCCTCTCATGCCTACCTGCTGATGTGTCGCATCTATCTGGCAAGCCCTGCCAGGTGACCTCGGCAACAGTCTGTGCCATGATCCTTTCCAGGGGTAACAGCCTTGTTCTGAGCAATGATGGTCCACCACCTGTTTCCATGTGTGCCCTGTGTGCTGCCGCCAGCTTCTGTTTCATGGTGGACCAGAGGTCCCTCCACTTGTCTTTAATGGTGGAGAGGGTCCATGCCTCAGGTCCTGCAGCATTGACGGCAACCTGGATTTCCATCCAGAGCCGCTGCTTGGTGTCAGTGGGAGCCGTCAGTGACTGGTCACCATACAACATGTCATAGTTGGCCTGGATGTCCGTTACCAGGGCTGTCACCTGGGTGGTGGTGAAATTACTGGACCTCACCTTCTTCCTGGTGGTGCACGTGCCCCCACTGCTTGGTTTGGGCCAGTCTTCAGCTGCGGGTCTCCCCCCTGGGATCCCAGCATTGTTCATTGTGTTGCTGTTGCTGTCTCACTTCTGCATTTGAGCATGCGCTGCCTCTGTGCATGCCTTTATTTGGCAGGGACATGGGGCATGTCCCTGGGAGATGTGGTCCTCCTCCCTGCCTCTGCATGCTGCTCCACGTCTTCTTGTGCACTGCACCTGGAGCTGCCCGGCATGGCATTGTTGCTGAATGCCATGTTCTGTCTGCACTGTGTGTGCCGCACCCATACACACTGCTCTTGCGTGGTGCGGATCCGCCTGGAGAATAGCTGCCAATATGAGGTCTCGTCTGTTCCACTATTCTATGGTGCAGCAATGTCTGTCACTGCCACTGCAGTAGCCATTACTGAAATCAATGGCCAATCAACAGTTTATGTTGTCAATATATTGTTTTGCAAAAGCACTGCACTCAAATTTTTGTTATTCTGACATTTATGTGGTGCATGGCAGTGTAGAATATGTTGCATGTTTTATCTGTACATACCTTGTTTTGTTGCTCTGCCCCAGCATAAACCCCATGTTCTACAAAAGGAAGTGCATAGTAAGATCATGTAAAGCAGTACTCAGTTCTCGATTATTATGGTAACATAGTATTGTGATGATGGAAGGTACTTTGGGTCCATCTTGTTCACTCTTTTTACTGCTGCTACTGCATGGCACCAGATTATACCCAAATTGAGTATATATTAATTACATATTAATAGACAGAACAGTTTTTCCAAAATTTGCCTAAATGCCACTTGTGTGCCGGTACACATATGGCACTTAAGAAAATTTTGTAAAAATAGCACTTGGCATGGAACATAACGGAGATTTTTAAATCTCTGTACATATGGGCGGTATACCAGAAGATGCAAATACGTGTCAGCATATTGCGCTTTTTGGCAACACGCTCTCCGGGAGCTGTACTCAGTTTAACAAAACACTGGCTGCACCACTGGGAGAATAGAAGTTTATGAGCAGTAAAGTATTTTATGACAAAATATTGGGACTACAGGGGATTGGAGTGCTCAAGCCACAATCTATGCTGCAGTGGCTGAATTACATTTGCTGTTAGATCTCCTTTAAATTCAGTTGAAATGTGGCTCATAAAAAAAAAAAAAAAAAAAAAAGGGTTTTAAATACTAGCAGTGTTCAGGCCATGTTGTTTGAGGCGCTGCAAAACTCAGTGGTGGTCTTAATAAATTGTAAATCTCTTGCTTTGATAACTGTCTGCTTGAGGTGGCAGATGCTTTCAAATATCTAGCATTACTAATGACCAAGTCTTGATTTCACACTTCATATAAATATAAGTGCGTATATATGTTAACTTCAGTTGGGCCTTGCATACAGAATCAGTCATAATTTGCCCCCCAGTTCATGTGGGAGTTGTACAGGGCATCTTACTGCCCAAATTAGCCTAAGCCTGCTCCAACACATCCAAATCCAACTGGAAAAGGTGGCATGTAGCATATGATAACATTTGCCTCTTTGCTGTAGCCACCGTCCCCCTAACAAATCATTGTTTTCTCTACTTGGGACTAGGTTGCCTCTCTGCTATTGCACTGCATACTCTAATTCTTGGATGTCTTATTAATTAAGTTCTGTAACACTGGACCAGCTTCTCCTTAGCCACACTGCTTACAAAACCTTCCCATGCCTACATCCTTAAGTCCTTAGATAAGGCTGTATTGTCCAACTCAAAATGCCATACAAAAATGGGGGAACCTACTATTTCCTTCTTTACACTGAAGCTTTGGAACTCACTTTTGCTCAGAATTCATGGCGCCCTTACCCATCAACTGTTCAAAACTGAGCTTACGAAATATTCATCATTGGAAAATTCCTGCTGCTGTGTCTAACCATACCTATTACCTGATATTTGTCATATTAAGGATGTTCCCTGGTGTTTCAGCAACCCGTGTCAAAGCCATAATTTTTGCCCAGTACATGATGGCCATCTTTACATTTAAAATCCACAACAAAAACATGGGTTGCCATGCTTGTTTTTAAGTTACATGGTGAAACTTAATCTCTTTATGGAAAAATCCATAAGAGGGTCATATTGCTTTATGTGGTTTAATATCAATATTTTAGCTGTTGACATGAGTGTGAAAAAATGTGAAACAAGGACACATCATTTGTCATGATGCTTCTTCACTTTTTTCACAAATGCAAAAATAAAGAGTAAATTACCAATACTGTGGCCCCTTGAACTGATATTCCCCAAACGGGGAAATATTTGTATGTTTTATACATGAAACCATTTTAAACCCATGTCATTTTATTTTTTATTTTTTTTATACTCTGTCTTCTCTCCTTGGATCTAGGCAGCATTCCTCTTACCGAGCCCTTCCATCCCCGCTCATGGCTTTACCTCTCTCCTGACCCCCATGGCTTGCCCCCCATGGTGGGGCAGCAGGGATCCCTCAACCTGCCTCACATACGAATCCAGAGCTGGAGAGGAGTTACTGCTCATCACAGAGGCAGCATCTGCGAGGGTCAGCAGTCATGTAAGCACACCCGGACCACAATTTTTCCTCCTGGTTTTCATCCCGGAGCTAAGGTGTGCAATGATGCCACAAGGAGGGAGCGGGCATGCATCCTGTGTGCTCCTTCAAGTGTCTGACTTAGCTCTGCCCCCTTGTTGCATCAGTTCACCAACCCCCAGCCTCCGCTAGGGGCCAGGCATGCATTGACTGTGGAGTCCCCCCCTCCCTGGAGAAGGGGTGCAGTCCAGTGGATGCTCAATCCTTCTCTCCCGCCAACCCCTGGTGGCCCGTGCTCGTTCCCGAACATGGGTTGCCGGCGTGGTGCGAGGTAAGGCATCTAGTGCCTCAGCCCTCAGTGCCACAGGGCTGGCAAACCCATGTCATTTTCATTAAAAATTTTCTGATAGATGTAGAATATGGTTAAAGAAACAGAAATAAATACAGGGGGTGCCATGCTTCTTTTGGTTATATCTGCTTTCAGTGTTGCAGTTTTAGAGGTGGTCGGCTCAGAACAAAAATAATTGAAACATCCCAATAAAAAATAAAACTTGCAAGAATGCTGTTCAGACCATTCAAAAGTACACTCAGAGTGGCAAGGACTTTAACATAAAATAAACAGTGTAACCATAGACAGACAAATATTTAGGAAAAGTACCTTGAATGATACCAACGGCTGCAATTGTGTAAGCTAATTTCCTTGCTGCCATCCTGTATATATTCTTAGCTGGACATGACATAATAGGATAAATCATTATTCTAGTAATACTTCCATATATTTACGAATGTACTTGTGCCAAAAAACGACCTTGAAAATTTTTTGAGAGCATCAGAAAAATGGGAAATTGAAACACCAGGGAATGTCTTTAAGATTGTTTCCTGGACCTAAAGCTATGTATTTCGGGTATACCCAGTATTTTATAATTGCCTTACTTGTATTTATTTAAAGCTGCATGTAACTGTTGCTCTTATGTATAACTTTTATGGAACTTTGCAATCATTGTGATACTTTGTCACTTTTCAACTTGTTTGTTTATACTGTTGTTTACACTGTAATTCATCCACTCTTTTCACATTTTGTAACCTCCCAGATCATGCCTGGACTAGACAATTTGGTGGCTAGTACACTTCCTGATCACCAAAACATAATAAATAAATCAATAAATAAATGGATAATTTTCATTACTTATGCTGCCTACTGTTTCACCACTCAGGATGTATGTGTAACTCAAATTCATTGCTTCTATGTGTAGTACCTTGTACATCCCCACATTAAAGTAAAGTAAAAAGTAAACTTTATTTGTGTAGCGCCTTTCCAGAACCAAGGCACTGCACATTTTAAAATACAATAAACAAACATTAACATTTTTAACAATAACACAATACATATAGCTATAACTGTAGCTATAAATCTTAGCCCCAGTTTCTCAGACCTAGACCCTAATGTGTGCAGGCCTTCTTTAGTATATCCTCCTCCTCATCTGCTGTGTCCACTCTTCTTGCAAATTTATTGTCATTAATAAACTTCAATAGTCTGCTGCTGATCCAATCTTAGAAGAGCACTGGACCCAGCACTGAACCCTACACTCTGAATGGTGCCCAATACCACCACTCTGTGCTTCCTACCTGTCAGCCAGCTTGCTATCCACCATCTGTACACTTTGTGGACTCCATATTGTGTTACTTTCTCTATGCGTTTTCCAAGCAGTGTAGTATCAAAGATCTTACTGAAGTCCAGATAGACTATGTTCTCTGCCTGGCCCCTATCCACCTCTTAAAATTCCTACTCAAAGAAGGTAATCGAGTTGGATTAGCAAGATCTACAGTACCTTTAGTCAAATCATGATGTATGTTAGAAAACAGCCTATTTTTATCGGTGTACTGAATCCTTACATCTTTTATGATTGACTCCAATATTGCCAAGCGCCTAGGTAAGGTTCACAGGTCTATAGTTTTACCTTATGTGACTCTGACCCTGCTCTCTTCTTAAAATGTGAATGACATGGGCTGATTTTCCTCTGGCACTACCCCTGTCTGTAAGAATTCAGAAAGATATCAGTGATGAACCCAACCAGTATCCCTCTGAACTCCACTATAACCCCTTGGTAGAAACCATCGGGACCCAGAGATTTTTCTGAACTTGCACTCTCTACATGCTTACCAACTAGTGTATTCCGTCTTTCGGATGAGACGTTAAACCGAGGTCCCATCTGCCTGGATTGGTGGTAGCTCAGGTGGATGTTAAAGATCCCATGGCACTTATCGAAAAGAGTAGGGGAATTTCCCCGGTGTCCTGGCCAAATTTCCCTCATTCACTATAAATACCACCAACAGCTTAATCTGGTTCAAAGTCAGTTGGCATTCATCTGTATCACCCTCCCCCGGGTCGTGCCTGAAAATAGGCAGGATTTGTCTAGTGCACTTACCCGGTCAACAAAAGCTAAATAAATAAAATAAATATTTCTGGTGTAATCACCACTGCCTCCGGTTTGGCCTTCTACTCTCCCATAACTCCCAGCCCCTGTTAACTATTCCCCCTGTCACATTTATTTAGTTTTTGTTGACCAGAAAAGGAGGACTAGACATTTCTGCCTATTTTTTTCAGCCTCTTCCTGGGGGAGGGGGATACAGATGGATGCCAACTGACGTTGAACCAGATTAAACTGTTGGTGGTATTTTTAGTGAATGTGGGAAATTTGGCAGAGACATTGGGGAAATTCCCCTACTCTGTAGACAGGTGGCACTGTCCATCTGTCTGTAGGGATGGAGGACCTCAGTTCGAAGGAGGTTGTGGAGGAGAATGGACATGTATTTGGTGCTCCAGAGCTCTTGGTGGAACCTTCTATATCTGTAAGAGAAGGTCAGCCTGAACTGGGCTGTGTCCAAGTATTGGCTTTGGAATTGACTGTTTCTACATTGGTGAAAGAAGCTGAGACATTTGCAGAGCAACAGTTGCAAAGTGAGTTGGATAAGAAAAAATCACAACTACTAGATTTAATAAATGTGGCTGAACAAGATTTCCAAACCTGTAGACAAAAATTAGAAGCTGAACGTAATAAAAGGAAATGTTCTATGGCTAGTCCTACTCAAGATGCAAGCAAGAGACTGCCCTTGGTTAAGCCATCGTCTCCATTTGAAGAAGTTCAGCCTTTAACTAAAGAACAAACCCCTATGCTTGATGATGTATTGGGAAAGGACTGTTTCCTACCAAATTGGTCTCCTGGAGCGGCTTTACAGCAAGCAGGATGGCTCTGGGAGGCAGGTTGCTGGATTCCAGATCCACAAGTCCCTTTACCTGGCTCTTCTGCTCCCAATAATCTACCTGAGACTGGTATTGATGCTGTCAAGTTGGTTTCCCCCGTTGTTGATTCACCTGCTGGTGAGTTACCTTTGCCAAGCCCTACTGTGACAGCACGTCTCCAAGGGCAGGTCGGAGACTCGGGCTTTCAGCTTGGCGGTATCGACTGAGCATTACAACATAATGATTTATTCCCTCCTTGCTTGAATTTGGATTTACAACCAGTTATTTTACCTTCTAGAAAAGTACCTAGCGAAGATGAGCTTGATGCTGCCCATTCGATACTGTATGCCATCTCTACAGGAAACATTACTGGTGAGAAAAAAACAGATGGGGATTTCCCTGCTAAACCAGATTCTAGGCCTAAAAGTTATGCAGGCTTGTTTTGTAAGCCAGCAGAGACAGCTAAGTGCCAGTTTTTGGTTAGACTTCATTATAGGGGTAAGGCCCCAGTAGTCCCCGACAGGATTTGGGTTGGGAAAACTCTTTTGGTGGATTCTTCAGGATTTTCACCTTCCGAAGTGTATGCTTTTATCCATCCCCCGGAGAATATTCCTTGACATTAGTTTTGTAACTATGAAGTCACTGGATAAGTTCTGGAGGAAATACTACGAGGTTAAGGATTCTGAGGTTTGGAGGGAATTTTTGGCTACCTCTATTACCAAGCCAACTATTAAAACAGTGACTATCTTGTTTCATAATGAGGGTGTTAATGTGGCTAATATCATATTCTGGTTGGAAAAGAGGTGTTCTGTGTACAATCATCCTAAACCTATTATAGATGAAACTGGTTTTTGGACTGGGGGGTGGACAGTAAGGGTACAATTGAACCAGGCAGAAGAAGGCATTCAACACCTTCCTAGCTCCTTTTTTTAGGTCGAGATAGGGGAATAGTCTTTTATGCAGGTCAGCCAAAGAGCTGTTATAGATGTGAATCATTACAACATTTGAATACTTCCTGTGACCGAGTTAAGTGCTTTCAATGTGGGATGTTGGGACACACTCACGAACCACTGTGTTGCCCCCATTTGCCATTTATGTGGGATGAGGTCATTCTTATGCTGATTGCCCATGGGATACCCATAATTCGAATGCCTCTTCTGACCAAGAGTATTTTTTATATCAAGCCGGGAAGCCTTTCAATTCCTCAGGATCTGAGCCTGAAAGCACAGACAGAGGTAGACGCCGAGGTAGAGTTAGGGGAAGGGGTATGGGAGGTGAATGAGTTACTACAAGGCCCCAAGTGGTTGTGCCCCCACCAGAAACTAGTTTTACCTTGTCTGAGAATAAGGATGTTACTTTTTCATCTCAAGATGCGGTTGGGTTATTGAAAGAGAACCCCTTTGTGACCCCACTTGGTTCCCCATTAACGGATTCTAGAGGTGTTTTGTCCTTTTCTTCTACAGATCCACAACATCATGAACATCTTCCTGTACCTCACATGGATAATTTGACACAGTTGTTGGTTGTGCAGGAACAGGATGGGATTCATGTATCTCCTTAGTTGTAGGGAATGGAGGGTATTGTGGTGCAAAGTTTGCCTTTATCTCCTTTGCCATTAACAAACCAATTTACCCTACTTTCCACTTGAGGAACTCAAATAGAACATGAAAGTCCTTTGCCTGGCATTGAGGTTAGTCAGGAGAGAATTGATGTCCAAATATCTGGGGTGCAACTACCTTCAAGGATGGTTCAGGTTTTAGAAACAAATAAATGTGTCACCAGATCAAGTGGAAAGATTATAAAACCCCTTCCTTGAACCAACTTCCATATGCACTGCAAGTTTGAATATTAACAGTATAAAATCTTCAGTTAAATGACTTGTGACTTTTGATGCTTTATCTCATTTAAACTTTGATGTTTATTTGTTGCAAGATGCTAGGTTGCATACTTTGAGTGAAGTAGCCCAGGCAACAAAAGATTGGCCGTGGGGTTGTTCCTATTGGTCTATGGGAGAAGATACTTGCAGTGGGATCGGGATTTGTTTTTTAACTTTTGATTTTCATGTTTTAAGATTGGTAGATGTTGAACCAGGGAGACTTTTTTTGTTAGATGTAGTACTCCATGGTTTACAATGTTGGCTTGTCTCTCTTTATGGTCCTCAGACAAAGGCTTTAAGAATTGCTTTGCTAAAAAAAAATACAACCGTTTTGTATACTAGCCATCAGATATTTTTCTGTGGGGATTTTAATATTAACTTACATCAGAGAACGGAGTCAGGTAAACAATACTTTGATAAAGTGTTCTTAAAGTCAGTTCTTACCAAAGCAAATTTGGTGGATGCACATGTTAAAGATGGTTTAAAGGCGAGATCAACATTTTCAAAAGGGATTTTAAATTCAAGAATAGACTTTATTTTTGTACATAAATCCTTATTGATTCATAAAGTACTGAATATTCTAATGGAAACATCTGATCACTCTCTGATAGGAGTTAGTATTGAGAATCCCCAGACGTAGAGGGGACCTGGAGTATGGCAGCTTAATTCCTCTCTTTAATATTACCAGGCACTGAGACTGATTTAAAAATTATAATTCAAGATAAGCTTACAACAAAGGATTTATATAATAACATTGCTGAATGGTGGGAAGATTTTAAAATTTGTTTGACAGAATATTTTCAAGCTCTGGGTCAATCATGTGTTAAAACTAAACTGGAGGCATATAATGAGTATAGATCTTTATTATGTTCATTACTATCCCAACAAGAAGAAGGGATGGGTGGTTTGACCGAGCAGATTGCGACAGTTAAGCGATTAATGAGTGAATATCAATGTAATAGATTCTCGTCCTTACGCAAAGAGCAGTCTCTTGGAACACAAGGGAAAATTGCATTTGCTAACCCTTTTATAGCATGTAAAGATTGTATCAAAAAACGCGTTTTTGAATATTTAGATACTTCTTCTAATGAACGAGTTTACGATAATGCTAATATAATGAAAATTCTTGATGATCGTATTGAGCATAAATTTGGGAAACTAGTTGAAGATTCTAATTTTATACCACATTTGCTTCATGCAGCAAAACTCCCACAGCTTTCACCGAGTTGACAGAAAGTTATGATTGGAAAATTTACTTTGGCAGAATTAGAGAGAATAATTTTATCTCTAAAAATTAATGTATCACCTGGGTCAGATGGGCTGCCAAGTGAAGTATATAAAATTTTGTGGCGTTTAATGCCAACTTACCTTATTAATATTGTATTGCCCTTGTACAGGTCACTGGTAAGGCCACATCTAGAGTATGGAGTTCAGTACTGGTGCCCACACCCCAAAAGCACAGTTACCTGCTGGAGAAGGTACAGAGGAGGGCTACAAAGATGATAGCCGGTCAGCAGAGCAAGGCATACAAGAAGAGGTTGAGGGCACTGAACATATACTCCCTGGAAGACAGGAGAGGGAGAGGGGACACGATTGGGGCATTCAAGTACTTGAAAGGGATAAATAATGTTGATAAGAAAAGTCTCTTTAAGCTGAGTGGCAACCATATCACGAGGGGGCACAGTCTTAATCTGGAGAGTGGGAGGTTTAGGAGGGATGTCAGGAAGCACTTCTTCACAGAAAGGGTGGTGGACACTTGGAATGCGCTGCCAGAAGAGGCCATCTCATTAAAGAAACTGAGCAGCTTTAAGAGAGGCTGGGATAGGCATAGAGGGAAGATAAGAATCATGAGTAGGGAGGATAGGAGGAGTGGGGAAGGAGGGCAGGGACATTAGATCAAGCTGTGGACCCTGCAATACTAGCAGACTTGATAGACCAAATGGCTTTCTTCTGCTGGCTTGTTCGTATGTTAGAATAATTTCTTTCTGGAAGACTTCTTTTTGCCCGTACAGATGTATGAAGGTTTATTAGTTTTCCTTTATAAATCTGGAGATTGAGCTGATGTTAGCAATTAGCAGCCTCTCACACTGTTGAATGTGGATTTTAAAATATTTTCCAAACTATTGGGGAACAGATTATCTTTAGTCATGCCAGACTTAATTTGTTAGGATCAATATTGTTCTGTTCCAGGAAGACATATTTCAGATGCATTATTAGTTATTAGGGAACTATTAGAAACTCAAGATGCAATCAAGGAGGGAGATCAGAATTTGGGATATCTGATTAGTTTAGACCAAGCCAAGGACTTTGACGAGGTTTCTCATATATATTTATGGTGATGTTTGTTAGCTTATGGGATTCCAGAACTATTTGTCCAGTGGATTAGATTGTGTTATGTTTTGGCTAATGTTAAAACATATGATAATGGGTGGATAGGGTCTCATCATCAGATTTTGAAAGGGGTACATCAGGGATGTCCTCTTAACCCCCTTTTATGTGTGTTCGCATTGGATCCTTTATTGAGATTATTGATTAGGTCTCCCAGACTTAGGGAGATAGATGGGGATTTTGGAACTTTTTCTAAATTATTGGCGAACGCAGATGATCTTTGTTTAATCTTAAAAGATGGTAATTCTATTGTTGCAGCTTGTGATTTAATAAATGAGGTAGGTAAGATGATGGGAGCTCGAATACATTTGAATAAAACACATTGTTTATGTATTGGTGGTTTTCTTATAGAATGTGAAATAGTGGGAGGTTTACATGTGGACATGGTTTCATGTCAGATATTAGAGTTTATTTTGGAGGTAGTAATATGGCAGAATATAGTTGGCAACGAGCATTGGTTTAAGGTAAAAACTAGTGATGAGTTGGAACAGATGGAAGATATCAAAACTGAAAAGGATATAATTGATTAAACCTTTTTGCTTCCCATCTTTTTATTTTTAAGTTCTGTTTTTCTATTGCCACAAACTTTGGAAACCCAGTTAACGGGTTGTTTTTTTTAGTAACTTTTGGGGGAGTCATTTAAATCCGCTTCAATGGAATATTTTATATTTGTCTATAAAAGCTGGTGCAGTTAACATGGTTCATCCAGTTTTGTTTTTTTTTTTCACGATTTTTTTATATAGTAATATAGTACCATTAATTAAGGGAAGTACTCATTGTTGGTGTGGATTGGTATATCGATAAGTATCTGGAATTTTGTCTGAATGGAGCACTGGTTCCTTTCAACACAAAAACAGGAGACGTCCAAGATTGGCATCTAGGTGGGAAGGAGTCTTTGATAAAATTAAGACCTGGCAAATAGATAGGACTTTAGTAGCGACAGTTGTACGGAAAGCCCTTTACATAGATGTTCTTCACAGGTGTTTTTTTGAGTCTCCTTTTTCTGGATTCTCTTTGGTTCATCAACAAGAAATTTCAGATTATATTACTTATTCAAGAATACACAAACATATTTGAGATACAGTGTGGTTAGGTCTCCACAATAGGGTGAATGTCCGTAGTAATCAAAAACATAAAAGTCTTCAAGAATGATATTGCCCAAGAGAAGGTTGTGTAAAAATATTAGCAACTACGTCAAATCTTTATTTCAATTATCCCTTTGCAATACAATTCTGGGATGTGGTAAAAAATCATTGGAAGAATCAGATTTTGGTTCCCCCAACAATGGAATTACTATTTTATGGTATTCCTAATATGGCTATAGCTAAAGAAAATCTGAACACTTGAAGAATGAAACATGGCCATTTTTTATACTGGTTATGGATCAGTAGATGCAGATTGTTATTACAACAGCAAACGATTTATCCTGAAGAATTATTTTATATGATAAAATTTGACTTACACCGTTTACAACATATGGAGGCTTTACATCTAAATACCTCTTATTGGGTTAAATTGTGGACTAGGTATGATTTCCTTTAAGGATATCGATTTTTCTTTTCAAAAAAAAAAAAGGAGGTGAAGGTTTGCTCATAATACCTTAAGGTTTAGATCTATAGCATGAATTAATACTTATTTATGATTGTGATTTTATAAGTTCTGTAGGATGAAATTTTAATTATATATATAAAATTCCCTTATTCTTATAGTGGGGAAGGGGTGGGTTATAATGTTTTTCTTATGTTTAGGGTTATTGTATGAATTAATACTTATTTATGTTTTTGTTTCTTTCCTTTTTATGGTTATGTATGACATAATATTGATTTGTATATACTTTGTTATGATTTTGTTCTGATTTCAATAAAATAAAAATACCCTACTCTTTTTGAGAAGTGCCATGGGATCTTTAATGTCCACCTGAACTACCACCAGAAAAGGCAGATGGGAACTTGGTTTAACGTCTCATTAGAAAGATGGCACCTCAGGAGTGCAGCATCCCCCTCATGCTGCACTACAGTGTCAGTATTGGGATTTAACCCAAGTGCCTGGCATTGGGATAGAACCCACAGCCTTCTGATCTTCTGGCCTCAGAGGTGAGTGTGTAACCTGCTGAGCCACTAACACTGCTGATCAATATTGAATACTGACACAAAGTAATCAGTGCCTCTGCTATTCCACCTGCCTTGCTTACTGGTTCCTTAGCTCCACAAATGTTCAGCAGCGTTAGCAGTATGTTTAGTTCAAAAAGAGAACAGCAATTATTTTATCATATTCATGGGAGTGGGAATCAAGCAGTGGGAGTGGCTGAACCAGCATCCAGTGTCCATAATGGCACCAGTCTCTGAACTACACTTGCAAGCCCTATGTCAGAGGGTTTTTCTGTGACAGCACTATCTGCAGCTCTTAGAGGATATCAGTGTTTAAAACATCTATACCACTCCAGAACACCCTGCATGTATCTTAGTAAATACCCCCCGCATTCTAATCTGTTACAGTGACACCCTTGGATATGTAACCCAGTTTAAGAACCTTGACTTTGGTGAGACCATCATCTGTCTCTTTCTTAACAATATTAACATCACAAGCTCAAGACTCTGTTCTAAACTTGAGGTGCTATACCAGGTCAAGGACTGCCTCTTTGTGGTGCAGAAAGCACTGTTTTGACTATATGCTTCTTAATACTATGGGGATGTGATCTGTGGCTCTACCTCTGTCTTGCCAAGCTGGATACACAGTTTATTGTTCACTATGTGATTTTATTCTGGGCCTCTCCTTATATGAACTGCTACACTGGCTTTCACTGGAGTCTGAACAGTCCTATCACACTGCTTCTCTTGAGTCAAATACTGCCTTAGTAAATGCTCCCCCTTCCCCATTTAAACACTATGTTAAATGCAGCTATAAGCTAAGACTACCCCCTTATGCCTTTCCATACTATAGAGCAGTTTTAAACCAGTTTAGTTAAATCAATTCATCAAGCAGCAGTAGTTTCTGTACACACTCCTGTTATTGACTGATCGATTTCAGAAGTTTTTCGAAGCAGGACATACTGAGCTGGTAACAGCTCATTTCTAGATGCTGAACCTGTTCCCCTGTGACCAGTTCCAATTGAATTCTGGGATTGTTGTTTTTTATTACCATCCTAGAATTCACTAACTATAATCCACATGCTTTGGCGGCTGTCCCTGTGAGCTGTCACTGTGAACTGTGAAGTACAATGCCTCCATTGCTGACAGTGCTGTTTTCATAATTTGCATGTCATCGTGAAATATTACATGCCAGGTGCACCTGATCTTAAATAGTTACGATTGAATTACAGGCTAGTCTATAAAGTTATTTTTTGCAACAGCATTGTCTTTTTGTGGTTTATTTAGTTACAATCAGTTTCTTTTAATGATAAATTATATGTGATGGACAAGGGCATAGTGATCCTGTCCTACTGTTCCACCCTCCCAAGCCCAGGCAGTCATGGCTTAAACTTGGAACCCAGAGCTGCCTTCCCCATGACAAACCACTTGGAGGCTGTGCACCACGCTGTGAACCCTATTGTATCTGGTCTAGCTACCACCACCTCTGCTATCATGGAGGTGAGGCAAGTCACTGAGTTATGAAACTGGAGACCCAGGTTTGACTCCCCTGGTGTCCAAGGGCATTACATACCCTCACACCTCCTATGGCAAGCATTGTCTAGTGCCCTGTGTTTCCTCCTCCATCACTCCCTCCCGTATGAGATGTGAATCATTGCTTGGTGATCAGTGACAGCCTCTCACCCTGTCCCAGGACAAATACTGTCTGGTATTTAGTGGTACCCCCACTCTGTCCCATGCAAGCATCGACTGGTGTTCAGCATCACCCCCTCCTGCACCCAGTTCCAGGTCAACTCCCTGGTGTCCAGCAGCACCATATCCCAGGTCAACCACTCCTTGTTGTCCAGTAGCACCTTCTCCAAGGTCAAGCACTCCTTGGTGTCCAGTAGCACCTTCTTCCAGGTCAAACACTTCACAGTATCAAGTAACACTTCCTTACTCTGTCCCAAGTCACTCACTCCTTTGTGCCCATTGGGACATCCTTTCTCACCCCAGCCCAGTTCAAACTTTCCTAGATGTCCAGGGGTTCACTCTCCTTCTCACCACCTGAGTCCAACTTTCTGTGGTGTCCAGTGGCCTTCAACCCAGTCCAATCCTTCCCAGGTGTCCCGCATCCCCTGTTCCTGTCTCCTACTTCCAGATGGCAACCAGTATAGGCCACCGTTACTTCCTCAACAGGCTGCTGTCTGAATACCAGTCAAGCTAGTAGTATTTCACTTCAGACAGAATCTGGCCAAGAAAGCAAGTTGTAGGCTGTACCAGTCACCATCCAAAGGACAGGAGGGTGGGGTCAGCACAGAGTGCCTGAATCCTCTATCCCCTCACCAATAGTAGCTTATATCACTAAGGGTAGCACAAAACAATAGCAGTTCATTTTAGTTTTTAATTTACAAAGGGCCTGATGGTCAAACTCTGCTCCCCTTCTCTGGCAAAAGCGGTAAATTGCAAAGGACATCACTGGTACCCTATTTTGTTTTATAATAAAAAAAGTGCCAGTATGCAATCCACATATTTTCTCCCCTAGCAGACAGGAACCAAGACAAATGAGGGATGCAGAGGTGATCCCTTGTTAGATCCCTTGTTAGAACACCTGCAGTTTACCTGTGAACTGTCTGGTACAGTCCTCAGATGGTTTCAGTCTTTCCTGATGGGCAGGTTTCAGAGAGTGGTGTTGGGGATTTATTTCTCTGGCTTCTTCTGTGGGGTGCCGCAAGGCTCTATTCTATTACCCATGTTGTTTGTGGTGTACATGGTGCTGCTGGGAGACATCATAAGGCAGTATGGGCTGAGTTTTCACTGCTATGCAGATGATATTCAACTATACATGTCCTTTGTGCCCGAATATGAGAATGCCATCTCGGTATTTAAAAAGTGTCTCTCGGAGATCCAGGACTGGATGAATTCCAGCTGGTTGAGGCTGAATCTGGACAAAACTGAGGTTTGGTCGTGGACCCTGGTCATCGGGTAGAGAGGCTTTTGGCAGGGCAGCCATTTGGGCTTAGGTTTGGAGGCAGACAGCTGATGTCCTCCAAAATCTAGGCATTATTCTTGATGATGGATTGTCACTTAAATCTTATGTGTCATCCGTCGTCAAGACCTCGTTTTATCACCTGAGGAATATCGCTCGGATCAAGCATCTAGTTCCGCCTGACGATCTTCCAACGTTAGTCCACGGTTTTGTGACCACTTGCCTTGACTACTGCAACTCCCTATACCCAGGGATACTGGAGGTTGATATTTGCCACTTGTAGCTGATGCAGAATGCGGCAGCCAGGGACTGTTTTTTCATGATCTAACCATGTCACACTGATGCTGCACAGCCTGCACTGGCTGCCTATTCAGTGGCAGATCACCTTCAAGTTCAGCTTGTTGACCTATAAAGCCCTACACGGACAGGGACCTTGCTACCTGCTAGAGCTTCTTCATCCCTATTGCCCCCTCTGCCTACTCCGCTCCGCTGATGAGGGATTGCTAGAGGTTCCCAGGATCCGTTGAAGATTTCTGGAGCTTGGGCATTTGCATTTGTGGCCCTGACCCTGTGGAACTCTCTACCTCATCGGATAAGGGAGTTCTTGACCATGGAGAGTTTTAAGTCTGCATTTAAAACACATCTTTTTAATCTCGCATTTTCAGTATCTATTTGAAATAGATGTTATTACTGTACCGTATTTATTTAGTAGCTTTTATCTGATTTTAACTTATTTGTTAAAGCATTTTGATACTCTGTGAATTGGCTGTAGAAATAAACATTTGATTGATTGATGACATTTGATTATTTTAAAATCAACGATCCAAAGGTCCAACATTATCACCACCTTACTGGTATCCTGTGAACAAGGTGTCAGCAATTGGTAGCCTACAAAATGGCAATTCAGTTACAGAGCCTGTGTTCAGGGCTACCTGGCAGGGTAGTGCTTGGATACCAGGGTGGGTAGGGTAGGGTGAAGGGAACGTACATGCGGGGGAGGAGGAAGGGGAGGGAAGGTATGTGGTGGGCAGCTGCTGAACTGGACTACTAGAGTGGTGGGGTGGGTGGTTGCTTGGGAGGTGCAGAGTACAGGGTTCGGTCCGATGCAGTGCTGGTTTTCTTTTGCCAGCAGCTGGCTTTTTATTTTCACAAGTATTTCACCCCATGACATGCACCTGGATTGAGACTCCTTTAGTAGGGGTGCAGCTATAAAAATCATCCACATTAAAACATACCCATGGATCTTGTACCCTCTTCCCAGTCACTGTGGTGTGCATCACCAAAATTCATTTTCAGCAATGTACACTCTGGAAGTCAACTATTCAGCGATCGTCATTATGACATAGAGCCCCCTTACTGGTCAAAGCCAGGATCTGAGGCTAAACCATTAAACCATGGCAATCTTAATCCTATCAAGTGCATCATTTCTTGCCTAGCAGTGGTGTCCAGCAGTACCTCCCTCCCTCCCTCATCTTGGCCCAGTCCAAGTACTCCCTGGTGTTCAGTAGCCCCTCCTATCACACCCTGTCGCTTTGCCAAGAACTCAATGGTTACAGTGGTCCCCTTTTACTCTGTCCCTGTGCCAGTCATTCTTAGGTGTCCTGTGCCCCCACCCTTGCCCATGTGCTAAGCACTCATTAGTGGACAGTAGTCCCTCTCACTCACCCTGTCCCTATGCTAATCACTCTCTGGTGTTCAGTTTTAGCCCCTTCCCTCACCCCATCCCCACACTAATCACTTCCTGGTATCATGTTGTACCCCCTCTCTCACCCTGTCCCTCTGCCAGTGACTCCCTGGTGTCCAGTGGCCCCCATCCCCTTGCCAGGAGTCCCTAGTATCTAGTGTCCCCAACCTCATTTAATCCATATTTCCCCAGACAGTAGCTGGCAAACCCCTCCACTACTGTCCTTGGCAATCCACTATCTAAATAGATTAGCCATAACTGTGATATTTAAATAGACTTAATTCATCTACTTCAGTACTGCATTAGTATTTAATCTTTTCAGACAGTGGCCCATCAAGAAGCAGAGTGGAGGGGTATTGCCATACGATGTCTGGGGTTTTGGTTAGTGGGGAACAGGGAGTCTTTAGCAGCACTAGGGATGGGCTTTGGTGCCAGATTAAAAAAGCTTGTGAATGGGGGGGGGGTCTGGGCATGGAGCTCAAGTTTGTTCACCTGTCACCAACAAGAGCCCAGACCAGTGAGAAGGAAATGGACACAAGTTTTATTTTTGTTTTCTTAATTATGAAAGAAAAGACACAGATCAGCTGTAGTGATATGAAACTAAGAGCTACACAAACGGGCAGACTTGATAGACCTCTGGGCCTTTTTCTGCTGGCAATTTCGTACGTTTGTATGTTCGTAGATCCTAAGTTAGTTCTCTCTCACCAGCAGGAGCTGAGACAGGTAGGGAAGTGGCGAAGGTGACAATAATTTTTTTTTTAGTGATAAAAGAAAGGGCATGGAGCCAGAGTTAGTTCTCACCTCACCAGCAGGACCCAGGATTGGCAAGCGAAAATGGAGGCAAGTTGTTTTTTTAATTACAAAAGAAAGGACACTGAGCTTGAGTGAGTTCTTTCTCTTTGACAGAGGCCAGGACCTGGGGGATTCCAAATGAAGAACAGATTTTTATTAAAATGCCCAAATGGCCTGACTCCACTCTCTCTCCTTGCCAGCAAGAGCAGGGACTGCTGGTGAGATATAACAGAGGACTGTTTTGTTTTTATTTTAGAATGTGCCCCATGACCTGACCCCTCTTTACCTTCACTAACAGGAGCCAAAGTCAGCAAAGAGAATCAAAAGAATTTTGTTTCATTATTTAAAATGAAGGGCATGGAGCCCGAGGCAGTCCTTCCCTTGCCAGCAGGAGCCAGGACCGGTGAGAGGAAACACAGGGACAACTGTTTGTTTTTCAAATAAAAGTACACTGGCGGCAAACCATATTTGTCTGCTTTACAATAGCTCTGGCACCAGCAATGGCCCTTACTCCATACCAGCAAAGAGAGGAACCAAGGTATTGTTTTTTTTTTTTTTTATTTAGGTTCAGCCCTATGGTATAGTGGGGGAGCAGCAGGAGGATTAACAGAAGCACACAACTGTGCTTGTGCATCCACACTACAGGTAGAATGGTTTTGTTAAACCAGTGCAGCTAAAACCATTATTGAGACTAACTCCTGAGGTGGTATCAACAATGGTTATGGTTCTCAAAATCCATTCTACCACAGCAGCAGTATGGATACAAGCCTTTGCTAAGCCAGTTTCAGTAGTGCAATATGGACAGGACCTTAGATCCCACATACATAGGTAACAGTTTTCAAGTCCCATGCTGCAAAAGAAAGCTATGGACAGGCTGTCATAAAAGCAGCAATGCATGACACAGTGAAGATTTTGCTGATATACTTTTTCCTACATTCAGTTGTCCTTTTTCTCCTGTCGTATTAACATAGTTGACTCTGGACAGCCACTGACCCACTTTGCTTTTACCTACTGCATCTTTTGTTTTAATCACTAATCCATTTTAGTTAATTTTCAGATGGACACCTTCTAACATGCCATAAAAGCACTACTCAAAGTGGCCAGTTAAAAATTCTGTTTACAAAATGATTGAAAATGAGCTGAATGGATCAGTGGCTATTGCATAGAACCAGCAATGCTTGTAAGATGCCCACTTTTCCTTATTTTGAGTCTGCTCTAACATTTTTTACAAATGAAATAATTAACAGACCACTAATATTAATATCTAGTATATTTGAGAAACAATACATGACAACGTATGGTATATCATGAGATATCATCATGCTTTGCATGTGTTTTGGGGCAGGTGGCAGTGTCAAGTACCCACAACCATCCAAGATGTGACAATGTTATAAACTACTGCATACTTCTGCACATTTGTCTGTAACATACAAATCTGACATACTCTGTGATAGCTAAATGTTCTGTACCACACAGTATACTATTTACATTATGTACTTGCGATGTAACTGGCGTTGGAATTGTGCACCAGGGCTTCGTGGTAAATAAGCCTCTGCTCAATTAAATTCTTCCTAAATTAATAATAAATTAAATGTAAATAAAATATGGCTATCCCTAGGTTTTCATCCGTGTTTTCAGCTAGTTTTAAATATCCATTGTCTTCTAACAGCACTGTTACTGTGACTCAGGTGTACCACCATGCGACAGACACTGATCTCTGACCTTACAGTACGTGGTGATGGGTGTTCAGAAACAATTGAGAATATGGATGAAAACCTGGGGATAGCCATTTGTGAAGGAGTGCTCCCTTATTGCAGATAAATGGTCAAAGGAGGCTTAAAATGGGGGAAAGAACATCTTAAAAAAGAAGATAAAGAAGGCTAGTTCAGTGGCGTGGCTGTAGCACACCACCACCACACCAGAGACTCAGGACCAGGAGCAATCTTGGGTTGCCGGGGCTGGCATGGGGAGAGGACTGAGCGTCTGAGGGACTGCTCTCCTCTCCTGGGACGGGATGCAATCCTTTCCTCTGACTGACTGCCACAATGTGGAGGTCTGGTGGTAGTGCAGGACGGAGCAGCAAGAAGGGTGGGGGCTGCAGAACTCAACAGTGTGTGCATGACCTCGTGCATATGCCAGCTTGTGCATCCCAGCAAGGGGTTCGGGAGAAAATAGGTAGAAAATGGTGGGAAGGCATGATGTTTTATGCCGATCCCCACCCTCTCTCTCCACCACCAGGATCCTGCCAGCCAGGATGCTGGATTTGTGTGTCTCCAGAAGGAGGACAGCACTTCCCCTCCTGACTTCACCACAGGGGTAATCTGTGGGGGTCACACAAGCTGAGCAGGTAAGCCTGGGAAGGTGAGAACTGGTGGGAGATAGAGGGGACTGGGCTGAAGGGAGCCATACATGCCTTGGCTAGGAGGCATAAAATGCATATGGAAAAAATGGCAATCTAAACTAGAATAAAAATGTATAGATAAAACTGTAGTGATGTTGCGCGACCACGCTCAGCTGATTCCAAGCTTTCATTTTAAAATAGCCATGACACTCCTACCCTTAGCTCAGTTGCTCCTGGTTCATGGACTGGGGTGGTCAAGGGCTGAAGATGGCATCCAGTTTGCAGCTGGCTGACATTGCATGGTTCTGCAATACATGAATCACACATATGCTAGTCTAACTGTGGATCAGATCCTTAATGGACAAACAACAATGACCATAAAAAAACTGCAGCAGTATTGTGGGGCACTTTAAATTAATTAAATGCCTTACTGACTCAGAATATAATTGCAAGGCCCCTAGACGGTGGATGTCCCCCCAAAATGAAACTGCAGTTCAGGCAACTCTATCTTACACTGTCACTGGGCTGCTATAGATATTTGTGGTAGCTCCTGGGTTCTGCTCTCACTCAACGGTGAAGTGGTTCATATCCAATAGACAAAAAATGTATGGGACCAGATGGGGGCATGGTCTGACCACTGCCAAGCTGGATGCATAATTTTATAGCTCCTCACCCCCTCTGTCATAAATCTAAGTACTATATATCCATCTTGAATCTGCATAGAGCTAGTGCTCAAAATACCATGTTGGTAACCCCAGAGCCCTCAGCATTGAGATTCTGCACAAAATTCCAAAATCAGACTTAACCATTCGGTGGGTGTCAGTCAGAAAGTCCTGGGCCTGATACAAGGCCAGTGTGCACAACTCTGGTCTAATGGGGAACTCGACCATCTTCACTCTGTGGGACAAAAGTTGAGAAAATGTTTGCCAAACTCCTGAAATAAATAAGGAACATAAAAGCTACACACTACAGACTAACCAAGCTCTCTCTCAGCTCGATGGATGTTTACTACAAACTAAGTGAAAAGTTAAGAGCCATGACTCCTCTCTTCACGAGCTGCACTCTGCCTTCAGAGACCAGGACCACATCATCAATATGCTGTAAGATAAATTGAGCAACCTGAAGAATCAAGGATGAAGAAATAATTTGAGGTTTGTAGGCTTGCCTGAGGGGAGAACTGAAGAACACTATAAATTTCCTGCAGCACACATCCCCACCATCCTAATTTGTCACTTGCCCCCCAAGTGCTGAAACAGGGTAGTGGCCACTGCTGATTTTTGCACTTTACTCTACTTCCAAACAGAGGAAGCTATCGCTATCCTTCACCAATCTCAGGAACTTGGAACTTTAGAATGGCAGGGCCATCCAGTCCATATCTTCAGGACATTTTCCAAGATTGGAGGGCTACACGGACATCCGGTAGATCCTCCAAAGAGTAGCAGTCCCATTTTCCCTCCAAAATCCAGCAGTACTACAGCTTACTCACAATGGCATCCCTGTAATCCCTCTAACATTTAACTCACCTGAAGACACTCGGGACTTCATTTCAAAATATTTGGCCACATGAACTTCAGAAACTGCGTACCTAAACCACAACATGATCATGTGCAGATGGACATTTCCCTCCTGCCAGACCAGGAAACAACACAGGGCCTCCAACAACATGTCTCACCCTCAGCCACAGATACAGGTTACATAGGCCCCTCCTCTGCTCCAGTCTCATAATCACAGCAGATTGGGACCCTCCAGGGACACCTCAGATGGAGCGTCTGGCTTTCTGGCAAGTAATATGTATGCCCTGCTTAGGCAAGAATCTCCTCCCTCACCCAGCACACCAACTCAGCAGCACAGCTCTTCCAGCATTAACATCGACGATCCCCCTCACAAATGTCCTCCAAGGAACTACCTCCCCAGTCTTCACCAGATTCGAGGTCCAGGGCAGCCATGGCTGCAGCTGCTGCTCCATTACCATCTTCTGGATCATCTGGCCCAGAAGACTTCACCACAACTCCAGAGTCTCCTTCTTCCTCTGCGGGGATTCTTGTTCCTACAAATGACTGAAATCCATGATTAACCAGAGAAGGAGCTGAGAGTAATGAACAAGCAACCTCTATAGTTTTCTTTTATTAGAGACTGCTCATTGTTTGACTGAAGGGGTTGGATTGGAGGAAGAAGAATTTGGGGCAGACTGAACACTGATCTGCAGATGTGACCTTTGGCCAGCAAAGTATCCCGTCAAGTTGCCAAGTGATTTTTGGCACCACAATTAGGGGTGCCACAACAAAGGCGACAGTGACAGGGGCAATCTTGATTTTAGATCACCCCCTCAGTCATATAGCCTTTTGTGCCCACACAATTTCTGCCCCCTCTGGGGCATGTCCACCCTGGAGGAGGTTAAATTTAGTTTCAGTGGATATGGGGGGGCAAAGCCCCCCTCAAAAACTGACTGCTTCCCAGGAGGGCACTTTGGCATTGTAACTCCCGGGAGATGAAATACCTCGCACTGTAATGCCAAGTGGCATGTTGTCTGCACCGTAATCAGCCTTGGCAACATGTTTGTCATTGTGGCATGAGTGAACCGGCCTGCCGAAGCTCCAAATGGGCATTTGTTTCCTTCTCCTTCCCTCCATCCCTCCCTCCCACCTGCACTTAGTCACCTACTAAATCATTTTCCATGTTGACTTCTGGACTGAGCAGCAGGGCTTCTGTAATACCTGGTGCCATGGCTCTGTATGTTTATATCTAGCTCCCACCCCTAGAGGAGCTTGAGAAAGCTGGCAGGACATGTAAGGTGGAAATGGCCTGTAGCAGTCTTGGAAATCTATGTGTGTAATATAACTCCTCAGGACAAACCCTGGGGGATAACAGCAGGACTTTATGTGACTCTGATGGACTATTGTGCTTTGTGTACATGTGGCTCCCGGTACAGTACAAGACAGTGTAATCATGAGAAGATGAGGGATGGTGGATATGGGTTACTATTCTAAACTCCCTTTGTTTTGCTGAAGTTTTTACCTAACAATCATATGTGTACTACACTTCCCCCCCACCACTTCCAGATTGCCAGCCTCCCTATCCTTTTGTACTGCTCTCATGGGGAGTCAGGAGTGAGCATAGGGTCTATTGCTCCTTTTTTCCCTAAGCAAGCAGCCTTCCCAGCATTTGCACTAGGCCAAACATGGAGGGAGACTGATGCCTTTTCTTGGCTAGGTTCTAGGACACTGGGGCAGCAGCCATGGTGAGGGCAGGTTGTGTAGTCTGTCTTCCTTTGTGTACATTGTACATCTGATCTAACCAGGGCAGTATTCATCACAGGAGTGTATTGTCAAGGGTTCCTTTGCCGAAGCCCTCATTTGGAGGATCGTCTGGGGCACCACATCCCTCTCAGCTGTCAGTTTTCACTGGATAATATACAGCATGCTACCTGAGTTGTCTTCTTTCTGAAAGAAGAATTGTTGAGTACCTAGAGGTTAGCAGGGCACAGGACCCAACACAACATGGATTCACAGCAGAAAGATAATGTCAGATGAATCTAATAGATTTCTTTGACTGGGTGACCAAAGTAGTAGACCAGGGAGGGGCTGTGGATGTAGCCTACCTAGACTTTAGCAAGGCATTTGACACAGTCCCACACAAAAGATTAGTAAACAAGTTAGACAGCCTGGGAGTGGGTCCTAGGGTGGTAATTTGGGTAAAAAATTGTCTGGGCAACAGGACGCAGAGGGCAATAGTAAACAGAGTCCACTCTGAAGAAAGGGGAGTTACTAGTGGGGTACCACAGGGTTCAGTACTGGGACCGGTCTTCTTTAATGTCTTTATAGGTGACATTGCAGAGGGACTGGAAGGAAAAGTATGCCTCTTTGCAGATGACACAAAGATCTGTAACAGGGTTGATGCACAAGAGGGAGTGGAAAGGATGAGAAGGAACTTGGCAAGGTTGGAGGAATGGTCGAGTCTGGCAGCTTAGATTCATTGCAAAGAAGCGTAAAGTAATGCACCTGAGAAATAAGAACCTAGGGGCAGAGTACACCATGGGGGAAGGGGGATACTAACAACAACAAAAATGGAAAGGGACTTGGGGGTAGTCATATCAGATGACCTAAAGGTAGGCAAAAAATGTGAGAAGGCAGTAAGGAGGGCTGCGGGTATACTGGGATGCATAGGAGAGACATCACAAGTAGAAAGCAGGAAGTTTTATCACTCTGTACAGACAGTTGGTGAGATCCCATCTGGAGTATTGTGTGCAGTTCTGCAGACACCATCTCCACAAGGACATAGACAGGATGGAGGCAGTCCAGAGGAGGGCAACTAAAATGGTGCAGGGTCTGCACCAGAAGCCATACGAAAAGAGATGGAAGGAGCTTAATATGTATACCCTCAAGTAAATGCAGGAGAGGGGGGACATGTTAGAACTTTCTAGTACCTCAAGGGAATCAACAAAGTCCAAGAGGGTAGCATCTTTCAGAGAAAGAGATGTGCAAGAGGAAGGTGGCACAATTTGAAGATAGAGGGGAGATGGCTCAGGGGCAACATGAGGAAGTATTTTTTCATGGAGAGGGTGGTCAAGAATGCATGGGACAGACATAAGGCAATTCTAGAGGGGTAGGAAGAAGTAGGCTGTTGGTTAACTAGGATCTGCAGCTTATCCAATAGGTAGGGAAATGGGCAGACTGGGGCCGTCCCGTTGGTGCAGCGGTTGGATTTACACATGCGACGCCTGTGACCCGGGTTCGGGAAAGGACCTGGGGCACTGGAGGGCCGGCCGGAGGAGATGGATAGAGCGTCCCATGGACTGCTCTCCTTCTCCGAGGGGAGGGTGGGGAAGTGCCCGGAGCATCGGCAACCCCTGGCGGAGGCCAGGAAGTCGCGCAGCTACCGGCGCTAGCATGTTCAGGAGGCGGGGCAGACGCTAGGCGCCACCACGACCCCGCCTCCCTAGAAAAACCGGAAAAGAAGACAGCTGCCTGTCACTTCCATGAAGCCCGCCACGGCTTCAATTAGCTCCTCAGGCCAGCCCTCCGACCTATTCCGACGACTGTGGCATGCAAAGGGGAGTGCCGCAGCCCCACCATGGGGGGCAAGCCACGGGGCTTCGGAGGGCTTGCGGCCAATTTGAGGAAGTGGACGCTCATGGTCCGTGACTGGGCAGATAATACCGGGCGGCAGGCAGCTCGGGAGGAATAAATAAAGAATTAAAAAAAAAAAGAAATGGGCAGACTAGGTGGGCCAAGCGGTCCTTATCTGCTGTCAAAGTCTATGTTTCTGTTTCTATAGCCAGTCAGATTCTTTGCTCTCTCTGATGCTTAGAGAAGACCGGCTCAGGGTACATGCGGCTGGGGTGGAAAGGTTACACATCCTTGGCCTCATTGCTGGGATGGTTTGTTCCTCCCTCACCCCCTCTCCTGTTACCCTCCTATTCTGCTTACCTTGGCCAACATAGCTGTCCACCAGAACTTCTGTAATACAGCCCTCCCCCTCCTAGTGCCTCAGCTGTGGGGTCTTTCTTAAATGAATGTCAATGACCTAGTTGCTGCTCACCCTCATTTTGGGCTGGGGCGCTGGGAAGCCTTGGAAAGATTCTGTTCCCCCTAATTATGTCTGGTTATAAAATCTAAAGTATTATTTCACTGTTTTGAGGTTTGAGAGGTGGGAGAATCTCTTTGGATTGTTTCTCAAGGTATTGTTGCATGTACAATAGTGTTATGGACACTTCATAAGGTTCTGCCCTCAAGCTGGTATGGGAAGGCCTTGGATCATGTTATGAGTCCAACCACTTTCCATTCCACCTCTGAAAGTTCTCTAGTTCTTAGTTTTTGTTACTGCTGCTTTAACCAAGGTTGATACAGAAATCAGATATATTGTCTCCCTTTTATCTGGGCTAATGCTTTTTTGTTCCCAAGAGTACTCCTGGTTCCACCCCGTATGCATTCACCTCCAAGGTAGGATGGGGTAAGCTTAATGTTGTCCCTGGCATGTCCCCTCACACTTTTTTGTTTGTGACCTCAGACCATCCTCCTGATTTGGCTGTTTATTAATTATCATCCATGATGTCTGAGGTGCTATGTCACCCTACAAACATATGAAAGGGCAGCAGAAGGCCTGAAGATCTATAGAATCTGCTTGATGCAGCACTCATGCGTGTATACTAGATGTTGCTCTGCCCTTCCCTGTCATCCTACTCTTCCCTTGAATAAATCCCACCCTCATTTAAACCCACCAATTGCACTGTGATTTACAACCCCATCTGGCAGTGCATTCCATCCTACTACCATCCTTTCAGTGAAGAAGGGCCTTCTGGCCTCCTTCCAATACCCCTCCACACACACTAATTTGTAGTTGTACCTCTGGTGTTTCTCTTGTCACTTTGCAACAAAATCCCTTTGTCAGCCTTGTTAATGCCTTTATGGTATTTGAAGGTCTCACTCATGTCCTCTCTCTCTCTCTCTCTCTCTCTCTCTCTCTCTCTCTCTCTTTTATCTCCTCCAGTGAGTACATGTACAGGTTCACCAGCCTCTGTTCATACAGGATATCCTGCTACCCCTGAATCATCATGGTGATAGCTCTCCTCTGTACTGCCTCCATCTGGTTTATGTTTTTCTTAAGGTAGAGGCTCCAGGACTGCACACAGTACTCCAGAAGTGGACAGACCATGGACCTGTACAGGGACAGAATGACCTCTTTCTTTTTGGGCGAGAATCCCCTTGATATGCAACCCAGCATCCTGTTCACATCCCCACCACCTTTTTGCACTACACTGACAGTTTAAAGTCACTTGTAATTACTATCCCCAGCCCTTTCTCCTCCTCCAAGACTGTGACACCCCCCCCAAGACTGTAAGCATGGAACCCCAATTGCCAGATTCCAGAATACTTTTCCAACCTTTGCTGTCTCCTCCTTTAGACCCCCTTAATCTCCCTCAGTGTCCACCCTCCCACAAAGCTTGGTATAACCCATGAAAAGGCACATCTTGCCTTTGATGTCATCCCCAATGTCGCTGATAAACACATTGAACAGGACTGGTCCCAGCACTGATCCCTGTGGGATCCTGGTAGTAACTTCTCTTATCCCAGAGTGCTCTCCCACCACAACCCATGGTGTTCTACCACCCTAGCCAGTTTGCCACCACCTGGTTAGTTCCTCCCCACTCCTGTCCCCATATCTGCCAGTTTTTGATCAGCCTCTTGTGGGACTGAGTCAAAGGCCTTGCTGAAGTCCAAGCATAGTATGTCTACAGCTTGGCCGTTTGTACTAACCTAATGATCCAGTTGAAGAAGCTGAACAAATTTGTTTGGCATAACCTCTCTGCCATGAACCCATTCTGAAGAAACAATGGGAAAATTTGAAAATTAAGCCAAAAAGTACATTTTCTCACAAGCTGCAAGTATTGCCAAGGCACAAAGTTTATTGCACTAAATATGGGAACACGGCACTAATTCTGGATCTTCGCATCATATACGTGATGCTTCACCAGAGGGCATGGTTTTACATCATGCTGTCTTCACTTAAGAAGCTCAGTTTTAAAAATATAATACAAACTTTGTATAGAGCCGTGCATACACAGGTCCACATGTACAATGGTAATGATTGCCCCGACTGAAACTTATAAAGTGTTGTAAGTCCCAGTATAATCAAACCCCTAGTGAAAAAGAACAACATTAATTAAAAATAGTAAAGAAGCAGAAGTTAAACCACAGAGAAGAGAGGAGTAACATGGGAAGTGATTGGGGCGGGGCAGATGGAGAAGGAAAACACAAGATGATTAACAGGAAAGTCCTGGAAGCAAAAGTATATATATATATTTTTTTAGGATGTTGTTTTTCTCTCGAACTCCTTCACTTCCCCTCCGCCGTTCCTCTGGCGCCATCCCGGACATGAGACCCCTCCCTTCCCACCCGGACTTACCCTTCACGTGCAGGGTGGTGGGGAGCGACTCAACCCACCCCAACGGGTCCATGCCAGGGAGGCCCTCCAGGAATGGTGCCGGAACCGACATCGTGCTGCGGGCTCCCATTTCTTATTTTTCCTCCCGACGGGCATGGCGTGCAATGGCGCCAGTGAATGGCGCGCACACTCCACCTGCGCGCCGCTCAGTCAAGCGCCTGCCATGCCCCCGCCCACCCTTGGCTTGCGGCCGCGTGCTGTTTACCTCAGCCTCCGGTCAGGCAAGCACCGGCCGCCTGAATCCCCATCCCGGAGATGGAGAGCAGTCCTCCGGATGCTCAATCCATCTCCCCTGCTGACCCCAGCAACCCATGCCCGTCCTCGAACACGGGTGCGCGGGCGTGGCGGAGGTGTAGCGACCAGCGCCTCAACCCTCAGCACCACCGGGCCGGCGCAAAAGTATATTTTTTATGTTCAAGGTCCTGAAAAAGAAAGACAATATGATTTAAGACAATTATTAATCAGAGTATTGGCCAATATGATGCTTACTAGTAACCCCAACGAAAAATATCTGAAAATATTAAAAACAATTTAAAACTGTGAAAACAGTTACACTGTTTTCAAATGTGCATAGGTCATATGTGCACAACAGTTTCAAAACTACAGGAAGTATTTCAAAACCAAACAGTCAAGGAAGGAAGACCCCCAAAATCAATGCTTACAAAAAGGGTATGTCAATGGGGTCATTAAGACCTAGTGGTTGGAGGGCTTTCAGATTACAAAACCATCTGGATTCATGCTGTAAAAGTCTCTTTTATCTGTCCCCTTCCCAGGGCAATGTGTTCAATGCCCATGAACTTAAGCAGACTGGACTCTCTATTATAAAACTGCACAAAGTGTGTGCCAGTGGGTGTTTGGATACTGGAATTTGTAACAGAGAGAAGATGTTCTTGCATTATCTCTTTTCAGCGCACGTATAGTGTGTCCCACATATATTCTGGGACAAGGACATTGTAGGACATAAACAGCACATGAAATATTGCATTTAATGAATTTAATGAATTGCTTGTGTATGAGAAATTGGGATGTACAAACTGTTTGTTCTGAATGCAAAGATGGCACATGTTGCAGTGGCCACAACAAAAGTTGCTCTTGGGTGGTGGAGGCAACCATTCAGGGTGTGTGTTGGGAAGGGTTTGTATATAAACTGTTCATGATCATGTCTCTCAGATCATGCACTCTCCTGTACGATTTTCTGGGTCACTTCCTAGAATGTGTTTCAAAACCGGATCACCATCCAGAACATGCCAAAATGTTTGGACAGCATGTGCAATTTGAGGGGCAAGGCGATTAAAAGTGGTGACAAAGATGATCAGTTGTTCATTCACCATTGTTTTCAGTTTAGGTTTTAAAAAGTTCATCATGGTTTAGACTTCTTGCTTTGATAAGTGCTTCATCTAAAATACACTCCTGGTATCCTCTTGCCAAAAATCTTTGCTTTAATTTTTCAGTCTGCATGTCCTAGCTTTCTAGGTTAGAACAGTTTTGATGCACTCAAACAAATTGTCCCTAGGGGAGTCCACTTTTCAAGTGAAGTAGATGGGCACTGAAGGCATACAATAAACTATTGTCAGATGTTGGTTTCCTAAATGTTTCAGACTGCACAGTCTGCCAATCTAATCCCCTAAGAAGAAGATCCAGGAATGTAATATTTCTCTTTATCACATGCTGAAGTAAAGCTGAGTCTAAATTTGTTTTTGTTGACTAATTCCTTGAAGGCCTGAGAAGACTGCATATGACCCCTCCATATGATCAAAATATCATCAATAAACCTACCCCATAAAAAGAAATGGAGTAGGTAGGAGTTACAGTCTACGTTGAACACAATGGCCCCCTCCCACCATGCCAAAAATAGGGTCATGTAGCAGGGGGCCATTGTGTTGCCCATGGCCATTCCATGAGTTTGAAGATAACATTTGCTATTATAGGTGAACTAATTGCTTGTCAAAATTAGTCTGGCAGTTTCCAGAATGAACTCACAGGGGAAGTCAGCAGCAACAGAACAGTTAGTTAAATGGTGATCTAATGCCATGAGGATGAGATCATGTCATATACTTTTATATAAATGCAACCAACCTTTCCTTTAGGATGATTTCTTTCCATCAATGTGCCAACAATTGACATTAAGCTTACTGGTATATAGTTCCGAGTCAACCCTAGCTTCATAGTTCTGCAGGGGCACCACACTAGCTGTCCTCCACTCATGTATAACCACCCCTATGTCCAGCGAGTAGTTGAACAGGCCAGCCAGGGGTGCTGCAAGGACTGTTGTCAGCTGTCTTGGCAGCCTCAAGTGCATGGCATCTGGCCCTGGAGACTTGTCTACCATGAGGACCTTGATCCCTTTGAGGACTCTGTCCTTTGTTATTGCTTCATCCCTTATCAATGCTGTCCCCAAAGTCCCTATTTTACCCTGTGGTAGTGGCCCTTCCCTCTCCTCATTGAAGACTTTGCAGAAGTATTCAATCAGTACTCAACTAGCTTTACCTATATAAGTTCCTGTATTAGACTTGGAAACATTTTGCTATTCAGTATTGTACCTAGTTAACTTC
Organism: Neoceratodus forsteri; assembly: GCA_016271365.2. Classification (NCBI taxonomy): domain Eukaryota; kingdom Metazoa; phylum Chordata; order Ceratodontiformes; family Ceratodontidae; genus Neoceratodus; species Neoceratodus forsteri. Next base: position 1,423,608,219 of record CM057455.1, read on the forward strand.
CTTTTGTCTGCTTTTCTATATGGTATCTCAGCTGCATTTATATTGTACCATGGTAACTGTTCTGTATTTTGTATTGTACTTATGTCCCCCCAGGACCTCCTCTCAAATGAGTTGTCTTAATGGTGTTATCCTGGTAAAATAAACTTTGAATTGAATTGAAAAAAATTTGAAAGGTCATACTGTCCTAGACTCTGTGTTGTCTGTCTCTGTGCTGCCCTGAGAGGTCATACCGCCCTAGACTCTGTGTTGCCCATGTCTGTGCAATAGTGCCATACAGACTGTGCAAGGGGGGTGTCACATTTCAGACTCTATGTTGCCAATCTCTGTGCCATAGTGCCATACAGATTGTGAAGGGGGGGTATCACGTCTTAGACTCCGTGTTGCCTATCTCTGTGCCTGAACCAGTATTAGGTCATATAGTACCTCACATATTTTGAGGGGGAGGGAATGTCAGTCACATCTCAGACTCTGTGTTGCCTGACTGTGCTGCCGTGAAAGGTCATACTGCCCTAGACTCTGTGTTGCCCATCTCTGTGCCATAGTGCCATACAGATTGAGAAGGGAGGGCATCACGTCTCAGACTCTGTTTCTCTTCTCTGTGCCTGAACTACTACTAGGTCATAGTGCCACACAGATTTGTGAAGGGGGTGGTCACATCTTTCTGTAGCAGTTTTGATGATTTTCAGTGTTACTGAGTCTTTCGTTTGATACCACTTAAGTTTTGGGTGCAACTCTGTCTTTTGTTTCACGTCACTTACTCACAAATCACACCAATTAATTTTTGGGTGCAACCCTGTTTGTTTACTACATCTTCTGTTTCTCATCCATGTTTAAGTAAGCCATTTTGTCAGTATCATTCTGTAGCACTTTTAGTGATTCTCAGTGTTACTGAATATTCAGTTTGATACCATTTAATTTTTTGTGCACCTTGAACATGAATCTTCTGTTTCACGTCACTTAGTCACAAATCACACCACTTAATTTTTGGCTGCAACCCTGTTCACAGAGGCCCACATTTTCAAAGGGAGATGTGGGGCCCAAAATGGAGATGTGCGACACATCCCAGAAACTGCATGGAACAGTGATATTCAAAAGGGAGAGATGTGTCTCTCATTTCCATATGTGTGATCACGCAGAAATAATGTATGCAGTGAAAAAAAAGGGTGTGAGTACATGAATATGCCACACATCCGTATATTCAGCCAAACTGTGCGGCGCATCTGCTGCACATCCCAGAAATGTGCCACACAAAGACAGGCAGACAAAAGGATGGCCTAAGTCTGCCAGCAACCCGCAGAAAGGCCACAGAACTGCAGACAGGCCATCCTGAGACAGCCCTTGGAGGTGCACCAGGACATGCTCCAGGCACCCATACACAGCAGTCATGCCAGGACAGAACTACCCAAAGCCACAGGTGTCAGCACACCATGGGCACTGCCCAGAGAGCCATCCCCTACACCACACCTGGGACATAGACACCAAGCTGCCACATGCCAGCACTGTTGGGTACCCCTAGCACACCAGCAGAGCAGATGGCCACACTGCAGCACATGTACAGGGCAATGGCCTGCACCCATGTGGCTCGGTAGGGCACCACCCGGGTGGTGGCATGCAACCAGGGTGACATCTGGGCAACGGTGCCAAGGTAGCCTGGTGGTACATGTGGTAGCTTTGCACAGGCAGGGACTGACCTGTGGCACACACCCATGGTAGTACACCACAGATGCACACAGGTGGGACCCACCCACTAGGTACCTGGTCACCCTCTGCCCACTGCTAATTATTGAATTTATTACCATGTTCCTCTCATATGGGTGTGTGTGGAGCACTGCAGGTGACTGTATGCTGCATCACGGAGCTGATGTATCACATGCATGTGTATACTGATCAGACTGTGTCACCTCTGCCCCCTCCCTGTTGCTTGTCCAGGTGGGCCCGTGTGGCCACTGTCCAAGTGGGCCCCCTGTACCCCAGTCCAAACCTGTACATGGCGATTGGTAATAGCACTGTACCCAGGCCAATGCAGTCCACCCATCCACACACAAACATTCCATCATACCTGCCTGCTAGGCTGTAGTACTATACCTCCTGTTCACCTTTGTGGTGTGGTAGGACAGCCCTGCAAAACTGGAACTGAGCAGGCCTGGGGGCATGCAAAAGGACTGCATACATTCCATTAATAAGCTGTGCATGTAGGGAATGGGCTCGGCATGTGCAATGAGGCCATTTGCATATCCCGACTGAATATTGCAAGTTTGCACACTGCACATGTGGCTGCCTATCACGCATTTCCCCATGCTCCACATAGGGCCAAGGTCATCTGCAGCACCACGCATCTCCCACTGCATGATCACGCATTTTCAGGATATTCAGCTAGACATGCACGATTGCATCTCATGGCACATCTTCTGAATATGCCATTATCTTGTGCCGGCACATCTCAGTTGTGCGGCACAGGCACTTGCACGATGCAGCCTGGGACTTTTGAATATGGGGCCCTGAATCTTTTGTTTCGTGTCACTTAGTCACAATCCTCACAAATCATACCACTTAATTTCTGGGTGCAACCCAACCCTCTTTCTGTAGCACTTTCAATGACTTTCAGTGTTATAGAATCTTCTGTTTGATGCCATTTAATTTTTGGGTGCAACCCTGTACATGAATCTCGTGTTTCACATCACTTCATCACGAATCACACCACTTAATTTTTGGGTACCCTGCCCTGACCCCATTGTTTAGTGACTCACTACTGCAGTACTGGTGATTGTTACACGTTTACTTTTTATTGCTACTTGCTGCTTGCTGACCAAATGCTGACATGGAAATACATGTAACCCCCCCCCTTGGGAAGTTTCAGGGTTGTACCCCCCCTTTTTTTAAGTAATGTGGCCTAATTTGGACCAGATAGTCTAAGGTTAATCCTACTGGCACACGGGTGGAGTTTACTGCGAGTCGGGAGGTCACCACAGGCACACAGAGGGATTTAAACCAGGTTTTGGCAGTATTTGGGAGTTCCTTCTTGGGCTAGAGAGTGTGAACAGGGGAAGAGTGTCAGGAGCTGGGCAGGGGTGATTGCCCATTCTGTCTCTCGGCTGTCAGCAGCATTATGACAGAGAGTTCTGAGAGTGTTCAGGGGGAGCTTGCAGGAGTCGTCTGGAGGGCTCCCCATCAGAATGAGAGTTGCTGGGAGAACGGAGAAGCCCAAAGGAGGATCGGTGCTGTATCAGGGTATGCAGTTCATCTGAGAAAGAAAGAGAAGGGGACAATATGGGATGTGTTTCCCACAGCTTTCGGGGACAGTCACCTGCAGTCTGGTGGATCCTAGAGTAGGCCATATGGAGCCAGCAACCCCTAATGGTGAGGATTGCAGTTCTAGGGACCTGCAAGTGGTGGGGTCAAGAGGGAGAAGATATAGGAGCATCAGTGGAGCCAATGTGCCAGAGAGGATTTGGACTGCCAGGCATGTGAACCTTCTAGATTTGTTGCTGCCTAAAGGGACTGTGTGGCCATATTGTTCCAGAGTAAAGCTGCCAGTAGAGTGTGTGACCTCTTTGGTCCAGGACAAAAGCATCTATGTAAGGCCATAACAGCTGTGAATAAGCTACTATTCCCCTATCATTTGATTTGTGCTCCACAGAGCTGCATTAATTGTTAATAAAGGTTTGGGATCCCATTTTTTGCTTTTCTGTGTGGATATTTGATTATTTATTGGAACTGTTATGGTTTTGGTCACCACTTCGCTTAATATAGACAGCAGTGTAGAGCTGGGCACTCCGCATACAATCCGGGACGTGGCCAAATGTAGGCTACTGGAAGTGTTTTCTGCTGCTGTGGGTGCCCCCTCCCCATGGACTCTTTATCCTCATAAGGCAGGCCAAATCAAATTACTTTAAAATGGCTCTCATCAATAACAACTCCCACCCTTCCCAATTTTGGAAGTCCATTAAATCACTTCTCACCCCGCCTTCCCAACCTCCCACCCCCACTCTTAACCTCAAGGCAAATCATCTCAGCTCCCAGTCTGGTAGCCACAGAGTTTAGCCTACTCCACCTCTACTACTTATCCTCCTCTCCTCCCTACCCCACCCTTTTCCCGGCCCCCATGGTACCCCCCATTGTACCCCAGCTGACCCCAAATGCTCTGACCACTTCCCTTTTCCTCCGCCCAGTCACTCCGGCCAGGTGCAAAATCCTTCTCTCACTAAACCCTTCCAAGGTAAATGTCCTTCAGGCCTGGATTCCAAAATGCTCCTACTCTCTGCACCAGCCATAGCCCACCCTCTAACCATGCTCTTTAATCTGTCCTTTAAAATAGGGACAGTCCCCTCAGTTTGGAAACAAGCCACAGTCACCCCACTGCCCAAGGAAGGGGACCTCTCCTCCCCCTCAATCTACCGGCCGATATCTCTGCTCCCCATCCTAGCCAAAATCCAAGAGCGCCTTGTACTATCCCAACTACACCACTATCTGGATTCCATCTCCTTTTTCACCCCTACCAGGCTGGGTTCAGAAAAATCACTCCACCATCATCTCCTCCTTCGGGCCTCACTAACTCCATCCTTACAGGCATGGACAAAGGAAATAACAGCAGCCATTTTTATAGATCTGGCAAAAGCGTCGACACCGTCTCAAGATCCTCTTTGCTATCTAAACTTGCCCAATCCGACTGTCTAATGCAGCAAAAACTGGTTCCACTCATACCTTTCAGGGAGGACACAAGCTGTACGTATTGGAATGGCGCAATCCTCCCTCTCCCTGTCACCAGTGGTGTACCCAAGGGTCTGTGCTCGCCCGCTGCTATTCACAATATTCTCAACGATCTGCCCTCTGTCTGCACAAACTGCCATTCATATGTATGCAGATGATACGGTACTAATACGCCTCTGGCCCAACTAGAACACGCCGTGACATACGTTCTACAAAGTTTCGAGCTCCATCAACGCTGGTTCCTCGGGAACCAACTATTTCCTTAAACTCAAAAATCGGTCTCCCTCACTGCCCCGGCCAAACTAACCCGGGTTACTGAACCACTTACATTCTATACCCTGGACAGAACACCTTCACACCTGCACCTCTTATCGCTATTCTCGGCATCTGGCTAGATCAGCACCTTGATTTTCAGTGCACATAGATGCTCTGCATAAAACTGCATCCCAGGCTTGGTGCTCTCTATCGTAACAAGTACTGCATCCGTTACCAACCAGACTAGCAATAGTCCAAAAATGATCCTCCCATTATTGACTACGGATGTGCTGTTCACGGCCGCCCTCACATCCTTAGTCAGGCCGAATTTCTATACAACTCCTTCTGCCGGTTCGCCTTGGACCTTCCCTCCTCCAATACCCACCACTGCTGCTATACCAGTCCCTCGCCTCCCATCACCACCAAAACCGCGACTGCTGCATGGGGCTAGAATCGCTGAAATTCTGGTCGCACGCCCTTCCTATCTATCTGTTTCCCTATCCGCCTTCTCTCCACCTACATACGACCTCAGGAACATCAACTCCAGGCTCCTGCATGTTCCACATAGATTCACCCGATCAGGTCAGGGAGCTTTCAGTTCAGACTGCCCAAGATATGGAACTCACTGGCAGCAGACATTAGACATTCTACCAGCTCCCCCAACGAAATGCCCTTCTCAGATCACATTTCGCGACCTTATGCTCTTGCTTTCCCTTCTCTGAATCTCCTGGACAATGCCTAGTCAACCTACTCAGGTACCTGCACAACTCCTACCCTTTCAACCTACTTATGCTCCAGTCTGAGCCCATTTTTCTTTCAATATCTGTCTCCATAGTGCTACTAATTGCATATTACTGAACCTATTTACTGCTGTAAGCTGTACATCACAACTGTACCATTTTGTAAATACAATCTGTCTCATTACATTGCTGTATTCTATGTACTACTGTACCACTGTCTGTCAAAATCTTGTTGCATATGTAATGAACTGTTCTTGTCATACTACCTCACCCATGTAACCCCTACCCCCAGGGCGCATCTGGAATCGAGTGGTACCCCACCCAGTATGCCTTCCTGGTAAACTTTAAATAAATAAATAAATAAATAAATAAATAAATAAATAAAATTACCCTAGACATGGGTGGGGGAGCTGCATACAGACACAAACTTTTTTAAAAGGTAAAACTTTTTTTTTTTTTAACAGAGGGATTTAAAACAATATTACTGATGCATTTCTCATACTCAAATAGAATAAAATAGGTCTACCGTTCATCAGAGTAAATCAGAATACATCTGAACCTTTTGGAAAAAAATCAGTCGGAATCAGAACCGGGTCACAGTCGACCCGTATATACTTGTACTTGTATCCCTTCCCCACCTACTCCAATTCATTCTCTGCCACAGCAGCTCCCAGAGAGGGAACCTGGAATGTGTGAGGGATTATCTACCCCATTAAGAGGAAACAAGTTATTTCCCATCTCAAGCAATTAAATTCCCAGATTGCATTTTTCCAAGAAGCCAAACTTTTATCTTTGGAGGCAGCCAAGCTCAAGAGAGAATGGGGTGGCCTAGAACTACACTCCTCAGCTCCAGTTAAAAAATTAGGCATTTCCATTCTGCTTCACACGTCCCTTAAGCGGATGATGTGGAAGCTGGATAAAGATTTGCATGGCTTATGGGTGCTAGTCCTTATGGACACTCCAACTGGTTCTATCCTTCTAGGAAACATGCTCCCAGTGATGACCAACAGCAAGGTTGCATGTTCCCTAAGTGCTGCTTGCTGCCTCCCCATACCTCTTCTCCTCAGTGGGGTTTTAATCTCACCCTGGAGCCACTGGTGTACAAGAGTCATACCTCTGCTGGGGCCCACACCATGAGGCACAGGCTTTCAATAATGCTTTTGCAAGACTTGGCCCTTGCTGATAACTGGTGGCAGGCTTCTACATCCATAGGACTAGGATTACTCCTGCTTGGCAGCTTTCCACAGCACCTTCAGTCAACTGGATTACTGGCTGGCCTCCCTAAACCTTATGGTGGAGGTGTTAGATGCCATCATATCAGTCCATGCTCCTGTCCAGCTACACTTTCTTTGTGGTCAGAAAGAGTTCCGCTCTGCTTCTTGAAAACTGGACACTCTCCTCCTTGGAGACCTTGAGTTCTGCCCTTGGATTCAGGGGGAAACAGCAACTTTTGTCCTTGATAATGACACCAGTGAGAAATCAGCTGGCACAGTCTGGATGGCTTTCAAAGCCACAATCCATGGCAAGATCAAAAACTGCATGGTCCACCACAGATGCCAAAGAGAGAAAGAGATGGCTACCCTAGTGTCAGAACTCAATGCAAGAAGACAGAATGTAAAGCTGCCAAGAATCCCTGTTCAGACTCCCTTTACATGGGTTATTATCCTGCTAACCTGAAATTAATACTTTTTCTCTTGCAAGGCAGAGATGGCTATCCTTCACCTTAAACACAAGTCCTGGGATGGGATGAAAAGGGTGACAAAGTGCTTGCTTACCACCTCTTCAAACAACAATTGGAAAAATGCCATACTGCGGGTTTATGGAACTCCACAGGCAATATACAGACCCATGCAGATGAGGTGACCGGTTACCGGTATCATGTAGATTTTCTACACCTCTCTCCATGCCTCCCCATCCCCCCCCTCAACAGGAACAGGTAGATGACTTCTTATCTGTTGTAAACCTTTTAAAACTCACCCTCATACAGGCCACATAGCTCAGCACCCCTCTCTCTTTCTGTATCACAAATTCAACAAGCTCTGCACTTCCTGAACTCTGGTAAATTTACTGGCAGAGATGGATTCCCCACAGAATTTTTCAAGCCCATTTCCATGCTCATATATCCCTTGCTATGCAGTGTATACTCAGAAGTCAAATAGCTTTGCTTCCTCTTCTCCCCACCCTCAGAGAAGTCACCATTACTTATACTTCCCAAAAAGGATAAGGATACCACAATACCAGTGAGTTATCGAACCATCTCCGATAACTGTGGACAGCAAAATATATGCCAAAGCCTTGGCAGCTAGGCCAGATCCCATCCTACTTCTCCTGATCCTCCCCTCCCAGAGGGAGTTTGTTTGACTCAGGTTTAGCTCTGACCACATCATGGTCACTGATGATCCAGATTCACAGGGCCAGATCATGCTTCACTCAAGTTGCAGCAGTGCTATCAATTTTGAGATGGTCTTTGACTCAGTGGGATGGGGGTATCTCCATCAAGTCTTACAGCACTTGGGTCTCAGACCCCACTTGAACCTGAGTTCAAACCATATACTCTCTTCCAATGGCTAAAGTCCTCAGAAACACCACCCTCTCTTCTACTTTTCACTATGCAAAGGTATGAGACAAGGGTGCCACCTATCACCTCTGCTGTTCATCCTTACTGTAGAGCCCTTGGCAGCTGCAATCCAGCAAGCCCATTCCATCAAGAGCATATGCATCAGATCAGAAGACTTTTGTACCCTGATGTATGTAGGGGATCTCCTGGTCCTTCTTGGGGACTCGTTCACCTCTATTCAGCTTCTGCTACAGTTGCTTACCAGTTACTCTGTCACTCGGGACCCGAGAGTAAACCAAACTAGAACTGAGGTTTTCCTTCTGAATCCTCTCTCAGGGGCTTCTGGGTTCCCAACACTGGGGATAAAATGGTCCCCTGATAAAGTCACATATCTTGGTATGCAAATTATATTGGATATCTCTAAACTTTGTGAACCAACATAGAAACATAGAAACATAGACTTTGACAGCAGATAAGGACTGCTTGGACTACCTAGTCTGCCCATTCCCTACCTAGAGGATAAGCTGCAGATCCTATTTAACCAACAGCCTATTTCTTCCTACCCCCCACAAAATTGCCTTATGTCTGTCCCATGCATTCTTGAATTCTCCCACAGTTTTAGACCCCACAACCTCCTCATAAAGCCCCCTCCCAGCCAAACTGGAAGGAATGCAGCCACTGAAAACTGTTTCAGGTGTCCCTTGCAAGGAAGATAGCGGCTCTTAAAATGGTAGCGGTCCAAAAGTTGTTTTATACATTCTCCCACTTTCCGATGCATATCCCTCCCAAATGGATTATGCAAATTGATTCCCTATTAGGGGAGCAGTCTTGCTGCCAAGGCTTTGGCATATATTTTGCTGTCCTCAAGGAGATGAAGACCAAGGGTCGGAAGTTGGAGTGTTGCTGGTGGAGAACCCAGTCCGAGGAGGATAAACTGGCTTTCAGAGTTCACTATAGTGAATATCAAAGGACAATCAACCATAAGAAGGCAGAGTTCCTGTCCAGAGAGAGTGTCACCGGGAGAAGCAGACCAGCTCTGCTCTTTCGGAGTGCAGATAGGCTACTTCACCCTGCCTGTCTGCAGCTGAAAAGAGCATTTTCAGTCACTCTGTGTGAGGATTTGCTCAGCTCTTCTCTGACTGGGTGTCTTCTATTCAGTCTGGGATCTCCCCAGTGGGGCAAGAGCAGCCCTGCAGTGGTGGGCCTTGCATAGGCAGAGGCACTCTTATTGTTTGAGGTGAGTTTCAGCAAGTGGGGGTGGCTGAGGTTATCAAGGTAGTCTCGAAGTTGCAGCTCACCTTTTGTGAACTGGACCCAGGCCCAACTCATCTCCTAGTGGGATGTGCCAAGTCTGTTGATCCAGTATTCACAGAGATAGTCTGGTGTTCACTCTCAGAGGGGTTATTTCCTGATGCCTTGAAAGAGTTGTTGGTGAAACCCCTTCTGAAGAAACCTCCTCTCGACACTGACGTCTTGGCAAATTATCAACCTGTCGGCAACTTCACATTTTTGGGGAAGGTTGTTGAAAATGTGGTGGCTCTGCAGGTCAAGGCACACCTCACAGCCTTTGACATCTATAAGTCATTCCAGTCTGGGTTAGGGCAAGGCGCAGCACCGAAATAGCATTGGTCATGGTGTAAAATTACCTCCTCAGGGTGAGAGATAGAGGAGATCAGTCAGTTCTCACCTCTCCTACATCTCTCCTCAGCATTTGACACCATGGACCACATTGTGCTTCTGGATCACCTTAGTGAATATTGTGGACTCACTGGTACTATCATCAACTAGTTTGAGTCCTTTTTCACGAGCAGGATGCAGTGGGTAGTGATGGGGAATATCTCCTCCTGTCTGAAGCCCCTGACCTGTGGAGTTCCTCAAGGCTCAATCTTGTCGCTGATGTTGTTTGCGTGTACATGCTCCCCCTGGGTGAGCTCATTAGGCAGCACAGTCTGGGTTTTCATTGTTAAGCAGATGATATCCAACTGTACATGTTTTTTGCCCCAGAGACAAGTAATGCCATGAAAGTGCTACATAAATGCCTGGCTGAGATCCAAGATTGGATGTCTTCTTACTGGCTGCGGCTGAACCCTGACAAGACAGAGGTGCTGGTGGTTGAGCCTGGTCAATGGCATGATGTGACTGCTACCAGGTCAGGAACAGGTTTGTTCCTTGGCCCTACTCCATTGGTGGCAGCCACTAGGGTGAGAAATTTGGGCGTCATCTTTGATGATTGTTTGACACTTGAAGCTTAGGTGTCATCAGTTGTCCAGAGTGGATTCTACCGCTTTTAAGGAATGTCACCCAGATTAAACCCCTAATTCCAACTGGTGACCTGCCCATGCTGGTGCATGCCTTTCTCACATCAAGGCTAGACTACTGTAATGCTTTTTACTTGGGGTCAGTGGAGGAAATCTCTGTTAATTGCAGCTGGTGCAGAATGCAGCAACCAGGTTGCTGACTGGCCTATCCAGGTCCTGTCATATGACACTAGTCTTATGAGATCTGCATTGGCTGCCTGTCAGTTGGAGGATCCTCTTCAAGATGGGCTTGCTTAGCTATAATTCCCTATATAGATTTGGCCTTGGCTACCTGATGACCTCCTGACCCCTGACCTCATGGTGTGCTTGCTCCACTCCTCCACCGAGGGCCTCCTGACGATTCCAAGAGCCTGGTTGAAAACCTAGGGAGACCATGCATTTGAGGTGGCTGGCCCAGCCTTTTGGAACTTGTTCCCCAGAGCTCTGAGGGAGGACCCATCGGTGGAGATTTTAAAGAAGGACCTGAAGGCACACCTTTTTAAAGAAGCACTCTTTAGTTAGCTACAGCATCGATGTTACTATAATTTATTTATTTATTTTAATGTTTGTATTTATTTAATCAACCCTATATTGTTGTATGACAATTTTGTATGTTTCTTACACCTCTCCATAAAGCACCCAGAGCCTCTGGGGTTGGGCTATAGAAATAAAGACTTACTTACATACTTACTATTAGAGAATTTTCTTTGGGAATGAAAGCAACTCTGATGTAGTTGTAAAAATGATCTCCTATCAAGTCAGGCAGCTGGAGATTGCCATGGTGCACTGGATACATTTGGTTTTCAGGGCCATTCAGTCCCTTGGATGGCTCGTCATGTCTCGAGGGAGTCAACTCAGTAGGTCCAAATGGAAACATCCATTAATGCTAACCTAGCACCATCACTTTTCCTGTATGCTCCCTTTCCTCAAAAGTTGAAAAAACACACCACACTGTATCACCCTCTGTGACCTATTGGCGCCAACCACACAAATGGTTGGGTTCTAACTAATACCCAAGGCATATTCACCCCATGGAATAACCATGGAATCTGGGTGGGTAATACCATCCTCCGCTGACCCTCCTGGTAAGCTGCTGGCATCCACGGTTTCAAGACCTTCTCACCCCTAAGGGTTCCTCCATAGACACTTTCAGGCCATGCAGCACAGATATAGCCTACCAAGACTGGACTTCTGGGGTGTCAGCAGTCTCACAGTGCTTTACAAGCCTACTCTAGAACCTGAACAATTCCACCTAGCCCTTTCATTAGTTCTTCAGTGACTGCAAATCAATCAATCAATCTTAATTTAACCAGGTGAGCATCATTTAAAGAACTTATTTACAAGATGAGCCTGAGCATTCACATATATAAATACAGGCAAATAGTATATACACGTTACAACAATTGGGAGTCCAACAACACAGTAATTAAAAAAGAAAAGATAAAAAGAAAGTAAATAAGCGATAGGACAGGGCAGGGATATATACAGTGTTACAAAAATTAGTGTTCATACCATGCAGTAATGCTAGCATAAACAAGGAGAAAGTGCACATATCTTAGATGAAAGTAGCATACATATTATGGTACAAAAACCTATGTTCATTAGCTGAGACAGGAACCTATGCAGCAAAAAAGGGCAAGGAGAAGGGGGAGTAGAAAGAGGAACTGGCAAAGTCAGAGGGGGAGGAAAAGTGATACGTTTGGGGAGGGCATTACATAGTTTAGGGAATAGGTCAGGGTAAAGCTATGATGTTAAAAAAGAGGAAGGGCACGGAAAAGAAATTGGGGAGAGGAACTTAGAATAGAGAGTAGGATAAGCACGGTAAGAGTGTCATTAAAGGAAGCAAGTACAGGTTTCTAAAAAAGAACGTTGGTAAAGGGATTTGAAGAAGCTCAGTTTCACAGGGATTGACAACTTTAGAGTTTTCTGTATTGTGTTCCAAATGACAGAAAGAGCATGACTTACTGCAAATTTGACATATCTGGTTCTCACCTTAGGGATGAATAGTGAGATGTAAGAGAGGCTTCTCAAGGTGTAGTTTTCAGCCATACAGGTGGGCAGGCAACTCACAATATAATGCATGAGCATATTAGTGATTGCTCTGTAGGTCCAGAGCACTGCATTCTTTTGTCGTGTGAATGTTAGTGAACTCCACCCTACCTTGGCATAGAGCTCACAGTGGTGGGTGGCATAAGGGAGACAAGTTATGAATCTAATAGCTCCATGGTAGAGTATATCCAGGTTAGAGAGGGAAAGCTTTGGGCCTTGGTCATACAGGATGACCAAGGGAAAGCAGATGCCACATATGCTAACATTAGAGACCACATCCCTAGCTAATCATTACAAGACAGGGATAAGTGAGCCATAGCCCTATACAGGCAAACCTCTGAAAGTGACTGAGAGGCATGCTGAACTCTAGGTTGCAAAGCATGCAGTCATCTAATTCAGAGCCAGGCACTACACCCATGGTACAGGACTCTTGCATTTTTGCATGCACTGAAACTCCTACCCTGTAATAACTGCTGGAGATGCTGTTTGGCAGGGAAGATCTCTTACACATCCTATGGCTATTCCTTTTATTTTATTTATTTAGTTAGTTTTTGTTTACCGGATAGGTGCACTAGTCAAAAGTTGACTATTTTCAGGCAGGATCCAGGATAGTACATACAAAATTGATAGACAAATACATAACATGAATACAGCTGGCATACATGTGAATTAAACAGTGCTAGGGATAATACATACAACAAGCATTGTAACATGAGGTGGAAATTATCACATTATGAGTAGCATAAGAGGCGTAGCAGGCAATACAAATGAGAGATACATTTAACCAGAGATACAGTGTGCATACCATTTCGACAGCAGTATAGTATGATAGGCACAGAGAAGGAAATCTGGAGGGAGGTAGGGATAGGAAGGTAGGCAGGGTGGTATTAATTAGTATATGCATATTCCAGGATGAGCAGTTTTGGAGGGCAAGAATCAGTCTGAGGGGGTAGGGGTGGCTAGGTTGGGTCAAAACAAGTGCAGGGATCCTAGGATAGATGGCAATGTAGTTCCTTTTGAAGACTGACTGGGAGCCAGCTTGCCCTAAGAGCTAGAGGAGAGAGTTCCAGCTGGTGGATGCGGCATGATGGAAGGCTCCTGAGCCTTTTAACGTGAGGCACCTAGATACATAAAGTAGAAACTTGCTTGCTGAGTGAAGTCCATAGACAGATGTAAGAGGTATGAGTAGTGCTGCAAGGGAGGTTGGGGTTTGATTTCAAATTACTGAGTCTATGAGGGTGCAAATGGAGTACTGGTGATATGCAGATGGGGAGAGTCATCCTAGGTCACTGTACAGGTGGCAGTGGTGTTTGCAGTGATGGGAAGAGGAGGCATATCGACAGATGTTATTGTAAGTGATGTCCCATTCATGAAGAGTAGATATATGGGCACTGGCAAATGTGATATATGAGATATATATGTGCCATATGTCAGGGCAGGAAGTAGGATACCTCTTGCAATGGCCAGCTTAGCTGACGGTGTTAATATATGGCTTGTTTCATAGGCAATTCCTAGTTTGGTATTCACCACTTTGCAGGTGGATTGGATATGCAAGTTGAAATCCAGGGTATGATCGAGGCGGACACCTAGGTATTTAAAGGATGTGGTACATTCAATATGGGTCCCTCCTGATTCATGCACTGTAAGTGGCTGTATGTAGGCTCTGAGCTTGGGGGCAGTACCAAAAAGCATGGCTTGGGTTTTCTTTGTATTGAGTATGAGCTTGTGGGTATTCAGCCATGTTTGTACATTCTTGAAATCAGAGGAGAGGGATGCATTCAAGGTGTTGACATTGGCCACACTAGAGTAGAGGACAAGGTCATCAGTGTAAAGTATGGCTGAGCAGGAGAGAAGAGTGTTGTCAATCTTGTTTATAAAGATAGAAAAGAGCAGCAGTTCCAGGATAGAGCCTTGGGGTACACCAATGTTGACATTTGTCTCATTAGACAGCGAGGAGTTGAATTTGACAACTTGGGTTTGATTTGACAGATAGCTGTTGAACCAGTTGACTACTTAGGGTGAGAAGTTAAGTTTATGAAGGATGCAGAGAAGCAGGGGGTGATCAATAAGGTCAAAAACCTTTGTAAGGTCGATGAACATGGCTCCAGTGAGTACGCCTGCATCCAGGTTGGACAGTGTGTCAGTGGTGAATTTAAGAAGAGCTGTTGAGGTGCTGTGGCCTTTCCTGAATCCATGCTGAGTGTCAGAGAGAAGGTTGTTCTTTGTGAGATAGTCGATGGTTTGTTTAGCAACAAGCTTTTCCAGTGTCTTGCTTGAAACTGAGAGGATGGCTATGGGCCTGTAGTTGGTAATTTCTTTCGGGTCCCCTTTTTTAAAAATGGGTGTAACTCAAGCCACTTTCCAGAGGTTCAGGAAAGTGCTAAGGGAGAGAGAGACAGTGTGAAAATTTTAGCCAGGGGCAAGGCAATCCAAGGTGCTGCTAGTTTCAGTAGGCAGGGTTCTAGGATATCCGAGCCTGGGCTGGTGTTTTCAGAGATTGTTTGTAGTAGTCTTAGGACCTCTGAGCTAGAGACTGCCTTAAAGTAGAAGGGTGGGGTAGCTGTGCAGTCAGAAGAGCAGGATGTAGGTGACTGGGGTGTACAGGAAGGTTTAGATGCTGGAGGAGAAGTGTTGAAAGATGAGGTATATTGGGACTGATCCGAGAACAGTCGGTTGAAGGCATTAGCTATAGTGTTTGAGTCATTGCAGTGCACACCACTTAGGATGATGCCCCCCCAGGTGGATGAAAGAGCGGTACCAAGAAAAGTCTTGATATGGGTCCAGAATTTTCTAGGATCGCCAGCAGAGTTGTGAGCAGTTCCCTGCAGTAGATACTCTTAGCAGTTCTGCCCTTTTTTTTTGCATGAGTTTTGAAGGGTCCTATATCTACAGTAGTCCTCTGGTAGCCCTGATCAACTTGTACTCCTTCCAATATTTGTCTCTTGTGCGTAGGTCAGTCAGCAGGTCCTTGTGGAGTCATCTAGTTTGTTTGACCCTCACCCACCGTGTAACTCTAGGGGCATGTTTATTCTGGATGGCCAGGAATTCATCAAGGAAAATACCTAGGGCAGTTCCAACATCCATTGAGAAATAGATTCCCTCCCAGCTTATACAGGATACATCATGTTGGAATGCTTCAACATCCAGGTTGGCAAAGTTGGTTATGGTGATTAGACGAGGAGGTGGGGGGAGCAGCCTCCGAGCTCCAAATGCAGAAAGTTGGGGAATGATCTGTGATAGCATCCGCCAGAATGCCAGCTGTTTTTACATGGTCTAGCTGGTTAACCATGACCTAATTAATGAGGGTGGAAGACGTCTGAGATGGGGTAGTTTGTGTGGGTTCAGTTAATATCAGGTGCAGGTTATAGCTTTGAGTTAGCGACTGCAGTGAGCTGTGAGCTGTTCCAAACCAGTTTAAGTTTATGTCACCTAATATTATGACCTCGTTGTACTTAGAGTTTATGGAAGTTAGGTTAAGTAGGTCCTGCAGTCCAGTGGTGCCCCAGCAGAAGATTGTAGGTGCAGATGATATGGAGTTTTTTTGCTCCAAGAGTGATGGTAGGCTGTAGAGACTCACAGCCAGAGGAGGAGTCAGAGGCAGGGCAGATTGTAAAATTAAGGTGATCTTTGATAAAAAGAGCAACCCCACCTCCACGTTTAGAGGAGGGCCTGTCTCTCTGAGTCATGGAATAGTTGGCTATGTGGCATATGGAGTCTGCATACTGGGTTTTAGCCATGTTTTGGTTAGGCATAGTACATCTGGATTGTATATTTTCATCCATGCTTCTATGTCAGCAAAGTTCCAAGTGATACTCCTAATATTCATATGGGCTATAAATAGTCCCTTTCCCAAGATACTGGAGATATCAGCAGAGGAGAAGTGTGCAGAGGGACCTGGGTTCAATTCAGCATCCCCTGATAGTAGAATGGTAAGGAGGAGGAGAAACCATAGTTTGATAGTGTGTAGATGAAAAGGAACTAATCTCCACAGTGAGCATTTTCTAAGCAAGTGAAATGCATAATAGGTGCCACCCTTAAGGGCAAAGAGGTTCTTAATAACGGGTACTGATTTGGCTTCAGCAATTTGGTTGGTTTTAACTGTTCACCTCTGGAAATGATTACACTTACTGGCTGCTGAGGTCCTATACCATAATCTTATCCTTTTCTCCAGATCTCATGCTCCATGATCTGGACTCAGAGGATCCACACATCCCCATGGAAGAGCAAATCTGGCTTGCCCAGCTGTATCTGGAGGTTAAACACCTCCTTTTTCAGAGTTGGCATAACACAGAAATCCTCTCATATGTGGAACTCCTCTCTAGCTTGTGTTATCATATCTGGCAGCTGGCACATCTCCCCCCCCAAAAAAAAACTACAGTATGTGCTGGAAGCATTTCCTCCATTTTGTGCCACAGCCAACCACAGGACAGAGAACTCCCAGTAGTGTACCACAGGCCCTGTAGTATGTAAGTATATAGGCCAATGTACTTTTGTTTCAGTGAACTTCTCATATGAGTACCTACTGTTACTGCTCTTTTTATGTTATTCTCTTATTTGGGGGGGGCAACTTTTTCTTTTTTTGCACATGGAGTTTGTCTTGACCACAGGACACATGCTTTGGACAGCCATGTTAGTCAGTGCTTATATAACACTTGTTATGTTCCGATTCTTAATGCTTTTCTGTCTGTGTAGTACTGCACAGTTGTGTTCTATGAGGTTCACTTCTCATGTTGAAAAGCTCAACACAAAGTTTAACAACAGAGATGTATGGGGCCTCCATCCAGAGAAAGATTTAAGTAGGCTAGGTGCCATGTCAGTCCACACCCTGGGATGCTATTGTAATCCCCAAGGCAGATTGTGCAAAACAACTAAGTATGCCCTGGTAGGGTTCTAATAAGGTTGGACTGGCACATTGTCTTCCGTGTAGAACAACTAGCTGGTAGCCTGATCTGTAAGAAACCATGCACTGCCACAGTTGCTTCTCTGTGGATTCAAAGCAAAAGGAGCACAGCAACACCAAGTGTAGCACAAAGTTGGTACTTTTACTTAAAACTTTTTTTCCTAGGAATACAGTACTAATAGGAACAATTGTTAAAATCATGTACAATCATTTCACTAGGCCTGATACACCATGCACATGTATGGTAAATTATCCAGACCCTCATTGATCCAATGGGGGTTTAGCAAGATGTTGTTTAACAGGAGTTCCAGTACATCAATCAATCAATCAAAATCTTTATTTATCCAGGCGAACACCCTTGAGCATTTACAGGATGGACCTGGTAGGGCCAAACAGTTATAACAGTTACAATGAACAGAATATACAAAACAACATGTTTATACACTTTACATACAAAAGTATTACTTTGTCAGAATGTCCTCGGGTTACATGTAAACAGTGTACCTAGAACTGTAGTATAATTACTGACTTGGATGTTCCAATGTCTTGATCCACACTTGGATGAAATCTGTTCCTAATTTTCTCAGTCTGGTTTTGCAACTCACAGTAACAATTATATATAAATAAAGGCAGTGGGCCAGATTCTCAAAGGAATGGCGCAAGTCACACCAAAGGCATCTTGCACCAAATGTGGATACGCTGGGGACACTGGCCTGATTCTCTATCAGGCAGGGTGCCCATGGCTAAGTCCCGCTACTTTCATTTCATTTCATTTTTTATGTTTTATACTTGTAAATCCAATGAGCAAATTGCCCATTTTCACAGATGACAAGTTACAATAATACAAAAGATATTGACACAACAAATTAAAAAACTCATACAAATACAACAAACAACATAACTAAATGAATAAAGATTATTATTATAGCATTAAAATATAGCAGTAATTATGAATAATGATCAACAAGTACATTCAGAGTTATTAGATAACCATTGTTTGAGATGAGTTTTGTTGTTAATCTTTTTATTGAAATATAAAAAGACATATACAAGCATAAACAAAAAGAAATATCCACCGCATAGAAATACAAAGGAAATCACTTATCAAGCATGCATAGAGTACACATGATGATGATACAATTGGCCTATATCAGGGAAGATAAACAGATGGGTTATAATCATAAGACATAAAGGGCTGTAGAAAGTAATCAGGTCCAAAATAGATGCTGATAACAGGCAATGGTTAGACATGTAATAATTTATATAAGTGATACCTATAAGAATACAAGCCTTGAACAATAGTGGAGGAAGAAGAGATGAAGAAATATCAAAGGAGGTAAGAAAGAGATATAAAGGAGAAAGGGGAGGAACAAGAGTAGAAAAGAAATAAAGAGTGATATCTGTGCACGATACTATTAAAAAAACCCTAATCATAAACAAAAGGAGTAAAAGTTGAATGAGTCTAAGGATTAGGGTTTGCAAAAAAAAAAAAAAACTTAGGGATTAATGAATTTGAAATAATCCTGCCAACACTGATCATATGTAATGAGTCGGTCATGAATAACATGTGATAAACAATCTAATGAGGCATAATGAGAAAGATTTTGTAAAATATCTGAGAAGGAGGGAACTGAAGTAGATTTCCATCTCATCAAAATTAAACATTTGACCAAAAGGAAAAGTATATATAACCACCCAAAATGTGCATGTGAGAGGGAAATGCTGTTTGGCATAAGGATGCCCAAAAGAAATAATTTAGGATCAAAGGGTAATTTTTGTCCTATGACTTTAGAAGCAAATGAGCAAACTTTATGCCATAATTTATTATTGGAGGCACAAGACCACAACATATGAAGCAAATCCCCGTTGGTCTGATTACATTGCCGACATTTATTATTGTTTAGTAAACCCATTGATTGAAGGATGGAGGGGGTTCTGTACCACAAATGTAGAATCTTAATTTGTATTAAAGAGCTATGAGCATCCTTAAATAAATTATGTGCAAAAAAACAGCATTTGCTCCACTGTGGATCAGAAATATTGTAGTGAAGAAGGTTGCTCCATTTAATTTTGACTGAGATAGATTGATCAGGGAGATTATCAATAATGTCTTTATAAATGGAGCTATTCAGTTTTCAGTAAGTTTAACCCAGTACGAGATATAGTGATCAAGAAGATTATGTTTATGAACAAAATTTGAAATAGAGTTATAAGCAGTTTGAATTTGTAAAACTTCCAAAAGTCCTGGTTAGGAAGTTTCAGGACTCCTGCAAATCAGAAAATTATCTGAGGGTAAGTAAGTTCTGCTTTAGGATGTCTCCAAGAAACAAAATGCCTTTATTCTTCCAAGTGCGACAGAAAATCGGATGATTTTCCAAGGTAAGTGAAGGGTTGCCCCATAAAGGAGCATATAACTGGGGTTTGGGGTTAGATTTCTAGAATTTGTGGATTAATTTCCAATAAAAAACAGAAGATAATATAGTCAGGTGGGCTTTTAATTTAGAAGTAAGGGGATTAAAAATAAAGGAAGTAGGAATTCCTCCAGGACACAAAGCAGTTTCCATTGCAATCCAATAGAGGAGCATGAGAAGAAGGTTTCTGAAACCATTTAATGGTTTGGCCTGTCCGAAATGCCCAAAGATAGCCTTTGAACCAGGGAAGTCCAAATCCACCTTTCTTCCAATCTGAATGAAGTTTGTTGCAGCTGAACCTTGGTGGTTTCCCATCCCATATGTAGTTACCTATTAGTCTATCAATTTTGGCAAGAAAAGGGGCTGGTAAAATTAAAGGAATATTGGTGAACAGGTAAAGACTCTTGGAGATATGGACATCTTAATGGATGCAATTTTCCTAAAAGGAAAGGTTAAGAGTTTCCATCTATCTAGAATTGTTTTTATGTTGTCAAGTAAGGGATTAAGGTAAATGTCCCATATTTTCCCTAAATTGTTGGATATTTTAATACCTAAATATGTTAAACCTTGAGGTGACCAAAGAAATCCAAGAGGTAGGTTCATAAAGGGTTTATAATGGTCATTAAGGGGTAAAGTTTCTGATTTACCATAATTTAAAGCAAGGCCTGAAATATCTGTAAATTTGTTAAGTAAATCAACAAGCAGAGGTCCAGCATCATTCAAATTTTCAACTAGAATTAAAAGGTCATCAGCATAGGAAAGCGAGATATATTGCATGTTTCCCATGGGAATACCCTTGATACCAACAGATTGGTGTAGGCAAGCAGTCAAGGGTTCCATGGCTAAAATGAACAATGAGAGAGATAGAGGACAGCCTTGTCTGGTTCCCTTCACCAACTGGAAGTGAGGAGAGATATCTGAATTGGTTAGCACTCTAGCTACCGGAGAATTATATAATAGTTTGATCCAGGAGCAGAAGGAATAGGGAAGTCCAAAATAAGATAACACTTGATAGAGGTAGTCCCAATTTAAGGAATCAAAGGCTTTCTCAAAATTGATGGCTATAGCTGCTGCTGGTGAGTTAAGAGATTTGGCTTTATAAATTAGGTTGAATAGGGAATGTAAGTGGTCAGATCCAGACCTATGTTTAATAAAACCAGCTTGCGAACAATGTGTGAGTTTGGAAATCAGAGCTCAAGTCAAGAGGTAAGTAATTTAGAAAATAACTTCCCATCTGTATTCAACAAAGTGGTCTATAGTTAGCTGGATTTAGGGGGTCTTTATCTTTCTTAAGAATTAAGGCTATGATCACTTCCATACAAGAGGGGGGAAGTTTGCCAGTGATAGAGGCTTCTTGATAAACATTGAGAAGAAGGGGGCATAAAATATTGGAAATCTTTTTATAAAAGTCAACTGGCAATCTATCACCACCAGGGGATTTACCAGATTTCAAGGATGACAAGGCTATGAGAATCTCTTGCAATGAAAAGGGTTTATCTAAAAGATTAATTTCAAGTGAAGAGAGAGATGGGGAAGATGTAAAGTTTGGAGAAATTGTTGAATTTGTTCAGTAGATGGAGGTTTTGTATTAGCTTATAATTTTTGATAAAAGGTTCTCATAATATGGTTAATAGATGGATTATTATAGTGAGTTTTGCCTTGCCTCATCTTTAAGACTTAAAATATATCATTCCAATTGTTGTGCATTGAGCTGGTAAGCAAGAAGTTTCCAGTTTTTATTGCCATGCTCCCAAAATTTTTATTTAAGTTTAAAAAGGGCCAATTCAGTTTTACGGGTGATTAATTTGTTAATTTTGATTCTGAGTTGAAGAATTTCAAGGTGAAGGGGGGTCGGAGGGATGTTTGTTGGAGAAGTACAAGGTTTCTTTAATTTTAAGTGATTTTTCCATGTCAGCCAATTGTTGCTCAAGTAATTTTTTTCTTGTGGGCTGCATAGCTGATAATTTCTCCTCAGATCGTAGCTTTGAGGGCTTCCCATCTAGTAGACATAGAAACTTCAGAAGAATTGTTGTGGGTAAGGAAATCCTGAATTTGGATTTTGATCATAGATAAAAAATCAGGATCTTTAAGAAGGAGAGGATCAAGTCGCCAATAAGTAGATTTGGGTGTATGTGGACCCCATAAGAGATGTAGTTTAACAAGGGAGAGATACAAAATAATAACAAGAGAAATGGAAGAGTCAATGGTCTTTTCAATTATTGCTGGAGAGGTTAGCCAATAATCAATTCTACTATATGTTTTGTGAAAAGAGGAATAAAACATATAGTCTCGATCCCGGGTATGTAATGAACGACATATGTCGGTTAGACCAATGTCTTGCATAAGTAATGAAAGGGCTTTTATGATTCTGGGATGAGCTTCTATAGTAGGATTACTTCTATCTATACTAGCTTCTAAAGCTAGGTTTAGATCCCCACCAAGGATAATTGGTGTATTATCTGTATTAAGGGTTAAAATTTGTTGAGCTAAATTGTGGAAGAATTCTGGGGAGTCAATATTGGGAGCATAAATGTTGACCAACAGAAGAGGACCGGAGTTAGTATTTAATTTGACTATCACCCATCTGCCTTCACTAACAGAGAGGGATTTAATAAGGAACCATTTAAGATTTTTATGTACTAGAATGGCTACCCCTCTTTTTTTGAAGTATAAGATGAATCATATATTTGACCGACCCAATATTTTTTAAGCCTGTGAACATCCTCTGCTAGTAATTTTGTTTCTTGAAGGAAAGCAATTTGTGTTTTATATTTTTGAAGCTGAGAAAGGATTTGCTTTTGCTTACAAGGAGAGTTCAGTTCCTTCACATTCCATGTATATAAAAGTAACTCACTCATAGTGTTGATAATAAAAGAAGGGAAAGAACATGGATAGTGAAGGGACATATAAATCAAACAGAGAATGGTCAGGGTGTAGGCTAATAACATATATACAGGAGGTGGCAGGAATAATCATAAGGAGTTTAATCGGCACGGATATCCTTATATAGATATAATACGTAAATAATGAAAGGAAAAATATTATTTAACAGTCACTATACAACACACTATTACACTAGAAAAAATTACATCTTAGATGAACAATGAGATATGAGTCAGCTAAACTACTAGACAACTCACTCACTGTACTCTTAGGCATAGGAAACTGGAATAGACCAAAAAGGACCAGTTGAAAACTAGTCAAAACCTAGTGTCTAAACCTTCTAATACAATATGAATGTTACCATCAATCAAAACTGATCAGAAAACACTATACTATATTAAGCAGGGAGTTATATTAACCTCAGCATACTATAACAACAACTATATTCATAAAAGTAAGAGAATAATACCACAGAACAATAATAAAAATATTTGGTATCTATAAGAATAGTTGAAAAGCCAACTTCTTATAATTGAAAGCTTAAATTTGCTATAAAAGAAAACCAGTAAAGCCATAAATGTATACAATCTGAGGAAAAGGCACTTGTTTAATATAGATGTTAGAAAAAAAGGTAATTACTGCATTGAACATCTTATAAGACTAACATAACATTAGCACAGGATGGGCATTAATAAGTGGATAAAAAAGAAAGGGTAGGGAAATAGAAGCCCCTTACCTTAAGCCATTTCAACACAGAGATAAATATATGGGTTATCTGGCTTCTGATAAATCTATGTACACAGTTGGATTTGAAATGAATGCTGCAACCCTTTACTCGTAAAATTGCCAGTATATGTAATATATGGAGTAGATAGGTCTATGTAATAGGCCCATCGAGCCCCACATAAAAAGGATAATTTTATTAAGGTATTGCCTGAAATGCAAATTAGGCTTCGAGTAAAATAGGGCATAGAAGGACAAGCATAGCATAGATAATGCAATTATGGACATCCGAAAATGGCAAGCATCTAAGGTAAATCGTGATGTTTTTTTTCCAAATAGAAAAATAGAATGAATTTGGCAAAAGAAAAGTTGAGTAATCAGATTGTTCTCAATATTATAACACTGGTAAGGAGGGAAATAATACCTTGTCCTTGGATATTTGTATAATAAGAACAATGTTAACTAGAGGTGGAGGAGAAGGAATGAGTAAGTTTAATTAGGAAATGCACCAATATTCAAAAGCTGGAGTCATAATATTGGGCAAAAATAAATATAAAAGCAACAAGATTGCAAAATGCAGTAATCACCAGAAACTGTGTACCAAAATATTATAAAGGAGAAAATGAAAAAACACCAAATTCCGCTGAGAGGATACAATATTAAGTGGAATTAAAGCCAGAAATAACATTTACTACAAACATCGATGTACAGCCTTCCGCTTTCACTACCTGCTGGAAGTGAGATATCAGAAAAAGGTTGCACAGGGCGGGTTGATTCAATTGGCAAAACCTGGTTTTACAGCAGACAAAATCCTGATACAACTGATCAGGAAAAAGTAGAGACAACCTATAAACAGCATTACCATAACTTTATTTGCTCCAATATTTACATTTTGTATTTGCTTTTTGTATTTAGCTTTACATCTTTTTTTTGGAGGTTCAAAAGATTTAATGGGAGAGCTAGCGACAACATCTGCCCATGAGGAATTTGCAGATATGATGACCTGTGTAGCTGTATGTGAGTTAGCAGGAACATCATCTGTATTATGGTCCGATACGTCCTCTTGCGATGCGTGTGCTAGAAGAGCAAACTTACTATTTAATGGTATGTCAGGATTCACAATGAATGAGCAGTATAGGGCTGATAGGTGTTAGAAATACTTTCAGTATGACAACAGGAGAGTTTGATTGAACCAGATCCAGAACGTATTTTTCCTTTGATTCTTTCGGATTGCCTGTGAGAGGAAGCAGCTGTGGCAGAGCTGGACTGGGATTCTGAATACATAATTTCTCCCTCATCGTCCCATGCAATAATTCCTTCCAATCATGCAGACTCCAGAGTGCCTATAGGATTCACCTCAGAAATCGATACCGTTGGGGTGGATAACGGAAACGAGACCTCCAAAAAGCTAGCAAGAGCATCAGGGGCATTGAAATCTTTAAACGAGGAACCTTGAATGATGTGCATTGTGGCCAAATAGCGTAAGGTAAACTTTACGCCTCTTTGGTGCAATATCATTTTCAATGGATTGAATGCCATTCTTTTAGAAGTTAGCTCCTTAGAGAAGTCTCTAAAAATGAGGATTTTGTGATCTTGCCACTTAATTTCTCCTACTTCTCTAGCATGCTTAAGGATAAGTTCAGTATGTATGTAATTTAGGAAGTGGGCGATGATGGGTCTGGGTCGATGATCTTGGGAAAGCTTGGGACCAAGGGTTCTGTGAGACCACTCAATAATCAGAGGTAAGTCAGGGGGTAACTTTAATAAAGTTGGCAAAACTGGAGCAGCAAAGCAGATGTATCCCCCAATTCAGTACCTTCAGGAAAACCGAGAAAAAGTAAATTGTTTCTTCTGTTTCGATTTTCAATATTGTCGATCTTGGATTGGAGAGATTTAATAGTGCGGTCTTGATCTCGAATCGTGGCCTGTAAATTATGTATGGAAGCTGCATTTTTGGTAATTGCGTTTTCATTTATTGCAATTTTTTGGTGAACTGATTCAAGCATGACAGTATTCTGATTAGTAGCTGTTTTTAAATCGCTGATGTCAGTTAATGTCTTTGAAAATAACTCTTCCATTTTTGCAAGTGAGTTGGATTGTACAAGGAAGTCCGCCATAGCGTTGGCTGATAAGGCTTACCAATCTTAGAACTAAGATGCTCGAGTAGAGATATAAATGCTCAAAATAACTTACAAGTTGTGTGAGGCAGGTAGTTTATAGGCTGAGATTGAAAGGTGGCTTCAAAGGAAGGTCTGGGTAAGAATATATGAGGATAAATTACTACATTCCCAGCAGAGAAGACTGATTATGCTGCCATCTTCTGTCTGGTCAGGCTACGCCCCCTGAGACAAGTTTTGAAACAACGAACAATCTTACAATCAGCAGAATCTAATGGAACACTATTATAAAAAAGTGGTGCTCGATGAAGAAATTACCTATTACCAACTGCTTTCTTGAAAAATGGAATTTTAAAGAAAAATCTACTCTGGGACCTAAATCTACAAAGATGGGAGAATCTTGGGAAGAGACCAACAATTGACAAAGGTAGTGACCCACTTAAAATTTTAAATAGAACAATTCCCATTTTATGAGAAATTCTATCAGTCAAAGATAAACAACCAGAAGATTTGTATAACTGACAATGATGCAAGAGATAAGATGCATTGAGCAACCAACTCAGGTGGTGTGCCAAAATGGAAGGCGCACCTGTACAAGTTGCCACAAGCTATGCATTGCACAGATAAAGGCAAGCACCCCACCCAAGCCCCGATCCCTGAGAATAAATACTGTGAAAGCCCCACAGGGCCATTGTACCCAGAGTCCAGATACCCCGTAATATTGCACATTAAAGCCCTGCAGGGCTATTGTCCCCTGAGTCTGGCTCCACCATAATATTTCACATTAAAGCCCCACAAGGCTATTGTCCCCCTGTCCCAATCCCCTGTAATATTTCACATTAAAGCCCAGCAGGGCTATCGGACCCCCCCAGCCCTGTTTCTTGTAATATATACATAAATCTGTCTGGAAGATTAATGTCTGCTAATTGTAGCCCTGGTGGTCTAGTGGCCCCTCACCCTGCAGTGCCAGAGCACTCCACCTCCCCAACCTGTACCCAGCTGGCAACTGGTACAGCTCACCTCTTACCACCATGGCCAGCAGCTGACTGAGCTCCTTTTGAGCGTGTTCTACTGTAAATAGTATGTGCTCAATGAATGAGCTGTTATTTATTGAGTGTGTACTATTTACAGTAGTACGCACTCATACAGAGCTCAGTCGGTGGCTGACCATGGTGGTGAGAGGTGGACTGTGCCAGTTGCTGGCTGGGTATGGGTGGGGGTTGAGGAGTGGTCTGTCACTGGCAGGTGGGATGCCACTAGACTACCAAGGTTAACGAGGATCTTTTTTTTTTTTTGCACAGTCTGCAACACCACTCTGACTTGGGGGTCTTCTAGCCCTATGGGGCATTTCATACATATATTGGGGGATCGGGGCAAGGGGAGCACATATACTGGGGGATGGGCTGGCAGCACATTGCAACCCCTTGGTGGATGTAAGGTACACTTAAAACTAATTGCTGGCATAAATGTGCTTTGACGGAGGTCCTCTGGGGGTTGTTTCAGAATAACAAACTCAGGGACTTGGCAGCTGCCCTTCCACATTAGGGCACAGCTGCTGCCATAAACTCCTTGCACCATGTCATAGGGGGTTATGCATAAATGGTGGCATCAGTCCACTTTGGTTCAAGCAGCCTGCGACATGTCGCAGGCTGCTTTGCTGAATCCCAGATGTCGCAACTCATGGTGCAAAGTGCTATTGCACCATTTTTTTGGCTGCAAGTCACTTCATGCCATGAGTAACCTTTGTGAATCCGCCCCATGAGTCCTGCACTGTACCTGCTTGGCCTTCTGGCATTCTGGGCTGGTTTGGTTCACAGCCCCTTGTATTAGCTTTCTCCACCTCCCGGGCTACTCAAGACTAAATTAGTATACTTTAATATCTATTGAAGTTGACTCAACTCACAATCATAAATATACATAATATTTAGTTAGCTCTTGCTATCAGCATGTCCCATCATTCTCACGTCCCATCATGTGAGTAGTGTACAGCAGGAGTGCAGCATCTGTAAAATCATATGAATCTGTTTATGGGGCATCTGCAAGGCTCCACAGCATACAGGGGACTCTTGATGTGGGACACCAGACACAGGTAGGAGGTGATACATCATCTACTTACTGAACATTGTGTAACATTCAGCAATGAGGCAGGTAACTAAGTTTTTTAACAGCAGGAAAAGTGTGAAAGGGTAGTACACTTCCAGGGAAAAGTAGGAACAAAGTAAGATGGTAAGGAACAGGAAAGCAGGATATACCCTATCTAGGACAAATCTAAAAGTAATGTCAGGTAAAGGAATAAATAAGATAGTAAATACAAAGGAGAAGTGAAAACATGAAAGGGAAAGCAGGGTAAATCCTTTCTAGTGTAGATTAATAAACTAATTCAGGGGAAACATTACAGAGGTCTAGGAGTACTAGAGAAGTAAGAAGAGTGCAGAGGTTAATCCAAGCCTGTGTGGGTACTAAGCTAGAGCAGAAGACAGGTTGTGATCATTCAAGTGGTGCAGTCCAATGGTTGTGCTGCAGCAGTCTTTTGGGAGGTCTTCTGGAGACTGAGGTGCTGCCCCATCTGTACTCACCTGTCTGGTTACAGGCATAGGTCGATGGACATTGGACCAAACAGGCAAGGGTACAGCAGACCTTCTGCCCCACCCAGGGGCCACCTAGTCTTCAGCCTGCTGTGTCAAAGGGTGCCAAGGCTGAAAAAGAGAGGTAGGACCCTGGTGGGCTCCAGGAGGGTGGTGGTAGGGAGACATACATGCTCCTCCACTAATACCACTGCAGAAAACCTTCACCATACTGGGCAGAAGGGGCCAGCTTAGAGGAGATTTCTGTTGCAGGGAAGGGAGGAGGGGTTCACACAAATATAGACACCACAGGGGAGGGGAGGCTCCCAGCCCAAGAGAAAGAAGCTGCTGGTGGGGGGTACTCTACAATGAGGGGATAGTCTTGGGAGCTGGGAATGGGAAGAATAAGGAAGTGAAGTGCCTGAGATGCTTTGACTTTGGAGGGATAGAAAGTGTATCCAGAGGATTGCTAGAGTAGTGGGAGCCAGGAGGGAACTGGATGTCATTATCCATCTTTAGACAAGTGAACTAGCAAAGGAGAAGGTAGGGGTAGTACAGGGAAAGTTCAGGGAGCTGGAGCGGAGCATCAAGCAGACAGCACATGGTGGCTGTTTCTGAGGCACTGCCTGTAAAGGGTCAGGGAGAGGCAAGGGTACTCCACACTAGGATTTTTAATAAGTGGTTGAAGGCATGGTGCATGGAGGAGGGCTTTGGATATATCTGGTTCTGAGGACTAACCTGGGAAGATATGGGCCTGTAAATGGGAGATGACCTGCATCCATCTAAGAAGGGAGTCACAGTCCTTTGAGCGAGGTTTAGATGCTACTTGGATGAGCATTTAAATTAGCTAGGGGAGAGGCAGAGAATCCAAGGGAGGCAAAAGTTGTTCCCCAGATGGTAAAATATCTAGGAGGGAGGGCAGAAGCATGAAATTTCCTAGGGCAGAGGCACAGAAAGACAGGAAATGTGGCAAGACAAAAGAAAAGGGGGAATAAATTAGATAGGGGAGACTACTGGATTGAAGGAGACCAGGAATGGGAAAACAAAATGGGAAGAGGTAATTAAAGGTGGTTTCTGTTAACAGCATAGGCAAGAAAGGGAATGAAACACAGGAAGGAAAAAGTGTGGAGGCCATGTGAATACTAGGAGCAGGAATCCATGGAAACAAAATTCCAGAACTGGAGGCTATCATGGTGGAAGCTAACCTGAATTTGGTGGCCATAACAGATCATGGTGCACTGAGCACCATGACTGGGACATGGCCATACCAGGCTACTGTCTGTTTAGAAAAGACAGAGCGGGGAGGAGTGGCAGCATTATATGTGAAGGAGGAATTAAGACCATGAAGTTGCCTGGGCATCAGGAGCAGGAGGAGGGACTGGAAGTGCTGTGAGTCATCCTGAAGACATGATCTGGGACTGCTTTGCATACTGGGGTAGGGTGCAGACCTCCAGCACAAGGGAAAGAGATGGCCTATGCACTAGGGATGTCCATGATCAGGATGGCAAGCAAGGTGCTGCTAGCTGGAGACATTTATTTATTTATTGAAAAGTTTTACCAGGTAAGATACACTGAACAACAAGTTGCTCGTCTCCCGGTACAGCCTGGGGGAAAGGGTGATGGGAGTTACATAGTATCAATAAATGCACACACAACTATACAATTTCATAAACAGCATAGATTGTAACTGAACAATATAATGGTAAGAAGGCAAACAGTTGCAGGTAGAGTAAAAAATATAAAATCCTGAGGCTAACAACTAGAGGTGAGATAGCATGACAGATAGAGTAGCAGCCAAAGGGGACCTAAGACCTTGCACATTACAGAATTAAGAATGGCAACAAATAAAGAGAGGGAGGGAGAGCAAGAGAGGGGGAGAGGGAGGGAGAGAGAGACAGGATAAGAAGCAACTACCACTGGAGTCAGGATAGGCTCCGAGGCTGTAGATGCATCGGTCCGGATGAAGCTAGGCAGAGTAGGGCAGCGGACAAGGGGAAAGACAGAGTGGGGGCCTGGGGCAGAGTGCAATTTACAAGAGAAAATTATGAAGAGCTTGGTTTGGGGAGCCAGGAGAGGAAGCGTATCAGATTTGTGAAGGAAGAGCATTCCACAGTTTAGGGAGATGATAGGAGAAGGAGGCCTGCCCACTAGAGGTGGATCTCCAACAGACAGTCAGAGTTCTGTGGTCATGGGATCTTAGGAGTCGAGAGGGAGTGGGTAGGGGAGATTAGGGAGTTTAGATAGGGATGGTGTACCAAACCAGGATTTAGAGATGAATTTCGCAGTGGTGCGGGAAATCCGTTTGTTAGGGAAGGAAGGCTAAAGCTCGGTACAGGTGACACTGGTGGGTAAGAGGAGGTGCATCCAGAGCAAACCAACAGAAGGAGTTAAAGAGAGTGTCCAAGTTAGCTAGGGAGGTGGCAGGAGCAGAGCAGTAGACGATATCGCAATAGTCAAAAATCAGGAGGATCATTTTTTGGATCAGTACACGTCTAGCCTGGTGCGGGAGGCAGGAGCGGTTTCTATGAAGGGCGCCATGCTTTGGTCAAAGCTTTTTTATTATGGCATCTATGTGGGTGGAGAAAGTGAGATGTTGATCCAGCCACACGCCCAGATACCTGAATGACTTGGGGGCAAGAATAGGTGCCCTGTCGAGGGTAGTGAAAGAGGAGGCAGATTGGAGCCTAGACAGTTTCTGACGTGTGCCAAATATCATGGACACAGTTTTCTTGGCGTTAAGGAAGAGTTGGTGTGATTAAAACCAGCACTGGACGTTATTGAAATCATGTTGGAGCCTGGAGGCGACAACCTCGGGTGAGGACCCAGACAAGAAAAGAACCGTGTCATCAGCATACATATGTATGGCTGATGAGGTGCAAACAGATGGCAGGTCATTTAGAAAAATGGAGAAGAGAATTGGGCCTAGTATGGACCCTTGAGGGACCCCAGAGTGAATGGGTAGGGGAAGGGAGATGTGGTCGGATATTTTTACAGACTGTGTGCGGTCATTTAGGTATACGCTGAACCATTTTATGGTGTGTTCCAACAACCCGGCAGATGAGAGGGAGTGGAGCAGGAGGGACTGGGATATGGTGTCAAAGACTTTAACTAGATCAATAAAAATGGCAGTGGTGATGTGGCCACAGTCCATGCCTGACAGGATGGCATCTGTGAGTTGGAGTAGCGAGGTCGAGGTGGAGTGGTGTTTGCGGAAACCAGATTGATATTGGGTGAAGAAATTAGTGTCAGAGAGGTGCGAGGATAGTTGGTCAAGGACTAGATGTTTTTGTAGTTTGGTTAGTGTCAGGAGGAGAGATAGGGTGGTAGTTCTCAGGGAGGAGGAGCGCGCCCTTTGGGAGGAGGAGGATGATTGCATGTTTCCAGTCTAGGGAATCTCCGCCAATTGAAATGAGAGATTGAGAAGGGCAGTCAGTGGGAAGCAATGGCCAAGGCAGACAGGTTTAGTAACGGGTCCAAACCATCAAGGAGCTGCCTTTGTTCAGGTTTAGGGCTTCCAAGGCCGTCAACATGTCAGCTGTCAGGATTTTGGAGAAGGAGAACCCGAGCGGGGGGGCTGGAGAACTTCTAGAAGGTACAGAGGTCGGCTTGTTATTTGACGGGAGAGTGCCTAACAAGGCGGAAGCGCAGGAGGTAAAATGCAAATTGAATGATGCAGCAACGCCAGGGTGGTCAGAGATGTCAATGTTGGTTATATGGAGGAGGGGGGAAGGAGGGGGAGCCTGATGGGAGAAAAGGAGTGAATTACCTTCCAGAATTTGGATGGGTTATTTATATTAGTGTTAAAAGTAGAGCTGAAGTACTCGGCCTTGGCCAGACGAGTGGCTTTTGTGCATTTGTTTCTGAGGACGCGGTAGGCTTCATAGTCTTTATGAAGCATTGAGAATTTGTGGAGCATCCAAGCTGCATCACGCGCCCTTTGGCAGGCTATGAGTTCTGGAGAGATCCAGGGGAGGTGATTTCCACAGACACGGACCCAGCGTAATGGTGCATGTTTGCTCCAGACTTCAAGAAATCTGTCTCTGAAGTATTTGGCTGCATCATCTAGGTTACTGGCAGCAGATATGGGTGTCCAATTTGTCTTGGTCAGTTCGTATAGAAGCGGGGCAATGTTCAAGGATCTATAAGAACAGATTTGTAGAATTTTTAGGGACTTTAAGTTTGTGGACTCTGCTACCAGGAATGTCATGCAATGGTTGCTAAAGGCATCAACTAGGGTGCCCGATTTAATGACCCTATGGGTGTGGTAGTAAGGACCCAGTCGATGAGGGAGTGATTACCCGTCTTGTGGTTAAGTCTAGTCGGATCTTGGATAATTTGGGTTAGGTTGAGCGCATGTATAGCATTTAGCACTTTGTTAGGTATGGTGGACCAGTTTATGTTGAAATCGCTCATAATATATAATTCACAGTAGAAGAGTGGCTAGTTAAGGTGGCTATGAGGTCAGTAGCAATTTTAGGTTGTGAGCCTGGGCGGCAGTAGGCACCTGCCACAAAAATAGGTTTAGAGAAGAGCAGAGATATTTTCAACAGCAAGGCCTAGTAAGCTTTAGGTATTGCACTAGAGTAGACGGAAGGGAATTTGATGGAAGAGGAGACATAGATAGCTGCTCGCCTCCTCACAAAGCGGTCCTGTTGTGATATGGTAAAGCCAGGGAGAGTCAGGGATGAGTTGTGAGATATTTTATTCAGCCAGGATTCAGTAATTATTATCATATCTGGATTGAGCGTAGCCACCAGCGGCTGTAGCAGGACTACTTCGGGAAGGAGGCTCTGTATGTTAATGTGTAGTATTTTAAGGCCAGTTGGAAGAGCTGTGAGATGAGGTTTAGGACTATCCACAGGAAATGGTAGGGCAGGGCCAGGGTTGGGGTTTATGTCACCCGCCGATAAGAGTAGGAGGGCAATAATAGTATAATGCAGTTTTGCACTCTTGAACCAGGAGGGGTTGCGTGAGAGGCTGGGGCAGGTGGGTGACTGATACCTAAGGGGGCAGAGACTAATCAGCCTATAAGAATGGGCATATAGCAGCAGCTGCTGGAAAGGCAGGGACAAATAGGGTGAGTGAGACCAGGAACTAGTGGTGGGAGAGGGAGTTAGCCTGGGTGTACGCAGGATGATGGATATAATTTAGTTTCAGTGGAGGAATGAGGATTATAGGGCAAGGGAGGAGGGCAAGGGCAGTGAACATCAGAATGACAAGGTAAAAGTCAGTAGCAGCATCTTAAGTTAGAAGAGAACTTTACATTTAGTATCCGGATTGTTATAGACCTTGGGAAAGACCAGAGTGACAGGTTAGTCTGCCAAAATCCCGTAGATAGTGAAGAGGGCATGAGGGAAAAGCAGGAGGGATAGCAAGGCGACATAAGGAAATTAGCTGTACCATCTCAGAAGCAGCTGAGCAGTAGGTTTCTGTAAGAGCCAATAGAGATAGGGAACAAAGGAGGAGGGAGGGCGTAAGACTACTTAAAGGAGGCCTGGGAGGGAGTGGGGGCTAGGGAAGAAAAGACTCAACAAGCAATATAGTGGCTGGCTAAGGCGCCGAGCCATTGTCCAAGCTTCAGAAAGGTGCACCAATCGGGTGAGCCACAATGGCCGGCCAACCAATTGGGAGTCAGTGCCAAGGAGCAGAAGACAATCATAGTGCAGCTGGTCCGCGCTACAGGCAAACGGGGAATACATTGAAAGCTGACCCAGGGGTGGGTTCCAGGAGGGTGGCAGGAGCTGGGAGGTCCCGTCAGTGTCACCACCTTTCACTGAACAAAAGCGCCACTCGGGCGTCGGCAGATCTGGGAGGAATGAGAAAATTAGTTTAAATAAGGTGGAAGCAGTGTGAAGAAAGAAAGAAAGAAAGAAAGAAAGAAAGAAAGAAAGAAAGAAGAAAGAAAGAAAGAAAGAAAGAAAGAAAGAAAGAAAGAAAGAAAGAAAGAAAAGGACTTTAAATCGGAGGCAGGAGGCTAGCGGCAGACTGAGTGGGGGAGTAGGAATGGAGGCAGGAGAAACAATGAGGTGTAAATGAAGAAGGCGGGGGCTGGGCTGCAGTGGGACAAAGGGAGTAAAGGTAGGATACAGCTGGAGGCAGTGAAGGTCGAAGTGCAAGCAAGCTTATGGCTAACAGCAGGAGGTGGGAAGGGATAATGGAGGAGGAGGAGGAGGAGGAGGAGGTGGAGGAAAGGCAAGAAAGAACAATCAATTAGAGCAGGGGGAGGGTAGGTAGGTGAGAGTGAAAAGCAGGCAGGCTGTGGGTCCCTATGCTAAGTCTACAGTTATCAGGCAATACAGTAAGAAGGCATGCACAGTTTTAGCTACAATATTACACTGAGGTCTACGCTACAATTGCAACTAAAATCAGACAAAGTACAGCAAAGCATTAGCAGGCACTAACATATATGTTTCAGAAAACACTCAGCAAGCAATATAGTGGCTGGCTAAGGTGCCGAGCCATGGTTCAAGCTTCAGAAAGGCGCCCAATCGGATGAGCCACGATGGCGGCCGACCAATCAGAGTCAGAGCCAAGGAGCAGAAGCCAATCATAGCACACAGCGGTCCACGCTACAGGCAAGCAGGAATACCTTGAGAGCTGGTCCAGGGCGGGTTCAGGAGGCGGCAGGAGCTGGAGGTCCATCAGTGGTGGCGAGACAGCACGCCTTTCACTGAACAAAAGTGCTGCTCAGGGCATACGGCAGATCTGCCAGTTTGCCTGGTGTTGAGTGGAACCTTGCAGTTGTGGCTTCAGCAAGGAGCAGGGCCATCCTTGACTCCCTACAAAGGACTTTTTTTCAGGCAGCTAGTCATGTAACCTACTAGAAACTGGACAATGTTGGACCTGGAGCTTATAAACAAGGACAGCATTGCAGATGTCATAGTGGGTAGTCCCCTAGGTTCCAGTGATCACCAACCAGTGTAGTTCAACACAAGGACAGAAACAGAGCTGAGTCACATGAGAACATGGGTTCTGTGACTAGGAGGCAGATTTAAAGAAATGGGAGGCTGCCTCAGAAATTGCCTCAGGATGGGGGTTGCCAGGTGAAGTACTGACACAATGGGAAAGAATAAGGAAGGTATAATTAGGAAAGAAACCTCTGTATCAATGAGGTATGCAAGCAGAAGAAAAAGGAGACCATTAAGATTCTCCAAGAAGGTGGCATATGTGGTTAAAAGAAAAGAGTGACATTCAAGAGGTACAAGGAAATGCAGAGGGACGAGGACAGGGAGGTGTACCAGCCAAGGCAGAAGGAAGAAGCCAAGGTGGTTAGGAAAGCAAAAGCGAAGACTGAGGAAAGGATTGCTAGAGGGGTGCCTAAAGGTAATAAGACTTTTTTTAGGCACATAACTGAGAAGAGAAGAACAAGGGGAGGGATAGTGAGGATCAGAAGGGTGGATGGGGGAGACTGTC
Source organism: Neoceratodus forsteri (assembly GCA_016271365.2). NCBI lineage: Eukaryota > Metazoa > Chordata > Ceratodontiformes > Ceratodontidae > Neoceratodus > Neoceratodus forsteri. Next base: position 1,423,643,835 of record CM057455.1, read on the forward strand.
AGAAAGGGACCAAGAAAATTGGGCATCTGAAACGTTACTTCTGCTCAGTTTTCATAGTAGAAGGAGGAGGGTATGGACCGCCAGGGAGAAGCGAGAATTGAGGGGAAGGAGGTGGATGCATGTCCATTCCCAGAGGAAAGAGTTCTAAAAGAACTTGCATCCCTGAAGGTAGATAAGGCTATGGGACCAGGAGGGATATCACCCAGGGCCCTGAAAGAACTCAGGGAGGTGCTACCTGCCTTACTTACAGTCTTGTTCAACAGCTCACTGGAAAGAGGCACAGTCTGGAGAACTGGCAAAGGACTGACATGATCCCCCTAAATAAGCATGGCATCAGGGAGGAGGCTGCTGGTCAACCTAACTTTTGTAATGAGGAAAATTAATGGAAGCCCTACTGAAAGAAAAACTGGCTGAGCAGTTAGAGTCCAATGGGCTGCAGGACCACAGATAGCACTGATTCACCAGGTAAGGTCATTTCAAAGAAATCCGATAGATTTCTTTGAGGGGGTGACAATGAAGATTGATCAGGGCAAGGCAGTGGATGTGGCCTATCTGGACTTCAGCAAGGCCTTTGACACTGTTCCGCACAGGAGACTGAAAAAGAAATTAAGCAGACAACACTTTCAAGTATGTTATTACTTATAAATAGGACTCTTTTGAAGTTTACATTTCAACCATTTTGTATGTTTCTTGTACAAATCCATGACTGAATCATTCTGTTTTAACACTGCCATTTCTTTAGAACTGCATGTAACTATTCTATAGACACACTTGTTGCGTATCACTTTAATATCAATGAGCTGCATTGTCTCCTTTAAGAGATGAGATAACCCTTGGTTACCAAGCCACTATTTAAATGGCAAGGCACTGTGTAACAGCTATGCCCCTGATGAAGTTTGGGATGAACAAAGCACCAGGGGCAAGGAGAGGCAGCATTTCACAGTGGCTTACAAGGGAAACTGGAAAATGAAGTTTCTCTGCACTTTAATGCTTCATTTTGCACTTAATTTATACTAAAGCCACTGGCAATTTGGATTTACGTTTTGTTTAGTGGCATAGCCAGTTACAGAATCATGTAACTTTTGCACTATTGGGATGTAATTGCAACTAGAGCTTTGACATTATGTTTTTCCAAGATGAACTGTGTTAAGCACTCATAATAAAATTTATAAGCAGTAACATACTTTAAAGCATCATTTACTTGACATGGAAGTGCAATCAAATTCGAATTTTTGCTAATCCAGTAGCACATTTTTATGTGCAGAGATAGTTTGTTTTTGGAGAAGGTGCATAATTTGGAAGGGCACTAGCCAGCCCCGATCCCCAGCACCACCCTAGCCATAATTTAGTGTCTCTCTGCTAGCACACTTATGAAGTTCTGATAAAGAAGTTGATCAGCCTAGGAGTAGGGTTATCAGAACCACTGAAGTTTTGGGTTCTGGTTTTCATGTAGAACTTTGCAAATAGTTCTAGGGTTCTAATCTTCTTTAGAACTTGAACTCTTTTTATGTATAGGACCGAAGATTAAGAACATGGGGTATAGACAAGATGAAGGACAAGGGAGGGGGTAAGATGGAAGGAGGCTAAAAGAAGGTGTAGAAGAGACAGGAAACAGGGAGTAATGAGGGAAAAGGGGAGTTAGTGGGGAGTTATAGGGAGAAGCCCGACAGAAAGGGGGAGGCAAGGTGGGGTGCAAGCAGGGATAGAGAAAGGTTTGGAGAGCCATGTGTGACAACACAAGGAGTCTTGGAAATAAAATTCCAGACTTGGAGGCCATTATGGAGGAGGTGGACCTGGATCTGGTGCCCATAACTGAGTCGTGGTGATCTGAAAATTATAACTGGGACATGGCCATACCAGGCTACTCTCAGTTCAGAAGAGATGGGGAGGGGAGGGGGGAGATGGGGTTGTTCTGTATGTGAGGGAGGGTATCAGGGCTATGAAAGTGTATGGGAATCTAGAGATAAAAGAAGGGCTGGGGGTGCTGTTAGGCACCCTGTAGACAGGAGCTGCAGCTACTATTCATACTGCAGTGATATACAGACCTCCAGAAAAAGGGAAGGAGTTGGATAAAGCACTACCGAAAACCATCATGAGCAGGACTGCAAAAAAAAGGGGGAGGGGCTGGTAGTTGGGAACTTCATATTTGTTTATTTATTTATTTATTTATTTATTGAAATGTTTCACCAGGAAGGCACACCAAACAACAAGTTTCTTGCCTCCCGTGCAACCTGGGGAAGGAGCAGGAGAATACAAACATTATAGATATCAGTACAATCAATGCATGAGGATCAAATAGTACAAGTGAACAAAATATGACTACAGCAATGGCAGGAATATAGATTTACAAACATACATACTAACATACTATTTGCCAGCAGATTAGGCCTTATGGTCTATCGAGTCTACTCGAAACTCAGATCCCTAGTTGGGTGCCGAGGCCCTCCCCCTTGTGTTCCAGAAACCCCTATCATCCATCCTCACTCCCCTGGGACAGGCCATCATCTGATACATCCACTTTCTGTGTCTGTCCCACCTCTCTTGAAGCCTCCACTGTGGATCTCTGAACCAGCCGCCAGGCAGTGCATTCCAAGGGTCCACCACCCTCTCAGTAAAAACCTCTTCTTTCCCCTCACCCTTCCACCTTCCAACTTCAAACCATGCCTCTGGTGATACCTCCCTGCTTTAGTCTAAAGATCCTCCATGTTTACCCTATTTATTCCCTTGAGGTACTTGAAGACCCCAATCATGTCCCCCTGTCTCTTCTCTCCTCCAATGAAAACAGGCAGAGCTCCTCAAGTCTGTCCTCATACGTCAAATCCCTAGCCTCATATCATCTTAGTTGCCCTCCTCTTACCCTCTCCAGGAGCTGTATGTCCTCTTCAAGTGTGGTTCCAGTACTGTACACAGTACTCAAGGTGTGGTCTAACCAGTCCATTGTACAGTGGCAGAATCACTTACTTGCTCCAGAGGTGATCCCCTTTCGATGCATCCCAACATCCTGTTTGCCTACAGCCACTCTCCTGCACTGCTCAGAGTTATTCATACATGCATCCACCATGACCCTAGGCCTTTTCCCTATTGAGGCCTCCAGCACCTCCCCTCCCAGGGTGTACCTGTGTTCAGGGCTTCCCCGCCCAAGATGTAACACCTTGCACTTGGTGATACTGAAATTTAATTTCCATGTGTGAGCCCAGCTTTCCAGGGTGTCCAGGTCCCCGTGCAGGGCCGACCTCCCCTCATCTCCCTCAACTACTGCTCCCATCTCGGAGTCATCAGCGAAGAGACTCATCTTACACCCTATACCCTCCCTGATGTCCGATATGTATGCATTAAACAGGATCGGACCCAGGACTGAGCCCTGCGGTACCCTACTACCAACCTCTCTAGGGTTTGAGAGCTCCCCACTGACTGGGTGCATCCAGCTAGCCAGTTTTCAATCCATCTGACCATCAAAGGCCTACTTCAGCCCCATCAGTTTTCCACCAGACCATTGTGGAGGACAGAGTCAAATGCCTTGCTGAAGTCCAAGAATAATACATCCACAGGCTTTTCCCGTCCAGTTCTGATGTTACCCATTCGTAGAACTCCACAAGATTGGTTTGACATGCTCTACCTGGCACAAACCCATGTTGCCGACTATTCAGACCTCCCACCTCCTCCAAGTACACCCCCAATTGTTCCTTTAGTATACTCTCCATTAATTTTCCTCCCCACCGAGGTCAAACTGATGGGTCTGTAGTTACCTTGTACTTCCCTCGACCCCCCTTTATGGATTGGCACCACATGTGCCTCTCGCCAATCCTCAGATACCCTCCCTGTCTCAAGTGACCTGTTGAAGAGCTCCACCAGGGTGCAGCCAGTATGTCCACCAATTCTATAGTACTCTCAGATGAATGCCATCTGGCCCAGGAGATTTGTCTCTTCTTTAGACCTGAGGGCGAACCACACCTTTGACGGAGATAGCATCATCCGTCCCTCCACCTTACTGGCCTTTATCCTTATCCTGATGTGACACCCTGGGGTACCTCCTCCTCCCTCTTGCTCCATTTCTGTTGCTCCTGATCCCACTCACTGCTGCTTCTATCCCCATCGTGCCTTGCTTTGTAGATATCCCATCCCTCCCTAGTGAACACAGAGGCAAAAGTACTCATAAATACTCGGCCTGGTCCCTCGCCTCTTCCACCCACCCTCCTGATCTCAATCTTCTGAGATGCCCTTAGTTTTTCCACTCCCCAATGTACCGGAAGAACCCCTTTCCTCCATGCATCCCCTGTGCCAGCTGTTGCTCTTTACTGACTTTGCCCCTCACCATCCAGGTGACTTTTTAGATGCAAGATGGTACATTTCCTTATCCCTATCCCTCTTGTTGTTTTATATTTTTTGTAGGCCGCCTTCTTTTCTCTGACTGCTACCTGAACCTCACTGGACCACCAGCATGGTTTATGTGACCTTGATCCTCTACGTTTCACCTTAGCGCAGGTCCTGACTGCCTCATGAAGTCCCCGTTTCATGACCTCCCATCTCCTTTCCACATTTGTCATTGATGTAATCTCCTTCAAGTGATCCTTGAGAATATTTTCCATGCCTACAAAGTCTGCCCCCTGCAGTCCACTGCCAGTGTCCTAGATCTCCCCCCCTCCCCCCATGCTTATTTGAAACCAGACAGTATTGTGGTCACTCCCAGTCAGGATCCTCTACAACCAGGTCCCTATCAGATCCCCATCTGCCAGAACCACGTCCAGGACATGCCCCTCCCTTGTGGGCTCCATCACATGCTGTGTTAAGAACACATCCTGGAAGCCGTCCAGCAGCCTCTGCTCCTTGGCCACCAACAACAGGGTAAGGCAGTTAAATTAAAATTGAACAAATTGAAGTGCAGGTTCATTGTATGTAAGTACTACTGAATAAAATCTTCCATCTGTAAGATGTGGATTGGAGCCATCCAGCTGCAGCTTCTGCTAGAAGCAGGCCATCCTCGAATTTCTGCATGTGGTATTTCTCAGGCAGCTAGTCAGTGAACCCACTAGGGATGGGGTAATACTGGACCTGGTGCTTACTAACAGAGACAGTACTGCAGATGCCACATTGGGCTGTTCCATGGAGAATCAGTGATCACAGTACAATGTGGTTCAACACTAAAATCAGTGCGGATGCAAACCACACAAAAATGAGGGTCCTGGACTTTAAGAGGGCCTGTTTTCAGGGGGGAACCAGGAGCAGTGGGGTGAGCAGGTGCTGCCATTATATCACTCTCTGGTATGCCCCCAAATGGAGTACTTTGCCCAGTTTTGAAAGGACAAAGGGTGGAGGCTGTTCAGAGGAGGGCAATTAAACTAATGCAGGGTTTGCAAGGGAAAACCTACAAGGAGAAGCTGAGAGATCTCAAAATGTACACACTGGAAGACAGGAGAGCAAGGAATGATATGATAAGAAAAATTGGTTAGTAACTGGGTGGTTTAAGCCCAAATTGGATGCACTGCTCCTGGGTACAGACAGATGAATCTTATAGATTTGAAGTTTTCCTGATTTGCATATCACTTTTAAGTCACAACAAATATGTTTAACCTTTAGAGACATTCCAGACATTCCAGAGACTGCAGCCTATGAACTAACTAGCATCTGGCCTCCACTGCTTGTCGGCTCCCCCCCCCCGCTGAAATCTGAAATAGTGCTCCTGCCATAAAGTCTAAATTTACAGGACATCCTCTGTATGAGCAGCATGTTTTCCATGAGGGATGGATAAGTAGCAGAGCAGTTTTCAGGGGTAGAAATCAGGGCTGTCCCTTGCATTCAGGGACAGTTGAGCGGTATGGTATGAACAGACTATTGGAACCCCACCACTATAGTCAGGCTTTTGCCCCCCCAGTGAAGCTGACCTCCACATCCCTATGCTTAGGCACATTGTGACATAGGGCAAGGGAGAGTACAGGGGCATGCCCAATTGAAATGAATGAGAGTATTTTTATTACTATTTTATACATTATTGATGGAGCATTGGAGATTTATTTATTTGGTTTTTGTTTACCGGGTAAGTACACTAGACAACAATGTTGCCTATATTCAGGCACGACCTGGGAGAGTACAGACAAGGGAGACCAGAGTCAACATTAAAGAGTATTTCATGATGCAGCATGAGGTGAGGACAAACATTTGAACAGTATACAGCCAGGTACAGTCATTATCAGTAACGACAAAGAGAAACAGATAACATTACATTAATTATTTTCATCTGATGATACATCAATGACTAAATTGAAAAGACAAACAGCAAACAAAACTTAAATGAAGTAGCATTATAACAATATGATTTCTGCTGGATGTGGAAACTTTCAGATTTTGGAGACCAGTAGGAAATCAGTAAGTGCCATAGGGAAGAGAAATTGCTAGAGAGAATCTCAAGTTACAGCACAAGAGCAGTAGTCGGATTCTAATAGGTGTGCCCAAGACTCAGTTTAAAGGCCTTGTGGGATTTGGAGAGTTTGATGTGGGAGGGAATGGAGTTCCAGAAGTTGGGCAGATATGGCAAAGGATCGTTTCTTTGTGTGAGATATCTGGGAATTTCAAGTTGGGTTTGAGCAGATGCCCTGAGGAGGTATGCTTGGGAGGGCTGAGTTAATAGTTCGGCAAGGTATTTAGGGGACCCCGTTCTGATCATATTATCAATTGTACAGCCTGCAGAATAGTGTCTGAGCGAATCTGGGGAGAGCCAATTTAGTTTTGAGTAGAGCAGGCAATGATGGGTAAGTCTGTGAGCAGAGAGAGCAAATCTGCATATACTGTTATAGCAGGTGCTCCATTTCTGGAGTGCTCCTTTGCTAGCTTTAAGGTAAACCTGAGAGCAATATGTTACAGCAGGGAGGAGAAATCCTTGTGCAATAGCAAGCCGGGCAGCATCATTGAGGGAGGACCTAATTTTAAAAGCAAGACCAAGTTTTGAGTAAACTGTCTTACATGCAGCCACAATGTGGAGGTTAAAGTCAAGAGATGGGTCGAGAGTGACTCCTAGATACCTGAAGGAGGTAACAAATTCAAGAGTGGAGTCATCTAGAGAATGTATCAATAAGTCTGGAGTAAGAGATCTGATTCTTGACGGGGGGCCAAAAAGTATAGTTACAGTTTTCTTAGCATTCATTAGGAGCCTGTTCTGTAGTAACCACTCCTGCAAGCAGTTGAAGTCTGCTTGAAGATGTGCTTTACTGATAAGGGATCTTACCACTGGAGAGAAGCACCATGTCATCGGCATAAAGGATTAATGAGGAGGAGCAGGAAGGGAGGCAAGTTGTTAATGAAAAGGGAGAAAAGTAGTGGGCCAAGAATAGATCCTTGGTGGACTCCAACAGAGGTAGGGGAAAGATTTGAGATGGCGGATTCAATTTGACAAATTGCAACCTCCTTGAGAGGTAGCATCAAACCAGGAGATGGAAGATAGGTCAAAGCCAAGGCGGACAGTTTGGAAAGTAGCAGAGTGATTCACAAGGTCAAATGCCTTTGTGAGATCGATAAATATAGCCCCAGTGAGCAGGCTCTTATCCATCACTGTAAAGACTGCATTTCTCAGCTGAAGTAGAGCAGTTGTGGTGCTGTGTCCTGTTCGGAATCTGTGCTGGGTAGGGGATATAAGGTTGTTAAGGTGCAGGTAATTTGTGACTCGAGTGTGATGACCTTCTCGGGAAGTTTATTTAGGGTAGAGAGAATGGCAATTGGTCTATAGTTTGACATATTTTTGTATCCCTTTTTGTGAACAGGGACAATGCGAGTGGTTTTCCACAATGTTGGTACCATTTGGGTTATTATGGAAAGATTAAAGATTCTTGCAATAAGAACAGCAGGGCAGGAGCTGCCTGCTTCAAGAAGCTTGGCAGTAGCCCATCCGGCCAGCAGATCCATAGGTGGATACTGATTTGAGGAGATGCAGCACTCGTGGAGGAGACTAATGAGATGAAAAGGGTTTCATGTAAAAGTTGCACTCAGGAGGAGGAGGTGAAAGAGGTTGGTTGAATTTCTCAGTGTATTCGGAGAGATCCAAGAATTATGCATTAAGAGCATTTGCAATAGTAGGTAACTTGTTACAGTTTGCATCATTCAGTGTCATGTCGGTAATGGCCGTCTTGGGCCTTTGCCCAATGAAATTTTTGATGTGGTTCCAAAAACTCCTGGTATCACCCGCTGAAGATTGGAGAAGCTTAAGGCAGTAGCTCCTTTTAGCCTTCTGAATATCTTTTTTGCAGGCATTTCTCAGTTGTTTATAGTTAACCCAGTCTTCTGATTGTTGGGACTTCTTTGCCAAGGTCCAGGCCTTGTCTCTTTTTATCATGGCTCGAAGGAGGTCTTTTTTAAGCCATTTATTAGGGGAGCCCCTAAGACACCTTTTTTCAGAGGGATGTGCAGATCCTGAAGGGCCAGAAGCTGAGACATCAGGTATTCAAGTGCTGTGTTTACATCATCAGTGTGATAGATGGGAGACCAGTCTATATTATTAATATCCTCGAGAAGTGCAGTTCAGTTTAGTTTGGCAAAATCCCGAAATTGAATGATTTTTGGGGGGTTAAGGCAGTGGCCATTCCAGATACAGAACGTAGGCAGGTGATCACTAATAGAATACGAAAAGGTCTCTGCAGCAATTATTTTATTTGCTCTGTTTGTAGCCATCAAGTCCAGGAGAGATTGGCACTCCGAGTTGGAAGAGATGCATGTAGGGCTAGAGATAAGTTGAGCTAGGTTAAGTCAGGCAAGAGCTTCTATATGTACAGGCGTGATTCCCTATAGGTCTAGGTTGAAGTCTCCCATTAGTATGACTTCAGATCTACCATTTAGAGTGACCAGATAATCCAAGAGCCCATTTAAGCCGAGGAGAGCCCCTTTGGAGGATTGTAGGCACAGATCAGATTTAGCCTTTTATCACCACCTAGTTGTAGAACTGTATGCAGAGCTTCACAGTGATTTGTTATCCAAGACTGGAGTACAAGACATTGAGATGCTCTTTATAATAAAGGGCAACTCCTCCACCCTTTTGTTTGGTGGGGCATGAATCTGGACAAGCTGTAGCCAGGTATTTTGTACATGGAATCAGGCATCCTGGCCTGAGCCATGTTTCAGTTAGTCCAAGTATGTCCGGACAGTACAGGGCTATCCAGGCTTCAAGTTCAGGAAAGTTTGCTGGTAAACTTCTGATATTCATGTGGGCAATTTTCATGCCCTTAGTGGAAAATCAAGAGGAGTCATCCGTGGACCTGGCATTCCAATGAGGGCCAGGGTTAGATTCTATGTCTCCTGACAAGCATAAGCACAGAAGCATCACCCAAACTTCTTTGTAGAATCTGTAATTGTGCTTGAGGTATTTGGGCATGCTAGGGGTGATAGAAAAGGAAATGCCCCAATTTGGAAGGATGAGTTATATGGAGGTACAGGTTAGGAGAAGGGAGCAAGGTTCTAGTTGGTATAAGGTTGGAGAATACAAAGGAGAATTCTTCATGGCAGTGGGACCCAGGGTATCCTGGCAATGCAGTGGCTGTGGGGCAGCCATATTCAGGCAGACCTTCTGGACACTGAGGTGCTGCCCTATCTGCATGCATCTCTCAGGACTGCAGGATGAGGTAGCCAGACTCAGAGTGGAAGTAAACTGGGACAGGAGTACCATCACCCTGTCCAGGAACCACCCAGTCCAATGCAGCTGCCTCAAAGGATGCCGAGAACGAGGAGCACTTGGATGACAGTGGGCTCAGGGAGGGTTAGAGCAGTTGGGCAGAGGCACATCCCGGATCCTATTCTTCAAAGAACTCATATGCCACACTGGCAAATGAGGACAACCAAATAGAGGTACCCAGGGAAGTGGAAGGAAAGGATGGGAGGTTAGCAAGGAGGTGACCCCAGTGGGGAAAGCAGTGGACCCCAGAGGAGGAGGAAGTGAATCCTGGTGGGGGACTCCATCATAAGAGGGATCCAGCTAGGAACACAGGAGGGGAGGACAAGGAGGTGAGGTGCTCTACCAGGTGCCACGGCATGGAGGGTTGAAGGAAGATACTGGGGATCACTGGGAAGGCAAGACAGGAGGGTGAGCTGGATGTCATTATCCACCTAGGGTACTAATGACTTGGCAAATGGGGAGCCAAAGGAAGTTCAGGAAGAGTTTAGGAAACTGGGAGGGCTCAAGCAAGTAGCTACTTCTGTCACTTTCAGAAGTACTGCCTGTGAGAGGCAAGGAGAGCATTAGGAGTGCATGCACCAGGAACTTTAACTCATGGTTGAAGAACTGGTGCTGTGAGGAAGGGTTTGATTCATTGGTGACTGGGACCCATCTGGAGGGATGGAGGTTTGTTCAAGCCTGATGGCCTGCATCCATCCTTGAGGGATCCAAGCACTCAATGATAAGTTTAAATGCTACATTGACAAGCATTTAAACTAGCAAAGGGGTGGCAGGCCAGCAAGGATGATACCTACTTGCTCACCCCCACAGCTAGTAATGGAACCAGTGAACCAGAGGAGTGGCTATCTCTGCAAAGCAGTGTGCAAAAGATGGAGATTAGTGTCCAAAAGGTGGATAAGCAGAAAAGGGACAAAATTCAGCAGAAGGGCAGACAGCAAGGAGAACCAGGGATAAAATGACAACCAAGGAAGGCTGGAGTAGAACAGTGAAGCAGTCTGGGAGGTCAAATCATGGAAAGTCTATGTGCAAATGCCAGGAGCCTTAGCAACAAGATGGAAGATCTGGAGCTGTCATGGTACAGTCAGATCCTGACATTGTGGCCATCACTGAAACCTGGTGTAATGATAACCATGACTGGGAGATGGCCATACCTGGCTACAACATATTCAGAAGAGACAGAGCAGGCAGGAAGGGAGGAGGAGTGGCACTGTATGTGAAAAATGACATAAGGGCCACACAGATCCAGGAGGAACAATATGGGGGAGAGATACTGTGGGTTATGCTGGAAAGGAAAATGGGGCCAGCCATCCGCACAGGTGTGGTCTATAGACCACCAGCCCAGGAGGAAGAAACAGATAGGGAGCTGATGCTAGCCATCCAAAGGATGGCAGACAAGGGTGAGGTAGTACGAGTGGAGACTTCAATATACCAGACGTGGACTGGAGCATCCCAGCAGCAGCATCAACTAGGAGCAGATTTATCCTGGACTCTTCAGGGTGCCTTCCTGCAGCAACTGGTCATGGAACCAACTCGGCTGAAGGCAATACTGGACCTTGTGCTCACAAACAGGGACAGTGTGATGGGGGTAACAGTGGGGGAGCACCTGGGTAACAGTGACCACCAGTCATTGTGGTTTGAAATCTCAGAAAGAGAGAACCAAACCACACAAAACATGTATCCTGGATTTTAGGGGCAGACTTTTGGGAAAATGGGGAGATGCTTGAAAGAGGCATTAAGGGAATGGGACAGGAATCAGGGATTGAGGAACAGTGGGCAGTATTTAAAATGGGGATTATAAGAACAACAGAATTATGCATTAAGCAGGTTAGCAAGAGGAAAAGAAAGAGGAGACCATTATGGTTTTCCAAAGAGGTAGCAAAGAAAGTGAAAGCCAAAAGATTGGCATCAGGCAATACAAAAGACACAGGCAGAAGGGGATAGGAAGTACCAGGAGAAACAAAGGGAGGCAGGGAAGTCAGTAAGGGAAGCCAAAGCTCGACAGAAGAACACATTGCAAAATCAGTGGTTAAAGGGGACAAAACCTTTACAGGTACATAAGTGAAAAAGAAGGACAAAGGAGGGATAGTGGAGACTGAAGGGGGAGGATGGGAGCCACGTGGAGGATGACAACAGTAAAGCTGACATATTGAACAGGTATTTCTGCTCAGTCTTTACTAGAGAAGAGGGGTAATGGGTCTGAAGGGAGTACAAGGTGAGAATGGTGCAGAATGGACACAAGTCCCTTTACACGAGAAAGGGTCCTGAAGGAACTGGAAACACAAGAGCTGATAAGCAATGGGGCCAGAGGGTGCACCTTAGGTCCTTAAAGAACTAAGAGGTGGTGGCTGAACCTCTGGCTATCCTGTTCAGCCAATCACTGGAAACAGGGAGGTACCCAAAGACTGGAGGACAGTAGATGAAGTCCCTTATACAAAAGTGGGAACAAAGAGGAAGCAGGGAACTACAGACAGTCAGCCTCACCCTCGGTAGTGGAAAGATCATGGAAGCACTACTGAAGGAGAGATTGGTGGAACATCTGGTTGTCAATGGACTACAGGACCCAAGGCAGATGGTTTCACTAGGGGGAGGTCATGTCAGACCAACCTCATTGAATTTTTGACTGGGTGACTAGGGAGGTGGATCAGGGAGGGCAGTGGACATGGCCTATCTGGACTTCAGTAAGGCCTTTGACACTGTGCACATAGAAGACTATTACACAAACTGGGGAATATGGGTGTGGGCAGGACAGTAGTGTGGTGGGTAGGTAACTGGTGGTGGCAGGACACAGAGGGTGGTGGTAAATGGCCGTCACTCCAACAGAGGGAAGAGTGACAGTGGGTACCACAGGGATCAGTGCTGAGACCGGTCCTATTCAACATCTTCATCAGTGACATTGCACAGGATATAGAAGGCAGAATTTCACTGTTCGCTGATGACACAAAGCTCTGTAACAGAGTAGACACACCAGAGGGTGTAGACAGAATGAGAAGGACCTGCAGAAACTTGAAGAATGGTCAAGGGTTTGGCAGTTGAAATTCAATGCAAAGAAGTGCAAGATAATGCATATGGGGCACAAAACCCCGCACAATATATCAGTTGGGGGTGAGGATATAGCATGCACCAACAGGAAAGGGATCTTGGGGTTGTCATCTCTGATGACCCAAGGTAGGGAAACAGTGTGACAAGGCATCAGGTAAAGCAACATGATGCTGGGATGTATAGGCAGGGCATCACCAGCAGGAAAAGGGAGGTCATAATTCCACTATACAAGACACTAGTGAGGCCCACCTGGAGTACAGTGTACAGTTCTGGAGACCATACCCACGTAAGGACATAGACAGGGTAGAGAAGGTTCAGAGGAGGGCAACAAAGATGGTGCATGGTTGCATCACAAGTCCTATGAAGACAGGTTGAAGGAACTGAACATGTACCCTGGAGGAGAGGAGGGAGAGAGGGATATGATAGAGACATACAAGTATCTTACAGGGAGGAACAGGGTGCAGGAAAACACTACTTTAAGCTGAAAAAGATGTTTCAGGACTAGAGGCATGGATGAAGTTGAGGGAGGACGATTCAGAGGAAACATGAGAAAGAATTTCTTCACAGAACCGGTGGTGGACAAGTGGAACACCCTGCCAGAGGAAGTGGTGGGGGCTGAAACAATCACGGGATTTAAGAATGCATGGGATAGACATAAAGGAATTCTAGAGGTCAGGGTAAGGGGAAATAGACTTCTAGGAAAACAAACTGAACTTACAAGCTCAAATGGGCAGACTAGGTGGGCCATAGGCCCTTATCTGCTGACACTGTCTATGTATCTATGTATCCAGCTGGTATGTTACATGAGAGATAGGAGAGGATGATTATGGTGGGTAGTAATCCTGATACCACCAGAAGTGACCTTGGGCATGCAAGAGAGAACATTATGTATGCCTTGTATGAAACCTCTATAAATCAGAAGTAGATTGTCCCTCATAAGAGAAGAATATAAGTGACAGAAATGGTGACTTGAGGGCAGGGTGACACCTATAGTGAAGTACAGTTTGAGTGAGATCCTTAGTGGCCAGAGGTTGGCAGTCAATTATACAAGTTATTCACAAGAGGCAGGTATTCCAATAGAGTGCAGTTTATGAGGAGTGGACAGGAGCAGGGGAATTTGAAAGGTGAGGGAAAAGATAAAACTGGGATACCCTCAGTCTGAGTTACTTTTCCATACAAAATAAGTGTAGAACAGAGGCAAACATAGAGAATAGGCAAGAGTGAGTGGAGGGAAAAAAAGGACTGCCTCGCTGGTTTGAATTAGGACTGATGCAGCAAGGGGAGGGTAGGACTGCCCTCCAAGTGAGTTTATAGGTTGGAACAAAAGTGGGCGGGATTACCAGTGTATTTAATTAATGGTAGAGGAGGGGTGGGGGGCGAAAATTTCAAGCCTGCAAGCAGCTGCTGTGTTAGAGGATATGCTAAAATTAATTAAAACAGCAGCTGCAGTGTACCAGAATCAGCAAAATTAATTAAATCAAAGGTAGGCAGGCTAGAGTGTATCATAGGCACAGTGTTACAGTCTTGTGACTCAAAATACATTAATTTCTTTGGGATTAAAGTGGCTGCAGCAGTGAGTACTACAGCGCCAGGGAGCTGAGCAGAAAAAAGGCACCAAGGTTTAGATTTAGATTTAGGTTTAGATTAATGAAGGCCACCGCTTGACTAAAAAAGGCCTTGTTTGTATAACAGTGGCATTCATTATTCTCCAACTTGCCATCATAATGCATAAAATAGTAATAAAAAAATAACTCCATTCATTTCAAGGGGGTACGCCCCAGCACTCTGACCCATGGACATCATCTGTTAAAGACTTCTACCGCTGGCTCCCTAGTACTCAGGTAAGAGGCTCCCAACTTATATCTATACTTGATGGGTTGTCTGTAGCAGTGTGACTACACCTGCTACAGTGTGTGTGTGCATGGAAGGGGGGGCTGGCTGTGTGGGTGGCTGTTGAGTTATTGCTACTTTTGTGTTTGCTCCTTAATGTCTGTTTGCATGGAAGCATTCAAAACTATAGAGAGAAAATAGTAGGAGTACAGACCAGACAGAAGTAATTAAGTAGTTTTGTGGTTAAGTGTGTGCATTGGGAGTGGAAAGAACCACATGTGTTTACATTGGTATGTATGATACAGTTCAGCTGTGCAGCTGAGATGAGGTGGAACAAGAAAACTAAAAAGTATATCAGTGGTTATAAGCATGCCGCATGTGCTCAGATGTATTCAGATTTGTATTGAAGAATGAGCAAGCGATATGTATGTAGGCAGTATAGCTTAGTGATTAAAGGCACTGAACTTTAAACCAGGAGACCTGGAGACCTGAAGACCTGGGTTTGAATCTCACCAACCCCCACTTGTATACTGTGTGATCCTGAGCAAGTCACTTAACTTTTGTGTGTGCAGTTATCAGAGACTTTTTTTGTGTGTGCAGTTATCAGTGACCACTTTCTTTTTGCTTGTAAGCCACATGCATGCAGTCTGTTCCAATTTAACATAAAAAGCATGCTTTCCTCACTTGCTTCCTGCATGCATGCCACCTGCATGCAATCAGTTCCAATTTAACATTTAAATCATGTTTGCAGCACACATTTCATGTGTAGTTTTATGTATGCAGCATGAAAACATTTCATCTAATTATTTCTGTAAGGGTTGTCCTTTAGCTACTTAAAATATCCTTATGCAGCAGCACTGAGCATGTGCAAGGCATTGCAAGATGGCCACCACACTAAAAACTTCTAGTGAGCATGCTCGAGGCACCCTAATGACCTTCACAACATGGCTACTGTCCACTGCTGTCACACCTCCTGTGGACCCCACAAAATGCAACAGTCCATCCCACTTTACATGCACAGTATTACTGTAGACAATGAGAAATGGCTTAGCAGTAGTGGTGGACGAATACCTTATTTCAAATATTCAGCCAAATATTCTTATTCAGGGCCCCAAATATTTGGAAACTTGGTATTCAGCTTTAGTGTTAATGTACCTGTGTGGGTGGAAGTTAAAAAAAATGCCCCACCCTCCTCCCTAGCCCAGCTGTGTTAAAAACAACCCCTATCCCTCCACCCTCTGTAGTGAGTCCACTCCCCCCAGCACCCACAATTTCAAGATTAACAAAAAACAGAGTCACATGATGTGCCGTGCTGAGTAAACAGCTTGGTCTCTCAGCTCTGTTCCCCACCTTCCTGATTTAACATTTCTTTTGTAGTTTTTGAAAGTACACTGAGTTAATTTTCAATTAATTAGACTGTTTCTATATCCATGTTTGTCTGGGTGTTACAAAATTCATTAATCATGGATGCAGAGATGAAGACAGTGGCAATACGCCACACTCCACCATCTACACCCGAGAGAGACAAGGCCTCTAACTGAAGTAAAGCTCATGCCTCGACAGCTGTAAAATCACCGCTCGCATCTCAGGCTTTAACTGAAGATCATTTTTTGCAGGAAATTTCACCACTCAAGGAGACTTTACAGGCAATAAAGGCAGAACTGAAAACCATTCATCAGTTTACAGAAAATTTGAATCAGCAGATGGGAGATGCAAAAGCCAAGATAAATTCACCTGAAGACTAATGCAATCACTTAGAACCTGAGACTGTATCCCTGAGACACAAACTTACCTACTTGGAAGATAAAATTGAGAACCTCGAGGGTCAAAGCAGAAGGAATAACACTGTTATTATTGGCCTGCTGGAAGGTTCAGAAGGTTAAAATTATTTTCTTTTCCTTAAAAGGTTATGTGAAAAGATCACTGATGCATCACTGAATGGACCAGCTTACATGATAGAACATGCACATAGAGCTCTGCGACCTATACCACTATCGGGATCACTACATTGTCCCCTAATTTTTAAATTCTAAAATTATTTGGACAAAATGCTTCTGTTAATGAAAATTAGAGAGGTGAAAGAAGTCACCTGGGAAGGAAGCAAACTGTGGATCTTTCAAGACCTCCCAAGATCTGTTAGGCAGAAACGTTCGACATATAGAACTATTATTTCCAAGTTTTAGCAGCTCAAATAAAATTCTGTATGTTATATTCGGCTAGATTACAGATCACCTACAAGGATTCTGCCAAGACCTTTGATATGCTAGAACAAGCAAAACTCGATCTGCCACAGATGTACCCTGATTTGTTCAAGTCCTTTAGTTGAGCTTGATCTTTTAGGACTGCTTCACCCACCTTCATTAGTGGCTGTCTGTTTTACAAAAATCCTTGTCTTCTACACTATGTTGCTTACTGTTAAGCAACATTTTGATGCCTTATGGTCGAACTGGTTCTCGATGAGTTTGTGACTGACCCCCTCCTGCTTTACAGATGGTCGCATTTTGCCCTGGGAGACTGATTGTCCCAATGAGGAGCGTTTCTTCTTTCCCCAATGTGGCATCTAGCTTCAGTTTAATTTTGTCACTCAAACCTATGTCTGATATCATCTGAGGAGGGAATCTGCTCTAGCCTGAATTGCTGTGAAATGAGACCTTATTTTATTCAATAGGAAGTTAAGACCGAGCTACTGTTTTTTTATTTAAGTATGGATTCTGTTTCAGATCTCTTTTGCTGTTTGTGGTTTAATCCTATTTTGATATAAAATCGTGCTCCAATACATAATTTTTCTGTGCGCATTCAAAGAACTTCGACCCACGTTTGGGAGTCGATCTGGTAATCTGGTCCTGTATTATTTTAGGAAATGAGGCACTATTTGAAAAAAGATTTCCCTTTGTTGCCTGATTGCATCTACCTGATACACACCTCATTTTGATGTTGTCTTCCCTGCTTTTATTCAATCTAGGATTTTGTATCAAATGGGATTGGTTTGGCAGATAGCCTCCTGGACCAAACCAACATTTTAGGTCACAAGTGTTTCTTGTCTGATTTGATGATTGATGCTTGAGGAATTCAATCAAAAGTTTATTTTTATTTGGACTGGCACTTTTGGTGACTACAGTGAAATTGGTCCAGAAACTTTATCCATCCATTATGTTTTTCAAGACCCGACAGTCTTGTTCATAGGTCTTTTGATTTGATTATTTGTGGGTGCCTGCAGAATAACCTTCCTTAATGCTTTGTAGTATACCTGCAGCTTTCATACCAAGTCTGTTTAAAGGCTAAATTTTTCCTTCAAGTTTTTTTTTTTTTATGTTTGTTCACAATATTCCCTGGCATTTACTCCTTATATCCCAACTGTCATCATGAGGAAGTTGGTCCATACATAGGATTTTGTGGGTGAGTACAGTGCCTAGCTGCAGGATGGTTCTTCTCTATCTACAATTGGATGGGTAGGGAGAGTGACCTCCTGCCTGTTGCCATGCAACAGGATCAACAGTCTATACAGATATATATATATATATATATATATATTTTTTTTTTTTTCTTCTTCTGATGCTCCCCTCTCCCTTCTGCATAACTGTTCTTAACTGGGAAGCTACAATCTGTACTGCATTTTACCAGTTGTTTTTGGCCAGCCCTGAGTATACTTCTAGCTTATTGGCCTGCATTTGTCCTTTGTTTCATGGTCTGATGTTTCTGAACAATGTTGATTGGGCTCAGTGTTGGAGTGGAAGGTCCGGTTTTCAGATTCCTTCCCTCCAAGGAAGCTCTCAATGTAAGCGGATGAATGTGTAGTCTCCATTTGGCCTAACATTCTCATGGCAGCAGTACTTGTGCAGAAGGTGATTTTGAGGGGGTAGCTGGTTATTTGCTTATAGTGTGGACATAGGAGTGTGGAGGTGTTGTGGTATAACAGATGGACCAGACACAGAACTGCAGGTTAAACACACAATCTCTGTGTGATGTTTCTTTAAAACACAGGGAATAACCTTAAGCAATGGCATATCCCTTCTTCAATACATTAGTTTGCAGCAAAAGAGTAGGCATGTCTTTCCTCTGCACTTAGTCAGCACCTATTGGCCCGCTGATCTACTGATGTATCTAACCTGTGGAAATGAACTATCCTCTATATTTGTCTTGCTTGTTTGAGTGATAGTGAGCCCAAATAAAAAAACAAAACAAGCTAAAGACAAAGAACCTCAGTGCAAAAGCATTGAAGCAAGGGTTACCCCAAAGGACACTGGCAATAAAGCCAAGTTTCAAAGAAACACAACATCACACACAGACACACACACACACACACACACACACACACACACAAACACACACACCCATAATGCAAAGCATCATGGGATGTATATGCAAATCACCATGACATTTTAGGTTGGTTCAGCTTAAAGCAGGAATGCATGGTGCCAAAGGGCCTCTCAAACAATCTGTAATTTACATGCATTTTAAATAACACATAAGGCATTTACATTAAGGTATTTTATAACATAGTGCTATTGCATACTGCAACAACGAGGAATACAGCCTGTTGTTTTACATCGGCTCAGAGGTGACCACAATAATGTCCCTGTATGAGGACTTGAGAGGGAAAAGGAAAATTAAAGAGCACACTATAGCATAGTCAAGAAAGGGGAGGGATCGCAAATAGGTGGCCAGCCTTACGGACTAGAAATTGTAAAATACAGATTAGGCTAAGAAATAGAACCGTTGCAACAGATTTAAGAAAAGGTCAGTCCTCAAGAGTGGCAGGATCTCCCTGTCACAAGGAGGAGCAACAGTTAGCATTCAGAAAACAGTCGTGTGGCAGTGATGGGTGGGAACTTTTCTTGGTATCGCCTATCGGATAGTGGAATGGGAGTGGACCCTGGCGATGGTGCAACTGTTCCTCTCCGCATTCCTGGTAACCATGATACCACTCATAGTCTTATTCAGCAGCAATCTATTGCACCATATATGGTCGGGGATTACCTTATTTATTGCAGGCATCTTTTGCATTGTCAGTCAACTAATTCCTTATGTTCCTATTTCTCCACTGGTACATAATATTTAGAGTGTCTTCGGGGGCTGATCTGATTTTTTAAGTGCCTGGAAGCTTGGTTTTGACATACTGTTATTTTATGTCTCTGATATGTATCTGGAATTTTTTATTTTCTTGTTTCATTACAGTCTCTCTTAGCCTGTGCTTCAGTTGTGTGATACTGTCACCTTCATTAATACATTTTAGTAGTCAAAAAGTACTATGCAGTAATAGTTTATTTTACTTTTGCATCTGATGTTTGGTACACTTTTATTGTTATATCTTTTGCTATTGCTAAAGTGTTTCTATATTTTACTTGTTTTATTTAGGAGTTGTAGTTTGATATCCTTTATTATTTCACTTTGCATTTGAATGATTATATATAATGGGTAGGGGGGCAGAGGGTAGGGAGCTCAGTGTGGGTGGATCTTTCTCATCATGGACCTGTTGGTTTGGGAGTGGCAGTCATTATAACCAGGGGTAGTATTTTTATATTACGGTTAAGTTGTATGGCAATATTCTAGAGCACAGCTGTTTTAGTTTTGTGGTGGGGGGATTTGATGGGGGTGGCAGATTTCTAGAGTATCACTGGCTTTTTCTAAATTTTAGTCTGGGGAATATTATTGTTCTTATTTGGCTAGTTGTTATCTATGGCTAACTCTTTTAAATGTGTTTCTTGAAGGGTAAAGGGGGTCCGTTCCAGAGTTAAACATTATCAAATTATTAAGCATTTGAAACATATAAGATGTAACATCACTTTCTTGCAGGAAACTCACCTGCTCACCTCAGAGGGGAGTTTATTTCATCGCCAAGCAGTAGCACAGGTGTTTGCCACTGGTACTAGTACTAATAACAAGGGAGTAGCTATTTTGATTTTTAAAGGCACTTCCTTCCAAGAAGTATAGAGTATTATAGATCCTCAAGGCTGTTTAATTTTGGTTAAAGGGATTCTGGATCGAACTGAGGTCCTTTTGGGTAGTATTTATGGTCCCAATAAAGATAACCCAGTTTTTTTTATGGATTTAGCCACAGTTTTGGCTCCTTTTCTCAACCTTCCCTTAGTCCTTGGGGGGTTGGGGGACTGGAATCTCTCATTTACCCAGGACATGGACAGAACTGGTAAAACGACTGCTGGTATGTCTCTGGCCCAACGCTATCTTCGAGATTTGGTGGACTTGGTGACATTATGTGATCCCTGGCACATCTTTCACCCAAACATGAAAGCCTTCACATACTACTCTGCTGCACATGGGAATCAGTCCAGAATTGATTATTTCCTACTTAGTCAGAGTCTTTTGATGGGGTTGGGTTGGGGCCCCAAGGTCATGTCTGATCATTCACTGGTTTGGGTCCAATTTACCTTAATACTTAATGACCAGAAAGACACTATTTGGAATTAAATTATCACCTCCTTAAGGACCATTTTATCATACATAAAATCAAAGAACAAATAGAAGTCTTTATATCACAGAATGTTAACTCCGTAGCTCAGGGAGATGTAGAATGGAGTTCCTTTAAATGTTTTATAAGGAGTGAGTTTTTTGATTGATTGATTGATTGATTGATCCTTTTTTATAAAAAGTGCCTTTCTGAAACCAAAGCACTAGTACAATAAAATAAAACAAACATCATGATTTAAAACCATCACGACATCAAAATAAAATTAAAACATTAGATAATAAATATAAATATAAAATTAATTAATCAAATCACAGGCAGCTAGGATAAATGTAATACACTGGGCTAGCCAACAGTTTCAACAAACAGGGTAGGCTAGGCTAAATAGATGTGTTTTCAGTGCTATTTTAATACTCTGGACGGTCAGGCACTCTCATATATGACAAGGTAAAAAGAAATTCCATAGGGCCAGGGCCACAAAAGCAAAGGACTGGGCCCCTGATTTCAAATGAACCCTGAGAATCTCTAGCAATCCCTCGTCAGCTGACTTGAGAGGACGGAGAGAGTGGTATGGGCGGAGAAGATCTTGCAGGTGATGGGGTTCCTGATCATGTAGGGCTTTATAGGTCAGTAACCCGACCTTGAAGGTGATCCGCCACTGTACTGGCAGCCAGTGCAGTCTGCAGAGCACAGGTATTATATGACTGGCCCTAGAGGTATCAGTCAGCAACCTGGCTGCCACATTCTGCACTAGCTGAAAGTGGTGGATATCAACCCCCAGTAGCCCCAGGTAAAGGGAATTATAGCAGTCAAGGCAGGAGATTATGGAGGCATGGACCAGAGTTGGAAGATCATCGGGAGGAACCAGATGATTCACCCAGGCAATATTCTTCAGATGTTAAAAAGAGGATTTGACAACGGCTGACACCTGTGATTTAATGGTCAGGCCATCATCAAAAATAGTACTCAGGTTCCGCACCCAATCTGAGGTGGTCAGCTGAGCACCCCCAAACCAAAGCCCAGATGGCTGTCCAGCCAACAAATCTGCCTACCATCGATCTGGGTCCATGACCAGCACCTCAAGTTTTATCTGGGTTCAACCGAAGCCAGCTGGTACTTATCCGGTCCTGGATCTTGGACAGACAGTTGTTAAATATCGAGAGAATCATAGAAACATGGAAACATAGAAGTTGATGGCAGATAAGGACTACAAGGTTCATCCAGTCTGCCCATTTCTTTTTCTACCTTATAAATGTGCCATCGGCCTTTGGTCTGTCAGTGGTCTATCTATTCATACTCATCTGTATTGCTCCCTTATGCCTATCCCATGCCTGTTTGAAGCCCTGCATTGTATTCATAGCCACCACTTCCTGAGGTAGACCGTTCCATGCATCCACCACCCTTTCTGTGAAAAAGAATTTCCTTACATTCCCCCTTAATCGGCTTCCCTCTGATCTCATGCTGTGTCCTCTTGTCCTGCTATTTTTCTTATATTTAAACATGTTAGACTCTTTCACCTTGTTAATGCCCTTAAGGTGTTTGAATGTTTCGATCATATCACCTCTCTCCCTCTTTTGCTCAAGGATATACATATTGAGCTCCGTTAATCTGTCCTCATATGTCTTCTGATGCAGTCCCTGTACCATTTTGGTTGCCCTTCTCTGGACTGCCTCAATTTGGTTAATGTCCTTGTGAAGGTGTGGCCTCTAGTACTGCACACAGTACTCCAGATGGGGCCTAACCAGTGTCTTGAAAAGAGGGATTATTACCTCCCTCTTACGACTTGTGATACCCCTACTAATACAACCTAACATCCACCTAGCCTTACCTACTGCTTTAAAGGTCTGCTTGGATGATTTCAGGTCATCGGTGATGATGATGCCCAAGTCTCTTTCTTGCTTTGGGACTGCCAACAACTCTCTTCCCAGCCTATAGGTGGCTTCAGGGTTTCTCTTCTCTATGTGCATGATCTTGCACTTTTTTGCATTAAATCACAGTTGCCACTCTTCTGACCATTTTGCTAGTTTATTCAGGTCTATTCTCATTCTGTCCACCCCATCTGGATCATCTACTCTGTTGCAGATCTTGGTGTCATCTGCAAACAGACAAGCCTTACCCTCTAGTCCATCTGTAATGTCACTAATGAGAATATTGAAGAGGACTGGCCCCAGGACTGATCCCTGAGGTATCCCACTTGTGACTTGCATCTCTTCTGACTGTATACCATTTACCACCACTCTGTGTTTTCTGCCCGTCAACCAGTTTGCCACCCAGTTGACCAACTTCTGATCCACTCCGAGCCTACCCAGTTTATTTATCAATCTTCTATGTGGAACAGTGTTGAAAGCTTTGCTGAAGTCAAGGTATGCGACATCAACTGCTCCTCCTTGGTCCACCACTCTGGTTACCCAGTCAAAGAAATCTATGAGATTAGTTTGACAGGACCTTCCTTTTGTAAACCCATGCTGTCTTGGATCCTGTGCGCCTATGGATTCCAGGTGTTGCACTATCCTTTCCTTAAGGAGTGTCTCCGTAATCTTGCCCACTACTGAGGTAAGACTGACTGGTCTGTAGTTCTCTGCCTCCTCCCTGATACCACTCTTGTGCAGCGGGATCACATGAGCCCTTCTCCAGTCTTCTAGGACCTCTCCTGTGCTCAGAGACTCACTAAACAGTTCTGCTAATGGCTCTGCTGTTCCACCCTTAGCTCCTTAAGTACCCTAGGATGAATGCCATCAGGTCCCATTGCCTTGTTCTACCCTGAGCTTAGCAAGCTTGTAGGACCCTTTCTTTTGTGAAGGGTGTGTGCTCACCTCCTCCCCCTGTGTCCATGGTGCTGAGCTGTAGGCCCTGCCCTACCTTCTCTTCAGTAAATACTGAGCAAAAGTATCTATTTAGGATAGATGCTTTTACAGGGTCCTCCTCCTCACATGCCCCCTTTTCTCCTTTGAGCTTAGCGATACTCCCTCTGGACTTTCTCCTTTCACTAATGTATCTATAGAAAGTCTTGTCACCTTCTTTTACTGTTCGTGCTAGTGTTTCCTCAGTTTGGGACTTTGCCTGCCTTACTGCCTTCCCTGCTTCCCTTAGGGCAGTTTGGTATGCCTCCCTATCTTCATCCTGCTGTGTTCCCTTATATTTCCTGAAGGCCAGCCTTTTGGCTCTGACCTTTTCTGCTACTGTATTTGAGAACCAAAGTGGTTTCCTTCTTCTTTTGCACTTCCTTTTCTGTCTAACACAATGGGTTGTTGCTTGAAGTATTGCATCCTTAATGCTTGCCCACTTTGCCTGTACCCCCTCACCTGTGTTTCTTTTTGCCAGGGCTAGCTTAACTCTGTTGGTCATCTTATCAAAGTCAGCTCCTCTGAAGTCCCTTATTTTTGCCTTGGAATGGGATGATTTAGATGTAGTGGCCAAACTGAACCATTCCATGTGATGGTCACTGGCCCCCAGGTGATCTTTTACTTAGAGATATGTGATCCCTTCCCTGTTAGTCAGTACTATATCTAGGATAGCCCTGTCTCTTGTGGGTTGTTGTACCAGTTGTTTGAGGCCCTCCACCTGCAGGGAATCCACCATGTGTCTAGTTCTGGCAGATGTTCCTGCTGGTATTGACCAATCTGTATCCGCATGATGAAGTCCCCATTATCAGAACCTCCCTTTAGCTGTCAGTGTTTTGTATATCTTCTAACAGTAATGTGTCTATGTCCTCCCCTGGTCTTGGGGCCTGTAGACAACCCCAGTTCTTATGGCTGTCCCATTTCCTGTTTCCAAGGTGACCCACAGTTCTTCTGGCTCCTTATGTGTATTCTGAATTTCTGTAGCCTTGATATTTTCATTGACATACAGGGCCACTCCACCCCCTCCCCCTTTTTTTGTACCTCAGTCTCTTCTGAACAGTACATAGCCAGGTACTGACATCTCCCAAGTGTGGTTACTGGTAAACCACATCTCACTAATTGCTACTATGTCCGATTAACCTCTGACATTATTGCCTGCAGGTCTGGGATCTTATTTCCCAGGCTGTGAGCATTTGTGTACATGATTTTCCATTGGCCAGATTTCGGTGTGTTAGTTGTTGGGTGAAGTGTGTCATATGGGGAGATGGACCTTTTTTCTTACCTGGTGATGCAAATGAACTGCAAACATGCTGAATCCCTGTTTGACCACTAGCTGAGGGGGGAGGGGTGTTCTTCCCATTCGACGTGTGGGGTGCTGCACCCCTCTCCCCATTTGCTAGTTTAAATGTTCTGCAAAGATGTCAAACTTCTGCCCAAATGCACTGACTCCCTCCTTAGTCAGATGCAGTCCATCAAATTTAAAGAACATTTGCTCCAGAACTGTTGCCAGCTCCCTACAAATCTGTGTCCTTTTTCCTGGCACCAGCCCTTGAGCCACATGTTTAGCTCCCCTATTTCCTCTTCTCTGACCTTCCATCCATTTGCTCCCTTCCCCCAGACTGGCAGGATCTCAGAGAAGGAGATGTCAGATGAAATGGATGATAGTTTGTCACCAAGCCTGGTCAGGTGTTCCTTGGTCTCCACAACTGACCGGCTGGCGAGATCATTTGTCCCTATGTGTACCAGGATGTCCATGTTTTCTCCTGCTTTCTGAACAATTCTAGCATTGTGGTCAGTGTCTCTCCACGCTGATGTACCTGGGAGACATCTGACCATTACCACTGGCTGGAGATGGGTATCAACTCCCTGAATCATGGAGTCTCCTATGATCAGAAGTTTTTGGATTTCCTCTTTGCTTTTTTCATTTTGGTTCCTGATTTGGGCGAGTTTTGTTGCGCTAGCTCCTGTGCTGCAGTGTCCTGCTCTGCAGTGTCCTCTGCCCCTTTGTTTGATTTTGAAGATAGAGGCAGATACCTGTTTGTAGTGTAAATATGTTTTTGGAGGTAATATGTTGGAGAGCACAGAGTGATGAGGCACCCGATTTGCTCCCCTAACTACCTGCCAACCTCCTGTACCAACTACCCTCTGCGGTCGAGATTCTTCTGTTGGATCTTGTCCAGGCACAAGGACATGTACAGCTGAGTATCATCTGCATAGCAGTGAAACTCAGACCGTACCTGCTAATAATGATCTTTCCAATGGTAGCATATACACTCACGAACAACATGGGTGCTAAAATGGCACCCTGCAGTACCTCTCAGGATAGGGAGAGAGGGGCTGAGGAATAAATATCAGACACACCCTGAGTTCCTACCCTCGAGGAAAGATCGAAACATCTGTGGACCCCCCCCCCGATAGCCAACAGATGAACCACAGGTGTTCCAATAGCACACCATGGTCCACAGTGTCAAATGCTGTGGAGAGATCAAGGAGGACGAAGATGGAACAAGACCTCCAATCCCTTGCTATTAGGAGGTCATTTAGCACCTGGACAAGGACTGTCTCAGTACTATGCCTCTTCCTAAATCCTGACTGGAGAGAATCATAGACATCATGACTGGACAAATGGTCATCCAGCTGCAGTGCAACCACTTTCTCAATGACCTTTCCCACAAAGGGTAGGTATGAGACAGGTCTGTAGTTAGCCAGACAATCTGGCTAACTACAGATGATGGATGATGGATCTCTGTCCCCAGTTGCCTCCAGTGTCTTCCTGGGGCCTCCTTCTCCACAGCAGCATCCCCGGGCCCTAAGAAGAGTGTGCTGAGGCCATCCCTCTCCCCCCAGTGCCTTCCCACTCAGAGGATGGGGGCCAGACCAGCGAAGGGATACGCCAAGATATCCCAGGGATTGGCTGCAACACAAAGAGTAAGAGGAGGGATGGATTAGGAGACGTGCAGAGCCTGAAGGAGTGGGGACCTGTGAGCATGAGGAGGGCAAAAAAAGAATATTAAAAAAAAAGGTGTTGGTGATTCCTACTGGTACCTCTGTAAGGTCGAGTTCTGATCTAAAAAAAATGGCTATACCCCCCCCCCTTCGATCCATTCTCGAGCAGTGTATCACTGAGTACCAGGTCGGAATAGCTGAAGCCAATACTGGACCAGCATTTTCATCCAGCCAAGTCTCGGTGATGCAAGTCAGGTCTGCTGACCCAACAAGATCCATTATTAAAGTGGTCTTGTTCTTAATGAACCTTGGATTGCATAACACCGCCCAAGTAGGATGAGCAACCAAGGAAGACCGCGTGACTTGCCTGCATAAAGCAGAACCTTTGGGTATGGGAACAAGACAGGGAGGACTCCTCTCCTGGATTCATTTCACCCCAGGGTGTCTCCTTGTTCCCACCACACAAATCTGCCCGTTCCTTTCCAATTCACCGCCAGGTACAGCCCTGCCCCACCTCCTCTTCCTCCTAGCTATCCCCAGGGCCTGATATACCCTATACGCTTCCTGGGGCAGCAGAGGGCAGTCAAAGGGATGGAGATCCCTGAGCCTGGTCGGGGAATAGTGCCTGATTGTCTTCGTACCTACCCAACACATCCTAGCAGACAAACAACACATGCCAAAGTCTTTAAATCCACTCACATATTCTCATACACCACACATATACATCCACTTTAAATTTCAACAATCCAGTAAACCTACCCACACTAACTCTCCACTCACATCCCCAATACCGTGACAATCATTCAATTTAACACCAACACCCACACCTAATCATAACCCACAAAAAATAGTGCACAATAACTTAACCCTCCCTAATAAACACCCCCTCCAAAGAATCACAACACAATACAAAACCAGTAATTATAGACTAAATAAATATCTTATGGCGGAAAGTCCATATATTATGAGAAAACAGAAGACAGTCACTTAAATCTCTTTAGGCCAAGTAATGACAGTGTCCATCAGAGCTCTCACCTTCTCAGGGAAAAAAAAAGAAAATGCCTCAGACCAAGTCAGCTCTTACCTTGACCTTGGAATGAGTGCAAACAATTTATATGTAGAATTAGTTTAGAGGCACTATCACTGCCTGAACAATTTAAGGTCAAACTTCTCAATACTGCTTAGGCCTCTAAAATAAAAATGTAACCAATATAATCAATAGTGGGTTCAGGTCGAGTCATTTCAATAAGTCTGGTTCTGGAATAAAATAATCTTCTCAGCATAGATGTTTCAAGGTATATCCATGCCCCAATGGTCCAACCAATATAAATTCACCAGTTAAAGGCAGGCAGGAATAGTAAAAGGGAGCAAACAAAGGAGATGCACCCCACACTCACCCCAGGATGCAATCTCACTGCTCAAATAGGTCCACTAATGTTGTTTCCGGCTAATGGTGCACTCACCAGCAGACCCCCGAGAAAACCTAGGAAACATTGATATACCACATCCACCCTCCGGCAGATCTGAACTGACATCTCCTGTTGCAGAACTAACATACAACGGTTGCCCCCTGAGCAGAATTTGGGTAGACCCCCACTAGAGCTCCCGCCTACTTCCCAAAGCTGTATTCACTCTGGTAAAGTCATGGGAAGTGCCACCGTATAGAGTCCAGCAGTATAAACACACTGAGGACATTACGGGCCAAAATCCAGCTAGCAAAAGTCCGTGCTTGATGTTCCAGCAGAATACATTTGTTCTGCAGTTCCCCCCCATGAGAAGATCTTCCTTCTAGGCAAGCACTGAGAAACCAAGGACCACTCCAACCCTCAGAACTCCAGCACAACCTGGGGAGACACCAGCAGGTGGGACTAACTGCAGTCCAAGCTAACAAAAGGCTGACAAAACAACCAGCGCCACAAATCCACAATGCTAGCAATAAGCAGAACTCCCACAGGCTCCACAAAAAAAGGCTCCACTCAGCAAATACACCAGAAGTGAATTAAACTACTAACCCCGAAAAAAATGCTGTGGCTGCTAAATTACCTTACTTCAGTCCCTAACTAATCTAACAAAAAGACATACTGATAACAAAATATAAGAAATGACAGTGAAAAAAAAATAATTAAGTGATTTATAAAACTACGGTGCTGCTATTGCTGCTACCGATGGCTAGCCCAGTGTGGCCACCATCTTTCTTAATGCCTTCATTTGACTAGCATCTAAGAGGAAGCAGTGCCAGGAGAACGAAGGAGGCCACCACTTTGCTACAACATATTAGGGACCTAGAAAAAGTTTTCAATTCTTCCCCCTCAGACTCGCTCTGGGGCAAATTATTGGTACTTAGAGACAAATATGATGAACTTTTATGTGACAGGGCTGAATATGCTACTTATAAAACTCACTCCACCTATACTGACCAGGGGAAAAGTCCAGGCAATTGATGGCTTTACATTATCAAAAACAGGAGGCCTCATTCACAGATTCATCAAAGTCGATAAGTTACGGTTATTACAATACAAAATACTTCATAATGCTTATTATATGCCACAATGCTTGTATAGTGTTGGGAGGTCAGCTACCAAAATGTGCGAAAAATGCACAACACAGGAAGGAACTTTAAAACACCTTCTATGGGACTGCCCCCACATACAGTGCTTTTGGAAACATATCCAGGCCCATTTAGACCCTTTGTTAGGGCTTCAAGACAGGTTTACACCAGAATTATGCCTTTTGAGGACTGGCATTCAATAGTTGAGTGGGTCTCAAAGATATCACATGGCTTTGGTCTCAGCTGTAGCCAAATTAGTAATAATGAGACATTGGATAAATGTAACGGTCCCTAGTTTTCAGGAATGGCTCACTGAAATGCTGACTTTATTGAGAATGGAGAAGGTAGTTACGTGCAAGAGATGCAATATTTCTACTTATAAAACTAGATGGGAGATGCTGGATACCCTTTGATACTGTTTTAGATATGCCATCCCCTCCCCTCTTATGCCCTGGTGAATTATTTGGGTTCAGCTCCTAGGTTTGAATTTTAGAGATTTGATTTTCTCCTTTTAGGTAGATTTATTTACAGAGTCTTTTTGGGCACTGGTTCTTCGGTTTTATTCCCATGAATGAAGGCTTTATTACAATATGATATATTGTGTTGCTCAGTCACATTTACTTACGTTTTTATTGGTTGGGGTCCTCCATAGCTTGACTACAGCTAGGTTAGCTTCTGATTATCTTTTCTTAGTGACATATTTTGCTGCTTCATTCTTTTTATTGGACATAATGTTGTTATATCTTTCTGGGTGTAACTCTGTGCTTTTTGTTGTTACCACCAACATTCAATAAAGTTTGTTACGTTTAAAACAGGAGGCCTCTCGGCTAATCTCCTCGATCAAGTCAGAGTGGGATATTACCATCAAAGTCAAGCCAAGAGATATTGCTCAGGAATTCGAGGTATATTATAATACTCTATATGGTCCCATGGTTGACATGTCTTCTAAATCTGATAACGTCAATACTTAGCTGACATTCCTCTACCTACTCTTACTGAATCCCAGCTGGCCTCTCTCTCTGCACCTATCTCTGAGTCAGAAACTCTGGCAGCTGTCAACTCCCTGGCCCTAGATAAGACCCTGGCCCTGATGGCCTTACCTCCAACTTCTTTAAAACGTTTGCTAACGAACTTGTCCCTCTTCTACACCATTTTTTTAAATATATTTTTGAGTCCGATATTTTGGATCATACTGTGCTGGAAGCCCTGATCGTGCTGCTTCTGGAACCCGGGAAACCCCAGGACTTAGTTTCCAGTTACTGCCCGATTTCATTTTCTATCCAAAATTCTAGCTTCAAGGATGAATGGAGTGTGAACTGGCTTCATAAGCCAGTAACAAGTTGAGTTTATGTCAACTAGATCTTCTGTCGATCATCTTGGTAAGCTCTCTCATATTTTCTCCGTGTCCAGAGACGCCAACCTACTGGTTGCTCTGGTTTCCCTGGACGTAGAAAACTTTTGACAGAGTTAATAGGGCATTTTTATTTTCCACTCTAGAAGTGTTTGGATTCCCTTCCTCTTTTATTCATTGAGTTAAAGTTATATATTCATGCCCACTGCTAAAATGTATTGCAATGGTATATTTTCCTCTTTCTTCTCATTGTATTCTGGTACTAGGCAAGGTTGTCCCTTATCATCCCTTCTATTTAAATTATACTTGGAGCCCCAATTTTTTAAACTTAAAAGTAATCAGGATATGTGTGAAGTACAAGTGGATTCTTGGAATCTTAAACTGTCAGCATATGCAGGTGACAT
The DNA here is from genome assembly GCA_016271365.2 of Neoceratodus forsteri. Taxonomy (NCBI): domain Eukaryota; kingdom Metazoa; phylum Chordata; order Ceratodontiformes; family Ceratodontidae; genus Neoceratodus; species Neoceratodus forsteri. The sequence continues at coordinate 1,423,674,863 of CM057455.1, forward strand.
TTTGTTACATATAGCTAATCCCAAATCATCTATCCTTGGTGCTCTAATTATCATTGCAGAATTCAGCAAATTGTCTTATTATAAACTTAATTTAGATAAATTGGTGGTTATACCCCTTACTTCTATGACTTTTAAATCTGACATCTCCTCTCTAGGGTTAACTTGGGAACCTAAGCAGCTTAAATATCTTGGGATTTATTTGTTGAGGAGTTTATCCCATGCCAAAGAGCTTAATTTGGATAACTTGTTAAGTATGCTGCATAAGGATTTGAAAAGGTGGCAAGGACTGCATTTAACTCTTTGGGGCAGAATTAATATTATCAAAATGAATGTTCTTCCCACCTTTTTACCCTCTAAACATGCTTGATGTATGACTTCCTACCTCCTGGTTTCAGCAGATCCATATGCTGGTGGCAGACTTTATCTGGATGGGCAAAACACCAAGGTGGGCACATCATAAGTTAACAGCCTCTAAATATGCTGGTGGCCTTCGTCTTCCACACTTTTCAGTATATTACTTTGCTAGCCATGCTAGTAAGTAGGGGTGGGTGGATATCCGACCAGGTAAATCAATCCAGTCAGATAATCATCAATTTGGTGGTATTGGTCCCGACCCAGACAGTTTTCAGTAAAAGCGTCGAGAACAATCATGGCAGGCATATTAAGTTAATTATGACAGGTGAGTAAATTACCACAGTCAAATGACAGCACCGTTATATAAAGCGTTGCTGTCCAGTGTGTTTACATACATTTGGGTGCTAGTGGTTGTGCGGACTCCTCAGTTGACAGTGCAGTGTGATTCACTGTCATAACAACAATGAGTGGTAAAAGTGTAGTCTGGACATACTTTTCAGTTGATCAGGACAGAGCTACCAGAGTGAAGTGCTGTTTGTGCCTTACTCCAACTTTCATCAGTCAAGGGTCTTCTGCAAAAACCTTTGGAACATCAGGTTTGCTAAATCATTTAAGGAAAAAGCAGCATAAAAAGGAACACACTGACTTGCAGACTGAGAGGTCAAAGATTGAACTAGAAAGGCAGGCATAGTCTTTCTCTGAGTCACCTGCTAAAAAAATTAAATGAGAGTCCCAGACAATTAAGAACTGCTTAACTCACACACACCCCTTCCCCAGTGATTACCCCAGAGCTGTAGAAATAACTAACACAGTTGCAGAAATGATAGCTGTGGACGAACAGCCCTTTTCAATTGCAGAGAATGTGGGCTTTAAAAAGTTAATTTCAATGCTTGAGCATAGATACTGTTTGCCCTCCCGAGATCACTTTTCAAAAGTCACAATACCTGAAATGTATTTTAAATTACGAGCGAAGATGCTTGATGAGCTGTCCGATATTAATTTATTTACTTTTACAACTGATACTTGGATTGCTGACTGCTCTATAATTTCTTATTTGTCAGTAGCAGCCTACTGGATTGATTCAAGTTTCAACTGGCACTCAACTCTGCTGCACTTAAAACACCTCACTGAACGGCACACAGGTGAAAATATTTCACAAGAGTTCTTAAGTGTTCTTGACAATTGGGGTATTTAGTTCAAAGACAGAGATAATGGGGCTAACATTGCTAAAGCAATGAAATTAAGTGCAGTTCCCAACTCAGGATGTATTGCTCACACTCTGCAATTAATTATACATGATGCAGTCCTGAACCAGAGGTCCATGGAAGATCTGTTAGCAACCAGGAGGGCTATTGTTGGCCACTTTAAGCATTCTGCATCAGCCACAGCTAAAATGACAGAATTACAAAAAATGCTTCAAGCCCCAGGTCACCACTTAATTCAAGACAACCCCACCCATTGGAACTCTACATTTTATATGTTAGAGAGGCTTTTAGACCAGCAAAGAATGCTGACAATGTATGCTGCTGAATCAGAAGCATGAACATTCAATTCTTTCCAGTGGTCCCTTGCTGAAAATGTATGTACAATATTTCGGTCTTTTGAGAAAGAAACAAAGAGACTCAGCTCTGACAGTGCATGTATTTCAGATGTCATACCAACATGCACTGTCCTATATCACACAATTGAAGGCATATGACTGCTTGGTTTGCAAGTGATGAAAACCAGTATGCTGGCTGTAATGGACAAAAAGATTGTTGCATTATGAATCAACTAAGGAAGTAGTAGTCGAGCTGCTTTAGATGCACGGTAAAACTGCACTTTTTTAGACATGGATGTGGAGAAGTTTTGAAAAGGCCATATTAAAACAGCTGGTAGAGGAACTAACAGATACCCAGCAAACTCAGTGCTTGAGACCTTCACCTGACAACCCTGCGACTGAACAAGAATCAGAGCCAGATGATCCGTGGGAGGTCTTTTCACAAAGGAATGCCTTGCTGGAAGACTTTTTTTTGTCCCAGTACAAAATTAATTTTATGTTTGCTTGCATAGTAAAACAATTGTTTTCAGTATCAGCTTCTGCCATTGAATGGTGCCCAAGAGAAATACAGAGCTTGACACGTACCTGTCTGAGAGCATCGTACCCAAGAGAACAACTCCGGATGCAGTCCATTTCTAGAAAGTGCATGATACTCGTTTGCTGACTTTGGCCAAAATAGCAACACAATACTTTGCCCCACCATCCACTAGCGTGCCCAGCAAAGGGTTTTAGTGTTGCCGGGGACATTATGACTAAAAGAAGGTCATGACTGTTCCCCCAAAACAGCAAACATGCTACTTCTTCATAAAGTACAATATAAACAGCTTCCGCTAACATATGTATGAGCTTTCTTGCTTCTGCTTTTAAATTATTCTAATTTATTTTTACCTGAAAGCTTTTAACTTGTTATAATTTATTTTTACCTGAAAGCCTATTAAACAGCTGATTATGATACATTCTATGCGTTGTGTGAGTTCCTGAGTCACGGTGGGGGGGAGGGGTGCAAGTAAGTAAAGGAATCTGAAGTGGTAACGGCTCTATTAAAGTACAGGTAATGCATTTGTGAGTATTTCTGCACTTTTCTCCACTTTTGGACACAATCATTATCCGACCCGATAAATATCCTATTCCAATCGAATATTGGATCTCAAATATCCAAATCTGATATCTGACGCAGAATAGGTATCCGCCCACCCCTACTAGTAAGTATCTAAAATGGCTAAGTCCTGTACCTGTCGATGATACACCTGTTTACTCCCCTATCTGGCTTCAACTTGAAAATGATCTGATTAATAGAGCCGGCCTTTCCTTGGCAACAATTTTATTTTCTCCCCTTAAATCTCTTCCAAAGAATATAAGAGAGTCTGTTATTGGGACTTCAGTTCAGGTTCACTTGTGGCTTTGTTCACTTATGCACTATAAATCCTTTCAAGATGTTGCCCAACTTATTTGTAAGAATCTTAATATTAAAATAGGTGGCAGGGTGATTAGGGATTCTTTGCTTCCTCAACTGGGTGGGGTAAGGGTCTGTGACCTGCTCCATAATGGGGTATTAATGTCTTGTCATTCAATCATCACTTCTTTTCATATGGAGGCTAAGGATATATTTAAGGTATTTCTACTTTGGCACAGTATTCTGTAGCAGTTTGGCCCCATGATTGGACACATTAGTTTTACAGAGTTCCTGCAATCTACGGTTGATACTGCATTGCAAACTCATGCGGTTTCTAAACTAGATGTGCTCCTGTTCTCCAGAATTTTTCCAAGTCTGTCTAGTAGCTCTCCATACTGGAATGCAACCTTCCTCAGTGGGACTTTAACTGACCTAAAATTTGGACTGATTTATATGTATATACTTCGCAGGACAGGATATGAATTTTTCAATTTTATATTTTGAATAATCTTTACTTTACACCTTCCAAGCTCACTAAAGTGGGGCAGTTTCAGTCTTCAGTATGTACATGTTGCAGATAAGCTGAAGGCACTTTATTGCATATTTCTGGACATGCTCTAAAGTGGCTCCCTTGTGGCATTAATTAAGGCCAAGGCTGACCCCTTGTTGGGTATTAGAAAATGGGCTATGAAATCTCAGGGCTCTGATTGGCTGATAGCTCGGCCAAGGTGGGTGTCTATCAGACAACAGAGCCTGGGTATTAAAAGTGCCTGTCCCAACTGACCTCATTACCAGTATCAATGGGCATTGGCAATTTTGAACAAGCAGAACCACCATTTGTTCTTCTCCGCTAATGGAGATTCCCCAGCAAGTGATACAGGACTGTCTCTCTGTGTCTCTCTGTCTCTCTCTCTCACTCTCTCTCTCCCCAAATCTCACATAACCATCAGTAATCCACCTAAACAGGTACTGTATTTTTAAACATTGTTGAAATTTAAACTGTGCTAGCACATTGCATGCTATGTGCTACTGAAAATAACTTTCCCCAGCTCGCACAGGCTCCACCCCCACTCTGCTCCCTATCCCTGCTCATCACTGGAATTTTTACTAAAACAGTAATATAGGGGAGAAAAAGCACATGAGAAAGTTTTACCAGCACACTCCGCGCTGATCGCCAGCATTGCTTGAGCTCTCCCACATTGCTCCTGATGTTTTGCTGGTGCCCACAATCCAAGCTGCCAACCGACCCTACAAACCCTGTTCCAGACCTACTGCACTGCCCTTACATGCTGTCTGTTATCATCATCATAAAATATTAGAAAAGAACAGAAATGGATGATGGGGGACAGTAGAAGTAAACAGCGGTGTAAAATAAAGGTGTTCACTGCCGTCTCCTCAAGTGTAATCGAGGAATGATAAGTTTGACGTTGATAAGTAAAAATGGTCACTGTCTTCTCACTATCTTGTGTACTGTGCTGTGTACTGTGTCTTTGAATCCTGCGGTGTCCTGACTTGATTGTAAACAGAAACGGTCAGCTCACCTATATACTGTATATGTGAAATGTTCTCACTGTGTAACTAATTCCGGGTCGCTCCTGAAAAAGGGACCTTCGGGGCTCAGTGGGCCTACCCGGTTTTCAGAATTGACTAAATAAATAAATAAATCTTTTCAGAACACTAACTGGGGCACAAACCGGGCCATGGGTTGAGGGATTCGTAAAGAAGAGGGTGAACGGAAAACAGGAGGGCTTGCGGTCAGTAAAACTATGATATCTCATGACCCCTGTCTTATTTTTAAACAGTCAGCTTGATGTCGCAGAGGAAGGGGGAAATGGGGCAGATTTACACTCGTGATAAGTAACTGCAGTAACTGGTGTAAAGGGCTGTGTTAAAAAGGAAAGAAGAAGCATACTCCCATTCTTGTCATGCGGTTGGAGAGAGAGAAAGAGAGATGAGTACAAGGCTTCCCACACTATACCCTGCAGTTTCCAAATCTTTCAATCAGCTTACATTTTCAAATGAAAAACTGTAGAATAAAACCCAAGTAATTCTGAGAAAAAAAATTCTCACCAAACTTATAATATCCCATTTGACTTTTACTCTCTCATGCCATTACCCACAGTCAGCTACACAGCTTCCCCCAGACTAACTACAACTCCCATGAAACCATGGGGCAGCTAAAAAAAAACACAGTAGGCGGGAGATTATTTTATTAGAAAATAATGAGCTAAGAGTTTTATCATTTAAACTTAAAAATATTTTTTAAACAGAAGTAATATAGTGCCCATTTTCTAAACACAATAATACCCTCCAGTGGTGGTATTGGGCTATACCGACCTTCCAGGGCTATAAGGCCCTATGTCTGTAGCATCGGGCCTCATTACATCCCTGGGCAGTCTTCTATAGCCCAGTACCACCCACCCTGTTTGATATTATTGATTGCTTAAAGATTACTTTCTTTCAGAGGTCTGTCTCATAGGGGATTACAGCTGAATATCAGTGAAAGAGTGGAGATATGCTATGGCTATTATTTTGCTATCTGTTAAAAGACTGGTTCTCCGTCATTGGTTAGATCAGTCTTCACTGTCTTATAATGAATGGTTGCAGGAACTTCTTGCTAATCTCCATACTGAAAGATGATAGCCAGTATACATAATAGACTACCAGTTTATCAGAAAAGGTGGAGCAAAGTGCAGACCCTTTATACGGTTTAGGTTTCCCTTGAAAGGACTCCTTCCTTATGTTGTATTTGTAATCTGTATCTGACCTCCACCTTTCCCAATTCAGTATAGCATTCTTCCCAGATGTTCCCCATTAATCACCTGGATAATGTTGCCTGCTATAATGTATACCTTATTTTCTTTTCCTATGTTTTATCTGCCACAGGGGAGGGGGATGGGGAGTGGGATGGTTGTTCACAGAATCACAGAAATCTGATGGCAGAAAAGGACCCCAATGGCCCATCGAGTCTGCCCCCCACTTATCTCCTCTTCCACAGGCCCTCTCATTTCCCCACTTACCAACCCCATATGTCTGTCCCATGCCCTCTTGAATTGCTCCACTATTTCAGGCCCCACCACCTCCTCTAGTAGTTTGTTCCATGCCTCCACCACCCTCTCCATGAAGATTTGCCCTCTTACATTGACTTCATATCTTCCACTCTCCAATCTTAGGTTATGCCCTCTACTTTTAGCCCCCTCCTTCCTTTTAAATAAGCTCCCCTCCTTCACCTTATTGATCCCCTTCATGTACTTAAAAGTTTCAGTCATGTCCCCCTCTCCCTTCTGGTCTTCTGTATGTTCAGTGTTCTGTTTTATTTCATTTTATGTTGTTTTATTTTGTCCTGGTTCTGTATTTATTGTTGTTGTGTGTGTTATATGTACATAGAAACATAGAAACATAGAAGTTAATGGCAGAAGGAGACCGTCAGATCCATCTAGTCTGCCCTGAGTTGTTGTCTGACCCCCGCTGCCTTTAAGTGTGAGGGCTCCTCTGTGCCTATCCCACGCATTCCTGAATCCCCTTACTGTGCTTGCCCCTACCACTTCAGGGGGCAGACCATTCCATGCTTCCACCACCCTCTCAGTGAAGAAGAACTTCCTGACATTGGTAGTGAACCTCCCTCCCTTTAGTCTAAGATCATGCCCCCTAGTTCTGTTGCCCTCTTTGAAGTGAAACAGTTCCTGCACCTGCACCTTTTTTATGCCTTTTATGTATTTGAATGTTTCTATCATGTCTCCCCTCTCCCTTCTCTGTTTCAGCAAATACATGTTTACTTTGTTCAATCTCTCCTCATAAGAAATTTGGTGCAATCCATGTATCATTTTTGTTGCCCTTCTCTGGACTGTCTCTATGCAGTTGCTGTCCTTTTTGAGTTGAGGCCTCCAAAATTGACACCGTATTCCAGGTGTGGCCTGACCAGTGCCCTATACAACGGCAGGACCACCTCCCTCTTCCTGCTCATAATTCCCCTCTAAAAGCATCCTAGCATTCCACTGGCCTTAAGTGCTGCTTTTTCACACTGTTTTCCCACTTTTAAGTCCTCTGAGATTGTGATTCCCAAATCACGCTCCTGGCTAGAGGTAGCTAGTCTCTCCCTTCCGAGGTAATATATCTTCTTTGGGTTTTTCTTTCTGTGCATGACTTTGCACTGTTTTTTCATTGAATCTCAGCTACCATGCTCCAGACCACTCCTCAAGTTTCTTTAGGTCTGATTCCATTTTACCTCCTCCCTCATTTGTGTCCACCCTGTAACATATCTTGGTGTCATCCACGAACAGACACACCTTTCCCTCTAGTCCTTCAGCTATGTCAACTATGAACACATTGAAGAGCAGAGGCCCCAGCACCGAGCCCTGTGGCACTCCCCTGGTCACCCTACTTCTGTTGATAGTGATCCATTTACCTGAACCCTTTGTGTTCTACCCTGCAGCCAATTTTGTACCCATTTCACTACCTTCATTCCTACCCCTGTGTGGTCTAGCTTCTTTCCCAGCCTTCTGTGTGGAACGGAGTTGAAGGATTTGCTAAAGTCCAGGTAGACCACATCAACTGCCCCCTCCCCCATCATCACTGCCTTGGTAACTCAGTCGAAAAACTCTACCAGATTTGTTTGGCATGACCTACCTGCTGTGAATCTGTGCTGTTTGGGGTCCAGCTGCCCGCTGGCATTGAGGAATGTTATAATCCTCTGTTTGAGTAGCGATTCCATCAATTTCCCTATTATAGATGTGAGGCATCCTGGTCAGTAATTCACTGACTCCTTCCTGCTGAATGATTTGTGGAGTGGGACTACTGTTGCCCACCTCCAGTCTTCGGGTACCGCTCCACTCTCCAGGGATTTGGTGAATAGTTTTGCAAGTAGGACTGCCAGCTCTCTCCCCCCAGCTCTTTTAAGATTCTGGGATGACTCTCATCCGGTCCCATTGCTTTGTCAACCTTGAGTTTGTTTAGCACCTCCAGTACTTGGTCCTCTGTGAATGGGCTAGTGTCAACCTCTGGTCCCAGGGTGCTGTGTTTTGTGAGTGCTGGGCCGTTTCCTGGATCATCCTTGGTAAATTCTGAGCAGAAGTACTTGTTTAGGATTTCTGCCTTTTCCAGGTCATCTTCTGCTATCTTCCTTCACTTGTAGCAATCCTCACTATCCCTCCTTTTTCCTTTTTCTCTGATATACCTGAAGAAGGCTTTGTTGCCTTTCTTTGCACCTTCCACAATATTTACCTCTGCCTGGGCCTTGGCCTACCTTATTCTTTTGCTTGCCTGTCTCATTTTTTCTTGATACAAGTCCCAGTCTTTTTCTTTTCTAGTTTCTTTGTACATCTTGTACGCCTTCTTTTTTTTTCTCTTACCATGGTTGCCACTTCCTTGGAGAACCATAAAGGATTTCTTCTTCTTTTTGCTTTGCTGACCCTTCAAAAGCATTGGTCCGTGGCTGCTCTGATTGCGTTTTTTGAGTTTGCCCCACATGACTTCCATCTCTTCCTCATCGGATATAGTTAAGTTGTTTTGCTTGGTGGTTCTCATCTTTTGGAAGTCAGCCTTCTTAAAATTTAGCACTTTGATCTTTGAGTGACAGGTGTCCTCTGTTTTGGTTACTTTGAAGTTAACTATATGGCGGTCACTGTTCCCCAAGTTGCACCCAACCTCGATATCTTGTATTCTCTCACTGTTTGTGAGAACCAGGTCCAGAATGGCATCTTCGCTTGTTGGGACTTTAACAAGCTGATCTAGTTCTGCTCCTTGGGGCCAACAAAAGTCCCTGCTTCTTGTTGTTGCCCTCATTGTGAGTTTCAGTCTATATCTGGGAGGCTAGAATCTCCACCTGTATCACTTCTCCTCTGTCCGTCATTTTATATATCTCTTCTATTAAGTCTTTGTCCCCTTTTTCCCTCGATTTGTGGGTCTGTAAATTACACCAGTTTTGAACATTGACCCCTTACCTGCATCAGCTGTTAGCCATAGTGACTCGGTATCGCCAGGGGATCCCAGCACCTCTGTGGCCTTAATCTTTTCCCGAATGTAAATAGCAACCCCACCCCTTTTTTTGCCCTTCCTGTCCTTTCTGAATAGGTTGTACCCTGGTACTGCTGTGTCCCAACCGTGGTTTTCAGTGAACCAGATTCTTGTCACAGCCACCCAGTCCAAGCATTCCGTTTCAATAATAGCCATGAGTTCTGGCAGTTTATTTGTCAGGCTCTTGGCATTCGAAGCATCACCTTCCAGCAACATGTCTCCCCTTTCATATGTGGGTGTGCCTTTTTTTGGACTGTACCAATTTTCTCTTTCTCCCCGAGAGTTTATGCAAGTTGCTAATTTCTCGGGGAGTGATGATTGAGGCTCTCGTGGTCGAAGTGTGTTCTGCCCCCCTTTCCCTTTCTGTGGTAGTATATCTGTGATGTTTTGGGGAGTGATGACTAGCCTACCGACAGTCGATGTGTGGGCCATCACCATCTCCCCTTTATTTAGTTTAAATACCCTGCGTAGACATCAAATTTCTGTCCGAGTGCTCACACACCTTCCTTATTTAGGTGCAGGCCATCATATTTAAAAAATCCTCTTTCTCAGAAGTTGTGTCAATTTTCTATGCAGTGGTATCCTTTGTTCTGGCACCAGTCACGCACCCATGAATTAAACTCGTGAACTTCAGCCTCCATGACTTGCTTGGTACTACCCCACTTTTCCACACTGGCAGAATGTCTGAGAAGGCTAGTTTGGATGAAAGGGAAGACAATTCATCGGCTAGTGCCTCAAAGTGTTTTTTGGCCCCTCCCACTGTGTGATTTGCCATGTCATTGGTTCCAAGGTGTATTGCGACGTGTGTTATATCTCCTGCTTCTTGTGTTATTCTTTTTATTCATTTCGTGACTGTTTTAGCAGAGGCTCCTGGGAGACACTTAACCATAGTTTCACTACTTGTATATTGATTTAGGTGGGATTCCACTCTGCAAATCATGATCCCCTATTATTAGGGTTTCTTTTGTTATTGTCCTTATCGTCTTTGGTTGTATTTTGTTTCTTTACAGTGGCAGGGTGTTTGTGAAGTTTGTCTCATTTTGCCTTGTCTGAGGCTGTTTCAGTGGTGAGAACCTGTTTTAGTCAGAATGGTAGAGGCATGATCCTGGGTTGGGATTACCTTCTTGGCCCATCTGTTGCACCTCCTCCTCCTTACCACCTGCCAGTCCCTGGACCCTGCAGCATGTCCTGGTCCATGGGTGATACTCTGGCCTTGGTGGTATGGAGGTGTGGAGGACCTGTGTTGGAGTTCCTTTTGTTGCAAATCATAGATTGTGGTCCAAGCATCCTGTAACTGGGCTTTGGGGTCTACAATATCCCACCATGTCCTTATCCCTGAGTCATGAGTTCATCTGGGCTGCTCCCTCCTCTTACCTATTTTACTGTATGGAGTCATTATCTACGCTCCATCAGCTGCCTCTCAACTCTTCCACAAACTTAGTTCCTGGTATAACAGCACTATCCATTTTGTCACCGGGTCCCAAGGAGGACCCACAATTGTACTCTTTACAAAGCCCTGGACTGGCTTCCACTAGAAAACATTTCAACATCAACAGACTCACCTTCCTTCACATGGTTCATCTGGACAAACAGCATCTTAGCATCTCCTCTCTATTCCCTAAGTTCTCCCTTCCCGCATGACCAGAGGAGCTACAACCAATGTTTTTCAACATCCCTTTGCCACACCACCTAGCACAAAACTCCTTCACCTATGCTGGGACTAAACTCTATAACCAGCTCACCACATCGCTTCAGGCTTGTGCCTCTGCAAAAGCCTTCCAGAGCTCCCTAAAAGCCACCTACTCTCTAAACTCACCTGCACTGCCCTTCCTCCACTGGAGAAAAGTGATCCACTACCCCACCTGCTAGGACACTGCCAGGATTCTCCCTACCCACCCTCTGCGACTAGTGCCCCAAGGGTCACTTGAACCCGCTTTAAATGAAGTGTTAAATTACAGCATACCCTTTCTCTCCCCTGCCTGCTAGGTCTCTCACCTTCTACTCCCTCATGCTTATGTTATCTCTGTTAGGAATGAACTGTATGACCTAGTTGTCCACACCTAGTTTTAATGATGTTTAGCTGTATTTAAATATAAGGTCACTCTACTTGTTTGGTTTCTCAACCCTCTGCAACCCTACGCTCATATTTTATTTTATTGTTCTGTACTAGGGGATGAATTTTTGACCTAGTGTCCATATTAAGTGTCTGTGATACCTACCTGTATATATTGGTAAGCCTCTGTAGTTGTACATACATCTTTTACATACTAACATACTAAAATGCCAGCAGAATAGGCCTAACGGTCTTTGGCGTCTGCTATTTGGTCAGCCCCCACCCTGGGAGCTGACCTGCTGCCCTCGCCTTCTCTGGCTTCTCCCTTCACATTTCCGGATATTCTCGCTGCATTGGATTTGCTTCCAGAACCCTTCCCTGTACCTGTCCCACCCCTTTTGAACCCCTCCACCAGCCCCCTAGGCAGCGCATTCCATGGCTCCACCACCCTCTCAGTGAAGTAGCACCTCCTCCTTTCTCCCTGAATCTTCCCCCCTCCAGCTTCCACCCATGCCCTGTAGTGGCCCCCTCCTCCTTCCTTCGAAGCACCCTGACTGTTCCTCCCCTATTTACCCCTTCATGTACCTGAAGACCTCTATCATGTCCCCTGTCCTTCTCTCTTCTCTTTTAGTGTAAGTTAACTGTTAGAAAACTGGACGTCTGTGAAAAAAGGCATTTTCTGCTCACATACCTTTCCAGTATAAAATAAATAAACTTGAAACATGTATGGCAGGGTCCTAGTTGCTGATGATAATCCCTTTTGTACTGTGCACCACAGTTACTGCAGCTGCCTATGTCCATTTTCCAATGTAAAGAAGTTAATGCAAATAACTTGAAGAAGTGGGAAGTCCAGCAGCCACCCACACACACACTAACTCATCTGGCAGAACTGGTTCTTACACTCAGTGGTTTTTCTTTTAATAACAGTTTTTTTCAGCAGGTCAGTGGAGTTGCCATGGGTACCAAGATGGGTCCCAGCTTTGCTAATTTGTTTGTGGGTTGGGTGGAGGAACGTCTTTTTCTCTCATTCACAGGTACTGTGCCTGAACTCTACAAATGCTACATTGATGACTCTGTGGGGGCCACCTCCTGCTCCAGGGAGACCCTCCAAGTCTTCCTTGACAAGTTTACCATGGCCCATCCTTCCCTTCAATACACTGTTGAAGTATCCTCCTCTACATTGCCTTTTCTGAATATCCAGCTATCAGTACAGAACACTGGTCTGAAGACATCGGTTTATTACAAACCCACTGACTCTCACAGTTTCCTCCTCCACAGCTCCTTCCATCCTAAACATGTCAAGAATTGCCTGCCTTATTCACAGTTTCTTAGACTTCGAAGGTTATGCAGTGAAGAGGATGATTTTGCTGAGCAGACCCAAATAATGCATAGTTTTTTTATCAACAGGCGATACCCTAAAAGCACAGTGGACAGAGCCCTCTCCCGGGTCAGTAACATGCCCTGTAACCTTGACCCCCGCAGGAAGGATACTGTCACACAAGAACAATGGCGAATTCCACTAGTGCTTTCTTTCCATCAGAGCACACCTTCTCTTCACAGGATCATCACCAGTAACTTTCCCATTTTGCAAACTGACCCTAACATTGGTGCTTCCTTTGCAGAGCCACCTATTGCCTCCTACCACTGGCCACCTAACCTGCGGAATCTCCCACTTAAAAGTAGCCTACCTACTCCTAACAGTTCCTCCCTCCCAGGTACCAAACCCTGCAACAGGACTCGCTGCTACGCCTGCAAATTTATTTCCAGTGTGACCGAAATTCGGGGGCCTACATGTGTTTTTCACATCACCAAGGAGTTCTCATGCACCTCCAGGTCCTCCACTAATGTGGTGTATTGTATTCTTTGCAGGAAGTGTGCAGCTATTTACATAGGAGAGACTGGTAGGTACCTTGCTGACCATTTCATGGAACTTTACAGAGCAGTCAGGAATGATGAAACTACTAAACCCATTGTATCCCACTTTATCTCCAGGGACCACAATGTCAATGTCAAGCTGATCATCCACCTTGGCTCCCAGCAGCCCTCTGGTTTAAATGATAGACTTATTTTCCACTAACATCTTTCAGCCATCCTCTTTTTTTCCCTAAAGTCTATTTGTTTTTGTACTCATTTAATTTATTTTTCATTTTCACCATAAGTCTCCATCTCTGTCTCCTTCCCACACATTTGTCACCTTTCAGCCTTCTTACTAGGTCCTGGTTATTAATCCCCTCCTGGGGACTTCCCTAGCTCTTTCACTACCATTATGCTTTATCTTTCCTATCATCACCTTTTTGTTTCAAGATTCTCTCTTAATCTTACCATTTATCCTTCTTCTCCCTAGAGCCTCCCTTTCTTCTTTACCCATATATATATATATATATATATATCATTTTACCCTACTCTACACTCATTTTTTTTTCTATTTTAGATATTTCCTGAAGAAGACCTAAGGTCAAAACGTAGATTTTTAACTCTATTTTCTATTTTCAGCGTGCATTTAATATAACCATTTTGTTTTGCTTTTAGACCACATGCTGATGCAGCACCTTGTTTTTCTTTAATGCAAATATAGCTCCTTATCCTGCTGTTAGGCAAGATGTATGGATGAAAAGAGTACGTCTGTATGAGGAAGAGAGAAAATTATTTTATTTTACCTTGTGGTAACATAAATAAAGTTTATTAAATTTCAAAAAACAGCCATGGAGGAGGTCAGGTTGTGTTGGTCACCTTCTTGTGCCTGGGAGGACTTGCTAACTAATTTGATGAAATATGGGTGCAGAGGTATGGTGGGACTTGGGTGTCGCTGCCAGGGTGGGATAAGCGGATGGTTGATTTAACTCAAATAATGGCAAGAGGAGCTGGCAGCTGACCCGAAGGCGTGGTGGTTGTGCAGGTCACTCATCATGGGGAGATTTGTGTTAATCTTTGAAATCGTGGGTGCTGGGGGAGGAGGGTGGGAGTGGTCTCATTGCAAAGGGATGGGCGGATGGAGTTGTTTTTAATGCAACTGGGCTGGGCAGAGGGTGAGGAGTTGTTTTCCTTTTATGTTGGCTTGTGCCTGTGCACAAGCCAACATCTTCTTGATAGTAGCAGATATCAGGTATGTCAGTGTGGGCAAATGCAGGACACACTTTAGTAGGTGCATCCATCATTCCCCAATAAGCCAGCATGCAGGCGCTCACACAAGAAATATGTAAAGTGGTCAAAACTTGTAAAGAAAGTGCCACTGCAATGAGAGACAAGCTCGTCATGCAGTAGCACAATAACACGCCTCCCGATGTGCCTTACCTGGTGAAGTACTTGAATAAACATGGCAGCAATGGCTGCCACTGCCTTACACACAATGCCTACAAAGTCGACTTCAGGGGTGCACAATCCCCCTGTCAGCATGCTAAATAACCCTGCCCCCAAGATTGTGTGGCACACTGGAAGCCCCAGGGTGCCTCCTCATAATCAAATCCAACCGTCATCAGCATGTTCCGGCCCCCACCCCCATTCTGTGCCACATTGGAAGCACACCCCAGTGTGGCCAGCATCACCCCTCCAAAGTCATGGGGCACACTGGGAGCCCACCCCAGTGTGCACAACAGTTTTTCATACACCTGTAAAAGAAAACTGACCACGGTGTTCTTTTTTTTTTTTTTAATTACCCAAAGAAAGAAAGCGGTCCCTCCATGGGGTCCCTCCCCAACCATGAGTCATCCTCTGCGCACCCACCTCCCCACACCCCTTCACCCCATACTTACCTCCGGAGTCCGACACGCGATCTTCAGTAGAACATGTTGGACTCTTCAAAGCCGACCGTAAACTGAAGAAGAGCCAGTAAGCTGTATAATGGCATAAATGTTTTTTTTCAACTTACGTGGATATCTCAGCCATTTTTTTGAATCTTGCCTCCAAATTTTCAATGGGGGTGCTTGGGACCCCTCCTCATGAACACATGTACTGTTATCTCATTACTCAGCCCTGCAAGATCATTTTAGTGGTCACTGGTCAAAATCACCTTTCAGGACTGATTAATGAAACAATAATGCCACTGTTCATGAGGTGGGGTCCCAAAAACCCTATCTTGTAAATTTAGTGGAATAATTCCAAAAAATGACCGTGTTACGAGCGTGCATTGCGCAGATTTAATGCACGCTCATAACGTTGACAATTTTTAATATTTTCACTCCAGATTTTCAACATTGCCTTTTCACACCTCCTTATGAACAATACAGCTGTCTTTTTACATCCTGCCCAAAATGTGTTTTTACGTAGTAGCACAATGTACGGTCACTGTGTGAAATCAATGTTTAGGACACATTAACAAAATCACAGTGACACTGTTCATGAGTGGAGGTCCTAAAATGCCTATGTTGAAAATCTGGTAAAAAAAATACCCAAAATAATTGCATTATGGGCGTGCATTGCGCAGTTTCTAAACACACTCATGATGTCACCAATCTTTCATATTTTCACGCCAGATTTTCACCAATGTTATTTTTATACACCTCCTTATGAACAGTACAGCTGTCATTTTTCACATCCTGCCCAAAATGTGTTTTTGAACGTGTCACATAATGGCGCGGTTGCTGTGGGAAATCAATGTTCAGGCCAGATTAACAAATGACAGTGACACTGTTCATGACCGGAGTTTCCAAAATGCCTATGTTGAAAATTTGGTTAAACAAATCCCAAATAATTGTGTTACAGGTTTGATTGACGGTTTCTATGCGCTCATGACATCACCAATTTTCATATTTTCACTCAGATTTTCAACAATGCCATTTGTACACCTCCTCCCAGCGAAGTGCAGCTGTCATTTTCACATCCTGCCTGAAATGTGTTTTCACACCTGTGGTGCCAAAATGCACAGTTGCTGTACAAAATCACCTTGGCAAACAAACTCATAGTGCCACTGTTCATGAGGTGGGGTCACAAACAGCCCATGTTGAAAATTTGGAGTGAAAATACAACAGATGCCCTGGGCATTAGGGTTTCCAACCTTAGTGCCCCATCCTCTATAGACTGACAGGTGTCAGGGATGTGACTTAGTATTGCGGCTGTAATGCTCGACATTCCACCCACTCTGCAGCCAGTGACAGACATGAGGTGTGCCTTGAACTCTTCAGCCCCAATGTTCCTCATTCTCCTACACTGCACCCATGTCAGTACATTTCCTTATGGAATGGGTGAGCATAAGGCCGAAGACCACAAGGCACATCGAGGCACTTAGTTGCTCTCTGGGTGAGGGTGAGGTGAAATGGCATGAGCATTATGGCCAATGACCCAAGGCACACCCCAATGCCTGTCACTCTCAGCATGGTGGGGCTGGGGTTGACGTCAGTTCACAACTTCGCTGCCAATCCTATTGTGCATCTAACTCCTGCACTACCAATGCTAGTGCCAGCAAGCCAACATTTGGCATTGACAAATGCTTGTTTTTAGTGTTTCTTGAATATGAATAGGCATGAATAGTTCCACTATTTGCTATTCGGATATGAATAATGAATAATGCATTATTTGTGGTATTCTGGAAATGCTATTCATTACTCACACACACCTACTATGTGATAAACACAACTTTATTTCCATGGCAAGCAGCCTGAAATGGAAAAAGTTAGTGCACCCATGTAGTGATGTGGCCCTTCTTAGGTGCCCTTCTAAGTGGTCCTGATACATGACCCTTTAATTGCCCTGCTAGCCCCTTGGCTGGGTCAAAACACCCTTAAACACCCTCCTTCTGGGTGACCTTCTTATCCAGCCCTGATCAAGCCCACTGAATAATGGTTGATTCATCTGCACTTAGTCAAGCCTGCCAGGTGGCAACCTTCTACCCTGCAGTCCCACACATCAAAACAGCACAGATCCTTCTGTACTGGAAGCTGCAGCACTCTTCCCACCTGGTACCAGGAAATTACTTTATGCTTAAAGAGCTAGTGGAGCCAAAACAGGTAGACAGGAAAATAATACAACTTTTAAGTAGTAGTCAGTTGTAACTTTTTATTTCTGAAGTATTTTTCTTTTTCCTTTTTCTGATCAGAAAGCCTTCAATGTGATAATATTGTGCTGGATGCATGGAACAACTCTTAGCTTAGCAGCTGACATGTCTAACTCTACTGCCCCACAAACATCATCAGCATTATGATCTCACTGACTGTGACATCAGAGGTGAATGACCTGGCAGTCACTCACTTGCTGTTCCTAAGTAGCAGTGACGTCACAGTCACTGAGGTCACAATCCTGATGATGTAGTGTGGGGCACTACAGCAAGATATCTCAGTTGCCAGGCTAAGAGCTGTTCCACACATTACGCCTACTGACATCAGGTAAACAATCTTCTAATTAAACAAAGGGAAAAGAAAGGGTACCTCAGATATAAAATGTAATGGTTAGCTGCTTTTAAAATGTAGTATTAGTTTTAGGCAGCACACTATCCCTTTAATTGGAGCCACTCACACACTCGGGCATTAAGCATTAAATGAGTGCAGGTCCATTGTAATTGCCATGGGTTGGCTGGCACTGGTACATTTTAATTTAGAAATAAGCAGACTTTTCATTTAATTCTCAAAACCAAAAGTCAGCAATTGCTAAAATGATTCATAACCTCTGCAATATGAGCTATTTGTAATCTGGCCCAGAGGCCGAGTTGCAAATAAACTCCAACAAACAGTATACCCTTAAGTCAGGTAACCCTTGATTTTAGTCATGGTTCCCCAACTAGACAGCTCTGTTTGGGGCTCTGATCCTCTGTGGTACTTCTGGATCAGCTGGGTTCTCCCATCCCCCACCTCCCCAGACTCTCCCTCTCCACCTCTCTCAGGGGCTTGTGTCTCAGATTCTTTCTGGATGGGTCACTCGCTCTTCCATTCTTTCCCATCTCTTTCTCTTTCTCAACTGCTGAGGCTCTGGACCAACTCAGACATTTCAGCTTCAGAACTATTAATCTGATGGCAGCCCAACACATGGCTGTTGTGCCTACTATGGGACCTGGGTCAGCAGACCTGGCTTTCAGTCTCTCTGCTCCATGCTGTCTCTTTAGCACAATCACTTATGCTGACTTGCACACAATGTCCACTCGTTTTCCTCTTAGAAACTCTGTAGCTATCTTCACTATTCATTTCCAGGCAAAGGCCCACATTGGCGTAGCACCACCTCTGGACAGACAACAGACCCTGTCCAACCAAGTTCTCTCCCAGATCTGCCAGGCTTCAGCACAGTCCCTTCTTATACCCATTTTATTTGTCAGCTACCATTGGTTCACACTGCTGTTACTTCAAATCCATGACACACTGTAGGTCCAAGAAACTGTGCCTGAATTTTGGTCCTTCCCTCTCAACAGCCTTCAGAAGCTTGCTGTGAGCTTCCTAGCCTTTGATTGGCTGTCTCAGAGGTAAAGGTCAGAAAGATGGCAACATCCATGCTATCAAGGGCACTGGTCCCACAGTTGCACTCGGAGGAGGATCCTGCCCTTGTTTTTCTTGCCCCACCCCCACGGATCAGATGGCAGGGGTAACTAGTATCTTCCAGCGGTGGCAGAGCAGTAGCCACAGACCTGTGCCCTCAGTGGTGTCCATTTAACTTTAATGCATGTCTGCAGTGAAAAAAGCCACATAGCTCAGGTAGCAGTGACAAAAGTGTCTCCTGCCACCTACTCCTGGTCCCCCCTTCCACAGACGTCAGGACATAAGGATCTGAGGAGCAATTGAGTGGTAGGGTGGAGGTGGAGCAGTCTCTGAGGGCCCTCCAGGTATGCCTTGATCTTATGGAGTGTTGCAAAATGATGCATGGAACATGAAAACTAATTTGGGATATAGGAGAGGGCCAAATACTGCATCGTGGCCCATCTCCTTCCGCTACTCCACTCTCTAACACACCTGGTCCAGTTTCTGTTTATTAAGACAACCAATCATCAGTGCATCCTCATCAGATTTTCTATCATTGGAAGTTACTCTTCATAACTTTGGCGTGGAGGACAATGGGTCTGACGTGAACTGGCCTGCCTAAAATAAACTGACTAGCATGACCAGAGGATCTGCCTTAATTCTTGTTTACCTGGCCCTGTCAGTTGGGACTCAGAAAACAGGCAATCATCCTAAATTGAACTGCAAATCCTCTTGAAGCATGTTAAGTGCAGCTTGAGTCTACAAGATCCCTAAGATTTCAAGTGAGAATACTTCATACTTTAATGTCTGTTTACCCTTGAGATTAAGATCCCATTTGTTTTAATCTGCCTAGCATCTCAAGCAAGATACAGTATATTACAAGTTAAGTCATGCAAGAGAGGAGGTGGAGGAAAGTTGCAGATTCTTGTCCTAAGTCAAAGAGAAAAAATGAATGATAGCAACCTGCAGACAGGATGACCACTGCCATTACAGATGCAACAGCTGCTATGTAAAAATCTGTGTGTCTGAAAATGATGAAAAACTGCAGTAAAAAACTGGAAAACTCATATACAGTAGCAAAATAAAAACATTGTAGTTATAAATAAATGGACAGCTGCTGCATATGCAAACAACATTGATAACAGCATAAAAATGCAAAATAGAGTCTGAGTTCAAAGTTAGAGCAGCATCTATACAGACAGTGATTTGAACATAGTTTTCATCTGCTAATTATCTTTGTTCAGTTTATTTCTATTTGTCATATAGCAAAGCTATAACATAAAACATAGAATTTGTCAGCAGATATGGACCATGGCCCACCCAGTCTAACCCATTTTTCCCTGCCCTGCTCGTTCACTACTGACCCTACCTGATCTCCAGCTACCTCCACCCACCCTCACATATTTTCCAACTAAGATATCCTTATGCCTATCCCTTGTATGCTTGAAGCCTACCACTGTTTTCACCCCCACTATCTCCACTGGACAATGGTTTCAGGCATCCACCACTCTTTCAGTAAGGAAGTACTTTCTCACATCCCTCCTAAATTTCCCCCTTCCAGCTTCACTGTATGTCCTCTTATTTTCATGCACCTTCCCTGAAAAATACTCCCCTGCTGTACATTGTTCAACCCATGAGGTATTTATAGGTCTATCATGCCCCCCCCCCTTCCAGGGTGTACATATAAAGATCCCTTTGTCTCTCCTTATAGGTTTTTGGATGCAGCCTCTGCACCATTTTAGTTGTCCTCCTCTGGACAGCCTCCATCCTGTCTATGTCCTTCTTGAGATGTGGTCTCAGAACTGGACACACTACTTTAGGTGGGTTCTCACCAATGATCTCACGAGTCACAATACCTCCCTCCTTCTGCTGGTGAGTCCCTGCCTATGCACCCCAGCATCCCACTGGCCTTACCTACTGCCTTGTCATGCTGCCTTGCCACCTTGAAGTCATCAGATATTTCATTATTCCCTGGTATCTTTCCTGTTTGGTGACCATCAATACCTCTCCCTCCATATTATACACTGCCTCTGGGTTTCTGTGCCTTAGGTGCATGATTTTCACTTTTTGCATTGACACCCAGATGTCATACCTTAACCACGTCCATTCCTCTAGTTTTTTCAGGTTTCTGTACATTCTCTCCCCCTCTCTGGGGTATCCACCCTAGTGCAGATTTTGGTGTCATCTGCAAAGAGGCATACCTCCCCTTCCAGTTCTTCTGCAATGTCACTTATAAAGGCATTAAAGAGGACTGGCTCAGTAGTAAGTCTGAGATACCCTGCTGGTCACAGTCCCTTCTCATGAGTGAATCCTTTTACCACCACCCTCTGTCACTCAATCCATCGACCATTTTCTCCCAATTTACCCCGTGTTGAAGGCCTTGCTGAAGTCTAAGTAAGTCATGTCCACCGCACCAACCTTATCTATGTCCCTTGTCATCCAGTCAAAGAAATCTATCTTCGTCTAACGTTTGACATGATCTCCCCACCCTGAATTAAGTTAGCAAAAATAAATTTCTTCAAACAATAACAATTACAAAATTAGCCAACCAATATATACCTCACCTTTGAAAAAGCTCTTTTAAACAGCAAAAAATGCATTAGGGCAAGTACTACTTTTTTTTGCTAGGACTGGCTAATGCACTTTATACCATGCGCTATAAGGAATAGCATCTTTTCAGCATCTTTGCACAAAAATTGCTTTTGCACTACTACTACTATATCCTGCTGTAAGCTGTCTGCTTTATCCATTAATAAAGAGAATAAATGATGGAGCGAGCCTATGGACTGCAGTGCTTGTGCTGAAGGTACTGGAGGTATCATCAGTTTACAGATGTAAGCGACACACACATACAGGTGCCAGTTTCTTTTCTTTGCACTTTGTAACCATATCCAACCAGGCACTGTCTTATCCTTAGATGTGGTCCTTCCTTTGTGACTGTTTGCAACCCAACATTCTAGGACTCAATAAGATCTCCCTTTCTCCCTCCTTTGGCACTGGCACAAGTATGTTTAAAGATGGTGAAGCACTGACTTGTCCTGGCTCCATAGTTGAGGAGTTGAACTCGTATTTCCTACAAACCTGGAAAGTTATTGAGTAGGACTTGATGGTACAGTGCCTGTTGAGCATGAAGTCAACTAAGATAGATCTAGTTTTTCTTTAAAAACTGTTAGCTGACTGGAAGTACTCAGTCTACTTAAGGATTTGAAGCCAGATAAATCCAGTGGCTGTGACAAATTATCCCCTAAACTCTTAGCTTTTTTCTTCATCTGTCAGATTGCTTATCCTGTTAACGTACTGTTTAACTTGTATTTTCAGCTTGGACAGGTACCGAGCTTATGGAAACAATCATATGAAATTCCTGTCCATAAATCTGGTTCTTTAACTGAGTTTTCAACTACTACTGATAGAGATCTATCCTCTCAGCCTTATCCAAGCTACAGGGAAAAATGTATTCAATCAACTTAACAATTACAGTATATAAAAATGCATAATTTGATTTCTGCAAATAAACATAGGTTTATGGGTGGTCACAGTACAGAGATTGCCTTGGTTAGGTTCATGCACGCAGTCCAGAGAGCAGCTGAAGATGGCTGCCTTACTGTGGCATTTTCATGGACCTAACCAAGGCATTCGACCTTGTAGGTCATTCTTTCTTGTTAAATCATCTAAAAAGCATGGGTGTGAGTAAGCCTGCATTATATTGGTTTGGTAATCACCTTAGTGATAAATCCCAGTGTATTAACCTTTAGGCTGCCAACAGAATTAGAACGTATAGGAATTCTGGACTGATATCTTGGTCTGCGACAAGCAAGGGTTAAGTTTGGAGGGGTGATACTGTATCATCTTGTACAGGGGTTCAGTATGGGGTCCCTCAGGGCTTCGTACTGGGCCCTCTACTGTTTTCATTATTCATTGACCTTATGGGTACTGTTATTCATGACTGAGTTACTTTTATACATGGATAATGCTATTCTGTTATTTTCAAAATTCTTCTGTTGACATGATTAATATAAACCCCACAGCAGAAGGATATAGAGTACTTCAAATCTGAAAATAGAGTACAATACCTTAAATACTAAACTACTTGTAGGCCAGATAATAAGAAGGAAGGCAGGAGAGTACTTTGAGGGCAATGCAGCTGGTAAATGGCTTGCTTGGCAATTAGAAGCCAAAACAGAAGTGCATGTTCTAAGCAAAAAGATGGGGAATGGGTTGGATGACCCATCCCAAAGAAATCATAGAGGAGTTTAAGACCTTCTACCAATGGCTCTGTGCATCCAAGAGCTCCCATACTGATGGCAACATGGAAACCTTTTTCCAAAGGGTGCCTATATGGCAACTGTCTAAGAACAAAAAAACCCTAGATGCTCCTTGAATGGCTCAAGGTTCAGCAGGCCATAAGGAACCTTGCAAGAGGAAAAATAGTAGGTCCGGCAGGATCTCCATAGATTTTACAAAGTGTTTTATGAAAGAAATTGGAATCCTTAATGGGAATGATAACAGAAAGCTTGTTTGGGTGCCTGTTGCCTCACTCTGCCCAGTCGGTGACCATAGTTGTCTTACCAAACCTGGAAAGGATCCTGAGCTGTTCACATCTCCCTGCTAACAGCAAACTATAAGATCATAGCAAAGATCATGGTCACTAGGCTGAAAAGTTGCTGCCAGAATTGATACACCCAGATCAATTAGGGTTTGTCAAGGTGAGCAGGCCAAAGGCAATATATGTCACACTTTGAATGCTGTGTGAAGGTGGAGGGAAGTGAGCGGGGATTCTTACTCTGGATATGGAAAAGGCATTCATCTGGGTGGAGTAGGGGTATTTTCACCAGGCCCTACAGCATATTGGGATAGGAGACAGGTTCAGGACTAGGGTACAAACCCTATACAATAGCCCCATATTTGAGGTGCAAGTAAATGAAAACCTCACACAACCTTTCTTCCTATACAGGGCACCCATCAGGGTTGCCCCCCTCTCGTCCCTGTTGTATGTATTGTCACTCAAACCTCTGGTCGCAGCTCTAAGAGCTGACAAAGAAACTGAAGATCAAAATATCGCAGGAATTGAGCACAAGGTCTGTCATTTTGCGGATGGCCTTGAACTGTATGAGCATAGTGCTACCTAAATTAGCAAACTTGATTCAAGCTTATGGCACCATATCAGGCCACAAGGTCAGCTGGGGGAAGAGTGAAACTGTATACCTTGGAAAAAGAATGGGGCAGACAGAGGGAACCCTGCAGCTCCAGGAAGTGAACACCACAAAGGTGGCCAACTCTGCCTGGAGGGAACTTTGCAAACTACGAGGGACAACATGTTTAATATCTAAACTAGCTCTGATTTATAATAATCCATCCTTTACCCCTCAATATTAGATGGTATATTTACAAATTGGTATCAAGAAAAAAACATTCATGAACAAGGGGAGTTTCATGAAGAAGGTAAATTTATTACTTTCGAAATATTTCAGCAAAAATATAGGATCTCACAGAATTGTCGACTACAATTTCTTCAAATCAAAAATTTTATTTTCAAAAAGAATAAAAACTCATTTGAATTAAAGGATCTGGTTTTGGAAGAGACATTTTCTGAACTTGAAACAAACAAACATTCAATTGCATGCTTATATAAAATTCTAATAGAGCAAAACAGCGGGGGAGAGAGACCTAAAGATTCAAATTCCAAAAGATAAGTGGCAAGAAGTTATTAATTTATAAAGTTTAATGGTGGAAAACAACAAACTGCTTCAAGTACAATATAATACTGTACATAAAACTTATCTCACTCCAGCCCAATTGAATAAAATAGACAACTCACTTTCTGAGATATGCCAGGGATGTAATAAGTAGAGAGGGACCTTATCGCACATGTTGATAAATTGTTAAGTTATTGTGGATTTTTGGAATACAATCTTTACTCTATTTGGAAAAGTGCTGGGTTATGATTTCCATTTGATCTCGGAATTGGGATATTTGGAGTCCAAGTTGGGGCACAAGATGCATTGGTTAACCAAAAAAAAAAATTAATACAGGAATACTGGTAGCAAAGAAAAATATTTTTGTAACACTGGAAGGACACAAACTCACCAACATATATGGAATGGGTAGAACAAATGATAGATTAAGCAAGATAGACAAGGCAATCTATTTTATGGAGGAGGAATATGTAAATATGAAAGGATATGGTTACCATTTTTACAAAATTTGGCTAATTGAAATAATTCAGCAATGATGAAGAGCAAAGACTTCATGAGTTTTTACGATGACTGAAGCACCCATGCCCTGAACTGGAAAAAAGAAAAAAAAACTCCAGGAAGTGACTACATTAAAATATTTTTGTATTAGTATTAGCAGGCAACATCACATATTAGATGAATCCAATCTACCCTGGATGTGGAAAATCAAGACTGACCTGGAACAGTGGAGTGGGTTACCCCTGTTCTTGATCAGCAGAGTCAACATGCATATGCGATGTGCATATTCCCTAAATTGCTATATGTATTGGAAGCCCTGCCAATCACAATCCCACAAAGTTATTTCTAACGATCACAGCCTGTCCCACCAATTTTGTGGAGGGCAAACCAGCGAGAAAACAGGCAGCACCTTACAGGCTCCCTTTGGAGAGGGCAGCCCAGCTCTGCCCCAAATCAAGCATTATTCCTTGGCAGCACAGCTCTCCCTCCTGATGATGGGGGAAAATACTGGCCCTTGGAGACAGATGGAGGAGCAGGAACTGGGGGTAGGGTCCTTATTTGGGCAGATTCTATGCCCTGTGTTGGGAGATAAATACAAACACAAGCTTTCTAATCCATCTACCAGGATAACATTGCAGGTGTGGAATGAGATGTGCATGATTATATAAAGCATGCACCTGCGTTCTCACCAAAGGCAATCCTCTTAGAGGTTTTCAAAGGAAGGAAAGGGTATAGTGCCTTTGTGCACAATGGCCTACTGCAATGGGAAGAAAGGGATCAAAACCATTCAAGGCATGATAGGAAGAGAGATGTACTGAAACATTTGGAGAAACCTGGAGGCAGGCTGGGTTGCCCAATAACACTTTCTTTGCCTACCTTAGTATTAGAGAAATAATGATGCCAGCACAGGGGGGATTCATTGCCCCACAGCTATCTCATAGAAACATAGAAACATAGAATTTGACAGCAGATAAGGACCACTTGGCCCACCCAGTCTGCCCATTTCCCAACCTACTGGATAAGCTGCAGATCCTAGTTAACCAGCAGCCTACTTCTTCCTACCCCCACCCCTAGAATTGCCTTATGACTGTCCCATGCATGCTTGAATTCCACCACTGATTTTGACTCCACAACCTCCTCCAGAAGGCCGTTCCATGCATCCACAACCCTCTCTGTGAAAAAATACTTCCTTAAATTACCTCTGAGCTGCCCCCTATCTTCAAATTGTGCCCTCTTGTTCTTGCACACCTCTTTTTGAAAGATGCTACCCTCTTGGACTTTGTTGATTTCCTTGAGGTACTTGAATGTTTCTATCATGTCCCCCCTCTCCCTCCTTTCCTCAAGGCTCTACATATTAAGCTCCTTTCGTCTCTCTTCATATGTCTTCCGGTGCAGACCCTGCACCATTTTAGTTGCCCTCCTCTGGACAGCTTCCATCCTGTCTATGTCTTTGCGGAGATTGGGTCTCCAGAACTGCACACAGTACTCCAGATGGGGTCTCACCAGCTGTCTGTACAGAGGGATAATAACTTCCTGTTTTCTACTGGTGATGCCTCTCCCTATGCATCCCAGTATCTCCCCAACCCTCCTTGCTGCCCTCTCACATTGTTTGCCCACCTTTAGGTCATCTGATATGACTAACCCCAGGTCCCTTTCCATTTTTGTTGTTGTTAGTATCTCACCCCCCATTGTGTACTCTTCCCCTGGGTTTTTGTTTCCCAGGTGCATTACCTTGCACTTCTTAGCATTGAATCTAAGCTGCCATACATTTGACCATTCCTCTAACCTTGCCAAGTCCCTTCTCATCCTTTCCACCCCACCCTGTGCATCAACTCTGTTGCAGATCTTTGTGTCATCTGCAAAGAGACATACTTTTCCTTCCAGTCCTTCTGCAATGTAAGCATATAAAGACATTGAAGAGGACAGTCTAATACTGAACCCTGTGGTACCCCACTAGTAACCCTCCTTTCTTCTGAGTGGACTCCATTTACTATTACTCTCTGTGTCCTATTCTCCAGCCAATTCTTTACCCAGGCTGTCATCTTGAGACCCACTCCCAGGCTGGCTAACTTGTATATTAATCTTTTGTGTGGGACTGTGTCAAATGCCTTGCTAAAGTCTAGGTGAGCCATGTCCACAGCCCCTCCTGATCTACTACTTTGGTCACGCAGTCAAAGAAATCTATCAGATTCGTCTGGCATGACCTTCCGCTGTGAATCCATGCTCCCTAGGGTCCTGTGCCCTCTGGCCTCTAGATATCTGACAATTCTTTCCTTCAGAAGTGATTCCATCATTTTCCCTATCACTGAGGTTAAACTAACAGGTCTGTAGTTTCCTGCTTCTGCCTTGCTCCCACTTTGTGAAGGTGAATCACATCTGCCCTCCTCCAGTCCTCAGGTACCACCCCATCCTCCCATGATTTGTTAAAAGGGTAGTCAGTGGTGTCACTAGTTCTACCCTTAGTTCTTTTAAATTCTAGGATGAATCCCATCAGGCCCCATTGCTTTCTCCATCTTCAGTTTTAAGAGTTCTTTCAGAACCCTTTCTTCTGTAAATGGGCTGGTATCAACTTCTGTATCCAGAGTGTTTCTACTGTTTGTTTTATTTTATTTATTTATTTATTTAGCTTTTGTTGACCGGGTAAGTGCACTAGACAAATCCTGCCTATTTTCAGGCACGACCCGGGGGAGGGGGATATAGATGAATGCCAACTGACCTTGAACCAGATTAAGCTGTTGGTGGTATTTTTAATGAATGAGGGAAATTTGGCTAGGATGTTTATGTACCTGGCCTGTTTATGTACCTCCCCCTCTTCATTTGTAAATACTGAGCAAAATATTTGTTTAGTATCTCTGCCTTTCACAGTCTCCCTCTGCCCACCCTCCCTCCCCTTTATTAAGCATCACTATCCCTCCTTGGTTTTCCTTCGCTCCCTGATGTACCTATAAAAGGTTTTATCCCCCTTCTTAACCGAGTTGGCTATCTTTTCCTCGGTTTGAGCCTTTGCTGTTCTGACTGCCTTCCCAGCCTCCTTTTGCTTTAACTGATACAGGTCTCTGTCCTGCTCCTTCTGCGATTTCTTGTACTTCCTGAATACTTTCTTTTTCTCTTGAACCTTCACTGCCACTTCCTTTGAGAACCATAGTGGTTCCTTACATCGTTTTGTTTTGTTTATTTGCTTCACACAAAGGCTCGTTACCTCTGTGATGGCAGTTTTTATTATTCCCCATTGTTCTTCCACCCCCCTTTCTGCCCATTTGCTAGTGCATTCCTTAGGCACTCACCCATTTTGGCAAAGTCAGCCCTCCTAAAGTCCAGTACTTTTGTCTTTGTATGGCTTGACTCTATTGCTGTGTTTATTGTAACCATACTGTTCGATGGTCGCTAGTTCCCAGATGGCTACCCACTCTACATCTGTGATCCTCTCTCCATCTCCATTTGAGAGAATCAAGTCTAATATTGCTCCCTCTCGAGTGGGCTCCAGTACTAGTTGTCTAAGGCATGCTCCCTGTAGGGCATCTAGAATAACTCCACTCTTGAGTGGCAGATGCAACTGCACTCCAGTTAACATCTGGCACATTCAGATCACCATCAGCAATATCTCCCTTTTCTGCCATTCTAAGTATACTTTCTATCATTTCCTTGTCCATTTCCTCCCCTGAGAGGGTCTGTATCTAACCCTGTGCGGATTGTGGTGCCATTGCCTGTCTCCAAATTTACCCACAGTGCTTCTTCTCCTCCCTGTTTACCCTTTTGTTCTGTTGCTTTTATTCCTTCCCTTATGTAAAGCTACTCCTCCTCCTCCTTCTCTTTTACCCTCCTTGTCCCTCCTGTAGATAGTATATCCTGGTATGTTTACGTCCCAGTCATGGTTTTGTGTGTACCATGTTTCTGTGACTGCCACAATATCCAGATGTTCCTCCTCCATCAATGCCACTAATTCAGGAAGCTTGTTACCCAGACTACGGGCATTGGTACTCATTGCTCTCCATTTTTTGATGGCTTTACCTTCTGTTGCAGCATCCTCCACTGACCGTTCTACCTTGGTCTTTTTCTCATTTAGTACCCTGTTTTGAAGGGAGAGGCTGGGATTTTCCTGCTGCTTGTCAGTGCCTCCCCCTTTGACTAGTTTAAAAGCTTGCCAATGAAGTATTTAAACCAATTGCTCAAAAGACTTGTTCCCTTCCTGGACAGATGCAGACCATCCTGCCAGTATAAGCTGGTGTCCCTCCAGGTGGAACCCCAGTCCCCAATGAAGCCAAACCCCTGTGCTCCACACCATTTTTTCAACCATTCATTAAGCTGCATGGTGCTAATTACCCTCGCCTCCCCCATGCCTTTGACAGGCAGCACCTCTGAGAAGGATACTGTGTGTGCTACTTGTCTTAGGCCCTCCCAACTCTGCAATGTCCTCCTGCACTGCTCTAATCTCATGATGAGCCAAGTCATTTGTCCCTAGGTGGACAATTACATCCAGCTCAGACTCCCTTGCAGCTGTTCTCGTGATCCTGAGGATGCGCTTCCTGTCCCTCAAGTCATGGCACCAGGCAGGCACCTTACTTCAGTTTTCCCAGCTCCCCAGTTCTATACCCTAATAATGGAGTCCCCACCAGGGCTGCTTCCTTTCCCTTTGGTGTCCTCTGCCTCCTTCCTGTGGGCCTCCCTTGTGACAGTTGTCATCAGTCTTCTCTGCGGGTGCATCCATAGGGGAGCTATGCTCCCCCAGAATGGTGTATGGATTGTGAGGTGGAACAATTGACTGGGTGTGCCTCTGTTCCACCATCCTCACCCTCCCTGAGCCCACTGTGGTCCAACTGCTGTGCTTTCTTCGCAACCTCTGAGGTAGTGGTGGTGGCACTAGTGCTCCCTGGATGGGGGAGGTTCCCTTCCTACTGTCCAGTGTGGCCTGGGGGAAGGTTTCCTTACTACTGTCCAGTGCGGCCTGAAGACTGGCAACTTCCTCCCTCAGGGCAGATAGTTGTCTGCAAATAGGGCAGCATCTCAGCCTCCAGAAAGACTCCCAGAAGACTGCTGCCCACAGCCATTACATTGCACTACTCCCCACATGTTTATCTACTTTTGTGTGTGTGTGTGTGTGTGTGTGTCCGTGCATATGTGATTGGTTATATAGAAATATAAATATTATACAATGTGTATGCTTATATTGTCAGTGCAGTGTGCTAAGGAGGATATGACAGTGATATGCACCTTGCACTCTTGAGAATGATGTCAGAACCTTAGGTATAAAGAACTATTTCCAGGGTGGTTGGGGTGAGGATGGGCAGGGTTGAGCCTAAACTGTGCCCTCATGAAACAATCAGCTAAAAGCTCTCGACCACCACTGCAATGAGTGCCTTCCTGTCAGCAAGATACCCTACACAACAATTTGACAGAGAAAATACCCTGCTAATCAAACAGAGAAAATCCAGACATCCAAGTCAGACACAGGTAAACCTCTCCAGCCCCAAAACAGCCTGGTGGTTGTTAGCCACAAAGGCAAATCAAATATGCAGTTATTTCAGCCCTTCTGAAGATGCTGACAAGATAAGCAGTTTTGAAAACCCCTTCCTGAATTAAAAATTAAAATAATTAAACACAAAGCAATACCACTGTAAAAGTGAGGAAAACTTCTCTCAGATGTAAGCAAGAGAGAGAGAGAGATAAGTTACAGATACCTAGTCCAATATAGTATATCCCACGCAGCTTCTCAGTTGTTTCAAAGCACACCCAGTACACAACTTGGAAGAAGATGGACTTCATGGAGTTCTCCATGGAGAACTTTATTTTCCAGCCCCCCTCCTGGAGTGAAGCCCTTGTCAGCATTCTATAGATTGATCAGTTGTGGGACCCCTTCTCCAGTGGTGACTGCAGGGAAGCATGAAGAAATATTTGGATGTGGAAGTCACTAAAGAAAGCTGGGGCAGAGTGCTAAGACACGCAAGACTGTGTGCAAGATCTAACAGGCTGCGGCAGATTCAACATAACTAACTGCATAGAACCTATCTGTACCCAGCCAAGCTGTATAGAATGAAATCTAGTATCAGTGAGATGTGTCCGAAGTGTGGCAAGGATGTGGGCACTGTTTTACACATGGTATTGGAATGTCCCAAAATAATGTAATTCTGGGATGGAGTACACAAGGTCGTGGAAAAAGTGACAGGGCATATGCTGCCAGGTCGCCTAATGGAGCTATTACTGGGGGATGAATCTAGGGACTTCAGTGAAACATATTGGCCTCTTTGGGACCATGCTTTAATAAATGCGAGGAAAACTGTTGCACAATCTTGGGCTAGGGTCACCCCACACACACACACGAAGTAGCACACTGGGCACAATTAAAACGTATTGGATTGCATGCAGTTGGAAAAAGCACAGATGCAAGCAACTGGAGAGGGGGGGAATGTTTGTAGATATATGGAACCCAATCCTCTCATCTCTCAAACAGGGTGACCTAATGGGATAGCACTCCTATTGGGGATTGCACAATATGAGACAACAACATTAAGTCCAGTCCGTTGTCATTCCTATAACACATAGGTACTGGTAGCCAGCAAACAGGGTGGTGTAATAATGGCACACAGACTAAGGACAACGTATTTACTCTCCGTGTGTTAAGAGGGAATTAACCAGATCAAATTAAATGTATTAAACTTGTTATATGTGTTAAAGTGCATCCATCTGAATGATAAGCACTGTATGGAAAGTCTGGTACAACCTGCCGAAAGTTTGAAAATAAAGTTGAAAAAACATGATTAATATAACTCTGACTCATGAATTTGCCAAAGTACAGGAAATTACTTTATTATAACAGTTTGGTCTTAAATAATTCTAAGACAAAAACAATGTTAATCGGTACTGTACCAAAGATAAAGAAATTTTCTTTTTTTCTGTACAAGTTTTTTTTTCTGCTGCAAGTGATGTGGGCAGGATCTCAGCTCCGTCCCCACCTCCTCATGCCTAACATTCACCATACCTGACCACCATGCCCAAGATCCCCCATGGATTCCCCCCATGTTGGGGCTGGAAAGGGGAAGGCTGTCCTTGCCCACCCGCAGACATACGTCCAGCTTGTGGGCAGGGTGGTCAGCAGATTCCGAAGGGTGGAGGTAGTTAGGCAGGGCATCATGTAGCCAACACCAGCCTGGTGACTTTCTCCAGGGTTCCCCTGCTGTAACAGCACATCAGAATGTGCACGTGGAGGCATGCACACCCTGCAGGATCACAACCCCTCCCTTTGAGCCACTCATGTCTTCACCACCAGTAGGCCTCCACCTGGTGATAGTCAAGGGCTGAGACAATAGGTCACCCCTCCCCAGGACAGGAGAGCAGCCCCTGGGATGCTTGATTCTCTCCCACCCTGCCAACCCCTGGCAACCTGTGGTCATTCACAAACACAGGTCACCGGCACACAGAAGGTGAGGCAATCAATGCCTCAGCCTTTCATGCCACCAGACCAGCTTATAAAAAATGTTCTGCTGATTTCAATGTTCATGCCTTGGATGGTGGTTTGCTTGATCACGTTGATTCTTTTAAGTATCTTGAGGTTATATTCGGCACAGTTCTCAATTTCTGTCCTCATATGAATAAAATATCAGATAAAATGTATTCAAAAATAGGTACATTGTATTGAATTAATAACTTCTCATTAAAATAAACTTGATTATCAATAGCAAAACAAAATCTTTTATCATTGTTGAATTATGCTTCCATAGTTATTGATACTTTTGGCACCATATAATCTCTTTGTACCTTCTGAATGCTACCTTTTAGCCTTAACCTTTTTAGGCACTTCCCTTGGGAACCGTAATGGTCTATTTTTATGTTTGCCCTTGTGCTTGCACAAACCAAACATATTGATATGATAGTGGATTTTGAGAGGTGTGTCACTGTTGGTCCAATGCAGGGCAATCTGCAAGGGGCTCGACAGTGTCAGACCAATCATCTGCCAGACTGATCATGACACTATTCTGTTCTTACTGAACAGAAACTTTTGTGCAGTTCAAAGAAAGAGCTGCATGAATCGTGGTGTGAATCTTTCCTTTGATCTGCACAATGCTGTCCAGCAAGCAACGCTGATCAGCGTCATGATCAGCCTGCTGTGGTCCTCTACCCCATGCAAAAACAATCCCTCCCACCCCTTCCTTCTTAATTTTCCAGTACTGCAGTGCCCAATCCCCAGTGCAGGCTAGTACCCCCCACCCAACCCATTTTCACTGTGCGACACCAGGGAGCCCACCTCCAGTATCACCAAACATAATACAAACACTGGGGTGCCCAATGCCTGAAATAAAGAAAACCATCTCTCAGTCCCTGCCACGACTTTCTTCTTAATTTTCTGACACCAGGGTGCCTAATCCTTGATGACAACTAGTGTCCCCCACCCTGCCCATTTTCATTATTTGACACTGGGAAGCCTGCCCCTGGTGCCATCAGACATAACACCAACACTGAGGTGCCCAGTCCCCAGTGTCAGTAACTGAAATAAAGAAAACCATCACTCATAGTTTTTATTTTTTGATACACCATGTAAAAAGGAAAACAACTCATCAATGTCTGTTGCTGCCATCAGCCCACCATTGCCATTCCCCCCCAACTGACTCATTCACTCAAAACCGACCACACTACAACCCCCAACCTTTACTTACCTACCAAGGTCCAATGCTGTAATCCTCTCTGGACCGGAGACATGTTTCCCTCTTCAACACTGGACTGGGAACTGAGGAAATCAGGTATGTGGTTCAATGTATTTCAATGGGTTTTGAATTTGTCCTCATAACTTGCTTATTTTTTATATATTTTCCCCAATGTTTCCATTCAGCCTTTTAGGACCCCACCATCTTGAACAAGGGCAGCAAAATTATGCAGATCTGTCCTGACAATTGATGTTTTAGTTGCTGTGTGAAATCACCTTTCTGGCAGGATTTGAAAATGTTCTCTGCCCTTGTTCATGAGATGGGGTCATAAGAAGTCTATGTTGAACATTTGGGCTAAAATATTAAAAAACAACAAAGTTATGACTGTGCATGGAAATTTTTCAATACACGCTCATAACCTTAGTAATTTTAAATATTTTTTTTTTTTTTTGTATATAAACATTTTATTGAAAATTCTCAGAAATTTCAAAACAGTGAATAATTTTCAATATTTTGACCCCACATTTTCAACATAGCCATTTTTTGAAAACCTGTTCTCCTGAAGTCCAGGGCCCTTGTCCTTTTGAGCGGTTTGCTTCTACTGCTGCCCTCATGCTGAACCGCACTATATGATGATCACCAGTCTCCAGGTGGGCTCCCACCTTGACTTCTGCAACACTGCTCCTGTTAGTGAGCACTAGGTCCAGTATTACCCCATCATGAGTGGGCTCCTGACTGTTGCCTGAAAAGCACCCTGTAGGAGTCTAGGATGTCCCTGTTTCTAGCCGAGGCTGAGGTTGGAAAGCTCCAACCTACATCCAACAGACTGAAGTCCACCACCAGAAAACCTCCCGTTTTTACTGCCATTGTTCTAATTGGTCCCCTCAGTGCCTTATCCAGTTCTTCCTCCTGTGTTGGAGGTTTGTATAGCACCCAAGTGTGAATAGAGGCCCTGGCTCCTGTCTCCAGGGGGACCCATAGTGCCTCCAACCCTTCCTGTTCCACCTGGTTTCCCTGCATTTCCATCACTTCAATGCCCTTCTTTACATACACCACCCCTTCTCCCTTCCTCCTGACCCTGTCCTTCATAAACTGAGTATAGCCTAGTATGGCAATGTTCTAGTCATGGTTACCTGTGCACAATGACTCAGTAATGGCCACAATATCCAGGTCAGCCTCCACCACAATGGCCTCCAGTTCTGGAATTTTATTTCCAAGACTCCCTTGCATTTGTGCACATGCCTTCTATACCCTTTTCTCATTTTGCCTAATGTTCCCCTTCTTTCCCTTTTACCCTGCCTACTTTTCCCTCTCTTTCACAACTTCTATTCCCAGCCCCTTGTCTACTGCCACTTTGTCAATTTCTTGTTTCTTATAGCAACAAAAATTTACAAAATGCATACATACAAACTGATAACATAATAATTAGATAACAAGGAGGTTTAGTTAGGCTGCCCAGATAATGTATTCACAGCACCATTCACACTCCAATAAAAGGTCAAGTATCTGGTAGTTAACTGTGTCTGGGTGCATCCTCTCTGGAGCAAATGTTAAGGATAGCTGAAGGACTATCTGGAATTTATAATCATGGTATCCCAGTTTTGTCTGTGTAAGCCACATTAGTAGTGCTGTGCAGAAATAAAATTCTACCAGCATGATTACTGTAAAAGTCAGAATTTTGCCTCCACGAAATTTCAAAATGCACTTTGGCAACTTTCACATAATTCCAAATTAGAACAGAGGGATGAATGTATGAATTGCAGATTAATGTAATAACCTGCAAAAAGAAATTCTGCATAACTGATCACTAAATTGCACGTATTATGGATTGATTCGGAATACCGTGAAATTTCATTCTGCAGTTCATGTGTATTGTTATGAAATTCAGCCAGAAAATTGCACAGAATGGGGTAAAAATTCACCAAACAAAATTAAAGAATTTTGATTTTGCTGAAGTCAAAATTTCAGAAAATTTCATGAGGTTTGAAAACATTTTGCAAAACATACATATCTGTGGGGTAACTGAAACCTGGTTCAAAGATGGGGATTGGAACACAGATATACCAGGATAACTCAAAATATGTAAGAACACAATTCTAATAAAAGGGGGCGGTGTTGCATTATACATACAGAATTCCTTAACAGCTTTTGAATTTAATCAAAATGAATTAAAAAATGAATCCATTTGGGCCAAAATAAGCAGACTTTCTTTAATATTGGTCTTATTTATCGGGCACCCAACACAGTCCAAGAACAAAATAATAATTTGATAGCTGAAATAACAAATCTCAATATAAAAGAGGATATGTTACTCATGGGAGACTTTAATAGTCCAAATTTTGATTGGCAAAGGTGCTAAAGGTACTAATACCTTTGAAAACCAATTTATTGATGCTACAGTCATGCAGAACCTAGAACAAATTATTGATAGTCCCACCAGAGGGAATAATATTTTAGACCTAGTATTCACTAACAATGCGGACCTTATCGAGAATGTTGAGACAATGGCACCCTTAGCTGATAGTGACAAAATCATATCCTTCTGGAATATAAAGTAAAACATAATACTAATAAAGGAACAACTACAATATTCAACTATAACAAAACAAACTTCAAAAGGATTAAAAATTATTTAAATAGCTCGGACTGGTGAAAAGAACTGGGGGGGCACATGTCTCACTGAAACATGGAAAACTATAGCAAACCATATTAATTTTTGCATTAAAACATGGGTACCTACTAGACAAAAATATATTAAATGAAGGAGAGTACCTGTTTGATGGACCAACAAACTAACCAAATTAGTAAAGAGAAAGAAAATATACTATAGGGCCTATAAAAGAAAATAACTACAGAAAATTGGCAAAAATTTAAAAATATTGCTAAAAATATTAAAACACTAATTAAAAAAGCTAAGCAGACCATGTAACTTAAATTGGTGAATAAGGTCAAAGACAACCATAAGAAATTCTTTAGTTATATAGGAAGTCTTACAGGAAAACAGCCCTCAATAGGCCCCTAAAATTGGAGTTCGGGTTTTAACTGAAGAAAGATATAGCAATGGAATTTAATTTATATTTCCTTAGTGTGCATAATCCTACTAGCCTTACTCAACAATATATTGGTTTGAATGGTAACGAAATAGAGTTTCAAATAAATGACATTACTGATAGTATTAATAATCTTAAGACCAATGGTTCTCCTGGACCAGATGGTATCACACCTGGCTTCCTAAAAATGGTGTTTCAATTCACAGGGTCATTAACAGTCCTATTTAATAGATCTGTCTTGATAGGAAATGCCCTTGATGAATGGAAAATGGCAGACGTGATACCAATTTTCAACGGGGAAAAGGACTGAGGTAGAAATTACAGACCCATTAATTTGACTTCAGTCATAGGTAAACTTCGGAAAAATTAATTCAAAACTATATTTCTACACACTTATTAAATAAGGGCCAAGTAGATCAACCCAACATGGATTTATTTCTGGAAGATCATGTTTATCAATTTAATTAGTTTCTTTGAACCAGTCAGTGCAGCCTTAGATAAAAATATCCCAGTGGACATCATTTTTCTTGATTATTCAAAGGCTTTTGATAAAGTCTCCCACAGAGTGTTAACAAACCAGCTTGTTAAAATTCAATTAAATAACAATGTCATTAGATGAATCTTTACATGCTTAAGTAACAGGATCCAGCAGGTGACCATTAAAGGACATTCATCGGCCTGGGGGTGTGTCACCAGCGGTGTCCCACTGAGATCAGTGCTGGGTCCAATACTGTTTAATATTTTGATTTCATCCCTACCTTGCTCTAACAGAGTATGGGTTGGAAAATATGCTGATGATTGCAAACTGGGATGTTTGATAAAAGATCAACAGGATGCAAGATCTTTACAAAGTACTTTGACTGATAGAGTAAACTGGGAAGAGGAGAATGAAATGTACTTTAATCTAGATAAGTGTAAAGTGGTGCACTTTGGGGGAAAAGTCCCATGTATACATATCAAATAAATGGCATCACATTGTCAACAGTTAAAGAAGAAAAAGACCTGTGAGTAATTGTTTCTGATGATTTAAAGTTTGATACCCATGCATTAGTCACAATTAAAAATGTAAAAACTAATGGGATGCATATTGAGTAATATCAATTAAGACCAGAGAGGTTGAGGTGGTGGTCCCACTGTACAATGCATTGGTGAGACCCCATATGGAATACTGCTCTCAGTTCTACGCCCCCTCCTCCAAGAGGACTCAGATATTATATGAAAATATACAAAGAAAAATGACAAGATCTGTAAGACCCACTAAGAATTTGAGTTATGGAGATAGGTTCCTTAAATTAAACTTTTACTCAATAAAATATAGGCAGGAAAGGGGTGATCTTTGTTTAGTATATAAAACCCTACAAGACCCTTATATGACAGAAACCCTCGGGTTTAGAAGGAATCCAGGTATTACCACTACCAGATCCCATAAGCTGCAATTAATGGGGGAATCAAATAACACAATTAAACAAAGTAACTATTTAGTAACACTATTACACCCAGAGGGTGATAACAAAATGGAATATGTTGCCAAGTTATGTCACAGATAGTCCCAACATGAGTACTTTTATGGTTATCCTCGACAACTATATAAAATATAAGAAATTTCAGTTCCACCAATGAATTGGTGGCGAGTTCACTAAAGGGCCATATGCTCACTGAGCTTGTAACCCACTATGAAACTATGAAACTATTCAAATTCCTAGTTTCTGTCCAGCACTACATGGACCATAAATATGCTAAATGAATTATTAGCAAGTTGAATCCGATGGCAAAGTACTAAAAAGAGAACTGTTGTCACAAAAGCCCATTTTATATGTTGTAGACTCATGGCACCATAGAATTTGTTGCAAGAAAATGGTTTGTTGGTCCATTGTGTCTGCGGCTGCCCATTCCTACCTACTGTAACTAATGCTTATTAAGAGAGCCCTAGAAGCTCCTCATTCCCCATGTCCTCTACCTTTCTGGTGTGCTCTTTACCAAGCCCTTGTATCTGTCCCACCCTCTTTTGAATCCCCCCACTTATTTTGTGTAGATCATCTCCTCCAGCAACCTATTCTGCCCTTCCACCACCCTCTTCTTGAAAAAGTACTTCTAGAAACAATGAAATACAAATCACACATGCCACACAATGCAAAGCATCATGGACTGCATATGAAAATCACCACAGAATGTTATGCTGGTTCAACTTTAAGCAGAATTGCATGGTGCCAAAAGGCCTCTCGCTCTAGAAACAATGGATTATTAAAGTCTGGGTGTATCATGTGAGTTCACTCACTGGCAATGAGACAGGCCAGCAGGGCTGTAGAGCAAGGTTGGCAACAGATAGCAGGGGTACCAAGCTATGTGTAGTAGCAATAGAATATTACTTGTCAGTGTAATTTTGGTGGTTGGGAGAAGTGGCCTGTAAAGTGAAGTAA
The DNA here is from genome assembly GCA_016271365.2 of Neoceratodus forsteri. Lineage (NCBI taxonomy): Eukaryota > Metazoa > Chordata > Ceratodontiformes > Ceratodontidae > Neoceratodus > Neoceratodus forsteri. The sequence continues at coordinate 1,423,713,876 of CM057455.1, forward strand.
TTAAGTCAACATGAAGGGTAAGAGGAGAATGTTCAACCTGAACAGATTAATAGAGGTGTGCAGCAGACACCTTGGTTCTTCAAACTCACCTTGTTCTCTCCAGCACCTACAACTCTTCGCAGTTCAATACCAAGCTGATGATCAGATCTATGTGGTAAATGGTCAGACAAAAATCTAATTAAAAATGATGATAAAACAAACAAGAGTTAGCTGTAGCCACAACTACAACTGAATTGTGTAATCTTAGTGGTAGTGTTTTAAATTTGGGTAATAATGAGTATGTCCCAGTCCATACACTAGGGCCCAACAGTCCAAAACAAACCACTCCGACACTGTATTATTAAACATTCCTTCCTCACTGTAAGGAAACCCTGTGAAACTCTCTAGCAGCCATCTCAAGTCCACTACCCTTTCCACCCAATCCTTAAATCCTCCTCTCGAGCAAAATATAACTCAAAACGAACAGTAGTTCCATATTGTCCTTCTATGTCCTCATCTTATCGTATGGCTTCTTGGTCAGAATGACAGTTAGTTTGTACACCCTTTTTGCTTTGATGGACTTTTCCGCAAAGCACTACTGAGATATATTTATTTATTTATTTATTGAATTTTGATGACCGGGTTGGCCCACTGGGCCCACGAAGGTCCCTTTTTCAGAGGCGACCCGGGGAACAGAAGCAATACAATACATACAATCAGGTGATACAGGGTTGCGAGAAGTAGACAAGATAATGAGGATAACAGTACAGGCAATTATTCAAATCATAGACCATAAGTGCAACACTTGAAAGATTTAAGGATTTAAGGCATGATTTAATGTAGGTTAAGGTGAGAAGAAAGGGGGGGATGGGTGTTGTGATTAGGATCAGGGGTGATTATCCTATACCCTCACAGTAGCATGAGCCTGTCTTGAGCAAATGGGACTTAAGCCTAGTGTGAAAGATTGGTAGAGGGCTTCCTGTACTAGAGGTTGGAGAGTGTTCCACAGTTTAGGGGCTATGAGAGCAAAGGAATTGCCTCCCTTGTGAGTCTTGATTCTGGGGATTGCCAGTAGGGACCGACCTGAGGTCCTGAGCATTCGCGGGTTAGGCTTAGCCATAATTATTCCTGTTAGGCTCGGTGGGGCCGCCGGGTTCTGCAATTTGTATGCATGGCAGAGCAGGGGATACTGTAGACGAGCCTCAAAAGAAGGCCATTGCAGCTGGGCTAGTGAGATGCAGGGGTGGCTTCTTGGTTGACACATTGTCGTAAACCTCATGACCTTGTTGTACAGGACCTGAAGCCTGCTAACTTTGCCCTTTGTCATGCCCTGGATTACCGGGGCAGCATAGGTTAATGTGGATAGGAGGACACTGGAGGTGATTGCTCATCTAGCCTCTGGGATAAGTTGTTTTCTTAGCCTGTATATGGTGCCAAGTTTGACGTGGATAGACCTTGTTACCTGGTCAACGTGAGGCTTAATGGTGAGACCCTAGTCAATAGTTAGCCCTAGGTATTTTATGTTGTCAACTATGTCTATTCGTTTATCCCAAAGGGTAGTAAGTTTTAGGGAATTGGTCCAATCCTGGCCAAGGAATCTAGAACTAAACAGCATGGCTTTTGTTTTGCTGCATTGAGGATCATTCTGTTTGAAGTGAGCCAGGTCTCGAGTGTGTTTAGGTCCCCTTGTAGGAGAGGGCCCAGATCATGTGGTGTGGACCTGGCTCGGAAGATGACAGTATCATCTGCATATTGAACTACTGAGCTAACCCACAGTGCAGGTTTAGGTAATTTGTGATGAGAGAGAGAACAAGAGGGCCAAAACTGAGCCCTGAGGCACACCCTCCTTGATGGGTAAAGGGGCAGAAAGCTCTCCCTTCCAAATGACCCTCTGGGAGTGGCCTGAGAGGTAGCTCTTGAACCAGTGTAGGGCCTGGGCATCAAGCCCAATGTCTTAAAGCTTAGTAAGAAGAAGACTGTGGTCCATAAGGTCAAATGTCTTGGACAGGTCTATGAAGATAGCACCCGTCGACATGCCCTCATCCATTGCCCTGAATAGGTCCACTGTGAGTTTGATGAATGCCATGTCTGTTCCATGGTTTGCCCAAAAGCCATGCTGTGAAAGGGTTAGGATTTGGTGGAGCTCCAGGAAGTCTCTCAGTTGCCCATAAACTAGTCCTTCTTGCAATTTGGCCAGGGTACACAGCAGGAAGATGGGCCTGTAATTGTCAATTTGTTCACGAGAGCCACCCTTGTAAATGGGGACCATGTTGGCAGTCTTCCACTGGTATGGAATGTACCCTTCAAGTAAAGACCTGTTGATGATCCAGGTCAGAGGTTTGGCCAAGGACAGTGCACCTTCCTGGAGTAGCCTTGGGCTGATTCCATGTGGGCCACCAGAGCCTTTGTGTTTGAGGGCTATCAGAAGTTTATGGACCTCGCTCACCTTGACCATTCTCAGGAGAAATTGGGGTCTGTTCAGACAGGGGGATTCATCAAAGGTCTGTACAGGCATGGGTGTTGGTAGCCCTACCTTGTATGCATCAAGGTTGGTGAAGTAGTGGTTGATTGCTGAGGCTATAAGCTGGCAATCACTGATACACTGTCCTTGTGCCTCAATTTGACCTTGGAGTTGCCCTTAAGCAGTTCATTGATTTGTGTCCAGAAAAGCTTAGGGTTCCCCAGTGTGGATCATTGGAGGCGGGTTATATACTCCTTTTTGGCAAGTTTGATGTCTAGCTTACATTTATTTCTTAGGGTTTTGTAAGTAACCAGGTCTGCAGGAAGGTGGGAGAGCTGGAATGTCTTCCAAGCCTTATATAGATAGTGTTATTTGGCCCAACAGATGCAGAAGCAGGATGAAGATTCTGCACAGTATGATCTGACTTAGGGCTACTGTTCTAAATGAGATATTTATATATTTGTAATTTTTGACCAGGAAAGGTACATTAAGCTAATACATTTTGTTTCCATGTCGTCCTGGGGTGGAGGGTTGCTTGGACCTGTTTTATTGATGTATGTTGTCTATGACACTGGGAAACTCTTGCACTCTACATCAGTAATTGACATGGGATCTTTTATTTTCACCTGGACAGTGACCAGAAATGCAGAAGTGACCTCGGTTTAATGTCCCATCTGAAGGATGGCACCTCACCAGTGTAGCATCCTCCTCATACTGCACTACAGCAACAGTTCTGGGTATGACCTCAAATGCCTTGTGGGGTTAGAACCCATGACCAGCCAATCTTCCAGCCCCAGAGGTGAGTGTGCTACCTTCTGAGCTACTGACACTGTTATATAATTAGGTCAAGGTAGTGTAATAAAGTTTGGGTGGGGAGAATGGTGGGACTAAGATGGATAGGGTTGAATTGACTCTGGGTCATTCGTGGGCAGACTGGGTGGGCCAAGAGGTCCTTACCTGCCAACAAATTCTATGTTTCTATGCAAAGATGTTAAAAGACCTGCTTAATAATAAAAGTTGCTTGCTGCCAGTGAGTGGTAAGTTAAAAGCTCCAGTATCCCACCTGTGCACACAAACCTACCACCCATGCCTATAAACACACATGTGCATGCATACACACACACACACACACACAGACAAATATACACGCACACACACACACACACACACCTATCCACCCATGGATTTACACACACACACACACACACACACATATATGCCACTCCCCAACTACACAGAACCACACACACAAATACCTTCCCTTAACATGCCATTAACATACACTTACCTACCAACCTGTGGATATACGCACACAGCCATCCACCCATGGACATGGATGCACACATGTATACAGGGACTCACACACCTACTCCAGTACACAGTCGCACATACCCATCTAACAGCCATCCGATATACACATTTATTGTTGAAAGATCCCCTGCTCACTTTGGGACAGCCAAAAATTGTGAGCATTATGGTAATCCCCCCATACAGCAGTAACCAAAAAAAATACAGTCAGTTTACATTAATAAACCATAAGATGGAAAAATATAAACTTTCACTGAGGTGAAAGTCTTTTGCAAATATGTTGTTAGTAATACTCTCTTCATTGATGACAGTTACATTGGTGATGGTTTTTCTTCACTCCAGGGGGTACTGGAAAGGTATGTTTTTAACTGCCCTTTTTAGATGATGCCCTCATTATGATAGTCCCAAATTCATCTTGACATAAAATCAGTCCAGATGACAGTTTATACAGTTCTTGCCAAAATTTAGCTGCTCGAATCAACAGCCCCCTCCCCCAGTAAAATCTCACTCCCAGTCCTTTAGAAAATGTTGTTTGGCAAGTGTCTGCGGTCATAGAATCTTTTTTAACTGGTCAGTGGGTGGAGTGGGGTTGATGCTTGCTGGCATTCTTCCTCAATAGTCCAAACCAGTAGTAGATGTTTGGAGCTGGTGGAAACTGCTCCTGGCTGACTTTTGAATTGTGCTTGTGAGGCATGGTAGATGACATTATTCTGCATGTTGTTTCCTCCTGCAGTCCCATAGCTTTGAGGTTGCTTCAGACAGACTTCTTGTTTGCAGGGGACATGATAGCATCCTTAGATGGTGACAGATATTATGGTGATAATAGTGAGTACCTAGATGTTGAAAGGTCTCATGCATGCCTTAATGGTATCAGATGTTGAAAATACCATTCTGATGGCATTGGTGGATGCTGAAAACACCATCCCTCTCTCAAGAAATGGTTGTATGTTCAAATAGTATATTTGACAGAGCAAACATTTTCATCTTACATCATTAGACAGAAAAACAGCCATGCCGAATGTTGTTTACGTTCCAGACATAAACTTTTGCTAAGTTTGTTTTTGCAGAAGTCGACAAGGTGAAGTGTAAACATTGTCCTACTTCATCAGAATCAATACTTTCCATTAGGAATATATGTATATATAACAAGAGTAAAGATGGGCAAAGTCGGCAAAATTCATTCCGCGAATTAATCCACGAATTTCGTCCAATTCGTTGAGTGAAGATCAATCTGTGAAGTGCAGTTTCACCACAAACTGCACAACTTTGTGTTGAAATTCCACACTTCACAGCAAAAACGTTGTGACTCAGTGGAAATCAAAATTGCTGAGGTCTGGGAAAACTTCACAAAGCTCTGCGAATGTGAATTTTCGCCACTTTGCCAGCAGATTAAAACTTTTACACATCTCTAAACAAGAGTTTCATCCCAATACAATTTAACAAAAGCTTCAAAGTTACACATTGGTGGCAATAACACATCTCAGTTATTTCACAATGTGAGAATTAGTATATTGTATAAAAGACATATTTTGACATTTTAACACACATTGCTTTCATAACAATAACCACTAGAGAGGACTTGTCATGGCCCAAATACTTTCATTGACCAAAATTGCTAACACATATGTGATGCACTTGTGTATGTATCCTCAGTATTGCTTATCTACTGGTGTTCTGAAACAGGATTCAAAATGACATTACATCTGAGCATAGACTTTAGAAAAACAAGCAGTTGTACAAAACATATGTCTCAGCATACATAAGCTTGCATAGCAGGACAGAATATGAAAAGGGCAGGCTAAAAACAAATGCATTTTAACTTCCTAGCCTAAATTCATGTTTCAGTCTTAACCTTAAAACTGTTTATTTATTAATTTGGAATGTTTGAAACATTTGAGTAGGAACTCTTTGCAAAGGTTCCACGTCGTGAACTAAACCAAACAATACAGACATGAGTTTCTTTACATTAAATAAGATTACAAGCATATAGTATATACAGGTAAACAAAGTCTTACAGTGGGTTGCCAAACTTGCCAAAGGTTCAAAATGTAGAAGATTCTAGTAACAACATGAATAAAACTACTGCAAGGAGTTCAGGTAATGCAGCCCAGGAGAGCCATGTCAGATTATAGTGTTGAGAGGGAGGGATGGACAAAGCTTAAGTAAAGGGATAATGAGCAAAGAAGGGGTGGTGTGGAGAGGTACTGTAGTATGGGAGGGAGGAGATGCAGTACTATCTCAACCAAAGGTCTACTCTTGTCCATGACTCCATGGGGAGAGAACTGGGCAAGAGGCATGGACAGATAAAGAGGTGAGGAGGCACAGGAAGAAGAGAGATGGGAGAGTAAGAAGAGAGAGGGTGGGTGGGTGGGAGGAGAAGAGAGAGAGAGAGAGAGGGACAGAGGGAGAGAGAGAGGGGAGAGAGAGAAAGGACAGAGATATATCATGTGTGGGAGAAGGCATGAGGAGAGAGAGGAGAAAGAGAGAGAGAGGGAGGGAGGGAGGGAGAGGAGAGGAGAGAGAGATAGAGAGACAAGGAGAGGGAGGAGAGCAAGGTAGAGAGAGAGAGAGAGAGAGAGAGAGAGAGAGAGAGGGAGAGGGAGAGGGAGAGAGAGTGGGAAAGAGAAGGTAGTGAAATTTGAATATGTAATGGTGTTATCAACCCTGGTGGGATGAAGTAGATGGGAACTGGAGGGGACAGCACTGAAAGATGAGATCAGGGAGCCAGGGGGAGCAGACTGGGATTAGAGGCCAAGGGGATATCCAGAGCCAAGTGAGCAAGGTGTACTAGGAGGGAGTAACAGGATCAATTCTGGCATTCACATATGCTCCTACTTAATAGAAACTGCTTTAATTCAGATTTAAAGGACCTTGTGACCCAATATTGCCCACAACATCTACCTGCCCATCAACACACATACCTCCAGCTACACAAGTACCACATACCTCCTCCGATACTGGGTAGACTCCTTCTGCTGCTCTCCTCAACATGGACAAAGTATTTGCGGCTTCCATTATCAGGGAGGTCCCCTGATAATATGCACCCATATGCCCTGTTTATCAGCAAAAAAAAGTACAGCTGCTGACCAGGTGGCCCTCCAACCTGCTAGGGACCATTTTGTTTTACCCCAGATACCCCAACTGAGATGCAATGTTATTTTCACAGTGGGGGTCCTCCTTTAACCAAACTATACAGTTCAGATGGTGGAAGCTCTGAGAGGGTAACTGACTTTTTTTTTATCTGTATTTATCCACCCTGCAGCCACTAACCTGCTATTCCTCCAGCCACTGCTCCACCTTCATCGCCGACCCCGGAGCTGCACGCCCAGCTGGCATATGCAGCTGTACCTTCGAGAGGGACACCCCCCTTGTCCCCGTGCCAGGCCAGGATCCAGTACCAGCACGTGCCTAATCCAGGCATCATTGGATGATGAAGTAGCAGCCATCAAGCTGCCACAGCTAGTGTTGCCATTTTCCACTGTTCTTTTAACTCTAGGAGTGTGAGCATGCAATGGTGTCAGGGCACTGTGTGCCAATGCCTGCCGCAGTCCTAGCTTTTGCACCAGCTCTAGCAGTGCCCCCAGTCATCACCAGGGGCCACTGCAGAGCAGTGGCACCCTGGAACCCTCCCCGGGATAGGAGAACGGTCCTCTGGACGCTCAATCCTATCCATCCCCTGCCCACCCCTGACAGCCAGGGCCAGCCTGGTGCAAGGTGTGGCATCCAGTGCCTCAACCCTCAGCGCCACCAGGCCGGCAGAGGGTAATTGACTTGATTTAAGACTCACAAATAAGTTTCTTCAGTCAGATTCAAGGATATGTATTTTGAATTTCTGTACACTTAAAGATCAACTTCAAATATATTTTAAACATTACTCATTTTCAGTAATACTGTTTAAGAACAAGCAGGCCTTATTTATTACAAATAAAATGCATGAATTGTCGTTTCTCATACATAAATGCTATTTTGTTCCCTCTATTGTTTATTGGTTTCACAGAAAATATCTCAGACTTTTTCAGACCAGCTGGCAGAATTTTAGGTGAGTGCTGATGTCATTTGAGCAAGAATGACATCATTTTCCTCAGTGTTCTGTTTGTTCAGTACACACACAGTACATCAGACTGCAAAAGGCAAATATAATTCTTCACTTGTAATTGTCTGAGGACCATGCCCATTGAATTTTATCAATACAACACCATAGATTAATATCTGATAAGTTTTAAAGGCTAACCAATTCCAATCCTTCAGCCAGGGTCACCTGTAACGGAGCTATTTCCAATCCTTTTCAGCTTTATGTTGGTACTAGACAGGGATGTCCTTTATCCCCTTTGTTATTTAATTATATCTGGAGCCCTGATAAGGAGAATAGTCCATACCAATGAGATAGAGGTATTAAGATATTGGGTCTACCTATTAAAGTCACTGCTATGGACGACCTCCTGGTATATGTTCGAGGCCTACCAGGTCTATTCCTAACCTGTTAAAACAAATAAGCCATTTTAGTCTGGTAGCGAATTATAAGTTAAACCAGGACAAAGCGGTGGTTTATCCCTTAATAATAAGATATTTAAACGGAAATAACTGAATTAGGGTTGGGGTGGAGTTCCGATTCTCTTAAATATCTGGGTCTTTTTTTTGGCAAGGAGTGTTGCCCGTATGCGTCAATTGAATTTAGACTCCCTGGTCCATACTATTGAGCTAGACCTCAAAAGGTGGACTCAACTCCCGCTATCACTTTGGGGGAGGATAAATATAATTAAAATGAACATATTTCCGAGGCTTTTTTATCCGTTGAGTAGGTTAGATATTTTCCTCCCTATGTCCTAGTTCAAAAAACTCCATGCCATGATAGCTGGTTTTGTTTGGAATCATAAAAAGTCTAGAATGGCCTACCATAAATTAGCGGCCCCTAAATCAGTCGGTGGATTAAGGTTACCCCACTTTGGCCTCTATTTTTGGTCTGCCCAGTTGACCAAGTATGGTAGGTGGGCTTTAGACGAGGATTCAGTGCCTACATCTTATTATGTTCCCTTATGGGTGAAGCTAGAAATGGCTCTAATTAAGAAATGTGCTATTAACCCCGTAGCCCTTTTTTATCTGGCCCCAAAATACTTCCTCGTTGCTGAAGAGATCCCCAGTAGGTGATGTTGAAAGCCCATAGTCAACTTTGTGGTTTATTAAATACAATCACGTAAAGACTGAGATCAGCCGATCTGGGAACCCACGGTTTTGATGAGATAACAACACCATCAAACCGGGCTGGTTGAAATTATCGGAGGATTGTTCCTCAAGGACTTTCACTGAGGAAGGAGACTTAATTCCGGCTCTGGCAATAATAAATAGATTTAACCTAACTACCAAGGATATTTTAAGGTATATAGCTTAGGCATGTACTGCTTCAGAAGCTAGGAGGAGGCTGAGCAGTCTCCTCAGATCTTGTTCCTGGCAAACATACGCACACTGATAGGAATTCCTCAAGCGATTTCCAAGATTTATTTAGTCTTATTTCACTGGGCATATCCGGTGAACCTTGCCTCATGTTCTTATTGGGCTGGCGTGTTCGAATATTGCCCTAGATTGAACTGGGATATGGCATATATGTCATAAGTATATTAGACATGACCAATTGAGGCTTATACAATTTAAGGTATTGCACAATATCTATTACTCCCCAGAAATTAAATGACTTGGAATTGTTAGGGACCCTAAATGCTATAGATGTGAGGCAGATGCAGGGAATCTCTTACATATTTTTGGAGTGTCCCAAGGTTGCGCCTTTATGGCTGGAATAAAGAATAAATTAGATCCCTATTAGGGCTTGGATGATATGTTCAGACCAGTTTGCCTATTGGGGAAATAATGACTTTCAGGTTAGAAATAGGAAATATTACATGGCCTTGATCTCAGTCATAGTCAAAAGTTAGTTCTTATCACTGGAAAGACAAGATGCGTCTCTCCTACTCGAATGGCTAACAGAGCTTCTGGCTTTCTAAGAACTGAGAGAATGATAGCTACCCTGCATAATCAATTACCCCTCTTTGACAGGATTTGGGCCCTGTTCTATGCTTGTTATTCAGGGTAATTCTTGATCTCACCGGTGTCGTTATTAATTGTTTGAGTGCCTCGTAAGGAAAGAAAGTAAGGATGGGTGGGGGGAGTGGGGGTTGTTTTTTTTTAGGGTTCATAGCTTTAGTAGGATTTAGGGGGTGTTAGCAGAGTAATATTCACTTTGTCTGTAACGAGATACTTGTAACCTGGATGTATGTTTCATAATGTTTGTTCTCTGGTGACTAATCTCTGCTTAAAATAAATAAAATGTTAATGGAAAAAAAAAAAGTTTTAAGGATAACCAGTAGAACTTTGGGGACCATAATACCAGAGAAAGAGGTGCCCAAAGGCAACAGTCATGTAAAGTTTGTTTTTCATTTTCCTGACTAACCCTTAGTGCAGCCTTCCGTTGCCCTCTGCTTCTGTATTTTATTCTGATTCACCACGTTTGCTAAGTTTCAATCACACTTATGAAATTTGTGCATCTGCTTGGTAATGGGTTTCCCTCCTCCCAGTTTTATCCTTGCAAATGTAACCCTTCTCTGCAGCTCTACTTCATCTGTAATTCTACCTGCACTTCTGCTTATGGTAGACATTTTGTGCTTGTTCCACAAAGGGATCTATGCTTACAGAAAGGTGCATAGGTGGTCTAGAGGTGTGCAGAAGTCATGCTTTGCACAAGCAGAGATCTCCACACATCTGCAGTCTTGGCTGCATGCCCCACTGCACCAGAGCCCTCAAACCCAGCCAGGTCAGGGGAGTGAAAGGGGGCAGGGGGTGCATGAACCTGATTTCAGAGTACAACTCCAAGCTGTGGGGGGTTGTCTATGGGGACAGATGCTATGCAGCCTATGGGTCTGCTGTAGCACCTATGCACCACCTCTGCCTAGCCTCAGGACCCTCCATGGGGCCTGGTTGGTCACTATCCAGCTGCCCTAGCCCCCTGTGCAGGCTGGGAGGGCTGGGAGTTTTGCTGGTGCCAGCTGGTTACACTAACATTCAATGTTGATGTTTGATTGGAGGACTGCCATATTCTTGTTATATCTGAAGGTCCCATGCTCCATGTAGAAGGGGGGATCCACTGCACTGCTGACCTGAGCATTAGAGATTGGATGCCCAGTGTCCTGTACAGGTCTAACCCCTTGCCACCTGGTGCCCTTGGGCAGGGCTCTGCATACATGTGGCACATGAGGTTGGGCCTCTGGATGCTGTCCATCATGGGCCAGCATCGTGATGCATACTTGAGCAGCTGGGATATGTTTATTTCTAGGATATCCTCCCCACCTTTGTGGACTGAGCCTTCAGTCATCTTTCTTAAAATGTGCACCCATCTTCTACTGTGCCTCCCTGCCTCCTCCATCTACAGTCCAAAGCAGACAGACAGCACCACATTCGTGGACCCCAGCAGCAGCAGTGGCACACTGAAGTGAGGACTGGAAGCATGCGAGAGAGGCAAAGGGTGAGGAGGGAGGGCATTTTGTTTCTGGCTTCTTCACGTTTGCGTTGAGTGGAGGAATTTATTTTATGATAACAAGCATTCAGATGCAGAATTGGAATTTGATTCCATTTCTGATTCTGCATAATTGTACTTTTTCAGAATTAAGATTTTTGGCCTCAATTACTGAAATTCTGAATTCTGGGAAAAAAGTCCAACGAATCCAGTTTCATTCAACAGATTCTGAGTAACTGAAGTAGGAGGTACAGTGTTTGCAAGGGGTGGGAAAACAAATTTGTGGAAGGTTACAGATATCGAAATATTGCTGGGAAAGAACACATTTGGGAGTCATTTGTGTAGGAGTACAAATGTTTGGAGAGATGTGGTAAGGGCATAAATTTAGGAGGTGTGCAAATGGTCACAAATCTTCGGTGAGTGAGGATGGGGTACAAATGTTTTAGGGAGGAGCTACAAATTTGGGGAAATGTGAGAGTTAAATGTGCAAAGTTTGGGAGGAGTGCAAGGCAGGTGTGCAAAACTGAAAATGTTTCAAGGGTGAGGGCACAGATTAAGTAAAGCATGCAGACCTTTGAAGGGATGCAGAGGTGCAAACATAGGAAGGGTTAAGTGATAAGTGTAAATGTCAGGAGGTCTGTGGGAGAAAGGGTACAAATTATAAGAGTGGTGCAAGGTAAAGTTAGAAACTTGGAAGAGTAGTGTGAACATGTTTCTAAATAGCTGGTCGAGGATGGGTGAGGTATACACTTTTGTGGGATTATACATTTGGGGAGGGAGTGCGGATCTGGTAATGCACATTCTGTGAGCATTATAAAACCTTAACAAGAATAAAGAAAGAGGGTATTGGGAAGGCTGCATTCAGGTGCTGGAAGGGAACAAAGGTAACCAATATTTACATTTTAAGAGCCTGATGGATATTTTTTTGGGGGGGGGGGCGGAGTCCTGATACTATGTGCAAAGTGATGCGGATCAATCTAGGCAACCTATTAGATATTTGTCTCTTAGTAAAAGCCCCCCCTCAGCAAATTAGAAGCAAAGACTGATTTTTTAATTTTTACAATCTAATGTATTGTTTGTATACTTGCTGATAGGACCTTGAGGAAAATTATGTAATTCATGCTTAAATGACACCATCACTCACCCAAGATTCTTTTTTGTTTTTGTTTTTTTGACTCCCCAACTTGTCTACGTCCCTGTTGCCACCTTGACTCTGTTCCCTGTGACTCTGACCTCTGGTGTTTACCCTGGATTGCCCCTCAGGGTGGGGCCACTGGGAGAGTCCCCCTTGTAACCCCCTGAATGGTGCTTCATTGTTTAGTCCAGTGGCAGTGAGCCCTCACACTAGTTTCATGGGGCTTGGTGGGGATGGGCGTCAGTGTCTGATTTTTCCCACTAATCAGAGGTGTGGTGTTCAATGATGTAAGGGCACACGTGTCCATGTCTGGCACACCATCTGAAACTGTCAGACTTCAGCTGCGATGGCCCACAGCCTCTGCCAGGGGTCAGTCGAGCATCAAGTGGTTCCCCACCCTCCCCACAGAGGAGGAAAGCAGTCCATTGGATGCTTGAACCTATTCCCCCCGGCCGGCCCTTCATCTCCCCCAGCTCACATCCAAACTTGGGTCATCAATGTCAGAAGCGGAAATCTGACCGGTTTTCAAAAGTTTTCCAGGAGGACAGTTACAGCAGCAGGGAGTTACTAACATTTAATCACTGTAGCCTCTGACTAGGTGATCTACCAGTACCCTCTTCAGTGCAGATAAATAAGGCTTCTGACCAGGGAGCCCTCCAGAAACAACTCATAGATTTCTTAACTAGAGCATAAGACCCTCATGTAGCAGCAGCTTGCAGGGTGATGGAGTGAGCAAGAAAGTGGGTCTTCCTTATCTCCATCAGTGGGGACCCTTTAGTACTTCTCCCATCCTTGCTCTCCCAGACTCCTCGACAGCCTCAGTCCCCTGTTTTATGGGCTCTGCACACTGCTCTCTAACACTGTCAGCGTCAGCAGTGCTAAGCTCTTGTGCTTGTGTAACAGCATCAACCTGCTTGATGATGATGACTCCTTGCCCAAGGAGGGACAAACAAACTCCTTATTTGGGAGCAGTAGGTGGCATTCTTCTAACCCTGCTCAATAATGACAAGTACAGAGGTGTGACAGTAAGCACTGGGAAGGCTGCAAAGGAGGTCAGGCAGCCTCTTGTGGTAAATATGTAGTGTGACATATCTCTACACAGTAAGATGTATAAATACTTATCTGACAGGTGAGGTGTGATGTCAGTCCATAACTATAAAATGGAGAGGTTGAGATAACGCTTTCTTGTGCAACCTTTCTGCACAACCATTCCAGTGACATGGGTGGTTTGGGAGTGGACCTGATGCACAGGCATTAAGCAGCAAGGCACTGGCACAAATGCTGTTGGCACATACCAACAGTGGAGAGTGGTGCTGTGTGGTGTCCTAGGGGGCTTGGTCCTCCACAGGAGCATGCAACCTGTATGCGAGACATGCAGTGCCAGCAGATGATGGGAGGGTCTGGAAAATGTGAAGAAACTGCAGAATAGAGCAGCCAACACAGCAAGTGCTACAATGTGCAAGCAAACACAACAGAGGCAATGTTGCACAATCACAGTAAGCCTATGGGTCTATAATGTACACTTTGTTTACATAGCCAAGTGATAGGGTGTGCATGGGTAGTGGCATGCAAAACCAGCAGCATTCTTGGAGAAAGTGCTCAAAGTAACTGGCAGCATACTTGATGAGGACTGTTGACCAAAATGTAGTATGCTTTTGTATGTTGTGCTGGGGAGATCAATGACCAGTGGCATATTTATTCATTGAGGTAGGGCCACAACCCTTTTTTTTTGCTGAAGTGGTCCTTAAAGCAGGCAGTGCATGAATCTGGTAAAAAATTCTGATCTACACATTTTTATGCTATTTTAAATTGATCCTTATCCCCTGACTTGAATGATACCCTTCTTCTCCATTTTGAGTCTACTTTAGTACTTTTTTTTCACATTTGAAATAATAAAAGGAGAGCACCTTTTAATATGGCTTAGACCAGGTTTTCATAACTATTCCCAGCTGTTTTTGATTACCTACTGTTCCATAAGGTTAGGGAGCACTGCCTGCTGCATGCTGGTTCATTTTAGTCTCAGCAGAAGTGATTTTAAACAATTGATGTACAAAAACAGCCGATGATACTGATGAAAAACTGGTTTAAGCCATATTAAAAGGAGTGCTCCTTTTATTATTCCAGATGTGAAAAAAAGTAGTAAAGTGGACTCAAATTGTGGAAAGAATGGTATTGTACAAGTCAATAGATAAGGGGCAACCTAAAATAGAATAAAAAGTATAGGTCAAAATGTTCACCACATTCATGCTGACTCTCCTACTCTGTGTCCCACAAATCGCAAAAGGTGAGACAATGGCAATAGAAGGATTCTAACCAGGGTCAAGGTTAACAGCTTGGTTTGTTGCTGGTGCATTGTGGCCCTTGTGCTTCTTGTTGCTATTTCTCCTGGTGGCTGAGCCCCACTATTGTGGGGGCGCTACCTGGAAAATTACAAAGAAGGGGGTGCTGCCTCACTGACCTATGTTGAAAACTTAAGATCCTTGAGTATAACCAGTTCCTGTGTTAGGGAGAGGGGGTGGGTCCCATTTTCACAGGATCTTCTTCTCTGCACTAACTTTGGCTTTGATAATAAGCTGTATACTCATATGTTATTGGGGGCAAATGAAAAGGTTAAGATGCTTAATTAGCTTATAAGTGGCAAATGACAGGCTCATTTTGACATAGAACAAAGGAATTTAGGTTTTGTTTAAAACTTTTATAGTTATTAGCTCAATGATGTGCAAAGATATAAACATAAATCCTGGGCCACAGTCCAGTACAGAGAACACAATTAAAGTTTCATTTGTCCATGCAAACATCAGAAATATTTTTTCTTCTTCTATTTACCTTATTATCCCTCCCCGTCAACACCCTTCTGCCAGCTACCCATGCCTCTGCCCACCATACCTGGGACTTACCCCATCTGTCTTACCTTTATGGGTGAGTAGATGCCTCAGTAGGTGGTGGGAAGCCTGTGGGGTTGCTGGCATCATCCTGTCAGTAGCAGTGTTTTCCTGTTGTCTCCTCCACCCAGGCTGGGATGCGGCAATGGCATACATACACTGCAAGAAGGCGCAGTACATCTCTGTACCTGCTCTCAGTATAACAAGGTAGGCAACTGCTCCTGTGCCACCTAGGCTCTGATAGGTAGCAACCAAGCAGCAGTATATGCTCTCCCCTTCCTGAAGGAGAAATTGTCAAGGATGTGCTCTCTATCCCTGGTGGGCCCCAAGTCATCTGGTCCATTCCTGAACTCAGCTCGCCAGTCTGGTGTAGGGTCGTCAGCCCACCACAATACTGGGCTAGCTTACATCAGAAGTAGCTTAACAAAATGGATGAGGTAGGGAATTTGTCATCCAAATGAACCCTGTTTCATGCTTTTCACTGAGACATGGCTAACTGGTAATATTAATGATAGAGTTGTCAGTTCAAGTTATTACTTTTATCAAGCTTATAGAAATGAAAGGGGGAGGGCTAACTGTTCATCACTCAGACAGACATCTTGCTACTCTGAATTAACCCAACTGTTGGGAAGTTTATACTCATAGTGGGATGTTATATTTATTTATTATCTTTTATTGCTAAGGTGAGTACATTGCACATAGTTCCACCTATTTTCAGGTATGACTTGAGAGGTTACACGACAATCAGTACAATAACAACAAGCAGGTACAATACAATAAAGACCTGTGCAGCAAATTAACAAATACAACAGCTCATGTTGTGGAACAGAAGGATGAAAACACAAATATAAGATACAAAATTTATGAAAATTCATGAGCTAGCCAGAAGAGCTAGTAACATAGAAACATAGAAACTGACAGCAGATAAGGACTGCTTGGCCTACCTAGTCTGCTCATTTTCCTACCTACTGCAATACTACAGATCCTACTAGATCTCTGACTTTTACCCTCTCTTTCCTATTGCTAAGGTTCCTTGTGCCTATCCCATGCATTCTTGAATTCCCTACTATTTTGCCCCACCACCTCTGCTGAGAGGCTGTTTCATCATCTACCACCCTTTCTGTGAAAAATACTTCCTCATGTTATCCCTGAGTCTACCCCTCCAGCATCATATCATGACCCCTTGTTCTTGAACACTTTTTTCTGAAAGATGCTACCATCTTGTATCTTATTTATGACCTTGAGACATTTGAGAGTCTTTGTCATATTCTCCCTCTCCTCCAGGGTATACATATTAGGTCCTCTAGCTTCTCCTTATATGACTTTTGGTGCAGACCCTGCACCACTTTTTTTGCCCTTCTCTTAACTGTCTCTATTTTGTCTCTGTCCTTCCAGAGATGCAGCCTCCAGAACTGGACACAGCACTCCAGATGGGGTCTCACCAATGATTTGTACAGTGGTATCAAGCTACAGAGCCAGCTCAAGTGCATAGACAACAAAACTGGGAAAGCAAGTGAAATGTACTATCAACTAGCACAGTTTGCCTAGAGATGAGAAAAGCACATAAACTGTTTCAGTATAGACCATGCGGATGGCAAGGTTAAACACCTGAGGGTGGGTGATGCCCATAGAAATCATGTACAGGTACAGCTAGTACTGGCCTTAAGGACCTAGACCTGTTAAGTTCTCTGTGCCAAATATCCTCATTTTGCCTGAGATGTTAGTGTCCTGTACTACATCCCATGAACTGCTGATCATTGGAGACTTTAACATAGATTGGTTAGTGGAAGAAAATTGAAGCATCTAAAAAATGTTTCCTTAGTCTGGGTCTGGAGCAATTAGTAAAGGATCCAACTCTTAAGCTAAAGGAGACCTCAGGATTCAACCCATCTAAATCTCCCTTTACTAACTTCCCACAGAACTACAGAGAGGCAGGTGTAATGATGGATCTGTTCAGTGTCCACAGCACACTATACTGCATAACAGAAAGGGACAAACCTCCTGGCCACTCAAAATTAGTTTATTTTAGATCCTTTAAACATTTGATTTTCTTTCTTTATGGCAGACCTTGAACAGATAGATTGGGAAAGATGATTCCTGAACTTGGTATGGCCTGGTCTTATTTTGTCTCCGAATTAAAGATTATGGTAAGCATCTGCTACTGAAAACTAGAAAATCATAAAGAACTCTGCAGTCTAGTACTCTTCTTTGATGAAACAGAAACGACAAAAGGGCAAACTATGGAGGCAGGCCTGGAATACACAACTGTTAAGGGACTAGGAATCCTATTTGATGGCCAAGATCAAATACAAAAGTAAAACTAGAAACTCTTGGGCTTGCCTGTCAGTGCAGTGGTTGGATTTCGTTCACGCGCCAGCGATCTGGGTTCAGGAACGAGCCAGGAGCTGGAGGCTGGCCAGGAAGGAGGCTTGAGCATCCCAGGGACAGCTTGTCTTCTCCAGGGAGGAGGGATATCATCTCAGTGCTTGACTGGTCCCAGACGAGGCCTGAGGCACAGCAAGTGCTGAGGCAGGCGTAGTGGGAGGGCGTCGCAGACATTGGCACTATGCACCTTGATGTCAGGCCACCGCGACGCCCATAAAGGAAAAGTGAAAAGCCTTCCAACTCCGAGGAGATGGAGCTCCAGAGCTAAGCCCTAATGTGCTTCCACCTGCCTGGCCATAGCCTGAACCAAAGAGACAAGAAAGTATGAGGTGTACTGGCCCCACCTCATCCCTGCCGGGAGGAAAACCCAGCTCCATGGGGATCAGGATGGACCAGGTAAGGTGGATAGCAGGGAAGACTCCATGGGACTCCTGAGGAACTGGAATTGAAGGGGCGGGAGATAAATAGAGATTAAAAAAAAAACTAGAAACTCAAGACAAGCTTTTTTGTTTTGTTTTAGAAATAAAACAAAGGAAGAAGCAGATGATTCAAATAAATGTGGTGCTTCCATCAAGAACCCAAATGGCAATTCTACTAATAATGTTCCTTTAAAATTGCAAGGAGATTTGGAAAGGTATATCTCAGATGAATCCTTGGCAGATTAATTATTTAATACATTTTTATAAATTCAGCTAATATTTTGAAAGTTGTAATCAAACTCCCCATTGCCTAGGAGTGGTAATACCTGTAACACTGGACAGTCATTTGTATGATCTGATATTCAGGTATACACAGGTTTTTATGTACTGCTAGATTTGAAAACTGACAAGAGCAGTGAATCTGAAGATTTGTCACCCTGTTTTTTAAAGCATTCAGCTTGCCTCATAACGGAATCTTTTTTTTCACATGTTCAATTGGTCACTGTCTTCTGGATGTACTGGATTGTTAGAAACTGGCTAGGGTTGTTCTAATATTTAAGGAGGCAGTCCAGGCCTCTAGGAGGAAGTAGGCTGTTGGTTAACTAGGATCTGCAGCTTATCCGTTAGGTAGGGAAATGGGCAGACAAGGTGGGCCAAGCCGTCCTTATCTGCTGTCAAATTCTATGTTTCTATGTAGGCCAGATGACCAACTTGTGCCCTATTTTTCCTACCTATTATTTAGCAATACTTGAATGTTTGGTTGACAAACAGTTGCAGGAGCATTTGGAGATGGGCGGCTACCACGATACCCTTGACTAAGCTTTTTCATGAAGGCAACAGTACCATGTCCTCCGTGTTGAGGGTCTTGAATGATGTCAACAATGCTATGGACTCTAGGCAGCTAACTGGGCTGGAGCCATCTTTGTTGACCTCTTTAAGGCCTTTGACATGCTGGATCATAGTATTTTGTTATAAAGTCACCAATGCCTCAAGAAGAACTTTGAAAAACATGTTATTTGGACTAAAGCAGCTTATATTTCTCATTAGCTCTGTATTTCTCATCCCCATTTTAGAAAATAAGTTAGAATGCCAGCTTCCTGATTGGCTGACAGCACCTAGACCCCAGCAGTTATCAGGCAGCAGAGACCAGTAAATAACTAGTCCCTGCCTGCCTGCCTAGTGCCCAAATGAATCACTGAGCTCAGATAGGATGTTGAGCTCTAAGATGTTGGCCATTTATTTCCTCACTGCTAAGCGAGCTGGACTGACTAACTGGCTGACACTGGCTGCTGGAGACTGAGGTGCAGTTATGCTGCGACAGCTATATAGTAGCAGTTTTTAATTGAGCCTCTTTGCTAGTCAACACCATAGCTCCGAACTGGCACCCAAATAAAGTAACATTTTTCACTGAAAGCTCAAATCATTGTGAACCTGTAGTGGTGGGGTGGGGTTGTTGGTGCTTTTCTGAATCTCCAAAAATTACCTGCTTAATGGAAACAGTCATCAACAATAAAAAAAATTAAAACCTCACACTTATGCGAGTTGTTACTGCAACTGCCAATTCCAGCGTAATTTCTGCTGGTTACATAATGAGACCTCCACTACAGCCTAACCACGCTTCTTTACCTCTCACATAGTACAGAGGTCATGCTGCAAGTGTGTCCTAAATGCAGCCAATACCCCATCGATTGGCGCTACCAGAATAGCACCACACTGTGGTGCTAGTCTAATGAGTGCTCCTACGGACAACAAGGGGATTTAGCGCTTGCTGTAAGCGCTCCCTGGTCACTGTCCATGGTCCAGTAATCAGGACATGAGCTGCAGGGAACTGGAGGCTGGCTGAGCTGCTCCTGTGGTGTGGAGGGTTGGGGCATAGAGCAGCTATTAGCAGCAGTTGAGACCAGGGTTTAATCCTGGTCTCCAACCTTTTAGTTACCCTGGGACTTAGAATTGTTTTTTTACATGGGGCCATAATGGCCTCACAAATTTTTACTTTCCCCAGGATCCACTCCCCCTCAAAGGGAGAATCCTAATGATGGGGGTGCATGGGGCAGAGCCCCCCAGGAAAAAAAATGGTGCCATTTTTACTGTGTGCTGGTAGCCGATGCTATTCTTGTCGGCACTGTTTGGACCCAGTGCCCAATGCAGCCTGTATACAGCGCGTTGAAAGCCAGATAGCTCAAATGGCTATCACTTTTCAAAAATAAAACAGTCCTTCTCTGTAAACAGCACTGCTACTCAGGCCTGGACCAAAAGGAATTGCAACTGAGTGTGGGGGGTACGAAACTTAAAGAAGCTGCATGCAAACAGTAAAACTAAGCAGCACACTCTACTGGCAAGTCTAGCTGTGGAGGGACTAATTTAAAACACATTTTTTTTTTATTGTTTTCTATTTACTATCTACTTTTTTTAATATTCTATTTAAAATATAATGAATAACTCCTTTTCTAAGTACAATAATACCCTCCAGGGTTGGCAGCATGGGACTATAGCCCAATACCACCCACTCTATTAGGTATGCTGACATTTCGACTGAGGTCATATGCTTGAAAACAGGACTGTTTTTCCTTGAGGTTCATAAGCTCATGTTGCTTCTTCCCAATCTGATGTCATAAAACTCTGCTTGTAATATCACAGTTATTCCATGGCAACAGACCATGAAGTCACAACAGAGCATTCTGTTTTCAAGCAGGGAATAAACTACAGAGGTAGATGAGCTCTAAGATATAAAAGTCTTGTTTCTGTGGGAATTTGTTCAGTAATACATAATGGAGAGTAGAAATCTATATAATATATACTGTATATAAAATACAAGCTGAATTGTACCTAAATATTTTGTTTTCCAAAGTTTTCCCAAAGGTGTAATCTGCTCTTTAAACAGCTAGTGTACTGCCTAAAACTAATATTAGATTTTAAAAGCAGCTAACCATTACCTTTTATCCCCCATGGTCTAGCACTTAACCTCGAGACATGCTCGCCTGTGTGGAAGGCTACTGTGACTGTTGCAGTGTACCACCCACATAATACTGTTGCACTCCACCTAGGCCCATGGCTCAGCACTGCTCTTAACTATTTGTATGTATTCTGCATTGTATACCTGACATCTATGCTCCTCATGTATTGTAAATGATGCCTCTCACATGGTTGTATTTTTACTATGTTACATACTCCTTGACCATGCTTGAATGCATGTGTTGTATTGTATCTATTGTACTGCTTTATTACTGCATTTAATCACACCTCTGTCATTGTTACTACTGTCATCCTACTACCCCTTCCCCCAGGACGTCCCGTGAGATGAGCATTAGGTTGCTCAGTGTATCTTTCCTGGTGAAACAACTCAATAAATAAATAAATAAAATATCTGAGGTACTTTTTCTTTTCCCTTTGTTTAATTAGAAGATTGTTCACCTGATGTTAGTAGGTGTGATGTGTGGAACAACTCTTAGCCTGGTAGGTGACATACCTTGCTTTACTGCCCCATACTACATCATCAGCATTGTGACCTCACTGACTGTGACATCACTGCTACTTAGGAACAAGTGAGTGACTGCCAGGTTATTCACCTGTGATGTCACTGTAAGTGAGATCATAATGCTGATTCAATGAGCATGTGTTCTGAACTATCCTCTCATGTACGTGGTGGACCCTCCATGGCAGGGTTGAGACATATTGGCAGGGCAATGACGAGAAGCTGACACTGTGATCACCCATGCAGTACCTGTCACGTGGATAAGTAGAGGACTTCAGGTTCCACTGCTGTCAATCCAGCACCTTTCATGAGCACTAAATTCACACACAGAAGAAAACAATTTATTTGTGTCTTTCAAGTTAAAACTAAGTGTAGTTAAAACCAAGTCTATGATCCTTGGCCCTCCTTGTAAACTAAGATGCATCCTTCCACCAACTCTAAAATTACTTCAACTGATGATACCCTGGTGGAGCAAGTTACCACTTATAAATAACTGGCTTCTGGTTGGAGCCACGTGGTACTAGTAACTTCTGTGAGGAAAATCTTATAAAAACAGGAGTTCAAGTGGGGCTGCTCTATATATACAAAAAATGTTTAGACCCTGAAGTATGATAAAAATAATAATATTTGAGATTTTTCCATTGTATGACTATGTTGATGTACTGTACGACCATTCCTCTAAAGATAGGCTTTACCGACTAGATGTGCTGTATAACTGCTTAGCAAGGTAATCCTTGAATGTTTCAAAAGCACTCATCACTGTGAATTATAGAAAGAGTCTGTGGTGAATTTCCCTTTCTAATTGAAGTAAATGTATTTGCAAACGTCCAGTTCAGGCAACCTCAGAGAAATGAAAAGATCTATTAGGGAGTACCCAACTTCAATCAAGGCAACAATACAAGGAAAAGCAGTTTGAAATAATGGGCCCACTCACCCAAAAATATGCATTCTTTATTGGGGTTTTGTGTAGACTTTCTTTACTCTACACTGGTCTGTTAGATCTCTCTCTAGCTCTGCCCCTGAGCCTAATCCACTGTCCTGTTCTGTCTGAGACCCCCATCGTCCTTACCTCTGACTCAGGCAGTCCTCCAATTCCTCCTTGGTTGACCTACTACCCTGCTCTGAGTCCCCAGGTGAGGCTGCCAACTCCTCTGGCACTCAATCTAAGTGCCAAGTGGCCTCAGGGGTATTAAAGGATCTGGAGATTGGACGGGGCTGGCCCGACAGTGAGCGTGGATTGGTCAGAAGGGGCAGGCCTTTGCCTACCCGAGTGCCAGGGAATTTCACGTTTTCTTGGTTCCCGGGGGCTTGGACATGCAATGACATCCAGCACATGGCGGGCGTCCTCCTGCACCCACCCACAGGACATCTGCCGCAGCCCCCATACCCCAGTGTTGTGGTCTCCACAGTGTGTGACATCCATCCACCACCAGAGGTTGCCCAAGCTGCGGAAGACTGTACCCCCACCCTCAGGGGAGGAGAGCAGTCCTATGGATGCTCAACCCTCTCCTGCCTCTGCCAACCCCTGACAGCACAAGGTCGCTCCCGAACCAGGGTCACCGGCATGGTGCAAGGTGTGGCATCCAGTGCCTCAACCCTCAGCATCACCGGTCCAGCTCCATTCCTTATTGTTTGTTGTTTAACAAGACAATTGATGACCAGTGTAGTGGTCACTTCCATGACATAACCTAGACCACCAGGATATGAATATTTATTATAATGGAGGATCGGGCTGGGGCACTCACTAAACCACCAGGTACATTAATATTTCATATAATGGGGAGCAGGACTGGGGCGATCCACTGGACTACCAGGTATATTAAAATGTATTATAATAGAGATCAGGGCTTAGGAGCCACTAGACCACCGGGATGTTTTAAATATTATTATGGGAAATTGGGGCTTGAGAGGGACACTAGACTACCAAGGATATTTTAAATATTATAAGAGGATTGGGGCTTGGGGAGGGATCACTAGACTACCAGGGACATTATTAAATATTTTCAGAAAGGGATTAGGGCTGGGGGGGGTGGTACATTGGCTCACCCTTCCAGAGGATTTCTATGTACTGTTGGACCAGCCAATGGCTAGTCTAATGGTACATAGACCTTTGCCCTCTTGGAGGGTTTTGAGAATTCCAAATTAGGGGATATGGCAACCTACGTCTGTTGCAAGCCCCCAGCGCCATGCTACAGCCCATTTTGTAGTGCAAAGCTAGTACAAGTCCCTTTTGGTGCATACAGCCTGTGTTGATACAGGCTGCTTTTGGCAATAGCTCTAGGTGCATTTCTTGACACAACATGTCACTTGCACCATTCGTGTTTGATGCAGGCACCTTGCGTCAGTCTAAGAGCTTTGAGAATCAGGCCCTTATATCTCAGCTACAGTAGATTATTCTCAGTATAAATAAATCACAGTAAAAGAAAATACCCAGACCCACAAACCGATATACATAAACAGCCATAGACATAGGCAGACACACATACCACTGCATACAAAGACACACACACACATCTATAGACATAATAGTACTTACACCCAGACACAGATGTACAATACATCAATACACCTCCAGAAGACAAAACGATACTCCTTGCTCCCCAAGCAAGATCCTTTGGTCTTATTTCACTTCTTTTTTCATACCTACAGTCAGAGTACCAGGTAAGGTGAGTAACAACCTATTTTACTCGCCCAATTTGAAGTTCAATGTGTGGTACGTGGCTCAGTGCTTGAGCTATGTAAGAGCTGGATAAGGTATGGTTGGTACTTATATACGTTTGAACTGGATTGGTACATAGTGCTTGTAGTATGTAGGAGCTGCAAGAGATATGGTTGATGCTTAGATACGTTTGAGCTGGATGAGATATGGTTGATGTTAGAAACTTGATCTTTGGTCTTTCTCTATATCCCACCTTTGGCAGGATGCTAGGTAAGTTTAGGATTGAAGGCCCAGTGCAAGGAGAGATATGAGTGCAGGAGAAAGAGGAGGAGGCAGGGAGGATGGAGGATGAGTCTGACTTGCTCAAAGCAGAGGAGGCGGAAGCTGGACATTTATGAAGAGGATGGGGAGGAGCTATTTCCCCCATCAAACTTCAGGCAAAACCTTCCAAAAATACTCTTGAGAAATGTTTTAATAAGTATTAGTACTCATCCCAAAATTTGGAAATGCTCCACACCCCATAGAATAGTGCTTCATAATGCCTTTAGTGATTCAAAGGAGCATTTTTCCAAATTTAAAGCATTTGTATACATCCAAAAATTGTTTTACTTCACTTGCCATGTTTCAAAACTGGTGAGTAAACTACTCCTACCTGCCAATATTATTTGGAGCACTGCCTACAGTATGCCCCCTCCAGCTCTGAATATCTCCTTGAATTTTTTCTGCATACCAAAATATTTTGTCAATGAACAAAATTATTTATTTACTGAAAATTACATTTTTCAAGGTTAGCAATAGAGAGAATCATATTGCCTCATTTATAGATGTGACCCAGGAAGGGACTATGGGAAGTGGTAAGGGAAGCGGAAAATATGGAGCAACAGGTAGCATCAGAATCATCAAAATTAATACACTGCAAAAATATACAGTCAAGAATGTGGAGCAGTACAACAGTAAATAGTAAGACAACACATTTAACATTGCTTACTTTTTTCTTTATTTTATCTCTAATATTTCTTTATTTCGTTTGTTTAATTAGGATGTGGGATGAGTTAAAAAATTATTTTCAGCCTTGACTGATAAAGTATGCAGTACTGTATAACAATACTCATTTATACAATAAATTATAACTGACAATATACAACTTGTAGAATTTTATTTATTTATTTATTTCATTTTGGTAACCGGGTGAGCCCACTGGGAACAAGGTCCCTTTCTCAGGGGCGATCCAGAATAAAAGCAGCACACCCATTTTAATTATATTAATAATTCCTGACCCCCTGAACAAAACCTGTCATTATCACTTTATTTTACATTTTTTGGATGCATTTAATCAAACCCTTCAGTTATTTAACCTGTGGCTAAACAATATCCCATAGTACCCATTTATTGTTAAAAAACATCTTCTGTACTTGCACAATGTTTACCAGCTGTACCACCTGACAAATCTCACCCTTCAACCCCACCCTGGTTAAAGGGGATTGTATAAATCAGTTTCTAGCATTGCATTTCAGCATTTATTATTTCGTTATTTAGTTAGATTCTTTGGTTACTAGGTAACAGAGTTGGCCTGGCCCACAAGGATACCTGGAATTCCAAGTGGGCCTCTTCTGCTGGGTACCTGGCCACCTATTAAATCTAAAGTTCTTTATATTTATTAGTAATTTTCTAATTTAATGGGTGTTTGGGGCACTGCAAGTAAATCGAAGATGCAAGTGCAGAGCTACTGTATCGAAATGACACAGAAATACTGATCAGAGGTATGCACACACTGAGCCCTCCCTATTCCTTTTCCAAGTGGCTCCCTGTATCCATTTTCCAGGGCCCCTGTACCACAATCCAAACCTGCCTGGTAAGGTGCAGAACACTAGACACTGTTTGCCTAATTTCAGCCACAGCCGGGAATATATTATTTATTTGTTTATTTGTTATTGACAATTGGCAACCAGGAAAGGCACAATGAGCCAAGCTTCATTTCCAGGTGTGAACTGGGGACAGGGAGATAATATCCTGCATAGTGATATAGTACAACATGTGCATACTGGGGGGCAAGTGGACAGCAGGTAGGCAGGGATCTGATAGAGTGGAGTCACAGCCTACACCCCAGGATAGCAGGGAAGGATTCAAGGTGTCCGAAAAGGGAAGGAGTAGAAGGAGGAGATGGAGGAGATGAAGGAAGGGAGCAGGATGGAGGGTGGTCTCGCTGAATCACGAAAACTTAGGCAACAAATCAGCTGAGCTACAGGCACTCTTGGCAGTGTGGAGGGTGGATATTGCAGCTGTCATGGAAATGTGGGCAACTGAGCACGAGGACTGGGATCTGGCAATCCCAGGGTACAAATTATACAGAAAGGACCGTGGGGGGGGGGAGGTGGCAATCTATGTGAGGGCCAGGATCAAACACACAAGGAATGAGGGGGAGGAAAGGAGAACAGAGGCAATCTGGCTGAAGCTCCTAGACTCAAGGGGTAGGAAACTGAAGTTTGGGGTGGTATACAAGTCGCTGTCCCAGTCTGAAGAGCTTAAAGTGGAATTAGCAGGACAAATTGGAAAGGTATGTAAAAAAGGGAAGGTGGTCATTGTAGGGGATTTCAACTTGCCAGGGTTGACTGGAGCATTCTGGTCAACTCTAGTGCTAGGGAGTAAGTGCTCCTGGATGTAATCCAGGAGGGTCTCCTGATGCAGTTGATCAGTGGACCTACTAGGCTAAAGAACACTTTAGATCTAATATTGTCAAATGGGGAGGCAGTAAGAGAAATAAGGGTGGAGAATCCACTAGCTGACAGTGATCGCCAAATGGTGTGGTTTAATATCACTATGTGCAGGAAGCCAGAGAACTCAGTAACCCGGGTGGTAAACTTCAGGGAGGCGGACTTTAGGAGGATGCGGGAAGTACTGAAAGGGAAACTGGAAGGCATAAGGCAGGAGATAGATGCAGAGCAGAAATGGGATATTATTAAATGGGGGATTACAGAGGCAACAGAAGCCTGCACCAAGACACAAAGTAAGAAGAGCAGAGCAAGGAAACCATGCTGGTTGAACAGCAAGGTAGTGGAGCTGGTGAGGGCAAAACGAGAGGTGCACCAGAGTATAGGAGGATGGGAAGAAAAAGGACAGGAGGAGTATGCAAGATGGTCCAGGGAGTGACCAGAAACGTAAGAGAGCCAAGGCCCAGAGCGAGCTGAGGTTAGCACTGGAAATTAAGGAGGGGAGACTTTTCAGATACATCAGGGAGAAAGGAAGTGCAAGAGCGACAATTGTGAGGATAAAAAGGGTGGGCAGTGGACAGAAAAGGGTGAGGAACAGGCAGAAGCACTGAATTAGTCTAGGAATTAATACCTTTGAGCCAGGGCTCTTTACAAAGGTTCCCGTCACAAGAACATTTAACAAAGCACGATATACATTACAGGTAAAACCAGACAGGAAAGTTACATCATAAATTTGCTATTAACAGTTTAAGGCAGTAACGTTTTAAGTTTCATAGAAAAACAAGCTATAACAGGTTCAAGCGAGTAGACAATTTCGAGGTTAAAGGAAACTTCCAGGGAGGGTGATCATTAGAGCCAAAAGGAGGCTAGAGAGGAGGGGAAAGGTGGTGGCGGGAGAGTAAGTGAGAGGGACAGGAAAAAGGGGAAGTGAGTTTGGGTGGGAGACAGGAAGTAGTAGAGGTACCAGAGGGTTCATTAGTCAGGAGGAAGAGGCCTCAGATGTGAGGTTGGACATGAGGAGTAGTAGTCTTTGTCTATTTATGAATGAATATTTTGCACAGTGTTCATGGAAGAAAAGGGGACCGCTACCACCATGGGCTGGGAGGGTGGGGACAGGGGAGAAGGAAACAGATGGAAGGATTGAGGGAAGCAGACTCCTAGAGGGACTGAGGGCACTGAGGTAGACAAGGCACCAGGGCCGGATGACATACACCCCGGGTGCTGAGGGAGATGGCAGAGGTGTTGGCAGAGCCACTGGCAGATATGTGCAGCACCTCACTGGAGTCGGGATGTGTGCCACTGGACTGGAGGATAGCACATGTAGTGCCGTTACACAAGAGCGGACCAAGGGAAGAACCAGGTAATTATCGTCTAGTAAGTCTCACCTCCATAGTGTGCAAACTCATGAAAATGAAACTAAAGGAAAGACTGGTGTCGTACCCTAGAGAACAACAGCCTCCAGGATGTGAGCATCATGGGTTTGTTTCAGGAAGTCCTGTCAAACCAACCTGATACAATATTATGGCTGGGTGACAGGTGAGCTGGATAAAGGTCATGTGGTGGATGTTCTGTACTTGGACTTCAGCAAGGCCTCTGATTCAGTGCCTCATGGGCAGCTTAGGGAAGCTAACTGGTGTAGGGTAGGGCAAAAATTATGAACTGGATTACAAGCTGGCTGGATAGGAGGCTACAACAGGTGGTGGTGTGAGGGAGCTCTCAACCCAAAGCCGGTGATGAGTGGGTGCCACAGGGCTCTGTGCTGGGACCAGTATTATTTGGCTCTTCATATCAGATATTGCACATGGGTGGTGAGCAAGGTAAGTCTGTTCACAGACGACACCAAAATGGGAGCAGTGGTGGATGGAGAGGAGGGATGGAAGCAGCTGCAGGGGACCTAAGCAAGCTAGAGGTGGTCAGAAAGGTGGCAGCTGGGGTTCAATGCAAAGAAGTGTAAAAGTTATGCACTTGGGTGAAGAATCAAGGAAGAATACTGGCTGGATGGGGTTAAGTTGGAGGTCACTGAGAAGGAGAAGGACGAGAAGGTATGGTAACAGGGACAATGAACAATACTGCCCAGTGCAGGAGAGCGGCTGCAAAAGTGAACAAAATGTTGGGGTGCATAGCGAGGTGGGTTTCATCCAGGTGAAGAGAGGTGATTTTGCTCCTCTGCAGGTTGCTGGTAAGGCCGCACTTGGCGTAGTGTGTGCAGTTTTGGAGGCCATACCTGAAGTGTGATATCAGTCTACTGAAGGGGGTGCAGAGGAGGGCTACGAAGATGATATGTGGAATGAAGGGGAGACACTATGAGAGCAGGCTGGGAGACCTGAATATGTGCATCCTGGAGGATAGAAGGGACAGGGGGACATGATAGAGACATTCAAGTATCTGAGGGGAATCAATAAGGATGGGGCAGATCGGGTCTTTAAGCTAAGGAGGGGGAGGGACACCAGGGCAACGGGCTAAGAATAGAGGGGAAGATTTAGGAGGGAAATGAGGAGACAGTATTTCACAGAGAGGGTGGTAGCAAAATGGAACCACTACCAGAATGGGTGGTATCATGTAAATCTGTGAACAGCTTTAAAAGGGCATGGGACAGGGAACAGGGGAGAGTGAGGGTGGAGGAGTTGGGGATGGGGCAGTTGCAAACTAGGGGTGCTAGCTCCACACTCGAGCAGACATAGATAGACTGGGTGGTCTGTTTCTGCGGGCACATTCATATGTTCGTATGTTCGTAAAAACAGTGTATACCACAAAGTAACCAGAAAAAAAATAACCCATTTCTGTTCACTAGACAGAATATCAAAACACTCTTTCAAATGTTTTAAGCACAGGTTAGGGAACCAGGAATTCAGGGTTCTAATCCTACCACAGCTCTTGCCTTACAGTGTGACCCTGAGCAAGTCACTTCTCAATGCTTCAGTTCATGCAGCTGTAAAAATGGGTAGAAAAGCAGAGCCCCACTAAAGATGGGGTACAGTATTACTTTTCAGTGGTATCTGATGTATTACAATTCCTCTTCTTCAAGGGTACGCCTGGGAAAATGCTGTTTTGAGCTCACTGTGGCCACCTGGAAAAAAAATGCCACATTTTCAGACATTTTGCTCTGTTGAGCTTTCTCAAGGGAATTACACTTAATGCATTGTGAAATAGGGAGGTATTGTAGCACAGAGGTTAGAGCACTGAGCTGTGCAGGTGGAAACCCAGCAGACCTGGGGTTGAAACCTACAACAATCAAATCCACTTATAATGTGTACGCCTGAGTATGTATATGCCAGCATATTCAAAGTTCCTGTTTTGTGCTCACAAAAAGTTTGCTCCAGGAGGAAATTGGTATATGGAGCTAGCAACGTGTATATTAGAACATGACCGAAGCATCCTGCAAGGGATAGTGGCATGTTACAATATTATCCAGGCATTATCCCAATTGTACCTGCAAATCACAACCCTCACTGGCTATATGAGGAATGTGGCCAGCAGTGAGCTATGGAGCTTGCAGGAGCAATCAGGCTGTTGGGCCTACAAATGGCAATTGTTCCACTGGGGCAATCTGCCAGATTCG
This sequence comes from Neoceratodus forsteri, assembly GCA_016271365.2. NCBI lineage: Eukaryota > Metazoa > Chordata > Ceratodontiformes > Ceratodontidae > Neoceratodus > Neoceratodus forsteri. The sequence goes on from CM057455.1 coordinate 1,423,744,341, forward strand.
AACATGCCTCTGCAAATGATCCCATAGCACCAGCAAGGCACTATGTGGTCATTTGCATCCCTTGAGGGCCTCATTGCATGCCTAAAGCAAACAGTGTTTGCCCACCCCTGCCAGCACTCATCAGGGCTGCCACCTGTATGCTGTCCCTAGTGGTCTATTGCCCCCCTTCACCTTCCCAGATCAACCACCAGTAGAGTTGTATCTAATCTCTGGTGGTGTAGTGTACCCCAAACCAGATCACTTGCCCAGTAACAAGGAACCTTGTCCACTGTGTCCAGAGTATCCCTGGTACAATGATACCCATGGGCAGTTGGGGGTAGTGGTTGGCACAATTGACCACCAGAGATTACATAAAGCTATCCTAGTGGGAGGTAGGGGATGGTGGATACACTAGACCACTATGAATTACATTCATCTCTACCAGTGGAAGATTGGCGGACAGGTGGCGCACTATACAACCAGGAATTACATACAGCTCTGCCAGCAGGCAGTCAGGGAATGTGTGACATACTAGATCAAGAAGAGTGACATACAGCTCTACCAGTGGGTGATGGGGGGACAGGTGGCACACTAAACCACCATCTATTACATACAGCTCTACCGTTTGGGTGATCAGGAGAGGCGAGGGGCACACTAGATCACCAGGAATTTTATACAGCTCTACAGCTGAATGATCAGGGGAGCAGAGAGCACACTAGACCACCAGGAATACCATACAATGATACCAGCAAGCAATCAAGGGGTGGGGAGGTGCAAACCCAAAGATCTGGTTTGGGGATGTGTTAAATAGCACGGCACTAATGACTATTTATCACCTCTGCAAATCTTCCAATATGCCAGTGCGACTTTATGCAAGGTGCACTGGACTACTTTCTATAGATGCTCTGGCATATGTTGGTGCCACTCACAAATGGGCCAGCAACTTGCTAGTTATTGGTAATCCCTTGCATGGAAACATAGAAATACACAATTTAACAGGAGACAAGGACTGCTTGGCTCACCCGGTCTGCCCATTTTCCCTACCCACAGTATCATCCCAGACCCTACTTGATCTCTGGCTTGTTCTCCTTCCCCCACTTACTTTCCACTTAGATTCCCTTATGCCTATCCCATGCATTTTTGAACCCCACCATTGTTGTTGCCCCCACCACCTCCACTGGAAGGCTGTTCCAGGAACCCACCACTCTTTCTGTGAAGAAGTACTTCCTCATATCTCTCCTGAATCTACCCCTCCTCCAGCTTCATAGCTGTCCCCTTGCTCTTGAAACACATTTTTTCTGAAAAATACATCCTTCCTGTACCTTTTTTAACCCCTGAGGTATTCAAAGGTCTCTGTCATATGTCCCCTTCTCCCTCCTCTCTTCCATGGTGTACATATTGAGGGTCCTTCAGTCTCTCCTTGTAGGGCTTTTGATGCAGGCCTTGCACCATTTTAGTTGCCCTCCTCTAGACCACCTTTACTCTGTTTATGCCCTTCTGGAGATGTGGTCTCCAGAATCGGACATATATTCTAGGTGGGTCTTACCAGCAATCTATACATAGGCAGCACCACCTCCTCTTTCTGCTGGTGAGGCCCTCCCTGCATCCCAGCATCCCACTAGCCCTCCCAACTGCTTTGTCACACTGTCTGGTCACCTTTAGCACATCAAATATGGTTACCCACAGCGATCTGTTTCCTGCTTGGTGGTCGTCAATACCCCTCCACCCATTCTGTACTCCGCCCCTGAGTTTATGTGTCCTAAGTGCATTATTGTGCACTTTTTCACATTGAAACCCAGCTGCCATACCCTTGACTACTGTTCGAGTTTTCTAAGGTCTCTGCTCATTTTTTCCACCCTCCCCAGAGTGTCCACCCTATTGCAGTTTTTGGTGTCATCCTCAAAGAGGCTGATCTTCTCTTCTAGCTCTTGTATAATGTCACTCATAAATACATTAAAGAGGACTCATCTCAGCATTGATCCATGACACATACCCTAGTCACTCTCCCTTCCTTGGAATGAACTCTGTTTACCACCACCCTCTGTTGCCTATCCCCTAACCAATTTCTTGCCTAGTTTACCAGCTTTGGACCCACTTCTGAACTACCCAGCTTGCTTACTAGTCTGTTATGAGGAAGGGTGTTAAATGCCTTGCTGAAATCTAGATAGGCCATGTCCATTGCTCCACCCTGATCTGGTTCCTTGGTCACCCAGTCAAGGAAGTCTATCAGATTTGTTTGACATGACCCCCCCACCCCCATGAAACCATGCTGCCTTGTGTCTTGTAACCCACTGGATTCAAGATATTTCACAATTCTTTCCTTCAGCAGTGATTCCATTAACCTTCCCACCACTGAAATTGGACTGACTGGCCTATAATTTCCAGCCTCCTCCCTGCTACCACTTCTGTGAAGTGGGACTACATCTGCCCTCCTCCAGTGCTCCTGAACCATTCCTGTTTCCAGTGAACTGTTAAACAGGACTGTCAGAGGTGCATCCAGTATCTCCCTGATCTCTCTCAATACCCTTGGATGTATCCCATCTGGCCCATTGCTTTGTCCACGTTCAGATTTGCAGGTCCCTTCAGGTCTCTATCTCTCTCTCTCTCTCTCTCTCTCTTCTCTCTCTCTCTCCTCCTCCCTCCCTCCCTCTCTCTCTCTGAAAAATTACTAGTGTCACCTCCCTCTCTCTCCAAGCTCCTGTTACTTTTTTGTGACCCCCTTCCCTTCTTCCTTTGTGAACACTGAACAAAAGTATTTATTTAGGATGTTTTCCTTTTCCTGGTTGCCCTCTGCACAGTCCCCATCTTCCCTTTATAAGCTTATAATCCCTCCTCTGATCTTCCTCTTTTCACTTACATTCCTAAAAAATGTCCCCTTTCATTATTGCCTGTGCTATTCACTCTTCATCTCTCCTCAGTCTGTGCCTTTGCACCCCTTACTGCTTTCCCTGCTTCCATCTGTTTCCTCTGATACACCTTCCTGTCTTCCTCCCTCTGTGTCTCCTTATACCTTCTGAATGCTGCCCTCTTAGACTTTACCTTTTCAGCCACTATTTTCAAGAACTATAGTGGTCTCTTTTTCCTCTCGCTTTTGCTTCACTTGCTTGATGCAGAGGTTTGTTGCCTTCACTCAGCCTCGGGGCGTAGCTAGCTTTTTTGATGGGGGGGGCAAAGACTGCTAAAGGTACTGGACGTTCTGATAAAGACTAAACTAATAGGCTGGTGGACGGGGGTCTGGGGGCCACCTAGGCACCCAGAAGCTATCAGGTTTTAGATGCCTTCTGGTGCATTTTGAGGGTCATTTTGAGACTTTTTGGTTGCTTTTAAAGCTTTCTTTGACATGCTGCTAATAACAGATATCACTACCAAAATGATTAACTTTGCTGTGGCTAAGGTCATCACTATTGTTGCCCCCTTTGAGTAGGTGTGGGGCAAGCAAAATTTCTTAAGTTTTTTTCTTTTGGTCCTAGGAGTAAATGTGCTCAAAGATCAGCTTATCTTCTGTCACTACCTAACAATAAATTTTTTAACCACAAAGTATACTACTTCAGCAACAACAAACAAAAGCTAGGGCATTCCTGCAGAATAACTTGGGCCTTCTGGGAAAACTGAGTGCCTGAGGCAATGTCAGGCACTTATCAATGTCCAAATACGTCAGCTGCTCAGCATGTCATTAATTCCACAGGAAATGCTCTGGACTAAAATCTTTTCCCTTGCAAACTGTTTACAGTGCAAAAATAAAAACTACCTGTTTAAAACAAACAGAGTGTGTATGGGGGTTAAGCATAATAAACCATTAAAATTATGCTGTAGCCTTATTTGGGGCCCCATGGATGCAGCCACAATGGGCCCCTCCAACCAGAGGCAGAGAGTACCAAAGAAAAAAAAAAATATGGAATAGGCATTAGCCATCTAACTTTTATTTTTCAGTCAAAATTTATTTACCCAACAGACTAGCCAAGCTGAGATCCAGCATCTCATCTGATGGGGTCCTGCTTCTGCCTTCTACCCACTGCAGTAGCTGGGTGGATGGGACAGAGCACTGTGGGATGTTAAGTGAGTTGTCCAAGGTGACACGGCAAGTCTCTTGCTCTAGTGAGGTTTGAACCTGCGATTCTGAACCGCCGATTCCCTGGTTCCCATGTCAAACCACTAGACCACGCAGAAAATGCTACATAATAATTATTAATGACCCATAACTACAGTACCATAAGGCACCCAACCAGACTGCCTACATGATACATCCCTTACTTCATGTGATCTGACTCCAGAGTCCAGACCGAGATGATGCACTAAAGGCATTTCCAAACGGAGCAAGAATGTGAGACATGGAAATAAACAGAACTCTGTAGCCAGTGATAAAAATAATTGCCGAGTGCCAACCCTAGACAAAGGCAAAACAACCTTACATTGTCCCACTGCATCCACTGCCAGATGGCCATACCAAGCTGCTGCATACTAACACTGTCTGCTGGCTGAACACTGATGCACACAATATTCTTCTCATTATCCAGACCAACAGTGCAGACAGAGGGAGCAAACAAAATGGAGCCAACATGCTTCTTGCCAGCATGCTCCAGTGGTGCTCAAGCGTGAGTTTGATCCACCAGCATTGGCCACTTCAGTTGGCTGATGTTGAACTGGTTGCAGCTAATCAAGGGAAGGGAACATTTCCTTGAGGAAAACATTTAAAAACTTCAAGGCAGGGGACGGAAGACTGACAGGCAGTTGTCTTTAATCCCGTCCCCCTCGAACTCACGTCGTGAGTCCCGAATTCCGTGACCAATCTGGGAACGAAAAAAAAACTCAGGGCTGCAGAAGTCCCGCTGTGATCACTGTGAACATCTGAGGGGGGAAGCCAGCCCCCCATAATCTACATCACTGTTCAGCCTCCTTTTAGCTTCACCCACTGTTCCTCCACCCCACCCAAGTCATCCCCCACCAGGTCATCCCTGAGGCATTCATCCATCTTATAAAATCTGCCCTCCTGAAGTACAGGATCCTCACCCTTGTGTGGTTCAGTTGAACAGCAATTCTTATACTGAACCACACTCTACAGTGATTACTGGTCCCCAGGTGATCTCCTACTTTGACGCCTGCAACACTGTCCCTGTTAGTGAGTATAAGGTCCAGTATTTCCCATCACAAGTGGGTTCACTGACTCATTGCCTGAGGAATGCCCCTGCAGGAGTCCAGATGTCTTGCTTCTAGCTGAAGCTGCAGCTGGGAGGCTCCAGTCTACATTCAGCATACTGAAGTCCCCCACTAGTACCACCTCCAACTTTTCTGCCATCTTGCTAATGGCTTGCACCAATACTTTATCTAACTCCTTCCCTTGTGTTGGAGGTCTGTAGATCATGCCAGTGCAAATAGTGGCTCTGTTCCCCATCTTTAGTGTCACCCACAGTACCTCTTTTTTGATAATTATTTGATTATGTAAACCGGGACCTCCTTGCGAATGAGCTTGTCCAATGGATTATATCCTACAATAAACTTGAACTTGAACCTCTGACTCCCCCTGTAGTCCTTGTATCTCTATCACTTTTATGCTTTCCCTCACATAATGCACAACACCCTGTCCTTTCCTTCCCATCCTGTCCTTCCTGAACAGAGTATAGCCTGGCATGGCCATGCCCCAGCCATGGTTTTTAGTGCACCATGACTCAGTAATATCTACAATAATCCAGGTCAGCCTCTGCCACGGTGGCCTCTAGGTCCAGAATCTTATTTCCTAGACTTCTACTAGCATTTGCACATATGGCCTTCCAGATTTTGTTAGCACTATGTTTGTTACCCCTTTTTATGTTGGCTCGCCAGCCAACATATTGCATTAGTAGCAGATTTGAGGTGTGGTCACTGTTGGGCAAATGCAGGGCATGCATCAGTGAGTGCGTCCTCATTCCCCAATAAGCCTGCATGCCGGCACCACACCAGGAATACATAATGTGGCGAGCACACCTAAGGAAAGATCCGCTGCAATGCAAGCAAAGCTCATCATACACAGCGGCACCTTCCGACATGCTTTCCCTGGTGAAAATTTCATTAAACATGGCGGCACACTGCCTGCCATAATGCTGACTTCAGGGGTGCCCAATCCCCCTGTCGGCATGCCCTGACCCAATGTATGTGCCGATGGAAGAGCCCACTCCCCATTGGCATAATGCACCCACCCTTTTGTTATGTGCCAAGGGGAGGTGCCCAATCCTTTCGGCTCTTGCCCCCCCTTGTTGCCCAATCCCCATCGGCAGAATCCCCAAAAACACTTATAGGTTGCATGCTGGGATCCCACCCCAGTGTGTTAAATCCTGAAAAAGAAAAACCGTCCTTAATGTTTTTTTTTTTTCTAACCTGTGAAAGAAGAAATCGGTCCTCGCAGTCTCCCCTGCCTCCCACAACCTGCGCCCACCCTCTACGCACCCTGCCTCCACATTCCCCCTTCACCCCATACTTACCTCCGGAGTCTGGCGCGATGATCTTCGGTGGACCGGGAACACATCTGCACTCTTCAAAACCGACCGTGAACTGAAGAAATGCCAGTAAGCTGTATAATGGCATAAATAGAGTTTTCTCAACTTTGGTGATTATCTCGGGCATTTTTGGAATTTTTGCACCAAATTTTCAACATGGGGTTATGGGACCCCTCCTCATGAATTCAGTCACTGTCATGGAGATATTCAGTCCCGAAGGTGATTTCATGGTCACTGCAGAGAATCACCTTTCAGGACTAAGTAACAAACGATAGTGCCACTGTTCATGAGGGGGCTCTCAAAAAGCCTATGTTACATATTTGGTGAAAAAAATCCAAAAAATGGCTGTTTTACAAGTGTGCATTGCGCTGTTTCCAAGCACACTTGTAACTTCGTGAATTTGTAATATCTTCACTCCAGATTTTTAAAATTGGCATTTTTCCACACCTCCTAATGAACAGTACAGCTGTCAATTTACATATCCTAGCCGAAATGCATTTTCGCACATCCAGCACAGAATAGCGCAGTCACAGTACGAAATCAGTTTTCGGGACAGTTTGAGAAAATGACAGTGACACTGTTCATGAGCAGAGGTCCTAAAATGCCTATGTTGAAAATTTGGTGCCGATAGTCCATAGAATGACTGTGCTACAAGCATGCTTTGTGCAGTTTCCATGCACCCTTGTAACTTCACAAATTTGCAATATTTTCATGCCAGATTTTCAACACTGGCATTTTTCACACCTCCTTATCAACAGTAGAGCTGTCATTTTTCACAGCCTGCCCAAAATGTGTTTCTGCACCTGTGGCGCACAATGGTGTGGTCGCTGTGGGAAATCAACTTTTGGGACAGATTAACAAAATCACAGCACTACTGTTCATGAGGAGTCCAAAATGCCTATGTTGAAAATGTGGCTAAAAACTCCAAAAATAATTGGTTACGGATGTGTGCTGCGAGTTTCTAAGCATGCTCATGACTTCACCAATTTTTCATATTTTCACTCCAGATTTTCAACGTTACCATTTTTTACGCCTCCTCATGAACAATACAGTTGTCATTTTCCACATCCTGCCCAAAATGTGTTTTCGTCCTTGTGTCGCCAATGGCATAGCCACTGTGCAAAACCATCTTTTAGCTAACAAACTGATTTTTATTTTTGTGTGTGTTTTTGTTGACCGGGTAAGTGCACTAGACAAATCCTGCCTATTTTCAGGCACAACCCAGGGGAAGGGGATACAGATGAATGCCAACTGACCTTGAACCAGATTAAGCTGTTGGTGGTATTTTTAGTGAATGAGGGAAACTTGGCCAGGACACCAGGGAAATTTTTTTTTTTTTTTAGTTGTTTAACCAGGTATAGCACACTAAGCTGAAAGCTTTTACAGGAGCAACCTGGGAGCACAAGGAGGTTAAGTGACTTGCTCAGGGTCACAAAGTATGCAAGTGGAAGCTGTGGGATTCAAACTCATGTCTGGTCTGCTGGATGTCACCAGATTTACAGCTCAGAGCCTTAGACCACTACACTATACTGCCTCCTCTGCTCTTTTCACTAAGTGCCATGGATCTTTAACATCCCCTGAACTACCACCAATCCAGGCAGATGGGACCTCGGTTTAACGTCTCATCTGAAAGAGCACCTCAGAAGTGCAGCACCCTCTCATGCTGCACTACAGTGTCAGTACTGGATATTAACCTGCCAGATGTGGAACTGAACCCACAGCTCTCGATCTCCCCGGCCTCAGAGGCAAGTGTGTGCTACCTACTGAGCCACTAACACTGCTTATGATTATGCACTGATTATGCCGCTCTTCATGAGGTGGGGGGTCACAAAAAAGCCTATGTTGAAAATTTGGAGTGAAAATACCAACAAACGCCTAAAACATTAGGGTTCTCAACTGTAACACCCCACCCTGTAGAGACTGCCAGGCATCAGGTGTGTGACTTGGGATCATTGGCTGTAATGCTCATGCCATTCCACCCCCACCCTCACCCTGCAGCCAGTGACAGGCATCGAGGTGTGTCTTGGAGTTTTCGTCCCTAACGTTCACCCCATTCTTCTATACTGCACCCGTCTCAGCATATTTCCTTATGGAATGGGGTAAGTATAAGGCCCAAAGACCCCAAAGCACACCATGACACTTGTCAGTGTCTACAGGGTAGGGTGAGGTAAAATGGCATGAGCGTTATAGCTGATGCCCCAAAGGCACACCCCGGTGCCTGTCAGTCTCTGCAGGGTGGGGGTGGGGTTGGCATCAGTTCCATACTTCACTGCCATTTCTATTATGCATCTCTAACTCCTGCACTACCAATGCCAATGCCAGTGAGACAACATTCGGCATTAACAGATGCTTGTTCCTTCTTGCCCTCCCCTTTCTCCCAGTATTTTTAATGCTTGCATTCTGACCCCTTCATTTCTACCACCGTGCTCCTTTATTAATTTGCACCCTGGGAGATTCCTCTCCCCACAGGTTCTCCCTACTCTCAACTACAGCCCATGGGAGGGTACCGGCGGTTTCTGCCTCCCTGACTCCTTCTGCCACCCCTTCAGCTAGTTTAAATGTTCATCAAAGTAACATTTAAACTATCCACTAAGGACTAAAGTTTCCCTCATGCATCAATGCAGGCCAACACCTCTGTACAGGCCCTTATCCCACCAGGAAGGTCCCGAGTTCATAATGTAGCTGAAATCCTCTTCTCTGCACCATTCCTTCAACCATGAGTTGAAGATCCTGGTGTTTAGATCCCTCCCCCCCCATCACAAACAGACAGCAGCTTAGTGAAAACCACTGAGCATGCTACCAAAGACCCCTACCCATCTTGGTCCCTAGCCAGATCATAGTCCCCAGCTGGACAATGACATCCAGCTCTCCCTTCTGTCCTGCTACCCTAAAGATCCTCAAGATCTGCTCCCAGCTCCCATCCCTATGGGCTGCGTCACCATGTAGGCACCTAACCTCCCTCTCCCCCTTCCTGTTCTCAAATCTATCCCCCTCACAATCAAGTCACCCACCAGAAGTTGCTTCCTTCTCCTCAGGAGGAGGGCATGGGGAGGGCCACAAGCACTAAGACGTGTTAATGAGTTGCTAGCAAGTTACTAATGTTAGTGGGTTGCTAACCCATTAAACAATCGATAAATGGCTTCCAGTATCCCAATGTGTGTTTTTGAGAGGATGCCAATTTTTTCAAGGAAGAATCACTTTAAATAGGAAAGTTTAAAATGTTCCTTTTTAAACTCTAGTTAGGATGAAACAGTGACTACCTACTGTCCTAAGAGGGTAACAGGTGTTACTTCTCTATGTAACTGTGAGGGCCTGTCTTATAGTGGAGAGATGAAAACAGAGGGGTCTACAGCATCACTTGCTGAACCCTTTTCCTTAAAGAAACCATTGCATGCCAGGGAAACAGTGTCAGTGGCTCAGTAGGTAGCACACTCACCCTTGAGGCCTGGAGATCAGAGGGCTGTGGGTTCAGTTCCCACATCTGACACTTGGGTTAATATCCCAGTACTGACACTGTAGTGCAGCATGAGAGGGGGTGCTGCACTTCTGAGGTGCCGTCTTTCAGATGAGATGTTAAACCGAGGTCCCATCTGCCTGGATTGGTGGTAGTTCAGGTGGGATGTTAAATATCCCATGGCACTTATAGAAAAGAGTAGGGGAAAGTTTTATTAGAACAAGAAATCGTGTGATATACAAGAAAACAAAACATGACATAATAAACAGTAAAGAATGAACTGCACAACAAAAAAAAACATTGCGTAACAAATGTGTTACCAAAAAAGGAAAACAATACAGGAATGCAACAAAAAAAGAAAGGGCCATCAAGTCACGGCTGAGTCCGAATCAGTAATCCAGGGAAGTGCAGTCCATAAGGCAAGCAGACTTGAAGCCGAGTGTAGTGATTGTTCATATGCATAGATTGTTCGTAAGTCCTTCACAACTTTCCGCTCAAGTTCCAAATAGGTACAGTCCTTTTGTTGTAAAGTGAACTGGCACCTAGCCATCCAAATATTCCATTTGATCACAACTAGAATAAGACTGAGAGTGTCCGTGTGCCATAGAGACCACTGAGGAGAAAAACACCATACATAATTACCTGAAAAGAAACAGTCTGAAATATTGGAGAGGCCCACTTGTGCGCCAAAAAAACCCACCATTGCTGAATAAACATACATTCAAAAAATAAATGAGATATTGTTTCCAAGGCTGCATTACACAATGGTCTAGAACATGACCTATCCTGAAGTTGTTTATGTTTATGGTTAGCTTTGACATTAATTCTTTCATGGCATGACAGCCAATGAAAATCCTACATATGCGCAGGGATTCTTTTACACCGCAACAGAGAGAGAAGGGGGGGAATATGTTGAAGCGGACATTTTTCAAAATGGGACTGTATCATACATACAGAGGAAAGAAGTGTCTTATAAAGGGTCTTATGTGTGTGAGCAATGAGCATCCGAGGCGACACTCGCCACTGTTTTAAATGCACAAACACATGTTTCACATACAGGGGCATGGTGCCAGAAGGACGAAGCACACCCAAGGAGTCATGTTCCCACTGGCGGAACCAGGTCCCGCAAGAATCATAAAACCACATTTCCCATCCTTTCTGAGTATTAATCAGAAGTGGCGAAATTGGCTATGAAAAAACACTAAAATAAAACAACAAGAAGTTGACCATACCGACCCCACCTTCTGTAATAGGTAGATAAGTAACATTCCTTCTAATCGGATTCAGCCTGCTTCCCCATAGCGCCTGAAAAAACAAGCTAAGAACTGCCGTTTCCATTTGTTTAGGGTTAAGGAATACATAACTGAGATAAAGAAATAGAGGCAATAAAAAGGTTTTGATTAAATAGACCCTCTCTTTTTTCCCAATAGATCCCTTGTTCCACAAGGCAACTTTCAACTTACCCTGTTGTAGTTTAATCTCCCAATTATAAACGTCAGAGTCACAGGCTCCAAAGTAGACTCTGAGGATTCTAATGGGCCCTCTACCAAACACAGTGGGCCAATATATTGCATCGGGGCACTGATGGATCCTAACCGAATACCCATACTTTTTTCAAAATTCAAACAAGCACCTGAGAAAGCCCCAAAGAAAGTATATTCTTGTAGGAAAGCCTCCACCGAGGACATATCAGCCAAAAGGAGGCAAATGTCATCAGCATATGCAATGGCTTTATATGGCGCAAGCAGATCAGAACAAGAAATTGCATGTATCTGTGGGTGAGCATTCAGACGGCGGATCAGAACATCTAAAAACAGGACATATAAAAGAGGGCTCACAGGGCAACCCTGGCGGACACCTCTCTTAACAGGGATCATAGGTCCCACCCAACCATTCACAACCAGAACTACCGTAGCTGTTCTATAAAACTTCTGTAGCCACCGGATCAAAGTGTTGGTATATGTAAAAACGCAATGCTTTCCACAAAAAATTATGGTCAACTGAAACAAAAGTCATTTCTGATCCACGGAAACAACAATACCAGAGGCCTTGCCCACAGTTCCATGGGAAAACAGTTCTCAAGGAGAATCAGGTGATCTGAAATACATCTAGTAGGTATTGAGCAGGATTGGGCTGGATGCAGAACCGCTTCCGCAATGCCCGTTAGACGTTTTGCAATAATTTTCATCAACAACTTAAAATCAGTATTGAGCATACAGAGAGGTGCCAATTCTCCAAGAGGTGAATATCTCCTTTTGTTTGTAGATATATATTAAAGTACCTTTAGTAAATTCTAAAGGTATAGTCACGCTACTAAGTAGGGCATTAAATACAGCGGTCAGTTCAGTGAGTAAATGGGCAAACAGTACTTTGTACAAAGCAGCCGTGAGACCGTCAGGACCAGGAGTTTTACGCAAGGGCAATAAAGAAATCACCGAAGACAGCTCTGTCTCTGTCAAGGCAGCACAAGCCACTTCTACACTCTGTGTCGAAGGGAGTGGAATATCTAAATCCCTATACAGGGGCGATGGGTCTTCTAGTACAGCAGTGGGGGGAGAAAATAGAGCAGTTATATAGTCAGTCACAATCTGCAGAATATCAAAACGTGTATCACATAACATTCCATCTGAATTGGCAAGACTCAACATGGTCTTCTGAGAGACTTGTCAAGAGTTAGACTCAAAAGGACACACCACGTCCCTCGGTCCTGACATATGAAATTTGTGCTGGTGATACATTGGTGTGATTGTCTGGACTGGAAACACAACATGTCTTTCTGCATAGATTGGATCTGAGGGACAAATTCTGGCCGTCACATATGCTATAGAAAGCAAGGACTGTAGATGAGCTCTTTTCTGTAAATAATTCAAATAATCTTTTCTGCATTTCTGTCGACTATAATTTTTCAAATGAATGATTAAAGCATGTTTCGTGTCCATCCACCAACTTATGGGATCATCATAAAGAATAAACACAGATTGTCGAGCGAAATAAAAGACAGGAGAAAATTTTGAAACAGCATATCTAGCAATAAAGAAGTATTAAATTTCCAAAGTCCCGCCCTTTGTTAAAAGGTAACTGGACCTATACCAAAGGACAACACCTTGTGATCTGAAAAGGCCACTGCCTGTACCTGAGCCGAACCAATCGGTAACGTACGGATAAAAAAAAATCAATTCGGTCGCTAATTTCCTTTTTGAAAAGTGGGGTATGTAACTTTGTAAAGGAAAGATAAGCATCAGTCAGATGTGCAGTACGAATCAGGTTACCCAATTCATGTGAATCACAAAAGATTTTTTTCGTGGTGGCAAACAAACTTTTATCAAGTAGGCTGAGGCCACAATTAAAATCACCAGAAAACACTATTTGGAAAGAAGTATGCAAATAAGGGCGAATCAAAGTAAGCAAGGCTATGCGAGCCATCTTAACTTGGGGGAATATTTACTTACTCGGTATGGGCAGGAACCTAAAACAAAATCCAAGACTAATGCTCTACCAGGTGCCAAATCATACAATTTCAATAAGCGAAAATCTGGAAGATTCACTAATATACCCAGACCCGAACAGGGGTCCTGGCCTATGGACCAAAATGAAGGTCCCAAAAGCCAGTCATGTTTCACTAGTCTAATTTCCTGCAGTGTGTGGAACCTGGTATCCTGCAATAAAAAAATACCTAATGGTAAGAATCGTAGGAAGGAAAACACTAGTCTACATTTCTCTGCTCTTTTCAAGCTATTAACATTAATAGTATGGCAGACAAAGGGCGCCATGTCACCAAGTAAACAGTGCGAATCAACCTCAAGATTTCCTCTTTCCAGCAACATTCTTCCCTTTAAGCCTAACCTTGGCCTTGCGTTTTTGTGAAAGACCTGTACCCAGATTGAGGTCAGGGTCAGAAATGCTATCAGGGAGGGATGACGCAATAGAGGAAGAGTCTGACTCACCACCTGCATCTTCGGAAGTTAACTGGAGAATCTCATAAGTGTTAGACAGGGCAATGGTTTGGGATACTACAGGCGGTTTAGAAAGTGGCGAGGTACGTGGACCAGTCCTCGTAGACCATCGTCGTGCAGAAGTAACTGGCTCACTGGGGGGTGGCATAGCACTTGGGCCAGGGACGTGGTCCAAGTGTGACACCATAGGGGTAGCACGCGGGGGTACAAGGGGTTCAACAGCTAGCAGGGGATCAACAGCAGCACCTATTAAGGGGGTAGTAGCCAGGGGAGACACAGGGGCAGGAACAGCCGGAGCAGGGGTTAACTCAGCTTTAGAAGGAACAACAGAAGTGTCACGAAGCCGTGCTTTCTGTGCCTGTGTAATCATAAATCGTTGGTCAACTCCTCCATCATGATTCGCCTGGGCATGAGCAGACCAGGGACATGTTTGGAACGTATGAGCAAGCTCATCACAAAGATTACATTTGCTACCATTCTGGCAATGTATTCCCACATGTCCTAACACCCCACAATTGTTACATCTCAACTTATCACATACATTACTCAGGTGCGAGGGATCGCCACACCTGTAACAGGCCTTTGGCTGTCCCGGATAGAATAGCACCCCTCTGTCATGACCTAGAAAAAAGGAGTTAGGTACGTGAATTGGGCCAGAGTCATTAGTACGTAACAGAACCTTAAACCTCCAGCTTCCTGTCCAGATATTTTCCGTATCCAGGATGGCATCAGGTTGGCCCTGTACCTTACAACGTTGTCCCAGCCAATAAACAATATCAGACACATCCACACCCTCATTACGGAACATCACCGTGATGGTCTTAAAGGCAGGTTTCAAGAGGGGTATAGCCTGAAAGGAAGTCCATAAGGCAGTATTTTTTAACGTATGGTACCTGGTCCAAAAACGATCCAACCCACGAGACGTCTGGAAACTCACATCAAACATGGATTCTCCAGAGACATGAATGAGGACATATATCTCGTGAGAAAAAAATTTGAATGAATCCTTCAACAGGGTGCGGGCCACGAACACACGGTCCGGAGGGTCAGGCAGGCCCCCTTTATAAAGTAGTCGGATAGCGTTATGCCTTTTAACAGCTAGGACCTGTGAGTGAAACAGAGATGAAAAAGAACGAGTGTGGCCCACCTGCTTAGGGGGCGACTTACCCACAACACTGGAATCTGAGACCACCTTAGCTGAAACACCAGGAGGAGAAGGGGTCCATGGTCCAGAGTCTTGCAAGAGGGCCAAGACAGGATTCTGGGTGAAAGCCAAGTCCGAAGGCAAGCTCAGGGGGTCTGCAGAGTCCCGAGTGTCAGATTTACCTTGCTGCACATCCAGGAAACCCTCAGGACGGGGGAACCAAATCGGAGATGGACCGGAAACCCACTGCCGCAGTCCGGGTTCCTGTATTCAGCCAACACCACGCAATGCCACTTCCACAGTCCAGGCTGGCTCCATTGGGAGGTCTTCATTTAGCAAAGGCTGCAGCAAAGAGGATTGCTCCGCTGAGGGAGGCACTGAAAAACCAACTGGTAAATCGGGACGAAGTGCAGTCAGTAGCGATAGGGAAGATGGAGCTCCAGCAGTCACAGACGAGGATGGTGTGGGCACTGAATCCGACTGGGCAGCCGTAAGTAATGCACACGGGTCCTTGGCATCTCGAGCAGAAGAGTAGGTAGGGTCATTAGCATTAGAACAGCCAGCCAGTAATTTAGTGTGCAAGGCAGGTTTCGACACAGAAAAACAACTTTCAGTGCCTGACAGGTGCTTCCCAGTATCGCACACACACTCCTGCACAGCAGCCTCAGCGAGACACCTCGCATCCAATACAGTAACTCCCGAGGAGGTCGAGCAATCCATAGTTGAGAAATCCATAAGAGACACTGACTTAGCAACAGGTACATTTGGAAAGGAATCGTTCAGCAGCATAGACTCCTCCACAGATTCCTGCTCAACCATGATGGTCTCTAAACAGCCTGAGACAGGAGTCGAGACCAAGTCTCCTGTCTCACCAGTCACCTCCGCAGCAGGCAGAGGAGGGTCCGCCATCTTGGACTCCGACAGAGTAGGGGAATTTCCCCGGTGTCTTGGACAAATTTCTCATTCACTAAAATACCACCAACAGCTTAATCTGGTTCAAGGTCAGTTGGCATTCATCTGTATCACCCTCCCCAGGTTGTGCCTGAAAATAGGCAGGATTTGTCTAGTCCACTTACCCAGTCAACAAAAACTAAATAAATAAATAAAACAGGTTCACAGTTCTCCAGACTTCACCTGCCCTGTCCGCTTGTCTTCACCTGACGTTGAACACTCTGATGTGACATCACAAGCTGCTATGAAAATAATTAGGATGTCATAAATCTTTTACAGGTAGTGTGGTCCAGTGGCTATAGCACAGGGTTGGGAACCAGGAGACATAGATTTAAATCCCAACAGAACTTCATAATGTTCATAATTAATCTCTCAGTGTTTCAATCCTCCAGCAGTATAAAGGGGTAGCAGCAGAACCCCACAGAAAGTGAATTATTGCATCTGAGCTGGACTATAGGTAGATAAACTGTAAAGCTTTAAGCAAAAGAGCATTATGATATCAGGTGTTGACACAAGCAACCAGAGCAGATAAAGTCTGCTGTCACATTTATACTTTGGAACTTTTTACCTATGAACTTTCTGAATAGCAACTCAGATACCCCACAATTGTTAAAATTGGCTTTAATCTCATCTGGTTTCTCTTTCCATTTACAAGTTTATTAACTAATTTTTTGTTTGTACACGTGTATATTTTTGTCCAAGTTACCCTAGAAAAACAGACACCTACTGCTCATGGACCCACCCAGTTCCTCAAATAAAATGAATTGAGTCTAGGGGACAGTTTACATAATAATGTGCAGAGTTATCGATGATAAATGTAGAGAATATGCAAAATATAAGTTTAAAGATGAGCACATTTTTTTTATATCCAAAGCTTGTTTCCCTTATGATGCCAGGGCCTCCGTAACAGACTGTAAATGAAACCGATGCATGAAGTGTTTCCTGCATGGAGCCCAGGGCTATTAACTCAAAACACAAATCTACCTATTTTGAAAGTGAGTGGGCACATACCATACCCCAACAGGCCTGTCAGTGGCTACCTAACATCTCCTCTGTCTCATTTAGCTTGTAAGCCTCAGAGCCTTTTAATTTGGAGGTGAAAGATGCACATCCTGTCTGAACGATACACCCATTGTTGAAATGTTTGGAAGCCATGTAGTAGCACCTTGACTGCAGGCATACTAGACAACGAAGATCATTCTGTGGACCAGTCAGCTAAATTTGGATTTCTTTTAGGAGACACTTCAATCAATTTTTCTAATCTGAGTACTGGCTATTAGGTGTTAAGTGTGCTCTCTCCTCCGCTGCTAAGCAATAAACAAACAGAGACCCATTGTGTTAGCCCTGTTGACCACAGTTTACCTGTGTTCACATGCTGTTAGATAAAGAAAACAAAACAATACAGTGTAGTCCTTTAACATTTGCAACTCCCCCTCTCCCACTGAAAAGTTCTGTATTTAGAAATGCCGGCTACACTTGTGAATTCCAGGTCAGGACAGAAGAAAAGGAATGTGATTTTACAGAGCCCGTTTATTTATGTATACAGACTATGTTTTATAATTTTTTTAATAACTTCCTATTAGAATTTTTATCTACACACTGACTCTCAAAGTGCTTTACAAGTCATGGATAATTGCACTAAGCCATTAAGAAAGCTTGTGGGAGTCAAATATGATTGGGCATTAAACATGGACAGGTTGGGGACTACAACGGAGAGAGGGACATACTCAAAATCTTCAAGTACATGAAGGGTAGCAATAGGGTAGACAGGCAAGGGCTGTTTAGTAGTACTAGTAAAAATATTTTCTTTCTGACAGGGTAAAACTGTTAGGGCCACCTTGATCAGTCCTATTTTTAAGTTGTCATGTGTTGAAGTATAGTGCTTTAGTTACAGTAGTAAGTTTCAATACAACAGGCAAGATACCTGGGATTCAAAAATGGCCACCACATAACAGGCTGCTGACATTAGGAGCTCCATGTCTGTAGCACAGGTTTGCCTGAATAACACCTGCAAGTGTGATACCAAACTGGCTAACAAAAAGGGGAATGCCTTACCTAAACCAAAGAAGGTAAAAAAGTGTAAAGGAGAAGTGCAGGACATTGCTAGTTTTTGCCAAACCCCCAGGATGCCACCAAAAGCAACATCGCAGCAGACCAAGAAACCAGGACCACCCACTGAGTCAGGAGCCACAGGAGGAGACTGGGCCTAGGTGGGCTGCCTCACCAGCAGGCAGGATATAATTCTGACAGAGATGAGACAGGCTTCAGTGATGTAAATGAATAATTGGGCAATATACAAGCAAAAAGGACCCACCTAATGACCAAAATGAATGAATTAGACACCAAAAGGAATCATGCTGCACAATGTATAAGTACAAATAAAGACGCCATTAGAACGGCTATTGAGACATGAAAAAATGATTCAATACATACAGCAGAAAGTGGACCATTCAGAGAATCAGAGCCACAGAGAAAATGTAACAGTAGTGGAATTACCAGAGAGGCTAGAGGGTGATTGGCTGGATGAATCATTTAGCACACTATTTAGTGAATTTCTGGCATTGGAAGGCTTTAACGGGAGAGTGGAGCTACAGCATTCTCATCAAGTACCCAGAGGAAAACCGTAATGGGAGCCCAAGGTTTATGCCAATGAAATTTCGAAAATACACAATCAAGAAGTGGGTGGTGTGCAAAGCTTGGAAGGAAGGGGCATCAGATATAAAAATCACACACTTTTTTTTTTAATCCTAATTGATATGCCATGTTGTCTGTATCTGTGTGCAATTTTTTCTGTTTGTTGACTGACTTGGAACCTTTGAAAATGAGTCCTTGATTCAAAGGCATTAATCCTAAACTGAAATAAATAAATAAAAAAATATCTCCCTCTAACCTCGAGAATGTGATGGGTTTGATGCACCAAAAATAAGGAGCATATTTTGTCCAAATATGACTGCATGGCTGTGACTAGCATGAAGCTCCAGGGACTACTTGGACTAAATGGTACTTTCGGTAAACATGGCAAGCTACACCAAAATGGTGGAGAGTGTACTTGGAGTTTCTCACATCACGGACCATGCTGCCCAACCAAAAATCAAATGACTCACCCACCACTCAAGATGTCACTTGAATGGGGCTACATGACTTTGGTTGTTAGCCGGATGAGGCAAGAATGGGAATGGGAATGGAGAATGGACATGCATGCTGATTGAAAGGTATGATCTCACCTTAAGGCATGTCAAACTGTAACTGGAACAGCTAAAGGGTGAGCAAAACCCACACCAGCTAAGATACTGGCTCTCAAAAATGCAGACCATGCCTCAGTGGAGGAATAGCCGCAGCTAAGCTGGATCTAATTATGGAAAATTTATAGACCAGCTGGAAACAGTCAAATGACATAGACTGGCCTTGCAGCACTGTGACTGACTTTTACACTTTTAAGAGACCAGGACTGGGCCTCTCGCCACTCCTCCAAGCAGTATGGATGACTGCATTGGGAGGCTGTTCAGTATAGATGGCTCAAAAGAGATATAAGGAGAGAGCACTACCCTGTCACAGGACCTCATAGGGCCTGACGAAAATGGGGTTCTCCTCTGTGGCAGACCATACAGAGAAGGGCGGAGAGCCAGACAGCCTGAGAGGAAATAGAACTGGTAAGACTCTCATGATGGACTCAGAGATACTGGTGCAGTCTGTAAAATTTGTGCATAGTGCTCGATATATGTCCTAACACTAAAAACAAAAAATGTGAACAAAGAAGTTTATTTTATTTTTATTTATTTAGTTTTTGTTGACCAGGTAAGTGCACTAGACAAATTCTGCCTATTTTCAGGCATGACCCAGGGTGTAAGGTTCCATAATAAAGCTAATAAACTCATAAATAGGATAATATGGTTGAAAGGCACAGGTGAGTTCCCTCCTCGCTGCAAACTCTACCGGTATGGATGAGGAAGAGAGCATGGGTAGTATGCAAAAATAAGCTACAGTGGCATGCAGAGAAACACTGAATTAGCCATGTTGGCAATTTAGCTGCTCTGAGAAGGCAAATAAATGTTTACTAATGAACATAGACTTTTTGGGGTGGGGGCCAGAAGGAACCCGATAGTCAGGCAGCCAAAAAAGGGTCCCAATTCCTTTGGTATAATGCTCCTAAGGGAGAAGACAGTTACTCACTCCACTGCATATGGCAAATGGAGGAAAGATGGGTTGCACAGTATATCTGTGGGGATACTTATTCCCAGGCTAATATACAGGGTGCTCAATATGGATATCTGTGCACAGGATACAGCGCATGGCATCACACCTGCATGTGGAACCTTGAGTGTTTTTTTGTTTACAACACAAGTCTTGAATCTCCAGGCATATCCTCTCAAAACAGGGGGAGATAGATAGATAGATAGATAGATAGATAGATAGATAGATAGATAGATAGATAGATAGATAGATAGATAGATAGATAGATTCAAGTTTATTGTTCGGCAACATGCCATTACAAAAAAGCACAATTGTTAAAATTGCATAAAATGTTAAAACATCATTGGAAATTTAAAAACAACAATAACAATCCTAACGTGTTCATTTAGTTAATTTTGGATAATTTTCTGGCACATGCACTGCATGTGCTTTCTCATTTCATTGCTTCATGATTGGATAGTTTTCAGAAATCCAACCAGTTTGTGCAAAATATACATCGTATTTCATCGTTTTGAAGCTGCCCTCGATTTCTAGCTGCCCTCGAATTGTAGCCCATGCTGAAAATAAAGTTTGTAATTAAGCACTCCATTTATAAGCCGTCTTTAGGGTTACGAAGATGCACTTCACTCTGCTGTGCTACCCTATGGTAGCAAGGTTCGACTCCCAACTGGGAAAGCAGCACGCCTACCAGCTCCATCCAGATGCCGACGCTATGTTGTTGCCGTACACCCTCCTCAAGGTGCTTTTCTTCAAGTTTTGGGGCACTCTTCCTCCACTCCTGAATCTGTTTTTCATCTACACGGAGTGCCAGTGCCACAGGTCGGTTCCCTCTACTTCAGCACACTTAGCAACGTGTAATTTAAACTCCAAATCATAAGACTTTCTTTTCGGCATATCAGCAGTCAGAAGTGCTCAGAATTGTTCAGATTTTAAAAGTTAAATACTTAGCCTCAACAGCTGTTTGTAATTATAGTCGCCCTCAATTACACGCCGCTCGAATTAAAGCCCTATAAAAAGTTTTATATTTAAATTCATGCTTTAAAATGAAGAAATACGGTACATCATTAGTATTAAAAAACAGGAGAACATTTGGTCTGGAGGAGATCAAGACCACCCAACATTTCCCTAGCCACTGTATTACTTCTGCTTCTATTGAATAAAGGGCAAAGAGACAGAGTATGCTTGAGGGCCTCTTCCACTGAGAAGGCTAAAGCCTGATGTTCAATGGGGGGAGAATAGCTCCTCCCACATCCCCTACTTAAATCCAAGCAATCCCAACTTCAGCTTACAACATTTTTAAATCACCCACCTTCCTCCTCAGCCTCCTCCTCCTCCAGTACCCTTATCTCACCCACGACGCTGGGCCTTTAGTCCTACACCTACCTAGAGTTCCTATCAAGAGATGGAAACAGAGAAAGGTCAAAGTCTAAGTTCATAACCTCAAGCACCTAAAATCCAAGCTCATAAGTATACACAAGCACTACACTATGAACCACACATTGAACAATTGAATGGACCATCAAAGCTAAAAATAAGGTAGAACAGGTAATATCTTACTGGAATACACTCAAAATAAAAGTTGCTTATAATATAAACTGTCTAAATATATCGCAGATAAATAACAAAATTGATTAAAGGTTTCAATAATGATATTTAGAAGCTATGAATGAGAAGTGAGGGGTATAAGGGAAATAGACATGACATCCCCCCCAGTACAGCATGATTAAGAATATTTTCATTGTCAGTTCAGCATCCTTAATACCTCACAGAAATTTATTGTCTGACCATACAGTGACCACATTTTATTATACAGGTCCAATTTACCTTTCAGGGAATAATGAACTTTTTCTAGCCTCTTATTGAGACCATAAGATTCATTCAACCATGAAAGAAAATCAGAAAGAGTAACATCCTTCCATTTCTACTCCTAGTTTCCTAAGGGATCCCAAGGGACACCATAACATGTGAATACCTCTCTATGTCTGACCACGCCCCCCCTCCTAAAATTGGTATGGAACCCAGACCAGCAGGAGGTTTCAAAAAAGAGAGTGTGGAGGATGGACCCCATCCTACTCCATAATAAGGAGATCTGAAGTGGTTAAGCAGGGAAATAAAGGAGTTCTAGACCACAAACAATGGCACGGCTGTGGACATGGGCATGGTCTGGGATACCCTTAAGGCATTTATTTATTTAAATTATTTATTGAAATGTTTCACTAGGAAGGCACACTGAACAACAAGTTGCTCATCTCCCGGTGAGTCCTGGGGTGAAGGGTACATGGGGAGTACGTAAAACATAATCAAAATATACAGTACAAATTGTAAACAAGTAGATCATGTGAAAAAAATCACAAGGTATGGCAGGCTAAGCATACAAGGATACATAAATTACACAATACAGGCTAAGCGTACAAGGATACATAAATTACACAATATAGGCTGCATGCTAAAGATACATACATTATACAATACAGGCTAAGCATACAAGGATACATAAATTTCACGATACTAAATACAGAGAACAAAATTTAGCAGGAAAGGTTAACATATTATTATTAAGACTGGCCATTGCTTTTGCTAGTAGGCTTAAAGAAGAAAGTAAACAACAACTGGAAGAACTGGAGGGGGAGAATAGTAGAGGCAGATAAGAAATACACAGAAAACAGAGATCAAGAGATATACTATGGACTGATGAGACTAAAGAAGAAATACAACGAGAAAAACACCACGGCAATTGAACAGACCCCACACTATGAGAAAGCTAAATTTTATGATGGTGGAAACCAATGCAATAAACTTCTGGTGTAACAATTAAAACAAGAGGGTCGCAGAGGTACATAGAGGGTCTGGCAGGTGAAGTGGGAGAAAGTTTAACAAAGCAAGAAGAAATAAATCAGCAGTTTATACCCTGTTATTTCTAACTGTATGCTAAGGGTAGAAGGGAACCTGGTGGTGAAGGAGGGAGATGACACAAGCATTTTCTATGAAAGCCTGGAGCAGCTGGGGAAGAAGACCGAGCTACTTTGGAGGCAGAACTCTCTTAGCAGGAGGTCCTGAGAATACTAGGGCAGCTAACCACCAGAAATGTGCCAGGACCGGATGGACTACAGATTGATTTCTATAAAAATTGGCCCCAGCTCTCTTGGGTTCCCTGTGTGAGACACTTGTGAATGCTATTAAAACAGGACAGCTCCTGCAGTCCTTCTCCCAAGCACGATCATAGTCCTTCCAAAACCAGAGAAATCCAATAACCTAGTCATCTCATATAGATCCATTTCTTTATTAAATTTATAGATTGAGGAGCTCTTTCCCTGCACGAGGCACTCTTATTCTGTGAAGAGCATCCAATGTGCAGATGCCCTGGAAACGAGCACGTTCTGGGAAGTTGTTTTTAAATATATTATTGACTAGCTCTCTATCAATAATACGTGTCGGTAGCCCATCACCACTCATTGCTGAAATGAGTGGTTTGTTTTCAGCTTGAGCCAGAAACAGCTCAGCTTCACTTTCTGTTCTCGCTCAGCTGAAGGCGCATGAAACCATTCATTTTCAGCAACGAGTGGCTCCAGGGGACGATAACACATATTAGAATTTACAATTTATGGTAGGCTTTGGTTGGTGGAATTGAGAAAATATTGCCCAGGCTCATACATGAGGACCAGGCAGGCTTCGTGAAGGGGAGAGGGGCTCCTGTAAACCTTCGAACAATGCTCCATATCCTGGCCAGTGGTCAACATGACTCAAGAGACTGCCCAGTGGTGTTCTCGATCAATGCAGAAAATGCCTTTGGCAGGATTGAGTGGGTCTATTTCTGGAGCATGTTGAGTAACATGGGCTTTGGTAAGAAGTTTATAAGATGGGTCCAGGCTGTATTCCAGAGACCAACAGCTGCAGTTCAGACCATTACATGGCTGCCAGACTAATTTTTACTCAACAGAGGAACCTGGCAGGGATGCCCCCTGTACCCCCATTTTTATGTTTGCTTGCGCACATGAGCAAGAAACATTATGTGACAGCTTAGGAGAGAAGCGGGATTTTGTAGGTGCAGCACTGTGGTGGCCAATGCCCCCACTGCACTTTGAGGCTTGGCACTCTTTCCCCAATGTGGTGGCATGCTACTGCTGACACTAGTTCAGCAAGCATGCCACCAAGTTGAAACGAATTCACCGCTGCAATGAGGGAGCGACCCATCATTGCAGGGTTATGCCTTGCCTGGTGAAACATTTCAGTTAATGTGGTGGAGGCTCTAGCCACAGGCGCAGAGTCCCCATGAAAGCCGACATCGGGTGCCCAGTCCCTGTCAGCATGCCCCCCCCCAGGTTCATTAGCAGATGGGGGAGCCCACTCCCGTCGGGATAGTGTCCCATACATTTAGTTTGCTGAGAGGGGTGCCCAGTCCCCCTCAGCATCATGTTCCCCAAACACAGATCCTTTTTATGTGCTGACGGGGGTGCCCAATCCCCATCAGCTCCAGTCCCCAAAAGCAAACACCCAGATAACACGCTGAGAGCCCACCCCAGCATGCTCATTCGCTCCCCCACACACTGTATGGCGATGAGGGTGCCCAATCCTGTGGCTCCCTCCCCAACAAACATCCAGTGGCTGCTGGGAGCCCACCCCAGCATGCCAAAAGTCCTGTGTCGCTCTTTTTTATTTAAAACCCTGTAAAAAGAAACTGTCCATTGAGTCTCTTGCCGCTCCCCAACCTGCACTCATCCTCTGTGCAGCCCACCTCCCCACACCCCCCTCACCCTATATTTACCTCCGGAGCATGGCATGATGATCTTTGGTGGACAGGGAACAAGTCTGCACTCTTCAAAGCCGACCACAAACTGAAGAAATGCCGGTAAGCTGTTTAATGGCATAAATGTTTTTTTTCAACTTATGTGGATATCTATGCCATTTTTTGACTTTTGGCACCAAATTTTCAACATGGGGTTCTTGGGACCCCTCCTCATGAATTCAGTCACTGTCATGGCATTATTCGGTCCCGAAAGGCAATTTTGCAGTCACTGCGCAGAATCACCTTTTGGGACCAATTAATGAAATGACAGTGTAACTGTTCATGGGGTGGGCTCTCAAAAAGACTATGTTGCAAATTTGGTGAAAAAATTTCAAAAATTGACTGCGTTATGAACATGCATGGTGCAGTTTCCACACACACTTGTAACTTCGTAAATTTGTAATATTTTCACTCCAGATTTTTAACATTGGCATTTTTTCACACCTCCTTATGAACAGTACAGCTGTCATTCTTCACATCCTGGCCAAAATGTGTTTTCGCACTTCCGGCGCAGAATAGTGAGGTTGCTGTGGGAAATCAGTGTTCGGAACAGATTAAGAAAATCACAGTGCCACTGTTCATGAGCAGAGGTCCCAAATGCTTTCGTTAGGTGGGAGTCACAAGAAGTCCATGTTGAAAATTTGTAGTGCAAATACCAACAAACGCCCATGGCATTAGGATTTCTAATCATAACCTCCCACCCTGTACAGACTGACAGGCATCGGAGTGTGCCATTGGATTGCTGGCTGTAATGCTTATGCCATTCCACCCCCCCCCCGAGGCCAGTGCCAGGCATCATGGTGTGCCTTGGACTCTTCGGCCCCAGACTGCACCCCATTCTCCTATACTGCATCCATTTCAGAGTATGTCCTTACGAAACTGAGTGACTGTGAAACCGAACACCTCAAGGCACACCTCAACACTTGTCGGTGTCTACAGGATATGGTGAGGTGAAATGCTGTGAGCATTATGGCGATGACCCAAAGGCACACCTCAATGCCTGTCCATCTCTGCAGGGAGGAGGTGTGATTGGCGTGAGTTCAATACTTCACTGCCATTCCTATTCTGCATCTCATGGCTCTTGCATGTCCAATGCTAATATCAGAAAGTAAACATTCAGCACTGACAAATGCTTGTATTTGATTTGGCACTAGAACCTTTGGCTAAGGCCTTAAGACAACATATAGACATTCAGAGGGTTAATTTGGGTGGGGTCTCTGCAAAGGTCTTCCATTCTGCAGATGATCTCTTTGTTTATGTAACTAAGCCAGAGACATTTCTGCCGTGTTTGGTTGAAGTGCTGCATGCTTTGGGGGTGATCTTGGGTATAAAATGAACCCATGTAAAACAATAGTAATGCCATTGGGCAACTATGACCACACAGCCATTAAGGTCAACCTACCATTCCAATGGACAACAGATGGGTCTAAGTATTTAGGTGTGCACATCAGGAAGCAGGTTAAAGATATTTAAGCAATCAACTACCCCTGATGCTGAACAAGGCTAAAACACTGTGTATGAAATGGCATAATCTTCCCCTATCACTTTTAGGGGCTCAAATGTGTTAGAAATGGCCATACGCCCTAGATTTTTGTACCTAGTTTAAGTGCTGTCTATTCCATTTACCCCCAGCTTCTTTAAACAACTACAGGCATGTGTCTCAGCATGGCTGTGCTACAATAAGTCACCTGGAATAAAATTTAAGCAGCTATAGCATGACCCAGATAGAGCAGGAATAGGCTCTCCCCATTCTAAGAACAATTATTGGGCAGCCTAAATAGCCAGCTTATGAGAATGGCACAATCCACAGCGTCAGGAATACTCCTGGAAAAGGAATTTATTTTATTTTATTTATTTGTTCTTGGATTACAAATACCTTTGAGCCGAGGCTCTTTTACAAAGGTTCCACGTCATTGGTACAATTGAGACAAACATAAGCAAAGATAACAGTTTATAAAATAAAAAAAAAACACATAGTCTTTAGAGGAAAAAAGAACAATAAGGTGAAACTTTGGGGAGGGGAAAGGGAAATGAGGAGGGTGAAATCAGGGAGACTAAGTGGATGGGAGAAAAGGGGAGGTAGGTGGGGGAACAGAGAGAGGAGAGGTGGAAGGCGGGTAAGAATAGAGGTAGTGCAGCCATGTGGCATTCCTCATGGGCCAGCAGGGAGGTGAAGATGGGGGTGCTGACAAAGTGCAGGAGTACATGTGGATCCAAAAGGCATCTTCAGTTATGGAACCAAAAGACATGTTTAGCCACAACAGTCACAGAGGTTGCAGGCAGTGAGTGTTAGGCAGAGCCCAGTCTTAAAAGTGCTGAGCGATAGTGAGGATGAGATGTCACTGGAAGACCGCTGTACCAACTAGTGGCCTGGTAAGCAAAGGATCTTTGGCCTTGTGTTGTGCGACAATGAGGGATTCGCAGAAGCTGAGGTTTCGATCCCTGGTATGGCGTGTGTGGATTCTCAGTTGTAAGGAGGACACAGACTCTGGGGGCAAGGCCCAGCAAGATTTTCTTAGTAGTAATACAAGTTTGGTGTTTTATTCAATTGGCAAGATTCAACCATCCAGTTTGAGAAAAGAGGTCACAGGTGTGAGTTAGGCATTGGGAGCCAGTGACAAGTCGACAGGCCTTGTTGAATGCGGGATACATGTTTGAGTGCGGTGGTTGTAGCAGAGCCATAAATGATAATGCCGTAATCAATGATGGATATGATGGAGCTCTGGACAGTGACAGCGAGGGCTTTGGGTGTCAGGTGTTTCCTATGATGGAATAGCAGGCCTAGCCGGGAGTTAGCGGCTTTGGTGACATGGTCGATGTGGGCAGTGTAGAGGTGAGGTCAAGGGTGATCCCGAATGGACATCAGCTCATAGACTGACAGATCTCCTTTATAGTGCTACTATCAGAGATGTTATATATTCAAAAGATAACCCAAGAGTGCAACATTTACTGCAAGTATGACATGTGGCTCATTGGTTTAAGAAAGCAGAGGCACAATTAACGGTTCTCACACCCATATGGAATAACTTGCTGTTCCCTAAATTCCTGTAGGACACTGGTTTTAAAATATGGGCCAATAAAAGTATAGAATTGCTGGGCCACTTATATGAAGCAGGCATGTTGATGTCCTTTGAGGGCATACAGTGGAAATACAGCCTCCCACATACACAATTCTTCAAATACCACTGGATTCGACATTTCCTTGGAAGGAGACTGGGAAATGAGTACAAGCTACATGAACCCTCAGGATTGGTCTGTACTCTGGATGAAGTGGCGAACACTAAAGACCTGGGGTAGGATTCACAAAACACTTTGAAGGTGAAAAAAATGCACAAGTCCCTAAAATTTGCACAGTTGCAGAAAAAAGGGATAATTACGCTGCATCATATACACAACAACCTACATAGTTGCAGAAAAAATGTTGTCCACATACTGCACCAAGGAGAGTGAGGCATAACTCACCCTGAGCAAAAGGCAGTGTACTAACAATTGGGAAACAATTGTAGTGGGGGTTCAGGCGCCAAACTACAGCAAACCTGTTGGCTGTATAGTAGCGTCAGTTGTTGCAACAAACATAGCACATATTGCAATTGACAGTCAACATGCCACAACCACATGACCCAGTGCAGCCCATAAAGGAGCCCAACAGGCAGTACAGGCAGAGGTGGTAACAGCCAGAAATGTGTGCTACAGATACAGGCAAAAGAAAAACCTCAGAGAGAGACACAACCAATGGTTACAAACTGCCACTATATGCAAGGTTCTGTTGGTACAGGCGGTGCTACTGTGGTCTCAGTTGTGGAACTGGCTGCTGGACTTGCTGGAGTGCTGGTTCTGCTGCAACGCTTTGCATTACGCTCAGTGTCCTACTCCAGTTAATATGGATCACCTGATGTTCCATCTGCTGGGTCATTTATAACAGCTTCGGATCCGGGTTCTATGTGATAATGGCGAAAGCCTAGAGGTGATCGCTCGTGTCGCGAGAGAGTCCAGTCACTTTATTTCGGCATTCTGACACCCTGGTGCACAGCAAAACAGCACCAGGGACTTGTTTTTTTAATTTGTGGGGCCAGCCCCTGCACTCCTACTTAAGGAATCTCAACTCCAGGGGTGTATGTTGGGGGTGAAAACATTAAAAGAAAGGTTCAGGCCGGATGCAACAAAACACACCAGCGCCGGGCCCAAACCCAGTACCTTGCCCACTAATGCCGCTAACCCACCCACCAAGCCACAGGTCAGCTCAGCAACTGATCAATGGCACCACCCTCACATCCTCCCACCCCTTGCTGTGCGTGCTCGCTCCCCTTGTGTACATACTTATAGCGACATCCCGTCACTACATTCGTCAACCCCCCCATCCAACCACCCTACCCTACCATAGCCCCAATGACGTGAGCCGGGGATTAGGTCACCATTATTGTAGGCACCCAATCGCTGACGCCCATGTCATGGTCTACCCAAATCCGCACATGCAGATTTTCCGCACTTGTGGAATTTCATAACTCACCTATTTTGTAATTTTACGCACCTGTGGAAATTCTGACTGTGAATAAGCTGCATTGGCATTTCTGCTGTTTTGCAAGCCATTTTTCCACATGTGCAGAGTTTTTTGCTCTCTTTGTGAATCTAGCCCCTTGGGCCTGATTCTCAAAAGCTCCTGGAATTGTGTATGGGGCATGCAACACAAGTATGGCACAAAGTGCCCCTTGCGCTAAGAGATGCACTAGGAGTACCTCAAAGGCAGCCTGCATCAACCGCAGGGCCTGCACCAAATGGGGCTTGTGCCACCAGTGCACCACAAAATGGGCTGCATCATGGCGCTAGGGAATTGTGGTAGACTCAGGCTGCCAAATCCTCAAAAAGGGATTCTCAAAATTCTCCTCAAAATTACCCTGGCTGGTCCAAGGGTACTTTGAAATTTGCCTTCAGGAGAGTTGGGCAATCTGTGGCAATGTGTCACAGTCCCCCAGTTCCAATCACCCATTATTATAAACAAAATTCCTTGGTGATCTAGC
Source organism: Neoceratodus forsteri (assembly GCA_016271365.2). Taxonomy (NCBI): domain Eukaryota; kingdom Metazoa; phylum Chordata; order Ceratodontiformes; family Ceratodontidae; genus Neoceratodus; species Neoceratodus forsteri. Next base: position 1,423,774,278 of record CM057455.1, read on the forward strand.
AGCCCCCAAGCCCCAATCCCCTTTATTAAACATTGAAACATCCTGGTGGTCTAGTGGCCTCCCAGCCCTGATCCCCATTATGAAATAAGAACACATTATTGGTGGTCTAGTGGACCCCCCACTCCCAGCAGGTAGTGTCCCATCACCTTGCTCCCCCATTCCCAAACCGAGCCAGCGACTGGTACAGCCCACTGCTTCCCACCATGGCCAGCCACCGGCTGAGCTCTCAATGAGTGCTGTACTGTATTCAGTACATGCCCTTTGATTGACAGCTCACTGTTAACTGACAACTTATTTATTTATTTATTGATTGATTGATTTTATTCCTTAGTAACTGGGTAAGGCTAATAGGGCATTTACAGGGACAACCTGGGATGGTATGAAAAGACCATAAGTACAACAAACAATACTGTAGACACGTAAGGTAAAAAAGGTTGAAATACATATAACTCGCACAGATAGTAGGTAGTTTAGGGAGCAAGCTAACAGAGATGCACAGCTTCAGGTGAAATATAATTACATCTGCATTGTTCAAGGTCTTTTTTAAAGCCTGTCACTTTAAGAATTATGCTGGTAGAGATACAGTGATTTGGTGATCTTGTTTACCATGGAGTCTCACTTCTATGTAGTTTTACAGCTGTGAAGACCAAAGCCCAGAAAGGTCACCAGACTTGCTCCAGGGCACACAGTGAGCCATTGGCTGTGGAGATATTGAAGGGGCCTCCTGATTTACATGTCTGTGCTTGGATACCTTCCCATTTAGGGCTGAAGCTTGTCAGAAGAAGAATATACAACAGCCTTGCTGTTAGCCTGTTGTTTGTTTATTTGAACAGTTTCTGTGTCTGTTATGGTTAAAGGAGAAAGCGGAATGGGAAAATTGTTTATTCTGGAAAGGCACACTAAGCAGAGCTTGTTTCAGGTGCAATTTGGGAGCACAAGGAAGTTAAGTGACTTGCACAGGGTCACACAGTATGCAAGTGTGGGCTGATGGGATTCAAACCCAGCTCTCCAGGTTTGCAGCTCAGCGCCTTATCCACTACACTATACTGCCTCCTATAGAGACCATACTCAAATTCTTTGGGTGAGAGAACTGTGAAGAAAGCAGTGTTGGCACACAAAGGCCTTGAAAAGATACTATTGTAATCATAAGACACAGGAACTGCACGATAGATGTATTATAAATCATATTGAAGGTTTCTCTTTAAAAATGGAATATAAATTTAAAGTCAAAAGTTTCCTTTTGCAGATAATGAGAGGAACCCCTGTGAGTGGAAATAGACTGTGCCAACAGAACCTTTACCTTTACAATTGTAGAATTACTACTACATTAGCATAATATACTCTTCAGGTTATAAAAGTGCCTGAAATGTATTGAAACAAACAATCTCAAAGGGCTAAGAATGATATCATGATTTATAATTTACAAAAGAGTATTTAGAAGAGCTATAAATGATATCATGATTTATAATTTGTAAAGAGTATTTGGCATGTAAGGACGGTGTTTATACACTCATGTACAGCAGTGTTTGTAAGGGCGTAACATTGATAGTGTCTATTGAAATCCTTTACATACTGTTTTTTTTTTCAGTTGGATCTGCTATTGAGCAGACAGAGAATCCATGTTGTACTGCATGGACAAGGTTTGAAATACAGGACACACTCATTCTGGTTGAATTAGAAGTCACACTGAACAGGCAGGTCATATACTGACTTGACGGTAAACCATGCTGAAGTAGTGCTGTGCATTGTTGAAGAAAGCTGCTTTAGCAGGACCTAACGAACAGGCGGCTTCCTTCCCATCTAAGATGTTATCCATGTTAAGCCCAACCTTAGCACTGGCTGATCTGACAAGGCAGTTCAAACATAAGACAACATACTCAGAGGGGAAAACCTGTCAGCTGGAAAAATCCATGATCGAAATCTAGCACAAAGAGCCAAGACTTCCCTTGTTTACAGTCTGTCTCCCCAGGATAACTTGGTTGAGATACAACGTCTCATTATAGGGTGTGGTCCCACTTCTGTTGAGTTTCAGTGCTAGGGTTCTGAAGTACAAGGAGTTCAAGTAATTTGCTCAGGGTCATACACTTGGTAAGTAGCTGTGGTGGGATTTGAGCCTGGGACCTCCAGGTTCACAGTACTGTGCTCCTAACCACTGGACCCTACTTCATTCTTGGAAATTCCTTGAGGAAAGCAGACAGATTTTGTTTCATCAGAATATCCAGATGGCAAGCTCCCATGCTCACACTCAAAAGTGAATAATACTTTAATTGTTCCTCCTTTTTCATGGTCTTCAATTGCGATGCCTCAGGATTTGATTTTTGTCGTTGTTGATGCAAGTACTGTGACTATTAGGCAGGATGAGGGATCTGGGTAATTTAATGGAGTGCTCCACTGACTATTCACTTATGGAAATCCAGTTCATAGAAATGTAGAAAGTGACGACAGAAGGAGACCATACGGTCCATCTAGTCAGCCCAGGCAACTGAAAGGAATCTCAGACCTGAGCTGTACTCCGGTGATTATTATTCATAAACAACACCAAATAACTGAATTTAATTTGGCACAACTGGTGGTATTTACTCAACAAAACCTAAAAGTGCATAAGGAAATCAGGTTACAGTATGTCTTGCTTACCCTGGGGGAACAGTCATCAGTTGTCCCTGCACATCATGGTTCCAATGCACCAGATGTGGAGAAATGTGTTTCAGTCAGATTTCTTGAAACAACAGATAACAGCATGCTGTTGACTCTGGAAAAATATGTGGTAAAATATGACTCAGTCTCATTCTGTAAGGAGTCAAAAAAGGTATACATCTGCATAGAGACAAAAAAAATACTTGCAACAGCATTGTGCTATCGCTTGTGTTGCTAGAAAGCAAACTGGTGGGATGCCAAAACTTGATGCAAAAAACCAAGTTGCTTACAGAATGAAGACCAATACTGGGAAAGAAAAGTTAGAGATGCTAGTGTAAAGATTCGGAATTTAGAAAAATGTACTGCAAAAGTAAGTGCAGATGATCACGTCAGTTCCATCATTCAGTACCAGTCATTCAGCTGTGCAGAACAGTGGAACTAGAACTGACAGATAATAGATATTACAACGGTCAGCAGTAAACAGGAAAGAGGGGAACTAGACAGTCAGTGGCAGCAAAAAAGTAATAAGAAAAGGAAGATGATTTTTTTGTAACACCTCTGTTACAGACTGTATTCCTGAGCACTTTACAGAGCAGGGGATGGAATGGATAGAATCTCACTGCCATTAGAAGTGCAGGGAGATTTAAACAGCACAGCCATAAACAAGCATGAGAAACTGAGGTATAACATAATCTTGCTTATGGTCACACAGTGAGTAAGTGGTGGACATAGGATCACGTCCAGATCTTCATGTTCACAGCACTGTGCTTGAACCACTAGGCTAAACTTTCTCTCAAGAAATAATGTAACCCCCACCAAAAGGGGGGATTCCCTTAAAAAGCTCCCTGTCAGGGAGCACCGCTGGACCTTTCCTCCTCCCACTGCTCCCCACAACAACTTATTCATTGTAGGAGCCACACTGGGTATTTGTTCCTGGTTCTCATAGGACTGCAGTAGGGGACCTGTCATCTACAGTGGCAGCAGTTTTCTTTGCATCGCTCACTCATATTCCTGGCTCAGGAGCTGCCATTAAGGAATGGTAGCTGGCTGGAGGCTGCAATGTGGTACTGAATTAAAAAAAAACTGGCTCCCTCAACTGGGCAGGGGGAGCCAAACCTAGCTGCACAGAGTGTAGCGCAAGAGGACTGATGGAAGTTCCTTCACATGACAAATACAAATGGATAACTAGAGCGCTAAGCTCCTGCACAATGGAGGGCATTGGTGCCACCATCTTAACTGATCTCTGGTCCCACAGAACTGTTGGAAAGAGACCAGAGGTCACTCAATTTGTCCATAGTGTGGGGAGCCAGTCAGAGGTCATCAAAGACTCAGGACGCACCTCACCATCACAAAAGTCAATCAGAAAGTGGAATGCAGTACAGTAGGTGTGCAAAATCTGTACCTGTGAGGGAGCTTTCTTCCCCCATGTGAGTTCTTTAGCCAATGTACAGTGGAGCTTTAGAACTGGAATATCTGCAGGGCGCCCAGTAGATCAGTGTGCCATTTCAGATCTGACCTGATCTAGAGGAGAGTACGTGTTCTGCAGCTCAGCCATTTGGGTTAAGCTCATAGCAGAAATCCTTGCCAGGGATTTCCAGAATATTGATTCATAGCCTGGAACTGAAGTGCCAGCTCATGACTTCAGTACGTGTCTCAGGAGTAGCCTTATGCTCCATTTCTAGCCACATCTCCTGACAGATCCTGCTCTAGGATTTATTCCACTGGCGGGCCTTGTCACAAGGCACTGAGTGACTGCCTACCTTCAAGCAGTTGAAGAAGAGGCCTCCCTGTGGGATTAAAATGACAATTTAGATATTTGTCTGTTGGAAGCCATTCTGCATAGCTGCATCATTTGCTGCTGGAGGCACACTGGGTCCACAGATCCTGTTTTATCTACACAGCCAGGATCACCAAGGTAAATGTTCCAAAGTGACTGCAACACCTACCTGACCAGTCATAAGTGCAAAGTCAGAACCCTCAACCCTGCAACTGGATTAGATAATTAAGGCCTAGACAGATTGTTTATCTGGGCAAGGAACATGTGAACTAAGGAAACACCCAGTAGAGCACCTGTTTGAGTTAAAAGCACCAGTGACTGTGAACTATTTGTTTTAATAAATTTCTGGGATCTCAGACTTCAATGACCCCACATTGGTATTGCAATGCTCCATATCAGGCCTGCAACCTACCTCAACTCTGCACATATATTAAATGCCGTGGGAACTCTTACAAGGGACTGTGGGAATACCTGGTGCACCAGAGGGTGGGGTTGTGATTGTGGTGTACTGATTGTTGGAAGGGTAGTGAGAATGGAGGAGCCTGCAAGGTATCGCAGCAGGTGGGACTTTGTCTGGGGCATGGCTGGAGACACCTGAACAACAATAGGGACCCAAGTAGGACTGCCCAGAAGGGGCCGGGGGGCCGGATTGGGTTCCCCGGGGGAAGGAGCTTGAGGCCAGGGACAGGGAGGAGCCAGGCCCCTTAAGAGGGTCTGCACAGGAGGAATTATTCCTCATTTCATATACCGAGCATGACAAGGGTCAGGGGTTCAATCCATGATAGGCCCATGCCAAGTCAATACTGTATGACCCTGAGCAGTCGCTAACTTCACTGTGCTTCCAAGTTGCCCGTGAACAAGCATGTTGTGTTTCTTAAAAAAAAAAAGAAAAAAAGGGTGTTAAAATGTTCCACTGTCAATGACCCATGTGGGTGTGGCAGCATCAGCTTAAGCTCCAGCAAGGAGAGTGGCTGTGATTTGTTTAATTGCAGAGTACAAGAGCATATTGTGAAGATGGACGGAGACCTGAACAGCAGCTTGTTGCCCTCGTCCGAGGCAAGGGTAAGACATTGTGGGAGGCGCTGATCAGGATCAGGCAAAGGGGGGTACAGGTCCTTCAGGGCTGCTGCCCCGCTGGAACCCAGAGGAGGCCAACCCAGGGAGCAACCGGTTAATCTGGCACTGCTGACCCTGCCGGGTTGAACCCATGACTCCGCGGAGGTTCCAGGCACGTCAGGGCAAGAGCTAAAGAAGCCAATGCCCATTCAGGATGAGACACTGGGGCACCCTCCTCCTCCTCAGAAAAAGCCATGCAGGAAGAGGGTCAATCAATGAGCAGTGACAGCGGACCAAGTAGCAGGTGTGCTCAAGTTAGATCAGCTGTCAGCTGAGGAGCTAAGGGCTCTGCTTAAGAGTGGGGCACCCCTGAAAGGAGCAGGGGCATCAAACTAAAATAGGGTAGAGAAGGGAGGCCATGGAAAAGGTGCTGTAGGGCACAGGACGGCAATGGTGGCATCAACACCAATAAGCCTGACCTGCCGGGGGCCTCCCAGAGGGCCAGCCAGCACCGCCACAGGCAAGCTTGCAGGTATCTGAGCAATGGGGCTGGGTCAACCCATTCAACCACAAGTGAACACCTTGTCTGGGAGTAACGGGCCATGGATCCCACAGCAGATAGACCCTGGGGTCGGGTCATAAGTAGTGGCAAGGCCACGGCGAGACCACAAGGGTTTGGGGGCTCTAGCACATGGCCTCCAGCAGGCAACCTTGGGCCAATCAGGGTGGAGCGTAGCTTGACCGGGCTGCTGGAGTTACTGGCGGACCAGAATAGGCTTGACCAGGAGAGGTCCAAGCAGCCCCAGCCATAGCAGGGACCGAGACACTGAGCAGGAGTGGCATTGGTGCCTACACCACTACCAGGACAGCAAGGGTGGTGAGCTTCTATTCTCTGACAGAACCATTGAGTCACACTTGCCAGACAAGGTAAGGCAACAAATAATCAACAGGGAATACATTGACATCTTTGCCCTTCTGAATCTGCCGAAAGAGCCAGAAAAGAAAAGAAGGACAAGGAGGGGAGGACTGGTTGAACAGAAGGAAAAGCAACTGTGCGGTGGATGTGGGAGAACTGGGCCAGATTTCACAATTTATGCCGGAGTCCTCACCCAGGGCAGCCTAGGAAAGCTGACAGGCGATGGGTCTACTTTAATAGAATAATGACCATGCATGCTAGTAAGGGGGGGTTGGTTAGTATATGATGAAGAGTATAGGAAGAGAAAGCAGATGGACACGGCATGGTCATGGGTGGTCTTGGACCTCCCGCTGCTGTGGACAATCAACTTGGGGGAGGGGTTCAGCATACAGACAGCGGTTTTCCAGTGAGGCACCCCCCATCACCAAAGAAAGGCTAACAACGGGGTAATGGGGGAAGGGGGGGCAGGAAAGGGTGTTGTTTCAGCTACAACCAGAGCTCATGCAAGACCGAGCATTGTAGATATAAGCACAAGTACATGGCATGCAGGAAACCACACTCGTGCTTTCAACAGTGTGGGAAAGCGACAGAGGTGGGAACAGGTAAGACCAACAATTTTCAGCCCTTTGGGAAGGGAGGGACAAAGGCTGCCAACACTGGTCAAGGCCAAAAATATTGAAGGGTGGCGGGTTAACTACCCGGACAGGGTGGCCGTTCGCTCTTTGGCAGAAGGTTTCAGGAGGGTTTGGTATACCTTACCAAGGCCCAAGGATGGCATATGAGGCTGACAACCTGCATTCTGCCAAGGAGTGACAGGACAAAACTACAGAAGGAGCTGGCCACAGGTCAGTTCAGCAGCCCCTTCCCTCCCCCCCCGTGCCCATGCTTCAGGGTGTCTCCTATTGGCCTAGTCCCCAAAAAGGTGCTGGGTGAGTTCAGAATGATAAACCACCTGTTGTACCGAGAAGGGGATTCAGTCAATGCCTACATTAACCCAGTCGACACCATGGTGTATTGCGTCATTCGACAGGGCAGTGGAAGTGGTGCGACAGGCGGGCCAAGGGGCACTGCTAGGAAGGCGACATAGAATCAGCATTCCACCTTTGCCGGTGTACCCTGCAGATAGGGAGCCACTTGGCATGAAATTTGATGGGTACTACTACATGGACAACTGCATACTCATGGGTGTGTGGTGGTGTGTGCAGTTTTGAGTAATTTAGCACATTTCTGCACTGGGCCACAGCACAGAAAGCCAAAGTGAACCACATGGTACACTATTTGGATGATTTTCTGTTTGTGGGGAGGGCGGCTCAGGGCAATGCATGCATATCATGGCAGCATTCCACGAGGTGTGAGCCAAGCTGGGTGTACCGCTGGCTCAGGACAAGATGAAGGGCCATGCACAATGCTTTCCTTCCTGGGGATCAAGATCACACGAGGGAGCAAGTGTTCTGGCTCCCCCAGGACAAGCTGATGGACCTTGCGCACCCAGATGGATGCTGTAATGAGGGCATGAAAAGTCACATTATGGGAGCTCCAGCAACTGGTGGGCCACCTCAACTTCTCCTGCTGAGTAATGCCCATAGGCAGGACAATCATGAGGCACCTGGCGGGCGTACGGTGGGCTGTACAAAACTGCACCATAGAATCTGGGTCACAGAGGTAAAGCAGGAGGACCTAGGCATTTGGCAGACATTTCTGCAATGCTTCAATGGGGTGCTGATGTGGCCGGTTACAGTGTCCAGCAAGGAATTGGAACTCTTCATGGATGCCTTAGGGGGCCAGGTCTTTGGGGCTTACTTGCATGGGAATGGTATGCAGGGCAGTAGCCCCAGAGTGGATCAGACAAGGCACTACGAGGCAGATAATGGTGATGGACTTCTTCCCCATTGTCGTGGCATTGGTGATCTGGGGGAGTGCTGAGGGACAAGCACATCACATTCAGATCTGACAACACCGGAGTGGTGTATGCCATAAATAAACAGTTGGGGGCAAGGGTCCGATGGGCAACCTCATGCAGGTGTTCATCCTCAGTGTCTGATGTTGAATATTACCTTTAGGGCAGAGCATGTACCAGGTATTGAAAATGGCATCGCTGATACCTTTCTCATTTACAGTGGCAGAGGTTCTGAGAATTGGCACCAGCGGCAAACCGACAGCCCAGGGAAGTCCCACCATTCCTATGGGAGTTGATAACCCAGAGGCCTGGGAGTGGATTGAGAATGCCCTGGCACCTAGGATGCGAATAGAATACCAGAGGGGGGTCAACTGTTTTTTGGCGGTGCAATACGCACGAGGGTGGGCAACGACATGGCCAATCCCAGTGGCACAGCTGTGCGAATACGTACTGATCAAAAAATGGGCGGGGGCCACCCGGGTAACAGTTGAACAGCACATGGCTGGCATAGCCTGGTTTCAGAAAGCCTGGGGCTTCTCAGACTTCACGAGGGCATTTGCCCTCTGGAAGATGCTGAAAGGATGGGAGCAGGCAGCCCCGAGGGGTATGGACAACAGACGCCCTATCAGCCCTACCATATTCAGGCAGATCTGAGATGAGTTGCCTAAGGTATGTTCTTCCCCTGATGAGACAAGGCTGTTCCAGACAGTGTACTTGGTAGCATTTTGTGGGGCATTCTGGGTGTCGGAGCTCGTGCAGCCCAGCAAAGCTACCGGGAGACCAGTAGTACTGGCAAAGGCTGATGTGGAGGTCAAAACGTCTGGAGTCTTTGTCCACAGCTGGAAGAGCAAGACAGACCAGCTTGGCCATGGGCGGTGGTGCCAACTAGCGGCACCTCACGGGCTCCAGTGGGATGTGGGAGCATGGGTACAGGATTATATAACTCAGTGACTGGCAATGGGGGGGGGCCCTCTTCCGTCATGACGAGGTGGTCCCCTAATAGTGTACAAGTTTAGGCACATATTGCAAAAGACATTGCAACAGCTGGAAATCCCTGCAGAACACTACAACACAAAGTCCTTTAGGATTGGCGCAGCAACACATGCCAGGGCAGAGGGCTTATCAGATAGGACAATACAGACATTGGGTAGACGGAAGTCACAGGCTTTTGAAAGATACATAAGACCACACATGTTATAACTCTCTTTGCTTTGTTTGGACAGGTGTTGTGGCCCGAGCAGAGCAGATCTGGATTTGTGGCCACTCACATCCACTGGGTGAGACCTGCAGGGCGAGGCAGTATCCCAGAGGAGAAAACCTGTTCCTAGTGCCCAAAAGGGCAGAGGTGCATTGGTTGGGACAGAGCGGGATGCAATAGAATGAGTTAATCGCAACACTGCAAGCAAAAACCCAGGAGAGGTTGCAGCCAAATGTTTTAGTCATCCATTTGGGGGGAAATGATTTAGGGGTTAAGTATGTGAGGGAGCTTAAAGACAGGGTCAGGCAGGACCTGGCAAGAGTGAAGTAATGGTGGCCCCAGGTGCATATAATTTGGTCTGATATGGTGCAGCGGCAGCAGTGGCGGCACGCCCGGAACATTAGGGCAATAGAGAAGGTGCGCCAACTGCAGAACACGGCCATGAGACTCACCTGGACTCCGTGGGGGAGTCCATAGCAGCATCTGGGAGTGTTCTGAAAAGCCTGATCTGTATAGAAGAGATGGTGTACATCTATCGGAGGAAGGTTTAGACCTGTTTTTGAATGACATACAATGGGCAGTGGTGAGAGTATTAGCGTGAGGTGCTTGTGGGGGATGAGTTGGTGAGAACTCACCTTATGGTGGCTTGGTAGTCTTGAAACACTGTGGGAGTGGGTGACAGGGGATCACATGTCTTGACCAGCCAGATCTCCCTGAGGCTGACAGGAGGGCAGGCCTGACAGATGGAGTCCAGAGGGCACCCTCTTCGGGCAGTGTCCCACGGCATGGCAGATCCTCTGACAGGGGAGGAGCTAGCCACAGCATGTCACAAAGCCATCCCTCATGCCCCGGAGGTTATTGTTCCTCATGGGGTCCTGGTTGATGGTAAGGCTGCCTTTTCCTGAGAGGGAGGGTCGACCATTAACAATCTGGTGCTCCATGAGGAGCTAGATTCCTTCCAAAGCTACCTAGCTGCACACAGCACGCTGAAATGCATGTATATATGGATAATTGGTTTGATTAATAAACACATGGCTGTGGCATTTCTCCAATGCCCATTGTTAGGTCAGTTTGTTCAGGTGAATAAGGCATATGCCCTCAAAAGACAATGGAACAGCCTGCAAGGTATCGCAGCAGGGGCATGGCCGAGACACCTGAACAACAATAGTGACCCAGATAGGACTGCCCAGAAGGGGCCGGGGAGGATAGGGTTCCTGGGGGCGGAGCTATGGACAAGGATAGAGAGAGCCAGGTCCCTTAAGAGGGGCTGCACAGGAGGAATTCTTCCTCATTCCTCCTTGTCCCAGGTCACATCCCACCCAAACCTCACCCTCAAAAAGCTGGGGAACGGGGGAGGGTATTGGAACTTGCTGTCCCACTAATGGGGATCGCCTTAGGGACCTAGAAGGAATTTCCCATTTTTTCTCATTGGGTTTTCTGGTTTTGCCTTCTCCAGCAAGAGGAGGCATTCTAGTTAGAGTAGAATAGGAGCAGATAGGTAGATGTCACAGTCATGAACCCTGTAAGTGGCCGCTGTAGTCTTGGAATGCTGTGGGAGGGGGTACAGGGATCACGTGTCTTGACCAGCCAGATCTCCCTGAGGCTGACAGGAGGGCAGGCCTCATGGATGGAGTCTGAGGGCACCATCTTCGGGCAGTGTCCCGCAGCATGGCGGATCCTCTGATGGGGGAGGAGCTAGCTGCAGCCGGTTACAGAGCCATCCCTCATGCCCAGGATGTTGTTGTCCCTCGTGGGGTCCTGGTTGATGGTAAAACGACCCTCTCCTGGGAGAGAGGGTTTGACCATCAATGATCTAGTTTTCCATGGGGAGCTAGATTCCTTCCAAGGCTACATAGCTGCTCACAGCATGCTGAAACACATGTATATATGGATAATTGGTTTGATTAATAAACACATGGCTGTGGCCATTTCTCCAATGTCGTTGTTGTGTCAGTTTGTTCAGGTGAAACATAGAAACATAGAATTTGACAGCAGATAAGTACCGCTTGGCCCACCTAATCTGCCCATTTTCCTATGTAACAGATAAGCTGCAGATCCTAGTTAACCAACAGCTTACTTCCTCCTACTCCCCACTAGGACTGCCTTATGTCTGTCCCATGCATTCTTGAATTCCCCCACTGTTCTTGACTCCATGACCTCCTCAGGGAGGCTGTTCCATACATCCACAACCCTCTCTGTGAAAAAATACTTCCTCACATTACCTCTGGAGCCCTCCTCTATCTTCAAATTGTGTCCCTTGTTCTTGCACATCTTTTTCTGAAAGATGCTACCCTCTTGGACTTTGTTGATTCCTTGAGGTACTTGAAAGTTTCTATCATGTCCCCTCTCCCTCCTTTCCTCAAGGGTATACATATTAAGCTCCTTTAGTCTTTCTTCGTATGTCTTCTGGTGCAGACCCTGCACCATTTTGGTTGCCCTCCTCTGGACAGTCTCCACTCTGTCTATGTCTTTGAGGAGATGGGGTCTCCAGAACTGCACACAGTACTCCAGATGGGGTCTCACCAACTGTCTGTACAGAGGGATAACAACTTCCTGTTTTCTACTATTGATGCCTCTTCCTATGCATCCCAGTATCCCCAGCCTTCCTTATTGCCTTCTCACATTGCTTGCCCACCTTTAGGTCATCTGATATAATTACTCCCAGGTCCCTTTCCATTATTACTGTTGTCAGTGTCTCACCCCCCATTGTGTACTCTTCCCCTGGGTTTTTGTTTCCCAGGTGCATTACCTTGCACTTCTTTGCATTGAATCTGAGCTGCCATACATTTGACCATTCCTCCAACCTTGCCAAGTCCCTTCTCATCCTTTCCACTCCATCTTGTGTATCAACCCTGTTGCAGATCTTTGTGTCATCTGCAAAGAGACATACTTTTCCTTCCAGTTCCTCTGCAATGTCACTTATAAAGACATTAAAAAGGACCAGTCCCAGTACTGAACCTTGCGGTGCCCCACTAGTAACCCTCCTTTCTTCACTGTGTACTCCATTTACTACTACCCTTTGCGTCCTGTTGTCTAGCCAATTTTTATCCGATAGGCCACCTTGGGCCCAACCAAGGCTGGCTAACTTGTGTATTAATCTTTGTGTGGACTGTATCAAATGCCTTGCTAAAATCTAGGTAGGCCATGTCCACAGCCCTTCCTGGTCTACTACTTTGTCACCCAGTCAAAGAAATCTATTAGATTCATCTGACACGACCTTCCCATCGTGAATCCATGCTGCCTTGGGTCCTGTGCCCCACTGGCCTCTAGGTACTCAACAATTATTTCCTTCAGAAGTGATTCCATCATTTTCCCTACTACCAGGTGAATAAGGCATATGCCTTTAAAAGACAATCTCTGTGGATTGTGGTATGGCTGGCTATGCCTCACTGTAGCCTTTCCTCCACTGAGCTGTTCCTTTACCCCTAACAAAGTCCTTCTTTTTATCATACTTTGATTTTTGTGCCTCTGCAGCGCTCCGGTGGGGGCATCCAGCCGCCGGCCTTCACCGACCTGGAGGACAGCAGGCTCACTACACGAGGGTCCAAGCACAGCTGTCACTGGACCCACTGACGCATTCCCACGACAGGCCTCTGGTCACGGGGCACGCCATCAAGCTGCTCGGTCATGCCCAGCCCTTTTTCCACCTTGGTTTTGTCCTCGGAGCCGGCAGTGCATGCGTGCAGCGCTTTTCTACGGCCCTGCTGAACTCCTCCCCATGCTGGCATACACCCTGTGCTTCTTCCAGACTTTACCAGGGCCACCCAAGTGCAACGCAACCCCACAAGCCCACCTCAGAGGAAGGAGAGCAGTCCTGGGACACTCAATCCAACCTATCCCTGCCAGCTCCCCGCGGCGTCGAGTCTGTTCCCAAACCCGGGTCACCGGCATGGTGCAAGGTGTGGCATCCAGCACCTCAACCCTCAGCACCACCGGGCCAGCTAACAAAGTCCTTCTTTATTGCTTTGTACCATATTTACCACCTCATTTGCCCTTACTGTATTGCATGCTAATAGTTACTGTTTAATAGGTGGTATTGTCTGTTAATATGAGTGCCACTGGTGCACCCTTTGCTGTATAAGAGTTGTTTCACATGTGGTCTTCGAATGTAAGAACAGCAAAGAGAAGCTGAGCTGTTCAGACACTCAGAGGCAGTGCATGAACCTATACTTACAGATCAAAGAGCACCTACAGCACTTGTATTATTACATTATACATCCTGAGCTAGTTCTTGTTAGTATAGTGGTTAGTATCCCCACCTGTCACACAGGAGACCAGGGTTCAAGTTCCCAATGAGGAGAAATTTTTTATACTACTGACACTCACTAAGCAAGAAAGGGACCTTGGGTTATCATAACTGATGACCTCAAAGCAGCAGGGCAGTGACAAAGCAGTGGGTAAGGCTTGTGGATGCTGGGATGTGAGGGAAGGGTCTTTCTAGCAGCAGGAGGGAGGTGGTGTTGCCACTGTATGGCTCACTGATAAGACCACACCTGGAGTACTGTCCAGTTTTGTAGTCTGCACCTCAGAAATGGCATAGACAGAATGGAGGCAGTCTGGATGCAATTACAATGGTGCAGGGGTTGTACAAAGACGCTTCTGCAAGAAGAGACTGAGGGATATCAAGATGTACACACTAGAAGAGAGGAGTACTAGAGGGGAATGATAGAGACCTACAAGTACTTACAGGGGTGAAGAGGCTGCAGGAGTGAGTCTCTTTCAAATAGAGAGGAGCACCAGGACCAGGGATATGCGATTATAGCTGGAGGGAGTGGAGTTTAAGAGGGATGTGGGAAGTTCTTCTTTGCTAAAAGAGGGGTAGATGCCTGGAACAGACTACCAGAGGAAGTGGTGGAGGTGAAAATAGTGGGAGGCTTCAAGTATGCATGGGATAGGCATAAGGGTATATTTGTAAATAGGCAAGGAAGACTCAGAGTCCCTGGAGACCAGTTAGGGTCTGCAGAGACAGATTAGGCAGGGAACATCTAGGCAGACTGGATGGGTCAAGCAGTACTTTTCTGTTGACAAATTCTATGTTTCTATGAGATGAATTCAGATTGTTTAAAATATAGAGAATAATGGCTATGTGAGTGCACATAATGGGTTTTTTTATACACCCGGGTTGTGTGATGACCCATAAACCTTGCTAGTGAAGCTCGAGAGGTTTACCGGGTCATCACACAACAAGTGTTTGTAAAAATATATATATATATATCGCATAATTTGGCATAGCCAGTATTTTTTATAATTGCTGGTCCATGAAGTTTAGACAAGAGTAAAAGAGAAACCAGGGACTATGGATCGGTGATCGGTGTTGCACAGTGCATTTACTGAGACAATCCAAGCACTACATCAACATGTGAGATGAAAACTTTTCAGAAAACATTTGGAATTTAAAACTTTGCAAGGATTTTAAACTGTTTTTTATTAGTTTTTATAATCTATCTATCAATCTATCTAGCTATCTATAATACAGGGAGAACAAGCGAAGCTGCCATCAAGTCAAGAGACAGTGATACTGCTGCACTTGTTGAATGATCCATCACGCTAACGGTGGTTGCACTGCATCTGTGAGCTTGAGACAGTGGAGTGCAGGTAAGAAATCAGAACTAGCACTGAATGTCAACAGAACGCCGTAATAACCCGGCTGCCCATTTATTATGGCGCTTTGAAACAGGAGCTTAAGATAGTCATTAAAGGGGGTCACCAATAATTATAAATGAATAAATAACTTATGTCATTTACCTGCATTATGTTAGTGCTGTTGATTTCAATTGCCAGCAGTTTCAAGCAGATATGTTTTGAGTGCAAGAGACATATCTATGGCAACAGTACACTCTGCATGAGAGAATCTCTTTGCTGTATAAGAGGTGTCTTTTGCACAAAGTGTACACAAGCTGTGATTAGCTGAGAAGCATAAAATGTGCTCTCTGGATTTATAATGTGCTTTATGCTGGTTGGGTCCCCTGTCTCCATGGGTGGGCACAGATTCATTCCTGTGGGGCAGCACTCTGGCAGCTTCTGTCAAAAGGATCCCTGTAGGTGGAGGCACAATGCCACCAATAAATATCAGTAGCATCACTAAGCTGCTGTAAGCACCATCCACCCAGAGGCCTGAAGACTCCGCCACTCCCTTCCAACTAGCCATCTGCATCACCACCGCACAGGTGGGAGTGGTTCCAAACATAATTCATTTAGTGAGAGAAAACAACTAAAGCATAAACACTCAACGGTGTTATTCTACTCTTTCTCTGAACTCCTGGCAAAAGTTTCTGTGAGTTGCTATAATCCAGGCAATGATACAGTGGTGTGGGAGAGGAGCCAAAGCACATCAGAAAGAGCGGATTCCATTGAAAGGAAGTAACAGGAGCTTTTAAGTTTAAAACAGTTTCCTACTACCATTACTAAATTGTTAAATTATTCCACCCCCTCCTTGATTGTATCATTGCAATGTTTTCTTTTGTCCTATTGCATTTATAGTATTTTGCCCTTTCTTTCTTTTTTTGGGCCCCCCGCCCCACACCTAAAAGTGAGCCCTAGCTCAGTGTGTCTCTACTGGTCACTTAATTTCAAATAAATTATCTAGATTGACTCTGTCTTGTAAGACAATTTATTTCTGCAGCAATTTAAACTCATTAAATACAGAAATATTATTGATTTAAAGTGAACGTTTCTCAGTATGTAGAATAAAATATGGTTAGCATGGGGGAGTTGCGTGCCCCATTGTACAACTGCTGTCCAGAGGAGTCTGAGTGGCAGGGCAGACAGGGATACTGTAAAGGTGAGACTGGGTGTGGCCAATGCTGGTAATTCCGTACACATGCATGTTCATGGGCCATGCACGTCCTGCATGGTGGCGTACAATGGGAGGGAATTAAAGGGATGAAATCATGCAGTTAATGGGACAGATTAAGCCTCGCTGGCCCCCACATCCATAACCAGACTTTGTCCCTCTGGCTGCCAGGGTTCACATCCCCCTTCGGTGGTTGGATAAGTGAATGGAGATGCCACAGAGCTGTAGACAGAACCCACCATGGGGGAAGCTGGGGAGCCATGTAGCAGTGTGTCATGGGTGCCGTAGGAGTACCAGGAAGCCAAGGTAGGAAGAGCCTCGACAGGACAGGAGATGGCCATGCCAGTGGTAGAAGCAGGTCCCCACTGGTAAGTGCCAAGGAATCAAAAACAGAGCTGAAAAAAATGAAAGAAAATGAAAGTGCAAAAATCCCATAATTCATGGTTGTGATTTAGTTAACTGTGTATTACAGGATTTTTAGAGTACTGGCTTCAGGTTGGTATCAAACCAAACCAGTAATTGCAACACCGTGATTCTCTTTATCAAACAGTATGATAAAATACAGACTCCTTCTTAAAGTGGCATTATCTGTCAGTTGGCAAAACACTTCAGTACTTTTTTTTTATTTGCAAAAATGTATTCTGGCAGCTTTAGATTTATTACCAGTGCATTTAAAATTCTTTAGACATGTTTAAAACAGCATTTATTACTGATTTGGTAATTACAGTGAAGCCCACCTGGATGAAATCTGATTCTGCAGCATTCTGCAGCAGAGTTACTGCAGGAAATAAGGTAGTTTCAATGGGAGTTAATCCCTTTCATCATGCAGAAAACTGTGACACTGCACTTCATCCTTTGTGGGCATCACTGTAAGCACAAAAGCCAATAAAGATGGCCGTTACTGTCAGTTTGCTAAAATCTCTTCCGCTGAGGTTACCTTTCGACTATGCACACTAGATTCATATGGCAGATTTATTAAGATGATACTAGCACACGGTTCTGATGGTAAACACCACATCATCACAACAAGATGGTTAATTTATTCACAGTGGGCATGACAAGTGAGCAGGAACATTTACAAACTTCAGTGCACATGTCATAGGTCGCAAAAGAAAATGAAAAGAATGGATATATTGTTCTATGTAAGACATACATTATTACTAAAAAAATCTAAATGGTGACTTTTTTGCTAACAGATACTGCTGTTTTAAGTGTACAGTTTTATTAAGAACTAATCTTACGAATAATACTGAATGAATGAATATTTGATTTTCTATTGACATTTTCATACATGACATATCTCCAAGTATTTCACAAAGCAATGAGATACAGTAGTTGCTGTTAGTACATGGACTATATTCCATCTTGAGCAGCTATTAAGCATTAATATCCACTTTTTTTCCCTCCTCCAGATCGAGCCCCTGATCGGGCCAGCCGTGTCCCCTGCAAGCGCAGCCGCGGCTCCACAAGCCGCCAGCCTAGCCAACTCATCCAGCCGCTGCCGAGAACTGTCTGAGCCCAATCGAGCCCCTGATCGGGCCAGCCATGTCCCCTGCAGGCGCGGCCGTGGCTCCACAAGCTGCCAGCCTAGCCAACTCATCCAGCCACTGCCGAGAACCATCTGAGCCCGATCGAGCCCCTGATTGGGCCAGCCATGTCCCCTACAGGCTTGGCCACGGCTCCACAAGCCGCCAGCCTAGCCAACTCATCCAGCCACTGCTGAGAACCATCTGAACCTGGTAAGAAAACAGCCTGGGCTGGGGTAGCCGTGAGCTGCTGTACTGTTCCATAGGTTGGGAGCACTGCCTGCTGCATGCTGGTTCATTTTAGTCTCAGCAGAAGTGATTTTAAACAATTGATGTACAAAAACAGCCGATGATACTGATGAAAACTGGTTTAAGCCATATTAAAAGGAGTGCTCTTTTATTATTCCAGATGTGAAAAAAGTAGTAAAGTGGACTCCAAATGTGTGGAAAGAATGGTATTGTACAAGTCAATAGATAAGGGCAACCTAAAATAGAATAAAAAAGTATAGGTCAAAATGTTCACCACATTCATGCTGACTCTCCTACTCTGTGTCCCCACAAATCGCAAAGTGAGACAATGGCAATAGAAGGATTCTAACCAAGGGGTCAAGGTTAACAGCTTGGTTTGTTGCTGGTGCATTGTGGCCCTTGTGCTTCTTGTTGCTATTTCTCCTGGTGGCTGAGCCCCACTATTGTGGGGGCGCTACCTGGAAAATTACAAAGAAGGGGGTGCTGCCTCACTGACCAATGTTGAAAACTTAAGATCCTTGAGTATAACCAGTTCCTGTGTTAGGGAGAGGGGGTGGGTCCCATTTTCACAGGATCTTCTTCTCTGCACTAACTTTGGCTTTGATAATAAGCTGTATACTCATATGTTATTGGGGGCAAATGAAAGGTTAAGATGCTTAATTAGCTTATAAGTGGCAAATGACAGGCTCATTTTGACATAGAACAAAGGAATTTAGGTTTTGTTTAAAACTTTTATAGTTATTAGCTCAATGATGTGCAAAGATATAAACATAAATCCTGGGCCACAGTCCAGTACAGAGAACACAATTAAAGTTTCATTTGTCCATACAAACATCAGAAATATTTTTTTTTCTTCTTCTATTTACCTTATTATCCCTCCCCCGTCAACACCCTTCTGCCAGCTACCCATGCCCTCTGCCCACCATACCTGGGACTTACCCCATCTGCTTCTTACCTTTATGGGTGAGTAGATGCCTCAGTAGGTGGTGGGAAGCCTGTGGGGTTGCTGGCATCATCCTGTCAGTAGCAGTGTTTTCCCTGTTGTCTCCTCCACCCAGGCTGGGATGCGCGCAATGGCATACATACACTGCAAGAAGACGCAGCACATCTCTGTACCTGCTCTCAGTATAACAAGGTAGGCAACTGCTCCTGTGCCACCTAGGCTCTGATAGGTAGCAACCAAGCAGCAGTATATGCTCTCCCCCCTTCCTGAAGGAGGAGAATTGTCCAAGGATGTGCTCTCTATCCCCTGGTGGGCCCCCAAGTCATCTGGTCCATTCCTGAACTCAGCTCGCCAGTCTGGTGTAGGGTGCGTCAGCCCACCACAATACTGGGCTGGCTTACATCAGAAGTAGCTTAACAAAAATGGATGAGGTAAAGGGAATTTGTCATCCAAAATGAACCCTGTTTCATGCTTTTCACTGAGACATGGCTAACTGGTAATATTAATGATAGAGAGTTGTCAGTTCCAAGTTATTACTTTTATCAAGCTTATAGAAATGAAAGGGGGAGGGCTAACTGTTCATCACTCAGACAGACATCTTGCTACTCTGAATTAACCCAACTGTTGGGAAGTTTATACTCATAGTGGGATGTTATATTTATTTATTATCTTTTATTGCTAAGGTGAGTACATTGCACATAGTTCCACCTATTTTCAGGTATGACTTGAGAGGTTACACGACAATCAGTACAATAACAACAAGCAAGGTACAATACAATAAAGACCTGTGCAGCAAATTAACAAATACAACAGCTCATGTTGTGGAACAGAAGGATGAAAACACAAATATAAGATACAAAATTTATGAAAATTCATGAGCTAGCCAGAAGAGCTAGTAACATAGAAACATAGAAACTGACAGCAGATAAGGACTGCTTGGCCTACCTAGTCTGCTCATTTTCCCTACCTACTGCAATACTACAGATCCTACTAGATCTCTGACTTTTACCCTCTCTTTCCTATTGCTAAGGTTCCCTTGTGCCTATCCCATGCATTCTTGAATTCCCCTACTATTTTTGCCCCACCACCTCTGCTGAGAGGCTGTTTCATGCATCTACCACCCTTTCTGTGAAAAAATACTTCCTCATGTTATCCCTGAGTCTACCCCTCCAGCATCATATCATGACCCCTTGTTCTTGAACACTTTTTTTCTGAAAGATGCTACCATCTTGTATCTTATTTATGACCTTGAGACATTTGAAGGTCTTTGTCATATTCTCCCTCTCCTCCAGGGTATACATATTAGGTCCTCTAGCTTCTCCTTATATGACTTTTGGTGCAGACCCTGCACCACTTTTTTTGCCCTTCTCTTAACTGTCTCTATTTTGTCTCTGTCCTTCCAGAGATGCAGCCTCCAGAACTGGACACAGCACTCAGATGGGGTCTCACCAATGATTTGTACAGTGGTATCAAGCTACAGGCCAGCTCGAGTGCATAGACAACAAAACTGGGAAAGCAAGTGAAATGTACTATCAACTAGCACAGTTTGCCTAGAGATGAGAAAAGCACGCAAACTGTTTCAGTATAGACCATGCAGATGGCAAGGTTAAACACCTGAGGGTGGGTGATGCCCATAGAAATCATGTACAGGTACAGCTAGTACTGGCCTTAAGGACCTAGACCTGTTAAGTTCTCTGTGCCAAATATCCTCATTTTGCCTGAGATGTTAGTGTCCTGTACTACATCCCATGAACTGCTGATCATTGGAGACTTTAACATAGATTGGTTCGTGGAAGAAAATTGAAGCATCTAAAAAATGTTTCCCTTAGTCTGGGTCTGGAGCAATTAGTAAAGGATCCAACTCTTAAGCTAAAGGAGACCTCAGGATTCAACCCATCTAAATCTCCCTTTTACTAACTTCCCACAGAACTACAGAGAGGCAGGTGTAATGATGGATCTGTTCAGTGTCCACAGCACACTATACTGCATAACAGAAAGGGACAAACCTCCTGGCCACTCAAAATTAGTTTATTTTAGATCCTTTAAACATTTGATTTTTCTTTCTTTTATGGCAGACCTTGAACAGATAGATTGGGAAAGATGATTCCTGAACTTGGTATGGCCTGGTCTTATTTTGTCTCCGAATTAAAGATTATGGTAAGCATCTGCTACTGAAAACTAGAAAAATCATAAAGAACTCTGCAGTCTAGTACTCTTCTTTGATGAAACAGAAACGACAAAAGGGCAAACTATGGAGGCAGGCCTGGAATACACAACTGTTAAGGGACTAGGAATCCTATTTGATGGCCAAGATCAAATACAAAAGTAAAACTAGAAACTCTTGGGCTTGCCTGTCAGTGCAGTGGTTGGATTTCCGTTCACGACGCCAGCGATCTGGGTTCAGGAACGAGCCCGGGGAGCTGGAGGGCTGGCCAGGAAAGGAGGCTTGAGCATCCCAGGGACAGCTTGTCTTCTCCAGGGAGGGAGGGGGATATCATCTCAGTGCTTGACTGGTCCCAGACGAAGGCCTGAGGCACAGCAAGTGCTGAGGCAGACGTAGTGGGAGGACGTCGCAGACATTGGCACTATGCACCTTGATGTCAGGCCACTCGCGACGCCCATAAAGGAAAAAGTGAAAAAGCCTTCCAACTCCGAGGAGATGGAGCTCCAGAGCTAGCCCTAATGTGCTTCCACCTGCCTGGCCATAGCCTGAACCAAAGAGACAAGAAAGTATCTGGTGTACTGGCCCCACCTCATCCCTGCCCGAGAGGAAAACCCTAGCTCCATGGGGATCAGGATGGACCAGGTAAGGTGGATAGCAGGGAAGACTCCATGGGACTCCTGAGGAACTGGAATTGAAGGGGAGATAAATAGAGATTAAAAAAAAACTAGAAACTCAAGTAAGCTTTTTTGTTTTGTTTTAGAAATAAAACAAAGGAAGAAGCAGATGATTCAAATAAATGTGGTGCTTCCATCAAGAACCCAAATGGCAATTCTACTAATAATGTTCCTTTAAAATTGCAAGGAGATTTGGAAAGGTATATCTCAGATGAATCCTTGGCAGATTAATTATTTAATACATTTTTTATAAATTCAGCTAATATTTCGAAGGGTGTAATCAAACTCCCCATTGCCTAGGGAGTGGTAATACCTGTAACACTGGACAGTCATTTGTATGATCTGATATTCAGGTATACACAGGTTTTTATGTACTGCTAGATTTGAAAACTGACAAGAGCAGTGAATCTGAAGATTTGTCACCCTGTTTTTTAAAGCATTCAGCTTGCCTCATAACAGAATCTTTTTTTTCACATGTTCAATTGGTCACTGTCTTCTGGATGTACTGGATTGTTAGAAACTGGCTAGGGTTGTTCTAATATTTAAGGAGGCAGTCCAGGCCTCTAGGAGGAAGTAGGCTGTTGGTTAACTAGGATCTGCAGCTTATCCGTTAGGTAGGAAATGGGCAGACAAAGGTGGGCCAAGCCGTCCTTATCTGCTGTCAAATTCTATGTTTCTATGTAGGCCAGATGACCAACTTGTAGCCCTATTTTTCCTACCTATTATTTAGCAATACTTGAATGTTTGGTTGACAAACAGTTGCAGGAGCATTTGGAGATGGGCGGCTACCACGATACCCTTGACTAAGCTTTTTCATGAAGGCAACAGTACCATGTCCTCCTGTGTTGAGGGTCTTGAATGATGTCAACAATGCTATGGACTCTAGGCAGCTAACTGGGCTGGAGCCATCTTTGTTGACCTCTTTAAGGCCTTTGACATGCTGGATCATAGTATTTTGTTATAAAGTCACCAATGCCTCAAGAAGAACTTTGAAAAACATGTTATTTGGACGCAAAGCAGCTTATATTTCTCATTAGCTCTGTATTTCTCATCCCCATTTTAGAAAATAAGTTAGAGAATGCCAGCTTCCTGATTGGCTGACAGCACCTAGACCCCAGCAGTTATCAGGCAACAGAGACCAGTAAATAACTAGTCCCTGTGCCTGCCTGCCTAGTGCCCAAATGAATCACTGAGCTCAGATAGGATGTTGAGCTCTAAGATGTTGGCCATTTATTTCCTCACTGCTAAGCGAGCTGGACTGACTAACTGGCTGACACTGGCTGCTGGAGACTGAGGTGCAGTTATGCTGCTGACAGCTATATAGTAGCAGTTTTTAATTGAGCCTCTTTGCTAGTCAACACCATAGCTCCCGAACTGGCACCCAAATAAAGTAACATTTTCACTGAAAGCTCAAATCATTGTGAACCTGTAGTGGTGGGGTGGGGGTTGTTGGTGCTTTTTCTGAATCTCCAAAAATTACCTGCTTAATGGAAACAGTCATCAACAATAAAAAAAAAATTAAAACCTCACACTTATGCGAGTTGTTACTGCAACTGCCAATTCCAGCGTAATTTCTGCTGGTTACATAATGAGACCTCCACTACAGCCTAACCACGCTTCTTTACCTCTCACATAGTACAGAGGTCATGCTGCAAGTGTGTGTCCTAAATGCAGCCAGTACCCCATCGATTGAGCGCTACCAGAATAGCACCACACTGTGTGGTGCTAGTCTGGTAAGTGCTCACACGGACAGCAAGAGGGGATTTACAGCGCTTGCTGTAAGCGCTCCCCTGGTCACTGTCCATGGTCCAGTAATCAGGACATGAGCTGCAGGGAACTGGAGGCTGGCCGAGCTGCTCCTGTGGTGTGGAGGGCTGGGGCATAGAGCAGCTCGGCCAGCAGCAGTTGAGACCAGGGGTTTAATCCTGGTCTCCAACCTTTTAGTTACCCTGGGACTTAGAATTGTTTTTACATGGGGCCATAATGGCCTCACAAATTTTTACTTTCCCCAGGATCCACTCCCCTCAAAGGAGAATCCTAATGATGGGGGTGCATGGGGCAGAGCCCCCAGGAAAAAAATGGTGCCATTTTTACTGTGTGCGGTAGCCGATGCTATTCTTGTCGGCACTGTTTGGACCCAGTGCCCAATGCAGCCTGTATACAGCGTTGAAAGCCAGATAGCTCAAATGGCTATCACTTTTCAAAATAAAACAGTCCTTCTGTAAACAGCACTGCTACTCAGGCCTGGACCAAAAGGAATTGCAACTGAGTGTGGGGTAATGAAACTTAAAGAAGCTGCATGCAAACAGTAAAACTAGCAGCACACTCTACTGGCAAGTCTAGCTGTGGAGGGACTAATTTAAAACACATTTTTTTTATTGTTTTCTATTTACTATCTACTTTTTTAATATTCTATTTAAAATATAATGAATAACCTTTTCTAAGTACAATAATACCCTCCAGGGTTGGCAGCATGGGACTATAGCCCAATACCACCCACTCTATTATAGTATGCTGACATTTACGACTGAGGTCATATGCTTGAAAACAGGACTGTTTTTCCTTGGGTTCATAAGCTCATGTTGCTTCTTCCCAATCTGATGTCATAAAACTCTGCTTGTAATATCGCAGTTATTCCCATGGCAAAGACCATGAAGTCACAACAGAGCATTCTGTTTTCAAGCAGGAATAAACTACAGAGGTAGATGAGCTCTAAGATATAAAAGTCTTGTTTCTGTGGGAATTTGTTCAGTAATACATAATGGAGAGTAGAAATCTATATAATATATACTGTATATAAAATACAAGCTGAATTGTACCTAAATATTTTGTTTTCCAAAGTTTTCCAAAGGTGTAATCTGCTCTTTAAACAGCTAGTGTACTGCCTAAAACTAATATTAGATTTTAAAAGCAGCTAACCATTACCTTTTATCCCCCATGGTCTAGCACTTAACCTCGAGACATGCTCGCCTGTGTGGAAGGCTACTGTGACTGTTGCAGTGTACCACCCACATAATACTGTTGCACTCCACCTAGGCCCATGGCTCAGCACTGCTCTTAACTATTTGTATGTATTCTGCATTGTATACCTGACATCTATGCTCCTCATGTATTGTAAATGATGCCTCTCACATGGTTGTATTTTTACTATGTTACATACTCCTTGACCATGCTTGAATGCATGTGTTGTATTGTATCTATTGTACTGCTTTATTACTGCATTTAATCACACCTCTGTCATTGTTACTACTGTCATCCTACTACCCCTTCCCCCAGGACGTCCCGTGAGATGAGCATTAGGTTGCTCAGTGTATCTTTCCTGGTGAAACAACTCAATAAATAAATAAATAAAATATCTGAGGTACTTTTTCTTTTCCCTTTGTTTAATTAGAAGATTGTTCACCTGATGTTAGTAGGTGTGATGTGTGGAACAACTCTTAGCCTGGTAGGTGACATACCTTGCTTTACTGCCCCATACTACATCATCAGCATTGTGACCTCACTGACTGTGACATCACTGCTACTTAGGAACAAGTGAGTGACTGCCAGGTTATTCACCTGTGATGTCACTGTAAAGTGAGATCATAATGCTGATTCAATGAGCATGTGTTCTGAACTATCCTCTCATGCGTGGTGGACCCTCCATGGCAGGGTTGAGACATATTGGCAGGGCAATGACGAGAAGCTGACACTGTGATCACCCATGCAGTACCTGTCACGTGGATAAGTAGAGGACTTCAGGTTCCACTGCTGTCAATCCAGCACCTTTTCATGAGCACTAAATTCACACACAGAAGAAAACAATTTATTTGTGTCTTTCAAGTTAAAACTAAGTGTAGTTAAAACCAAGTCTATGATCCTTGGCCCTCCTTGTAAACTAAGATGCATCCTTCCACCAACTCTAAAAATTACTTCAACTGATGATACCCTGGTGGAGCAAGTTACCACTTATAAATAGCTTGGCTTCTGGTTGGAGCCACGTGGTACTAGTAACTTCTATGAGGAAAATCTTATAAAAAACAGGAGTTCAAGTGGGGCTGCTCTATATATACAAAAAATGTTTAGACCCTGAAGTATGATAAAAATAATAATGGCCCAGATTTTTCCATTGTATGACTATGTTGATGTACTGTACGACCATTCCTCTAAAGATAGGCTTTACCGACTAGATGTGCTGTATAACTGCTTAGCAAGGGTAATCCTTGAATGTTTCAAAAGCACTCATCACTGTGAATTATAGAAGAGTCTGTGGTGAATTTCCCTTTCTAATTGAAGTAAATGTATTTGCAAACGTCCAGTTCAGGCAACCTCAGAGAAATGAAAAAGATCTATTAGGGGAGTACCCAACTTCAATCAAGGCAACAATACAAGGAAAAGCAGTTTGAAATAATGGGCCCACTCACCCAAAAATATGCATTCTTTATTGGGGTTTTGTGTAGACTTTCTTACTCCTACACTGGTCTGTTAGATCTCTCTCTCCAGCTCTGCCCCTGAGCCTAATCCACTGTCCTGTTCTGTCTGAGACCCCCATCGTCCTTACCTCTGACTCAGGCAGTCCTCCAATTCCTCCCTTGGTTGACCTACTACCCTGCTCTGAGTCCCCCGGGTAAGGGCTGCCAACTCCTCTGGCACTCAATCTAAGTGCCAAGTGGCCACCAGGGGTATTAAAGGATCTGGAGATTGGACGGGGCTGGCCCGACAGTGAGCGTGGATTGGTCAGAAGGGGCAGGCCTTTGCCTACCCGAGTGCCAGGGAATTTCACGTTTTCTTGGTTCCCGGGGGCTTGGACATGCAATGACATCCAGCACATGGCGGACGTCCTCCTGCACCCACCCACAGGACATCTGCCGCAGCCCCCATACCCCAGTGTTGTGGTCTCCACAGTGTGTGACATCCATCCACCACCAGAGGTTGCCCAAGCTGCGGAAGACTGTACCCCACCCTCAGGGGAGGAGAGCAGTCCTATGGATGCTCAACCCTCTCCTGCCTCTGCCAACCCCTGACAGCACAAGGTCGCTCCGAACCAGGGTCACCGGCATGGTGCAAGGTGTGGCATCCAGTGCCTCAACCCTCAGCATCACGGTCCAGCTCCATTCCTTATTGTTTGTTGTTTAACAAGACAATTGATGACCAGTGTAGTGGTCACTTCCATGACATAACCTAGACCACCAGGATATGAATATTTATTATAATGGAGGATCCGGGCTGGGGCACTCCACTAAACCACCAGGTACATTAATATTTCATATAATGGGGGAGCAGGACTGGGGCGATCCACTGGACTACCAGGTATATTAAAATGTATTATAATAGGAGATCAGGGCTTAGGGAGCCACTAGACCACAAGGGATGTTTTAAATATTATTATGGGAAATTGGGGCTTGAGAGGGACACTAGACTACCAAGGATATTTTAAATATTATAAGAGGAGATTGGGGCTTGGGGAAGGGGGGATCACTAGACTACCAGGGACATTATTAAATATTTTCAGAAAGGGATTAGGGCTGGGGGTGGTACATTGGCTCACCCTTCCAGAGGATTTCTATGTACTGTTGGACCAGCCAATGGCTAGTCTAATGGTACATAGACCTTGCCTCTTGGAGGGTTTTGAGAATTCCAAATTAGGGATATGGCAACTCTACGCCTGTTGTAAGCCCCTGTGCGCCCATGCTACAGCCTATTTTGTAGTGCAAAGCTAGTACAAGTCCCTTTAGTGCATACAGCCTGTGTTGATACAGGCTGCTTTGGCAATAGCTCTAGGTGCATTTTTGACACAACATGTCACTTGCACCATTCGTGTTTGATGCAGGCACCTTGGCGCCAGTCTAAGAGCTTTGAGAATCAGGCCCTTATATCTCAGCTACAGTAGATTATTCTCAGTATAAATTAATCACAGTAAAAGAAAATACCCAGACCCACAAACCGATATACATAAACAGCCATAGACATAGGCAGACACACATACCACTGCATACAAAGACACACACACACATCTATAGACATAATAGTACTTACACCCAGACACAGATGTACAATACATCAATACACCTCCAGAAGACAAAACGATACTCCTTGCTCCCAACAAGATCCTTTGGTCTTATTTCACTTCTTTTCATACCTACAGTCAGAGTACCAGGTAAGGTGAGTAACAACCTATTTTACTTCGCCCAATTTGAAGTTCAATGTGTGGTACGTGGCTCAGTGCTTGAGCTATGTAAGAGCTGGATAAGGTATGGTTGGTACTTATATACGTTTGAACTGGATTGGTACATAGTGCTTGTAGTATGTAGGAGCTGCAAGAGATATGGTTGATGCTTAGATACGTTTGAGCTGGATGAGATATGGTTGATGTTAGAAACTTGATCTTTGGTCTTTCTCTATATCCCACCTTTGGCAGGATGCTAGGTAAGTTTAGGATTGAAGGCCCAGTGCAAGGAGAGATATGAGTGCAGGAGAAAGAGGAGGAGGCAGGGAGGATGGAGGATGAGTCTGACTTGCTCAAAGCAGAGGGAGCGGAAGCTGGACATTTATGAAGAGGATGGGGGAGGAGCTATTTCCCCCCATCAAACTTCAGGCAAAGCCTTCCAAAAATACTCTTGAGAAATGTTTTAATAAGTATTAGTACTCATCCCAAAATTTGGAAATGCTCCACACCCCATAGAATAGTGCTTCATAATGCCTTTAGTGATTCAAAAGGAGCATTTTTTCTAAATTTAAAGCATTTGTATACATCCAAAAATTGTTTTACTTCACTTGCCATGTTTCAAAACTGGTGAGTAAACTACTCCTACCTGCCAATATTATTTGGAGCACTGCCTACAGTATGCCCCTCCAGCTCTGAATATCTCCTTGAATTTTTTCTGCATACCAAAATATTTTGTCAATGAACAAAATTATTTATTTACTGAAAATTACATTTTTCAAGGTTAGCAATAGAGAGAATCATATTGCCTCATTTATAGATGTGACCCAGGAAGGGACTATGGGAAGTGGTAAGGGAGGAAAATATGGAGCAACAGGTAGCATCAGAATCATCAAAATTAATACACTGCAAAAATATACAGTCAAGAATGTGGAGCAGTACAACAGTAAATAGTAAGACAACACATTTAACATTGCTTACTTTTTTCTTTATTTTATCTCTAATATTTCTTTATTTCGTTTGTTTAATTAGGGTGGGATGAGTTAAAAATTATTTTCAGCCTTGACTGATAAAGTATGCAGTACTGTATAACAATACTCATTTATACAATAAATTATAACTGACAATATACAACTTGTAGAATTTTATTTATTTATTTATTTCATTTTGGTAACCGGGTGAGCCACCAGAAGACAAGGTCCCTTTCTCAAGGCGATCCAGAATAAAAGCAACACACCCATTTTAATTATATTAATAATTCCTGACCCCCTGAACAAAACCTGTCATTATCACTTTATTTTACATTTTTTGGATGCATTTAATCAAACCCTTCAGTTATTTAACCTGTGGCTAAACAATATCCCCATAGTACCCATTTATTGTTAAAAAAAACATCTTCTGTACTTGCACAATGTTTACCAGCTGTACCACCTGACAAATCTCACCCTTCAACCCCACCCCTGGTTAAAGGGGATTGTATAAATCAGTTTCTAGCATTGCATTTCAGCGTTTATTATTTCGTTATTTAGTTAGATTCTTTGGTTACTAGGTAACAGAGTTGGCCTGGCCCACAAGGATACCTGGAAATTTCCAAGTGGGCCTCTTCTGCTGGGTACCTGGCCACCTATTAAATCTAAAGTTCTTTATATTTATTAGTAATTTTCTAATTTAATGGGGTGTTTGGGGCACTGCAAATCGTAAGATGCAAGTGCAGAGCTACTGTGTCGAAATGACATGAATACTGATACAGAGTGTTACACACTGGGCCCTCCCCTATTCCTTTTCCAAGTGGCTCCCTGTATCCATTTTCCAGGGCCCCTGTACCACAATCCAAACCTGCCTGGTAAGGTGCAGAACACTAGACACTGTTTGCCTAATTTCAGCCACAGCCGGGAATATATTATTTATTTGTTTATTTGTTATTGACAATTGGCAACCAGGAAAGGCACAATGAGCCAAGCTTCATTTCCAGGTGTGAACTGGGGACAGGGAGATAATATCCTGCATAGTGATATAGTACAACATGTGCATACTGGGGGCAAGTGGACAGCAGGTAGGCAGGGATCTGATAGAGTGGAGTCACAGCCTACACCCCAGGATAGCAGGGAAGGATTCAAGGTGTCCGAAAAGGGAAGGAGTAGAAGGAGGAGATGGAGGAGATGAAGGAAGGGGCAGGATGGAGGGTGGTCTCGCTGAATCACGAAAACTTAGGCAACAAATCAGCTGAGCTACAGGCACTCTTGGCAGTGTGGAGGGTGGATATTGCAGCTGTCATGGAAATGTGGGCAACTGAGACGAGGACTGGGATCTGGCAATCCCAGGGTACAAATTATACAGAAAGGACCGTGGGGGAGGTGGCAATCTATGTGAGGCCAGGATCAAACACACAAGGAATGAGGGGGAGGAAAGGAGAACAGAGGCAATCTGGCTGAGCTCCTAGACCTCAAGGGTAGGAAACTGAAGTTTGGGGTGGTATACAAGTCGCTGTCCCAGTCTGAAGAGCTTAAAGTGGAATTAGCAGGACAAATTGGAAAGGTATGTAAAAAGGGAAGGTGGTCATTGTAGGGATTTCAACTTGCCAGGGTTGACTGGAGCATTCTGGTCAACCTAGTGCTAGGAGTAAGTGCTCCTGGATGTAATCCAGGAGGGTCTCCTGATGCAGTTGATCAGTGGACCTACTGGCTAAAGAACACTTTAGATCTAATATTGTCAAATGGGGAGGCAGTAAGAGAAATAAGGGTGGAGAATCCACTAGCGACAGTGATAGCCAAATGGTGTGGTTTAATATCACTATGTGCAGGAAGCCAGAGAACTCAGTAACCCGGTGGTAAACTTCAGGGAGGCGGACTTTTAGGAGGATGCGGGAAGTACTGAAAGGGAAACTGGAAGGCATAAGGCAGGAGATAGATGCAGAGCAGAAATGGGATATTATTAAATGGGGGATTACAGAGGCAACAGAAGCCTGCACCAAGACACAAAGTAAGAAGAGCAGAGCAAGGAAACCATGCTGGTTGAACAGCAAGGTAGTGGAGCTGGTGAGGGCAAAACGAGAGGTGCACCAGAAGTATAGGAGGATGGGGAAGAAAAAGGACAGGGAGGAGTATGCAAGATGGTCCAGGGAGGTGACCAGAAACGTAAGAGAAGCCAAGGCCCAGAGCGAGCTGAGGTTAGCACTGGAAATTAAGGAGGGGGAGACTTTTTCAGATACATCAGGGAGAAAAGGAAGTGCAAGACGACAATTGTGAGGATAAAAAAGGGTGGGCAGTGGACAGAAAAGGGTGAGGAACAGGCAGAAGCACTGAATTAGTCTAGGAATTAATACCTTTGAGCCAGGGCTCTTTTACAAAGGTTCCACGTCACAAAGAACATTTAACAAAGCACGATATACATTACAGGTAAAACCAGACAGGAAAGTTACATCATAAATTTGCTATTAACAGTTTAAGGCAGTAACGTTTTAAGTTTCATAGAAAAACAAGCTATAACAGGTTCAAGCGAGTAGACAATTTCGAGGTTAAAGAAACTTCAGGAGAGGGTGATCATTAGAGCCAAAAGGAGGCTAGAGAGGGAGGGAAAGGTGGTGGCCGGGAGAGTAAGTGAGAGGGACAGGAAAAAGGGGAAGTGAGTTTGGGTGGGAGACAGGAAGTAGTAGAGGTACCAGAGGTTCATTAGTCAGGAGGAAGAGGCCTCAGATGTGAGGTTGGACATGAGGAGTAGTAGTCTTTGTCTATTTATGAATGAATATTTTGCACAGTGTTCATGGAAGAAAAGGGGACCGCTACCACCATGGGCTGGGAGGGTGGGGACAGGGGAGAAGGAAACAGATGGAAGGATTGAGGGAAGCAGACTCCTAGAGGGACTGAGGGCACTGAGAGTAGACAAGGCACCAGGGCCGGATGACATACACCCCGGGTGCTGAGGGAGATGGCAGAGGTGTTGGCAGAGCCACTGGCAGATATGTGCAGCACCTCACTGGAGTCGGGATGTGCCACTGGACTGGAGGATAGCACATGTAGTGCCGTTACACAAGAGCGGACCAAGGGAAGAACCAGGTAATTATCGTCTGGTAAGTCTCACCTCCATAGTGTGCAAACTCATGAAAATGAAACTAAAGGAAAGACTGGTGTCGTACTCTAGAGAACAACAGCCTCCAGGATGTGAGGCATCATGGGTTTGTTTCAGGGAAGTCCTGTCAAACCAACCTGATACAATATTATGGCTGGGTGACAGGTGAGCTGGATAAAGGTCATGTGGTGGATGTTCTGTACTTGGACTTCAGCAAGGCCTCTGATTCAGTGCCTCATGGGCAGCTTAGGGGGAAGCTAACTGGTGTAGGGGTAGGGGCAAAAATTATGAACTGGATTACAAGCTGGCTGAATAGGAGGCTACAACAGGTGGTGGTGTGAGGGGAGCTCTCAACTCCAAAGCCGGTGATGAGTGGGGTGCCACAGGGCTCTGTGCTGGGACCAGTATTATTTGGGCTCTTCATATCAGATATTGCACATGGGTGGTGAGCAAGGTAAGTCTGTTCACAGACGACACCAAAATGGGAGCAGTGGTGGATGGAGAGGAGGGATGGAAGCAGCTGCAGGGGGACCTAAGCAAGCTAGAGGAGTGGTCAGAAAGGTGGCAGCTGGGGTTCAATGCAAAGAAGTGTAAAGTTATGCACTTCGGGGTGAAGAATCCAAGGAGAGAATACTGGCTGGATGGGGTTAAGTTGGAGGTCACTGAGAAGGAGAAGGACCGAGAGGTAATGGTAACAGGGACAATGAACAATACTGCCCAGTGCAGGAGAGCGGCTGCAAAAGTGAACAAAATGTTGGGGTGCATAGCGAGGTGGGTTTCATCCAGGTGAAGAGAGGTGATTTTGCTCCTCTGCAGGTTGCTGGTAAGGCCGCACTTGGCGTATTGTGTGCAGTTTTGGAGGCCATACCTGAAGTGTGATATCAGTCTACTGAAGGGGGTGCAGAGGAGGGCTACGAAGATGATATGTGGAATGAAGGGGAGACACTATGAGAGCAGGCTGGGAGACCTGAATATGTGCATCCTGGAGGATAGAAGGGACAGGGGGACATGATAGAGACATTCAAGTATCTGAGGGGAATCAATAAGGATGGGGCAGATCGGGTCTTTAAGCTAAGGAGGGGGAGGGACACCAGGGGGCACGGGCTAAGAATAGAGGGGGGAAGATTTAGGAGGGAAATGAGGAGACAGTATTTCACAGAGAGGGTGGTAGCAAAATGGAACCACTACCAGAATGGGTGGTATCATGTAAATCTGTGAACAGCTTTAAAAGGGCATGGGACAGGGAACAGGGGAGAGTGAGGGTGGAGGAGTTGGGGATGGGGCAGTTGCAAACTAGGGGTGCTAGCTCCACACTCGAGCAGACATAGATAGACTGGGTGGTCTGTTTCTGCGGGCACATTCATATGTTCGTATGTTCGTAAAAACAGTGTATACCACAAAGTAACCAGAAAAAAAAAATAACCCATTTCTGTTCACTAGACAGAATATCAAAACACTCTTTCAAATGTTTTAAGCACAGGTTAGGGAACCAGGAATTCAGGGTTCTAATCCTACCACAGCTCTTGCCTTACAGTGTGACCCTGAGCAAGTCACTTCTCAATGCTTCAGTTCATGCAGCTGTAAAATGGGTAGAAAGCAGAGCCCCACTAAAGATGGGGTACAGTATTACTTTCAGTGGTATCTGATGTATTACAATTCTCTTCTTCAAGGGTACGCCTGGGAAAATGCTGTTTTGAGCTCACTGTGGCCACCTTGAAAAAAAAATGCCACATTTTCAGACATTTTGCTCTGTTGAGCTTTCTCAAGGGAATTACACTTAATGCATTGTGAAATAGGGAGGTATTGTAGCACAGAGGTTAGAGCACTGAGCTGTGCAGGTGGAAACCCAGCAGACCTGGGGTTGAAACCTACAACAATCAAATCCACTTATAATGTGTACGCCTGAGTATGTATATGCCAGCATATTCAAAGTTCCTGTTTGTGCTCACAAAAGTTTG
Organism: Neoceratodus forsteri; assembly: GCA_016271365.2. Taxonomy (NCBI): domain Eukaryota; kingdom Metazoa; phylum Chordata; order Ceratodontiformes; family Ceratodontidae; genus Neoceratodus; species Neoceratodus forsteri. The sequence continues at coordinate 1,423,808,270 of CM057455.1, forward strand.
CTCCAGGAGGAAATTGGTATATGGAGCTAGCAACGTGTATATTAGAACATGACCGAAGCATCCTGCAAGGGATAGTGGCATGTTACAATATTATCCAGGCATTATCCCAATTGTACCTGCAAATCACAACCCTCACTGGCTATATGAGGAATGTGGCCAGCAGTGAGCTATGGAGCTTGCAGGAGCAATCAGGCTGTTGGGCCTACAAATGGCAATTGTTCCACTGGGGCAATCTGCCAGATTCGTACATGCCTCTGCAAATGATCCCATAGCACCAGCAAGGCACTATGTGGTCATTTGCATCCCTTGAGGGCCTCATTGCATGCCTAAAAAAATAGTGTTTGGCCCACCCTGCCAGCACTCATCAGGGCTGCCACCTGTATGCTGTCCCTAGTGGTCTATTGCCCCCTCTCACCTTCCCAGATCAACCACCAGTAGAGTTGTATCTAATCTCTGGTGGTGTAGTTACTCCAAACCAGATCACTTGCCCAGTAACAAGGAACCTTGTCCACTGTGTCCAGAGTATCCCTGGTACAATGATACCCATGGGCAGTTGGGGGTAGTGGTTGGCACAATTGACCACCAGAGATTACATAAAGCTATCCTAGTGGGAGGTAGGGGATGGTGGATACACTAGACCACTATGAATTACATTCATCTCTACCAGTGGAAGATTGGCGGACAGGTGGCGACTATACAACCAGGAATTACATACAGCTCTGCCAGCAGGCAGTCAGGGAATGTGACATACTAGATCAAGAGTGACATACAGCTCTACCAGTGGGTGATGGGGGGACAGGTGGCACACTAAACCACCATCTATTACATACAGCTCTACCGTTTGGGTGATCAGGAGAGGCGAGGGGCACACTAGATCACCAGGAATTTTATACAGCTCTACAGCTGAATGATCAGGGGAGCAGAGAGCACACTAGACCACCAGGAATACCATACAATGATACCAGCAAGCAATCAAGGGGTGGGGAGGTGCAAACCCAAAGATCTGGTTTGGGGATGTGTTAAATAGCAGCACTAATGACTATTTATCACCTCTGCAAATCTTCCAATATGCCAGTGCGACTTTATGCAAGGTGCACTGGACTACTTTCTATAGATGCTCTAGCATATGTTGGTGCCCTCACAAATGGGCCAGCAACTTGCTAGTTATTGGTAATCCCTTGCATGGAAACATAGAAATACACAATTTAACAGGAGACAAGGACTGCTTGGCTCACCCGGTCTGCCCATTTTTCCCTACCTACAGTATCATCCCAGACCCTACTTGATCTCTGGCTTGTTCTCCTTCCCCCACTTACTTTCCACTTAGATTCCCTTATGCCTATCCCATGCATTTTTGAACCCCACCATTGTTGTTGCCCCCACCACCTCCACTGGAAGGCTGTTCCAGGAACCCACCACTCTTTCTGTGAAGAAGTACTTCCTCATATCTCTCCTGAATCTACCCCTCCTCCAGCTTCATAGCTGTCCCCTTGCTCTTGAAACACATTTTTTCTGAAAAATACATCCTTCCTGTACCTTTTTAACCCCCTGAGGTATTCAAAGGTCTCTGTCATATGTCCCCTTCTCCCTCCTCTCTTCCATGGTGTACATATTGAGGTCCTTCAGTCTCTCCTTGTAGGGCTTTTGATGCAGGCCTTGCACCATTTTAGTTGCCCTCCTCTAGACCACCTTTACTCTGTTTATGCCCTTCTGGAGATGTGGTCTCCAGAATCGGACACAGTATTCTAGGTGGGGTCTTACCAGCAATCTATACATAGGCAGCACCACCTCCCTCTTTCTGCTGGTGAGGCCCTCCCTATGCATCCCAGCATCCCACTAGCCCTCCCAACTGCTTTGTCACACTGTCTGGTCACCTTTAGCACATCAAATATGGTTACCCACAGCGATCTGTTTCCTGCTTGGTGGTCGTCAATACCCCTCCACCCATTCTGTACTCCGCCCCTGAGTTTATGTGTCCTAAGTGCATTGTGCACTTTTTCACATTGAAACCCAGCTGCCATACCCTTGACTACTGTTCGAGTTTTCTAAGGTCTCTGCTCATTTTTCCACCCTCCCAGAGGTCCACCTATTGCAGTTTTTGGTGTCATCCTCAAAGAGGCTGATCTTTCTTCTAGCTCTTGTATAATGTCACTCATAAATACATTAAAGAGGACTCATCTCAGCATTGATCCATGACACATACCCTAGTCACTCTCCCTTCCTTGAATGAACTCTGTTTACCACCACCTCTGTTGCCTATCCCCTAACCAATTTCTTGCCTAGTTTACCAGCTTTGGACCCACTTCTGAACTACCCAGCTTGCTTACTAGTCTGTTATGAGGAAGGGTGTTAAATGCCTTGCTGAAATCTAGATAGGCCATGTCCATTGCTCCACCCTGATCTGGTTCCTTGGTCACCCAGTCAAGGAAGTCTATCAGATTTGTTTGACATGACCCCCCCACCCCCATGAAACCATGCTGCCTTGTGTCTTGTAACCCACTGGATTCAAGATATTTCACAATTCTTTCCTTCAGCAGTGATTCCATTAACCTTCCCACCACTGAAATTGGACTGACTGGCCTATAATTTCCAGCCTCCTCCCTGCTACCACTTCTGTGAAGTGGGACTACATCTGCCCTCCTCCAGTGCTCCTGAACCATTCCTGTTTCCAGTGAACTGTTAAACAGGACTGTCAGAGGTGCATCAGTATCTCCTGATCTCTCACACCTTGGATGTATCCCATCTGGCCCATTGCTTTGTCCACGTTCAGATTTGCAGGTCCTTCAGGTCTCTCTCTCTCTCTTCTCTCTCTTCTCTCTCTCTCTCTCCCTCCCTCCTCCCTCTCTCTCTCTGAAAAATTACTAGTGTCCACCTCCTCTCTCTCCAGCTCCTGTTACTTTTTTGTGACCCCTCCCTTCTTCCTTTGTGAACACTGAACAAAGTATTTATTTAGGATGTTTTCTTTTCCTGGTTGCCCTCTGCACAGTCCCCATCTTCCCTTTATAAGCTTATAATCCCTCCTCTGATCTTCCTCTTTTCACTTATATTCCTAAAAATGTCCCTCTTATTATTGCCTGTGCTATTCACTCTTCATTCTCCTCAGTCTGTGCCTTTGGCACTCTTACTGCTTTCCCTGCTTCCATCTGTTTCCTCTGATACACCTTCCTGTCTTCCCTCCTCTGTGTCTCCTTATACCTTCTGAATGCTGCCCTCTTAGACTTTACCTTTTCAGCCACTATTTTCAAGAACTATAGTGGTCTCTTTTCCTCTCGCTTTTTGCTTCACTTGCTTGATGCAGAGGTTTGTTGCCTTCACTCAGCCTCGGGGCGTAGCTAGCTTTTTTGATGGGGGGGGCAAAGACTGCTAAAGGTACTGGACGTTCTGATAAAGACTAAACTAATAGGCTGGTGGACGGGGGTCTGGGGGCCACCTAGGCACCCAGAAGCTATCAGGTTTTAGATGCCTTCTGGTGCATTTTGAGGGTCATTTTGAGACTTTTTGGTTGCTTTTAAAGCTTTCTTTGACATGCTGCTAATAACAGATATCACTACCAAAATGATTAACTTTGCTGTGGCTAAGGTCATCACTATTGTTGCCCCTTTGAGTAGGTGTGGGCAAGCAAAATTTCTTAAGTTTTTTCTTTTGGTCCTAGGAGTAAATGTGCTCAAAGATCAGCTTATCTTCTGTCACTACCTAACAATAAATTTTTTAACCACAAAGTATACTACTTCAGCAACAACAAACAAAAGCTAGGGCATTCCCTGCAGAATAACTTGGGCCTTCTGGGAAAACTGAGTGCCTGAGGCAATGTCAGGCACTTATCAATGTCCAAATACGTCAGCTGCTCAGCATGTCATTAATTCCACAGGAAATGCTCTGGACTAAAATCTTTTTCCCTTGCAAACTGTTTACAGTGCAAAAAATAAAACTACCTGTTTAAAACAAGCAAGTGTGTGTATGGGGGGGTTAAGCATAATAAACCATTAAAATTATGCTGTAGCCTTATTTGGGGCCCCATGGATGCAGCCACAATGGGCCCCCTCCAACCAGAGGCAGAGAGTACCAAAGAAAAAAAAAATATGGAATAGGCATTAGCCATCTAACTTTTTATTTTTCAGTCAAAATTTATTTACCCAACAGACTAGCCAAGCTGAGATCCAGCATCTCATCTGATGGGGTCCTGCTTCTGCCTTCTACCCACTGCAGTAGCTGGGTGGATGGGACAGAGCACTGTGGGATGTTAAGTGAGTTGTCCAAGGTGACACGGCAAGTCTCTTGCTCTAGTGAGGTTTGAACCTGCGATTCTGAACCGATTCCCTGGTTCCCATGTCAAACCACTAGACCACCGAAAATGCTACATAATAATTATTAATGACCCATAACTACAGTACCATAAGGCACCCAACCAGACTGCCTACATGATACATCCCTTACTTCATGTGATCTGACTCCAGAGTCCAGACCGAGATGATGCACTAAAGGCATTTCCAAACGGAGCAAGAATGTGAGACATGGAAATAAACAGAACTCTGTAGCCAGTGATAAAAATAATTGCCGAGTGCCAACCCTAGACAAAGGCAAAACAACCTTACATTGTCCCACTGCATCCACTGCCAGATGGCCATACCAAGCTGCTGCATACTAACACTGTCTGTTGGCTGAACACTGATGCACACAATATTCTTCTCATTATCCAGACCAACAGTGCAGACAGAGGGAGCAAACAAAATGGAGCCAACATGCTTCTTGCCAGCATGCTCCAGTGGTGCTCAAGCGTGAGTTTGATCCACCAGCATTGGCCACTTCAGTTGGCTGATGTTGAACTGGTTGCAGCTAATCAAGGGAAGGGAACATTTCCTGAGGAAAACATTTAAAACTTCAAGGCAGGGGACGGAGACTGACAGGCAGTTGTCTTTAATCCTCGCCACCTCAGTCTCCGTCGTGAGTCCCGAATTCGTGACCAATCTGGGAGCGAAAAAAACTCAGGGCTGCAGAAGTCCCGCTGTAGATCACTGTGACATCTGAGGGGAAGCCAGCCTCTCATAATCTACATCACTGTTCAGCCTCCTTAGCTTCACCCACTGTTCCTCCACCCCACCCAAGTCATCCCCCCACCAGGTCATCCCTGAGGCATTCATCCATCTTTATAAAATCTGCCCTCCTGAAGTACAGGATCCTCACCCTTGTGTGGTTCAGTTGAACAGCAATTCTTATACTGAACCACACTCTACAGTGATTACTGGTCCCCAGGTGATCTCCTACTTTGACGTCTGCAACACTGTCCCTGTTAGTGAGTATAAGGTCCAGTATTTCCCCATCACAAGTGGGTTCACTGACTCATTGCCTGAGGAATGCCCCCTGCAGGGAGTCCAAGATGCTCTTGCTTCTAGCTGAAGCTGCAGCTGGGAGGCTCCAGTCTACATTCAGCATACTGAAGTCCCCCACTAGTACCACCTCCAACTTTTCTGCCATCTTGCTAATGGCTTGCACCAATACTTTATCTAACTCCTTCCCTTGTGTTGGAGGTCTGTAGATCATGCCAGTGCAAATAGTGGCTCTGTTCCCCATCTTTAGTGTCACCCACAGTACTCTTTTTGATAATTATTTGATTATGTAAACCGGACCTCCTATGCGAATGAGCTTGTCCAATGGATTATATCCTACAATAAACTTGAACTTGAACCTCTGACTCCCCCTGTAGTCCTTGTATCTCTATCACTTTTATGCTTTCCCTCACATAATGCACAACACCCTGTCCTTTCCTTCCCATCCTGTCCTTCCTGAACAGAGTATAGCCTGGCATGGCCATGCCCCAGCCATGGTTTTTAGTGCACCATGACTCAGTAATATCTACAATAATCCAGGTCAGCCTCTGCCACGGTGGCCTCTAGGTCCAGAATCTTATTTCCTAGACTTCTACTAGCATTTGCACATATGGCCTTCCAGATTTTGTTAGCACTATGTTTGTTACCCCCCTTTTTATGTTGGCTCGCCAGCCAACATATTGCATTAGTAGCAGATTTGGAGGTGTGGTCACTGTTGGGCAAATGCAGGGCATGCATCAGTAGGTGCGTCCCTCATTCCCCAATAAGCCTGCATGCCGGCACCACACCAGGAATACATAATGTGGCGAGCACACCTAAGGAAAGATCCGCTGCAATGCAAGCAAAGCTCATCATACACAGCGGCACCTTCCGACATGCTTTCCCTGGTGAAAATTTCATTAAACATGGCGGCACACTGCCTGCCATAATGCTGACTTCAGGGGTGCCCAATCCCCCTGTCGGCATGCCCTGACCCAATGTATGTGCCGATGGAAGAGCCCACTCCCCATTGGCATGCACCCCACCCTTTTGTTATGTGCCAAGGGGAGGTGCCCAATCCTTTCGGCTCTTGCCCCCCCTTGTTGCCCAATCCCCATCGGCAGAATCCCCAAAAACACTTATAGGTTGCATGCTGGGATCCCACCCCAGTGTGTTAAATCCTGAAAAAGAAAAACCGTCCTTAATGTTTTTTTTTTTTCTAACCTGTGAAAGAAGAAATCGGTCCTCGCAGTCTCCCCTGCCTCCCACAACCTGCGCCCACCCTCTACGCACCTTGCCTCCACATTCCCCTTCACCCCATACTTACCTCCGGAGTTCATGCCGATGATCTTCGTGGACCGGGAACACATCTGCACTCTTCAAAACCGACCGTGAACTGAAGAAATGCCAGTAAGCTGTATAATGGCATAAATAGAGTTTTCAACTTTGGTGATTATCTCGGGCATTTTTGGAATTTTTGCACCAAATTTTCAACATGGGGTTATGGGACCCCTCCTCATGAATTCAGTCACTGTCATGGAGATATTCAGTCCCGAAGGTGATTTCATGGTCACTGCAGAGAATCACCTTTCAGGACTAAGTAACAAACGATAGTGCCACTGTTCATGAGGGGGGCTCTCAAAAAGCCTATGTTACATATTTGGTGAAAAAAATCCAAAAAATGGCTGTTTTACAAGTGTGCATTGCGCTGTTTCCAAGCACACTTGTAACTTCGTGAATTTGTAATATCTTCACTCCAGATTTTTAAAATTGGCATTTTTCCACACCTCCTAATGAACAGTACAGCTGTCAATTTACATATCCTAGCCGAAATGCATTTTCGCACATCCAGCACAGAATAGCGCAGTCACAGTACGAAATCAGTTTTCGGGACAGTTTGAGAAAATGACAGTGACACTGTTCATGAGCAGAGGTCCTAAAATGCCTATGTTGAAAATTTGGTGCCGATAGTCCATAGAATGACTGTGCTACAAGCATGCTTTTCGCAGTTTCCATGCACCCTTGTAACTTCACAAATTTGCAATATTTTCATGCCAGATTTTCAACACTGGCATTTTTCACACCTCCTTATCAACAGTAGAGCTGTCATTTTTCACAGCCTGCCCAAAATGTGTTTCTGCACCTGTGGCGCACAATGGTGTGGTCGCTGTGGGAAATCAACTTTTGGGACAGATTAACAAAATCACAGCACTACTGTTCATGAGGAGTCCAAAATGCCTATGTTGAAAATGTGGCTAAAAACTCCAAAAATAATTGGGTTACGGATGTGTGCTGCGCAGTTTCTAAGCATGCTCATGACTTCACCAATTTTTCATATTTTCACTCCAGATTTTCAACGTTACCATTTTTTACGCCTCCTCATGAACAATACAGTTGTCATTTTCCACATCCTGCCCAAAATGTGTTTTCGTCCTTGTGTCGCCAATGGCATAGCCACTGTGCAAAACCATCTTTTAGCTAACAAACTGATTTTTATTTTTGTGTGTGTTTTTGTTGACCGGTAAGTGCACTAGACAAATCCTGCCTATTTTCAGGCACAACCCAGGGAGGGGATACAGATGAATGCCAACTGACCTTGAACCAGATTAAGCTGTTGGTGGTATTTTTAGTGAATGAGGGAAACTTGGCCAGGACACCAGGGAAATTTTTTTTTTTTTTTAGTTGTTTAACCAGGTATAGCACACTAAGCTGAAAGCTTTTTTACAGGAGCAACCTGGGAGCACAAGGAGGTTAAGTGACTTGCTCAGGGTCACAAAGTATGCAAGTGGAAGCTGTGGGATTCAAACTCATGTCTGGTCTGCTGGATGTCACCAGATTTACAGCTCAGAGCCTTAGACCACTACACTATACTGCCTCCTCTGCTCTTTTCGCTAAGTGCCATGGGATCTTTAACATCCCCCTGAACTACCACCAATCCAGGCAGATGGGACCTTGGTTTAACGTCTCATCTGAAAGACGGCACCTCAGAAGTGCAGCACCCCTCTCATGCTGCACTACAGTGTCAGTACTGGGATATTAACCCAAGTGCCAGATGTGGGAACTGAACCCACAGCTCTCTGATCTCCCGGCCTCAGAGGCAAGTGTGCTACCTACTGAGCCACTAACACTGCTTATGATTATGCACTGATTATGCCGCTCTTCATGAGGTGGGGGGGTCACAAAAAAGCCTATGTTGAAAATTTGGAGTGAAAATACCAACAAACGCCTAAAACATTAGGGTTCTCAACTGTAACACCCCACCCTGTAGAGACTGCCAGGCATCAGGTGTGTGACTTGGGATCATTGGCTGTAATGCTCATGCCATTCCACCCCCACCCTCACCCTGCAGCCAGTGACAGGCATCGAGGTGTGTCTTGGAGTTTTCGTCCCTAACGTTCACCCCATTCTTCTATACTGCACCCGTCTCAGCATATTTCCTTATGGAATGGGGTAAGTATAAGGCCCAAAGACCCCAAAGCACACCATGACACTTGTCAGTGTCTACAGGGTAGGGTGAGGTAAAATGGCATGAGCGTTATAGCTGATGCCCCAAAGGCACACCCCGGTGCCTGTCAGTCTCTGCAGGGTGGGGGTGGGGATGGCATCAGTTCCATACTTCACTGCCATTTCTATTATGCATCTCTAACTCCTGCACTACCAATGCCAATGCCAGTGAGACAACATTCGGCATTAACAGATGCTTGTTCCTTCTTGCCCTCCCCCTTTCTCCCAGTATTTTTTAATGCTTGCATTCTGACCCCCTTCATTTCTACCACCGTGCTCCCTTTATTAATTTGCACCCTGGGAGATTCCTCTCCCCACGGGTTCTCCCTACTCTCAACTACAGCCCATGGGAGGGTACCGGCGGTTTCTGCCTCCCTGACTCCTTCTGCCACCCCTTCAGCTAGTTTAAATGTTCATCAAAGTAACATTTAAACTATCCACTAAGGACTAAAGTTTCCCTCATGCATCAATGCAGGCCAACACCTCTGTACAGGCCCTTATCCCACCAGGAAGGTCCCGAGTTCATAATGTAGCTGAAATCCTCTTCTCTGCACCATTCCTTCAACCATGAGTTGAAGATCCTGGTGTTTAGATCCTTCCCCCCCCATCACAAACAGACAGCAGCTTAGTGAAAACCACTGAGCATGCTACCAAAGACCCCTACCCATCTTGGTCCCTAGCCAGATCATAGTCCCCAGCTGGACAATGACATCCAGCTCTCCCTTCTGTCCTGCTACCCTAAAGATCCTCAAGATCTGCTCCCAGCTCCCATCCCTATGGGCTGCGTCACCATGTAGGCACCTAACCTCCCTCTCCCCCTCCCTGTTCTCAAATCTATCCCCCTCACAATCAAGTCACCCACCAGAAGTTGCTTCCTTCTCCTCAGGAGGAGGGCATGGGGAGGGCCACAAGCACTAAGACGTGTTAATGAGTTGCTAGCAAGTTACTAATGTTAGTGGGTTGCTAACCCATTAAACAATCGATAAATGGCTTCCAGTATCCCAATGTGTGTTTTTGAGAGGATGCCAATTTTTTCAAGGAAGAATCACTTTAAATAGGAAAGTTTAAAATGTTCCTTTTTAAACTCTAGTTAGGATGAAACAGTGACTACCTACTGTCCTAAGAGGGTAACAGCAGTTACTTCTCTATGTAACTGTGAGGGCCTGTCTTATAGTGGAGAGATGAAAACAGAGGGGTCTACAGCATCACTTGCTGAACCCTTTTCCTTAAAGAAACCATTGCATGCCAGGGAAACAGTGTCAGTGGCTCAGTAGGTAGCACACTCACCCTTGAGGCCTGGAGATCAGAGGGCTGTGGGTTCAGTTCCCACATCTGACACTTGGGTTAATATCCCAGTACTGACACTGTAGTGCAGCATGAGAGGGGGTGCTGCACTTCTGAGGTGCCGTCTTTCAGATGAGATGTTAAACCGAGGTCCCATCTGCCTGGATTGGTGGTAGTTCAGGTGGGATGTTAAATATCCCATGGCACTTATAGAAAAGAGTAGGGGAAAGTTTTATTAGAACAAGAAATCGTGTGATATACAAGAAAACAAAACATGACATAATAAACAGTAAAGAATGAACTGCACAACAAAAAAAAACATTGCGTAACAAATGTGTTACCAAAAAAGGAAAACAATACAGGAATGCAACAAAAAAAGAAAGGGCCATCAAGTCACGGCTGAGTCCGAATCAGTAATCCAGGGAAGTGCAGTCCATAAGGCAAGCAGACTTGAAGCCGAGTGTAGTGATTGTTCATATGCATAGATTGTTCGTAAGTCCTTCACAACTTTCCGCTCAAGTTCCAAATAGGTACAGTCCTTTTGTTGTAAAGTGAACTGGCACCTAGCCATCCAAATATTCCATTTGATCACAACTAGAATAAGACTGAGAGTGTCCGGATGCCATAGAGACCACTGAGGAGAAAAAACACCATACATAATTACCTGAAAAGAAACAGTCTGAAATATTGGAGAGGCCCACTTGTGCGCCAAAAAAACCCACCATTGCTGAATAAACATACATTCAAAAAATAAATGAGATATTGTTTCCAAGGCTGCATTACACAATGGTCTAGAACATGACCTATCCTGAAGTTGTTTATGTTTATGGTTAGCTTTGACATTAATTCTTTCATGGCATGACAGCCAATGAAAATCCTACATATGCGCAGGGATTCTTTTACACCGCAACAGAGAGAGAAGGGGGGGAATATGTTGAAGCGGACATTTTTCAAAAGGGGACTGTATCATACATACAGAGGAAAGAAGTGTCTTATAAAGGGTCTTATGTGTGTGAGCAATGAGCATCCGAGGCGACACTCGCCACTGTTTTAAATGCACAAACACATGTTTCACATACAGGGGCATGGTGCCAGAAGGACGAAGCACACCCAAGGAGTCATGTTCCCACTGGCGGAACCAGGTCCCGCAAGAATCATAAAACCACATTTCCCATCCTTTCTGAGTATTAATCAGAAGTGGCGGTAAATTGGCTATGAAAAAAACACTAAAATAAAACAACAAGAAGTTGACCATACCGACCCCACCTTCTGTAATAGGTAGATAAGTAACATTCCTTCTAATCGGATTCAGCCTGCTTCCCCATAGCGCCTGAAAAAAACAAGCTAAGAACTGCCGTTTCCATTTGTTTAGGGTTAAGGAATACATAACTGAGATAAAGAAATAGAGGCAATAAAAAGGTTTTGATTAAATAGACCCTCTTTTTTTTCCCAATAGATCCCTTGTTCCACAAGGCAACTTTCAACTTACCCTGTTGTAGTTTAATCTCCCAATTATAAACGTCAGAGTCACAGGCTCCAAAGTAGACTCTGAGGATTCTAATGGGCCCCTCTACCAAACGCAGTGGGCCAATATATTGCATCGGGGCACTGATGGATCCTAACCGAATACCCATACTTTTTTTCAAAATTCAAACAAGCACCTGAGAAAGCCCCAAAGAAAGTACATTCTTGTAGGGAAGCCTCCACCGAGGACATATCAGCCAAAAGGAGGCAAATGTCATCAGCATATGCAATGGCTTTATACGGCGCAAGCAGATCAGAACAAGAAATTGCATGTATCTGTGGGTGAGCATTCAGACGGCGGATCAGAACATCTAAAAACAGGACATATAAAAGAGGGCTCACAGGGCAACCCTGGCGGACACCTCTCTTAACAGGGATCATAGGTCCCACCCAACCATTCACAACCAGAACTACCGTAGCCGTTCTATAAAACTTCTGTAGCCACCGGATCAAAGTGTCTGGTATATGTAAAAACGCAATGCTTTCCACAAAAAATTATGGTCAACTGAAACAAAAGTCATTTCTGATCCACGGAAACAACAATACCAGAGGCCTTGCCCACAGTTCCATGGGAAAACAGTTCTCGAAGGAGAATCAGGTGATCTGAAATACATCTAGTAGGTATTGAGCAGGATTGGGCTGGATGCAGAACCGCTTCCGCAATGCCCGTTAGACGTTTTGCAATAATTTTCATCAACAACTTAAAATCAGTATTGAGCATACAGAGAGGGTGCCAATTCTCCAAGAGGTGAATATCTCCTTTTTGTTTGTAGATATATATTAAAGTACCTTTAGTAAATTCTAAAGGTATAGTCACGCTACTAAGTAGGGCATTAAATACAGCGGTCAGTTCAGTGAGTAAATGGGCAAACAGTACTTTGTACAAAGCAGCCGGGAGACCGTCAGGACCAGGAGTTTTACGCAAGGGCAATAAAGAAATCACCGAAGACAGCTCTGTCTCTGTCATGGCAGCACAAGCCACTTCTACACTCTGTGTCGAAGGGAGTGGAATATCTAAATCCCTATACAGGGGCGATGGGTCTTCTAGTACAGCAGTGGGGGGAGAAAATAGAGCAGTTATATAGTCAGTCACAATCTGCAGAATATCAAAACGTGTATCACATAACATTCCATCTGAATTGGCAAGACTCAACATGGTCTTCTGAGAGACTTGTCAAGAGTTAGACTCAAAAGGACACACCACGTCCCTCGGTCCTGACATATGAAATTTGTGCTGGTGATACATTGGTGTGATTGTCTGGACTGGAAACACAACATGTCTTTCTGCATAGATTGGATCTGAGGGGACAAATTCTGGCCCGTCACATATGCTATAGAAAGCAAGGACTGTAGATGAGCTCTTTTCTGTAAATAATTCAAATAATCTTTTCTGCATTTCTGTCGACTATAATTTTTCAAATGAATGATTAAAGCATGTTTCGTGTCCATCCACCAACTTATGGGATCATCATAAAGAATAAACACAGATTGTCGAGCCGAAATAAAAGACAGGAGAAAATTTTGAAACAGCATATCTAGCAATAAAGAAGTATTAAATTTCCAAAGTCCCGGCCCTTTGTTAAAAGGTAACTGGACCTATACCAAAGGACAACACCTTGTGATCTGAAAAGGCCACTGCCTGTACCTGAGCCGAACCAATCGGTAACGTACGGATAAAAAAAAATCAATTCGGTCGCTAATTTCCCTTTTTGAAAAGTGGGGGTATGTAACTTTGTAAAGGAAAGATAAGCATCAGTCAGATGTGCAGTACGAATCAGGTTACCCAATTCATGTGAATCACAAAAGATTTTTTTCGTGGTGGCAAACAAACTTTTATCAAGTAGGCTGAGGCCACAATTAAAATCACCAGAAAACACTATTTGGAAAGAAGTATGCAAATAAGGGCGAATCAAAGTTAAGCAAGGCTATGCGAGCCGTCTTAACTTGGGGGGCGTAAATATTTACTACTCGGTATGGGCAGGAACCTAAAACAAAATCCAAGACTAATGCTCTACCAGGTGCCAAATCATACAATTTCAATAAGCGAAAATCTGGAAGATTCACTAATATACCCAGACCCGAACAGGGGTCCTGGCCTATGGACCAAAATGAAGGTCCCAAAAGCCAGTCATGTTTCACTAGTCTAATTTCCTGCAGTGTGTGGAACCTGGTATCCTGCAATAAAAAAAATACCTAATGGTAAGAATCGTAGGAAGGAAAACACTAGTCTACGTTTCTCTGCTCTTTTCAAGCTATTAACATTAATAGTATGGCAGACAAAGGGTGCCATGTCACCAAGTAAACAGTGCGAATCAACCTCAAGATTTCCTCTTTCCAGCAACATTCTTCCCTTTAAGCCTAACCTTGGCCTTGCGTTTTTGTGAAAGACCTGTACCCAGATTGAGGTCAGGGTCAGAAATGCTATCAGGGAGGGATGACGCAATAGAGGAAGAGTCTGACTCACCACTTGCATCTTCGGAAGTTAACTGGAGAATCTCATAAGTGTTAGACAGGGCAATGGTTTGGGATACTACAGGCGGTTTAGAAAGTGTCGAGGTACGTGGACCAGTCCTCGTAGACCATCGTCGTGCAGAAGTAACTGGCTCACTGGGGGGTGGCATAGCACTTGGGCCAGGGACGTGGTCCAAGTGTGACACCATAGGGGTAGCACGTGGGGGTACAAGGGGTTCAACAGCTAGCAGGGGATCAACAGCAGCACCTATTAAGGGGGTAGTAGCCAGGGGAGACACAGGGGCAGGAACAGCCGGAGCAGGGGTTAACTCAGCTTTAGAAGGAACAACAGAAGTGTCACGAAGCCGTGCTTTCTGTGCCTGTGTAATCATAAATCGTTGGTCAACTCCTCCATCATGATTCGCCTGGGCATGAGCAGACCAGGGACATGTTTGGAACGTATGAGCAAGCTCATCACAAAGATTACATTTGCTACCATTCTGGCAATGTATTCCCACATGTCCTAACACCCCACAATTGTTACATCTCAACTTATCACATACATTACTCAGGTGCGAGGGATCGCCACACCTGTAACAGGCCTTTGGCTGTCCCGGATAGAATAGCACCCCTCTGTCATGACCTAGAAAAAAGGAGTTAGGTACGTGAATTGGGCCAGAGTCATTAGTACGTAACAGAACCTTAAACCTCCAGCTTCCTGTCCAGATATTTTCCGTATCCAGGATGGCATCAGGTTGGCCCTGTACCTTACAACGTTGTCCCAGCCAATAAACAATATCAGACACATCCACACCCTCATTACGGAACATCACCGTGATGGTCTTAAAGGCAGGTTTCAAGAGGGGTATAGCCTGAAAGGAAGTCCATAAGGCAGTATTTTTTAACGTATGGTACCTGGTCCAAAAACGATCCAACCCACGAGACGTCTGGAAACTCACATCAAACATGGATTCTCCAGAGACATGAATGAGGACATATATCTCGTGAGAAAAAAATTTGAATGAATCCTTCAACAGGGTGCGGGCCACGAACACACGGTCCGGAGGGTCAGGCAGGCCCCCTTTATAAAGTAGTCGGATAGCGTTATGCCTTTTAACAGCTAGGACCTGTGAGTGAAACAGAGATGAAAAAGAACGAGTGTGGCCCACCTGCTTAGGGGGCGACTTACCCACAACACTGGAATCTGAGACCACCTTAGCTGAAACACCAGGAGGAGAAGGGGTCCATGGTCCAGAGTCTTGCAAGAGGGCCAAGACAGGATTCTGGGTGAAAGCCAAGTCCGAAGGCAAGCTCAGGGGGTCTGCAGAGTCCCGAGTGTCAGATTTACCTTGCTGCACATCCAGGAAACCCTCAGGACGGGGGAACCAAATCGGAGATGGACCGGAAACCCACTGCCGCAGTCCGGGTTCCTGTATTCAGCCAACACCACGCAATGCCACTTCCACAGTCCAGGCTGGCTCCATTGGGAGGTCTTCATTTAGCAAAGGCTGCAGCAAAGAGGATTGCTCCGCTGAGGGAGGCACTGAAAAACCAACTGGTAAATCGGGACGAAGTGCAGTCAGTAGCGATAGGGAAGATGGAGCTCCAGCAGTCACAGACGAGGATGGTGTGGGCACTGAATCCGACTGGGCAGCCGTAAGTAATGCACACGGGTCCTTGGCATCTCAAGCAGAAGAGTAGGTAGGGTCATTAGCATTAGAACAGCCAGCCAGTAATTTAGTGTGCAAGGCAGGTTTCATCACAGAAAAACAACTTTCAGTGCCTGACAGGTGCTTCCCAGTATCGCACACACACTCCTGCACAGCAGCCTCAGCGAGACACCTCGCATCCAATACAGTAACTCCCGAGGAGGTCGAGCAATCCATAGTTGAGAAATCCATAAGAGACACTGACTTAGCAACAGGTACATTTGGAAAGGAATCGTTCAGCAGCATAGACTCCTCCACAGATTCCTGCTCAACCATGATGGTCTCTAAACAGCCTGAGACAGGAGTCGAGACCAAGTCTCCTGTCTCACCAGTCACCTCCGCAGCAGGCAGAGGAGGGTCCGCCATCTTGGACTCAGTCAGAGTAGGGGAATTTCCCCGGTGTCTTGGACAAATTTCCCTCATTCACTAAAAATACCACCAACAGCTTAATCTGGTTCAAGGTCAGTTGGCATTCATCTGTATCACCCTCCCCCAGGTTGTGCCTGAAAATAGGCAGGATTTGTCTAGTCCACTTACCCAGTCAACAAAAACTAAATAAATAAATAAAACAGGTTCACAGTTCTCCAGACTTCACCTGCCCTGTCCGCTTGTCTTCACCTGACGTTGAACACTCTGATGTGACATCACAAGCTGCTATGAAAATAATTAGGATGTCATAAATCTTTTACAGGTAGTGTGGTCCAGTGGCTATAGCACAGGGTTGGGAACCAGGAGACATAGATTTAAATCCCAACAGAACTTCATAATGTTCATAATTAATCTCTCAGTGTTTCAATCCTCCAGCAGTATAAAGGGGTAGCAGCAGAACCCCACAGAAAGTGAATTATTGCATCTGAGCTGGACTATAGGTAGATAAACTGTAAAGCTTTAAGCAAAAGAGCATTATGATATCAGGTGTTGACACAAGCAACCAGAGCAGATAAAGTCTGCTGTCACATTTATACTTTGGAACTTTTTACCTATGAACTTTCTGAATAGCAACTCAGATACCCCACAATTGTTAAAATTGGCTTTAATCTCATCTGGTTTCTCTTTCCATTTACAAGTTTATTAACTAATTTTTTGTTTGTACACGTGTATATTTTTGTCCAAGTTACCCTAGAAAAACAGACACCTACTGCTCATGGACCCACCCAGTTCCTCAAATAAAATGAATTGAGTCTAGGGGACAGTTTACATAATAATGTGCAGAGTTATCGATGATAAATGTAGAGAATATGCAAAATATAAGTTTAAAGATGAGCACATTTTTTTTATATCCAAAGCTTGTTTCCCTTATGATGCCAGGGCCTCCGTAACAGACTGTAAATGAAACCGATGCATGAAGTGTTTCCTGCATGGAGCCCAGGGCTATTAACTCAAAACACAAATCTACCTATTTTGAAAGTGAGTGGGCACATACCATACCCCAACAGGCCTGTCAGTGGCTACCTAACATCTCCTCTGTCTCATTTAGCTTGTAAGCCTCAGAGCCTTTTAATTTGGAGGTGAAAGATGCACATCCTGTCTGAACGATACACCCATTGTTGAAATGTTTGGAAGCCATGTAGTAGCACCTTGACTGCAGGCATACTAGACAACGAAGATCATTCTGTGGACCAGTCAGCTAAATTTGGATTTCTTTTAGGAGACACTTCAATCAACTTTTCTAATCTGAGTACTGGCTATTAGGTGTTAAGTGTGCTCTCTCCTCCGCTGCTAAGCAATAAACAAACAGAGACCCATTGTGTTAGCCCTGTTGACCACAGTTTACCTGTGTTCACATGCTGTTAGATAAAGAAAACAAAACAATACAGTGTAGTCCTTTAACATTTGCAACTCCCCCTCTCCCACTGAAAAGTTCTGTATTTAGAAATGCCGGCTACACTTGTGAATTCCAGGTCAGGACAGAAGAAAAGGAATGTGATTTTACAGAGCCCGTTTATTTATGTATACAGACTATGTTTTATAATTTTTTTAATAACTTCCTATTAGAATTTTTATCTACACACTGACTCTCAAAGTGCTTTACAAGTCATGGATAATTGCACTAAGCCATTAAGAAAGCTTGTGGGAGTCAAATATGATTGGGCATTAAACATGGACAGGTTGGGGACTACAACGGAGAGAGGGACATACTCAAAATCTTCAAGTACATGAAGGGTAGCAATAGGGTAGACAGGCAAGGGCTGTTTAGTAGTACTAGTAAAAATATTTTCTTTCTGACAGGGTAAAACTGTTAGGGCCACCTTGATCAGTCCTATTTTTAAGTTGTCATGTGTTGAAGTATAGTGCTTTAGTTACAGTAGTAAGTTTCAATACAACAGGCAAGATACCTGGGATTCAAAAATGGCCACCACATAACAGGCTGCTGACATTAGGAGCTCCATGTCTGTAGCACAGGTTTGCCTGAATAACACCTGCAAGTGTGATACCAAACTGGCTAACAAAAAGGGGAATGCCTTACCTAAACCAAAGAAGGTAAAAAAGTGTAAAGGAGAAGTGCAGGACATTGCTAGTTTTTGCCAAACCCCCAGGATGCCACCAAAAGCAACATCGCAGCAGACCAAGAAACCAGGACCACCCACTGAGTCAGGAGCCACAGGAGGAGACTGGGCCTAGGTGGGCTGCCTCACCAGCAGGCAGGATATAATTCTGACAGAGATGAGACAGGCTTCAGTGATGTAAATGAATAATTGGGCAATATACAAGCAAAAAGGACCCACCTAATGACCAAAATGAATGAATTAGACACCAAAAGGAATCATGCTGCACAATGTATAAGTACAAATAAAGACGCCATTAGAACGGCTATTGAGACATGAAAAAATGATTCAATACATACAGCAGAAAGTGGACCATTCAGAGAATCAGAGCCACAGAGAAAATGTAACAGTAGTGGAATTACCAGAGAGGCTAGAGGGTGATTGGCTGGATGAATCATTTAGCACACTATTTAGTGAATTTCTGGCATTGGAAGGCTTTAACGGGAGAGTGGAGCTACAGCATTCTCATCAAGTACCCAGAGGAAAACCGTAATGGGAGCCCAAGGTTTATGCCAATGAAATTTCGTAAATACACAATCAAGAAGTGGGTGGTGTGCAAAGCTTGGAAGGAAGGGGCATCAGATATAAAAATCACACACTTTTTTTTTTAATCCTAATTGATATGCCATGTTGTCTGTATCTGTGTGCAATTTTTTCTGTTTGTTGACTGACTTGGAACCTTTGAAAATGAGTCCTTGATTCAAAGGCATTAATCCTAAACTGAAATAAATAAATAAAAAAATATCTCCCTCTAACCTCGAGAATGTGATGGGTTTAATGCACCAAAAATAAGGAGCATATTTTGTCCAAATATGACTGCATGGCTGTGACTAGCATGAAGCTCCAGGGACTACTTGGACTAAATGGTACTTTCGGTAAACATGGCAAGCTACACCAAAATGGTGGAGAGTGTACTTGGAGTTTCTCACATCACGGACCATGCTGCCCAACCAAAAATCAAATGACTCACCCACCACTCAAGATGTCACTTGAATGGGGCTACATGACTTTGGTTGTTAGCCGGATGAGGCAAGAATGGGAATGGGAATGGAGAATGGACATGCATGCTGATTGAAAGGTATGATCTCACCTTAAGGCATGTCAAACTGTAACTGGAACAGCTAAAGGGTGAGCAAAACCCACACCAGCTAAGATACTGGCTCTCAAAAATGCAGACCATGCCTCAGTGGAGGAATAGTCGCAGCTAAGCTGGATCTAATTATGGAAAATTTATAGACCAGCTGGAAACAGTCAAATGACATAGACTGGCCTTGCAGCACTGTGACTGACTTTTACACTTTTAAGAGACCAGGACTGGGCCTCTCGCCACTCCTCCAAGCAGTATGGATGACTGCATTGGGAGGCTGTTCAGTATAGATGGCTCAAAAGAGATATAAGGAGAGAGCACTACCCTGTCACAGGACCTCATAGGGCCTGACGAAAATGGGGTTCTCCTCTGTGGCAGACCATACAGAGAAGGGCGGAGAGCCAGACAGCCTGAGAGGAAATAGAACTGGTAAGACTCTCATGATGGACTCAGAGATACTGGTGCAGTCTGTAAAATTTGTGCATAGTGCTCGATATATGTCCTAACACTAAAAACAAAAAATGTGAACAAAGAAGTTTATTTTATTTTTATTTATTTAGTTTTTGTTGACCAGGTAAGTGCACTAGACAAATTCTGCCTATTTTCAGGCATGACCCAGGGTGTAAGGTTCCATAATAAAGCTAATAAACTCATAAATAGGATAATATGGTTGAAAGGCACAGGTGAGTTCCCTCCTCGCTGCAAACTCTACCGGTATGGATGAGGAAGAGAGCATGGGTAGTATGCAAAAATAAGCTACAGTGGCATGCAGAGAAACACTGAATTAGCCATGTTGGCAATTTAGCTGCTCTGAGAAGGCAAATAAATGTTTACTAATGAACATAGACTTTTTTGGGGGTGGGGGGGCCAGAAGGAACCCGATAGTCAGGCAGCCAAAAAAGGGTCCCAATTCCTTTGGTATAATGCTCCTAAGGGAGAAGACAGTTACTCACTCCACTGCATATGGCAAATGGAGGAAAGATGGGTTGCACAGTATATCTGTGGGGGATACTTATTCCCAGGCTAATATACAGGGTGCTCAATATGGATATCTGTGCACAGGATACAGCGCATGGCATCACACCTGCATGTGGAACCTTGAGTGTTTTTTTGTTTACAACACAAGTCTTGAATCTCCAGGCATATCCTCTCAAAACAGGGGGAGATAGATAGATAGATAGATAGATAGATAGATAGATAGATAGATAGATAGATAGATAGATAGATAGATAGATAGATAGATTCAAGTTTATTGTTCGGCAACATGCCATTACAAAAAAGCACAATTGTTAAAATTGCATAAAATGTTAAAACATCATTGGAAATTTAAAAACAACAATAACAATCCTAACGTGTTCATTTAGTTAATTTTGGATAATTTTCTGGCACATGCACTGCATGTGCTTTCTCATTTCATTGCTTCATGATTGGATAGTTTTCAGAAATCCAACCAGTTTGTGCAAAATATACATCGTATTTCATCGTTTTGAAGCTGCCCTCGATTTCTAGCTGCCCTCGAATTGTAGCCCATGCTGAAAATAAAGTTTGTAATTAAGCAGCCCCCATTTATAAGCCGTCTTTCGGGTTACACGAAGATGCACTTCACTCTGCTGTGCTACCCTGGTAGCAAGGTTCGACTCCTCAACTGGGAAAGCAGCACGTCTACCAGCTCCATCCAGATGCCGACGCTTTCGGTTGTTGCCGGTACACCCCTCCTCAAGGTGCTTTTCTTCAAGTTTTGGGGCACTCTTCCTCCACTCCTGAATCTGTTTTTCATCTACACGGAGTGCCAGTGCCACAGGTCGGTTCCCCTCTACTTCAGCACACTTAGCAACGTGTAATTTAAACTCCAAATCATAAGACTTTCTTTTCGGCATATCAGCAGTCAGAAGTGCTCAGAATTGTTCAGATTTTAAAAGTTAAATACTTAGCCTCAACAGCTGTTTGTAATTATAGTCGCCCTCAATTACACGCCGCCCTCGAATTAAAGCCCCTATAAAAAAAGTTTTATATTTAAATTCGCGGCTTTAAAATGAAGAAATACGGTACATCATTAGTATTAAAAAAACAGGAGAACATTTGGTCTGGAGGGAGATCAAGACCACCCAACATTTCCCCTAGCCACTGTATTACTTCTGCTTCTATTGAATAAAGGGCAAAGAGACAGAGTATGCTTGAGGGCCTCTTCCACTGAGAAGGCTAAAGCCTGATGTTCAATGGGGGGAGAATAGCTCCTCCCACATCCCCTACTTAAATCCAAGCAATCCCAACTTCAGCTTACAACATTTTTAAATCACCCACCTTCCTCCTCAGCCTCCTCCTCCTCCAGTACCCTTATCTCACCCACGACGCTGGGCCTTTAGTCCTACACCTACCTAGAGTTCCTATCAAGAGATGGAAACAGAGAAAGGTCAAAGTCTAAGTTCATAACCTCAAGCACCTAAAATCCAAACTCATAAGTATACACAAGCACTACACTATGAACCACACATTGAACAATTGAATGGACCATCAAAGCTAAAAATAAGGTAGAACAGGTAATATCTTACTGGAATACACTCAAAATAAAAGTTGCTTATAATATAAACTGTCTAAATATATCGCAGATAAATAACAAAATTGATTAAAGGTTTCAATAATGATATTTAGAAGCTATGAATGAGAAGTGAGGGGTATAAGGGAAATAGACATGACATCCCCCCCAGTACAGCATGATTAAGAATATTTTCATTGTCAGTTCAGCATCCTTAATACCTCACAGAAATTTATTGTCTGACCATACAGTGACCACATTTTATTATACAGGTCCAATTTACCTTTCAGGGAATAATGAACTTTTCTAGCCTCTTATTGAGACCATAAGATTCATTCAACCATGAAAGAAAATCAGAAAGAGTAACATCCTTCCATTTCTACTCCTAGTTTCCTAAGGGATCCCAAGGGACACCATAACATGTGAATACCTCTCTATGTCTGACCACGCCCCCCCTCCTAAAATTGGTATGGAACCCAGACCAGCAGGAGGTTTCAAAAAAGAGAGTGTGGAGGATGGACCCCATCCTACTCCATAATAAGGAGATCTGAAGTGGTTAAGCAGGGAAATAAAGGAGTTCTAGACCACAAACAATGGCACGGCTGTGGACATGGGCATGGTCTGGGATACCCTTAAGGCATTTATTTATTTAAATTATTTATTGAAATGTTTCACTAGGAAGGCACACTGAACAACAAGTTGCTCATCTCCCGGTGAGTCCTGGGGTGAAGGGTACATGGGGAGTACGTAAAACATAATCAAAATATACAGTACAAATTGTAAACAAGTAGATCATGTGAAAAAAATCACAAGGTATGGCAGGCTAAGCATACAAGGATACATAAATTACACAATACAGGCTAAGCGTACAAGGATACATAAATTACACAATATAGGCTAAGCATACAAAGATACATACATTATACAATACAGGCTAAGCATACAAGGATACATAAATTTCACGATACTAAATACAGAGAACAAAATTTAGCAGGGAAAGGTTAACACATATTGGATTAAGACTGGCCATTGCTTTTGCTAGTAGGCTTAAAGAAGAAAGTAAACAACAACTGGAAGAACTGGAGGGGGAGAATAGTAGAGGCAGATAAGAAATACACAGAAAACAGAGATCAAGAGATATACTATGGACTGATGAGACTAAAGAAGAAATACAACGAGAAAAACACCACGGCAATTGAACAGACCCCACACTATGAGAAAGCTAAATTTTATGATGGTGGAAACCAATGCAATAAACTTCTGGTGTAACAATTAAAACAAGAGGGTCGCAGAGGTACATAGAGGGTCTGGCAGGTGAAGTGGGAGAAAGTTTAACAAAGCAAGAAGAAATAAATCAGCAGTTTATACCCTGTTATTTCTAACTGTATGCTAAGGGTAGAAGGGAACCTGGTGGTGAAGGAGGGAGATGACACAAGCATTTTCTATGAAAGCCTGGAGCAGCTGGGGAAGAAGACCGAGCTACTTTGGAGGCAGAACTCTCTTAGCAGGAGGTCCTGAGAATACTAGGGCAGCTAACCACCAGAAATGTGCCAGGACCGGATGGACTACAGATTGATTTCTATAAAAAATTGGCCCCAGCTCTCTTGGGTTCCCTGTATGAGACACTTGTGAATGCATTTAAAACAGGACAGCTCCTGCAGTCCTTCTCCCAAGCACGATCATAGTCCTTCCAAAACCAGAGAAATCCAATAACCTAGTCATCTCATATAGATCCATTTCTTTATTAAATTTATAGATTGAGGAAGCGCTCCTTTCCCCTGCACGAGGCACTCTTATTCTGTGAAGAGCATCCAATGTGCAGATGCCCTGGAAACGAGCACGTTCTGGGAAGTTGTTTTTAAATATATTATTGACTAGCTCTCTATCAATAATACGTGTCGGTAGCCCATCACCACTCATTGCTGAAATGAGTGGTTTGTTTTCAGCTTGAGCCAGAAACAGCTCAGCTTCACTTCTCTGTTCTCGCTCAGCTGAAGGCGCATGAAACCATTCATTTTCAGCAACGAGTGGCTCCAGGGGACGAATTAACACATATTAGAATTTACAATTTATGGTAGGCTTTTGGTTGCTGGAATTGAGAAAATATTGCCCAGGCTCATACATGAGGACCAGGCAGGCTTCGTGAAGGGGAGAGGGGCTCCTGTAAACCTTCGAACAATGCTCCATATCCTGGCCAGTGGTCAACATGACTCAAGAGACTGCCCAGTGGTGTTCTCGATCAATGCAGAAAATGCCTTTGGCAGGATTGAGTGGGTCTATTTCTGGAGCATGTTGAGTAACATGGGCTTTGGTAAGAAGTTTATAAGATGGGTCCAGGCTGTATTCCAGAGACCAACAGCTGCAGTTCAGACCATTACATGGCTGCCAGACTAATTTTTACTCAACAGAGGAACCTGGCAGGGATGCCCCCTGTACCCCCATTTTTATGTTTGCTTGCGCACATGAGCAAGAAACATTATGTGACAGCTTAGGAGAGAAGCGGGATTTTGTAGGTGCAGCACTGTGGTGGCCAATGCCCCCACTGCACTTTGAGGCTTGGCACTCTTTCCCCAATGTGGTGGCATGCTACTGCTGACACTAGTTCAGCAAGCATGCCACCAAGTTGAAACGAATTCACCGCTGCAATGAGGGAGCGACCCATCATTGCAGGGTTATGCCTTGCCTGGTGAAACATTTCAGTTAATGTGGTGGAGGCTCTAGCCACAGGCGCAGAGTCCCCATGAAAGCCGACATCGGGGTGCCCAGTCCCTGTCAGCATGCCCCCCCCCAGGTTCATTAGCAGATGGGGGAGCCCACTCCCCGTCGGGATAGTGTCCCATACATTTAGTTTGCTGAGAGGGGTGCCCAGTCCCCCTCAGCATCATGTTCCCCCCAAACACAGATCCTTTTTTATGTGCTGACGGGGGTGCCCAATCCCCATCAGCTCCAGTCCCCCAAAAGCAAACACCCAGATAACACGCTGAGAGCCCACCCCAGCATGCTCATTCGCTCCCCCCCACACACACTGTATGGCCGATGAGGGTGCCCAATCCTGTGGCTCCCTCCCCAACAAACATCCAGTGGCTGCTGGGAGCCCACCCCAGCATGCCAAAAGTCCTGTGTCGCTCTTTTTTATTTAAAACCCTGTAAAAAGAAACTGTCCATTGAGTCTCTTGCCGCTCCCCAACCTGCACTCATCCTCTGTGCAGCCCACCTCCCCACACCCCCCTCACCCTATATTTACCTCCGGAGCATGGCATGATGATCTTTGGTGGACAGGGAACAAGTCTGCACTCTTCAAAGCCGACCACAAACTGAAGAAATGCCGGTAAGCTGTTTAATGGCATAAATGTTTTTTTTCAACTTATGTGGATATCTATGCCATTTTTTGACTTTTGGCACCAAATTTTCAACATGGGGTTCTTGGGACCCCTCCTCATGAATTCAGTCACTGTCATGGCATTATTCGGTCCCGAAAGGCAATTTTGCAGTCACTGCGCAGAATCACCTTTTGGGACCAATTAATGAAATGACAGTGTAACTGTTCATGGGGTGGGCTCTCAAAAAGACTATGTTGCAAATTTGGTGAAAAAATTTCAAAAATTGACTGCGTTATGAACATGCATGGTGCAGTTTCCACACACACTTGTAACTTCGTAAATTTGTAATATTTTCACTCCAGATTTTTAACATTGGCATTTTTTCACACCTCCTTATGAACAGTACAGCTGTCATTCTTCACATCCTGGCCAAAATGTGTTTTCGCACTTCCGGCGCAGAATAGTGAGGTTGCTGTGGGAAATCAGTGTTCGGAACAGATTAAGAAAATCACAGTGCCACTGTTCATGAGCAGAGGTCCCAAATGCTTTCGTTAGGTGGGAGTCACAAGAAGTCCATGTTGAAAATTTGTAGTGCAAATACCAACAAACGCCCATGGCATTAGGATTTCTAATCATAACCTCCCACCCTGTACAGACTGACAGGCATCGGAGTGTGCCATTGGATTGCTGGCTGTAATGCTTATGCCATTCCACCCCCGCCCCGAAGCCAGTGCCAGGCATCATGGTGTGCCTTGGACTCTTCAGCCCCAGACTGCACCCCATTCTCCTATACTGCATCCATTTCAGAGTATGTCCTTACGAAACTGAGTGACTGTGAAACCGAACACCTCAAGGCACACCTCAACACTTGTCGGTGTCTACAGGATAGGTGAGGTGAAATGCTGTGAGCATTATGGCGATGACCCAAAGGCACACCTCAATGCCTGTCCATCTCTGCAGGGAGGAGGTGTGATTGGCGTGAGTTCAATACTTCACTGCCATTCCTATTCTGCATCTCATGGCTCTTGCATGTCCAATGCTAATATCAGAAAGTAAACATTCAGCACTGACAAATGCTTGTATTTGATTTGGCACTAGAACCTTTGGCTAAGGCCTTAAGACAACATATAGACATTCAGAGGGTTAATTTGGGTGGGGTCTCTGCAAAGGTCTTCCATTCTGCAGATGATCTCTTTGTTTATGTAACTAAGCCAGAGACATTTCTGCCGTGTTTGGTTGAAGTGCTGCATGCTTTGGGGGTGATCTTGGGTATAAAATGAACCCATGTAAAACAATAGTAATGCCATTGGGCAACTATGACCACACAGCCATTAAGGTCAACCTACCATTCCAATGGACAACAGATGGGTCTAAGTATTTAGGTGTGCACATCAGGAAGCAGGTTAAAGATATTTAAGCAATCAACTACCCCTGATGCTGAACAAGGCTAAAACACTGTGTATGAAATGGCATAATCTTCCCCTATCACTTTTAGGGGCTCAAATGTGTTAGAAATGGCCATACGCCCTAGATTTTTGTACCTAGTTTAAGTGCTGTCTATTCCATTTACCCCCAGCTTCTTTAAACAACTACAGGCATGTGTCTCAGCATGGCTGTGCTACAATAAGTCACCTGGAATAAAATTTAAGCAGCTATAGCATGACCCAGATAGAGCAGGAATAGGCTCTCCCCATTCTAAGAACAATTATTGGGCAGCCTAAATAGCCAGCTTATGAGAATGGCACAATCCACAGCGTCAGGAATACTCCTGGAAAAGGAATTTATTTTATTTTATTTATTTGTTCTTGGATTACAAATACCTTTGAGCCGAGGCTCTTTTACAAAGGTTCCACGTCATTGGTACAATTGAGACAAACATAAGCAAAGATAACAGTTTATAAAATAAAAAAAAAACACATAGTCTTTAGAGGAAAAAAGAACAATAAGGTGAAACTTTGGGGAGGAAAGGGAAAGGAGGAGGGTGAAATCAGGGAGACTAAGTGGATGGGAGAAAAGGGGAGGTAGGTGGGGGAACAGAGAGAGGAGAGGTGGAAGGCGGGTAAGAATAGAGGTAGTGCAGCCATGTGGCATTCCTCATGGGCCAGCAGGGAGGTGAAGATGGGGGTGCTGACAAAGTGCAGGAGTACATGTGGATCCAAAAGGGCATCTTCAGTTATGGAACCAAAAGACATGTTTAGCCACAACAGTCACAGAGGTTGCAGGCAGTGAGTGTTAGGCAGAGCCCAGTCTTAAAAGTGCTGAGCGATAGTGAGGATGAGATGTCACTGGAAGACCGTTGTACCAACTAGTGGCCTGGTAAGCAAAGGATCTTTGGCCTTGTGTTGTGCGACAATGAGGGATTCGCAGAAGCTGAGGTTTCGATCCCTGGTATGGCGTGTGTGGATTCTCAGTTGTAAGGAGGACACAGACTCTGGGGGCAAGGCCCAGCAAGATTTTCTTAGTAGTAATACAAGTTTGGTGTTTTATTCAATTGGCAAGATTCAACCATCCAGTTTGAGAAAAGAGGTCACAGGTGTGAGTTAGGCATTGGGAGCCAGTGACAAGTCGACAGGCCTTGTTGAATGCGGGATACATGTTTGAGTGCGGTGGTTGTAGCAGAGCCATAAATGATAATGCCGTAATCAATGATGGATATGATGGAGCTCTGGACAGTGACAGCGAGGGCTTTGGGTGTCAGGTGTTTCCTATGATGGAATAGCAGGCCTAGCGGGAGTTAAGCGGCTTTGGTGACATGGTCGATGTGGGCAGTGTAGAGGTGAGGTCAAGGGTGATCCCGAATGGACATCAGCTCATAGACTGACAGATCTCCTTTATAGTGCTACTATCAGAGATGTTATATATTCAAAAGATAACCCAAGAGTGCAACATTTACTGCAAGTATGACATGTGGCTCATTGGTTTAAGAAAGCAGAGGCACAATTAACGGTTCTCACACCCATATGGAATAACTTGCTGTTCCCTAAATTCCTGTAGGACACTGGTTTTAAAATATGGGCCAATAAAAGTATAGAATTGCTGGGCCACTTATATGAAGCAGGCATGTTGATGTCCTTTGAGGGCATACAGTGGAAATACAGCCTCCCACATACACAATTCTTCAAATACCACTGGATTCGACATTTCCTTGGAAGGAGACTGGGAAATGAGTACAAGCTACATGAACCCTCAGGATTGGTCTGTACTCTGGATGAAGTGGCGAACACTAAAGACCTGGGGTAGGATTCACAAAACACTTTGAAGGTGAAAAAAATGCACAAGTCCCTAAAATTTGCACAGTTGCAGAAAAAAGGGATAATTACGCTGCATCATATACACAACAACCTACATAGTTGCAGAAAAAATGTTGTCCACATACTGCACCAAGGAGAGTGAGGCATAACTCACCCTGAGCAAAAGGCAGTGTACTAACAATTGGGAAACAATTGTAGTGGGGGTTCAGGCGCCAAACTACAGCAAACCTGTTGGCTGTATAGTAGCGTCAGTTGTTGCAACAAACATAGCACATATTGCAATTGACAGTCAACATGCCACAACCACATGACCCAGTGCAGCCCATAAAGGAGCCCAACAGGCAGTACAGGCAGAGGTGGTAACAGCCAGAAATGTGTGCTACAGATACAGGCAAAAGAAAAACCTCAGAGAGAGACACAACCAATGGTTACAAACTGCCACTATATGCAAGGTTCTGTTGGTACAGGCGGTGCTACTGTGGTCTCAGTTGTGGAACTGGCTGCTGGACTTGCTGGGAGTGCTGGTTCTGCTGCAACGTTTGCATTACGTTCAGTGTCCTACTCCAGTTAATATGGATCACCTGATGTTCCATCTGCTGGGTCATTTATAACAGCTTCGGATCCGGGTTCTATGTGATAATGGCGAAAGCCTAAAGGTGATCGCCATTATCGCGAGAGAGTCCAGTCACTTTATTTCGGCATTCTGACACCCTGGTGCACAGCAAAACAGCACCAGGGACTTGTTTTTTTAATTTGTGGGGCCAGCCCCTGCACTCCTACTTAAGGAATCTCAACTCCAGGGGTGTATGTTGGGGGTGAAAACATTAAAAGAAAGGTTCAGGCCGGATGCAACAAAACACACCAGCGCCGGGCCCAAACCCAGTACCTTGCCCACTAATGCCGCTAACCCACCCACCAAGCCACAGGTCAGCTCAGCAACTGATCAATGGCACCACCCTCACATCCTCCCACCCCTTGCTGTGCGTGCTCGCTCCCCTTGTGCACATACTTATAGCGACATCCCGTCACTACATTCGTCAACCCCCCCATCCAACCACCCTACCCTACCATAGCCCCAATGACGTATGCCGGGGATTAGGTCACCATTATTGTAGGCACCCAATCGCTGACGCCCATGTCATGGTCTACCCAAATCCGCACATGCAGATTTTCCGCACTTGTGGAATTTCATAACTCACCTATTTTGTAATTTTACGCACCTGTGGAAATTCTGACTGTGAATAAGCTGCATTGGCATTTCTGCTGTTTTGCAAGCCATTTTTCCACATGTGCAGAGTTTTTTGCTCTCTTTGTGAATCTAGCCCTTGGGGCCTGATTCTCAAAAGCTCCTGGAATTGTGTATGGGGCATGCAACACAAGTATGGCACAAAGTGCCCCTTGCGCTAAGAGATGCACTAGGAGCACTTCTCAAAGGCAGCCTGCATCAACCGCAGGGCCTGCACCAAATGGGGCTTGTGCCACCAGTGCACCACAAAATGGGCTGCATCATGGCGCTAGGGAATTGTGGTAGACTCAGGCTGCCAAATCCCCGAAAAAGGGATTCTCAAAATTCTCCTCAAAATTACCCTGGCTGGTCCAAGGGTACTTTGAAATTTGCCTTCAGGGAGAGTTGGGCAATCTGTGGCAATGTGTCACAGTCCCCCAGTTCCAATCACCCATTATTATAAACAAAATTCCTTGGTGATCTAGCAGCCCCCCAAGCCCCAATCCCCTTTATTAAACATTGAAACATCCTGGTGGTCTAGTGGCCTCCCCAGCCCTGATCCCCATTATGAAATAAGAACACATTATTGGTGGTCTAGTGGACCCCCCCACTCCCAGCAGGTAGTGTCCCATCACCTTGCTCCCCCCCATTCCCAAACCGAGCCAGCGACTGGTACAGCCCACTGCTTCCCACCATGGCCAGCCACCGGCTGAGCTCTCAATGAGTGCTGTACTGTATTCAGTACATGCCCTTTGATTGACAGCTCACTGTTAACTGACAACTTATTTATTTATTTATTGATTGATTGATTTTATTCCTTAGTAACTGGGTAAGGCTAATAGGGCATTTACAGGGACAACCTGGGATGGTATGAAAAGACCATAAGTACAACAAACAATACTGTAGACACGTAAGGTAAAAAAGGTTGAAATACATATAACTCGCACAGATAGTAGGTAGTTTAGGGAGCAAGCTAACAGAGATGCACAGCTTCAGGTGAAATATAATTACATCTGCATTGTTCAAGGTCTTTTTTAAAGCCTGTCACTTTAAGAATTATGCTGGTAGAGATACAGTGATTTGGTGATCTTGTTTACCATGGAGTCTCACTTCTATGTAGTTTTACAGCTGTGAAGACCAAAGCCCAGAAAGGTCACCAGACTTGCTCCAGGGCACACAGTGAGCCATTGGCTGTGGAGATATTGAAGGGGCCTCCTGATTTACATGTCTGTGCTTGGATACCTTCCCATTTAGGGCTGAAGCTTGTCAGAAGAAGAATATACAACAGCCTTGCTGTTAGCCTGTTGTTTGTTTATTTGAACAGTTTCTGTGTCTGTTATGGTTAAAAGGGGAAAGCGGAATGGGAAAATTGTTTATTCTGGAAAGGCACACTAAGCCAGAGCTTGTTTCCAGGTGCAATTTGGGAGCACAAGGAAGTTAAGTGACTTGCACAGGGTCACACAGTATGCAAGTGTGGGCTGATGGGATTCAAACCCAGCTCTCCAGGTTTGCAGCTCAGCGCCCTTATCCACTACACTATACTGCCTCCTATAGAGACCATACTCAAATTCTTTGGGTGAGAGAACTGTGAAGCAAAGCAGTGTTGGCACACAAAGGCCTTGAAAAGATACTATTGTAATCATACGAGACACAGGAACTGTACGTATAGATGTATTATAAATCATATTGAAGGTTTCTCTTTTTAAAAAAATGGAATATAAATTTAAAGTCAAAAAGTTTCCTTTTGCAGATAATGAGAGGAACCCCTGTGAGTGGAAATAGACTGTGCCAACAGAACCTTTACCTTTACAATTGTAGAATTACTACTACATTAGCATAATATACTCTCTTGCGGTTATAAAAGTGCCTGAAATGTATTGAAACAAACAATCTCAAAGGGCTAAGAATGATATCATGATTTATAATTTACAAAAGAGTATTTAGAAGAGCTATAAATGATATCATGATTTATAATTTGTAAAAGAGTATTTGGCATGTAAGGACGTGTGTTTATACACTCATGTACAGCAGTGTTTGTAAGGGCGTAACATTGATAGTGTCTATTGAAATCCTTTACATACTGTTTTTTTTTTCAGTTGGGATCTGCTATTGAGCAGACAGAGAATCCATGTTGTACTGCATGGACAAGGTTTGAAATACAGGACACACTCATTCTGGTTGAATTAGAAGTCACACTGAACAGGCAGGTCATATACTGACTTGACGGTAAACCATGCTGAAGTAGTGCTGTGCATTGTTGACAGAAAGCTGCTTTTAGCAGGACCTAACGAACAGGCGGCTTCCTTCCCATCTAAGATGTTATCCATGTTAAGCCCAACCTTAGCACTGGCTGATCTGACAAGGCAGTTCAAACATAAGACAACATACTCAGAGGGGAAAACCTGTCAGCTGGAAAAATCCATGATCGAAATCTAGCACAAAGAGCCAAGACTTCCCTTGTTTACAGTCTGTCTCCCCAGGATAACTTGGTTGAGATACAACGTCTCATTATAGGTGTGGTCCCACTTCTGTTGAGTTTCAGTGCTAGGGTTCTGAAGTACAAGGAGTTCAAGTAATTTGCTCAGGGTCATACACTTGGTAAGTAGCTGTGGTGGGATTTGAGCCTGGGACCTCCAGGTTCACAGTACTGTGCTCCTAACCACTGGACCCTACTTCATTCTTGGAAATTCCTTGAGGAAAGCAGACAGATTTTGTTTCATCAGAATATCCAGATGGCAAGCTCCCATGCTCACACTCAAAAGTGAATAATACTTTAATTGTTCCTCCTTTTTCATGGTCTTCAATTGCGATGCCTCAGGATTTGATTTTTGTCGTTGTTGATGCAAGTACTGTGACTATTAGGCAGGATGAGGGATCTGGGTAATTTAATGGAGTGCTCCACTGACTATTCACTTATGGAAATCCAGTTCATAGAAATGTAGAAAGTGACGACAGAAGGAGACCATACGGTCCATCTAGTCAGCCCAGGCAACTGAAAGGAATCTCAGACCTGAGCTGTACTCCGTGATTATTATTCATAAACAACACCAAATAACTGAATTTAATTTGGCACAACTGGTGGTATTTACTCAACAAAACCTAAAAGTGCATAAGGAAATCAGGTTACAGTATGTCTTGCTTACCCTGGGGGAACAGTCATCAGTTGTCCCTGCACATCATGGTTCCAATGCACCAGATGTGGAGAAATGTGTTTCAGTCAGATTTCTTGAAACAACAGATAACAGCATGCTGTTGACTCTGGAAAAATATGTGGTAAAATATGACTCAGTCTCATTCTGTAAGGAGTCAAAAAAGGTATACATCTGCATAGAGACAAAAAAAATACTTGCAACAGCATTGTGCTATCGCTTGTGTTGCTAGAAAGCAAACTGGTGGGATGCCAAAACTTGATGCAAAACCAAGTTGCTTACAGAATGAAGACCAATACTGGGAAAGAAAAGTTAGGATGCTAGTGTAAAGATTCGAATTTAGAAAATGTACTGCAAAAGTAAGTGCAGATGATCACGTCAGTTCCATCATTCAGTACCAGTCATTCAGCTGTGCAGAACAGTGGAACTAGAACTGACAGATAATAGATATTACAACGGTCAGCAGTAAACAGGAAAGAGGGGAACTAGACAGTCAGTGGCAGCAAAAAAGTAATAAGAAAAGGAAGATGATTTTTTTGTAACACCTCTGTTACAGACTGTATTCCTGAGCACTTTACAGAGCAGGGGATGGAATGGATAGAATCTCACTGCCATTAGAAGTGCAGGGAGATTTAAACAGCACAGCCATAAACAAGCATGAGAAACTGAGGTATAACATAATCTTGCTTATGGTCACACAGTGAGTAAGTGGTGGACATAGGATCACGTCCAGATCTTCATGTTCACAGCACTGTGCTTGAACCACTAGGCTAAACTTTCTCTCAAGAAATAATGTAACCCCCACCAAAAGGGGGGATTCCCTTAAAAAGCTCCCTGTCAGGGAGCACCGCTGGACCTTTCCTCCTCCCACTGCTCCCCACAACAACTTATTCATTGTAGGAGCCACACTGGGTATTTGTTCCTGGTTCTCATAGGACTGCAGTAGGGGACCTGTCATCTACAGTGGCAGCAGTTTTCTTTGCATCGTTCAACACTCATATTCCTGGCTCAGGAGCTGCCATTAAGGAATGGTAGCTGGCTGGAGGCTGCAATGTGGTACTGAATTAAAAACAAAAAAAACTGGCTCCCCGCAACTGGGCAGGGGGGGAGCCCAAACCTAGCTGCACAGAGTGTAGCGCAAGAGGACTGATGGAAGTTCCCTTCACATGACAAATACAAATGGATAACTAGAGCGTCAAGCTCCTTGCACAATGGAGGGCATTGGTGCCACCATCTTAACTGATCTCTGGTCCCACAGAACTGTTGAAAGAGACCAGAGGTCACCAATTTGTCCATAGTGTGGGGGAGCCAGTCAGGAGGTCATCAAAGACTCAGGACGCACCTCACCATCACAAAAGTCAATCAGAAAGTGGAATGCAGTACAGTAGGTGTGCAAAATCTGTACCTGTGAGGGAGCTTTCTTCCCCCATGTGAGTTCTTTAGCCAATGTACAGTGGAGCTTTAGAACTGGAATATCTGCAGGGCGCCCAGTAGATCAGTGTGCCATTTCAGATCTGACCTGATCTAGAGGAGAGTACGGTTCTGCAGCTCAGCCATTTGGGTTAAGCTCATAGCAGAAATCCTGCCAGGATTTCCAGAATATTGATTCATAGCCTGAACTGAAGTGCCAGCTCATGACTTCAGTACGGTCTCAGGAGTAGCCTTATGCTCCATTTCTAGCCACATCTCCTGACAGATCCTGCTCTAGGATTTATTCCACTGGCGGGCCTTGTCACAAGGCACTGAGTGACTGCCTACCTTCAAGCAGTTGAAGAAGAGGCCTCCCTGTGGGATTAAAATGACAATTTAGATATTTGTCTGTTGGAAGCCATTCTGCATAGCTGCATCATTTGCTGCTGGAGGCACACTGGGTCCACAGATCCTGTTTTATCTACACAGCCAGGATCACCAAGGTAAATGTTCCAAAGTGACTGCAACACCTACCTGACCAGTCATAAGTGCAAAGTCAGAACCCTCAACCCTGCAACTGGATTAGATAATTAAGGCCTAGACAGATTGTTTATCTGGGCAAGGAACATGTGAACTAAGGAAACACCCAGTA
This sequence comes from Neoceratodus forsteri, assembly GCA_016271365.2. Classification (NCBI taxonomy): domain Eukaryota; kingdom Metazoa; phylum Chordata; order Ceratodontiformes; family Ceratodontidae; genus Neoceratodus; species Neoceratodus forsteri. The sequence continues at coordinate 1,423,843,218 of CM057455.1, forward strand.
GAGCACCTGTTTGAGTTAAAAGCACCAGTGACTGTGAACTTGTTTTAATAAATTCTGGGATCTCAGACTTCAGCCCCACATTGGTATTGCAATGCTCCATATCAGGCCTGCAACCTACCTCAACTCTGCACATATATTAAATGCCGTGGGAACCCTTACAAGGGACTGTGGGAATACCTGGTGCACCAGAGGGTGGGGTTGTGATTGTGGTGTACTGATTGTTGGAAGGGTAGTGAGAATGGAGGAGCCTGCAAGGTATCGCAGCAGGTGGGACTTTGTCTGGGGCATGGCTGGAGACACCTGAACAACAATAGGGACCCAAGTAGGACTGCCCAGAAGGGGCCGGGGGGCGGGATTGGGTTCCCCGGGGGAGGGAGCTTTCGGCCAGGGACAGGGAGGAGCCAGGCCCCTTAAGAGGGTCTGCACAGGAGGAATTATTCCTCATTTCATATACCGAGCATGACAAGGGTCAGGGGTTCAATCCATGATAGGCCCATGCCAAGTCAATACTGTATGACCCTGAGCAGTCGCTTAACTTCACTGTGCTTCCAAGTTGCCCGGTGAACAAGCATGTTGTGTTTCTTAAAAAAAAAAAGAAAAAAAAAAGGGTGTTAAAATGTTCCACTGTCAATGACCCATGTGGGGTGTGGCAGCATCAGCTTAAGCTCCAGCAAGGGGAGAGTGGCTGTGATTTGTTTAATTGCAGAGTACAAGCAGCATATTGTGAAGATGGACGGAGACCTGGAACAGCAGCTTGTTGCCCTCGTCCGAGGCAAGGGTAAGACATTGTGGGAGGCGCTGATCAGGGATCAGGGCAAAGGGGGGGGTACAGGTCCTTCAGGGCTGCTGCCCCCGCTGGAACCCAGAGGAGGCCAACCCAGGGGAGCAACTGGTTAATCTGGCACTGCTGACCCTGCCGGCTGAACCCATGACTCCGGCGGAGGTTCCAGGCACGTCAGGGCAAGAGCTAAAGAAGCCAATGCCCATTCAGGATGAGACACTGGGGCACCCTCCTCCTCCTCAGAAAAAGCCATGCAGGAAGAGGGTCAATCAATGAGCAGTGACAGCGGACCAAGTAGCAGGTGTGCCCAAGTTAGATCAGCTGTCAGCTGAGGAGCTAAGGGCTCTGCTTAAGAGTGGGGGGCACCCCTGAAAGGAGCAGGGGGCATCAACCAAAATAGGGTAGAGAAGGGGAGGCCATGGAAAAGGTGCTGGTAGGGCACAGGACGGCAATGGTGGCATCAACACCAATAAGCCTGGACCTGCCGGGGGGGCCTCCCAGAGGGCCAGCCAGCACCGCCACAGGCAAGCTTGCAGGTATCTGAGCAATGGGGGCTGGGTCAACCCATTCAACCACAAGTGAACACCTTGTCTGGGAGTAACGGGCCATGGATCCCACAGCAGATAGACCCTGGGGGTCGGGTCAGCTAGCCAGTGGCAAGGCCACGTGCGAGACCACAAGGGTTTGGGGGGCCTAGCACATGGCCTCCAGCAGGCAACCTTGGCCAATCAGGGGTGGAGCAGAAGCTTGACCGGCTGCTGGAGTTACTGGCGGACCAGAATAGGGCTTGACCAGGAGAGGTCCAAGCAGCCCCAGCCATAGCAGGGACCGGAGACACTGGAGCAGGAGTGGCATTGGTGCCTACACCAATACCAGGACAGCAAGGGGTGGTGAGCTTCTTATTCCTGACAGAACCCATTGGGTCACACTTGCCAGACAAGGTAAGGCAACAAATAATCAACAGGGAATACATTGACATCTTTGCCCTTCTGAATCTGCCGAAAGAGCCAGAAAAAGAAAAGAAGGACAAGGAGGGGGAGGACTGGGTTGAACAGAAGTGAAAAGCAACTGTGCGGTGGATGTGGGAGAACTGGGCCGCAGATTTCACAATTTATGCCGGAGTCCTCACCCAGGGCAGCCCAGGGAAAGCTGACAGGCGATGGGTCTACTTTAATAGAATAATGACCATGCATGCTAGTAGTCGGGGGTTGGTTAGTATATGATGAAGAGTATAGGAAGAGAAGCAGATGGACACGGCATGGTCATGGGTGGTCTTGGACCTCCGCTGCTGTGGACAATCAACTTGGGGAGGGGTTCAGCATACAGACAGCGGTTTTCAGTGAGGCACCCCATCACCAAAGAAAGGCTAACAACGGGGTAATGGGGGAAGGGGGCAGGAAGGGTGTTGTTTCAGCTACAACCAGAGCTCATGCAAGACCGAGCATTGTAGATATAAGCACAAGTACATGGCATGCAGGAAACCACACTCGTTTCAACAGTGTGGGAAAGCGACAGAGGTGGGAACAGGTAAGACCAACAATTTTCAGCCCTTTGGGAAGGGAGGGACAAAGGCTGCCAACACTGGTCAAGGCCAAAAATATTGAAGGGTGGCGGGTTAACTACCCGGACAGGGTGGCCGTTCGCTCTTTGGCAGAAGGTTTCAGGAAGGGGTTTCGTATACCTTACCAAGGCCCAAGGATGGCATATGAGGCTGACAACCTGCATTCTGCCAAGGAGTGACAGGACAAAACTACAGAAGGAGCTGGCCACAGGTCGTTCAGCAGCCCCTTCCTCCCCCCGTGCCCATGCTTCAGGGTGTCTCCTATTGGCCTAGTCCCCAAAAAGGTGCTGGGTGAGTTCAGAATGATAAACCACCTGTTGTACCGAGAAGGGGATTCAGTCAATGCCTACATTAACCCAGTCGACACCATGGTGTATTACACGTCATTCGACAGGGCAGTGGAAGTGGTGCGACAGGCGGGCCAAGGGGCACTGCTAGGGAAGGCCGACATAGAATCAGCATTCCACCTTTTGCCGGTGTACCCTGCAGATAGGGAGCCACTTGGCATGAAATTTGATGGGTACTACTACATGGACAACTGCATACTCATGGGGTGTGTGGTGGTGTGTGCAGTTTTTGAGTAATTTAGCACATTTCTGCACTGGGCCACAGCACAGAAAGCCAAAGTGAACCACATGGTACACTATTTGGATGATTTTCTGTTTGTGGGGAGGGCCGGCTCAGGGCAATGCATGCATATCATGGCAGCATTCCACGAGGTGTGAGCCAAGCTGGGTGTACCGTTGGCTCAGGACAAGATGAAGGGGCCATGCACAATGCTTTCCTTCCTGGGGATCAAGATCGACACGAGGGAGCAAGTGTTCTGGCTCCCCCAGGACAAGCTGGTGACCTTGCGCACCCAGATGGATGCTGTAATGAGGGCATGAAAAGTCACATTATGGGAGCTCCAGCAACTGGTGGGCCACCTCAACTTCTCCTGCTGAGTAATGCCCATAGGCAGGACAATCATGAGGCACCTGGCGGGCGTATACGGTGGGCTGTACAAAACTGCACCATAGAATCTGGGTCACAGAGGTAAAGCAGGAGGACCTAGGCATTTGGCAGACATTTCTGCAATGCTTCAATGGGGTGCTGATGTGGCCGGTTACAGTGTCCAGCAAGGAATTGGAACTCTTCATGGATGCCTTAGGGGGCCAGGTCTTTGGGGCTTACTTGCATGGGAAATGGTATGCAGGGCAGTAGCCCCCAGAGTGGATCAGACAAGGCACTACGAGGCAGATAATGGTGATGGACTTCTTCCCCATTGTCGTGGCATTGGTGATCTGGGGGGATGTGCTGAGGGACAAGCACATCACATTCAGATCTGACAACACCGGAGTGGTGTATGCCATAAATAAACAGTTGGGGGGCAAGGGCCCGATGGGCAACCTCATGCAGGTGTTCATCCTCAAGTGTCTGATGTTGAATATTACCTTTAGGGCAGAGCATGTACCAGGTATTGAAAATGGCATCGCTGATACTCTTTGTTGTTTATGGTGGCAGAGGTTCTGAGAATTGGCACCAGCGGCAAACCGACAGCCCAGGGAAGTCCCGCCATTCCTATGGGAGTTTATAACACAGAGGCCTGGGAGTTGATTGAGAATGCCCTGGCACCAAGGATGCAAATAGCATACCAGAGGGGGTCAACTGTTTTTTGGCGTGCAATACGCACGAGGGTGGGCAACGATATGGCTAATCCCAGTGGCACAGCTGTGCGAATACTGCATTGATCAAAAATGGTGGGGCCACCCGGTAACAGTTGAACAGCACATGGCTGGCATAGCCTGGTTTCAGAAAGCCTGGGGCTTCAGACTTCACGAGGGCATTTGCCCTCTGGAAGATGCTGAAAGGATGGGAGCAGGCAGCCCGAGGGGTATGGACAACAGACGCCCTATCAGCCCTACCATATTCAGGCAGATCTGAGATGAGTTGCCAAGGTATGTTCTTCCCCTGATGAGACAAGGCTGTTCCAGACAGTGTACTTGGTAGCATTTTGGGGCATTCTGGGTGTCGGAGCTCGTGCAGCCCAGCAAAGCTACCGGAGACCAGTAGTACTGGCAAAGGCTGATGTGGAGGTCAAACGTCTGGAGTCTTTGTCCACAGCTGGAAGAGCAAGACAGACCAGTTGGCCATGGGCGGTGGTGCCAACTAGCGGCACCTCACGGGCTCCAGTGGGATGTGGGAGCATGGGTACAGGATTATATAACTCAGTGACTGGCAATGGGGGGCGGCCTTCTTCCGTCATGACGAGGTGGTCCCCTAATAGTGTACAAGTTTAGGCACATATTGCAAAAGACATTGCAACAGCTGGAAATCCCTGCAGAACACTACAACACAAAGTCCTTTAGGATTGGCGCAGCAACACATGCCAGGGCAGAGGGCTTATCAGATAGGACAATACAGACATTGGGTAGACGGAAGTCACAGGCTTTTGAAAGATACATAAGACCACACATGTTATAACTCTCTTTTGCTTTGTTTGGACAGGTGTTGTGGCCCGAGCAGAGCAGATCTGGATTTGTGGCCACTCATACATCCACTGGGTGGCCCGCAGGGCGAGGCAGTATCCCAGAGGAGAAAACCTGTTCCTAGTGCCCAAAAGGGCAGAGGTGCATTGGTTGGGACAGAGCGGGATGCAATAGAATGAGTTAATCGCAACACTGCAAGCAAAAACCCAGGAGAGGTTGCAGCCAAATGTTTTAGTCATCCATTTGGGGGGAAATGATTTAGGGGTTAAGTATGTGAGGGAGCTTAAAGACAGGGTCAGGCAGGACCTGGCAAGAGTGAAGTAATGGTGGCCCCAGGTGCATATAATTTGGTCTGATATGGTGCAGCGGCAGCAGTGGCGGCACGCCCGGAACATTAGGGCAATAGAGAAGGTGCGCCAACTGCAGAACACGGCCATGAGACCAATAATGGACTCCGTGGGGGGGGGAGTCCATAGCAGCGCATCTGGGAGTGTCTGTGAAAAAGCCTGATCTGTATAGAAGAGATGGTGTACATCTATCGGAGGAAGGTTTAGACCTGTTTTTGAATGACATACAATGGGCAGTGGTGAGAGTATTAGCGTGAGGTGCTTGTGGGGGATGAGTTGGTGAGAACTCACCTTATGGTGGCTTGGTAGTCTTGAAACACTGTGGGAGTGGGTGACAGGGGATCACATGTCTTGACCAGCCAGATCTCCTGAGGCTGACAGGAGGGCAGGCCTGACAGATGGAGTCCAGAGGGCACCCTCTCGGGCAGTGTCCACGGCATGGCAGATCCTCTGACAGGGGAGGAGCTAGCCACAGCATGTCACAAAGCCATCCCTCATGCCCCGGAGGTTATTGTTCCTCATGGGGTCCTGGTTGATGGTAAGGCTGCCTTTTCCTGAGAGGGAGGGTCGACCATTAACAATCTGGTGCTCCATGAGGAGCTAGATTCCTTCCAAAGCTACCTAGCTGCACACAGCACGCTGAAATGCATGTATATATGGATAATTGGTTTGATTAATAAACACATGGCTGTGGCCATTTCTCCAATGCCCATTGTTGTGTCAGTTTGTTCAGGTGAATAAGGCATATGCCCTCAAAAGACAATGGAACAGCCTGCAAGGTATCGCAGCAGGGGGGCATGGCCGGAGACACCTGAACAACAATAGTGACCCAGATAGACTGCCCAGAAGGGCCGGGGAGGATAGAGGTCCCTGGAAGTGGAGCTATGACAAGGATAGAGAGAGCCAGGTCCCTTAAGAGGGGCTGCACAGGAGGAATTCTTCCTCATTCCTCCTTGTCCCAGGTCACATCCCACCCAAACCTCACCCTCAAAAAGCTGGGGAACGGGGGAGGGGTATTGAACTTGCTGTCCCACTAAGGGGGACTGCCTTAGGGACTTGGAAGGAATTTCCCATTTTTTTCTCATTGGGTTTTCTGGGGTTTTGCCTTCTCCAGCAAGGAGGAGGCATTCTAGTTAGAGTAGAATAGGGAGCAGATAGGTAGATGTCACAGTCATGAACCCTGTAAGTGGCCGCTTGGTAGTCTTGGAATGCTGTGGGAGGGGGTAACAGGGGATCACGTGTCTTGACCAGCCAGATCTCCCTGAGGCTGACAGGAGGGCAGGCCTCATGGATGGAGTCTGGAGGGCACCATCTTCGGGCAGTGTCCCGCAGCATGGCGGATCCTCTGATGGGGGAGGAGCTAGCTGCAGCCGGTTACAGAGCCATCCCTCATGCCCAGGATGTTGTTGTCCCTCGTGGGGTCCTGGTTGATGGTAAAACGACCCTCTCCTGGGAGAGAGGGTTTGACCATCAATGATCTAGTTTTCCATGGGGAGCTAGATTCTTCCAAGGCTACATAGCTGCTCACAGCATGCTGAAACACATGTATATATGGATAATTGGTTTGATTAATAAACACATGGCTGTGGCCATTTCTCCAATGTCGTTGTTGTGTCAGTTTGTTCAGGTGAAACATAGAAACATAGAATTTGACAGCAGATAAGTACCGCTTGGCCCACCTAATCTGCCCATTTTCCTATGTAACAGATAAGCTGCAGATCCTAGTTAACCAACAGCTTACTTCCTCCTACTCCCCCACTAGGACTGCCTTATGTCTGTCCCATGCATTCTTGAATTCCCCCACTGTTCTTGACTCCATGACCTCCTCAGGGAGGCTGTTCCATACATCCACAACCCTCTCTGTGAAAAAATACTTCCTCACATTACCTCTGAGCCGTCCCCCCTCTATCTTCAAATTGTGTCCCCTTGTTCTTGCACATCTCTTTTTCTGAAAGATGCTACCCTCTTGGACTTTGTTGATTCCCTTGAGGTACTTGAAAGTTTCTATCATGTCCCCTCTCTCCCTCCTTTCCTCAAGGGTATACATATTAAGCTCCTTTAGTCTTTCTTCGTATGTCTTCTGGTGCAGACCCTGCACCATTTTGGTTGCCCTCCTCTGGACAGTCTCCACTCTGTCTATGTCTTTGCGGAGATGGGGTCTCCAGAACTACACACAGTACTCCAGATGGGGTCTCACCAACTGTCTGTACAGAGGGATAACAACTTCCTGTTTTCTACTATTGATGCCTCTTCCTATGCATCCCAGTATCCCCCCAGCCTTCCTTATTGCCTTCTCACATTGCTTGCCCACCTTTAGGTCATCTGATATAATTACTCCCAGGTCCCTTTCCATTATTACTGTTGTCAGTGTCTCACCCCCCATTGTGTACTCTTCCCTGGGTTTTTGTTTCCCAGGTGCATTACCTTGCACTTCTTTGCATTGAATCTGAGCTGCCATACATTTGACCATTCCTCCAACCTTGCCAAGTCCCTTCTCATCCTTTCCACTCCATCTTGTGTATCAACCCTGTTGCAGATCTTTGTGTCATCTGCAAAGAGACATACTTTTCCTTCCAGTTCCTCTGCAATGTCACTTATAAAGACATTAAAAAGGACCAGTCCCAGTACTGAACCTTGCGGTACCCCACTAGTAACCCTCCTTTCTTCACTGTGTACTCCATTTACTACTACCCTTTGCGTCCTGTTGTCTAGCCAATTTTTATCCGAAAGGCCACCTTGGGCCCAACCAAGGCTGGCTAACTTGTGTATTAATCTTTGTGTGGACTGTATCAAATGCCTTGCTAAATCTAGGTAGGCCATGTCCACAGCCCCTTCCTGGTCTACTACTTTGGTCACCCAGTCAAAGAAATCTATTAGATTCATCTGACACGACCTTCCCATCGTGAATCCATGCTGCCTTGGGTCCTGTGCCCCACTGGCCTCTAGGTACTCAACAATTATTTCCTTCAGAAGTGATTCCATCATTTTCCCTACTACCAGGTGAATAAGGCATATGCCTTTAAAAGACAATCTCTGTGGATTGTGGTATGGCTGGCTATGCCTCACTGTAGCCTTTCCTCCACTGAGCTGTTCCTTTACCCCTAACAAAGTCCTTCTTTTTATCATACTTTGATTTTTGTGCCTCTGCAGCGCTCCGGTGGGGGCATCCAGCCGCCGGCCTTCACCGACCTGGAGGACAGCAGGCTCACTCGATACACGAGGGTCCAAGCACAGCTGTCACTGGACCCACTGACGCAATTCCACGACAGGCCTCCAGGTCAGCGGGTGCACGGCCATCAAGCTGCTCGGTCATGCCCAGCCCTTTTTCCACCTTGGTTTTGTCCCCCGGAGCCGGCAGTGCAATGCCGTGCAGCGCTTATGCTAGCGTCCTGCTGAACTCCTCCCCCATGCTGGCATCGCACCCTGTGCTTCTTCCAGACTTTACCAGGGGCCACCCAAGTGCAACGCAACCCCACAAGCCCACCTCAGAGGAAGGAGAGCAGTCCTGGGACACTCAATCCAACCTATCCCTGCCAGCCCCCGCGGCCCGAGTCTGTTCCCAAACCCGGGTCACCGGCATGGTAAGTGTGGCATCCAGCACCTCAACCCTCAGCACCACTGGGCCAGCTAACAAAGTCCTTCTTTATTGCTTTGTACCATATTTACCACCTCATTTGCCCTTACTGTATTGCATGCTAATAGTTACTGTTTAATAGGTGGTATTGTCTGTTAATATGAGTGCCACTGGTGCACCCTTTGCTGTATAAGAGTTGTTTCACATGTGGTCTTCGAATGTAAGAACAGCAAAGAGAAGCTGAGCTGTTCAGACACTCAGAGGCAGTGCATGAACCTATACTTACAGATCAAAGAGCACCTACAGCACTTGTATTATTACATTATACATCCTGAGCTAGTTCTTGTTAGTATAGTGGTTAGTATCCCCACCTGTCACACAGGAGACCAGGGTTCAAGTTCCCAATGAGGAGAAATTTTTTATACTACTGACACTCACTAAGCAAGAAAGGGACCTTGGGTTATCATAACTGATGACCTCAAAGCAGCAGGGCAGTGTGACAAAGCAGTGGGTAAGGCTTGTGGGATGCTGGGATGTGTAGGGAAGGGTCTTTCTAGCAGCAGGAGGGAGGTGGTGTTGCCACTGTATGGCTCACTGATAAGACCACACCTGGAGTACTGTCCAGTTTTGTAGTCTGCACCTCAGAAATGGCATAGACAGAATGGAGGCAGTCTGGACGAAGGCAATTACAATGGTGCAGGGGTTGTACAAAGACGCCCTGCAAGAAGAGACTGAGGGATATCAAGATGTACACACTAGAAGAGAGGAGTACTAGAGGGGGAATGATAGAGACCTACAAGTACCTTACAGGGGTGAAGAGGCTGCAGGAGTGGAGTCTCTTTCAAATAGAGAGGAGCACCAGGACCAGGGGATATGCGATTATAGCTGGAGGGGAGTGGAGTTTAAGAGGGATGTGGGGAAGTTCTTCTTTGCTAAAAGAGGGGTAGATGCCTGGAACAGACTACCAGAGGAAGTGGTGGAGGTGAAAATAGTGGGAGGCTTCAAGTATGCATGGGATAGGCATAAGGGTATATTTGTAAATAGGCAAGGAAGACTCAGAGTCCCTGGAGACCAGTTAGGGTCTGCAGAGACAGATTAGGCAGGAACATCTAGGCAGACTGGATGGGTCAAGCAGTACTTTTCTGTTGACAAATTCTATGTTTCTATGAGATGAATTCAGATTGTTTAAAATATAGAGAATAATGGCTATGTGAGTGCACATAATGGGTTTTTATACACCGGGTTGTGTGATGACCCATAAACCTGTAGTGAAGCTCGTGAGAGGTTTACCGGTCATCACACAACAAGTGTTTGTAAAAAATATATATATATATATATCGCATACTTGGCATAGCCAGTATTTTTATAATTGCTGGTCCATGAAGTTTAGACAAGAGTAAAAGAAACCAGGGACTATGGATCGGTGATCGGTGTTGCACAGTGCATTTACTGAGACAATCCAAGCACTACATCAACATGTGAGATGAAAACTTTTCAGAAAACATTTGGAATTTAAAACTTTGCAAGGATTTTAAACTGTTTTTTTTATTAGTTTTTTATAATCTATCTATCAATCTATCTAGCTATCTATAATACAGGGAGAACAAACGGAAGCTGCCATCAAGTCAAGAGACAGTGATACTCGTTGCACTTGTTGAATGATCCATCACGCTAACGGTGGTTGCACTGCATCTGTGAGCTTGAGACAGTGGAGTGCAGGTAAGAAATCAGAACTAGCACTGAATGTCAACAGAACGCCGTAATAACCCGGCTGCCCATTTATTATGGCGTTTGAAACAGGAGCTTAAGATAGTCATTAAAGGGGGGTCACCAATAATTATAAATGAATAAATAACTTATGTCATTTACCTGCATTATGTTAGTGCTGTTGATTTCAATTGCCAGCAGTTTCAAGCAGATATGTTTTGAGTGCAAGAGACATATCTATGGCAACAGTACACTCTATGAGAGAATCTCTTTGCTGTATAAGAGGTGTCTTTTGCACAAAGTGTACACAAGCTGTGATTAGCTGAGAAGCATAAAATGTGCTCTCTGGATTTATAATGTGCTTTATGCTGGTTGGGTCCCCTGTCTCCATGGGTGGGCACAGATTCATTCCTGTGGGCAGCACTCTGGCAGCTTCTGTCAAAGGATCCCTGTAGGTGGAGGCACAATGCCACCAATAAATATCAGTAGCATCACTAAGCTGCTGTAAGCACCATCCACCCAGAGGCCTGAAGACTCCGCCACTCCCTTCCAACTAGCCATCTGCATCACCACCGCACAGGTGGGAGTGGTTCCTAAACATAATTCATTTAGTGAGAGAAAAACAACTAAAGCATAAACACTCAACGTGTGTTATTCTACTCTTTCTCTGAACTCCTGGCAAAAGTTTCTGTGAGTTGCTATAATCCAGGCAATGATACAGTGGTGTGGGAGAGGAGCCAAAGCACATCAGAAAGAGCGGATTCCATTGAAAGGAAGTAACAGGAGCTTTTAAGTTTAAAACAGTTTCCTACTACCATTACTAAATTGTTAAATTATTCCACCCCCTCCTTGATTGTATCATTGCAATGTTTTCTTTTGTCCTATTGCATTTATAGTATTTTGCCCTTTCTTTCTTTTTTGGGCCCCCGCCCACACCTAAAAGTGAGCCTAGCTCAGTGTGTCTCTACTGGTCACTTAATTTCAAATAAATTATCTAGATTGACTCTGTCTTGTAAGACAATTTATTTCTGCAGCAATTTAAACTCATTAAATACAGAAATATTATTGATTTAAAGTGAACGTTTCTCAGTATGTAGAATAAAATATGGTTAGCATGGGGGAGTTAGTGCCCCATTGTACAACTGCTGTCCAGAGGAGTCTGAGTGGCAGGGCAGACAGGGATACTGTAAAGGTGAGACTGGGTGTGGCCAATGCTGGTAATTCCTCATATGCATGTTCATGGGCCATGCACGTCCTGCATGGTGGCGTACAATGGGAGGGAATTAAAGGGATGAAATCATGCAGTTAATGGGACAGATTAAGCCTCGCTGGCCCCCCACATCCATAACCAGACTTTGTCCCTCTGGCTGCCAGGGTTCACATCCCCCTTCGGTGGTTGGATAAGTGAATGGAGATGCCACAGAGCTGTAGACAGAACCCACCATGGGGGAAGCTGGGGAGCCATGTAGCAGTGTGTCATGGGTGCCGTAGGAGTACCAGGAAGCCAAGGTAGGAAGAGCCTCGACAGGACAGGAGATGGCCATGCCAGTGGTAGAAGCAGGTCCCCACTGGTGAGTGCCAAGGAATCAAAAACAGAGCTGAAAAAATGAAAGAAAATGAAAGTGCAAAAATCCCATAATTCATGGTTGTGATTTAGTTAACTGTGTATTACAGGATTTTTAGAGTACTGGCTTCAGGTTGGTATCAAACCAAACCAGTAATTGCAACACCGTGATTCTCTTTATCAAACAGTATGATAAAATACAGACTCCTTCTTAAAGTGGCATTATCTGTCAGTTGGCAAACACTTCAGTACTTTTTTTTTTTTGCAAAATGTATTCTGGCAGCTTTAGATTTATTACCAGTGCATTTAAAATTCTTTAGACATGTTTAAAACAGCATTTATTACTGATTTGGTAATTACAGTGAAGCCCACCTGGATGAAATCTGATTCTGCAGCATTCTGCAGCAGAGTTACTGCAGGAAATAAGGTAGTTTCAATGGGAGTTAATCCTTTCATCATGCAGAAAACTGTGACACTGCACTTCATCCTTTGTGGGCATCACTGTAAGCACAAAAGCCAATAAAGATGGCCGTTATCAGTTTGCTAAAATCTCTTCCGCTGAGGTTACCTTTCGACTATGCACACTAGATTCATATGGCAGATTTATTAAGATGATACTAGCACACGGTTCTGATGGTAAACACCACATCATCACAACAAGATGGTTAATTTATTCACAGTGGGCATGACAAGTGAGCAGGAACATTTACAAACTTCAGTGCACATGTCATAGGTCGCAAAAGAAAATGAAAAGAATGGATATATTGTTCTATGTAAGACATACATTATTACTAAAAATCTAAATGGTGACTTTTTGCTAACAGATACTGCTGTTTTAAGTGTACAGTTTTATTAAGAACTAATCTTACGAATAATACTGAATGAATGAATATTTGATTTTCTATTGACATTTTCATACATGACATATCTCCAAGTATTTCACAAAGCAATGAGATACAGTAGTTGCTGTTAGTACATGGACTATATTCCATCTTGAGCAGCTATTAAGCATTAATATCCACTTTTTTCCCTCCTCCAGATCGAGCCCTGATCGGGCCAGCCGTGTCCCCTGCAGAGCGCGCGGCTCCACAAGCCGCCAGCCTAGCCAATCTCATCCAGCCGCTGCCAGAACTGTCTCGAGCCCAATCGAGCCCCTGATCGGGCCAGCCATGTCCCCTGCAGGCGCGGCCGTGGCTCCACAAGCTGCCAGCCTAGCCAACTCATCCAGCCACTGCCGAGAACCATCTGAGCCCGATCGAGCCCCTGATTGGGCCAGCCATGTCCCCTACAGGCTTGGCCACGGCTCCACAAGCCGCCAGCCTAGCCAACTCATCCAGCCACTGCTGAGAACCATCTGAACCTGGTAAGAAAACAGCCTGGGCTGGGGTAGCCGTGAGCTGCTGCCATTGGCTGACTGCTCACCGCTGCAGCTCCTGATTGGTCTCTGGTTTCAGTCTCTGCTCCTTGATTGGACTTTTTCCTTTTCTGTGCTATCTGGGCTTGAGCCATTCATTTCCATTGCAGACTGCCTGAATTTTCTGTACTACCTCACTGAACTATTGCTCTCCTCTGTTGCCATTTATTTAGAGGTAGTAGACTGCAGGTCATTTTTCCTTGTTTGCTTACTATGCTAGCCTATTCGAAATGAACAATTCTGTTATCCCTACTGTTTCAGGTTGAGTGCTGACATTGCTAGCGTATTTACAATTTTAAACCAATTGCAGTGTTAGTTAAATATTTGTAGAGCTTATTGCTGTGACTAGGATAATGTGTGTTCTTTCCCACTCTGGCTTTTCTAATCCACACCCTGGACTCCTACTCTCTCTCACCCCCCCTTTCCGTTCCTACAGTTCTAACACCTCATCCCCGCTGGCGCCTGGGCAAGTCTACTGATTCTCTCTTGTCCGTGGCCGTCACCCCCCCATCCTTTCTATTACTTCTGAAATTAATCTCTGTCCCACTTTTCCCCTCCTCCCTCGCTGCCATCTCCGGCGCAATCCTCCCACCCCTATGATTAAGCTCCTGTGTCACCTTTCTTTTGTCTACCACCTCCTTAAGGCTAACCCTCTGTGTTTCTGCTTCCCTCCTCCAGATCAAGCCCCTGATCAGGCCAGCTGTGTCCCCTGCAGGCGCGGCCGCAGCTCCACAAGCCGCCAGACTAGCCAACTCATCCAGCCGCTGCTGAGAACCATCTGAGCCCAGTAAGAAAACAGCCTGGGCTGGGGTAGCCGTGAGCTGCCACTATTGGCCGACTGCTCACCACTCCAGCTCCTGATTGGTCTCTGGTTTCGGCCTCTGTTCCTTGATTGGACTTTTTCCTTTTCTGTGCTATCTGGGCTCTGAGCCCATTCATTTCCATTACAGACTGCTGAAATTTTATGCCTGGCCCCCTCACCCCCCCAACCTTAATTAAATAGGCCTTTGCTCCTCCCCTGCCTCCTGGACCTTCCCCTGCTTCCTCTGCTCATATCCCCTGCCACAAACTCCACCTGCCCGCCCACTATCCAGCCTCTGCTCTCTCCCCCCCTTTTTTCTTTCCTAGGCCTGCCCTCTGCCCCCATTCTGGCCTAAACTCCCCTACCTTACTTTCTCCATTGGCCATGCCCCTCATTAACTGCCTGATCTCATTTCTTCTCACTCTCACCATTCTTCCTCCCCTCTGCTCCCTTCCGGGTGCCTGACACCCCTCTCCACCCTCCACCTTCCACTTAATCATCTCCGACCGCCACCTTGGCACTCTTGGCCATGACCACTCCCCCAGAGCCCCACCACTATGGACTGGCTTGTTCCTTGATACCCCCAGCCACGGTCATTGGGAAAACCTAGTGCCTCTATTATCCAGAACCCTGCCCTGGGACATACGTCAGAGATGCAGACTCCGGTCAAGCAAGATACGGAGATGCAAACTCTCCTACCATGAACAGCGACAACTTGCTCTGAAGCTCCTGCTCCTCCTCCTCATGATGTCAGGAAGTGTCCACCCAAACCCTGGCCCTTACATCTCTATTTCTACTAATCATGCTAAACCAGTCGGGGGCCTCATCCTCGCAACCCTCAACATATGCAGTCTTCTCCCCAAACTGGATGCCCTACAAATCTTTGTGAACCAGCATAACCCTGATATCCTTGCAATTGTCAAAACCTGGCTGACCCCAAATTTCCTGACCAGACAATCACACTACAAGGTTACAATGTTTTCAGACTCGACTGGAGAACCAAAAGAGGTGGGGGCTGTGCAATCTACATCAAAGAAAACATCTCTGGCACCTCATTACCACTACCCCACAGTCTCTTTCATGCAGTTTCTCCCTATCAAATTACTCCTTGGAGCCCACAATAAAGTGCTTACAGTTGTATCAGTCTACATCCCCCAGAAGACCAAGGGACTTGTCTCAGTGCTGTCCTGGACTTCATCCGATCTCAACCTCCTGGCTCTGAGCTCCTCCTTCTTGGGGATTTCAATATCAACTGGCTCGCACCTGAGGCAGGATCTCACAAGGATGCTATCGTTTCTGCTAATCTAACACAGATGGTTGAAACCTCCACTAGAAAGAACTACAAAACGGGCACCAGCACGCTCCTGGAATGGGGTCTTACCAGCCATCCAACCCGGATCACCAACATCAGCGTCCTCCCTGTTTCGCTCAGCGATCATTCCCGTTATCTGCGAATGGTCAAATAAGTTCTGTAAGCCTCCTCCCAAAGTCATAACCAGTAGAGTCCTTCCTCATGGCAAACTGACCCATCTCAAATCCTGCCTTAGTTGACAAGACGGGTCCCCCATCTTCTATGCGTCAGATATTGACTCGGCCCTTGAGTATTTCATCTCTACTTTCAAAGCGGCCTGTGACTCATATGCCCCAGTCAAAAAGTGCAAAGTAAAGTCCCTCTCCAGTCCTTGGCTCACTGCCGAGCTACTGGCTCTGCTAAAATCAAGGGACCACCTCTGGCAATAGCTAGGCTACAGGCTCAACCAGATATTTAAAACTACAAACAGACCCAGAACAACTGCACTAAATGAATCCATCTAATGAAAAGTACCTGCTACAGGGAAGCCCTCACCAACACATGGGAAATGGAAGGGCATTCTGGGACAATATCAAAGAAGTCACAGGAAAACAGCCCAAATCCACTCCTTCCCTACTAAATGTCGATGGGGCTACCCTAGACCCAATGGTCATTGCTAATACCTTCAATGTGGCTTTCACTGACCTCAGTAGTGTTCTCCCTCTGGACTTCTTTACAGATAACAATTCCCCTACTCCAAATACCCCCCCCCCGAAAAACATCCGCCTTTCCACTTCAAAGCAGTCAATGTGAATGAAGTCTGTAAATACATAACAAAAGCTATCTCCAAGACCAGAACTAGTGGTGACTCTCTGGACCTTAAGCTACTGTCCCTCACCCTTGAAGAGGCACTATGCCTGCTCACAAAAGTTTTAACCTCTCTCTCTCTCAGTCTCAGTCAGTTCCCAGCAAATGAAAATCAGCCATTGTCACCCTGTAAATAAAAGTGGGGATAAGGATAAGTCCATCTTGGGTAACTACCGCCACTCTCGATATTACCCCCACTCTCCAAGGCCCTTGAGCATATTGCTGCCGACCAGCTCACAGACTACCTGGTCAAATATAAGATCCTGTGTACTCAGCAACATGGGTTCTGACAAAGTCATAGCACATTGACTGCTCTCCTGGAATTTACTAGTGTCCTTCACAACTCATTGGACACAGGCCACCTAACTGGTGCAGTTTTATCGACTTGAGAAGGCATTTGATACTGCTCACCATGGCCTGCTAATGAAACAACTGCTGAATGCTGGACTCTCCCAGGACTCTACTGCATGGTTTAAAAGTTACCTGGAAAATCGTTCACAAAGAGTAAAAATTGCCAGTGTACTCTCAGACTCTAAACCTGTCCACTCAGGTGTCCCCAGGGATCAACACTGGGCCCTCTACTGTTCAGCCTTTTTCTGAACCCTCTTCCTCTATCCTGCCCTGAACAAATCATCCTCTACGCTGATGACGCTGTGCTTCTCACCTCCAACAAGGATCCATAATCCTTACAACACAGCTTACAGCTAGGATTCTCCGCAATTGAAAACTGGTTCGCCAATCATAAACTGGTCCTAAACCACAAAAAGACCAAATTGATGCTTTTTTGCAGCTGTCATAACAAGCACAGGCTCCACCACTTGGACATCGCCACAAGCATTGGAAATACCCTAGAACCGGTGACATCCTTTAAATACCTTGGAATCTCCCTTGACCCCAATCTATCCTATGAGTCCCACATTGATAATGTGGCCAGAGCTGCCAACAGACACATTGGTCTTCTCTACCAAAATAGACAACATCTCACCCTGGTTGCTCTGAAGGTTGCTATACATAGCTCGGTGGTTTCCATCATTGACTACGGCCTCATTATCTATGGCTCTGCCACTGCGACGGCTCTCAAACGCATTGCGACCTCCCTGGACAAGGCTTGTCAGCTCATTACTGGAGCCCGCCGACTCACACATACATGTGATCTACATGCCCAAATGGGTTGGCTACAACTTGCTAACCACATCAAGTATCAGACCTGCCTGATGGCAAAAAAAAAATAACCTTAGGCCTTGCCTTCCCTGGTGTCCAAGCCCTCCTGCACCCAAACGTAAATCCCCAGAACACTAGGGGGTCTGAGTATCAGCTTTTCCAGGTACCCCATTGCCACACCACCCAGGGCCAAAGATCCTTTTCTCACTGTGCTCCTAGCTGGATGAATGCTCTCGGCCCTGGCATTCCCCCAAACTCCACTCTGGGTATGTTCAAAGCCAGCCTACATCATCATCTCGCTGCATCCGGCTCCTGTGACTGTCACCCCAACCTTTCTGCCCTCATCACCTTTAAAACCGCATTCAGCCTGCTCTTCATACAGTGCACTTATTGTCTCCTCTCCTTATCCTGTCCCCCATCGCCCCACTACCAACGCCCCTTATCTGTGTCCTTTTGACAATGCCTTTGTGCTGTTCTAGTCTCTTCCTTTTGTTTCCTTCCCCTCTATACTCACCTTCCTCCATTCTCCTAGCTATCCAATGTGGGTTGCTCCAGATTACTCGTGTTGCTTGAGACATAATTTGTGACTACTATGATCTGTTACCTGTTTGCTGTATATTGTTGAATGCTTTGTTTATTCATGCATGTACTACTTCTGACATGGAACCTTTGTAAAAGAGCCTTGGCTCAAAGGTACTTGTAATCCTACACTCAAATAAATAAATAAAATAAAATAAAAACTCACCGAAATACAGGGTAATGTATGTGCCACAGTGCACAATACCCTGTTTTCTTTGAGAGGTTGTCATGACACCATTAGACCTCCAGAGTGAAGCTCGAGAGGTCTCTGGTTGTGATAACAGCCTCAAGAAGTATACTCAGTGTTATTGTACACTGTGGCCCATACATTGTCTTTCATAGTACATGGGTCACTTTGCACAACACTTGACACAGTACCATGCAAAACACTGTGACCGAAATTGTTTAGTAATTTAAACTTACAAAGCATTCCTTGTGTTCCCTTTCCCATGCCATCTCCTGGAGTTCTGACAGATGTATTCAGATACAGAGAGAACAGCACCACTCATGATTTCAGATAAATTCATTTTAGTACATTAAAAGCCATGGATTCATTACAAACACAGAAACTTGCAAAGAAAATATAACTCATCTAAAAGTCCAAACTGTTAATAGCAAGTGAACTGTACATCAACTGACATGATTGGCAGTTTGAACATTCACCAGAAATGTCATTTTTCTGAACAAAAACAGTCTTTTAAGTCACAAAATGGCATGTTTTGTTTTGTCTGCAGTCAGTTCTCATTTCAACATGTTGATACAAAAAAAACATAAATTGTGCAAGCCATCACAATTGCTCCTTCTTGTCAATACTGCTGACAGCTGAAACTGACCCAAAAAAAACAAATGATCAGTGATGTTGAGAGGGAGGGTACAGCACGTTGGTGTTCTTTTCATTTTGTTCAGAGCAGTAACGTATTCAAGATGGTTCAACAAGAGTTCAACATCATTACTGTACTATGGTACAGTAACTCTTGCATTTCATCCACTTCCAGTCACAATAGCCCTTACCCATACTATATGGAAAGTTATTACATCATCCCAAAGCACCCCTCTTAATGGATGACACCATCTATTACAATGATTACAAATGCTTTGATATTGAGTCCACCATGTTATTTACAACACTAACATACTACATATCCACACAAATGCATTTATTTACATAGCAAATATGCAGCATTTGATTAAACCAACATTTTAATTTTTGTTGGCCCTCAGCATGCCGCAATTTCCCTTTCTGTATCTCATTTGTAACCAATCTGTGTGTGCTGAAGATGCCTCAGGGCAACTACACCTCCAGTCCTCCTCTCAGCATCATGGAAGTAAAGAGGTAGTAAGTAGTTCAGTTCAGTTTTTATTAAGAAATTGTTTATAGTCCAATGGACTGTTACATTTAAAAACAGCAGATTAAAACAGAATCAATACACATCATTTCTTGCACAATACACATTCCATAAAACATAGTTTAAAAAATATCAAAAATATTAGACACGTGCATCTAATTCTCAGCTTTTTCCTATACAGGGACTTAACAGGAGCTTTATGCTTAGCAGTAGAATAGAGTGTGATGCTTGGCCAGTTGGTTATGATTATTGTATAATATTTGTAATATAAAAATATAGTATGTGATTGTCTCACATAAGACAGCCTGTGCTTCCATGGATGCTCCCCCTCCCCAGGTTTTAGTGAAGCTACAGGATATGTAAACTGACCAGGAACCATTTAATTAACTGACTTCCTTCAGAATGGCATTTTATTACCTTTTTATGACGTGCCTAGGCTTTTTGAAGTGCAAACCAAAAGTGACTTTATGACTTCAGAAACAGGACATCATTAGGCTGATTTCTGTTAGCTTTTTAACACATTGGTGCCAGTGTGGAATTATGTGTAATTAAGGACTTATATATAGAAAATGTTTTTTTTCCTTCTGATGGCAACTTATTTAAAATACCTCCTAATAGGAAATCATTTTTTGTAATTTTATATTCTAAAATGAGGAACTAGATGACTCACAGAAGGGTTGTGGAGACACAGAATTTAAACTGATACTTGTGTCTGAAATGTTGTAATATCATCTTGGGACTCTAGAGAGACACAGCTCTCTGATCTAACTTTAAAGGCACTTACAGATGTAATACATTAGATAGAAAATATGTAAATGTATTGTGGTAGGAGTTTGTCCTGTAGTTTTCCTTTTTTTTTCTTTTATGAGATTGTGATGCTCTTTGATATTTTGTATGTATTTTATCTTACTGTTTTGATCTATTTTTAGTAAACATTTTCTTAAGATACTGCCTGGGTCTCCTCAGTCATTTTTTGCATGTTATTGCTGAACAGATATTAAGTCAGACACTGTTCAAGTGCTTGATCGTGTTACTAAGCTTGGTAAAAGGTAAGAATATACCTAAGGTCTCTTATAGAATTTTAAGGGTTCATTTTGGATACCTGGTTAGGTGCCCTTAGGCGAAAGATATAATGCATCCCCCCAAAGAGAATATTATCTGAGCCTGTACATTTGGGTATGCTAGAATAAGGTTCACAGTTTGAATCCCCCCCCAGAACTTGAGACTAAAGGTGATTTGAACCCAAAAGCAGAGGTGGGTTACCCTGTCTGTTAGCTGTTCACACTATTGCGCTCTGAGGTTGGCACTTTGAAGTAGAGGGCCTGCCTTGGGCAGAGTGCTAGACACAGGAGTACAGGGTTTTATTTAACTCTAAAAATTGATTAGCTTGTTCATAAAACTGCTAAAACATTGTGAAAATGCATGGCACTTGCCTCACTGTGTTTAACAAACATAACACTTCTAGAAAACCTATATAAATACTTTCTGTACAGTTAGCATTGCCTGAAGAAAAAACTGCTAATCAATTATTTAAAACCCTGAGTACCACAACATTTCTTGAATTTAACATCTTTCTCAGCACTACATATTTGGACATGGAGGTACATAACAATGAATCTTTCTAATCATTCCTTTCGAAGCTCATTTACTAATTGGTGGTCAAACATAACATGAGATTATCTGGTCATTATTAGAGATGCAGCGAATTTAAATTCCACCGGCGAAGTGCCCGCAAAGTGGGCACTTCATGTTAGCACTTTGCTAAGCAGAGTGCCCCATAGAAAAGGCTCACTTCACCTTGTTAGTATTACTTTGCATTGTCATTCCACATTAAACACGAAGTAAGGTGGAGTGACAACAATAGATACATAGTTACATAGACAGTGTCGGCAGATAAGGGCCTATGGCCCACCCAGTCTGCCCATTTGAGCTTGTAAGTTCACTTTATGTTTTCCTAGAAGTCTGTTGCCTCTTAACCCTGACTTCCAGAATTCCTTTATGTCTATCCCATGCATTCTTAAATCCCGTGATTGTTTCAGCCCCCATCACTTCCTCTGGCAGGGTGTTCCACTTGTATCGGCAATATTGGCAGCACCCTACCCACACAGTCACCAGAATTAATGTGCACCCCCGAAATGCTACTGTCTTGAGTCCAGAAAACTCCCCAGTGCTGACAAAGTGAAATGAGAGCGTAATGAGAAACGCAAAGTCTCCCAGAATTAATGGCACACTCAGTCATGCACGCAGTGGTCACACACAGAATCATCAGAATTAATGTGCATCCCCAAAATGCTACTGTCTAGTGTCCAGAAAATTCCCCAGTGCTGATGAAATGCTACTGTCTTGTGTCCAGAAAATTCCCCAGCGCTGACGAAGTGAAATGAGAGCGTAACAAGAAATGCAGTCTACCAGAATTAATGGTGCACTGCAAATGCACAGACAGATTTAGATTGCACTGCGCACTCAAGGGATGCATATGAAAAGGCACAACACCACCTAACCAGTG
Organism: Neoceratodus forsteri; assembly: GCA_016271365.2. Lineage (NCBI taxonomy): Eukaryota > Metazoa > Chordata > Ceratodontiformes > Ceratodontidae > Neoceratodus > Neoceratodus forsteri. The sequence goes on from CM057455.1 coordinate 1,423,865,186, forward strand.
CTCACAAGCAGGGGTCAACCATAACTTTTTTTTGCACTAGCCAGCCAGACAAGTTGATTAAAAAGTGCTAGCCCACAGATGGCTGCACTAGCCCACAATAATAATGGTCAATTTTGATCGGTTATACAGGAAAAATACAAGCCAAGAAATACTCTGATGATTGCTTATTTATCCTGCTCCATTGCTTCCTGCCCCAGCAAAAAAAAGACTGCAGTCCAATCACACCCAGTGTACCCCATTGTTTTTACCATGTTCTCTTGCTTCTTCTTTCTTCACCCCTCCTGCCAAACCAGAGAATACCATAATAGCAAATGTTCAATCAGGCAGTTCTAGCTCTGACACACATTAGCCAACCAACATCATCATGCATGTCACCACAGTCCCACCCTGACATACAGGGCAATGTACAGAATCAGGCAGAGAAAGACACTCTCATCCCCACCATGTGATTAACCAGAACTGCACCTCTGGATGTTTTCTAACACTGCGAAGTGAGCCAGGGGAAGTTCTAGGATTTCTTTGGAGAGAGTTAAACAAACACAGGGGGCTTGGGATGTAAGAAACTTTGATGTATCTGTTTATATATACCAGGCACAAAAATATTGATTTAACATGCTCTGCCCTAACAAAAACAGATTTTTCATAACAGTATCCTTTCAACAGTCAAAGGGGAGCAGCATACAGACATGATGCTGTACTACCTCTCTTTCTATATAGGATAATCTATGCACACCAGGAATACATTTTTTTAACCTTTCAAATGATATATTTTACTAAGGTTTTTCTTTGTACCATACATGCTCAAAAGCATTGTTTTTAAGATGAAATGACATGCTGGGTGGTACTGCATTGATGGCATTGACTGGTGTAATCCATTAAGAGGAGCTGTGAACCATACACCAGTCAGTAATGGCAGCTATGGGTCTATGGATGGCCATTTCAGAGTCTAGTCTGCAGTGGTATCCAGAGAAAGAATAGAGTGGACAGACCACCTGGGTGGGCAGACCGTGTATACATGATAACATTCTGCCATCTCAGTGTTGGATACAGGCACTCAAAAGGTTGGGAAATGAGGCACACTGGTCTTAATACTGTGGGACAAATCAAAGACAAGTTCAGCAAACTGGAAGCTAGGACTTAACCACTTTACCTTTGATCACAGCATGCACACTAGTTTAACAACCTAACAAGCTAACTCTCCTAACAACTGAGTGATAAGACTCACATTGAGTCTTTGTTGGACTCCCTCTTGAACTGAGAGATAATTGCAGCTCATAATGAGCTGTTAATCACACCAGGCCATCTGGAACACTGAGGAAGATTAGCAAAAGGACTACAGCCTGCTAAAGTAGGGACTTTTTCAACTTCATTAACAGCCATGAAAAACCTGCAGTAGTCAAGACTGACAAGTAGAAGGTTAGCTGCACTAGCCCTGATCAATTTGCACTTGGTTCGGGGCTAGTAAAACAATGTTAAGGTCGAACCCTGCTCACAAGTCACAAATCCAACTCTGGAAAGGAATACATTTTGCCAGTTGGGGGATTAGTGCACTGCAGTAACAATCCACTACCAGTAAAGTTACCACAAAGCAGTATAAAAAATTCATGCAGGTGTGGTGGATAGCAGGTTCACACTGCTGCAATTTCTCTGTGGCACAATAAAAGGTGTCTGATTTAATGGCACACATGGCACACACACTTATACACACACACTACAAGTAAAGCGTAGCAAATTGAAAACCTTTAGTAATATAACCAAATGTTTTAAACAGACAAATTATACACTGCTGCACCACAACAATCAGCAAACAAATTTCAAGAATTACTGAAAATATTACTGTGTGTACATTAACACAGTTATACAAGAAAAATATAACCAAAATAGACTGCCTTTTTCTCCCAGTTAATGTACCTACACCACAAATACGCCTCTCCCCAAAGCACACTTCACAGTACACAGACTGACTGTTCTAAATTAACATTCAAAATTCACACACAACAATAAACATTCAATGATATGAGTACAGAAGGGTTTCTACAATCACTGTACTAAATTTTGAGCAAAAAAATGACTCAAAAAGGCATTTTAAACAGCTTTTAGAGGTTTTGAATCACACAGCTCTGAGAGAAAACTGTCTCCAGCTACCACTACACACACACTCCCCAGGCCAGAACTAAGGCTGTGCAGAACAATCTAGAGCCCATGTGACCTGCAATCCCTTGAATCACTGCAGAATTTCATTTGGAGCTCAATTACAAGGCGAGGTGAGGCGAATTACATTGATTTCAATGTACTTCGCCTTAAAGTTGGTGGAGAAGTGGTTTGGGAATGCGAATAATGCAAAGTCATTGGTTTCAATGGACTTTATGCCTCTATTATGAAGTGCATTCGCTTCACATTGTGGAGTACTCATGGATTCTGCGTTAATCTGTGAATCACTTCGTAGAGCGAATTGGGGCCACTTTGCCCACCACTACTTACAGTACTTTAACTCACATGTTGTACAGGAAGGAATACGAATGCCTATGGCTGTACTTCCCTGATGAGCTGAGCCTGTATCATAAAACTCCCCAATTTAAAAACTCTTATTAATGAGTACAATGGTGGGGTGGTGAAGCCTGGAGAGATGTTACAAAACAGGCTTACAATACATCCAAGTAACTAGAAAAAAAATGTATTTTGTGATTCATGACGTGATCGTGAATCATGACTTGTGACTGCATTTGTGACCATGATGATGAAGAACATGATTCGGTGTCAATGGTGTGAGATAACCAATATGGAACTGTATTGGGAACACGAATGCCTAAGGCTGTACTTCATCGACGAGCTGTAGCACAAAACTCCCAAACTTAAAAACTCTTATTAATGAGTACTGTGGTGGGGTGGTGAAGCCTGGAGAGATACTACAAAACAGGCTTACAATACATCCAAGTAACTAGTAAAAAAATTAATGTGATTCATGATGTGATCGTGAATCGTGATTTGTGACTGCATTTGTGACCGTGATGATGAAGAACATGGTTCAGTGTGAGATAACCAATATGAAACTGTATTGGGAATGTGAATGCATATGGCTATACTTCCCTGATGAGCTGTAGCACAAAACTCCCCAACTTAAAAGCTCTTATTAATGAGTACAGTGGTGGGGTGGCACTGGTGAAGCCTGGAGAGATACTACCGTAACCCCCTTGTTACCCGGGGTTACTAGAATCCCAGTAAGACCTAGTGGTAGGCAGGGAGGGCAGCTTTTGAAACTCCAGTTAAATGGATTTCACACTGCCTCACTCTGTTCTCAGTCTCAGCAGAGACTGAGGGATGACATCACCATAGAACTGTCGCAGCTGTATGAGCCACAATGGAATCTGCAGCAGGGAGTTGGAGTAGAATGTTGGGAGGTTTGAACAGTAGTCTGTAGGTCAGTTGGAGTTTGGAGCTTGCTGAGAGAGGAGCACAGCAGCTCGGTGTTAGGCTCTTGGAGTCTCAGCCCTGACATGAGGCTACATTCAGGAAAAGGTGTGTGTTTCCACCTAAAGAGAGACACGAAAGATAGTTTTAAAGTGGTGGAGACCACTGAATCAGGTCTCAGTTCCCCATTCCTCAGGGATGGGGCAGGAAAGGTCCTGCATATTCCAGGGCAACCCTCTGGCTTCTGCTAGTTGAGAAGCTGCCTTATTTTTTTCAAGAGTTTGGGAAAAAGAAGATTTCGTGAATTGCCTGTGGCACCTGCAACTGGAGGGTGAGTTTCTGCTCTTTCTAAAGGGCCCATGTTTTCACCCTGGGACTTGTGTGATAGTGGGATTGGACTACTGAAGTAGAGGAGGCCTAGAGTAATAGGCTTAGCCAAAAGTAAAAGTATGTTCAAGTCCAGTACATAGGGAAAGTCAAGACATGTAGAGGAGATGTGACATACATCTACCCAGTAATCTACATTGCCAAGCTTTCAGAAAAGAGTTGTTTAATTTCCAGAGAAATGGCCAGGTATGGATTGTGGGAGCTGGAGGTGGGAGATCCCTCCATCTTTAGTAACCAGGTCCACCTCTACGGATTTGCTCTGTGGATTTCTACTTTGCCTCATGCACTTGGCCAGTGATGAGGGAAGTACCCAGACGTGGGATTGGAAGGAAAATTCCCTCTAGGAGTCGAAAGCTCTAAGGTGGTTTGGGGAGCAACCAACAGGAAAACCGGTTCATTTCTCAAAATGGACCATGGATCAAGTGGCCGGCGGGGGAGCTGGGCCCGTGGGGGAAACCCAAGTTGTGTACAAGTCGGGCTGTGTACCCAAAGCTGCGTGCAAGTCTGGGCTGTGTGCCTGGTGGGTTCAGAGCCCGAGGGCTGGAAATAGTGAAGAAGTGTTCTGTTGTCTCTAATCTGCATTACCAGAAATGTAGCCCTGTGGGGTCCGTCTCTGCTTTGCTTGTTCAGTTTGGATGTGAATAAAAGCCACACTGTAGAATCCATTCCTGGTTCTGGATATTACAGTTATTGCTTCCTGTGTTCAGATTTACTTGGTACCCTGTGCAGAGTAGCCAAATCTAGGTCCCCAGTCGAGTAACCTACTTTTCTCCGAACCCAGTTCCACCAGGTACTACTGTCAGCTTCAACAGCATACCACCTATCATTTGCAAAAGGCAGGGGTCCGGGGGTTACAAAAATGGAGGCACCGCTTTGGATTTTAATTCTGGGAAGGAAGATGCTCGCAAGGGGGCTAGAGTTTTGGCTGTCTGGCAGTGGGTAGCCCCAAAAAGCTGAAGCAAGGCTAACTAGTGTGTCGCTGTGTGCTGTGGATCTTATGCTGCTGTTTAAAATGCCAACAGTTTACCAAGGAGCAGCAAAGCCAAAGAGTGTGCCCTTGTCCTGCATCAATTGTTTACAGTGTTTTTGCCTGCTTTTAAAATGAACTGTGGTAAAGAAAAGTGTGGAAGACTAGGGGTAGCAACAGGAAAATTGTGCCCTGGACGTTGGAAATGCTTTTAAAATGAACTGTGGTAAAGAAAAGTGTGGAAGACTAGGGGTAGCAACAGGAAAATTGTGCCCTGGACATTGAAATGCTTTTAAAATGAACTGTGGTAAAGAAAAGTGTGGAAGACTAGGGGTAGCAACAGGAAAATTGTGCCCTGGACGTTGGAAATGCTTTTAAAATGAACTGTGGTAAAGAAAAGTGTGGAAGACTAGGGGTAGCAACAGGAAAATTGTGCCCTGGACGTTGGAAATGCTTTTAAAATGAACTGTGGTAAAGAAAAGTGTGGAAGACTAGGGGGTAGCAACAGGAAAATTGTGCCCTGGATGTTGGAAATGCTTTTGAGTGAACTGAGAGACGTGCAGTGTAAATGGCTATGTTAAATGGCTGAAATGGGCTCCTGCCGTGGAGTCAGTTGAGAAAAAAAAAATGCATTCTGCAGTTTAAATTTGCCTGCTTGATGATCACTGTGAGGAGAAGAGCACTCGCGAGGAAGAAGAGGCTAATTTGCATGGCGTCGTGTGATTGGTGAGGCTGCAATCAGTCCCGCCCCTCAGCCAGCTCTACAGTGACTGCCCCAGCATTCGAAAGGTAGTGTGAGTGGAGTGCGTGTACTGGCTTGTGAAGGAGCGTCGTGGAGTTTAAAAAGCGCTATAAACCTTCTAAAAATAAACTGTCTTGTTTAAAATCAGGCTCAATCCGCTAATCGATCGGTTGAATTGCAAGAGTGGTGGTCGAGGAGACGATCGGTAGGACTGCCCACCCGTTTCTGTTCTGAGGCCTCCAAGACTGGCTGCAGGCCGTTTTTCCCCATCGCAGAAAACTGCTACTGATAACAGTAAGTACTAACATTGAAATTGCTCAAACAGTGATTTTCTGCCAAATGCCGGCAAGATATGTGTGCAGCAGTGTAGTCACTTTGCAAAGTAAGACTGTGTCAAGTCCTGCCAGCAAGTGCAAGTCTGTTAAGCCATTGACTGTGTGCATAGTAATGAGTTCAGCATCAGTTTAAAGTTTAAAGCCAGAGAGACTGTGAGTTGTAGCCAAATGTGCAGCACTAGTTTTACAGGCAATCCTGTGCTTAAAAACCTGAAGCTTTAAGGGACTGTGAGTTAAAGAAATGTTTCCAGCAAGTGAAAAGTCCATGGAAAATCATCTAAATGTGTTTAGAACAAGAACAGTGCAAGTTTGTGCAGTTTGAGCAAAAGTTATCAGTAATGTGTGTAAATCGGATGTGCAGTGGCTTGACCCAGTTTCTGAATGTTGATGCACAGGAGTGCTGCCGCCGCCATTACAGGGTGGGGTAGTAAAGTAAACACAGCAGTAGAGGAGCCATTTTAAAAGTAAAGAAGGTGTTCAGTAAAGTGGGACTTTCAGTTACAGTGAGCTTTAGTTTGTTTTTTCTGCAGTTATGGCCTCAGGACCACCTCGTTACCCGGATCATGCCCGGGTTGCAGTAACAGCAGCAGTAAATAGACTGAGGGATATTGAAAAGTGGTGCTATGGAGGACAACTGCCTCCTCATGTGGCGATTCATGGTTTTCCAGTGCATGTGTGTCAAATATGCTTGAGAGCTGGAAGGGACATCTTCATGATACCTCACTGTGCTGGATGCCTAGAAGAATATGGTTGCATAAAGTGCCTCAGATTCGTTTGGCTCCCACATGGACAAAGGTTCAGGAATCTGCAGTTGGCAGCACACAGCACCAGGCGGAGCCTGTTGAAGAATGCCCCTCGGGGAAGTGTGGCACAAAGCTAGAGGTGCAGAGTTAGAGACAGAACCAGATGTTGACGTTTTGGATGCTGGATCCCAGAAGGAAAGTTCGGATAAAGCATCAATAGACCCCTGGGGGGCCTAGCCCAAGTCTCATAGGAGAAGATGAGAGCGGGAGGCCTCTTGAGTGGGAGGTGTCGACCTCACGCCTAGTGATGAGTGGATAGTCTCAGGAGTGAGGACGACTGCTCACTCCTGGGCTCAGATCCTTAGTGAGGAAGAAGATGAGGGGAACCTATGTGGTCTTGTGAAAAAGGAACGGGTACACAGCCTCAAGCTCTTGCCTCGGAGGAATGCATGGAAGAGAGTGGTGATGCCACTGCCCTGGTTATGCAAGAAGAAGAAGTCAGGGATCCGTTTTTTAATTTTGTTAAGGATGCGTAGTTGGCAGAACCAGGACTGGCCACCCCCAAGCCAGGCCAGCGGTCTCAGGTTGACCAAAGCTAGTAAAGAGGAGAGACTGGTTCGTAGGAAGGCGAATAAGATCTATGGAATGACCTTTCCTACCTTTCCTCGGAAAGTCTAGGAGGAGATTGAGAACAGCAGGAAACCCTGGATCTAGGCCGAAACAATGAAAGGTGTGCATCCTGGGGCAAACAACCATGTAAAGAACAGACTGTTTCATGAGAAATATACCCAGTGGAAGAGAGGCAAGACACTGTTTATGGACAGAGTGTGAATAGTGGATGGAGAGGGATGTGAAATCTCCCTCTGTGTGAATTATGTGCGCCCAGATGGTGTAATAATTCAAGCTCCTGACCCCCGCGGTACTATTGGCCTCAGTGCAAGGACCTCCCAGCAAATGTGCCCGTGCCTACTAAATGGAAAGCCGAGCAGTGGTAGTCAATACTGCCACACCAGCCTGTGAAGTGCCTTTATTGATCCGCCAGTATGGACATCCAGGACTCAGGTGCCCCACATTCATCTGTTCTACAGTGTACTGGCCTTTCCAGAATCCATCGACTGGCCCACCAGATGACTTCAGATCCAGAGAGGACACCAACCCAGCTGTATCCTGTTTCATAGCCTGGTAATCGGATGACGTCAGACCAGCTGTTTTCCTTTTTTGTTCCTGTTCTAAGGTTCCATCTCCAGAGATGACATCAACCCAGCAGTTCCCAGATGTGCCCTCCTGTGGTTCCCGGAAGATGTCCGCCCAGCTGTATTGGAAGAAATGCTGCCAGGGACAGTCTTTATCGGTGGTGCAGGTCGGTTCAGAATTTTCCGTACTACAAGGGGCTGGTAAGTCCAAACTTTTCTATCTTTATGACATTGCAGTACACACCCTACACTAGCAGACTCCAAAATGTGTGAACTGTCCTCATAGACTCTCCCCTTCGGGACTTTGGCCTGCTAGAACTGTGCTTCACCGGGCTCCGGCCCAGGAGAGACTCTTTAATGGACTAGCCTTCGGGCACTGTGGTCACTAGTTGGGACTTTTAGGGCACTCCATCCCCCCAAATGTGTATTGGAAATAATGTTGTTGTTTTCTACTGTTTTCTAATGTATATACTGTTTTCTACCTTTTCTAAAAAAATCTTTTTGGGATTCTTCAGTGTTTTGATGGTAGGGGTTTAGGTAGACTGTATATGCAGATTAGGAGTGTGGTTGTCTTTCTTTTTCTTGCAGGTGTTCCTGGAGAAGATAGAAAAGAAGACAAGAAGAGGAGGAGGGGCTCATCGGAGTTCCTCACTAGTACTTTAGTGTGTAGTAATTTAAAGTACTGTGGTGGTGTTGTTGTTGTTGTTACTGTATTAACCCTTTCCTTCCACAGGTGTGGTTGTGGGGTAGGGAGGCAGTAAAGTGATGTAATACTGTGGTATTAGTTTCTTGGTGTGCGGTTGTAGGTTGCCCAAGGTCGGGGAGGTCCCCGGGTTGTTTTTGTTTTTGGGGTGTTAAGTTAGAGGCAGACAGATTTTCCCTAGAGGGCTAGGGGGGATAGACAGGCTGTGGTCCTGAACGGCCGTAGGGACTGCAGTGCTGAGCTATTAGGGTTATGCTCTTTACAGTTCTACCAGAGCCACTAGGCACCCATAGTAAGTGGGTAGAATAGAGGCTGATATGTCAGCTAAAGGCCTCTAGGCCCTTAGTGTTGCCTGCCTGTGCTCGCACATGGTAGGAGGGGGCCTGATCACCCCCCCTCCGTAGGTAGCACATAGGGTGGGATGGCCTAAAGCCGGGTAAACAATGACTGCGGATAGTCATTTTTCTGGTCAAGGGCGAGTGTAAGCCCCTTGTTACCCAGGGTTACTAGAATCCCAGTAAGACCTAGTGGTAGGCAGGGAAGGCAGCTTTTGAAACTCCAGTTAAATGGATTTCACACTGTCTCACTCTGTTCTCAGCCTCAGCTGAGACTGAGGGATGACATCACTATAGAACTGTCGCAGCTGCATGAGCCACAATGGAATCTGCAGCAGGGAGTTGGAGTAGAATGTTGGGAGGTTTGAACAGTAGTCTGTAGGTCAGTTGGAGTTTGGAGCTTGCTGAGAGAGGAGCACAGCAGCTCTGTGTTAGGCTCTTGGAGCCTCAGCCCTGACATAGGGCTACATTCAGGAAAAAGGTGTGTGTTTCCACCTAAAGAGAGACACAAAAGATAGTTTTAAAGTGGTGGAGACCGCTGAATCGGGTCTCAGTTCCCTATTCCTCAGGGGATGGGGCAGGAAAGGTTGTCCTGCATATTCCAGGGGCAACCCTCTGGCTTCTGCTAGTTGAGAAGCTGCCTTATTTTTTTCAAGAGTTTGGGAAACAAGAAGATTTCGTGAATCGTCTGTGGGGCACCTGCAACCGGAGGGTGAGTTTCTGCTCTTTCTAAAGGGCCCATGTTTTCACCCTGGGACTTGTGTGATAGTGGGGATTGGACTACTGAAGTAGTGGGAGGCCTAGAGTAATAGGCTTAACCAAAAGTAAAAGTATGTTCAAGTCCAGTACATAGGGAAAGTCAAGACATGTAGAGGATATGTGACATATGTCTACCCAGTAATCTACATTGCCAAACTTTCAGAAAAGAGTTGTTTAGTTTCCAGAGAAATGGCCGGGTATGGATTGTGGGAGCTGGAGGTGGGAGACCCCCCATCTTTAGTAACCAGGTCCACCTCTATGGATTTGCTCTGTGGAGTTCTACTTTGCCTCAAGCACTTGGCCAGTGATGAGGGAAGTACCCAGACGTGGGATTGGAAGGAAAATTCCCTCTAGGAGTCGAAGGCTCTAAGGTGGTTTGGGGAGCCACCAACAGGAAAACTGGTTCATTTCCCAAAACGGACCATGGATCAAGTGGCCGGTGGGGGAGCCGGGCCCGTGGGGAAAACCCAAGTAGTGTACAAGTCGGGCTGTGTACCCAAAGCTGCGTGCAAGTCTGGGCTGTGTGCCTAGTGGGTTCAGAGCCTGAGGGCTGGAAATAGTGAAGAAGTGTTCTGTTGTCTCTAATCTGCATTACCAGGAATGTAGCCCCGTGGGGGTCCGTCTCTGCTTTGCTTGTTCAGTTTGGATGTGAATAAAAGCCACACTGTAGAATCCCATTCCTGGTTCTGGACACTACAGTTATTGCTTCCTGTGTTCGGATTTACTTGGGTGCCCCTGTGCAGAGTAGCCAAACCTAGGCCCCCTGTGCCGAGTAACCTAATCCTCCCCAAACCCAGTCCCCACCAGGTACTGCTGTCAGCTTCAACAGCATACCACCTGTCATTTGCAAAAAGGCAGGGGTCCGGGGGTTACATTACAAAACAGGCTTACAATACATCCAAGTAACTAGTTAAAAAATGTATGTTGTGATTCGTAATGTGATCGTGAATCATGATTTGTGACTGCATTTGTGACTGTGATGATGAAGGATGTGATTCGGTGTGAGATAACCAATATGGAACTATACTGAGAACACGAATGCCTACGGCTATACTTCCCCAATGAGCTGTAGCACAAAAGAGCAGCACGGTTTCCGCCTAGGACACAGTACAACCACAGCTCTCCTGGAATTCTCCCAACACTGCATGCTGCTCTTGACTCTGGCAGCCTTGCAGGAGCAGTGTTCATTGACCTCTCCAAGGCCTTTGACATTGTCTATCATCCCCTTCTACTCGACTCTCTCCACCAACTTGGTTTCTCTGGTGGTCCCATTTCCTGGTTCTCTAGCTACCTCTCTGCTAGATCCCAGCGTGTCAAGATCAGCGGCTCCCTCTCCAGCACTCTTCCCGTTCGCTCCGGGTCCCTCAGGGCTCCATCCTAGGTCCAATACTTTTTAGTCTCTACCTCAACACCCTCCCCAGCTCATGTACCAGTAAAATGCTCCTCTATGCCGACGATGCAGTCCTCGTTGCCTCACATCCCAATCCCACCTCCCTCCAATTATCCCTCCAGCAAGCTTACAACCAAGCTGAAAGGTGGTTCGGAGACCGCAGACTGGTCATTAACCTAAAGAAAACCAAATCAATGCTCTTCTCCCACCACCAAAATAAAGCTAAAAATACCCCCTTTTGATTATCCCCAGCACTCTGCACCCGCTAGAACAAGTGACCACATACAAGTACCTAGGCATCACGTTCGATGCTGCCTTCTCCTTCCACACCCACATTAATGCCCTGTCAGCCACCATTAACTCTCAGATTGGCCTGCTATACCAGCACAGGGACTGCCTGCCTCAGGTTGCCCTCAGGCTGGCCATCACCTCCTCCGTCTTGTCCCTCGTGGACTATGGCTTGCCCATCTATGCTGCAGCTGACAACACTGCCCTCTCCAAAATCCAACTCATCCATCTCTCCTGACCGGTGCCCCCAGCCGAACTTACACCTGCCTTCTCTATACTATCACCAATCTTCTCAACTTTGAGGAGCGACTGCTCTACCAGACCTGCCTTCTCGCTAAGAAATCTCTGCTAGGACTCTCCCCGGGGTCTCCACCTCCCTACAGCAGCCATCTTCGTCCATCACCACCTGTAGCTCTGTTAAGGCCACTTTCAAGGTGCCCAGAACCAAGACCTCTCTTGCCCAGAGATCCTTCCTCTACCGAGTCCCCATCTGGTTCAACTCCCTCCTTAGCTGCATCTCCAACTTGACAAAAATTGGCTCTTTCAAAACAGCCCTTCTGAACCATATCACCCGCTGTTGTAGGTGCAACTAACCCCCTGTTGTAACCTGTGGTTCCCGCCCGCCTTGTTCCCTGGCTCGACAATGTCCACTGTCCACTGTCCAGCCTCTCCCTCCCCCAGACCTACCCCTTCCCTACTAGGTCCAAACAGGGATGTAACCCACTGTCTTCTCTGAGGACCTACTATATCCATGAGTGTAACTCACAATTTTGTAACATTATGTAACCTAAGTAACATACAAACTACTACATTATGTAACCTAAGTGTATCTATGTTAAATGTTCCTTTTACTGCACTTGTAATGTTATCCTCTGTTTTAATCTGCACTGTAATAACTGTCTTGATGTCTGCCCCCCCTGCGACGAGGTGTCTTTGTAAATGAGTCTCTGACTCAAAGGTTGTAAACCCGATTTGTAATGAATAAATAAAACTCCCTGACTTAAAAAAGCTCATTAATGAGTACAATGGCAGGGTGGTGAAGCCTGGAGAGATACTACAAAACATGCTTACAGTACATTCAAGTAACTAGTAAAAAAATTAATTTTGTGATTCATGACGTCACGTGATTGTGAATCATGATTTGTGACTGCATTTGTAACCATGATGATGAAGAATGTGATTTGTATCACGAGTGACTCATGATGATGGTCCTGACTTAAAAACACATATTAATGAGTACAATGTTCATGCAGAATTATGCACCACACCAGTTCAGTACTCTAAAGGGAAGCCAAAGAAACAACTGTGACTTAAGTTACAGATGGAGTTTGAACCCTTAAGAGATGCAAATGCACAGACAGATTAAGATTGCGCTGTGCAATGAAGAGATGCCGATGCAAAGGCACAACACCTAACTAGTGCTCACCATCAGAAATTCAAATCTGGAAAAGAATACCTTTGCCGGTTGGAGCGGGCCGCGGGGGGGGGGGGCAGTATATTGCAGTAACAGTCACTGGTACTAGTACCAGTAAAGATACCACAAAGAAGTACAAAAATCACGTAGCTGCAGTGGATAACAGGTTCACATTGCTGAAATTACTATGTGGCACAATAAAAGGTGTCTGATTTGATGACACGCATCACACACATACTCACACACACTAAGTAATGAGTAGCAAATTGAAAACTTCAGTAATATAACCACGTATTTTAAACAAAGTAAAAATATGCACTGCTGCACTACAACAATCAGCAAAAAAATGGCAAGAATTATTGAAAATATTACTGTGTGTACATTAACACAATTATACAAGAAAAATATCACCAAAACAGAAAGAACTGTCTTTTTCTCCAAGTTAATCTACCTACACCACAGATATGCCCCTCCCCCAAAGAACACTTCCACTGTCTCTCAGTACACAGACTGAATGTCATACATTAACATTCAAAATCCATACACAAACAATAAACGCTCAGTGATATGAGCACAGGAGGGTTTCCTACAATCGATGAACTAAAGTTTCAGCAAAAAAATTACTCAAAAAGGCTTTTTTAATAGCTTTTAGAAGGTTTGAATCACAGAGAGCTCTCAGAGCAGACTGTCTCCTACAGCTTCCTACACATACTACCCGGAACTGAGGCTGTGCAGAACAATCTAGAGCCCATGTGACCTGAAATCCCATGAATCACTGCAAAATTCACCTTTTGAGCTTAAAAACAAGGTGAAGTACATTATTTTCAATGTACTTTGCCTTAAGAATTGGTGGAGTAGTGGTTTGGGAAGGCAGAGTAACGTAAAGTCATTGTTTTCAATGGACTTCGCGTTACCCATTATAACGTGATAGTACTCCGCTTCGGGTTGCAGAGCACTCCATGAATCACTTCGCAGAACGCATCGGGGCCACTTCGCCCATCTCTAGTCATTATGTTGAATACCAGGACATCTAAACTGATTTCTGTAATGCTCCCAATTATAGTGTACTACTGGGGTTAATAAAAAGAAACCAAATCTACATTGTGCTAAGGTTTTTATGTGGTTATTCATTTCACATATATATATTGTATAAATAATGATCTGTGTCAAACTCTTCTTTAATATGTTTACATAATATAAAGCTCTTTGTTTTATTTAATCTAGTAAAATTTGTCTGTATCTCTATATCCTTTAGCCTTTGTGTAACCATGTTTCTATGAACCAATCATTCAGGTTGTGTATTATATCCAAACAGAGGGCCTGATTCTCAAAGCTCCTGGGGCAGCGCAAGGGGCTTGTGTCCCAAATATTGGTGTAAAGTGCCCCTTGCATCAAAGGATTCTACAGAAGAGATTCGCAAAGACAGCCTGCATCCACCACAGGCTGCCCACACTAACTGGGGCTTGTGCCACCTATGTGGCACAAAATGGGCTGTGGCAAGGTGCTAGGGGCATGCAACAGACACAGGCTGCCAAAGCTCCTCCAATGGGATTCACAAAACTCACCCAGAGGGCACATTTCTAAGTACCCTTAGAGCAGCCAGGGCTGGTCTAAGTGTACTTATAAAATTCTCCTCTGGGAGAGTAGCCTGTTTGCTGCAATGTGCCACTGTCTCCCTTCCCTGATCCCTGATGTCCCTGTTAAAATAACATTAAAATGTGCCCTTTCATAGGTGGTCTAGCGGCCTCCCTCCCAGATCCCCAATGTCCCCGTTAATATAAGATTACATTATGTCCCCTTTCATTGGCGGTCCAGTGGCCCCCCATCCCCCCACCTCAGCAGGTAGTGCCTACCGCCCCACTCCCTCCCATCCCATGACAGAGCTGATTACCATCACAGCCATCCTCACACCTCTGCGGCCAGCCCCCAACTGAACTGTTACTGAGTGTGTACTGTAAAGTGTATGCACTCATTGAATAATCAGCAATGAGCATGTACACTTTACAGAGTGCGCTCAGTGATAGTTCAGATTGGGCAGCCATGGAGGTGTGAGAAGGGCTGTGCTTGTTGCTGGTTCTGTCACAGGATGGGGGGAGTGGGGTGGTGGGCACTGCCTGCTGGGGTGGGGGTGGGGCCAGTGGACCACCAATGAAAGGGGCATATTTTAATGTTATATTAATGGGGACATTGAGGATCAGGGAGGGGGCCACTAAACCATCAATGAAAGGGGCATATTTTAATGATATATTAATGGGGACATCAGGATCAGGGAGGGGGAGACACTAGACCACCAAGATAGGGGATGAGTAAACAAAATAATAATAATACTGGTAGACATTGAGGATCGGGTGGGGGACACTAGATCATCGGGACAAGAGATGATTAAGAAACATATTAATACCGGCCGCATCAGGGATCGGGAAGGGGACCACTTGCCTTTGTGACAGGAGCCTGCAGCAAATGCCTCCCATGCACCAGGTGTTTGTCACATGGGAGAGGTTACGCAAGTTTGGGGACTTAGGTGCTGGGACCCTCCTATAACAGAATCAGGTGCAGGGTCCCTGGTGCACCATGCTTCAGCACAAGTTGCCATTTGCTACAGCTTAGCCGATCTAGCCCCTTGAGAATTGAGTCCAGGGACTTTAATCCATTCCAAGCAAACATTCGATTTAATATGGACATCCAACTAATTATTACGGGTTGTCAGATTTATATATATTTGATTCTTTAACACAAGCTACTAACATAGGAATTGGAGCTGAGCTGTGCAACCTATACAAAAATGAATAGGTCTAATGTGTGCATTCAAAGTAAGAGAAAAAAAAAACACCTGATTCAAGTCTCAAATGTACCCCTGGAATGAATTGTAGAAGGCCCAGCAATATTTTAATAAAAAGATTTTGTACTGGTTCAAGGTGCATCACTATACTTTCAAGTCCCCACACTTCCACTCCACGAAAGTAATTTAATATTGCTTTATACATGGACTTCATAGAATTAAATGAATGGTGGGCAAATGTCTTGCTCATTTGAGAATATACCTGCTATAAAACTTAGCCAAAATGCACAGCAGCGTAATTGGTCTATAGCATTGTGGTTTTCTTATGTCCTCCTTTTTTAAAAATGGGCACTATGATACTGTTGAGACAGTTTTTGGGAACCTTCAAACTTCTATTAATTTTCTAAAAAAATTTGACAGTATTTCTGCCGACCAGACTTCTTTCATTTAATATATTTCTGTGGGCAAGCCATCTGATCCTAGAGCTCTATTGTTTGTTTGTTGTTTGTTACAGCTAATGATCTCTAATGGGATGTACTGTATGTGGAAACTGATTAGAATAGTGTTTCACAAATAACGCTGTCTAAAACAGGGCTTGCAATACTACGTATGTCTTTACAGGCCACAGGGGTAGAATAGCGCACATCAGTAACCACTATCCCTGTAGCTGTGAAGGCATATAAGCGAATCAAGCAGCTGGAAGTGAGGTGCTGGTGAGCTGCTCCTGTGGTGGAGAGGCTAGGGCACTTGCATCCAGGGCAGAGGAGACCTGGGTTCTGTTCCTGGGTTGTGGGCTTACAATTTTCTGTACTGCCCGATGTTTGTAAATTTTGTTTGTCCCTCCCCAAGTGTTGTTTTTTTCTCTCCCGACTGTTGGTTTTACATGATTCCTGCCCCCCATCCCCCAGTGGTTCTCCCCATCCCCGAGATCCCCACCCGGAGCTGATTATATAAAGATGGGGGTGAAGACCCTCACGTAGGGGGGTTGTTGGTGGCAGAGCCCCCCGCAAAAACACAAATTTAGTCTTTTACTTAGCCATGGTAGCGGTCCAAAAATAGCAGCCCTCTGTATGTTTTTGGACCACTACCATTGGGACTGTTGTTTCAGACATTGATTTTTCAAGGGCACTGTTATTGTTGGTGCCATTTTTCCTGTGCAGTTCTTGATCATGCTGTTGTGACTTATGGCATCTTGACCGAGTGCCCTGTATGTTCATATAGACCTTCCCTTATTCATAAGTACTGTGCATTGTATGTTCATATAGACCCTCCCTTATTCTTGAGTATTGTGCATTCATACAATTATGTTCCAGTTCTCTACTGTTACCACCCAGGAGATCCTGACTGCCATTTACTCCCTAAATTTGAGTAAGTCTAGCCCTAACAGACTAGATCCCAAACTTCTTCATATTTCAACCCTGCCACTGTACCTCCTTTGACACACCTTTTCAGCCTCTCCTTCTCCCTCAGTGTGGTCCCCCAGTCCTGGAAGTTGGCCAAAGTTATATCACTTCACAAAGGGGGAGACCCTTCCTCCTCTGGTAACTATCGCCTAGCTCCCTCCACACTTCTCTTGCCAGGCTGCAAGAGAAGTTTGTCTACAACAGAGTCTCCAGCTTCCTTTTTTCCTCTGATTTCCTCTCCCTGTTCTAGTCTGGTTTCAGGAAGGATCACTCCGCTATGTCCCTGTATGCGTGTCACTGATTATTTCCTCTGGGATGGATCAGTGTCACATTATAGCTGTCATGTTCATCGATTTGCTAAGGTCTCCAACTCAGTGTCTCACCTCTCCTCCTGAATAAGCAGGGTTGTGATGCCCTTTCAGCTGTTCCGACTGGTTCCATTCTTACCTAATGGGCTGTCTACAGTCAATACAGGTTGGTAGCACCCTGTTACCTCCTCTTCTCATTCAGGTGAGGGGTCTCGTTAGGCTCCATCCTGGGCCCTACCTCTTCTCCCATCTTCCTCAATGATCTCCTCTCAGCCTGTATCACCGCAATTCACATGTATGCAGATGACAGTCATCTACACTTCTGGCACATCCACCACTGACATGGAAGGTCTGCTACAACATGATTTCTGCTTTGCCTTTTGTTGGTTAGAGTCTAACCAGCTTCAGGTTAACACTAAAAAAAACAGTGTCCATGACCTTTGACACCAGCCAAAAACTGGCCAGGCTCTCATGATTGTCCACTTTCTTCATTTTGGATGGTGCTACACTTGAAGTGGTCACGTCCTTAAAGTACCTTGGTGTGTTACTTGACAGCAAGCTGGACTTCACTGCCCTCATTGATGCCATCCACACCAAGCTCAGATCTAAAGTTTGTGTCTTATACCAAAATATAGATTGCCTTTCCCTTCAGGTTCACAGGGAGGAATGTTACCAAAATGATGCTCCCAGTTTTTGACTGTGGACGTGATCTATGGGTCTGCCACCTCAACGTGCCTGCCTAGACTGGATATCCACTGTAATTCCTTCTGTCACTGTGCAGCCAACTCACCGTCTCAGACCCATCACTGCTCCCTTTACACTTCACTGTCCATTCTTCCTCTACCAACACATTGCCTGATGCACTGCGTCTCCTCCATATCTAAATTCTGGCATAGATGCTGGCACCTATGAGTGTGGCATGACAGCAGCCCTGCACTATTGTCGAAGAGCATTCAAAGTGCCCCTTTAATGTATGCAGGGTCTCAGGTGAAACAATTATGGACGCTAGTGTTAGTACTACAGCCTCTCCACTTTTACCCATGTTCCAGCACCCATGAATTCTGGTATGGATCCCTGCCCTCCTACAACTTGTCACTCCTCTCCATTGCGCCATCTGCTTCCTGCTCCTTTCACTCCAGGGATCATTGCACATTTGCTTTTCCATGTCCTCGCACCTCGGCAGGCCAATCAGCATTTGCCTATTATCTCCCCTAACTCTGGAACCTTCTCCCTGCTTCCCTCTTCTTCACTATCTCCCATGCATCCCTCAGTTATCAGTTGAGACTCCATCTTTCCCCCTTGCTCCTGTCTCCCCTCCCCTTGACTGTCCCTCATACATTTGCTGAAATGTTTTACTGCCTGATCATTACTTTGTTCACTGTGACCTTCTACTGTTGTTGTGAGGTTTGACTTTGTACTTTTGTTTGTTACACTGAAATTCTCTATACTATGTATCATTTTTATCCCTTGCTCCACTCCCCCAGGTCGCACATGGAAACAAGTCTCGGCTCAGTGTGCCTTTCCCGGTCACCAATTTTCAAATAAAATAAATAAAACAAATAAACTGTTTACTTTAAATTGCAGAAGAACTAAGCCCCTTAATAATAGCAACCATTTTGTTTTACTGACATTTAAGCAACAGATTAGGTTCAAATAGAGATCTTAGTATATTATTAAAATCAATTTGCAAACCTGACATTGCATTGTCTATAGATTGACCAAATGGTTAAGTATAATTATGAACTGGGGATCGTAAATAAGGGAAGCTGATTGGCTGAGAGGTTTTTGAAGCCGTGATGATATCGGGCTACATCATCACGGCTTCAGAAAACCTCCGGTCACCAGCCTCCTCACTCACAAAACATTTCTCCTTCAACAGCATTCCACAGATCCCTCACCACGCTTCACAAAACTGTTCCCACACAGAACATGCCCTCCTATACACTAAAACACAGATTTCAATGTAAAATAAGAAAAAACAATGAATCAATCCAATCACAAGGTGTAGCTGCCCTGAACTTGCGGTCGGTAACTCCAGACTTGCAGTTTCGATAGCAGCACCGCGCGAGTGTCAGCAACGGGGGTCCTTTTTTTTTTTCTTCAAAGCAAGATTAGAGTAACAACTACTCACAGCCAAAGATTAACAGCGTTACCTGTTCAGACAACTGCGCAGCCTGCCCCCATGCTGTTCCTTACAACTAGTATTCGTTCTCTCACCCCAGCCACATTCCTGTAAACTGATTTCTCCATGCTGACTCGTGGCATCGGCACTCCATTTCACTGCGCAGCTTTTTATTCATTTAAAAAAAACCAGTAAGCTCCACAAATCCCTTATAGGCCGCTCGCTACAACAAAGGAACAGAAACAATTCACATCCGGATGCAATGTAGAGTGAAACATGAGTTCACATGGACACAACAGCCCCACCTCTATCAACTGCCAGTATAATAGTGCCATCTACTGTCTTAAGAACTATTTTATCAAAATGTGACCCCTACACCACCCAAAACTCATTTTAAAACGCTTTAAAACCTCTTTATTTTACTTTTTTATTTTTAAAACTTTAAACCCAGTTCATAATAGCAATAAGTCACTCCAGGGTGTGGTATATCATGGGATATCATCACTTCTTGGATGGTTGGATGCACTCGGCCTGCGGCCTCGTACCCAACCACCCGAGTCGTGACGATATCCCATGATATACCACACCCTGTTGTGCCTTATTGCTTAATTATGAACTGGCAATTGTAAATACACAAATCTGATTGGCTGAGAGCTCTTTGAAGCCATGATGATATCTAGATACATCATCACAGCTTCAAAAAGCTTCTGGCCACCAGCCTCCTCACCCACAACAAAGCTATCCAAGGGCGAGTGGCAGCTACAGAACCCACTAAAACTGCAGTCAGTATGAGCAGTTCCTCACTTGCTTTCATGCAGTAGGAGTGTCAGCAACGGGAAGAATTTTTATTTTTTAAAAACAAAACACCCACCAGCTGAAACAGCACAATGGGGACTGCCGACTGCAGCATTCAAACAGCACTCACTCCCAACAGAGAAATACTGTAATCCCACCACGCAGCTCATTAATGGCAGCTCGCAAGGAGAAAACATTCCCGATATGACAATGACCCTCCCAGTTACTAAAAACTTGTTTATTAACCTCACCTTCTCCCTTAAAAATGAAGCATCACAGTTTTCCTTTACTCCAGGCTTCCAATAATCACAACATCATTTGGGGGGGTGGGGGAAGCAGATCACTGACCATAACCATCGCTGTCCCTGTCAATATATTGGCGCTTGCAGCTGCACTCCTACATGAACTCCACTTGCAACAGTGCCACCTGCTGCCCAAAGCCATCCAGGAACTTTTTTTTTAAAGATGTTCCTCCAACACCTTAAAAAGGGCATTAAAACATTTAAAACATTTTTTTTAATCATTTTTTCCTAACAAAACTGATAAACCAGTTCATAATAGCATAAGGCACTTCAGGGTGTAGTATGTCATGGGATATTGTCACTTCTCAGACGGTTGGACGCACTTGACCTGCAGCCTCGTGCCCAACCACCCGAGGCGTGACGATATCCCATGATATACCACACCCTGTCGTGCCTTATTGCTTAATTATACAATGGCAAGGAAAGAATCCTGACCTCTGATTGGTCAGTGTGTGCCTGGCACAGTGATGTTATCCTAGTATAACATCACGGGCCCAGTCTCAGCACTGTGAACCTCCTGACTGATTGCATTGCATTTGCATCGCTTGCATCTTCTCTTAAGAAACAAAAAATATTTTTCCACACTAGCAAAAACATCTTTAAAACGAATTATTTTTTTATTCTGTATAACAACAAGCCATTGTATAATAGCAATAATGCCCTTCAGGGTGTGTGTTGTGGGGATAACATCACTTCTTAGGTGTTGGGCGCACTCAGTCTACATCCTCGAGCCCAACCACCTGAGGTGTGATGTTATCCCACGCACGCGCACACTGTTGGCGTATTATTGCATATGTATCATCAGCATATACTGTAAATGTTGGTACCAGTTGGTGTTTGACTGCAGAATACCATTAACATAAATTGAAAACAAGAAGAAGCCCCTTACAGACCGCTGTGGGACTCCTTTAGATATTAACTGTGCACTAGAGTAAAAGTCCAAATCTTTTTCATACTGAATATGATTTGTAAGACAGTCTCCATCCAAATAAGGAAGAGATAATTAAGTCCAATGATTGCTAATCGATTAAATAGTAAATTATGTTCACAGCGTTAAAGCTTTCAGAAGATTCAAAAAGAAGCAACTATATTTTTTCATCTGCCAATGCTATAGAAATTTAATGTAGGTCATTACTTATTTTGTTAATTCAGTATGTCCTGGTCTGAACTTGATTGAATTTGGAGAACAGAACATATTTGTTAAGGTAATTCTGTAATTGTTTTGCAAGTAGTTTTGCACACAGATTTTCCACATGCATTTATATTATAGATATTGGTCTGTTGTTCTATGGATCTGTGCTGCAACCATCCTTATGGTATGACATAAGCAGATAAACAGTCTATTATTACTGGGCCTTCCATTAAAGACAAGTTATAAACATTGATTGATTGATTTGTTTGTTTTGTTTTTAATGTCTGAGCAGGAAAGGCACACTAAACTGTGATAGCTTGTTTCCAGGTGTGTCCTGGGAATGGTGGTTTGGGGTACATGGACTTGTTTTACTGATAGTGGGAATGTTGGCAATAACAACAGGAAAACTCCCCCTCCTTTTCTCCAGTTAATCCTGCAGCAAAACCAATTATAAGAAGTGGAGACTGAAAAAATTGGTAAGCGGTAATAGTCTGAGTGTATACAATAAGAAGTGGACCCAATGACAAGGAAGCACTCCAAGAACCCTTGTGGAAAAATATGTCCAGGATTTTTCCCAGGTAATTTATTCTCTTATCCCTTTGTAATTTCTCATTTATTCTTCTCCTTCAGAGAAGATATTGTACTGCTTACACTCTTATTTTTTCATTTGATGATTTATTTTTTTCATGATTTAATATTTTGTGATATTTTCCGTTTGTAATATGAGTTATGTTTATAATATGTTATGATTTGATTTTCAGTAAAATTTTCCTCCTGTTCTTCAATAAGTAACATGGTATTTTTTAATGTCCACATGAACAGAGACCAGAGATGGGCAGAAGTGACCTCATTTTAATATCTCATCCAAAGGATGGCACTTGAACAGTGCAGCGCCCCCTCATACTGCACTACAGTGTTGGTTGGGTATTTAGGCTAACAGAGCAGAGATAACATAGTCAACTATAGTAGTTCTAAAATAGAAAGTTCCACCTCACCAAGTACAGGGCCCTTTTTTCACATCCAAGGCAGACTGCTCTTTTAGACTTAATTCATAGCAATTATATTTATTTTGAAATAGGGCAGGCAGTATTCAGGGTGGCAGGAACTTGTTGAATCAACAACTGCTGGGAATTTCTCTTCAGCTGACTGGTTAGAGCCATTGCCCTTAGGACTTCAAGTCCTGGGCTGGATTCCCTGCAAGGTTTCTTGGTGAATCGGCCTGATGGAGGGGGCTAACATAATAAGCACTTTACAGGATATTGCATCTAAGGGACCCAGATATATCTTTCCAGAGTGGAAGGAACCTGGTGGATGAATTAGTCACCATCTACACACCCCAAGGGAAACTAAGAACAAGCAATTGTCAATGCCGAATGTTGTCGCACTGGCACTGGCTTTGGTAGTGCAGTGCAGAAAACATATTGTTGGCAGGATGTGAAAAATGACAGCTGTACTGTTCATAAGGAGGTGTAAAAAAGTTGTAGTGGTGAAAATGTGGCATGTAAATATTGCAAATTTGTGAAGTTACAAGGGTGCATGGGAAATGTGCAATGCACACTTGTAACACAGTCATTTTATGGATTTTCGGCACCGAATTTTCAACATAGGCATTTTAGCACCTCTGCTCATGTATAGTGTCACTGTCATGTACTCAAACTGTCCCAAAAAGTGATTTCGCACAGCGACCATGCTATTCTGTGCCGGATGTGCGAAACACATTTCAGGCAGGATATGTAAAATGACAGCTGTACTGTTCATCAAGAGGTGTGAAAATGCCAATGGTGAAAATCCAGAGTGAAAATATTATAAATGCTATTATCGTTATGAGCGCAAGGCAAACTGCGCAACGACGTCAGAACACAGTCATTTTATGGAGAGTCGTCACCAAATTTCAACATAGGTATTTTAGACCTTCGCTCAAGAACAGTGTCACTGACATTTTTGTAATCTGCCTCGAACAATGATTTCCCACAGCGCATCGCTGTATTGTGCGCCAGAAGTGCGGAAACACATTTTGGCCAGGATATGAAAAATGACAGCTGTACTGTTCACAAGGAGGTATAGAAAATGACAATGTTGAAAATCTGGATGAAAATATTGCAAATTTATGGGTTACGAGCTTGCATAGCAACCGCGCAATGCACATCAGAAACAGCCATTTTTGATTTTTCCACCAAATGTCAACATTGGCTTTTTGAGAGCCCACCTCATGAACACTACAACTGTCCTTATGTTAATCAGTCCCAAAAGGTGATTCCGCGCAGTGACTGCGAAATCACCTTTCAGGACCGATTAACGTCATAACAGTGACAGAATTCATAAGGAGGGGTCCCAAAAACCCCATGTTGAAAATTTGGTGCAAAAATTCCAAAAAATGCCCAAGATATGCATCAAAGTTGAAAAAACCCTATTTATTCCATAATACAGCTTACCGGCATTTCCTCAGTTCGCGGTTGGCTTTGAAGAGTGCAGATGTGTTCCCAGTCCACCGAGATCGTCGCGCCGAGCTCAGAGGTAAGTATGGGGTAGGGGTGTGTGGGGAGGCAGGGTGCACAGTGGGTGGGTGCGGGTGGTGGGTAGGGAGACAATGAGGGACCGCTTTCTGTTTACAGGTGGTAAAAAACATCACGGATGGTTTTCTTTTACAGGTGGCTTCTGTTTTGGTGGGTACAGTAGCTGACGTGGGATTGGCACCTCCATCGGCACAGAGGAAGGGGGCACATTAAAGTGGGAAGGGGGGATGGATGCCGATGAGGATTGGGCACCCTCATTGGCAAACAACAAAAGCGAAGTCGCATGAGCCAAGGGGGATTGGGCACCCCCTTGGCAAGCAGAAAAGGAGGGGGAACACATTCTGCCGACAGGGAGTGGGCTCCCCCGTTGGCACATACTTGAGGGGCAGGGTAAGCTGATTGGGGGGATTGGGCACCCCTGAAGTTGGCAGTTTAGCAGCCACTGTGCCACCATGTTTGTAGCTGGCGAAGCACCTAGGAAGGGTCCGCTGCGTGTGACGAGCTTTGCTCGCATTGCAGCAGAACTTTCCTTAGATGTGCTCACCACATTAGTGTGCATGGTGTGGCGCCGGCATGCAGGCTGATTGGGGAATGAGGGATGCACCTACTGGTGCATGCCCTCCATTTGCCCAACAGTGACTGCACCTCCAAATCTGCACTACCACAAGATGTTGGCTGCGCAAGCACACCAATATAAAAACAGGGTTGCTAGAAAAGGGACATATCACTGTGGATGCTGTTCAGTATGTGACCACATCAAGGAGGATGATTTGTTCACTCAGCCAGTGACAGGAGTGGCATACAAGGTAAATTACTTCATTTCTTGTAATATAGAAGCTGTAGTATATGTGGTAGTATGCAACTGCCAAAGTTTTTATGTGGGTAAGAGGATAAGGAAAGTCAGAATATGTAGTAAAGAAAACTGAAAATGCATTATCTGCCCACATTGTTGCAAATGGAATGGGACCCAAATTCAAGTTTTTAGGACTCGGAAAGGTTTCCATGACTGTGTGAGGTGTAGACTTGACAATAAACTGCTATGCAGGGAAACCTTTGGCAGTATAAACTGAAAGCCCTTATCCCACGATGTTTAAATGATTGTTTTCAATTGGCTCCGTTTCTTAAGTAAACAGTGTGGGCTCATAATATAGATCCAGTTCAGTGCCAAATATTAGCAGCAATTAGTTTTTTATGGTGGTTTATCTATTTAAAGTAAAGTTGCAAGATTACATACCGGGCTGGGGCAGTGATAGCCCTTCTGTGCCAAGATTAAAAATTTTACTATGCTTGGTAAGGTTTTGGAAAGATTGTAACTCTGGCTGAGCTGCCAGTTAGCTGATTTCCTTCCCACTTTCCTAGTCTGTTCGTCACCCTCGCGCTCTTCCGCATCGCGACGCTTAGCCAGAGAGAGCTATGACAGGTATATACTTATTATCATTCATTATTTTAGACAGGTTAGAAAGCCACCGAATTAATAGGAACCTTATTAGTCGAGCGGTGGCTTTCATTTTTCCTAATATGCAGTCTAAAGTGTGCAAAATTGTTCGGAAAAGTAGCCCCATATACTTGTATGCTGCGTGTCCCCGTGCTTTCCCTGGCTAAACATCACGATACAGAGGAGCACGGGGGAGGAGCGGGCAGGCTAGGAAGTGGGAAGGGATTGGCTGGCTGGCATCTCAGCCAGAGTTACGATCCCTTCCAAAACCTTACAGAGCATAGTAAAATTTTTACTCTTGGCACAAAAGCACTATTGCTGCCCCAGGGTACCGGGCTGTGAAGCCCAAAGTCTTAGTAAGGTGAACTTACACCTTTACTTTAAATGTTAATAGGACTATAAACTATAATGATCTAAGCTGAGAATTGTAAAGTATGGTTTTATCAATTCAGACCTTATTTTTTATTTCCCTCCTTCTTCCCCCTTCCCACTAACTCACCCATATGTGTTTTGACCGTCCCCATCCCCCCCCCTTCTTTTTCCCTCCATTCCACCTTTCATGGGGGGCCCTATTGGTATTGGGGCTCTGCATATTATGCTTATCAGGTTTTTAAAAAATGCACACATCATTATCAGTACTTGTAATGGTTATAAGTATATATGCAGCATTGTACTTTTGAGACATTGTCAGTTTAGGAATATTTACATACATATCTGATGCTGGAAATATTGTGTGTACATGTAGAGAGTTGTCTTGAAAAAGTGTTAGTGCAACATGAAACGTTGACTCTCGTTTGTGGGACTGCTACCAGGTGTGTTTTTAGATGTTTGCTAATAAAGCATTTATCTACTCCAAGGTCTTGGGGACTTTGTTTTTGCAACTCAGGAAGAGATGTCGACTACATGTTGGTGTGCCTGAAGGGCTAATATTCTAAACATTTTTAGGAAATGAGTGTTTACCATGGTAGCAGTCAAGAATTGTCATGAATCCAGAAAAGAGAGGTTCTTTTCCTGCTCTGGCTTCACACACATCTAAGCTGCCATAAATTATGCCTTTCTATGATGCTTTTTTTGATTCAAGTCCTGTCGAGTGGTACCCCAACCCCCCCCCACACACACAGCTCTGTCACCAACCTTCTCACGGACTCACAGGTTAACCACCACTTACTGAGGACCACAATGTGTTGGGTGGCCAGCCATGTCTGTCGTCTCATTTCTTTTGTTGACTGGGTAAGTGCACTAGACAAATTCTGCCTATTTTCAGGCATGACCTGGGGGAGGGGGATACAGATGAATACCAACTGACCTTGCACCAATGGGGAGAAATATAAGAGCCTGTAGGGGGTGCTGATTTGGATGGCTGGCTTTTCCTCTGGTCTCCTGGTTGTCTCCCAAGGGTAGTGCTAGAATGACAAGGCCGCTCATGCACATGTTGGCAAGCATGCATGATGGACATCCAGTAGTGACTCATCCCCATTATGGTGCCCCCTACCTGTACGCTGACTAGTTTCCACTAGCTGGCAATCAAGCTTTGGGAGAAGAATCTCCCCCTTCCCAAGGAAGGAGAGAAGTCATTGGGACCCTCAGTGCTTCCTCCCTAGGCCAGCCCCGATAGCCCACACTCTTCTCTGAACATGGGTCACTAGCATAGCATGCAGTAGTTCTGCTGCTGTGCTAGTGGGCCAGATGCCATAAAGGATTAATTATTAGAACATGCATTCTTATTGGCCAGATCTGCCCCTCACCCGACTACCAGATATTTTCCACTTTGAAAGATGTGCTATATCCAAAGACCCCCAATAGCAAGCCATCCACATAAAGTTCTACCATAAAACAGTACATCAAGCCAGCCCAGGCACTGAGGGTTGAGGCACTGGATGCCACATCTCGCACTACACAGGTGACCAGGGTCTCGGAACGACTCCCCAGGTCCTGGGTGCCGCATGGGGCAGGTGTGAGCAGGATTGAGCAATGGCTCTCCTCTCTCGGGAAGGGAGGTCACCCACCCATAGTCCCACCATCACCAGATGGAGGTCTGGTGATAGACGTAGGCAGTACCAGAGCGATCGGTAGGATGGGGTGTCCCGTAGGGCATGCGTACATGTGCCTCCAAATAACAGGGACGCATGGAGTGGACGGGGTGAAACCACAAAAGCTCCATAAAAAAAATAAATAAATAAACAGTACATCAATAAGCTTGGTACTAAATGCTTTACTTCTGCAAAGGCAAAAGTGTAGCTGTTTAAACTCTAAGTATTTAATCTGTTCAGTATTATTAATTATTAAATGGGTTTGAAAAATCATGAAGTCTGATTGGAGAAAGGGTGGAGGATGACCGGAAAAGGCTGAGATACTGAATACTGGCAAGGTTGGAGGAATGGTCAGAAGTGTGGCAGCTTGGATTCAATGCAAAGAAGTGCAAAATAATGCACCTGGGAAACAAAACCCAGGGAAGATTGCAAAATGGGGGGTTGTAACAACAAAATGGAAAGGGCCTGGGAGTAATCATATCAGATGACCTTAAGGTTAGCGAGTAATGTGAGATGGCAGTAGGGAGGGCTGGGGGGATACTGGGATGTATAGGGAGAGGCATCACCAGCAGAAAACAGGAAGTTGTCATCCCTCTGTACAGACAGTTGGTGAGACCCCATCTGGAGTACTGCGTCCAGTTCTGGAGACCCCATCTCTGCAAGGACACAGACAGGATAGAGGCAGTCGGGAGGAAGGCAACTAAAATGATGCAGGATCTGCAAGAGAAGCCATATGAGGAAAGACTAAAGGAGCTTAATATGTATACCCTTGAGGAAAGGAGGGAGATGGGGGACATGATAGAAACTTTTAAGTACCTCAGTGGAATCAACAAAGTCCAAGAGGTTAGCATCTTTCAGAAAAAGAGATGTGCAAGAACAAGGGGACACAATTTGAAGACAGAGGGTTGTGGTTCAGGGGCAATGTGAGGAAGTATTTTTTCACAGAGAGGGTGGTGGACACATGGAACAGCCCTCCTGAGGAGGTTGTGGGGTCTAAAACTGTGGGAGAATTCAAGAATGCATGGGACAGACATAAGGCAATTTTTGTGGGGGATAGGAAGAAATAAGCTGCTGGTTAACTAGGATCTGAAGCTTATCCTGTAGGTAGGGAAATGGGCAGACGAGGTGGGCCAAGTGGTCCTTATCTGCCATCAAAGTCTATGTTTCTATGTTTCTTAAGTACTTTTGCTCAGTATTCACCAGGGAAGGGGAGGGTGTGGGACTGAGATTCAGTAAGAGAGGTATTCTGGGGAGGGAGGCAGACACTAGCCCATTCACGGTGGAAAGAGTCCTAGAAGAACTCTGGAAAATAAAAGCAGATAAGGCAGTGGGACCAGATGGGATCCACCCCAGAGTACTAAAGGAACTCAAGGAAGTGCTGGTGGAACCATTGGCTGCCCTTTTCAATACAGGAGAGATACCTGAGGACTGGAGGAGGGCAGTTGTGGTCCCTCTCCACAAGAGTGGAAGCAGAGAGGAGGCAGGCAATTATAGGCCTGTAAGCCTGACCTCAGCAGTGGGGAAACTAATGGAGTCCTTACTTAAGAGAGAATTGTGAAGTTTCTGGAGGATATTAGGACACAGGATTCAAGGCAGTATGGATTCTCAGAGGAAGGTCCTGTCAGACAAATCCTATAGATTTCTTTGACTACGAGCCATGGTGGTAGATCAGGGAGGGGCAGTGGATGTAGCCTACCTGGATTTCCACAAGGCGTTCAACACCGTCCCACACAGGAGATTGCTAAATAAATTGGGGAGCCTGGGAGTGGGTCCTATGATAGTAAAGCGAGTTGGGAACTGGCTAAGGGACAGGACTCTGAGGGTGGTGGTAAATGGCATGAAATCTGAGTAGAGGGAGGTGACCAGCGGGGTGCCACAGTGGTCGGTGCTGGGGTCAGTCCTATTCAATGTCTTAATTAGTGACATTGCAGAACATCTGCAGGGAATGGTGTACCTTTTTGCAGATGACATCAAGATCTGCAGCAGAGAGGACACACTGGAGGGGGTGGAAAAAATGAGAAATGACCTGAGCCTATTAGAGGAGTGTTCCGGTGTCTGGCAGTTGAGTTTCAATGCTAAAAAGTGCAAGATCATGCACCTTGGTCAAAGGAATCCAAGGGAGGAGTACAGGATGGGTGGGGAAATTCTAGCCACCACAAGTCAGGAAAGAGAACCTGGGGTTAATACATCTGATGACCTGAAAGTGACCAAACAGTGTGAAAAAGTGGCACGGAGAGCAATCAGAATGTTGGGGTGCATAGGGAGGGACATACCAAGCAGGAGGAAAGATGTGGTGATACCACTGTATAGATCACTGGTGAGGCCTCAGCTGGAGTACTATGTTCAGTTCTGGAGACCACATCTCTGGAAGGACATTGACAAAATAGAGGCAGTCCAGAGAAGGGCAATGAAGATGGTACATGGACTGCACCAGAAGCCCTACGAGGAAAAACTTAAGGACCTTAATATCTATTCACTGGAGGAAAGAAGGGAGAGGGGAGATGTGATAGAAACTTTCAAGTACCTTAGGGGAATAAACAGGGTACAGGCGGAAAGCATATTTCAGAGAAAACTCTGCAAAAGAACAAGGGGGCATGATATGAGTCTGAAAGGTGGAAGGCTCAGAGGTAATGTTAAGAAGTACTTTTTCACTGAGAAGGTGGTGGAGCCGTGGAACAGCCTTCCAGCAGAAGTGGTGGGTGCGAAAACAATACGGGGGTTCAGGAGTGCATGGGATAGACACAAGGGTATCTTGGAGATGTGCAGAGCAAGAGAGCCACAGATCACATAGGATCTGGGGCTGCAGTAGTGAGTAGGAAATGGGCAGACTAGGTGGACTGTATGGTCCTTATCTGCCAACAGATTCTAAGTTTCTATGTTTCTGATTGGCTGATTGCCATCTTTCCCATGATGTTATTTCAGTCCACCGGTACTGGATAAAGATCAACAGCCTCTTTAAAATAAAATCAGTACTAACCACACATCCCTGCTGCCAACTTTACTTACTTAAACCTTCAACTTGGTCTCTAAAAATAAACTGCCTTAATGCAGCAGTGCAACAAATTTGGCAAAAAATTTGACCCTACCTTTTTTCACTATTAACATTTCAGGCAGCATCCGGTTTTATTTGATGGTACAGTTTTTTTAATTCCACCATACTTTGTGTATGTTACAAATGTTTTATTTTTTTTCTCAAGAAAAAAAGATGGCCACCAGACCCGACTACTGCAACACTCTTTTCCTCCATCTAAATAAAGGGGTCCTGTGTCACCTACAGCTAGTGCAGAAGTTACACTGTGGCTTGGTTGCTGACGGGCCTTCCAAGGTCCTGTCGGGTGACACTGGACCTGCATAATCTACACTGGCTGCCAATGAGGAGTAGAATCACCTACGAGGCTACTTTATTGACCTGCCCTGAGGAACTCTCTCCTAAGATCTTTGAGGGAGGTCCCCTCATTGGAGGCCTTCAAGAGGAGCCTGAAGGCACACCTGTTTCGGGAGGCCTTTGGATCGTAGCTAAGGATTCCTTGCATCGGCTGTGGATTTGATTGGTTTTAGATTGGACACATCACTATTTAACTATTTTATTAATTTATATTTTTGTTCTAAAAGATGCACAAAATAGGTGATTTGATACCTTCTATTGGACCAACAAAAGATTCGAGAATGTTCTTAAACTTTTGATTACACCAAATCCTTCATCATTGTTTGTCTTGTGTTGATATTTTTGTTCTATTTATTTTAGGTAGTGATGTAATGCGTTTGTTTTTTGAAATTATTTTATATTGTACAGTACTGTCCTGACTTTGTACAGTGCCCTGAGCCACAGGGAATAGGTGCTCAACAAGTAAAGGTTTAATTACTGACTTACTTATTTACCACATTTTGCATAAAAATGCATTAGACCCAATAAGGGTTAGAAACAAGAAAGTAAAAAGTCTGATGATGCACGCATAGGAGGTACCTAGACAGGTATTCTAATATTTTTATTAGTTGTAGCTGAAACTAACTTTTCTGAAAAACATTTTTATTGCACTGCTCTTTAAATTAAAAAATGAGTTAAATGTAATTTGTCCTCATAATCCTCTTACACTCGTGATACATATATTTTAAAATGAAGTGCCACAGTACTTACAGTTTTAATTTCTGATGTTTCTTTACAGACCACAAAAGGTCCCCTCCAATTCTTACCTGCTTACCAGGGAGATCTCTGCTGTTTAACCTGCTACAGATACAAAGAATCCCTGGTTCCATCTGAGGTCCTCTGTTGTGTGATTTGGGGGGGGGGGCAGATTCTGCCAATAGAACTGAGCAGAGATTTGAATTCATATATTCCATCCATAGTAAAATTCCATTCCATCTATTGACAGTAGAAAAGATCGACCAAAAAGGAGGGGAAAGGAAGGAAATAATATAAGGAAGAGGAGGAGGAAAGGTGAGGAAACAGGTAAATGGGGGTGAGTTTAAGAAAATGGAAGATTTAAGGGCTAATCTGAAAACATGCACTTAGCAGTACGTTATATATAAAACTGAGATGGCATGCTAAATGCTGGGATGTGCTGGGATTATTAAAATGCTTAAAATTATTTTATTTTTGTGTATTTGTTTACCCCAAAAACATTTTTCTAGACCCATTTTATAATCTCAATAAGACATTCCAGGGTGCACTTTGTGTTGAGATAATGGCACTTCTCACGTGGTTGAAGACACTTGGCAGTGTCTCATGCCTCACAACACACCTGACGTGTACCATTATCCCACCACAATGCACACCCTGTCATGACTTATTGCTTAATTATGAAATTTGTACAAAAAATACAGAAACCTGATTGACTGAGGAGCTCAGAACTCAGTGCTGATATCCTAGCACACCAGTACTGAAAAAAGTTCTGCGACCTCACTGACCTGTTTACATTAAGCAGGCACACCAGTATCAATACACCTCAATTAATTTACTTTATTTTAAAAACAAATGTAGCATCGGCCATCTATTGGTCAAACAGCAAAACTTGATTTGCTAAATTGGACTTCTTTTTTCTTTTTCTCATTTTGTACCTTTTTTCACGTTTACTTATTTAAATAAAACAATATATATTTTAATTTTTTTAGCTAATCCTAATTAACCTATTTCATAATCACAATAAGACACTCCAAGGTGTTCTTTGTTCTTGCATAACAGCGCTTCTCAGCATCATGCTTCAACCCAACCAAGGTGTGCCATTATTATCCCAGCACAATAACCCCAAATCTACTTGCACTCTGGAAGACCTATCCCAGTTGCTGATACAAGAAACAGTGGGATGCATCACAAGGGGCAGATAGCATAAAATGCCATAGTCTGTGATATACTAATTTCCACTTAGTGTTTTGGACACATTTTCATATAAAAAGTCACCATAGTCAAAAAGTGGGATGATGGTAGCATGAACTAGGCTGATTCGCACATCTTGAGTCACATTGTGTTTGTGCCTTAGCATGCAACCTAATTTTGGCCCAATCTTATTAGTCAGTCTACTTAAATACTTCTCTCAATTTAGGCTTGCATTGTAATAGAAAGGCTGATGCATTGTAAACGCTAAGGCCTGTGGTTCAGTGGGGCAGCCCACAAGGGGCTCCTCCCACAAAAATCACTATATAAACCCTCCAACCAGCCCTCTGGGCCAGTCACATCATTTTCATGTCCTCCTGCTGTCTGTAGACCTGGCAGTCTTGCTTTGTTTTGCTTGTGGGGCTCTTTGCTGCATACCCACTACCCCTTATATCCATGCCAGCCTGCTTTCTTTCTAATTGCCCTGCCTAGTTTCATGGTGCATGGTCATGCTGTTCATTCTGATCAGGTGGGTCCCCTTGACTTCTGCCACTGCTTCCATAGGATTCCTCAAACCACAACCTCCTCCACCTGGACAGTATCCACTGCCCCCATCAGTGGAGCAGTCTTCCACTTGCATCCCTCTATCTCTCACAGCAGTAGTTTCTGTGTATCCAACTAAGCAGTTCCACTTCCATACTGCGTACCATTTCCTTTATTATCTACAACTCGCAGCACCTGTGGGCAACCACAATTCACGTTCAGTTGAACTTGCTTCCATCTGAATGGAAGTCCATTTCACCACTGCCCCAATGCTGCTTCTTGTGGCAGGAGTGGCGAACATCTGGAGGCATCTACTGGAGCCATCAGCAGGAACTAAGATACCTGCCATTTTAATGTTATAATGCATCCATGCTCTTAAGGCGGCGCTAACCATTTAAGCTTCATCCTAGTATAACAATGCAATTGCCACTGAACTGCTTGGTGGCTTTCATGTCTACTACAGTGGTTCAGGCTGTGGTTTTAATGTCCACAACTGCTGCAGTCCTAAATACAGGCCCCTAGGCTAGCTCATGCTGCACCCTTTAGCCACTGTTCTCCTGAGCCATGGTAGTGACTACTTTGTGTCCCAGTGCTTCTACCTAAACAACCATCCTCGATCCTTATCCTTCTCATGCATTCATCAGGCTATGCCTCAAACATCTATATTACTCAATACTTTCATCCATAACTATAGCATTGAGCATATACCCTTGGATTCCAAGGCTCAGACCACTCAATATGAAACTTGTCCCTACCACTCATACATCACACACACACACAAGGTAAAAGGCAAAGGCAAAGGAATATGTATTTCTATGTGCCCTGAGGCTCAGGGGCATTGTACAGGAAACATAAACACAGAAACTGGCAGGCGGAGATAAGGACCTCTTGGTCCATCTAGTCTGCCCATTTTCCCTACCTACTGCATATACCACAGGCCATAATTGATCGCTAGGGTTCCCTTATGTCTATCCCATGCATTCTTTAATTCCTCTACCATTTTTCACCCCTACCACCTCTGCAGGGAGTCTGTTCCATGCCTACACCACCCTTTCTTTGAAAAAAATATTTCCTCACATTACCCCTGCGTCTACCTCCCTCCAGCCTCATAGCATGACTCCTTGTTCTTGAACATCTTTTTTTCTGGAAGATGCTACCCTCATTTACTTTATTTATACTCTTGAGGTATCTGAAAGTCTCTAACATATCCCCCCCTCTCTCTCCTTGCTTCCAGGGAATACACATTGACGTCATTAAGTCTTTCCTCATATGACTTCTGGTGCAGTCCTTGTACCATTTTTTGGCCTTTCTTTGAACTGCCTTTAGTCTGTCATGTCCTTCTGGAGATGTGGCCTCCAGAACTAGACACAGTACTCAGATGCTGTCTCACCAGTGATCTGTAGTGGCATCACCACCTCCTTTTTCTGCTGGTGATACCTCTCCCTATGCACCCTAGTATCCCACTAGCTTTCCTCACTGCCTTCTCATTGTTTGATTACCTTGAGATCATCGGATGAGATCATCAGATATGATTACACCCAGGTCCTTTCTATTTTGTGGCCATCATACCCCCAATTATATACTCCTCCTTTTGGACTTCGTGCCCTCAAATGCATGATTTTGCACTTCTTTGCATTGAATCTCAGCTGTCACACTCTTAACCACTACTCAAGCTTACTTTGGTCCTTCTCATTTCTCTACCCCAGGATGTCAGCCCTCTTGCAGATCTTAGTGCTGTTTGCAAATAGGCATACCTTCCCTTCCAGCCCTCTGCAATGTCCTTATGCAGACATTGAAGAGGACTACTAGCATTGATCACTGTGGTACCCTTTGGTCCACATCTCTCACTTTGGATTGAACTCCAGTTCAGACATCAGGCACTAGTGATAGTGTGCCATTACAGTGCCAAATTGGGATTTTGCCCACCTATCTTTTTGTGGGGAGGCGGTACCCTCACCCTCTTACTAATTATTCTAACTCTGGGCGGGAAAAACTCGGGGAGGGGGTCTCGAATCCAAAAATTGGTGCTGCTGTGCCCTGGCGCTGTAATACCGGTGTTCTAAATGAGGCAGTATAGCATAGTGGTTAAGGGCACTGAGCTGCAAATCTGGAGACTTGGATTTGAATCCTGTCAGCCCCCACTTGCATACTGTGTGACCTTAAGCAAGTATCTTAACTTCCTTGTTGTCCCAGGTCACACCTGGAAACAAGTTCTGACTTAATGTGCCTTTCTTGGTTAAACAATTTCCCCTTTCCTTTCACTAATGCCGTATAAGGCCGTTCACCACCACTCTCTGTGTTCCATCCCTCAACCAATTTCTAACCCAGTTTACCACTCCCTGGCTGCTCAACTTGTTTACCAGTCTTCTGTGTGTGACTATGTTGAAGGCCTTGCTGAAATCCAGGTAGGACACATCCACTGCGCCTCCCTGATCTATAAAGCAAGATGTATAGCAAGCGCACACATATTTTAGAAATACTTAAATGAATTAGTAGTAAATAAATGTCACAAAATAACTAAAACAATAGGCTTGTTCAAAAAATTTAAATTTTACTGGTCCCTTAAAGGCCTCCACTGAGCAAGCAAAAGGAACATGACTGCCAAAGAATGATGGTACAGCCACACATAAAGTTCTGTCCTCAAAGAGTTTAATCCATGAACAGGGGACCAGGAACAAGTCAGCTTCGGTGAAGCTGAGGGGGCGTCCAGGGGCAAAAGGAGACAGGAGATCTTTTGGGTAGCTAAGACTCAACCCATGTAGGGCCTTGTACACTAACAAGCATATTTTAAAACAGACGCACTGCTAACTAGACAGACAGTATAGGTTGTGCAATACCTTCATGATATGCTGATTCTAAGATGTTTCCGCAATCAACTGAGCTGCCACATTCTGACCCAGCTGCAGGCTATACATTAAGGCCCCAGATAATCCTAGACAGAGAACTTTGCAGCATTCCAGATATGACAAAGGAATGCACTATCATAGCCAGGTGCCAGTCATAACATATAATTTAATCTGGGCTATGCTACAAACATAAAAAAAAAGCCACTATAGAGTACAGCCAACACCTGATGTTCCAGTGTCACCTTACCATCCACAGTGATCCTCTGATTGCTAATCAAACCCACAGTTCCAAGTGTGACATCATTTACAGATGACAGTATGACATCTTTATCCCTGACCCATAGCAGCCTGGTTTAACAATAATCACCTATAATTTACCTGTGTTAAGGATCAGCCAGTTGGAGACCATGCAGCCACTGAGTTCATAAAGACAGCGACATGGCATGGCACTCGCATTAACCCAACCAGGTGAACAACATATGTACAGCTGGGTATCATCAGCATAGCAATGATTCCAAGCCATACCGTCCCATGATCCCACCCCATGGTAACATGAACATGATGAACAATATCGGTGCAAGGATAAAGCCTTAATGTACACCACAGTCAAGCACTGCAGTTCCAGAGATGGAATTACCTGCAGTCACCTGTTGTGTCCTAGCCATAAAGTAGGATTCAAATTAGTGCAAAACCATGCCAGTGAATTATATATAGTGTCTTTGGTGATCCAACAGCATCCATGATCCACCATGTCAAACACAGACAAGAGATCAAGAAGATCCAAGATGAGTTGGAACTCTATCAATCGCAGTGAGGATCATGGAACACCTTGACAAGGATAGTCTTCATGATGTGGCAGGGTCTAAACCCCAATTAAAGAGGCTCATAGATGTCAAATGTTTCCAGGTTAGCTTCCAGCTGAGCTGCCATCACCTTCTCAACCACCCCCCCCCCACAAAAAGGGAAGGTTTGAGACGTGTCTATAATTCATGAGACTGTCGGGGTGCAATGAGGGCCTCTTCAGGAGCAGTCTTACCACAGCCCTATTCAAGGTGATACCACTACTACAAGAAGCACTCAAAAATGTCTGTGTTGATTGAAACCAGGGTTTCCCAGCAGTCAGCAAGCATCAAAGCTGACCCAGTATCCATCATACTGTAGATGGGGTGCATCTCCAAGATCACCTGGAATACCTCCTTATCCAAAACTAAGTGAAACTCTCCCCAGGATGGCGGATCACCTGAGGCCATATGCAACTAGGTACTACCAGCCCATGACAGGCCATATGAGGAGATACTAGCCCGAACAGAGGGCATCTTGTCAAGGAAAAATTAAAAATTCCTCTACAGAAAATAATCTTTCAGATTGTAGACAGAGGGGATCAATCAATCAACCTGTGTACTGTGTGAAACAGTTGAGTCAGACAATTGTTTCTTGTAGCAATCACCCTTGACAGGAACTCTATCTTTTTCAGAGTAATTGCCCCCTAATACTCATTGTAAACAGCCCTCAGAGCCAACTTGTTCTTTAATAATCAGGATCTCTGCCATGTACATCCCAACCTCTGTTCCTCAAACTTTAAAGCTCTCCCACTTCCATGGCAACCCCACAGGTGTGGTTCTCCTGCCTCCTAGCTAGTTGACTGCTTTGTGTCTGTGGTTGTCACCTGGCATGCACTTGTTTCTAAGCAAGTCTTAGATGCCAGTCTCCCTTTGCTCCCAGCTTTCACCTGTTCTTTGCCTTCACCTTTCATTCAATTTTTCCATCCAAAATATCTCCACCAACCTGTCCAAGTAGTCACCCAGTTCTTCTCCTCAAGGCTCACTTTCTTTCCTGTCATCCAGTCATAGGTCCATGCTCTGACTGTCCACATGTTTCATGTTCATGCTTACAACTCTGTACTGAACTACATTCTATCCATTCATGCCCTAATGTGGACTTTATTGACATTCCCAATGCTCCTGTAGGGCTAAAGTTCCACTACAGCAAACACTCAATGTTTCTCATGGACTTCATCATCCATTCCTTGGATTTCTGAAGCTTTTCCCTCAAGGACTTGACTACAACATATATATCTGTGAGCCTTGCACTATGAGGACAGAACTAGGCTTCCAGACCTAAAGCAGCTTTTCTAATCAAGCCTTCTGTTTCTCATTGGGGTCTTCATTACCTTTTTCAGCACTCAGGCTTTTATGCGCTTCCTTCAAGGGAAAGCCCTCATGAGTGTAGATCCTTTGTCACTGGACTTTGTCTCATGGCTCCTTTGATGTTATATTAGTTATTACTTATGCACCAAAAAAGTAGGAAGTCCTCGAGAATGGGGGCTTTTTCTTCACTAGGCTGTGTCCTGTAGCTCCATTGAGAATTGACGTCTCCTACGTGAGATATAAACATACAAACATACAAAGAAGCCAGCAGAAGAAGGCCATTCGATCTATTAAGTCTGCTCATATTATGTCACTGACCTTGAGGTGGAAAGAAAATATTGTCTCAAGACCCTTTTTTTCAAAGCTGCAGGTACTCGGGGCTAGTTAAACCAACCTCCTAAGGTGATATAGCACATATTGATCCTCCTGTTTGATCTACTGTAATAAGAAGTATGCAGATCTGGAAGGATGAAGACCTAAGCCCTGGATTCCCAGAGGTTTCCTCCGCTCTGGGGTCCTCTCCTCTGTGCCAATTGTCACAAAAGTTAAGTACCATTTTCCTCAACTCAGCAGTTCTAAATCCTGCTACACATTCCAAAACCATTATTCTAATGTCCACAGCTTCAAAAGTCCAAGCAGCAATCTGCTACTTTCAGCTTAAGACATCAGAGAGATGGTCAATTGTCGGTCTGGCTGTTTTGAATGGCCATGTTTCCTTTAGCCCAGGTTCTTATACCTGGGCACCTCATACAGGGTAGAAACATGCAATCAAACTGCCAATCAGAATGTTACACAAGCAGCCATATATCTTCATGAGCTGTACCAGTGAATAGAAAGGCTAACGCATTGGGAAGGCTAAGGTCTGGGAGTCATGTGATGCTTCTGGAGGAGTGAGCTGCACACAGGAGGAACTCTGATGAAAATTTGGTTAATAACTTCGCTTTTCTCTATATTCTCTTTAATATCAGCAATAGTAATTTTACCTCTTAATTTGTTTTACCTGTCGGGTGTGCTGATGGTGTCGGAAACAGTTGAAGTCCTCCAGGAATCAGGATCTCTACAACTTGATGACTCTGATGATGAACAATACGCTGTGGTGGGTCTGGAAGCCAAAAGGCCTCAAAGAGGTACATCGCCAATTGAGTCAGCACAGGAGCAATCCACTGGTACTACACAGGAGCAAATGTATGTGGACATCCAAACTATCAAGACTGCACTTTTCTCCCATATCTTGTAGTTTCGAGATTGGAAATCCACATTGTCAGGCCTAGTGGTCCAGGTCACAGACTCCGAAGTGAGGATCTCCTTGGCAAGAGATTGGATTAACAAAGTGGAACCAGAGATTGCGAATTTGAAGCGGTCAGTTAAAAAAACTAGAGGATAAAATAGACGATCTGGAGGGATGCTCCAGAAGGAACAATTTAGTTCTCCTGGGACTCCCTGAGGGTAAAGAAGGCTCGAATACAATTTTATTTCTACAAAAGCTCTGTGTCCGTATGACTCGTCCCTCACCCAATGGTCCAGAATACATAAGTGAGAGAGCCCATCGCTCCATCAGGCCAAAACCTGCTCTGGATCAGCCTCCTCATCCTATTATACTTAAAGCATTAAACTAGTTAGACTGGGACTATTTACTGAAAGCAGCAAGAGGCAAGGAAAGAATTGAATGGGAAGGGAAAAAGTTACGCTTGGTCCCAGACCTTACTTTCAAGGTTCGTCAAGAAAGAGCAACATTTCAGCCAATCAAGACCAAGCTTTGGGCCATCAAGATCAAGCACTGGCTGCTGTGACCTCCGCTGGAAGTATCCCTGTCATCAGGAACACGGCATTATGACTCAGCCCCCCAAGGCAGCGCCGACCTGGCAAAGAATTTACTGGACCTCTTTGAAAAGGAGGTTGAACCTGAAGCAACATGGAGATTCTGTTGTTTTGACTACATGATTCCAGGGTATAATTATTACTTTAATTTTAGTGCTCTGTTTTGGTGAACCTACACTATGTAAGTTTGTTTTTATTATTATTAGATCTGTTTACTGACTCTGAAAATTTGACATGCAGGCTAAGTAAGTTCCTGAAGGATTTAGGGTCCTATGAAGCCTGGTCCAGGACAAAGGCTGGTGAGTGTGGACTAATAAATTATAGCTGTGACTGCCCTTCTGTCCTTTACTTTTGCTACCTGCTCCTCTTCTGGGCAATTTATTTAAGGTTTTTCCCTGTCAGGTGTATCGGAAGGGGTAAGATGGAATCAAGCAATAGTCTGGAATGTCCATTTCCAGACATTTCTATGGACACTGGGCAATGTTCATGCACAAGCTCAAGCCCTGCTCTGCGTCATTCATGGATTTGGGCTGGCTTCTCCAGTACAACAGCAATATCGAGAAGGAAGATGGGTGGTATCTTTTAATTTCTACCTCCTTCACTTAAACAACTTCTGCCGAAGATTACCTAGACTCGAAACAGGTTCAGTTGTTCTGGTACAGCTACATTTGTTTCGCTCTGGTCAGCTAAATACTGTAAGCCTGTTGGAGGTACCTTCAAAGCAGATCTCTAATGTATCATTTAATGGCAGAGTTTAACTCTAATGACTGAGGCTTCTGTTAGGAAAGGAGCCATTTATTCCATATATCTGTTCAAACTTTTGATATTAATACAGTGCTCCATCTTTGGAGTGATGTTAAATTTGATTATTCATGAGCTCCCCAATATTGCTTTCATGATTTGATTATATGTTAATGGTGGGATCTGCTGTATTATACCTATGTTTTCCTTTGTGAGCAGACTTCTAATACACCATTTATAGTATGTTATTGTGTTTTGGATTAAGCTGTCAATGGATAGATGTTTATGATAGTATTTACTGTAAGTCCATTTTGTAAGAAAACTATTGTTGTTATCTTATTCAGCACATATCTTTGCTTGGTGCATAGCCATAAAGATTGGGAGTTATTGCTGGAGTATTAGAGTCAGAAGTACCTACAAACCAATAGATGAGCCCTATTTTATGTTGGCGTGCTTTTAGCCAGCATCTTCTTGATGAGTGCAGATTTGGAAGTGCAGTCACTGTTGGCGAATGCAGGGCATGCATCTAGGCGCGTCCTCATTCCCCAATCAGCCTAATGTGGCGATGGGATAAAATGAAAGGTCTGCTGCAATGCGAGCTAAGCTCATCATACGCAGGACCTCCCAACGTCTTTCCCTGCTGGTGAAAAAAGAAAATTAACATGGTGACATACTGTCAGCCAGTTTGGGTGCCCAATCGCCCTGTCAGCACACGCTGGCCCAATGTATATGCTAATGGGGAACCCACCCCTGCTGGCATAATGCATTCCTTCCATTTGTTATGTGCTGAGGTGGGTCCCAATCCCCTAGTCTTGCCCCCGCTTTTGTTGTGTGCGGCGGGGTGCCCAATCCCCATCGGCTATAGCATCCCCCAGAAAACACTTAGGTGGCACGTGTGGAATCACCTTTCAGGACCGATTAATGAAAGGACAATGCCACTGTTCATGAGGGTGGCTTTCAAAAAGCCTATGTTGCAAATTTGGTGGGAAAAATTTAAAAAAATGGCTGTTTTATGAGCGTGCTTTTCACTGTTTCCATGCACACTTGTAACTTCATGAATTTGAAATATTTTCACTCCAGATTTTCAAAACTGGAATTTTTCCACACTTCCTGATGAACAGTACAGCGTCATTTTACATATCCTGGCCAAAATGTGTTTTTGCATGTCCAGCGCAGAATAGCACAGTCACTGTGCAAAATCACTTTTCGGGACAGTTTGAGGAAATTACAGTGACACTGTTCATGAGCAGAGGTCCTAAAATATCTATGTTGAAAATTTGGTGACGAAAGTCCATAAAATGACTGTGTTGTAAGCGTGTGTTGCGCAGTTTCTACGCACCCGTGTAACTTTGCAAAGTTTTAATATTTCCATGCCAGATTTTCAACACTGACGTTTGCTCACACCTCCTTATGCACAGTACAGCTATCATTTTTCACATCCTGCCCAAAATGTGTTTCTGTACCTGTGGCGCACAATGGCGTGGTTGCTGTGGGAAATCAACTTTTGGGACAGATTAACAAAATTGCAGCACCACTGTTCATAAGTAGAGGTCCCAAAATGCCTATGTTACAAATGTGGCTAACAAACTCCCAAAAATAATTGGAGTTCTGAGGCGTGTGTGCGCAGTTTGTATGCATGCTCATTGCTTCACCAATATTTCATATTGTCACTCCAGATTTTCAACATTGCCATTTTTTTACGCCTCCTCATGAGCAATACACACATGCCTATGGTGTTAGGGTTTCCAACTGTAGCACCCCACCTGGTACAGACTGACAGGCATCAGGAGTGTCACTTGGGATCATCGGATGTAATGCTCACGCCATTTCACCCCCCCCACCCTGCAGCTACTGACAGGCATCGTGGTGTGCCTTGCACTGTTCAGCCACAAAGTTCACCCCACACTCCTATACTGCACCCACGTCAGCGTATTTCCTTATAGAATGGGATAAGTATAACGCCCAAAGACCCCAAACCACACCCTGACACTTGTCAGTGTCTACAGGGTAGGGTGAGGTACAATGGCATGAGCGTTATAGCTGATGATACAAAGGCACACCCCAATGCCTGTCACTCTCTACAGGGTGGGGGGTGGGGTTGGTCACTTCAGTACTTCACTGCCATTCCTATTATGCGTCTCTAGCTCCGGCACTGCCAATACCAGTGCAACAACATTCGGCATTGACAAATGCTTGTTTCTATATGGTCCAGACCACATGGACTAGACTTTTTTGATTAAGTAGATGGGAATAAAGGGGGAACATTTGTCTTTTTATGTTCAGGCAAACACTTTCATTTTCATTCTGACTTGAGAGATGTTTTTTTTTCTAGTTGCATACTTCCTGTGTTTATATTCTCTAATGGCTGAGGTATTACAGAGCTTATTTGCAACCTCTGTTTTCGAGAAGTTAGGGAGTTTTAGGGGCAAGGTAGTCTTCACTGTTGCTTTTATCAAAAGATCCAGAGCAATGTATATGTTCCCTGCACCTTTGGTAAAAACTGGAGGACGTTGTGAATTTTAAGCGCTCCTAGCTCTAGCAGTACCTCTCCCTCTTTAGGATTACACCTTGTTATTTTAAATGATTTTGAAATTAATATTTTAGATGTTATGTAAGCTAGACTGGATATCTAGATATTTGGGGAATACAAAATGCGCTTTCTCTATTTTTGGTGGAGGCTGCTTCTAAGTCCTTGGCACCATGGCCTTATCATTTAGGAGTTGGCTATTGGCCCTTGTGGTAAGAAGGGGTGCACAGAGGATGGTCTGGCAGAGGGTTTGGGGAGGTTTAGGTAAAGCTGGGTGGGGGGATTTTGCAGGGGGGGTGGAAGTTTATATGACACCAGGGGGACAGTGGGCCATTAATCAGGACTCAACTTTAAAGATATTTAACAGTGCGTTTCTACTATGGGGAGCTGCCATGTCATTTTATGGAACATTAAAGGTGGGAGGGAGAATTTCAAAAAGTATAGTATTTTAAGACATTTGAGCCGTTATCATCCGCACATTGTTATGTTGCAGGAGACACATATTTCAATGGATCAGGTAGACAAGTTAAATAAGCTATGGGTAGGGCAGGTCTATGGGGCTGGGTCAATTGCCAGATTGGGGGGGTTGGGGATATTAATCCATAAGCCTGTCCCTTTCAG
This sequence comes from Neoceratodus forsteri, assembly GCA_016271365.2. NCBI lineage: Eukaryota > Metazoa > Chordata > Ceratodontiformes > Ceratodontidae > Neoceratodus > Neoceratodus forsteri. The sequence goes on from CM057455.1 coordinate 1,423,909,220, forward strand.
GGAAATTAAAGTATGGAGGGATCCAGAAGGCAGTTATGTCTTAGTACACGGTCAATTAGCCAATTTCAAGGTAATCCTTGGCTCGGCATATGGTCCCTACATTGATACTCCTGATGTGTGGCATCCAGCTCAACCTCAGTGCCACCGGGCAGGCTTATGTGTAATTCTAAATGTTGTACATACTTTAGGACAACCAGTGATTTTATGTTTTAGTACTGATGCTGCAGCTGAAGAGACCTATGCGTACTGTTGTACTTTGGATATTCTGTGCTATATAGAATAATTGAAGGGATACAGATAGAATCAATGGTGTAACAGTAAAGAACTTTAGAACTACTGTTATTAACCTAATAAGGGTTCCAAATCTGGGAAATATTAAAAGGACTACCATAAATGATAAAATGAAGCAGGTTCTTGGAAGACTAGCAGGATTGCGTAAAGGAGCTTCAGTGGAGTGTTTGCCATGATACCTTTGCTGGAATCCACTCACAAGTGCTACTTGAGGTATGAATAGGAAGCAATGGTTTAGACCTCTTGGTGGCTAATGGGTCTGAAAGTGGGCCAAAATGCCTGGACATGTGGAAGCTGGCACAATCCATAGGCCCCCATATTTAGTGCCTAACACGGGGCTGGTATAAAATACATGCCATAAATGGTGACATTAGGAGCACATAGCAGCATATGCTGCATGGAGCCCTTTGAATTTTCACAAGTAATGGCAGACTTCCCAGCAACATAGAAACATAGACTTTGATGGCAGATAAGGACAGCTTGGCCCACCTAGTCTGCCCAATTCCCTACCTATTGCATAAGCTGCAGACCCTAGTTAACCAACCAACATACAGTAGGTTGCTTCATTTTGGGGCAAGTGACTATGGCTTCTGCTGCACTTGTCTGGGGTGAACTAGCTGTATGAGTTGACCCTAGGCGTGATTTCATGGTTTTATACAGAGGCTCAATTTAAACCCCATGTGAGGAATAGGGTTGGATCAATGTACAGGGAAATGTTTGGCAACCATAGCTGGATGCACCTTAGGAGAGACCAGTTAGCTCTTTCTTTAAAACCTTTTTTTGTTTTATCGTATAAGGTTTTTTATTAAGTTTTTCTTAGTGCATTGCACAGTAAGTAATACAGCTGGATAGGCATACAAAGTCATACATAGTCAAGAACAAAAGTAAACATGTCTGATGTAGGATTGCGACATTTCCTAATTTCTACATTATTCCAGTCACAAGGAAGAACACTATAGATAGGACAATCAATCATAAAGGAGGATTTGCAGGTGGCACAGGAGCTTGCAAAATCAGATTGTAAGTACAGTCCCCATTTAGACTGGTAATGATGCATATTGTTCCCTGAAGGTAGGATAATCTTTCAAGAGGGATAGATGAGCTAGGGCTGCATGCCATGCTTCTGAGTAGGGAGTGTGGATTGGCATCAGTACATCAGAAGAAGGTGTTTTGCCTCTGAAAGTTCTAAGAGGGCCCAGTCTCGGAGAGGCTTGGGTATGCCGGTCAAGGAGGTTGTGTCACCCAGGAGCAACTTGGAATCAATGAGGGCAATCGGGGCTTTCAACACCTTGGAAAGGTCAGCGGCCACCATGTTCCAAAATGTGGACAGGTGGGGGCAGGACCATAGGATATGCATGAGGTGGGCATCGGTTTGTGAACACCTCCAGTATTGGTTGTGACTGAGCAAGCCTCATGCATGAAGGGCCACTGGGGTGCAATACTATAGTAGTAAAGTTCTGAGCTGAAGGAAATGACTTTTTGTGTCTCTGAGACACAATGAGTACCCTTAAGGTAGGAATTTCACTGTTCTTCAGAAATGGGAGAATCTAACTGCTCAGCCCATTTCAGTGTACAGGATAGGGCGGCATTTGGTTGGGAGTCCCTCCAGGTGTTGTGAAACGACCCATAAGGCCTTTCGAGATGGATTGGATATGGAGAGTAGTTAACCAGTGCCAAGGTGTGGTGTCCAGACACCTAGTAAGGAGAGGTTGTATGGCACTATGAATCTGGAGGTATCGCCAGAAGTCTTTATGCAGCAGGGAGAATTTAGTTTGCAGCTGAGCAAAGGATAACAAAGAGATGGTGCCAGGTGAGGAAAGGTCCTGAATTGTCTGGATACCACACTTTCGTCATGGGGGCCAATATACCGGGGACCCATCAATTTGAATAAGGGGATTACTCCACAGTGGGGCCCTCCCCCTCCCAGGCCACCCTTAAATACACTTAAGCTCCTCCTTCCCCTACTCCATCCTGCCCCATTGGTTCCCAGTACTAGTGCTCTGAGCTTAAAGATTTCTGTCTCTCCACCCCCTTTGTTGATCTTTCTTGATCCTACCCTCCCCTTAAAGGCATCCTCACTATAAGACACTTTCTCCTTAAAGCCCTGCTCTCTATTTCCCTGGTTGTGGTTTTACAGCTCTAGATAGTACTGTTTCATTAGCTATTGTAATAAATACAAGAGATGGCTTCTTCAGCCCCCCTTCTCCTCATTGGCTACATCCTCCTTATGACAGTGGAGACAATTTTGGACCCCAGAAAAGACTCATCCTTCCCAAATACTCCTATAGGACTGGAAATAAGCCCAGTGGTGTCTGCCAACCAGTTAACTTCCTCCAAAGGCAGTATTCCTTACACATTTTCAACTCTTCACACCTCCTACTGCCCAACATTCTCTAAGCAGACCCCTCTTACCTCTCTGTTAGGGTAGTATTATCTGCTCTGATCAACTTTGGCTGCCCACCAAAGTCCCGCCCACTGCCCTTGATAGTGTCCAAGGCAAAAACCAAGCAAAGCCATCCTAAGATTCCCAGTAAGATGTCTCAGGAAATTATTAGTACTACTGCTATTCTGGGCAGGCAGTGTGAATTAAACCTGGGATCCCATACTGCTAACTGCCCAGGGAACTCCCACAGCTAGGTGAGCATCCTGCATATGAACATATGCAGCCTTGCAAACAAACTTGACCAGGTCCACATCTGGGTGCTACATGCCAATCCTGATGTAACAATGCTTTCAGAAACCTGGCTGAAAAATACTTTACCTGACAAAACATTTCACTTACTGGGATACAACTTGATTAGGTGTGACAGGTGGACCAAAGGTGGTGGTGTTGCCATATATATTAAAGATAAATTCCTAACCACCGATATTGTCCGCATATCAATGCCCAAAGAATTTGAATGTCTTGCCTTCAAAATTACCCTCTCACCTGGTATAGCCTTATTGGTAGCTGCATGCTATAGACCTCCTGCAGTGAGCCTGTGTATCCTACCCCATATTCACTCTCTCCTGGAAAAAGCGAACACGGAATGCATTATCATGGGTGACTTTAACCTTAATTGGAACGATGCCAGCACAAACAAGCTTAAGGACTTCTGCGACGAGCATGAGCTCACTCAGATTATCTCTGACGTTACACGACCTAACAAGAAAAATCCCAACTGAAGTTCACTTCTGGACCTTATACTTGCCAACAAGCCACTTAATATCTCTCGTGCAGGGGTCTTCCACAATGATCTGAGTGATCACTGCACAGTCACCTGCATTAGGTGCTCCCCACATCTCCCCTCCACCTCAACTTTCAAGCTTAAGTGCAACCTAAAATACTTTGGTCTCCCGGCCTTCCTGACAGATCTTGGGAACATAAAGTGGCAGGATTTATACCTTGCACCCTCTGTGTCTGAAGCATTCTGTAACTTCCAGGATCTGCTAGTAAACATTATCAACCAACACACACCCTTAAGGAAATCAAATCCAGGAAACGCACCTGATTGGTTTAGCCCACTACTTAAGAGGGCCTTATGGCATAGAGACACCCTTTGGAAAAGGGCAAGGAAGTCGCAGTCTGACACAGACTGGCTCTCCTTCTGGGTAGCTAGAAATGCCTGTACCAAACTGGTAAGGCTGAAAAAACAACGGTTCTTCCAGTCAGCACAGGAGGCAAACAAAAACTGTTCCACCAATTTTTGGCAGATACTGAGAGAGGTTGAGGGACATTCCCCTGCCATCCCACTACCAGCCAAAATTGTGGCAAATAACACCTCCTACACAGATAGGTCCGAGATCCTCGATCAGCTCAATAACCACTTTGCCACTGCAGGCCTCGCATTCGACACAACACCTGTTAGTAAACTGAGCACCACAAGGACTGGCAGCATAGCTACTAGATCAGCCATAGCCCCCCCTTACCGACTGCCCCTCTTCAGGTTCTAGTCAGTCTCCTAAAACAGGTGGAGGACCTACTCCTCTCGCTGGACACCAAAAGAGCACTGGTGCCAATTCAGCGAACCTTTCTTCTTAAAAGCAGGTCCTTATTATCTGGCAGCTCCAATTACCCATCTCTTTAACAGCTCATTATCCCAAAGGGAATTGCTGCCTAGTTGGAAAACCGTGCACATTATCCCCCTGTTCAAGTCAGGAGACCCCACTGACTTGAACAACTATAGGCCTATTTCGTTGCTTCCTGTTTTATCCAAGCTACTTGAAAAATTGTAAACTATCAATTAAGGGGTACTTGGATCATGAGAAAATCCTCAATTCAGTCCAATCAGGTTTCAGACCTAAGCACAGTACCATGTCTGCTCTAGCCAAAGTATCAAATGACTGGCTAAAAGCCCTGGACAGTAAACAGCACATCTATGCACTCTTCCTTGACCTCAGCAAAGCATTTGATACGGGTGATCATTCCATACCTTTGATTCCTGAGTAGCATCAGTCTAACCTCTGCTGCAGTAAAGTGGTTCTGCTGCTACCTCACAAATCGTAAACAGCAAATTAAAACCCAAGGGGAATTCTCCCCACTAAAATTACTGCCCGAGGCTTTCCACAAGGTTCCATTTTGGGACCTATCCTCTTCACCCTTTACATCAACCGCATCAACTCTGGCCTGGTTGCTGCAAACATTCATCTCTTTGCAGATGACACAGTCCTCTACACAACCAACCCCTCCTTGGACATTGTGTACAAGGAGCTACAGCAGGATTTTATCATCTTCCAGCACAACCTGCTGAATCTAAAGCTCTTGTTAAATGCATTGGTGAGAGCCTATTTGTCCACCAGGTCCTGGACAGACTGTCTGGTTTTGGGGTTGCATGGAGGGTGCGGTAGGCTTTATCAAGAAAAATGTTGTGTACCATATTGAAATCCACACTTAGCACAATTGGGATGGGTGAACTGTCTGGCTATAACTCCGACAAAGCTTGACTGACCACCGGGAAAAAGTCGACATGATCAACATTAGGGGCATACACATTGCCCAACAACATAGAACCCTCTGGAGAGGATAGTCTGACCACCAACTACCTGCTGTGGGTGTCCTTCCTGAAGCCCTCCACTTTCCAGGGAGAAGCACGTTGGAGAGGGATAGCCACTCCTTTGGATTTAGTTGTGGATGAGCTAGCCAGAACCTCCCCCACCCAAGATTTCTTCAACCATGCTGTTGATTTGGATAACAGATGTGTTTCTTGGAGAAATGTGACATCAGCCCATAGGTACCATAGGTGCTGTAAAATCTTTGTACATTTGATTGGATGGTTAAGCCCTTTAACACCCCAGGATAACCACCGATAGCCGCGAGGTGAGGGGGTATCAGAAGCCATGATCTCGCCTAAAGAGTAGTAAAGAGTACTTGCTGTGGATCCCAGGAAAAGGGGTAAATATGTAAAACTTCTGAAGTAGGAAGACACCCTAAGCAAACCAGAACTGCAAATCCATAGCCTAAAATGAAGGGGGTAAGCATTACAGAAGGTCTCAAAAACGTTGTCCTTGACAAATTGAGGTGCAGAAAAGAGCAACAGAGAACAATTAGAATACAAATATAAACAACTAGAATTGTGGGCCAAATAGCCGACAGTTAACAAACAGGTGTCAAAGAAGACACAACAGCATAAACACGCTATGAAGAAGGAGGTCAAAGCAAACAAGGATAGTATACTATCCTACAGCTATGCTATCTCCAACGCTCAGTACAGGGTATTATGTGGATGTTCAGCCAAGTGGAGTCGTCCTCAGCACAAGGTCATCCAAGGTCGGGCACCCCACCATGTGGAGGAGGAATGGGGTGGTGGGGAGAGGAGGGAAGGGGGAAGGGGGAGGGATAGGAGGGAGAGGAGTACAGGTTGTGGGAGGAAGGTTAAGGAAGGAGGTGGTCATGCCCACCTACTGGTAAACAAACAATATCGCTGAAGCAACTAGCTCTGTGGGCACATATCCAAAGTAAGGCCTGAATGTAACTGTGGAGTTGTGTGTCACTACCTTCTATCAAGGATAATTAGGAAAAGGGGGGCCATCTATACCCATGGCTAAAAATAAAGAGCCTGAACACAGGGGAGCTTAACAAAGCAGAGGGAGCCACAAACTAGGGTAATGGGGGAGGCAGAAAAGGGAGGGGGCGGGCAGTCAGTGATAGGCACTTAAGGGAAGGTTAAGATGCCTGTCGCGCCACCTAAACCCCACAGGTACCCCTTAACAGGTATAGAGCGAGGGAAGGAAAGGGAGGTTATAGCTATTTTGCACCCCTTCATACATTTGTAACACACATATAAAGGTCAGTTGAAGAAAACATGGATATAGTTCAGGTAGTTAGTACTTCGCCTGCTCGGATGACCGAGGGCATCACCAGGGTCCACAGTCACTTTCACTACTGCTGCTGCATTGCTGATTAGCCCAGGTCTCACGGGAGAAACAGTGTCTAACGCCTCAATGAGGGAGGTGTCAGGAAAGTCAGCCCAGCCTACAGGTTGTGCAGTAGCCATCTCCTGGGAGTCAGGTAGCTCTGAGTCTATTGGATCCAAGGCAGGGGGGAGATCCTCTCTAGGGATTTCTACAGGCGGCACCATGGAGTACTTGCTTGGTGAGTATTGAGGTCCGCTCTTAGCTCGTTGTCTGGACTTGGAAAATGAACTGCCTGAGCATTGAGGAAGAGAGAGCAGGTTAGATTGAGATGCCAGAGTCACCGCAGGAGCCAGAGCAGGAGAAGCTATAGGAGGGTCATTGATCAATGGGGGACTGAGTTGGTATGGGACTGGTCCAGCTGATAAAGGGTCCCTTGGAGTTGCACAGGTAGAAGAAGAGTTCCTGCTAGATGGCACCACCTGGGAGGGTTCCCACAACCTCCTGGGATTTGTAGTTGGAATGTGCAGTCCTGGCCAGAACCTTGCAATCCAGCACTCAAGCTCAGCGAGATGGTCTGCAGTGATTTCACGTCCCTCTTTAAAGACACAGAGCCTGGTAAGGTTTTTAAACTTAAAGCGAAAGTCATGTTGGTATAAGAAACATTTGAGAGGGCCAAGGCTCTCCTAGAAACAAAGAAACATAGACGTTGATGGCAGATAAGGACCGCAAGGCCCATCCAGTCTGCCCATTTCTTTTCTACCTTATGAATGTGCCATAGGCCTTGCTCTGTCACTGGCCTATCTATTCATAGTCATCTGTATTGCTCCCTTATGCCTATCCCATGCCTGTTTGAAGCCCTGCACTGTATTCATATCCACCACTTCCTGAAGTAGGCCGTTCCATGCATCCACCACCCTTTCTGTGAAAAAGAACTTCCTCACATTACCCCTTAATCGGCCTTCCTCTAATCTCATGCTGCGTCCTCTTGTCCTGCTAGTTTCCTTATATTGAAAAATGTTAGACTCTTTCACCTTGTTAATGCCCTTAAGGTGTTTGAATGTTTCAATCATATCACCTCTCTCCCTCCTTTGCTCTAGGGTATACATATTGAGTTCTGTTAATCTGTCCTCATATGTTTTATGATGCAGTCTCTGCACCATTTTGGTTGCCCTTCTCTGGACTGCCTCAATTTTGTTAATGTCCTTGTGAAGGTGTGGCATCCAGTACTGCACGCAGTACTCCAGATGGGGCCTAACCAGTGTCTTGTACAGAGGGATTATTACCCCCCTCTTCCGACTTGTGATACCCTTACTAATACACCCCAACATCCCTCTAGCCTTACCTACTGCTTTAGAGGTCTGCTTGGATGATTTCAGGTCATCGGTGATGATGATGCCCAAGTCTCTTTCTTCCCTTGTGACTGCCAGCAACTCCTCTCCCAGCCTATAGGTGGCTTCAGGGTTTCTCTTCCCTATGTGCATGATCTTGCACTTCTTTGCATTAAACCCCAGTTGCCAGTCTTCTGACCATTTTGCTAGTTTATCCAGATCTCTTCTCATTTTGCCCACCTCATCTGGATCATCTACTCTGTTGCAGATCTTGGTGTCATCTGCAAACAGACAAACCTTACCCTCCAGTCCATCTGCAATGTCACTGATGAAGATATTGAAGAGGACTGGCCCCAGGACTGATTCCTGAGGTACCCCATTTGTGACTTGCATCTCTTCTGACTGTATACCATTTACCACCACTCTCTGTTTTCTGCCCATCAACCAGTTTGCCACCCAGTTGACCAACATCTGACCCACCCCGAGCCTACCCAGCTTATTAATCAATCTTCTATGTGGAACAGTATCAAAAACTTTACTGAAGTCAAGGTAGGCAACATCAAATGCTCCCTGCTGGTCCACCACTCTGGTTACCCAGTCAAAGAAATCTATGAGATTAGTTTGACAGGACCTTCCTTTTGTAAACCCATGCTGTCATGGATCCGTGCTCCTGTGGATTCCAGGTGTTGAACTATCCTTTCCTTAAGGAGTGTCTCCATAATCTTGCCCACTACTGAGGTAAGACTGACTGGTCTGTAGAGGCCCTGCCTCCTCCCTGCTACCACACTTGTGAGTGGGATCACACGAGCCCTTCTCCAGTCTTCTGGGACCTCCCTGTGCTCAGAGACTCACTAAACAGTTCTGATAATGGCTCTGCTAGTTCCACCCTTAGTTCCTTTAGTACCCTGGGATGTATACCATCAGGTCCCATTGCCTTGTCCACCCTGGAGCTTATTGAGCTCTTGTAGGACCCTTTCTTTTGTGAAGGGACTAGTGACACCTCCTTACCCCTGTGTCCATGGTGCAGAGCTGTGGGCCCTGCCTACCTTCTCTTCATTAAATACTGAGCAGAAGTATCTATTTAGGATAGATGCTTTACATGATCCTCCTCCTCACATGCCCTTTATCCCTTTGATCTTAGCAATAACCCTCTGGACTTTCTCCTTTCACTAATGCATCCATAGAAAGTCTTGTCACCTTCTTTACTGTTTGTGATAGTGTTTCCTGGTTTGGGCCTTTGCCTGCCTTACTATCTTCCCTTCTTTCTTAGGGAACTTTGGTATGCTTCCTATCTTCATCCTGCTGAGTTCTCTTCTGAAGGCCAGCCTTTTGGCTCTGACCTTTTCTGCTACTGTGTTTGAGAACCAAAGTGGTTTCCTTTTTTCACTTCCTTTCTCACTAACGCAATGGGATGTTGCTTCAAGTATTGCATCTTTAATGCTTGCCTACTTTTGCCTGCATATTTCCTTACCTGTATTTCTTCTGCTAGGCTAGCTTAATTTGTTGGCCATCTTATTAAAGGTAACCTCTGAAGTCCCATATTTTTGCCTTGAATGGGATGATTTTGTTCTAGTGGCCAAATTGAACTATACCATGTGATGGTCACTGGCACCCAGGTGACCTTCTACCTGGAAATCTGTGATCCTTTCCTTGTTAGTCAGTACTAGATCTAGGATAGCCCTGTCTCTTGTGGGTTGTTGTACCAGTTGTCCTCTTTGCTGCAGTCTCTTGGGCAAAGTCCCGTAGAGGTACTGTATATCTGAGCACCCTGCCATGTAATATCCCCAATGTCCCTGGCAGCCCAAGAATCCTTTCCTTGGTTGAGTATCTGAGCAAGTAGGCCACTACTGGTATAGGGAGTGTCAGCATGTCTATTAGGGTGAGTAGAGACCCTGTGAGCCCTCTCTACATCTACTGGGCCTCCATCGTTCCCCGCATGTGAGGAAGATTATTATTGAGGAATTTCTCCATTGATTACCCTCAGCCCCTCAGGGAGCCTGATGATCCACAAGGTATTGTGTCGGCTTCTGTTTTCTTGGTCTTTGGCTCTGACCCAGAGAGCCGCAGTATTCTTCATGTTGTTGGAGGCACTGCCAGACTTGTGCTTGTTGCATTTTGCAGTCTTCTCTGCTGCTGCTCAGAGACATTCATCCTGTCTTGAAGTTGTCTGACTTCTGTAACAGTACCTGACAGGGAGAGGCTGATGTCATCCACCCTCAAAAGTAAAGCTTCCAGCATTTTGGTTATGTACTGTAGTGATTCTCCCATGGATGCTGGCTGATTGGCATCAGGATTTGCCTTGTTTAAAGGAGGGACTGCCATAAAGGGGTCCATGCTGTTAAGGTGGTAGATGAGTGGATGTCCTGGAGTCGTCTGGATGCCCATCAAGCCAAAAGGCACTGGCTAAAGAATAGACAGAGGCCACTGTAGTGCATGGGGCCTGTGCGGCCTAACTTAGACAATGGTACCACAAATAACGGCGCTGCAGAGAGGCACAAATCATGCCAAAGTCAGCTTAAAAATGTGCCGCCCAGTAAGCAGGATGTCACCCGTACATTAAGTTGTAATCAGGGGGTAGAAACTCTACCGGGTCATGGCGTCTAAGCTCAGATGGGCTTTGGTCAGGAGAGAGCTCATGATTAAGCTGCCATGTTGTCGGTGGCTAAACCATGCCCTCGAATGACAGCATTTTTTGCAATTGCGGGTCCAAATTTTATTGACTCCAGCAAGTCAGTTGCTGTTGTATCATAATATCAGAGGACCACTAGACTTTTCTAGTTCTGACATAAATGTCACTCCAGGACTGAAACTGAACTGTACTGCTAACTTATGCAAACCTTAACCTACAGAGTTTAATAGCTTGAAATACTAATATTGAATAATGGTGATGATAAAGAGAAGGATGGATATTTAGCCATGAATGGCAAAGGATGAGTTGGCTAGGAATCATAATTAAAGCATTAGTGGAAGCACTGGCACTGTTAACTGAAATTCTAAAACAACTGAATGCTGAGTTGCATGCAGCTAGATTCCCTATATCTGAAGCTATCTTGTTTAAGCCTGCTAAGCTATGTTAATGCTACCCAAGTTCACTTTACCAGTATTTATCTTATCTACTGATAATGTCTTACTACAGCATTCTTGTTGCTAGTAACCTGCTCCACTAACTACATCCTATTCTGGGCAGATCTTGTTGTATAATCAGCTTCCATCATTAGACTTGTTTAGTTGCTACTAAGCCAGTATAATTTGCTATCTGGATACACTGTTACCTATTACTTTTATTGTCTGCTGCTAATATCCTGCTCTAACTTGTCTGTTGTTAGTAACCTGCTCTACTGCCTACACTCTATCTGGGTGAACCTAATTGTATAACTTGTTGGTTGCTGGTACGCTGCTTCTACTGAGGCCTTGCTAACACCCTATCTCAGTGGACTGAATTTTGTATCTGCTGGTTGCCTGTACCCCGCTTATACTGAGACCTTGCCAACACCCTTTCTGGGCAGTCCCAGCTTATTAACTGCTAGTAGCAGGTACCCTAGTTTTACTAAGGCCTTGCAAACACCCTATCTGTTTGGACTTAATTCACTAATTGCTGGGACACAGCTTTTACTCCAAACATGGTTCTTGCGAAGATATTACTGGTGACCCCTGAACCTATAGAGTCCTCTGAGGCAAAGGTGGCATTATCCATTGATCCTGTGCTGATACCATGGCTACTTATCCCCCCCCAACTGCTCTTCAGTACCCAAGTCACCTGGTGTATGCCCACTGCAAAGTATACCTAACTCAGGCGGTGCTATGGGAGTTCTATGGGATTGCATGCAATGGTTGTGTCTCTAGGTTTACCTGTATGTCCTTTCTCCTTAAGAGAAAACCTGGAGACTGAAACAGTGCCTAAGAGCTTCAAGGGTTTAATATTAATGTTACTCCTGCTGTCCAGCAGTGTTCACCCCAACCCAGGCCTTGCAGACAGTATTTGACATGGCATTATAGTCAAGGAAACTTAACAGTTTCCTAAATATCAGTAGCCTCCAACCTAAATTTGTTCAATTTGAAGCCTGAATTGTGTTAGTGCAAGTGAATAATATATCCCTTACTGAAACATGGCTTTTCCCCAAATACCTATTTCCACAATCTCATTAACTGGTTTCAACATCTTCAGAGAGGATAGAATAGGCAAGTGAGGCCGGGCTGCCTTATCTATCTTAGCTCCAATCTCCAAACTTGAAATCAATTATCTGACTAGGTACTGCAAATACCTGGCCATTAAACTGTTGCTGGAGTGAGGACTCAAATCTCTTGTCCTCCTGTTTGCCTTCATCTAACCTGGTAAACATCAAATGGGTATAGAGTCTCTCAGTATTTCAAGCAATTGATTCAGAACTGGAAATACAAAGTAACAAGTGATTTCAACATCAACTGGACTGCAAAGTCCAGAACAGGTCACAGGTATAAGATTGCCAGTCTATTCCTCTCACAAATGGTCTCTGAGCACACCAGAACCAACTATAAAACAGACACTATGGGCCCCATATTTAAATGTTCCAGGCTGCATTGCGCATGTGCCTGCACCATGCAACTGAGATGCACCAGCACAAAATAATGGTATATTCAGAAGATGCATCATGAGGTGCAATTGCGCATGTCTGGCTGACTATCCCGAACATGCATGATCGTGCAGTGGGAGATGCGCAGCTGGTGATCTGAGCTCCATGCAGAGCATAGGGAAATGCACAATAGGCGGCCACATGCACCGTGCACAAAATTGCAATATTCAGGCGGGATATGCAAATGGCCTCATTGCACATTCCGAGCCCATTCCCCACATGTGCAGCTCATTACTGGAATGTATTTAGGCCATTTGCATACCCCAGGCATGTGCAGTTCCAGCTTTGCAGGGCTGTTCCACCACCCCACAAAGATGAACAGGAGATACGCAGCCAAGCAGGCAGGTGTGATGGAATGTTTGTGTGTGGGTGAGTGGACTGCAATGACTTGGGTACAGTGCTATTACCCATAGCCATGTACAGGTCAGACTGGGGTACAGGGGCCCACCTGGACAGTGGCCACAGGGGCCCCACCTGGACAAGAAACAAGGGAGGGCAGAGGGTGACACAATCTGATTGGTATACCAAATGCATGTGATATTCCAGCTCCGTATGCAGTGTACAGTCACCTGCAGTGCCCCACACACCACCATATGAGAGGAACATGGTGATAAATGCATGGAATGGCAGTGTGCAGAGGGTGACCAAATACCTAAGTGGGTGGGTCCCACCCGTGTGCACCTATGGTGTACCACTGTGGGTGTGTGCCACAGGTCGTTCCGACCATGCCAGGCTAGCACATGTATCACCTGGCTGCCTGGGCACCATTGCCCCAGACGTCATCACTGGGTGGCACCCTGCTGGCCAAATGGGTGCAGGACATGGCCTCTGTACATGTGTTCAGTGTGGCCGCCTGCTCCACTGCTGTGCTAGGGGAGCAGCCAACAGCACTGGCATGTGGCAGCTGGGTGTCTACTACCTGGGTGCGGTGTGGGGGATGGTTCTCTGGGCAGTGCCCATGGTGTGCCGGCACCTGTGGCTTTGGGTGCTTCCATTCTGGTGTGACTGCTGTGTATGGGTGCCTGGAGCACATCTTGGTGCACCTCCAAAGGCTGTCTCAGGATAGCCTGTCTGCAGTTCCGTGGCCTTCCTGTGGGTGGCTGGCCGACTTAGGCTATCCTTTTGTCTGCCTAACTTTGCATGGCACACTTCTGGGTTGTGCTGCAGATGCATCACACATTTGGGCTGACTATGGATGCGTAGTATATTCATGTACTCCCCCTGTTTTTGCACTGCATACATTATTTCTGCATGATCGTGCATTTGGAAATGTGTGATGCATCTCTCCCTTCTGCGCATTTTCTGAGATGTGCCACACATCTCCATTTTGTGCAGCGCATCTCCTTTGAATATGTGGGCCTATGTGGTAACTCACCCAGACAGGGTTAAAGATGTCAAAGTTCTGTCAGATACCCATAGTGACCACTCAGCGGTGCAATGCCTGTGGGCAGTTAAACAGCTCAGGCCCTCAGCTGACATTCAGCCAGGTCGTAAGCAAAATGAAGGTACCAGATTTCAACTCATGTGTGGTCCAAATAAACTGGAGCTTCCTGGATGACATTCCTGATATAGATTTGGCCCTAGAATATTTTGTTATGGAGTTCACAAATGCCTGCAACAAATTTGTACTCTAAAAAAAGCATAAAGTTAGAGATACACCTTCAGGAGGGATCACCCTGGAACTCCTAGCCCTCATGAGACAGAGGAACAATCTGTGAGCATTGGTCAAGAAGGCTGGGTCCCCAGTCTACCTACAAAAGTACAAGGAAGTCTGTAATAAATGCACTAGTAAGATTAGAGTAACCAAATCCAACTTCTGCAAAGCACATCCTGGAACTCCTTAGCAAGGTTTGAAAAAATGTCACTGATAATGTTCACGGTTTATAGATGTGAGGTCCTTGATCCATCCGAAATTGCCAATAAATTCAATGTTGCCTTTACTGATCCAAGTTCTGTCATCCCCACTGAGCCTGCCCAGACCCTCTGCAGTGGACCTGGTCCTGAAGCTATCCAGCTGCTGGACGCTAAGCCAGTTTACCATAAATTCTATTTTAAGCCTGTCTCAAAGATATCTCTAAATTTATGAAAAAGATTTGGGGGAGACTAACTTGATATGAAGCTATTTGCCCTGGCTGTTGAAGAACTCTCCTATCCCATTTCTAAAATGTTCAATGTTTCCCTGGATTACTTCCAGTTCCCTGAGAAGTGGAAACCCACACTGGTTACACCAGTGTTCAAAAGTGGTGACAGCTCTAACCTAGCCAACTACAGAATAATTTCTATTCTGTCCCCCGTCCAAGGCCCTGGAGAGAATTGTCTCTGACCACATGGTCTCATATCTCAAAAAATGCAAAATCCAGTGTGCCCAAAAGCTTGACGTTCAGAAACAACACAGCACCAATACTGTGCTGTTAGAATATTCCAATTATGTTCACGAAGCCCTTGATGATGGAGACATGGTTGGAGCTATCTATATTGACCTTACAGAAGCATTCAACCTGGTCAGCCATAAGCTTCTACTCAGTAAACTCTTTGACCTCAGTATTTCTCTGGACACAGTAACCTACCCCCAGAGTTATCTCACAAATCACACACCGTATGTGAGGACTGACTGTTCCTTGTCTGACATTAGGAGAATATCTAATGGTGTCCCCTAAGGTTCCATTATGGGTGCCCTCCTATTTGGCCTATTCATAAACCACCTGCCAAGACCTGTCAGTCAGCTAATGTCCTTCTATTTGCTGTTTTCTATACCAGAAATCCTGACCTTGCCTCACCTGTATCCTCCATTGCAACTCTGACACCAGAGAAAGCTGGTTCTGTCATAACAAACTGGTCCTAAAAACTAAGACCATTCTCTTTACAAGCCCCCCACCAAAAGAGAATGGTATCCCCCTGTGTCATCTGAAATGACCTGGGACAGAATCTCAAACAGGTGGAAACCTTTAAATACCTTGGGATAATTCTGGACGATGCCTTATTCGCTTCTCATATTGACAACCTGGTGTCCATTGTAAACAGATGGCAGGGAGCCATGTACTGTAATGGGATCAACCTCACTGATTCAGATTCAGATTTTCAGATTCAGATTTCTTTGCTACCAGCTGGATGTGGTACAGCTGGCCATGACTGAGGAGGAAAAGTATTTGGGGGTACTCATAATGGGATCAATGAACAACTCAGCTCAACATAGGAAGGTGGCTGCAAAGGCCAATAAAATGCTGGGTTGTATTGTCAGGGAAATATCATCAAGACAGGGAGAGGTTATTCTACCATTATATAGATCGCTGATAAGGCTGCACCTGAAGTACTGCATGCAGTACTGGCACCCGTACCTGAAGAAAGACATTACGTTACTGGAAGGGGTGCAACATAGGGCCACAAAGATGATCCACAGGCTGGGGGACTTATCATATGAGTGCAGACTGAGGGAATTGAACATGCACTCGCTAGGGGACAGGGGGGATATGATAGAGACCTTCAAGTACATGAAGGGCATAAACAGGGCTGGGATGGAGGGACTTTTCAAGGTAAGGGAAGGAAGGGATACCAGGGGCCTTGATATAAGATTGGAGGGGGGTAGATTCAGGAGGGATATGAGAAGACACTTTTTTACGGAGAGGGTGGTGGCCAAGTGGAATGCGTTACTAGCGGAGGTGGTATCCTGCAGGACAGTGATCTGCTTCAAAAAAGGCTGGGACATGATAAGAGGGAGAGTGAAAGGAGGGAGGTAAGGGAGGGAGGGACAGTGGTTGAATAGGGTGGCTAGCTACAAAATCGAGCAGACTCGGAGACCAATAGGCCTTTATCTGCTGGCAAATTTTATATGTTCAGATTATTAAAAGAGTGTATAATCAAGATGATGTACACTCAATAAAAACAAAACATTTTATATAATAATGAGAAAAATATACATCTTACAAATAAATACAATTCATAGACACAATTTTTCTTATAAAGAGTGCAACTGACAAGCTCATTATAACAACTGCATTCAGATCCATACAACATATTCGGATTCTTTCCAGCATTCATAAGTTCAAGATATTACAGGCTTCTAGATAGAATTTGATAAGTGCATAAGTTATAGCTTTATTGTTTCCAGCTAAAAGAATTGCAAGCTTCACAGATGGACTTAAACCACTTGTTTTATTCAGTTCCATGTGAAAACCATGCCTACAAAACGGCATTGGGCAAAAACAGCTAATGGAAAACAGCAATACTCACAATGGCACCTTGCAATACAGTGCTGAACAATTAGCGCTAAACCCCCATGCCTCCAAACCCCCCATAACTTAAATAACTATCTCTGAGCCACAAAACAGTAGAGCAGAAAAGCAATGCCCCCAACAGTGCTAAACTTCACTTGCACTGTAATTACCACCTCACTGAAATGCTCAGCACTGTTTTTAAGTCACTGTTTTCCACTCACCCACTTTGACTCACCTTCTTGATGGGACACCATTTTATTCAAATAAGGGACTGACGACTTGGATCTTACGTGCAACAAAATAGGGCAGACCAAGATCAAGTGCCTTGAAGTGATAGCCACACTCGAGTCACAACGGCATTTCCCTGGTTTCCTAAAAATGATCCCATGTTGTATAAACTGATTTGTAATGAAAATGTATATCAAATCTAAGTCTGGCAAATGACTTTCTATGCAATGCATTTTCACACCATAATAAATAGTCATAGTGAAACATAAATACCAGAGGCACAGGAGAAGTAGCCAGATGGACCACCAATGGACATCTACAGTCAGGGAATCGGCAGCTGCAGCAGTATCAGAAGACACCACTGATTGTTCTTTTCTGTAGGATACAAGCAGGAGCCAGAGCCTATGTGACGGAAGGGGCTGAGGTACTTTAAGGCAGGAACAGTGGCAGACAAAGGAATCTGGAGCCAGAAGCCAATCTGGGAGCAACAACAGCTTTGAAAAAGGGCACAAAAGAAGAGCAGAGGAGAGCTGCCTTAAATAATGGTGGCACAGGAGAAGCAGCCTGACGGACCACCGATGGACAGCTGCAGTCAGGGAATTGGCAGATGGTTTTTCAGCCCTCCATCCCACTCCCCACCTGCCCAAAAATATAAAAAGAAGTTGGGAAACTGAGAGGAAATGACTGGGAGTCACAGTGGAAGTGCAAAGTAACTGGAAGAAAATGCAGGCAGTGATAAAAGGGCAGAGATGAAGCAGATAAGTGTGGTTTTGCGCAGGGGGCTTCTCATTGTGTGCATTGAGGGGATTATGATATTGTATTAGGGATTTACTACTGTGTGAATACAGGATTTTGTGATTTGTGTGGAGACTCCTTACTGTGTGCATTAAGAGATTGAGGTCTAGTGTAGAGGCTAAGTAATTGATTGCACTGAGGGTGGTATAATTTGTATGAAGGGTTTACTTACTGTGTTTTGTGGTAAGAGCTTACATACTGTGGGAATAGATTTGGTGTTGGTGCAGTGAGCAGTTATGGGTAGCTTCAGGGGCAGATACTGGGTGTATTAAGGGCTATAGACTAAGTTTGAAGCATGTATCCTGTTTTTCTGGGCTTAGGGAAAGGTAAACTTAAAAAAAGGTTTTCATAGAACAGAACAGAGCAGGGTAGACAGAGTAGAAAGGGAAAATGCTGGAAATGGTGCAAAGCAGTGGTGTAGGGGTCGGTCTTCAGGAAGACCTTCTGGATACTGTGGTGTTGCCCCATCTGCAGGTACCTCTCTGGACTGAGGGAGGAGGTTGCTAGTCTCCAGGCTGAGTTGGCCAGGATTTAGGGAATCTCCTGTCCACTCAGAGGCCACTCAAGTCCACCTCTGCTACCTCTGAGGTTGCCTCTAGCAGGAGGGGCAGATGGACTATGGTGGGCCCAGGGAGGGTGAGGCAGTGAACAGAGGCACGACCCCATCTGGTGCAACTAAGGAACCCTATGCTGTCTTGAGGAGTGGAAGGGTCCCACAGTGGCACCTGCAGTTGTGACCATGGGGATGAGCAGGTCCTCCATGATGGACCTCCAAGAAAGGGGTGATAGGGATCCCAGAAGAGGAGGAAGCAACTCCTGGTGGGGAACTCTATAGTCAGGGAGAGGATTTGGAGACAGGTAGAGAGCTGAGAGGGAGGTAAAGTGCTCACCTGGAGGCACAGCTGAGAGAGATGGAGAGAGGATCCAGAGAATCGCTAGGGCGGTAATGAGGAGGGGGGAGCTGGATGTCATTGTCCATTTGATGACAAATGACCTGGCCAAGGATGAGACAGTGATAGGAAAGGTGCAGAAGGAGTTTAAGGAGTTGGGGTGAGACCTTGGACAAGTGGCAAGCTCTGTGACCTTCTCAGAGGTGCTACCTGTCTATGCAAGGGGGAAGCTAGGGATCTCTGTACCAGAGAATTTAACTTAAGGCTGAAGACCTGGTGCAGAGAGAAGGCTTTGGACTTCATTGAGGACTGGGGACCCACCTGGAGAGATGTGAGCCTGTACAAAGGCAATGGTTTACATCCATCCAGGGAGGGGACCATAGTACTTAGTGAACAGTTTAAATGCTACATTGTCAGAAATTTAAACTAGCTAAGGGTGGAGGTGGTAGTAGGAAGGGAGCAGTATACTGCCCCCCCCACTAGTTCTCTATGCCAAAAGCAAGACTGATGAGGAAATGAAAACAATAAAGGAAGCAAATAAAACAGGTAGACAGAGGGTAGTGGAAATGATTGGGTCTGAAAAGTGTAATGGTCAAGCTAGGAGTGGGCAAAAGGGGAAAGGAGGGTGACAACACAACCTGAGAGCCATGTGTGCATATGCTCAAAGTCTAAGCAACATGTTTTCTGACCTAGAGGCTACCATGGCGGAGGCAGACCTAGACATAGTCGCCATAACTGAGACCTGGTGCAATGAAAATCCTGACTAGGAAATGACCATTCCAGGGTATATCCTATTTCAGAGGAACAGAGTAGGTAGAAAAGGGGGAGGAGTGGCTCTTCATGTAAGGGACAGCAAAAAGCCATGGAAATACAGGGAGAGCGGGGGAGAGGAGGCACTGTGGGTCACACTAGAGAAGAGGAATAAAGCAGCTATCTGCATAGGAGTGATCTACAGACCTCTGGCTCAGGGGGAGGAGGTAGATAAAGATTTAATGCTAGCAAGGCTCTGATTATTTGTGTCAAAAACTGCCCAGAGTGCTGACTGCTATATGATTGCCTATATATACCTTATGTGCTTTTAATTTTACTGAAATAAATCCTAAGCACTTATGTGAGCCCTGGCTTCCTGTACTTGGAACCAGGAAGAGAGTTTGTGGTCTGTGGAGCAATCTCTGTGGACTACAGCTTGGTAGATACAGCTCTTATTTTAATTTGGGCTCTTGTAGAGTGCTTGTACACTTGAAACAGAGTTCCTATGGTGCCAGTTTTTAAAAAAGGGATTTAAATTTACATTGTTTGAGTGATGCGCAGTGTGACCCTTAGCTCTACATCCGGGTCACATTCAGCTATATACTTGCACGCTCGATGAGCAGGGCGCTCTGATTATTTTTGTCAAAAACCGCACAGAGTGCTGACTGCTATATGATTGCCTATGTATACCTTATGTGCTTTTATTTTTACTGAAATAAATCCTAAGCGCTTATGTGAGCCCTGGCTTCCTGTACTTGGAACCAGGAAGAGAGTCTGTAGTCCATGGAGCGATCTCTGTGGACTACAGCCAGGTAGATACAGCTCATATTTTAATTTGGGCTCTGTGGAGGTCTTGTGCATTTGAAACAGAGTTCCTGTGGTGCCAGTTTTTAAAAAAGGGATTTAAATTTACATTGTTTGAGCGAGGTGCAGTGTAACCCTTAGCTCTACATCTGGGTCACATTCAGCTATATACTCGCATGCTCGGCGAGCAGGGTGAGCAGAGTAGGGTGCGTGTGGCGCACCGTGTGGAGACGCGCACAGAGACATGTGTGTCGGCACGTGTTCTGCTTGTTCAGCAGGGGTAGAGGGCAATAATAATTATTTCACAAATTAGCCTTGGACGGCATAATATCTGGTTTAGTGTAAGTAATCTGATTTGTTTCCTTTCTATAAGAGAATTGAGGTTTGGGTTATACAAACCAACATTTTCTCTGCATAACAATGTCTCAGACTAATGTCGTGTTACATATGTGCTGCTATATGAAATGCACTGTATGTCAAATGTTTAGTGTTATTGAGAGTGAAATTGTAATAGTAAGCTTTATTTTGTCCTAAATGTGAGGATTGTAAATCACTCAAAGAAGCTGTGGCCCTTTTCCATAACAGGCTTTCTGAACTGGAAGCCAGCCAAAGTCAAATGCAAGCCAGATTTGTGGCATTAAATCGCCCTACCACTAATATCACATCTTGTTCTTCTGAGGTCAACATAATCCCTACATTTATTTCTGACTCTACACAGATATCAGATAGTCAGTTATCTAATGAGTTTCTCCTAGGTAGCACTAAAAAATGTCCATGGGAGTTTGACAACCTTGAAAGTTCTGATAATCAATGGTTTGATGTGCAGAGTAAAGGGTCTATAAAAAGGCAGTAAGGTCACCAGTTTTCACTGCCACTTAGTAATAGTTTTTCCACACTTAATGATGTTGAAGACCAGTTTTGGTCACAACTTCTCTGTTGAGACTGTCATGGGTGTATCAGTAAGCTCCCGAGTAGAAAACATTAATTTGGATCAAATTCTGGGTAGTGTAGTAAAACCAGTGTCCACTACCATCAAACACTGCAATGATACTATCTGTAGTGCTTTCATCTGAAGAGATGACAAACACTATCTCTGATAACACTCCTATGGGCATTCTCATAACCTTAGTAAAGTCTAAAAGGCAGGTATTTGTTTTAGGTGATTCTATGGTAAAACATTTAGACAGGCAATTTGTGATGAGGATAAGCAGAATTGCACATGTTCAACTTTTAGGGCGCAAGGATTTCACACATTACAAGTATGGACCATAATATCTTAGCAAATGGGGCATTGATCCTCTAGTGATCATCCATGCTGGTACCAACGATTTCTTGAAAGCAGATTTATTAGACATTAAAAAGATATGGTTGTTTCTCTAACATCTTAGTGAATATTGACTGTGATGTTGCTTTTTCCGAGGTCCTGCCTGTCCCTAGAGCTCATTAGAGTTCAATAATACTATACGTATGTTTAACAATTGGTTGCATGGGTGGTGTCTCTGCCAAAATCATGGTTGTATTACCATTGGGAAGAGTACAAAGGTAGACTAGACATGTATAGTACAGATGGCCTGCATTTAAATCGAAAGGAAACTCACTATTGGGACAGCATTTAACAACTTATATTAACAAAATTTAAACTGATTGATTTGGGAGAAACGCTCTTCCCATAAAAAACAATTAAAAAATGCTGTTAACACTAAAAATATAAAATGTCTTTACTGTAATGCCAGAAGTTTAACTAATAACTACCATCCCATATCCATTCTCCCACCACTCTTGGAAGCCCTCGAAAAAATAATAGCCACCCAACTCACTGAGTACCTACTTGCTCATAACCTACTTTGCAGGGAGCAGCATGGCTTCAGATCTGGGCACAGTGCAACAACGTCTCTCACTGAGTTCTCTAATTTTATTCACTCTGCCCTGGACAGAAAAAACCTAGCTGGAGCTGTCTTCATCGACCTGTCAAAGGCCTTTGATGCAGTCTCCCACCCCTTACTCTTAAGCACACTCCACCATATAGGTCTGAAGAAGAAGAAGAAGAAGAATCTGCATTTGTATAGCACTTTTCTTACATCCAAAGCGCTTTACAAGCAATGCTAGACTGGTAGTGAAGTGACTGAATGTGTGGTGGCGGCCATATCGCACATCATCACCCACACACAGCCTGGATAATTGCATGAACTGGCTTATGGGAAGGGGAATGTTGGCCAGGACACCGGGAATGTTCCCTACTCTTTGCGAAGAGTGCCCTGGGTTCTTTTACTTCCACCTGGACACCCACCAGGACAACACCAGGATGGGTAGAAGGGACCTCGGTTTAACATCTCATCCGAAGGACGGCACACCCTAGCAGTACAGCACCCCCCAATACTGCACTCGGATGCCAGCGATTTTTTAGGTGCAAGTCCAATCCCAGTGTGGGGCAAGAACCCACGACCTTCTGGTCCAGAGGTGGATGTGCTACCAACTGAGCCACGCTGACACCTGTCCCAAGGACCCGTCTCCTGGTTTACAAGTTACCTCACAGCTAGATCATAATGTGTCAAAATAAACAACACCCTCTCAACCACCTTGCCAGTCCATTCTGGGGTTCCCCAGGGCTCCATCCTCAGCCCTCTATTATTCAGTATCTACCTAAACACCTTGCCCAATTCCTGCTCTGGCAACCTACTACTCTATGCGGACGACATAGTTCTTTTTGCCTCACACCCAGATCCCACAGTATTGCAGTCCTTCCTCCAACATGCATTTTTTTTTTAACATTTAATATTTTCTCCTTCTGCAGCCACGGTCCTGCTTTTTTTACATCCAGCCACCACTCCACTCCTGCCGACCCAAAGTTGCATGCCCAGCTGGCAGAGGCGCAACTACACCTGCGAAAGGGGGCCCCCCCATAGCCCCCCACGCCCGGCGAGGAACCAGTACCGGCACATGCCTCCAGGCATCATCAGCCGGCAGAGCTGTGGCTATCAAGCTGCCTCAGACCCGTGCTGCAATTTTCCTTGTTCTTTCCCCATTGGGACCATGGACATGCAATGACATCCATACACGTACGTGCAGACATCCGCCATGCTCCCCCCTCCGTTACACCGCTATCTGTAGTACCTCCGGGCATCCCCAAGGGTTGCCGCAGTGTGGTGTAAAGTCCCCATCCCACCCCAGGATGAGGAGAGCTGTCTCCCAACACTCAATCCCAGTCCTCCTCTGCCGACCCCCGACAACCCAAGCTCGTTCCCGAACCTGGGTCGCCAGTGTGGCGAGAGGTGTGGCATCCAGTGCCTCAACCCTCAGTGCCACTGGGCCAGCTATCCAACATGCGTTAACTATATTAAAACTGGTTCATGGACCAAAGACTTGTGGTCAATGGAAAAAAGACAAAGACTATACTCTTTGCCCATCGACAGAATAAGGCCAAGAATGCACAGCTAACAATCCTCTCCCACTCTCTCTCCTTCCTCTAGAACAGGTCCATACATATACATAATTGGGCTTTACATTTGATTCCAGCCTCTCCTTCCATTCACACATTGAAACTCTATCATCAGCCATAAATGTCCGTATAGGCCTATTGTATCGGCACAAGGATTGCCTACCTCCAGAAGCCCTTAATCTGGCTGTCACCTCCTCAGTCCTCTCCCTAGTCAATTATGGGCTCACTATCTACTCGGCTGCTAACCACACAGCCCTTAACAAAATCCACTTTGCTATAAACAAAGCATGCAGACTCCTTACTGGGGCAGACAAGCGTACCCATACCTGTACCCTATATGCCCTGACAAATCTCCTTACCCTGGATGAAAGGCTATTTTGTCAAACACACCTCCTCACAAAGAAAATACACCTGGGGCTTACCCCCTTGGGGGTTTCTGCCTCTCTCCTATCCTCCCACGCCTCTGTGAACACCCACACTGCCAACCGACAGGTGTGGTCCATCCTGAGGGTTAGAACCTCCTTAGCCCAAAGGTCATTCCCACACAGGGCCCCAGCCTGGTACAATGAACTCCCCTCTGACATCTCCTCCATCTCCAAATTAGGACCTTTCAAGTCAGCCCTCAAAGAGCACATTCTCGCTTCATGGCACTGCCAATGTACCAGCTAGTGCTGGGTCATCTATCTATCATCTTATGGGACCACCCCGCCTCTGAGCTCCTCCCTATAGGGCTACCAAACATTACCTATTAACAATGCTTCCTTTGGCTGCACTCACAAGGTATCTGTCTAGTTCTCTGCTTCACTGTACATATCAAACCTGTTACTCCATCCCTCTATCAGCAAACTTATTGTTCTCTTGAAAACTGTAAAATACAGCACTCAGTAACACATTCAATGCAATGTATAGCCGATCTTGATTCTGCAATATTGTATAACTAAAAGAACTGTAACCTTTAGCTGCCATTCTATGTCTATACATATTAAGTGTTTATGTTTGTTTTTCTGATGTGGAGCATTTGTAAATGAATCTCTGACTCAAAGGTTGTAATGCTAAAGTCTGTTAAATAAATAAATAATAAAATCGATGAGTTAATGATCATGGTGGTTACAGATGATGTGGACATTGTGTTTATTACTGAAACTTGGGGGAACAATAAATCTTGCTGGACACTTTCTTTGCCTGGTTACACCTTGTTTAATTATAACAGACAGTCCAGGAAAGGAGGTGGAGTTGCCATCTTCATCAGGCGCTCTAACCAGGTTATGGTTATCTCGGATAAAGTTAAAAACATTAATAATATATCTGAATCACTATGGATTAAAATCATGATGAATACTGTCCAGCATATTATCTTGGGAGTGTGTTACCATTCTCCAAATGCTTCTAACGACTACATGGATCTAATTATTAATGAGATTTACTCGGCTTGTACCTTGGGTGACATTGTACTTACTGGTGACTTTAATTTAAGTGATATAGACTGGACTAGAACAACAGCACTATCCAATTCCGGTTAAAAGTTAGTTGATATTTGTCAGCAATATAATTTATTTCAGGAGGTGACACAACCTACCCGGGGTAGCAATTTCCTTGATTTGGTTCTTTATAGCAGCCTGGTTATAGTAAAAGATCTCACTGTACTTTCACCTATAGGCAACAGTCATCATTGCTCAATTGGCTTTGTTATTTGTCTAACTGTGTCTAGAACTCGTAATTGCACAAAAATGTATTTATACGATAATGCAGATATTAATAGCATCAAAGACGGCATAGATTGGGCTTCTGTTCTTAGAAACATGGTTATAGAGGAATATATTCACACCCTATGTAACAAACTTCACACTTGAGAGATAACTTTATACCATTCATATATAAGCATACCTCCACTCATTGAGTCCTACGAAACTTGTGGCTTGTAGTTTGAATATCAAACATTTCTCTACAGGCTAAGTCACCATTTAAATCACCTCCCTGGGACCCACTTTTACTCTTTTAGTCCCTGTAAAGAGCCATGTATGATCCATAGGGTTTTGCATCTTGTGGGTGTGCAGTGCAGTGGCATATTCCAGATTGCCATTAGTCACTGTATGCATGTGCTCCCCACCTGTTCCTTAATTTCCTTTTTGTGCAGCCAATATAGTAAACACCATACCTACAGGTGGCTGGATACACTATACTGCAGGTGTCACAATTAATGAAGTCAAAAATCAATTGACTTTTACCATCGACTGGGTTTAAAAATTCCTTAGTGACGTTAACATTATTGCAGCACTTTCATCTCCGGGAGTCCACAACACTATTCCCCCCATCCTGCCCCCCCATGTGGTGACCAAAACTGCCCTCCACTCATCTCTGCTACACCCAAGAGGACCTCAGGGAATGAGCGGAGCTGGCTGGCTGTCAATGAATGAGCGTGTGCTTGTACAAGTACATGCTCATTCATTGTCAGCTCAGTTGGGCAGGTAGCCAACTGTGGCAGAGAGGGAGGGCTGTGCTGGTTGCCTACTTGTGGTCGGGGAAGTGGGAAGTGAGGTGGGAGCAGTACCTGCCAGGGTGGGAGGTTGGGGGTCCACTAGACACCAGGGAAGAATAATAATTTGGGGACACTTAGTTATTTAATTTAATCAAAAGGAATTGGGGGCAAGGAGGGGGGACCCGGTCCATAGATTAAAAAGGAAGCTTTAGGACTGTATTTTTTTTCACTTACAGTGGATAGATTGGGGATAGGGAGAGGAGTCCGCTAGATACCAGGGAAAATTGAGAAAAACAAAAAAGCTGCATATTATTCTAAAAGGTTCAGATAAGGATCGGATAAGCATCAAAACCTTTTTTTCCTTGTCTGAGCCTTTTAGAACCTCTGAAACTTTTGAGGTTCACCCATCCCTAGTCCTTATGCTCAGTAGGTATTAGATCAATTAAAGACTCTTTAGGGAGATGAACTCACATCTGGGTAATTTCAGGGTCCAGGAGTCAGGGTGGTGCTGCTTGATTATGAAATTGTGACATACCATCATTTTAGAGGATTCTAATGATCTATTTTTTCCAGTAACTAATTATCAATTATTTTCCCATGAGTACTTTCAATTGGCTTTTTCAGTGAAGATGTTATAGGAAATTGTTCCTTCAATTCATAAAATTTAGAGGCTCTGATAAAGTCAGGTATCTTTTTGCTATTTGTGTCAATCTTTCCCTTACCATTTTATACTCAGGGTATTAATGTTATTTTTATTCTTTTTTAATACCTCAGAGTTCCTTAGAACCATTTCATATGTTCCTCTTATTTCAATTAAGGTCATGCTAAGTGTACAGCAAATGGGAGGGAAAAGATCAAATGTACCACAATTCTAAAAAATATCCATGGACCTGGTAATATAAACAGCCTCTATCCAGAGCCGACATGGCTGTGACAAGCTTATGAAGCTCTGAAGAGCGAGTGTCGCTGAATGCCATCTGCAAGATGGTGGTGGCGGCAACTATGCATGTGCGGCATTCATGCATGCATAGTTGCGGTGAATTGCAATATGCCATTCACAAGATAGTGGCACCAGCAGAACTGCGCATGTATGCAAGGTGCGCATGCACAGTTCTTGTCTGAAATGCAGATGTAACAGCCGAAATAGTGTAACTTATACTCCGTAGTGGTCGATCATAGCAGAGTGTAACAAGCTTCATTGGACTTTCAGAAGGATACTTCCAAAATTCCAATGGAAGGTGCCATACTCAACTGTTTTAAAGGCACTGAAAGCAAAATGGCTGTAGGCTCCACCCACAGCCATAAAAATTGCACGTAAGATAAATTAGTTTTGCCCTCTACCAATAGAAGAGTGCAATGAATAGTAATGAACAGCAAGCTCCTGTGATAAATACCAAATAAAGAAGCCAGCTGAGAAAAACTACCAGCAGCACTAATTAGTTAAATCTATAATAGGGGAAGATAAAAGTGTCAGCTTTGGCCTGCCTAGTAAAACAATTCCATTGATTACATTAGTTAGAGGTGAAACTACAAGTCAACAAGGGCCATGAGTTCCCAAGAAAGATCAAGCACTTAATCCTAGAGGTAACCACATGCGGAAACCAGCCTAAAAACAGCTTTGAAATATATTCAAGTATAGACCCAAATTTCTTGGCTGAAGAAAAAATATAAACAGTCCAAGGATATATATGAAAAATTCCAAATAATTTTATGCAGTCATGTATAAAAAATGTTAAAACAGGCTGTCTGGCTGAGGCTTAAGTCTCCTTTTTTTCTTCTTATGCTTCGGGATCTGATCCTCTTGTCCCTGTTCTGGGTATGCTTGACACAGAGGGATCCAGTCCTCCACCCTTTCACGGTAATCCTCTAGGTAACACCTGGGAGAATAGTTTATCTGAGGCTGAGGTTCTATGCTCAGAGGTGACACCAATGGAAGGTGCTGAAATGGTCTGTGGTTGGACTTACTGGAGTTTTTTGTCCACTTTTTTTCCCAGTATGGGGGTGGTGTCTCTTTCACTGTTGGCTACTTGGACTGTGTGTGGGCTGCAGGCTGGATTTGCAAATTTACTGCTGGAGCTGGCTAACTGCTTGTCATAGGTCTTCATTTGGCCCATTCTGGGTGACTATATCAGGGTATAGCTGCACTGGAGCCTCGACCTGCAGCACAGAGGACTGTAAAGCTGCTGGTTGATGCTGAACAGTCTGTTTCTCCATAGCTGAAGCTGGGCACAGTGGAAGTGGTCTTGGAGTGAGACCCGCACCTGAGGTGGAATCTGAGCCTGGATAGGACCCTGGAATTGGGTGTTTGACTGTATTACCAGGGACTGTACCTACAGGGGCTGTGCCGGGGTGTCTGCTGCATTAGAAGCTGGGCCTGTAACTGATGCTGGACAGCTTGAAGAGGAGTCATTGGGGTATGTTGGTGGTGGTATTTGTAGCTTGAAAGAGTTGAGGTTGCTGCTTTTTTGAATCTGTTGGTGCCAGATCACAGACAGATGTTGGATTTGCTTCAGCTGCTGTTGAAGCTGTATGTGCTGCTACTGAATCAACTGATGAGGCTGGATCTGTGTGTAGGCTTTAAAGCGAGCTGTAGGTCCATCTCCGTTGGCGAGGCCCAGCCCTGGCCCATTCTGTTTCTGTTTTCTTACTATTTGTTTAAAATGGCATATTGTGTCTGCTCACAGAGCTACAGGATTCAGAACAACTCCAGGATCAACCTCACTGTAGATACTAGATGCCTCATAGTGGCCAGCTCAGTCCTGTCACTAGTCGACTATGGCCTCCCATCTACACAGCTGCCTATGACATGGTGCTAAACAGAATACAGCTGATCTGCAGTAAGGATTGTCACTTTGTGCTTCAGACTGACAAGCACACCCATAGCTGCACCTTTACACCCTAACATATTGCTACCCTTCCTTGCAGAATAAACCTCCAGACATGTCTGCTAGCCAGAAAGGCGCAACTGGACTTAACTCCCCTGCTCTAACAATTTGCTTCAACCATGTTGCCAATCAATACAACACCAAGAGCATGGCTAAGAATGCCCTTGAACTGCCTTTCTGATGAACTTAGCTGGGCAAACACTTATTTTGCTGTCTCGCTGGCTGGTTAAACAGATTACCTGCATCTCTGCTAAACCTCCCTAGTCTAAATAGTTCAAGAGATTGCTGTAGTCTGCCCTAGCAGTTCAATGCAACTGTAACCATTAATCTTCTGAATTTGTATCTTTCCCAGTGAATACACTGATCTGCGTCTGTTATTTGACTGTTGTTATGTACTAATTCTGTGACAGTTTTATGCAGTAATTTGTCTGATTGTACAGTTCTGTATGTATTTGAACGTGCCTTGTATGCATTGTGTTTGTCTTGACTACATTTCCATGGAATTGCTTATACATATCTGTATTGTTTCTTGTAGATCTGACATCTTTGTAAATGAGCACTGTGCTGAAAGGTACTCTCTGAAAATCCCAAGACATACATAATATATATATATATATATATATATATATATATATATATATATTCTATGCAAAATGTTGTTAATGCATCAGTTAGGGTTCTTCTACAGTGACAAAAGTGAGGAATTCTGCATTAGGGTTCCCACCTCTCCACCCTGCCCCCACCAACAGGCATTGGAGTGTGTGTTGGGGATGTCGGTCTAACTCTCATCCCATTCCATATGTAAACAAGCTGAGGTTGTGCAGTGTAGGGAGAATGGGGTAAGAGTTAGACCTATGACTCAACGCACACCCTGATGCCTGTTGGTGGGGCCAGAGTGGGTGGGGTGCAAGGTGGGAACCCTAATGTAGAATTTCCTCACTTTTTGTCACTGTAGAAGAATCCTAACTGATGCATTAACAAAGATTTTTTGCATAGAATTTCCTTACTTTTTAAGAAAGAATAGAAAAGTAGAAAGTTGCGCACGTTGGTGGGAGGACCCCATGCTCCCACCACATGATTTTTTCTGACTATAGTAACAGTAAGTGCAATGCAAATGCAAGTGCAAATGGTTACACACATGGTGATGCAAATGTAAATGGTAACGCAAACAGTAATAGAAATGCAAGTGCAAACTGACGCCAAAGCGAACAGTGATGTAAACAGAGACACAGATGGAAGTGCATACAGACCACAACTGGTAATGCGCACATTCATGGTACCACAATTGTAAATGCAAATGGTAATGATAACAGCAACAATAAAGGCAAAGAAACAGAAACGCAGCGTCAGAGGAAACGCAAACTGTAACATGCACAGGCACGGTACCGCAATTGCAAATTCAAATGGTAATGGTAACAGCAACAATAACACCAAATGAAACAGAAACACAAGTGCAAACAAAACCGCAAACTGTAACGCGACACGGTGGCTGAC
Organism: Neoceratodus forsteri; assembly: GCA_016271365.2. Classification (NCBI taxonomy): domain Eukaryota; kingdom Metazoa; phylum Chordata; order Ceratodontiformes; family Ceratodontidae; genus Neoceratodus; species Neoceratodus forsteri. Next base: position 1,423,939,751 of record CM057455.1, read on the forward strand.
GGAACGGTGATGTGAACGGTAACAGAAGCACAACTGAAATGCTAAGTGGCACAGTAACAAAAGGGCACACCCTTCTTTCCCCAAAAACTGCATAGAAAAACACAGTGAAAACAAAGAATGTATGCATAATAATTGACCTCGAGCAGAAAATTAGGACTTAGAATACTAAATTGCTTATATCTCAGGAACTGTACGACATAGAAAAAAATTACAATTTCATATGAATTATGATTTTTCTGGCTAGTTTTGTACTTAGCCTCTGTTTGGGGAGCTAAGCATTTTTTGTCAAAAAGTCCATATCTCGCACCGTTTCTGAGATACAGGCCCTGAAAGACGTGACAGATGCCATAATATTATGCAATGGAAAAAAGTGCCAACTCTGGAGTGCCGTACCTTTGCACCCTGTAATATTTTTTCACCAAACCACCAAAAGGCACATCTGTGGATATTGGCTTTCTTCCCTCAGAATTTCAGCCCAAAAGACCAAACTGTTATTTTGCAGCAGGGCGGCAATGAATTCTCTGTAATGTGGCGGACGCCGTAATGTTATCCTATAGGAAAAAGCGTCAGCTTCATAGTGCCATAACTTTGTTGTCCTGTAATATTTTTTTTTTTACTTATTTATCCTCCAGTGGCAGCCTCTCTACACCCCAGCTGTTCTTCTCACATCAGTTCTTCAGACGCTCAATCCCTCTCCTCCCCTGCCAGCCCCTGGCGACCCGAGCTTGCTCCCAAACCCAGGTCGCTGGCATGGTGTGAGGTGCTGCGACCAGTGCCTCTGCCCTCAGTGCCACCAGGCCGGAGAGCCCTGTAATATTTTTTGACCAATCCACCAAAATGCACATCTGTGGGATGTTGCCTTTCTTCCCTCCAAATTTCAAGTAAAAAGACCAAACCATTTGCAAGATATTCAATATCAAAGATTACTAAAATTTCTCTATCTATTCCATTATAAAAAATCTGGCCATCTTGTCCCTCCCTCGCGATCAAAGATGGCGATCAAAGAATCTCACGATCAAAGAATTTGCAGGCTCATGAACAAAGAATTAAAAACCTTATAAATCAAAACATTGAAGGAATTGCAGTAAACCTGAGCGAAGCCCCCTGAGTAAAACCCACCCTCATTTGACTTCCTAGGACACCCCTGGGCTGAGAAAAATAGATTTTTAAATTGGGCTATCTCGCATCTTCGCCACGATGCACGATCATGATCAAAGAACCTCACGATCAAAGAATTTGCAGGCTCACAATCTAAGAATTTGCAGGCTCATGAACAAAGAATTTCAAAATCTTATAAATCAAAAAATTGAAGGAATTGCCATAAACCACTGCCATGGTTCGACAGAACGAAGCCCACTGAGTAAAACCCACCCTCATTTGACTTCCTAGGACACCCCGGGCTGAGAAAATTGATTTTTTAATCTGGCCATCTCGTTCCTCGCTCATGATGCATGATCGCAATCAAAGAATCTCATGATCAAAGAATTTGCAGGCTCGCGATCAAAGAAATTGCATGCTCACATCAAAGAATAAAAAATAGTGAAACATGAATTTTTCACTGATTTGAAGCAAACCAATGACATGGTTCGATAGAACGGACCCTCCTGAGCAAAACCCACCCTCATTTGTGTCCCTAGCCTACTCCTGAGCCAAAATATTTGTATTTTTAGGTTGCAATGCAAGATTGCAATCAAAGAATCTCACTAACAAAGAATTTGCAGACTCATGATCAAAGATTGTTAGCAAGCTGCAAATTAAGATTTTAAAAGCTTATAACTCGCTCGATAGATTGGAGCCCCTGAGTAAAACTCATCAAGTTTTACTCAGAAGTGACCCTGAGCCGAGATATTTGTGTTTTCCAATCATAAACAAAATGGCGGACCTCACGATCAAAGAATTGTTGAAATTCCTCAGGGACAAAGATGCTTGAACCATGAGACTGCAAATTCCTTGATCACCAGGCGGGACGAGATTGACAGAACCCCATTCTTTGATCGCAAAATATACATATAAATGTTCCCATTGACTTATAATGGAAACTTAAAAGTGCCATAATGTTTGAATGCCTTAATATTTTTTCACCAAACAAAAAGCAGCATGTTTGGGCACCAAAACTCTTTCAAACAAGTGATCTTTCAGAGTAGCACACCACACAATGGCCGTGCAGGACCACATTAAGAATGCCAAAAGGTGCTTCCAAAAATGGATACTTTTGCATATTTCAGCGCTTTTGTACACAAGGACCGGCATCCGACTGAAACATAATTTGGCAAATCAAGAGATCTACCATGCCCCAATGTGCATACCAAATTTCAGGCAAATCCATTGAATGGGTCCAAAGTTATTAATGCTCAAACTTTTGACTTTAGTATGTAAATGACCGCTGAACCTAACTATAGTGGCGACGCGTCTACTATTATATATATATATATATATATATATATATATATATATATATAGTTAATAACATGGTTAGGCAGGTCTTCTTGCTAGTTGGTGGTCTTTAAATTAATTTACAGTTTACTTGGTTGGGTTTCATGGTCTAAGTATCTTGTCTAATTAAATTAATCCAAATGTAACCTTTATTCTGAATTTTTAAATGTTTGTAAAATATTTGTAATGGTTTTCCAAACTGACCAAACAATGAAAACCTATCTGCTACTGCTACTTCATTTTTGCTGCTTGCCTTGCTGAACGTGGGGCTTGGTCAGCCAACCACACCCTTAGACCTCCATAATAGCACCTGAGGAACTTTGTTCCAGTAAGACACCCTTGACATTTTCTCAGGAGAGGATGCTTATGCAGTCCCTAACCATCTCCTGAGCAAACTTGAAAGCTGTACCCACATTTTCAAAAAAAACTTTCCTGATTATTTTTCTTAAATGTATGACATTTCAATCTAGCCAACATTAGCAGTCAGTTCTGTACTATTCTGAGTTCTATACTGAGTGTTTAAGACAGGAGGTGGTGTTAGCCCATTGAGCCCATCTCCTGCCTTCATATCATTAAAAAAAAAAAAAAGCATGTTTAACTTTATCATAGTCTGATCTGTTCTGGGCATTCATTTTGGAAAATGCATTGAGGACATTTCCAGATAATAAAAGGGTTAAACTGAGAGCCCGTGTTCTCTTGTCCAATTTGGACTTAAACACATTTTTTCAAATATTCAAAGGAAGGTATCTAAATCATCTCCCACTTTAATGTAAGGATATATTTTAGAATTTGTTTTAGGACTGAGCACTGACCCCCTTTCTCAGTCCCACTTATCACTCCGGATAGCTGCAGATGTAATTGCTCCATCTCAAGTTCATGTCTGCATGGGGCTTCTTCCTCTCTTTGTCTCACGGATCTCTGCCTCTTTCTCTGCTATCTCCATCCATATCCAATATGCTAGACCAGTCCACTCAGGAGTTCCACAGGTATCCATCATCGGGCCACTCCTTTTCTGCCTTTCTTTGAACAATCTCCCACAATCCTGTCCTGAACAAATCCTGCTATATGCGGATGATGCAGTCATTCACGCCTCTCACCATGACCCCATACTACTCCAAAAAAACCTCCAGATGGGTTTCACCTCTGTTGAAAAATGGTTCAACAGGCAAAAGCTGGTACTCAACTACAAGAAAACAAAGGTGATGCTCTTCTGTGACTCCCATAACAAGCATAAGTTTCAACCCATCTCAAGTGCAAACTGCCATGGTGCTGTCCTAGACCAAGTACACTCCTTTAAATCTATTGGCATCACTCTCAACAGCCACCTAACCTATGGCATCCACACTGACACTGTTACCAAAGCTGTTAACAAGCGCATTAGCCTTCTCTACAGGCACAGGCAATGCCTCACCTCAGATGCCTTAAGGATAGCTGTTCAGAGCTCTGTGGTCTCTCTAATCGGCTATGGGCTGGTTGTCTATGACTCTGCTACTGACACAGTCCTAAGACGCCTATGCTTGGCCCCAAACAAAGCCTGCCACCTCATTACTGGATCCCACCATCTCACTCACAAGTGTACACTCTACGCCCAAATGGGTTGGCGCTACTATCAAACTGTATTAAGTTCCATACCTGCTTAATGGCCAAGAAGATCACATTAGGCCTTGTACCCCAGGAGTCCAAGTGCTACTACGTGCAGCACGCATCCCCGCCTCACCAGGGATTCTGAAAATCAAATTCTGCACATACCATGTGCCACCTTGCAGGGACAAAGGTTGTTTGCGCACCATGCACCTCCTGGTTTAATGGACTCAACAAAGAAATCACCTCGCTGCAAAGGCTAGGCCAGTTCAAACCAACCTTTGCCTCCACCCTATGCCTCCAGCTCCTGTGACTGTCACTGCTAATCTGCTCTTGCACTTACCTCCCACTCCATGACACCTGTCCCCTACCCCTTCCTTGTCTCCCTCCTGGCTTTAGCACTTAAAACCTGACAATGCCCTTCGCTGCTCCACTGTCTTCTAGTGTTCACCTCAGTCCCTCAATCCGCCCCAGTTAATCCCTTGCCCTGCTACTCTCCTTTCCATCCTATGGCTGTTTCCAAGCAACCTCACCCTGCTTAGAACCATTGTACTACATTGCTCTTTCCCCTGTACTGCATCATTCATTTATGTCTTCTGTCCTGTACCATCTGCCCCCTCAAATGTGTTGTATTTCCACTGCTTGAATTGCCTATCCCAAGCCTGTTATGTTTGTATTTGTTTTCAAAGTTGACGTGGAACCTTTGTAAAAGAGCCATGGCTCAAAGGTATTGTAATCCTAGAATTTCAATAAACAATAAACAATATCATTACCAGCTGGATTTCAGCCTCTTTCTGCATCTGCATCTTTTCCTGCTCAGACTGCATCATTAGCTGTTCCAGTTCCCAATCTGTTGCTCGACCCAGTGTAATGGCTATTAGTCTGTCCTATTGCTGTGTTGGCTGTTTTGTGGCTGCTGCTGTGATGGCTCTGACTGCTGCTGTCTGCTCTGGATTGTCCTCCTCAGTCAATTCCCTTTCCTCAATGGTATAATCTGCTGGTTGGAGAAGCTCACCTCCAACCACAGCTTATGGTCCAAACTTTCCCAGCTCTTCCTGATCCTTTTGGACCAAGGCCTCTATGTTCTGCTTCTTATTAAGCAAATCATGGCCAATGTTCTTTTTGCTTCCTAATTTTGGCAGCTGTTCTGATTTGAGCTTGTTATAATTGATTGGCACTTTTCATCCACGATCCTGACCACTCACTGTTCTGAAAAATAAGTGAAAAGCAGCAAAACAAAATGTTTTTCCTGTGCACTTTGTTTTAGGACTGGTTGAGTATTTTGTGCACTCTGAGTATTTTCTCCAGGTGTCTGTATACAATACACTACACTTCACTACACTAGCACCTTTCAAGTAACCACTATTTGCTTGCTGGTACTTGAACACGCCACACAGATCCCATAAGCTGCTACCAGATGTGTAAAATCACTCACCTTCACCCCTGCTTGTGCCCCTCTGCACCTGGCTGTTGCAGACCTCCACCCTGCTTTACTACTTACAGTGTACAGCACCCATACTCAGCTCTCTGTAAAGGTGGCACATCCCAGACACTTAAACCATGTGAGTCCAGTCACCAGAACCACTGCATCATGCCAAGGCAGACTGGTCTTACTCAGATGGAGTGTGGGTTTGTCTATCAAACTTTACACAAATCATTTTCCTGGATCAGGAAGAAGTATGTTTCTGAAACTACTTAAAATTGTTTAGCATGTCCCTTTGGAATGATGGCTGTTTCAGAAGTTCACAATATTACCTTCTTTAAAATGAACTACCATTCAGTATGTTATGTTACATAAAAGGTTACTTTATTTACACATTATATAATGGATTGAAAAGAATTAAAAGAAGAGTGTTTACAGGAGAAAACATGCCAAAGAAAGGGATGTTTATACAGAAATGTAAAACTAGCTTTTCTCATACTAGGTACTCTCACTGGTGAAAGTAACAAATGGTGAAGTCCTTCAGGATATTACCAAATGATCCTCTGCCTTTCAGGGTTTCTGTCTAGGCCAGCATTTTCCATTTTGTCTCCCTCACAGCCAGCCTGTACACTAACAGATTGACCTCAGCTCTCACTTGGATCAAAGTAAGGCCACCCCTTTCATACTCACCTTGGCCTGGTCTTATTAAACACCTGTTTCCTCAGTCATGTTGATTAACTAGTTCTCTCAATCAAACATTATGGATTTTGTTTACAAACAGAAATTGTGCATGCTTTTGCTTGTAACAAGAACCCCAAACTGTGTTCCCACAAGTTTGTTTTTTGGCTCCACACTTTAACAACAAACTAATGTACTCTGGTAGCCCCCACCTTGATATGCACCTGGCAAAATAGTTTTTCTCAATCACACTGTGTCAGTATTTACAACTGAATGTCATAAATACCTAGAACAAAACCTTTCTGGCCATCTTTGTGCTGGCAGCAGTGCACCTGTCATTCTGGCTCCTCCCCGGTGTTAGAATATTTAGAAGGGGTGTGAGATTCAGGTGGCACATCTCCTGCAAAGAGGGACTTCGACATTGGGACATGGTGCCCTAATGACCAGGCACACTGCCACCGCACCCTGTATAGGTGGAACCAAACAAAACTATCCCAAACAGTGTCCATCTGCTAGCAGTTATCCTTGGCCTCCTATGTCTGTGGGGTACTGTCAGAAAATTAGGAGCTGTGTTAATATAGAGCATAATGTATAGTCTACAATCAATAGCAGGCATATGTATTCATCAAAATGTTGCCATGGCGACAGTTTCAACCTTGAGAGTGAAGTTTGAGTGGTTCGTCACCATGGCAACCTCAAGATGTTTATAAGCGCTTGGTATTGATTGTAGACCATACTTGTCTCTTTATAGTGTATGGTCTACTATCTGGAGTTAAAAGAATAATGTTCTTACTTTTATGTTTTTTTAGTCAGATGCACTCCTCGCTACGCTCTCACCACTGTGGCCGCATCCTGATCAGTGGTGGTAGTGTGATGTGCATGTGCAAGCGCTGCCATGTTGTTATGTTGCAGTAGCTATGTAGCTAGTGCATAACAGCTACTATGACGTAGCTACTGCAGCATAGCAGCTGTATTCTAGATATGGATTTCTATCCATAACAACCTTCCACCATACACTATAAAATGATACACTGTTGTATGCCACAGTGTTTTTTGGCTAGAGATCAACAAAAAGAGAGAAAGATCAATGTTTCTAAAATGATGTCAGTTTACTAGCCACTACCTCTGACATGTGCAGAGCAAGCAGAGTCATGTGAATTGTTCTTATCTGGGCAATGAAGCAAACTGTGAAGCCTCCATTACTCCACTTGCATGACTGGCAGTTAGGGACCCATCTCTACTTCCAGTACTGTTACCAGTGTTAGTCTCTCACCCTCCTACCTCTCCCTCAAAAGGTGCTCATCTGCCATATGAATTTACAATTTCTAGCAGTCAGGAGCCCATCCCCACTGCCGTGTCCTTTGTTGCCACTACCACATCTCCCTCTCTCTCTCTCCCTTCCCCTCAATAAACACCCAACCACCTTCTGGCACACTACCCTCCTCCTCTCTTCCCACCACTCACCTCCATAAAAGGATAAGGTCTCTCATGGCAACCGGCATAGCTCTCCTTCCACCTCTGCTGGCCACTATCTATTGACTGATGAAGACATACAACAAAAATCTAAGTTTGAAAATGTATGAACTGCATATACACATAGGCCCCGATTCTAGAAGCTTTACGCCTGGTGTAACAGCTGCTTGCACCAAGTAGAATGGCACAGTAGTAACTTACGCCAGCAGCTGCCACATGCACGATTCTACAGTGTAGCCTGTGACATGTCGCAGGCCAGTTGCACTGAAAAGCTGTTACGCCAGCAGCTATGCCATAAACCCCTGCAACATGGAGCTAGGGGTTTGATGCAGCAGTTGCGCCCATTCCAGAAGGGCTGCAACAAAGTCACCAGTGTCGGGATTCTGCAGGAACCCCCGGAGGAGAATAGTAATGTTACACCAGCATTTAGCTGGTGTAACTTACGCACCTCTGTGGTCCTGTAGACCCACCAGCAGCTCAGCACGCAATCCACATGTGCCCTCCTCCCATGCCTAGCATACCTCTGTAGGTGCCCACAGGCTGCACACCTTCTATCCCCCGAACAGTGAATACCCTGCAGGGCTGCACACACCCTTACCCCCTGAAAAGTGAATGCCTGCAGGGCTGCCTCACACCCCATGCCCTCAACCCACCACTGAATGCCCCCAGGGCAGCGCTATCAATCCTGACCCATGCCCAGACCCTGAAACACTGCGTAATCAATCAGAGTACCCCACACCTTACCTGGTAGTCTAGTGATCCCCTGCCCAGCTGCGCCAGTCTACCCAGCAACCACCCACCCATCCCCAGCGGTGACTGGCATGGCCCACCTCTCACCTCCATGGCCAGCCACCAACTGAGTTCAGTAGGAGCGCTTACTGTACAGTCATGCTCAGAAATTAATTTATGAGCATGTCTATTCAGTAAGCGCTCCTACAGAACACAGTCAGCGGCTGGCCATGGAGGTGAGAGGTGGGCCATGCCAGTCGCTGGCTGGGGATGGGTGGGGGGTGCTAGGTGGACTGGCAAAGCTGGTTGGGGGGCCACTAGACTACCAGGTATGACTCCACACATTGGACTGTGTGTACCAGTCACAAGGGACTTGAGATTGGTGTTGGAGGACCCATGGTGACATGCCAGTGGGTGGGGGCCTCTTGCCCTGTGGGGCTCCGCTGGAGTTCATGCATGGGGGGACACGTGCCTTTCAGCATTGCTGTTGCTGACACAACTTCCTCACCAGGTACACCCTCTGTCTGGGCGTACCTGGCTGTATGTCATCAAAGTCACAGGACTTAGATGAGGGGACCCTGCCCTTCTAAAATAGTGTGCAGGGTCCATGTCACAATGGCTGCGCCAACCTTCTAGAATTGAGGCCACAGACTTAGGATTTTTGAATTTTCTTTTGCTTATAGCTTTTTATATTTTTTAAATATTTTTTCTACAAAATTTCACTAATTGGCAAGTTACCACCTTCTCTTATGATCACATAAGTGGTAATTTTGAAATCCCACCCCAATTGTGTTTTCTGGAATTGACCCTGAAAACACTTTTCTCACCTCAATTACACTCAAGCTACAGGTTCAGGGCAGTGCTTCATGGGTTACCAACTTCTTGGCCTCATGCAAAGCTACATACAGGTGTGGAGTACTCTGTCTCAAAGAGAAAATTTAAATACAAAGTTGGGTTGCAGCACAAAGCATAAAGAAGTAACTTTCTGATGCAGTTGCCAAGGTTTTAGCTAACATGGCATAGCTTGTATCAAAAACGTAATCCATGCATCACATGATCTGAGTTGCCACAAATCATGTCAGCTGTCATAAAAACCTGTCTTTGAAAATAAGGTGTGCATGATGGGGCACAAATGGGAGGATGCTAACAGGACTGAATTAGTCCTTGCATCAACGTCCTCTAACTTCAAAATCTAGCCTTGAACCTTTAAAAACTATTACGCAGCTAGGAAATTAAGAACTTGAAAGAATGTCCAAAATAAAAATACTCTGTTTAAAGCTGTGATCTTCTTCAAAATAAATACAACTTTCAAGCAACACTACAGTTAGCAAAAGCAAAAATAAATCCAAGATCCATTTCTCTTTTCACTTTCGTTCATTTCTGAACAGAGATATGTTGTCTGAAAGTAGTCATGAGAAACCCAGGAATTTTAACTTAGAGCTAAGCTACAGCTGAGTCAAGGGTCTAGCTTGACTATTTGAGACAGTGCATGAGCCCAGCCCAGGCTGCTGCTTGCGTCCCCTACAATACTCACAGTGCCTCTCATGAAGTACATAAAGGGTTAAAAGTTCCTGTCACTGCACTAACTAGTCAGGCTGACTAAAAATGCTTGCTTTGATCGTATCTGGCTCAGCTTGACCCTTGGCAGTCAGTTGCTCATAGAGGTCAAGTTGAGCGAGAGCCAGGCATTAGGCTTGAACCAGGCTCGGGACTGCCTTAGTTTTCCCAGCTATATTTGGAAGTTTAGAAAATTGCATTAACTCCACAATGAGCAGGCTTGAGAGATGATATGAGACAAAATTAGGGGGCACAACCAATACAGAACAAAGGCAGGATTACCAAGGAATATAACCACCAAAATTGTATTACATACCAAAAGTGCAGCAATTCTCAATTCAGAGCACTAACAGATGATGAGAGCAAACCACAGGACTCCCACAGTACCCCAGGGTACAGCAGAAGTTCTTTGGTTAGCTTTCATTCTTCTGCCTTTGGCTCTGTATTGGTTATGCCCTCTGATTTTGCCTTGTTAGAAAGATTTAACTTGTCACTTTGAGAGAAGCATCCCCCACTGAACCAAGCACATCCGTTTCACGCGTGGACTCAGTGGATCATAGGGACATCTGCTGGCAATTTTTATGTTTATAGGGTCATATGAATTATCGCTGGAGAAGCCCACTAATGACCTTCCTAACCTTTGAGAATATCCCATTTAAGATGACCCCTATTATCCCCACCACCAACCAATTTCTGATTCACCGTTATTTTGTGCCTCACCCCAAATCCTATGACTATTTGACCTTCCTTTCATATGGGACCACATCACAGGCTTTATTTAAGTCCAAGTACTGCACTTTTTGCCTGGTCCTTGTCAGTCACCCTCATGACCAAATCAAAGAAGAGTATCAGACTCATTTTAATACGACCTCCTGTGGTGAACCCATGCTGCTGTTTGTCCTGGAATCCATCTTCCTCATAGAAGTGTACCAACCTTTCCTTAATAATGGCATCTAGCATCTTATCAACAACCTGTTTTCACTGGCATTATTCTGACATCACAAGCAGAGGATTATGCTTTCAAGGCAGGAAAAGCAGTATGAACAGATGAAATCTAAATGGCAAAGAGTTTGGTTTCATGTGAATGCCATTAGTAATAATGGACTATCAAACAGTTCTTTGGGAATGCTATGAGATGTGAGTCATTCTGATGCCATCAGTAATCAGGTTGCAGGAAACTGGCAAACCGCTCTATGTTCAGATTCATGTAAAGTTAACTGCCTTTGAAATACAAAAGCAACTATTGCTTTATGGCAAACAATCTCATTGTACTCTCCCGGTCGTATCTGAAAATAGGCATATAACTTGTCTAGTGTACTTACCTGGTCAACAAAATTGAAATAAATAAATGAAATGCAGCACTACTGACAAAGGATAGGCAAGCCTGATCACTATGTTTCACTTAGCCTGTCAGACACAGTAAAAAAAAAAGCATTTATCAATGCTGAATGTTTGCCGTTGGTATTGCTGTTGTACTGGGTCTTGCTTGTATACATTTTTACTATACAGTATATACAGCAGATGAGAAGCAATGTCTCATTTTCAGTGGTGTCCTGCTTTATCACATTGTTAGATTGTAATTACCCAGAATAGGTGGCTGAAAGGCAATATCTACTTTAAAGTGGGCCCCCACATTTTAACCCCAAAATGTCCAATAGTCTTTTTATGACCTGACATTAGGATTAAGATGGTGACATTTTAAAATCCCGCCTGAAAGGCGATTTCACTGTGCGACTGTGGAAACACGTTTCAGAGTGGATTTTAAAATGACAGCTGCCATGTTGAGGAGGTGGAGTAACAAAGGGATATGTTGAATATTAGGGGCCAAAATCTGTAAAAATAAAGTTATGATTAAATGTTGGAACCATTTGTTTCCTCATAACTTGGTTTTTTATTTTTACTCCAGATTTTCAACATGATATTTTTTGACCACTCCTGAGCATGACGTGCCAATTATAAAACTATGGCTGAAGTGTCCTTTTGTGCCACAAGTGTTAAAACACATTTTTGGTAGGTTTTGACAAATTACCGCTATCACAGTTATGAGGTGGTATGAAAAAATGGCTATGTTGAAAAGCTGGGATCAAAATCTTGAAAATTGCCACAGTTACGAGTGTGCATTGAAAAACTGCAACGTAGCCTCATAACTTTGTTGTTTTCTCATATTTTTTACCCCAAATTTAACATATCCTTTTTATGTGCTCACCTTATTAACAAGTGTGAGTAACTTCAAATTCTGCCCAAAAGGTGATTTACACCACAGTACAAAAACACATTTTGGCCAGGATTTGAACAAAGGCAGCTGTCACATTCAAAAGGTGCTGTGAAGAAAGGGCTATGTTAAACATCGGGGGTCAAAATATTGAAAATTACCAAAATTATAAACCTGTGTTCATACATTTCAATGTAGGCTCATAATGTTGTTGTTCTTTAATATTTTTGCCCCAAATTTTCAACATACTATACCATTCTTATGACCCCACCTCATGAAAAAGGTTGGAGAAAATGTTCAGCTCCTGGCTGAAAAATTATTTTGTACAGTGACTGCGAAATCACCTTTTGGGACAGATTTGTCTAATTTCACTACCATTGTTTATGAAGTTGGGCCCCAAAAAGAAATGTTGAAAATGTGGGGCCAAAATATTTAAAAATGGCCAAGTTATGCCAGTAAGATGAAACCCCTTTTGAAATGCATTAAACCACATTGCTGATTGCCTCAGTTAATTGTCCAGCATTGAAGAGTGAAGATGTGTCTGTGGTCCAGAGATGATTATAGCATTGGACCCCCGGTAAGCAAAGAAAGGCATGGGGGGCTGTAGGGTGGTGGGTGCCATGTGGGATGGTTGACTGGGGGGACAGTAACAGCAGCTGGTTTTCTTTATTTCCAGTGGCGACACTGGGGATGGGAGTACCCACAGTGTCGGTGTTATATCTGGTAGCACTGGGGGTGGGCTCCTCTGTGTTGTAGAAGCAAAATGGGCAGTGGGGGGATGGCAGTCAGCATGAGGTTGGGCACCCCTGAGCCGGAATATTAACATGTCTAGGTTGGGCTTGGGAGGGACAGTTACGGTGGCAACAGCAACAGACATCGATGGACAGTTTTCTTTTTTGAAAGGTGTATTAAAAAAAACAAACTATGAGGGGTGGTCTTCTTTATTTCAGGTGGTGACACTGGAGGTACCCACAGTGTCAGTATTATGTTTGGCAGCACCGGTGGTGGACTCCCTGGTGATGCAGAAGTAAACTGGTAGGGTGGGAGGTAGCAGTAAGCATGGGGGATTGGGCACCCCATGCTGGAATGTTAACATGGTTTGGGCTCAGGGGGGGCAGTTACAGAGGTGGCAGCAACAGACAGTGATTAATGGTTTTTGGTTTTCAGCAGGCTGAACATGACAGTTCAACAGTGCTTGCTAGGTAGCTTTATGTAGATCAAAGAGCTGCCCTATGATTGGGTCAGCTCTCTCCTTGAACTACACAAAGTATATGCCCAGAAAGACAGAATACTGTCATGATCAGCCTGGCTGATGATTGATGACACTGACAAGCCCCTTGCAGACTACTATGCATTGGATTGACAGTGTCATATCTCTCAAAACTCACTGTTGTGGCAAAATGTTTGCTGTGTGTGCGGCACAGTTAACATAAAAACAGATTTTTGTGTGTGTGTATGTTGTCTTCACCATATAGTGGATGAGCTGGAGATGGTGAAACTTTACCAGTAAAGTGCAGTATACTCCTTTAACTGCAGACTGACTAGCAGGTTACATGGATTATTTCTTGTTCAACAAGCATTTGTCAATGCTGAATGTTGATTATGTTGGTCTGTTGAGCTCGCTCACTGGCCCTCTGTCACTTGCTCATTCTGTTTCTCCCGGTGCTGCAGGCTGCTCTTTTGTACTGGGCTCCTACCTGCATTGGCATCCTTTGCTGTCCACAAGAAATCTGCAGCTGGCCGACAGAGCTCCACTGAGGTGGGTCACTCCCCCTCCCTGACTTGCTCATTCTGTTTCTCCTGACACTGCAGGCTGGCCTTTTGTACTGGGCTCCTGCCTTTGTTGGTGGCTTTTTTCTGCCCACAAAGAAATCTACATTAGTCCCGACACAGGTCCGTTGAGCTTGCTCACTCCACCTCTGTCACTTGCTCTTTCCGTTTCTGCTGGCGCTGCAGGCTGGCCTTTTGTACTGGGCTCCTGCCTGTGTTGCCGCCTTTTTCTGCTCACAAAGAAATCCGCAGCAGTCATGACAGAGCTCCTTTGAGCTCGCTCACCACCCCCTCACTCGCCCATTCATTTTCTCCCACCGCTGCAGGCTGCCTTTTGTACTGGGCCCCTGGGTGCATTGCTGCCTTTTTCTGCCCACAAAGAAATCCACAGCAGTCCCAACACAGCTCCGTTGAGCTCACTCACTCCTCTTCCCTCACTCGCTCATTCTGTGTCTCCCACTGGTGCAGGCTGTCTTTTTTGTACTGGGCTTCTGCCTGCATTGGGCCTTATTCTGCCCACAAAGAAATCTGCAGCAGTCCTGACACAGCTCTGTTGAGCTCACTCACTCCCCCCTCTCTCTCGCTCGTTCCGTTTCTGCCAGCGCTGTTGGCTGTCCTTTGTACTGGGCTCCTGCTCGTGTTGCCATCTTTTTCTGCCCACAAAGAAATCTTCAGCAGTCACGACAGAGCTCCATTGAGTCACTCACTCCCCTGTCTCACTCACTCATTCTGTTTCTCCTGGCGCTGCTGGCTGTCCTTTTGTACTGGGCTCCTGCCTCTGTTGGCGCCTTTTTCTGCCCACAAAGAAATCCACAGCAGTCCCAACAGAGCTCCATTGAGCTCACTCACCTCTTCCCTCACTCGCTCATTCTGTGTCTCCCACTGGTGCAGGCTGTCTTTTGTACTGGGCTCCTGCCTGCATTGGGCCTTATTCTGCCCACAAAGAAATCTGCAGCAGTCCTGACACAGCTCTGTTGAGCTCACCACTCACCCTCTCTCACTCATTCATTCCGTTTCTGCCAGTGCTGCAGGCTACCCTTTGTACTGTGCTCCTGCCTGCATTGCTGCCTTCTTCTGCTCCAAAGAAATCTGCAGCAGTCACGATAGAGCTCCTTTGAGCTCGCTCACTCCTCCCTCTCTCACTCACTTATTCTGTTTGTCCCGCTGCTGCAGGCTGCCCTTTGTACTGTGCCCCGCATGCATTGCTGCCTTTTCACCCACAAAGAAATCCACAGCAGTCCCAACAGAGCTCCGTTGAGCTCACTCCTTCCCTCTCTCACTCGCTCATTCTGTGTCTCCCGCTGCTGCAGGCTGGCCTTTTGTACTGGGCTTCTGACTGCATTGGCACCTTTTTCTGCCCTCAAAGAAATCTGCAGCTGTCCCAACACAGCTCCATTGAGGTCGCTCACTCCCCCTGTCTCACTTGCTCATTCTGTTTCTCCTGACACTGCAGGCTGCCATTTTGTAGTTGGCTCCTGCCTCTGTTGACGCCTTTTTCTGCCCACACAGAAATCTGCAGCAGTCCCAACGGAGCTCTGTTGAGCTCACTCACTCCCCTCTCTCACTCACTCATTCTGTTTCTGCTGGCGCTGCAGGCTGCCCTTTTGTACTGGGCTCCTGCCTGCATTGCCGCCTTCTTCTGCCCACAAAGAAATCTGCAGCAGTCATGATAGAGCTCCGTTGAGCTCGCTCACTCACTCCCCCTCTCTCACTCATTTGTTCTGTTTCTCCTGGCGCTGCAGGCTGCCCTTTGAACTGGGTCCCTGCATGCATTACTGCCTTTTTCTGCCCACAAGAAATCTGCAGCGTCTAAACAGAGCTCCAGTAAGTTCACTCATTCCCTCCTCACTCACTCATTCTGTGTCTCCTGCTCCTGTAGGCTGCCCTTTGCATTGGGTTTCTGCCTGCATTGGTGCCTTTTTCTGCCCACAAAGAGAACTGCAGCAGTCCTGGCACAGCTCCATTGAGGTTGTCCACTCCCTCTCTGTCACGCGCTCAGTCTGTTTCTGCAGGCACTACTGGCTGGCCTTTTATATTGAGCTCCTGCCTGTGTTGCTGCCTTTTCTTGCCCACAAAGAAATCCGCAGCAGTCACGATAGACCTCCATTGAGCTCACTCACTCCCCCTCCCTCATTCGCTCATTCTGTTTATACTGATGCTGCAGGCTGGCCTTTTGTACTGGGCTTCTGCCTGCATTGCCACCTTTTACTGCCCACAAAGAAATCCACAGCAGTCACAATAGAGCTCCGTTGAGGTTGCTCACTCCCCCATCTCACTTACTCATTCTGTTTCTCCTGGTGCTGCAGGCTGCCCTTTGTAGTGGGCTCCTGCCTTTGTTGGTGCTTTTTCTGCCCACAAGAAATCTGCACCAGTCCCGACAGAGCTCCATTGAGCTCACTCATTCCCTGCTCCTCACTCGTCGTCCAGTTTCTGCCGCCTCCAGGCTGCCCTTTGTACTGGGCTCCTGCCTGCATTGCCATGTTCTTCTGCTCACAAAGAAATCTGCAGCAGTCACGATAGAGCTCCACTGAGCTCGCTCACTCCCCCCTCTCAGTCACTCATTCTGTTTCTTCCACCACTGCAGGCTGCCCTTTTGTACTAGGCTCCTGTGTGCATTGCTGCCTTTTTCTGCCCACAAAGAAATCTGCAGCAGTCCCAACAGAGCTCCGTTGAACTCACTCACTCCCCCTCCCTCACTTGCTCATTCTGTGTCTCCGCGCTGCAGGCTGCCCTTTTGTACTGGGCTCCTGCCTGCATTGGTGCCTTTTCCTGCCCACAAAGAAATCCACAGCAGTCCTGACAGAGCTCAGTTGAGCTTGGTCACTACCCCCCTCTCTCACTCACTCGATCCTAATCTGTCCCAAACACTGATTTCCGACAGCGACTGTGGTATTCTGCACTGGAAGTGTGAAAACACATTTCAGCCAGGATGTGAAAAATGATGGCTGTACTCTTCATAAGGAGGTGTGGAAAAATGCCAATGTTGAAAATGTGGCATGAAAATATTACTAATTTGCGAAGTTACAAGGGTGCTTGGAAACTGCACAATGCACGCTCATAACACAGTCATTTTATGGAGTTTCATCACAATATTTTCAACATAGGCATTTTAGCACCTCTGCTCATGAACAGTGTCAGTGTGATTTTCTTAATGTGTCCTGAACACTGATTTTCCACAGCAACTGCGCTATTGTGCACTGGAAGAGTGAAAACACATTTCAGCCAGGATGTGAAAAATGACAGCTGCACTGTTCATAAGGAGGTGTGGAAAAATGGCAATGTTGAAAATCTGGGTGAAAATATTGCAAAGTTGCGAAGGTACGTGCGTGCATGGAAACTGCGCAATGCACGCTCGTAGCACACTCATTTTATGGACTTTCATCACCAAATTTTCAACATAGGCATTTTAGGACCTCTGCTAATGAACAGTGTCACTGTCATTTTTGTAATCTATCTCAAACACTGATTTCCACAGCGACATGCTTATTCTGCACTGGAAGTGCGAAAACACATTTCAGCCAGGATCTGAAAAATGACAACTGTACTGTTCATAAGGAGGTGCAGAACAATGGCAGTGTTGAATATCTGGAGTGAAAATATTATACAGTCGCGAACTTATGAGCATGTGTGCAAGCTGCGCAATGCATGCTTGTAACACAGTCATTTTAAGGAGTATTGGCACCAAATTTTCAACATAGGCATTTTAGGACATCTGCTCACGAACAGTGTTACTGTCATTTTTGTAATCTGTCCCAAACACTGATTTCCCACAGTGACCACGCTATTCTGCACCAGAAGTGTGAAAACACATTTCGGCCAGCATGTGAAAAATGACAGTTATACTGTTCACAAGTAGGTGTGGAAAAATGCCAATGTTGAAAATCTGGTGTAAATATAGTGCAAATTTGCAAAGTTATGAGGGTGTGTTGCAACTATGCAACACACGCTCATAAAACAGTCATTCTTTGTTGGATTTTTTCCACCAAATTTGCAACATAGGCTTTTTGAGAGACCACCTCATGAATACTGGCACTATCATTTTGTTAATTGGTACTGAAAGGTGATTCCATGCAAAATCACCTTTCATGGCCAATTAAAGCCATGACAGTGGCTGAATTCATGAGGAGGGGTCACTAAAAACCCATGTTTGAATTTGGTGCCCAAATTCCAACAAATGCCTGAGATATGCATCAAAGTTGAAAAAACCCTATTTATTCCATTATGCAGCTTACAAGCATTTCCTCAGTTTGCGGTCGGCTTTGAAGAGTGCAGGCATGTTCCCGGTCCACTGATAGATTGTGCAGACTCTGGAGGTAGGGATGGGGTGAGGGGTGGGAGGCAGGGTGCACAGTGGTTGGATGCAGGTTGTGGGAGGTGGGGCAGAGAGACTGGCGAGGGACAGTTTCTGTTTTCACAGGGAAAAAATTAAAAACATTGCAAGACCATTTTTTTCAGGGATGTGGCACACTGGGTGGGCTCCCAGTGTGCCAATGGACTCTTTGGGGGCAGCTGTAGCCGGCAGAGTTGGGCACCCCCTTGGCACCTAACAAAGGGGTCCACATCATGCCGACAGGGATTGGGCACCCCGTCAGCACACAGCCAAACAGGAGGGTGACATTATGCTGATGGGGATTGGGCATCTCCATCAGCACATACTGGTATAGGGGTCTTATGTCGAGGGATTGGGCACCCCTCGGCACATAAGAACTTGCAGGGGACATGCCAATGGGGATTGGGTACCCTCATTGGCCAAAAACAGGGAGGAACATGATGCTGAGGTGGATTGGGCACCTTTGGCAAACAGGTGTGGGAATGCAGGGAGCCCTGCAATGAGGGGTCACTCCCTTATTGCAGCAGCTGACGCTGTAATGATGAGGTGGCCCCTGATTGCAGGTGGCTAAAACTTCTCAAGTTTGTGGCAAGCTGGCTGAACTAGTGTGTCAGTAGCATGCCACGCCATTGGGGAAAACGGCCAGTTTTTAAAGGCTGGGGTGGGTATTGGCCACAACAGTGCCGTGCCTCCACAACCTGCTTCTGGCAACCTGCCGCAATATGTTTCTTGTGCATGTGCACAATTAACATAAAAATAATGCCACATGGTATACATTGCTGTAGACTGTTCCAGCTCTTGCTTGTACAGTTAAAGAATGAGAGAAAGAGATGGGTGTGTCTCTTATAACTGAACAGTCAGACTGGGTATAAAAAATCAAATCAAATCAAATCAGCTTTATTTTTTATAGTGCCTTTCAGAACCAAGGCACTGTACATAAAATCAAATACATCAAATATAAATAAGATTAAAAACAGGAACAATAAAAACACATCATCCATATTTAGGGAAGGTTAAATCAAATCAATTTGTTTTTATCTCAGTTTTAAATCTACCGATGGTAGATCATTGTTACTGCAAAAATACTTGTTGAGTTTTAATGCTGAGACTTTGTGGGAGGGGTTTAAGAAGGATTTACTTAGAGGGAAAACATTTTAGGACATACTCTGAGAAGTAGTACTCTGCTTATTCTGATCTAATTCTGATTTAAGTGCATTGAAGTTGAAGTCAGTGGTGGTGGGAGGGTCTGTTCCCAATTTCAGTGTTGTTTGATACAATATTTTAAATGTTTCATGTTTATTTCAGTGCAATATTGTATTTTATGGTCTGTGTTGCTGACAACTGACTGTGAGTGGCCACTGGCTCAATATTTGTGATTGTGAATATTGGCTGATTTCTTTTTAAAATATATTTTTTTCATAAATTTAAGTTTTGGGGGGGTGATGCATCAGACAACAGTTTGAGTTAAACAACATTTCAGGCACATCCATGCTTAAGCACAGCCATTTCTTTTTCAACTGTAATGCAGACTAAAAGCTGAAACAAATATTTTTTGGCTGTACTAGCCAATAGTCTGAGTTATTTATGAGGGATGTAAAATAAAAGTCCAGGGCACCTCAGTGCTTAGGCACCCTAATTTGATTTATTTTTATTAAGAAATGTTATATATAAACATATGTTTCTGCTGTGCTTGTCAACAGTCTGAGTTAAATCTGAAGGGCTGCAAAACAACTGTCCACAGTACATCAATACTTATGCACCACAATTTTCTTTCCAAGTAAACAATACAGTATTATAATTAAATATGGGTATGAAACTCTTTACAGGGATCTTGACAATTTGGGTCCAAACCATTATTTCCTTCATAGTCCATGTGACCAAACAGGGTTCATTTTGGGCAGATACCTTCAAAATAACATATAGAGATTTCTTAACATAATATCAACCCCTAATGGCCAGAGAGACTTTCAAATAGCCACCTCCATGGACACAGAAAAAGCTATTTATAGGGTGAATTGGCAATTTTTAAAAATTACCATGGAGAAAATGAAATTTGGCCCCAAATTCGTTCAGCTAATTGAAAACCTTTACTCGGCTCCCCAAGCACTGGTGTGAGTTAATGGTATCAGTTCTGAATTCTTTCCTCTAACCAGAGGCACAAGACAGGGATGCCCATTGACCCTCCACTGTTTACTCTGTGCCTTTAGCCCACAGCAGCCACATTTCGACAAGATCTGAGTATCTTGGGCATTATGGCAGGAGGGCAGGAACTGAAAGTATCACTGTATGCAGATGATTCTGTATTCTTTTTGTCTAACCTGAAATTTCAGTACCTCATCTAACAGCCTTGTTACACTCGTTCAGTGAAATCTTGGGTTACAAGATTAAATATGCAAAATCTGAAGCCATCAGCATTAGGGGGCACAATCCACTCAGATTTAAACACCACCTCCTCTTTGTGTGGGCAAAGAATAATCAAATCAGATATCTAGGTATACAGATCACAACAGATCTGGCTAAACCTTTTGCAGCCAATTATGAAACATTATGTGAGGTGATTCAAGCAGACTTGGCCAGATGGGGCCTTCTGCTTCTTTCTTTGAAAGGGAGGGTGGCCTCAATTCAGATGAATGTCTTGCCCCATCTTCTTTTTTTTTCCGATGCCTACCTATCAAAATCCCTCTCTCATTCTGGACCAAATTAATCCAGGGAGTTCAACTCTTCATCTGGAACCACAAGCATCCTTGCATAGCACTTAAAATTCTGACATTACCAAGAGAGGATAGGAGCCTTGCCCTACCAGACTTTCAACACTATTATCTAGCAGCTCAAATGCAGGCAGTATAGATTTGGGCTAAACAGAGAAAATACTTGCAGTGGTATGAAATAGAGAACATCTCAGCCAGTGGACAACTATTGTTCACATTGGCATGTACACACGTCACAACAGATTACCAGAGAGGTATTATTACCAGATGGGTTAAACACAGTCTGACCATTTTAACAAAGGTTAGGACCATAACTCAGATGCCGACAGGTGTGGGCCCTGTTGCTAATCAGACATGATCCAGATTTTCTTCCCCAACATTAGACATGGGATATATGAATTGGAAGAGACAGGGTGTTATTAGATTATCCGATTTGTAGAGAGGGACATGTATATATCTTTCAGCAGAGCTAAAGAAAATGTTATTGGAACAGTAGAGAATTCCTCAGGTATATACAGGTGAGAAATTATATTAATTACTCAGATAATTTGGCAAAGTTGACCAGACCCCACTCAACTCGAGAAGATTACATATATGGGACAGTAACCATTTCTGGCCCTCAGAGATACATCTCTGGGACATATAAGATGTTTCAGAAAGAAGAGGTACTTCTTTAGTATGCATAAAAGAAAACTGAAGAAAGAAGTGGATGCCCCATAAGTGAGGAGTATTGGTTGAGGAGATTGAGGGTGGATGGAAGGTTACTTTAGCACCTGTTTGGAAGGAGTTTTTCTGGAAAATCTTGGTGAGATTTTTCCACACCCCTACGGTTGCATGCCACTACAGCACCACAGACCTGGCAAGTATTTTGAGGAATTGTGTGTGTGGGGGGATTCTCACTGCCACATATTTTGGGGCTGCAGAGAACTGCAAGACTTCTGGGGACAGGTCAGTGCAGCATTCCACATAATAGTAGGGGTGCAGATTCCATCAGATTTCTCAAAATGGGTCCTTTGGCTCCCCCCAGATAACCCACTTAAAGGAGATAAATGCAGATTGTTATTGATATTAATTGTAGTAGAACTTACATGTATAACAGCTAGATGGCTACAACCTGAGGCCCACACACAGGTTGAATGTGTTTGGAGAATGAAGAAAGTTTATAAAATGGAAATATTAACAGCTAAACTTTATCTTCAAGAAGACACACACATAGACAGATGAAGAGGCAGGACTCAATGGCTTCAGGATGGGGAGGGTGCGGGCTAATAAGGGTTCTATTCCTCACCCTCATTACAATCAGAATTGTGTCCAGGCAATTTGGGTCATGGCAGCCAGTGGTCTTAAACAGAAATTAAATATAAATGATTCTCTGGTAAAGTGTAAAGTAGGTAATTTAATGGAATATGGAGAGATTCGTGCACAACCAAAATTGTTATATTTGTTAATTGTTTTAGATACTGTTTTTTTTTTTTTTGATAATGTTGATATACTGTACACATAACACATAATAATAGCCTAGGATCCAGGAAAGTTGCTGCAAAATAAATACTTGCCATGGGGGCTGATTACATATAATCTGACATTTCTAAACAGAGGTTATTTTATATAGAGAAGAAAATGTCAATAACTTGGGAAGGGAGTTAGATCTTTCTTAGTGTTATGTACTTTCCCCCCTCTCTGAAGCAGGATCCAGGAATGTTCTGTACTTCAGACCAAGAATGCTAGATTCTTGGTTTGGGGACAATTCACCTAAAGTAGCATCCAATCAAGATTTAAGTCTCTGTATTGTCCTGAAAAGTCATGATGCATCTTATCAGGTATGATGCTATCTATAATTTCTTTTATCAGATGATAATGTGTGTCATGTGCAGTATGTCAAATAAAGCTGAATTGAAAAAAATACAGTATTATATAAAAATACATTTGTGGCTGTGACAAAAAACAGTATTTTGTTTAGGGCATTGAAACATACTGATATGGTGGGTAAACTCAGTCTATCCAAAATATCTAAAAAAAACACAAGGAGTCACATGTCACACAGGTACACAATGTAGTTGAGGAGCTACCCCCCCCCACCACACACACACACACACAAACACTACTGCAAGTTATCACAACACATCCAAATCCTTTCTGTGGGAATTTGTCATTATAGATCCATCAGCTAAGGCAGCTTCCAATTATTTTAATTAGTTAATAAATGTAACATTTACGTAATAATCATGAAAGTATTTAATATGAAAGCACTGCAGAATATTGTGGTCTCTTTGTAATTCTTTTGTTTTCTAAGCTGATGCTGCGTACTATGACAGAAACAATCCTGTACCACAGCTGATGCTGTGGGACCTCCCCATATTTTGGGAATATAGAAATGTTAATTAATTAGTAAAATACATTTACAATAACAAGAATGACCATAATAATTTTAACAAACTA
This sequence comes from Neoceratodus forsteri, assembly GCA_016271365.2. NCBI lineage: Eukaryota > Metazoa > Chordata > Ceratodontiformes > Ceratodontidae > Neoceratodus > Neoceratodus forsteri. Next base: position 1,423,963,084 of record CM057455.1, read on the forward strand.
GTTTTATAGAAGCATTGCAAGCTACTTTAAATGTCTGCATTTTATCTGTGTATTTCCATCATTGCCCCAGGTGTGAAAACCAGCTGCTTTGTCCTCATCATTGGATGGTCAGTAAATGGTCCCAAAATAGTCAAGGGGCGATGAGCTACAAAAGGTCAACTTTCAGTCAATGGACTGACATTTAGGTAGAGCTATGAAGTGCATTTGGTTCAAATGATTACCTGGACCTGACAGCCTAGGGCCTAGGGCAGACACATACTATGATCTATTCAGTGTAGCACAGTTTGGCTCAAGACATGTAAAGTATCACATACCTGATATTAATCAGTTTTGTTCCTCTGAGAAGCTGCAGATGACCAATAGAGCCATATTAATGTGAGGTCTTTTTCATTATCAGAATTAACCAGACAAATGATTCCACTAACTTAAAATGACCATGACCTACCACCTACCAAAAAAAGAGAAATAGCTACCAGTTTATTTGTTAATCCTTTCTGTGTCTGGGCAAAGGTGATGTTTTCCATACCATTTTGTCTGTGTGAGACAATATCCAGTTTTGGTTACCCAGAAATATACCAGTGGGTCATGACAAGGAAATATGGTAGGCACGTTAGTCCAGTTGATTATGTAGAAGAAAAGAACAATACATACAGTATATTTTAGGAGACATTTTACTTGACTAACAAAACTGTTTTTGAGAACAGCTACCTAATGAAGGTATATAACTCTCAAACATTAGTCTCAAAACAATTTTGTTAGTCCAATAAAATGTATCACCTGCAATATATTTGTTGTTTTTTGTTTTCTAGACCAGTGGGTCGTGGAATAAGACTGCTAGAGCACTAGTCAGCCTTGTTTATGGATGCAACCATGATGGTGTCTGATGGTCTTTGAACATCTGACTTGCATGAAGTGTTATTCATTTCTAGTGCCTCCTTATTTGATGGGAATAATGACAATTTATTGCCCATTTAAGGAATGGGGTTCAACAAATTACCGGGACCTGTCAACCTATACAGATTCAGAAGCCCTGAATGCACTCTGTCAGAACTTTTATCACATTCTTTTTGTATCCTTTCCAAGAATTTTACCTTCATTGGCAAAATGAAACTATGAATGTACCCAGTCATTCCAATAATCATTTCCCAGATTCTGAAAAGACAACAGAGAACCAGAATCCTGTAGCCCATTTTTCCTAGGTGATTCCTTAAAGCTCACATCATTACTCTTCATTATCTTTATCAGTATCTTTCATGGAGTCCTCATCCCTCACACCATCATGATTCCAAAATAAATTAATAAAAATGAATGCAATAAAATAATAAATGATATATTAATAAATGTACGTGATTACAAAAATCATATGAAAGATACTGTATACATTTTCTTCACAATTATCCCAGTACATAATCACTTTTAATTTCGTCTTCCTCATCAGCAGTCTACTCCAATATAACTAGCTGTAGTCACTCCAAATCTCATCCTTCCCCATCTTGATATTATATACTGTAATATAATCAAATATTCAAGTGTGTGTCACATGCTCACTGTGGCAATAATTTCATGTCTAGTGGAATAATCATCACTTTAGTCCCTACTAGTTGCATGATGCGCCTAATATGATTATTAAAAACAAATAATAACTAATACATTAACTTGCCTTAAACTGGAACATAACAGATGAACCTTTTCTTCATGGTTTCACAGAGAATGGCACCCTGAATCTTATCCTTCCACATATAAATATAATATTATAAGCAAAGCAATTAAATAAATGAATGAACCCTTTGCAGGGCTACTCAATAGCTCCCTAAAGTTAGGGGTGGTCCCAAGACATTGGAGGATAGTAGATGTTGTCCACCTCCACAGGGGAGGATGTGAAGAGCAACCAGGAAACTATAGACCCATAATTGTACCTTCATTGCAGGCAAGCTAATAGAGACATTGGTGAAAGAGGACCTAGTGGATTATCTGGATAGAAATGGACTCCAATATAATAAGCAACATGCGTTTGTGGCAGGGAGGTCTCAACAGACCAATCTGGTAGTGTTCTTTGACTAGGTAACTAGGGCAGTGGATTTGATCTACTTTTACTTCAGGGGCATTCAAATCAGTGTTGCACAGAAGGTAGCTGAAGAAGTTAAATGAAATGGCAGCAGCAAAGGATCTAGTCATATGGGTGGGAAACTGGCTGGGGAGACAGTAGCTGGTAGTGGTAAATGGGGTCAAGTCATGGTAGAGGTAGGTCATCATGAGTAGGGTCCCATATGGCTCAGTCCTTTGACTGGTCCTCTTCAAAATGTTCATCAGTGACATGAGAGAAGAAATACAAGGCAAGATATGTCACTAAGCTTTGTGTGAGGGTAGACAGTGAGGATAGGATTAAGGTGCTGCAGAAGGACCTGCATGGATTAGAAACTTGGTTTAATGTTTTGCATTTGAAATTCAGAGCCAAAAAGTGCAACATGATGCAAATAGGGAACAAGAACTCTAGGACAGAATATTGAATAGGAGGGGTTAAGTTGGACACTACCGCTGACAAAAGGGACCTAGTAGTCAGCATAAATTAATCTCTAAGACAATCTAGCAAATGTAGCAAGGCTTACAGCAAGGCAACCAAGATGTTGGGGTGTATCAGAAGGAGGTTTGACAGTAGAAGGTATGACGCTTGTACGCTGGTTCTGATTAATCTATGCTTTTGTAATATAAAATGTGTTATTGAGTGTTTCTATGAGACATGGTGAAACAGCCTGTGGAATGACACCCACCCTCCCAGGTTTTAGACACAAGGTGTTGCCTGGAAGGCCAGGAGATAATTATAGACTAGAAGAGGCCTACTTTAAGCATCTCCTGTTTATCTAGCTTAATTGTAGCTTGCCCACTGACAGGATAGAAAATATCCATTTTATCACATTTAGAGGAGGAAAACCAGGTTATGTCACACTGGTGCTAAGTTGTAAATGTTCCTCTGATGTCTGTAAAAGCAGGATGTGCACATGGATGAAAGAAGGACTTAGAAATTAACCTTATTTAGATTACCTTCTGAGTGATGACATCCTGATTGTATAATTTTTAATGAACAGAGGAGGAGCTGAGTGACATCATGGAGAAGGCAGGCTCAAGACAGTGTTTTAATTATGCTGTGAGTGACCTGTAAAGACACACATGTTTGGACTCTCTTGACAACAACATCTGTCTATCAGCACCATTAGAAGAGATACATTAAATATATAAGTCTAATTGTCTGGTGGTAGGAATTTTGCACTTTTTTTAACCCTTGTTCTTTTAAATGATTGTATGTTTTTGTGATATATGGTTCTGTATTTACATTTTAAATTTTTGTATCTATTTTTAAGTAAACCTCTACTTTAGAGACTACTTGGTGTGCCTTTGAAATTCTTTTTTTCTTCACGAGTGAAGCATACATGGTTAAAGTTGACACTGTACAAAGCTTACTGGTTTTACCAAACTGGGAAAAGTTAAGAGTTTATTCTAAGGTCTTTAATAGAGTTTTTAAGGGTTCATTTTGTATGCCTGGTTAGGTGCCCATAGGTGAAAGATATCTGGCCCACCCTGAAGAGCAGAATTATCTGAGCCTGTACACTGGCACGCTAGCAAGAGGTTCACAGTTTGAATCCTCCAGACTTGAGACCAAAGGTTGATTTGAACCCACAAAACAGACAGGAGGGTTACCCTGTTTCTGTTTCCTGTTCACAAGACTGTGCTCGGAGGCTGGCACTGTGGAAGCAGAGGGCCTGCCCTGCTGAGTGTGTTTGTGACAGGAGGAAGGAGGTGATACTGCCTCTCTCTAGATTAGTGGTGAGGCTGCATCTGGAATATTGTTCCCAGTTCAAATTCTGGAGCCCTCACCTAAGAAAGATAAAGACAGGCTAGAGATGGTACAGTGTAGGGTAACCAAAATGATTCAGGGCCAGCAAGGCAGATCCAACAAAGCACAGGGTCATAATGTCACACGGCAGAATGCTGTGCAGCACAATCTTGTTGCACAATTTCTTTTATTTATTGTTCTGTGGGAGCTCCACCCTCCACACCCCATTACAGGGGCTGCACCCCGGACCTCCCCACTAAAGATTCCAACTCTGGGGGGGCCAACTCGGAGAGCGCACTGGTCTGGGTTTCGCCATAATACCGTACGCTATTAAGCGCGTGACCCGGTGCGGATCCAACAAGAATTGGCTTAAGGCCTTTAACAAGTACTCGCTGGAGACCAGAAGGGAGTGAAGAGATATGATAGAACTTTCAAGTTCCTGAAAGGAATGAGCTGGGTAGATTGTGAGGAAATACTTCACAGGATTTGTGAATCAAGAACATGGGGACATGAATGAAAGTTGGCAGGGATGAGATTCTGGTTGTATTGGAGAAGGTTTTATTTACAAAGAGATGGTTGAGATGCGGAACAGCCTGTCAACAGAGGTGGTGGGTGCAAGAATCATTAATAGTTTCAGATATGTCTGGGACTGAGCAAAAGGCTTAATAGTTATACAGAGGGAACCAGTAGGGCAGGAGGCAAGGAGGGGAGGGGAGGGCAATAACCCCAACTAAACATTAGTTCCAGGGATAGCACAGGGTAAAATGTTAGACTGGATGGATCAGTATTTTTTTCTATTGACATTTTCTGTGTTTCTATAAGTATAAATACATTTCTACCTATTAAATAATAATAATCTAATAAAAGAAAAGAGTCTGTGCAAAACACCTTTCCAGCCTTTTGCTAACCATGTTACCTGCCCACCTATTCACCAGGTGTAAAGTAAAGCTGACTTCACTATTGAATCACCTGTTGTAGTAATGGAAAGCATACTATGCCCCAAACTTGGTGAGATGGGGTTACTTCATGAGATCTTCACAATGGGTGATGTCTGGGACTTTGCCACATATTTTCTGGTGAAGGAAAACTTTACAACACCTCTACTCTGATGAAGAAACAACACAGTTACTGACCAACTGATAGAAAGCACATGTTTACAAATTAAATCAGTCATAAGTAAAATGTTTCAGAACAAAAGAGTAATGCTGACATAAACCTAATAGTATAAAGATTCATCCCAGGCAAAAACATAAGGAGTAGTTACAAGAAATTCTGGGAGTTGTACTCCCTGAGACACATTTGGTTTGTGACTTAAATGGCTAGTTCTTAGATAAAAAATACATGTGTGCATACAACTTTAGAGTGAAAAGAAGACCATTGGTCCATCAGGTTTCTTCCTCCCAGATGCTCAGTGGGAATATACAGTTACACCTTTTTTTTAAGTACTTCTCATGACTAAGCTTAAAGAGCACAGCAGCTGATACCCCCTGCTCTGAAAGTTTGGTCAAGTTGAGATGCAGTAGTATAGGTAGGAACATGGAAGGCTGCACTGTTTTATTTATGCGGTCATTCTGAGAGAAACTTAAATCTTAGGCCCTGTCCACACTACACTGTTCTGGCCCGGTAACGGATGCAATCCATTACAGCCAGGGAGCAGTGCAGTGTGTTCACACCGGTGGTGTCTGTTACGGGACCCGGCACTGCCGATCCGTTTGAGAGCTGGGTGACCATTACTGGCGGTGTCGATCCCACAATGCAGCTCGAGCTGGCCCGATCCCTACGGGGACCGTTACTGCCAGATCCACACTACTGCCCGGTAGCGTTACCAGAAGCGGAGACCCGGTTTCATAACCATTGTTGAAACCACCTCATATGGTTTTCAACAACAGTTATGAAAATGCCTCCTGTAACGCTACAGGTGTAAACGCAAACTGTTTCGGTAACGGTTTGGGCACTCTGTAACGTTACAGAGGCGAGTGTGGACAGGCCTAAGGTCCATTCTAGCCATCTCTGGTTGATTGTCAAGGTAGAAGTTGAGTATGCCATGCCACTTTTCAAAATGATAGATATAGACTCCAGGACTGTGAAACACTCAATCTTTATAAGCATTAATTCTTCACAAAAGTGGCAGCAGTAGTACTAGTAGCAAGACTAGTTGTATTAGTAGTAGCACTAGTAATAGTAGCAGTCAACATAGAAACATAGACTTTGATGGCAGATAAGGACCACTTGGCCCACCTAGTCTGCCCATTTTCTTACCTAATGGATAAGCTGCAGATCCTAGTTAACCAACAGCCTACTTCCTCCTACCCCCACTAGAATTGCCTTATGTCTGTCCCATGCATTCTTGAATTCCTCCACTGTTTTTGCCTCTACGACCTCCTCAGGAAGGCTGTTCCATGCATCCACAACTCTCTCTGTGAAAAAATACTTCCTCACATTACCTCTGAGCCATCCCCCCTTTATCTTCAAATTGTGCCAACTTGTTCTTGCACATCTCTTTTTCTGAAAGATGCTACCCTCTTGGACTTTGTTGATTCCCTTGAGGTACTCAGAACATTTCTATCATGTACTATCAGTAGTATATTGGTAGTAGCAGCAGCACTAGCAGTAGTGGTAACAGTAACAGTAGTAGTAGTAGCAGCAGTAGTAGTATTAGCAGTAGAAGTAAAAGTAGTTGCAGGAGAAATAGTAGTAGTATCAGCAGTAGAAGTAGTAGCAGTAGTAACAGTAGTTGTAGCAATAGTAGCAGAAGCATTAGCTTCAGTGGAAGTAGTAGTAGTGACAGCAGTAGTAGTAGTACTAGTAGCAGTAGCAATAGTTGTAGTAGTAGTTGTAGCAGCAGCAGTAGCAGCAGATGCAGTAGTAGTAGTAGTAGTAGCAGTAATAGTAGTAGCAGCAGTAGCAACAGTAGTAGAAGTATTTTATTTCTAAGGTACCCATCCAGAGCTCAGAGCACCAAAATTACAGTATACAGTACAAGTCACATTAAACTGTCCCTCCAACTCACTGCTCTGGCATTGTTTTTTTATATGCTGACAATGCAGTGGCAACTCTAAATGCTTAAAATACAAACTCTGTTTTAACCATCCATCAGCTCAGAAGCAGCTCACATGCAATGCACTTTCAGCTCCCTTGTACAGTCCCCCAGTGCAGCAGTAGACTACATGCTACTGGGCTACAGTATAGTGCTTGTCATTTTATATTGGAATTAATGAATTCCAATACCATTTTGTACCTTGTACTGTATGTTTTTCCTCATTTTATTTTTACTTTTGTCCTGAATACGGCAAATGGCAGCAGCTTTTCAGCTGCTATAATACAGTGCTAATGGTGCCAAAAGGCACCATTGCGCCAGCACAATGGCGCAATTGAGCAATACATGTCTAGCACACAATTGCGCAATTGCACCATAGACATGTATTGCTCAATTGCGTGACTGCACTGCGCAAATGGCAGCTTTTGTGTGGTGCGATGTTGAAGCAGATAAACAACTGCAAACAGTCAGTGGAGCCAGAAATAGTGACATTTTGGGGGATAAAGGAATAAAAGGGCAGAAATAACATGTAATATGCTAAACTGAATGTAAAAAAACAGCAGTGAATGGAGTCCTCAGAACTGGGGAAAACAACATGGCGATGGGGGAAGGGTTTTCAATTTGAATGCAGGCTAGCTATTGCCTCAGACTTGGTGAGAGCTTCTTCATGGGACTGGGTAGAATGACATGTCACTCAAGTTGTACTGAACACTGCAGTAGTGAAACTGGGTTCCAGCTCAGTGGTTCAGTGTTTTTTATGGGTTGCTTAATGAGTTGTACTGAATTAATAAGTAAGCTGAAACTGAATATCAGCTAGAAGCAAACTATTTGGAAACTTTTATTAATTAATTTCAGTGAAAATTGCACACATTAAGCAACTCATTGCAAAATGCTAAACCAGTGAGTTGGAGGAACAGTTTAATGTGACTTGTACTGTAGCACAATTTGTGAACAGCATACTAAGGAGAATAACACTACAGCTGATCATATAAATAAACATAGAAACATATTATAAGTTTACACTAGATAGAAAAAGTGCTGTAAGTCCATAAACAAAATAAAACATTAATAAATTGCATAGATATGATAACTAATGACGGGATACGAAGCATCTTTTCCAGGGCTAGAAAAGGCTTAGTTCTGCAAATGCTGCACTCACTTCCTCTTAGACATTTCTTGGAAGAGTTGTTGAATCTCTGGCAGGATTGGAATACATTTCAGTGACCAGGGGCAGCCATCATAAAGTGCAGTTAAAAGTGTTTAAAAAAGATAGATTAGCTAATGAGCTGGGGGGGGGGGTTTATACTCAAATTTGGTCTACTGAAATCACTGTCATGCAGCATGACAGGCAGGCAGGATTGACATCAATTCCCTTTCCAGCATTACATATAGAATAAAGTATGGGGTGGTGTGTGTAACGAGAAGTTTACACACCCACGAGGTGTTAGATGCTACATAAACCCCGAGAGCGAAGCTTGAGGGGTTTATTACAGCATCTAACACCTCGTGGATGTGTAAACTTCGAGTTTCCACACACCACCCCATTTTTTATTTTATATAATTGCTGGGTTTCCCTTTTTCGCCACAGCAATTATATAAAATACTAGCCCTTCCGGTGCACTCATGCTCCAGTTCTGTTTTCCGCCACAATCCGTCACGTTTGAATTAAAAAAAAAAAATCAGTTGAAGAAGTGCTTTCTTTTCCCCCATTGAGTTTAAAATTACGAGAAAAAAAAACATACCACCGAGCTCTGCTTGTCTGGCAGTTTCACTTGGAGCAAGAGGTCGATCGGTTACAGAGCGAGGAACTGCAGGCTGGACATGCGCAGAACGAGGGAAACCGTGCGCGTGTTTGCCGTAATAAACACTCCTTAATTACGGCAAATTATGCCACGGTTTCCCTATGGGAAAAAGGGAAGCCCATTAATTATAAAAGTATATTTGCTAATGATACATAGATACATAGACACTGTCGGCAGATAAGGGCCTATGGCCCACCCAGTCTGTCCATTTAAGCTTGTAAGTTCACTCTATGTTTTTCTAGAAATCTGTTGCCCCTTACCCCTAATCTCCAGAATTCCCTTATGTCTATCCCATTCATTCTTAAATCCATTAATTGTTTCATCCCCCACCATTTCCTCTGGCAGGATGTTCCACTTGTCTACCACCCTTTCAGTGAAGAAATTCTTCCTCATTTTTCCTCTGAATAGCCTTTGCTGGAAAATAGTGTATTCCTGCACCCTGTTCCTCCCTGTAAGGTACTTGTATGTCTGTATCATATCCCCTATCTCCTCCTCTCTCTCCAGGGAGTACATATTCAGGTCCTTCAGCCTGTCCTCATAGGACTTGTGATGCAATCCCTGTACCATCTTTGTTGCTCTCCTCTGAACCTTCTCTACCCTGTCTGTCCTTACATAGGTAAGGTCTCCAGAACAGTGCACTGTACTCCGGGTGGGGCCTCACTAGTGTCTTCTATAGTGGAATTATGATCTCCCTTTTCCTGCTGGTGATGCCCCTGCCTATGCATCCCAGCATCCTATTGGCTTTACCTGCTGCATTGTCGCACTTTTTCCCTACCTTGAGGTCATCAGAGATGATAACCCCAAGGTCCCTTTCCTGCTTGGTGCATACTATATCCTCACCCCAACTGATATGTTGTTCCAGGGTTTTTGTGCCCCATATGCATTATCTTGCACTTCTTTGCATTGAATTTCAACTGCCAAACTGCTGACCATTCTTCAAGCCCCATCTCACTCACACCTGTGAGTTGTACACTCAAACAAAATGGTTTAACCATGACGGTCACCTCCAGTATCAAGTATGCATGCTCGCCAAGAAGTCTATGCTAGGACTTACCACCCCAGGCCTGCAAAGCCTCCTTAGCTGATCTAATTCCAACAGATGCACTAGGGGTACAAACAACTCAGCCTTCTGTGTCCCTTTCCGTAGAACTACACAAGGCCAACGGTCCTACAAATACCGGGCACCACTTTGGCTTAATGAGCTTGACCTAGGCATCACAAAAGAGGACAAAATAGGCCCCTTTAAAGATAAACTCTGAGGGGCCCTCGACACAAACAGGAACTGTGACTGAGAGACTTGATCTCCCCCACACTCTTCCCTCCTCTTTCCTGCTACCCTCATTCTAACCTGCACTATTGCCTTCTCCTCTCTTCTTGTTAACTAACACTCCCTAGTAGGCTCCAGGTCCCAGCCTCAGCACGTCCCTCCCTCCCCAGTGAGTCTAGCCCTCCTTTATGACTACACTTTGTAGCACTTAAGACAAAAGAACTACTGCCCATCAAGTTCTCACCTCATTGCGTTTAGTATTAGTTAATTATTTTACAGACTATATCATCTTCTGTTCCCTACTTTATTCGCTCTATATCCTGTAGATTCTCAAGTTGTTCACTTAACAACCTGTCAACCTAGCCTGCTTTAAATTATGTGTCTGTATATTTTACTTATGTAATCCCAGTTATTGTAATTATGTAACTTCTGTAAACTGATGTACTCATGTCTTTCTAGGCATGGAACCTCCTTGTATCTGCGTATGTACTTGTAACCATTGTAAAGGATGTCATGCCCATGTATTACTATGATGTGGAACCTCTGTAAAAAAGCCTTTGGCTCAAAGGTACTTCCTAGAAATAAATAAATAAAAAAGCTCATGCAGGTCCTTATTCTGTCTACACCTAATAAGCAAATATGTAAGCAACATTGTTAAGGTGTGTGGCATGAAGAGGTGCAGAATGTGAAGTTTGAGAGGAGTACGTGGTGTAAATCTTGAGAATGAAGTAAAAATAATTTTTAAGTGATGCAGCACAGAAAGCATCCTGAAGAACTAAACAGACTATGAAAAGACTGTAATTAAAAAAAAAAGTTTAGCAAAAATTATGACAGGACTGTACTGGCTTAAACTGACAATTAATGGCATATTAAAACACATGATATGTTTAGGAAATGAGATTTGAAACATACTTCATTTGCCACCCAGTTTTGTGATCACATGTGACCAATCCCATTGCTTCATTTTTCCAAAAACCTTTTAGAATGACATACAGCAGCATTAACAATGCATCCACCCTTCCATAACAGCTGATGGTTGTTTGAGAGATGGATGTCAGACACACCCCTGCTTGGTAGTCACTGAGTTTATGAATGATATGGTAGGCGGATTACCTTTCATGTAGTACCTGGCAACATTACAATAGTCCAGTTCCAGCCAGACAGCCCTGCATTTGAGATAAGCAGGCTAGGCAAACATGTCTTAATCCAAGAGAATAACTGTTCAAAAGAATTCCTGAAAAACTTCCGACATCACAAACTATCTGTTGGTTTTGGGGCATTGATATCAATTACAACAAGAACTCCACAGTGGAGATAAACACTAGCTACAATCATTAATTGTTGAGGTATGAGGGATTAAAAAAAAATCTTCTTTGTAGAGTGTTGAACAGTTAATATTTAGCTATTTTAGAACATATTTTAACATGGTTAATGTAGAGATTTTGACACATTTCTCCGATACAATGAATCGCCTTTGTACTGTATAGTTTTTAAAGTACTTGAGTCCCATTCACTGTCACACAGGGTTACATAGAAACTAGAAGTGGCGGCAGAGAGGGGGGCCATGTGGACCATCTAGTCTGTCCATAATCCTTCCCTTCCCTTAACTGCTTTTCAGTGTTATGGTGCCTTGTATCTATCCCACGCCTTCTTGAAAGTTTCCACCATTTTTGCATCCACTGACTCCTGTGGAAGGCAGTTCCATGGTTCAGCCACTCTCTCAGTGAAGAAGAACTTGTGTGTGTTACCTCTGAATCTGCCCCCCTCTAGCATCATGTTGTGCCCTTTGGTTCTTGAGTGATTTCTGGTATGGAACAGGTCCTGGACCTGCACCTAGTTTATTCCTTTTAGGAATTCTAAGGTCTCAAACATGTCTCCTCTGCTGTTCCAGGGAGTAAATGTTTAATTCATGCAGCCTCTCCTCATATGATTTGTTGTGCAATCCATGAATCATTTTAGTAGCCCTCCTCTGAACTGTTTCCATCTGGTAATATCCTTCTTGAGGTGGGGTCTCCAGAACTGTACACTGTACTCCAGGTGTGGCCTCACCATTGATCTATGGAGTGGAAGGATGACCTCCTTTTTCCTGCTGGTAATCCCCTTGCTTATGCATCCCAACATACCATTTGCCCTCAGTGCTGCTTTCTCACATTGCTTGGTCATTTTTAGGTCATCTGTTATAATTATTCCCAGACCCCTTTCCTGTTTAGAGGCTTCCAGTTTTTCACTCCCTAGGTAGTAATCCACTCCTGGGTTAGTCCTTCCGAGGTGCATGATTTTGCATTTTTTTAGTACAGAAGTTTGAAGTTTAGTTGCCACATTCTTGCCGCTGTCACTAAGTGGTTGTAATCACCACTTAGGAACTTTCATCTTCTGCCCAATAGCACTATGCACAATTGGGGTTGCAGGCCTTCCTCACACAGTCACAAAAAATGTTGCAAACATGTGGGAAGGAGGAATGAGTCCCCATGCAAATTACCTGCTGAGTTATGTACACAGCAAGTCAACCCTTGGAAAACCTTGTGACACATTTCTGCAACACCCCCTGCTATTAGAACCAAAAGTCAGGTGGTAGAGGTTTCACAAAGCTATGACTGTGTCCATAAGTGCTAGTGGTTGGGAAGGGGACAAACTGGCCCCCAAGAGACCTAGATGGAAGGAGTTGTGAGGGAACATGTCCAGTGACAATGCCAGTCTCCATGAATTTGAATGTGGCATAGTGTCATGCAACTGACTGACCCTATGCCATGTTGCCTACGACTCGGTGGGAATAACGCATCAGCATATTTATTGAGTGAAAACTCAATTTGCTCCTACTGACATCTGTCCGACACATTCACTTGTTTAACATATTGGCAGGTGGGAACTTCCATTGTGTGTAGCCCCACAGAGTGGTGGCAAAATGATGTGGCTGTTACCTCCCACCTTGCTTTGTGACCGACAGGAGTGCCTCCATATAAGTTACTTTATATTTTTCCACTCTGTTTGATTTACTCTAGTTATATTTTTATTTACAACCATTCACCAACAACTAGATACCACTAAAGTCTGAGGTTAAGATTAGAGAAGAATGATAGCACCATGGTGAGTTTCTAGACCTTGTATTCCACTCACTAATTTTTTTTCCAACTGTGTTAAATAAGATAGATAAAGAAGATCCGCTTGGCTGGCTCACCAGTGAAGTGGTAGTGCTACTACTTGCAGCACCAACATCCCAGGTTTGGGAGCAAGCCCAAGGAACTGGAGGGTCAGTTGGGGGGGGGTTTGAACGTCTGATGGACTGCTCACCTTCTCCAGGGTGGGTGGGTCGAGAGCACCAGCAACAGGATACCTCCTAGTTAGTGGCCTGGGGGTATTAGGCCAATAGCCATCAGTACATGGGTTGGTTCGACAGGGTAGATGTTGGTGTGGCATGCACTGGAGCATGCGCACCACCCCAGGACATCATTGCACATCTGTTCCCATCGAAAGTGTGGGGGGGGGACTATGATGCAGAATCAGGAAAAGCCCCATCAACTAGATGGATAACATTGCTCTACAGCCCCCATGTCCACCACCAGATCCTACCCTCCTGGGTCCCATTGCCCGTCATCCTTCACCTCCACCTGCAGACCATTGAATATTTGTGCAGGGGCACTGAGGAGCCTGAAGGTAGCCCCACCCTGAGGGGGCACAAGCTGGGGGGGTTGCCTGAAGGTGAGTTGTGGGGGGGGGCTCGAAGGACCAGGAACACAGGTAGGGAGTGTTTCAGGCAGGGCAGGAGCAGGCTGGGTGATGACTGAGGGGTGTCCAATCAGTTGTGACTAGAGGGAAAAAGAATTGGGAAAAAAGATCTTCAACAGTAAAAGTAGCTCTACTATGTGGATGTGTTGGACTCAAACAATAACTAGCAAACAAGAAAAAGCCAGCATCATCCATCAGAATTTTACAAACACCACTTATTAGGAAAAAAGGCAGTTACAGGACAAAGTGCATAATGTAGTATACTCGGCTAACAGAGGAGGTTTCATACCACCTTCTAACACCCACCACCCTCCTCCTCCCTCTCATCCCATCATCTACAGAAGGGAATCCATTGTGCACTCTGTAGTAATCCCTGAACTGGCTCTGAACAAGTCAATTTTTAAAACCTTATAGCTCAAGAAACAACCACTATTTTTTCACAAAATCTTTGAAAGGCACCTCCTGGACTTAGCCACTTCTACTATGGAAATTTTGGGACAAATTACAAACCATTTTACTCTATACTGGGAAGGCTTTAAAGAGGAACTTCACCAGTCCTTTGACTTTCATGCATAAATTACCCTTCTTGCATTGATTCTGGAATTGTATTTCATTACTATCCGCCACAGTTAGTTTTGCATTCTGAGCTGCTAAAACTGCCAAGTATACAAGAGTTTCTATAGCAAGCCTATAGTGTTGCTGTGGGCTAAGGTTGTACTGGTGACATCACTATAGGGCAGAGCCAATTTCACAAAAAAAGAAACATACTGAGGGCATTTGAATTTTGGCATAATTCATTGCTGACAGGGTGTCTTGGGGAAGAGGAAACAGTATGTACACTGAATACTGGTAGGTTTCCCTTGCAACATTGTTGCAACTGCATGGTACTGCACAGTGTGAGTCACTCCTCTACCCTACAGTAATGTAATCAGGAGCTAGCAGCCCAGCAGTTGAACAGCAAAGGCAAGTGCAGCAGGACTCAAAAACAAATCCAAATTATAGGAGGCAGAGTAAACATTGGCCAAAAATAACAATAGCACACAACTTTTCAGGTCTAGTACTGCATATAACGACTACAAGCTATAACTTTTTGGACCATAATGAAAGTTCCTCTTTAAGACTGAGGTTCAATGGGTAGAGCAACTACATCACTCCCCCCATCAGGCCTTAAAAGGCCACTTCTCCTGGACTGTTCCAGGATTTGTCTCTTCGTTGCAGCCAGAGGCGCCGCTCCTCTTGCCTCTTCCTTGGTGTCTTTTGCCTCTCTGTTGTCTCTGCATTTGTAGTGCCTCTGGCTGCCAGCTTGATCTATTTCTCCTGCTTCTCATCCAGTGGCTAGCTGCCACGCTCCTGCAGCCACCAGCTCTCCAGCTCTCTTTCCTCTCCCCCCAGGCTCCAGCTTCCCCCACTCATTTTCCTCACTTCCACTGTTGCACGGACCCACGTTGCCTTCTCGTTTGCTCCTCCTTCACCTTTCAGTGCGCTGCTGTTCCTGGTCAGCCCGCCTTCGCTTTTGGCTCTGCCCCTTCTTCCTGCTACTGCTGCTTGGCAGCAAACCGATTTCACTGCCATGATTTCTTTCCACCCTGCTCTGTGCTTCACTTCTTGGCACTCGTCCATCGGTCTCTCTCTGGTACTCAGGGAGGCTCGACATCTTTGCTCCTGTGCCTGCTCATTTCTGTTGTTTTGATTGTGATCTGGTGTATGCAGGCTCCTTGTCCAGGGCCCATTCTCATTTCTTCCCCTACGCTGGATGTTCTTTTGGGGTTTCCTGCTCCATTTCCTATTCCTTTTATTTATCCCATTCTAGTCCTACATGTGGGACCCATAGGCATCGGATATCCTCCTACCGAGGACTTCTTTTCTTGCTTGGCAGTATGTACCTGCCTCTGAACGTTTACCCCCAGGGCAAGTCAGCCCATCTACTGTTGCTGGCTTTCCCTCAATTTCTTTTCTTTACTGTTTTACTTGACTGGTATTCAAATTTAGCCAGTCGTTTTCAATCAACTGCATTGTTTTATTCCTCGTTGTCAGTTTTCAATTAATCAGTCAATCAATTTTATTTGTATACTGAATGGCATGTGAGCAAAATTGCCCATTTTCACAAACATCCAGTGTAGGAAATACAACAGATGAATAAATACATGGGTCAATGGAATACATATATTCAGTTTTCATGCTCATCCTCTTACAGGCTGTACTCTGATTCACTTTCCATTCCATTGTGTGCCTGGCCCCAGCCTGCCTCCACTGCTCTGATTTTCCTCTCTTATGTTCCCTTGCTCTGCATGGATTTACTGACATTCCTCCTGCTGTTAGGACTATTTGTGAACATGCAACCTATTCTCTCATCCCCATCAGTTGTTTGCCTTTCCTTCTCACTACCTTTATCCACCATCTCGGGGTATCTACCCCATCATCTCCACTTGCCCTCCTCCTCCTGTTCCTTCACACTCTGTTCCTCTCCTTCTCCAACCTTTGCTTTCTTTTGGGGTTTCCCTATCCTGATATCACCTTCTCTTCATATCCTCCTCTTACCTAGTCCGTCTGGTGTCCCAGTGCCTACTTCTGGTCTCCCATGGTTACCAATAACAGGTAGCTTCCTCATTACATGAGTCTGGTTCTCCTTCACTCAGTTCGACCTCAGGGTCTACTCATACACATCTATTAATCAAGCATACCTCTTATTGGGTCCTATGCTACCTCATCGAACTGCTGCACTCCTGCAATTATTATCACCATCAGTCTTCTCATTACCTCATCTTGGTATCCCTTTCTCATCTGACTTCTATATGGGTCTACTCCTTCCATCGACTACTCGAGCATTACCCTCTTGGGTCTATGCTACCTCGATTAGACCTGCTCTCACTTGGAGACATGCCTTCATGTCTATTGCCCCTTTGCTCAGCACTGGCAGGCTTCTCTCCATCATCGTACATCATTCATTCCATATGTCACCTTAAACCATTCAAGCCTTCAAGGCTTCTTTCCATCATCATACTTCCCCTATTGCTTTTGAGTGTCTGGTTGCAAAGACATCGCACGCATCCCTCAACGGCTGTTCATTTAGAAGGACAGAGTGAGAGCTTCATCTAAAATTGGACTTTTCCTCCTTCCTTGATCTCTACTTTAAATTGCTGTAGCAGAGCCATCCCTTATCAAAACATCCTTCAGCCTGGAGGGAAGGCGACCTAGACCTTGGATCCCCAGAGGTTTCCTCCTCAAAGGGTTTTTTTTCCTCTCCTCCATGCTGATGGTCATAATATTAGTCAGGGTTAGTGCTTTCTTAGGTTCCTTAGTTAGGTTCCACTTTTGGATGGAGTTGGATGGTGTTCCCGGCTGTTCCCTCTCTCCTTAGGAAGTCCGCCCTTCTCCATCTCGTCAGATTTCCATTCATTCATTGTACTTGCCTTTTCTCATTCTTCTCCTGTACTTCCTATCTATGTCTGTCACATTTATTTCCAGTTTAGATATCTTCTGATTTCTCACCTCTTAGATGCTCAACACCCTTTCAGGTATTTTTTTTGGGCTTCTTCCTCAGCTACCTTTAGACAAGGGAATTATTCCTGTGGCACCTATGGAGGGGGACCCTCCTCTAGGGTTCCTTGTGTCGTACCTCTACAGGGTACTATATCCCACAGCTACAGAGATGAATAGCTACAATGTTTCAAAGTCACACAAGCATACATCTCAGCCAGTTGTGTAAGCACAATTGAATGTGAAGGCTTTAAGCCTGAGGTTCAATGGGTGGAGCAACTATGTCACTCCCCATCAGGCCTTAAAGGACCTCCTCCTGGACTGTTCCAGGATCCTTCTCTTCATTGCCCACCATCCAACCCTCCTCTTCCAGTGGCTCATCTGTCTTTCCGGTGGACTTCTTCCTAGCTACCTTTAGTCAAGGGAATTATTCCCATGGCACCTATAGGGGAACCCTCCTCTAGGGTTCCTTGTGTCATACCCCTACAGGGTGGTATATCCCATGGATAGAGAGGTGAATAGCCACAATGTATCGAAGGCACACAAACATACATCTCATCCAGTTGCGTAAGCACAATTAAAATAAACAAATGGTCAAAAAGGAACTTTTTTTCTTGTTTTTACCCTCACTGCACCTCAGAATCCAGATAAGCAGCCATTACAAAACTTTCCAGATCATAAGCATGTAGCACCCTGACCATGCATGCAAAATGTCAGGCAATTTCATCAAAAGGTGTCAAAGTTATTGAGGTTCAAAGCTCACAGCATAAACGTTATTCTCAGAAACATAAAAAGTATTTTCTCATAAAATAAAAACTGGCTTGCAATGAAAATGTTTTGGTCACACAGACAGCCAGCCTGAAAATTCTACTGAGCATGCTAAAGCCAAATTGTAAAATCTTATTACTCAATAACCAATTGCTATTTTTTTCGAAACCTTCAAAAGACATACAGTGCCTTTAGGTTGAGCAGCTTCCCTCTGCAAGTTTCAGAACAAAATTACAAATTGTTTTTCTCCATAGATGAGCAAAAATATGGCCAAAAGTGCATTTTACAGGCTTTTCACTTTCTGGATCTCAGAATCTGGACAAGCAGCATCAGAACACTTGTTAAGTCATAAGAACTTGCCACTCTGACGGCAGCATGAAAAATTTCATGCAATTTCATCAAATGGCCCAAAGTTATTAAGGTTCCAAATTTGGGCTTAACATTAAACAGCCTTCTCAACCCTAAAGGAGCTACAACTCCAGTATAATAAATATTTTAGGATATGACTTGGGTGAGAATGAGATAGTAGAAATATCGCCGTGAGCTATACTTGACTTCCTAACCTCACGAGTGGTGAATCCAGGCATGAAGTCAAAAGCAGTCATTTATAGCGAGTGATAGTATTTCCACAATATCACTCTCAGCCATGTCATTTTTGTTTTTCACAATAGATATTTAGCTGGTTTTGTGACAGAAATGATAAGAGGTTATAAAAGGAAAAAAAGTACAAAATGTGAACTGTGCACCATTTTTTTTCAATTCCTTGACATGCTGACTCACAAAAATGGTGTGGAATTCTGGTCTGAAAATTTTAGGGTTGAAACATCCTGGGTCACACATGTACCTTTTGAAGATTTGGTGAAAAAATATGAATCCATTTCAAAGTTATTCAATTTTAAAGTTTCCCATTATTTCCTAGGGAAATTTCACTTACCAGTTAGATGTCCCACTCGACAAATGATTCTTAGCAAATGGCTAATTCTTTGTCGCAAACGAGTCATCCTTTGTCACAATTGGGAAATATTTTTTGTGCTGCTGCTATCTTGTTTTCTCTGTTTTCTTTTAGCAAGGAAAACAAAATTAAATAAGTAAAAAGAAACATGGCTTTACTAGAAACCAACAGTTGTATTTATCTAATGGGACCCATTCTATCTGATTCTGGGGTTAGTTTTTGATAAATGACTTGGAAATGTGTCTTTTGAACATGGCAAAATCCTTTTTGCAAACTGCAAAAAAAGAATCATGAAACGAGAATGTTTCACAATTTATAAAAAAGGATTCTTCTTTTTCCACAAACTGTGAAAATAGAAACACAAAAAAAGATCCTGTTTTGCAATCTGCGAAACAAGAATTTTGACAGCTGTTTTTTTGTCATTCCACACTGAAGAAATGGTTTGGAATTTTTCTCAGAAATTTTCTTTGTACAAAGAGCTTGCCCCACAGATGTGCATTTTGCTGGTTTGATGAAAACAGATTACTTTGCCCTGGAGTTCTGCAGGTTTAAATTTTGCTTAGTTTCCAAGAGGATAACATTGCAATGTGAGGTGTCCCTAGTTGTTTCTTTGTAACTCTGCTGCAAAGACATGGTTTGCAATTTTTGTCTGATATTTTCTGGGTACAAAGTGGTTCTTATCATTTTATATCACTTGGCCATGGATAGGATCAGGCATTTTGCATCTATATTTATACATCTAGGCATCACCCTATGCTATATTGGGTGAAGTCCATAGGTGAAATAGGGTCACCCCAGCCAAATTTAGCGTTTTTTGAATACTGCATGTAAAGTAGAAATATAAATTAATACATGAGGTAAATAACAAAGAAAAATAACTTAAAGGAGCATAATTCAGTACTGAAAATGTATTTACAGTAATAGTAAAGGTTTCAGCGAAAAGCCGAAAGTAAGAGGTGAACTGCTGACCTCCTCAATGTAGGGTGAATATTTATTATAATTATCACCGAACTATAGGTGAGTTCAGGGTACTTTATATTAACTACAGGTAAAGTAGAGAAATAAATTGGTAAATAAAGCAAATACTAAAGATGAAAATTTATTGAGAGTAGAAATAAAAGTTTCAGCAAAAAGCGAAGCGAAAGGTGAACCGGAGGTTAAAATAATGAAAGGGGCATAGAAACAAGCTGGTTCCATCAGGAGAGTAAATAAGTCGAAGGAGAGGTAGCACAAGAAAACTTATTTACCAATAAATGGATATTAACACTGATTATGACTTTAGTATATGTAGGATAGGTAGCTGTAACCTCGTTTTTAACATTAGTAAATAGTATTTCTATGGCTGTCTTGGAGGTTTAAATAATGTAAGAATTTATACTTAAAAGGATACAGTAATTAATAATTTCAGGAAATAAAATTAAGTTTAAAAGTAAGAAAATAATTTTTTCGGCATTAAGCCAAGGGCTGGGGCTTAACTGCCGACTACCTCAAACGCCCAAGTGGTTCTCGTCGTTCCATACCACTTGGCCATGGGTAGGATCAGGCATTTTCACCTATATTCATACATCTAGGCATCACCCTGTGCTATATTGGGTGAAGTCTGTAGGTGAAATAGGGTCACCCCAGCCAAATTTAGCGGTTTTTCAATACCGCATGTAAAGTAAAAATAAATTAAAAAATGAGGTAAATAATAAAGAAAAATAACTTAAGGAGTATAATTCAGTACTGAAAAAGCATTTACAGTAATAGTAAAGGTTTCGGTGAAAAGCCGAAAGTGAGAGGTGAACTGCTGACCTCCTCAAAGCAGGGTGAATATTTATTACATTTATCACCTGATTATAGGTGAGTTCAGGGTACTTCATCTTAACTACAGGTAAAGTAGAGAAATAAATTGGTAAATAAAGCAAATATTAATGATGAAAATGTATTAAGAGTAAAAATAAAAGTTTCAGCAAAGAGCCGAAAGTGAGAGGCGAACCGCCGACCTCCTTAGTGCGAGGTATACATTCATTACATCTACCACCTTGATTTAGGAGAGTTCAGGTTACTTCACCTTCATTACATGACACCATCCCATTAGGAACATGGGATGATGTCATAGGGTGACATAGGTTCCTCTTGCCATTTTCGCGGTCTTTTTAAACCAAGCATGACTGTAGACACGGACTTTCTTTTCATTGCTTAGAAGAAAGCCAGAATGGTGTTTGTGACAAGGTAAAGTGGCATTTAGAGTTTTAAAAACCTTGATCTAAGTTTAAAAAGCAAAATATTACTAAATTCAAGCATGATATTTTCTTTAGCGCATTCTGAGACAGAAAATGAAATAAAAAGGAAACGATGAAATGAGTAACAAAACAGGTAAAGATTTAATAGATAACTTATAGGCAACACAACACACTTGATATAAAGGAATCCCATAATTAACTAAAAGTGTATGTATTCTTTTTAGAAGTACAGAGAAGACCAAAAACTAAGGCTACAAGCATATGTAATGGATTGGAGTTTTGAATCTTTAAGGTAAAAGTCAAATATGATTCTGAGAGAGTTAATAAAATCATTTTGAGAATTTAAAAGAAGTTCATTAGTCTTATAGATTAACTAAAAAAATATATTGTTTTACATAAAGGTTGTAAACATATGAGAAATGAACAGAAAGTGACCAATAAAATGAAAGTCACATTTAATGAGTAAGTCTTTAAGAAAAAAATGTATGTGTATTGAATAACACAAAGATGTTTAATAATAATATTAAAGCAAGGTTTATTTTTTCATTAGAACTGTTAAGGTTGATTTTTGAAGGAACCATGGGATTCCAGCAGTGACAAGGATAAAAAACAGTAACAGGTATGGTAATATGTGGATTGGAAAAGGTTGTTCTAATAAGAACACAATTAATTTACAAGTCAGTTCCTTTACACTAATGATATAAGCCACATTTAAGTAATACAATTAGAAATTTGAATGTTGTAATGGTGGACAATATGAATTACTGGATGTAAAAGGAATATATAAGAATGTTTAAGAATCTAAGAATTGTAATTATGAGATACCATATGATTGTTTGTCTGTTTATGTTTAGAAAAAGCACTGTATCAAAAACATTGGCCTGAAGAAGTGGTGTGAAACTATGAAACTGTAGCCGGTTGAACAAAGTTTGGTGCAAAGTTAAAAGAAGAAAAAAGACAACAAAAGTTTTTTATGAATTTATGGAGGAGGAGGTTGTGGAGTCAAAATCAGTGGTGGAATTCAAGCATCCATGGGACAGTCATAAGGCAATTCTAGGGGGTGGGGGTAGAAAGAGGGAAATGGGCAGACTGGGTGGGCCAAGCGGTCCTTATCTGCCATCAAATTCTATGTTTCTATTATGTCTTACTGATTTATTAATATAGTGTCTGATATTTTAAGCCATACAGTAAGATAGTCCAGTCATATAGAATAGAAAACAAGGGCATCCTATATTTTTTATGAATACACATACAGAGGGCTTACCCCACAAATGTGTCTTTTGCTGGTTTGGTGAAAAGATAGTCATTTGGTGTGGAGTTATACAGGTTTAAAATTTTCCTGTGTTACCAAAAGGATAACATTGAAATGTGAGGTGTTTCTTTGGCACTGCGCACTATGGGATGGGAGTGCAGGGCCCCCACAGGCAGATAAGGATACAATTACACAGTCTCAAAAATTATGGATGTATGGGAGCGAGGACCCAGAGCTCCCTGTACTCCACATGCAAATACGGATACTATTATGGACTGGTGAGATCACAGGTCCCAGAGAGAGGGTCCTGTGCACCTACAGATAAAAAACAATAAGATTACAATATCTCAAAAATTATGGATGGATGGGAGAGTAGGGCACCCCACAGGCAAATAAGGATGTGATTATACTATCTCAAAAAGTAAGGAAATTCTTTGCAAAAACTTCATTAATGCACTAGTTTGGGTTAAAGCAACAAAAGTAGGGAAATGTGGCATTAGGGTTTCCAATCTTAGCACCCCACCCCCTTCCCCACCCTGAAGGAAGCAACAGGTATGGGGTGTGCCTTGGGGCTGACAACCCTAACGTTCACCCCATTCTCACATACAGTATCCATCTCAGCTTATTTACTCTTGGAATGAGGTAGTAGAGCTGACAACCCCAAAGCACACCCCACACCTCAAATACAAGAGCACTAGTCTCCAAAAGATTAAAACATTTCATTAAAAATTAAAAATACACAGGCTATGTCTACCTGTTGAGTTTTGGATGGCATACATTCTTTATCAAAGGCTAAGGCATCATTAAAGAAGAACCGTTAAATGCACTCATCACATGATATTACAGTGATGTAGCTCCAGATAATCTTCAATTTCTTTGGTTAAAAAGTATTTTTTTAAAGTTCAAATGAGTCCACATAGACAAATAACATCCTAACAGCAATAAAACATCACTAGCAGTACAACATATAATAAATATCCATCTTAGCATGCCATCCAAAATGTGTCAGGTGGGCATAACCTTTGTATTTTTTTTTAATAAAATGTTTTAGTCTTATTTGAGACTAGTGCACTTGTATTTGAGGTAGTGAGTGCCATACTTTGAAATGAAAAAGTGTATTTTTGTGTCAGGGCACCACTGTCGCTGTGTGAACTCCTCATTTGTTGTACTAAACCCAACACCTGTTGCTGCCTGCATGGTGGGAGTGGGGTGTTGGGGTTACCTTAACACCTCATTCCCCTGTCAACCTGGAACATGTTTAAGACTCCTAGTTAATTTGGTAGGCTGCAACTACTATGTTCATTCATATCCCCCCCGCCATTTTGTATGTTCTCATTCTTACTTTATTTATTTCTTATATTTACTTAACTGCCTTTAGAGGTACTTGTTTAGTCTCTGTTAAATTAAATATGAAGACTAGAATGCACCATAAATATATTGTGTGCAATAGGACAATGACTGTATTATAATTATTATTTGGATTGTTTTCTATCTTGTATTAATTGATTGGCACATTTTTGAAGATGTTATTTAACTAGCTGGTGATTTAAACATTTGGTCAAAAATGTATATACAGGGTCACTTGAGCATCAGTCAGATACCCCTAAGGAAGATTCTGGTTAGGAGTCGAAGTGCAGGGTTTTGCTCACTGACTGCAACTGCTGTGTTTTGTTTGTACCACAGCAATATTTTAACTGTAATTGTGGTACCTTTATCTATGTACCAGAGATTTTTTTCAAGCTTTGGTTGAAAATAAAACGCTTTTTGCTTGAAGTGATATTTTAAGTCTGTAGTTTGTGTGACACTGTTACCTTTGGTTTCTCATTTAGAATGTAGGCTGTAGTGAAGCTGATATTAGCACATTAATGGGCTGGGGAATCACTGAAACACCACAGCACACAGGTGAGTTTCCTTTGCAATGGTAATTGAATAAGTTGCAGGCTTCCATGAGAAAGAGAAACTGAAGCAGTTTCATTTAGAATGTAGGCTGTAGTGAAGCTGATATTAGCACATTAATGGTCTCAGAGTCTCAGAAGTGCTACAGCACACAGGTGGGTGTATTTTGCAATACTAACCGAGTAACTTGCAGGCCTCAGTGAGAAAGAGAAACTGAAGCATTTTCATTTAGAATGCAGGTTGTAGCGAGTGAATGGTGACATCAGCACAGTATGGATAAATGGTATTTATCATCACAGTTATGATGTCATCGTCATTTATCACACTCCAGTGAATATACAGTATCTCCATTTATCACACTCTAGAAGCTAACTATATATATATATATATAACGTATGTATATTATAGTGACACAGTAGTGCCACTATAGTTAGGGTTGAATAGCCACTTTAATGCAAAACCTCAAATTTTGCACCTTAATAACTTTGCCACTGTATGACAGATTTGCCTGACAGTTTGTAAGCACAGTCTGGCATCATAGATATCTGGATCTGGCAAGTTTCATTATGGTCAAATGTATGGTTGCAGAGCTACAGAATGCCAAACAACGCAAAAAAACAGACTTTTTTGCACATTTCTTTGCTCACACCCACAGGCCACATGCTTTGTCCATTCAGTCTGAACACTTCAGGGAAGATGCAGCCTTGGACACCGATGTGTGTTTCAAAAATTTGGTGAACAAATATTAAACTGTTCAAAAGTTATTCAAAAAACAAATTTCTGATTAGTCAATGGGAAAAGTTAGCAAAAATTACAAAACTTTCGTGGGAGGCCGTTTACTGTTCAAATGGCCCTTTTAATTTTGTGAGTCGTCTATCTTGTTCACAGTTAGTGACAAAGAAAAATGCCTGGTGTTTATAACTGGGACCCTCTAGGTATACACTGATTGTTGTGTTTACCTAGTTGGGTCCTGAGGATGCTAACCATATCTTTTTTGGGGGTTAAACCCCCAGAAATGTGTTTTAGAGTTTTGGGAAAATACTTTTGCAAATGCTTTCGAAATGTGAAAGTTTCATGATTATTTTGCAAAACTTCGTGATTTGCCAAAGTATTTTAGAAAGTATGCTCAAAATAACTGCAAATCTTTGCCAGCCTCCTGCAACAACATGGTTTGGTCTTTTGGGCTGAAATTTGTATGGTGACAAGCCCTGGTCCCATAGATGTTCTATTCATGGTTTGGTTCCAAAACATTACAGGGGCCCAAAGTTACAGCATTCTGAATTTCATAAATTTCCCATAGGATAACATTGCAGCGTCCATGATGCCTTTCGGGACCTATATCTGAAAACAGTTTGAGATATGGACTTTTCGTCATAAAAATTTTAGTCCCCTGGACTAAATGCAGAAGTAGGCTGGAAAGCCATAAATAACATGAAATTTGAATTTTTTTCTACCTTGTACGGTTCTTGAGATATTTGCGGTTTACTGTTCCAATTGCTTATTTTCATGTCCGAGGCCCACTATTATGCCCACAGAGTTAGCATTCATAGCTCTTTTTGCTGCCCTTATCTTGGACACAATGTGAGATATGGATTCAGTCAACTTTATGTTGTGAGAACTACTCACTCTCATGATTACAACCACACTTGAATTTTTTTACTAGCTGCTACGGTTCCCCAGATATGGGCAAATTAGTGTTACAATGCTTCCTTAGCCTATAGGGCTGCTGTATGGCTCCATGCTTATGTGTAAGTGGGATCACAGGGCCCAGAAGGCCCATGCTCCCACAAACACATATCATTATGCAGAAATGGGTGCGCTCTCACCAACACATACCATTTACTATTTATATTACACTTTCTCAAAAAGAAGGAAAATTCATGGCAAAAAAAAAAACTATTTTAATGCAACAGTTAGGGTTGTTTCCACAACAACAAAAGTGTGGAAATGCGATGTTAGGGTTACCACCCCACCACCCCATCCCCATACCCCATCCTCAAACCCCTAACTCTGCATTCCCCCACTCTCCCCACACACATATGCAAGAAACATGCAAGACTATAACACACGCTACCAGTCAGTCACATCTGTAAGCACAATAATCACAACACTACTCCTTTCACATTATTTATTTATTTATTTATTTAGTTAAACATCAGTTTAGAAACCTTTGAGCCAGAGGCTCATTTACAAAGGTACCTCGTCACAAAGAGGACATCAGAACAGTAGTACAAGGGACACAGTACTTATAAACAAAAAAGTTACAGTTCAATTACAATTTTGTTTCAATAGAATACAATCTCCAACGAAGCAAAAGATAACAAAAGGTGCAAAACTTATGGTCGGGGGAGAGCTGGTGGGAGTAGAAGGGAGGGAGATAGGGGAGGAGGAATTAGTAGTGAAAGGAAGGGGGTGGAGCTGCTCAGTGAGCATTGTCAAACAGAGTATATATATATTTTTTTTACACTAGGCTAGCGGCAGTTGCATTTGCGAGAGCTAAGCAGGAAGTTTCTGAGCCTGGGCTTAAAGCAAGCTAAGGTTAGTGAGTTTGAGACACTGGCAGGGAGGGAGTTATAACAGTGGGGCGCACGGTAGGGGAATGCCCTCTGACCTTGAGAGGTCCTGGCTCGGAATAACTAGGGTAGCTCTTGACGAGCTGCGCGTGATCAGGGTCGGTGCAGTATGGTGAATGGAGTTGGATAGACCTATGGGGGATAGGCCACGCAGGGCTTTAAAGGTGAGCTGGCATGTCTGATACATGAGTCGCTCTTCCAGGTTGAGTAGGGTAGCCAGGGTGTACAGCTGACATGTGTGAGTGAGTCTGGGAGCACCAGTGATAAGTCTGCAGGCCTTATTAACTGTGAGGCGAACCTTGTTGAGGGCAGTCTGATCTGCTGAGCCATAGACCGAAAGCCATAGTCATTACACAATGTTATGAAAAACAAATACAGTATGATCGATGCCAGCTCTGTATAATGACAAATTATAGCTGGCATATCTTTCTCTAAACTGAAACTTAGTCTGCACAAACAATATTGATTTTATGTGTCAGAATTCAACGATTGGCTCACTGCAGGTATCACTGCTACCACATAGGCATGTGATAGCAGGACAGACACAACTGACACAATCATAGTACTTTTCACATACTGCTCAGGTATGAAACTTGCACCATCATATCTTGTAATACTGCCTGGTTAACTGGAAATACTCATTAGCAGTATGTTAAGGTTAGCTTTGGATGTTACAATTGTTGCTGTCACATGTTGCTTGTAAACTATACTACAAAACATTACTTTTATTATTATTACCATTTCTTATTAGGACTGACTCACTCTATCAGAAAAACATATGCAAACATCCACTGACTGTTGCTAGGGTTATCCAAACTCTTATTTTCAATACAGCTATCTATATATACCATACTATGTGTTTCATCATTTCTTAACAATTGAAATACAGGCATCTGCTAACATTTTGTAATTGATGTTTGTAACAAAAAATGCTTACTGTGGGCCCTCTCCCATGGTTGCCCAGCATGCTTGTGTACCCACAAGGCACTCTGATGGTAACAGAACTCATACAGTTGCTGGACCACGATGATGGATGTGTCTTGTACTGCTTGCATGTGTGGGGGTGGGGTGGGGTGGGGAATGTGGAGTTAGGGTTTTGAGGATGGAGCATGGGGTGGGGTGGGGTGGTTTGGTAACCCTAACATCACATTTCCACACTTTGTTGCTGTGAAAACAACCTAACTGATGCATTCGGAGTTTTTGCCATAAAAATATATATATATACATATATATTCATTGCAAAAACCTGTTAATGCATCAGTTAAGGTTGATAGCACAGTGACAAAAGTTCATAAATGTGGTGTTAGGGTTACACCCCTACCATCCCACCCTCAAACTCCCCCACCCTCCACACACCGACAGGCATCGGGGTGTGCTTTGGGGTCGTTGGTCTAACTCTCACCCCATTCCTTGTGTAAACAATCTGCAGTGGTGCAGTATAGGAGAATGGTGTGAGACTTAGGTCCAACTATCCCAATGTACACCATAATGCCTGTTGGTGTGTGGAGGGTGGGGTGGTGGGATGGTAGGGGTGTAACCCTAACACCACATTTCCATACTTTTGCTGCTGTGCTATCAACCCTAACTGATGCATTAATGGAGTTTTTTGCAATGAATTTTCCTTCTTTTTGAGAAAATGTAATGTAACTGGTAACTGGTATGTGGTAGTGGGAGCATGGGCCCCTCCAGGCCCAGCGCTCCCTACATGCATCATTTTTAGCATGATGGTATGCATATGTGGGAGCGTGGGCCCTCTGGACCCTGATCTCCTACTTACACTTAAGTACAGAGCCATACAGCAGTGCCATAATACTCCAAAGGAACCCTTGTAACACATTTTTTCCAATATCTCCGTAACCGTAGCAAGTAGGAAAAAAATTCCACTGCAGGTGTAATCTATGATTTCCAAGCTTGTTTTTTTTTTTTTCCTAGCTGAGATCACCTAAAGGCGATCTAAGCTGTGGGTAGCAAAATATCCGTATCTCACTTCGTTTTTGAGATATGTGCACCACAAAATGGGTTGCCATAAGAGGCAGCCTCCATTCTTCCAGGCCATCTGACCCTGAAGGGAGACTGGAATAGCAGCAGGGGTGGGGAGGGGGAAGGGGAAGGGAAAGGGTGGGAGCTTGGACCAATAGGAAAGAAAGAAAGGCTAGTGAAGAGTGGAGCAGAAAGCAGTTTAAGAGGGGCAACACAGAAGGGCTCTGCCACTTTCTGCTAGGTTCCTGGGTAAGTAATTTCAAGAAAAGAACCTAGCACATCAGTCAGGAGTTCCTAAGGAATAAGGTAAGAAAGGAGGATCTAGCATTTAAAAAAGCAAATCCTATGAAGGCTATGGGGATGTTGGTACAATAGATTTTCAAGATACTGATACATTAATAGGTTTAAATAAAAAGGTTTTAGCAGTTTTAGCGAAATTTTTAAGACGTGCAATGTAATTGCTGTAGATATTTCATCTAATAGATTAAACATAGGGTGAGAATAGAGCGGGCCACCAGGTAACCAAAATCGAAAGAGGTTACAAGAATGGCTGAAATGGTTTAGGCAGGGAAAGTAGTTTTTTAATGAGAAAATAGCTAGAAAGGAAGAGAGCTGGGGAACATAAGTGCAGCCGTAGGGCATAGGGCACAAAACCAGTGGTCGTTGAGTGGCTCGGTTGGTTAAAAGGCTTTACTTTAAAAAAAAATGGGCAGGGTAAAGCATACAGCCGATCGGGTCTGAGAAGAAGGATCGGGAAGTGCTCATTACAGCAATAGGGAATTGAAAGAGTACCTAAGCATGCAGCGCATGGAACAAAGGGGGTGCAATAAGCACATGGCATGTTAATTCTGCACAATGCACAGAAAGGGGGACGCAAAAAGGGAGGGCGACCCCAGCAAAGCACCTATTAGGTAGAGCTAAGCATCTGCCTTTGATGCAGGAGGTCATGAGATAAAGTCTCACAAGGGGAAAATTGTTTTGAGCAGATACGGAGAGTACAGCGGGGCCTAAGCAAGCAGGCATGGACCTAACAAGCCACGTGGCGAGTAATTCCAAACAAAGCACAGGGAGGTGGTGCTAAGGGGAGGGTGACCCCAGAAATTACTATGCGAGCATGCAGGGTCCCAGCGAGCCATGTGGCGAGTAACGCCGGACAGAGGACAAGCCCAGGAGTAGCATTGCGAGCAGGCACTGACCTAAAGACCCACATGGCGAGTAACGCCGGGCAGTTCGCAGTGCTGCAGCTCTGGGGGAGGGGGTTTGTGCAGGGAGAGAGGGCTTAGATAGTGGGGGAACATATTTTGAATTGCAGGGTGAACAGCAGTACGAATCGGACACCGACATAGGAGTTGGGCCAGTGGGGAAGCGACCACGTGGGATCGCTAAGGAAGGGGAACAAAGGGCAGGGAAAACACCATATGCAATCGTGGAATTGGTTAAGGGATTATCATAATGGTGAATGTAAATTAACTTTTGGCCTATTTCCTTAGGGATGAACTAGGACAGAGGACATTTTTGGAGTTGTCATCTTACCAAAGGACGGAATGCTCGAAATAGAAAAAGGACAGGGCCATGTAATGATACAGCAGACAAGTTTCAGGAGCAAGTTTTAAAGGGGGTTGGTTTAAAAAAAAAGTGTAAAATGCACGAAGGGGATAAAAAGAAGGGTAACAATGGAATTTGGAGAGATCAGCTATGGAGCATCAGAAGCATGATAGTTCATGCCCAGGGTACAGGGAAAATAGGCCTGGAAGGGCCTTGGTCTGCAAAAATAAAAATAAAATAAAAGGTGGTCCCCGGTCACAAATTTGAAGGCTGGATCAATTTGAACACCAACCCCCGAAGCACATGGCTAGCTACTGGGGGGCCCCCTCAAAAAAAAAAAAAAAATGAACAGCCTCCCTTTTCATAGGCAGAAGGACTGGATCAACTGGATTGGAACACCAGCCTCCGCCCCCCCCGATCGCAAGCAACAGCCATTTTAGATTGGGTGGGGCAAAAAAGAGGAGCGGCCATCTTGGGGGGAGCATGGCTCTTGGGTTTCGATAGAGCATTGGGGAGGTTACAAGTTTTTCTTCCTAAAAGGTAGCCATACATACAGTTATAGGCACTAAGGAAGAGGACCCCGTCCAACAAAGAATGAAGAGGGCATAGGTATTTGACAGGTCAAATGGATACGCAGGGAAGACCCAGCGAGCTAACTAACAATATAATTTTTGTTGTGAGCAGGAAAAAGAGACAGAATGAACACCCATGGATCCAGTTCAATGAAAGCGGATGCTATGAAAATGATTATGGATCTCATGGACAGGGCTCACAAAGTACTGGATACAGTGGAAGGCACAGAGAGGGGGGAAGTACCAGCACAGAAGGAGAGGGTCAGAGAGTAGGAGCAGAGTGTGGCAGGAGGAAAAGGGAAGGGAGCTGGGCCACCGGTGCCAAAACACCCCAGAACAAGTTCTCCAGGGTGGCAACTGACAACCCATGCAATCCCCAACCCAATACCTGTGCACAGTCCAGAGGGGTCGATGCCTGTACCAGAACCCAGCCTAAGGGAGGAGGTTAGACCTCACCCGGGACTGGGACCCAGCATTCCCACACCCGAACCTAGCTGGCCGTAGATACCACAGCCAGGTGGAGGGATGACCGAACCTGCGGCTGGTAGTAACCGGCAGGCCTCAACTAATGGACCATGAGAGGGAGCGAATCAAGAGACAAGTCAACAATCAGACCAGCAAAGGAGCCCCACAGAGAATCAGGTACAGTGTTGACATTAGAGAGTACCATGAAGGAGTATGTGGAGCAATTATTATTGGGTATGAGGGAGATGGTGTTAAGAAGTTGCAAAAGGCACTGGGGGATTTAGAAGAAAAGGAGAAGGAAGAAAAACAGAGAGATGGGGGAAAAGGAAGTGATAGACCAGAGAAAGGGGGATGGAGGAGTATGGATAGGGGACCATGTGCCACTAGCAACGAAAGAGAAAATCTGGAAAGAAGAATTTGTTGATATCTTTGCCTTGGTAGACAAGAAAACAGCTGAGCTATAGGAGGAAAAAGAGAGTTTCAGTAAAAAAGAATTAGCGGCAGCAGTAGTTCTGGTCAGGAAGGGAGAGGAGCAGAAAGGGCCCACATATAAAGGGAAATCAAGGGAGGCTTGGACCCTGGGTTTCACATATTACAGTGCTATAGCACAAGAGAAAAAGCCAGAATTGGGCATTCCCTTGTTAGCTTACTGCTGATCATAAGAAATGCGTATAAGATGATGGAGGCACTAATTAGCTACAGTATGATGAAAAGTTCAGGACCGGATGGCCAATTATGGAGAGGATTGTCGATGGGATTCTAGACACAATGACCTATGGTGGGAAACCATGACGGTAGCGTGGGGGCTGAATGCTGTTGGGGTTACAACAGGGCACACTGCTCCTTCCCACTCTGCAGGTTCAGGCATGCCTGTTCCAAATGCAGGAGAACCCACCCAGCCTCTCAATGCAGATCTTACGGAGAAGCCAACTCCAGGGCAGGACAAGGAAGCGATTCCTTTTGGAGAGGCCACAGAGGGATGCAGAGAGATAATACAGGGAGAGGAGGGATATATGGTGAGAGGGTATCACCAAGGGGAATAAAAAGGTCAATTCCGCTGCAAAAACCCCAATCAGAGGTGAATTAGTAGAACAATGGATGAAGAAGTACCCGAATAAAAAGGTTGGGCTTGAATTAATAGAAGGCTTTCAAAAGGGCTTTAGTTTACATTACCAGGGAAGGAGGTTTGGAACATGGGCAAAAAATCTAACTTCAATTAAAGGCAAGGAGACACTGCTAAAAAAGAAGACTGGTAATCAAAAAGAGGCAGGTAAGATAGAAGGTCCCTTCAAAGACCCCCCTTTCCAGCACCTATGAGTATCACCGTTGGGCCTAGTCCCTAAAAAACAAGCAGGGGAATATCGAGTAATTCACCACCTATCCTATCCCGAAAAAGAATCAGTCAATGATCACATTTCAGAAGAGGATAGTAGGGTGTCCTATGGGACTTTAGAGGATGCAATGGAGAGCATCAGGGCAAGGCACACCCCATGGCTGGCAAAGACAGACATCAAGTCTGTGTTCGGCTACTGCCGATCCGCAGGGAGGATTGGGAGTTGTTAGGTTTTCAGATCAAGAGGAGTATTACTTTGACAAGACCATGCCGATGGGGTGTTCAGTGGCAAGCTCCACCTTTGAAAAATTCAGCACATGGTTACAGTGGGTATTCAAAGTCAGGTACGGGCATGACACGGTAGTCCATTACCTGGATGATTTTCTGTTCATAGGGGAGGCAAAAGGGGTGCAGATGATACTGGAGGACTTTCAAGAGCTGTGCAAGGAGCCTGAGTGCCATTAGCTACTGAAAACAGAAGGCCCCAGTAGGTGCTTAGAATTCCTAGATATAGAGGTGGACACGGAACGGGGTTTATTCTGCCTGCCAAGTCAAAAGGTAATTAAGCTAAGGAGAATGTTGGTAGATATAGGAAAGAAAAAATGGGTGCCTCTAATTAACAGCCAGCAATTAATGGGTCACTTGAATTTTGCGTGTAGGGCAATCAGGCCAGGACGCACATTTACACAACGTCTGGCAAGGGCCATGGTGGGGGGGGTTCAAAGCCATATCACTGGGTCAGTATAGGGAGAGAGAGACCAAGGAGGACCTAAAAATTTGGGAACAATGCATAGAAACACACAACGGGATGGCCATTTGGCAGGAGGAATGGCTATACAACACGGATCTGGAACTTTACACGGACGCCTGGGGGATATGGGGTGGGGGCCTACTCGGGAAAATGGATAGCAGAACCCTGGCCAAAGGTGGATCAAAGGGGGTTTGACAAAGACATCACTTTTTGAGATTTTCCCAATCTGGACTGTGACAAAATTTGGGAGCATGGTTACAGAACCAGTGAGTCACATTCTGGTGCACAACAGGGTAGT
The DNA here is from genome assembly GCA_016271365.2 of Neoceratodus forsteri. Taxonomy (NCBI): domain Eukaryota; kingdom Metazoa; phylum Chordata; order Ceratodontiformes; family Ceratodontidae; genus Neoceratodus; species Neoceratodus forsteri. The sequence continues at coordinate 1,423,996,829 of CM057455.1, forward strand.
CGTTGATGTGCTAAAAAACAGAGGGTCAAGGTCAGTGTTGGTACTCTGCATCTTACATCAGCTAGTACTACAGGGGCTGAGGCTCAACATGAGTTTCAGGGCTAGGCACATTGCAGAAATAAACAACTCTATCGCTGACAGCCTCTCCCGATTACAGATGGAGAGGTTTCTGGCACTAGGCCCCAATGTAGATCCAACGGGAGAGAGGATCCCAGAGGAGCTATGGGAGATTGGCTGGAGGGAGCAGCATATCTCTTTCGAAGTGCATGGGCAGACAACACCCTAAAGCTTACGAAAGCTCATGGAGAGTATTCCAGGTTTTCAGAGCCCACCACAACATGGAGGTAAGTGGGACAGTCACAGAAGAACAAGTAGGGAGGTTTGTAATGGCAAGCTGGGAGGAAGGATCGGCTTGCACCACTGTGAGAGTACATCTAGCGTTAACAGGTTGGGTTTGCCGGATGAAAGGTTGGGGAGAACCTTGCAATAGTATTTTTGTAAGAAGAATGATGATGGGGTGGCAGAGGATAAAAGGGAAGGAGAGGAATATGAGAGAACCAATCTCTGAACACTTACTGGAAAGGATACTAAGAAAATTGGCGGACATTTACTACACCCCACACAAAGTAACACTATTCAAAGCGTTGTTTATGGTGTTACACAAATGAGCATTCCAAGTGTCTGAAATTGTAGGATCCGCCACACCCTCCCAGGGAAAAGGTCTGCAATCGGATGATATACAATGGAAAGGGAAAGGCTTACCTCAAAATTTCAAGGTCTAAGATGGATCAGACAGGAAAGGGCTACAGAGTAAGGATCAAGCCCAAAGAGAACCCGGACCTGTGCCCATGTCAGCTTATGCAAGATTACCACAGAATTAGGCCAAAACAGGTGGGTCTGTTTTTGTACATGAGAACGGAAGGAGGTAAAAGGGATTCAAGTGTCAGGGTATTGAAATGCAGCTTAAAAGAACTAGGGGAAACCAGACAGGTTCTCATCTCACTCTTTTTGGATAGGGGCAGCCTCAGAGGCACCGCACAGCGAAGGGGGGGTATAAAAGCCATAGGGCGATGGTCATCAGACTGCTACAAAAAATACATTAGAAATACAGTACATTAACCTTATCATATTTTGTCTCCCCACAGGAAAGAATGAAAGGTATAAGGTATGGGAAAAGAGGCGGGGAATTATAAAAAAAAAAAAAAACACATTGATGTTTTTCTGTCCTCACTGTTTCTTGTTTGTTATAGATACATGAAAAAGGAAGGACATACGGATGGTGAGACACTCACACATTTATTGGGCAGAAAGGGAGGCAGCACAGAAGAAAGGTGGAAAACAACTGGGTGTTGACCACAAAGGAATAAGGGTCCTGTGGAAAGGAATATGGGGAATGTGATGGGGGCAGCTCCTTCCTTTACTGCTAGAGATGAGAAAGAACAACAAAGACCCAGACATCCTTATAATACACATGGGAGGGAATGACTTGGGCCACGGCCCATGGCTAGAAATTTTCTACAGCACACAGAGGGATGTCAAGGTCATGAGGACATGGTGGCCAGAAATAACAATTATGTGGTCCGAAATGAGTCCACGTAGGGTGTGGAGACAAGCCAGACAGCACAAGGCCATAGAGAAGGTGAGGAGGAGGATGAATAGTAGGGTGGGGAGGTTTATGATAGATAATGGAGGAGCTGCCATCAGGCATGACAAAATAGAAGAGAGGATACATGGGCTATACAGGATGGACGGGGTACACTTATCCCAGATGGGAAATCACATATTCATCACTGAACTAGGTAGAGGGATAGATCAGTGGTTGAAGTGTGTTTCTAATAGGGGGGAGGTTTACCATCCAATGCAAGCTGGAGGCAAGCTAGTGGAATGTAGGAAGTAAAGATTTGATAAGTAAAAGGGGGGGGAATAGGTATGGGGGGTTAGGAGAAAAACAAAAGTGGGGAATTAAAAACTGGAAGAAGGTAAAGGGTATGGACACCCTGGTAAGTGGACAAGAAAAGGGGAGCAGGAATTGGACCTGCCCAGAAAGAAAGAAATTATAAGACCAGCTCGGGTTTGCACCCGGGAGAGGAGTGGAACAGGACCCCCTTGGGTTTCAACACCCAGGGGAAAAAAACAAAAGAAACCAAAACTTAAAAAGGAAAGAGGATTTGAATAAAAATGTGACCGAAGTAAGAAGTAAGAGGAACTCAATATTGTATAAGTGTATATAGTTATGTTTTTATGTGGAAAATAAAAGGTTTTGCTGACTGAGCAGCCAAATCTACAATATTGAGCGTGATGTCTCTTTTGTGGGGAATGGGATCTGGAACAAAATGGGTTGCCATAAGAGGCAGCCCCCATTGTTACAGGCCATCTGACCCTGAAGAGAGACTGAATAGCAGCAGGGTGGGAGGGGAAGGAAAGGGTGGGAGCTTGGGATGGAAAAAGGGAAGGCAAAGGGAGGGGGGAGTGAGGTCAGAGGAGGGGGGATGTCCCTCATGAGGTCACAATAGTGTCATGAGAAGGGGCGGGGGATAATGACTAATAGGAAAGAAAGAAATTATAAGACCAGCTCAGGTTTACACCCGGGAAAGGAGTGGAACAGGACCCCCTTGGGTTTCGATGCCCAGGGCAGAAAAACAAAAGAAACCAAAACTTAAAAGGAAGGAGGATTTGAATAAAAATGTGACAGAAGAAAGAAGTAAGAGGAACTCAATATTGTGTAAGTGTATATAGTTATGTTTTTATGTGGAAAATAAAAGGTTTTGCCGATTGAGCAGTCAAATCTACAATATTGAGTGTGATGTCTCTTTTGTGGGGAATGGGATCTTGAACAATGTTCTCCTATGGGAAACTCAAATTCACAACACTGTAACTTTGAGCCCCTTGAATGTTTTGGGAACAAACCACTACAAGGAACATCTGTGGAACCAGGGCTTGCCACCCTGCAAATATCAGCCCAAAAGCCCCACCTGTTTTGCTGCAGGGGGATGGCAAAGATTTGTAGTTTTTGGGCAAAGTACTGTTGCAAATTGCGACAGTTTCACAAAAATAGCACAATAGTTTCGTGATTTGGAAAGTTTCGTGGCCATTTCTATTGCAATTTGCGACAGTATTAGGGTGCCGATTTTTTACAGGACATTTCTGGGGGGGGGTTCCCCCCAAAAAAGATAGGGCTGTCATCCTTGGGACCTGACTAGATAAACACAACAGTCAGTGTTTACCAGGGGTCCCAAATTTAAATGACAGGCATTTTCTCTCTTGCTAACTGAAAACAAGATGGCCATTGCACAACAGTAAAATGGCCATTTAGACAGTAAAATGTAGTGGCGGCAGTTTTCGAGAGACACATATATTTTTTTCCCATTGACTATAATGGGAAATTTCTTTCTTGAATAACCTTGGGATGGTTTAATATTTTTTCACCAACTCTTCGAAAGGCACATCAGTTCCACAGACTGCATCTTTCCTGAAGATTTCAGACCAAACAGACAAATTCTGCAGGCTGTATCCATGAGCAAAGAAATGCATTTTTGCCACTCCGCAGTTCTGCAACCGCTTATCCAACCATAATGCAACGTGCCAGATCCAGAGGTCTATGGTATCAAACCATGTATGCAAAATTTCAGGCAAATCCATCGACAGTGGCAAAGTTATTAAAGTGCAGAATTTGGGTTTAACATAGAAGTGGCCATGGAACCCTAACTATATACTGTATGTATATATATATATTTATACAACTTATGTGCTGGGATAAACATCAGTATAAAAAGTGATATCTCAAGAAGCCAGTGAAGATAACATTGATATCTTCATGTTCCTATACGTCATCCTGTTCTGTAGTCATCTCCAATAAATCCTATTGGCCCCTCATAAAACTCAGCTGTTGTAAAGCTCTGCCTCTCAAGCACCTGAACCCCACCACCACGACTCTTACATTTGCTATCAGTTTCACACAATCAGTAATTAAAAACACACTTATCTGGTTGATCCAGCTGTTTTATCCTTGTCTCACCACAGTGTTTAATTTCTGATACACTACATTTCAAGCGTGACCGGCGCTAGCAAGAAATGCATTGACTACCTCAAAGGCGTTTAAAATAAGATATTTGCACTGGTTTCATTCACTTTGCTGGCCTTTGTTAGAAAAAGCTACTAAGACTAGAGAGAGAGAGGCGTGTCTGTCAGCTTCAGAGAAGTAGTAGCATGAGCGTGTGTTGCTATAGCAACACTGCCGCACTCACTTTCATTTCTCTGAAGCTGCCGATACATGTTTGTCGCCCTCTCTCTACCTCAGTAGCTTTTTTTTTAACAAAAGCCAGCAAAGTCAATAAAAACAATGCGAATATCTTATTTTAAATGTCCTTGAGGTAGTCAATGTACTCTTCTTAGCGCGGTCACTTGAAAATGTAGCACATCACAAATTAAACACTTTTGTGAGACAAGGTTAAAACGGGGATCTCTCTTTCTACTGTCAGCAACTTCTTTCTAACAAAGACCAGCAACATCAGTAAAAACAAAGGAGATTTATAACTATTTCCACTGAGAGCACCTTATTTTAAATGTCTGTGAGTTAGTCAATTTACTATATTAGTCGGTCATGCTGCATTCCACGTCTAGGACATCACAAATGAAACTCTTTTGGTGAGACAAAAGGAAACTGCAGGATCAACTAGATAACTTTTAATAACTATGTTTTACCATGTATGGCAGGACAACAGCCATGGGGAGGGTTGGGGCACTGCTAGTTCTACCTAGTAAATATCTACAGTATTGTTTTAAGTCCCAGATTTGGTACCTTGCCTTGGGATGGAAGGTGCTCCAAAACATATCTGGGGGTCATGTTGGGGGCCAGCTCATAGAGTTGTATAAACAGAACACATGGCATGGCCTGACTGAAGATATCATATTTATCTGCCGAGGCCAATGACATCAAGATTCTACCGTGGCTTCGCCACTGTGATATCATGATATCATTGGGCCTCTCGTGGAAGATAAATACATATCTTCAGTCAGGCCATGTCATATCCCCTATTTATATATATATATATATATATATATATATATATATATATACATATACATACACACACACAATAGGGGTGAGTGGTAAATGAGTGAGATAAAACAGTGTATCATCCATCGGTGTGATATTTTTATCCTCTGCTCTACTGTGATGATATCAGCCATTTACACACACAGGTCACAAAAGGTCATCACTCTAGGCAGCTTTCCCCTCAGCATGCAAGAAACACCTGTGCTGTTACCATAGGCACAAATGCAGAACTACTTCAAAGGTATCACTGCTGACTACAGCTAACTCAGTGAGCATTACAAAACACACCTATCCCCCCCAACTTCCAGCTCATTACTGTGACTGTAGCCAGAATTCTAAACAGCACAGCTTCACAGAACAGTCTAAACTACTGCCTGCAGCTAACTCAACTACCACTGAAACACAATCTCACTTGTTCCTCAAACTCTGATTCTCACCCTTTACAATTACTGTGATACTATCAGCTTGACTACAGCCAGAATCCTAAAGAGCACAATTTCATAGAACACTCTGCACTCTGCCTGCAGCTGACGTAATTACCACTGAAAACAGTATCAGCTGTTCTGACACTCTGCCTCTCAGCTCATTACAATTACTGTGATGCTCTCAGCAGCACTGCAGCCAGACTTCTAAACAATACAGCCTCACAAAAGTATGTTTCTCACTCCTACCTAAAACTAACTCATTTAGCTTTGCAAAACACACTCATGTGTCTCTCAGACTTTATAACACTGCTAGCCCATTCAGAAAAGCTCACACACAGAATGAGCAAACACATAAACAGGAACAGGACACAAGAGAGCATAACAAAACTTCTAAAACTCTTGGCCTATCAGTATATATCTAATACAATATGGTCAGATCATGTGCTATAGCAAATATTGTCACTCCTGCATCGTGAGCTCTGAATATCTCACTCGTGCTTCTTTAGCACTTGTGAGATATCCAGAGCTCACTCTGCAGAAGTGACAATATTTGCCATATCACACTATGCACTCATGCCCATGTATCCTATATATATATATATATATAAAACTAGTATAGTTAGGGTTGCAGCCACTTCTATGTTAAACCCCAGATTTGGTACTTTTATAACTATATATATAAATATATATATATATATATATATATATATATATTATATAGTGGCATGGTAGTGCACCATAGTTAGGGTGAGGAGCCATTTCTATGTTAAACCCCAAAACTTTGCACCTTAATAACTTTGCAACCGTTTGATGGATTTGCCTGAAATTTGGAATTTATGATCAAGAACCATAGGCCTTGGGATATGTCAAGTTTTGTACTGGTCAGATATATGGCTGCAGAGTTATTAAGTGTGATCTGTGTGTGCTTACGCTTTTCTGGAATTTGTGGTTGCGCCTACAGGTCGTACGGTTTATGTTGACTGCCCAAAATCTTCAGAGAACATGCGCCAGGGTCCCATGTGCCTTTTGAAGATTTCGTGAAAAATATTAAACGGTTCAAAAGTTATTCAAAAAACAGTTTCCATTATAAGTCAATGGGAAAAGTTAACAAAGTTCAACAGTGTCGCAAATGCATTATTACTTTCAAATGGGCCTGTTACTTTCCAATCGCCATTTTGTTTTCAGTTGGTGATCAGAAAAATGGTTGGCATTTAAATTTGGGACCCTCTAGCAACCTAATTCTTTTTGTATTCACCTAGTCGGACCCTGAGGATGCTTGCCATGTCTTTATTTTGTGGTAAAACACCCCAGAAATATGTTTTTCAAATTTCTGGAAAAAGTACTTTCGCAAATTACTTTCATGCTCATGAAAGTGTCGAAATTTTTGCGAAAGCTTTTGCAAATTGTGACAGTAATTTTCCATCTGTGGGAAAGTGACAGCGATTCTTTGGCACTGCGCTGCAAAAGAACCGTTGGGAGTTTTGGGCTGAAATTTGGAGGGAACGGGCTGACATCTCACAGATGTGCCTTTCAATGTTGTATTGAAAAAATATTACACGGCGGCAAAGTTATGGTACTCCAAAGTTGACAGTTTGTCCCATAGGATAACATTACGGCGCCCGAAGCATTACAGGAATCCTTTGGCACCCTGCTGCAAAATAACGGTTTGGTCTTTTTTCCTGAAATTTGGAGGGAAGACAGCCAACAGCCCACAGATGTGCCTTTCAGTGGTTTGGTGAAAAAATATTACAGGGAGGCAAAGTTATGGTGCTCCGAACTTTTCTTTTTTTACCATAGGATAACATTACGGCGTTTGCCGCGCCTTTCAGGGCCCGTATCTCGGAAACGGTGTGAGATACGGACTTTTCGTCGGAAAATTTCTTAGCCCTAATGGGCCTAAGATTTAAATTAGCCAGGACAGTTGTAAATAATATGACTTTTAAATTTTTTTTCTATGTCGTACGGTTCCTGAGATATAATGTATTTAGTATTCCAAGATCTCATTTTCTGCGCCAATACTCATTATTTTGCATACATTATTTGTACTCACTGTCTTTCTCAATGCAGGTTTTGGGGAAAACCAGCCTGTGTGCTTACATTACTGTTACTGTTGCCCTTTCCGCTTGCGGATCCGTATCCGTTTCACTTACCGTTGACGTCTGCGCCACCATGTGCGTTATCCTTTGCGTTTTCATTTGCGCTTGCGTTTCTGTTATTTTTTGCCATTTCTGTCTACAGTACTGTTTATCTTACTGTTTCACTTTACATCACCATGCCTATTGACATTTCTGTTTGCAGGCACCATGTTACTATGTGACAACACATCACATGGCAGACCATTCCCGTCTACGCCACCATGTGCGTACCCTTTCTGTTCTCATTCGTGCTTGTGTTACCATGTGCGCCACTGTTAGCATTTCTGTTTATGCGTTGCTGTCCCTGTTAGTATGCCACAAGACATCATGTGGCAGGAGCGCTCGGCCCCGCTGTATCATATCTGTACTATTTCTCGTTATCATTCTCAAAAGAAAGGTAATTGAGGCAAAACTCCATTTAATGCATTAGTTAGGGTTGTTCCATCGCAACAAAAGTGAGGAAATTAGCTTAGGGTTGAAACCCCTGACCACCTCTGACCCCCAACCGGCTACTGGGGTGCATTGGGATCGGGTCCTAACTCTCACCCCATTCTCCTATACTTCTGCTGCTTTACACATGTCATGGGGTGAGAGTTAGGGCTGACGATCCCAATGCGCACCCCAATGCCAGTTGGGGGTGGGGTCCAAGGGGGGTTTTCAACCCTAACAGCGAATTTCCTCACTTTTGTCGCTGTGGAACAACCCTAACTAATGCATTAAATGGAGTGTTTTGCCTCTAATATATATATATAGATAGATATACACCCACACACTATAGTGGAACGGTAGAGCCACTATAGTTAGGGTTGAGTAGCCACTTTAATGCAAAACCTCAAATTTTGCACCTTAATAACTTTGCCACTGTATGAAGGATTTGCCTGAAATTTTTGCATGTTCTGTCTGGTACCATAGATCTCTGGATCTAGCAAGTTTTGTTATGGTTGGATGTACAGTTTTGGAGCTAAGAACACCAAAAAACACAAAAAAACTGACTTTTTACACATTTCTTTGCTCGTGCCCACAGTCCACATGCTTTGTCCATTCAGTCCGAAATCTTCAGGGAAGATGCAGTCTTGGTCACCAATGTGCCTTTGGAAGATTTGGTGAAAACATATTAAACGGTTCAGAAGTTATTGAAAAAACAAATTTCCCATTATAGTCAATGGGAAAAGTTAGCAAAAATCACGAAACTTTCGTGAGAGGCTGTTTTTACCATCGCAAATGGCCCTTTTATGTTTGTGAGGCAGCCATATTGTTTTCAGTTAGTGACACAGAAAATCACCTGGCGTTTAAAATTGGGACCCTCCAGGTAAGCACTGATTGTTGTGTTTACCTAGTTGGGTCTTGAGGATGCTAGCCATATCTTTTTAGGGGGGATTAAACCCCCCAGAAATGCATTTTTAAAATTTTTTGAAAAATACTTTCGCAAAATATTTTCGCAAATGCGAAAGTTTTGTGAGGTTTTCTCAAGAAAATTTTGTGATTTGCGAAAGTACTTTGTGAAAGTACTGGCATAATAACTGCAAATCTTTGACACCCTCCTGCAACAAAATGCTTGGGTCTTTTGGGCTGAAATTTGCAGGTGGCAAGCCCTGGTCCACTATATGTGCATTTTAGTGGTTTAGTGCCAAAACAGTACAGGGGCCCAAAGTTACAGCATTCTGAAGTTCATTAATGTTCTATAGGATAACATTGCAGCATCCGTGATGCTTTTGAAGCTTGTATCTCAAACGTTCGAGATACGGACTTTGCATCGCACATATCTTTAGCCCTCTATAGGGGACTAAATTCAAAGTAGGTTGGAAAGCCATGAACACGTGAAATTTAAATTTTTTTCTAGCTTGTACAGTTCCTAAGATATTTGCAAGTTAGTGTTCCAGCTGCTCATTTTCATGTCTGTAGGTCACTATTATGCCCTCAGAGTAAGTACACACAGTGCCTTTCAGTGCCTGTATCTCGGAAACAATGTGAGATACGGATTCAGTTGACTTTATGTTATGAGACATACTCACTCTAATCATTACAACGACACTTGAATTTTTTTTTCTACGTGCTGCGTTTCACAAGATATTGGCAAATTAGTGTTACATGGGTTCCTTGCCCTATAGGGCTGCTGTATGGCTCTGTGCTTATGTGGAAGTGGAAGCCCAGGGCCCAGAGGGCTCACAATCCCCAAAACACATATCATTATGCACAAATGGGCAGCTTGACGGGAGCGTTGGGCCACCAACACATACCATTTATTATTCATATTACACTTTCTCAAAAAGAAGGGAAATTCATTGCAAAAAAACTCCATTAATGCATCAGTTAGTGTTGTTTCCACAGTGACAAAAGTTTGGAAATTTGGTGTTAGGGTAAATACCCCACCACCCCACCCCATGACCCCATCTTCAGACCCTAACTATTCTCCCACACACACTCCCCCCACACACACACACACATACAAGACACATACTATTATAAGACATTATACCATGGACCTCCCCGCGACCAATGAAAGCGGCAGGCTGGCACCTTGCCTCCGTTGTAATCCTCTGATAATCACCACAAAAAGGTGCCAGCCAGCCACATCTCAATGATGACTACAAAATTTTTTAAATCATTCGGAAGCTGCCATCTGCTTCCTCGCTAAACGCAAATCAGCATGGCACCCCCCAGCCTTTCTCCCATAGCTCATGAAACATTAAAAAAATGCCTGGCATAAACACAAATTCCACTTCGCATTTTTCAAAAAGTAACGGCAGCTTAAGAAACATGTGGCAAACCTTTGATATATGTCCGTGTAATGCTCACGCTGCCCTCCAAATTCCATCGCTATCGCTGCTTCCAGTCTCCCAGCTCCGCCATACCTCCCACCCGGCCGCGAGTGCCACGTCCAGACCAGCTTCACCTTCACAGTGTTAGTTATAAAATCCATATTCCCACATAACAAAAATGAAAATTGTACGTGTCACAAGGGTTTTTTTTCTTGCTAGAAGCTTGTACCCTGAGACAGCAGTTCAAACACGGCAGCTCTTAGCTTAGCGCTTCAACGACGCACCGCACAAACTGCCTGCTCCTACCTAATATCAGCTGCCTCCAACACAAACTATAAGTAAAAAACAAACAGCACATAATGGCATGCTACCTAGTTTTGTACAGGGGAGAGAGAGCCTGTATTAGAAACTGTGCAGTGCCTGAAGGGGAGGGATGGTGGGGTGAAGCTGCATTACAAGTTGCACAGCACATCTTCTGCCTAGCAACAGAGAACTATTTACTATAGAGTAAGAATACCTCACATTAAAATCAATAAAAACATTTTTTAACTTTTAATATCATTTTTGATATTTTACTTCCTCCCATATATTCAAGAATACACTGGGGTGGTTATCGGGGCCTACCACAGCAGTCGAGATTTACCCACTCGGCTGCGCCGTGGGCAAACCACACCAGCCATGGTAAATCCCCCGATAAACCACACCCCCTCATGGCTTATTGCTTAACTATACCAGTCAGTCACATCTGTAAGCACAATAATCACAACACTGTACTTCTTTCACATACCACAATGTAATGAAAACACACAGTATGATCAATCTCTATACTGCCAGCACAGTATGATGACACATTATTGCTGGCATTTCTTTTTCATAAAGTGAAACTTAGTCTACACAAATGTTCTAAGTGCTGCTTTTTATTTGTCATAATTCAATAACTGGATCACTGCAGGTATCACTGCCACCGCATAGGCATGTGTTAGCAGTACAGACACACCTGACACATACATAGTACTTTCACATACTGCTCAGGTATGAAACTAGCACCATCATATGTTGTAATACTGCTGCGTTAACTGCAAATACTCATTAGCAGCATGTTATGGTTAGCTTTGAATGTTACAACTGTTGCTGTCACATGTTGCTTATAAACTACACTACAAAACATTGCTTTTATTATTATTACCATTTGTCATGAGGATTGACTCACTCTATCAGAAAACAAAAATGCAAACATCCACTGACTGCTGCTAGGGTTATCCAAACTCCTATTTCCAATACACCTATCTATAGGTAACATTCTGTGTGTTTCATCATTTCTTAACAATTGAAATGTAGGTATCTGCTTAAATCTTGTTATTGATGTTTGTAATAGAAAAATACTACCTGTGGACCATCTCCCAGGTTGCCCAGCATGCGTGTATACCCACAAGGCACTCTGATGGCAGCAGAACTCATACAGTTGCTGCACCATGATGATGGATGTCTCTTGTACTGCTTGCATGTGTGTGTGTGGGGGAATGTGTAGTTAGGAGTTTGAGGATGAGGTCGTGGGGTGGGGAGGTGGGTGTTAACCCTAACACTGAATTTCCAAACTTTTGTCGCTGTGTAAACAACCATAACTGATGCATTAACAGAGTTTTTGTAATATGTGTGTGTATATATATATATATATATATATATATATATAGTGTGTATATATATATATATATATATATATATGTATATATTACAGTGGCACGGTAGTGGCATTATGGTTAGGGTTGCATAGCCATTTCTATGTTAAACCTCAAATTTTGCATTTTAATAACTTTTGAACCATTTGTCCAATTTACTTGAACTTTGGAATATAGAAATATCTACCATAGATCTCTGGATCTGGAAATTTTCATTTCAGTTGGATGTATAGTTGTGGAATCGTAGGCGCCAGAAAGTGGCATTTCCAAAAGTTGCAAATTCTTTATCCACAAATAATGCACTGAATAATGCATCTGAGTGGGTTCAGCTTGGTTGTTTACATGTGTCCTGGGTTGCACTGGTGCCTTTTGAAGATGTGGTGAAAAATATTGCTCTGTTGAAAACTTATGCCATTTTTCATGACCCATTATAGCCTATGGAAAATTTATGCTGTATGTGTACTGCAACATTCACGAATCAAATTTTGTTGCTTGTAGTGGCCAAAAGTGTCATGCTTGCTGACATCTTGTTTTCAGTTAGTGAGAGAGAAAAATGCTGTAATTCAAAAATACTGCATTTTAGAAAACACCAACCATTGGGTTTACCTAATTGGGCCCAGAGGAATATGCCACTGGTATTACTTTTGCAGCACCTGGTCCGTAAATATGTTTTTAAAATTGTTCAGATTTTTGATCGTATAACATTTTTGTTTGAATGCAAACAATCGCTTTAACTCAAAAAGTAACTGCATAACATTTTTGTGCACGCTAACATTCCCATTATAGAGTTAGGAGAATCACGAAACATTAATGTTATCGTGGTAACACTGCACAAACACATTTTGCTATGTGTTGTCTTTTTTGTCACTTGATTGTGGCAAGCTGGCTTTGTGCTATTGCCCTGAAAGCTTCAGGAAGCAAGACCTATTGCCACAGATATGCATTTCAGTGGTTTGGTACAGAAAGATTCCACAGGCCCATAGTTACACCACTCTGAAGTTAAGAAATTTCCTCATAGGATAACATTGCAGTGGTTATTTTCTTTGTCCTACATTGTGGCAACATGGATTATGCTATTGGGCTGAACTTTTCAGGGTGGACAGCCCTAGTCCCACAGAGATGTGCCTTTTCATAGTTTGGTATGGAAACATTGAGCAGGCCCATATTTGCAACATTACAAAATTCAGAAATGTTCCCATAGGATAACATTGCAGTGCCTGTGATGCTTTTCAGGGCCTGTACCTCAAAAACATTTTGAGATACAGACTTTTCCTTGCAAAAATGCTTAGTCCCCCTACAGAGAGGACTAAATGCAGACATACTGTAGGTTGGAAAGCCATGAAAACCATGAAATTAGAATTTTTTCTCTACCTTGTACGGTTCCTGAGAAATTTGGGAATTAGTGTTCCAATTGCTAATTTTCATGTGCGTAGGCCATTATTATGCCCTCAGCGTTAGCAGTCACATTGCTTTTTGGTGCCCATAACTCAGAAATGATGCGAAATACAGATTTGATTGACTTATTTTGTGAGAACTACTCACTCTCATGATTACGACACTTGAATTTTTCTTTCTGCCTCCTACAGTTCCCGAGATATGGACAAATTACTGTTACAAGGGCTCCTTTCCATATATGCTGTATGGCTCCATACTTATCTGCAACTGGGAGTATAGGACCTAAAGGCCTGTGCTCCCACAGACACATATCATTATGCAATAACTGGCAGCTTGGTGGGCCCCACACTCCCACCAACACATTCCATTTACTACTTACATTACACTTTTAAAAAAAGAAAGGAAATTCTTTGCAAAAACTTCATTAATGCATCAGTTAGGGTTGTTTCTATACTGACAAAAGTGTGGAAATTCCATGTTGGGGTTACCACATCATCCCCCTACCACCTGCTCAAAACCCTAACTCTGCATTTCCCCTAACCCCACACACACACACACATACATAAGACACATGCAACATTGTACAGCATTATACAACTCAGCACATCTGTAAGCACAATAATCACAACACTGTACTAATTTTACATAACAGTATGTAATGAAAAAATAAATACAGTATGAGCGACTCTATACTGCCAACATGGTATGATGACACATTACTTCTGGCATATCTTCCTAACACAATCACACTTAGTCTGTACACATTTTAAAAATATTGATTTATGTGTATCATAATCCAACAATTGGGTCACTGTAAGTATAGTCGCTATCTGTGGTAGCAGGACAGATACACCTGACACTTACACAGTACTTTGGAGATACTGCTCCACTGGGAAACTACCATCAACACATGTTATTATGTTGCTGTGTTACCTGGAAATACTCATTAACAGTATGTTATTGTTACCTTTGCATGTTACAACTGTTGCTTTTACATCGTACTTGTAAACTATGCTGCAAGACATTACTTTTATTACTACCACTGTTTGTTATTTGGACTGACTCACTGTATCACAAAACAAAATGCAAACATACAGTGACTGTTGCAAGGCTCACAGAAACTGTCATTTCTTATACACTATGTGTGGATAACATACTGTGTGTTAATCAGCTGTTAACTATTGAAATATAGGCATCTGTGCCATGATTGCACAGCAAATGCGTGCGTGTGTACACCCCCCAAGCCACCATGATGGCTGCAGAACTCATACACTTGCAGGACTGTGATGATGCCTATGTCTTGTGGAGTGTTTACAGAGCTGTATGTCACTTCTGTTACCTGTTCCTGTTGTCTCTGGTGGCTTGTCTTGCCTTGGCCTTCTCTTACTTGCATATGTGTGTGTGTGTGGGGTGAGGGAATGTGGAGTTAAGGTTTTGAGGAGGGGAGTAGGGGGGGTGGTGGGTGGTAACCCTAATATGGAATTTCCACACTTTTGTCAGTGTGGAAACAACCCTAACTGATGCATCAATGAAGTTTTTGCAATATATATATATATATATATATATATATAAGTATATATATCCCCTGCCATGCTTAACCTGCCAAATGCCAAGATATTATAGGGCTACTACTTTTCTCAATCACCCTGTTACCCTCCCCAAACTTTTTCTACTTTTTCTTTTTCTCAACATAAGTTCCCTCTCTCTGAGCATTACCTCTACTCCAAACTCAAACTATATCTATTTCAAGTCCCCTGCTGCTTTCCCACTTCTACTTATCAGCCTTACTCATTTCCTAGAAGCGTATTGGCCATCTCTCCTTGGATTTGCTGGTTGTGCCCTACTTGTAAATAGCTCTGTATAAATTGCGGCTGACTGAATTTCTTATACTGTAACCTGTCCTGAAATGCCATACTTCACTAATTGCATTAACCCTCTCCCCTTATCAATCAGGATTCAGAAAATCTCATTCCACCACCACCGCCTTACTACGAGTCACCGACTCCATATTTTCTGCCATGGACACAGGACACACAACTACTGCCATTTTTATTGACCTAGCCAAAGCCTTTGATTCTGTCTCCCACCCTCTATTGTTAGGCAAATTGTGCTCCTTCAGCCTCGGAAATCAGGCCATAAACTGGTTCCACTCCTACCTCCAAAACAGGATGCAGCAAGTCCAAATCGGGGACACCCTCTCTAACCCCCGACCCATCCTCGTGGGCGTCCCCCAAGGCTCCATCCTTGGTCCTATCCTTTTCTCCCTTTTTATAAATGACCTCCCTCAGCCTGTTTCACCTCCAACGTGCACCATACACTGATGACACCATAATCTATGCCTCAGGCCCCTCCCATGGCAGCATTCTCCCCAACCTCCAAAGTGATTTCAGCTGAGTACAAACCTGGCTCCAGAATAATCAGCTAAAACTTAATGCAAATAAAACAGTCTCCATGGTCTTCGCACAAGATAAAATTCACCTCCTGCCTGCCCCTCTGATCTACTCTCTGGAAGAAATACCCCTCGAAACCATACCCACATTTTAGTACCTGGGTGTCTGGCTGGACTCAAACCTAATTTCTCCACCCACATTGATGCCATCTGCACCAAACTCCAGCCCAAACTTGCCATCCTCTACCTCCACAAAGCCTGCCTCCACCTCCCTACTCGGAGTGAACTCATCACGAAAAACCATCCTACCGGTACTGGACTACGCAACGTCATTTATGGCACAGCCCTTCCTCCTCCCTAGCGGAAGCTTGATGTCCTGCTAAACTCCTTCATCCGCTTCTCACCACCGCCCTCCCTCACTCATCACTGCAAACTACCTCAACTCTATCACTGATGTCACTCTCACATAGGCGGAAAACACATCAGCCTCGCTCATAGCGAAATACTGGCTCAGCTCCTTTCCTCTACCTCTCCTCCGCCTCTCTCAAGCCAACCCTCTGGCTACTCACTCATCACAGACATGTCGTGCATTTCCATCTCTCACGTCTCCTCTCAGCCTCCAGGCAAGCTGCCCTTTCCTATCGGCTCCACCCTATGGAACAACCTACCTCCCAACCTCCACCTAGCCCCCTTCCTGTCCATCTTCAAACAGCTTCTCAGGCTCCTCCCACCCACTCCCTGCCTCAGCTGCGCACCCTTTTCCCCACCTGGACCTAGTGATACCCCAAGTTCCTGAGAAGTCCTCTGCAGAAATAAACACATTTATACTCATATCTGTTAGTCTAGGAAATTTTATGGTCTAGTGACGAAATATATAAATTGTTATTTCCACTTTTATGCTCCTCAAAAGTGTAACCATACTACAAACCTCATGTATTTACAATTACTGTACCATCTTTATTGCAAAGTGTAATTATTTCTGTCTATATCTATGTCTCTGATGTATGATGCACCGGGTTGCACTCTGGAAACGAGCCTCTGCTCAGCGTGCCTTTCCCGGTCAACAATTTTAAATAAAATAAATGAATAAATAAATATTTCACCATGTTTGTATAAACCCTCTGTACTAAATACTGTAACTTTGTTTTTATGTACAGTAATTTCTCTGTACATTGTACCCTAGTTTCATGATGTGACCCTGATATATGTTACTATGTTTTGAATCTTCTTCTGTATTTTTGCTCATATTTGTCACCTCTGTAATTGCTCTGTAATTCTTCCGGGTCATGCCTGAAAATAGTCATCCCTATGGCTAGCGCACCAACCCGGTAAACAGAAACTAACTAAACAGATAGATAGATAGATAGATAGATAGTAGCATGGCAGTGCCACTATAGTTAGGGCTCAATGATCACATAGGGTTCAATGGTTACCTCTATGATAAACCCAAAATGTTGCACTTTAAACTAACTTTGCAACCATTTGACTGCTTTGCCTGAATGTTTGCATGAGCTGTCTGGTACCATAGATCTCTGGATCTGGCAAGTTTTGTTCTGGTTGGATGTATGGTTGCGGAGCTACGGAATGTCAAAATATGTAAGAAATAAAACTTTTTTGTCAATTTCTTTGTCACACCGTTTCTCCGAAACCGCTTGGGGCTTTAGTCTGAATCTTTCAGGGTATATGGGGTCTGGGTCACAAATGAGCCTTTTGAAGATTTGGTAAAAAATATTAATCCATTCTAAAGATATTAAAAGTTCAAGTTTCCCATTATTTCCTATGAGAAAAATTAGCTATCCCATGCAAAAGTACCATTTCTCTTCCATGAAAGCATTTTCTCTTTTGCAAATGGGGTCAGTTCTTTCACATTTCTGCCATCTTGCTTTCAGTTAGCGACATGAAAAAATATAATAATTCAAAAAATAATGCCCCTTGGTAAACACCAATGGTTCTGCTTACCTAATCAGGGCCCGAGGAACACGATGTTTGCATCAGTTTTTTGATTAGATGCCAGGAAATATGTTTATTTTAATCAGGCCAGTTTGATGTTGCAAATTTGTAACACTTCTTTTGTGACACTTTTGCAAATTGTAACACTACTTTGCAAAAGTGCTGCAAATTGAGACACTCTTTCGCAAACAGCCCACGATAATGCCACAAACTGCGACACTTTCACAAAAGTAGTGTCACAATTTGAGAGATTACTTTCAAAAAAATTTCTGTTTCTTTGTCACTTTCATTTCATTTTATTTTTTATCCTTGTAAGTCTGATGAGCAAATTGCCCATTTTCACAAACGATAAGCAATACATAAGTAATAAATACAGTAACAGAATACAAAACAAACATAACAAAATACAATTATGAATCAACAAGTACATTCCTGGGAAAACTGTAAGTGCCTTTTTAACCTTGACTTAAAAGACAGTAGTAAATTACAGTTCAATACATTGTGTGGAAGAGAGTTGAAAAAACGTGGCCCCCTATATAACAAAGAACATTGACCTGATACTTTCTTAAAAGTGGTAAGTCAAATGCAAATTTAGACTGAGTTCTGGTACAATTGAATTTGCATACTTAGAAAAATATGTACTCACTTAAATAGGTAAAAGGCAAGATTTAATTTTGAATAAGATGGTTCTCGTCTTAAACTGAATCCTATTAGTGAGAGAAAGGCACTTGGAAGATCTGAAAAGGTGACAATGATGACTTCTGACAGGGACACAAAGCATAAATCTTAAGATAGAGTTGTAAGTGACACTCAATTTTCTAAGAACTTATGGTTCATGGCTGCATAGACCACCAACCCATATTCCAGAACACTGAGGAGAAAACTATGTGCCAAAAGCTTCCTAGATTCTATTGTTAAAAAACAACTTAACTCTGTATAAACAACCATGTCTTTGATAAATGTTTTTGAGAATATCTGTAACATGATGTTCGAAGGTAAAATTGGTATCAAATACAAGCCCCAAGTATTTAAACATTTCAACCAATTCAATGGTGTTTCCCTTTACATCACGAACAGGTAGTAAATCACTTGTGCTGTTCTTTCTGTGGGAGAACAGCATGATTTTAGTTTTAACTGAATTAAGCACAAGAGAATTAGAAGACAACCAGTTCTGAAAAGAGTCAGAATTGACCTGAATTTTTTGAAGAGCCTCATTTAGTGTTTGGCTTATCTCATAAATGACAGCATCATCTGTATACATTATAATAGGACTGGATAAACATGAACTAGGAGTGCCATTCATGTAAAGAGAAAAATAGGTTGTCCCATGATGGATCCCTGCAGAACATCACATTTAAGTGACTTAGAAGAAGAATAATGGCCATCAATGTTAGTTACATGTGTCCTGTTTGTGAGGTACTGGGAAAACCATTTAATGGCTTCACAAGAAAATTGCAATTTATCCAAAATACAGGGAAGCAAATTATGCTCCATGAGGTTGAAGGCCTTAATGAGGTCCATGAAAAGGGCTGCAACTGAATGCCCCTTATCAAGGGCACTCTGACTGCTGCCATTGAACTTTACCAAGGCTGTTTGGGTGTTGTGCCCTGCCTTGAAACCATGCTGACAATTGGTTAACAAAATCTATTTATGAAGGTGCTCTAAGGTCTGATCTCATATGATTCTTTCTAGAATCTTGGACTGTGGCAGAAGGAGAGAAACTGGTCGATAATTAAAGACCAGAGCTGGATTACCAGTTTTATGTATAGATATAATAACTGCATGCTTCCAAAGCTTTGGGAACTCCCCATGGAGAATGGAAAAAGTATTGATACCCAATTTCAGAATCTGAAAGTCAATACCATCAAATAACAAATGGGGTTTGGGATCATTACTAAGTATGTAATTTTTAACAGTTTCTGGAGTCACTTCATGAAATATAAGTTTAGAGGAAGCTCAAACTCAAACAGGGTAGAATTATTAGTGGCAAAGTTAACATTAGAATTAAGCAATCTTAAACCTTCCTAGTCTCCAAAATAGTTATTAAAGCATTCAGATGCAATTCTGGGCTCCAGATAGGAGCCAATTTTAGGAGGAAATTAGTTTGTCTTTTACCCCTTCCCAATAGTTTATTTAATGTCTTCCAGGTGTATCTGGAGTTATCAAAAGCTCTTTTTTGTTCATTTATGAAAAACCTACTTCTGAGTTTCTGATTTCTGATTTACATTTATTTCTCAACATTTCATAGGCCAAAAGGGATCTACCATCTCTACTAGCTCTGAAATGTTTCCAGCTGTGATCTCTCAATTTCATTAACTCTAACAAATCTTTAGTAATCCATTCTTGCTTAGAAGATCTGACTCTCATTTTTTTCAGGGATGCCAATTTATCTAGCAAAGAAGTATAGAGTGTTATGAAAGTATCTAGTAATAAATCAATGTGATGTATAGATTCAAGCTGTGACCAGTGTATGGCTTTACTAGCTGTGGCAATACATTCCAGGGTCAGTGCAGAAAACCTCCCAAATTCATTTCACTGCAAATAAATGGTTAGGACTTTGGGGCTGAAATTTGCCAAGCAGAAAGACCTTGCCCCACATATGTGCCTTTTGCTGGTTTGGTGATAACATTTACATCAGTTCCATAGTTATAACATTCTGAAGTTTAGAAATTTCCCATAGGATAACATTGTGGAGGTCACAGTACCTTCTGGAGGGTATATCTTGAGAAAGCTTCGAGCTACAGATTTTTTGCTAAATGCAGCTACAGTAGGTGTACTAAGCAAGTATGCATGTTGCCAAGCCTTGAGTACAACTGTGGTGGAATTTTTTCCAGTGTCCCTATGGTTACTGTGATACTGTGCCATTTGCAGCACAAGGGTTACTTGAAATATCTGTAGCCCTGGGTTCTGTCTCTACACTTATGGGTAGATGGGGGGATACCGTTATGCAGTAATGGGAGCGCAGGGCTCTCCATTATGCAGTAATGGGAATGCAGGGCCCAGAGGGCCATGTTCTCCCACAGGGAGATGAGGGTTAATTACAATGTTTCTACACTTATGGATAGATGGGAGCACAGTGCCTGGAGGGCCCTGCACTCCAACATATGGATAACATTATGCAGTAATGGGAGATAAAGATTAATTACAGTATCTCCACACTTATGAGTAGGAGTGGAAGCTCAGGGCTCTACACAGCCCTGTGCTTCCACAGGGGCTGATGGTTACTACAATGGGACCTATGCACATATGGGCAAGATGTACATGCCGGAGGTGCGTATCTCATACACAGTGCAGCACCTGCAGACAGATGACACCCAGGGTATGCACCACTGGTGCACACCTGTTCATGGCCCTGCCCTCCAGCACATGGAAGCATGGAGGACAGATATGCAGACTGAGCGCATCCAATGGGATGCCCACCCTGGTCCATGAATGGATCCTTGTGCCCGGGCATGGATAAATGGCTGCTGGGACATTGTGTGTGGCAGCCCAGAGGCAGGCATGTGCCCAGTAGGCCAGGTCTAGGACTCTACATTCGGCCACCGTGGCCTGGGCAGCATGGTTTTGAGGCATACATGCCCTGCCTTACTTGTGGCAGCTGGGGAGGACTCATGGGCTGAGCATGCACCTCTTATGGCAGTGATGACACTTGCAAACTGTGTGTCCCCTGTGCCCAGCACTCCACACCTCTGGAATTGCGAGTGCAGACACTCCCCGCCTGCCCCAACCACATTGCCCTCTGGGCAGTCTGGCAGTGGGGCTTCACATCCCATAAGAGAATCCTGCAGCTGGCCACATGGAGGACGCAATGGGTGCAGAGTGGTTACATGGGATGGGTACACAGTGCGCAGTCACTCCGCACCATATTTTTTTGGTTTTTTACTTTAGTCTTTGGTAACTGGGTAAGGCCCACTAGGCACAAGTGCCTGTGTTCAGGGGTGACATGGGAGCACTGGGCGGTTAAGTGACTTGCTCAAAGTCATACAGTATGCAAGTGGAGGCTGTGAGACTCAAACTCAGGTCTGGTCTGCTGGATGTAGCAAGCTCATTCACACCTCATTCCTCTAACCTCTAGGCAATACTGCCATACTGCATAGGGCCTAATGTTTGTACACTTATGAATACATATGAGTTCAGGGTTCTATGGGCCCTGTGCTCCCACAAATGGATACCATTATGGAGTGATGGGAGTGCAGGGCCCACAGGGAGATAAGGGTTAATTACAATGTCTCTACACTTATGGTTAGATAGGAGTGCAGGGCCCTCATGAAAATCAGGTCCATGCCCTGTGCTCCCACAACACACTGTAGACTGGTGGGGGTTCTGTGCTCCCACAACCACATAAGGGTAGATTACACTTTCCCAAAAAGTAATGAAATTCATTGCAAAAAAACATTGTTAATGCATCAGTTAGAGTTCATATTAAAGCAAAAGTATGGAAATAAGGTGTTAGGGTTCCCAACCCTTCACCTCACACCACCCCTCCCCACACAACCAACTGTGCCATCCCACCATACACATAGCAACAGGCATTGGGTGTGTGCCTGGGGTCTCGACCTAACACTCACCCCATTCTCCAATGCTATAACATCTCAGCTTCCTACACATGGAATG
This sequence comes from Neoceratodus forsteri, assembly GCA_016271365.2. NCBI lineage: Eukaryota > Metazoa > Chordata > Ceratodontiformes > Ceratodontidae > Neoceratodus > Neoceratodus forsteri. Next base: position 1,424,019,228 of record CM057455.1, read on the forward strand.
GGGTGAGCGTTAGAGCCGATGGCTTCAAGGCACACCCCAATGCCTGTTGCTGTGCGAAGGTGGAGGTGGTACTGTTGGTTGTGGGGGGGTGGGGGGTGTGTGTTAGATTTGGGAACCCAACACCTCTTTCCATACTTTGGCACTTTAATATGAACTCATTAACAAAATTTTTTGTGTGTGTATATATATATATATATATATATATATATATAATATATATATATATATATATATATATATATATATATATATATATATATATATATATCCAGGCACACACACCTGTCAGCTATATGTCGATGCAAACCTGCTTACCCTGGATGAACGCCCGATACCAGACCTGTCTCCTCACCAAAAAACCCTACTGGCTCTCCACCCCTGGGGTAACGCATCCATCCACCAGAGCCCTCCCACCATTGCAACATGGTCTTCCTACAAGACCACTCTAAAGGTCCCCAGAACGAGAACCAGCTGTGGCCAGAGGTCCTTCAGCTATAGAGCCCCAACCTGGTTTAACTCTCTCCTGCCACCATCACCAATGCCATCACCATCTCCACATTCAAAACCGCACTGAACCACATCTTCAGCACTGTGAACTGCTCCTGTCTCTGAACATAGCCTCCACTTCTTCTTGACAATGCCCTCCGGCAGCTCTCCACCCTACCATCCCTCCACCACTTCCCTGTACACCATGCCTAGGTTTAACCTGGCCAGTGCCAGCTGTTTTCAATGTTTATCTACCAGAATGCTCACTTGATACCGACTTGTGTAATACCTGTTATCAATTACATGTACCCTGTACCCAATTGTATTTGTCTGACCACTATGTGACGTGGCACCTCTGGTGAATGCCTATTGATTTTTTGCAAATCTTTGCTATGTAACCGAAACGCAATGTATGTCTTTATGTGATGAAGTACCTTTGGAAACGAGCCTCTGGCTCAAAGGTTGTAAACTGATTCTTAAATAAATAAAATAAATATATATATATATATATACTGTATATTGCATAAAACTTCATTAATGCACTACTTATGATCAAAGTGAAAAAAACAGGGAACTGTGGCATTAGGGTTTCCAACCCTAACACTCCCCCTCTCCTGGCAGCACAACAGGTGTGTTTAGTTCAGTTTATTCATTTAATAGAACCCTCTATTTCATTGTGACTCAAGGCACTGTACATGTGAACAAATTATATGTAAACAATTAAAATACATATAAAACAGTATTAAATCAAATTAATTACTTTAAATCAACTCAAATCAACTGGAGAGAAAATATTTTCTAAATAAAATGTCTTTAGCTCCTTCTGAAGGAATTAACTGATGGGACCTCTCTTAAAGAATGGGGCAGTGAATTCCACAGGGTTGGTGCCACAAACAAAAATACCCGGGCACCTGGTGACTTCAAATAAACCCTGGGAATCACCAGGAGGCCCTCACTGACTGACTGGAGGGGACAAGATGGGCAGTAAGGCTGTAGGAGGTGTTGCAGGTAACCAGACCCCAGTCCATGCAGGGCCTTATAGGTCAGCAAACCATCTGCCACCTAACAGGAAGCCAGTGTAGACAGCACAGCACAGGTAGAATGTGACATGACCTTGAAAGGCCAGTCAACAACCTGGCTGCCACATTCTGCACCAGCTGTAGGTGGTGAAGATCAATCCCCGATAGCCCTAGGTAAAGGGCACTGCAGTAATCAAGCTGTGACATCATGAAAGCATGGACTAGTGATGGCAGATCACCCGGGCAGTCAGGGTGTTAATTCTGGCAATGTTTCAAAGATGGTAAAAGCACTCTGGACCATGGCTGAGACCTGAGATTCATGTTTTAGGCCACAGTCCAGTACAACGCCAGTGTCAGTGGCTCAGTAGGTAGCACACTCGCCTCTGAGGCTGGGAGATCAGAGGGCTATGGGTTCAGTTCCCACATCTGGCACTTGGGTTAATATCCTGTACTGACACTGCAGTGCAGCATGAGAGGGTGCTACACTTCTGAGGTGCCAACATTCAAATGAGACGTTAAACTAAGGTCCCATCTGCCTGGATTGGTGGTAGTTCAGGTAGATGTTAAAGATCTCATGGCACTTATTGAAAAGAGTAGAGGAATTTCCCAGTGTCCTGGCCAAATTTCCCTCATTAACTAAAAATACCACCAACAGCTTAATCTGGTTCAAGGCCAGTTTGCATTCATCTGTATCCCCCTCCTCCACGTCGTGTCTAGTGCACTTACCCGGTTAACAAAAAATAAATAAACAATGCCAAGATTCTTCACCTTGACAGAGGTGAGCAGCTGTGAGTCTCCGAGCCTAAGTTCGGAAACTCAGCCAGGTTGCTGCCAGCCTTTGGGGAACCAGATTCCACCACCAATACTTCTGTCTTATCTGGATTTAACATCAACCAGTTGGCACTGATCCAGTCTTTGATTTCAGCAAGGCACTAATTGAAAACCAAGACTGCATCCTGTTGTTTGGGCACAAAAAACAGGTATAGCCAAGTATCATCAGCATAGCAATGAAAACTCAGCCCATACCATCTTATAATGTCCCTAATGGTATATACACTGCAAACAACATGGGAGAAAGAATGGAGCCCTGGAAGACCACATGGCATGGGCAGTGGTGAGAGGAAAAGTCCCCAATACAGCCCTCTGAGTCCTGCCAGTGAGGAAAGAATGGAACCAGTTGAGGAGTGTACCAGCCAGTCCACAATAAACCTGTATGTGTTCACAGCACCATGGTCCACGGTGTCGAGTGCAGCTGAGAGATCAAGAAAGACAAGAATGGAACACTTGCCTCCATCCCTCACCACCAGGAGATCATTAAGCACCCAAACCAGGGCAGTCTCAGTACTGTGCCTTTTCCTAAACCTGACTGGTGAGGACTGTAGATGTCATGAGTTGATAAATGGGCCTCTAGTTGAAAAGCCATGATCTTCTCAATAACCTTCCCCAGAAAGGGAAGGTTAATGACAGGTCTGTAGTTTGCTAGGCAGTCCGGATCTAGTGACGATTTCTTTAAGAGTGGTCTCATCACCGCCTCCTTCAGGGTCTCAGGGAAGACCCTTTCACTAAAGAACACAGGTCTATCCCAGCCAGGACCAGGCCGATGGAATCAACACACCTTTCCAGAAGGCTCTTGGACCCAGATCCAAACTACAGTAGGCCTCAACTCCTGGATGGCCTTCACAACATCCAGAACCGTCAACTGGTCAAAGTCAGCCCAGACAGATAGAATACCCGTGACCTCGGCTCATCACTGCATGCCCCACTAGAGGGCACCAACTGGATCCCTCATCTGATAGAGTCAATCTTATCAGCAAAAAACAGAGCAAACTTGTCACACTTAGATTGTAAAGCTCCAACAGACTGAAGACAGGCCATATTACATCACCTGTCAACAGTCTGGAAAACTGAGCTGGCCGCTGACTGCTGCCGCAATCTCCTGGACAGGATCTCTATCTTCTTACAGGAAATTGTGATTGATAGTCTCTATAGTGAGACATCAAAATAAGCTTATCCCCATCAGACTGGGATCTCTGCCAGCACCACACCAACTTTCGACTCTCATCTTCAGCTCCTGAGAGTCCAATCAAATCAAGGGATCTCCAGTGTGAAGTGTGGGGTCAAATATGGACTGGTGTGACAGAGTCCAGGGCTTCAACAACAACCCTTATAGGTTGATACCAACTCCCCTGCTCATCGCAAGCACTCACCACACCTGATAGATTGAGACACTGCCATAAGACCTTCTGGGGTCAAACCCCAATGATGGTACTGGACCATCTCCGTAGGGGAAGGTCAGTTAGGGGTTTCAAATGAGAACCTCATGGTATAATGATCTGACCAAATGATCGGGTCCACCATGAGGTCAGTGATCTCAATCTCAGTAAGAAGACAAGGTCCAAGAGTGGGAGTATGCCTTGTTGTTCCTCAAGCCTGAAGCTCATCCCATTCCATCCATAAATAAGGTCAAATGTGTACACTGTAAGAATGGGATGAGTATTAGGTTTGAGAACCCCAAGGCACTTGTTGCTGCCTGGAGGGGAGGTGTTAGGATTGGAAACCCTAGCACCACATTTCTACACTTTTTGCTTTGACCATAAATAGTCCATTAACAAAGTTTTTCGCTATTTATTTCCTTACTTTTGAGATAGTATAATCATATCCTTATTTTGCTGCAGGAGAGCAGGGTCCAGGACTCTGCACTTCCATTCATCCATAATTTGTCAGATAGTGTAATCATATCCTCATTTTTCTGTGGGAGTGCAGTGCCCTCTGGGACCTGAGCTCCCATCCCTGCATGTGGTTCAATGTATTTCAATGTGGTTTTCAACTATGATGCATAACTTTGCCATTTGACACCATATTTTTCAACATGGCCTTCTGAGACCCTTCTCATGAACAGTGGTGGTGGAATTATATAACCCGGCCCGAAGGCAATTTTCTAGTCACTCAGTAAAATCTCCTTTCAGGCAGGATTTGAAAATGTTCCACTTTGTTCATGATGTGAAGATCATAAGAAGGGTACATTGGAAATTTGGGGTCAAAATATGTAAACATGGCATAGCTATGAATATCTATTGAAAATTTTCTGTGCTCACCTGTAACTTTGGTAGTTTTAAATATTTTGACCCAAATTTTCAACATACCCATTTTTTACACCACCTCATGAACATGAAAGTTGTCATTTTCAAACCCTGGCTAAACTGTCTTTTTGCATCAGTGGTGTGGAAGGACTTTGCTGTGGTGTGGAATCATGTTTTGGCAGGGATTTTAACATTTTCAGTACTGGGTACATGAGGTGGGGTAATATGAAGGCTGTGCTGACAAATTTCTTGCTGTTGTCTTGCAAATAAAAGTGCAGGGACCTCTCCACAGCAACATACACATCTATGGAGGGATGGAAGGACAGGGCCCAGAGTGGGGGGGTTGTTTGTAGAGTGTTAGGTATTAATGTGTTATCATGGTGTTAATTACACATTAATACAGTGTAATTAGCTAACTGTTGTCATAACACACTAATTGGCTATCATCATATATAGGGAAATACATGATGACTTTTTCTATCGGGACGAGGACCTAGGCATGGCTTTTTACATGGGGATAAGGACCAAACATACATATGTATGTACGTAATAAGACACAATGTGATGGGCATTGTGCTGAGATAACTGCACACCTGTGGGGCTTAATAAGGCACAAAGCCACAGGCCAAGTGCCTTTAGCTCCTGGAAGTGTGGTTATCTCAGCACAATGCACATCACAGTGTCACTGTGCTTATAAAATGGGTTTCTTTGACTTAAATGTATGTAAGAATGCAAAAAAGTATGTAAACTTATGTAAAAACACAAAACTGTACTTGCAGTTTGTCAAATAGTTCTTCCGACTGCTGGCTTTATATAGTACTCAGGCTTTGCTTTAGTACATTTGTCCCAATTTGGCATCCATATTTGTAGTTTTTCTGACTTGTATAGCTTTAAACAAAGATCCACTGAATAAAAGATGATTTGTAATAATTGTTATTTGTTGGGTGAAATGACGTTTTTCTCTTTTACTTTTATTGTCTTTTTTTTAACCAGTATACATTTTGTGCTAGTTTTCTTCCACCTACTCATCCCCTCATAAGGGAACAGATGACAGGGAAGTGGCTTGAGATGAGATACGTGCTGTGGGGGAATTTTTCTTTTAGTTATTCCTTCCCCATCCCCCTGCTAGCTCTGTCCCATGGCTCACTCACCAACATCACCCACACCACACCAACACCATCCTACCTTCCTGTCCACTGTCTGCCACTGACCACTCAGCGCCCAATCACTTGCTGGCTAAAGTTTCATAAAAACTCTCATAAGCATAAAGTTTCATTTCTTTGTGTGTTATTTAAGGAATATGGTTTTCTAGTGGCAGAGAGACAGCTTAAAGATCAAGAGTGGGACTTCTAGTGTGTGTCCCATTGGGCCTGTATCCCACCAGGAGCTTGCTATAGGGCCTGTATCAAACCCCGGAGCTTACTAGGTGATGTCTCTGGCAGCACACTGCTACCATCTGTGGTAATGGACTGGCAAAAATACTGCTGCTCTCTGTAGGATGTGAAAAATGCTTAATTGGGTAGAAGGCTGAAAGCTGCCAATATCAGGCAGTGGATAGTAGAGCAGGAGAGTCAGGCATGATGCGTTGACGGGAATAAGAGTAGTTAGCCAGGTAGAAAGTGAATGTCTGCTTGTGACTGAGGAATCAAAATATGGTGATGCAGGCACAGAGTGAACATAGCTTTTTGAGAAAAGAAATACAAAATCACAAATACCCCCATTATGGGGATATGTGTGATTTTGTATTTCTTTGAAACTTGGCTCCCCGGCCAATGCCCTTTGGCATAACTCTTGCCTCAGTGCTTGCACACTAATGTTCTTTGTCTTATAGCTTTTAGAGTATGTTTTTGTTTTATGTTGTGACTCGAGTGAGCCTGGTGGACGCGGGTCAGACATGCGGCTGAGCCTATGACCAGCACCACTGTAAAGAAGAGACTGTTTGGAAGTTTGTGTTAAAAAAAATACATCTTCACAGGATTGTTTGTATAGTGCTATGCAAGAAAAAAACTGGTTCGGGAGAGGAAGTCAGTGTGAGTACATATGGGACAAAAAGTTGGCCTGCTGTGATGTGAGAGAAAGAAATGACTGCCACCACTTTTTGAACATTCTGATGTAGTGTAAGGATTTGTGAGCAGGCTAAATACCAGGATGACCATGCATTGTGCTTTATTAATGCAAGGTCAGGTGACTGGTTTTAGCCAATGAAGTTAACAGGACATTGAAACCCATTTTACAGATATATACAGTGTTAGGGATGGGAGTGTTTGCTGGGACCTGTTTCTGTTTACAACTCTGATCTTTTTCAAAAGATTCTGATTTACTCTTGTTTGCAAGTAAAATTCTCATTATTACTGCAATGTAATTATGTTAATTAGTTGTGGTTTGGATGCTGTTTTAGACAATCTGTCACACATTTGGGGCCCTAACTTAGATTAAGCTTATATATCTTAGGCTTGAGATTCCCTTTAAAACAAGAAGTGCTTCATATAAGTTAATGTACCTCTGAGTGATGTATCTTTGTATGAGTGAGTCATCTCATACGGTTTGGGTCATGAGGACTACAAAACAAACATGAAAAATTCTAGTGGTTAACACTTCATGAGATGAAGCTTATACAGTAAGAGGTATTCGGATAGGATAGGCCATTCCGGTTACAATCTGTTCAGGAAAGATAGGCAGAGCAAAAAGAGAGGGTGGTATAGCCATTTACATTCAGGAGGAAATAAAAGCCACAGAAGTAAAAGGGCAACCTGGGGACTTCAAGTCACTGTTGTTAACAGTAGACACAGGCAAGTGAAAACCATTCAGAATCAGCGTCGTGTACAGACCCCCAAATCAAGGAGATAAAGGAGACAAAGACCTAATAGAGGAAATCCACAAAATGTCTGATAAAGGGGAAGTAATACTGGTGGGGGACTTCAACCTACCAGATATTAACTGGAGCACACTAACAGCAGCAACAACAAGAAGTAGGGACTGCTTATTGCCGTTACAAGCCGCGAGACAGTGCCAGCTTGTTAAAACCCCAACAAGGGGAGATGGCATTATCAACCATGTCCTCACAAGCTCAGAAAGGATCAAGGAAATCAAAGTGGGATGCCATATGGGCAACAGCGACCATCACATGGTAAGCTTTAAGGTAAACACAACACAGGACACCAGCCACTCAAAGATAAAGATGCTAGATTTCAGAAAGGATGATTTCCAAAAAATGAGGAACAACATAAGTAGCCAGTTAATAGAAATAGAGGTTGAGGATGTGGCGGTCATGTGGAGGAGACACAGGAGAGCAATAAAGACTGCCACAGATCAATGTACCAGATGGGTCAGCAAAGCAAAAAGAAAAAGAAATCCTCTATGGTTTTCCAAGGAAGTGGCTACCACAGTCAAAAAAAAAGGTGTACAGCATATACCAGGAAACCAAAACTGAGAAAGACTGGGGGCCGGATTTTCAAAGGCCTTAGATTGACGCAGGGTGCTTGTATAAAACAGGTCTAATGCAAGGGCACCTTGCCCCAAGGGCTGCGCCATGTGGATTTTGAAAAGCAGTCTGCTTCACCCAGCAGGCTGCCTGCACCAATGTGTGGTAGCACCAGCCTTGCACCACAAAAGTGGCTGCAGCATGGTGCTGGGGGCTTGCAGCAGACCCAGATTGCTGCAGCCCTCGGATCAGGAATTTGAAAGACCCTCCCCCCAGGAACCAAGTGCCAAGTACCCTTAGACCAGCGAGAGGCATGTCTAAGGGGACTTTAATGGCTCCTGGGGGTCGTCCTGTACAGGCCACCATATGGCCCACCCCATCCATCCCTAGTGGGTGATCCCTGGTGGTCCGGTGGTCCCCCTCACCCCATCATGGTCCCTGACACCCCACATCCTCCGTCCTGCCAACCCCCATACCCATCTCAGCACTCCCACCCCCCTTCCCTACCCCGATCCAGTGACCGGCACAGTCCTCCACACAACACCACGGCCGGCCGCCGAATGAGCCGTCAGTGCGTGTACTGTGTACAGTATGCGCACGGACTGCCCATTTGGCTGCTGACTGGGCTGGGCATGGAGAACTGTCCCGGTCGCCGGATCGGGGTACAGGAGGGGGATGGGAGTGCTGAGGTGGGTACCGGGGGGGCACTAACCCACCAGGGTACCAGGGAATGTTGCGGCGCTGGTGCCATTGGCGCAGTGGTGTTGGGGGGCAGTGCCCAGTTGTCAGCCCCTGTCTGTGGGTGCTGCAAACTCCCCACAGCTGTTGCGGCATTCTGGGTGGGTGCGCCATACATCAGGTGCAGCACCCTCTTTGTCACAAGCCATTGGACTTAGGTGCTGGGACCCTGTTTAATAGAAATTCAGTCGCAGGGTCCAAGGTGCACTTACTTGGCGTAAGCTGCCATTGTCGCAGTTTGTGCCGTGGCTTTGAAAATCTGGCCCTGGGAATCATACAAGGAAAACATGAGAGTCTAACAAACAAATTAAAAAGACAAAAGCCCAGACAGAGAAAAGATAGCAGAAGGGGCAAAGAGATGAGACAAATCATTTTTAGATACATTAGGGAATATAGGAAGGCAAAAGGGGGATAGTAAAGATTGCTACCAAATAAGGGAAATGCACCAAACATGACTCAAAGAAAGCTGAAATCTTCAACAAATGCTTCTGCTCTGTGTTTATCAAAGAGGACCCAGGGGATGGCCCAGCCCTGAAAAAACACAACACCCCAGGAACAGGGGTAGACACAAGTCCCTTTACAGAATCCGAAGTATGGGAGGCGCTAAGTAAACTAAAAGCAGACAAAGCCATGGGACCAGAAGAGATGCACCACAGATTCCTTAAGGAACAGGGGGCAGAATTAGCAGCCCCTCTGGCATTTCTATTTATGAAATCCTTGAAGAGAGGTGTGGTACCCAAAGACTGGAAAAGGGCAATAGTGATTCCACTTCACAAATCAGGCAATTGCGAAGAGGCTAGTAATTACAGACCGGTGAGCCTCACGTCTATAATAGGGAAACTAATGAAGACACTACTCAAACAGAGGATCACAGCATTCCTCGAAACTAGCAGCCAACAAGACCCTTAACAGCATGGTTTCACAGCAGGTAGGTCATGCCAGACAAATCTGCTCGAGTTTTTTGACTACGCTACAGAAATAGTGGATGACGGTGGTGCAATAGATGTGGTCTACCTAGACTTTATTAAATCCTTCAACTTGTCCACACAGAAGGCTGGTAAAGAGCTTGACCACAGGGGTTTGTCCAGAAGTAGTCAGAAGGGTACAAAACTGGTTACAAGGCAGAATCCAGAAAGTACAGGTTAATGGAGCATAATCAACGGATGGCAGGGTGACCATTGCAGAATGCCCCAGAGCTCAATACTGGGGCCTCTGCTGTTCAATGTTTATAGCACACCTCGCTGATGGACTGGAAGGGAAGTTGTGTCTATTCACAGATGACACCAAGATATGTAACAGGGTGGACACCTCAGAAGAAGTGAGCAAGATGGAAGCTGACCTCAAGAAACTAGAAGAATGGTCTGGAGTGTGACAGCAGAGATTTAACACCAAAAAGTGCAAGGTCATGCACATAGGAAAGAAAAATCCAAGAATGAAGTATTACCTAGGAGGTGAAAGACTGGAGGCCTCAAACCAGGAACGAGATCTGGAACTCATAATCTCAGACAACTTGAAGGTTATTAAGCAGTGTGACAAGGCGACATTGAGGGCCAGCAGAATGCTGAGCTTTATTGGGAGGAGAATCAACAGCAGGAGGAGAGAGGTGGTACTACCACTGTGTAGATCGCTGGTCAGGCCTCACCTGGAATATGGAGTTTAATTCTGGAGACCTCACCTCAGGAAGGACGTTGACCGGGTGGAAACAGTACAGAGAAAGGCAACAAAAATTATTCAGGGTCTGCAGTACATGTCCTATGAAGAAAGACTTAGGGAACTGAATATGTACTGCCTGAAGCAGAGAAGAGAGAGGGGGGACATGATTGAAACATTTAAGTACATAAAAGGCATTAACAAGGTACAGACACAGGAACTTTTTCACTTCAAGAAGGGCTCTAGAACCAGGGGACATGACCTCAGGCTGCAAGGAAGGAGGTTCTCTACCAACACCAGGAAGTTTTTCTTCACAGAAAGAGTAGTAGACACCTGGAAAAGCCTGCCTCAAGAGGCTGTGGGGGTCAACACTGTGGGGGGATTCAAGAATGCATGGGATAGACACAAGGGAGCCCTGACTACAAAGGGCAACTAGAGTGCCAAAATAGGTCTAAAACATATGGGCAGACTAGGTGGACCTAGTGATCTCCTTCTGCCATCAACTTCTATGTTTCTATGTAAAACAGTACATAGGATAAGAGGTCCTGGGATTTTGAGCCCTGATTGGCTGAAACCACATAAATGATTTATGATTTTCAAACAGCTTTTACCCCTCCCTGCTACCTTCTGCTCTGCTCAGGCCTGAGCCACTGAACCAAAGCCTCAACAACCACAATGCAGCTTTGTTGCCAGAGCCAGAGAGTATGGTAAGACAGTAGAAAGAGTTGAACCTCCATTTTTCCCCATCTCTCCACTCACCTCCCTTTTAAAATCCTGCCAACGCACCATCCTGTTGTGTCCCCTGTGCAGGTGCTGTTTCAATGGTCCAATCCTTGTGACTAGCAGCCCTCCCAACCATGGGGTCACAGTACTAGAGGAACCTTGGTTCGCTGCCAAACCTGCATCACTCATACGGGAGTAGGGCTCAGCTGTACAAGCACCTTCTAACGAAAACTTGCAGATGACTCATCTCGTGTCTTCAAACATTTATGTATTCATTCATTTATTTTATTTATTAAGGATTTTCACCAGAAGAAGATCAGACTGAACTGCAAACAGCTAATTTTCAGATGCTTCACTAGAGAATGAGACAAGGGAGTAATGAGATAAACAGAGGAAAAATAGCCTTAATTTGTTCACCTTTGAGGCAAAGAGCCGAGGGTGAGACATGATTGTCAGTCTTCTCTATACTCATGAGTATTGACAAGATTGAGTAGCTAAAAATGCATGATCTAGTGTCCTCCAGCAAGATTTGAGGCATGTCATCTCACGGTGGTGTATACATTGCAGTGTATCTAGTGCCCACCTAGTTAGGCTTGTTAGCTTCTTTTATGTTGGCTCGCGCTAATAGCCAACATCTTATGTGTAGTATCAGATTTTGAGGTGCGGTCAGTGTGGGTGAATGCAGGGCACGCATCAGTAGGTGTGTCCCTCGTTCCCCAATAAGCCAGCATGCAGGCGCTGACATCAGCAATATTTAAAGTGGTCAAAACTTCTTAGAAAAGTGCCACTGCAATGAGAGGCAAGCTCGTCATGCAGTGGCACAATAACATGCCTCTCGACGTGCCTGTCCTGGTGAAATATTTCAATAAACATGGCGGCAGTGGCTGCCATTGCCACCACCTGCCGAACAATGCCGACTTCAGGGGTGTCCAATCCCCCTCTCAGCATACTAAAATAAAAACACCAAGATAGTGTGGCACACAGGGAGCCCACCCCAGTGTGCCTCCCCATGATGAAAGTCGACCATCATCAGCATGTTGAGGCCCCACCCCTATTCTGTGCCACACTGGGAGCCCACCCCAGTGTGGCAACATCACTCCCCCAAAAGTCATGGCGCACACTGGGAGCCCACCCCAGTGTGCAGAACACTTTTTATACACCTGTGGAAAAAGAAAACTGTCCTCATGGTAGTGTTTTTTTTTTTGCAAGTACCTAAAAGAAAGAAACGGTTTCTCGCTATAGGGTCCCCGCCTCCAACCCACAGCCACGCTCTGCACACCCCACCTCCCCACACACATCCGTTTCCCCATACTTATCTCTGAAGCCCAGCGTGATGATCTTCGGTGGACCAGGAACACGTCTGCACTCTTCAAAGCCGACCGCGAACTGAAGAAATGCCAGTAAGCTGTATAATGGCATAACTAGGGTTTTTTCAACTTAGGTGGATCTCTCAGCCATTTTTTTGAGTTTTGCATCTAAATTTTCAACATGGGGTACTTGGGACCCCACCTCATGAACACATGCACTGTCATCTCGTTACTCGGCCCGGAAAGGTCATTTTGCGGTCACTGCTCAAAATCACCTTTTGGGACCGATTAACAAAATGACAATGCCAATGTTCGTGAGGTGGGATCCCAAAACCCTATCTTACCAAATTTGGTAGGAAAATATCAAAAATGACCATAGAGGAGGCATTGCACAGTTTCAATGCACGCTCATAACTTTGACAATTTTAATATTTTCACTCCAGATTTTCAGCACTGCCTTTTTCATATCTCCTTATGAATAGTAAGGCTCATTTTTCACATCCTGCCAGAAATGTGTTTCCGGCATGTGGCGCACAATGGCGTGGTCGCCTGTGAGAAATCAATGTTCTGGACACATTAACAAAATCACAGTGAGACTGTTCATGAGTGGAGGTCCTAAAATGTCTATGTTGAAAATCTGATAAAACAAACACCCAAAATAATTGTGTTATGGGCATGCACTGCTTGGTTTCTTACATGCGCTCATGGCGTCACCAATTTTCATATTTTCACTCCAGAGTTTCACCACTTTCTTTTGTACACCTCCTTACGAACAGTACAGCTGCCATTTTAAACATCTTGCCCAAATGTGTTTTGTGTGTCACACAATGGCGCAGTTGCTGTGGAAAATCAATGTTGACACATTAACAAAATCACAGTGACACTGCTCATGACCGAGTTCCCAAAATGCCTATGTTGAAAATCTGGTTAAACAAATCCCCAAATAATTGCATTATGGCCATGCATTGCAGTTTCCATGCATGCTCATGATGTCACCAATTTTCATATTTTCACTCCAGATTTTCAACAATGCTATTTTTTACTCCTCCTTGTGAACAGTGCAGCTGTCATTTTCACATCCTGCCCAAAATGTGTTATCACACCTGTGCCGCCAAAATGCACAGTCATTGTACAAAATCAGCTTTCGGCAAACAAACTCATAGTGCCACTGTTCATGAGGTGGGGTCACAAGCGACCTATGTTGAAAATTTGGAGTGAAAATATCAACAAATGCCCTCAGCATTAGGGTTTCCAACTGCAATGCCCCATGCTGTACAGACTGACAGGCATCAGGGGTGTGAGTTGGCATTGTCGGCTGCAATCTTACGCCATTCCACCCCCCCACCCTGCAGCCAGTGACAGGTGTTGAGATGTGCCTTAGACTCTTTGGCCTCAACGTTCACCCCATTCCCCTACCCATGTCAGTATATTCTCTTGTGGAATGGGGTGAGCGTAAGGCCCGAAGACCCCAAGGCACATCGTGGCACTTGTCGGTCTCTGTGGGTTAGGGGGAGGTGAAATGACATGAGCGTTATGGCTAATGACCCAAAGGCACACCCCATTGCCTGTCACTCTCTGCATGGTAGTTCACTGCCAATCCTATTGTGCATCTAACTCTGAACTACCAATGCCAGTGCCAGCAAGCCAACATTCGGCATTGACAAATGCTTGTTTGTATTATTTTCACTGATGTGTATTTGTTCCCCCAGGCCCAACTAGAAATAATATTTGTATTTTATCTCTGATTTCCTGTCTTGAATAAATCAGTTTCAATTAGTAAATAAACACAGGGTGCTGTTAGGAAGTGTTTCTTCTCTCAGAGGGTGGAGAACATATGGAACAGCCTACTAGCAGAGAGAGTGGATATGAAGGAGCACTTTCTTTCAAGGCAAGCCTGGACATTTCTGCTTTCCAGAGAATCACAGGGTACACTGGTTAGTAGAGTATAGTAAGTACAAAACCTCAATAAAACATAGAACCTGATGGCTGATAAGGATCACTTAGCCCACACAGTCTGCCCATTTCCCTACCACATTATCACCACAGACTCTACTATATCTACAGCTCTTTCTTCCTGCCCGCTTCCTTTCCACTATGATTTCCTTAAGTTCTCCCATGCATTCTTGAATCCCATCAGTTTTGGCCCCACCACCTCCACAGGAAGCTGTTCTAGGAATCCAATACTCTTTATCTGAAGTACTTCCACATCTCTCCTGAATCTACCCCATTTCAGCTTCATAGCATGTTCTCTTGTTCATGAGCACCTGCTTCCTAAAAAATACTTCTTTCCTGTACATTAGGCTAAAGAAAAATTAGTCGCCCCAAAATACAGCAGTGCATTGAGCCAAAAAACAAGCAGCAATCTAGTAAAAAAGGCTCAGCACCTTCGCAAAGCAACTTATTTACTGAGACACTATTGAGCCATATTGTATATTTAAAATGATTCCATTTTATTTATAAATCATTCCTGTACATTATCTGGCCCCATGAGATATTGAAAGGTCCTTATCATATTCCCCCTCTCCCTCCTCTCTTCCAGGGTGTACATATTGAGGTTCTTAAGTCTTTTCCCATAGGGCTTTTGATGCAGACCCTGCACCATTTTAGTTGCCCTCCTCTGCAACGCCTCCACTTTGTCTATGCCCTTCTGGAGATGTAGTCCGCAGAACTGGAAACAGCACTCAAAGTGGGGACTCACCAGTGATCTACACAGGGGCAACACCACCTCCTCCTTCTGCTGGTGATACCCTCGCTGTGCACCTCAGCATCCCACTACCTCCGATTGCCCAGTCACACTGCCTGAACACCATTAGGTCATCTGATTTGACCAGGTCTCTTTCCTCCTTGGTAGTCGTCAATATCACTCCACCCATTTTGTATTCAGCCCTGGGTTTCTGTGTCTCAAGTACATTATTTTGCACTTTTTCACATAGCTCCCAGCTGCCATGTTCCTGGCCACTCCTCAAGTTTTCTCATTTCTCTGCTCATCCTTTCCACCCTACCAAAGTGCTCACCCTGTTGAAGACCTTCATGTCCTCTGCAAAGATGCAGACTTTCCCTTCCAGTTTCTCAGCAATGTCACTTATAATGACATTAAAGAGGACTGGTCTCAGCACTGATCCCTGAGGTACCCAGCTGGTCACCTCCCTTCCTCACAGCAAACTCTGTTTATCACCACTGTCTGTCACCTATCCCCTAACCAATTTCATATCCAGTTTACCACCTTTTTACTCACCGCTAAGCTACCCAGCTTGCCTACCATTCTCCTATGTGGAACGGTGTTGAAAATCTTACTGAAATCTAAGTAGACTATGTCCACCACTCATCCCTGATCCAATTCTTTGGTCACTCAGTCAAATAAATCTATCAGATTTGTTTCACATAACCTCCCCCCTGTGAATCCATGCTGTCTTGGGTCTTATAACCTGTTGGATTCAAGATATTCCACAATCCTTTCCTTCAGCAGTGTTTCCATTAACTTTACCTCCACCAATGTCAGGCTGACTGGCCTACTACCGTCAGCCTCTTCCCTGCTTCCACTTTTTGTGAAGTGGGACCACATCTGCTCCTTCAGTCCTCTGGAACCACCCCAGTTTCAGTGATCTGTTAAACAGTACAGCCAGTACCTCCTGAGCTTCTTCAACACTTGGATGCACCCTAGTCTGGCCCCATTGTTCTGTTCACTTTCAGATTAGCAAGTGCCTTCAGGACTTTCTCCTCTGAAAAAGGGCTGATGTCCACCTCCCTCTTCAAAGTTTCTGTTACCTTTTGCAGTCCCTTCCCTTCCCTCTGTAAATACCTAGCAGAAGTATTTGTTCAAGATGTCCACCTCTGTACAGTCCCCTGTTCCCTTTATAACCTTAAGATTCCTCCCTTGGTCTTCCTCTTTTGGCTTACACACCTAAAAACTGTCTTGTCCACTTCTGATACTGCCTGGCCTATTCTCTCTTCAGTCAGTGCCCCTGCTATCCTTATTGCTTTCCCTGCTTCCCTCTGTTTCCCTGATAAACCTCCCTATTCTCCTTCCTCTGTGTCTCCTTTACCTTCTGAAGGCAACCCTTTAGCCTTTACCTTTTCTGATACCTCTTTCAAGAACCATAGGAGTATCTTTTTCCTCTTGCTTTGTTCATTGCTTGATGCAGATGTTTGTTGCCTTCACTATGCCCACTTTCAGCTTGGCCCACTGTTCCTCACCCACCACAGGTCATTTCCCCCTGCCAGATCATCCCTGAGACATTCACCCATCTTTATAAAATCTGCCTATCTAAAGTCCAGCATCTTATTTCCTAGACTTCCAGCTTTATCACGCATGGCCTTCCAGATTTTGTTAACACTCTGCTTGTTACCACCCCCTTTTTCCTTTTTGCCCCTCCTACCCCCTCTTTTTTAATGTTTCTATCCCCCCCCCATTACTATCGTGATGCTTTCTTTATTATTTTGTACCCTGAGGGGCTCCTTTTCCCTTTAGATTTCCCTATTCTCTACTTCAGCTTGTAAGGGGGCAGTTTCTGTCGACCGACTTCTTCTGCCACCCACCTCTGCTAGTTTAAATGTTCACCGAAGTAACATTTAAACCATCCACTAAGGACTGCGGTTCCCCTCCTGAGTGGTTGCAGACCATCACCCCTGTATAGGCCCTCATCCTGCCAGGTGGGTCCCCTGTCCCCAATGTAGCTGTACCCTCTTCTCTGCACCATTCCTTCAGTGATGAGTTGAAGATACTGATGTGAGTACCTCTCCTCTCTCTGCTGTAAACAGGCAGCACCTCTGTGAAAGCAACTGAGTGTGCCACCCATCCATGACCACTCCCCAGTTCTCAGAAGTATCTCTGTACTATCCCAGGCCCATCCCTAGCAAAGACATTTGTCCCCAGATGGATAATGACATCCCATTCCCCTTTCCTTCTTGCTGCCGTAGCAATCCTCAGGATAAGTTTCCCATCCCTCCAGGCCGTGATGACACATAGACACCTGACCTCCATCTCCACTCCCCTTTCTATTACAAAATCTATCCCCCTGACAATTGAGTCCACCACCAGGAGTTACTTCTTCTTCTTTCTCTGGGGTTCTCTCCCACCCTCCTTGGGATCTCCACTATGGAGGGACCTTACATCCTCCCTGGTCACAACACTACCACATGTGCTTCCTCCTGGCAGTCCCAGCACACCAGAGCGGCATAGGAATTTTGAAGTGATAGCAGTTGAAGAATGTGCCTCTGACCAATCCTTCAGCCTTCCAGAGCCCACCGCTCCCACCCTTCCTGAGACCAGCATAGTCCAGTCACTCCTTCTCCTTCCTGGCATCCTCTGAGGTAATGATGTCAGATCTAGTGGCCCTGTGGTGGGAGGAGGTCCAAATCCCAGCCAGCTCAACCTGGAGTGTACTGACTTCCTCCTCAACCAGAGAGGTGCATGCAGATGGTTCAGCACAGCAGACTCCTGAAGGTCTCTGAAAACTGCTGCCCCACAGATACTGCACTGCTCCACTCCAAGCATTCCCAATTCCTCTCTCTGTATTTCTTGAAATCTTTTCCCTTCTATTGTTTCTCATAGAAGATTGTACACCTACCCTAGATAGGGTGTTGTTCTTATGCTTTGTTTTGGCCTATCCCTTTCATTTCACTAGTCACTTTCATATCCTTTACCCCGATAAATTGTTATTAGTTTAACCTGTTTTGTTATTTGTTATTCTCCTTGTACACCTACCGTAGACAGAGTATTTATTCTAGTCCCAGTTTAGGCCTACCTTTTACCTTCCACCCCTCCCAGCAGTGAATGCAGCAGCAAGAATGAACAGGTGCCTTACTTAGTCAAATGACAGAGTCCCCCACTTCTCCACTTCCTCCTGTAGATGCCTGCTGATGCCTAGGTGCCAGTCTTCCACCTGTTCCGCTCACTTGCTTGGACATGAACATGAAGTGGACACTTTAGGAGAGGTTGCTTTTATGCAGCTCTTCCTGCTTGCTGGAGCTGTCAATTTGGTTGGAGTAGGTCAAGACACTCAGACTCCAACCTTGAAACTGGCCTCAGTAGTTTCCTTCCTGCCTCAAGTGACCCTGGGAAGAAGAAGTGCTAAAACAGCCTCAAAGTCCCAGCACCAAAAGAGTTAAGGCAGCAGTAAAGTAAGTAAATGTATAGCACATTCTCAGTGTGCTCTGCTAGTTCACTCAAGGGTGTAGGCAGGCATACTCACTGTACACATTGAGAACAGTTTGTAACTACCTGTCCCAAATAATATGTCTTTTTTCTAACCGTAGCATGCTAATCTGGAGTGGAAAGAATATGTCACTGCTGTAGTTGATGCTGATCACTTAGCAGTGTCTGTTTTAAGTTCTGTTATTCAGGATATAGATATACAGTAAGTATACATCCTGTTTTGATACTACATGTGTTTCTTCTAGCAACAATCTACTTTATGCAAATCCACACACATTTACACATAACATACATGGGTGACAGCAGCTGCAGATTGTGTGCACAAAACTAACATTTCTGGCTACAGTCCTGGTTGAACTAGCAGGCTCACACTATCCCTCTGCATCCAAAGCACTTCAGTTCTTTGATCCTGATTTTCAAAGGCTGATACAGGGCTTGCATCAATCCGTGCATCAACTCTGATGTTAACTGCACCAAACTCCTTCGATGCAACTGTGCCCAATTTTTGTACACTTTCCATTATTTATGGCAGCTTGCACCAAATGTTTCACACAAGCCCTGTAAAAAGGGTCCTTGAAAGGTGCAAACTTAGACTGTGGGGGAGTTGGTCTAACTTGAGGCAGTTGACGCACTTGACTGAAAATCACGATCTGCATCAAAGGAATGCTGCAAGCCCCCTGTGCTGTATGTTCGGCGCACCAGGGACTTGCTGCATCTGCAAGTGTTTTTAAGATTGGGCCTTTTGTCTGAAGTGGGACTTGAACCCACACCTCTATTCGAGACCAGAACACCTATGGTTAGAAGGATATTACACCTTGAGTCTGCCGGCTTAGACCATCGGCCATCTTAAATTAGTACATGCTGCATTATATATTAGTACATGTTGTTGAGCAACTGGTTACAACAAGAGTCCTTTCGGACCTTAAATTACTATGGAACTACTATATAAGTATATTAAATAAAACTTGCAGGCAAGGGATGCTGAAGGAGAAGGATGAGGAGGAGGGAGGGTGTAGAGGGAAAGGAGGTGATCAAGAACGGGAACAAATGTATAAAGAGGGCCCAAGAGAAGAGATTTCAGGGCAATGTAGGAGGAAAAGGAGCAGACAGGGAGACTACATCAGAGCCAGGGGAGTCTATAAAGAAAGGCTGCCTACCCTGCAGAGGACTTAGCATGGGGCACAGAGAATGAGCAGGGTGCAGTTTCTTAGATGGTAGGAGGAGAGGAGGGAGAAGACAAAAGAGCAGAGGTAGCAGGGAGGATGAAAACTAGCATTTGGAGATGAAGGAGGTACTGTGAGAGAGGCAGCTGCCCTTGAGTTAGAAGATTTATTATTCATATTTGTTTGCCAGAAACAGCCCTCCCAAGGAGTCCAGGTCTCATGATCACCCTCATTCCAATCCACAATCAGCTCCACTCAACACAACCCAGTCCTCCTCATACAGTCTGACAAAGCAGCTTGCATCCTGCCAGCCCCTTCCTACCTCCAACACAATCATTCAATACTCCTTCTACCCTAGCTGAACTCCCCCATTGGCAAAAAGGGAAATAACAGTAAAGTAGGTCCCTGGAGCCCCCCGTACAAGATGAAGGATGAAATAGTATGAGGTATTAGAACTTTCCTTAATTAAAACTTAATATGAAAATTAACACTTTCGTTACTGAATGAGCTGCTAACAAACACCCGGGCTCTGGTTTCTTAACTAGCTGCCACACTACCAACTCCCAACTGCGTCAACACGCACATGCTAATGTTTTGCCAGTAGCTTCTTCAGAGCATTCAGTAACTCATTTGGTAATGAAAGTGTTAAATAAAACAAACTGAAGCCAAACTGAAATTGAATAGCTGGAAGTAAAAAGGAAAATTGTTTGAAAGCCTGAGCCACCCACTCAAACGCTCACTCCTGACGTGCTGCCACTGTTACCACTGGTCTGATTTGGGACATGCTGCTAAGGGTAAGAGATGTTTTTCAACTGCTTTTGTATGTGTTTGGAAATAAAAACTGATGAATCACAACATATGTTTGCACAGCACTTTTGCTAAGTAGCCCACCCATTCATCTTGATTCTTCAATGTGACATACTTTTTACTGTGTGCTTAAACAGTAGCTGTTTCACCGTGGGTAGAGCAACACAGCTTCTGTAAGCACTGTGCCACACACATCTAAAACAGATAATCTCCATAGTATGTCTGTCTGCTGCTTTACAGTCTAACACAACCATTGCTGTGCTAAAAATTGGGGTGGGGGACACAGGCACTCAGTCAAATTCAGTTTCTTTTTTCAATTTATTTATTGGAAGGCAAGTTGAGCACACGTCTGATTTGCAACTACATTCAGTAGAGTTAATAAAAATTACAGCAGGCAAACACAATAATTGGCAAACAAATCAATAGGGTAACAATGCAAACATGCATTGCCATGACAAGGTATTCATTTGAAACATTCACACAGATCATTTATTTTAATTTATTTGAAAAGGTTTCACCAGGAAAGACAACATGAGCATATTCTCAACTGTCCCTGATTTTCAGGGACATCCCTGATTTTACCTCAAAAGTTTACTCTTTCTCTCCTAAAAATTGTGTTTCCATGACCAAACAGTGGGGGTTGTAAGCATAAAATAATGTCAAACATTAATCTTACAGACGTGTTCTTCCTTAGACAATGTATTTTACACTAAACCACTTATTCTACCAGCTTCCTGAGTGGATATAACCAATTTTTAAGATGTGTCTGTAATTGTAAACCTTTGTCCCTAATGTTTTTAAGCCTTGTCCCTGATTTATGAGGCAGGGGGTTGAGAGGTGTGAACATGAGCTGTAAACAGCTTGTTTCCAGAATTGTCCTGGGAGGGGTTACAAGCAAGGGGGGAAAACAAAAAAGCATAGCATATAACAGTACACACAGTGCAAATTAAATACATAGAGTGCAGTAAATAATATAGTTATTAATGCAGTACATTTCAATCCATGACATACAGTACTGCATAACAGGAGCATGTATAGATAACTAAGCCAAGGTAAGAGACATCAGATGAGACAAACCAGGAGTATACAGGTACAACATACACTGTATTGACCAGAAGGCAGGTTACACGTAAGGATTAGGCTAGGAGATGAGAACATCTGGAAGTGCTAGTAGGGGTAGACAGAACTCTGGGCTGTCACATGCAAGTTTAGGATCAACAAGGCAGTTGTAGCACAAAGGAGGGGGAGAGGTAGGGGAAGGCCAGGGTGAGAGAAGGATGGAAGGAGGAGGGAAAGGAGGCAATGCAAGAGCTAGTACTTTCTGGACCTGGCAGGTAATGTAAAGAGAGGGAGAGAAGAGATAGAAGAGACCCAAGCACTAGCCCCCTTCAGGATGCAGAGAACCCTGCAATGGAATGGACCCGGCAGATAAGATATGTTGGGGGTGGTGGTGGTGGAGAAAGTAGGAGTGGGGGACAGTTGGAGAGAGGGAGGGGGGAAGGAGATTAAACAAGGTATTGTAGATCAAAGAATCACATTTGAACACAGTAATTAATCCTTGCAGATTCAGATTTTTGTAGTGAGGGCCATAAATGCATACCTCTCAACTGTCTCTGATTTTCAGGGACATCCCTGGTTTTGCTTCAAATATTTCTTTGGCTCCTTCTAAATCTGTTATTTCTAAACTGCCACCAAGAGTTTAATCTGATTCAGTTTTAGTTGGTCTGCATCTCCATTTCCAGGCGAGGAAGCCCTCCTTTTCTTGTCAAGAAAAAATAAGTAAATACAGTTTCTCTCACTAGAGACTTGGGGTCTGAGATAAAAAATATTGTTAGACATTAATGTTACAGTCGAGTTCTCCATCAAAAAAATACTTTTTAAGTTTAGCCCCAATATTTCCATTCTTGATGAAGCATCGTTGATTTTGATCATTCATCTCTGATTTTTTAAAACAGTCATTTTTTTTTAACAGAATCATCAAGGCTGGTATCTTACCAGACACTTTAAGTGACCATCACCTTACCTTTCGCATATGAAAGATTCACCAACCTAAAGCACCCCCAAAACACTGTTTATACACTCCTTCTAATCCCTGGACCCACCTCACCCCCTTGCACTGTGACCTAGGCCACTCTGATTGGTCCCTTATCTCACTGGCCTCCGACATCGACTCTATTCTAATACATTTCAAAACCAAATTCCTTGGAATATGGGGCCACCACATCCCCAACGCAGGACAAGAGTAAGGGGAATGCACTTCCCCTGGATCATGGATGAACTCATAGCTTGCTTGCGAGAGCGTGATATGGTCTAGTCAAAAAATAAATGTAACCCATCCCTATGGCCTTCCAGAGGTATCGCCACCTCCACAACACCTGTACCAGGGCAATAAGGCTTGCCAAAAACTGAATATTTTACATCCACCTTCAATGCCAACATTGGTCACCCATCTAAATTTTGGAAGGTGTCTGCAATCTCTTCTCCCTTCCAACTCAGTCCCCAGTGTCTGTCTTCAAAGTGGGTGACACCCCAATCTCAAACCCCTCCTCTATCACCTCAGAGTTTAATTCCTTTTTTACCACCACCTGTGCTTTCTCTCTCTACTCTACTCTCTCTCCCCCTCACCCCTGCCAGCCCACACGGCAGTCATCTCCTTCCTTCCCCCTATTTTTATTCTCTCCAGTTACCCATCCTCCATCACTGACACCCTTCATGCCCCTAACCATTCCAAGGGTAGGAGCCAGATGGCCTGGGTAGCAAGCTCCTCTATCTCTCTGCTCTTATAATCTCCTCCCCACTGACTGACCTTCTAAACCTCTCTTTCTCCTGTTCCCTCATCTCTGCTGACTAGAAGGCTGCCACTGTTATTTCTCCTCCAAAAGGTGGTGATCCATCTGCTACTAACAGCTGCTGGCCCATTTCTCTCCTCCCTGTCCTCTCCAAAATACAAGAATGAATTGTCTTGTCGCAGCTCTCTCCCTTTCTGGATTCCTCTTCCTTCTTCAACCCCTACCAGTGTGGCTTCTGCAAGAACCACTCCACCACCACCTCCTCTCTAATCAGGCTCACCAAATCCATCCACAATGGTATGGATCACAGCCTGTTCACCTCTGCTATGTTCGTTAATCCAGGAAAAGCATTCAGCACTGTCTCCCACCCCCTATTATTAGCCAATCTACAGGCTACAGGCCTCTCCGACTCACTCAGCCATTGGCTGGTTCCATTCCTATCTCATGGGTAGGTTCCAGGCAGCCAAATTTGGTAATACCCTCTCTCACCTCCTGCCTATATCCACTGGGGTCTGACAAGGATCTGTGCTGGGATCTCTACTTTTCTTAATTTCCCTTAATGATCTCCCCTCAATATGCTCATCTGCATCCATTCACATGGTACGCGGATGACACAGTCCTCTTCATAGCAGGCCCCTCCACTGATGATGTGGTGCACAGATTCCAGCTTGACTTCATTCAAGTTCAGCTCTGGCTGTGCACAAATCAGTTTTTCCTCAATGCCAAGAAGGCCGTCTCCATGTCCTTTGGCACAAGGCAGAGACTCTCTAGGCTGCTTCCCTTTCCTACTTTCTGTACCCTGGACAGCTCCCCTCTGGCGGATGTTACTACCTTTAGGTATCTTGATATCTGGCTACACAAACATCTAAACTTCTCTGACCACATGGATGCTATAGTCAAAAAGCTGCGCCCCAAGTTGGTGCACTTTACAGGAACTGTGACTGTAGCCCACCTCTGGCATGCCATACTATCATCTAGAGAATGATCCTTCCAATCTATGACTATGGCGACATTGTCTACAGCTCAGCCCCAGTCACTACCCGTACCAGGCTGGACACTCTCTTCAACTCTTTCTGCCATTACGCTCTCGACTGTCCCCCTAGGACTCATCACTGTTCTCTCTTCTTTCCTTATCTTGTGGACAGATGCCATGCCCACTGTGCCAGCTTTGTGGGTAAATTCTGGTTCAGTTCCCTACCCTCCTGCCTCTCAGCCTCCCTTTTCCTCCTTCCCCCCACAGTCATACCCTAAGAAGCTCAAATGTTTGAACCCTAGCAGTCTCTTCGGTCTCCACAACCATTGGCAAAGACGTGTTTAGCTACCACTTCCCTAAAATCTGGAACTCCCTTCCTCTAGCCATTTACCAATCCCCCTCACTCTGGGTCCTTTCAAACCACCTCAGAGGTCTCCTCTCCCTCCTGCACTTGCTCCTAATTTCCCCTCCTGCTGTCCTATGACTTGTTTCCAATTTAAGTACAACTATGATTAGGCACTTATGTTCCTACTCTAGGTATTATGCACTTTACTTGCATCTCTCAAATGTTTACTACTTGTGTTGAATTTAACTGCTCTGTAATTGATTGCTGATGTATGTTTGTCATTAACTCTAGTGGCTCCTGACTGCACTGTATATACATTGTCGATTGTTTCCCTGTCACTCAAGTTCTCATGTCTTGTATATTATTATTCCCAATGTAATTTGCAATTATGTGCCTCTCTACCCTGCTCTGGAATGGTTCTGCCATATATGTTATGTATTTTGAACTTGAGTGCTACCAATGCTCCACTTGTACAAATCCCCCTTCCCCCAGGACACATCTGGAAATGAGCTCCCAGCTCAGTATGCCTTTCCTGGTGAAACTTTCGAAATAAGTAAATAATAAAACCCTGGCCCTAATTTGAAAGACAGGAGATTGAGAAGTATGCATGTATGGGCTAATGAAAACTTGAATTCATGGGATTCAGATTAAAAGTTTGACTCAGTTCCTGGGGCACAATTAGGAAGTACTTCTGTTTCATAAAATGAAGCCCCCTTTGCCATTCCCTAAAGGTATAAAAATGCACCAAGTAATGTACAAAACATGTCAGATTAATTAAAATAACAGGCCTTGAAAGAGAAGATCCATTCTACATCAAACATGATAAGTTCCCCTAGTGATTGTTTTTCTTTATCCACCACTGAACAAGACAGGTAATTTCAAAGGTGTGGAATGCCCCCATTCACATTCTGTTAGGACCACAAACTTCAAAGGAATAGTAGAACACTAATTTCTTGTAAATTGGTTTAACTTTGAGCTTTACAGAGAGGTTATTCAGACTTGTTGCATAGAGTTAAATTGTGTTAATGATCACTGTGACATCATGTTCTCATGGGGGAGGATCAGCATAGAAACAGAATTTGACAGCAGTGAAGGACCACTAAACTCACTCAGTCATTGTTTTCCCTTTCTGCAGTGTCACTGCAGAACCCTACTTCTTTCCACCCCCTTTACTCTCCACTAAGATTCCCTCATGCCTGTCCCATGTATTCTTGAACCCCACCCCACCATTTCCCACTGGAAGAATGTTCCAGGTGTCCACCACTCTTTCTGTGAAGAAGTACTTCCTCACATTTCTCCTGAATTTACCCTCCTCCAGCTTCATTGCATGTTCCCTTGTTCTTGAGCACCTTTTTTTCTGAAAAATTCACCCCTCCTGTAACATATTTACTTACATAAGGTATTTAGAGATTTCTAACATATCCCTCCCTCCTTGTCTCTTTCAGGAAGTGCATCTATTTATTTATTGATTGATTGGATTTTGTTGACCGGGTAGATCTGCTGAGACCAATAGCCCCTTTTTCAGGGGTGACCCGGAATTAGCTACAAATAGAACACAGACAATGTTTATGTATAGTACAGAAGAAAGCTTATCCACAATCATAATGGGC
Source organism: Neoceratodus forsteri (assembly GCA_016271365.2). NCBI lineage: Eukaryota > Metazoa > Chordata > Ceratodontiformes > Ceratodontidae > Neoceratodus > Neoceratodus forsteri. Next base: position 1,424,045,494 of record CM057455.1, read on the forward strand.
TCCTAAAATCATTTCATAGACAAATCTACATATGAGATGTTACTGGTCAACACTACAGATCACACATTATGTAGTACAGGGTAGGTCATTAGTTACTGTACAACTAGATTTACACTAACAATCTACATTAGAAGTGCTATGCATGTTTTAAAGGTACAAAATAGGCACTTACAGACTGGTAATTTTGGGGGGAAGTTAGTGAGGGCAGGTGCATTTTTTTTTATTTTATTTAGTTGTTTAACCAGGAGTAGCACACTAAGCTGAAAGCTTTTTTACAGTGCTATGCATGTTTTAAAGGTACAAAATAGGCACTTACAGACTGGTAATTTTGGGGGAAGTTAGTGAGGGCAGGTGCATTTTTTTTATTTTATTTAGTTGTTTAACCAGGAGTAGCACACTAGCTGAAAGCTTTTACAGGTGCAACCTGGGAGCACAGGAAGTTAAGTGACTTGCTCAGGATCACACAGTATGCAAGTGGAAGCTGTGGATTCAAACCCAGGTCTGGTCTGCTGGATGTCACCAGATTTGCAGCTCAGAGCCTTAAACCACTGCACTATACTGCCTCCCAGTTGCTCTTGCTGAAGTGGTACATTTTAGGAGAACTTGAATAAAGGAGGCGGTGCTGCACTGTATAATAGTGTGGAGCTTTTCCAGTACTGTGTGATTTTATACACAAATGACCTTTGCCCATTAGCCAATGTGCTTACTCTGGGTATCTTTAGTAAAGGTGGAGGAGCAAAGAGGTCTTTCGTGTTGTCTGAGCACTATTCATTTCTGTCGGTGAGGTATATGGTTGTTCAAAGTTCTGTACATGAGGCATAGTGATGGGTGCATGAGCCTGTCATCCAGTTGGAGCCAGTGCAGAGACGCAAGTGCTTTGCAGGGGTGTTATTTGCTGTCTGTCTGTCTGTACTGTAAACCTGCTTATTTTAAGGTAGAGCATGCTAAATCTGGTTAGTTCAGTTTCCTGATGGAGTCCGGTTTTGGAGCTCTGCAAAGAAGCATCAGGAGGAGGATGGTATTTGTTACCACTAAGCCGGGCCTCATTGATGAGGCATGCCTTTAGTCTGTATAATGGTCCTATCTTCTGTTTATCACTTTGGTGGCGTGTTCGATGTGTTTTTTTTTTCCTACACTTTTCTACTCGCCCTCGGAGTGGGGAGGTAGCTCCAGCCCCTCCCCAGAGGGACTTGCCTCTCCAGCTGGGCTTTCCTTGCACCCATCTCACCCAGTAATCCCCCACAGGTTACCCCCCCCATGACAGGGCTGGTAGCGAGGGGCACCGGCCTCACCCCATCCCAGGAAGCCAACATCCAGATCACTGGGGGTCAGCGCGTGAGCAGCCGGCCATCATGTAGCCTGCCAGCTCCATCTTTTCCTCCAGTTTTATGCCCCAGAGCCCACGAATGTGCAATGGGCGGGGGTGAGGTGACTGTCTCCACCTCTGTGGAGGCAGTCTAATGTTAGTTCTTGGTATAGTCACATCCAAGGTATTTTACACTGCCCCTGACTTCCAGGATGTTTCCATTATATCTGCAATCTTTAGAAGTTCGGTTCTGTCTGCTCCAGATCTTCTTGGCCCAAAGGGCACGGCCTTGGCTTTCTTAACATTAAGCACTAGTTGGTTAGATGAGAGCAATCTACCTAGCATGGCAAAGTGTTCATTTATCCCTTTCTCAATTTCGGCAATGGCATTGCCAACCCTGTATAGGGCTGCATCATCTGCATACAAGATTGTTTTTGCTTCTCCACAGTTGGATGGTAGATCACTTGATAAAGAGAGAGAAGAGTAAAGGTCCAAGTATTGACCCCTGTGGGACCACATCAGTGATCGCGCAGCATGAGGATAAGCAGGCATTCCATTTAACAGTTTGGTTTTGGCCTACTAGCGTAGCTTCTAAACCAGGTAATGGAGTGATCCAAAATTAAAGTTGGAAGACCTCAAATCCAGGTCTAGGAGGATTAACTTAAAAATAGGCAACCTCCCTGAGGGCATTCAGGGTAATGACCGCCATGGTTTTTGTGAGAAAATGCTCACTAAAGTTCTGGGCCTCCCTTCCCAGAAAACAAAGTGGAGGTGGATAGGGCTCAAGAGCATTTGGTGCTTAAGGATACTCATGGCAGGCCTTGGTTTATGTACATAAAACCATTACGATACCAAGATAAAGAGAAAATATTAACCAAGGCTAGAATTGAAGTATGGTTTATTTTTCAATGGTATGAGACTACAAGCATATCCAGATATTCCACCAACTATATTAGCAAAAAGAGAACATTTTGATCATGTACGGAACAAATTAAGAAAAGAAGGCATCCAGTTTGCCATGTTGTATCCAGCCAAACTATGGGTGCACCTGGTGGGAATAACTTTATTTCTTCCACTCTCCAATAGACATGGAAGAAGCTTTGGAAAAGCCTCAGAGGCCCTCGAAGACAGTCCAGACTCAAGGATCTACCAATGTTCCCAAGAATAATCAAGAACAGGAAAAATAGCTCTTCCTTTTATGAGTCTATAAGATAACTTATCAATTCAGTATCAGGGTTCAGAGGAGAGGGGCAGGACAAGACAGGAAGAGAACTGTTTGGTTACTGTCTGAGTTACTTATAGGGGCAATTCTAAAGGGTGTAGTTTCTCCTTGGTTTTGTAGATCTATATTTCCCATTTACAGGTAATTTCTATCTTTTCCTTTACCTATATAATATTTAAGAGGTTGTCACTGGGGATTTATTTCCAAGGGATAATAAGTTTCACACCCAACCACTCATCACTCTTGCATTTATCAGAGGTCTGCAACCTCATGGGGGAGGAAGTATCTGTTTGTTATTAGGCCGCTCTGGTAGAAAGGGATCACTTAAGAGTTTGTATGGCCTTTCTTCTTCAGTGGTATTAAAAGAGTTAGCAAAGGTCAGTTTGGTGGAGGAAGTAAAGTGTTGAAAAAAGAAAAAAAAAGTGGTCATTCAAAAGCTGGACTCAAAAAAAGCATGGGTGCCCTGGTACAAGGTTTCATGAATCAAACTGCATTTTACATATTGGTCATATAGGAGAGACAAATGCCATGTACAGACCTCGGGGAAGATCATCTCTAAGGGAAATGTATAATTATACCCAATGGAAACGCTAAAACTAATGACATGGAATCTGAACAGCTGTAAGGAGAGAATTAAGATAAGAAAGCGGTCAGGATGGTAAAAGAACTTTGATTGTTTGTTTCTGCAAGAACACATTTTAATGATAAAGACATTTCATACTTTGGTAACTTAATGGAGAAGATTTCATTTCCAACTTCTATGATTTGGTTAAGGGTACCACAATCTTTGTTAGAAGACAGTTAGGGTATAGAACGGAGAAAGTGCTCCTGGATAGTATGGGGAGATGTGTGATAATAAGACTTTGTCTGCAGAATGGAGGGGTCACCCTGGCATCAATTTATGGTCCAACTCAGGATGATCCTGCTTTTTTTTTATTAATCTATACCTAGAGCTATCTCAATTTGGCCCCGCTATAATAGTTGGGGGTGGGGGAACTTTAATTTAACATTTGGATTATTGGATAGGGAAAACCCCAGCCACTGAAAAGAAAAAACAAGTGGCAGGGATGGTAAAACAAATGGACTTGCATTTGAATCTGGTGGACCCCCTTAGATGCTTATATCCAAACCTGAAAAAGTATTCCCACTATTCTGAGTCTTATAAAACTTTTTCAAAGCTAGACCACTTTTTATCTCTGGGATCTATGCAAAGAGATGAAAAGGTTACATATGAACCAGTTAGGATCTATGACCATGCACTGGTAATATAGAGGTGGGCCTTGAGCAAATATAGCTTAAACAGCTAGGTAGGCCAGTATGGAGGTTTGATAATTCTGTATGGTTATTCCCAGGATTTAAAGAATGGATTCAAGAAGAGATTCTGTGGTTCTGGATCCACAATTCCAGGCATAACTTAGAAAATAAAAATGTTTGGCACTCAATTCAATCCTTTTTGAGGGGATGGATAATGTCCCAAGTATGGATAAGAAAAAGGACACAGGATAGTAAATTAACGACCTTATAAAGGGAATTAGCTATAGCCAAAGCAGAACACATATGGAATTGGACAGAACAACCAGAAACAAAACTCATGGTAATAAAAGATAAAGTACAGCAAGTTATTCAGGAAAAAGCTGAAGGAGAGATGGATAAAGCAAGGGCAAAGTATCATTATTATGGAGAGCTACTGGGCCAAATGTTAGCCTATCAGATTCAGTGTGAAAGAAACAGAAATATAATCCAAACTATATTAAGGGAATATGGGATCTTGTCCTCAGAGGAAACAGATACCTTGGGAACATTTCAGAATTTTTATAAAAAATTGTATACACCACAGCTACAGATAGAAGAAGTATTAATTTCAGATTACATAGGCAGTCTGCACCTCTCCAAGATCCCCAACCCAGAGTTAACTATTTTAAACAGGGACATCACCTCTGATGAGGTTATGTCGGTAATTAGATCACTTCCAAATTGTAAAACTCTGGGTCTGGATGGTTTCCCACTCGAGCTATATAAAAACTTATCTGAGGTGTGGACGCCTTTGTTGGTGGATCTATATAACAATTTGTTGAAGGAAGGAAAGTTGCCACAATCTTTCAACAAAGCCGAAATGCTTCTTACAAAAGTCAAACCCTCAGATCATTATGGGTCATACAGGCCCATATCACTTCTAATAGTGAATATAAAATATTTGCCAACATTTTGGCTGAGATACTGACCAAGGTTATCCCAGACCTGGTTCACCAGGATCAAGTAGGGTTCATATTGGGTAGAAGACTTCAACATAACACTAGAAAGGCATTTAGTGTTATACAGGCTTTTCTCTGAATGAACACTGCACTTATCTCTAGACGCCAAAAAGGCTTTTGACAAGGTACAGCGGCTGTTCGTTTTCAAAGTGTTGAAGGGATATGGAATCAAGGGAAACTTCCTAAAATGGATCAAGTTAATTTACTGTAAACCATCTGCCAGAATAAAAATAAATGGATGTTCTTCTCCCTTTTTTCAGCTAGCAAGAGGAACTAGGCAGGGATGTCCCCTGTCTCCATTGCTGTTTGCATTATTTTTGGAGCCATTAGCCATCTGGCTAAGATTCTATGCCCATGAGCTAGGTGTAAGGGATGGCTTTGGTCCAATTTTGACCATGCTTTAAGCAGATGACATACTCCTGGCCCTAAATGAACCAGATAGAGACCTACCCTAGGGTGTGTGGGTTCCTGAGAGTTCAGCTCTTTTGGGCTATAAAGTGAATTGGGGCAAGAGTGAAATACTCTGTTTGGGAGATCCTGTTAACATCAGAAATCTACTTCTGTTAGGTATGTTAAGAGATAAAATTAAATATCTCGGGGTCATTTTGGCAGCCGATTCTAAAAGAGTGATTCAATTAAACTATGAACCGTTAATATGTAGGATCAAGACAGACTTGGCAAAATGACAATTCCTTCTCCTAGTATTGTTAGGAAGAATTAATATCCAGAAAATTAACATCTTATCAAGATTATTGTTCTTTCTTCAGTCTCTCGCCATTGACTTACCAGAAAAGTTTTTCACAGATTTGGACAAAACAGTGAGAAGATTCCTGTGGCAGAGTGGATCCCCTAAGGTTGCTCTGCATAAATTGTGTCAAGATAAAGGGGAAGGGGGGCATGGGATGTCCTAACTTCCATTTGTACTACCTGGCAGCACAACTGGAGGTGGTGTATATTGTTCCACAACCTCCAGAATAATCTAATAGCATGTAGTGGACTGGAGGTAGAGAAAATTAAGGGACTGGTGCTAATTAACGGGCTGGTATTTAATATAGCAAGCATTTTGATACCACCAGGACTACGTAGAAGTCTGGGTTCAAGCTTCCAGACTGCTTGGAGCCTTTGGTGGTTCGTCAAAATTGGCCCTATCTATAACAAATGTTTTAAACCTTCTATGATAGTACTTTCAAAACATACTATTTTCATATGAACTTAAGAACAATAGGCGATTTCTACTTGGGAAACAACTTTATGTCATTTGAACAAATTCAGGCCACATATGACATACCACCCACTCTTGGTTGGCATTATATACAGGTAAGAAACTTGGTATTTAAAAGGAATGACAATTCTTTTAATTTGTCAAGCAACCCCTTGAAACAATCTTGAGGAGTTGGAAACCAAATAAAATTTAATTTCTAGGCTGTACTAGACCCTGTTACAGGTTACTACCCCTTGCTTTCAGCAAAGGCGGCATGGAGACAGACCTTAATATTTCAATCCCAAAGAATGACTGGGACAACTTTAGAAACTCGGAAAAAGTTAAGACCCAAAATAACAGATTACTTCAGATTAATTTTAATATATTGTACAAAATCTACCTTACACATGCCAGATTACATAAAATTGATGTTTCCATCCCCAAGGTCTGTCATAGAAATAGGGCTAAGAGGACATTGTCCCACATGCTAGTGAAATGTGAAAAGCTTAAAATCTTCTTGACATATATTTAGTCATTATTGGGGCAACCTCTGGATTTGAGCTTCCATTTTGATCCAGGAATTGTAATATTTGATTACTCGGTGGAGCCATTGGACTCTCAGGGAAGTTTAAAGTGTCTTTGGAATATTGGCTCCTTAGTAGCTAGTAAGGTAATTCTTCAGCACTGGAAAGATATTGAGGCTCCATCATGTTTTGAATGGCTGGAGAAAATGTTTAATCATGGTAGAACAGCTAAAATAATATATGTCCTAGAAGATGCTTTTGAAGAATGTAATTTAATTTGGATACCATTAAGGCATAATTTGGCTAATTTAGCCCCCCAATAAATGTTGCTGTTAGATGACAAAACAGTGATCAACTCACTAAGACTTCATGAGTGTTAACAAGGATTAAAGCACCCATACTCTGAGTCATTTCATCTTACAAAAAAAAAAAAAAGGTAACGCAATGATATAGTTCTAGACTCTCTAGTTTGGCCAGTAGTACCTCATGATTCACCAGGTTGAAGGCCTTGGTGAGATCAATGAAGATGGCCCCTGTAGTGTTTCTTCCATTGGGGGTTTTAGAGATGACTGAGGTGAGACGCACCAGGGCTGAGTTAGCCCCGGTGTTTTCTGAACCTGTACTGTTCCTCAACCATTAGGCTGTGCACTTCCAGGTGGGCTGCCAGTTGATTGAAGATGAGTTGTTCTAACCACAGGAATCCTTCAATCTGCTTAACTAATGCAGTTAGCCTCCTGCGTTGAACGGCCCAGAGAGAAATGGAATGTATGCTAATGATGGAATGCTCATTGGTTTGTGCTAGTTTCAAACTGCTTCCCTAGTAGCTGCTATGCCTAAGGTGCTCAGATCTATTACTTCACCTGCCAGTTTAAACACCTTGGAGAGTTCTCCTCGACTTCTAACTGCATAGCTATTTTCTTGATGAGATTTTTATTTGAAAATTATTTATAAACAACTGCATCCTCAGTGATGTTTGTTGTTATTAGTTAGTTTGTAATTAGTGTTTGGTATTGTATTTGATTCCACATCAGTTCCCGAGAACCGCGGGGAACCGCTGTTTTTGAAAGAAAAAGTTTTTCCTCCTTTGATATTTTGCATGGGCTGTAGTCCCTTACAAATTTATGTTATTTATACTTCAGTTTTTAGTTCCCTTTACCTCAGGAATTGACCATTTCCTAGGTTTCCTTTAGCGTGGGAACCGGGTTCTTGGTTATTTGTTAGTACTGGGTTTGTAGCGTCTGACACTAATTTTAGAGACTCTTCAAAAAAAGAGGACAAGACCCACTGGTTTTAAAAATGATTTCACCTGTGGCCAGATTATAGCTAAAGCTGATAGGCACAATCTCTGTGTGTCTTGTCTGGGTACCAGCCATGTTTTTGCCAACTGTGAAATATGTAAAAGGTTCTGTCCTAAACATAGAAACATAGACTTTGATGGCAGATAAGGACCGCTTGGCCCACCTAGTCTGCCCATTTCCCTACCTACAGGATAGGCCACAGATCCTAGTTAACCAACAGCCTATTTCTTCCTAACCCCCACAAGAATTGCCTTATGTCTGTCCCATGCATTCTTGAATTCTCCCACAGTTTTAGACCCCACAACCTCCTCAGGAAGGCTGTTCCATGCATCCACTACCCTCTCTGAAAAATACTTGCCACATTGCCCGGAACCGCCTCTCTATCTTTAAATTGTGTCCCTTGTTCTTGTACATCTCTTTTCTGAAAGATGCTACCCTCTTGGACTTTGTTGATTCCATTGAGGTACCTAAAAGTTTTGAGCATGTCCCCCCTCTCCCTTCTCTCCTCAAGGGTATACATATTAAGCTCCTTTAGTCTCTCCTCATACAGCTTCTACTTCTCTAAAACACTGAAAAAGAGAGCTAAGAAATTAGAGGAAATGACTACTTCTGCATCTCCCTCTCAAATGACGGAGGAGTCATCCTTCTCAAAAAGGAAGTTCCTTCCAAAAAAGATAAAAGTAAGGAACCAGGGGAAAACCCTCAGAAAAGGCCAATCCCACAAAACAAAAAGGCCTGTGGAACCAGTTGCAGAACCAATTCCAGCAAAGCATAAACATAAAGAAAAATATACCACTGCATCTCCTGCCGAAAAGGGAAAGGAGCTCTCTGTGGACAGACCAACCATGCCCTCAGCTGAGGACATTGCTAAAGCCCTGCAAACTTTGCAGGCCCTTCAGACTGTCAGCAACATAGCTCCTCTACTGTTTCCTCTGGTTCCTCTATTGTCTCAATCGATTCCCTTAGCTGTTCCTGCCTCAGTTCCTACTGCAGTTTCCTTGACCCTGGAACCAGAATATTTATATGAAGACTATGATGAGGAGGAAGAGGAGGACATGGAGGAACCATTAGAATTCAAGGTTTCCCTGGAGCAAGACTTTGGTTCCCCTTCCTGGGGACTGGAGGACTTCTCATTACACAAGTAGTAGTAGTAGTAGTAACATTTTATTTATACAGTAATATGAAGACAACTTCAAACACCATTAGGGTTACAGTAGCCCTCTTTACAAGGTGCACCTGTTTTAGATGTCAATATAAATTTCAATAAAACAAAACAAGCAATAAAAAAATCGCACATTAGACAATACAATAAATACTTAATACAAAACAACTATATTATATCATAGCGCTTAATCCTCTTCAAACCATGAGAGTCATATATTACATTCACAGCAAAAAAGTATTTCTTGTTTCATAGCAGAGTTGAATTCAGCTAAAGTCAAGTCCTGGGTTTTCAGTGATAATGAAAGTTCATTCCAAGTAATGGCAGCTCTATACTGGAAAGTCGGAGTTACAAATCTATTTTTATATTTGGGAACTATCAAATCTTTAGCTCCAGTTTTGCGAGGGTTAAACTGGTGTGATGGAGGAATAAATCTCTCTGCCAAACCTGTAGGATGTCTGGTCTTATAAATTGTATAGACCAAATATGTCCACAATGCCTTTGTAAGGCAAATGGTGGAGACCCTCAATCTGCCTTTGCAAGAGACAGTTGAAGAGGAAACGGAAGCTGACTTTCTCAACATGATGGGTCTCACCCCCACAAAGAGACTTATGCTCCCTATTCATAAGTCTCTAAAGAAAGCAGTCCTGAAAATCCTTCAGACACTTACTTTGGTTCCAGCAGTAGATAAGAAGGTGGACAAGAGATATCAGTTGAACAGGGCCAATGCGGAATTTCTTTTCATACATCCTGATCATGAGGGGGTGGTCCAGGTGGCTGCCGGTGACAAAGCTACAGTACTCCTGGCTTCCCATCCTCCTGACAAGGAGTCAAGAAAGACTGATCCTATGGGGAAGAAGGAGTACCTAGCAGCATCCCTACTGGTCAGACAGGCTAATTACATGACCTATGGAGCCCAGTATCAAAAGGTCCTTTGGTCCAAGGTACTGGCATTAGTGGATAGTAACCTGGGCATTCACTTGTTGAGACTGTTTGCTGTGCTGGTGTGGCGGAGGCATTGTTAATGCTGGATTTCAGGATAAAGGACTATACATTTCTAATATGCTTTGCCTTTTTCGTCAAGCATGAGTGAGTTCTCAGGTTACTTTGTCTGGCTTTAATATGTTTATCAAGGAGCACCATGAACTGTGAGCAACTTTGCATGTTTGGGAAACATTAGTGGATAGTGTTGTGCAAAAGTGGCAAATTTCACCCGGTGAAATATTTCACAGAAATTGTGCATTTCGTGAAATATTTCACCAGGCAAAATACGAAATTTAATCCCCTGATGCGAGCAAGATTTTGCCTCAAGCCAGTGAAATTCCCGAGTTGGTGAAATTTCGGTTGAAGGTGAAATTTCACCACCCGTGGGCAAAATTTCAGAATTCAACTGATTTCAGACTCCAGAACCTGGTGGCTTGCGGAACCCCCCCGCTCCCTCTCACCTACCCATAGAATATCCTTGATGTCTAGTGACCCCCTCTCCCACTGATCACTGGCTGATGGCTGAATTAACCCCCCCAGTTATTTTCCAGTCCCTGGTCCAGCCATGACCACAATCTGTTAAAAACAAATACTAAAAAATATCCTGTCCCTCTCCCTGGTGTCTAGTCATCCCCCCACCACTACCGGTCACACACCAGCCCAAATAAATTAGAATTCCACCCCCCCGCCAATCACTGGCTGGCAGCCGAATTAAAGACCCCATGTAGTTATATTCCAATCCACACCCAGTCCAGCCATGACCCCACTTATTTAAAAAAAATACCCCCAAAAATCCCATCCTTCTCCCTGGTGTTTAGTGGACCACCTTCGCCCTACCCGTCACACCATTGTCAGACTGACAGTGCCAACCCCTGCTTCCCTCCCAGTAACCTGATTGGGCCCATGACATTGCTCCACTCACCTCCATAGCTAGTGCTCCTGATTGAAAGGCTTCAATGAATGAGTCTGTGCTTGTGGGGCAGTACTCATTCATTGAAGTGTTCGGCCGGCCACCAACCGTGGAGGTGAGGTAGGGCTGTAGCCGTGGCCCAACTGTTACTAGGGGAGAGAAACATTTTGTGAAGTGAAATTGCTGATTTTGCCTCAATTTTGCTGGTGAAATTACATTTTACAACATCTCTATTAGTGGACAAGATGTCTGGAGAAGTGGGGATAGATCTAACTGAGACAGCAAGGACGGCCATAGATGTTACTAAATACCAGTTTCACATGGCCATCAATGCCAATGACACAGCAGCTAGACTTATGGCACTGGCTGTGTCTATGAGGAGGTTTGCATGGCTAAGAACCATAAACCTAACACTGGATACCCAGACAAAAGCCATGGATTTCCCCTGTGAAAACAATTCACTTTCTGGGGATAAGACTGAGGCTTACATGAAAAAAGTGTAAGAATATAATGCCACTTTCAGAAGCAACCTTGCAAGAGACAGGCCTTCCACAGCCTACAGAGCCCATGCTAGGAGAGGCGGGGGAAGGGGGGCATACTTCAGACCCTTCTGTCAGGCTCAGGCACTGTCAGACTTTTTATTTATTTATTTTTGTATTTATTTGATTACTGGGTGGGTGCTCTGATCCCAGGGACCATTTAGATGGCACATCTGATACACAGTTTAGTTACAATCACAGTAGAGAGAAAACAAGCATTTGTTAATGCCGAATGTTGTCTCGCTGGCATTGGCATTGGTAGTGCAGGAGTTAGAGATGCATAATAGGAATGGCAGTGAAGTACTGAAGTGGAGGGATGTGCCTTTGGATCATCAGCTATAACGCTCATGCCATTTTACCTCACCCTACCCTGTAGACACTGACAAGTGTCGTGGTGTGCTTTGGGATCTTTGGGTGCTATACTTACCCCATTCCATAAGAAAACACACTGAGGTGAGTGCAGTATAGGAGAATGGGGTGAACTTTGTGGCTGAACACTGCAAGGCACACCACAATGCCTGTCACTGGCTGCAGGGTAGGGGTTGGGGTAGGGGTGGAATGGCATGAGCATTACGGCCGATTATCCCAAGTCACACCCCTGACACCTGTCAGTCTCTACAGGGTGGGGTGCTACAGTTATAAACCCTAACACCATAGGCATGTGTTGGTATTTTCTCTCCAAATTTTCAACATGGGCTTTTTGTGACCCCACCTCATGAAGAGCGGCACAGTCATTTTGTTAGCTGAAAGGTGGTTTTGCATAGCGGCTGTGCCATTTGGCAACACAGGTTCGAAAACACATTTTGGGCAGGATGTGCAAAATGACAACTGCATTGTTCATGAGGAGGATGAGTAAAAAAATGGCAACGTTGAAAATCTGGAGTGAAAATATGAAAAATTGGTGAAGTCATGAGCATGCATAGAAACAGCGCAACACACATCTGTAACCCAATTATTTTTGGGAGTTTTTTAGCCACATTTTTAACATAGGTATTTTGGGACCTCCCCTCGTGAACAGTGGCACTGTGATTTTGTTAATCTGTCACAAAAGTTGTTTTCCCACAGCGACCACGCCATTGTGTACCACAGCTGCAGAAACACATTTTTGGCAGGCTGTGAAAAATGACAGCTGTACTGTTGATAAGGAGGTGTGAAAAATGCCAGTGTTGAAAATCTGGCATGAAAAATTGCAAATTTGCAAAGTTACAAGGGTGCTTGAAAACTGCGCAACACATGCTTGCAACACAGTCATTTTACGGACTTTCGGGACCAGATTTTCAACATAGGCATTTTAGGACCTCTGCTCATGAACAGTGTCACAGTCATTTTCTCAGACTGTCCCAAAAACTGATTTCACACAGCGACTGCGCTATTCTGCTCTGGATGTGTGAAAACACATTTCGGCCAGGATATGTAAAATGACAGCTGTACTGTTTATCAGGAGGTGTGGAAAAATGCCAATTTTGAAAATCTGGGGTGAAAATATTACAAATTCACAAAGTTAAGAGTGTACGTGGACACAAGACAACCCTCGATCATAAAACAATCATTTTTAGGATTTTTTTTCTCCAAATTTGCAACATAGACTTTTTGAGAGCCCCCCTCATGAACAGTGGCACTGTCATTTTGTTACCCAGTCCCAAAAGACAATTCCATGCAGTGACCGCAAAATCACCTTTTGGGACTGAATAACACCATGACAGTGACTGAATTCATGAGGAGGGGTCCCAATAACCCCATGTTGAAAATTTGGTGCAAAAATTCCATAAAATGCCTGAGATATGCACCAAAGTTGAAAAAACCCTATTTATGCCATTATACAGCTCATCAGCATTTCTTCAGTTCATGGTCGGCTTTGAAGAGTACAGATGTGTTCCCAGTCCACCGAAGATCGTTGCTCAGACTCTGGAGGTAGTATGGGAGGGAGTGTGGGAGGCAGGGTGCACAGAGGGTGGGAGTGGGTTGTGGGGAGGGCAGGAGACCGCAGGGACCATTTTCTTCTTTCACAGGGTTAAAAATAAAAAAAAAAACACTGCGGGGCGGTTTTTATTTTCAGGGGGTTTGGCACACTGGAGTGGGCTCTCAGCATGCCACCTAAGTGTTTTAGGGGGGATGCTGTAGCTGATGGGGGATTGGGCACCGCCGTGGGCACACAATGAAAGTGGGGGGCAAGAGCCAAGGGGGATTGAGCACCCCCCATGGCACATAACAAATGGGGGGGGGTTGCATTATGCTGACAGGGAGTAGGCTCCTCTTTGGCACATTGGGGCAGGGCTTGCCGACAGGGGGATTGGGCACCCCCGAAGTTGGCATTATGGCAGGCAGTGTGCTGCCATGTTAAATTTTTTTTCTAAGCAGGGAAAGCATGTCAGGAGGTCCGCTGCATATGACGAGCTTTGCTGGCATTGCAGTGGACCTTTTCTTAGATGTGCTCACCACATTATGTATGCATGGTGTGGCACCGGCATGTAGGCTCATTGGGTAATGAGGGACACACCTACTTATGCATGCCCTGCATTTGCCCAACAGTGATCGTACCTCCAAATCTGCTACTACCACAATATGTTGGCTCCGCATGCATGAGCCAACATAAAAATCACAAGTTTACAATACAGATAAAATGTGGGACAGAGAGAGAGACTACATTAACTATTTGGCAGACATACATAAGACAAGCAATCACTGATTTCATGGACATTAGCTGTTCTCGTATCCAGCATCAAGCATTAAGTACATTTATGTAACCTAACTAGCCGTCTGTTTGGATGTGGCATCAAGCAGACATTTACCATTACTTGATGTAGCATTTACATAAGGATCTACCTAACATAACTTCCTGGAGCTTCAGTTTGAATGTATGAGGTAATAGTGGTGCTTGCAGTTCGTTAGGGAGGGAGTTTCATAGTTTGGGTGCTGCATAGGAGAAGACCCTCCTTCCCATCTCAGTATTATGTCTGGGACATTCCAGTAGCCCGCAGGTAGAGGACCTCAGTTTGCATCTGTTTCTTTTCTTTTTTTTTTTTTTTTTTATACCAGAGACACACTAAGCTGTATGCTTGTTTACAGGTGTGACCTGGGAGCACAAGGAAGTTAAGTGACTTGCTCAGGGTCACACAGTATCCAAGTGGGGGCTGTGGGATTCAAACCCAGGTCTCCAGGTTTGCAGCTCAGAGCCTTAAACCACTGCACTATACTGCCTCTTTTTAGTTTCAGCTACCAGCAGCCCAGAGGGTACTTTAGAGGTAGGGACAGAAGAGCTATGAGGAGGGCTGGAAAAGCAGCCCAGACCATGGTCTAACCAAAACAAACTCCCTGATGTGCCTCCATAGGTCACCTCCCCCCTGCCAGTAGGTGGCAGGCTGACTGACTTCCTCCAAGAGTGGCTTTCCATCACCACAGACAAGTGGATCTTGGAGTTAGTGAGCCAGGGTCTGTCATTAAGTTTCAAAAACCTCCTCAAATTGAGAAACAGATAATTTGCCCCAGCAATACCAGTAGAAAGGAGCTTGCTGGAAGCACATGTAAGAAATCTACTGCTCATAAAAGCAGTGGAGTCTGTTTCTCTATCCCAGCAGGGCAAAGGCTTCTGTTCAAGATACTTCCTGATAGAAAAAAAAGGTGACTGGCGACCCATTTTAGATCTCAGGCTTCTGAACAAGCACATAACAAAACCAAAATTCAAGATGGTCACTTTGGCAATGATGATTCCTACCCTTCAGCAAGTAGGCTAGCTAGGATCCTTAGACCTCGAGGATGTTTATTTCCATATACCATTCCATTCGGGTCACAGAAAGAGGTTCAGATTGCCCTCAGAACATTACCAGTTTGCAGTCATGCCCGGGGCTTTGGCCTGACTTCAGCCCCAAAGGCCTTCACAAAATGCTTAGCTGTAGTAGTGACACACCTGGGGAGACTGAGGATCATGGTCTTTCCCTACCTGGATGACTGGTGGTTGTAGGACCATCTCCTCAACAGACCAGATACTCTCTGGCTCTAGTACAGAGCAGCCTGGAGTCACTGGGGTTCCTAATAAAAGCACAGAAGTCTCAGCCAGAACCAGTCTAAGTCCTGGACTTTATTGTGGCAGAAGTGAACACCCTGCAATGCAGGGCCTTCCTCCCTCAGGACAGGGTAGACACTGTTTTGGAGCTGTTGGGGTCCTTTCAGTTAAACAGGCTCAGGCCAGTAAGGCATTTCCTGCAAATACTGGGCCACATGGTAGCAGCCACATCAGTGGTCCCAGGATCCAGATTCCAGATGAGGGATATTCAGTTACACTTGAGGCCTCACTGGTCCCAGAGGCGAGACTCCCTGTCCAAGCTGATGCCTGTCACAAAGACTCTAATATAAGCCCTGCAGTGGTGGCAGAACAGGGTCAACTTCAGAGAAGGCATGCCCTTTCAAGCAGAACACCCATAAGTGGTACTGACTACAGATGACTCCCTCCTATGGTGGGAGCACACATGCTAGACCGTACAGCAAGTGAGACGTGGTCCCGTCAGGAATCAATTCAACACATCAACCTGTTGGAGATCAGAGCAGTGTACGTGACACTACAGTCATTTTCCCCTCAGCTTAAAGTCACGGTGGTACAAGTCAGAACAGACAACCCTTCCACCATATACTACATAAACAAGGAGGGAGGTACCAGGTCGACACCACTGTGTACAGGGGTCATGAAAGTCTAGGACACTGGCTTACTCCCTTCAGGTGTCCCTTTCCGCCATCCACCTTCTAGGGAAAGACAATGTTCTGGCAGACTCCCTCAGCAGAATCTGTCAGAACCACTAAAACTGGACAATATCAGTGTTCAGAAAGTGGGTCACTCCAGATATAGACCTGTTTGCCTCCACAGACAACCACCAGCTCCCACTGTTCTGTTGCAGGCCCCTAGCCCTAGGTACAGTGCCACTGGATGCCCTTGAGTTAGACTGGACAGGCAAATTCCTTTATGCCTTCTCTCCTTTTCCACTTCTGCTCCGAGTTCTGGTGAAGCTCAGGTCCCAGCCAGCAACAAAGATACAACTGGCACCAGACTGGGCAAGAAAGCCATGATATTCCCTCCTGTTGTCCTGTCAGAGGCACAACCAATTTTCCTCCCCCAGAGGCACAATCCGCTCACATCAACACAAGGCAGGATGCTGTATCCCAGCCTCAGATCCCTTCGCCTGAAGGCTTGGCTCTTGAGGACTTAGAGTTTGCCAGCCTGCACCTCTCTGAGGAGGGGATGGCTATCCTCCGGGGTTCACAAAAGCCCTAAACTATGAAATTTTATGCTTCCAAGTGGAAACGATTCTCAATTTGGTGTGGTAACACTGGGATTGATCCTACTGCAGCTGGGTTACCTGTCCTCCTGAATTACCTGACCCACTTCCACTCCCTAGGCCTCAGGCCTACTACCCTAAAAGTGCATTTGGCTGCTGTTTCAGCATATATCTCTGCAGGAAGGAATAAATCTATGTCATCCAACCCAGTATTCAGGAAGGTCTTTGATGAACTACTTCACATCCACCCCTCATTGAGGGAACCAGTTCCTTCATGGAACTAAAACATTTGTATTGCCAGGCTCATGGAGCCTCCATTTGAGCCTACGGCAACTGCAGACCTAAAGTATGTGACCTGGAAGATGGTCTTTCTAGTCGCCTTTACCTCAGCAAGGTGAGTGTGTGAGTTACAGGCCCTGTGTACAGATACAAACCACTTCTGCTTCCACAGGGAAAAGGTGATGCTCAGAACCAATAGGAAATTTCTTCCTAAAGTGGTGTCAGACTTTCACTTGAACCAGTCCAGTACACCGCCTGTCTTCTTTACAGACAAATCAAGCCCAGATGCAAAAAAATTGCGCAGCCTGGACATAAAAAGGGCACTTAGCCATTACCTGGACAGGACTAAGGGCTAAAGGCCAGAGCATACCTAGCTGTTCCTCACCTATGCTGAGGTGGGTAGGGGTAGACCAGCTTCAAAGAGAACTGTTGCACACTGGATAGCGGCCTTCATACAGTTCTGTTACAGTAAGGTTGGGAAATAACCTCCTGTGGTCCTCAAGGCACACTCTACCAGGGGCACGGCTACTTGACCTGCTGCAGCAAGGGATATCCACCTACTGGCTATTTATAGGGCAGCTACCTGGAAGATCATTCATACATTCACTAAGCACTATAGCATAATCAGTGTCAGTGGCTCAGTAGGTAGCACACTCGCCTCTGAGGCCGGGAGATCAGAGGGCTGTGGGTTCAGTTCCCACATCTGGCACTTGGGTTAATATCTCAGTACTGACACTGTAGAGCAGCATGAGAGGGGTGCTGCACTTCTGAGGTGCCATCTTTTGGATGAGACGTTAAACCGAGGTCCCAATTGCCTGGATTGGTGGTAGTTCAGGTGGATGTTAAAGATCCCATGGCACTTATCAAAAAGAGTAGGGGAATTTCCCTGGTGTCCTGGCCAAATTTCCCTCATTCACTAAAAATACCACCAACAGCTTAATCTGGTTCAAGGTCAGTTGGCATTCATCTGTATCCCCCTCTCCCCCGGGTTGTGCCTGAAAATAGGCAGGATTTGTCTAATGCACTTACCCGGTCAACAAAAACTAAATAAATAAATACCCTGGACCTTCAGTCCAGGAGTGATGCCTGGTTTGGCACAGCAGTCCTGCAGAATCTGTTTCCTAAATAGGTTCTGTACCCTGTCTCTAAAGGTACTGCTTGGTAGTCTGCATTAGTTAAGCATATTGAAGGTTTCCTGGGATTAGAAGAAAAAATTACTCACCGTAGTAAACTTGTTTCTTCCAAGGTACCCTTCAATATGCTTCGAACCTCCCACCCTGCATCCCATTCCAGAACCAGAAAACAGGGATTCCCCTATTCTGCATCCCTTCTGGTCACTCTATTTGGTGTTTGAACTACTGTTACAGTTAAAGAATCTCACACACCACTTTGTTCTGACCCCTTTCATGCCTCTTCTTATAAGGGCCACAAATTTGAGGGTTTGTATTGTTACCTGAGTGTTTATAGGCTAATAAATAGTATACCCTGTAGCTAGTTAAGGTGCTTTCACCCTGTCAGGCTCCTTAATAGATCTGCGTATCTTAGAGCGTAGCAGTTACTAGGGGGAGCAGTTTGAAACTGGCATGAGCCAATGAGTGTTCCATCATTAGCACACATTCCATTTCTCGCTGGGGCAATTCAACTCAGGAGGCTAATTGCATTAGTTAAGCATATTGAAGGATACCTTGCAAGAAACAAGATTATTATGGTAAGTAATTTATTCTTCTTGCACTTTGGCCATGGTACAGAGTATCGAGATTGGGCAGCAAATCCTTGGTTCCTGCTTTGTGGACAGGGACAACACGGGCAGTTTTCCATAACTAGCTAGCTAGGGGCTAGCTGCACAATTGAGCAGACTTGATAGACCATGATGCCTGTTTCTGCTGGCGTTTCATATTTTCATATGTCTGTATAACTGGAGAACTTCACCACTGAGTAGGGACATGTTGTACAGTCTGGTCAGGGGAGTAACAAGTACTGGTGCTGTGATCTGAAGGAGCTTGTGATCCAATCTATCACATCCCACCAACTTGCCTGGTTTTATCTAGGGCTGGGCAGACTGTTCCATGGGAAATCCAGACCCCCAGGTTGAACTCACAACCCAAACCATAGACCCGAATAAATACGGACTTTGCCATAGAAGTCCAGTTCCAGGTCCGTGTAGATGCCATTTCCATGATTTTGTTGTTCATTGTCATGGGGATGCCGTCAGCACATACAGGTAGCTGGCAGCATCAATCAGGCAACAGAATGTCACGTGATGCACTGATGGTATATAACCATGCTGAGTGCACAATAAGGCCCCAGATGAGCAAGGAGGACCAGAGGAGCAGCAGCAAGAACTGCGCTCAGCAGAGCCAGGCAGCCAGCAGAAAGAGTCAACAAACAAAAGTTCTAAAACACCCAAAAATGGCAGAAATATATGAGCAAGAGGGGAGGGAAGAGAAGAAATTAAGGAGAGTGAGAGAAAGGAGGAGGAGAGAAAACAATCAGGGTGGGTGAAGGCAGGTCAGGGAGTCGGGACTCGTAAGATAGTGGTGGCCAGGATGTCTGCCAGGGCGGTTGCAAACTAAGGCAGTGTGGCAGTACTGTGTGACTGTATGTATGAGCAAGGGCAGGCTGGCAAAATCTTTGACTTGTGCCATTCCAGATCCAGAGGAGAGAGGGAGAGACTACTGGAGGCCCAAGAGAGATTTAACAGTTACAGAAAATCCAAATGAAAGTTTTATTCTTTTCTAGTCTCAGACAGTGTTGCTGTGTGTGTATAACAAAGGGCAGCCTGGCAAAATCTTTGACTTGTGCCATCCAGATCCAGAGGCAAGAGGTACAGACTACTGGGTGTCCAAGAGAAATTTTACAGTTACATAAAATCCCTTTTTTTTTCCTGGCTTCAGCATGGCTGTGTGTACAGGGCAAGGGCAGCACGAGGGCAGCATGGTATCAAAATAAATCTTTGACATGTGCCATCCAATCATGAATCACAGTCACTTGTTAACATTCATTCATGATCTCATCCAGAGGGGGGAGAGAGAGAGAGAGAGAGAGACTGCAGGGGGGTTGACGATAAATGTAACAGCCACAGTAATCCCAAATATTTTTTTCCTGGCATCAGTGTGACTGTGTGTTCAGGGCAAGGGCAGCAGGGTGGGAAAATAAATCTTTGACTTGTGACATCCAGAGGGGAGAGAGAGAGAGATACTGCAGAGGGGCCCATGATAAATATAACAGTCCTAGAAATCCCAAATAAAATTTATGTTCCTGGCTTCAGTGTGTCTGTGTGCATAGGACAAGGGCAGCAGGGTGGCAAAATAAATCTATGACTTGTGACATCCAGAGAGAGAGAGTGAGAGAGAGAGAGAGACTGCAGGGGAGCCCATGATAAATGTAACAGTCCCAGAAATCTTAAATAAAAACTATTTTCCTGGCTTCACTGTGGCTGTGTGTAGAGGGCAAGGACAGCAGGGTGGCAAAATAAATCTATGACTTGTGACACCCAGAGGGGAGAGACAGAGAGACTGCAGGGGAGGGGGGCCCATGATAAATTTAATAGTCTCAGAAATCCCAAATAAATTTTGTTTCCTGGCTTCAGTGTGGCTGTGTATACAGCACAAGGGCAGCAAGGTGGCAAAATAAAACTTTGACTTGTGTCATCCAATCATGAATCATGATCACTTGTTAATGTTCATTCACAATTTCATGTATTAAAAAAATACTGTTCAAACAAACAACATACAAGTTGATTCACCTGTGCTGCTGGCTGTGGCTGGCCCAGGGTATAATCTGACTTAGTGACTTGTTACAGTACAACACAAGTAAAGTACAAGTACTGTACACACAAGTGTTATCATCATCATCATCACTCATTCCCCATTATTCCTCCTTATTATCATTAGTTTTATAGTATATTTTGTTACATTAAGTATAAGCATTAATCAACCCCCAGAGTGGGACTGTGCTGTGTTTGGCTATGCACCAGATGTGTCTGCATCTCCAGTTCAAATTCTGAGACACACTTAGCAGTTGCTGAATTTGGACACTTAATAGTAAATAACTGTATTGTAGGAGTCAGTCCAGTAATCTTGGAAGGAAGTGGTGCCGGACTGCTGTGCTGTCAGTGTGCTGCATACAATCACAAGTCACAACAGTAAATTTGTCCCTGGCCTGTGGATGGGAGTCATCAGAAGGACATCACAATAGTTAGAAGGATCTTTCATTACAGGCTAGAATACTACTGAAAAATTGATCAAAGTGTTGATCAAGCGCATTCTATGTCTCAGGTAGGCAGTGGCATCATAAAAGACAGCAATCAGCTTGAAAAGAGAAAACAAACTCAAACCCCAAAAGTGATTTTTTATGTGTAAGGTTTCATCTTACAAGTGAATGCTTGAATCCAAAAAAGGTGACTCTCTCGGATCATCATCAGTCCCAAGTAAAAAAAAAAAAGTTATGTAGTTAAAAAACTAAAGGCGTGGTGAGTACCTCCTGCACAGGCACCCAATGGTATGGAACAATTGCATACTATGCTACTGACAGTCACTCATATGATTCTTCTGAGGTTGAACCTGAAGAGGGTAATAATAAAGATGAAGAGAATGATCAGACAGCAAAGGGTTTACTGGAGTGGATGGAAATTGCAGATGAGGAAGAAACAGGCAGAAAAGTTTTGGTTGTGGAGGGGGCAATGGGAATAATCCAGAAGAGGAACAGGCCCAAGAAAAATCCAGGGGGGACCCTAAAAAGGTGACCAAGGTGTAGTGCCTTCCTGGGGGGAAAAAAAAATTATCTTTTTTTGGTCATACTTCTCCATTAGTGTTTTCAATGAGTTGGTAGCAACATGCGCTATTTGTAAATGGTCAATCAGCAAGGGTAAAAAGAAAGGTACATTGGGAACTTCAGCACTGAAAAGGCACCTAGACAGATGTCATAACATTACTGAGAAGTTCAGTTGTGAGTCTTGGAGAAAGTGACAGTGATAGCTCATTACACTCAGGGTTAACTCCCATAGATGAAAGCAGTGGCAGCCCCTACAGCACTACTGAAACACCTCCACCACCACTTCCTCCCATTCAAAGGACTCCTCCTACTGTTCCTGAAAGTGACCATGTGTTCAAAAGCCCACCCCCTTAAAGGAGACAGCTTACCATCTCAGAAACATATGAACATAAAGCCAAATATGCCTCAACTCACCCTGTTGCTGTTACAATAACCAAAAAAATTTCAGAAATGATAGCTGTTGATTTGCTACCATATAACATGGTTGAACATATAGGATTCAGGTAGCTGCTTGAGTAACTCGAACCTCGATATAGTATACCATCTCAGAAATACTTCTCGACAACAGGGATTCCAGATCTTTATGATGTTGTATGTAAAAAATTAAGACGCATCTTGTGCAATGCTGTTGGGAGGGAGGTGCATCTTACAACAGATATCTGGACAAGCTGTCAGCCTGAACCCTTCATGTCTATCATGGCACAATGGGCATGTTTTGATTAATTCATGTGGGACTGGGGACAGTGAAACATCACTGTTTGTTGTTCTAAGAACGTTTTATTTTCCATCTGAACATACCTCATACAACACCAATGAAGAGCTCCAAAAACCAATACAGCAATGGTTCACTTCACAGAGACTGTCAGTTGGCTTTATAGTTGCAGATAATGGGTTCAACATAAGGAAAGCCTTGGAGGATGGAGGCTTTGTTCACATCCGCTGCTTTGTGCATTGCTTAAATTTAATAGTTCATGGTTTTCTCAATTATGACAGGGAGATTAAGGCTCTTGTTAGCACTGCTAAAAGAATATGCACTCATTTCAGATACACACGCAAAGCTCATCACTTGCTTGAAAAAATACAGCAGGAGCACAGTTTACCTTTGCACAGACTGATCCAAGACATTTCTACTCAGTGGAATTTGACATTTTATGTCTTCCAAAGGCTGCTGGAACAAAGGTAAGCTGCCAGGCAGTACACCTTAGAACATAAAATTGGTGATGTAGACATCTATATTACTCCACCACACAAGTGGGCCATGCTGGAGTTTCTAATGTTCGTGCTCCAACCATTTGGGAAAATCACCAGGGTAGGTTAGTGCAAACGCATCAACTCTCAGTCAGGTATTACCCCAATAAAAATTTTAAAATTCAGATTGAATCTGATTAGGGAAAAGTTAGAGAAGCAAGACAGTTCCATGATCACACAGGCTGCCAGCTGTGCTACTGACACATGCAGGTTGCCCCCCCAGAATACAACAAGTTCTAACGAGATGTATGATCAAAAAAGTTGAAGATGACAAACTATGTAAAATGCTTTATTCTAAGTACTACATTAAAGCAACAATCTTGGACCCACGATACAAATCGAAGAAACTATTGAGTGATGATGATGACACTTGTTTCAAGATAAACAGGAAATAGTCGACAAGGTGCATGCTGTCATGGAACAGAATACAACAGCAATACCACATTCAGAATCTTCTTCACGACATAGCACAGTATCAGGTAGCCCATCATCTACTGTTGCAGCATTTTCTTCCTCTTCCTCCTCAGCCACTGCAGCCAAATCTTCTTCACCACCAGTCAAGCCTAGCACTGTCCCACAGTCACTTGGTTCAGCTTCATGTCTCTGGAGTCACTTAGAAGATGTAACATCTTTTTCATCTGCTTCTTGTAACACAGCCTCAGCAGAGACCATTGCTGAAATGTACTTGGCAGAGCCCAATATCAGCTGCAATGCTGATCCTTTGCAATACTGGAAATCCAAGCAAAATATGTGGCCTGCTTTAGTAAACATTGCAATGAAGTACATGAATTGCCTCTGACTAGAGACTGTTCAGAATGATTGTTTAGCTCAGCTGGTAATGTCATAGGAGACACACAATCTTGTTTGACACCAGAAAATGCTGAGTGCCTCACATTTCTCAAAGTCAACATTCCTCACTTTAATTTCAAATATGATACCTGAATAATACATACACTGAATGCTCTGAGCAGGCCCTAGCCACAAAACACTTTCAAGAGAATTTGTGCCTGTGGTGAAAATCTTTTGTGAATAGGGTCTGCTACAAGAGGTAGCAATTAACTGCAACAAGTCAGGTCAGGATGGACTAGGCCATGCCACTATTACTTGAATGATCACACGAGCAGTACAGAATTGAAAAAAAGAATAATAACATCAGTGGGTTCAGAGTCCAAATACAGCAAGCAACTGCATTTCATATCTCAAACTTACTTTCACTACACTCGGGGTGTGTACCTCAGGACTGGAGGATGGCTCATGTGGTGCCCCTCCACAAGAGTGGGCCCAAGGATGAACCAGAGAACTACAGACTGGTGAGCCTCACATCCATCATGGGTAAGCTAATGGAGACTATCCTGAAGGAGAGGCTGGTGGCCCTCCTAGAGGCCAAAGCACTACAGGACAGCAGACATCATGGCTTCATATGTGGAAGATCCTGCCAAACCAACCTGGTGGAGTTCTATGACTGGGTAACTAGGCAACTGGACAGGGGCCATGCAATGGATGTCCTGCATCTGGACTTCACTAAAGCATTCGACTCAGTACAGCATGGAAGGCTGGGAAGTAAGTTAGAAGGCACAGGGGCAGGTGCAAAGCTAATGAGATGGGTAGAGAACTGGCTTCAGGGAAGGCAACAGAGGGTGGTGATGGGTGGGGAGTGTTCACACCCAAGGGTAGTGACAAGAGGTGTTCCACAGGGCTCGGTGTTGGGACCAGTGTTGTTTGAGATATTCATTGCAGACATATCATTGGACATCAAGAGCAAGATCAGTCTGTTTGCTGATATTACCAAGGTAGGAGCAGTGGTGGATGACCTAGGGGGATTGCAGGGGTTGCAGGATGATCTGGCAAAGTTTGAAACCTGGTCAGACACCTGGCAACTGGGGTTTGATGCCAAAAAGTGCAAAGTGCTGTATTTTGGGATGAAGAACCCAAGGAGGAGTTACCAGCTGGGGGGAGTGCAGCTAGCCCAGACAGAGGAGGAGAAGGATCTGGGGGTGCTCATTACAGGGTCAATGAACAACTCGGCACAATGTAGGAAGGCAGCTGTAAAGGCCAACAAAATGCTGGGTTGCATTGCAAAGGGTATATCCTCGAGGAAAGAGGAGGTGATTCTGCCACTGTATAGGTCATTGGTTAGACCGCACCTGGAGTACTGTGTGCAGTACTGGCACCTGTATCTGAAGAGGGACATTAAGTTACTGGAGGGGGTGCAGAGCAGGGCAACAAAGATGATCAAGGGGCTGGGGGACTTATGATATGATTGGAGGCTGAGGGAATTGAACATGTACTCGCTGGAGGAGATTGAAACCTTTAAGTACTGTACATGAAAGGAATAAACAAGATAGGTACAGAGGGGCTGTTCAAAGTAAGGAAGGGAGGAACACCAGGGTCCATGATATGATACTGGAGGGAGGAAGGTACAGGAGGGAGATGAGGAGACGCTTTTTTACAGAAAGGGTAGTAGCTGGGTGGAATGCGTTACCTGCAGAAGTGGTATCCAGCAGAACAGTGGACTGCTTCAAAAGGGGATGGGACAGGACAAGGGGAGGGTCAATGCAGGGAAAGGGTGGAAGGGAGGGGCAGCTGCAGAATGAAGGGTGCTAGCTGCACATTCACACAGACTTGATAGACCTCTAGGCCTTTATCTGCTGGCAAATTTTGTATGTTCGTACTTGGTGGTACCTGGTACCACTATCTGATCTGGAAGATAGGGTACTGCTGTTTTCTACTACTACTACTACTATCACTTTTTGTCCTCAAGAGTCACATATACTGCTTATCACTTTTTGTCCTCAAGAGTCACATATACTGCTTATCACTTTTGTCCTCACTCCAGTCCTTGCTGCTACTACTTGTCACTTTTTTGCCCTCAACAACTGATCCTGACTGTACAGTACTGTTTTAATTTTCATACAGTGCATGGCCTAGCAGATGCATGAGACCCAGAAACTGTATACTTTTGTATATTTTCTCATGCCCACATATTTGGCTGTGAAAACTTCACAGAAACAAATGCTACTAAATTGAAAATTTATATAATTTCTTTATTGTTTGTGTGTGCTGGTATGCTAGCCTGGTTACATCTCACTTGCAGTAACTGAGCTGAGATTATTATATTACTATATTTTATTTTTGATACTTAAATTACTTTTCAGTGGCTGGCAGCAATTTATTTATTTTATTTATTTCATTTTTGTTGACCGGGTAAGTGCACTAGACAAATCCTGCCTATTTTCAGGCACGACCCGGAGGAGGGGGATACAGATGAATGCCAGCTGACCTTGAACCAGATTAAGCTGTTGGTGGTGTTTTTTTTTTAGTGAATGAGGGAAATTTAGCCAGGACACCGGGGAAATTCCCCTACTCTTTTCGATAAGTGCCATGGGATCTTTAATATCCACCTGAACTACCACCAATCAAGGCAGATGGAACCTCAGTTTAATATGTCATCCAAAGACAGCACCTCAGAAATGCAGCACCCTCTCATGCTGCACTACAGTTTCAGTACTGGGATAT
Organism: Neoceratodus forsteri; assembly: GCA_016271365.2. Lineage (NCBI taxonomy): Eukaryota > Metazoa > Chordata > Ceratodontiformes > Ceratodontidae > Neoceratodus > Neoceratodus forsteri. The sequence goes on from CM057455.1 coordinate 1,424,071,972, forward strand.
TAATAATAACTAGTGCCAGATGTGGGAACTGAACCCACAGCCCTCTGATCTCCTGACTTCAGAGGTAATTGTGCTACTTACTGAGCCACTGACACTGACAATTGTCAGTTGTGGAACTAGGAAGGATGTAATTGTGTTGCATGTCTGTCATCAGGTTTTCAGATGGCAGTGGCAACCTTTTTTATGACTGCACTGCACTCGACTGATGTGATGTGTGACTGGCTGCCTGCTTGGGTGGTGGTGATCACTATAGGCTTGGACAGTGGCTCACAACTATCACATCGGTGCCCCTTCCCAAGTGTGAACCCTACCGTGTTTGCATTGTAACATTGCGTAGTGTTGCAATCACGATCCACCATTTCCTTGGTTTGAGCATGTTGGATGGGTTTCCTTTGCCCGTGTGAACACTTGCATTGGTGTGCTTTTCTTTTCACCTGTTTACGATGCTGTGACCTGAAGAACGTCCACACCACCTGAAAGAAAGGAAAACACCAAAGCCGATGCTGTGTGATTGCTGCTCTTAGCGATTTTAGAATAATTTTTCTGAATGATTGCAAGAGAGCTGCTGTGGCATCGGGCAGTGTGAACGTGCTTTTGTCTTTCAATCAATCAATTAATCAAAGTCTTTATTTAACCAGGCGATCACCATTGAGCAAGCTCATTTTCGAGGTGGACCTGGGTCTGTTAACAAGGAACAAGGAACAATATACATGGGATGCAACACACAAGAAAATGGTAATAATACAAATGAAGTGAGATACAATAATACAGTATATACAAAGTATCAGCAGGTAGCATTGACAGTAGTATATGTTTGGAACAGAAGATACAGCTAGTTTTGGGTAGGATACAATTTTTCATAAAAGTAAAGAAATATACTTTATCAGGTGCACTGTACACAAATAAAACCTAATATAAAAAGATATATAGTGATATGGTATGGAGAATTTAGAGCTGGAACCAGGGTCAAAGGAAAGTGGAAGGGACAGATATGAGGGTAGAAAAAGGGGAGAGGGAAGAGTCGATTACAGATGTGATCTTTTGTTTTTCTTCTTTAAGGATTCAGCGTGTAGATCAGATTCAGTAGAAGTAGTTGTAGTACTAGAAAACATTATCACCTCTTGGACCAGGTAGTGTACCTTATGCCTCTATACACCAGAGCATGCAAAGCAGTTGCATCATTCACATGGGTAGGGTGGGTGGGCTCTCTTAGTGCTGCTTATTTGATAATTCATATCCATTTCTTTGGCCTATTCAGCTCTGACTGGAACATCCAACAAAATAATACCCACACAGCACCATTAATAAAAAAAAATCTTCTGTCTCTCCCAGCATACTCATGTCACGGACCGAGCAGGATATGCCACCCCACCATTATAGGTCAGCCATGAAGAGGCTAGTAGTGAGTGATTGCTGCTTTATGTAGCAGTTTTACATAAATTTTTATACAAATAATCCATTAAATTATTTCCTTTGGCCCTCTGTGTCAAATGTAACCAACTTTGGCCACTTTTCTGTTATTTTGTTTTTCATTTTTATGTTGGCGTGCTTGCGCAGCCAACATCTTGTGGTAGTGCAGATTTGGAGGCGCGGTCACTGTTGGGCGAATGCAGGGCACGCACCAGTAGGTGCGTACATCATTCCCCAATCAGCCTGCATGCCAGCGCCACACCATGCATACTAATTGTGGTGAGCACATGTAAGGAAAGGTCCGCTGCAGTGCAAGCAAAGCTCATCACACGCAGCTACACACATGGAGGCACAGTGGCTGCTAAACTGCTGACTTGGGGGGTGCCCAATCCCCTGGTCGGCTTACCCTGCCCCTCAAGTATGTGCCGATGGAGGAGCCCACTCCCTGTCAGCAGAGTGTGTCCCCCCCTCCTTTTTTGATTGCTGAGGGGGTGCCAATCCCCCTCGGGTCATCGCCCCCACTTTCTTGTTTGCCAACGGGGCGCCCAATCCCGTCGGCATCTGACCCCCCCTTCCCCACTTTAATGTGCCAGGGGAGCCCACTCCCGTCGGCATGATGTCCCCCTCTTCTTCTGTGGCGAGGGTGCCCAATCCCTCATTAGCCTACTGTACCCCCAAAAAAGAAACCACCTGTAAAAAGAAAACTGTCTGCAATGTTTTTGTTTTCATTACCTGTAAACCGAAAACAGTCCCTTGTAGTCTACCTACCCACCACCCGCATCCACGCACTGCTCACCCTGCCTCCCCACACACACCCCTCACCCCATACTTACCTCTGGAGCTTAGCGCGATGATCTTCGGTGGACCGGGAACACGTCTTCACTCTTCAAAGCCGACCGGAAACTGAGGAAATGCCGGTAAGCTGTATAATGAAAAAAATAGTTTTTTTTCAACTTTGATGCATATCTTGGTCATTTTTGGGGATTTTGCACCAAATTTTCAACATGGGGTTTTGGGACCCCTCCTCATGAATTCTGTCACTGTTATGATGTTAATCGGTCCCAAAGGTGATTTTGCAGTCACTGCATGTAATCACCTTCGGGACTGATTAATGCAGAGACAGTGGCAGTGTTCATGGTGTGCTCTCAAAAGCCTATGTTACCTGGGGTGATCGGCAAATCCCAAAATAACTGTTTCTGACTTGCACGTTGTGTTGTTGCATGCATGCTCATAACTTAGCAAATTTGCATTATTTTCATGCAAGATTTTCAACATTGTCATGTTTTCACACCTCCTTGTGAACAGTACAGCTGTCATTTTTCACATCCTGCCCGAAATGTGTTTCCGCACTTATGGCGCACAATACCATGGTCGCTGTGGGAAATCAGTATTCAGGGCAGATTACAAAAATGGCAGTGGCACTGTTCATGAGCAGAGGTCCTAAAATGCCTATGTTGAAAATTTGGTGATGATACTCCATAAAATGACTGTGTTATGAGTGTGCATTGCGTAGCTTGCACGCACGCTCATAACATTGTGCATTTGCAATATTTTCACTCTGGATTTTCACCACTGGAATTTTTCCACACCTCTTGATGAACAGTAGAGCTGTCATTTTACATATCCTGCCTAAAATGTGTTTTCACACGTCTGGCACAGAATAGCGCGGTCACTGTGCAAAATCACTTTTTGGGACAGTTTGAGGAAATGACAGTGACACTGTACATGAGCAGAGGTGCTAAAATGCCTATGTTGAAAATTTGGTGCAGAAACTCCATAAAATGACTGTGTTACAAGTGTGCGTTGCGCATTTCCCACACACCCTTGTAACTTCGCAAATTTGCAATATTTACATGCCACATTTTCACCACTGCCATTTTTAACACCTCCTATGAACAGTACAGCTGTCATTTTTCACATCCTGCCAAATGTTTTCATTACTGCACTACCAAAGCCAATGCCAGCGCGACAATATCTCGCATTGACAAATGCTTGTTTCAAATATTTGTCAATAAATCAGAACTAATCGAACTTCACCGTGTTCTGGTTCTTATTTAATAAGGGTTTGAACTTCACGAGTTCTCTCAGCCCTAGTTTATCTTGAGCAAGTGTTGCAGGACTTCCTTCTTGGTTCTGAGCTTGATGTGGAATATAGGTTGGTTGGTGGTGGGGAGGCAAGTGGGGGCAGCTAGGCTGACAGACTCTGAAGTGGTCAAGATCAGAGAAATACTTGTTAAACCCTTCTGCAATGAGTTGGGATCCTCACTCAGTGCTCTGTCCAATCTTATTTCCTGACAGAGGCAGTCTGTCTCCTTTTAGGAGTCAGTCAATTTAAGCCCAGAAGTGCTTAGGGTTTTGTAGGTTTCCTGTCTGCAGTGTTCGTAAGCAGCTTGTCTTCGATGTTTTTATCCTGTCCGCAGTGTTCATAAGTAGCTTGTCTTCGATGTTTTTATTGCAGACTTGCATTGGTTCCATATTCTCCCATATTATTGCCAGTCTTGAGCTGTACTCATAGCTTTTTACATGCTCCAGTCCCTGTCACACTCTTTCATCAGAATACGAAGGGTTGGGGAGAGCCACTTAGAGCATAAGCCTTTGTACCTCCTTTGTATGGATGGGGCTTGCCAGTTCATTACTGATGTAAGGTTGTTAGTTATGAAGTCCTGGGCTGTGTTCACATATGCTATGGTGTCCATATCTTTCCAGGTAACTTTAGAGACATCACCAAGAAAGGCTTCACTGTCAAGTTTGGAATAGTCTCAGATAGTGATGATTTTTAGGGGAGGTTTGGGTAAATGATTTCTCCAGATACAATTGATGGGGGAGTGATCACTCAATGAGTCAGAGAAGATCCTCGTAGGTTCTTTAGTCTCTCCATGTAGAGCTTATTATGCATACATTGCACCATTTTAATTGCCTGTCTGGATAGCTTCCATTCCGTCTGTGTCCTTCCAGAGGTGCTGTTTCCAGAACTGGACGTAGTTTTCTAGGTGGGTCTCACCAGCAGTCTATATGAAGGCAATACCACTTCCCTTCTTCTGCTGGTGCAGCCTTCCTATGCACCCCAGCATTCCACTGGCCCTCCCTACTGCCATCTCACTGCTGGCCACCATTAGGTCATCAGATATTCATACCCCAGCTCTCTTTCCTGTTTAGTGGTTGTCACTATCTCTTCTCTCATTTTGTACTCTGCCTCTGGGTTTCTGTGTCCTACACTAAGTGCATGATTTTGCACTTTTTCACATTGAAACCCAGCTGCCACATCCTTGACCAGTCCTCAAACTTTCTCAGATCTCGTGCATTCTTTTCTAACCCCTGTAGTGTCCACCTTCATTGCATATTTTGGATCATCCACAAAGAGGCAGACCTTCCCTTCCAGCTCATCTGCAATGTCAATTATAAAGACATTAAAGAGGCAAGCTCAGTCCTAGTGCTGAGCACTGAGGCACCACACTGGTCACCTTCTCTTCTCTGTAGTGAACTCTATTTATTGCCACTCTATGTTGCCTATCTTTTAACCAATTCCACACCCTGTTTACCACCTTTTAATCCACCCCAAAACTGCCCAGCTTCCTTATAAGTCTCCTATGTGGAACGATGTCAAGAGCCTCACTGAAATCTGTGTAGGCCACATCCACCCCTCCATACTGATCTATTTCCCTGGTCTCCCTGAGAAAGAAATCCACCAGATTTGTTTAACATGATACCCTTCCATGAATCCACTTTGCATCAGGTCTTGTAAACTGTTTGATTCAAAGGTACTCCACAATCTTTTCCTTCAGTAGTGTTTCCATTAACTTCCCCATCACAGAAATCAGGTTAACTCACTTGCAGTTGCTAGCCTCCTTCCTGCTGCCACTTTTGTGAAGTGGGACTACATCTGCCCTCCTCCAGTCCTCTGGAACCACTCCGGTTTCCAGTGAGCAGTTAAATAGGACTAGCAGAGGTGCAGTTAGTACCTCCCTGAGCTCCCTCAATACCCGTGGATGCACTCTATCTGCTCCCATCACTTTGTAAACATTCAGATTTGTGAGTCCCTTCAGGACTCTCTCCTCTGAAAATGTACCAGTGTCTCCTTCCTACCCTGCTTCCACCCTCCCATGCTCCTGTTGATTTTGTATGGTCTGTCCCTTCTCTTTAGTTTCTGAACACTGAACAAAAGTATTTTTCAGGATATTTGCCTTTACTGGTCCTGTCTGCACAAGTCCACCTTCCCTTCTCAACATTACAATCCATTCCCTGATCTTCTTCTTTACTTACATACCTAAAGAATGTCTTGTCCTCTTTCGTTTACCCTGGGCTATGTTATCCTCAGTTTGTGCCTACAAGCTCCTTACTGCTTTCCCTGCTTCCTCTGTTTTCCTGATGCACCAGAATTTGAATTTAAAATTGTACACACAAAAGATAACCATAAGGCATTATACACTTACCTAAACAGTAAAAAAAGTAACAACAACATGATAGGTCCTTTGGTATGCAATAACTCGACTATAACATCTGACATTGAAACAGCTTCTGAGCTGAACAAATATTTCTCATCTGTTTTCATGCCTGAACTTATTAAAACTACTTTCACTACAGTGGATTTTAAACTTGAAACATATGAAATGCTGTTTCAAGATATCAAGTGGGTCTTTGAAACTCTCAAACATCATACTAGCTCTGGCCCAGATAACATTAGCTCCAGATTTCTTATAGAAACCAAGGATACAATATTTCTCCCCCTGACTATTATATTCAAAAAATCATTGCACGAATCCTCAGTCCCAAATGACTGGTGACTGCTACTGTTACACCCATCTTTAAACAAGGCCCTCACTTAAAATTGAAATTACAGACCCATCAGTTTAACATCCCTACCATGTAAACTAATGGAAAAATAATCAAACACTAACTTGAAAAAGAGATGTCTATATTAAACATTAATGATGAATATCAACACGGCTTTAGATCTGGTTACTCATGTACCACAAACTTGATTAGTTTCTACAATTATATTAGTTCCAATTTAGACTGTAAAATACCTACAGATGTCATTCTTTTAGATTACAGTAAAGCCTTTGATACGGTATCACATAGTATTTTGATTAATAAACTAAATCGATTTGGTTTTTCAGCTCCTATAATATCTTGGATTAATAACTGGTTGTGTGATAGAACACAGAGGGTTAGAGTGAATGGGGTACTCTCAGACAGGGGTATTGTGGCAAGTGGTGTCCCACAGGGTACCGTTCTGGGTCCAGTATTGTTTAATCTCTTCATCAGCGACATGCATATTTCACCACACAACACAATGGTTAAATTTGCCGATGACACTAAACTTGGAGGAATGGTAAACACCCCTACTAATTGTCATAACTTGATCTTGGATCTCTTACTAATAGAACAATGGGCCAGTACTAATAAGATGCATTTTAATGTAGCCAAATGTGCTGTATTATATTTTGGAAAAGACAACCCTAAACAAAAATACTATCTGAATAACAGTATAATTAGGGCATCTTCTACAGAAAAAGACTTGGGTATCATGGTGAACGACAAACTATCATCCTCGTCTCACTGTTCAAAAATTGCTAATCAAACAAATGCTTTACTGCATAGAATTAATAAAATATTCATCTCTAAAACAGAGGAATGCTTATTGTCACTGTACAGGTCATATGTAAGGCCATATCTTGACTTACGGATCACCATTTTGGAACCCTTACTTAAAGGAAGACATAAATAAAATTGAACAAGTACAACACAGAGCCACTAGATTAATACCACATCTTACCCATCTAGAGTATAATACCAGACTAAAAACGAATTACACTCCTTGGAGCGAAGATGAACCAGAGGTGACCTATTACAACTATATAAAATACTTAAATCACCCGAACAAATGAAACTTTATGGTATTACCTACTCAAGAAAAATAGTACCAAGATTGCATAACAGACAAATAGAAATTCAAAAGTAAACAACAATAAGAGATTAAACTTTTACTATTAGATCACCCAGATTATGGAACAAATTACCACAAGGCATTGTTAATTCAATAAATATATCACTATTTAAGAATAAATTAGATATTTGGATGAATAAACGGGACCTGGGTGTATGATCCATCAATATGGAGGACAATCTCGATGGGCCACTGGCCTACTTTTGTCCAAAAACAAGTAACCAACCAAGTAACCACCTTCTTTCCTCCCCTCAGTGTCTTCTTATACCTCCTGAATGCTACCCTTTAGCCTTTACCTTTTCAGACACTTCCTTGAGAAACATCTCTGTCTCTTTTTCCTCTTACCTTTGCTCACTTGTTTTGCACAGAGGTTTGTTGGCTTCCTTATGCCCTCTTTTAGCTTTGCCCATTGTTCCTCCACCCCTAGCCCCTCCCCCCAACTAGGTCATCCCTGAGACATTCACCTATCCTTTTAAAGGCTATGGAGACTTGGTTTTTAACCATATTTTTCCACAATATTTTCAACATACCTCATAAACCCAGTAGGTGAAAATTTTTAAATCCTGCCTGAAATGTGATTTTTGCTGAGACAGTGAAATCACCTTTCTGGACAGATTTGAAAAATATTACCTATCTGTTTCATGAGGTGAGGTCCCAAAAGGCCATGTTGAAACTTTAGTGTAAAATATTGAAAATACAAAGTTATGAATAACGGTTCAAAATGCATTGAAATACATTAAACAGCCATCTTGTTTTCTCATATCAGTTACCAGTTCCAGCAGCAAGATGTCTTTTCGATGGGAGAGTGGATCAATGCTATGGAACACTTTTAGGTGAGTGAGTGTGTATGGGGGGGTTTGGGGTGGTGGGTGCTGAGTTGGGGGGTTGGGCAGTGTGGATAGGGTGGGGAGCAGCACGTTAGATCAGCAAGGGACCATTTTCTCCTTCACAAGTTTATAATGGTAAAAAAAAGACCATCAACAAGTGATAGTTTTTTTCTAAGAGGGAAGCAGACACTGGGGGATTGGGCACCCCAGTGTCCAACAGATCTTCCCACATCCTGATCACCTATTTTTTTGGGGGGAGCAGGGTAACCTGAAGGGGAGAGGGAAATAAAGAAATGGCATGGGCAGTGGGTCCCCTGTTCACTTAAAACAGACAGGATAGGTAGACAGATAGATAAATAGATACGATAGATAGAGTAGATTGATAGATAGAAAGACAGACAGACAGAAACAGAAGTTGATAGACAGACAGACAGATGGATAAATAGATAGACAGATATAAGATGAGAATGCTGGCTCATTAGATCACCAGTTCCCTGCTGTCATTCAAGCTGGCAGCAGCAGGACTCTGGCAGCTGAAAACATCAAGAAAGACCTGCTGTTCTCATACAGAGAACGTGAGTGAATAGATCTCTAACTAAGCTGGTCACCCAGAATTGTTGGATGCCAAGAAATCTAATTTCCAGGCATATTTTCAAAAAGTCAACACCAGAATCTAGCTAAATGGTCCTGTTTACCTAAGTTCAGATGTTTGTTTGTTTTTGAAAATATATAGTTGTTTTTTTATGGTTTTTCAAAGTTGTTAGCACCAAAAAAGATGGCAGCCATCACGATCAATATTTTTTCTTACGATTGATAATTTTTGATAGAACTTTCATGGACAGTGTTTTTATCATTTGTATCAGAGGTTTATCCAAAAATCCTACTGAGCATAATCAAAAAATGCTTATAACTCTGGAACTGTTTAACATTTTTTTATCAAACCTTCAAAAGGCACTACCTCAGCACAGGCTGCTTACCCTGAAAGTTTCATGAACAATTTAGTACCATGTAGGCTGTACATGGGAGCAAAAAAAATGTATTAAGTATAGGAAAAACTGCAAATCGATGTTTCATATCTCGGAAACCCCACAAGATACAGTCACAAAACTTTTCACAAAACTTTTCATGGCTTGAGACCCTACCAACCAGACCATGTATGCAAACGTTTGAGCAATTGTATCGATGCCACCAAAGTTGTTAAAGTGCACAAATTGGAGTTTAAAGGAGAATTGCAGTTAATGTAGAAGTCAGGTTTCCCAGCAGAAGCTGTTTTTTTAAATATTGCTTCAAATGTAGTTATAGCTTTTGCTACCCAAGCTTTTTAGTTATCTTAGTGGACGTTTCTGATTTACATACTACTGGTAAGAACCCTTTTAGAACTGCATGATGTAGTTTAACTCCCTGTTCTATGCTTCTATTGTTGGCACAATGCATTTACGTTCTACTGTAGAACTCTGAGGTTGTATTGGACATAAACTTCATCACACAGTTCTAAAAATGGCACTTACCACCAGATTGTGAAGCAGAAACTCCCACTGAGGCTAAAATCAGGCCTGTATAGATGGAACAATAACATAATTTTAACCTGTACAAACAACAGCTTCCATTGGGAAAATGACTAACAGGTTCAGTGCAGTTCTCCTTTAACGTTAAACACCTTACTCAACCCAAACTATACTGGCGCTACTGTACTAGTATAATGTGACAAGAATGAGTCTATAACTATATTCTAAGGCATCGAGGTATAATGGGGTCTAACATAGTCTACACTAGCATTCACTATTCCATATATGTGTGTTCACCTATTCCATAATATTATTATCTTTGGCACTGTATGTCTTGCTTTCTGCTATGTTGTTGTTGTCTTTGATACTGTAAGCAGTGTTATTTATGTTTCCTTTATAGGACAACTTTGTAAATAAGGCTCATCTGCCTTAAAGTTATTATCCTGTATAAAAAATAAAGGCTTTTACTACTGCTACTGCATCACTATTAAAGTCAGTCCTACATGGAACATAGAAGCATACAGTCTTTCGGCAGAAAAGGGACTGCCTGGCCCACCCTGCCTGCCCAAATGGTTGCTGCCTAGTCAGTCTCTGCAGACCTGAACTGGCCTGTGGTAACCCTCTCTCCTCCCAGTCTATTTATTAATATGTACATCCTACTTAAATGCATACCTGATGAACGCATAACCCACAGAAATGCATAGAATTTCCAGGTCACAATTTTTTTCCCTATATTTGCTATGTAAGATAGACCTGTCAGATTCATAACAGATCCTTATTAAATGCATATTTTTTCCCTCACTTTTGCTGTTCAAGTGTGGACTGACAGACCCAATTTTACTGACACTGCCTGTAGCTGCCTTACTAATTAGCAATTAAATAGAGGATAATGAATGGGCAAACGTTAACAACAATGCTGTTTTCCCTTCGACAAGTTGTCTTGCCAACCTAGTGAACCTCGACAGCGAAGCTCGAGATGTTTACCATTGGCATAACAACCTCGAGAAGAGAACTCAGCATTGTTGTTAAATGTTGCCCATCCATTGTCTTTTATAGTGTATGGACAGCTTTTAAAATCTTACTCTGAGTTCACCCTCATGCCCAGCCTATCCAGGTCTGCCTCTCCTCAGCATTGTGCAGCTGTTTTCAAATCTCATCCCCCACCATGATCAAGCTCACCCACCCCCACCATGCTCAAGCCTTGATCCATCCCTGCTCTAACACAGACTGCATTTTTTTCTAATTAAGTAAATCTGGCATGAGCGTGAATAAGCCTCCTGGAAGCCTGTCTACCTTTGGATTCCACAGTGTCTCTCTGAGTCCAGGTCCTCTTTGTGCGGCTCTGGGTTCTTTAGCAACAGCGATAATTGGAATGGTCGCAGCTAGTTCCCATTCACAAGACTCACATGAGCAAAGAGGTTCATGTTGTTATGCTATCATTGTGATGTGCTCAAGAGGGTATAACAACCTCTTGACATTACAACGACAGCATAACAATGATAGGAAGTCACTGGATTCCATCATTATTAACCCTCTCCCATACACTATTTGTCTGTTAATGGGCTGGTCTATTTAAAATGAGGTGATAATCACCTACTTCAACCTTTTAACCATCAAACCCAAGTCACAGAAGCACCCTCCCTCACACAGGAGTCAGATCAAAGAATGCCACAGCATGTCACAATTTACTTTATCTCACTCAGAAAAGCACTTAAGTGCTACTGGCATTTCATTTCCCTACCCTGCCCCCTGGCACATACTGCAACTTATGCTCACCATTAAAAGATTACAAGATCTGATGAATACATAGCCTTCTTAAATGCATACATTTTGATGGTACCAAGGGTGTGTGTTTAAGAGTGCCACACTGTGTTTCACTCTGTTCATTGCACACATGCATAAAGCCCTCTAATGTTTTTTTGCCTCCACTACTTCCTCTGGCAGTCTGTTCCAGGCATCCACCACTCTTTCAGTGAAGTAGTACTTCTTCACATCCCTCTTAAACTTCCCCTCCCAGCTACATCACATGCCCTCTGGTCCTGGTGCTCTTTCCCATGGGAAAGAGATTCCCCTCCTGCACCCTGTTCACCCCAGTGAGGTACTTGGAGGTCCGTATCATGTACCCTCTTGCTCTCGTGTCTTCCAGGGTGTACATTATTGAGACCCTTCAGTCTGTCTTCATAGCACTTTTGATGCAACTCCTGCACCATTTTAATATTATTTATTTATTTAAAATCTGATAACCGGGAAAGGCACCATGAGCTGAGGCTCATTTCCAGGTGCAATCCAAGGGAATAGGGGAACAAAACAACAGGGATAACATAAAATAAATACAACTTCTGTACAAGATTAACAACAGACAATAAAAAATGTTTTACACAAACAAAAACAGGTACATGTACTGAGCAGTGGATGTTTATTTACATAGTATACCAAATGGAACAGGTAATTATATACAATGATATATACACAATTTTTTTTCTCTTTGGTGAATAGCAAAATAAAGAGACATCAGGTAGAGGAGGCTGGAAAATAATTGACATTTTCTCAGGAGAGGATGCTTATGCAGTCCCTAACCATCTCCTGAGCAAACTTGAAAGCTGTACCCACATTTTCAAAAAAAACTTTCCTGATTATTTTTCTTAAATGTATGACATTTCAATCTAGCCAACATTAGCAGTCAGTTCTGTACTATTCTGAGTTCTATACTGGAGTGTTTAAGACAGGAGGTGGTGTTAGCCCATTGAGCCCATCTCCTGCATATCATTAAAAAAAAAAAAAAAAGCATGTTTAACTTTATCATAGTCTGATCTGTTCTGGGCATTCATTTTGGAAAATGCATTGAGGACATTTCCAGATAATAAAAGGTTAAACTGAGCCCGTGTTCTCTTGTCCAATTTGGACTTAAACACATTTTTCAAATATTCAAAGGAAGGTATCTAAATCATCTCCCACTTTAATGTAAGGATATATTTTAGAATTTGTTTTAGGACTGAGCACTGACCCCCTTTCTCAGTCCCACTTATCACTCCGGATAGCTGCAGATGTAATTGCTCCATCTCAAGTTCATGTCTGCATGGGGCTTCTTCCTCTCTTTGTCTCACGGATCTCTCTGCCTCTTTCTCTGCTATCTCCATCCATATCCAATATGCTAGACCAGTCCACTCAGGAGTTCCACAGGTATCCATCATCGGGCCACTCCTTTTCTGCCTTTCTTTGAACAATCTCCCACAATCCTGTCCTGAACAAATCCTGCTATATGCGGATGATGCAGTCATTCACGCCTCCTCACCATGACCCCATACTACTCCAAAACCTCCAGATGGTTTCACCTCTGTTGAAAAATGGTTCAACAGGCAAAAGCTGGTACTCAACTACAAGAAAACAAAGGTGATGCTCTTCTGTGACTCCCATAACAAGCATAAGTTTCAACCCATCTCAAGTGCAAACTGCCATGGTGCTGTCCTAGACCAAGTACACTCCTTTAAATCTATTGGCATCACTCTCAACAGCCACCTAACCTATGGCATCCACACTGACACTGTTACCAAAGCTGTTAACAAGCGCATTAGCCTTCTCTACAGGCACAGGCAATGCCTCACCTCAGATGCCTTAAGGATAGCTGTTCAGAGCTCTGTGGTCTCTCTAATCGGCTATGGGCTGGTTGTCTATGACTCTGCTACTGACACAGTCCTAAGACGCCTATGCTTGGCCCTAAACAAAGCCTGCCACCTCATTACTGGATCCCACCATCTCACTCACAAGTGTACACTCTACGCCCAAATGGGTTGGCGCTACTATCAAACTGTATTAAGTTCCATACCTGCTTAATGGCCAAGAAGATCACATTAGGCCTTGTACCCCAGGAGTCCAAGTGCTACTACATGCAGCACGCATTCCCCGCCTCACCAGGGATTCTGAAAATCAAATTCTGCACATACCATGGTGCCGCACCTTGCAGGGACAAAGGTTGTTTGCGCACCATGCACCCTCCTGGTTTAATGGACTCAACAAAGAAATCACCTCGCTGCAAAGGCTAGGCCAGTTCAAAACCAACCTTTGCCTCCACCTCTATGCCTCCAGCTCCTGTGACTGTCACTGCTAATCTGCTCTTGCACTTACCTCCCCACTCCATGACACCTGTCCCCTACCCCCTTCCTTGTCTCCCTCCTGGCTTTAGCACTTTAAAACCTGACAATGCCCTTGGCTGCTCCACTGTCTTCTAGTGTTCACCTCAGTCCCTCAATCCGCCCCAGTTAATCCCTTGCCCTGCTACCTCTCCTTTCCATCCTATGGCTGTTTCCAAGCAACCTCACCCTGCTTAGAACCATTGTACTACATTGCTCTTTCCCTGTACTGCATCATTCATTTATGTCTTCTGTCCTGTACCATCTGCCCCTCAAATGTGTTGTATTCCACTGCTTGAATTGCCTATCCCAAGCCTGTTATGTTTGTATTTGTTTTCAAAGTTGACGTGGAACCTTTGTAAAAGAGCCATGGCTCAAAGGTATTGTAATCCTAGAATTTCAATAAACAATAAACAATATCATTACCAGCTGGATTTCAGCCTCTTTCTGCATCTGCATCTTTTCCTGCTCAGACTGCATCATTAGCTGTTCCAGTTCCCAATCTGTTGCTCGACCCAGTGTAATGGCTATTAGTCTGTCCTATTGCTGTGTTGGCTGTTTTTGTGGCTGCTGCTGTGATGGCTCTGACTGCTGCTGTCTGCTCTGGATTGTCCTCCTCAGTCAATTCCTTTCCTCAATGGTATAATCTGCTGGTTGGAAGCTCACCTCCAACCACAGCTTATGTCAAACTTTCCCAGCTCTTCCTGATCCTTTTGGACCAAGGCCTCTATGTTCTGCTTCTTATTAAGCAAATCATGGCCAATGTTCTTTTGCTTCCTAATTTTGGCAGCTGTTCTGATTTGAGCTTGTTATAATTGATTGGCACTTTTCATCCAGATCCTGACCACTCACTGTTCTGAAAAATAAGTGAAAAGCAGCAAAACAAAATGTTTTTCCTGTGCACTTTGTTTTAGGACTGGTTGAGTATTTGTGCACTCTGAGTATTTTCTCCAGGTGTCTGTATACAATACACTACACTTCACTACACTAGCACCTTTCAAGTAACCACTATTTGCTTGCTGGTACTTGAACACGCCACACAGATCCCATAAGCTGCTACCAGATGTGTAAAATCACTCACCTTCACCCCTGCTTGTGCCTCCCTCTGCACCTGGGCTGTTGCAGACCTCCACCCTGCTTTACTACTTACAGTGTGCACCCATACTCAGCCTCTCTGTAAAGGTGGCACATCCCAGACACTTAAACCATGTGAGTCCAGTCACCAGAACCACTGCATCATGCCAAGGCAGACTGGTCTTACTCAGATGGAGTGTGGGTTTGTCTATCAAACTTTACACAAATCATTTCCTGGATCAGGAAGAAGTATGTTTCTGAAACTACTTAAAATTGTTTAGCATGTCCTTTGGAATGATGGCTGTTTCAGAAGTTCACAATATTACCTTCTTTAAAATGAACTACCATTCAGTATGTTATGTTACATAAAAGGTTACTTTATTTACACATTATATAATGGATTGAAAAGAATTAAAGAAGAGTGTTTACAGGAGAAAACATGCCAAAGAAAGGGATGTTTATACAGAAATGTAAAACTAGCTTTTCTCATACTAGGTACTCTCACTGGTGAAAGTAACAAATGGTGAAGTCCTTCAGGATATTACCAAAATGATCCTCTGCCTTTCAGGGTTTCTGTCTAGGCCAGCATTTTCCATTTTGTCTCCCTCACAGCCAGCCTGTACACTAACAGATTGACCTCAGCTCTCACTTGGATCAAAGTAAGGCCACCCCTTTCATACTCACCTTGGCCTGGTCTTATTAAACACCTGTTTCCTCAGTCATGTTGATTAACTAGTTCTCTCAATCAAACATTATGGATTTTGTTTACAAACAGAAATTGTGCATGCTTTGCTTGTAATAAGAACCCCAAACTGTGTTCCCACAAGTTTGTTTTTGCTCCACACTTTAACAACAAACTAATGTACTCTGGTAGCCCCCACCTTGATATGCACCTGGCAAAATAGTTTTTCCTCAATCACCGCTGTGTCAGTATTTACAACTGAATGTCATAAATACCTAGAACAAAACCCTTTCTGGCCATCTTTGTGCTGGCAGCAGTGCACCTGTCATTACGGCTCCTCCCCCCCGGTGTTAGAATATTTAGAAGGGGGGTGTAGGGTGCAGGTGGCACATCTCCCTGCAAAAAGAGGGGACTTCGACATTGGGACATGGTGCCCTAATGACCAGGCACACTGCCACCGGCACCCTGTATAGGTGGAACCAAACAAAACTATCCCTAAACAGTGTCCATCTGCTAGCAGTTATCCTTGGCCTCCCTATGTCTGTGGGGTACTGTCAGAAAATTAGGAGCTGTGTTAATATGAGCATAATGTATAGTCTACAATCAATAGCAGGCATATGTATTCATCAAAATGTTGCCATGGCGACAGTTTCAACCTTGAGAGTGAAGTTTGAGTGGTTCGTCACCATGGCAACCTCAAGATGTTTATAAACGCTTGGTATTGATTGTAGACCATACATTGTCTTTTATAGTGTATGGTCTACTATCTGGAGTTAAAAGAATAATGTTCTTACTTTTATGTTTTTTTTAGTCAGATGCACTCTCCGCTACCGCTCTCACCACTGTGGCCGCATCCTGATCAGTGGTGGTAGTGTGATGTGCATGTGCAAGGGCGTTCCATGTTGTTATGTTGCAGTAGCTATGTAGCTAGTGCAGCATAACAGCTACGATGACGTAGCTACTGCAGCATAGCAGCTGTATTCTAGATATGGATTTCTATCCATAACAACCTTCCACCATACACTATAAAATGATACACTGTTGTATGCCACAGTGTTTTTTTGGCTAGAGATCAACAAAAAATGAGAGAAAGATCAATGTTTCTAAAAATGATGTCAGTTTACTAGCCACTACCTCTGACATGTGCAGAGCAAGCAGAGTCATGTGAATTGTTCTTATCTGGGCAATGAAGCAAACTGTGAAGCCTCCATTACTCCACTTGCATGACTGGCAGTTAGGGACCCATCTCTACTTCCAGTACTGTTACCAGTGTTAGTCTCTCACCCTCCTACCTCTCCCTCAAAAGGTGCTCATCTGCCATATGAATTTACAATTTCTAGCAGTCAGGAGCCCATCCCCACTGCCGTGTCCTTTGTTGCCACTACCACATCTCCCTCTCTCTCTCTCCCTTCCCCTCAATAAACACCCAACCACCTTCTGGCACACTACCCTCCTCCTCTCTTCCCACCACTCACCCTCCATAAAAGGATAAGGTCTCTCTATGGCAACCGGCATAGCTCTCCTTCCACCTCTGCTGGCCACTATCTATTGACTGATGAAGACTACACAACAAAAATCTAAGTTTGAAAATGTATGAACTGCATATACACATAGGCCCGATTCTAGAAGCTTTACGCCTGGTGTAACAGCGCTTGCACTAAGTAGAATGGCACAAGTAGTAACTTACGCCAGCAGTTGCCACATGCACGATTCTACAGTGTAGCCTGTGACATGTCGCAGGCCAGTTGCACTGAAAAGCTGTTACGTCAGCAGTTGCGCCATAAACCCCCTGCAACATGGAGCTAGGGGGTTTACGGCAGCAGTTGCGCCCCATTCCAGAAGGGCTGCAACAAAGTCACCAGTGTCGGGATTCTGCAGGAACCCCCGGAGGAGAACAGGCAATGTTACACCAGCATTTAGCTGGTGTAACTTACGCACCTCTGCGGTCCTGTAGACCCACCAGCAGCTCAGCACGAATCCACATGTGCCCTCCTCCCATGCCTAGCATACCTCTGTAGGTGCCCACAGGGCTGCACACCTTCTATCCCCGAACAGTGAATACCCTGCGGGCTGCACACACCCTTACCCCCTGAAAAGTGAATGCCTGCAGGGCTGCCTACACACCCCATGCCCCCGAACCCCCACCACTGAATGCCCCACAGGGCAGCTTCAATCCTGACCCATGCCCAGACCCTGAAACACTGCGTGAATCAATCAGAGTACCCCACACCTTACCTGGTAGTCTAGTGATCCCCTACCCAGCTGCTGCAGTCTACCCAGCAACCACCCACCCATCCCCAGCGGTGAGCTGGCATGGCCCACCTCTCACCTCATGGCCAGCCACCAACTGAGTTCAGTAGGAGCGCTACTGTACAGTCATGCTCAGAAATTAATTTATGAGCATGTCTATTCAGTAAGCGCTCCTACAGAACACAGTCAGCGGCTGGCCATGGAGGTGAGAGGTGGGCCATGCCAGTCGCTGGCTGGGGATGGGTGGGGGGTGCTAGGTGGACTGGCAAAGCTGGTTGGGGGGCCACTAGACTACCAGGTATGACTCCACACATTGGACTGTGTGTACCAGTCACAAGGGACTTGAGATTGGTGTTGGAGGACCCATGGTGACATGCCAGTGGGTGGGGGCCTCTTGCCCTGTGGGGCTCCGCTGGAGTTCATGCATGGGGGGACACGTGCCTTTCAGCATTGCTTATGCTGACAAACTTCCTCACCAGGTACACCTCTCAGTCTGGCGACCTGGCTGTATGTCATCACAAGTCACAGGACTTAGAGGAGGGGACCCTGCCCTTCTAAAATAGTGTGCAGGGTCCATGTCACAATGGCTTGCGTCAACCTTCTAGAATTGAGGCCACAGACTTAGGATTTTTGAATTTTCTTTTGCTTATAGCTTTTTATATTTTTTAAATATTTTTTCTACAAAATTTCACTAATTGGCAAGTTACCACCTTCTCTTATGATCACATAAGTGGTAATTTTGAAATCCCACCCCAATTGTGTTTTCTGGAATTGACCCTGAAAACACTTTTCTCACCTCAATTACACTCAAGCTACAGGTTCAGGGCAGTGCTTCATGGGTTACCAACTTCTTGGCCTCATGCAAAGCTACATACAGGTGTGGAGTACTCTGTCTCAAAAGAGAAAATTTAAATACAAAAGTTGGGGTTGCAGCACAAAGCATAAAAGAAGTAACTTTCTGATGCAGTTGCCAAGGTTTTAGCTAACATGGCATAGCTTGTATCAAAAACGTAATCCATGCATCACATGATCTGAGTTGCCACAAATCATGTCAGCTGTCATAAAACCTGTCTTTGAAAATAAGGTGTGCATGATGGGGCACAAATGGGAGGATGCTAACAGGACTGAATTAGTCCTTGCATCAACGTCCTCTAACTTCAAAATCTAGCCTTGAACCTTTAAAAACTATTACGCAGCTAGGAAATTAAGAACTTGAAAGAATGTCCAAAATAAAAATACTCTGTTTAAAGCTGTGATCTTCTTCAAAATAAATACAACTTTCAAGCAACACTACAGTTAGCAAAAGCAAAAATAAATCCGAAGATCCATTTCTCTTTTCACTTTCGTTCATTTCTGAACAGAGATATGTTGTCTGAAAGTAGTCATGAGAAACCCAGGAATTTTTAACTTAGAGCTAAGCCACAGCTGAGTCAAGGGTCTAGCTTGACTATTTGAGACAGTGCATAGGCCCAGCCCAGGCTGCTGCTTGCGGTCCCCTACAATACTCACAGTGCCTCTCATGAAGTAATACGAAAAGGGTTAAAAGTTCCTGTCACTGCACTAACTAGTCAGGCTGACTAAAATGCTTGCTTTGATCGTATCTGGCTCAGCTTGACCTTGGCAGTCAGTTGCTCATAGAGGTCAAGTTGAGCGAGGCGACATGGCATTAGGCTTGAACCAGGCTCGGGACTGCCTTAGTTTTCCCAGCTATATTTGGAAGTTTAGAAAATTGCATTAACTCCACAATGAGCAGGCTTGAGAGATGATATGAGACAAAATTAGGGGGCACAACCAATACAGAACAAAGGCAGGATTACCAAGGAATATAACCACCAAAATTGTATTACATACCAAAAGTGCAGCAATTCTCAATTCAGAGCACTAACAGATGATGAGAGCAAACCACAGGACTCCCACAGTACCCCAGGGTACAGCAGAAGTTCTTTGGTTAGCTTTCATTCTTCTGCCTTTGGCTCTGTATTGGTTATGCCCTCTGATTTTGCCTTGTTAGAAAGATTTAACTTGTCACTTTGAGAGAAGCATCCCCCACTGAACCAAGCACATCCGTTTCACCGCGTGGACTCAGTGGATCATAGGGACATCTGCTGGCAATTTTTTATGTTTATAGGGTCATATGAATTATCGCTGGAGAAGCCCACTAATGACCTTCCTAACCTTTGAGAATATCCCATTTAAGATGACCCTCTATTATCCCCACCACCAACCAATTTCTGATTCACCGTTATTTTGTGCCTCACCCCAAATCCTATGACTATTTGACCTTCCTTTCATATGGGACCACATCACAGGCTTTATTTAAGTCCAAGTACTGCACTTTCTTTGCCTGGTCCTTGTCAGTCACCCTCATGACCAAATCAAAGAAGAGTATCAGACTCATTTTAATACGACCTCCCTGTGGTGAACCCATGCTGCTGTTTGTCCTGGAATCCATCTTCCTCATAGAAGTGTACCAACCTTTCCTTAATAATGGCATCTAGCATCTTATCAACAACCTGTTTTCACTGGCATTATTCTGACATCACAAGCAGAGGATTATGCTTTCAAGGCAGGAAAAGCAGTATGAACAGATGAAATCTAAATGGCAAAGAGTTTGGTTTCATGTGAATGCCATTAGTAATAATGGACTATCGAACAGTTCTTGGGAATGCTATGAGATGTGAGTCATTCTGATGCCATCAGTAATCAGGTTGCAGGAAACTGGCAAACCGCTCTATGTTCAGACTCATGTAAAGTTAACTGCCTTTGGAAATACAAAAGCAACTATTGCTTTATGGCAAACAATCTCATTGTACTCTCCCGGGTCGTACCTGAAAATAGGCATATAACTTGTCTAGTGTACTTACCTGGTCAACAAAATTGAAATAAATAAATGAAATGCAGCACTACTGACAAAGGATAGGCAAAGCCTGATCACTATGTTTCACTTAGCCTGTCAGACACAGTAAAAAAAAAAAAGCATTTATCAATGCTGAATGTTTGCCGTTGGTATTGCTGTTGTACTGGGTCTTGCTTGTATACATTTTTACTATACAGTATATACAGCAGATGAGAAGCAATGTCTCATTTTCAGTGGTGTCCTGCTTTATCACATTGTTAGATTGTAATTACCCAGAATAGGTGGCTGAAAGGCAATATCTACTTTAAAGTGGGCCCCACATTTTAACCCAAAATGTCAATAGTCTTTTTATGACCTGACATTAGGATTAAGATGGGTGACACTTTAAAATCCCGTCTGAAAGGCGATTTCACTGTGAAGGAACTGTGGAAACACGTTTCAGAGTGGATTTTAAAATGACAACTGCCATGTTGAGGAGGTGGAGTAACACAAGGGATATGTTGAATATTAGGGGCCAAAATCTGTAAAAATAAAGTTATGATTAAATGTTGGAACCATTTGTTTCCTCATAACTTGGTTTTCTTATTTTTACTCCAGATTTTCAACATGATATTTTTGACCACTCCTGAGCATGGCGTGCCAATTATAAAACTATGGCTGAAGTGTCCTTTTGTGCAGTGTTAAAACACATTTTTGGTAGGTTTTGACAAATTACCGCTATCACAGTTATGAGGTGGTATGAAAAAATGGCTATGTTGAAAAGCTGGGATCAAAATCTTGAAAATTGCCACAGTTACGAGTGTGCATTGAAAAACTGCAACGTAGCCTCATAACTTTGTTGTTTTCTCATATTTTTTACCCCAAATTTAACATATCCTTTTTATGTGCTCACCTTATTAACAAGTGTGGAGCAAACTTTCAAATCCTGCCCAAAAGGTGATTTTACACCACAAGTACAAAAACACATTTTGGCCAGGATTTGAACAAAGGCAGCTGTCACATTCAAAAGGTGCTGTGAAGAAAGGGCTATGTTAAACATCGGGGGTCAAAATATTGAAAATTACCAAAATTATAAACCTGTGTTCATACATTTCAATGTAGGCTCATAATGTTGTTGTTCTTTAATATTTTTGCCCCAAATTTTCAAATATACTATACCATTCTTATGACCCCACCTCATGAAAAAGGGTGGAGAAAATGTTCAGCTCCTATTGAAAATTATTTTGTACAGTGATCATGGAAATCACCTTTTGGGACAGATTTGTCTAATTTCACTACCATTGTTTATGAAGTTGGGCCCCAAAAGAAATGTTGAAAATGTGGGCAAAAATATTTAAAATGGCCAAGTTATGCCAGTAAGATGAAACCCTTTTGAAATGCATTAAACCACATTGCTGATTGCCTCAGTTAATTGTCCAGCATTGAAGAGTGAAGATGTGTCTGTGGTCCAGAGATGATTATAGCATTGGACCCCGGTAAGCAAAAGGCATGGGGGCTGTAGGGTGGTGGGTGCCATGTGGGATGGTTGACTGGGGGACAGTAACAGCAGCTGGTTTTCTTTATTTCCAGTGGCGACACTGGGGATGGGGTACCCACAGTGTCGGTGTTATATCTGGTAGCACTGGGGGGGGTGGGCTCCTCTGTGTTGTAGAAGCAAAATGGGCAGTGGGGGGGATAGCAGTCAGCATAAGGGATTGGGCACCCCTGAGCCGGAATATTAACATATCTGGGTTGGGCTTGGGGGAGGGACAGTTACGGTGGCAACAGCAACAGACATCGATGGACAGTTTTCTTTTTTGAAAGGTGTATTAAAAAAAACAAACTATGAGGGGTGGTCTTCTTTATTTCAGGTGGTGACACTGGAGGTACCCACAGTGTCAGTATTATGTTGGCACACGGTGGTGGACTCCCTGGTGATGCAGAAGTAAACTAGTAGGGTGGAGGTAGCAGTAAGCATGGGGGATTGGGCACCCCATGCTGGAATGTTAATATGGTTTGGGCTCAGGGGGCAGTTACAGAGGTGGCAGCAACAGACAGTGATTAATGGTTTTGGTTTCAGCAGGCTGAACATGACAGTTCAACAGTGCTTGCTAGGTAGCTTTATGTAGATCAAAGAGCTGCCCTATGATTGGGTCAGCTCTCTCCTTTGAACTACACAAAGTATATGCCCAGAAAGACAGAATACTGTCATGATCAGCCTGGCTGATGATTGATGTGACACTGACAAGCCCCTTGCAGACTACTATGCATTGGATTGACAGTGTCATATCTCTCAAAACTCACTGTTGTGGCAAAATGTTTGCTGTGTGTGCGTGCACAGTTAACATAAAAACAGATTTTTGTGTGTGTATGTTGTCTTCACCATATAGTGGATGAGCTGGAGATGGTGAAACTTTACCAGTAAAGTGCAGTATACTCCTTTAACTGCAGACTGACTAGCAGGTTACATGGATTATTTCTTGTTCAACAAGCATTTGTCAATGCTGAATGTTGATTATGTTGGTCTGTTGAGCTCGCTCACTGGCCCTCTGTCACTTGCTCATTCTGTTTCTCCCGGTGCTGCAGGCTGCTCTTTTGTACTGGGCTCCTACCTGCATTGGCATCCTTTGCTGTCCACAAGAAATCTGCAGCTGGCCCGACAGAGCTCCACTGGGTGGGTCCTCCCCTCCCTGACTTGCTCATTCTGTTTCTCCTGACACTGCAGGCTGGCCTTTTGTACTGGGCTCCTGCCTTTGTTGGTGGCTTTTCTGCCCACAAAGAAATCTACATTAGTCCCGACACAGGTCCGTTGAGCTTGCTCACTCCACCTCGTCACTTGCTCTTCCGTTTCTGCTGGCGCTGCAGGCTGGCCTTTTGTACTGGGCTCCTGCCTGTGTTGCCGCCTTTTTCTGCTCACAAAGAAATCCGCAGCAGTCATGACCAGAGCTCCTTTGAGCTCGCTCACCACCCCTCACTCGCCCATTCATTTCTCCCACCGCTGCAGGCTGCCTTTTGTACTGGGCCCCTGGGTGCATTGCTGCCTTTCTGCCCACAAAGAAATCCACAGCAGTCCCAACACAGCTCCGTTGAGCTCACTCACTCCTCTTCCCTCACTCGCTCATTCTGTGTCTCCCACTGGTGCAGGCTGTCTTTTTGTACTGGGCTTCTGCCTGCATTGGGCCTTATTCTGCCCACAAAGAAATCTGCAGCAGTCCTGACACAGCTCTGTTGAGCTCACTCACTCCCCCCTCTCTCTCGCTCGTTCCGTTTCTGCCAGCGCTGCTGGCTGTCCTTTTGTACTGGGCTCCTGCCTGCGTTGCCATCTTTTTCTGCCCACAAAGAAATCTTCAGCAGTCACGACAGAGCTCCATTGAGTCACTCACTCCCCCTGTCTCACTCACTCATTCTGTTTCTCCTGGCGCTGCTGGCTGTCCTTTTGTACTGGGCTCCTGCCTCTGTTGGCGCCTTTTTCTGCCCACAAAGAAATCCACAGCAGTCCCAACAGAGCTCCATTGAGCTCACTCCTCCTCTTCCCTCACTCGCTCATTCTGTGTCTCCCACTGGTGCAGGCTGTCTTTTGTACTGGGCTCCTGCCTGCATTGGGCCTTATTCTGCCCACAAAGAAATCTGCAGCAGTCCTGACACAGCTCTGTTGAGCTCACTCACTCACCCTCTCCACTCATTCATTCCGTTTCTGCCAGTGCTGCAGGCTACCCTTTGTACTGTGCTCCTGCCTGCATTGCTGCCTTCTTCTGCTCACAAAGAAATCTGCAGCAGTCACGATAGAAGCTCCTTTGAGCTCGCTCACTCCTCCCCTCTCTCACTCACTTATTCTGTTTGTCCGCTGCTGCAGGCTGCCCTTTGTACTGTGCCCCTGCATGCATTGCTGCCTTTTCACCCACAAAGAAATCCACAGCAGTCCCAACAGAGCTCCGTTGAGCTCACTCCCTTCCCCTCTCTCACTCGCTCATTCTGTGTCTCCCGCTGCTGCAGGCTGGCCTTTTGTACTGGGCTTCTGACTGCATTGGCACCTTTTTCTGCCCTCAAAGAAATCTGCAGCTGTCCCAACACAGCTCCATTGAGGTCGCTCACTCCCCTGTCTCACTTGCTCATTCTGTTTCTCCTGACACTGCAGGCTGCCATTTTGTAGTTGGCTCCTGCCTCTGTTGACGCCTTTCTGCTCACACAGAAATCTGCAGCAGTCCCAACAGAGCTCTGTTGAGCTCACTCCTCCCCTCTCTCACTCACTCATTCTGTTTCTGCTGGCGCTGCAGGCTGCCCTTTTGTACTGGGCTCCTGCCTGCATTGCCGCCTTCTTCTGCCCACAAAGAAATCTGCAGCAGTCATGATAGAGCTCCGTTGAGCTCGCTCACTCACTCCCCCTCTCTCACTCATTTGTTCTGTTTCTCCTGACGCTGCAGGCTGCCCTTTTGAACTGGGTCCCTGCATGCATTACTGCCTTTTTCTGCCCACAAAGAAATCTGCAGCAGTCTAAACAGAGCTCCGGTAAGTTCACTCATTCCCCCTCCCTCACTCACTCATTCTGTGTCTCCTGCTCCTGTAGGCTGCCCTTTTGCATTGGGTTTCTGCCTGCATTGGTGCCTTTTTCTGCCCACAAAGAGAACTGCAGCAGTCCTGGCACAGCTCCATTGAGGTTGTCCACTCCCTCTCTGTCACGCGCTCAGTCTGTTTCTGCAGGCACTACTGGCTGGCCTTTTATATTGAGCTCCTGCCTGTGTTGCTGCCTTTTCTTGCCCACAAAGAAACCGCAGCAGTCACGAGAGACTTCATTGAGCTCACTCACTCCCCCTCCCTCATTCGCTCATTCTGTTTATACTGATGCTGCAGGCTGGCCTTTTGTACTGGGCTTCTGCCTGCATTGCCACCTTTTACTGCCCACAAAGAAATCCACAGCAGTCACAATAGAGCTCCGTTGAGGTTGCTCACTCCCCCATCTCACTTACTCATTCTGTTTCTCCTGGTGCTGCAGGCTGCCCTTTTGTAGTGGGCTCCTGCCTTTGTTGGTGCTTTTTTCTGCCCACAAAGAAATCTGCACCAGTCCCGACAGAGCTCCATTGAGCTCACTCATTCCCTGCTCTCACTCGCTCGTCCAGTTTCTGCCGCCGCTCCAGGCTGCCCTTTTGTACTGGGCTCCTGCCTGCATTGCCATGTTCTTCTGCTCACAAAGAAATCTGCAGCAGTCACGATAGAGCTCCACTGAGCTCGCTCACTCCCCCCTCTCAGTCACTCATTCTGTTTCTTCCGCCACTGCAGGCTGCCCTTTTGTACTAGGCTCCTGTGTGCATTGCTGCCTTTTTCTGCCCACAAAGAAATCTGCAGCAGTCCCAACAGAGCTCCGTTGAACTCACTCACTCCCCCTCCCTCACTTGCTCATTCTGTGTCTCCGAGCTGCAGGCTGTCCTTTTGTACTGGGCTCCTGCCATTGGTGCCTTTTCCTGCCCACAAAGAAATCCACAGCAGTCCTGACAGAGCTCAGTTGAGCTTGGTCACTACCCCCCTCTCTCACTCACTCGATCCTAATCTGTCCCAAACACTGATTTCCGACAGCGACTGTGGTATTCTGCACTGGAAGTGTGAAAACACATTTCAGCCAGGATGTGAAAAATGATGGCTGTACTCTTCATAAGGAGGTGTGGAAAAATGCCAATGTTGAAAATGTGGCATGAAAATATTACTAATTTGCGAAGTTACAAGGGTGCTTGGAAACTGCACAATGCACGCTCATAACACAGTCATTTTATGGAGTTTCATCACAATATTTTCAACATAGGCATTTTAGCACCTCTGCTCATGAACAGTGTCAGTGTGATTTTCTTAATGTGTCCTGAACACTGATTTTCCACAGCAACTGCGCTATTGTGCACTGGAAGAGTGAAAACACATTTCAGCCAGGATGTGAAAAATGACAGCTGCACTGTTCATAAGGAGGTGTGGAAAAATGGCAATGTTGAAAATCTGGAGTGAAAATATTGCAAAGCTGCGAAGGTATGAGCATGCATGGAAACTGCGCAATGCACGCTCGTAGCACACTCATTTTATGGACTTTCATCACCAAATTTTCAACATAGGCATTTTAGGACCTCTGCTAATGAACAGTGTCACTGTCATTTTCGTAATCTATCTCAAACACTGATTTCCACAGCGACTGCGCTATTCTGCACTGGAAGTGCGAAAACACATTTCAGCCAGGATCTGAAAAATGACAACTGTACTGTTCATAAGGAGGTGCAGAACAATGGCAGTGTTGAATATCTGGAGTGAAAATATTATACAGTCGCGAACTTATGAGCATGTGTGCAAGCTCGCAATGCATGCTTGTAACACAGTCATTTTAAGGAGTATTGGCACCAAATTTTCAACATAGGCATTTTAGGACATCTGCTCACGAACAGTGTTACTGTCATTTTTGTAATCTGTCCCAAACACTGATTTCCCACAGTGACCACGCTATTCTGCACCAGAAGTGTGAAAACACATTTCGGCCAGCATGTGAAAAATGACAGTTATACTGTTCACAAGTAGGTGTGGAAAAATGCCAATGTTGAAAATCTGGTGTAAATATAGTGCAAATTTGCAAAGTTATGAGGGTGTGTTGCAACTATGCAACACACGCTCATAAAACAGTCATTCTTTGTTGGATTTTTTCCACCAAATTTGCAACATAGGCTTTTTGAGAGACCACCTCATGAATACTGGCACTATCATTTTGTTAATTGGTACTGAAAGGTGATTCCATGCAAAATCACCTTTCATGGACATTAAAGCCATGACAGTGGCTGAATTCATGAGGAGGGAGTCTAAAAAACTCCATGTTTGAATTTGGTGCCCAAATTCCAACAAATGCCTGAGATATGCATCAAAGTTGAAAAAACCCTATTTATTCCATTATGCAGCTTACAAGCATTTCCTCAGTTTGCGGTCGGCTTTGAAGAGTGCAGACGTGTTCCCGGTCCACTGAAGATCGTTGTGCCAGACTCTGGAGGTAAGTATGGGGTGAGGGGGGTGTGGGGAGGCAGGGTGCACAGTGGTTGGATGCAGGTTGTGGGAGGTGGGGCAGAGAGACTGGCGAGGGACAGTTTCCTGTTTTCACAGGGGAAAAAAATTAAAAACATTGCAAGACCATTTTTTTTTTCAAGGGATGTGGCACACTGGAGTGGGCTCCCAGTGTGCCAATGGACTCTTTGGGGGGCAGCTGTAGCCGGCCAGAGTTGGGCACCCCCTTGGCACCTAACAAAGGGGTCCACATCTGGCCCGACAGGGATTGGGCACCCCGTCAGCACACAACCAAACAGGAGGGTGACATTATGCTGATGGGGATTGAGGCATCTCCATCAGCACATACTAATGTAAAGTCTCATAAGCCGGGGATTGGGCACCCCTCGGCACATAAGAACTTGCAAGGGGGACATGCCAATGGGGATTGGGTACCCTCATTGGCCAAAAAACAGGGAGGAACATGATGCTGAGGTGGATTGGGCACCTTGGCAAACAGGTGTGGGGAATGCAGGGAGCCCTGCAATGAGGGGTCACTCCCTTATTGCAGCAGCTGACGCTGTAATGATGAGGTGGCCCCTGATTGCAGTGGCTAAAACTTCTCAAGTTTGTGGCAAGCTGGCTGAACTAGTGTCAGCAGTAGCATGCCATTGGAAAGCGGCCAAGCCTTTAAAGGCTGGGGTGGGTATTGGCCACAACAGTGCCGTGCCTTCCACAACCTGCTTCTGGCAACCTGCCGCAATATGTTTCTTGTGCATGTGCACAATTAACATAAAAATAATGCCACATGGTATACATTGCTGTAGACTGTTCCAGCTCTTGCTTGTACAGTTAAAGAATGAGAGAAAGAGATGGGTGTGTCTCTTATAACTGAACAGTCAGACTGGGTATAAAAATCAAATCAAATCAAATCAGCTTTATTTTTATAGTGCCTTTCAGAACCAAGGCACTGTACATAAAATCAAATACATCAAATATAAATAAGATTAAAAACAGGAACAATAAAACACATCATCCATATTTAGGGAAGGTTAAATCAAATCAATTTGTTTTATCTCAGTTTTAAATCTACCGATGGTAGATCATTGTTACTGCAAAAATACTTGTTGAGTTTTAATGCTGAGACTTTGTGGGAGGGTTTAGAAGGATTTACTTAGAGGAAAACATTTTAGGACATACTCTGAGAAGTAGAGTACTCTGCTTATTCTGATCTAATTCTGATTTAAGTGCATTGAAGTTGAAGTCAGTGTGGTGGTGGGAGGGTCTGTTCCCAATTTCAGTGTTGTTTGATACAATATTTAAATGTTTCATGTTTATTTCAGTGCAATATTGTATTTTATGGTCTGTGTTGCTGACAACTGACTGTGAGTGGCCACTGGCTCCAATATTTGTGATTGTGAATATTGGCTGATTTCTTTTTAAAATATATTTTTTTTCATAAATTTAAGTTTTGGGGGTGATGCATCAGACAACAGTTTGAGTTAAACAACATTTCAGGCACATCCATGCTTAAGCACAGCCATTTCTTTTTCAACTGTAATGCAGACTAAAAGCTGAAACAAATATTTTTTGGCTGTACTAGCCAATAGTCTGAGTTATTTGCGTAGGGATGTAAAATAAAAGTCCAGGGCACCTCAGTGCTTAGGCACCCTAATTTGATTTATTTTTATTAAGAAATGTTATATATAAACATATGTTTCTGCTGTGCTTGTCAACAGTCTGAGTTAAATCTGAAGGGCTGCAAAACAACTGTCCACAGTACATCAATACTTATGCACCACAATTTTCTTTCCAAGTAAACAATACAGTATTATAATTAAATATGGGTATGAAACTCTTTACAGGGATCTTGACAATTTGGGTCCAAACCATTATTTCCTTCATAGTCCATGTGACCAAACAGGGTTCATTTTGGGCAGATACCTTCAAAATAACATATAGAGATTTCTTAACATAATATCAACCTAATGGCCAGAGAGACTTTCAAATAGCCACCTCCATGGACACAGAAAAAGCTATTTATAAGGTGAATTGGCAATTTTAAAAGTACCATGGAGAAAATGAAATTTGGCTCAAATTCGTTCAGCTAATTGAAAACCTTTACTCGGCTCCCCAAGCACTGGTGTGAGTTAATGGTATCAGTTCTGAATTCTTTCCTCTAACCAGAGGCACAAGACAGGGATGCCCATTGACCCTCCACTGTTTACTCTGTGCCTTAGCCCACAGCAGCCACATTTCGACAAGATCTGAGTATCTTGGGCATTATGGCAGGAGGGCAGGAACTGAAAGTATCACTGTATGCAGATGATTCTGTATTCTTTTTGTCTAACCTGAAATTTCAGTACCTCATCTAACAGCCTTGTTACACTCGTTCAGTGAAATCTTGGGTTACAAGATTAAATATGCAAAATCTGAAGCCATCAGCATTAGGGGGCACAATCCACTCAGATTTAAACACCACCTCCTCTTTGTGTGGGCAAAGAATAATCAAATCAGATATCTAGGTATACAGATCACAACAGATCTGGCTAAACCTTTTGCAGCCAATTATGAAACATTATGTGAGGTGATTCAAGCAGACTTGGCCAGATGGGGCCTTCTGCTTCTTTCTTGAAAGGAGGTGGCCTCAATTCAGATGAATGTCTTGCCCCATCTTCTTTTTTTCGATGCCTACCTATCAAAATCCCTCTCTCATTCTGGACCAAATTAATCCAGGAGTTCAACTCTTCATCTGGAACCACAAGCATCCTTGCATAGCACTTAAAATTCTGACATTACCAAGAGAGGATAGGAGCCTTGCCCTACCAGACTTTCAACACTATTATCTAGCAGCTCAAATGCAGGCAGTATAGATTTGGGCTAAACAGAAAAATACTTGCAGTGGTATGAAATAGAGAACATCTCAGCCAGTGGACAACTATTGTTCACATTGGCATGTACACACGTCACAACAGATTACCAGAGAGGTATTATTACCAGATGGGTTAAACACAGTCTGACCATTTTAACAAAGGTTAGGACCATAACTCAGATGCCGACAGGTGTGGGCCCCCTGTTGCTAATCAGACATGATCCAGATTTTCTTCCCCCAACATTAGACATGGGATATATGAATTGGAAGAGACAGGGTGTTATTAGATTATCCAATTTGTAGAGAGGGACATGTATATATCTTTCAGCAGAGCTAAAGAAAAATGTTATTGGAACAGTAGAGAATTCCTCAGGTATATACAGGTGAGAAATTATATTAATTACTCAGATAATTTGGCAAAGTTGACCAGACCCCACTCAACTCGAGAAGATTACATATATGGGACAGTAACCATTTCTGGCCCTCAGAGATACATCTCTGGGACATATAAGATGTTTCAGAAAGAAGAGGGTACTTCTTTAGTATGCATAAAAGAAAACTGGAAGAAAGAAGTGGGATGCCCCATAAGTGAGGAGTATTGGTTGAGGAGATTGAGGGTGGGATGGAAGGTTACTTTAGCACCTGTTTGGAAGGAGTTTTTCTGGAAAATCTTGGTGAGATTTTTCCACACCCCTACGGTTGCATGCCACTACAGCACCACAGACCTGGCAAGTATTTTGAGGAATTGTGTGTGTGGGGGGATTCTCACTGCCACATATTTTGGGGCTGCAGAGAACTGCAAGACTTCTGGGGACAGGTCAGTGCAGCATTCCACATAATAGTAGGGGTGCAGATTCCATCAGATTTCTCAAAATGGGTCCTTTGGCTCCCCCCAGATAACCCACTTAAAGGAGATAAATGCAGATTGTTATTGATATTAATTGTAGTAGAACTTACATGTATAACAGCTAGATGGCTACAACCTGAGGCCCACACACAGGTTGAATGTGTTTGGAGAATGAAGAAAGTTTATAAAATGGAAATATTAACAGCTAAACTTTATCTTCAAGAAGACACACACATAGACAGATGAAGAGGCAGGACTCAATGGCTTCAGGATGGGGAGGGTGCGGGCTAATAAGGGTTCTATTCCTCACCCTCATTACAATCAGAATTGTGTCCAGGCAATTTGGGTCATGGCAGCCAGTGGTCTTAAACAGAAATTAAATATAAATGATTCTCTGGTAAAGTGTAAAGTAGGTAATTTAATGGAATATGGAGAGATTAGTGCACAACCAAAATTGTTATATTTGTTAATTGTTTTAGATACTGTTTTTTTTTTATATGTTGATATACTGTACACATAACACATAATAATAGCCTAGGATCCAGGAAAGTTGCTGCAAAATAAATACTTGCCATGGGGCTGATTACATATAATCTGACATTTCTAAACAGAGGTTATTTTATATAGAAAGAAAATGTCAATAACTGGGAAGAGAGTTAGATCTTTCTTAGTGTTATGTACTTTCCCCCTCTCTGAAGCAGGATCCAGGAATGTTCTGTACTTCAGACCAAGAATGCTAGATTCTTGGTTTGGGACAATTCACCTAAGTAGCATCCAAACAAGATTTAAGTCTCTGTATTGTCCTGAAAAGTCATGATGCATCTTATCAGGTATGATGCTATCTATAATTTCTTTTATCAGATGATAATGTGTGTCATGTGCAGTATGTCAAATAAAGCTGAATTGAAAAAAATACAGTATTATATAAAAATACATTTGTGGCTGTGACAAAAAACAGTATTTTGTTTAGGGCATTGAAACATACTGATATGGTGGGTAAACTCAGTCTATCCAAAATATCTAAAAAAAACACAAGGAGTCACATGTCACACAGGTACACAATGTAGTTGAGGAGCTACCCCCCACCACACACACACACACAAACACTACTGCAAGTTATCACAACACATCCAAATCCTTTCTGTGGGAATTTGTCATTATAGATCCATCAGCTAAGGCAGCTTCCAATTATTTTAATTAGTTAATAAATGTAACATTTACATAATAATCATGAAAGTATTTAATATGAAAGCACTGCAGAATATTGTGGTCTCTTTGTAATTCTTTTGTTTTCTAAGCTGATGCTGCGTACTATGACAGAAACAATCCTGTACCACAGCTGATGCTGTGGGACCTCCCCATTTTTTGGGAATATAGAAATGTTAATTAATTAGTAAAATACATTTACAATAACAAGAATGACCATAATAATTTTAACAAACTAGTTTTATAGAAGCATTGCAAGCTACTTTAAATGTCTGCATTTTATCTGTGTATTTCCATCATTGCCCCAGGTGTGAAAACCAGCTGCTTTGTCCTCATCATTGGATGGTCAGTAAATGGTCCCAAAATAGTCAAGGGGCGATGAGCTACAAAAGGTCAACTTTCAGTCAATGGACTGACATTTAGGTAGAGCTATGAAGTGCATTTGGTTCAAATGATTACCTGGACCTGACAGCCTAGGGCCTAGGGCAGACACATACTATGATCTATTCAGTGTAGCACAGTTTGGCTCAAGACATGTAAGGGTATCACATACCTGATATTAATCAGTTTTGTTCCTCTGAGAAGCTGCAGATGACCAATAGAGCCATATTAATGTGAGGTCTTTTTCATTATCAGAATTAACCAGACAAATGATTCCACTAACTTAAAATGACCATGACCTACCACCTACCAAAAAAAGAGAAATAGCTACCAGTTTATTTGTTAATCCTTTCTGTGTCTGGGCAAAGGTGATGTTTTCCATACCATTTTGTCTGTGTGAGACAATATCCAGTTTTGGTTACCCAGAAATATACCAGTGGGTCATGACAAGGAAATATGGTAGGCACGTTAGTCCAGTTGATTATGTAGAAGAAAAGAACAATACATACAGTATATTTTAGGAGACATCTTTTACTTGACTAACAAAACTGTTTTTGAGAACAGCTACCTAATGAAGGTATATAACTCTCAAACATTAGTCTCAAAAACAATTTTGTTAGTCCAATAAAATGTATCACCTGCAATATATTTGTTGTTTTTTTGTTTTCTAGACCAGTGGGTCGTGGAATAAGACTGCTAGAGCACTAGTCAGCCTTGTTTATGGATGCAACCATGATGGTGTCTGATGGTCTTTGAACATCTGACTTGCATGAAGTGTTATTCATTTCTAGTGCCTCCTTATTTGATGGGAATAATGACAATTTATTGCCCATTTAAGGAATGGGGTTCAACAAATTACCGGGACCTGTCAACCTATACAGATTCAGAAGCCCTGAATGCACTCTGTCAGAACTTTTATCACATTCTTTTGTATCCTTTCCAAGAATTTTACCTTCATTGGCAAATGAAACTATGAATGTACCCAGTCATTCCAATAATCATTTCCCAGATTCTGAAAAGACAACAGAGAACCAGAATCCTGTAGCCCATTTTCCTAGGTGATTCCTTAAGCTCACATCATTACTCTTCATTATCTTTATCAGTATCTTTCATGGAGTCCTCATCCCTCACACCATCATGATTCCAAAATAAATTAATAAAAATGAATGCAATAAAATAATAAATGATATATTAATAAATATGCGTGATTACAAAATCATATGAAAGATACTGTATACATTTTCTTCACAATTATCCCAGTACATAATCACTTTTAATTTAGTCTTCCTCATCAGCAGTCTACTCCAATATAACTAGCTGTAGTCACTCCAAATCTCATCCTTCCCCATCTTGATATTATATACTGTAATATAATCAAATATTCAAGTGTGTGTCACATGCTCACTGTGGCAATAATTTCATGTCTAGTGGAATAATCATCACTTTAGTCCCTACTAGTTGCATGATCGCTAATATGATTATTAAAACAAATAATAACTAATACATTAACTTGCCTTAAACTGGAACATAACAGATGAACCTTTTCTTCATGGTTTCACAGAGAATGGCACCCTGAATCTTATCCTTCCACATATAAATATAATATTATAAGCAAAGCAATTAAATAAATGAATGAACCCTTTGCAGGGCTACTCAATAGCTCCCTAAAGTTAGGGGTGGTCCCAAGACATTGGAGGATAGTAGATGTTGTCCACCTCCACAGGGGAGGATGTGAAGAGCAACCAGGAAACTATAGACCCATAATTGTACCTTCATTGCAGGCAAGCTAATAGAGACATTGGTGAAAGAGGACCTAGTGGATTATCTGGATAGAAATGGACTCCAATATAATAAGCAACATGCGTTTGTGGCAGGGAGGTCTCAACAGACCAATCTGGTAGTGTTCTTTGACTAGGTAACTAGGGCAGTGGATTTGATCTACTTTTACTTCAGGGGGCATTCAAATCAGTGTTGCACAGAAGGTAGCTGAAGAAGTTAAATGAAATGGCAGCAGCAAAGGATCTAGTCATATGGGTGGGAAACTGGCTGGGGAGACAGTAGCGGGTAGTGGTAAATGGGGGTCAAGTCATGGTAGAGGTAGGTCATCATGAGTAGGGTCCCATATGGCTCAGTCCTTTGACTGGTCCTCTTCAAAATGTTCATCAGTGACATGAGAGAAGAAATACAAGGCAAGATATGTCACTAAGCTTTGTGTGAGGGTAGACAGTGAGGATAGGATTAAGGTGCTGCAGAAGGACCTGCATGGATTAGAAACTTGGTTTAATGTTTTGCATTTGAAATTCAGAGCCAAAAAGTGCAACATGATGCAAATAGGGAACAAGAACTCTAGGACAGAATATTGAATAGGAGGGGTTAAGTTGGACACTACCGCTGACAAAAGGGACCTAGTAGTCAGCATAAATTAATCTCTAAGACAATCTAGCAAATGTAGCAAGGCTTACAGCAAGGCAACCAAGATGTTGGGGTGTATCAGAAGGAGGTTTGACAGTAGAAGGTATGACGCTTGTACCGCTGGTTCTGATTAATCTATGCTTTTTGTAATATAAAAATGTGTTATTGAGTGTTTCTTATGAGACATGGTGAAACAGCCTGTGGAATGACACCCACCCTCCCAGGTTTTAGACACAAGGTGTTGCCTGGAAGGCCAGGAGATAATTATAGACTAGAAGAGGCCTACTTTAAGCATCTCCTGTTTATCTAGCTTAATTGTAGCTTGCCCACTGACAGGATAGAAAATATCCATTTTATCACATTTAGAGGAGGAAAACCAGGTTATGTCACACTGGTGCGAAGTTGTAAATGTTCCTCTGATGTCTGTAAAAGCAGGATGTGCACATGGATGAAAGAAGGACTTAGAAATTAACCTTATTTAGATTACCTTCTGAGTGATGACATCCTGATTGTATAATTTTTAATGAACAGAGGAGGAGCTGAGTGACATCATGGAGAAGGCAGGCTCAAGACAGTGTTTTAATTATGCTGTGAGTGACCTGTAAAGACACACATGTTTGGACTCTCTTGACAACAACATCTGTCTATCAGCACCATTAGAAGAGATACATTAAATATATAAGTCTAATTGTCTGGTGGTAGGAATTTTGCACTTTTTTTAACCCTTGTTCTTTTAAATGATTGTATGTTTTTGTGATATATGGTTCTGTATTTACATTTTAAATTTTTGTATCTATTTTTAAGTAAACCTCTACTTTAGAGACTACTTGGTGTGCCTTTGAAATTCTTTTTTTCTTCACGAGTGAAGCATACATGGTTAAAGTTGACACTGTACAAAGCTTACTGGTTTTACCAAACTGGGAAAAGTTAAGAGTTTATTCTAAGGTCTTTAATAGAGTTTTTAAGGGTTCATTTTGTATGCCTGGTTAGGTGCCCATAGGTGAAAGATATCTGGCCCACCCTGAAGAGCAGAATTATCTGAGCCTGTACACTGGGTACGCTAGCAAGAGGTTCACAGTTTGAATCCCTCCAGACTTGAGACCAAAGGTTGATTTGAACCCACAAAACAGACAGGAGGGTTACCCTGTTTCTGTTTCCTGTTCACAAGACTGTGCTCGGAGGCTGGCACTGTGGAAGCAGAGGGCCTGCCCTGCTGAGTGTGTTTGTGACAGGAGGAAGGAGGTGATACTGCCTCTCTCTAGATTAGTGGTGAGGCTGCATCTGGAATATTGTTCCCAGTTCAAATTCTGGAGCCCTCACCTAAGAAAGATAAAGACAGGCTAGAGATGGTACAGTGTAGGGTAACCAAAATGATTCAGGGCCAGCAAGGCAGATCCAACAAAGCACAGGGTCATAATGTCACACGGCAGAATGCTGTGCAGCACAATCTTGTTGCACAATTTCTTTTTATTTATTGTTCTGTGGGAGCTCCACCCTCCACACCCCCCATTACAGGGGGCTGCACCCCCCCGGACCTCCCCACTAAAGATTCCAACTCTGGGGGGCCAACTCGGAGGCGCACTGGTCTAGGTTTAGCCATAATGCCTGGCTCTGTATTAATGTGTGTGTCCAGTGGATCAACAAGAATTGGCTTAAGGCCTTTAACAAGTACTCGCTGGAGACCAGAAGGGAGTGAAGAGATATGATAGAACTTTCAAGTTCCTGAAAGGAATGAGCTGGGTAGATTGTGAGGAAATACTTCACAGGATTTGTGAATCAAGAACATGGGGACATGAATGAAAGTTGGCAGGGATGAGATTCTGGTTGTATTGGAGAAGGTTTTATTTACAAAGAGATGGTTGAGATGCGGAACAGCCTGTCAACAGAGGTGGTGGGTGCAAGAATCATTAATAGTTTCAGATATGTCTGGGACTGAGCAAAAGGCTTAATAGTTATACAGAGGGAACCAGTAGGGCAGGAGGCAAGGAGGGAAGGGGAGGGCAATAACCCCAACTAAACATTAGTTCCAGGGATAGCACAGGGTAAAATGTTAGACTGGATGGATCAGTATTTTTTTCTATTGACATTTTCTGTGTTTCTATAAGTATAAATACATTTCTTACCTATTAAATAATAATAATCTAATAAAAAGAAAAGAGTCTGTGCAAAAACACCTTTCCAGCCTTTTGCTAACCATGTTACCTGCCCACCTATTCACCAGGTGTAAAGTAAAGCTGACTTCACTATTGAATCACCTGTTGTAGTAATGGAAAGCATACTATGCCCCAAACTTGGTGAGATGGGGTTACTTCATGAGATCTTCACAATGGGTGATGTCTGGGACTTTGCCACATATTTTCTGGTGAAGGAAAACTTTACAACACCTCTACTTCTGATGAAGAAACAACACAGTTACTGACCAACTGATAGAAAGCACATGTTTACAAATTAAATCAGTCATAAGTAAAATGTTTCAGAACAAAAGAGTAATGCTGACATAAACCTAATAGTATAAAGATTCATCCCAGGCAAAAACATAAGGAGTAGTTACAAGAAATTCTGGGAGTTGTACTCCCTGAGACACATTTGGTTTGTGACTTAAATGGCTAGTTCTTAGATAAAAAATACATGTGTGCATACAACTTTAGAGTGAAAAGAAGACCATTGGTCCATCAGGTTTCTTCCTCCCAGATGCTCAGTGGGAATATACAGTTACACCTTTTTTTTAAGTACTTCTCATGACTAAGCTTAAAGAGCACAGCAGCTGATACCCCCTGCTCTGAAAGTTTGGTCAAGTTGAGATGCAGTAGTATAGGTAGGAACATGGAAGGCTGCACTGTTTTATTTATGCGGTCATTCTGAGAGAAACTTAAATCTTAGGCCCTGTCCACACTACACTGTTCTGGCCCGGTAACGGATGCAATCCATTACAGCCAGGGAGCAGTGCAGTGTGTTCACACCTCGGTGGTGTCTGTTACGGGACCGGCACTGCCGATCGACGTTTCGGGAGCTGGGTGACCATTACGGCGGTGTCGATCCCACAATGCAGCTCGAGCTGGCCCGATCCCTACGGGGACCGTTACTGCCAGATCCACACTACTGCCCGGTAGCGTTACCAGAAGCGGAGACCGGTTTCATAACCATTGTTGAAACCACCTCATATGTGGTTTCAACAACAGTTATGAAAATGCCTCCTGTAACGTTACAGGTGTAAACGCAAACTGTTTCGGTAACGGTTTGGGCACTCTGTAACGTTACAGAGGCGTAGTGTGGACAGGGCCTAAGGTCCATTCTAGCCATCTCTGGTTGATTGTCAAGGTAGAAGTTGAGTATGCCATGCCACTTTTCAAAATGATAGATATAGACTCCAGGACTGTGAAACACTCAATCTTTATAAGCATTAATTCTTCACAAAAGTGGCAGCAGTAGTACTAGTAGCAAGACTAGTTGTATTAGTAGTAGCACTAGTAATAGTAGCAGTCAACATAGAAACATAGACTTTGATGGCAGATAAGGACCACTTGGCCCACCTAGTCTGCCCATTTTCTTACCTAATGGATAAGCTGCAGATCCTAGTTAACCAACAGCCTACTTCCTCCTACCCCCACTAGAATTGCCTTATGTCTGTCCCATGCATTCTTGAATTCCTCCACTGTTTTTGCCTCTACGACCTCCTCAGGAAGGCTGTTCCATGCATCCACAACTCTCTCTGTGAAAAAATACTTCCTCACATTACCTCTGAGCCATCCCCCCTTTATCTTCAAATTGTGCCAACTTGTTCTTGCACATCTCTTTTTCTGAAAGATGCTACCCTCTTGGACTTTGTTGATTCCCTTGAGGTACTCGAACATTTCTATCATGTACTATCAGTAGTAGTATTGGTAGTAGCAGCAGCACTAGCAGTAGTGGTAACAGTAACAGTAGTAGTAGTAGCAGCAGTAGTAGTATTAGCAGTAGAAGTAAAAGTAGTTGCAGGAGAAATAGTAGTAGTATCAGCAGTAGAAGTAGTAGCAGTAGTAACAGTAGTTGTAGCAATAGTAGCAGAAGCATTAGCTTCAGTGGAAGTAGTAGTAGTGACAGCAGTAGTAGTAGTACTAGTAGCAGTAGCAATAGTTGTAGTAGTAGTTGTAGCAGCAGCAGTAGCAGCAGATGCAGTAGTAGTAGTAGTAGTAGCAGTAATAGTAGTAGCAGCAGTAGCAACAGTAGTAGAAGTATTTTATTTCTAAGGTACCCATCCAGAGCTCAGAGCACCAAAATTACAGTATACAGTACAAGTCACATTAAACTGTCCCTCCAACTCACTGCTCTGGCATTGTTTTTTTATATGCTGACAATGCAGTGGCAACTCTAAATGCTTAAAATACAAACTCTGTTTTAACCATCCATCAGCTCAGAAGCAGCTCACATGCAATGCACTTTCAGCTCCCTTGTACAGTCCCCCAGTGCAGCAGTAGACTACATGCTACTGGGCTACAGTATAGTGCTTGTCATTTTATATTGGAATTAATGAATTCCAATACCATTTTGTACCTTGTACTGTATGTTTTTCCCTCATTTTATTTTTACTTTTTGTCCTGAATACAGCAAATGGCAGCAGCTTTCTTCAGCTGCTATAATACAGTGCTAATCGTGCAAAAGGCACCATTTGCGCAGCACAATCGCGCAATTGAGCAATACATGTCTAGCACACAATTGCGCAATTGCACCATAGACATGTATTGCTCAATTGCGTGACTGCACTGCGCAAATGGCAGCTTTTGTGTGGTGCGATGTTGAAGCAGATAAACAACTGCAAACAGTCAGTGGAGCCAGAAATAGTGACATTTTGGGGATAAAGGAATAAAGGGCAGAAATAACATGTAATATGCTAAACTGAATGTAAAAACAGCAGTGAATGGAGTCCTCAGAACTGGGAAAACAACATGGCGATGGGGAGGGTTTTCAATTTGAATGCAGGCTAGCTATTGCCTCAGACTTGGTGAGAGCTTCTTCATGGGACTGGGTAGAATGACATGTCACTCAAGTTGTACTGAACACTGCAGTAGTGAAACTGGGTTCCAGCTCAGTGGTTCAGTGTTTTTATAGGGTTGCTTAATGAGTTGTACTGAATTAATAAGTAAGCTGAAACTGAATATCAGCTAGAAGCAAACTATTTGGAAACTTTTATTAATTAATTTCAGTGAAAATTGCACACATTAAGCAACTCATTGCAAAATGCTAAACCAGTGAGTTGGAGGAACAGTTTAATGTGACTTGTACTGTAGCACAATTTGTGAACAGCATACTAAGGAGAATAACACTACAGCTGATCATATAAATAAACATAGAAACATATTATAAGTTTACACTAGATAGAAAAAGTGCTGTAAGTCCATAAACAAAATAAAACATTAATAAATTGCATAGATATGATAACTAATGACGGGATCTGAAGCATCTTTTCCAGGGCTAGAAAAGGCTTAGTTCTGCAAATGCTGCACTCACTTCCTCTTAGACATTTCTTGGAAGAGTTGTTGAATCTCTGGCAGGATTGGAATACATTTCAGTGACCAGGGGCAGCCATCATAAAAGTGCAGTTAAAAAGTGTTTAAAAAAAAAGATAGATTAGCTAATGAGCTGGGGGGGGGGGTTTATACTCAAATTTGGTCTACGGAAATCACTGTCATGCAGCATGACAGGCAGGCAGGATTGACATCAATTCCCTTTCCAGCATTACATATAGAATAAAGTATGGGGTGGTGTGTGTAACGAGAAGTTTACACACCCGCAGTGTGAGATGCTACATAAACCCGGAGGCGAAGCTTGAGGGGTTTAACCAACATCTAACACCTCGTGAATGATGTAAACTTCGAAGTTTCCACACACCTCATTTTTATATAATTGCTGGGTTTCCTTTTTCGCCACAGCAATTATATAAAATACTAGCCCTTCCGGTGCACTCATGCTCCAGTTCTGTTTTCATACAATCAATCGCGTTTGAATTAAAAAAAAAAAAATCAGTTGAAGAAGTGCTTTCTTTTCCCCATTGAGTTTAAAATTGAGAAAAAAAAACATACCACCGAGCTCTGCTTGTCTGGCAGTTTCACTTGGAGCAAGGTCGGTGGGTTGCAAATGAGGAACTGCAGGCTGGACATCTACGCCAGAGCAGGGGAAACCGTGTCTTGTGTTGCCGTAATAAACACTCCTTAATTACGGCAAATTATGCCACGGTTTCCTATGGAAAAAGGGAAGCCCATTAATTATAAAAGTATATTTGCTAATGATACATAGATACATAGACACTGTCGGCAGATAAGGGCCTATGGCCCACCCAGTTCTGTCCATTTAAGCTTGTAAGTTCACTCTATGTTTTTCTAGAAATCTGTTGCCCCTTACCCCTAATCTCCAGAATTCCCTTATGTCTATCCCATTCATTCTTAAATCCATTAATTGTTTCATCCCCCACCATTTCCTCTGGCAGGATGTTCCACTTGTCTACCACCCTTTCAGTGAAGAAATTCTTCCTCATTTTTCCTCTGAATAGCCTTTGCTGGAAAATAGTGTATTCCTGCACCCTGTTCCTCCCTGTAAGGTACTTGTATGTCTGTATCATATCCCCTATCTCCCTCCTCTCCTCCAGGGAGTACATATTCAGGTCCTTCAGCCTGTCCTCATAGGACTTGTGATGCAATCCCTGTACCATCTTTGTTGCTCTCCTCTGAACCTTCTCTACCCTGTCTGTCCTTACATAGGTAAGGTCTCCAGAACAGTGCACTGTACTCCGGGTGGGGCCTCACTAGTGTCTTCTATAGTGGAATTATGATCTCCCTTTTCCTGCTGGTGATGCCCCTGCCTATGCATCCCAGCATCCTATTGGCTTTACCTGCTGCATTGTCGCACTTTTTCCCTACCTTGAGGTCATCAGAGATGATAACCCCAAGGTCCCTTTCCTGCTTGGTGCATACTATATCCTCACCCCCCAACTGATATGTTGTTCCAGGGTTTTTGTGCCCCATATGCATTATCTTGCACTTCTTTGCATTGAATTTCAACTGCCAAACTGCTGACCATTCTTCAAGCCCCATCTCACTCACACCTGTGAGTTGTACACTCAAACAAAATGGTTTAACCATGACGGTCACCTCCAGTATCAAGTATGCATGCTCGCCAAGAAGTCTATGCTAGGACTTACCACCCCAGGCCTGCAAAGCCTCCTTAGCTGATCTAATTCCAACAGATGCACTAGGGGTACAAACAACTCAGCCTTCTGTGTCCCTTTCCATTAGAACTACACAAGGCCAGCGGTCCTACAAAATACAGCACCACTTTGGCTTAATGAGCTTGACCTAGGCATCACAAAAGAGGACAAAATAGGCCCCTTTAAAGATAAACTCTGAGGGGCCCTCGCCACAAACAGGAACTGTGACTGAGAGACTTGATCTCCCCCACACTCTTCCCTCCTCTTTCCTGCTACCCTCATTCTAACCTGCACTATTGCCTTCTCCTCTCTTCTTGTTAACTAACACTCCCCTAGTAGGCTCCAGGTCCCAGCCTCAGCACGTCCCCTCCCTTCCCCCAGTGAGTCTAGCCCTCCTTTATGACTACACTTTGTAGCACTTAAGACAAAAGAACTACTGCCCATCAAGTTCTCACCTCATTGCGTTTAGTATTAGTTAATTATTTTACAGACTATATCATCTTCTGTTCCCTACTTTATTCGCTCTATATCCTGTAGATTCTCAAGTTGTTCACTTAACAACCTGTCAACCTAGCCTGCTTTAAATTATGTGTCTGTATATTTTACTTATGTAATCCCAGTTATTGTAATTATGTAACTTCTGTAAACTGATGTACTCATGTCTTTCTAGGCATGGAACCTCCTTGTATCTGCGTATGTACTTGTAACCATTGTAAAGGATGTCATGCCCATGTATTACTATGATGTGGAACCTCTGTAAAAAAGCCTTTGGCTCAAAGGTACTTCCTAGAAATAAATAAATAAAAAAGCTCATGCAGGTCCTTATTCTGTCTACACCTAATAAGCAAATATGTAAGCAACATTGTTAAGGTGTGTGGCATGAAGAGGTGCAGAATGTGAAGTTTGAGAGGAGTACGTGGTGTAAATCTTGAGAATGAAGTAAAAATAATTTTTAAGTGATGCAGCACAGAAAGCATCCTGAAGAACTAAACAGACTATGAAAAGACTGTAATTAAAAAAAAAAGTTTAGCAAAAATTATGACAGGACTGTACTGGCTTAAACTGACAATTAATGGCATATTAAAACACATGATATGTTTAGGAAATGAGATTTGAAACATACTTCATTTGCCACCCAGTTTTGTGATCACATGTGACCAATCCCATTGCTTCATTTTCCAAAACCTTTTAGAATGACATACAGCAGCATTAACAATGCATCCACCTTCCATAACAGCTGATGGTTGTTTGAGATGGATGTCAGACACACCCTGCTTGGTAGTCACTGAGTTTATGAATGATATGGTAGGCGGATTACCTTTCATGTAGTACCTGGCAACATTACAATAGTCCAGTTCCAGCCAGACAGCCCTGCATTTGAGATAAGCAGGCTAGGCAAACATGTCTTAATCCAAGAGAATAACTGTTCAAAAGAATTCCTGAAAAACTCTCGACATCACAAACTATCTGTTGGTTTTGGGGCATTGATATCAATTACAACAAGAACTCCACAGTGGAGATAAACACTAGCTACAATCATTAATTGTTGAGGTATGAGGGATTAAAAAAAAATCTTCTTTGTAGAGTGTTGAACAGTTAATATTTAGCTATTTTAGAACATATTTTAACATGGTTAATGTAGAGATTTTGACACATTTCTCCGATACAATGAATCGCCTTTGTACTGTATAGTTTTTAAAGTACTTGAGTCCCATTCACTGTCACACAGGGTTACATAGAAACATAGAAAGTGACGGCAGAAGGGGGCCATGTGGACCATCTAGTCTGTCCATAATCCTTCCCCTTCCCTTAACTGCTTTTCAGTGTTATGGTGCCCTTGTATCTATCCCACGCCTTCTTGAAAGTTTCCACCATTTTTGCATCCACTGACTCCTGTGGAAGGCAGTTCCATGGTTCAGCCACTCTCTCTCAGTGAAGAAGAACTTGTGTGTGTTACCTCTGAATCTGCCCCCTCTAGCATCATGTTGTGCCCTTTGGTTCTTGAGTGATTTCTGGTATGGAACAGGTCCTGGACCTGCACCTAGTTTATTCCTTTAGGAATTCCTAAGGTCTCAAACATGTCTCCTCTGCTGTTCGAGGGAGTAAATGTTTAATTCATGCAACCCTCTCCTCATATGATTTGTTGTGCAATCCATGAATCATTTTAGTAGCCCTCCTCTGAACTGTTTCCATCTGGTAATATCCTTCTTGAGGTGGGGTCTCCAGAACTGTACACTGTACTCCAGGTGTGGCCTCACCATTGATCTATGGAGTGGAAGGATGACCTCCTTTTTCCTGCTGGTAATCCCCTTGCTTATGCATCCCAACATACCATT
The DNA here is from genome assembly GCA_016271365.2 of Neoceratodus forsteri. NCBI lineage: Eukaryota > Metazoa > Chordata > Ceratodontiformes > Ceratodontidae > Neoceratodus > Neoceratodus forsteri. Next base: position 1,424,116,854 of record CM057455.1, read on the forward strand.
TGCCCTCAGTGCTGCTTTCTCACATTGCTTGGTCATTTTTAGGTCATCTGTTATAATTATTCCCAGACCCCTTTCCTGTTTAGAGGCTTCCAGTTTTTCACTCCCTAGGTAGTAATCCACTCCTGGGTTAGTCCTTCCGAGGTGCATGATTTTGCATTTTTTTAGTACAGAAGTTTGAAGTTTAGTTGCCACATTCTTGCCCGCTGTCACTAAGTGGTTGTAATCACCACTTAGGAACTTTCATGCTTCTGCACCCAATAGCACTATGCACAATTGGGGTTGCAGGCCTTCCTCACACAGTCACAAAAAAATGTTGCAAACATGTGGGAAGGAGGAATGAGTCCCCATGCAAATTACCTGCTGAGTTATGTACACAGCAAGTCAACCCTTGGAAAACCTTGTGACACATTTCTGCAACACCCCCTGCTATTAGAACCAAAAGTCAGGTGGTAGAGGTTTCACAAAGCTATGACTGTGTCCATAAGTGCTAGTGGTTGGGAAGGGGACAAACTGGCCCCCAAGAGACCTAGATGGAAGGAGTTGTGAGGGAACATGTCCAGTGACAATGCCAGTCTCCATGAATTTGAATGTGGCATAGTGTCATGCAACTGACTGACCCTATGCCATGTTGCCTCGACTTCGGTGGGAATAACATCAGCATATTTATTGAGTGAAAACTCAATTTGCTCTACTGACATCTGTCCGACACATTCACTTGTTTAACTATATTGGCAGGTGGGAACTTCCATTGTGTGTAGCCCCACAGAGTGGTGGCAAAATGATGTGGCTGTTACCTCCCACCTTGCTTTGTGACCGACAGGAGTGCCTCCATATAAGTTACTTTATATTTTTCCACTCTGTTTGATTTTACTCTAGTTATATTTTTATTTACAACCATTCACCAACAACTAGATACCACTAAAGTCTGAGGTTAAGATTAGGAGAAGAAATGATAGCACCATGGTGAGTTTCTAGACCTTGTATTCCACTCACTAATTTTTTTTTCCAACTGTGTTAAATAAGATAGATAAAGAAGATCCGCTTGGGCTGGCTCACCAGTGAAGTGGTAGTGCTACTACTTGCAGCACCAACATCCCAGGTTTGGGAGCAAGCCCAAGGAACTGGAGGGTCAGTTGGGGGGGGGTTTGAACGTCTGATGGACTGCTCACCTTCTCCAGGGTGGGTGGGTCGAAAGCACCAGCAACAGGATACCTCCTAGTTAGTGGCCTGGGGTATTAGGCCAATAGCCATCAGTACATGGGTTGGTTCGACAGGGTAGATGTTGGTGTGGCATGCACTGGGCATCGCACCACCCCAGGACATCATTGCACATCTGTTCCCATCGAAAGTGTGGGGGGACTATGATGCAGAATCAGGAAAAGCCCCATCAACTAGATGGATAACATTGCTCTACAGCCCCCATGTCCACCACCAGATCCTACCCTCCTGGGTCCCATTGCCCGTCATCCTTCACCTCCACCTGCAGACCATTGAATATTTGTGCAGGGGCACTGAGGAGCCTGAAGGTAGCCCCACCCTGAGGGGGCACAAGCTGGGGGGGTTGCCTGAAGGTGAGTTGTGGGGGGGGGCTCGAAGGACCAGGAACACAGGTAGGGAGTGTTTCAGGCAGGGCAGGAGCAGGCTGGGTGATGACTGAGGGGTGTCCAATCAGTTGTGACTAGAGGGAAAAAGAATTGGGAAAAAAAAGATCTTCAACAGTAAAAGTAGCTCTACTATGTGGATGTGCTGGACTCAAACAATAACTAGCAAACAAGAAAAAAGCCAGCATCATCCATCAGAATTTTACAAACACCACTTATTAGGAAAAAAGGCAGTTACAGGACAAAGTGCATAATGTAGTATACTCGGCTAACAGAGGAGGTTTCATACCACCTTCTAACACCCACCACCCTCCTCCTCCCTCTCATCCCATCATCTACAGAAGGGAATCCATTGTGCACTCTGTAGTAATCCCTGAACTGGCTCTGAACAAGTCAATTTTTAAAACCTTATAGCTCAAGAAACAACCACTATTTTTTCACAAAATCTTTGAAAGGCACCTCCCTGGACTTAGCCACTTCTACTATGGAAATTTTGGGACAAAATTACAAACCATTTTACTCTATACTGGGAAGGCTTTAAAGAGGAACTTCACCAGTCCTTTTGACTTTCATGCATAAATTACCCCTTCTTGCATTGATTCTGGAATTGTATTTCATTACTATCCGCCACAGTTAGTTTTTGCATTCTGAGCTGCTAAAAACTGCCAAGTATACCAGAGTTTCTATAGCAAGCCTAGTGTTGCTGTGGGCCAAGGTTGTACTGGTGACATCACTATAGGGCAGAGCCAATTTCACAAAAAAAGAAACATACTGAGGGCATTTGAATTTTGGCATAATTCATTGCTGACAGGGTGTCTTGGGGAAGAGGAAACAGTATGTACACTGAATACTGGTAGGTTTCCCTTGCAACATTGTTGCAACTGCATGGTACTACACAGTGTGAGTCACTCCTCTACCCTACAGTAATGTAATCAGGAGCTAGCAGCCCAGCAGTTGAACAGCAAAGGCAAGTGCAGCAGGACTCAAAAACAAATCCAAATTATAGGAGGCAGAGTAAACATTGGCCAAAAATAACAATAGCACACAACTTTTCAGGTCTAGTACTGCATATAACGACTACAAGCTATAACTTTTTGGACCATAATGAAAGTTCCTCTTTAAGACTGAGGTTCAATGGGTAGAGCAACTTCATCATCCCCCATCAGGCCTAAAAGGCCACTTCTCCTGGACTGTTCCAGGATTTGTCTCTTCGTTGCAGCCAGAGCCGCTCCTCTGCCTCTTCCTTGGTGTCTTTTGCCTCTCTGTTGTCTCTGCATTTGTAGTGCCTCTGGCTGCCAGCTTGATCTATTTCTCCTGCTTCTCATCCAGTGGCTAGCTGCCACGCTCCTGCAACCACCAGCTCTCCAGCTCTCTTTCCTCCTCCCCCAGGCTCCAGCTTCCCCTCATTTTCCTCACTTCCACTGTTGCCGGACCCACGTTGCCTTCTCGTTTGCTCCTCCTTCACCTTTCAGTGCGCTGCTGTTCCTGGTCAGCCCGCCTTAGCTCTGCCCCTTCTTCCTGCTACTGCTGCTTGGCAGCAAACCGATTTCACTGCCATGATTTCTTTCCACCCTGCTCTGTGCTTCACTTCTTGGCACTTCGTCCATCGGTCTCTCTCTGGTACTCAGGGAGGCTCGACATCTTTGCTCCTGTGCCTGCTCATTTCTGTTGTTTTGATTGTGATCTGGTGTATGCAGGCTCCTTGTCCAGGGCCCATTCTCATTTCTTCCCCTACGCTGGATGTTCTTTTGGGGTTTCCTGCTCCATTTCCTATTCCTTTTATTTATCCCATTCTAGTCCTACATGTGGGACCCATAGGCATCGGATATCCTCCTACCGAGGACTTCTTTTCTTGCTTGGCAGTATGTACCTGCCTCTGAACGTTTACCCCCAGGGCAAGTCAGCCCATCTACTGTTGCTGGCTTTCCCTCAATTTCTTTCTTTTACTGTTTTACTTGACTGGTATTCAAATTTAGCCAGTCGTTTTCAATCAACTGCATTGTTTTATTCCTCGTTGTCAGTTTTCAATTAATCAGTCAATCAATTTTATTTGTATACTGAATGGCATGTGAGCAAAATTGCCCATTTTCACAAACATCCAGTGTAGGAAATACAACAGATGAATAAATACATGGGTCAATGGAATACATATATTCAGTTTTCATGCTCATCCTCTTACAGGCTGTACTCTGATTCACTTTCCATTCCATTGTGTGCCTGGCCCCAGCCTGCCTCTCCACTGCTCTGATTTTCCCTCTCTTATGTTCCCTTGCTCTGCATGGATTTACTGACATTCCTCCTGCTGTTAGGACTATTTGTGAACATGCAACCTATTCTCTCATCCCCATCAGTTGTTTGCCTCTTTCCTTCTCACTACCTTTATCCACCATCTCGGGGGTATCTACCCCATCATCTCCACTTGTCGCCCTCCTCCTCCTGTTCCCTTCACACTCTGTTCCTCTCCTTCTCCAACCTTTGCTTTCTTTTGGGGTTTTCCCTATCCTGATATCACCTTCTCTCTTCATATCCTCCTCTTACCCTAGTCCGTCTGGTGTCCCAGTGCCTACTTCTAGTCTCCCATGGTTACCAATAACAGGTAGCTTCCTCATTACATGAGTCTGGTTCTCCTTCACTCAGTTCGACCTCAGGGTCTACTCATACACATCTATTAATCAAGCATACCTCTTATTGGGTCCTATGCTACCTCATCGAACTGCTGCACTCCTGCAATTATTATCACCATCAGTCTTCTCATTACCTCATCTTGGTATCCCTTTCTCATCTGACTTCTATATGGGTCTACTCCTTCACATCGACTACTCGAGCATTACCCTCTTGGGTCTATGCTACCTCGATTCGACCTGCTCTCCACTTGGAGACATGCCTTCATGTCTATTGCCCCTTTGCTCAGCACTGGCAGGCTTCTCTCCATCATCGTACATCATTCATTCCATATGTCACCTTAAACCATTCAAGCCTTCAAGGCTTCTTTCCATCATCATACTTCCCCTATTGCTTTTGAGTGTCTGGTTGCAAAGACATCGCACGCATCCCTCAACGGCTGTTCATTTAGAAGGACAGAGTGAGAGCTTCATCTAAAATTGGACTTTTCCTCCTTCCTTGATCTCTACTTTAAATTGCTGTAGCAGAGCCATCCCTTATCAAAACATCCTTCAGCCTGGAGGAAACGACCTAGACCTTGGATCCCCAGAGGTTTCCTCCTCAAGGTTTTTCCTCTCCTCCATGCTGATGGTCATAATATTAGTCAGGGTTAGTGCTTTCTTAGGTTCCTTAGTTAGGTTCCACTTTTGGATGGAGTTGGATGGTGTTCCCGGCTGTTCCCTCTCTCCTTAGGAAGTCCGCCCTTCTCCATCTCGTCAGATTTCCATTCATTCATTGTACTTGCCTTTTCTCATTCTTCTCCTGTACTTCCTATCTATGTCTGTCACATTTATTTCCAGTTTAGATATCTTCTGATTTCTCACCTCTTAGATGCTCAACACCCTTTCAGGTATTTTTTGGGCTTCTTCCTCAGCTACCTTTAGACAAGGGAATTATTCCTGTGGCACCTATGGAGGGGGACCCTCCTCTAGGGTTCCTTGTGTCGTACCTCTACAGGGTACTATATCCCACAGCTACAGAGATGAATAGCTACAATGTTTCAAAGTCACACAAGCATACATCTCAGCCAGTTGTGTAAGCACAATTGAATGTGAAGGCTTTAAGCCTGAGGTTCAATGGGTGGAGCAACTATGTCACTCCCCCATCAGGCCTTAAAAGGACACTCCTCCTGGACTGTTCCAGGATCCTTCTCTTCATTGCCCCACCATCCAACCCTCCTCTTCCAGTGGCTCATCTGTCTTTCCGGTGGACTTCTTCCTAAGCTACCTTTAGTCAAGGGAATTATTCCCATGGCACCTATAGGGGGAACCCTCCTCTAGGGTTCCTTGTGTCATACCCCTACAGGGTGGTATATCCCATGGATAGAGAGGTGAATAGCCACAATGTATCGAAGGCACACAAACATACATCTCATCCAGTTGCGTAAGCACAATTAAAATAAACAAATGGTCAAAAAGGAACTTTTTTTCTTGTTTTTACCCTCACTGCACCTCAGAATCCAGATAAGCAGCCATTACAAAACTTTCCAGATCATAAGCATGTAGCACCCTGACCATGCATGCAAAATGTCAGGCAATTTCATCAAAAGGTGTCAAAGTTATTGAGGTTCAAAGCTCACAGCATAAACGTTATTCTCAGAAACATAAAAAGTATTTTCTCATAAAATAAAAACTGGCTTGCAATGAAAATGTTTTGGTCACACCAGACAGCCAGCCTGAAAATTCTACTGAGCATGCTAAGAAGCCAAATTGTAAAATCTTATTACTCAATAACCAATTGCTATTTTTTCTCGAAACCTTCAAAAGACATACAGTGCCTTTAGGTTGAGCAGCTTCCACTCTGCAAGTTTCAGAACAAAATTACAAATTGTTTTTTCTCCATAGATGAGCAAAAATATGGCCAAAAAGTGCATTTTTACAGGCTTTTTCACTTTCTGGATCTCAGAATCTGGACAAGCAGCATCAGAACACTTGTTAAGTCATAAGAACTTGCCACTCTGACCGCGCATGAAAAATTTCATGCAATTTCATCAAATGGCCCAAAGTTATTAAGGTTCCAAATTTGGGCTTAACATTAAACAGCCTTCTCAACCCTAAAGGAGCTACAACTCCAGTATAATAAATATTTTAGGATATGACTTGGGTGAGAATGAGATAGTAGAAATATCGCCGTGAGCTATACTTGACTTCCTAACCTCACGAGTGGTGAATCCAGGCATGAAGTCAAAAGCAGTCATTTATAGCGAGTGATAGTATTTCCACAATATCACTCTCAGCCATGTCATTTTATTTTCACAATGAATGTGAGCTGGTTTGTGACAGAAATGATAAGAGGTTATAAAAGGAAAAAAAGTACAAAATGTGAACTGTGCACCATTTTTTTTCAATTCCTTGACATGCTGACTCACAAAAATGGTGTGGAATTCTGGTCTGAAAATTTTAGGGTTGAAACATCCTGGGTCACACATGTACCTTTTGAAGATTTGGTGAAAAAATATGAATCCATTTCAAAGTTATTCAATTTTAAAGTTTCCCATTATTTCCTAGGGAAATTTCACTTACCAGTTAGATGTCCCACTCGACAAATGATTCTTAGCAAATGGCTAATTCTTTGTCGCAAACGAGTCATCCTTTGTCACAATTGGGAAATATTTTTTGTGCTGCTGCTATCTTGTTTTCTCTGTTTTCTTTTAGCAAGGAAAACAAAATTAAATAAGTAAAAAGAAACATGGCTTTACTAGAAACCAACAGTTGTATTTATCTAATGGGGACCCATTCTATCTGATTCTGGGGTTAGTTTTTTGATAAATGACTTGGAAATGTGTCTTTTGAACATGGCAAAATCCTTTTTTGCAAACTGCAAAAAAAGAATCATGAAACGAGAATGTTTCACAATTTATAAAAAAGGATTCTTCTTTTTCCACAAACTGTGAAAATAGAAACACAAAAAAAGATCCTGTTTTGCAATCTGCGAAACAAGAATTTTGACAGCTGTTTTTTTGTCATTCCACACTGAAGAAATGGTTTGGAATTTTTCTCAGAAATTTTCTTTGTACAAGAGCTTGCCCACAGATGTGCATTTGCTGGTTTGATGAAAACAGATTACTTTGCCCTGGAGTTCTGCAGGTTTAAATTTTGCTTAGTTTCCAAGAGGATAACATTGCAATGTGAGGTGTCCCTAGTTGTTTCTTTGTAACTCTGCTGCAAAGACATGGTTTGCAATTTTTGTCTGATATTTTCTGGGTACAAAGTGGTTCTTATCATTTTATATCACTTGGCCATGGATAGGATCAGGCATTTTGCATCTATATTTATACATCTAGGCATCACCCTATGCTATATTGGGTGAAGTCCATAGGTGAAATAGGGTCACCCCAGCCAAATTTAGCGTTTTTTGAATACTGCATGTAAAGTAGAAATATAAATTAATACATGAGGTAAATAACAAAGAAAAATAACTAAAGGAGCATAATTCAGTACTGAAAATGTATTTAGTAATAGTAAAGGTTTTCAGCGAAAAGCCGAAAGTAAGAGGTGAACTGCTGACCTCCTCAATGTAGGGTGAATATTTATTATAATTATCACCGAACTATAGGTGAGTTCAGGGTACTTTATATTAACTACAGGTAAAGTAGAGAAATAAATTGGTAAATAAAGCAAATACTAAAGATGAAAATTTATTGAGAGTAGAAATAAAAGTTTCAGCAAAAAGCCGAAAGCGAAAGGTGAACCGCAGGTTAAAATAATGAAAGGGGCATAGAAACAAGCTGGTTCCATCAGGAGAGTAAATAAGTCGAAGGAGAGGGTAGCACAAGAAAACTTATTTACCAATAAATGGATATTAACACTGATTATGACTTTAGTATATGTAGGATAGGGTAGCTGTAACCTCGTTTTTTAACATTAGTAAATAGTATTTCTATGGCTGTCTTGGAGGTTTAAATAATGTAAGAATTTATACTTAAAAGGATACAGTAATTAATAATTTCAGGAAATAAAAATTAAGTTTAAAAGTAAGAAAATAATTTTTTCGGCATTAAGCCAAGGGCTGGGGGCGAACTGCCGACCACCTAAACGTCCAAGTGGTTCTTGTCATTCCATACCACTTGGCCATGGGTAGGATCAGGCATTTTTCACCTATATTCATACATCTAGGCATCACCCTGTGCTATATTGGGTGAAGTCTGTAGGTGAAATAGGGTCACCCCAGCCAAATTTAGCGGTTTTTCAATACCGCATGTAAAGTAAAAATAAATTAAAAAATGAGGTAAATAATAAAGAAAAATAACTTAAGAGTATAATTCAGTACTGAAAAGCATTTACAGTAATAGTAAAGGTTTCGTGAAAAGCCGAGTGAGAGGTGAACTGCTGACCTCCTCAAAGCAGGGTGAATATTTATTACATTTATCACCTGATTATAGGTGAGTTCAGGGTACTTCATCTTAACTACAGGTAAAGTAGAGAAATAAATTGGTAAATAAAGCAAATATTAATGATGAAAATGTATTAAGAGTAAAATAAAAGTTTCAGCAAAGAGGCAAAGTGAGAGCGAACCGCCGACCTCCTTAGTCATGGTATACATTCATTACATCTACCACCTTGATTTAGGAGAGTTCAGGTTACTTCACCTTCATTACATGACACCATCCCATTAGGAACATGGGATGATGTCATAGGGTGACATAGGTTCCTCTTGCCATTTTCGCGGTCTTTTTAAACCAAGCATGACTGTAGACACGGACTTCTCTTTTCATTGCTTAGAAGAAAGCCAGAATGGTGTTTGTGACAAGGTAAAAGTGGCATTTAGAGTTTTTAAAAAAACCTTGATCTAAGTTTAAAAAGCAAAATATTACTAAATTCAAGCATGATATTTTCTTTAGCGCATTCTGAGACAGAAAATGAAATAAAAAGGAAACGATGAAATGAGTAACAAAACAGGTAAAGATTTAATAGATAACTTATAGGCAACACAACACACTTGATATAAAGGAATCCCATAATTAACTAAAAGTGTATGTATTCTTTTTAGAAGTACAGAGAAGACCAAAAACTAAGGCTACAAGCATATGTAATGGATTGGAGTTTTGAATCTTTAAGGTAAAAGTCAAATATGATTCTGAGAGAGTTAATAAAATCATTTTGAGAATTTAAAAGAAGTTCATTAGTCTTATAGATTAACTAAAAAAATATATTGTTTTACATAAAGGTTGTAAACATATGAGAAATGAACAGAAAGTGACCAATAAAATGAAAGTCACATTTAATGAGTAAGTCTTTAAGAAAAAAATGTATGTGTATTGAATAACACAAAGATGTTTAATAATAATATTAAAGCAAGGTTTATTTTTCATTAGAACTGTTAAGGTTGATTTTGAAGGAACCATGGGATTCCAGCAGTGACAAGGATAAAAAACAGTAACAGGTATGGTAATATGTGGATTGGAAAAGGTTGTTCTAATAAGAACACAATTAATTTCAAGTCAGTTCCTTTACACTAATGATATAAGCCACATTTAAGTAATACAATTAGAAATTTGAATGTTGTAATGGTGGACAATATGAATTACTGGATGTAAAAGGAATATATAAGAATGTTTAAGAATCTAAGAATTGTAATTATGAGATACCATATGATTGTTTGTCTGTTTATGTTTAGAAAAAGCACTGTATCAAAAACATTGGCCTGAAGAAGTGGTGTGAAACTATGAAACTGTAGCCGGTTGAACAAAGTTTGGTGCAAAGTTAAAAGAAGAAAAAAGACAACAAAAGTTTTTTATGAATTTATGGAGGAGGAGGTTGTGGAGTCAAAATCAGTGGTGGAATTCAAGCATCCATGGGACAGTCATAAGGCAATTCTAGGGGGTGGGGGTAGAAAGAGGGAAATGGGCAGACTGGGTGGGCCAAGCGGTCCTTATCTGCCATCAAATTCTATGTTTCTATTATGTCTTACTGATTTATTAATATAGTGTCTGATATTTTAAGCCATACAGTAAGATAGTCCAGTCATATAGAATAGAAAACAAGGGCATCCTATATTTTTATGAATACACATACAGAGGGCTTACCCACAAATGTGTCTTTGCTGGTTTAGTGAAAAGATAGTCATTTGGTGTGGAGTTATACAGGTTTAAAATTTTCCTGTGTTACCAAAAGGATAACATTGAAATGTGAGGTGTTTCTTTGGCACTGCGCACTATGGGATGGGAGTGCAGGGCCCCCACAGGCAGATAAGGATACAATTACACAGTCTCAAAAATTATGGATGTATGGGAGCGCAGGACCCAGAGCTCCCTGTACTCCCACATGCAAATACGGATACTATTATGGACTGGTGAGATCACAGGTCCCAGAGAGAGGGTCCTGTGCACCTACAGATAAAAAACAATAAGATTACAATATCTCAAAAATTATGGATGGATGGGAGAGTAGGGCACCCGCACAGGCAAATAAGGATGTGATTATACTATCTCAAAAAGTAAGGAAATTCTTTGCAAAACTTCATTAATGCACTAGTTTGGGTTAAACAACAAAAGTAGGAAATGTGGCATTAGGGTTTCCAATCTTAGCACCCCCCTCCCCACCCTGAAGGAAGCAACAGGTATGGGGTGTGCCTTGGGGCTGACAACCCTAACGTTCACCCCATTCTCACATACAGTATCCATCTCAGCTTATTTACTCTTGGAATGAGGTGAGTGTTAGAGCTGACAACCCCAAAGCACACCCCACACCTCAAATACAAGAGCACTAGTCTCCAAAAGATTAAAACATTTCATTAAAAAAATTAAAAAATACACAGGCTATGTCTACCTGTTGAGTTTTGGATGGCATACATTCTTTATCAAAGGCTAAGGCATCATTAAAAGAAGAACCGTTAAATGCACTCATCACATGATATTACAGTGATGTAGCTCCAGATAATCTTCAATTTCTTTGGTTAAAAAGTATTTTTTTAAAGTTCAAATGAGTCCACATAGACAAATAACATCCTAACAGCAATAAAACATCACTAGCAGTACAACATATAATAAATATCCATCTTAGCATGCCATCCAAAATGTGTCAGGTGGGCATAACCTTTGTATTTTTTTTTAATAAAATGTTTTAGTCTTATTTGAGACTAGTGCACTTGTATTTGAGGTAGTGAGTGCCATACTTTGAAATGAAAAAGTGTATTTTTGTGTCAGGGGCACCACTGTCGCTGTGTGAACTCCTCATTTTGTTGTACTAAACCCAACACCTGTTGCTGCCTGCATGGTGGGAGTGGGGTGTTGGGGTTACCTTAACACCTCATTCCCCTGTCAACCTGGAACATGTTTAAGACTCCTAGTTAATTTGGTAGGCTGCAACTACTATGTTCATTCATATCCCCATGCATTTTGTATGTTCTCATTCTTACTTTATTTATTTCTTATATTTACTTAACTGCCTTTAGAGGTACTTGTTTAGTCTCTGTTAAATTAAATATGAAGACTAGAATGCACCATAAATATATTGTGTGCAATAGGACAATGACTGTATTATAATTATTATTTGGATTGTTTTCTATCTTGTATTAATTGATTGGCACATTTTTGAAGATGTTATTTAACTAGCTGGTGATTTAAACATTTGGTCAAAAATGTATATACAGGGTCACTTGAGCATCAGTCAGATACCCCTAAGGAAGATTCTGGTTAGGAGTCGAAGTGCAGGGTTTTGCTCACTGACTGCAACTGCTGTGTTTTGTTTGTACCACAGCAATATTTTAACTGTAATTGTGGTACCTTTATCTATGTACCAGAGATTTTTTCAAGCTTTGGTTGAAAATAAAACGCTTTGCTTGAAGTGATATTTAAGTCTGTAGTTTGTGTGACACTGTTACCTTTGGTTTCTCATTTAGAATGTAGGCTGTAGTGAAGCTGATATTAGCACATTAATGGGCTGGGGAATCACTGAAACACCACAGCACACAGGTGAGTTTCCTTTGCAATGGTAATTGAATAAGTTGCAGGCTTCCATGAGAAAGAGAAACTGAAGCAGTTTCATTTAGAATGTAGGCTGTAGTGAAGCTGATATTAGCACATTAATGGGCTCAGAGTCTCAGAAGTGCTACAGCACACAGGTGGGTGTATTTTGCAATACTAACCGAGTAACTTGCAGGCCTCAGTGAGAAAGAGAAACTGAAGCATTTTCATTTAGAATGCAGGTTGTAGCGAGTGAATGGTGACATCAGCACAGTATGGATAAATGGTATTTATCATCACAGTTATGATGTCATCGTCATTTATCACACTCCAGTGAATATACAGTATCTCCATTTATCACACTCTAGAAGCTAACTATATATATATATATATAGTAATATATTATATTATGTGACACAGTAGTGCCACTATAGTTAGGGTTGAATAGCCACTTTAATGCAAAACCTCAAATTTTGCACCTTAATAACTTTGCCACTGTATGACAGATTTGCCTGACAGTTTGTAAGCACAGTCTGGCATCATAGATATCTGGATCTGGCAAGTTTCATTATGGTCAAATGTATGGTTGCAGAGCTACAGAATGCAAACAACATAAAAAACAGACTTTTTGCACATTTCTTTGCTCACACCCACAGGCCACATGCTTTGTCCATTCAGTCTGAACACTTCAGGGAAGATGCAGCCTTGGACACCGATGTGTGTTTCAAAAATTTGGTGAACAAATATTAAACTGTTCAAAAGTTATTCAAAAAACAAATTTCTGATTAGTCAATGGGAAAAGTTAGCAAAAATTACAAAACTTTCGTGGGAGGCCGTTTTTACTGTCGCAAATGGCCCTTTTAATTTTGTGAGTCGTCTATCTTGTTCACAGTTAGTGACAAAGAAAAATGCCTGGTGTTTATAACTGGGACCCTCTAGGTATACACTGATTGTTGTGTTTACCTAGTTGGGTCCTGAGGATGCTAGCCATATCTTTTTTGGGGGGTTAAACCCCCCAGAAATGTGTTTTTAGAGTTTTGGGGAAAAATACTTTTGCAAAATGCTTTCACAAATGTGAAAGTTTCATGATTATTTTGCAAAACTTTCGTGATTTGCCAAAGTATTTTTCGAAAGTATGCTCAAAATAACTGCAAATCTTTGCCAGCCTCCTGCAACAACATGGTTTGGTCTTTTGGGCTGAAATTTGTATGGTGACAAGCCCTGGTCCCATAGATGTGTCTATTCATGGTTTGGTTCCAAAACATTACAGGGGCCCAAAGTTACAGCATTCTGAATTTCATAAATTTCCCCATAGGATAACATTGCAGCGTCCATGATGCCTTTCGGGACCTATATCTCGAAAACAGTTTGAGATATGGACTTTTCGTCACAAAAATTCTTAGTCCCCCTGGACTAAATGCAGAAGTAGGCTGGAAAGCCATAAATAACATGAAATTTGAATTTTTTTCTACCTTGTACGGTTCTTGAGATATTTGCGGTTTACTGTTCCAATTGCTTATTTTCATGTCCGAGGCCCACTATTATGCCCACAGAGTTAGCATTCATAGCTCTTTTTGCTGCCCTTATCTTGGACACAATGTGAGATATGGATTCAGTCAACTTTATGTTGTGAGAACTACTCACTCTCATGATTACAACCACACTTGAATTTTTTTACTAGCTGCTACGGTTCCCCAGATATGGGCAAATTAGTGTTACAATGCTTCCTTAGCCTATAGGGCTGCTGTATAGCTCCATGCTTATGTGTAGAGTGGGATCACAGGGCCCAGAAGGCCCATGTCCCACAAACACATATCATTATGCAGAAATGGGTGCGCTCACCAACACATACCATTTACTATTTATATTACACTTTCTCAAAAGAAGGAAAATTCATGGCAAAAAAAAACTATTTTAATGCAACAGTTAGGGTTGTTTCCAAAACAACAAAAGTGTGGAAATGCGATGTTAGGGTTACCACCCACCACCCATCCCATACCCCATCCTCAAACCCCTAACTCTGCATTCCCCACTCTCCCCACACACATATGCAAGAAACATGCAAGACTATAACACACGCTACCAGTCAGTCACATCTGTAAGCACAATAATCACAACACTACTCCTTTCACATTATTTATTTATTTATTTATTTAGTTAAACATCAGTTTAGAAACCTTTGAGCCAGAGGCTCATTTACAAAAGTACCTCGTCACAAAGAGGACATCAGAACAGTAGTACAAGGGACACAGTACTTATAAACAAAAAGTTACAGTTCAATTACAATTTTGTTTCAATAGAATACAATCTCCAACGAAGCAAAAGATAACAAAAGGTGCAAAACTTATGGTCGGGGGAGAGCTGGTGGGAGTAGAAGGGAGGGAGATAGGGGAGGAGGAATTAGTAGTGAAAGGAAGGGGGTGGAGCTGCTCAGTGAGCATTGTCAAACAGAGTATATATATATTTTTTTTTACACTAGGCTAGCGGCAGTTGCATTTGCGAGAGCTAAGCAGGAAGTTTCTGAGCCTGGGCTTAAAGCAAGCTAAGGTTAGTGAGTTTGAGACACTGGCAGGGAGGGAGTTATAACAGTGGGGCGCACGGTAGGGGAATGCCCTCTGACCTTGAGAGGTCCTGGCTCTCGGAATAACTAGGGTAGCTCTTGACGAGCTGCGCGTGATCAGGGTCGGTGCAGTATGGTGAATGGAGTTGGATAGACCTATGGGGGATAGGCCACGCAGGGCTTTAAAGGTGAGCTGGCATGTCTGATACATGAGTCGCTCTTCCAGGTTGAGTAGGGTAGCCAGGGTGTACAGCTGACATGTGTGAGTGAGTCTGGGAGCACCAGTGATAAGTCTGCAGGCCTTATTAACTGTGAGGCGAACCTTGTTGAGGGCAGTCTGATCTGCTGAGCCATAGACCGGAAAGCCATAGTCATTACACAATGTTATGAAAAACAAATACAGTATGATCGATGCCAGCTCTGTATAATGACAAATTATAGCTGGCATATCTTTCTCAAACTGAAACTTAGTCTGCACAAACAATATTGATTTTTATGTGTCAGAATTCAACGATTGGCTCACTGCAGGTATCACTGCTACCACATAGGCATGTGATAGCAGGACAGACACAACTGACACAATCATAGTACTTTTCACATACTGCTCAGGTATGAAACTTGCACCATCATATCTTGTAATACTGCTGCGTTAACTGGAAATACTCATTAGCAGTATGTTAAGGTTAGCTTTGGATGTTACAATTGTTGCTGTCACATGTTGCTTGTAAACTATACTACAAAACATTACTTTTATTATTATTACCATTTCTTATTAGGACTGACTCACTCTATCAGAAAAACATATGCAAACATCCACTGACTGTTGCTAGGGTTATCAAACTCTTATTTTCAATACAGCTATCTATATATACCATACTATGTGTTTCATCATTTCTTAACAATTGAAATACAGGCATCTGCTAACATTTTGTAATTGATGTTTGTAACAAAAATGCTTACTGTGGGCCCTCTCCATGGTTGCCCAGCATGCTTGTGTACCCACAAGGCACTCTGATGGTAACAGAACTCATACAGTTGCTGGACCACGATGATGGATGTGTCTTGTACTGCTTGCATGTGTGGGGGTGGGGTGGGGTGGGGAATGTGGAGTTAGGGTTTTGAGGATGGAGCATGGGGTGGGGTGGGGTGGTGGTTTGGTAACCCTAACATCACATTTCCACACTTTGTTGCTGTGAAAACAACCTAACTGATGCATTAGCGGAGTTTTTGCCATAAAAAATATATATATATACATATATATTCATTGCAAAAACCTGTTAATGCATCAGTTAAGATTGATAACACAGTGACAAAGTTCATAATGGTAAAGAGTTACACCCTACCATCCTTACTAAATTTCACTCTCCACACACCGAGGGCATCGCGTGCTTAGGTCGTTGGTTCAACTCTCACCCCATTCCTTGTGTAAACAATCTGCAGTGGTGCAGTATAGGAGAATGGTGTGAGACTTAGGTCCAACTATCCCAATGTACACCATAATGCCTGTTGGTGTGTGGAGGGTGGGGTGGTGGGATGGTAGGGGTGTAACCCTAACACCACATTTCCATACTTTTGCTGCTGTGCTATCAACCCTAACTGATGCATTAATGGAGTTTTTTGCAATGAATTTTCCTTCTTTTTGAGAAAATGTAATGTAACTGGTAACTGGTATGTGGTAGTGGGAGCATGGGCCCTTCCAGGCCCAGCGCTCCCTACATGCATCATTTTTAGCATGATGGTATGCATATGTGGGAGCGTGGGCCCTCTGGACCCTGATCTCCTACTTACACTTAAGTACAGAGCCATACAGCAGTGCCATAATACTCCAAAGGAACCCTTGTAACACATTTTTTCCAATATCTCCGTAACCGTAGCAAGTAGGAAAAAAATTCCACTGCAGGTGTAATCTATGATTTCCAAGCTTGTTTTTTTTTTTTTCTTAGCTGAGATCACCTAAAGCGATCTAAGCTGTGGGTAGCAAAATATCCATTATCTCACTTCGTTTTTGAGATATGTGCACCACAAAATGGGTTGCCATAAGAGGCAGCCTCCATTCTTCAGGCCATCTGACCCTGAAGGGAGACTGGAATAGCAGCAGGGTGGGGAGGGGAAGGGGAAGGGAAAGGGTGGGAGCTTGGACCAATAGGAAAGAAAGAAAGGCTAGTGAAGAGTGGGCAGAAAGCAGTTTAAGAGGGCAACACAGAAGGGCTCTGCCACTTTCTGCTAGGTTCCTGGGTAAGTAATTTCAAGAAAAGAACCTAGCACATCAGTCAGGAGTTCCTAAGGAATAAGGTAAGAAAGGAGGATCTAGCATTTAAAAAAGCAAATCCTATGAAGGCTATGGGGATGTTGGTACAATAGATTTTCAAGATACTGATACATTAATAGGTTTAAATAAAAAGGTTTAGCAGTTTTAGTGAAATTTTTAAGGCGTGCAATGTAATTGCTGTAGATATTTCATCTAATAGATTAAACATAGGGTGAGAATAGAGCGGGCCACCAGGTAACCAAAATCGAAAGAGGTTACAAGAATGGCTGAAATGGTTTAGGCAGGGAAAGTAGTTTTTTAATGAGAAAATAGCTAGAAAGGAAGAGAGCTGGGGAACATAAGTGCAGCCGTAGGGCATAGGGCACAAAACCAGTGGTCGTTGAGTGGCTCGGTTGGTTAAAAGGCTTTACTTTAAAAAAAAATGGGCAGGGTAAAGCATACAGCCGATCGGGTCTGAGAAGAAGGATCGGGAAGTGCTCATTACAGCAATAGGGAATTGAAAGAGTACCTAAGCATGCAGCGCATGGAACAAAGGGGGTGCAATAAGCACATGGTAAGTTAATTCTGCACAATGCACAGAAAGGGGGACGCAAAAAGGGAGGGCGACCCCAGCAAAGCACCTATTAGGTAGAGCTAAGCATCTGCCTTTGATGCAGGAGGTCATGAGATAAAGTCTCACAAGGGGAAAATTGTTTTGAGCAGATACGGAGAGTACAGCGGGGCCTAAGCAAGCAGGCATGGACCTAACAAGCCACGTGGCGAGTAATTCCAAACAAAGCACAGGGAGGTGGTGCTAAGGGAGAGTGACCCCAGAAATTACTACTCACGAGCATACAGGGTCCCAGCGGAGGCCATGTGGCCAAATGGGACAGAGGACAAGCCCAGGAGTAGCATTGCGAGCAGACACTGACCTAAGACCCACATGGCGAGTAATGGCGCGGGCAGTTCGCAGTGCTGCAGCTCTGGGGGTTTGTGCAGGGAGAGAGGGCTTAGATAGTGGGGGAACATATTTTGAATTGCAGGGTGAACAGCAGTACGAATCGGACACCGACATAGGAGTTGGGCCAGTGGGGAAGCGACCACGTGGGATCGCTAAGGAAGGGGAACAAAGGGCAGGGAAAAACACCATATGCAATCGTGGAATTGGTTAAGGGGATTATCATAATGGTGAATGTAAATTAACTTTTGGACTATTTCCTTAGGGATGAACTAGGACAGAGGACATTTTTGGAGTTGTCATCTTACCAAAGGACGGAATGCTCGAAATAGAAAAAGGACAGGGCCATGTAATGATACAGCAGACAAGTTTCAGGAGCAAGTTTTAAAGGGGGTTGGTTTAAAAAAAAAGTGTAAAATGCACGAAGGGGATAAAAAGAAGGGTAACAATGGAATTTGGAGAGATCAGCTATGGAGCATCAGAAGCATGATAGTTCATGCCCAGGGGTACGGGAAAATAGGCCTGGAAGGGCCCTTGGTCTGCAAAAAAATAAAAAATAAAATAAAAGGTGGTCCCCGGTCACAAATTTGAAGGCTGGATCAATTTGAACACCAACCCCCGAAGCACATGGCTAGCTACTGGGGGGCCCCCTCCAAAAAAAAAAAAAATTGAACAGCCTCCCTTTTCATAGGCAGAAGGACTGGATCAACTGGATTGGAACACCAGCCTCCGCCCCCCCCGATGTAAGCAACAGCCATTTTAGATTGGGTGGGGCAAAAAAGAGAGGCCGACCATCTTGGGGGGAGCATGGCTCTTGGGTTTTGATAGAGCATTGGGGAGGTTACAAGTTTTTCTTCTAAAAGGTAGCCATACATACAGTTATAGGCACTAAGGAAGAGGACCCGTCAACAAAGAATGAAGAGGGCATAGGTATTTGACAGGTCAAATGGATCACGAGGAAGACCCAGCGAGCTAACTAACAATATAATTTTTGTTGTGAGCAGGAAAAAGAGACAGAATGAACACCCATGGATCCAGTTCAATGAAAGCGGATGCTATGAAAATGATGATGGATCTCATGGACAGAGCTCACAAAGTACTGGATACAGTGGAAGGCACAGAGAGGGGGGAAGTACCAGCACAGAAGGAGAGGGTCAGAGAGTAGGAGCAGAGTGTGGCAGGAGGAAAAGGGAAGGGAGCTGGGCCACCGGTGCCAAAACACCCCAGAACAAGTTCTCCAGGGTGGCAACTGACAACCCATGCAATCCCCAACCCAATACCTGTGCACAGTCCAGAGGGGTCGATGCCTGTGCAGAACCCAGCCTAGGGAGGAGGTTAGACCTCACCCGGGACTGGGACCCAGCATTCCCACACCCGAACCTAGCTGGCCGTAGATACCACAGCCAGGTGGAGGGATGACCGAACCTGCGGCTGGTAGTAACCGGCAGGCCTCAACTAATGGACCATGAGAGGGAGCGGAATCAAGAGACAAGTCAACAATCAGACCAGCAAAGGAGCCCCACAGAGAATCAGGTACAGTGTTGACATTAGAGAGTACCATGAAGGAGTATGTGGAGCAATTATTATTGGGTATGAGGGGAGATGGTGTTAAGAAGTTGCAAAAGGCACTGGGGGATTTAGAAGAAAAGGAGAAGGAAGAAAAACAGAGATGGGGAAAAGAGTGATAGACCAGAGAAAGGGGATGGAGGAGTATGGATAGGGGACCATGTGCCACTAGCAGCGAAGAGAAAATCTGGAAAGAAGAATTTGTTGATATCTTTGCCTTGGTAGACAAGAAAACAGCTGAGCTATAGGAGGAAAAAGAGAGTTTCAGTAAAAAAGAATTAGCGGCAGCAGTAGTTCTGGTCAGGAAGGGAGAGGAGCAGAAAGGGCCCACATATAAAGGGAAATCAAGGGAGGCTTGGACCCTGGGTTTCACATATTACAGTGCTATAGCACAAGAGAAAAAGCCAGAATTGGGCATTCCCTTGTTAGCTTACTCGTTGATCATAAGAAATGCGTATAAGATGATGGGAGGCACTAATTAGCTACAGTATGATGAAAAGTTCAGGACCCGGATGGCCAATTATGGAGAGGATTGTCGATGGGATTCTAGACACAATGACCTATGGTGGGAAACCATGACGGTAGCGGGGGGGCTGAATGCTGTTGGGGTTACAACAGGGCACACTGCTCCTTCCCACTCTGCAGGTTCAGGCATGCCTGTTCCAAATGCAGGAGAACCCACCCAGCCTCTCAATGCAGATCTTACGGAGAAGCCAACTCCAGGGCAGGACAAGGAAGCGATTCCTTTTGGAGAGGCCACAGAGGGATGCAGAGAGATAATACAGGGAGAGGGAGGGGATATACGGGTGGGAGAGGGTATCACCAAGGGGGGAAATAAAAAAGGTCAATTCCGGCTAGCAAAAACCCCAATCAGAGGTGAATTAGTAGAACAATGGATGAAGAAGTACCCGAATAAAAAGGTTGGGCTTGAATTAATAGAAGGCTTTCAAAAGGGCTTTAGTTTACATTACCAGGGAAGGAGGTTTGGAACATGGGCAAAAAATCTAACTTCAATTAAAGGCAAGGAGACACTGCTAAAAAGAGACTGGTAATCAAAAGAGGCAGGTAAGATAGAAGGTCCTTCAAAGACCCCCTTTCCAGCACCTATGAGTATCACCGTTGGGCCTAGTCCCTAAAAACAAGCAGGGGAATATCGAGTAATTCACCACCTATCCAATCCCGAAAAAGAATCAGTCAATGATCACATTTCAGAAGAGGATAGTAGGGTGTCCTATGGGACTTTAGAGGATGCAATGGAGAGCATCAGGGCAAGGCACACCCCATGGCTGGCAAAGACAGACATCAAGTCTGTGTTCCGGCTACTGCCAGTCCGCAGGGAGGATTGGGAGTTGTTAGGTTTTCAGATCGAAGAGGAGTATTACTTTGACAAGACCATGCCGATGGGGTGTTCAGTGGCAAGCTCCACCTTTGAAAAATTCAGCACATGGTTACAGTGGGTATTCAAAGTCAGGTACGGGCATGACACGGTAGTCCATTACCTGGATGATTTTCTGTTCATAGGGGAGGGCAAAAAAGGGGTGCAGATGATACTGGAGGACTTTCAAGAGCTGTGCAAGGAGCTCGGAGTGCCATTAGCTACTGAAAAAACAGAAGGCCCCAGTAGGTGCTTAGAATTCCTAGATATAGAGGTGGACACGGAACGGGGTTTATTCTGCCTGCCAAGTCAAAAGGTAATTAAGCTAAGGAGAATGTTGGTAGATATAGGAAAGAAAAAATGGGTGCCTCTAATTAACAGCCAGCAATTAATGGGTCACTTGAATTTTATGCGTGTAGGGCAATCAGGCCAGGGCACATTTACACAACGTCTGGCAAGGGCCATGGTGGGGGGTTCAAAGCCATATCACTGGGTCAGTATAGGAGAGAGAGACCAAGGAGGACCTAAAATTTGGGAACAATGCATAGAAACACACAACGGGATGGCCATTTGGCAGGAGGAATGGCTATACAACACGGATCTGGAACTTTACACGGACGCTTCGGGGGGGATATGGGGTGGGGGCCTACTCCCGGGGAAAATGGATAGCAGAACCCTGGCCACAAAGGTGGATCAAAGGGGGTTTGACAAAGGACATCACTTTTTTGGAGATTTTCCCAATCTGGACTGTGACAAAAATTTGGGGAGCATGGTTACAGAACCAGTGAGTCACATTCTGGTGCGACAACAGGGTAGTCGTTGATGTGCTAAAAAAACAGAGGGTCAAGGTCAGTGTTGGTACTCTGCATCTTACATCAGCTAGTACTACAGGGGCTGAGGCTCAACATGAGTTTCAGGGCTAGGCACATTGCAGAAATAAACAACTCTATCGCTGACAGCCTCTCCCGATTACAGATGGAGAGGTTTCTGGCACTAGGCCCCAATGTAGATCCAACGGGAGAGAGGATCCCAGAGGAGCTATGGGAGATTGGCTGGAGGGAGCAGCATATCTCTTTCGAAGTGCATGGGCAGACAACACCCTAAAGCTTACGAAAGCTCATGGAGAGTATTCCAGGTTTTCAGAGCCCACCACAACATGGAGGTAAGTGGGACAGTCACAGAAGAACAAGTAGGGAGGTTTGTAATGGCAAGCTGGGAGGAAGGATCGGTTGCACCACTGTGAGTACATCTAGCGTTAACAGGTTGGGTTTGCGGATGAAAGGTTGGGGAGAACCTTGCAATAGTATTTTTGTAAGAAGAATGATGATGGGGTGGCAGAGGATAAAAGGGAAGGAGAGGAATATGAGAGAACCAATCTCTGAACACTTACTGGAAAGGATACTAAGAAAATTAGCGGACATTTACTACACCCCACACAAAGTAACACTATTCAAAGCGTTGTTTATGGTGTTACACAAATGAGCATTCCAAGTGTCTGAAATTGTAGGATCCGCTACACCCTCCCAGGGAAAAGGTCTGCAATCGGATGATATACAATGGAAAAGGGAAAGGCTTACCCTCAAAATTTCAAGGTCTAAGATGGATCAGACAGGAAAGGGCTACAGAGTAAGGATCAAGCCCAAAGAGAACCCGGACCTGTGCCCATGTCAGCTTATGCAAGATTACCACAGAATTAGGCCAAAACAGGTGGGTCTGTTTTTTGTACATGAGAACGGGAAGGAGGTAAAAGGGATTCAAGTGTCAGGGGTATTGAAATGCAGCTTAAAAGAACTAGGGGGAAACCCAGACAGGTTCTCATCTCACTCTTTTCGGATAGGGGCAGCCTCAGAGGCACCGGCACAGCGAAAGGGGGGGGCATAAAAGCCATAGGGCGATGGTCATCAGACTGCTACAAAAAATACATTAGAAATACAGTACATTAACCTTATCATATTTTGTCTCCCCTACAGGAAAGAATGAAAGGTATAAGGTATGGGAAAAGAGGCGGGGGGAATTATAAAAAAAAAAAAAAAAAAAAACACATTGATGTTTTTCTGTCCTCACTGTTTCTTGTTTGTTATAGATACATGAAAAAGGAAGGACATACGGATGGTGAGACACTCACACATTTATTGGGCAGAAAGGGAGGCAGCACAGAAGAAAGGTGGAAAACAACTGGGTGTTGACCACAAAGGAATAAGGGTCCTGTGGAAAGGAATAGGGGAATGTGATGGGGGCAGCTCCTTCCTTTACTGCTAGAGATGAGAAAGAACAACAAAGACCCAGACATCCTTATAATACACATGGAGGGAATGACTTGGGCCACGGCCCATGGCTAGAAATTTTCTACAGCACACAGAGGGATGTCAAGGTCATGAGACATGGTGGCCAGAAATAACAATTATGTGGTCCGAAATGAGTCCACGGCGGTGTGGAGACAAGCCAGACAGCACAAGGCCATAGAAGGTGAGGAGGAGGATGAATAGTAGGGTGGGAGGTTTATGATAGATAATGGAGGAGCTGCCATCAGGCATGACAAAATAGAAAGAGGATACATGGGCTATACAGGATGGCCAGGGTACACTTATCCCAGATGGAAATCACATATTCATCACTTGAACTAGGTAGAGGGATAGATCAGTGGTTGAAGTGTGTTTCTAATAGGGGAGGTTTACCATCCAATGCAAGCTGGAGGCAAGCTAGTGGAATGTAGGAAGTAAAGATTTGATAAGTAAAGGGAAATAGGTATGGGGGTTAGGAGAAAAACAAAAGTGGGAATTAAAAACTGGAAGAAGGTAAAGGGTATGGACACCTGGTAAGTGGACAAGAAAAGGGGAGCAGGAATTGGACCTGCCCAGAAAGAAAGAAATTATAAGACCAGCTCGGGTTTGCACCCGGGAGAGGAGTGGAACAGGACCCCCTTGGGTTTCAACACCCAGGGGAAAAAAACAAAAGAAACCAAAACTTAAAAAGGAAAGAGGATTTGAATAAAAATGTGACCGAAGTAAGAAGTAAGAGGAACTCAATATTGTATAAGTGTATATAGTTATGTTTTTATGTGGAAAATAAAAGGTTTTGCTGACTGAGCAGCCAAATCTACAATATTGAGCGTGATGTCTCTTTGTGGGGAATGGGATCTGGAACAAAATGGGTTGCCATGAGGCAGCCCCATTATGAGCCATCTGACCCTGAAGAGACTGGAATAGCAACAGGGGTGGGGAGGAAGGGAAAGGGTGGGAGCTTGGGATGGAAAAAGGGAAGGCAAAGGGAGGGGGAGTGAGGTCAGAGGAGGGGGATGTCCCTCATGAGGTCACAATAGTGTCATGAGAAGGGGCGGGATAATGACTAATAGGAAAGAAAGAAATTATAAGACCAGCTCAGGTTTACACCGGAAAGGAGTGGAACAGGACCCCTTGGGTTTCGATGCCCAGGGCAGAAAAACAAAAGAAACCAAAACTTAAAGAGAAGGAGGATTTGAATAAAATGTGACAGAAGAAAGAAGTAAGAGGAACTCAATATTGTGTAAGTGTATATAGTTATGTTTTATGTGGAAAATAAAAGGTTTTGCCGATTGAGCAGTCAAATCTACAATATTGAGTGTGATGTCTCTTTGTGGGAATGGGATCTTGAACAATGTTCTCCTATGGGAAACTCAAATTCACAACACTGTAACTTTGAGCCCCTTGAATGTTTTGGGAACAAACCACTACAAGGAACATCTGTGGAACCAGGGCTTGCCACCCTGCAAATATCAGCCCAAAAGCCCCACCTGTTTTGCTGCAGGGGGATGGCAAAGATTTGTAGTTTTTGGGCAAAGTACTGTTGCAAATTACGACAGTTTCACAAAAATAGCACAATAGTTTCGTGATTTGGAAAGTTTCGTGGCCATTTCTATTGCAATTTGCGACAGTATTAGGGTGCCGATTTTTTACAGGACATTTCTGGGGGGGGGTTCCCCCCAAAAAAGATAGGGCTGTCATCCTTGGGACCTGACTAGATAAACACAACAGTCAGTGTTTACCCAGGGGGTCCCAAATTTAAATGACAGGCATTTTTCTCTCTTGCTAACTGAAAACAAGATGGCCATTGCACAACAGTAAAATGGCCATTTGCGACAGTAAAATGTAGTGGCGGCAGTTTTCGAGAGACACATATATTTTTTTCCCATTGACTATAATGGGAAATTTCTTTCTTGAATAACCTTGGGATGGTTTAATATTTTTTCACCAACTCTTGAAAGGCACATCAGTTCCATAGACTGCATCTTTCCTGAAGATTTCAGACCAAACAGACAAATTCTGCAGGCTGTATCCATGAGCAAAGAAATGCATTTTTGCCACTCCGCAGTTCTGCAACCGCTTATCCAACCATAATGCAACGTGCCAGATCCAGAGGTCTATGGTATCAAACCATGTATGCAAAATTTCAGGCAAATCCATCGTACAGTGGCAAAGTTATTAAAGTGCAGAATTTGGGGTTTAACATAGAAGTGGCCATGGAACCCTAACTATATACTGTATGTATATATATATATTTATACAACTTATGTGCTGGGATAAACATCAGTATAAAAAGTGATATCTCAAGAAGCCAGTGAAGATAACATTGATATCTTCATGTTCCTATACGTCATCCTGTTCTGTAGTCATCTCCAATAAATCCTATTGGCCCCTCATAAAACTCAGCTGTTGTAAAGCTCTGCCTCTCAAGCACCTGAACCCCACCACCCACGACTCTTACATTTGCTATCAGTTTCACACAATCAGTAATTAAAAACACACTTATCTGGTTGATCAGCTGTTTTATCCTTGTCTCACCAACAGTGTTTAATTTCTGATACACTACATTTTCAGCGTGACGGCGCTAGCAAAGAGTACATTGACTACCTCAAAGGCGTTTAAAATAAGATATTTGCACTGGTTTCATTCACTTTGCTGGCCTTTGTTAGAAAAAGCTACTAAGACTAGAGAGAGAGAGGGGCGTGTGTCAGCTTCAGAGAAGTGAAGTAGCATGGCGGTGTGTTGCTATAGCAACACCGCCGCACTCACTTTCATTCTTCTTGAAGCTGCCGATACGTTTGTCGCCCTCTCTCTACCACTAGTAGCTTTTTTTTAACAAAAGCCAGCAAAGTCAATAAAACAATGCGAATATCTTATTTTAAATGTTCTTGAGGTAGTCAATGTACTTTCGTTAGCGCCTCGGTCACTTGAAAATGTAGCACATCACAAATTAAACACTTTGGTGAGACAAGGTTAAACGGCAGGATCTCTCTCTTTCTACTGTCAGCAACTTCTTTCTAACAAAGACCAGCAACATCAGTAAAAACAAAGGAGATTTATAACTATTTCCACTGAGAGCACCTTATTTTAAATGTCTGTGAGTTAGTCAATTTACTATATTAGTCGGTCATGCTGCATTCCACGTCTAGGACATCACAAATGAAACTCTTTTGGTGAGACAAAAGGGAAACTGCAGGATCAACTAGATAACTTTTAATAACTATGTTTTTACCATGTATGGCAGGACAACAGCCATGGGGAGGGTGGGGCACTGCTAGTTCTACCTAGTAAATATCTACAGTATTGTTTTAAGTCCCAGATTTGGTACCTTGCCTTGGGATGGAAGGTGCTCCAAAACATATCTGGGGGTCATGTTGGGGGCCCAGCTCATAAGTTGTATAAACAGAACATGACATGGCCTGACTGAAGATATCATATTTATCTTCACTCGAGGCCAATGACATCAAGATATCTCACTCGTGGCTTCGCCACTCGTGAGATATCATGATATCATTGGGCCTCTCGTGGAAGATAAATACATATCTTCAGTCAGGCCATGTCATATCCCCTATTTATATATATATATATATATATATATATATATATATATATATACATATACATACACACACACAATAGGGGTGAGTGGTAAATGAGTGAGATAAAACAGTGTATCATCCACTGCGGTGTGATATTTTTATCCTCTGCTCTACTGTGATGATATCAGCCATTTACACACACAGGTCACAAAAGGTCATCACTCTAGGCAGCTTTCCCCTCAGCATGCAAGAAACACCTGTGCTGTTACCATAGGCACAAATGCAGAACTACTTCAAAGGTATCACTGCTGACTACAGCTAACTCAGTGAGCATTACAAAACACACCTATCCCCCCCAACTTCCAGCTCATTACTGTGACTGTAGCCAGAATTCTAAACAGCACAGCTTCACAGAACAGTCTAAACTACTGCCTGCAGCTAACTCAACTACCACTGAAACACAATCTCACTTGTTCCTCAAACTCTGATTCTCACCCTTTACAATTACTGTGATACTATCAGCTTGACTACAGCCAGAATCCTAAAGAGCACAATTTCATAGAACACTCTGCACTCTGCCTGCAGCTGACGTAATTACCACTGAAAACAGTATCAGCTGTTCTGACACTCTGCCTCTCAGCTCATTACAATTACTGTGATGCTCTCAGCAGCACTGCAGCCAGACTTCTAAACAATACAGCCTCACAAAAGTATGTTTCTCACTCCTACCTAAAACTAACTCATTTAGCTTTGCAAAACACACTCATGTGTCTCTCAGACTTTATAACACTGCTAGCCCATTCAGAAAAGCTCACACACAGAATGAGCAAACACATAAACAGGAACAGGACACAAGAGAGCATAACAAAACTTCTAAAACTCTTGGCCCTATCGTATATATCTAATACAATATGGTCAGATCATGTGCTATGGCAAATATTGTCACTCCTGCATCGTGAGCTCTGAATATCTCACTCGTGCCTTTAGCACTTGTGAGATATCCAGAGCTCACTCTGCAGAAGTGACAATATTTGCCATATCACACTCATGCCCATCATGTATCCCCTATATATATATACTGTATATACACACACATATATATATATATATATACTCATACTTCTATGTTAAACCCCAGATTTGGTACTTTTATAACTATATATATAAATATATATATATATATATATATATATATATATATATATATATGTATATAAATATATATTATGGTAGCACAGTAGTGCTACCATAGTTAGGGTTGAGGAGCCATTTCTATGTTAAACCCCAAAACTTTGCACCTTAATAACTTTGCAACCATTTGATGGATTTGCCTGAAATTTGGAATTTATGATCAAGAACCATAGGCCTTGGGATATGTCAAGTTTTGTACTGGTCAGATATATGGCTGCAGAGTTATTAAGTGTGATCTGTGCACGCGTTTACGCTTTTCTGGAATTCTGTGGTTGCGCCTACAGGTCATACGGTTTGCGTGACCTGCCCAAAATCTTCAGAGAACATGCAGCCAGGGTCCCTGATGTGCCTTTTGAAGATTTCGTGAAAAAATATTAAACGGTTCAAAAGTTATTCAAAAAACAGTTTCCCATTATAAGTCAATGGGAAAAGTTAACAAAAAGTTCAACACTTTCGCAAATGCATTATTACTTTCGCAAATGGGCCTGTTACTTTCGCAAATCGGCCATTTTGTTTTCAGTTGGCGATCAGAAAAATGGTTGGCATTTAAATTTGGGACCCTCTAGCAACCTAATTTTTTTGTATTCACCTAGTCGGGCCCTGAGGATGCTTGCCACGTCTTTATTTTGTGGTAAAACACCCCAGAAATATGTTTTTCAAATTTCTGGAAAAAGTACTTTCTCAAATTACTTTCATGCTCACGAAAGTGTCGCAAATTTTTGCGAAAGCTTTCGCAAATTGCGACAGTAATTTTCTAGTCTGTGGGAAAATGACAGCAATTCTTTGGCACTGCACTGCAAAATAACCGTTGTGAGTTTTGGGCTGAAATTTGGAGGGAACGCAGCCGACATCTCACAGATGTGCCTTTCAATGTTGTATTGAAAAAATATTACACGGCGGCAAAGTTATGGTACTCCAAAGTTGACAGTTTGTCCCATAGGATAACATTACGGCGCCTGAAGCATTACAGGAATCCTTTGGCACCCTGCTGCAAAATAACGGTTTGGTCTTTTTCCTGAAATTTGGAGGAAGACAGCCAACAGCCCACAGATGTGCCTTTCAGTAGTTTGGTGAAAAAACATTACAGGGAGGCAAAGTTATGGTGCTCCGAACTTTTCTTTTTTTCCCATAGGATAACATTACGGCATTTGCCGCGCCTTTCAGGGCCCGTATCTCGGAAACGGTGTGAGATACGGACTTTTCGTCGGAAAATTTCTTAGCCCCTAATGGGCCTAAGATTTAAATTAGCCAGGACAGTTGTAAATAATATGACTTTTAAATTTTTTTCTATGTAAATCGTTCCTGAGATATAATGTATTTAGTATTCCAAGATCTCATTTTCGCAATACTCATTATTTTGCATACATTATTTGTACTCACTGTCTTTCTCAATGCAGGTTTTGGGGAAAACCAGCCTGTGTGCTTACATTACTGTTACTGTTGCCCTTTCCTTGCGGATCCATTCCCGTTCACTTACCATTGACGTCCTGCGCCACCATATGCGTTATCCTTGCGTTTTCATTTGCGCTATGCGTTTCTGTTATTTTTGCCATTTCTGTCTACAGTACTGTTTATCTTACTGTTTCACTTTACATCACCATGCCTATTGACATTTCTGTTTGCAGGCACCATGTTACTATGTGACAACACATCACATGGCAGACCATTCCCATCGCCACCATGTCGTTACCCTTTCTGTTCTCATTCGTGTTTGTGTTACCATATGCGCCACTGTTAGCATTTCTGTTTGCGTTGCTGTCCCTGTTGAGTATGCCACAACACATCATGTTAAGCGGGGCGTAAGTCCGAGGTACGCAGCGCTCCCCCTAACTGCCTCTACAGTGGGGCGCCCGCTGCATTCATCCTATTTCTCGTTATCATTCTCAAAAAGAAGGAAATTAGAGGCAAAAACTCCATTTAATGCATTAGTTAGGGTTGTTCCATGGCGACAAAAGTGAGGAAATGGCTGTTAGGGTTGAAACCCCTTGGACCCTTGGACCCCAACCACAGAGTGAGCATTGGGATGAGTAGGGTCCTAACTCTCACCCATTCTCCTATACTTCTGCTGCTTTACACATGTCATGGGGTGAGAGTTGGGCTGACGATCCAATGCTAGCCAATACCAGTTGAGGGTGAAGCGAAGACTCAACAACAGCTTTATCACCTTGTCAAAGGCAGACACTAACCAACAATAAATTAAATGATTTTACCTCTAATATATATATGAATAGAATATACACCAAGACACTATAGTGGAAACCAGAAAAGTTACCATAGTTAGGCTGAGTAGCCACTTTAATGCAAAACCTCAAATTTTGCACCTTAATAACTTTGCCACTGTATGAAGGATTTGCCTGAAATTTTTGCATGTTCTGTCTGGTACCATAGATCTCTGGATCTAGCAAGTTTTGTTATGGTTGGATGTACAGTTTTGGAGCTAAGAACACCAAAAACAAAAAACTGACTTTTACACATTTCTTTGCTCGTGCCCACAGTCCACATGCTTTGTCCATTCAGTCCGAAATCTTCAGGAAGATGCAGTCTTGGTCACCAATGTGCCTTTGGAAGATTTGGTGAAAACATATTAAACGGTTCAGAAGTTATTGAAAAACAAATTTCCCATTATAGTCAATGGGAAAAGTTAGCAAAAATCACGAAACTTTCGTGAGAGGCTGTTTTTACCATCGCAAATGGCCCTTTTATGTTTGTGAGGCAGCCATATTGTTTTCAGTTAGTGACACAGAAAATCACCTGGCGTTTAAAATTGGGACCCTCCAGGTAAGCACTGATTGTTGTGTTTACCTAGTTGGGTCTTGAGGATGCTAGCCATATCTTTTAGGGATTAAACCCCCAGAAATGCATTTTAAAATTTTTGAAAAATACTTCATAAAAATATTTTCATAAATGCGAAAGTTTTGTGAGGTTTTCTCAAGAAAATTTTGTGATTTGCGAAAGTACTTTGTGAAAGTACTGGCATAATAACTGCAAATCTTTGACACCCTCCTGCAACAAAATGCTTGGGTCTTTTGGGCTGAAATTTGCAGGGTGGCAAGCCCTGGTCCCACATATGTGCATTTTAGTGGTTTAGTGCCAAAACAGTACAGGGGCCCAAAGTTACAGCATTCTGAAGTTCATTAATGTTCCCATAGGATAACATTGCAGCATCCGTGATGCCTTTTGAAGCTTGTATCTCAAACGGTTCGAGATACGGACTTTGCATCGCAACATTCCTTAGCCCCTCTATAGGGGGACTAAATTCAAAAGTAGGTTGGAAAGCCATGAACACGTGAAATTTAAATTTTTTTTCTAGCTTGTACAGTTCCTAAGATATTTGCAAGTTAGTGTTCCAGCTGCTCATTTTCATGTCTGTAGGTCACTATTATGCCCTCAGAGTAAGTACACACAGTGCCTTTCAGTGCCTGTATCTCGGAAACAATGTGAGATACGGATTCAGTTGACTTTATGTTATGAGACATACTCACTCTAATCATTACAACGACACTTGGTTTTTTTTTCTACGTGCTCGTTTCACAAGATATTGGCAAATTAGTGTTACATGGGTTCCTTGCCTATAGGGCTGCTGTATGGCTCTGTGCTTATGTGGAAGTGGAAGCCCAGGGCCCAGAGGGCTCACAATCCCCAAAACACATATCATTATGCACAAATGGGCAGCTTGACGGGAGCGTTGGGCCACCAACACATACCATTTATTATTCATATTACACTTTCTCAAAAAGAAGGGAAATTCATTGCAAAAAAACTCCATTAATGCATCAGTTAGTGTTGTTTCCACAGTGACAAAAGTTTGGAAATTTGGTGTTAGGGTAAATACCCCACCACCCCACCCCATGACCCCATCTTCAGACCCCTAACTATGCATTCTCCCCACACACACTCCCCCCACACACACACACACATGCAAGACACATGCACTATTATAAGACATTATACCATGGACCTCGGACACCGACCAATGAAAACGGCAGGCTGGCACCTTACCTCCGTTGTAAATCCTCTGATAATCACCACAAAAGGTGCCAGCCAGCCACATCTCAATGATGACTACAAAAATTTTTTTAAAATCATTCCGAGCTGCCATCTTCGTTTCCTCGCTAAACGCAAATCAGCATGGCACCCCCCAGCCTTCTCCCATAGCTCATGAAACATTCAAAAAAAAATGCCTGGCATAAACACAAATTCCACTCTCGCATTTCTTCAAAAAGTAACGGCAGCTTAAGAAACATGTGGCAAACCTTTGATATATGCCGTGTAATGCTCACCGCTTCCCTCCAAATTCCATCGCTATCGCTGCTTCCAGTCTCCTAGCTCCGCATACCTCCTACCCGGCCGCGAGTGCCACGTCCAGACCAGCTTCACCTTCACAGTGTTAGTTATAAAATTCCATATTCCCACATAACAAAAATGAAAATTGTACGTGTCACAAGGGTTTTTTTTTTCTTGCTAGAAGCTTGTACCCTGAGACAGCAGTTCAAACACGGCAGCTCTTAGCGTTAGCGCTCTCGCACGCACCGCACAAACTGCCTGCTCCTACCTAATATCGCGCTGCCTCCAACACAAACTATAAGTAAAAAAAACAAACAGCACATAATGGCATGCTACCTAGTTTTGTACAGGGGGAGAGAGAGCCTGTATTAGAAACTGTGCAGTGCCTGAAGGGGAGGGATGGTGGGGTGAAGCTGCATTACAAGTTGCACAGCACATCTTCTGCCTAGCAACAGAGAACTATTTACTATAGAGTAAGAATACCTCACATTAAAATCAATAAAAACATTTTTTAACTTTTAATATCATTTTTGATATTTTGCTTCCCTCCCATAGTATAATACATAATAAGCAACCACTCTAAAGTGTGGGTTATCGAGGATTTACCACAGCAGTCGAGGATTTACCCACTCGGCTGCGCCTCGTGGGCAAACCACACCAGCCATGGTAAATCCCCGATAAACCACACCCCCTCATGGCTTATTGCTTAACTATACCAGTCAGTCACATCTGTAAGCACAATAATCACAACACTGTACTTCTTTCACATACCACAATGTAATGAAAAACACACAGTATGATCAACTCTATACTGCCAGCACAGTATGATGACACATTATTGCTGGCATTTCTTTTTCATAAAGTGAAACTTAGTCTACACAAATGTTCTAAGTGCTGCTTTTTATTTGTCATAATTCAATAACTGGATCACTGCAGGTATCACTGCCACCGCATAGGCATGTGTTAGCAGTACAGACACACCTGACACATACATAGTACTTTCACATACTGCTCAGGTATGAAACTAGCACCATCATATGTTGTAATACTGCTGCGTTAACTGCAAATACTCATTAGCAGCATGTTATGGTTAGCTTTGAATGTTACAACTGTTGCTGTCACATGTTGCTTATAAACTACACTACAAAACATTGCTTTTATTATTATTACCATTTGTCATGAGGATTGACTCACTCTATCAGAAAACAAAATGCAAACATCCACTGACTGCTGCTAGGGTTATCCAAACTCCTATTTCAATACACCTATCTATAGGTAACATTCTGTGTGTTTCATCATTTCTTAACAATTGAAATGTAGGTATCTGCTTAAATCTTGTTATTGATGTTTGTAATAGAAAATACTACCTGTGGACCATCTCCCAGGTTGCCCAGCATCGTAGTATACCACAAGGCACTCTGATGGCAGCAGAACTCATACAGTTGCTGCACCATGATGATGGATGTCTCTTGTACTGCTTGCATGTGTGTGTGTGGGGGAATGTGTAGTTAGGAGTTTGAGGATGAGTCGTGGGGTGGGGAGGTGGGTGTTAACCCTAACACTGAATTTCCAAACTTTTGTCGCTGTGTAAACAACCATAACTGATGCATTAACAGAGTTTTGCAATATGTGTGTGTGTATATATATATATATATATATATATATATATATACAGTATATATATATATATATATATATATATATATATATATATATTACAGTGGCACGTAGTGGCATTATGGTTAGGGTTGCATAGCCATTTCTATGTTAAACCTCAAATTTTGCATTTTAATAACTTTTGAACCATTTGTCCAATTTACTTGAACTTTGGAATATAGAAATATCTACCATAGATCTCTGGATCTGGAAATTTTCATTTCAGTTGGATGTATAGTTGTGGAATCGTAGTGCGCTCAGAAAGTGGCATTTCCCAAAAGTTGCAAATTCTTTATCCACAAATAATGCACTGAATAATGCATCTGAGTGGGTTCAGCTTGGGTTGTTTACATGTGTCCTGGGTTGCACTGGTGCCTTTTGAAGATGTGGTGAAAAAATATTGCTCCGTTGAAAACTTATGCCATTTTTTCATGACCCATTATAGCCTATGGGAAAATTTATGCTGTATGTGTACTGCGAAAACATTCACGATCAAATTTTGTTGTCGAGTATGGCCAAAAGTGTCATGCTGCTGACATCTTGTTTTCAGTTAGTGAGAGAGAAAAAAATGCTGTAATTCAAAAAATACTGCATTTTAGAAAACACCAACCATTGGGTTTACCTAATTGGGCCCAGAGGAATATGCCACTGGTATTACTTTTGCAGCACCTGGTCCGTAAATATGTTTTTTAAAATTGTTCAGATTTTTGATCGTGCTAACATTTTTGTTTGAATGCAAACAATCGCTCTAACTCGAAAAAGTAACCGTGCTAACATTTTTTTGTGCACGCTAACATTCCCATTATAGAGCTAGGAGAATCACGCAAACATTAATGTTATCGTGGCAACACTGCACAAACACATTTTGCTATGTGTTGTCTTTTTTGTCACTTGATTGTGGCAAGCTGGCTTGTGCTATTGCCCTGAAAGCTTCAGGGAAGCAAGACCTATTGCCACAGATATGCATTTCAGTGGTTTGGTACAGAAAGATTCCACAGGCCCATAGTTACACCACTCTGAAGTTAAGAAATTTCCTCATAGGATAACATTGCAGTGGTTATTTTCTTTGTCCCTACATTGTGGCAACATGGATTATGCTATTGGGCTGAACTTTTCAGGGTGGACAGCCCTAGTCCCACAGATGTGCCTTTTCATAGTTTGGTATGGAAACATTGAGCAGGCCCATATTTGCAACATTACAAAATTCAGAAATGTTCCCATAGGATAACATTGCAGTGCCTGTGATGCCTTTCAGGGCCTGTACCTCAAAAACATTTTGAGATACAGACTTTTCCTTGCAAAAATGCTTAGTCCCCCTACAGAGAGGACTAAATGCAGACATACTGTAGGTTGGAAAGCCATGAAAACCATGAAATTAGAATTTTTTCTCTACCTAGTACGGTTCCTGAGAAATTTGGGAATTAGTGTTCCAATTGCTAATTTTCATGTGCGTAGGCCATTATTATGCCCTCAGCGTTAGCAGTCACATTGCTTTTTGGTGCCCATAACTCAGAAATGATGCGAAATACAGATTTGATTGACTTATTTTGTGAGAACTACTCACTCTCATGATTACGACACTTGAATTTTTCTTTCTGCCTCCTACAGTTCCCGAGATATGGACAAATTACTGTTACAAGGGCTCCTTTCCATATATGGCTGCTGTATGGCTCCATACTTATCTGCAACTGGGAGTACAGGACCCAAAGGGCCTGTGCTCCCACAGACACATATCATTATGCACAACTGGGCAGCTTGGTGGGCCCCGCACTCCCACCAACACATTCCATTTACTACTTACATTACACTTTTAAAAAAAGAAAGGAAATTCTTTGCAAAAACTTCATTAATGCATCAGTTAGGGTTGTTTCTATACTGACAAAAGTGTGGAAATTCCATGTTGGGGTTACCACATCATCCCCCTACCACCTGCTCAAAACCCTAACTCTGCATTTCCCCTAACCCCACACACACACACACATACATAAGACACATGCAACATTGTACAGCATTATACAACTCAGCACATCTGTAAGCAATAATAATCACAACACTGTACTAATTTTACATAACAGTATGTAATGAAAAATAAATACAGTATGAGCGACTCTATACTGCCAACATGGTATGATGACACATTACTTCTGGCATATCTTCCAACACAATCACACTTAGTCTGTACACATTTTAAAAATATTGATTTATGTATCATAATCCAACAATTGGGTCACTGTAAGTATAAGTAGCTATCTGTGGTAGCAGGACAGATACACCTGACACTTACACAGTACTTTGGAGATACTGCTCCACTGGGAAACTACCATCAACACATGTTATTATGTTGCTGTGTTACCTGGAAATACTCATTAACAGTATGTTATTGTTACCTTTGCATGTTACAACTGTTGCTTTTACATCGATTTGTAAACTATGCTGCAAGACATTACTTTATTACTACCACTGTTTGTTATTTGACTGACTCACTGTATCACAAAACAAAATGCAAACATACAGTGGACTGTTAGCAAGGCTCACAGAAACTGTCATTTCTTATACACTATGTGTGGATAACATACTGTGTGTTAATCAGCTGTTAACTATTGAAATATAGGCATCTGTGCCATGATTGCACAGCAAATGAGTCGCGTGTGTACACCCCCAAGCCACCATGATGGCTGCAGAACTCATACACTTGCAGGACTGTGATGATGCCTATGTCTTGTGGAGTGTTTACAGAGCTGTATGTCACTTCTGTTACCTGTTCCTGTTGTCTCTGGTGGCTTGTCTTGCCTTGGCCCTTCTCTTACTTGCATATGTGTGTGTGTGTGTGGGGGGTGAGGGAATGCGGAGTTAAGGTTTTGAGGAGGGGGAGTAGGGGTGGGGTGGTGGGGTGGTAACCCTAACATGGATTTCCACACTTTTGTCAGTGTGGAAACAACCCTAACTGATGCATCAATGAAGTTTTTGCAATATATATATATATATATATATATATATACAGTATATATATCCCCCTGCCATGCTTAACCTGCCAAATGCCAAGATATTATAGGGCTACTACTTTTTCTCAATCACCCTGTTACCCTCCCCAAACTTTTTCTACTTTTCTCTTTTTCTCAACATAAGTTCCCTCTCTCTGAGCATTACCTCTACTCCAAACTCAAACTATATCTATTTCAAGTCCCCTGCTGCTTTCCCACTTCTACTTATCAGCCTTACTCATTTCCTAGAAGCGTATTGGCCATCTCTCCTTGGATTTGCTGGTTGTGCCCTGCTTGTAAAATGCTCTGTATAAAGTGCGACTGACTGAATTTCTTATACTGTAACCTGTCCTGAAATGCCATACTTCTACTAATTGCATTAACCCTCTCCCTTATCAATCAGGATTCAGAAAATCTCATTCCACCACCACGCCTTACTACGAGTCACCGACTCCATATTTTCTGCCATGGACGCAGGACACACAACTACTGCCATTTTTATTGACCTAGCCAAAGCCTTTGATTCTGTCTCCCACCCTCTATTGTTAGGCAAATTGTGCTCCTTCAGCCTCGGAAATCAGGCCATAAACTGGTTCCACTCCTACCTCCAAAACAGGATGCAGCAAGTCCAAATCGGGGACACCCTCTCTAACCCCCGACCCATCCTCGTGGGCGTCCCCCAAGGCTCCATCCTTGGTCCTATCCTTTTCTCCCTTTTTATAAATGACCTCCCCTCAGCCTGTTTCACCTCCAACGTGCACCTATACACTGATGACACCATAATCTATGCCTCAGGCCCCTCCCATGGCAGCATTCTCCCCAACCTCCAAAGTGATTTCAGCTGAGTACAAACCTGGCTCCAGAATAATCAGCTAAAACTTAATGCAAATAAAACAGTCTCCATGGTCTTCGGCACAAGATAAAATCTCACCTCCCTGCCTGCCCCCTCTCCGATCTACTCTCTGGAAGAAATACCCCTCGAAACCATACCCACATTTAAGTACCTGGGTGTCTGGCTGGACTCAAACCTAAATTTCTCCACCCACATTGATGCCATCTGCACCAAACTCCAGCCCAAACTTGCCATCCTCTACCTCCACAAAGCCTGCCTCCACCTCCCTACTCGGAGTGAACTCATACGAAAAACCATCCTACCGGTACTGGACTACGCGAACGTCATTTATGGCACAGCCCCTTCCTCCTCCCTAGCGAAGCTTGATGTCCTGCTAAACTCCTTCATCCGCTTCACCACTGCCTCCCCCCCTCACTCATCACTGCAAACTACTCTCAACTCTATCACTGATGTCACTCTCACATAGGCGGAAAACACACAGCGCCTCGCTCATAGCGAAATACTGGCTCAGCTCCTTTTCCCTCTACCTCTCCTCCCGCCTCTCTCAAGCCAACCCCTCTGGCTACTCACTTCATCACAGACATGCTCGTACTTTCCATCTCTCACGTCCCCTCTCAGCCTCCAGGCAAGCTGCCCTTTCCTATCGGCTCCCTCCTATGGAACAACCTACCTCCCAACCTCCACTAGCCCCTCCTGTCCATCTTCAAACAGCTTCTCAGGCTCCTCCACCCACTCCCTGCCTCAGCTCGCACCCTTTTCCCCACCTGGACCTAGTGATACCCCAAGTTCCTGAGAAGTCCTCTGCAGAAATAAACACATTTATACTCATATCTGTTAGTCTAGGAAATTTTATGGTCTAGTGACGAAATATATAAATTGTTATTTCCACTTTTATGCTCCTCAAAAGTGTAACCATACTACAAACCTCCATGTATTTACAATTACTGTACCATCTTTATTGCAAAGTGTAATTATTTCTGTCTATATCTATGTCTCCCTGATGTATGATGCACCCGGGTTGCACCTGGAAACGAGCCTCGGCTCAGCGTGCCTTTCCCGGTCAACAATTTTAAATAAAATAAATGAATAAATAAATATTTCACCATGTTTGTATAAACCCTCTGTACTAAATACTGTAACTTTGTTTTTATGTACAGTAATTTCTCTATTACATTGTACCCTAGTTTCATGATGTGACCCTGATATATGTTACTATGTTTTGAATCTTCTTCTGTATTTTTGCTCATATTTGTCACCTCTGTAATTGCTCTGTAATTCTTCCGGGTCATGCCTGAAAATAGTCATCCCTATGGCTAGCGCACCAACCCGGTAAACAGAAACTAACTAAACAGATAGATAGATAGATAGATAGATAGTAGCATGGCAGTGCCACTATAGTTAGGGCTCAATGATCACATAGGGTTCAATGGTCACCTCTATGATAAACCCAAAATGTTGCACTTTAATAACTTTGCAACCATTTGACTGCTTTGCCTGAATGTTTGCATGAGCTGTCTGGTACCATAGATCTCTGGATCTGGCAAGTTTTGTTCTGGTTGGATGTATGGTTGCGGAGCTACGGAATGTCAAAATATGTAAGAAATAAAACTT
Source organism: Neoceratodus forsteri (assembly GCA_016271365.2). Taxonomy (NCBI): domain Eukaryota; kingdom Metazoa; phylum Chordata; order Ceratodontiformes; family Ceratodontidae; genus Neoceratodus; species Neoceratodus forsteri. The sequence continues at coordinate 1,424,156,120 of CM057455.1, forward strand.
TTTTGTCAATTTCTTTGTCACACCGTTTCTCCGAAACCGCTTGGGGCTTTAGTCTGAATCTTTCAGGGTATATGGGGTCTGGGTCACAAATGAGCCTTTTGAAGATTTGGTAAAAAATATTAATCCATTCTAAAGATATTAAAAGTTCAAGTTTCCCATTATTTCCTATGAGAAAAATTAGCTATCCCATGCAAAAGTACCATTTCTCTTCCATGAAAGCATTTTCTCTTTTGCAAATGGGGTCAGTTCTTTCACATTTCTGCCATCTTGCTTTCAGTTAGCGACATGAAAAATATAATAATTCAAAAATAATGCCTTAGTAAACACCAATGGTTCTGCTTACCTAATCAGGGCCGAGAACACGATGTTTGCATCAGTTTTTGATTAGATGCCAGGAAATATGTTTATTTTAATCAGGCCAGTTTGATGTTGCAAATTTGTAACACTTCTTTTGTGACACTTTTGCAAATTGTAACACTACTTTGCAAAAGTGCTGCAAATTGAGACACTCTTTCGCCAAACAGCCCACGATAATGTCACAAACTGTACACTTTCTGCAGTGAAATAGTCACACATGAGAGATTATTTTCAAAAAAAATTTCTGTTTCTTTTGTCACTTTCATTTCATTTTATTTTTTATCCTTGTAAGTCTGATGAGCAAATTGCCCATTTTCACAATAAGCAATACATAAGTAATAAATACAGTAACAGAATACAAAACAAACATAACAAAATACAATTATGAATCAACAAGTACATTCCTGGGAAAACTGTAAGTGCCTTTTTAACCTTGACTTAAAAGACAGTAGTAAATTACAGTTCAATACATTGTGTGGAAGAGAGTTGAAAAAACGTGGCCCCCTATATAACAAAGAACATTGACCTGATACTTTCTTAAAAAGTGGTAAGTCAAATGCAAATTTAGACTGAGTTCTGGTACAATTGGAATTTGCATACTTAGAAAAATATGTACTCACTTAAATAGGTAAAAGGCAAGATTTAATTTTGAATAAGATGGTTCTCGTCTTAAACTGAATCCTATTAGTGAGAGAAAGGCACTTGGAAGATCTGAAAAGGTGACAATGATGACTTCTGACAGGGACACAAAGCATAAATCTTAAGATAGAGTTGTAAGTGACACTCAATTTTCTAAGAACTTATGGTTCATGGCTGCATAGACCACCAACCCATATTCCAGAACACTGAGGAGAAAACTATGTGCCAAAAGCTTCCTAGATTCTATTGTTAAAAACAACTTAACTCTGTATAAACAACCATGTCTTTGATAAATGTTTTTGAGAATATCTGTAACATGATGTTGAAGGTAAAATTAATGTATCAAATACAAGCCCAAGTATTTAAACATTTCAACCAATTCAATGGTGTTTCCCTTTACATCACGAACAGGTAGTAAATCACTTGTGCTGTTCTTTCTGTGGGAGAACAGCATGATTTTAGTTTTAACTGAATTAAGCACAAGAGAATTAGAAGACAACCAGTTCTGAAAAGAGTCAGAATTGACCTGAATTTTTTGAAGAGCCTCATTTAGTGTTTGGCTTATCTCATAAATGACAGCATCATCTGTATACATTATAATAGGACTGGATAAACATGAACTAGGAGTGCCATTCATGTAAAGAGAAAAAAATAGGTTGTCCCATGATGGATCCCTGCAGAACATCACATTTAAGTGACTTAGAAGAAGAATAATGGCCATCAATGTTAGTTACATGTGTCCTGTTTGTGAGGTACTGGGAAAACCATTTAATGGCTTCACAAGAAAATTGCAATTTATCCAAAATACAGGGACGCAAATTATGCTCCATGAGGTTGAAGGCCTTAATGAGGTCCATGAAAAGGGCTGCAACTGAATGCCCCTTATCAAGGGCACTCTGACTGCTGCCATTGAACTTTACCAAGGCTGTTTGGGTGTTGTGCCCTGCCTTGAAACCATGCTGACAATTGGTTAACAAAATCTATTTATGAAGGTGCTCTAAGGTCTGATCTCATATGATTCTTTCTAGAATCTTGGACTGTGGCAGAAGGAGAGAAACTGGTCGATAATTAAAGACCAGAGCTGGATTACCAGTTTTATGTATAGATATAATAACTGCATGCTTCCAAAGCTTTGGGAACTCCCCATGGAGAATGGAAAAGTATTGATACCCAATTTCAAATCTGAAAGTCAATACCATCAAATAACAAATGGGGTTTGGGATCATTACTAAGTATGTAATTTTTAACAGTTTCTGGAGTCACTTCATGAAATATAAGTTTAGAGTGAAGCTCAAACTCAAACAGGGTAGAATTATTAGTGGCAAAGTTAACATTAGAATTAAGCAATCTTAAACCTTCCTAGTCTCCAAAATAGTTATTAAAGCATTCAGATGCCAATTCTGGGCTCCAGATAGGGGAGCCAATTTTTAGGAGGGAAATTAGTTTGTCTTTTAACCCCTTCCCAATAGTTTATTTAATGTCTTCCAGGTGTATCTGGAGTTATCAAAAGCTCTTTTTTGTTCATTTATGAAAAACCTACTTCTGAGTTTCTGATTTCTGATTTACATTTATTTCTCAACATTTCATAGGCCAAAGGGATCTACCATCTCTACTAGCTCTGAAATGTTTCCAGCTATGATCTCTCAATTTCATTAACTCTAACAAATCTTTAGTAATCCATTCTTGCTTAGAAGATCTGACTCTCATTTTTTCAGGGATGCCAATTTATCTAGCAAAGAAGTATAGAGTGTTATGAAAGTATCTAGTAATAAATCAATGTGATGTATAGATTCAAGCTGTGACCAGTGTATGGCTTTACTAGCTGTGGCAATACATTCCAGGGTCAGTGCAGAAAACCTCCCAAATTCATTTCACTGCAAATAAATGGTTAGGACTTTGGAGCTGAAATTTGCCAAGCAGAAAGACCTTGCCCCACATATGTGCCTTTTGCTGGTTTGGTGATAACATTTACATCAGTTCCATAGTTATAACATTCTGAAGTTTAGAAATTTCCCATAGGATAACATTGTGGAGGTCACAGTACCTTCTGGAGGTATATCTTGAGAAAGCTTCGAGCTACAGATTTTTTGCTAAATGCAGCTACAGTAGGTGTACTAAGCAAGTATGCATGTTGCCAAGCCTTGAGTACAACTGTGGTGGAATTTTTCCAGTGTCCCTATGGTTACTGTGATACTGTGCCATTTTGCAGCACAAAGGTTGCTTGAAATATCTGTAGCCCTGGGTTCTGTCTCTACACTTATGGGTAGATGGGGGATACCGTTATGCAGTAATGGGGCGCGAGGGCTCTCCATTATGCAGTAATGGGAATGCAGGGCCCAGAGGGCCATGTTCTCCCACAGGGAGATGAGGGTTAATTACAATGTTTCTACACTTATGGATAGATGGGAGCACAGTGCCTGGAGGGCCCTGCACTCCAACATATGGATAACATTATGCAGTAATGGGAGATAAAGATTAATTACAGTATCTCCACACTTATGAGTAGGTGGAAGCTCAGGGCTCTACCAGCCCTGTGCTTCCACAGGGGGCTGATGGTTACTTACAATGGGACCTATGCACATATGGGCAAGATGTACATGCCGGAGGTGCGTATCTCATACACAAAGTGCAGCACCTGCAGACAGATGCACACCCAGGGGTATGCACCACTGGTGCACACCTGTCCATGGCCCTGCCCTCCAGCACATGGAAGCATGGAGGACAGATATGCAGACTGAGTGCGCATCCAATGGGATGCCCACCCTGGTCCATGAATGGATCCCTTGTGCCCGCGGGCATGGATAAATGGCTGCTGGGACATTGTGTGTGGCAGCCCAGAGGCAGGCATGTGCCCAGTAGGCCAGGTCTAGGACCTACATTCGGCCACCGTGGCCTGGGCAGCATGGTTTTGGAGGCATACATGCCCTGCCTTACTTGTGGCAGCTGGGGGAGGACTCATGGGCTGAGCATGCACCTCTTATGGCAGTGATGACACTTGCAAACTGTGTGTCCCCTGTGCCCAGCACTCCACACCTCTGGGAATTGCGCAGAGTGCAGACACTCCCCCGGCCTGCCCCAACCACATTGCCCTCTGGGCAGTCTGGCAGTGGGGCTTCACATCCCATAAGAGAATCCTGCAGCTGGCCACATGGAGGACGCAATGGGTGCAGAGTGGTTACATGGGATGGGTACACAGTGCGCAGTCCTCCACACCATATTTTTTGTTTTTACTTTAGTCTTTGGTAACTGGGTAAGGCCACTAGGCACAAGTGCCTGTGTTCAGGGTGACATGGGAGCACTGGGCGGTTAAGTGACTTGCTCAAAGTCATACAGTATGCAAGTGGAGGCTGTGAGACTCAAACTCAGGTCTGGTCTGCTGGATGTAGCAAGCTCATTCACACCTCATTCCTCTAACCTCTAGGCAATACTGCCATACTGCATAGGCCTAATGTTTGTACACTTATGAATACATATGAGTTCAGGGTTCTATGGGCCTGTGCTCCCACAAATGGATACCATTATGGAGTGATGGGAGTGCAGGGCCCACAGGGAGATAAGGGTTAATTACAATGTCTCTACACTTATGGTTAGATAGGAGTGCAGGGCCCTCTTGCATGAAAATCAGGTCCATGCCCTGTGCTCCCACAACACACTGTAGACTGGTGGGGGGGTTCTGTGCTCCCACAACCACATAAGGTTAAGATTACACTTTCCCAAAAAGTAATGAAATTCATTGCAAAAAAACATTGTTAATGCATCAGTTAGAGTTCATATTAAAGCAACAAAAGTATGGAAATAAGGTGTTAGGGTTCCCAACCCTTACACCTCACACCACCCTCCCCACACAACCAACTGTGCCATCCCACCATACACATAGCAACAGGCATTGGGGTGTGCCCTGGGGTCCTCGACCCTAACACTCACCCCATTCTCCAATGCTATAACATCTCAGCTTCCTTACACATGGAATGGGGTGAGCGTTAGAGCCGATGGCCTCAAGGCACACCCCAATGCCTGTTGCTGTGCGTAAGGTGGAGTGGGGTGGTACTGTTGGTTGTGGGGGGAGGGTGGTGTGGGGTGTTAGATTTGGGAACCCTAACACCTCATTTCCATACTTTTGGCACTTTAATATGAACTCATTAACAAAATTTTTGTAGTGTGTATATATATATATATATATATATATATATATATATATAGATATATATATATATATATATATATATATATATATATATATATATATATATATATATATATATATATATCAAGCTCACACACACCTGTCAGCTATATGTCGATGCAAACCTGCTTTACCCTGGATGAACAGCTCCATACCAGACCTGTCTCCTCACCAAAAAACCCTACAGGCTCTCACCCCTGGGAACGGCATCCATCCACCAGAGCCCTCCCACCATTGCAACATGGTCTTCCTACAAGACCACTCTAAAGGTCCCCAGAACGAGAACCAGCTGTGGCCAGAGGTCCTTCAGCTATAGAGCCCCAACCTGGTTTAACTCTCTCCCTGCCACCATCACCAATGCCATCACCATCTCCACATTCAAAACCGCACTGAACCACATCTTCAGCACTCGTGAATTGCTCCTGTCTCTGAACATAGCCTCCACCTCTTTCTCTTGACAATGCCCTCCAGGCAGTCTCCACCCTACCATCCCTCCACCACTTCCCTGTACACCATGCCTAGGTTTAACCTGGCCAGTGCCAGCTGTTTTCAATGTTTATCTACCAGAATGCTCACTTGATACCGACTTGTGTAATACCTGTTATCAATTACATGTACCCTGTACCCAATTGTATTTGTCTGACCACTATGTGACGTGGCACCTCTGGTGAATGCCTATTGATTTTGCAAATCTTTGCTATGTAACGAAAGCAATGTATGTCTTTATGTGAAGTACCTTTGAAACGAGCCTCTGGCTCAAAGGTTGTAAACTGATTCTTAAATAAATAAAATAAATATATATATATATATATACTGTATATTGCATAAAACTTCATTAATGCACTACTTATGATCAAAGTGAAAAAAACAGGGAACTGTGGCATTAGGGTTTCCAACCCTAACACTCCCCCTCTCCTGGCAGCACAACAGGTGTGTTTAGTTCAGTTTATTCATTTAATAGAACCCTCTATTTCATTGTGACTCAAGGCACTGTACATGTGAACAAATTATATGTAAACAATTAAAATACATATAAAAACAGTATTAAATCAAATTAATTACTTTAAATCAACTCAAATCAACTGGAGAGAAAATATTTTCTAAATAAAAATGTCTTTAGCTCCCTTCTGAAGGAATTAACTGATGGGACCTCTCTTAAAGAATGGGGCAGTGAATTCCACAGGGTTGGTGCCACAAACAAAAATACCCGGGCACCTGGTGACTTCAAATAAACCTTGGGAATCACCAGGAGGCCCTCACTGACTGACTGGAGGGGACAAGATGGGCAGTAAGGCTGTAGGAGGTGTTGCAGGTAACCAGACCCCAGTCCATGCAGGGCCTTATAGGTCAGCAAACCATCTGCCACCTAACAGGAAGCCAGTGTAGACAGCACAGCACAGGTAGAATGTGACATGACCTTGAAAGGCCAGTCAACAACCTGGCTGCCACATTCTGCACCAGCTGTAGGTGGTGAAGATCAATCCCCGATAGCCCTAGGTAAAGGGCACTGCAGTAATCAAGCTGTGACATCATGAAAGCATGGACTAGTGATGGCAGATCACCCGGGGCAGTCAGGTGTTTAATTCTGGCAATGTTTCAAAGATGGTAAAAAGCACTCTGGACCATGGCTGAGACCTGAGATTCATGTTTTAGGCCACAGTCCAGTACAACGTCAGTGTCAGTGGCTCAGTAGGTAGCACACTCGCCTCTGAGGCTGGGAGATCAGAGGGCTATGGGTTCAGTTCCCACATCTGGCACTTGGGTTAATATCCCTGTACTGACACTGCAGTGCAGCATGAGAGGGGTGCTACACTTCTGAGGTGCCAACATTCAAATGAGACGTTAAACTAAGGTCCCATCTGCCTGGATTGGTGGTAGTTCAGGTAGATGTTAAAGATCTCATGGCACTTATTGAAAAGAGTAGAGGAATTTCCCAGTGTCCTGGCCAAATTTCCCTCATTAACTAAAAATACCACCAACAGCTTAATCTGGTTCAAGGCCAGTTTGCATTCATCTGTATCCCTCCTCCACGTCGTGTCTAGTGCACTTACCGGTTAACAAAAATAAATAAACAATGCCAAGATTCTTCACCTTGACAGAGGTGAGCAGCTGTGAGTCTCCGAGCCTAAGTTGGAAACTCAGCCAGGTTGCTGCCAGCCTTTGGGGAACCAGATTCCACCACCAATACTTCTGTCTTATCTGGATTTAACATCAACCAGTTGGCACTGATCCAGTCTTTGATTTCAGCAAGGCACTAATTGAAAACCAAGACTGCATCCTGTTGTTTGGGCACAAAAAACAGGTATAGCCAAGTATCATCAGCATAGCAATGAAAACTCAGCCCATACCATCTTATAATGTCCCCTAATGGTAGCATATACACTGCAAACAACATGGGAGAAAGAATGGAGCCCTGTGGAAGACCACATGGCATGGGCAGTGGTGTAAGAGGAAAAAGTCCCCAATACAGCCCTCTGAGTCCTGCCAGTGAGGAAAGAATGGAACCAGTTGAGGAGTGTACCAGCCAGTCCACAATAAACCTGTATGTGCTCCGACAGCACCCCATGGTCCACGGTGTCGAGTGCAGCTGAGAGATCAAGAAAGACAAGAATGGAACACTTGCCTCCATCCCTCACCACCAGGAGATCATTAAGCACCCAAACCAGGGCAGTCTCAGTACTGTGCCTTTTCCTAAACCTGACTGGTGAGGACTGTAGATGTCATGAGTTGATAAATGGGCCTCTAGTTGAAAAGCCATGATCTTCTCAATAACCTTCCCCAGAAAGGGAAGGTTAATGACAGGTCTGTAGTTTGCTAGGCAGTCCCGGATCTAGTGACGATTTCTTTAAGAGTGGTCTCATCACCGCCTCCTTCAGGGTCTCAGGGAAGACCCCTTTCACTAAAGAACACAGGTCTATCCCAGCCAGGACCAGGCCGATGGAATCAACACACCTTTCCAGAAGGCTCGTTGGACCCAGATCCAAACTACAGTAGGTAGGCCTCAACTCCTGGATGGCCTTCACAACATCCAGAACCGTCAACTGGTCAAAGTCAGCCCAGACAGATAGAATACCCGTGACCTCGGCTCATCACTGCATGCCCCACTAGAGGGCACCAACTGGATCCCTCATCTGATAGAGTCAATCTTATCAGCAAAAAACAGAGCAAACTTGTCACACTTAGATTGTGAAAAGCTCCAACAGACTGAAGACAGGCCATATTACATCACCTGTCAACAGTCTGGAAAAACTGAGCTGGCCCGTTGACTGCTGCCGCAATCTCCTCGGACAGGATCTCTATCTTCTTACAGGAAATTGTGATTGATAGTCTCTATAGTGAGACATCAAAATAAGCTTATCCCCATCAGACTGGGATCTCTGCCAGCACCACACCAACTTTCGACTCTCATCTTCAGCTCCCTGAGAGTCCAATCAAATCAAGGGGATCTCCAGTGTGAAGTGTGGGGTCAAATATGGACTGGTGTGACAGAGTCCAGGGCTTCAACAACAACCCTATTATAGGTTGATACCAACTCCCCCTGCTCATCGCAAGCACTCACCACACCTGATAGATTGAGCACTGCCATAAGACCTTCTGGGGTCAAACCCCATAAATGGCGGTACTGGACCATCTCCGTAGGGGAAGGTCAGTTAGGGGGGTTTCAAATGAGAACCTCATGGTATAATGATCTGACCAAATGATCGGGTCCACCATGAGGTCAGTGATCTCCAATCTCAGTAAGAAGACAAGGTCCAAAGGTGTGGAGTATGCCTTGTTGTTCCCAAGCCTGAAGCTCATCCCATTCCATCCATAAATAAGGTCAAATGTGTACACTGTAAGAATGGGATGAGTATTAGGTTTGAGAACCCCAAGGCACTTGCTGTGCTGCCTGGAGGGGGAGGTGTTAGGATTGGAAACCCTAGCACCACATTTCTACACTTTTTTTGCTTTGACCATAAATAGTCCATTAACAAAGTTTTTTCGCTATTTATTTCCTTACTTTTTGAGATAGTATAATCATATCCTTATTTTGCTGCAGGAGAGCAGGGTCCAGGACTCTGCACTTCCATTCATCCATAATTTGTCAGATAGTGTAATCATATCCTCATTTTTCTGTGGGAGTGCAGTGCCCTCTGGGACCTGAGCTCCCATCCCTGCATGTGTGGTTCAATGTATTTCAATGTGGTTTTCAACTATGATGCATAACTTTGCCATTTGACACCATATTTTTCAACATGGCCTTTCTGAGACCCCTTCTCATGAACAGTGGTGGTGGAATTATGTAAACCCGGCCCGAAAGGCAATTTTCTAGTCACTCAGTAAAATCACCTTTCAGGCAGGATTTGAAAATGTTCACCACCTTTGTTCATGATGTGAGGTCATAAGAAGGGTACATTGGAAATTTGGGGTCAAAATATGTAAACATGGCATAGCTATGAATATCTATTGAAAATTTTCTGTGCTCACCTGTAACTTTGGTAGTTTTAAATATTTTGACCCCAAATTTTCAACATACCCATTTTTTTTACACCACCTCATGAACATGAAAGTTGTCATTTTTCAAACCCTGGCTAAACTGTCTTTTTGCATCAGTGGTGTGGAAGGACTTTGCTGTGGTGTGGAATCATGTTTTGGCAGGGATTTTAACATTTTCAGTACTGGGTACATGAGGTGGGGTAATATGAAGGCTGTGCTGACAAATTTCTTGCTGTTGTCTTGCAAATAAAAGTGCAGGGACCTCTCCACAGCAACATACACATCTATGGAGGGATGGAAGGACAGGGCCCAGGTGGGGGTTGTTTGTAGAGTGTTAGGTAATAATGTGTTATCATGGTGTTAATTACACATTAATACAGTGTAATTAGCTAACTGTTGTCATAACACACTAATTGGCTATCATCATATATAGGGAAATACATGATGACTTTTTCTATCGGAGCGAGGACCTAGGCATGGCTTTTACACATGGGGATAAGGACCAAACATACATATGTATATGCGTAATAAAGACACAATGTGATGGGCATTGTGCTGAGATAACTGCACACCTGTGGGGCTTAATAAGGCACAAAGCCACAGGCCAAGTGCCTTTAGCTCCTGGAAGTGTGGTTATCTCAGCAAATGCACATCTGATGTCACTGTGTTATAAAATGGGTTTCTTTGACTTAAATGTATGTAAGAATGCAAAAAAGTATGTAAACTTATGTAAAAACACAAAACTGTACTTGCAGTTTGTCAAATAGTTCTTCCGCCTGCTGGCTTTATATAGTACTCAGGCTTTGCTTTAGTACATTTGTCCCAATTTGGCATCCATATTTGTAGTTTTTCTGACTTGTATAGCTTTAAACAAAGATCCACTGAATAAAAGATGATTTGTAATAATTGTTATTTGTTGGGTGAAATGACGTTTTTCTCTTTTACTTTTATTGTCTTTTTTTTAACCAGTATACATTTTGTGCTAGTTTTCTTCCCACCTACTCATCCCCTCATAAGGGAACAGATGACAGGGAAGTGGCTTGAGATGAGATACGTGCTGTGGGGGAATTTTTCTTTTAGTTATTCCTTCCCCATCCCCCTGCTAGCTCTGTCCCATGGCTCACTCACCAACATCACCCACACCACACCAACACCATCCTACCTTCCTGTCCACTGTCTGCCACTGACCACTCAGCCGCCCAATCACTTGCTGGCTAAAGTTTCATAAAAACTCTCATAAGCATAAAGTTTCATTTCTTTGTGTGTTATTTAAGGAATATGGTTTTCTAGTGGCAGAGAGACAGCTTAAAGATCAAGAGTGGGACTTCTAGTGTGTGTCCCATTGGGCCTGTATCCCACCAGGAGCTTGCTATAGGGCCTGTATCAAACCCCGGAGCTACTAGGTGATGTCTCTGGCAGCACACTGCTACCATCTGTGGTAATGGACTGGCAAAATACTGCTGCTCTCTGTAGGATGTGAAAAATGCTTAATTGGGTAGAAGGCTGAAAGCTGCCAATATCAGGCAGTGGATAGTAGAGCAGGAGAGTCAGGCATGATGCGTTGTGGGGAATAAGAGTAGTTAGCCAGGTAGAAAGTGAATGTCTGCTTGTGACTGAGGAATCAAAATATGGTGATGCAGGCACAGAGTGAACATAGCTTTTGAGAAAAGAAATACAAAATCACAAATACCCCCATTATGGGGATATGTGTGATTTTGTATTTCTTTGAAACATGGCTCCCCGGCCAATGCCCTTTGGCATAACTCTTGCCTCAGTGCTTGCACACTAATGTTCTTTGTCTTATAGCTTTTAGAGTATGTTTTTGTTTTATGTTGTGACTCGAGTGAGCCTGGTGGACGCGGGTCAGACATGCGGCTGAGCCTATGACCAGCACCACTGTAAAGAAGAGACTGTTTGGAAGTTTGTGTTAAAAAAAATACATCTTCACAGGATTGTTTGTATAGTGCTATGCAAGAAAAAACTGGTTCGGAGAGGAAGTCAGTGTAGGACATATGGGACAAAAGTTGGCCTGCTGTGATGTGAGAAAGAAATGACTGCCACCACTTTTTGAACATTCTGATGTAGTGTAAGTATTGTGAGCAGGCTAAATACCAGGATGACCATGCATTGTGCTTTATTAATGCAAGGTCAGGTGACTGGTTTTAGCCAATGAAGTTAACAGGACATTGAAACCCATTTTACAGATATATACAGTGTTAGGGATGGGAGTGTTTGCTGGGACCTGTTTCTGTTTACAACTCTGATCTTTTCCAAAAGATTCTGATTTACTCTTGTTTGCAAGTAAAATTCTCATTATTACTGCAATGTAATTATGTTAATTAGTTGTGGTTTGGATGCTGTTTTAGACAATCTGTCACACATTTGGGGCCCCTAACTTAGATTAAGCCTATATATCTTAGGCTTGAGATTCCCTTTAAAACAAGAAGTGCTTCATATAAGTTAATGTACCTCTGAGTGATGTATCTTTTGTATGAGTGAGTCATCTCATACGGTTTGGGTACGAGGACTACAAAACAAACATGAAAAATTCTAGTGGTTAACACTTCATGAGATGAAGCTTATACAGTAAGAGGTATTGCGGATAGGATAGGCCATTCCCGGTTACAATCTGTTCAGGAAAGATAGGCAGAGCAAAAAAAGAGGGGGTGGTATAGCCATTTACATTCAGGAGGAAATAAAAGCCACAGAAGTAAAAGGGCAACCTGGGGACTTCAAGTCACTGTTGTTAACAGTAGACACAGGCAAGTGAAAACCATTCAGAATCAGCGTCGTGTACAGACCCCCAAATCAAGGAGATAAAGGAGACAAAGACCTAATAGAGGAAATCCACAAAATGTCTGATAAAGGGGAAGTAATACTGGTGGGGGACTTCAACCTACCAGATATTAACTGAACACACTAACAGCAACAACAACAAGAAGTAGGGACTGCTTATTGCCGTTACAAGTCAGCGAGACAGTGCCAGCTTATTAAAACCCCAACAAGGGAGATGGCATTATCAACCATGTCCTCACAGCTCAGAAAGGATCAAGGAAATCAAAGTGGGATGCCATATGGGCAACAGCGACCATCACATGGTAAGCTTTAAGGTAAACACAACACAGGACACCAGCCACTCAAAGATAAAGATGCTAGATTTCAGAAAGGATGATTTCCAAAAAATGAGGAACAACATAAGTAGCCAGTTAATAGAAATAGAGGTTGAGGATGTGGCGGTCATGTGGAGGAGACACAGGAGAGCAATAAAGACTGCCACAGATCAATGTACCAGATGGGTCAGCAAAGCAAAAAGAAAAAGAAATCCTCTATGGTTTCCAAGGAAGTGGCTACCACAGTCAAAAAAAAGGTGTACAGCATATACCAGGAAACCAAAACTGAGAAAGACTAGGGCGGATTTTCAAAGGCCTTAGATTGTGTGAGGTGCTTGTATAAACAGGTCTAATGCAAGGCACCTTGCCCCAAGGGCTCGCCATGTGGATTTTGAAAGGCAGTCTGCTTCACCCAGCAGGCTGCCTGCACCATGTGTGGTAGCACCAGCCTTGCACCACAAAAGTGGCTGCAGCATGGTGCTGGGGCTTACAGCAGACCCAGATTGCTGCAGCCCTCGGATCAGGAATTTGAAAGACCCTCCCCCCAGGAACCAAGTGCCAAGTACCCTTAGACCAGCGAGAGGCATGTCTAAGGGGACTTTAATGGCTCCTGGGGGTCGTCCTGTACAGGCCACCATATGGCCCACCCCATCCATCCCTAGTGGGTGATCCCTGGTGGTCCGGTGGTCCCCCCTCACCCCCATCATGGTCCCTGACACCCACATCCCTGCGTCCTGCCAACCCCCCCATACCCATCTCAGCACTCCCACCCCTCCCTACCCCGATCCAGTGACCGGCACAGTCCTCCACACAACACCACGGCCGGCCGCCGGAATGAGCCGTCAGTGCGTGTACTGTGTACAGTATCGTGCGCGGACTGCCCATTGGCTGCTGACTGGAGCTGGGCATGGAGAACTGCCCGGTCGCGGATCGGGGGTACAGGAAGGATGGGAAAATAACAAAAATAGGCTGCGAGCACTAACCACCAGGGGTACCAGGGAATGTTGCGGCGCTGGTGCCATTGGCGCAGTGGTGTTGGGGGGCAGTGCCCAGTTGTCAGCCCCTGTCTGTGGGTGCTGCAAACTCCCCACAGCTGTTGCGGCATTCTGGGTGGGTGCGCCATACATCAGGTGCAGCACCCTCTTTGTCACAAGCCATTGGACTTAGGTGCTGGGACCCTGTTTAATAGAAATTCAGTCGCAGGGTCCAAGGTGCACCGTACTTGGCGCAAGCTGCCATTGTCGCAGTTTGTGCCGGGGCTTTGAAAATCTGGCCCTGGGAATCATACAAGGAAAACATGAGAGTCTAACAAACAAATTAAAAAGACAAAAGCCCAGACAGAGAAAAGATAGCAGAAGGGGCAAAGAGATGAGACAAATCATTTTTAGATACATTAGGGAATATAGGAAGGCAAAGGGGATAGTAAAGATTGCTACCAAATAGGGAAATGCACCAAACATGACTCAAAGAAAGCTGAAATCTTCAACAAATGCTTCTGCTCTGTGTTTATCAAAGAGGACCCAGGGGATGGCCCAGCCCTGAAAAAACACAACACCCAGGAACAGGGGTAGACACAAGTCCTTTACAGAATCCAGTATGGGAGCGCTAAGTAAACTAAAAGCAGACAAAGCCATGGGACCAGAAGAGATGCACCACAGATTCCTTAAGGAACAGGGGCAGAATTAGCAGCCCTCTGGCATTTCTATTTATGAAATCCTTGAAGAGAGGTGTGGTACCCAAAGACTGGAAAAGGGCAATAGTGATTCCACTTCACAAATCAGGCAATTGCGAAGAGGCTAGTAATTACAGACCGGTGAGCCTCACGTCTATAATAGGGAAACTAATGAAGACACTACTCAAACAGAGGATCACAGCATTCCTCGAAACTAGCAGCCAACAAGACCCTTAACAGCATGGTTTCACAGCAGGTAGGTCATGCCAGACAAATCTGCTCGAGTTTTTTGACTACGCTACAGAAATAGTGGATGACGGTGGTGCAATAGATGTGGTCTACCTAGACTTTATTAAATCCTTCAACTTCGTTCCACACAGAAGGCTGGTAAAGAAGCTTGACCACACAGGGGTTTGTCCAGAAGTAGTCAGAAGGGTACAAAACTGGTTACAAGGCAGAATCCAGAAAGTACAGGTTAATGGGACGCAATCAACGGATGGCAGGGTGACCATTGCAGAATGCCCCAGAGCTCAATACTGGGGCCTCTGCTGTTCAATGTTTTTATAGCACACCTCGCTGATGGACTGGAAGGGAAGTTGTGTCTATTCACAGATGACACCAAGATATGTAACAGGGTGGACACCTCAGAAGAAGTGAGCAAGATGGAAGCTGACCTCAAGAAACTAGAAGAATGGTCTGGAGTGTGACAGCAGAGATTTAACACCAAAAAGTGCAAGGTCATGCACATAGGAAAGAAAAATCCAAGAATGAAGTATTACCTAGGAGGTGAAAGACTGAGGCCTCAAACCAGGAACGAGATCTGGAACTCATAATCTCAGACAACTTGAAGGTTATTAAGCAGTGTGACAAAGGCGACATTGAGGGCCAGCAGAATGCTGAGCTTTATTGGGAGGAGAATCAACAGCAGGAGGAGAGGGTGGTACTACCACTGTGTAGATCGCTGGTCAGGCCTCACCTGGAATATGGAGTTTAATTCTGGAGACCTCACCTCAGGAAGGGCGTTGACGGGTGGAAACAGTACAGAGAAAGGCAACAAAAATTATTCAGGGTCTGCAGTACATGTCCTATGAAGAAAGACTTAGGAACTGAATATGTACTGCCTGAAGCAGAGAGAGAGGGGGACATGATTGAAACATTTAAGTACATAAAAGGCATTAACAAGGTACAGACACAGGAACTTTTCACTTCAAGAAGGGCTCTAGAACCAGGGGACATGACCTCAGGCTGCAAGGAAGGAGGTTCTCTACCAACACCAGGAAGTTTTTCTTCACAGAAAGAGTAGTAGACACCTGGAAAAGCCTGCCTCAAGAGGCTGTGGGGGTCAACACTGTGGGGGGATTCAAGAATGCATGGGATAGACACAAGGGAGCCCTGACTACAAAGGGCAACTAGAGTGCCAAAATAGGTCTAAAACATATGGGCAGACTAGGTGGACCTAGTGATCTCCTTCTGCCATCAACTTCTATGTTTCTATGTAAAAACAGTACATAGGATAAGAGGTCCTGGGATTTTGAGCCCTGATTGGCTGAAACCACATAAATGATTTATGATTTTTCAAACAGCTTTTTACCCCTCCCTGCTACCTTCTGCTCTGCTCAGGCCTCGGCCACTGAACCAAAGCCTCAACAACCACAATGCAGCTTTGTAGCACAGAGCCAGAGAGTATGGTAAGACAGTAGAAGAGAGTTGAACCCTCCATTTTTTCCCCATCTCTCTCCACTCACCTCCCTTTTTAAAATCCTGCCAACGCACCATCCTGTTGTGTCCCCTGTGCAGGTGCTGTTTCAATGGTCCAATCCTTGTGACTAGCAGCCCTCCCAACCATGGGGTCACAGTACTAGAGGAACCTTGGTTCGCTGCCAAACCTGCATCACTCTACGGGAGTAGGGCTCAGCTGTACAAGCACCTTCTAACGAAAACTGCAGATGACTCATCTCGTTCTTCAAACATTTATGTATTCATTCATTTATTTTATTTATTAAGGATTTTCACCAGAAGAAGATCAGACTGAACTGCAAACAGCTAATTTTCAGATGCTTCACTAGAGAATGAGACAAGGGAGTAATGAGATAAACAGAGGAAAAATAGCCCTTAATTTGTTCACCTTTGAGGCAAAGAAGCCGAGGGTGAGACATGATTGTCAGTCTTCTCTATACTCATGAGTATTGACAAGATTGAGTAGCTAAAAATGCATGATCTAGTGTCCTCCAGCAAGATTTGAGGGCATGTCATCTCACGGGTGGTGTATACATTGCAGTGTATCTAGTGCCCACCTAGTTAGGCTTGTTAGCTTCTTTTTATGTTGGCTCGCACTTGCGCAATAGCCAACATCTTGCGGTAGTATCAGATTTTGGAGGTGCGGTCAGTGTGGGTGAATGCAGGGCACGCATCAGTAGGTGTGTCCCTCGTTCCCCAATAAGCCAGCATGCAGGCGCTGACATCAGCAATATTTAAAGTGGTCAAAACTTCTTAGAAAAGTGATCTGCAATGAGGGCAAGCTCGTCATGCAGTGGCACAATAATACTCTCGGCGTGCCTGTCCTGGTGAAATATTTCAATAAACATGGCGGCAGTGGCTGCCATTGCCACCACCTGCCGAACAATGCCGACTTCAAGGGTGTCCAATCCCCTCTCAGCATACTAAAATAAAAACACCAAGATAGTGTGGCACAGGAGCCCACCCAGTGTGCCTCCCCATGATGAAAGCG
This sequence comes from Neoceratodus forsteri, assembly GCA_016271365.2. Lineage (NCBI taxonomy): Eukaryota > Metazoa > Chordata > Ceratodontiformes > Ceratodontidae > Neoceratodus > Neoceratodus forsteri. The sequence continues at coordinate 1,424,173,285 of CM057455.1, forward strand.
ACCATCATCAGCATGTTGAGGCCCCACCCCTATTCTGTGCCACACTGGGGAGCCCACCCAGTGTGGCAGCATCCTCCCAAAAGTCATAGTAGCACACTGGGAGCCCCACCCCAGTGTGCAGAACACCTTTATACACCTGTGGAAAAGAAAACTGTCCTCATGGTAGTGTTTTTTTGCAAGTACCTAAAGAAAGCAGTTTCGCTATAGGGTCCCGCCTCCAACCCACAGCCACGCTCTGCACACCCCACCTCCCACACATCCGTTTCCCCATACTTATCTCTGAAGCCCAGCGTGATGATCTTGGTGGACCAGGAACACGTCTGCACTCTTCAAAGCCGACGCGAACTGAAGAAATGCCAGTAAGCTGTATAATGGCATAACTAGGGTTTTTCAACTTAGGTGGATCTCTCAGCCATTTTTTGAGTTTGCATCTAAATTTTCAACATGGGGTACCCGGGACCCCACCTCAATTTACATGCACTGTCATCTCGTTACTCGGCCCGGAAGGTCATTTTGCGGTCACTGCTCAAAATCACCTTTTGGGACCGATTAACAAAATGACAATGCCAATGTTCGTGAGGTGGGATCCCAAAAACCCTATCTTGCAAATTTGGTAGGAAAGTTACAAAAAATGACCATGTAGTGAGCGTGCATTGCACAGTTTCAATGCACGCTCATAACTTTGACAATTTTTAATATTTTCACTCCAGATTTTCAGCACTGCCTTTTTTCATATCTCCTTATGAATAGTAAGGCTGTCATTTTTCACATCCTGCCAGAAATGTGTTTCCGTGCATGTGGCGCACAATGGCGTGGTCGCTGTGAGAAATCAATGTTCTGGACACATTAACAAAATCACAGTGAGACTGTTCATGAGTGGAGGTCCTAAAATGTCTATGTTGAAAATCTGATAAAACAAACACCCAAAATAATTGTGTTATGGGCATGCACTGCGCAGTTTCTATGCACGCTCATGACGTCACCAATTTTTCATATTTTCACTCCAGAGTTTCACCACTTTCTTTTTTGTACACCTCCTTACGAACAGTACAGCTGCCATTTTAAACATCTTGCCCAAAATGTGTTTTTGTACGTGTCACACAATGGCGCAGTTGCTGTGGAAAATCAATGTTCGGGCCACATTAACAAAATCACAGTGACACTGCTCATGACCGGAGTTCCCAAAATGCCTATGTTGAAAATCTGGTTAAACAAATCCCCCAAATAATTGCATTATGGCCATGCATTGCGCAGTTTCCATGCATGCTCATGATGTCACCAATTTTTCATATTTTCACTCCAGATTTTCAACAATGCTATTTTTTTACTCCTCCTTGTGAACAGTGCAGCTGTCATTTTTCACATCCTGCCCAAAATGTGTTATCACACCTGTGCCGCCAAAATGCACAGTCATTGTACAAAATCAGCTTCCGGCAAACAAACTCATAGTGCCACTGTTCATGAGGTGGGGTCACAAGCGACCTATGTTGAAAATTTGGGTGAAAATATCAACAAATGCCCTCAGCATTAGGGTTTCCAACTGCAATGCCCCATGCTGTACAGACTGACAGGCATCAGGGGTGTGAGTTGGCATTGTCGAGCTGCAATCTTCGCATTTCCACCCCCACCCTGCAGCCAGTGACAGGTGTTGAGATGTGCCTTAGACTCTTTGGCCTCAACGTTCACCCCATTCCCCTACCCATGTCAGTATATTCTCTTGTGGAATGGGGTGAGCGTAAGGCCCGAAGACCCCAAGGCACATCGTGGCACTTGTCGGTCTCTGTGGGTTAGGGGGAGGTGAAATGACATGAGCGTTATGGCTAATGACCCAAAGGCACACCCCATTGCCTGTCACTCTCTGCATGGTAGTTCACTGCCAATCCTATTGTGCATCTAACTCCTGAACTACCAATGCCAGTGCCAGCAAGCCAACATTCGGCATTGACAAATGCTTGTTTGTATTATTTTTCACTGATGTGTATTTGTTCCCCCCCCCCCAGGCCCAACTAGAAATAATATTTGTATTTTATCTCTGATTTCCTGTCTTGAATAAATCAGTTTCAATTAGTAAATAAACACAGGGGTGCTGTTAGGAAGTGTTTCTTCTCTCAGAGGGTGGAGAACATATGGAACAGCCTACTAGCAGAGAGAGTGGATATGAAGGGAGCACTTTCTTTCAAGGCAAGCCTGGACACATTTCTGCTTTCCAAGAGAATCACAGGGTACACTGGTTAGTAGAGTATAGTAAGTACAAAACCCCAATAAAAACATAGAACCTGATGGCTGATAAGGATCACTTAGCCCACACAGTCTGCCCATTTCCCCTACCTACATTATCACCACAGACTCTACTATATCTACAGCTCTTTCTTCCTGCCCGCTTCCTTTCCACTATGATTTCCTTAAGTCTCTCCCATGCATTCTTGAATCCCATCAGTTTTGGCCCCCACCACCTCCACAGGGAAGCTGTTCTAGGAATCCAATACTCTTTATCTGAAGTACTTCCTCACATCTCTCCTGAATCTACCCCATTTCAGCTTCATAGCATGTTCTCTTGTTCATGAGCACCTGCTTCCTAAAAAATACTTCTTTCCTGTACATTAGGCTAAAGAAAAATTAGTCGCCCCAAAATACAGCAGTGCATTGAGCCAAAAAACAAGCAGCAATCTAGTAAAAAGGCTCAGCACCTGCATGAAAGCAACTTATTTACTGAGACACTATTGAGCCATATTGTATATTTAAAATGATTCCATTTTATTTATAAATCATTCCTGTACATTATCTGGCCCCATGAGATATTGAAAGGTCCTTATCATATTCCCCCTCTCCCTCCTCTCTTCCAGGGTGTACATATTGAGGTTCTTAAGTCTTTTCCCATAGGGCTTTTGATGCAGACCCTGCACCATTTTAGTTGCCCTCCTCTGCAACGCCTCCACTTTGTCTATGCCCTTCTGGAGATGTAGTCCGCAGAACTGGAAACAGCACTCAAAGTGGGGACTCACCAGTGATCTACACAGGGGCAACACCACCTCCCTCCTTCTGCTGGTGATACCCCTCGCTGTGCACCTCAGCATCCCACTACCCTCCCGATTGCCCAGTCACACTGCCTGAACACCATTAGGTCATCTGATTTGACCAGGTCTCTTTCCTCCTTGGTAGTCGTCAATATCACTCCACCCATTTTGTATTCAGCCCTGGGTTTCTGTGTCTCAAGTACATTATTTTGCACTTTTTCACATAGCTCCCAGCTGCCATGTTCCTGGCCACTCCTCAAGTTTTCTCATTTCTCTGCTCATCCTTTCCACCTACCAAAGTGCTCACCCTGTTGAAGACCTTCATGTCCTCTGCAAGATGCAGACTTTCCTTCCAGTTTCTCAGCAATGTCACTTATAATGACATTAAAGAGGACTGGTCTCAGCACTGATCCCTGAGGTACCCAGCTGGTCACCTCCCTTCCTCACAGCAAACTCTGTTTATCACCACTGTCTGTCACCTATCCCTAACCAATTTCATATCCAGTTTACCACCTTTTTACTCACCGCTAAGCTACCCAGCTTGCCTACCATTCTCCTATGTGGGCAGTGTTGAAAATCTTACTGAAATCTAAGTAGACTATGTCCACCACTCATCCCTGATCCAATTCTTTGGTCACTCAGTCAAATAAATCTATCAGATTTGTTTCACATAACCTCCCCCCTGTGAATCCATGCTGTCTTGGGTCTTATAACCTGTTGGATTCAAGATATTCCACAATCCTTTCCTTCAGCAGTGTTTCCATTAACTTTACCTCCACCAATGTCAGGCTGACTGGCCTACAATTGCCAGCCTCTTCCCTGCTTCCACTTTTGTGAAGTGGGACTACATCTGCTCTCCTTCAGTCCTCTGGAACCACCCCAGTTTCCAGTGATCTGTTAAACAGTACAGCCAGTACCTCCCTGAGCTTCTTCAACACTCTTGGATGCACCCTATCTGGCCCCATTGTTCTGTTCACTTTCAGATTAGCAAGTGCCTTCAGGACTCTCTCCTCTGAAAAAGGGCTGATGTCCACCTCCCCTTCTTCAAAGTTTCTGTTACCTTTTTGCAGTCCCTTCCCTTCCCTCTGTAAATACCTAGCAGAAGTATTTGTTCAAGATGTCCACCTCTGTACAGTCCCCTGTTCCCTTTATAACCTTAAGATTCCTCCCTTGGTCTTCCTCTTTTGGCTTACACACCTAAAAACTGTCTTGTCCACTTCTGATACTGCCTGGCCTATTCTCTCTTCAGTCAGTGCCCCTGCTATCCTTATTGCTTTCCCTGCTTCCCTCTGTTTCCCTGATAAACCTCCCTATTCTCCTTCCTCTGTGTCTCCCTTTACCTTCTGAAGGCAACCCTTTTAGCCTTTACCTTTTCTGATACCTCTTTCAAGAACCATAGGAGTATCTTTTTCCTCTTGCTTTTGTTCATTGCTTGATGCAGATGTTTGTTGCCTTCACTATGCCCACTTTCAGCTTGGCCCACTGTTCCTCACCCACCACAGGTCATTTCCCCCTGCCAGATCATCCCTGAGACATTCACCCATCTTTATAAAATCTGCCTATCTAAAGTCCAGCATCTTATTTCCTAGACTTCCAGCTTTATCCATGGCCTTCCAGATTTTGTTAACACTCTGCTTATTTACCACCCTTTTTCCTTTTGCCCCTCCTACCCCTCTTTTTTTAATGTTTCTATCCCCCCATTACTATCATGATGCTTTCTTTATTATTTTGTACCCTGAGGGGCTCCTTTTCCTTAGATTTCCCCTATTCTCTACTTCAGCTTGTAAGGGGGCAGTTTCTGTCGACCGACTTCTTCTGCCACTTGCTAGTTTAAATGTTCACGGAAGTAACATTTAAACCATCCACTAAGGACTGCGGTTCCCCTCCTGAGTGGTTGCAGACCATCACCCCTGTATAGGCCCTCATCCTGCCAGGTGGGTCCCCTGTCCCCAATGTAGCTGTACCCCTCTTCTCTGCACCATTCCTTCAGTGATGAGTTGAAGATACTGATGTGGAGTACGCTCTCCTCTCTCTGCTGTAAACAGGCAGCACCTCTGTGAAAGCAACTGAGTGTGCCACCCATCCATGACCACTCCCCAGTTCTCAGAAGTATCTCTGTACTATCCCAGGCCCATCCCTAGCAAAGACATTTGTCCCCAGATGGATAATGACATCCCATTCCCCTTTCCTTCTTGCTGCCGTAGCAATCCTCAGGATAAGTTTCCCATCCCTCCAGGCCGTGATGACACATAGACACCTGACCTCCATCTCCACTCCCCTTTCTATTACAAAATCTATCCCCCTGACAATTGAGTCCACCACCAGAAGTTACTTCTTCTTCTTTCTCTGGGGTTCTCTCCCACCCTCCTTGGGATCTCCACTATGGAGGGACCTTACATCCTCCCTGGTCACAACACTACCACATGTGCTTCCTCCTGGCAGTCCCAGCACACCAGAGCGGCATAGGAATTTTGAAGTGATAGCAGTTGAAGAATGTGCCTCTGACCAATCCTTCAGCCTTCCAGAGCCCACCGCTCCCACCCTTCCTGAGACCAGCATAGTCCAGTCACTCCTTCTCCTTCCTGGCATCCTCTGAGGTAATGATGTCAGATCTAGTGGCCCCTGTGGTGGGGAGAAGGCTCCCAAATCCTAGCCAGCTCAACCTGGAGTGTACTGACTTCCTCCCTCAACCCAGAGAGGTGCATGCAGATGGTTCAGCACAGCAGACTCCTGAAGGTCTCTGAAAACTGCTGCCCCACAGATACTGCACTGCTCCACTCCAAGCATTCCCAATTCCTACTCTCTCTGTATTTCTTGGAAATCTTTTCCCCTTCTATTGTTTCTCATAGAAGATTGTACACCTACCCTAGATAGGGTGTTGTTCTTATGCTTTGTTTTGGCCTATCCCTTTCATTTCACTAGTCACTTTCATATCCTTTACCCCGATAAATTGTTATTAGTTTAACCTGTTTTGTTATTTGTTATTCTCCTTGTACACCTACCTTAGACAGAGTATTTATTCTAGTCCCAGTTTAGGCCTACCTTTTACCTTCCACCCCTCCCAGCAGTGAATGCAGCAGCAAGAATGAACAGGTGCCTTACTTAGTCAAATGACAGAGTCCCCCACTTCTCCACTTCCTCCTGTAGATGCCTGCTGATGCCTAAGGTGCCAGTCTTCCACCTGTTCCGCTCACTTGCTTGGACATGAACATGAAGTGGACACTTTAGGAGAGGTTGCTTTTATGCAGCTCTTCCTGCTTGCTGGAGCTGTGCAATTGGTTGGAGTAGGTCACGAGACCACTCGACTCCAACCTTGGAAACTGGCCCCTGCAGTAGTTCCTTCCTGCCTCAAGTGACCCTGGGAAGAAGAAGTGCTAAAAACAGCCTCAAAGTCCCAGCACCAAAAAGAGTTAAGGCAGCAGTAAAGTAAGTAAATGTATAGCACATTCTCAGTGTGCTCTGCTAGTTGCACTCAAGGGTGTAGGCAGGCATACTCACTGTACACATTGAGAACAGTTTGTAACTACCTGTCCCAAATAATATGTCTTTTTTCTAACCGTTAGCATGCTAATCTGGAGTGGAAAAGAATATGTCACTGCTGTAGTTGATGCTGATCACTTAGCAGTGTCTGTTTTAAGTTCTGTTATTCAGGATATAGATATACAGTAAGTATACATCCTGTTTTGATACTACATGTGTTTCTTCTAGCAACAATCTACTTTATGCAAATCCACACACATTTACACATAACATACATGGGTGACAGCAGCTGCGAGTTATTATGTACAAAACTAACATTTCTGGCTACAGTCCTGGTTGAACTAGCAGGCTCACACTATCCCTCTGCATCCAAAGCACTTCAGTTCTTTGATCCTGATTTTCAAAGGCTGATACAGGGCTTGCATCAATCCGTGCATCAACTCTGATGTTAACTGCACCAAACTCCTTGATGCAACTGTGCCCAATTTTGTACACTTTCCATTATTTATGGCACTTGCACCAAATGTTTCACACAAGCCTGTAAAAGGGTCCTTGAAAGGTGCAAACTTAGACTGTGGGGGAGTTGGTCTAACTTGCGGCAGTTAGCGCACTTGACTGAAAATCACGATCTGCATCAAAGGAATGCTGCAAGCCCCCTGTGCTGTATGTTCGGCGCACCAGGGACTTGCTGCATCTGCAAGTGTTTTTAAGATTGGGCCTTTTGTCTGAAGTGGGACTTGAACCCACACCTCTATTCGGAGACCAGAACACCTATGGTTAGGAAGGATATTACACCTTGAGTCTGCCGGCTTAGACCACTCGGCCATCTTAAATTAGTACATGCTGCATTATATATTAGTACATGTTGTTGAGCAACTGGCTACAACAAGAGTCCTTTCGGACCTTAAATTACTATGGAACTACTATATAAGTATATTAAATAAAACTTGCAGGCAAGGGATGCTGAAGGAGAAGGATGAGGAGGAGGGGAGGGTGTAGAGTGGGAAAAGGAGGTGATCAAGACCGGGAACAAATGTATAAAGAGTGGCCCAAGAGAAGAGATTTCAGGGCAATGTAGGAGGAAAAGGAGCAGACAGGGGAGACTACATCAGAGCCAGGGGAGTCTATAAAGAAAGGCTGCCTACCCTGCAGAGGACTTAGCATGGGGCACAGAGAATGAGCAGGGGTGCAGTTTCTTAGATGGTAGGAGGAGAGGAGGGAGAAGACAAAAGAGAGCAGAGGTAGCAGGGAAGGGATGAAAACTAGCATTTGGAGATGAAGGAGGTACTGTGAGAGAGGCAGCTGCCCTTGAGTTAGAAGATTTATTATTCATATTTGTTTGCCAGAAACAGCCCTCCCAAGGAGTCCAGGTCTCATGATCACCCTCATTCCAATCCACAATCAGCTCCACTCAACACAACCCAGTCCTCCTATACAGTCTGACAAAGCAGCTTGCATCCTGCCAGCCCCTTCCTACCTCCAACACAATCATTCAATACTCCTTCTACCCTAGCTGAACTCCCCCCATTGGCAAAAAGGGAAATAACAGTAAAGTAGGTCCCTGGAGCCCCCCGTACAAGATGAAGGATGAAATAGTATGAGGTATTAGAACTTTCCTTAATTAAAACTTAATATGAAAATTAACACTTTCGTTACTGAATGAGCTGCTAACAAACACCCGGGCTCTGGTTTCTTAACTAGCTGCCACACTACCAACTCCCAACTGCGTCAACACGCACATGCTAATGTTTTGCCAGTAGCTTCTTCAGAGCATTCAGTAACTCATTTGGTAATGAAAGTGTTAAATAAAACAAACTGAAGCCAAACTGAAATTGAATAGCTGGAAGTAAAAAGGAAAATTGTTTGAAAGCCTGAGCCACCCACTCAAACGCTCACTCCTGACGTGCTGCCACTGTTACCACTGGTCTGATTTGGGACATGCTGCTAAGGGTAAGAGATGTTTTTCAACTGCTTTTGTATGTGTTTGGAAATAAAACTGATGAATCACAACATATGTTTGCACAGCACTTTTGCTAAGTAGCCCACCCATTCATCTTGATTCTTCAATGTGACATACTTTTACTGTGTGCTTAAACAGTAGCTGTTTCACCTGGGTAGAGCAACACAGCTTCTGTAAACTGTGCACACACATCTAAAACAGATAATCTCCATAGTATGTCTGTCTGCTGCTTTACAGTCTAACACAACCATTGCTGTGCTAAAATTGGGGTGGGGACACAGACACTCAGTCAAATTCAGTTTCTTTTTTCAATTTATTTATTGGAAGGCAAGTTGAGCACACGTCTGATTTGCAACTACATTCAGTAGAGTTAATAAAAATTACAGCAGGCAAACACAATAATTGGCAAACAAATAAATAGGGTAACAATGCAAACATGCATTGCCATGACAAGGTATTCATTTGAAACATTCACACAGATCATTTATTTTAATTTATTTGAAAAGGTTTCACCAGGAAAGACAACATGAGCATACTTCTCAACTGTCCCTGATTTTCAGGGACATCCCTGATTTTACCTCAAAAGTTTACTCTTTCTCTCCTAAAAATTGTGTTTCCATGACCAAACAGTGGGGGTTGTAAGCATAAAATAATGTCAAACATTAATCTTACAGACGTGTTCTTCCTTAGACAATGTATTTTACACTAAACCACTTATTCTACCAGCTTCCTGAGTGGATATCACCAATTTTTAAGATGTGTCTGTAATTGTAAACCTTTGTCCCTAATGTTTTTAAGCCTTGTCCCTGATTTATGAGGCAGGGGTTGAGAGGTGTGAACATGAGCTGTAAACAGCTTGTTTCAGAATTGTCCTGGGAGGGTTACAAGCAAGGGAAAACAAAAAGCATAGCATATAACAGTACACACAGTGCAAATTAAATACATAGAGTGCAGTAAATAATATAGTTATTAATGCAGTACATTTCAATCCATGACTACAGTACTGCATAACAGGAGCATGTATAGATAACTAAGCCAAGGTAAGAGACATCAGATGAGACAAACCAGGAGTATACAGGTACAACATACACTGTATTGACCAGAAGGCAGGTTACACGTAAGGATTAGGCTAGGAGATGAGAACATCTGGAAGTGCTAGTAGGGGTAGACAGAACTCTGGGCTGTCACATGCAAGTTTAGGATCAACAAGGCAGTTGTAGCACAAAGGAGGGGGTGAGGGTAGGGGGGAAGGCCAGGGTGAGAGAAGGATGGAAGGAGTGAGGGAAAGGAGGCAATGCAAGAGCTAGTACCTTTCTGGACCTGGCAGGTAATGTAAAGAGAGAGGGAGAGAAGAGATAGAAGAGACCCAAGCACTAGCCCCCTTCAGGATGCAGAGAACCCTGCAATGGAATGGACCCGGCAGATAAGATATGTTGGGGTGGTGGTGGTGGAGAAAGTAGAGTGGGGGACAGTTGGAGAGGAGAGGGAGGAGATTAAACAAGGTATTGTAGATCAAAGAATCACATTTGAACACAGTAATTAATCCTTGCAGATTCAGATTTTGTAGTGAGGGCCATAAATGCATACCTCTCAACTGTCTCTGATTTTCAGGGACATCCTGGTTTGCTTCAAATATTTCTTTGGCTCCTTCTAAATCTGTTATTTCTAAACTGCCACCAAGAGTTTAATCTGATTCAGTTTTAGTTGGTCTGCATCTCCATTTCCAGGCGAGGAAGCCCTCCTTTTCTTGTCAAGAAAAATAAGTAAATACAGTTTCTCTCACTAGAGACTTGGGGTCTGAGATAAAAATATTGTTAGACATTAATGTTACAGTCGAGTTCTCCATCAAAAATACTTTTAAGTTTAGCCCCAATATTTCCATTCTTGATGAAGCATCGTTGATTTTGATCATTCATCTCTGATTTTTAAAACAGTCATTTTTTTTAACAGAATCATCAAGGCTGGTATCTTACCAGACACTTTAAGTGACCATCACCTTACCTTTCGATATGAAAGATTCACCAACCTAAGCACCCCAAAACACTGTTTATACACTCCTTCTAATCCTGGACCCACCTCACCCTTGCACTGTGACCTAGGCCACTCTGATTGGTCCCTTATCTCACTGGCCTCCGACATCGACTCTATTCTAATACATTTCAAAGACAAGTTCCTTGGAATGTGGGCCACCACATCCCCAACGCAGGACAAGAGTAAGGGAATGCACTTCCCTGGATCATGGATGAACTCATAGCTTGCTTGCAGTAGAGCGTGATATGGTCTAGTCAAAAATAAATGTAACCCATCCCTATGGCCTTCCAGAGGTATCGCCACCTCCACAACACCTGTACCAGGCAATAAGGCTTGCCAAAACTGAATATTTTACATCCACCTTCAATGCCAACATTGGTCACCCATCTAAATTTTGAAGGTGTCTGCAATCTCTTCTCCTTCCAACTCAGTCCCCAGTGTCTGTCTTCAAAGTGGGTGACACCCCAATCTCAAACCCCTCCTCTATCACCTCAGAGTTTAATTCCTTTTTTACCACCACCTGTGCTTTCTCTCTCTACTCTACTCTCTCTCCCCCTCACCCCTGCCAGCCCACACGGCAGTCATCTCCTTCCTTCCCCCTATTTTTATTCTCTCCAGTTACTCCATCCTCCATCACTGACACCCTTCATGCCCCTAACCATTCCAAGGGTAGGAGCCCAGATGGCCTGGGTAGCAAGCTCCTCTATCTCTCTGCTCTTATAATCTCCTCCCCACTGACTGACCTTCTAAACCTCTCTTTCTCCTGTTCCCTCATCTCTGCTGACTAGAAGGCTGCCACTGTTATTTCTCCTCCAAAAGGTGGTGATCCATCTGCTACTAACAGCTGCTGGCCCATTTCTCCTCCTGTCCTCCAAAATACAAGAATGAATTGTCTTGTCGCAGCTCTCCCTTCTGGATTCTTCTTCTTCACCCCTACCAGTGTGGCTTCTGCAAGAACCACTCCACCACCACCTCTCTAATCAGGCTCACCAAATCCATCCACAATGGTATGGATCACAGCCTGTTCACCTCTGCTATGTTCGTTAATCCAGGAAAAGCATTCAGCACTGTCTCCCACCCCCTATTATTAGCCAATCTACAGGCTACAGGCCTCTCCGACTCACTCAGCCATTGGCTGGTTCCATTCCTATCTCATGGGTAGGTTCCAGGCAGCCAAATTTGGTAATACCCTCTCTCACCTCCTGCCTATATCCACTGGGGTCTGACAAGGATCTGTGCTGGGATCTCTACTTTTCTTAATTTCCCTTAATGATCTCCCCTCAATATGCTCATCTGCATCCATTCACATGGTACGCGGATGACACAGTCCTCTTCATAGCAGGCCCCTCCACTGATGATGTGGTGCACAGATTCCAGCTTGACTTCATTCAAGTTCAGCTCTGGCTGTGCACAAATCAGTTTTTCCTCAATGCCAAGAAGGCCGTCTCCATGTCCTTTGGCACAAGGCAGAGACTCTCTAGGCTGCTTCCCTTTCCTACTTTCTGTACCCTGGACAGCTCCCCTCTGGCGGATGTTACTACCTTTAGGTATCTTGATATCTGGCTACACAAACATCTAAACTTCTCTGACCACATGGATGCTATAGTCAAAAGCTGCGCCCCAAGTTGGTGTACTTTACAGGAACTGTGACTGTAGCCCACCTCTGGCATGCCATACTATCATCTAGAGAATGATCCTTCCAATCTATGACTATGGCGACATTGTTCACAGCTCAGCCCCAGTCACTACCCGCACCAGGCTGGACACTCTCTTCAACTCTTTCTGCCATTACGCCTCGACTGTCCCCTAGGACTCATCACTGTCTCTCTTCTTTCCTTATCTTGTGGACAGATGCCATGCCCACTGTGCCAGCTTTGTGGGTAAATTCTGGTTCAGTTCCCTACCCTCCTGCCTCTCAGCCTCCCTTTCCTCCTTCCCCACAGTCATACCCTAAGAAGCTCAAATGTTTGAACCCTAGCAGTCTCTTCGGTCTCCACAACCATTGGCAAAGGACGTGTTTAGCTACCACTTCCTAAAATCTGGAACTCCCTCCTCTAGCCATTTACCAATCCCCTCACTCTGGGTCCTTTCAAACCACCTCAGAGGTCTCCTCCCTCCTGCACTTGCTCCTAATTTCCTCCTGCTGTCCTATGACTTGTTTCCACTTTCATAACTATGATTAGGCACTTATGTTCCTACTCTAGGTATTATGCACTTTACTTGCATCTCTCAAATGTTTACTACTTGTGTTGAATTTAACTGCTCTGTAATTGATTGCTGACGTATGTTTGTCATTAACTCTAGTGGCTCCTGACTGCACTGTATATACATTGTCGATTGTTTCCCTGTCACTCAAGTTCTCATGTCTTGTATATTATTATTCCCAATGTAATTTGCAATTATGTGCCTCTCTACCCTGCTCTGGAATGGTTCTGCCATATATGTTATGTATTTTGAACTTGAGTGCTACCAATGCTCCACTTGTACAAATCCCCTTCCCCAGGACACATCTGGAAATGGCTCCCAGCTCAGTATGCCTTTCCTGTGAAACTTTAAATAAGTAAATAATAAAACCCGGCCCTAATTTGAAAGACAGAGATTGAGAAGTATGCATGTATGGGCTAATGAAAACTTGAATTCATGGGATTCAGATTAAAGTTTGACTCAGTTCCTGGGGCACAATTAGGAAGTACTTCTGTTTCATAAAATGAAGCCCCTTGCCATTCCCTAAAGGTATAAAATGCACCAAGTAATGTACAAAACATGTCAGATTAATTAAAATAACAGGCCTTGAAAGAGAAGATCCATTCTACATCAAACATGATAAGTTCCCTAGTGATTGTTTTTCTTTATCCACCACTGAACAAGACAGGTAATTTCAAAGGTGTGGAATGCCCCATTCACATTCTGTTAGGACCACAAACTTCAAAGGAATAGTAGAACACTAATTTCTTGTAAATTGGTTTAACTTTGAGCTTTACCAGAGAGGTTATTCAGACTTGTTGCATAGAGTTAAATTGTGTTAATGATCACTGTGACATCATGTTCTCATGGGGGGGGGGGGAGGATCAGCATAGAAACAGAATTTGACAGCAGTGAAGGACCACTAAACTCACTCAGTCATTGTTTTCCCTTTCTGCAGTGTCACTGCAGAACCCTACTTGCTTTCCACCCCCCCTTTACTCTCCACTAAGATTCCCTCATGCCTGTCCCATGTATTCTTGAACCCCACCCCACCATTTCCCACTGGAAGAATGTTCCAGGTGTCCACCACTCTTTCTGTGAAGAAGTACTTCCTCACATTTCTCCTGAATTTACCCTCCTCCAGCTTCATTGCATGTTCCCTTGTTCTTGAGCACCTTTTTTCTGAAATTCACCCCTCCTGTAACATATTTACTTACATAAGGTATTTAGAGATTTCTAACATATCCCTCCTCCTTGTCTCTTTTCAGGAAGTGCATCTATTTATTTATTGATTGATTGGATTTTGTTGACCGGGTAGATCTGCTGAGACCAATAGCCCTTTTTCAGGGGGTGACCGAGATTAGCTACAAATAGAACACAGACAATGTTTATGTATAGTACAGAAGAAAGCTTATCCACAATCATAATGGGCTCCTAAAATCATTTCATAGACAAATCTACATATGAGATGTTACTGGTCAACACTACAGATCACACATTATGTGGTACAGGGTAGGTCATTAGTTACTGTACAACTAGATTTACACTAACAATCTACATTAGAAGTGCTATGCATGTTTTAAAGGTACAAAATAGTACCTTACAGACTGGTAATTTTGGGGAAGTTAGTGAGGGCAGGTGCATTTTTTTTTATTTTATTTAGTTGTTTAACCAGGAGTAGCACACTAAGCTGAAAGCTTTTTTACAGTGCTATGCATGTTTTAAAGGTACAAAATAGGCACTTACAGACTGGTAATTTTGGGGGGAAGTTAGTGAGGGCAGGTGCATTTTTTTTTATTTTATTTAGTTGTTTAACCAGGAGTAGCACACTAAGCTGAAAGCTTTTTTACAGGTGCAACCTGGGAGCACAGGGAAGTTAAGTGACTTGCTCAGGATCACACAGTATGCAAGTGGAAGCTGTGGGATTCAAACCCAGGTCTGGTCTGCTGGATGTCACCAGATTTGCAGCTCAGAGCCTTAAACCACTGCACTATACTGCCTCCCAGTTGCTCTTGCTGAAGTGGTACATTTTTAGGGAGAACTTGAATAAAGGGAGAGCGGTGCTGCACTGTATAATAGTGTGGAGCTTTTTCCAGTACTGTGTGATTTTATACACAAATGACCTTTGCCCATTAGCCGTGCTTACTCTGGGTATCTTTAGTGGGGGTTGTGAGGAGCAAAGAGGTCTTTCGTGTTGTCTGAGCACTATTCATTTCTGTCGGTGAGGTATATGGTTGTTCAAAGTTCTGTACATGAGGCATAGTGATGGGTGCATGAGCCTGTCATCCAGTTGGAGCCAGTGCAGAGACGCAAGTGCTTTGCAGGGGTGTTATTTGCTGTCTGTCTGTCTGTACTGTAAACCTGCTTATTTTAAGGTAGAGCATGCGAAATCTGGTTAGTTCAGTTTCCCTGATGGAGTCCGGTTTTGGAGCTCTGCAAAGAAGCATCAGGAGGAGGATGGTATTTGTTACCACTAGGCGGGCCTCATTGATGAGGCATGCCTTTAGTCTGTATAATGGTCCTATCTTCTGTTTATCACTTTGGTGGCGTGTTCGATGTGTTTTTTTTTCCATATACACTTTTCTACTCGCCCTCGGAGTGGGGAGGTAGCTCCAGCCCCTCCCTCAGAGGGGACTTGCCTCTCCAGCTGGGCTTTCCTTGCACCCATCTCACCCAGTAATCCCCCACAGGTTACCCCCCCCATGACAGGGCTGGTAGCGAGGGGCACCGGCCTCACCCCATCCCAGGAAGCCAACATCCAGATCACTGGGGTCAGCGCGCAGTAGCCGCCATCATGTAGCCTGCCAGCTCCATCCTTTTCCTCCAGTTTTATGCCCCAGAGCCCACGAATGTGCAATGGGCGGGTGAGGTGACTGTCTCCACCTCTGTGGAGGCAGTCTAATGTTAGTTCTGGTATAGTCACATCCAAGGTATTTACACTGCCCCTGACTTCCAGGATGTTTCCATTATATCTGCAATCTTTAGAAGTTCGGTTCTGTCTGCTCCAGATCTTCTTGGCCCAAAGGGCACGGCCTTGGCTTTCTTAACATTAAGCACTAGTTGGTTAGATGAGAGCAATCTACCTAGCATGGCAAAGTGTTCATTTATCCCTTTCTCAATTTCGGCAATGGCATTGCCAACCCTGTATAGGGCTGCATCATCTGCATACAAGATTGTTTTTGCTTCTCCACAGTTGGATGGTAGATCACTTGATAAAGAGAGAGAAGAGTAAGGTCCAAGTATTGACCCTGTGGGATCATCAGTGATGCAGCATGAGGATAAGCAGGCATTCCATTTAACAGTTTGGTTTTGGCCTACTAGCGTAGCTTCAAACCAGGTAATGGAGTGATCCAAAATTAAAGTTGGAAGACCTCAAATCCAGGTCTAGGAGGATTAACTTAAAAATAGGCAACCTCCCTGAGGGCATTCAGGGTAATGACCGCCATGGTTTTTGTGAGAAAATGCTCACTAAAGTTCTGGGCCTCCCCTTCCCAGAAAACAAAAGTGGAGGTGGATAGGGCTCACAGAGCATTTGGTGCTAAGGATACTCATGGCAGGCCTTGGTTTATGTACATAAAACCATTACGATACCAAGATAAAGAGAAAATATTAACCAAGGCTAGAATTGAAGTATGGTTTATTTTTCAATGGTATGAGACTACAAGCATATCCAGATATTCCACCAACTATATTAGCAAAAAGAGAACATTTTGATCATGTACGGAACAAATTAAGAAAAGAAGGCATCCAGTTTGCCATGTTGTATCCAGCCAAACTATGGGTGCACCTGGTGGGAATAACTTTATTTCTTCCACTCTCCAATAGACATGGAAGAAGCTTTGAAAAAGCCTCAGAGGCCCTCGAAGACAGTCCAGACTCAAGGGGATCTACCAATGTTCCCAAGAATAATCAAGAACAGGAAAAATAGCTCTTCCCTTTTTATGAGTCTATAAGATAACTTATCAATTCAGTATCAGGGGTTCAGAGGAGAGGGGGCAGGACAAGACAGGAAGAGAACTGTTTGGTTACTGTCTGAGTTACTTATAGGGGCAATTCTAAAGGGTGTAGTTTCTCCTTGGTTTTGTAGATCTATATTCCCATTTACAGGTAATTTCTATCTTTTCCCTTTACCTATATAATATTTAAGAGGTTGTCACTGGGGATTTATTTCCAAGGGTAATTAAGCAAGTTTCACACCCAACCACTCATCACTCTTGCATTTATCAGAGGTTCGGCAACCTCATGGGGGGAGGGGAGTATCTGTTTGGTTATTAGGCCGCTCGGGTAGAAAGGGATCACTCAAGAGTTTGCATGGCCTTTCTTCTTTGTTGGTATTAAAAAGAGTTAAGCATAAGGTAAGTTTGGTTGGGAGAAGTAAAGTGTTGAAAAAGGAAAAAAAAAGTGGTCATTCAAAAGCTGGACTCAAAAAAAGCATGGGTGCCCTGGTACAAGGTTTCATGAATCAAACTGCATTTTACATATTGGTCATATAGGAGAGACAAATGCCATGTACAGACCTCGGGGAAGATCATCTCTAAGGGAAATGTATAATTATACCCAATGGAAACGCTAAAACTAATGACATGGAATCTGAACAGCTGTAAGGAGAGAATTAAGATAAGGAAAGCGGTCAGGATGGTAAAAAAGAACTTTGATTGTTTGTTTCTGCAAGAAACACATTTTAATGATAAAGACATTTCATACTTTGGTAACTTAATGGAGGCAGAAGATTTCATTTCCAACTTCTATGATTTGGTTAAGGGTACCACAATCTTTGTTAGAAGACAGTTAGGGTATAGAACGGAGAAAGTGCTCCTGGATAGTATGGGGAGATGTGTGATAATAAGACTTTGTCTGCAGAATGGAGGGGTCACCCTGGCATCAATTTATGGTCCAACTCAGGATGATCCTGCTTTTTTTTTATTAATCTATACCTAGAGCTATCTCAATTTGGCCCCGCTATAATAGTTGGGGTGGGGGAACTTTAATTTAACATTTGGATTATTGGATAGGGAAAACCCCAGCCACTGAAAAGAAAAAACAAGTGGCAGGGATGGTAAAACAAATGGACTTGCATTTGAATCTGGTGGACCCCCTTAGATGCTTATATCCAAACCTGAAAAAGTATTCCCACTATTCTGAGTCTTATAAAACTTTTTCAAAGCTAGACCACTTTTTTATCTCTCGGGATCTATGCAAAGAGATGAAAAGGGTTACATATGAACCAGTTAGGATCTATGACCATGCACCGGTAATTATAGAGGTGGGCCTTGAGCAAATATAGCTTAAACAGCTAGGTAGGCCAGTATGGAGGTTTGATAATTCTGTATGGTTATTCCCAGGATTTAAAGAATGGATTCAAGAAGAGATTCTGTGGTTCTGGATCCACAATTCCAGGCATAACTTAGAAAATAAAAATGTTTGGCACTCAATTCAATCCTTTTGAGGGGATGGATAATGTCCCAAGTATGGATAAGAAAAAGGACACAGGATAGTAAATTAACGACTTTATAAAGGGAATTAGCTATAGCCAAAGCAGAACACATATGGAATTGGACAGAACAACCAGAAACAAAACTCATGGTAATAAAAGATAAAGTACAGCAAGTTATTCAGGAAAAAGCTGAAGGAGAGATGGATAAAGCAAGGGCAAAGTATCATTATTATGGAGAGCTACTGGGCAAAATGTTAGCCTATCAGATTCAGTGTGAAAGAAACAGAAATATAATCCAAACTATATTAAGGGAATATGGGATCTTGTCCTCAGAGGAAACAGATACCTTGGGAACATTTCAGAATTTTTATAAAAAATTGTATACACCACAGCTACAGATAGAAGAAGTATTAATTTCAGATTACATAGGCAGTCTGCACCTCTCCAAGATCCCCAACCCAGAGTTAACTATTTAAATAGGGACATCACCTCTGATGAGGTTATGTCGTAATTAGATCACTTCCAAATTGTAAAACTCTGGGTCTGGATGGTTTCCCACCGAGCTATATAAAACTTATCTGAGGTGTGGACGCCTTTGTTGGTGGATCTATATAACAATTTGTTGAAGGAAGGAAAGTTGCCACAATCTTTCAACAAAGCCGAAATGCTTCTTACAAAAGTCAAACCCTCAGATCATTATGGGTCATACAGGCCCATATCACTTCTTAATAGTGAATATAAAATATTTGCCAACATTTTGGCTGAGATACTGACCAAGGTTATCCCAGACCTGGTTCACCAGGATCAAGTAGGGTTCATATTGGGTAGAAGACTTCAACATAACACTAGAAAGGCATTTAGTGTTATACAGGCTTTTCTCTGAATGAACACTGCACTCTTATCTCTAGACGCCAAAAAGGCTTTTGACAAGGTACAGCGGCTGTTCGTTTTCAAAGTGTTGAAGGGATATGGAATCAAGGGAAACTTCCTAAAATGGATCAAGTTAATTTACTGTAAACCATCTGCCAGAATAAAAATAAATGGATGTTCTTCTCCCTTTTTTCAGCTAGCAAGAGGAACTAGGCAGGGATGTCCCCTGTCTCCATTGCTGTTTGCATTATTTTTGGAGCCATTAGCCATCTGGCTAAGATTCTATGCCCATGAGCTAGGTGTAAGGGATGGCTTTGGTCCAATTTTGACCATGCTTTAAGCAGATGACATACTCCTGGCCCTAAATGAACCAGACAGGACCTACCCTAGGGTGTGTGGGTTTCTGGAAGAGTTCAGCTCTCTTTTTGGGCTACAAAGTGAATTGGGGCAAGAGTGAAATACTCTGTTTGGGAGATCCTGTTAACATCAGAAATCTACTTCTGTTAGGTATGTTAAGAGATAAAATTAAATATCTCGGGGTCATTTTGACAGCCGATTCTAAAAGAGTGATTCAATTAAACTATGAACCGTTAATATGTAGGATCAAGACAGACTTGGCAAAATGACAATTCCTTCTCCTAGTATTGTTAGGAAGAATTAATATCCAGAAAATTAACATCTTATCAAGATTATTGTTCTTTCTTCAGTCTCTGCCATTGACTTACCAGAAAAGTTTTTCACAGATTTGGACAAAACAGTGAGAAGATTCCTGTGGCAGAGTGGATCCCCTAAGGTTGCTCTGCATAAATTGTGTCAAGATAAAGGGGAAGGGGGGCATGGGATGTCCTAACTTCCATTTGTACTACCTGGCAGCACAACTGGAGGTGGTGTATATTGGTTCCACAACCTCCAGAATAATCTAATAGCATGTAGTGGACTGGAGGTAGAGAAAATTAAGGGACTGGTGCTAATTAACGGGCTGGTATTTAATATAGCAAGCATTTTGGATACCACCAGGACTACCGTAGAAGTCTGGGTTCAAGCTTCCAGACTGCTTGGAGCCTTTGGTGGTTCGTCCAAATTGGCCCCTATCTATAACAAATGTTTTAAACCTTCTATGATAGTACTTTCAAAACATACTATTTTCATATGAACTTAAGAACAATAGGTGATTTCTACTTGGGAAACAACTTTATGTCATTTGAACAAATTCAGGCCACATATGACATACCACCCACTCTTGGTTGGCATTATATACAGGTAAGAAACTTGGTATTTAAAAGGAATGACAATTCCTTTAATTTGTCAAGCAACCCCTTGGAAACAATCTTTGAGGAGTTGGAAACCAAATAAAAATTTAATTTCTAGGCTGTACTAGACCCTGTTACAAGGGGTTACTACCCCCTTGCTTTCAGCAAAGGCGGCATGGGAGACAGACCTTAATATTTCAATCCCAAAGAATGACTGGGACAACTTTAGAAACTCGGAAAAAGTTAAGACCCAAAATAACAGATTACTTCAGATTAATTTTAATATATTGTACAAAATCTACCTTACACATGCCAGATTACATAAAATTGATGTTTCCATCCCCAAGGTCTGTCATAGAAATAGGGCTAAGAGGACATTGTCCCACATGCTAGTGAAATGTGAAAAGCTTAAAATCTTCTTGACATATATTTAGTCATTATTGGGGCAACCTCTGGATTTGAGCTCCATTTTGATCCAGGAATTGTAATATTTGATTACTCGGTGGAGCCATTGGACCTCAGGGAAGTTTAAAGTGTCTTTGGAATATTGGCTCCTTAGTAGCTAGTAAGGTAATTCTTCAGCACTGGAAAGATATTGAGGCTCCATCATGTTTTGAATGGCTGGAGAAAATGTTTAATCATGGTAGAACAGCTAAAATAATATATGTCCTAGAAGATGCTTTTGAAGAATGTAATTTAATTTGGATACCATTAAGGCATAATTTGGCTAATTTAGCCCCCCAATAAATGTTGCTGTTAGATGACAAAACAGTGATCAACTCACTAAGACTTCATGAGTGTTAACAAGGATTAAAGCACCCATACTCTGAGTCATTTCATCTTACAAAAAAAAAAAAAAGGTAACGCAATGATATAGTTCTAGACTCTCTAGTTTGGCCAGTAGTACCTCATGATTCACCAGGTTGAAGGCCTTGGTGAGATCAATGAAGAATGGCCCTGTAGTGTTTCTTCCATTGGGGTTTTAGAGATGACTGAGGTGAGACGCACTAGGGCTGAGTTAGCCCGGTGTTTTCTGAACCTGTACTGTTCCTCAACCATTAGGCTGTGCACTTCCAGGTGGGCTGCCAGTTGATTGAAGATGAGTTGTTCTAACCACAGGAATCCTTCAATCTGCTTAACTAATGCAGTTAGCCTCCTGCGTTGAACGGCCCAGAGAGAAATGGAATGTATGCTAATGATGGAATGCTCATTGGTTTGTGCTAGTTTCAAACTGCTTCCCCTAGTAGCTGCTATGCTCTAAGGTGCTCAGATCTATTACTTCACCTGCCAGTTTAAACACCTTGGAGAGTTCTCCTCGACTTCTAACTGCATAGCTATTTTCTTGATGAGATTTTTATTTGAAAATTATTTATAAACAACTGCATCCTCAGTGATGTTTGTTGTTATTAGTTAGTTTGTAATTAGTGTTTGGTATTGTATTTGATTCCACATCAGTTCCTGAGAACCGCGGGGAACCGCTGTTTTTGAAAGAAAAAGTTTTTCCTCCTTTGATATTTTGCATGGGCTGTCCCTTACAAATTTATGTTATTTATACTTCAGTTTTTAGTTCCTTTACCTCAGGAATTGACCATTTCCAGGTTTCCTTTAGCTGGGAACCGGTTCTTGGTTATTTGTTAGTACTGGGTTTGTAGTCCTGACACTAATTTTAGAGACTCTTCAAAAAGAGGACAAGACCCACTGGTTTTAAAAATGATTTCACCTGTGGCCAGATTATAGCTAAAGCTGATAGGCACAATCTCTGTGTGTCTTGTCTGGGTACCAGCCATGTTTTTGCCAACTGTGAAATATGTAAAAGGTTCTGTCCTAAACATAGAAACATAGACTTTGATGGCAGATAAGGACCGCTTGGCCCACCTAGTCTGCCCATTTCCCTACCTACAGGATAGGCCACAGATCCTAGTTAACCAACAGCCTATTTCTTCCACCCCTACAAGAATTGCCTTATGTCTGTCCCATGCATTCTTGAATTCTCCCACAGTTTTAGACCCCACAACCTCCTCAGGAAGGCTGTTCCATGCATCCACTACCCTCTCTGTGAAAAAATACTTGCCCACATTGCCCCGGAACCGCCCCCCCCTCTATCTTTAAATTGTGTCCCCTTGTTCTTGTACATCTCTTTTTCTGAAAGATGCTACCCTCTTGGACTTTGTTGATTCCATTGAGGTACCTAAAAGTTTTGAGCATGTCCCCCCTCTCCCTTCTCTCCTCAAGGGTACATATTAAGCTCCTTTAGTCTCTCCTCATACAGCTTCTACTTCTCTAAAACACTGAAAAAGAGAGCTAAGAAATTAGAGGAAATGACTACTTCTGCATCTCCCTCTCAAATGACGGAGGAGTCATCCTTCTCAAAAAGGAAGTTCCTTCCAAAAAAGATAAAAGTAAGGAACCAGGGGAAAACCCTCAGAAAAGGCCAATCCCACAAAACAAAAAGGCCTGTGGAACCAGTTGCAGAACCAATTCCAGCAAAGCATAAACATAAAGAAAAATATACCACTGCATCTCCTGCGGAAAAGGGAAAGGAGCTCTCTGTGGACAGACCAACCATGCCCTCAGCTGAGGACATTGCTAAAGCCCTGCAAACTTTGCAGGCCCTTCAGACTGTCAGCAACATAGCTCCTCTACTGTTTCCTCTGGTTCCTCTATTGTCTCAATCGATTCCCTTAGCTGTTCCTGCCTCAGTTCCTACTGCAGTTTCCTTGACCCTGGAACCAGAATATTTATATGAAGACTATGATGAGGAGGAAGAGGAGGACATGGAGGAACCATTAGAATTCAAGGTTTCCCTGGAGCAAGACTTTGGTTCCCTTCCCTGGGGACTGGAGGACTTCTCATTACACAAGTAGTAGTAGTAGTAGTAACATTTTATTTATACAGTAATATGAAGACAACTTCAAACACCATTAGGGTTACAGTAGCCCTCTTTACAAGGTGCACCTGTTTTAGATGTCAATATAAATTTCAATAAAACAAAACAAGCAATAAAAAAATCGCACATTAGACAATACAATAAATACTTAATACAAAACAACTATATTATATCATAGCGCTAATCCTTCAAACCATGAGAGTCATATATTACATTCACAGCAAAAAGTATTTCTTGTTTCATATGAGTTGAATTCAGCTAAAGTCAAGTCCTGGGTTTTCAGTGATAATGAAAGTTCATTCCAAGTAATGGCAGCTCTATACTGGAAAGTCGGAGTTACAAATCTATTTTTTATATTTGGGAACTATCAAATCTTTAGCTCCAGTTTTGCGAAGGTTAAACTGGTGTGATGGAGGAATAAATCTCTGCCAAACCTGTAGGATGTCTGGTCTTATAAATTGTATAGACCAAATATGTCCACAATGCCTTTGTAAGGCAAATGGTGGAGACCCTCAATCTGCCTTTGCAAGAGACAGTTGAAGAGGAAACGGAAGCTGACTTTCTCAACATGATGGGTCTCACCCCCACAAAGAGACTTATGCTCCCTATTCATAAGTCTCTAAAGAAAGCAGTCCTGAAAATCCTTCAGACACTTACTTTGGTTCCAGCAGTAGATAAGAAGGTGGACAAGAGATATCAGTTGAACAGGGCCAATGCGGAATTTCTTTTCATACATCCTGATCATGAGGGGGTGGTCCAGGTGGCTGCCGGTGACAAAGCTACAGTACTCCTGGCTTCCCATCCTCCTGACAAGGAGTCAAGAAAGACTGATCCTATGGGGAAGAAGGAGTACCTAGCAGCATCCCTACTGGTCAGACAGGCTAATTACATGACCTATGGAGCCCAGTATCAAAAGGTCCTTTGGTCCAAGGTACTGGCATTAGTGGATAGTAACCTGGGCATTCACTTGTTGAGACTGTTTGCTGTGCTGGTGTGGCGGAGGCATTGTTAATGCTGGATTTCAGGATAAAGGACTATACATTTCTAATATGCTTTGCCTTTTTCGTCAAGCATGAGTGAGTTCTCAGGTTACTTTGTCTGGCTTTAATATGTTTATCAAGGAGCACCATGAACTGTGAGCAACTTTGCATGTTTGGGAAACATTAGTGGATAGTGTTGTGCAAAAGTGGCAAATTTCACCCGGTGAAATATTTCACAGAAATTGTGCATTTCGTGAAATATTTCACCAGGCAAAATACGAAATTTAATCCCCTGATGCGAGCAAGATTTTGCCCCCAAGCCAGTGAAATTCCCCCGAGTTGGTGAAATTTGGCTTGAAGGTGAAATTTCACCACCCGTGGGCAAAATTTCAGAATTCAACTGATTTCAGACTCCAGAACCTGGTGGCTTGCGGAACCCCCCCGCTCCCTCTCACCTACCCATAGAATATCCTTGATGTCTAGTGACCCCCTCTCCCACTGATCACTGGCTGATGGCTGAATTAACCCCCCCAGTTATTTTCCAGTCCCTGGTCCAGCCATGACCACAATCTGTTAAAAACAAATACTAAAAAATATCCTGTCCCTCTCCCTGGTGTCTAGTCATCCCCCCACCACTACCGGTCACACACCAGCCCAAATAAATTAGAATTCCACCCCCCCGCCAATCACTGGCTGGCAGCCGAATTAAAGACCCCATGTAGTTATATTCCAATCCACACCCAGTCCAGCCATGACCCCACTTATTTAAAAAAAATACCCCCAAAAAAAATCCCATCCTTCTCCCTGGTGTTTAGTGGACCACCTTCGCCCTACCCGTCACACCATTGTCAGACTGACAGTGCCAACCCCTGCTTCCCTCCCAGTAACCTGATTGGGCCCATGACATTGCTCCACTCACCTCCATAGCTAGTGCTCCTGATTGAAAGGCTTCAATGAATGAGTCTGTGCTTGTGGGGCAGTACTCATTCATTGAAGTGTTCGGCCGGCCACCAACCGTGGAGGTGAGGTAGGGCTGTGCCGGTGGCCCAACTGGGTTACTAGGGGGGGAGAGAAACATTTTGTGAAGTGAAATTGCTGATTTTGCCTCAATTTTGCTGGTGAAATTACATTTTACAACATCTCTATTAGTGGACAAGATGTCTGGAGAAGTGGGGATAGATCTAACTGAGACAGCAAGGACGGCCATAGATGTTACTAAATACCAGTTTCACATGGCCATCAATGCCAATGACACAGCAGCTAGACTTATGGCACTGGCTGTGTCTATGAGGAGGTTTGCATGGCTAAGAACCATAAACCTAACACTGGATACCCAGACAAAAGCCATGGATTTCCCCTGTGAAAACAATTCACTTTCTGGGGATAAGACTGAGGCTTACATGAAAAAAGTGTAAGAATATAATGCCACTTTCAGAAGCAACCTTGCAAGAGACAGGCCTTCCACAGCCTACAGAGCCCATGCTAGGAGAGGCGGGGGAAGGGGGGCTTACTCCAGACCCTTCTGTCAGGCTCAGGCACTGTCAGACTTTTTATTTATTTATTTTTGTATTTATTTGATTACTGGGTGGGTGCTCTGATCCCAGGGACCATTTAGATGGCACATCTGATACACAGTTTAGTTACAATCAAAGTAGAGAGAAAACAAGCATTTGTTAATGCCGAATGTTGTCTCGCTGGCATTGGCATTGGTAGTGCAGGAGTTAGAGATGCATAATAGGAATGGCAGTGAAGTACTGAAGTGGAGGGATGTGCCTTTGGATCATCAGCTATAACGCTCATGCCATTTTACCTCACCCTACCCTGTAGACACTGACAAGTGTCGTGGTGTGCTTTGGGATCTTTGGGTGCTATACTTACCCCATTCCATAAGAAAACACACTGAGGTGAGTGCAGTATAGGAGAATGGGGTGAACTTTGTGGCTGAACACTGCAAGGCACACCACAATGCCTGTCACTGGCTGCAGGGTAGGGTTGGGGGTAGGGGTGGAATGGCATGAGCATTACGGCCGATTATCCCAAGTCACACCCCTGACACCTGTCAGTCTCTACAGGGTGGGGTGCTACAGTTATAAACCCTAACACCATAGGCATGTGTTGGTATTTTCTCTCCAAATTTTCAACATGGGCTTTTTGTGACCCCACCTCATGAAGAGCGGCACAGTCATTTTGTTAGCTGAAAGGTGGTTTTGCATAGCGGCTGTGCCATTTGGCAACACAGGTTCGAAAACACATTTTGGGCAGGATGTGCAAAATGACAACTGCATTGTTCATGAGGAGGATGAGTAAAAAAATGGCAACGTTGAAAATCTGGAGTGAAAATATGAAAAATTGGTGAAGTCATGAGCATGCATAGAAACAGCGCAACACACATCTGTAACCCAATTATTTTTGGGAGTTTTTTTAGCCACATTTTTAACATAGGTATTTTGGGACCTCCCCTCGTGAACAGTGGCACTGTGATTTTGTTAATCTGTCACAAAAGTTGTTTTCCCACAGCGACCACGCCATTGTGTACCACAGCTGCAGAAACACATTTTTTGGCAGGCTGTGAAAAATGACAGCTGTACTGTTGATAAGGAGGTGTGAAAAATGCCAGTGTTGAAAATCTGGCATGAAAAATTGCAAATTTGCAAAGTTACAAGGGTGCTTGAAAACTGCGCAACACATGCTTGCAACACAGTCATTTTACGGACTTTCGGGACCAGATTTTCAACATAGGCATTTTAGGACCTCTGCTCATGAACAGTGTCACAGTCATTTTCTCAGACTGTCCCAAA
Source organism: Neoceratodus forsteri (assembly GCA_016271365.2). Taxonomy (NCBI): domain Eukaryota; kingdom Metazoa; phylum Chordata; order Ceratodontiformes; family Ceratodontidae; genus Neoceratodus; species Neoceratodus forsteri. The sequence continues at coordinate 1,424,200,173 of CM057455.1, forward strand.
AACTGATTTCACACAGCGACTGCGCTATTCTGCTCTGGATGTGTGAAAACACATTTCGGCCAGGATATGTAAAATGACAGCTGTACTGTTTATCAGGAGGTGTGGAAAAATGCCAATTTTGAAAATCTGGGGTGAAAATATTACAAATTCACAAAGTTAAGAGTGTACGTGGACACAAGACAACCCTCGTTCATAAAACAATCATTTTTAGGATTTTTTTTCTCCAAATTTGCAACATAGACTTTTTGAGAGCCCCCCTCATGAACAGTGGCACTGTCATTTTGTTACCCAGTCCCAAAAGACAATTCCATGCAGTGACCGCAAAATCACCTTTTGGGACTGAATAACACCATGACAGTGACTGAATTCATGAGGAGGGGTCCCAATAACCCCATGTTGAAAATTTGGTGCAAAAATTCCATAAAATGCCTGAGATATGCACCAAAGTTGAAAAAACCCTATTTATGCCATTATACAGCTCATCAGCATTTCTTCAGTTCATGGTTGGCTTTGAAGAGTACAGATGTGTTCCCAGTCCACGAAGATCGTTGCTCAGACTCTGGAGGTAGTATGGGAGGGAGTGTGGGAGGCAGGGTGCACAGAGGGTGGGAGTGGGTTGTGGGGAGGGCAGGAGACCGCAGGGACCATTTTCTTCTTTCACAGGGTTAAAAATAAAAAAAAAAACACTGCGGGGCGGTTTTTATTTTCAGGGGGTTTGGCACACTGAGTGGGCTCTCAGCATGCCACCCAAGTGTTTTAGGGGGATGCTGTAGCTGATGGGGATTGGTACTGCCGTGGGCACACAATGAAAGTGGGGGGCAAGAGCCAAGGGGGATTGAGCACCCCCCATGGCACATAACAAATGGGGGGGGGTTGCATTATGCTGACAGGGAGTAGGCTCCTCTTTGGCACATTGGGGCAGGGCTTGCCGACAGGGGGATTGGGCACCCCCGAAGTTGGCATTATGGCAGGCAGTGTGCTGCCATGTTAAATTTTTTTTCTAAGCAGGGAAAGCATGTCAGGAGGTCCGCTGCATATGACGAGCTTTGCTGGCATTGCAGTGGACCTTTTCTTAGATGTGCTCACCACATTATGTATGCATGGTGTGGCACCGGCATGTAGGCTCATTGGGTAATGAGGGACACACCTACTTATGCATGCCCTGCATTTGCCCAACAGTGATCGTACCTCCAAATCTGCTACTACCACAATATGTTGGGTGCGCATGCATGAGCCAACATAAAAATCACAAGTTTACAATACAGATAAAATGTGGGACAGAGAGAGAGACTACATTAACTATTTGGCAGACATACATAAGACAAGCAATCACTGATTTCATGGACATTAGCTGTTCTCGTATCCAGCATCAAGCATTAAGTACATTTATGTAACCTAACTAGCCGTCTGTTTGGATGTGGCATCAAGCAGACATTTACCATTACTTGATGTAGCATTTACATAAGGATCTACCTAACATAACTTCCTGGAGCTTCAGTTTGAATGTATGAGGTAATAGTGGTGCTTGCAGTTCGTTAGGGAGGGAGTTTCATAGTTTGGGTGCTGCATAGGAGAAGACCCTCCTTCCCATCTCAGTATTATGTCTGGGACATTCCAGTAGCCCGCAGGTAGAGGACCTCAGTTTGCATCTGTTTCTTTTCTTTTTTTTTTTTTTTATACCAGAGACACACTAAGCTGTATGCTTGTTTACAGGTGTGACCTGGGAGCACAAGGAAGTTAAGTGACTTGCTCAGGGTCACACAGTATCCAAGTGGGGGCTGTGGGATTCAAACCCAGGTCTCCAGGTTTGCAGCTCAGAGCCTTAAACCACTGCACTATACTGCCTCTTTTTAGTTTCAGCTACCAGCAGCCCAGAGGGTACTTTAGAGGTAGGGACAGAAGAGCTATGAGGAGGGCTGGAAAAGCAGCCCAGACCATGGTCTAACCAAAACAAACTCCCTGATGTGCCTCCATAGGTCACCTCCCCCCTGCCAGTAGGTGGCAGGCTGACTGACTTCCTCCAAGAGTGGCTTTCCATCACCACAGACAAGTGGATCTTGGAGTTAGTGAGCCAGGGTCTGTCATTAAGTTTCAAAAACCTCCTCAAATTGAGAAACAGATAATTTGCCCCAGCAATACCAGTAGAAAGGAGCTTGCTGGAAGCACATGTAAGAAATCTACTGCTCATAAAAGCAGTGGAGTCTGTTTCTCTATCCCAGCGGGGCAAAGGCTTCTGTTCAAGATACTTCCTGATAGAAAAAAAAAAAGGGTGACTGGCGACCCATTTTAGATCTCAGGCTTCTGAACAAGCACATAACAAAACCAAAATTCAAGATGGTCACTTTGGCAATGATGATTCCTACCCTTCAGCAAGTAGGCTAGCTAGGATCCTTAGACCTCGAGGATGTTTATTTCCATATACCATTCCATTCGGGTCACAGAAAGAGGTTCAGATTGCCCTCAGAACATTACCAGTTTGCAGTCATGCCCGGGGCTTTGGCCTGACTTCAGCCCCAAAGGCCTTCACAAAATGCTTAGCTGTAGTAGTGACACACCTGGGGAGACTGAGGATCATGGTCTTTCCCTACCTGGATGACTGGTGGTTGTAGGACCATCTCCTCAACAGACCAGATACTCTCTGGCTCTAGTACAGAGCAGCCTGGAGTCACTGGGGTTCCTAATAAAAGCACAGAAGTCTCAGCCAGAACCAGTCTAAGTCCTGGACTTTATTGTGGCAGAAGTGAACACCCTGCAATGCAGGGCCTTCCTCCCTCAGGACAGGGTAGACACTGTTTTGGAGCTGTTGGGGTCCTTTCAGTTAAACAGGCTCAGGCCAGTAAGGCATTTCCTGCAAATACTGGGCCACATGGTAGCAGCCACATCAGTGGTCCCAGGATCCAGATTCCAGATGAGGGATATTCAGTTACACTTGAGGCCTCACTGGTCCCAGAGGCGAGACTCCCTGTCCAAGCTGATGCCTGTCACAAAGACTCTAATATAAGCCCTGCAGTGGTGGCAGAACAGGGTCAACTTCAGAGAAGGCATGCCCTTTCAAGCAGAACACCCATAAGTGGTACTGACTACAGATGACTCCCTCCTATGGTGGGAGCACACATGCTAGACCGTACAGCAAGTGAGACGTGGTCCCGTCAGGAATCAATTCAACACATCAACCTGTTGGAGATCAGAGCAGTGTACGTGACACTACAGTCATTTTCCCCTCAGCTTAAAGTCACGGTGGTACAAGTCAGAACAGACAACCCTTCCACCATATACTACATAAACAAGGAGGGAGGTACCAGGTCGACACCACTGTGTACAGGGGTCATGAAAGTCTAGGACACTGGCTTACTCCCTTCAGGTGTCCCTTTCCGCCATCCACCTTCTAGGGAAAGACAATGTTCTGGCAGACTCCCTCAGCAGAATCTGTCAGAACCACTAAAACTGGACAATATCAGTGTTCAGAAAGTGGGTCACTCCAGATATAGACCTGTTTGCCTCCACAGACAACCACCAGCTCCCACTGTTCTGTTGCAGGCCCCTAGCCCTAGGTACAGTGCCACTGGATGCCCTTACGTTAGACTGGACAGGCAAATTCCTTTATGCCTTCTCTCCTTTTCCACTTCTGCTCCGAGTTCTGGTGAAGCTCAGGTCCCAGCCAGCAACAAAGATACAACTGGCACCAGACTGGGCAAGAAAGCCATGATATTCCCTCCTGTTGTCCTGTCAGAGGCACAACCAATTTTCCTCCCCCAGAGGCACAATCCGCTCACATCAACACAAGGCAGGATGCTGTATCCCAGCCTCAGATCCCTTCGCCTGAAGGCTTGGCTCTTGAGGACTTAGAGTTTGCCAGCCTGCACCTCTCTGAGGAGGGGATGGCTATCCTCCGGGGTTCACAAAAGCCCTAAACTATGAAATTTTATGCTTCCAAGTGGAAACGATTCTCAATTTGGTGTGGTAACACTGGGATTGATCCTACTGCAGCTGGGTTACCTGTCCTCCTGAATTACCTGACCCACTTCCACTCCCTAGGCCTCAGGCCTACTACCCTAAAAGTGCATTTGGCTGCTGTTTCAGCATATATCTCTGCAGGAAGGAATAAATCTATGTCATCCAACCCAGTATTCAGGAAGGTCTTTGATGAACTACTTCACATCCACCCCTCATTGAGGGAACCAGTTCCTTCATGGAACTAAAACATTTGTATTGCCAGGCTCATGGAGCCTCCATTTGAGCCTACGGCAACTGCAGACCTAAAGTATGTGACCTGGAAGATGGTCTTTCTAGTCGCCTTTACCTCAGCAAGGTGAGTGTGTGAGTTACAGGCCCTGTGTACAGATACAAACCACTTCTGCTTCCACAGGGAAAAGGTGATGCTCAGAACCAATAGGAAATTTCTTCCTAAAGTGGTGTCAGACTTTCACTTGAACCAGTCCAGTACACCGCCTGTCTTCTTTACAGACAAATCAAGCCCAGATGCAAAAAAATTGCGCAGCCTGGACATAAAAAGGGCACTTAGCCATTACCTGGACAGGACTAAGGGCTAAAGGCCAGAGCATACCTAGCTGTTCCTCACCTATGCTGAGGTGGGTAGGGGTAGACCAGCTTCAAAGAGAACTGTTGCACACTGGATAGCGGCCTTCATACAGTTCTGTTACAGTAAGGTTGGGAAATAACCTCCTGTGGTCCTCAAGGCACACTCTACCAGGGGCACGGCTACTTGACCTGCTGCAGCAAGGGATATCCACCTACTGGCTATTTATAGGGCAGCTACCTGGAAGATCATTCATACATTCACTAAGCACTATAGCATAATCAGTGTCAGTGGCTCAGTAGGTAGCACACTCGCCTCTGAGGCCGGGAGATCAGAGGGCTGTGGGTTCAGTTCCCACATCTGGCACTTGGGTTAATATCTCAGTACTGACACTGTAGAGCAGCATGAGAGGGGTGCTGCACTTCTGAGGTGCCATCTTTTGGATGAGACGTTAAACCGAGGTCCCAATTGCCTGGATTGGTGGTAGTTCAGGTGGATGTTAAAGATCCCATGGCACTTATCAAAAAGAGTAGGGGAATTTCCCTGGTGTCCTGGCCAAATTTCCCTCATTCACTAAAAATACCACCAACAGCTTAATCTGGTTCAAGGTCAGTTGGCATTCATCTGTATCCCCTTCTCCCCCGGGTTGTGCCTGAAAATAGGCAGGATTTGTCTAATGCACTTACCCGGTCAACAAAAACTAAATAAATAAATACCCTGGACCTTCAGTCCAGGAGTGATGCCTGGTTTGGCACAGCAGTCCTGCAGAATCTGTTTCCTAAATAGGTTCTGTACCCTGTCTCTAAAGGTACTGCTTGGTAGTCTGCATTAGTTAAGCATATTGAAGGTTTCCTGGGATTAGAAGAAAAAATTACTCACCGTAGTAAACTTGTTTCTTCCAAGGTACCCTTCAATATGCTTCGAACCTCCCACCCTGCATCCCATTCCAGAACCAGAAAACAGGGATTCCCCTATTCTGCATCCCTTCTGGTCACTCTATTTGGTGTTTGAACTACTGTTACAGTTAAAGAATCTCACACACCACTTTGTTCTGACCCCTTTCATGCCTCTTCTTATAAGGGCCACAAATTTGAGGGTTTGTATTGTTACCTGAGTGTTTATAGGCTAATAAATAGTATACCCTGTAGCTAGTTAAGGTGCTTTCACCCTGTCAGGCTCCTTAATAGATCTGCGTATCTTAGAGCGTAGCAGTTACTAGGGGGAGCAGTTTGAAACTGGCATGAGCCAATGAGTGTTCCATCATTAGCACACATTCCATTTCTCGCTGGGGCAATTCAACTCAGGAGGCTAATTGCATTAGTTAAGCATATTGAAGGATACCTTGCAAGAAACAAGATTATTATGGTAAGTAATTTATTCTTCTTGCACTTTGGCCATGGTACAGAGTATCGAGATTGGGCAGCAAATCCTTGGTTCCTGCTTTGTGGACAGGGACAACACGGGCAGTTTTCCATAACTAGCTAGCTAGGGGCTAGCTGCACAATTGAGCAGACTTGATAGACCATGATGCCTGTTTCTGCTGGCGTTTCATATTTTCATATGTCTGTATAACTGGAGAACTTCACCACTGAGTAGGGACATGTTGTACAGTCTGGTCAGGGGAGTAACAAGTACTGGTGCTGTGATCTGAAGGAGCTTGTGATCCAATCTATCACATCCCACCAACTTGCCTGGTTTTATCTAGGGCTGGGCAGACTGTTCCATGGGAAATCCAGACCCCCAGGTTGAACTCACAACCCAAACCATAGACCCGAATAAATACGGACTTTGCCATAGAAGTCCAGTTCCAGGTCCGTGTAGATGCCATTTCCATGATTTTGTTGTTCATTGTCATGGGGATGCCGTCAGCACATACAGGTAGCTGGCAGCATCCAATCAGGCAACAGAATGTCACGTGATGCACTGATGGTATATAACCATGCTGAGTGCACAATAAGGCCCCAGATGAGCAAGGAGGACCAGAGGAGCAGCAGCAAGAACTGCGCTCAGCAGAGCCAGGCAGCCAGCAGAAAGAGTCAACAAACAAAAGTTCTAAAACACCCAAAAATGGCAGAAATATATGAGCAAGAGGGGAGGGAAGAGAAGAAATTAAGGAGAGTGAGAGAAAGGAGGAGGAGAGAAAACAATCAGGGTGGGTGAAGGCAGGTCAGGGAGTCGGGACTCGTAAGATAGTGGTGGCCAGGATGTCTGCCAGGGCGGTTGCAAACTAAGGCAGTGTGGCAGTACTGTGTGACTGTATGTATGAGCAAGGGCAGGCTGGCAAAATCTTTGACTTGTGCCATTCCAGATCCAGAGGAGAGAGGGAGAGACTACTGGAGGCCCAAGAGAGATTTAACAGTTACAGAAAATCCAAATGAAAGTTTTATTCTTTTCTAGTCTCAGACAGTGTTGCTGTGTGTGTATAACAAAGGGCAGCCTGGCAAAATCTTTGACTTGTGCCATCCAGATCCAGAGGCAAGAGGTACAGACTACTGGGTGTCCAAGAGAAATTTTACAGTTACATAAAATCCCTTTTTTTTTCCTGGCTTCAGCATGGCTGTGTGTACAGGGCAAGGGCAGCACGAGGGCAGCATGGTATCAAAATAAATCTTTGACATGTGCCATCCAATCATGAATCACAGTCACTTGTTAACATTCATTCATGATCTCATCCAGAGGGGGGAGAGAGAGAGAGAGAGAGAGACTGCAGGGGGGTTGACGATAAATGTAACAGCCACAGTAATCCCAAATATTTTTTTCCTGGCATCAGTGTGACTGTGTGTTCAGGGCAAGGGCAGCAGGGTGGGAAAATAAATCTTTGACTTGTGACATCCAGAGGGGAGAGAGAGAGAGATACTGCAGGGGGGCCCATGATAAATATAACAGTCCTAGAAATCCCAAATAAAATTTATGTTCCTGGCTTCAGTGTGTCTGTGTGCATAGGACAAGGGCAGCAGGGTGGCAAAATAAATCTATGACTTGTGACATCCAGAGAGAGAGAGTGAGAGAGAGAGAGAGACTGCAGGGGAGCCCATGATAAATGTAACAGTCCCAGAAATCTTAAATAAAAACTATTTTCCTGGCTTCACTGTGGCTGTGTGTAGAGGGCAAGGACAGCAGGGTGGCAAAATAAATCTATGACTTGTGACACCCAGAGGGGAGAGACAGAGAGACTGCAGGGGAGGGGGGCCCATGATAAATTTAATAGTCTCAGAAATCCCAAATAAATTTTGTTTCCTGGCTTCAGTGTGGCTGTGTATACAGCACAAGGGCAGAAGGGTGGCAAAATAAAACTTTGACTTGTGTCATCCAATCATGAATCATGATCACTTGTTAATGTTCATTCACAATTTCATGTATTAAAAAAATACTGTTCAAACAAACAACATACAAGTTGATTCACCTGTGCTGCTGGCTGTGGCTGGCCCAGGGTATAATCTGACTTAGTGACTTGTTACAGTACAACACAAGTAAAGTACAAGTACTGTACACACAAGTGTTATCATCATCATCATCACTCATTCCCCATTATTCCTCCTTATTATCATTAGTTTTATAGTATATTTTGTTACATTAAGTATAAGCATTAATCAACCCCCAGAGTGGGACTGTGCTGTGTTTGGCTATGCACCAGATGTGTCTGCATCTCCAGTTCAAATTCTGAGACACACTTAGCAGTTGCTGAATTTGGACACTTAATAGTAAATAACTGTATTGTAGGAGTCAGTCCAGTAATCTTGGAAGGAAGTGGTGCCGGACTGCTGTGCTGTCAGTGTGCTGCATACAATCACAAGTCACAACAGTAAATTTGTCCCTGGCCTGTGGATGGGAGTCATCAGAAGGACATCACAATAGTTAGAAGGATCTTTCATTACAGGCTAGAATACTACTGAAAAATTGATCAAAGTGTTGATCAAGCGCATTCTATGTCTCAGGTAGGCAGTGGCACCGCAAAAGACAGCAATCAGCTTGAAAAGAGAAAACAAACTCAAACCCCAAAAGTGATTTTTTATGTGTAAGGTTTCATCTTACAAGTGAATGCTTGAATCCAAAAAAGGTGACTCTCTCGGATCATCATCAGTCCCAAGTAAAAAAAAAAAAGTTATGTAGTTAAAAAACTAAAGGCGTGGTGAGTACCTCCTGCACAGGCACCCAATGGTATGGAACAATTGCATACTATGCTACTGACAGTCACTCATATGATTCTTCTGAGGTTGAACCTGAAGAGGGTAATAATAAAGATGAAGAGAATGATCAGACAGCAAAGGGTTTACTGGAGTGGATGGAAATTGCAGATGAGGAAGAAACAGGCAGAAAAGTTTTGGTTGTGGAGGGGGCAATGGGAATAATCCAGAAGAGGAACAGGCCCAAGAAAAATCCAGGGGGGACCCTAAAAAGGTGACCAAGGTGTAGTGCCTTCCTGGGGGGAAAAAAAAATTATCTTTTTTTGGTCATACTTCTCCATTAGTGTTTTCAATGAGTTGGTAGCAACATGCGCTATTTGTAAATGGTCAATCAGCAAGGGTAAAAAGAAAGGTACATTGGGAACTTCAGCACTGAAAAGGCACCTAGACAGATGTCATAACATTACTGAGAAGTTCAGTTGTGAGTCTTGGAGAAAGTGACAGTGATAGCTCATTACACTCAGGGTTAACTCCCATAGATGAAAGCAGTGGCAGCCCCTACAGCACTACTGAAACACCTCCACCACCACTTCCTCCCATTCAAAGGACTCCTCCTACTGTTCCTGAAAGTGACCATGTGTTCAAAAGCCCACCCCCTTAAAGGAGACAGCTTACCATCTCAGAAACATATGAACATAAAGCCAAATATGCCTCAACTCACCCTGTTGCTGTTACAATAACCAAAAAAATTTCAGAAATGATAGCTGTTGATTTGCTACCATATAACATGGTTGAACATATAGGATTCAGGTAGCTGCTTGAGTAACTCGAACCTCGATATAGTATACCATCTCAGAAATACTTCTCGACAACAGGGATTCCAGATCTTTATGATGTTGTATGTAAAAAATTAAGACGCATCTTGTGCAATGCTGTTGGGAGGGAGGTGCATCTTACAACAGATATCTGGACAAGCTGTCAGCCTGAACCCTTCATGTCTATCATGGCACAATGGGCATGTTTTGATTAATTCATGTGGGACTGGGGACAGTGAAACATCACTGTTTGTTGTTCTAAGAACGTTTTATTTTCCATCTGAACATACCTCATACAACACCAATGAAGAGCTCCAAAAACCAATACAGCAATGGTTCACTTCACAGAGACTGTCAGTTGGCTTTATAGTTGCAGATAATGGGTTCAACATAAGGAAAGCCTTGGAGGATGGAGGCTTTGTTCACATCCGCTGCTTTGTGCATTGCTTAAATTTAATAGTTCATGGTTTTCTCAATTATGACAGGGAGATTAAGGCTCTTGTTAGCACTGCTAAAAGAATATGCACTCATTTCAGATACACACGCAAAGCTCATCACTTGCTTGAAAAAATACAGCAGGAGCACAGTTTACCTTTGCACAGACTGATCCAAGACATTTCTACTCAGTGGAATTTGACATTTTATGTCTTCCAAAGGCTGCTGGAACAAAGGTAAGCTGCCAGGCAGTACACCTTAGAACATAAAATTGGTGATGTAGACATCTATATTACTCCACCACACAAGTGGGCCATGCTGGAGTTTCTAATGTTCGTGCTCCAACCATTTGGGAAAATCACCAGGGTAGGTTAGTGCAAACGCATCAACTCTCAGTCAGGTATTACCCCAATAAAAATTTTAAAATTCAGATTGAATCTGATTAGGGAAAAGTTAGAGAAGCAAGACAGTTCCATGATCACACAGGCTGCCAGCTGTGCTACTGACACATGCAGGTTGCCCCCCCAGAATACAACAAGTTCTAACGAGATGTATGATCAAAAAAGTTGAAGATGACAAACTATGTAAAATGCTTTATTCTAAGTACTACATTAAAGCAACAATCTTGGACCCACGATACAAATCGAAGAAACTATTGAGTGATGATGATGACACTTGTTTCAAGATAAACAGGAAATAGTCGACAAGGTGCATGCTGTCATGGAACAGAATACAACAGCAATACCACATTCAGAATCTTCTTCACGACATAGCACAGTATCAGGTAGCCCATCATCTACTGTTGCAGCATTTTCTTCCTCTTCCTCCTCAGCCACTGCAGCCAAATCTTCTTCACCACCAGTCAAGCCTAGCACTGTCCCACAGTCACTTGGTTCAGCTTCATGTCTCTGGAGTCACTTAGAAGATGTAACATCTTTTTCATCTGCTTCTTGTAACACAGCCTCAGCAGAGACCATTGCTGAAATGTACTTGGCAGAGCCCAATATCAGCTGCAATGCTGATCCTTTGCAATACTGGAAATCCAAGCAAAATATGTGGCCTGCTTTAGTAAACATTGCAATGAAGTACATGAATTGCCTCTGACTAGAGACTGTTCAGAATGATTGTTTAGCTCAGCTGGTAATGTCATAGAGACACACAATCTTGTTTGACACCAGAAAATGCTAGTGCCTCACATTTCTCAAAGTCAACATTCCTCACTTTAATTTCAAATATGATACCTGAATAATACATACACTGAATGCTCTGAGCAGGCCCTAGCCACAAAACACTTTCAAATTTGTGCCTGTGGTGAAAATCTTTTTAATAGTGGGGTCTGCTACCAAGAGTAACAATTAACTGCAACAAGTCAGGTCAGGATGGACTAAGCCATGCCACTATTACTTGAATGATCACACGAGCAGTACAGAATTGAAAAAGAATAATAACATCAGTGGGTTCAGAGTCCAAATACAGCAAGCAACTGCATTTCATATATCAAACTTACTTTCACTACACTCGGGAATTGTGTACCTCAGGACTGGAGGATGGCTCATGTGGTGCCCCTCCACAAGAGTGAGCCCAAGGATGAACCAGAGAACTACAGACTGGTGAGCCTCACATCCATCATGGGTAAGCTAATGGAGACTATCCTGAAGGAGGCTGGTGGCCCTCCTAGAGGCCAAAGCACTACAGGACAGCAGACATCATGGCTTCATATGTGGAAGATCCTGCCAAACCAACCTGGTGGAGTTCTGTGACTGGGTAACTAGGCAACTGGACAGGGGCCATGCAATGGATGTCTGCATCTGGACTTCACTAAAGCATTCGACTCAGTACAGCATGGAAGGCTGGGAAGTAGTTAGAAGGCACAGGGGCAGGTGCAAAGCTAATGAGATGGGTAGAGAACTGGCTTCAGGAAGGCAACAGAGGGTGGTGATGGGTGGGGTGTTCACACAAGGGTAGTGACAAGAGGTGTTCCACAGGGCTCGGTGTTGGGACCAGTGTTGTTTGAGATATTCATTGCAGACATATCATTGGACATCAAGAGCAAGATCAGTCTGTTTGCTGATATTACCAAGGTAGGAGCAGTGGTGGATGACCTAGGGGATTGCAGGGTTGCAGGATGATCTGGCAAGTTTGAAACCTGGTCAGACACCTGGCAACTGGGGTTTGATGCCAAAAGTGCAAAGTGCTGTATTTTGGGATGAAGAACCCAAGGAGGAGTTACCAGCTGGGAGTGCAGCTAGCCCAGACAGCAGAGGAGGAGAAGGATCTGGGGTTGCTCATTACAGGGTCAATGAACAACTCGGCACAATGTAGGAAGGCAGCTGTAAGGCCAACAAAATGCCAGGTTGCATTGCAAAGGTATATCCTCGAGAAGAGGAGGTGATTCTGCCACTGTATAGGTCATTGGTTAGACCGCACCTGGAGTACTGTGTGCAGTACTGGCACCTGTATCTGAAGAGGGACATTAAGTTACTGGAGGGTGCAGAGCAGGGCAACAAAAGATGATCAAGGGCTGGGGACTTATGATATGATTGGAGGCTGAGGGAATTGAACATGTACTCGCTGGAGGAGATTGAAACCTTAAGTACTGTACATGAAAGGAATAAACAAGATAGGTACAGAGGGCTGTTCAAAGTAAGGAAGGGAGGAACACCAGGGTCCATGATATGATACTGGAGGGAGGAAGGTACAGGAGGAGATGAGGAGGCGGCTTTTTACAGAAAGGGTAGTAGCTGGGTGGAATCACGTTACTGCAGAGTGGTATCCAGCAGAACAGTGGACTGCTTCAAAGGGGATGGGACAGGACAAGGGAGGGGTCAATGCAGGAAAGGGTGGAAGGGAGGGGCAGCTGCAGAATGAAGGGTGCTAGCTGCACATTCACAGACTTGATAGACCTCTAGGCCTTTATCTGCTGGCAAATTTTGTATGTTCGTACTTGGTGGTACCTGGTACCACTATCTGATCTGGAAGATAGGGTACTGCTGTTTTCTACTACTACTACTACTATCACTTTTTGTCCTCAAGAGTCACATATACTGCTTATCACTTTTTGTCCTCAAGAGTCACATATACTGCTTATCACTTTTTGTCCTCACTCCAGTCCTTGCTGCTACTACTTGTCACTTTTATGCCCTCAACAACTGATCCTGACTGTACAGTACTGTTTTAATTTTCATACAGTGCATGGCCTAGCAGATGCATGAGACCCAGAAACTGTATACTTTTTGTATATTTCTCATGCCCACATATTTGGCTGTGAAAACTTCACAGAAACAAATGCTACTAAATTGAAAATTTATATAATTTCTTTATTGTTTGTGTGTGCTTGGTATGCTAGCCTGGTTACATCTCACTTGCAGTAACTGAGCTGAGATTATTATATTACTATATTTTATTTTTGATACTTAAATTACTTTTCAGTGGCTGGCAGCAATTTATTTATTTTATTTATTTCATTTTTGTTGACCGGGTAAGTGCACTAGACAAATCCTGCCTATTTTCAGGCACGACCCGGAGGAGGGGATACAGATGAATGCCAGCTGACCTTGAACCAGATTAAGCTGTTGGTGGTGTTTTTTTAGTGAATGAGGAAATTTAGCCAGGACACCGGGGAAATTCCCCTACTCTTTTCGATAAGTGCCATGGGATCTTTAATATCCACCTGAACTACCACCAATCAAGGCAGATGGAACCTCAGTTTAATATGTCATCCAAAAGACAGCACCTCAGAAATGCAGCACCCCTCTCATGCTGCACTACAGTTTCAGTACTGGGATATTAATAATAACCAAGTGCCAGATGTGGGAACTGAACCCACAGCCCTCTGATCTCCTGACTTCAGAGGTAATTGTGCTACTTACTGAGCCACTGACACTGACAATTGTCAGTTGTGGAACTAGGAAGGATGTAATTGTGTTGCATGTCTGTCATCAGGTTTTCAGATGGCAGTGGCAACCTTTTTTATGACTGCACTGCACTCGACTGATGTGATGTGTGACTGGCTGCCTGCTTGGGTGGTGGTGATCACTATAGGCTTGGACAGTGGCTCACAACTATCACATCGGTGCCCCTTCCCAAGTGTGAACCCTACCGTGTTTGCATTGTAACATTGCGTAGTGTTGCAATCACGATCCACCATTTCCTTGGTTTGAGGCATGTTGTGGATGGGTTCCTTTGCCGTGTGAACACTTGCATTGGTGTACTTTTCTTTTCACCTATTTACCGATGCTGTGACCTGAAGAACGTCCACACCACCTGAAAGGAAAAGGAAAACACCAAAGCCGATGCTGTGTGATTGCTGCTCTTAGCGATTTTAGAATAATTTTTCTGAATGATTGCAAGAGAGCTGCTGTGGCATCGGGCAGTGTGAACGTGCCTTTTGTCTTTTCAATCAATCAATTAATCAAAGTCTTTATTTAACCAGGCGATCACCATTGAGCAAGCTCATTTTCGAGGTGGACCTGGGTCTGTTAACAAGGAACAAGGAACAATATACATGGGATGCAACACACAAGAAAATGGTAATAATACAAATGAAGTGAGATACAATAATACAGTATATACAAAGTATCAGCAGGTAGCATTGACAGTAGTATATGTTTGGAACAGAAGATACAGCTAGTTTTGGGTAGGATACAATTTTTCATAAAAGTAAAAATATACTTTATCAGGTGCACTGTACACAAATAAAACCTAATATAAAAAGATATATAGTGATATGGTATGGAGAATTTAGAGCTGGAACCAGGGTCAAAGGAAAGTGGAAGGGACAGATATGAGGGTAGAAAAAGGGGAGAGGGAAGAGTCGATTACAGATGTGATCTTTTGTTTTTCTTCTTTAAGGATTCAGCGTGTAGATCAGATTCAGTAGAAGTAGTTGTAGTACTAGAAAACATTATCACCTCTTGGACCAGGTAGTGTACCTTATGCCTCTATACACCAGAGCATGCAAAGCAGTTGCATCATTCACATGGGTAGGGTGGGTGGGCTCTCTTAGTGCTGCTTATTTGATAATTCATATCCATTTCTTTGGCCTATTCAGCTCTGACTGGAACATCCAACAAAATAATACCCACACAGCACCATTAATAAAAAAAAATCTTCTCTCTCCAGCATACTCATGTCACGGACCGAGCAGGATATGCCACCCCACCATTATAGGTCAGCCATGAAGAGGCTAGTAGTGAGTGATTGCTGCTTTATATAGCAGTTTACATAAATTTTATACAAATAATCCATTAAATTATTTCCTTTGGCCCTCTGTGTCAAATGTAACCAACTTTGGCCACTTTTCTGTTATTTTGTTTTCATTTTTATGTTGGTGCTTGCAGCCAGCATCTTATTAGTAGTGCAGATTTGGGCGCGGGTCACTGTTGGGCGGAATGAGGGCACGACCAGTAGGTGCGTACATCATTCTCAATCAGCCTGCATGCCAGCGCCACACCATGCATACTAATTGTGGTGAGCACATGTAAGGAAAGGTCCGCTGCAGTGCAAGCAAGCTCATCACCGCAGCTACACACATGGAGGCACAGTGGCTGCTAAACTGCTGACTTGGGGGTGCCCAATCCCTGGTCAGCTTACCCTGCCCCTCAAGTATGTGCCGATGGAGGCCACTCCCTGTCAGCAGGTAGTGTCCCCCCTCCTTTTTGATTGCTGAGGGGTGCCAATCCCCTCGGGTCATCGCCCCCACTTCGTTGTTTGCCAGGGGCACCCAATCCCGTCGGCATCTGACCCCTCCCTTTCCCACTTTAATGTGCCAGCCAGAGCCCACTCCCGTCGGCATGATATCTCCACCTTCTTCTGTGGCGAGGGTGCCCAATCCCTCATCACCTACTGTACCCCCCAAAAAAGAAACCACCTGTAAAAAAGAAAACTGTCTGCAATGTTTTTTTGTTTTCATTACCTGTAAACCGAAAACAGTCCCTTGTAGTCTACCTACCCACCACCCGCATCCACGCACAGCGCACCCTGCCTCCCCACACACACCCCTCACCCCATACTTACCTCTGGAGCTTAGCGCGATGATCTTCGGTGGACCGGGAACACGTCTTCACTCTTCAAAGCCGACCGGAAACTGAGGAAATGCCGGTAAGCTGTATAATGAAAAAATAGTTTTTCAACTTTGATGCATATCTTGGTCATTTGGAGGATTTTGCCAAATTTTCAACATGGGGTTTTGGGACCCCTCCTCATGAATTCTGTCACTGTTATGATGTTAATCGGTCCCAAAAGGTGATTTTGCAGTCACTGCATGTAATCACCTTTCGGGACTGATTAATGCAAGGACAGTGGCAGTGTTCATGAGGTGTGCTCTCAAAAAGCCTATGTTGCAAATTTGGTCGAAAAATCCCAAAAATGGCTGTTTTACGAGCATGCGTTGTGTTGTTGCTATGCATGCTCATAACTTAGCAAATTTGCATTATTTTCATGCAAGATTTTCAACATTGTCATGTTTTCACACCTCCTTGTGAACAGTACAGCTGTCATTTTTCACATCTTGCCCGAAATGTGTTTCCGCACTTATGGCGCACAATACCATGGTCGCTGTGGGAAATCAGTATTCAGGGCAGATTACAAAATAGCAGTGGCACTGTTCATGAGCAGAATCCCTAAAATGCCTATGTTGAAAATTTGGTGATGATACTCCATAAAATGACTGTGTTATGAGTGTGCATTCGTGTAGCTTGCATAGCTCACTCTTATAACTTGTGCATTTGCAATATTTTCACTCTGGATTTTCACCACTGAATTTTCCACACCTCTTGATGAACAGTAGAGCTGTCATTTTACATATCCTGCCTAAAATGTGTTTTCACCAGTCTGGCACAGAATAAGCGCGGTCACTGTGCAAAATCACTTTTGGGACAGTTTGAGAAATGACAGTGACACTGTACATGAGCAGAGGTGCTAAAATGTATGTTGAAAATTTGGTGCAAAACTCCATAAAATGACTGTTACAAGTGTGCGTTGCGCATTTCCCACACACCCTTGTAACTTCGCAAATTTGCAATATTTACATGCCACATTTTCACCACTGCCATTTTTAACACCTCCCTATGAACAGTACAGCTGTCATTTTTCACATCCTGCCAAAAATGTGTTTCCGCACTGCACTACCAAAGCCAATGCCAGCGCGACAACATTCCGCATTGACAAATGCTTGTTTCAAATATTTGTCAATAAATCAGAACTAATCGGAACTTCACCGTGTTCTGGTTCTTATTTAATAAGGGTTTGAACTTCACCGAGTTCTCTCAGCCCTAGTTTTATCTTGAGCAAGTGTTGCAGGACTTCCTTCTTGGTTCTGAGCTTGATGTGGAATATAGGTTGGTTGGTGGTGGGGGAGGGCAAGTGGGGGGCAGCTAGGCTGACAGACTCTGAAGTGGTCAAGATCAGAGAAATACTTGTTAAACCCTTCTGCAATGAGTTGGGGATCCTCACTCAGTGCTCTGTCCAATCTTATTTCCTGACAGGAGGCAGTCTGTCTCCCTTTTAGGAGTCAGTCAATTTAAGCCCAGAAGTGCTTAGGGTTTTGTAGGTTTCCTGTCTGCAGTGTTCGTAAGCAGCTTGTCTTCGATGTTTTTATCCTGTCCGCAGTGTTCATAAGTAGCTTGTCTTCGATGTTTTTATTGCAGACTTGCATTGGTTCCATATTCTCCCATATTATTGCCAGTCTTGAGCTGTACTCATAGCTTTTTACATGCTCCAGTCCCTGTCTGCTCTTTCATCAGAATACTCGAAGGGTTGGGAGAGCCACTTAGAGCATAAGCCTTTGTACCTCCTTTGTATGGATGGGGCTTGCCAGTTCATTACTGATGTAAGGTTGTTAGTTATGAAGTCCTGGGCTGTGTTCACATATGCTATGGTGTCCATATCTTTCCAGGTAACTTTAGAGACATCACCAAGAAAGGCTTCACTGTCAAGTTTGGAATAGTCTCAGATAGTGATGATTTTTAGGGGAGGTTTGGGTAAATGATTTCTCCAGATACAATTGATGGGGGAGTGATCACTCAGTGAGTCAGAGAAGATCCTCGTAGGTTCTTTAGTCTCTCCATGTAGAGCTTATTATGCATACATTGCACCATTTTAATTGCCTGTCTGGATAGCTTCCATTCCGTCTGTGTCCTTCCAGAGGTGCTGTTTCCAGAACTGGACGTAGTTTTCTAGGTGGGGTCTCACCAGCAGTCTATATAAAGGCAATACCACTTCCCTTCTTCTGCTGGTGCGAGCCTTCCCTATGCACCCCAGCATTCCACTGGCCCTCCCTACTGCCATCTCACACTGCCTGGCCACCATTAGGTCATCAGATATTCATACCCCCAGCTCTCTTTCCTGTTTAGTGGTTGTCACTATCTCTTCTCTCATTTTGTACTCTGCCTCTGGGTTTCTGTGTCCTACACTAAGTGCATGATTTTGCACTTTTTCACATTGAAACCCAGCTGCCACATCCTTGACCAGTCCTCAAACTTTCTCAGATCTCGGTGCATTCTTTCTAACCCCCTGTAGTGTCCACCCTATTGCATATTTTGGTATCATCCACAAAGAGGCAGACCTTCCCTTCCAGCTCATCTGCAATGTCAATTATAAAGACATTAAAGAGGCAAGCTCAGTCCTAGTGCTGAGCACTGAGGCACCACACTGGTCACCTTCTCTTCTCTGTAGTGAACTCTATTTATTGCCACTCTATGTTGCCTATCTTTTAACCAATTCCACACCCTGTTTACCACCTTTTAATCCACCCCAAAACTGCCCAGCTTCCTTATAAGTCTCCTATGTGGAACGATGTCAAGAGCCTCACTGAAATCTGTGTAGGCCACATCCACCCCTCCATACTGATCTATTTCCCTGGTCTCCCTGAGAAAGAAATCCACCAGATTTGTTTAACATGATACCCTTCCATGAATCCACTTTGCATCAGGTCTTGTAAACTGTTTGATTCAAAGGTACTCCACAATCTTTTCCTTCAGTAGTGTTTCCATTACTTCCCTCACAGAAATCAGGTTAACTCACTTGCAGTTGCTAGCCTCCTTCCTGCTGCCACTTTTGTGAAGTGGGACCACATCTGCCCTCCTCCAGTCCTCTGGAACCACTCCGGTTTCCAGTGAGCAGCTAAATAGGACTAGCAGAGGTGCAGTTAGTACCTCCCTGAGCTCCCTCAATACCCGTGGATGCACTCTATCTGCTCCCATCACTTTGTAAACATTCAGATTTGTGAGTCCCTTCAGGACTCTCTCCTCTGAAAATGTACCAGTGTCTCCTTCCTACCCTGCTTCCCACCCTCCCATGCTCCTGTTGATTTTGTATGGTCTGTCCCCTTCTCTTTAGTTTCTGAACACTGAACAAAAGTATTTTTTCAGGATATTTGCCTTTTACTGGTCCTGTCTGCACAAGTCCACCCTTCCCTTCTCAACATTACAATCCATTCCCTGATCTTCTTCTTTTTACTTACATACCTAAAGAATGTCTTGTCCTCTTTCGTTTACCCCTGGGCTATGTTATCCTCAGTTTGTGCCTACAAGCTCCTTACTGCTTTCCCTGCTTCCCTCTGTTTTTCCTGATGCACCAGTAATTTCGAATTTAAAATTGTACACACAAAAGATAACCATAAGGCATTATACACTTACCTAAACAGTAAAAAAAGTAACAACAACATGATAGGTCCTTTGGTATGCAATAACTCGACTATAACATCTGACATTGAAACAGCTTCTGAGCTGAACAAATATTTCTCATCTGTTTTCATGCCTGAACTTATTAAAACTACTTTCACTACAGTGGATTTTAAACTTGAAACATATGAAATGCTGTTTCAAGATATCAAGTGGGTCTTTGAAACTCTCAAACATCATACTAGCTCTGGCCCAGATAACATTAGCTCCAGATTTCTTATAGAAACCAAGGATACAATATTTCTCCCCGACTATTATATTCAAAAAATCATTGCACGAATCCTCAGTCCCAAATGACTGGCGTACTGCTACTGTTACACCCATCTTTAAACAAGGCCCTCACTCTAAAATTGAAAATTACAGACCCATCAGTTTAACATCCCTACCATGTAAACTAATGGAAAAAATAATCAAACACTAACTTGAAAAAGAGATGTCTATATTAAACATTAATGATGAATATCAACACGGCTTTAGATCTGGTTACTCATGTACCACAAACTTGATTAGTTTCTACAATTATATTAGTTCCAATTTAGACTGTAAAATACCTACAGATGTCATTCTTTTAGATTACAGTAAAGCCTTTGATACGGTATCACATAGTATTTTGATTAATAAACTAAATCGATTTGGTTTTTCAGCTCCTATAATATCTTGGATTAATAACTGGTTGTGTGATAGAACACAGAGGGTTAGAGTGAATAGGGTACTCTCAGACAGGGTATTGTGGCAAGTGGTGTCCCACAAGTCACCGTTCTAGGTCCAGTATTGTTTAATCTCTTCATCAGCGACATGCATATTTCACCACACAACACAATGGTTAAATTTGCCGATGACACTAAACTTGGAGGAATGGTAAACACCCCTACTAATTGTCATAACTTGATCTTGGATCTCTTACTAATAGAACAATGGGCCAGTACTAATAAGATGCATTTTAATGTAGCCAAATGTGCTGTATTATATTTTGGAAAAGACAACCCTAAACAAAAATACTATCTGAATAACAGTATAATTAGGGCATCTTCTACAGAAAAAGACTTGGGTATCATGGTGAACGACAAACTATCATCCTCGTCTCACTGTTCAAAAATTGCTAATCAAACAAATGCTTTACTGCATAGAATTAATAAAATATTCATCTCTAAAACAGAGGAATGCTTATTGTCACTGTACAGGTCATATGTAAGGCCATATCTTGACTACGGATCACCATTTTGGAACCCTTACTTAAAGGAAGACATAAATAAAATTGAACAAGTACAACACAGAGCCACTAGATTAATACCACATCTTACCCATCTAGAGTATAATACCAGACTAAAAAAAACGAATTACACTCCTTGGAGCGAAGATGAACCAGAGGTGACCTATTACAACTATATAAAATACTTAAATCACCCGAAC
Source organism: Neoceratodus forsteri (assembly GCA_016271365.2). Taxonomy (NCBI): domain Eukaryota; kingdom Metazoa; phylum Chordata; order Ceratodontiformes; family Ceratodontidae; genus Neoceratodus; species Neoceratodus forsteri. The sequence continues at coordinate 1,424,221,174 of CM057455.1, forward strand.
AAATGAAACTTTGCGGTATTACCTACTCAAGAAAAATAGTACCAAGATTGCATAACAGACAAATAGAAATTCAAAAAGTAAACAACAATAAGAGATTAAACTTCTTTACTATTAGATCACCCAGATTATGGAACAAATTACCACAAGGCATTGATAATTCAATAAATATATCACTATTTAAGAATAAATTAGATATTTGGATGAATAAACGGGACCTGGGTGTATGATCCATCAATATGGAGGACAATCTCGATGGGCCACTGGCCTACTTTTGTCCAAAAAAAACAAGTAACCAACCAAGTAACCACCCTTTCTTCCTCCCTCAGTGTCTTCTTATACCTCCTGAATGCTACCCTTTTAGCCTTTACCTTTTCAGACACTTCCTTCGAGAAACATCTCTGTCTCTTTTTCCTCTTACCTTTGCTCACTTGTTTTGCACAGAGGTTTGTTGGCTTCCTTATGCCCTCTTTTAGCTTTGCCCATTGTTCCTCCACCCCTAGCCCCTCCCCCCAACTAGGTCATCCCTGAGACATTCACCTATCCTTTTAAAGGCTATGGAGACTTGGTTTTAACCATATTTTTCCACAATATTTTCAACATACCTCATAAACCCAGTAGGTGAAAATTTTTAAATCCTGCCTGAAATGTGATTTTTGCTGAGACAGTGAAATCACCTTTCTGGACAGATTTGAAAAATATTACCTATCTGTTTCATGAGGTGAGGTCCCAAAAAGGCCATGTTGAAACTTTAGTGTAAAAATATTGAAAAATGACAAAGTTATGAATAACGGTTCAAAATGCATTGAAATACATTAAACAGCCATCTTGTTTTCTCATATCAGTTACCAGTTCCAGCAGCAAGATGTCTTTTCGATGGGAGAGTGGATCAATGCTATGGAACACTTTTAGGTGAGTGAGTGTGTATGGGGGGGTTTGGGGTGGTGGGTGCTGAGTTGGGGGGTTGGGCAGTGTGGATAGGGTGGGGAGCAGCACGTTAGATCAGCAAGGGACCATTTTCTCCTTCACAAGTTTATAATGGTAAAAAAAAGACCATCAACAAGTGATAGTTTTTTCTAAGAGGGAAGCAGACACTGGGGGATTGGGCACCCCAGTGTCCAACAGATCTTCCACATCCTGATCACCTATTTTTTGGGGGAGCAGGGTAACCTGAAGGGAGAGGAAATAAAGAAATGGCATGGGCAGTGGGTCCCTGTTCATAAAACAGACAGGATAGGTAGACAGATAGATAAATAGATCGATAGATAGAGTAGATTGATAGATAGAAAGACAGACAGACAGAAACAGAAGTTGATAGACAGACAGACAGATGGATAAATAGATAGACAGATATAAGATGAGAATGCTGGCTCATTAGATCACCAGTTCCTGCTGTCATTCAAGCTGGCAGCAGGACTCTGGCAGCTGAAAACATCAAGAAAGACCTGCTGTTCTCATACAGAGAACGTGAGTGAATAGATCTCTAACTAAGCTGGTCACCCAGAATTGTTGGATGCCAAGAAATCTAATTTCCAGGCATATTTTCAAAAAGTCAACACCAGAATCTAGCTAAATGGTCCTGTTTACCTAAGTTCAGATGTTTGTTTGTTTTTGAAAATATATAGTTGTTTTTTTATGGTTTTTCAAAGTTGTTAGCACCAAAAAAGATGGCAGCCATCACGATCAATATTTTTCTTCGATTGATAATTTTGATAGAACTTTCATGGACAGTGTTTTTATCATTTGTATCAGAGGTTTATCCAAAAATCCTACTGAGCATAATCAAAAAATGCTTATAACTCTGGAACTGTTTAACATTTTTTATCAAACCTTCAAAAGGCACTACCTCAGCACAGGCTGCTTACCCTGAAAGTTTCATGAACAATTTAGTACCATGTAGGCTGTACATGGGAGCAAAAAAAATGTATTAAGTATAGGAAAAACTGCAAATCGATGTTTCATATCTCGGAAACCCCACAAGATACAGTCACAAAACTTTTCACAAAACTTTTCATGGCTTGAGACCCTACCAACCAGACCATGTATGCAAACGTTTGAGCAATTGTATCGATGCCACCAAAGTTGTTAAAGTGCACAAATTGGAGTTTAAAGGAGAATTGCAGTTAATGTAGAAGTCAGGTTTCCCAGCAGAAGCTGTTTTTTAAATATTGCTTCAAATGTAGTTATAGCTTTTGCTACCCAAGCTTTTTAGTTATCTTAGTGGACGTTTCTGATTTACATACTACTGGTAAGAACCTTTTAGAACTGCATGATGTAGTTTAACTCCCTGTTCTATGCTTCATTGTTGGCACAATGCATTTACGTTCTACTGTAGAACTCTGAGGTTGTATTGGACATAAACTTCATCACACAGTTCTAAATGGCACTTACCACCAGATTGTGAAGCAGAAACTCCCACTGAAGGCTAAAATCAGGCCTGTATAGATGGAACAATAAATAATTTTAACCTGTACAAACAACAGCTTCCATTGGGAAAATGACTAACAGGTTCAGTGCAGTTCTCCTTTAACGTTAAACACCTTACTCAACCCAAACTATACTGGCTACTGTACTAGTATAATGTGACAAGAATGAGTCTATAACTATATTCTAAGGCATCGAGGTATAATGGGGTCTAACATAGTCTACACTAGCATTCACTATTCCATATATGTGTGTTCACCTATTCCATAATATTATTATCTTTGGCACTGTATGTCTTGCTTTCTGCTATGTTTTTTGTCTTTGATACTGTAAGCAGTGTTATTTATGTTTCCTTATAGGACAACTTTGTAAATAAGGCTCATCTGCCTTAAAGTTATTATCCTGTATAAAATAAAGGCTTTTACTACTGCTACTGTATAAAGTCAGTCCTACATGGAACATAGAAGCATACAGTCTTCGGCAGAAAAGGGACTGCCTGGCCCACCCTGCCTGCCCAAATGGTTGCTGCCTAGTCAGTCTCTGCAGACCTGAACTGGCCTGTGGTAACCCTCTCTCCTCCCAGTCTATTTATTAATATGTACATCCTACTTAAATGCATACCTGATGAACGCATAACCCACAGAAATGCATAGAATTTCCAGGTCACAATTTTTTTCCCTATATTTGCTATGTAAGATAGACCTGTCAGATTCATAACAGATCCTTATTAAATGCATATTTTTTCCCTCACTTTTGCTGTTCAAGTGTGGACTGACAGACCCAATTTTACTGACACTGCCTGTAGCTGCCTTACTAATTAGCAATTAAATAGAGGATAATGAATGGGCAGACGTTAACAACAATGCTGTTTTCCCTTCGACAAGTTGTCTTGCCAACCTAGTGAACCTCGACAGCGAAGCTCGAGATGTTTACCATTGGCATAACAACCTCGAGAAGAGAACTCAGCATTGTTGTTAAATGTTGCCCATCCATTGTCTTTTATAGTGTATGGACAGCTTTTAAAATCTTACTCTGAGTTCACCCTCATGCCCAGCCTATCCAGGTCTGCCTCTCCTCAGCATTGTGCAGCTGTTTTCAAATCTCATCCCCCACCATGATCAAGCTCACCCACCCCCACCATGCTCAAGCCTTGATCCATCCCTGCTCTAACACAGACTGCATTTTTTTCTAATTAAGTAAATCTGGCATGAACGTGAATGAGCCTCCTGGAAGCCTGTCTACCTTTTGGATTCCACAGTGTCTCTCTGAGTCCAGGTCCTCTTTGGTGCGGCTCTCTGGGTTCTTTAGCAACAGCGATAATTGGAATGGTCGCAGCTAGTTCCCATTCACAAGACTCACATGAGCAAAGAGGTTCATGTTGTTATGCTATCATTGTGATGTGCTCAAGAGGGTATAACAACCTCTTGACATTACAACGACAGCATAACAATGATAGGAAGTCACTGGATTCCATCATTATTAACCCTCTCCCATACACTATTTGTCTGTTAATGGGCTGGTCTATTTAAAATGAGGTGATAATCACCTACTTCAACCTTTTAACCATCAAACCCAAGTCACAGAAGCACCCTCCCTCACACAGGAGTCAGATCAAAGAATGCCACAGCATGTCACAATTTACTTTATCTCACTCAGAAAAGCACTTAAGTGCTACTGGCATTTCATTTCCCTACCCTGCCCCCTGGCACATACTGCAACTTATGCTCACCATTAAAAGATTACAAGATCTGATGAATACATAGCCTTCTTAAATGCATACATTTGATGGTACCAAGGGTGTGTGTTTAGAGTGCCACACTGTGTTTCCTCTGTTCATTGCACACATGCATAAAGCCCTCTAATGTTTTTTGCCTCCACTACTTCCTCTGGCAGTCTGTTCCAGGCATCCACCACTCTTTCAGTGAAGTAGTACTTCTTCACATCCCTCTTAAACTTCCCTCCCAGCTACATCACATGCCCTCTGGTCCTGGTGCTCTTTCCCATGGGAAAGAGATTCCCCTCCTACCTGTTCACCCCAGTGAGGTACTTGGAGGTCCGTATCATGTACCCTCTTGCTCTCGTGCTTCCAGGGTGTACATTATTGAGACCCTTCAGTCTGTCTTCATAGCACTTTTGATGCAACTCCTGCACCATTTTAATATTATTTATTTATTTAAAATCTGATAACGTGGAAAGGCACCATGAGCTGAGGCTCATTTCCAGGTGCAATCCAGGAATAGGGAACAAAACAACAGGGATAACATAAAATAAATACAACTTCTGTACAAGATTAACAACAGACAATAAAAAATGTTTTACACAAACAAAAACAGGTACATGTACTGAGCAGTGGATGTTTATTTACATAGTATACCAAATGGAACAGGTAATTATATACAATGATATATACACAATTTTTTTTCTCTTTTGGTGAATAGCAAAATAAAGAGACATCAGGTAGAGGAGGCTGGAAAATAAGGGGTGCTGGACCCAAGGGGGACCAGCAGGCACAGGTAGGGAGAAACAAGTCAAAGGCAAGGGAGAAGGACAGGTGCAGGATATGGAAGGGGTAGGCCTCAGTAGATGCTTGAGGGACGTCCTCTGTAGTGTCTCCACTTTGTCCATGTCATTTCGGAGGTATGGCCTTCCAGGACTGGACACAGTACTCCAGGTGGAGTCTCACAAGTGAGTGATATAGTGGCACACAACCACCCTCCTCCTGCTAGAATGGCCCCCATCCAGCATTTTGCCAGTGACCAACCAAAACAGTGTGACAAATTATGCATGGTGTGGCTGATGAGTACCAGAGAAGCCATCACCCTGCTTCTACTCCCTTCATCTTTTTCATATTTTGTCCCTCAAAGGAAGGATAAACAGGTGTGGAATTTGTGTTTCCCGTTTCAGGTTAGTTTATAAGGGGCATATCATGCCTAACCAATCTGATCACCTTCTTTTAGGGGGTGATCTGAGAGGTGGGCATGGGACGAGACAATAATATAGTCTCTGTGGACCTTTTCAAGGCCTTTGACACTGTGGCACATGGCAAGTTACTGTGCAAAGTTCAGCAGTGCAGTAAACATTAGGCATACACAGGGTGGATTACTAACTGGCTTTGGAGCAGGAAGTAGAGGGTAGATGGGCACAACTCTGAGTGGAGAGTGGTATTCAATGGTGTTTTTTTTAGGATCAGTGTTGGGGCCACCGCTGCTCAACATTTTCATCAATGGTCTGGAAGCTTGAGTCTCCAGCAGGTTGTATAGGTTTGTGGATTACATTAAGCTGGTCAGAGTTGGAGACTCTGTTAAGAAAAGGGGAAACTGTAGGAGGAACCGAACAAGCTAGGCCATTTGTTGGGCTCCTGGAGTCTGAGGCTCCAAGTATCCAAATGCAAGGTGTTACATTTGGGAAGGAAAAATAGTGGTAGGACCTACACATTGTGTTGGTCTCTGCTTGTTGCAGTCAAGGAGGAGGAAAAGGACCTGAAGCTCGCAATAGACAAGGGGCTCAAACACAGTAAGTAGTGCCGAGCCACTGCTGAGAGGAACAGCAGAATACTGTAGTGCATTTAAAAGGGTGGTTACCAGCAGGGCAGGGGAAGTAATTGTGCCAGTTTACAAGGCCCTGGTCAGGCCCCACCTGGAGTACTCCATGCAGTTTCGGTCTCCTCATTACAAAAAGGATATGCAGTCATTGAGAGGGTGCAACACTGGGCCACCAAAATGGTGACAGTTATGGGGGATAAAGGCTATGAGGAGAGGCTGGAGGACCTTAATAATGCTCACTCTAGAGAGGGATACTCATTTATTTGTAATGTTTTTATTTGTAATTTTTTACCAGGAACAGCAAACTAAGTGGTGACATCTTGTTTCCAGGCGTGTCCTAGGGAGAGGGTTGCATGGACCTGTTTTTGTTTTCAGTAGTGGATAGGATCTCAGTCTTTTGCATACTCAAAGATATTAGCAAGATCAAACAGTTAGAGATGTCAGAAATCACTTGACTTTGGGGGTATAATGAAACCATTTGGGAGAACAAATGCTGAAGACTCAGATGAAAGGCTTTCACATTCTGCCTGTGCCACAGGTCGTTGATCTGCACCTTTAAGAATTTGACACATGTTTGCAATTAGAAGCACCAACAGCATCTCGGAACTCTGAATTTCTCAATTTCTTCTGTATTGGCATGTATTTTTATATCTTTTCACTTTTGGATTCTGCTTAAAGACTGCATTATATGGCGGCACTTTCTTTCTCTAAACCATCTTTTGTTTTGTTTTGCTTGGTGCAGTGATCAGTTTGTAACATATAATTGCTCACACTGAAATTATAATACCCTATATCAATCAATCAGTCAAACAATCAATCAAATCTTTATTTATCCAGGAGACCACCATTGAGCAAGCTCATTGACCAGGTGGACCTGCTGTTGGCAGGGAAAATTGTACAGTTACATATAAATATACATAATACAAAAGGAACAACATGTTTACAATACTGATAGGAGCAGAATATTTACATTCCAAGTCACATGTACAAGAAAGATATACATAACACAACCCGAATGTAATACATATATATATAAAATACAAAATCACACATGCCCACACAATGCAAAGCATCATGGGCTGCATATGCAAATCACCACAGAATGTTATGCTGGTCCAACTTTAAGCAGAATTGCATGGTGCCAAAAGACCTCTCATACAGTTTGCAAAGGGTGCTAACAGAAGACATAGACACGTGTTTCGTCCTACCAGGACTCATCAGTATGCCTCGTCTGTTTGACACCCCAGTGGAATGGACCAGCTACCCTAAGACAGTGCGTCTTGGATATGTTGTGGTGAACCCATTAAAATAAAAAACTATTTAAAAGACAAAGCACCTCTGTGCGCAAACACTGAGGCGAGGGCAGCCCATGATGCTTTGCATTGTGTGGGCATGTGTGATTTTGTATTTTCTTGAAACTTGGCTTCCCAGCCAAATGCCCTTTGGGGTAACCCTTGCCTCAGTGTCATGCACAGAGGTTCTTTGTCTTTTCTTATATATATATATATATATATATATATATATATATATATATATATTATGTAGGTAGTGCTACCATAGTTAGGGTTGAGGAGCCATTTCTATGTTAAACCCCAAAACTTTGCACCTTAATAACTTTGCAACCATTTGATGGATTTGTCTGAAATTTAGAATTTATGATCAAGAACCATAGGCCTTGGGATCTGCCAAGTTTCGTACTGGTCAGGTATACAGCTGCGGAGTTATTAAGTGTGATCTGTGCGCATTTACGCTTTTCTGGAATTCTGTGGTCGTGCCTACAGGTCGTATGGTTTGCGTGACTGGCCCAAAATCTTCAGGGAACATGCAGCCAGGGTCCCCAATGTGCCTTTCAAAGATTTTGTGAAAAAATATTAAACGGTTCAAAAGTTATTCAAAAAACAGTTTCCCATTATAAGTCAATGGGAAAAGTTAACAAAAGTTCAACACTTTACAAATGCATTTTACTTTAATGGGCCTGTTACTTTCATAAATCGGCCATTTGTTTTCAGTTGGTGATCAGAAAAATGGTTGGCATTTAAATTTGGGACCCTCTAGCAGCCTAATTTTTTTATTCACCTAGTCGGGCCCTGAGGATGCTTGCCATGTCTTTATTTTGTGGTAAACACCCCAGAAATATGTTTTCAAATTTCTGGAAAAAAGTACTACAAATTACTTTCGTGCTCACTAAAGTGTCATCAAATTTTGCGAAAGCTTTCATAAATTAAACAGTAATTTTCTAGTCTGTGGGAAAATGACAGCAATTCTTTGGCACTGCACTGCAAAATAACCGTTGGGAGTTTTGGGCTGAAATTTGGAGGAGCATGCCGACATCTCACAGATGTGCCTTTCAGTGTTGTATTGAAAAATATTACATGAGCAAAGTTATGGCACTCCAAAGTTGACAGTTTTTCCCATAGGATAACATTCGGCGCCGAAGCATTACAGGAATCCTTTGGCACCCTGCTGCAAAATAGCAGTTTGGTCTTTTTCCTGAAATTTGGAGGAAGACAGCCAACAGTACACAGATGTGCCTTTCAGTAGTTTGGTGAAAAAATATCACATGGCGCAAAAGTTAGGCACTCCAAAATTGACGGTTTTCCCATAGGATTACATTACGGCCCAACACTTAACAGAAATCATTTGGAGCCCTGCTGCAAAATAACTGTTTAGTCTTTTCCTGAAATTTGAGAGAAGACAGCCAACAGTACACAGATGTGCCTTTCAGTAGTTTGGTGAAAAAACATTACAGGGAGGCAAAGTTATGACGCTCCGAACTTTTCTTTTTTTCCCATAGGATAACATTACGGCATTAGCCGCGCCTTTCAGGGCCCGTATCTCGGAAACGGTGTGAGATACGGACTTTTCATCAGAAAACTGTTTGCGTTGCTGTCCCTGTTAGTATGCCACAACACATCATGTTGGGCCCCGCGCTCCCGCCAACGCATTATGCAGCGGGAGCGCTTCACTATTTCTCGTTATCATTCTCAAAAAGAAGGGAAATTAGAGGCAAAAAACTCCATTTAATGCATTAGTTAGGGTTGTTCCACAGTGACAAAAGTGAAGAAATTCACTGTTGGGTTGAAACCCCCTTGGACCCCGACCACCCCCAACCGGCATTGGGATGCGCGTTGGATCGTGGGTCCTAACTCTCACCCCTTCTCCTATGCTTCTGCTGCTTTACACATGTCATGGGGTGAGAGTTGGGGCTGGCGATCCAATCACTGTCGGGCAAGGTGAGTGAGGTCAAGGGGTTCAACACCTAGCAAGCTCTCTCCCTTTATCAATGTAACCTAACTAATACGTCTAAATAATTTTCCCTCATGTATATATATATATATATATATATCACAGTTCCCACAGGAGCAGGATGTGTATGGATGTCATATACAAACCATAGAAGGAAAAGAAAGATTATTTATATTCCTGTCCAGCAGAAAGACGTTACAGGCCTGGATGGAAGTTCCTAAGCTATGAGGTGCGCATAACAGTGTGTAAGGCTTAGGTTAATATGGCAGAAGGGGGGTGGTGAATAAGAGGGATGCAGAGGGTGCTAAGGAAAAGTGGGGTAGAGGAGGGGGGAGTTGTAGTGGCAAGGGCTGATTTGGATAAGCAGCTGGAACTAGTGTTGATGAAGGGAGGAACAATAGTTACGCTGCTATGAACGATAGAAGCAATTACAGAGTTCAGCAAATGTTTTGTCATAGAGGGTCTTAAAGAAGGCATGACTGACAGGGGAGCTATGTCTCAACGATTTTTGTATCCTATTCCAGAGAGTAGGCTTAGTTTGCTAGTATTACTAATACTTGACTACTGTGCTACATCACACCCATAGAACTGCAACATGAATATGCTATTTGCTACATATTGTCTCAACAGACTATTTGACTCATCTACGCTACTGTATATTCCTCACCTTCCCCTGTTTTCTCTGTCCCACCACTACATGTGTTATTTAAAACTGCCTCGATCCTTGAGGCCCAAAGCAGAGCTTTCACCTCCACCTCCCAGTTTCTGCATCTTCTAGCACCGGTCTCTGTTTATCTGTTCCTGTCCAAAACGGCTTTTGATACCCTTGGCTCTGTCTGGCACATTTGTGAATGTGCTCACTATGCTAAGGCTCACTCTAAACTGCCTACCAAAGCACACCTTTCACAGGAGGCCAAGGAAAAAACCTGGTGAGTAATGGCATATGAACTCTGCATCCTATTGATATTGCTGGAAGGAGACCCAGGCCCCGATAAATCTTCTACAGAAATGGTATCAAACAGAAGGTTAAAGGGACTGCTCACATTATGTATTAATAAAGTATTTAGAACATCTTGCTAACAGCTGATCAGCTGCATTCATGGACAACATTGCACCAACCAGATGTCATGGCTATTCCTAAAACTTAAAATCTCCAACAAAGATCTACTCATACATTGTGCTCTCCAATGCCCATCAGGAAGAGAGGAAGGGATAGTCATTTACACTAAGAGAAACATAAAATATACTTCCTGCAACCCTGGCCAGGGCCACTGAGCTGGACACACCTGAGTAATCCTTACCATAAAAGTCTCAATTGGACTCCAAAGGCTGTACGTTTGCTGCCAGTACAGACCACTCAGTATCCCTGAATCATCACAATACTACTACAGGGTTGCTGAACACAGCTTTGGTGCTCAAAAGTCTGCCTTGTTATTGGCTTCTAAGGAGAATTCAGCACTCTGTGCACATAAATTAATTCACGACACTGTACTTCATAGTCTTAATTCGTGACATTGGAGCTCAGTCTTAATTCATGACACTGGAGCTGAGTCTTATTAGTTCATGACACTGGAGCACAGTATTAATTAATTCATGACACTAGAGCTCAGTCTTATTAATTCATGACACTGGAGTTCAGTCTGATTAATTCATGACACTGGAGCCCAGTCTTATTAATTCATGACACTGGAATTTAGTCTTATTAATTCATCACACTAGAGCTCAGTCTTATTAATTCATAACATTGGATCGCAGTCATATTAATTCATGACACTGGAACTCAGTCTTAATTAATTCATGACACTAGAGCTCAGTCTTATTAATTCATGACACTGGAGCCCAGTCTTATTAATTCATGACACTGGAATTTAGTCTTATTAATTCATCACACTGGGGCTCAGTCTTATTAATTCATAACATTGGATCGCAGTCATATTAATTCATGACACTGGAACTCAGTCTTAATTAATTCATGACACCGGAGCTCAGTCTTAATAATTCATAACATTGGAGCTCAGTCTTACATACAGGATAAAGTATGAACTTATATAAAACAAAATGTGGGGTGCAGTGTGTTTAACTCTAATTTAACACACACCCAAGTGATTGTATGGCACATAAACCCTGAGGGCAAAGCCCAAGGGGTTTATGATAGCCATCCAACAATGAGGGTGTGTGTTAAATTCGAGTTAAATCACACTGCACCCCACATTTTGTTTTATATAATTCAAAAGGTTCCTTTTTTTTCTTCTCACTGAGAGATCTGAAGATGAATAAAATAGTCGTACCTTGCATCAAAGATTTTCTTTATTTGGTAGGCAGAGTACTTTGTAATGGGTAGACATATTAAATTAACTGTTAGAAAGTGTAAGAACTGCAATGTCATTAGCTTTAACTGCAAAGAGAAAGAAGAAGAAAAGACATCCATTTGAATCTTCCGGCTGGCTGTTTTTTTAACATTGCTACGGCCATTGCAATGTGTTGCCTGGCAGTGGAGTCTTGTGATCTGCAGAGGGAGGGTGAGAGGTGAAAGAGTTGGGAGAAAGCTAGGTAGTCAGCAGAAAGAAGAAAATGTGCTCTAATTTTACAGTGGCTGATGAGGTGAGTGTTTATGATTAAGTGTATTTTTTGAGAGGCGGAGTGTTTTTGAAAGTCTCAAGCTGCACTGCACTTTCGACTGGAAGCAGGTGCATGAATACCATAACACTTACTCAGGTGTAATGGTATTTAATACATGGTTTTGTCAATGAAAAAAAATGAAACCCATTAAATATTAATTCATAACATTGGAGTTCAGTCTTATTAATTCATGACACTGGAGTTCAGTCTTATTAATTCATGACACTGGAGCTCAGTCTTAAATTCATGACACTGTAGCTCAGTCTTATTATTTCATAACATTCGAGTTGAGTCTCATTAATTCATGACACTGGAGTACAGCCTTGTTAATTAATGACACTGTAGCGCAGTCATATTAATTTGTGACAGTGAACTGCAGTCATATTAAATTAATGACACTTGATTTCAGTCTTCTTTAATTCAAGACACTGGAGCTCAGTCTTATTAATTCATGACACTGGAGCTCAGTCTTATTATTTAATGACATTGAAACTCCGTCTTAATTCATAACGCTGGGGCTCTGTCTTAATTCATGACACTGTAGCTCAGTCTTATTATTTTATGACATTGGAGTTGAGTCTAATTAATTCATGACACTGGAGCACAGCCTTGTTAATTAATGACACTGTAGCGCAGTCATATTAATTTGTGACAGTGGATTGCAGTCATATTAAATTAATGACTCTTGATTTCAGTCTTCTTTAATTCATGACACCAGAGCTCAGACTTATTAATTCATGACACTGGAGCTCAGTCTTATTATTTAATGACATTGAAGCTCCATCTTAATTCATAACACTGGGGCTCTGTCTTATTAATTCATGACACTGGAGCTCCATCTTATTAATTCGTGACACTGGAGCTCAGTCTTATTAATTCATGATACTAGAGTAGGGGTTCTCAAATAGTGAGGCCAGCCTCCCTGGGGAGGCCCTGACCTGTTCAAGGGGAGGCTCAAGCAAGTCTGAAAAAGTACTGTATTTAAATTTTGAGTTTTATGTATTTTGTGTGAAGAGATTAAGCAAACTGAAAGAGGATAATAGTAGGTGAATGTTATGTATTTATTTACTAATAGGTGACAAGGAAAGGTGAATGAGCAAAAGCTCATTTCAGGTGTACCCGGGGAAGGGTAGGGAATGAATACATTTCAAAAGGTAACTGCAAAACAATCAAGAAATACACAATGAACAATAGTGCAAACAAATATGAACAATAAACTAATAATGAGTGCAGAACAGCCCAAATACAATGGTTGAGCATAGAAGTGCTAAGAGCAATAGCAGGAAGGAGCAAAGTAATCCCTGAGTAGTTTCTTAGGAGCAGGAAAGGATGGGGAAAGGCAAAGTATGCGGGAAGGTTATTTCATATAGAGAAGAAACAGAGGAAGTAGTCTGACCCATGAAGGTACTGCAACAAGGGGTAACAATGGTTCAGGAATGAACATAGCAGAGCAAGTAGGCTGACCGGGGGTTACAATAGACTGAATAATAATATTTGTTTATTTTATTTATTTGTTATTCAGATAACACCTTTGAGCACACAAGCTCTTTTTCAAAGGTTCCACATCAGTATAAGACAAAGAACTGAATGTGAGCCAAGTACTCAAAGGGGTTTCAGTTTATTCATGGTGTACTACGCAAAGCACAGCATGTTATTTTTCCTTGGGCAGGCTCAAAATCTTTCCCATGGATTTGGGGAGGCTCACTGTGACAAAGTCTAAGAACCATTGCACTAGAGCTATGTTTTGTTAATTCATGACACTGGGGGTCTGTCCTATTAATTCAAGACACTGGAGCTCCATCTTATTAATTCATGACACTGGTGCTTAGTCTTATTAATTCATGACACTAGAGCTCAGTCTTATTAATACATGACACTGGAAGTCACTCATAATTAATTCATGACACCGGAGCTCACACCGGAGCTCAGTCTTCTTATTCCTTACACTGGAGCTTTTTCTTATTAATTCATTACACTCGAGCTCAGTTTTGTTAATTAAAGTCACTGGAGCTTGGTCTTATTAATTCATGACACTAGAGCTTAGTCTTATTAATTCATGACACCAGAGCTCAGTCTTAATAATTCATGAGATTGGACTGCAATCATATTTATTCATGACACTGGAGCTCACTCATAATTAATTCATGAAACCGAAGCTCAGTCTTATTAATTTATGACACTGGTGCTTAGTCTTATTAATTTATCACTTTGGAGCTCCGTCTTATTAATTCGTGATACTGGAGTTCAGTCCTATTAATTCATGACACTGGAGCTCAGTCTTATTAATTCATGACACTAGAGCTCAGTCTTATTAATACATGACACTGGAAGTCACTCATAATTAATTCATGACACCGGAGCTCACACCGGAGCTCAGTCTTATTATTCTTTACACTGGAGCTCTGTCTTATTAATTCATTACACTGGAGCTCAGTTTTGTTAATTAAAGACACTGGAGCTTAGTCTTATTAATTCATGACACTAGAGCTTAGTCTTATTAATTCATGACACCAGAGCTCAGTCTTAATAATTCATGAGATTGGACTGCAATCATATTTATTCATGACACTGGAGCTCACTCATAATTAATTCATGACACCGAAGCTCAGTCTTATTAATTTAAGACACTGGTGCTTAGTCTTATTAATTTATCACATTGGAGCTCCGTCTTATTAATTCATGACACTGGAGTTCGGTCCTATTAATTCATGACACTGGAGCTCAGTCTTATTAATTCATGACACTGTAGCTCAGTCCTAATAATTCATGACATTGGATTGCAATCATATTAGTTCATGACAGTGGAGCTCAGTCTTAATAACTTATGACACTGGTGTGCAGTCTTGTTCATTCATGACACTGGAGCTCAATCTTATTAATTCATGACACTAAGCTCCAGTGTCACGAATTAATTTATGTGCACAGAGTGCTGAGCCCTCCTTCGAAGCCAATACCTGAATCATACCTACACAGTGTCTAAAAGACCTACTACTACAAAGATTGAAACCTACAAAAACAGTAATCTGGAGGGATTTCTCACACTGACGGGAATAGCACCCAGGATACTACTACAAAGGACTGGGTGATGGAACATTATCTTACTCAGCTATTCTGTATGTTTACAAGATATAAAAACAAATTCAAAAGAGGTACACATATCAACTGGATACTTACTAACAGTCTAGATAACATAATCATTTCTGGAACCTACTCTGATTGCATGAGTGAACATATTCCTGTACACTGCACCTGGTGATGCATGAATAGCAAACCCTCTCTATATGTTATATAAATTAAATTATTCAAAGCTGTTGATTTGGGCATACTGTGGGCCAGACTTGACAGGCTTAATTGGGAAAGACTTGCACTCATCCCAGAAGTAGAGGCTGCTGATCCCACTTTAGGTCAGGACTCCACACTGTTGGTTACAGTCAGATGACTCCTTACTAAATCTGCCAGAGATAGAGGTAGACAGAGAACTGGATTGCTCCAGACCTGCTGGATTGTTAGTAGGAATGTGATAAGGTCTACACCAAGTTCTCGGCTACACCAGCAGACAGGGACTGGGAATCATATGATCACATCAGGTCAACCAAGCCATAGCCCTAACCAGAAATGCCAAGACAGCCTATTATACCAGTACCGTAAGGTAAATAACCATAAACTAAGCCATCAGTTGTTAGTGTCAACACCCTCTTTGGCAAGGGTAACTCCCAAATGATCTCTCACCTGGTCTATAATGGCACTCAAGTGGTTGGCAACACTGAAGTAACTGATACCCAAAACCAGCACTTCACCAGCCTCAGCTTACCAATTGTACCCATTCTTCAGAACTCCAGACCCCAGAATACCAGTGATTACCACCATACATATAAGGCAGCCATATCATTGGGCTTCACATATGTAAGTCAGTGAGGCATTCTGAAGCTACTTGATGACTTCAACCCCTCAAATTAGACATTAAAAAATGGGCAAGAAAAATGCTGCATGCTGATTGGTCAGACTGGAGCTTTATCCATCTGTAAATCTCACAACAAATACATGGATAAAGGCCCAGCTGACCACCGCTGACAGCATAACACTTGCAGGGACAAGTATCAACTGACAAAACATTCATGTGGCTGAAAACCACCATTTTTTAATTTGTTTACTGGTACAGCTGAGAGATACCATTCTCCACAAAACAAAAACAGCAACCGATGGCATTCAAAAACAAAGTTCAAAAGTAACACATTTTTCACATAAGTTTAAAAGCCACTCGGAATGTCAGAGACCTACTTTCATTTCTGTGAGGGTTCTTCCATTAAAGACCTGTTAAACAGCTTTTCTTGTGACTATGGTGATTGGAAAGTTACGGTTCTGGGACCTAGGTAGCACAAAATGCAGCAGCTGAGACAGTCAGTGGACTAAAGAAGTGACACAGTATGCCAGCATTGATCCCATCATAGCAATCTCCAGAACACACTACGACAATCAAATAAGAGTCATTAATGATGCCAGCAATCCTCAATGTCCTCTTTTGCCTGCTGTGACTGGCCACGCTGATGATGATGCATGGCAGACTCCAACTTCACATACAGCTGCACAGCATGACACTGTGAATGGGGTAGAGATCGAAATCTACGTGCAGGCCCCTCCTGCAATTACTGTATCTGCTCCCGAGGTTTCACTTTCACCTGTTCTCAATGCAGGTTATGCAATGGTAATTCCACCCCCACTTGTCAGTATACAAGGGCCAAATAACATGAACTGAACATAAATTAACATGGAGACTCCTCCTATTTAACTACCGTGTAATCTTCATTTGGAAATTATGCTTTCCACTCTGAGAGTCATGCCTATACTGTACACATAACAGAGAATGGGGCTAGAAGTAAAATTAGCATGCATGCCCCTCCTACAGTGACACTGACTCCTAATGTAGCAAGTACTGAAAACAAAAAATGGATAAAATGATACACAGCTCAGATTCCTATGTGACAAGTTGGGACTATTTTATCTTGCACAGAGAAGTTCGTACTGGGTCGGTGGGGCTCAGTCACAAAAAAATCAAATATGTACTCACACAAGTCAGGCACTCACCACCTCCAAAACAAGGACTCTGACTCCAATAAAATGTGCAATCACATAGTCATTTGTTAAATAGCGCAAACACCGGCCTAGGCCTGACGTGTTTCGGAATAAAATTCCTTTATCAAAGGACTTTTAATTCTGAAATGCTTCAGGCTAGGCTGGTGTTTGCTCTATTTAATACATGACTATGCAATTGCACATTTTATTGGAGCCATACTGCTTGATTTGGAGGTGGGGAGTGCCTGACGTGGAACTATTTTATTATAGGCAGAAGAACAAAAGCCTGTATTTTCTAGGAATTAATAATAACAATGTTATTGTGCATTATAAAACTTTGTTTTCTTTATGTCCATTTCATAATCGCAATAATGCACTCCAGGGGGTGTGTTGTTGTGAGATTTATACATGCCGCAGGTGGTTTACGGCACTCAGCCTGCGGCGCTCTTTGCCACGCCACACCTGGGCGTGTATAAATCTCACAACAACACATCTATCAATCGTGCTTAAATAATGCATGACAGGGTGTGTGTTGTACTGGGATACTGGCATGCCTCAGGAGGAGGCCAAGTGCATCCAACACCTGAGAAGTGATTATATAATGACTTGTTTGGTATAAAAAAATCAATTTACATTACATTTTTATTTCACTTTTTGTTTTGTCAAGTATATATATTGAAAACAAGTCCACAATTGCTGGTTTTGTGCAGTAGGAGGTGGTGCTGCTGCTGGCTTTTCTGTCTTTCTCTACATGTTCTTGTCCTTCTCCCCCATCTGTCTTTCTTACTCTTTCTCTGTCTGTTTCTCTTCTTTTCTGTCTTGCCCCTCCCCCCCAGTTAAACTGGTGTTGCAGACTGCAGTGGGGTTATCTGGCTCCGTCCCTCCCTCCATTTTGTTAGACTATGGTAAATGAAGCATGCTATTAGACATATGCATAGGGTCTTCATGGTGGCTTGCCAGCTGGGAATGCATGGAGACCAGGAAGGGCAGCTGTGAAGCTGGTCGCACTGATGCTTTCACATTTGCAAGCAGGGAGTGCCTCGTGAGCAGTAGAGACTGCTTCTTTTTTCACTTAGATTTTTTTGTTAACTGAAGATTAGAATGATCATGCATAAAATGTTTGCAGGCCCTTTGTGAGTGGGTACTACCAGTATAGTCGGAGACTGCTGTGAAGCTGATAACAGGGACAGCTTTCACTTTTCTCTTTCTCTTTTTTAAGAAACAGAGCATATAGAAGTGATAGGAGGGATCTGGGCAGTGTGTCAGGGTCCTGAGTTTCATTTTTGATGGCTTGTCTGCTGTGGAAGGGGAAAATGTACATTTTTAAACATTTCTAAAGTACTGGAAAAATTCAGAGTGGCCATGCCAACTTGCCAAGTGTGGACAACTTGGTCATAGTACATGGACTGATTCTTCTTTTTGCATGTCTTTTGGTCATGTGTGTGCTGAGACTTTATCTGTCATGTTGTGCAGGGAAATCATCATGGGTGAAGCTATCGGCTGGTCAGTCGGCTTTTGGAATTTTTCTTGCATTTGTATAGTAGCCTGTATTGCTTCATGAACAAAAAACTTTGTGAACAGTAAAGCACAACTTTCCTCGGTGTTCTAAGCTTCTGCCTTTAACTGTGGATGATGTGTCCCACATTTCAAGGGATGCTGCCTCTTCCCCCTACTTTAGTAATGAAGGTTAATAGGTATAGGCAGAGGGACCCCAAGGATTAAAATGGTTACCTTCCTCTAAAGATAAACATATCAGTGTCACTGCTTTGTTTAAAATAAAATAAATGGTGTGCATATGGGATGGGAACAATATGCAGCAGGGGCCAGTTTGGTTAGGGGGCCCCTTGAGAAATCTTAGTTGGGATAGTGCCCCCCCTAATCTTAAAGCCAGTGTTTCATTTAAAGTACGAGGCCTTCAAAGAGAGAATTAATGGAAGTGGTGTTTAATATTGCTGCATTTGGACTGCCTTCAGATAACCCTGCCACTTTTGGTGAATGCATGCAGTCCCTGAAACATCAGTGAAATGACCAAGCACATCTGTAGCTATCAATGCATGTGCTGAAATATTTATTTATTTATTTAGTTTTTTATAACCGGGTAGTGCACTAGACACAAAAGTGACTATTTTCAGGCACGACCCAAGAGGTTACAATATCAACAGGGAAAAACAGTGATGATGCAGTACAACATAGGAGTACAACACATTAGGGATACAATTAAAATGGATAACAATTTGAGCAATTTGAGGTGATAGGAGAAACATTCTGATGTACTTCATACCAGAAGTGAAAGTAAGTGGATATTATACTATAGCATTTAAGGATATAGTAAAAATGGATATCGGTTTGAGCAATTGGTGTAACAAGAAGACAATACAGATGTTTCACATGTCAAAGCACAACAAAGGTAAGTACACATATAACAGTTGATTATCAATCTAGGCATCAGCTCTATTCTACAAAACTGGCTATAACATAAAGAATACGACACCAAAGAGGGAGCAAGTAGTTAGGAAGGATTGAGGTAGTAAGACCGCGTGGGTAGAAAGTAGGAGTGGGGGAGAGATGTATAAGAGGTGTGGTAGGAAAGGGGTGGTAAGACAAGTAGAAACTATGAGGTATAAGTACCGGAGGAGAACACCGAGACAGTAATAGCGTAGGGAGTCAGGAATCTAGGGTGGTTTTAAACAATTGCACTGTGTACTCTCAATAAGCAGAAAGCGAGGCCTCTTTTTAAATGAGGCACGACTAGGTGACTGGCATATTTCAAGGGGCAGCGAGTTCCTGTAACTGGGGGCCACATAGGTAAAACCTGTTTTCCTTTTGGAAGTGTTAAATCTGGGAATGTGGAGTAAGGAAAGATCAGCAGAATGGAGACCCTACGAGGTGGTCTGTGGGGTGAGTGCTGTGGCGAGAGAGCTAGGCATACTGGACCTCAGGATTCAGTGCAGAAGGGCTCCAAGATCAATGAGCCAGTGGACCATATAACACTTTGGCACTGGAAATCAACCATCTTAGCAATATTCTCACTTGAATAGGATCATCAGTTAATTTGTAAATTGGCCAGAATAAATGGGCTGTTACTTTATTTTGGCATCTATTTTTATTTTAACCTGGACGGTTCATACTAAATGCAGCAGATGCTCAAGTGGTTCTTGGCTTACTCTAATGAAATAGAAACATAAAAATTTGAATTTGATGGCAGAAGGAGATAAAAGGTCCTAGAAGTATGTCCCTACTATACTACCTTGCCCCATCAACCTACTGCCCTGAGGGACTGTACACTTCCCTACTGCTACCCACTCCTCAGACCCTTGCTGCTCCCTTTGGGGACTATGAGTCCCCATGCCCCTTCCCAACTGTACTTAAACCTGTAAAGGCTAGCTGCCCTCACCACTTCCACCAGCAGTAAGTTCTGTGGTTCCACCACCCTCTCAATGATGTAGCGCTTCCTCAAGTTTCTCCTGAATTCCCCCCGACCTCCAGTCATGCCCCTAACGCATCCCTATTTCATACAAAGAGGACCTCACTGAGTAAATTGTTTATATCCCTGAGAAATGTACTGTATATCTTTCAGTCATGTTCCCCCGCTCCCTCCTGACCTCCAGCTCCAATGACTACATGTTTGGAGCCCCGCATCCTCGATGCCTTGCTGTATGCTTTGTTGCATTGACTTGTTTGTTTGAGAGAGTCACTGATGATGACCCCCAGATCTCTCTGTCTCCTCTAAAGTGGCCAGTTGATCTCCTCCCATACAGTATTCTGTGTGAATTCCATCATAGCGGCAGCTACATGCTGTTCCATAAACATCCTCTTCCCACTCCTGTATCCTTCCCCCTCTCATCTCCTCCTACATTTCACATTCCCTCTCTTTCCTTCCCTTCAGTTGCCACTGTTATATGTTATTGTAACCATATCAACAGTCGTACCCTTAAGCTGAAAACGACCCCCAACCAACTCCAACATGGAGTCTGTACAAAATCCACTTGGCTATGACTATGGTCCCTGATATCCCACAGATAACCCGTGGGCCCCCATCCTTCATCTCCTGTACTTCCTTCCCCCTGCTACCTCCTCTTCCTCTCACCCCTGTGTCAAAATCTTCTTAATAACCTTATGCAACATCCTTGACCCCTTCCTCCTTCCTCTGGTTTCCTTCAGGCCATTGTGTTCATATTATTTAATCACTGTGACTTCTTATATGTTTGTAATTACTATTGTATATGCAATGCTACTGTTGTCAGATTCATGGCATCTGTTTCTGTGCAATTATATCTTATATTGTTGGTTGTGTAATCCTTATGTATATTATGATTATGTGTTGTCCAAGTCATTTAGAAAATGAGCATTGCTCAATGGTGTTCGCCTGGTAAAATAAAGATTTTAATTGATTTGATTGATTGATCTTCTGAAGTGAGTTAATGAGCTTGAATTGAAAAAAACAAGTGGCTGCTGTTCCATTCTATTGTTTATTTGATTTAATTGAAGAAACTTTCTGTTGCCTTCCTCCATGAATTAGACTAGGGCTATCATCTACTTCTAAGTTTAGAACTGTTTTTTGGGGAGGGACGCTATGTAGGATGAGCAGTGTCACAGCAAGAAGTTACAGCTCTGCACCATTGAGTAGAAAATTGATAAAAACAAGTATGTTAAGCCAGATTTTAGAGATACGCTTCTCACAGTCAATCCAGCAACCTCCATTTAGCCTAATGGGGAATCCACAAAAGGAAAAGACCAACATGGAAGGCATAAAAAGTAAGTTGGGTGCTGTAGCTAAGTCCTCATGGTCATGGACAGAGGCACAGGCTATGGTGGAGCATGGCTTCAAGGAAACTTCACAAACACTGGGACTGAAAATGCAGTGCTTGATGTCCTCAGTGACTGTTCTAAATGCAAAAGTGGAGGGATTTGACACCAGGGTTTACTTTGTGAAGAAGGCAGTTGATGGTCTAAAAACAGAGATGGGAGATCTGCAAAGGCAAGCATCATCCTCATCCAACATATAACTCCCTAGTAAAAGAAAATGGACATCTAGGGGTACATATGGAAATCTTACAAAAGCAGAGGGGTCTAGTTAATACCACCCCTCATGTCTATAAGAGAATAGTTGACAGGAAAAATTGCTATCAGAAGGAGAATCAGAGGACTTTGCCATTCAAAACGTTTATTGAATAACACCATGAGGAAGACAGGCTGATGCAAAGGTACCCAGAACTTTATTACTTGTTATAGATGTTATTGGTACCATGACAGGTTAGTGGAAGTAGCACAGAGGCATGGACCCTTAACAAAGGTTGACCACATGCTTTTTTTCCAGGACATTAGTTGTGCAACTTGGCAGAGCCATAAGACATTTGACAATGTCTGGAAAGTTCTATGGGATGCAGCCAGTATCCACTCCAGCATGGATTCTTATTGTGCACAAGACTAAGGTCTGGGCCTTGGCAGACTGTGCTGGAGCTGAGAAATGGGCACCAAGGACAGTAGCAGGATTCTGCCATGTGAGTGAAGAATCAATAAGCATTGAGACAATCCAAGGGGACACTTGCACAATTTCAGTATAACTTCACATTTACTCTTGCCTGTTGCATCTGGCTATTTGACATACAAGTTAAATTTCATGTTAAACTGCTGTTGTTTTCGATACTATAGACTTAAATTATTTTAAACATAAGAGCATCAGTTAGAGAGTGAGTTGGCTAACTCCTACATTTATTGGTGCTTATTGCCTGTTTTTTTATTACTGTTTGGGATATATTTACTCCTAAAGCACTGTTGCTAAATGAGTATGTAGGTGAGCTTGTTTAAACTGTCTATATTTGGGGAACATATTGTAAGTAGTATCACTTCTAGACTGCTGTTTTTTCATATACGAGTTTCCCTTTTTTTTGAAAATCAGCTTTATTAAAGCATTCATATGGTAACATACAGAGTGTCAGGCACCATTTCCCTTCCAACATTAAAAATGTATGGAACAGGGTATCAACAGATGTTCCACCTAATGCATATATAATCATAGTTCACTTCTCATGGTGTGAGCACCCTGAGCAAAGCCTTTCTCCTATTGTAGACCATTCAAATATCTTTTGTTAATCAACATAAGTTACATATGAAGTCAGAGGAAAAAGAATACATAAAAGAGAAGTTAATCCCACACTTTAAATACAGGAGTGATGCCCAGCAAAAAAGGCTGTGTGACAAAGAAGGGTTGTGCCCCCCTCCGTCTTGAAAATGAAGGTTAACAAATACTAACCCTTAGGCTGACATCAGGCCTTACCAACCCGGTCCCCGGTTGAGCTGCACCAAGACTGACCCCCAGCCATCTCCCCTGACCCCCTCCCATTCCAATGATAAACAAAAGAGGAAAATTAACAAAGTTAGGCAGGGCAAGCCCCACAACTGGGCTTCCTTCGCAAGCCCTAATCACACCCACCTACCCAAAGTTCTGAGACCAAAGTTCCCAGCTTTGCCACCTTATAATATGCTTGTCAGAGATAAAATGTAATTTAGCTGTGAGAGATTCCATTAGAACCACCTCTCTCATCCTCCTAACCCACTCCACAATGGTGGGTGCTTTTCCCGAGAACCAGTTACTTATGATACATTTTAATGCAACCAACATCATAATTAAAATTACTTTTCTGGCTTCCCCCTTAAGGAGTGACATTGTGGGTATGCCCAGTATCCACTCCTCCCCATGAAGGGGGATGTCTATCCAAGATATAATTTGCACTGTTTGTTTGATAGATATCCAAAACTGGGTCAGGACCGGACATTCCCAAAAAATATTCCAGTGGGTACCCCTCTGTCCACATTTCTTCCAAGAGAGGTCCGAAACCCCTTCTACGAAGTATCTAGTTACCACAGGGACTCTAAAGAACCAAGTAAGTATCTTCCAGAAAAATCCACGCCAATTTGGGGATGAAGACACCTTCCACCCCCACTTTAGTCTATGGTGCCGATTCAGCTCAGGGATCTGAATATTCTCCTCTGTTTCCCAAGCACTATGCTGTGCCTCCAGTGGATCCTCAGTCTGTTGGGACAGGAGCCTATACAAAGGTGAGATAAATCTCCCCGTACCTGTTATAGTCACGGCCCCCATACAGGAAATTCTACCATTCTGAGTAAGGGCGCAATAGACACTGAAGGTGGTCCCCTGAATTTCTAAAATGTCTAATTTGTAAATAGAGGAACAATTCTGTATTATACAAATTAAACTTTTCCTTCACTCTCTGGAATGAGATGCAACTCCTGCCCTCCAAAAACTGTGTGAATCTGGTAATGCCTTTGGATGCCCACACAGTGTATCCTGAGTCTACTAAAGGAAGCATGAAAGTAGGTTCAAACCTTATAAGAGAAAGGGGACCTAATCCCTTTGTCGAGCCCAAGAGCCTATGAATCCTCTGAAGAATATGCAAGCCATGTCGTACCCATCTATTCTGTATCAAGCATTGAAACTCTCTTGGGTAATCTGTCAGTACTACTGAGAACAGTAGTCTATCCCTGACCGCTGCATCCTCCAAACAGTACCATTGAGAAGTAATTCTCTGCTTAGCCCAAGTCATTGAACCAGACCCCTGTGCTGCTAAATAGTAGAGGGGAAAATTTGGTAAAGAGAGACCCCCTGCTTCCTTTGGGGTTGCAAGACCTTCCTCGAGACTCTGTTTTTTTTTATTTATGATTCCAAATAAAAAGGGAAATATCCCTTTCCATCTTGGACCAGAATACCCTCGGGATTTGAATGGGGAGGCACTGGAATTGGAAGAGAATGTGGGGCAGTACATTCATTTTTATTACTTCTACATGACCCACCAACAACAGTGGTAGGAGGCACCATCATGCCAAATCCTGTGCAATCGAGTTCCACAGCCTCTCATTATTAACCGAAAGGAGTTGGGTCATATCCACCGACACTTGGACACCCAAATATCTAGTCTGATTATGTGGGGCCCATTTAAATGGAAAGTTGCGTAGGAAGGATCTTGGTGGAGAGCCACTCACCTTAAGAGTTTCTGACTTGGAAAATTTATTTTGTACCCTGAGATCATACTAAACTACCACAACAGGGCCCACGGGGTGTCTCTGGAGAGGATAAAAAATATTGAATCATCTGCATACAAAAGATAATTTTTTTTCAAGTCCACCCACCATGATGCCTTGAATCTCCAAATTCCAGCACACTCTAGCCACTAGTGGTTCCAGACCAACTGCAAATAGCAGTGGCAAGAGGGGGCATCCCTGTCTGGTTCCTCTGGAGACAGCAGAAGCTGGAGAGCTGATACCATTAACTCTAACTTAAGCTTTAGGATGTGAATATAACTGCGAAACAATGTGTAAAAATCGAGGGCCGAAATGTAACTTCTCCATGGACATTTTTAAAAACAACCATTTTACCCTGTCAAAAGCTGCTTTGGCATCCATGGATATGGCTAGTTGAAATTCTGGATTAGCCACCTGGGAAGAAATAATATTCAAGAGTTTCCAGATGTTATCCATAACATATCTTTGGGAGATGAAACCTGTTTGATCTTCATGTATAACAAGGGAGATTTCCTTCAGCAAGCAGCGGGCCAGAAGGCCCGTAAAAGGTTTGAGATAAACATTAAGTAGAGAGATGGGTCTGTATGACCCACATTTTAGAGGATCCTTTCCTTCCTTAAGCAATACTGATATCAGTGTCGTATCCTATGACCCCAGAGGAAACCCCCCCATCTGCCACCTCTCAGAACACCTCCAAAAGCAAGGGGAGCAAAAGCTCCTCAAACTCTTTGTAAAATTCTAGGGAATAACCATCTAGACCAGGGGATTTGCCATTTTCAATGATTTAATTTTTTCTCTAATCTCAGAAGTATTGTCTGCCTCCAGGTTTGCCCTAGAAAAGGCAGGTAATGACTGCAGATTTGTTTCATCAAGGAAGTTCCCCATAAGGCCCTCAACACCCAGAACAGAGCCCTGGGTATATAGCTCTCGATAGTAATCTGCAAAAACCGAGGTAATCTGTTCAGACCCATAGTGAACTCTATTATTGGCTTTGGGGTTCTCAATTCCAAGAATAAGTCTACTGTCTAACTGGGTATGCAGATTTGCAGCCAGCAATTTTCCAGCTTGATTGCCCCCTTCATAGTACTGTTGCTTAACTTTCCTGTATGCCCCTTCTAGTTTGAGTGTTCGAATCTTATCAAGCTGCTGCCTACGAGACTCCAACTGTTTTTTAATTTCCGGGTGTAGGGAAATTTTATGCTGAAATTCCAACTCTACTATGTCACTCCAAAGTTGTTCCAGTTCCTATGAAAATTTCTTCTTCTCCCATGATGCAAAGTGTATGATATTGCCTCTTAGAACTGCCTTAAGGGCATCCCATCGGATCGCATGAGTGGTTTGTCCAACTGGGTTGTTCTCTAGATACTCCCTAATGGAGTTCCTGACATATGTTTTGAATTTTATATTATTCAGCATGCCTGGATTGAATCTCCAGTGTGAGTTACGCAGAGTTGGAATCAAAGTTAAACCCAGCCTCGCAGGTGCATGGTCAGAGAGAGTTCATGGAAAAATCTGACAGTTCTCTATTAGATAAGCCCATTAACCTGAAATGTACATCATATCTATACATGAATAACAGTCATGTCTGTCCGAGTAATACGAAAAGTCTTTCTGTTGACCATTCACTCAGCGCCAAGCATCCACCAAGCCCCAGATCTGAGTCACCCTATTAAAAGTTTTACTCGCCTGCCCCAGTTTCGTCCCTCTGGTCCCCCCCCACCCACGGTCTATCCAGGTTGGGTGAAACCACTGTATTGAAATCTTCCCCAGAATCCAAAGGTCCCCATCCACCTGATCCAGCCTTGAAGGGGTGGTTTTAAATAAAGCAGCTGCCTCCCAATCCTCATTAGGTGCATAGATGTTAATTAAACAACATTTTACTTCTCCCAGAGTCACAGATATCTTTATAGATCTGCCCCCTGGGTCCATCTGTAGCCCCCGTACCACCAAAAGGCATTGTTTTATGTACTAATATTGCAACCCCCTTCTATGTGGATGCTCCATGTATGAGGAGGCATATACTGTACCCACCCATCTCCTCATCAACTTTTCATGTTCGGCTGCGGTGAAATGAGTTTCTTGCAGGAACGCGATCTGTGTATCCAATCTTGCTAGGTCTTGTAATATCTTAGACCTCTTAGCTGGGTGGTTCATACCCCGCACATTATAGGTTATTACATTAAGTCCACCCATGATAAAAGGGCCCAGACAGAACCCGCAGGACAGTGAGGATCGGGATAGGCAGCAGCCAGCCAAGGAGGAAAGATGCAGCTCTGAACATGTGAACCAACAAAAAAGTAGAAATAACTGAGTCAGCCCCAATATAAAAAGGGAAGAGGCAGAATATTAGCAAATTTCCAACTGGGGAAAGAGAACTGTAACCCTGCCCCCTCAAACTTCGCTTCCAAGGTGCCAGAGACATGCCATCACTCGTCAAGGTCTCCGTGGTGGTGGAATATGTTGGATAAAATCTAACATCTGGCTGCTTTGCCCACAAACTTTGGGGCAAAAGCCACCATATTAGGTCATCTAACCCAATACAGACCATCCCTTTCCCGCCTCCCCCCAATTTGCATATGATGAAAAATGATCTCCTCATATAAATCGTGAGAGTGCATGAGGGTCTCACATGCCCCT
This sequence comes from Neoceratodus forsteri, assembly GCA_016271365.2. Taxonomy (NCBI): domain Eukaryota; kingdom Metazoa; phylum Chordata; order Ceratodontiformes; family Ceratodontidae; genus Neoceratodus; species Neoceratodus forsteri. The sequence goes on from CM057455.1 coordinate 1,424,248,749, forward strand.
CTCCATCCTTAAATTCAATGTCATCCGTTATATACAACACTTCAAAGCTCAATCCACCTCCCCCCTTTTCATTGCTGTACTCCCAATAGACCAACCCAACTGTTGTTAGACAGGTCCCCCATCCCTCCACTCCAAATAAACCAGGAGAGAAGAGGAGGGAAGATCATGAAGGGGTCAGGGAAAGTAGCAGTCCCAATCAAACCCAAGACAGTCCCTCGGTCCAGGGAAAGAGTCCGCAAGTAGTCTCCAGTTCATTCAGATAGTGTTGTGATGACTAGGAGATTCTTCTCCCGATACCCTTCTGGACTTCGCTCGATCCTGTAGTTTGTGCCAGTAGCTCAAACTCTCTTGAATAGCTGCATCCATATTTTTCCGTGGTCTGCCCATTACTGACCACTGCTGCTTCTCAGTCTCCCTCATATGCCCAGGCTTAATCAGATCTTCTAGCTGGATTCCCAAAGAAGACAGAAACTTCATGGCCCCCGAGGGTGATTCAAAAATACTTGTGCCCAAGTCCGAGGTAACTCTCAGGGATGCTGGAAAATCAACCCTCGCCTTCAAGCCCTTGCCACAAAGGGCTTTGACTACTAGAAACCATACCTTACGTCATTACATTGTGGCAGGGGCGTAATCCAATTCAAAATAAAGCCTTGTATCACTGAACACAATCTTCTTTCTTTCCCATGCCTTTCTTACAGCTCTCTCCCCGGTTCTAAAATCTAGAAAGGTGACAATTACAGATCAAGGTATCGCTTTCAAGTCCTTCGGAGGAGCAGAGAGTGCCCTATGAGCCCGGATTATGTTAAGAGGATCGTCTTTCTCCAAATCTAGCAATTCTTTAATAAGGCCCTCTATATACTCTGGTACATTACTTGATTCTGAGCTCTCTGGAAGGCCATAAATTCTCAAGTTCACCCTGTGTGAGCGATTTTCAAGATCCTCTATTTTTTGCAGCAGTAGCTGGGAACGATCGTGAAGCTGCAAGATGGCTCCATTATGCAGATCATTAGTTTCAGCATATTTAGACAGGTGGTCTTCTATTGACTGAAATTTTTTATTATGTCGTGCTATATTCTCTCTGTTCTCCTTTATGTCAGCTTTAATGGTATCCAGTGTATTGTTTATGCGTTTTAATTCATGACAGAGCTGCCAGGAGGTGAAAGCATAGTCCTCCCCTTCCTCCTCTGAATCACTCTCTCATCCCGGATCAGCCACCTCGGCTGTTTTTTCGGCCTCCTGATGCATGATTTGAGCTCTCAAGGGAAGCTGGAGTTTATGCTGCTTTAAACCGCCACCTAGAGTCGGTTGCAGTCTATTTCTAGTCATCATTCTGTTTCAGAGCTTTGTATTGGGGTGAAAAGTAAGTTTCCAAAGGACAAATTTAATTTAAAGTGGAATTATTCGGGAGGGTTGGTGCAGCCCATTATCAGAGCATCTGCATGGGATGATGACGTCACTGGAAGTCAGGAGTTTCACTTTAATGAATGTCAGATGACACCACAAGCCCACTGGTTGGGCTTGAACAGTGGACTTTCTAATGTTGGAGATCAGCAAATGAAATTAGTCATGTGGCTCTCGGGCTCTATTTTTCCTAGCAACAATTGCTATCTTTCAGTATTCATATTTAGATAAGTCCTCTGCTGTTGTATCATAACATGCCGGATACATTTAATTTATTTCGATAAGGGTGATGGCCCCAGAAGTTGTACAAAGCACGATTTGTCTAGCATACTGTATATGTCATTATCAAGTGTCCTGCAATTGTAAAAATCAGTAAAGTTTAAAAATAACTGTTTTTCTTTTCTTTTTCTGTTAAATGAAATGAAAGTTAACATGTACAGATAAAATCTGAACAGTCAATAAAAATATATTATATAACAAAATGAAATATGAGGCCACTCTTTAGCTGGAAGATGACTTGGCACTGCAGAGTCAAGAAGGGAGTTACCAGGAAACAAAACGTTACACTGTCTGACCTTAGATGAAAGGGTTTTTAGAAGGCCTAATAAATAAAGCATGATCAAATAATGACACTATGTTTGCCTAAAGAGGAATAAATGGAATTACTTGGTAAAAAGCAATGACTGACCATAAGAAGGTTAAACAGTGCCTGTATATGGACTCAGATGTCAGCACTGATTCAATCCTTGCACTTAAGAGCCTATCATACTAGTATCTATACTACTTATTGGAATTTATAAAAGCATTAGAGAAAGTGGGGAAATTGGATTGGTAGAAGAACCATCCCTGAGAGGGGGCTTACAGCAGCACAGGCAAGAGTATACAGATATTGCCAGCCCAATGGCACTGAGGGCTGAGGCGCTGGATGCCTTACCTCGCGCTACGCCGGTGACCTGTGTTCGGGAACGAGCACGTGCCACTGGGGGTTGGTAGGGTGGAAAAGGGATCGAGCATCCATAGGACTGCTTTCTTTCCTGGGTGGGGGGACACCAGTGGGTCGGTGCTCGACTGGCACCTAGTGGAAGCTGGGCGCTGACACACCAAAACACTCCACAGGAAGGGGGTAGGTGAGGCAGACACTCAGAGAAGCGCACACGGGAGCATGCATGCCTGCTCCTTGTGGCGTCATCGCATGTCTCGCCTATGGGACAGAAACTACAGGTGGAAAAATCAGGTACTGGTGCTGCACTATGACAGCTGGTCCCCACACGTGCCACCCCCATGATGGGCAGTCACCCTTCCAGCACTGAATCTGGAGTTATGGTGGGTTGAGGGATCCCCGCTGCCCCGCCATGGGGGGGGGGCAAAGCCATGGGGCAGCTGGAAAGGGTGGGTTGTGAGCAGGGGCTGGGATGAGGGAGCTGACAGGAGGCATCGCCGCCAGGTACCGGGCGGATAAAGAGACTAACACAAAAAGAACGGTATACAAATATTGAAGCAGTATTATTTCATAGCAGAAGTGCTGCACGCATCTGTGCTGCCGACCGAGGTTAAGATGCAAACCCAGGACTCGGGTCAGACAGTCGGGGTGCTGGGATGGCACTGCTGTGCAGCAGCTCTCCCAGCCAGGGGAGGGTGGTATCCAGGTTACCGTACCATAGCGACATCTCTGGTGGGCTGGGGGAGTTTGTGTCCTCCACAAGGCATTGCTACATGTGTGCCAGGGCTTGTACATGGAGATGCATAAGCTTCAGCAGGAACCATGGGCAGGGTGAGGGAGAAAAAGGGTATAAACCTATGTCCCCTTGCTGCCAATCATGACAGCCTCTGGTGCTTTCAGGCCTTACACCGTGTGGATCCACCTCCTCGGCGGGACGGTGTGAGATGTCAGTCAGGATTGGGGATGCCCAGTACCAAGACTTGAAGGAGGAGCAGGGTTGTAGCAAGGGAGGAAAGAAACTCTAAAAATGAACATATGAGGGCTGTAGTGGGAAAATATTAACCCTGAGGGATGAACTACTGCCAGACAATTCTTATATTGCCCAAAACTGAAGGCAGAGGGTATAACAACTTGAAGACTCGTAGCTCATCCCAAGTGGTCAAGCTTTTCCCACTATAGCCCAAACAAATGCCAGTCAATATCTATTTTATAAAAATGTGTGTCATTTTGCTCACCCATAAGCAACCTCCCCACTACCCCCGCATGCTACTGTAACCATTAATTAACATCTGTACACATTTTCTCACACAAAACATGACACATATAAACAGATTGAAAGCATTAACTAATCTGTTTTGATGTTTTCATTCCTTTGTTTGCAGGCATGTAATACTTGGTTATCATGTTCTTCATTTCTCACAAGTTGCTGTTTTCTAAGTCACTACCCCAACACACTTTATAACCTCATTTACAGCCCCCTGCCACCTAACAAGTCAGCCTGGGTGCAGGTAAATGAAAGTGTCTTTTTATTGTTTATTGGCACTGCCAAGAGAGTCTGTTTTCCTGGCCCCAAGGACTTTCAAACAAAGCCTCAGAACACTAGCAGCAGTGTTTGAATTACAGGAGGGCTAGTCAGAACTCAGCCCCACCTAGCTCTGAAGTGAGTCCCGGTAGCTCACACGTCACTGCAATTGACTTATAATGGGAAGGGGGACTTAACTTACAAATAATGCCCTTGCAGTTGTACTAGCTCCCAAAATTCAAAAAGTGTAATTCCTACACTGACTAGCAGTAGTCACTAGAGGAAGTCCTGGCGCTGACCACAGTTACACTTTCATGACAGGGGGAACCACTCAGTATCTGCACAATCACCCTCCCACGTGGGGCCTTGCAGCCAGGGCAGGGAAGTCCCTTTTATGAAGAGAATAGCTGTTGCAAAGGGTAAATGGCAGGTGATTTTAAATCACTGTACTTGGGAGGGAATGGGCAGTCCACAGGACCGCAAGGGAAAGTATACAGCAGAAGGAGGGGTGACCACTAGCACCTAGGACTTAGTGAACAGGCAGGCCACTGGACTACCAGCTCCTCTAGTACAAGGAATTTTTTCTTGTTTTTAAAAAGTATTAACAGAAAAAAATATATACCAGACCAGGGGCAGTTTGCCATCTTGGTGCAGTTTTGAGGAATAACTGAGTGGGTGTATGCAGTGAGAGGTGATTGACGAGTTGAGCAGGCAATAGCTCAAAAGACTATTTTCTGTACTAGTGAACTAGTTACATTTTTTTTTTGTTTGAAACTGATCAATAGTTCAAAAACATTAACTTTACCTCTCGCGATGCCCCAGGTTCCGGAATAAGCTCGGTGAGTCAGAGGGCCGGCCTGGGAGAGGAGGTTTGAGCATCCCACAGACTGTTCACATCCTCTGAGGGGAGGGAGTACTTGACCCGGTGCATTACTGGCCTCTGGTGGATGCCAGAGGCATAGCATGCCCCAGCCATGCTCAATTGATTGCACATAATTATTTGCGCTGAAATTATGTGATACCTTCAAGGGGGAGATGTGACAGACGTTGGCATGCATGCCTTAACATCATGCGCACATCAAGTCTCAACGGGGCGTACATTGAAAAAAACTTGGCTCCAGCTCAGCACTGGCAAGAGAGACAGGGACGGCTCTCACCCTCCTGTGTCCGTACCCTGGTCGAGGACCCGATGAAATTGCAAAGGTACAGTAAGTGGGTAGGGATTGAAGCAGGGGGACCCTCTCCCAACTCATCCCCACCTGGGGGGTATACCATGGCTCTGTGGGGGGCCCCTCCCAGTGGTCTGGGTGTCAGGGGGGTCTGCTGGGTAAGAGTGCTAGTGATCAAGAAGACATAAAGGTACGATCAAAAAAAAAACATTCAATGTCATGTGACTGACAACAGAGCAATCACAGATCAAGGTTTTCCTTTTTATTTTATCATTTTAAATATTCATTGGCAATCACCCTTTAGGACAGATGCCTAAGTTTCAGAATGTTTTTTTGATGAACACAAATTATCCAATAAGTGGGAGATAAAAAATACAATGTTTGAGTAGCAGTTGTCATAGAAGATTCAAGTGATACAATGAGCAGTTTTAGTAAAATTATCATACAATGTTATATACAACAGACATAAATATTTAGTACATTCAGAGATTACAGGTATGGATGAGTTGCTTCTGTGTGTTAAACTGTCCCATAAAATTTAAAAGCAAAGATGTTATAGTTTTTGGTGTTGAAGAAAGGACAACATCAACTTGCCTTCTCCTGTGCTTAAAACTGAGTCTGTGAGCACACCTAAACTATCAGGATTATGAGGAAGCACAGAGCTTCCTACCCCTAGTCTAAGGCACTTAAATAGCTACCAACCCGTACAGACATATCAGCTGGTAACATACTCCAACTGTTCTATGTATAGTTCTGTTGATGAATGTAGGCCCCTAGAATGTACACACCCAGGTTTTGTTTTAAGTGAATTATGCTAACAGGCAAACTGTCTAATTAATGTAATATATTGTCTTGGGAAGAATACAAATGGGCTGGGTTTTATGCTTTTGGTCTGCTAGAAGCTTTTTTTGCCACAGGACAAAACTAATCCAAAGGTCAGCAGTTTGTTCCAAGTTTGCTCTGTATCAGTGGGTGGAGCAAACGTTTGTATACAGCATGCAGAATGTTGTCCCTGGGGTTTACCAAGCCAAAGGGTTCCTTGGTTATTAATGGTACTTAGGAAGGCCTTGGCTGCAAAACCATACTACCCTTGGATGGCAGCGTGACTATATCCAAATATTACCATTGAAATATGTTGCTGCACAGCAACTTTACTGTGCTTTGGCTATGGAGTGTATTTCCCCCAATACATGATGCTTCTAAACATAGTCACTTTCTGTGCTTCCTTGTTGGCCCGTGTTTAAAGATGTACACCAGTTGCTTTTTGCAAAATGAACTATACATTTTGAACAGTTGAGCGCTTGTAAATTCTATCAATTCTAATGAATCAAAGTATACAATTAAGCAGCTGTGTGAGGCAGAATATGTGAGTTGGCAGTGCTAAAAAATGCAAAAAGCAAATCTTGCTGGGTCTTAGGGGTCACACTTATTGGATGAAGGATTGATTCTAGCATAGAAATCCTTTTTTGCTTCATATTGCAAAATTTGCCTTTGCATCCTTAATCCAGTTGTCATTAAAAACAATTATGCACTAACAGGACTCTGGTAGTAGGTAGTTTACCAGCACAAGGTTTTTGTTTCTGCTTTCAGAAGCAGTGTATTAGGGAGGGCAGAGGGGTAGAGCCAACAAAAGCTATTATGGTTTAGCAGGGAACAAGTAAGTTGCAGGGACTGTAGGGTGCTTTTCTCCAGGGTTACACTCAGGAGCAGAGGTCACTGCCCCTTCTGCAGGATCTTTTCAGAACTCCATGCTCGGCTGGTACCAGCAAGGGAAGGGATATCTCTCCTGTGGCACCAGTTCAGCTGGAGCCTACAGCCCACACTCCCACTCCCTCAGAGACCCACTGGTCCAGGGTGTGGAGAATGGTGAGAGGAGGGGGAAGGATGACAGGGGCAGCCATATGGAGGTCAATCAGCTCCACACCATCCCAATGGCAAAAGGTGTTGACCCTGCAGGAAACTCAGGTACCTGACTTTACCTGGGGGGGGGAACTGGCTCAGTCTGGGGAAATGTGATGACCTGGTGGCACCCAGGGATGAGAAGAAGAAGAAGCAGCTAGCAGAGTCTTAGAGGTTAAGGATTCTATGATCAGAGGAGTAGAGAGGGTGGTTGGTGGGGGGGGGCAGTCTAGTCCCTTGCTGGGGCATCAGTCATCTTGGTCATAGACAGAATATAAAGGATAGCAGAGAGGGGGGTGCTGGAGGTATTGGTACCCTTGGATATCAATGATCTGAGGAACCAGCCTGTGAAGTAAGTGAAGCAGAACTTTTAGAGGCTGGGGGACAGACTGTAGGCACACTCAGCCTCCCTGGCCTTTTACAAGGTCCTCACTGTGAAGAGAAGGGGGATGGAAAGATAGAGTATGGAGGGAAGAGATAGAAGAATGAAATGGGTGGTTAAATAGATGATGACAGGAGAAGGGGTACCACTTTGTAGGGGACAGGGGAGACTTCTGGATTAGAAGGACATTCGAAGCTGTCAGCCTTCACCTGACAAGCAGGGGGGCCAATGCACAGGGGCAGACATGAGATGTGTAAATTAGCCAGTTAAACTGATTGTGGGGGACACTGCAGCTAGGGGAACCATGTTAAAGGGGGTGAGGAAGGGGAACTTAGCTAGTGCTCCCCCTATACTGGGGACTAGTAGCAGCAAGGTGGGTAAAAATAAGGTTACTGTTCAAAAAAGAGTAGTGGAAGAGGCAAAGGTGGGAAGGTTCCCAGAGTATGAAAGCAATAGAAAAAATTAGAAGGTAAGGAGAAGGAAAAGGAATGTAGGTGTAGGATCACAAAACAGCAAAAGAGTATCTGGAGCTAGTTGGAAAGGGGTCTACCTTAATGCAAGGAGTCTGTGTAATAAAGGCAATGAGCTCCAGGTATTGGTGGAAGACACTGAAGTGGGCCTTGTAGCCATCACAGAAACTTGAGCAACAGAGAATAATGACTAGCACTTGTTAGTCCAAGCTTACACAAGATTTAGACAGGATAGAGAGAAAGGCAAATGTGGGCCACACCATATATGTCAGGGAGGGCATAGAGTCTGTGGAGACATCAAGGGAAGTAAAGGATAAAGTGAGTCACTGTGGGTTCATAACACTATGCCCTCAGGCAAGAAAATACAAGTGGAGGTGATTTAGAGAGCACCAGAACAAGGAGAAGAGAGAGACAGGGAGCTCAAGGAAGAGCTTGGAAGGGAGTGAAGAAAGGGGACGTGCTGATAATGGGTGATCTGAACCTGCTGGATATTGACTGGGACATTCCAGTGGCCAGGTGCACCAGCAGTCAGGCCCTGTTGGATACATTTCAGGACAGCTTGCTGGTGCATCTGGTTAAGGAATTCACTATACAGGCAGCCATTCTCGATTTGGTGCTCACCAACTTGGAGACTGTGAGGGGACTGAGGGTAGGGGTACCATTTGGGTCCAGCGACCATAACTTCATTTGGTTCAGGCTGGTCCTTGGGACAGAAATGCCCCTATCAAAAACTGAAGGCCTAGATTTCAGAACAGCAGATTGTAACCAGCTGAGAAAGTAGGTCCAAGTGAAATTGACCAGGGAGGAAAGCATCGGAAGTGTAGAGGAAATATGGCAAGTTTAAAGGGGATTATTCTCAAAGCAACAAAGTTGTGCACGAGAATTGTTACAAAACCAAACAGGTACAAGTGACCAACATGGTTCTCAGAAAGGGTCATAGATTCAGTGAGGACCAAGAAAAAGTGTTTCGCCAGGTACAAGGAAAAGCAGGGGAAGGAAGAATGTGGAGAGCACCACACAAAAACTAGGGGTGCAAAGAGAAAGGTCAAGGAGGCAAAGTAGGCACAGAGCTGCATATCACAGATAGGGCAAGTCCGTGGAAAAACAATTCTTCAGATATCTCAAGGAAAATGGGAAGCATGGAGAGATATTGTTCGACTACAAGAGGGGGAAGAGTACTAGAGGAAAATGACCAAAAAGCAGCTGTCCTTAATGATTACTTCTACTCTGTCTTCACAAGGGAAGACAGTAAGCCCCTGCTTGAAAGTGACTATCAGGAGCATTCCTGAAATAAGGGCTCACACAAGGATGAAGGTCCTGGACTTCAGGAGGGCAGATTTATTGAGATGGGTGAATGCCTCAGGGATGACATAGCAGGGGTGGATGGCCTGGGGAAAAAGAGACTACTGTGTGGTTCTCAAAAAAGGTGGCAGAAAAGGTAAAGGCTAAAAGGGCAGCATTCAGAAGGTACATGGAGACATAGAGGGAGGATGATAGGCAGGTCTGCTGTGGAAACAGAAGGAAGCAGGGAATGCAGGAAGAATAACAAAGGCACAAACTGAAGAGAGAATAGCCCAAGAGGTAATTGAAGGGGACAGGACATTTTTTAGGTAATCGAAAAAAGGAAGACATGTGGTGGGACAGTTAGGTTAAAAAGGGAAGGGGGGATTGTGTAAAGGGGGACCAGGAAAAGGCAAACATCCTGAACAAATACTTTTGTTTAATGTTTGCAGAGGAAGGAAAAGGGGAGGGGCCACAAAAAAGTAACAGAAGCTTGGGAGGGAGGAAGGAAGGGACTAGTTCTTTCTCAGAGGAGAGAGTCCTGAAGGTACTTGATAATCTGAAGGTGGACAAAGGAATAGGGCCAGATGGTGTGCATCCAAGGGTATTGAAGGGGCTCAGGGAGCTACTGGCTGTAACTCTGACAGTCCTATTTAGCAGCTCACTGGAAACAGGAGTGGTTTCAGAGGACTGGAAGAGGGCGGATGTAGTCCCTCTTCACAACAGTGGTAGCAGGGAGAAGGCTGGTAGTCATAAGCCAGTCAGTTTGACATTAGTGGTGGGAACGTTCATAGTCAATGGAATCACTGCTGAAAGAAAGGATTGTGGAATGTCTTGAATCCAGTTGGTTACAAGACCTGAGGCAGTATGGGTTCACGGGGGGAGGGAGGGTCTGGTCAAACAAATCTGATAGATTTCTTTGAATGGGTGACAAATGAATTTGATCAGGGTGTTGCAGTGGACATGGTCTTCCTAAGTTTCAGTAAGGCTTTAGACATCATTCCACATAGGAGAATAATAAGCAACCGGGGTAGTTTAGGAGTGGGTCCAAGGGTGGTTAAATGGGATAAGAAAGTGATTAGGGGATAGGCAACAGAGGGTGGTGGTGAATGGAATTCACTCCTAGGAAGAGAGGATGACCAGTGGGGTGCCTCAAAGATCAGTGCTGGGACCTGTCCTCTTTAATGTCTTTATAAGTGACATTGCAGTGGAGCAGGAAGGGAAAGTTTGCCTCCTTGCAGATGGCACCAAAATCTGCAATAGGGTAGACACTCTGGGTGTGCGTGTGTGTGTGTGTGTGTGTGTGTGTGTGTGTGTGTGTGTGTAAAGGATGAGCACAGACCTGAGGAAACTAGGGGAGTGGTCAAGGATATGGCAGCTGAGTTTCAAACAGAAAAAGTGCAAAATAATGTGCTTAGGGCACAGAAACCCAAGGGCAGAGTACAAAATGGATGGAGTAGTATTGACAACTACCAAGCAGGAAAGAGACCTAAGGTGGCCAGGCAGTGTGACAAGGCAGTCAGAAGGGCTACTGGGTTGCTGGGGTGCATAGGGAGGGGTATCAGCAGTAGAAAAAAGGAAGTGGTGTTGCATCTGTAGAAATTGCTGGTAAGACTCCACCTAGAGTACTGTGTCCAGTTCTGGAGACCACAACTCCAGAAGGACATAGACAGAGTTAAGGTGGTCCACAGGAGGGCTACTAAAATGGTGCAGGGTCTGCATCAAAAGCCCTATGAGGAGAAACTAAAGGGCCTCAATATGTACACCCTGGAATGGAGGAGGGAGGGGGGGATATGATAGAGACCTTTAAATACCTTACAGGGTTAAATAAGATACAGGAGGGAAGAATTTTTTAGAAGTAAAAGTTCTCAAGAACAAGGGGACATGATATGAAACTGGAGGGGTATAGATTCAGGAGAGATGTGAGGGAGTACTTCTCTAAAGAAGAGTGGTGTATTCCTGGACAGACTTCTAGTGGAAGTGGTGGGGCCAAAAACAGTAGTGGCATAGGCACAAGGGAATTGTAGTGGAAAGGAAGGAAGGAGGAAGAAAGATCTGTAGATTAAGTTGGGTCTGCAGTGATGATGTAGGTGAGGGAAAATGGGCAGACTCAGTGGACCAAGTAGTCCTTATCTGCTGTCAGTTTCTGTTTCTTACACAGACAGTATTTACCAGAGAAGGGACCAGAAGGGTAGTGAAGTCCTAAAGGAACTTAAAGCCCTAGGGCCAGATTGGATGTACCCAAGGATGCTCAAGGAATTGGCAGTGGAACAGGCTAAACCACTAGTAGGGCTATTCAATATCTCAGTTCAGACAGGGGTAGTTCAGAAAGACTGGAGAGTAGCTGTCATAGTCCCATTACACAAGGGGAGGACATGGAGCAACTGGGGAATTACAGACCTGGCAGACTTACCTCTGTAGTAGGTAAACTGATAAAGTCACCGACCAAAGAGGATCTTGTGGACTACCTAGAGAGCAATGGTCTACAGAAAAGTAAACAGCATGGGTTTGTGGCAGGGAGGTCTTGTCAGACAAGCATAATAGTTTTCTTTGACTGGGTAACAATGGTAGTAGATAAGGGCCACACTGTGGATTTACTCTTTGATTTCAGCAAGGCTTTCAACTCATTGTTGCACAGAAAATTGCTGAAGAAGCTGGACGACCCGGGCATGGCTAGGGATGTAGTTAAATGGGCAGAAAACTGGTTGAAGGAGAGGCAGCATAGGGTAGTGGAAAATAGGGTCAAATTAGAAAACAGAAACATAAACTTTGATGGCAGATAAGGACCGCTTGGCCCACCCAGTCTGCCTATTTCCCTAACTATTAGATAAGCTGCAGATCCTAGTTAACCGACAGCCTACTTCTTCCTACCCCCACAAGAATTACCTTATGTCTGTCACATGCATTCTTGAATTCCCCATTGTTTTACCTATAAACCTCCTTTGGGAAGGCTGCCCATGCAATTCACATCACTCTGTCTGTGAAAAATACTTCCACAGTGCCCCTGAGCCGTCCCCCCTCTATGTTCAAATTGTGTCTCCCTTGTTCTTGCACATTTCTGTTTCTGAAAGATGCTACCCTCTTGGACTTTGTTGATTCCCTTGAGGTACTTGAAAGTTTCTATCATGTACCCCTCTCCCTCCTTTCCTCAAGGGTATAACTATTAACCTTCTTTAGTCTCCCTTCATATGGCTTCTGTTGCAGACTGCACCATTTTAGTTTCCCTCTTCAGGACTGCCTCCATCCTGTCTATATCCTTGCAGAGATGGAGTCTCCAGAACTGCACGCATTACTCCAGATGGGGTCTCACCAACTGTCTGTACAGTGGAATAACAACTTCCTGTTTTCTACTAGTGATGCCTCTCCCTATACATCTCAGTATCCCCCCAGCCATCCTTACTGCCTTTTCACATTGCTTGCTTACCTTTAGGTCATCTGATATGACTATCCCAGGTCCCTTTCCATTTTGTTGTTAATAATACCCCCCATTGTGTACTCCCCCTGAGTTTTGTTTCCCAGGTACATTACTTTGCACTTCTTTGCACTGAATCTAAGCTGCCATACTTTTTACCATTCCTCCAACCTTGCCAAGTCCCTTCTCATCCTTTCCACCCCCGCTGTATCAATCCTGTTGCAGATCTTTGTGTCATCTGCAAAGAGGCATACTTTTCCTTCCAGTCCCTCTGCAATGTCACTTACAAAGATATTAAAAAGGACTGGACCCAGTACTGAAACTTGCAGTACCCCACTAGTAACCCCCCTTTCTTCAGAGTGGACTCCATTTACTTTTGCCCTCTGTGTCCTGTTGTCCAGCCAATTTTTTACCCAGGCTACCACCCTTGGACCCACTCCCAGGCTGGCTAATTTGTTTATTAATCTTTTGTGTGGGACTGTGTCAAATGCCTTGCTAAAGTCTAGGTAGGCCACGTCCACACCCCCTCCCTGGTCTACTACTTTGGTCACTCAGTCAAAGAAATCTATTAGATTCGCCTGACATGACATTCTCTCTGTGAATCCATGCTGCCTTGGGTCCCGTGCCCCTCTGGCCTCTAGGTACTCAACAATTCTTTCTTTCAGAAGAGATTCCATCATTTAACTGCTGTTTACTCCAATATGAGTGCACAATGTCCTATCTGACTGTATGCAATGTTCAGCGATTTGTATTTACTTTTACTGTTCAGCAATACCTGTAACTACTGTACTGTACATGATGTTCCGGCACTGATGTAATGTACTTGTCTTACCACTCTTTTTGTACTCTCCCGGGTCGTGCCTGAAAATAGTCATTGTTTGGCTAGTGTACTGACCCGGTTAACAAAAACTAAATAAATAAAATAAATTTTCCCTACCACTGAGATCAAGCTAAGAGATCTGTAGTTTCCTGCCTCTGCTTTGCTCCCATTTTTGTGAAGTGGAATCACATCCACCCTTCTCTAGTCCTTAGGTACCACACCATCCTCCCATAATTTGTTAAAAAGGGTAGTTAGTGGTGTCACTAGCTCTCCCAGTAGTTCTTTTACAATTCTGGGGTGAATCCCATCAGGCCCCATTGCTTTGTCCACCTTCAGTTTAGGATTTCTTTCAGAACCCTTTCATCTGTGAAAGAGCTGGTATCAATCCCCCTATCCAAAGTGCTTCTGTTGATTGGACTAGGTACCTTCCCCTCCTCCTCTTCTTTTGTGAATACTGATCAGAAGTATTTGTTCAGTATCCCTGCTTTTTCACTGTCCCTCTCTGCCCACCCACTACCCCCTTTATTTAGCCTCATTATCTCTCCCTTGGTCTTTCTTCACTCCCTAATGTACCTATAAAAGGTGGTATCCCCCTTCTTAACTGAGTTGGCTATCTTTTCCTCAGTTTGGGCCTTTGCTATTCTGACTGTCTTCCCCACTTCCTTCTGTTTTAACTGGTACAGTTCTCTGTCCTGCTCCTTCTGTGTTTCCTTATACTTCCTGAATGCTATCTTTTTTCTCCCTAACCTTCCCTGCCACCTCTTTTGAAAACCTCAGTGGTTTTTTGCTTTCATTTTGACTGTTTATTTGCTTCACACAAAGGCTTGTTGCCTCTGTGATGGCAGTTTTGATGTTTCCCCATTGTTCCTTCACCCCTCCTTCTTGCCTGTTTGCTAGTGCCTTTTGGATTCACTCTTCCATTTTGACAAAGTCAGCCCTTCTAAGGTCCAGTACCCTCACTTTTGTATGGCTTTACTCTGAGGCTGTGTTTATCGTGAACCACACTGTTTGCTGGTCACTTGTTCCCAGATGGCTACCCACTTCTAGATCTGAGATCCTCTCTCCATCCCCATTTGAGAGTACCAGGTCTAAGATTGCTCCTTCCCGAGTGGGTTCCAACACTAGCTATCTGAGGCATGCCCCCGTAGGGCATCAAGAATGACCCTTCTCTTGAATGTGGCTGCAGTAAAGGTGCTTCAGTTAAGATCTGGCATATTCATGTCCCCCATCAACAATATCTCCCCTTTTTCTGCGATCCTAAGGATGCCGTCCATCATTTCCTTGTCCATTTCCTCCCCCTGAGATGGGGGTCTGTATACAACCCTTGTGCAGATTGTGGTGCCTTTTCCTGTCTCCACGGTGACCCATAGTGTCTCCTCTCCTCCCCTCCCTTTTTACCCTTTAGTTCCATTGCTTTGATCCCTTCCCTTACATAGAGAGCTACTCCTCTTCCCCTACTTCCCTCCCTGTCCTTCCTGTAGATTATGTACCCAGGTATGTTGACATTCCAGTCATGATTCTCTGTGTACCATGTTTCCGTGACTGCCACGATACCCAGGCATCTATCTTCCAACAAGGCCACCAGTTCAGGGAGCTTGTTACCTAGACTATGGGCACTGGTACTCATTACCCTCCATTTTTTGATGGCCTTACCCCTTTTTGCCCCATCTCTGTCCTTACTGCTTTTGTCTTTTTCTCCATTTACCCCTGCCCTTCTCTCTATCGAGAGGGAGGTCAAGCGTGGGGTACACCAAGGATCTGTCCTGGGTCCTGTCCTCTTCAATATGTTATTTTCTTTTTTCAAAAATATTTCATTGAGGTAAAGATGTGCAAAAACCAGTCGTACAGCTTACATATTATTACAATCTGTACACTATTACACATATAGCATCCAGCATATTGATAAAAGAATTTCCATAGTTGTTTTATGACTCGTGACACAGAGATACAGGTCAGACAGAAGACCTGACCCAATGCTACACAGAAATGCAGGTGTCAGGAGGCTAGGCCAGTAAAGGGGAATAGGTACAGGGCTGTCTAATGGACAACCAAGATGGTAATTCAACATGGGAAGTGCCCAGGTAAGGGTGGTGGCCATGGAGCCCCCTCTCAATATCTAAGAAGAGCAGGAATTACCAAGTCGAGAGGATCCCTGATTCCACCGCCTCAATAAGAGGCTGTTAGGTCTCTAGAAACTGTTGAGATCCACCCAGGGTGTTCATCTGGGCCCATTCCAAACTCGTACAGGACATGAAGTTATTGACCCACCGAGCAATAGAGGTTGGGGAGGGGAACATCCAGACCTGGGCCACTGTCCTTCTGGCATTAATTAGAGCCAAGGATCAGAAGGGGTTATTGTTCCCTCCATTAGGGTGGATAGGCTCTGCCCCCAATAGCAACTCCAGCGGGGACTTCGAAGGGCTATAGCCCAGAACCAAACTCATTATATAGTGTACAGAATGCCAAAATAGGGAGACTTTAGGGCAGGACAGGGCCAAATAAATGAAGTCCCCCTCCATTCCCACACATTTGGGGCACTCGTTGGGTTTTGAATTATCCAAGGAATGTAACCTTGAGGGGGTAATATACGATCTGTGCATAAAATTCAGCTAGATCTGGCATAGTTTGTTACTGTATGAACAATGCTGGAAGTGTGAGGTTGCTAGCCTCCAGGCTTTATGATCAATATTAATAAGCAAGTCCCTGCTCCATTTTTCCCTGCTGGTGTCAACTGCCTGAGACTGATGGCCTTGAATAATGTGGTAAAAAGCTGAAAGTGGCCTTGGACCAGGCTGGACAAGAAGAGCTCCTCTTCAAAGGGAGAAGGGGCCGCCCACCCATTTATGACTGAGAGGGTGTCACCACATCTCTGTCGAACCAGCATATACACAAAGAAATCACCTGGGTGGATACCCCATTCTCCACTAATGACTTGAAAGCTTTTTATCCTGACACCATCATACAGCAGGGCAATGGATATTAGACCCTTTCTCCTCCAGCTTAGAATGCATTGTACCAAAAGTACTGAGTACTGACCCCTATTGTGAAGCACTGCAATCAGGCTAGAATGAGGGGATTCACTGCAGGAGCGCCCAATGTGTCGGTGTACCTGCAACCAGACCCCCAGGGTGGTGGCTGTGACGGGGTTGGGAAGTTTTGTGTTTCTCGGGTCTCCCAGTGCAGCAGCCAAAGTGTTTTTTCTAAGATTACCCATCAGTAATTCCTCCTCTAGACCTAGCCGGGGCATCCCACGGCTGATGAGCCCACTGGCAGAAAGGCAAGCTGTACAGCCCAGTAATATGCCTTAAAGTTGGGTAATCCTATACCCACTTCACGGGGTTGCAGCTGTAAAACAGTTCTTTTTATTCTAGCACTGCCCCCACCCCCCACCATATGAATCTATGTATAACTGCATCCAGGGTTTTAAAATGGGCCTTGGGGAGCCTAACAGGTAGTGACTGGTATAGGTAGAGGCATCGTGGCAGAACTGTCATCTTCACTACTCCCACCCTACCAAGTAAGGACAGAGAGGGTGCTGTCCACCTGTCACTGTCCTCAGCTACCCAAGACAAGAGGGACTTGTAATTAAGGGCATACAGGGATCTGATTGATGCCGACAGGTGGACCCCCAGGTACTTCAGTTGTGACGCCATTTGTAACCCTCCCAGGTTGGCGATTAGCTGGGCCCTATCCATGGAACCCACTGGTAGTATTTGGCTTTTGGTTCAATTGATCTTATGCCCAGAGATTTTCCCACAAACCTTCATTAACTGATGCACTGCGGTGAGATCTTGAGCCAGATTCTGCAGATATAACAGATCATCTGCATACATGGCAATTTTATGTTCCCTTCCCCCCCAAAAAAGGCCTCTGATCTCCCCATGGGCCCTAAGAGCAGACACCAAAGGTTCCAGAGACAGGACATATAACAGTGGGGACAGAGGGCACCCCAGTTGAGTACCCTGGCCAAGGGTGAAGGTTTGGGACAGGGTGCCATTTATTGCTATTTGAGCTTGGGGGTTAGTGTACAAAGTATGAATCCACTTACAAAAATTTGATCCCACCCCCAATCTTCCCAGCGTTTCAAAGAGGTACACCCACTGCACATGGTCAAATGCTTTCTCAACATCCAGGGCCAAGACTGCCGCACCATGTTTATGTCTAGTCCTGACCCATCTATATATTATATTTAAAGTGCAATGGATATTGTGTTTCCCCTGCCTCCCCTGGACAAAACCCGACTGGTCAGTGTGTATCATGTTCGGCAATAAGGTAACCAGCTGGGAAGCCATAGCCTTTGCCAATATTTTATAATCAGCGGTCAATAATGAAATAGGCCTGTAAGAGGTGCACCATGCAAGATCCTTCCCAGGCTTGGGCAAATCCATTATAGTGGCAGACCGTGAGGAGGGGGGCAACTCCCCAACTCTCAGGCTCTCTACCAACATGTCATACTGGGGGTCCAATAGAAGAGCCTGAAATGTTTTAAAACAATCAATAGGAAGCCCATCAGGCCCAGGGGCCTTTCCACCTTTAAGTGACGAGTGCAAGTAGGACTTCCTGCCTCATCAGGGGAGAGTCTAGGCCACCTGCCGCCTCTTCATCTAACTTCTGAAGGGGAATACCAGAGAAAAAGGAATCATATTCCCTCTGTTCTGGTTTCATTTCCGATACATATAAGGATTCATAAAAGTCCCCAAAGGCCCTCCCAATCTCCATCATATCCCTCACCAGTTGGCCTTTACTATTATGTATTTGACCCACTGTTTTCTCAGTTTCTCATTTCTTTATCTGCCAGGCCAGGAGCTTCCCAGCCCGGTGCCCATTAAAGTATGCCCCTGCATTTGCCAAAAGGATGGGCCTCTTAAGCTTTGAACTGCTCAGAGCATTATATTTACATTTAAGCTTTTGAATCACTCTGTACAGTCCCCTCATGGGTTTAATTTTATGAGCATTCTCACAGGCCTCGATTTTTGATCTCAAGAATGTCAGCTCCCCCTCCTCGGCTTTTCTCCGGTGGGCTGAGTATGATATTGTCTGTCCCCTAACAAATGCCTTTAATGCCTCCCATCTAGCCTGATGTGAGGTATCCTCCCTCCTATTAAACAACAAAAATTCCTGAATGCGGCCAGACATGAAGGAGACAAATTTCTGGTCCTTCAACAAAAAGGGGTCAAGCTGCCATTGTTTCGGCAATCTGGTGGAGCCTGAGCCCTTCAGGTTTATGCAATGGGGAGCATGATCGGACAATAGTATAGGCAAATAAGTCACCTCCCCCACCCCCATTATCAAAGGTGCAGAGACCAGGATTCTGCCTAATCTGGCATATGAGTGGTGGGCATGCGAGAAAAAGATATAGTCTCTGCCCGAGGGATTGAAGTGCCTCCATGCATCGACTAAACCTAGCTCTGTCTCCAGTTCCCCCATAGCTCTGGCATACCCGGATAGAGCCACAGGAGTGACATTTGAGAGGTCTAACACCGTGTCAGTGATAGAGTTAAAGTCCCTTCCCAGGACCCATGGGCCCTCCCAGGCTGGCATGTCTAAGGCCAATTTCTGAAAAAAAACAGAATCCTCCACATTAGGTGCATAGACCAACCCAATTAAAAATGTACCCTTCCCTGAAAGAGACACTCTAGCCAAGGCATATCTCCCCGCAGGGTCTACAGTCTTTCCCAAAATGTCCACCTGCATGCCATCTGGCAACCAGACTGAGGCGCCCCTTGCTTTTGACAAAAATGTGGAGGACACCCAAGTACCTCTCATAACCCAGCAGTTTTCAAAGCTTCTGATGAGGTCATATGCATTTCCTGCAGCAGGATTATCTGCCACTTAGATCTCCGCACCTCCGCCGGACCTTCCTTCTCTTCAAAATGGATTTGAGACCATTAATGTTCCAAGTAACCACCTTAATATCACTACCTATTTCCCCAATTAAGAAAAATGCACCCTTGCTTCTGACCTTCTTCTATCTACAGAACATTCGAGAGCATACCCAGGGCAGCTCTGTACCCGCTGAAACCTCTTGTATGGATCTTTTTATAGCTAGTATTAATAAGTCTGCACATCTTAAACATTTTTTTATCTAAATCTAATAAAATCCAAAACACCCTGATACCCCCACAAACAGGAACACTTTTTTTATCTAAATCTAATAAAAACCCAAACACCCTGATACCCCCACAAACAGGAACACTCCCCCCAGTAACTCTGTTACCTCCCCTCCTCCCACTGGTGTGCCCAGAGGAACCTGAAACCCTCCCACCTGAAGCATCCCGAGCAGCATTTATCAACACCCCAGTTACACAAGTCAGGCCCCCCAGGTCAGACCCTCTTGCACAACACTTTTCCCCCCTGTCAAAAAGAACTTCCACTTTGGAAGACTGCCCTTCCCCTCCACTCCCCTTCCCTCAGACACAACGGTGTCTGAAAGTAGTTCCCTTGCAAACAACACGCGGTGAAGAACAATAATAAGGTACATAAACTCATAAACTGTTCAGAAATGGCACTATGCAATTAACAGAATAAATAGTAAAAGGGCAACTGTGTCAACGAAAAGTCTGGGCAGCTGTCCTCTTGAAACAGGTCACATACAGATAACACAAGTAATAGCGCTAGGTGGGAATAGTAAAACAAAATAGCAAAAGTCATATAGATCCAGCCTAAAATTGTGGCCCACCACAAGGAGCAAACAAATTAAATGATCAGTTTCTGTTATAGTTCCACTGCCCCACCGAGGTGCTTGTTGCTGGTGAAAGAGAAAACTATTATTAGAAAATCAAAAAGAGTCACAGCTGTGAGTCTGAATTGGATGATCAGTGCAGATAACCCCTGCTGCTACCCATATCCCTAGACATGGTCGGGGGAATGCGCACTGTCAATCGCATCCGCGGACCCAGGGGCCCTATGGTGGTCCACAGTGAAAAGGCCAAGCAAGGCTGACATGCTCTTAATGAGTCAGCCCCATCTACAAGAAACTGCTCAAAAAGTAAAAGTACAGATCTCTGGGCATCTGCCAACCACCAAATAACTAAGAGGAAAAATAAGAGCCCAAAATTGAGCAATTTATCTGGCTATATGATAGTCAAGGCAGCGCAAACTCTGTCGCCTTTCTTCTGGACTCCTCTTCCTCCACCCAACGTTCCACTGCAGCTGGACGCAGAAAAAACTTAGGAGGCTGGCCGGTCCGATCAATTTTGAGCTTTGCTGGATACATGACGGTAAAAGACCAACCCATCTTGTATAATTTGGCCTTAATGGTGTTGAATTTCTGTCGTTGCATCTGCAGGTCCCGACTATAATCTTGGTAAATGTACACTTTAGCATTGTTGAAGGATATTGGACCTGAGCTTTTGGCCTTCTTCAGAATAAGTTTTTTTTTGTCAGCATACCTTAAGTATTTGATCAGGCAGCGTCAGGGTCTATCACCCGGTTTAGGAGTTGGCCACACTCGGTGTGCTCTTTCCACCTTGAATTCTGCTGCTTCAGCAGAAAGGCCCAAATTACCTACCAGTCAGTTGTGAAGATCTTTTTCAGGATTTTGGCCTTCTGTACCTTCGGGGAGGCCAATAATATGTAGATTAGATCTATGGGAGCTATTTTCTTGGTCATCAACATGAGCAGTCAGCTCCTCCAGCATTTCCTTTAGCCCACTGCGCTCTGAAGTGACCACATTCAGGGTGTCCTCCAGCTGCCCTACCCGGGTCTCCAGCTCAGCTATCTGAGTGAAATGGGCCGTGGAGGTCTCAGTGAGGCCCATAACTGCTCCCTGGAGATGTGTAAGCTGCGCCATGATATTCATGAAGCCAGATTTCATCTCTTGTTGCATCTGTAGGAGTGTGGCCAGGACCCCAGCTAAGGTTTTCCTGTTATCAGCCATGCAGTCTTCATTCTGAGGTCTGTGGCCCACTATTCTGCTCTGCTGTCCTGCTCGCCTTCTTTGACAGTTGCACCACTTCAAAATTTAGCCTTGCTTGCTTGTTCTTATGTTTGAAGGTAGCCATAAGGTTCAGACACATAGTCAATGTGCACTGGCAGCTTTCACTAACCAGAGACAGCCCTTTTTGAGCAATTTGTCCTGAGTGCAACAAGGAGAAAGCTAGCAGATGTCAGCCATGTTTTCTGGCTAGCCCCCCCTTCAATATGTTCATCAGTGACATTGGAGAGGGGAGCTGGAGCAAGTTGTGTCACTTCACAGATAATACGGAGCTCTGTGGTAGAGTAGATATTGATGAAGTGATCAGGGAGATGCAGAGGGATCTACAAAGGCTAGAGATGTGGTCTAAGGTTTAGCAGTTGAAATTAACACCAAAAAAGCAAGGTTATGCAACTATGGGAAAGAGGAAAGGGACCTGAGAGTCATTATTAGTGACTCCCTCAAACAATTAAACCAGTGTAACAAGGCAAAAGGGTACTGACAACAGGACAAAGGTGGTACTACTACCTCCTTATAGGTCACTAGTGAGGCTGCACCAAGAATTCTGTGCTCAGTTCTGGAGTCCCCACTTAAGGAAGGACAGGGACAGACTAGAAATGGTTGAAGGCAGGGTGAAGAAGATGATTCAGGGCCAATTTGGTAGATCTTATGAAGACCATCTGAAGGCACTGAACATGTACTCTCTCGAAACTAGACGAAAGAGGGGGATATATTATAGAAACCTTCAAGTTCCTGAAGGAAATAAATGAGGTGAACTGCAAGGAACTATTTAGCAGGCATACAGAGTCAAGAACCTATGGTCATGAGTGGAAACTGGCAAGGGAAGGTTTTAAAGGGATTTGTAGAAGTTCTATTTTACAGAAAAGGTGGTAAAGCTGTGGAACAGTCTGCCAGTGGAGGTGATGGATGCCAAGACCATAAATGGTTTCAAGTATGGCTGGGATAGAATGAAGGGTATGGTGGTTGCTAAGGTCAGTAATAGTAGGGAGGAGAGAAGTGGGGGTGGACTGGAAGGGATAAAACCTCAAATGGACAATAGGTCCCAGAGCAGATAGAGAACACCAGGCAAACTAGCTGGATCTTTAGTCTTTTTCTGCTTGCATTGTCTATGTTTCTATGTTTTTATTTCAGGGGTGATTTGAAACTTGAAGGTTTGTACCCATAGGGTTCATAATGGTGGAGGAAAAGCACTTTACAGAAAAAGAAATGAAGAAAAATGTGATAAAAACAAAGAAGTTATGAATGATAGAAAAAAGGGGCTGTGAAATTCCAAGTCTGAATGCATTTTTGGACTTGGAATTTTACAGCACTTAGTTTCCCACTAAAATCAATTGAAAAGCCTTTCCCTTAAATTCAATGGAACTTAACATGTTACTACACTTTCCAATTTAAACGAATCAGAAAGGTGTCAGCTGTGGAAGCAGCCAGGCAGGAAGGAAATGAAGACTGCTGTTGTCCAGCTGCCCACTTAGGATGATTGTTGGGATGAATGGGACTGGAGCTGGGTAGGAATGGTGGGTGCTGAGTGGATGGGATGGGTTAGGGGTTAAAAGTTTGGAGGGAAACAGGACAAGTGCCCCTACTGTTTATATAAATTACTCTAGTCTCTGTTTTCTGTTAGCCATATAAAAAATATGTCATCAATAAACCTTTTCCACACTACAGTCTCCGTGTGGAAGGGGTTTATTTGATGATCATAAATGTGTCTTACTTCAAATAGAGCCAGAATCCATGGCAGTCTCTAGCTTCTAAATGTAATGTTGTTGTTCAAAAGTGAATTTTTTTTAAAACCGGCTTCGTCAAATTCAATAGTAGCCTATTAGGTGGGCATGGAATATTTATTTATTTGAATTTTGATGACCGGGTAGGCACACTGAGACAGGACTGTCCCTTTTTCAGGAGCAACTCGGAATTAGTTACATACACTAAGTGAGAAGCAAATACACAACCTTTAGAAAGTAGAAAAATCAATATAAGTCATCATACATACAAGGTATAGCATATTAGTTAGAAACATAAAGGTGACCATAGATAAGGATTGTGTGGCCCACCTAGTCTGCCCCCTTTCCCTACCTATTGCAATACCGCAGACCCTAGTTGATCTATGGCTTACCCTCTCTTCCCTGTTGTGAGAGTACTCACGTCTATCCCATGCATTCTTGAATTCCCCACTGTTTTTGCCCCACCAGCTCCACCGGGATACTGCTCCAAGCATCCACTACTCTTTCTGTGAAAAAGTACTTCCTCAGGTTGCCACTGAGCCTACTCCCCAGCCTCATATCATGCCCCTTCTTCTTGTACACCTTCTTTTCTGAAAGATGCTACCCTCCTGTACCTTGTTTACACCCCTGAGGTACTAGAATGTCTCTAGCATACCCCTCCTCCTCTCCTCCTCTCCTCTCTCTCCTCTCCTCTCCTCTCCTCTCCTCTCCTCTCCTCCAGGAAATACATATTGAGGTTACAATCATTTCAGTTACAATCATGAGCATCAAGAAATATACATACATAAAAAGGTCTCAGGCTAAAGCAGGCAAAACTGGAGATGTTCAGGATACATCAGGAGGATGGTGAACATCCAGTCCCGGACCAGAGAGATAAAGTCAGACAAGGGTGGCGCTGGTTATTCATTGCACTTGCAGGGCATCATTCCTCTGGAGAAGGTTTTGTCCATCTTTATAAATTGTGCAAGAGTGGGGCAGCTAAGGATCTCATATGGGAGTGAGTTACAAAGAGAGGGTACCACAAATCAAAATAATCTCCTTTCTGATGCTGTTTGCACCCTGGAAATTTCTATTATTAGACTAGCAGTGGATCTCAGGTGAGGTGGGAGAGTGCCTCAGAAAAGTACTAGCAAACAGGCAAGAAGGTGGGGTGGAGCAACAATGGGGAAACATCAAAACTGCCATCACAGAGGCAACAAGCCATTGTGTGACACAAATAAATCAAAATGAAAGAAAAACACTATGATTCTCAAAAGAAGTGTCGGGGAAGGTAAGTGAGAAAAATATAGCATTCAGGAAGTATAAGGAAACAGAGAAGGAGCAGGACAGAGAACTGTACCAGTTAAAGCAGAAGGAAGTGGGGAAGGCAGTCAGAATAGCAAAGGCCCAAACTGAGGAAAAGATAGCCAACTCAGGTTAAGAAGGGGGATAAAACCTTTTATAGGTACATTAGGGAGCAAAGAAAGACGAAGGCAGGAATACTGAGTCTGAATAAAGAGGAATGTGGTTGGGCAGAGAGCGACAGTGAAAAAGCAGGGAGACTGAACAAATATTTCTGCTCAGTATTCACAATGGAAAAGCAGGGGAAGAGACCTAATCCAGTCAACAGTAGCACTCTGGATGGGGGGGTATTTATTTATTTATTTATTTATTTATTAGGATCTAGGATTAAACACCTTTGAGCTGAGAGCTCTTTTACAAAGGTTCCACATCAATAGAAGGGAAGACAGCATTACAAGGGTTCAGGCAACATAGAGTATAAAACATGTACAATAATTACAATGGATTATTCAAGCAGGTTAATATTAACCTGATATTAGTGATCTTAGTCCTTTCACAGAAGAAAGGGTTCTGAAAGAACTCTTAAAACTGAAGGTGGATAAAGCAATAGGGCCTGAAGGGATTCACCCCAGAATTCTAAAAGAACTAAGGGAAGAACTAGTAACACCACTGACTACCCTTTTTAATAAATCATGGGAGGATGGTATGGTACCTGAGGACTGGAGAAGAGTGGATGTGATTCCCCTTCACAAAAGTGGGAGCAAGACAGAGGCAGAAAACTACAGACCTTTCAGTTTGACCTCAGTATTAGGGGAAAATGATGGAATCACTTCTGAATGAAAGAATTGTTGAGTACCTAGAGGCCAGTGGGTCACAGGACCCGAGGCAGCATGGATTCACAGAAGGAAGGTCATGTCAAACAAATCTAATTGATTTCTTTGGCTGGGTGACTGAAGTAGTAGACCAGAGAGGGGCTGTGGACATGGCCTACCTAGACTTTAGCAAGGCATTTGACACAGTCCCACATAAAAGATTAATAAACAAATTAGCCAGCCTGGGAGTGGGTCCCAGGGTAGTAGCCTGGGTAAAACACTGGCTGGACAACAGGACACAGAGGGTAATAGTAAATGGAGTCCACAGTGAAGAAAGGAGGGTTACTAGTGGGATACCGCAGGGTTCAGTACTGGGACTGGTCCTTTTTAATGTCTTTATAAGTGACATTGCAAAGGGACTGGAGGGAAAGGTATGTCTCTTTGCAGGTGACACAAAGATCTGCAACAGGGTTGATACGCAAGGTGGGGTGGAAAGGATGAAAAGGGACTTGGCAAGGTTGGAGGAATGGTCAAATGTATGGCAGCTTAGATTCAATGCAAAGAAGTGCAAAGTAATGCACCTGGGAAACAAAAACCCAGCGCAAGAGTACACAATGGGGGGTGAGATACTGACAACAACAAAAATGGAAAGGGACATGGGGGTAGTCATATCAGATGACCTAAAGTTGGGCCAGCAATGTGAGAAGGCAGTAAGGAAGGCTGGAAGTATACTGGGATGCATAGGGAGAGGCATCACCAGTAGAAAACAGTAAGTTGTTGGTCCCATCTCCACAAAGACATAGACAGGTTGGAGGCTGTCCAGAGGAAGACAACCAAAATGGTGCAGGGTCTGCACCAGAAGGCATATGAAGAAAGACTAAAGGAGCTTAAGATGTACAGCCTTGAGGAAAGGAGGGAGAGTGGGGACATGATAGAAACTTTCAAATACCTCAAGGGAATCAACAAAGTCCAAGAGTGTAGTAGCATCTTTCAAAAAAGAGATGTGCAAGAACAAGGGGGCACAATTTGAAGATGGGGGGCAGCTCAGAGGTAATGTGAGGAAGCATTTCTTCACAGAGAGGGTTGTAGATGCATGGAACAGCCTTCCTGAGGAGGTAATAGAGTCAAAAACAGTGGGGGAATTCAAGAATGCATGGGACAGACCTAAGGCAATTCTAGTGGGGGGTAGGAGGAAGTAGGCTGTTGGTTAACTAGGATCTGCAGCTTATCTTGTCGGTAGGGAAATGAGCAGACTAGGTGGGCCAAGCGGTCCTTATCTGCCATCAAAGTTTATGTTTCTATAGGTGCCTTGCATGCTGCTTAAGCCTAATTATTCTGTTAGGGCTTGGGGGAGAAGTAAGTTTCAACAGCTTGAAGGTAAAGCTGTACGTTGGGCAAAGGAGTGTTGAATCAAAAGTGGGCCAGCCAAGTGCAGCAAACACCCCGTTGTGGTGGACTCTGGAGTGATCACTAGCTGTAAATCATCTAGTTCCATTATACAGTGTTTTTAACCTGCACAATTAGATTCACAAATGGACTTTAATACAGGGGCACCATAAAAGAATAAAGGCATTAGGATGCTTCTAACAATGGCTAGTCAAGTCTCCTTGGAAAGATATGGGATAAACCTATAGAGGAGTCCAAGCTTCTGAGGAATTGTTTTGACTACTGTGTCAGCATGAGGTGCAAAGGCCATGTTGTGGTCTAGCAACTCCACTATTTCGAGTTGAGTGCCACCAGTGGTGGACAACTTCAGAAGGTGTTGCCACTCAGTACGTAGCCTCTTGGTTCCAAAGAACATGGCTTTGGTCTTTTTAACATTAAGTACAAGTTTGTCAGGAACCAGTTTTCTAATTGCTTGAAGTCACTCTCCAGATTAAAGTTTATCCAATTAATGTCTGATGAGGATCTGTACAGAATGGCACCATCTGCACATAGTTGTATTGTTGCCCTTCCACAGTTAAGGAGAATAACATTTATGAAAAGGGAGACTAGGAGTGGGCCAAGAACTGAGCCTTGTGGTACACCACCAGCCATCACCCTAAGATCAGATGTGCTGCTTTGCAATTTTACATGTTGTTTCTAGTCGGTGAAGTAGGCATGAAATGAGAGGCAGGAGAGGTCATCAAGGCCAGTTGCCTTTAGTTTGTTCTGTAGAAGGCCTTGATTAACCAAGTCAAATGCCTTAGTGAGATCGAAAAAAATTGCACCTGTAGCCATGCTATTCTCCATGGCATTGAGGATGTCAGTGGTCACATGCACCAGTGCA
Source organism: Neoceratodus forsteri (assembly GCA_016271365.2). Taxonomy (NCBI): domain Eukaryota; kingdom Metazoa; phylum Chordata; order Ceratodontiformes; family Ceratodontidae; genus Neoceratodus; species Neoceratodus forsteri. The sequence goes on from CM057455.1 coordinate 1,424,276,064, forward strand.
GTGTCAGTGCCATGATTCTTATGAAAGCCATGTTGGACACCAGGCAGGGAGTGATTATGCTCCCGGTAGGCCTGGAGTTGGTCATAAAACAACCTCTCCTGGATTTTGGCATGTTTAGAGAGAAAAGAGATGATTCTGTAATTTTCAGTTAGTTTCTTTAGCCCACCTTTGTGGATAGGAACAACAAGTAATACTTTCCATTTCTCAGGCAGAGTTTAAAAGGAGAGATTTACTGATTAGATGTTTGGGGGGGGGGCATAGGGTGCTGCAATTCTGAGGAAGTTGGGTTCCAAGTCATCAAAGTCAGCTGAGCCTTTACTTTTTATGTCTTTAAGGAGTTTGGGGACTTCCTGCCTGGAGACTAGTCTAAAATGGAACTTAGGGTGGGGTCCTGGGGTAGGTGATTGGAAAGGAGGCAGGGAGCTATCAGAGTTGCCACTTAAGGAGGTCCTAAACCAACCTAGGTCTATGAAGTATTTATTAAACTCTGAAGCAATGGCGATAGGGTCAGGCAGGACTTGGCCATTGGCAGTTACTTTGCAACGGGTTATATTAGACTGGCTACTAAGTAAACAGTTAATGTGAGTCCAGAAATATTTGGGATTTGATAAATTTTAAGCCTGTAGGGACTTTAGGTAGGACCTTTTGGCACCTTTGAGACTATTTTTACAATTGTTTCTAAGATGTCTGTAGGTGTGACAGTCAGATGATAGGCCTGATTTCTTATATTGTTCCCGGGCCTTATCACAGAGACTCATGGCCTTCCGGTGGTCACTATTAATCTATTTGGCACAGAGACCTTTGGCCCTATGTCTCTTTATAGGGGCATGTTTGCTAACCATGCTGTTGAAGTTGTTAAAATAGTAAAGGGCTTGGTCCACATCTGGGATATCTGTTATAAGTCTCCAGCTGACAGCTTTTAAACTATGGAGAAATGTGGCCTCTTCAAAGTGGTACAGGTATCTAGCTTTTATAAGTTTGGGAGGGGGATTGGGAAAGTTATATTTCCAGATGCAATACACTTGCATATTTATTTATTAAATTTTGGTGACTGGGTAGGCCCACTGAGCCCCGAAGGTCCCTTTTTTAAGGGGCGACCTGGGATAACAATACAAGTTATAAGAATGAACAAGGACATAAGGAACATTTGAGGCATTGTGAGTTACATCATGAGGTGGTTACAGTAGAGAAAAATAGTGGATACAGGCATGGTTACAGGCATGGTAAAAGAAAAGCAGTGGATACAGGCATGGCTTACAGGCACGGTAAAAGAAAAGCAGTGGATGCAGACATGGGTACAGGCATGGTCAACATCATGACATGTAAGCAATTGGTAGTACTTTGCATATAGTTTATTCAGGGGTTACACATGGCCTCTGGTGAGCAGTCTGTATAAGGCAGGTAGGAAGGTTAAGCTAGGAGCGGGAGTTGAGAGGAGGGGAGTACCTTAGGAGCTTTAAGTGCCATGACAGTGGCATGCGCTTGAGGTCAGCAGATGGGACTTAAGCCTGGTGCAGAAGTTCATGAGCGAGGAGGAGGCCTGGTCCTGGGGAGGGAGCTTGTTCCATTGGCAGGCTGCTTGGGAGGAAAAGGATCTTCCCGCCAGCGTTTGTCCTTACCCTAAGGACTTCTAATAGCATTCTATCTGAGGTCCTTAGGTTCCTTGGGTTGTGTTTGAGGGTTATGGTCCCGGCAATGCTTGGCAGAGCGTGGGGTTTGAGAAGCTTGTAGGCCTGGACAAGCAAGGGGTGTTGGAGGCGGGCGACCAATGTGGGCCAATGAAGATTGGCCAAAGTGTCACAGTGGTGACGTCTTGGGTGGTCTAAGGTTGCGAAATGAGCTATTTTATTATATAGGGTTTGCATCCTGGTAATCTCTTGTTTAGCCATGCCCTGTATAATAGGGGCCGCAAAGGTCAGGTTGGGTAGAAGGACGCTGGTAGCTATGGAGAGCCTGGCTTCAGGGATGAGTTGGTCCCTGAGTCGGTACAGGGTGCCAAGTTTCCGATGTAGGGTCCTGGTGACCTGGTCCATGTGTTCCTTGTATGTGATATTCTGATCCAACGTGAGGCCTAATTATTTAAGGGAGGGGACTATGTTAATGGCTTTACCAGAGAGTGAGGTTAAGGAGAGGGATGAGGACCTGTCAAATCCCAGGGATCTTGGCCTGAATAGCATTGCCTTGGTCTTGTCGGCATTTAGTACCATTCTGTTCTTACATAGCCAAGTCTCTAGTGAAGTGAGATCCTTTTGGAGTAGAGGGCCTAGGGCAACCACTTCATGCAGGGGTCAGAAGATGACAGTATCATCAGCGTACTGCACAACCAAGCTCTCCCCACAGTGGGTACGCAAGTCATTGGTAAACAAGGAAAAACAGGAGGGGGCCTAGAATTGAGCCCTGAGGTATACCCTGGTTTAGGGATAGTGGGTCAGACATGGTCCCTTTCCATGAGACCCTCTGTGCCCTGCCTGATAAGTAGCTCCCAAACCACTTCAGGGCATGATTGTCTAGGCCTATATTTTGCAGCTTCTGTAGCATCAAGTTGTGGTCGACGAGGTCGAACGCCTTGGATAAGTCTATAAAGACTTCACCAGTGGGTATCCCTTTGTCCATTGCCCTGAGAACTTCATCTGTGAAGTTAATGAGGGCAGTGTCAGTACCATGGTTTGTTCTAAATCCATGTTGGGAGGGGGCAAGGAGCTGATGAGCTTCCAGGTAGTCCCTGAGTTGACTATAGATGACTCTTTCTTGCACCTTAGCAAGTGAGCAGAGGAGGGAGATGGGCCTGTAGTTGTTGAGTTTTTCCCTGAGCCCCCCTTTGTGAATAGGGACAACACTGGCATATTTCCATGGGTCAGGGACTGCTCCTTCCCTCAGTGATAGATTGAGGAGCATGGTTATAGGCCAGGCTAAGGAGGTAGCTCCTGCCTTGAGTAGTCGAGGGTTGATACTGGCCGGGTCCCCCTGACCCTTTGGTTTCAGGTTCCTTAGGAGGTTTAATACTTCAGTGCGTTTAGCCAGTCTCAGGTGAAATGGGGGTCTTTCCATGTGAAGTGGTTCATCTGAGGTAGGGGGGAGAGTCTGGGGAGACAGGCAGGTCCTGTAGGCCTCGAGGTCTGAGAAGTGACTGTTAAGGACAGCCGATATTTGAGAAGGGTCAGTTGTGAGCTGACCATTAGTCTCCATGGGACAGGACTCAGGCTTTTTGCTGCCCTTGATCACAACTGAGCTCTAGATGTTAGGTGTTTCTAGTTTTATAAGCACAAGGAGACCTACAAGAATAAATACATTACAAAGAGAAAAAAGTATGATGAGAATGCTTGTCAAAATGTAACATAGTATTCAATTATTTTGTTGTACATATGAGATATAAGGAATCAGAAACAAATTGCATGGTCTTTTTTTCTTTCTGAATACAGCCAAATGAATTTTTGGGAGTATGACGAAATGCCGAAACTCGGGAACCCAGCATTCAGGATTCCAAGTTTGGCTGCCCAACACACACCTGCCCGACACACAGAAGCTGGTGCCAGCAGGGGTAAGGTAGCATATGTGACAAACCACTACCCTGTCTCTAGCCATACACCACAAGGGGGGGGGAAATCCAGTGGTTGACTGAGCTGCTCCCATGGTGTGGAGAGCTAAGCCACTAGCAGCTCAGCCACCAGTACACTCAGACCTGGGTTCTATTCCCGGAGGGCAACTTTTTTGCATGGCGCTCTTTTGCCCCCCTGTAACTTCTTGTAACCTACTCCGAGGTCTGCTCCCCCTCAGAGTTGGTTATTTTAATTATGGGGGTGCTGGGGGAAGAGCCCCCCATGTGGGGGTGAAGAGGGCTTGCCCCCCCATTGCACTAAGACTTTGTCCGTCTTCCGACAGTCGGTCTCCTAAACTTGGGCTTATGGAGTTCGGGAGACTGTCGGAATTTCATAGTAGATCCTGAATTTATAATTATGCATACATGGGAAAGGCCACACCTCCACAAGCACATTGACATGGGAAAGCTAATAATTGAGATCCATAAAAGGTAAATATGGAGAGTTTTTGAAGTTTATATATGAACAAAAATAATTAAGGGTGTACAGCTTATAAAACTCAGGGATATAACAATATACTGAAAATTTCTTCTCCTGAAGAAACATTGTGGTGATACTGAGGAATTTGAGTCATAAGGTATATGACCTATTGAATATATGAAATAGGTAAGGAACTGTTTTTAAGAAAAAAAAGTCTTTGGTGAGCAGTGCTTATTTGCCATGACTGGTTTGATCATTTGAGAATCCATCTTAGTCTTGGTCAGATGCCTCCATAATATTTTTACTTTTACAGAGGAGGGCCAGACTGCTCTTACTGTGGATCCTGGGGTAGAAAAAGGCCATGTTTAACATTTGGGAGAAAAATATTAAAAAATGACAAAGTTATGAGTAAAAGTTCAAAATGCATTAAAAAGCCATTAACTGAACATACCTTTTTTCAGTCAGTTCACAGTCCCTGTTGAAAGCAACAATACATTCAGCACTCAAGAGAAAAGAACAAGATAGGTAAGTGAGGTGTGCAGGAGAGATATGAGATGGTGGGTGCTGAGGGGGGGTCAGGTGGAGGGAGTGGCTTAGAGGTCGATAGACTGTTTTCTTTATTTCTGGTAAAAACAAGAAAAAGGATGATGGACTGTTTTCTTCATTCCAGGTATCAACACTGGGGAATGGGCACCCCAAAGCCGGTGTGTTGTTTGGGGGCAGTGGGAGTGGATGACATGGTGTTGGCTGGTGTTGGGGGGGATTGTACATGGAGGAGGGGGAATAGACAGTTCTGTAGTAGTGGGATTGGGAACCACAACTGCTGGACAAGAAAAGGAGAGGGAGAGAACCACAGACTTCTCCAGGGGTGGGATTATGCACCCTGACCCCTGGTCATGAAAGGGTGATGGGGGAATCAGTGGCTTCTCTGGTGGTGGGACTGGGCACTGTGACCACCAGACATGAAAGGGGCAGGAACCAGAGACTTCTCTAGCAACAGGACTGGGCAACTCAACTGCCTAACATGAAAGGGGAAGTGGAAACTATAGACTTCTCCAGTGACTGGATTGGGAGCCCCAATCACCAGACATGAAGTGGGGAAGGGGAAAATCACAAACTTCTCCAGTGACGGGTTTGGGCACCCTCACCACTGGAAATGAAAGGGGAGAGGGGGGAGCCAAAGGCTTCTGCAGCATCAGGATTGGGCACCCTTACCACCGGATATGAAAGGAAGTGGTGGGAACCATAGACTTCTCCAGTCACTTGAGCTGAGCTTTGCAGTGCTGATGATCACACCCAGTTTGTATGCTAATGGGAAAAAACTTCATATGATAGGAGTGTCTTGTCCATCCATACATAAGATGTTTTTGCCCATCAGCAAACAGAATAGCATCATCACCAGCCTGTTTCTAATGCATGGCTCACAGACAGGCCTCCCCCAACACTCGACTGCATTGGCCCCAACAGGGTAACACTTGCAAGAGCCACAGTTCTGGCACACTGCCAATGTGTTTGCTGTGCATGTGCATACACAAGAAAACATAAAAAAGCCCCAGAGTTCCCATTTCCTTTGAGATGTACAGTCTTATTTGCAAGGATGTCCTTGGAGGTGCAAGCAGGTTACAGGCAGATATAATCACTCACATGAGTGGCCAATAACCAAACCAACCAAACCAAACTTTATTTATAGAACGCTATTCCACAATAGATCATAGCATTTTACATAATATAATGAAACAATTTAAAACAGAACCCCATTTCTAAAACTCATCAAAGCAGGAGTTTAAATATCAGTATAAGCCAATTCAAATAAATAAGTTTTCAAGTCAGATTTGAAGGCCTCAATGGAAGGGCATTCCAATAAGGAGAAGGGCAAATAATTTTTTTCTGAAAAAATAAATTTCCATTAAAAGTAGACATATTTTGTAGGGATATTGAAACTGTTAACAAATACTGTAGGTCCTGTCCATACATGATAAGCTCAACTGTGTGTTCCATCTTCAAAATTAAAAGGAAATCAACCTAGTTGTTTCATAAAGTGAGTAGGCGGGTCTATATGTTTCAAAAACATATCCGCTTTTGAGGCATGCCAGGTCCAGTGACCTTGCTAAGAAGAAATTCCATATTCAATGGGTTGTGGCAATAAATTCAGGACAACAAAGGCAAGTTGGGCCTAAACAAGGTTGCCAAAAACATGTTTCCAGGTTACTGATAATTATTTTCTTCACATATATAATCATGACCACTGATGACTGAGCAGCAAATGTGGCATGAGTTACATATTTATGAAGCTTAAGTTATTAACAAAAAGAACAATTTGTTTTAGAGGGTCATTTTAGGAAACACTTTGGTATACTGTGAAGTCAACACAATCAACATCAATCACAACTCATTGCTTGGAAGATCTGTTTCTTTGACTAATTAACAGGTCAGAATTTAAAAGTAAAATAGTAAACCCACTTGACAGAAGGTTGGCACCTCATTGTGACTGATTGGAGTTCAAAGCTGTAGATGTTGCATAGCAACCAGGTTGCAACGCATCATTAATGTATAGTAACCCATTCACAGCTCTGAACTCAGAAGTTAAGCAGCCGACCAACCAAGATAATGCTCATTCATTGTTACTGAAACTGAGGTCAGCCGCAGCACTATATGGTATCCTCATATTATGTGCAAAGCAAAATCATTTGCATAACCACCGTGTATGGTATGTTGTGGCATGACACAGACTATACTGCTTAGGTTCTATACTGTACAGTCAGGTCCAGACTTCAGTAGCCAAGTGCAACTGCACCAATCTTTTGGCATTGTTCTATGTTGTACCTGAGTTCAGATTTACAATCTGATTATTAAACTTCATTCTAAACACAGAACTCATACAGGAAAACATGTTACCTTCTGTAGTTAGCCAAGAAGACACTAGTGGACCATATCACATTCAGAGCCATACAAACCAGCTTGGATGTATACTAGACTTCACAAAACCAAAATATGATGTCTTTAGGTATTGTCACTGCCATGCTGAGGATGGGCAGATAAGATGGACCCTAAGTCCCTGTCATAATCACAATAATGTGCTGCAATTTATTTTAATTGCAGAACCATGACCAGCTCAGAGAATGTGAGGTGGTGGTTGAGGATGTTGGTCCTATTTAGAAACATAGAGTTTGATGGCAGAAAAGGACCACTTGTTCCATTGAGTCTACCCATTGCTCCCTACCTATACTAGTAAGGCAGATCATGCCCTATCTACAGCTCTTTCTCCCTCCCTCCTTCCCTCCCTCCCTTCCTTCCTTCCTTTGACTATGATTCCCTTGTGCTTATCTCATGCTAGATGGATTGTGGCTCTGGACTGGATGGACACTTTTCAGTTGGGGGTCAGTTGAAATCTGTGTGGGTATGGGGGGTGCACATCTGAATGCCACCCCTTATTAGCCAGAAGTTGACCACAACATGTATTTGCTCTTGCCAGTACGGCAGGTTGACTCATAATTATACCTGCACACAGATGGTCCCACTAGTCCACAATTATAATTGAGAATTTTGCACCCCTAAACTGTAAAAAAACGTAAGTCAAGAAATATTTAATGATTATAGCATTCATCCTACTCATACATTACACCACGCCCCATCACAAAACATGTGTCATCGTCTCACACAATCTGCACCCCCATCCATTCAGTGCTGCGGACCTTCTCTACCTTTGCTAATGCACATGGTGTTCACACAAATGGTGTTGCCTGGCACAGAATATGAGGATACCACATGTGGAGTACAGTACTAAAAGGATTCTTAGCCTTGAAAGTAAATAAATCTCCAGGGCCAAATGGGGTACACTTTAGGCTGGTGAGGGAAATGGTGCAGGTTTCATTTAATTTATTAGGAAAATACCAGTTGGGCAAGCTCATTTACAATGGTGACTTATTTTTTCATAAAATTGGTTACATCTAACAGAAAAATTAACAATAATCTAAGGAAAAAATACAACAAACCACACACACAAAATACAAATCTAAGATAAAAAGAAAGTGATAAACTCATTAAATGATTTGCTGAACAAATAAATTAACAAAAGTTAAATAAAATAAAAAAAACTAATAAACTAATACATAATAATTAAAATGTACACTCTGGTCATCCCAGTCGTGAGAGATTTACAATTTAAATAAGTCAAATGGAGTTGAAAAACCATGTATTCTAACCTGTTAACTGAAGCCAATTTTGCATTGACATGTTGGAAGTTAGGTGGAAGTGAATTCCAGGTATACAGGACAAAACGACTAAAGGAGTAGTTAGCCCTCTTAGTTTTTACCCTGAGTATTGATAGTTCCAGTGAGCCAGAATTCATCAGAGGACACTGGACCTGTCTAATAAAACTGCACTGACTGTATTCCTGGCTGATCTATTCAACAGCTCGCTATAGTCTGGAGAAGTGCCCAGGGACTGGAGAACAGCATATGTGGTATCCCTACATACTGTAACAGCCAGTGAACTAGAAGCCAGTCAGTCTGACATTGATAGGAAGAAGTAGGCTGTTGGTTAACTAGGATCTGCAGCTTATTCAATAGGTAGGGAAATGGGCAGATTAGGTGAGCCAAGCAGTCCTTGTCTGCTGTCAAAGTCTATGTTTCCATGATCATTGGCAAACTGTTTGAAACAATTCCACAGGACTGAATGGTAGACTAGCTCATAGCAGCCAGTAGGCTGCAGGACAAAAGACAGCAAAGGTATTGTGGCTCTGAGGTCGTGTCAAACTAACTGGATCAGCTTTTTTGACTGGGTCATGGGGGCTATGTAAAAGGGCCGAGCAGTTTACATACTGCATCTGAACTTTAACAAAGCATTTGATCGGTCCCTCAAAGAACGTTAATCAAACAACTTGTGGACCTTGTGGTGGGGGACAAACTGATTAGGTGGGTGACAGTTAACTGGGAAGGAGAACACAGATCGTCCTGGTCAATGGGGAGTATTCAGACATGGGAGAGGCCACAAGTAGGATCTTGCTGGTATCGGTGCCTGGTCTGGTATTTTTCAATAGCCTCATCAGCAATGTCAGAGCCAACAACAAAAGCAAAATCTGACCCTCTGCAGATGGCATCAAGCTCTGCAGCAAACCTAACAGTGAGGAGGGGACCCAAGATATGGTGGAGGACCTGAAAAGGCTGGAAAGGTGGCTGATATCTGTTAGCTGAGATTATGTTCATGCACCTGGGTGGGAAAACTCCAGGGGTTGTGTATGGGTTGGGGTGTGGCAGTCATGGTGTCAGAAGAGGAAAGGGACCTGGAGGTAATAATTCAAGTAACTTTAAGTCATTTGCACATGTCAGTAGACTGGAGCAACGGGTAAAGCAAACAAGGGGGTTCATCAGTAGAAAGAAGTAGGTTATCCTGCCATTGTACAGAACCCTGGTGAGATCACACTGGGAGCACTGTGTCCAATTTTGGAACCTTCACCTAAGGAAGGAATCAACAAGTTAAGAGTCAGTTCTGAAAGGGCAAACTGAGATGACACAGTGTCAGCAGGGGAATACATATGAGCAGAGGCTGGATGATCTAAATCTGTACTCACTGGTGACCTGAAGGGAGAGGAGGCATCATTGAGACATTCAAATACATGATGGGGATAAATTAGGGAGACTTTAGTGTACTGTTTAAGTCTAATGGGAATAAAAACACAAGGGGAAACAGCACCAAACTGGAAGGGCTAGATTTAGTAGGGATGCCAGGAAGTACTATTTTACAGAAAGAGAAGTAGAAGCATAGAATAAGCTTCTGGAGGTGTAAGTCAATACAAAAACTGTGAAAAGCTGCAAGAGTAGATGAGACAGATGTACAATAAGTGGCTAGGGAGTGGGGGCTGGGGAGGGGAATGGATGGACATTAACCTTTATAGGAAATGTACTTCCACATACTGCAGACCTGATGCACCACAAGGCCTTTTTCTACCAGCTTATTTCTATGTTTCTGCCTCTTTCTGCATCTTTGCAAGAACCAGATTATTTAACAGAAGCAAATATTCAGCCAAGAATCCCTGGACCAGCACACAGTATAGCTGATATTCTGATTCCCCTCACTACACCCCTACCCACTTGGCAATGAGCAGAGTCAAACAGAGAAAGACACAGTGAACCCCCATGCCGTAATAAGAGAACTGTACTTTCAGAAGTGTTCACGCTGCAACAAGTGAGCAGCCAGCAATAAGCCACGTGGGTAACAGCAGCAACTTTTATCTGCGGTCATGGAGGATCTGCACTAGTCAAAACAGGAAGGTAGTGGGTTAGCTGCACTAGTTGTTGACAATTTTCACTATACACTGGACAAGTCAAACAATGTTAAAATGTACTCCTGCCCATAGCTATGGGGTTGTTTACCTGTACTGGATAATAAGCACATTATTTGCTTCACTACTCACCATACCTAAGGAATCTGAATGTGGTGTGCAACTAAGGTTAATCTTACAATGCAGCTTCTATCCTCACCAGGGTCTGGAGGGAGAAGGCTTAAACTGTAGCTCCAGTAGTGTGCTCAGTTTTTATTTTCTAATGATTGAATGGCAATCCCAAATATATGAAAGGCTGCAAACATAATGCCTGTGACAAACAGGAAGATGGCCCCAAAAACATTGTAAAGACCTGTGCCTTATCTCTGACATACGTTCTTGGAAAGGTTTAAGAGAGGTTTATGAAGGATTTTGGCTTAAATGGATTGTGATGAATTTGACAGGTTAGTAGATCCAAATCAGTTTAAAAGAAATAAAAATTACATATACAGGGGATACATGATGGGCATGAGTGTGATATGGAAAATATTTTCACTCTTTAGAATAACCTCTGGATATTCACGTGTGGCAAAGTCATGAGTGAGTATCCAGATGTCACTCTACAGGAGTGCAACTACTGTAAGATATAATTTTCGCTATCATTTTATTTTCGCTATATTCACTGATGGAAAAAGTCAGCGAGAATAAAATGCCAGAGAAATTTAACTTATCTTTGCCTAGCTCGCGCTGCTTTTTTCTGTCATTCCCCGTGTTTCCCAGTCCCCGTGTTTCCTCAGAACAACATTGTAATCAACACCAGAAGACGTTTATTGCTGCAAAAAATACTTTAATGTTTAATCCAAAAAAGAAATTGATGGCTGTTTTGATCGGCATTTCCTCATATCTTGTCGGAACCATCGGACACGTGGTCACATTCTACACCCGTCTCCATGGATGTGTCTTTCGGCGTGATGACGTCAGGCGATATGGACACCTACGTTGTGGGAATCAAAAAGAAAAAAATCAGAAATAGGATAATGGATGTGAATTTCTGTAAGTAAATCATTAAACCTACCAAGTTCAGGCTGTTATTGTGGGCATTTAGTATCCCAGCTTCAGATTAACAACAGCACCCTTGCTTCTCAGCGTTGTCACAATCTTCTGCAGCTTGGCTATGACATCTGACATTAAAAGTGCAGGTCTGCCTCGAGCTTTGCGTGGCAAGGCAGGGGACAGCTGAGAGGGGTCAGTCATTTTCTTTAGCTGTTCCATGTAATCTTTTCTAAATTTCCTGACAGTGCTCTCGTTAATTTCAGTTTGACTTTTCTGGCAGAAATACCTGACCGCAGACATTACGCCATGCTGAGTTGCATATTGTCCCAATTCAAACCGCAGCTCGGGGGTGTAATGAGCGTAAGTATTCGGCCGCTTCTTTTTTGCAGATGGAGGGTTGGAAGCTCCTTAGCAAACGCTGATGCTACTTGCAGTTCTACACCTGAGGTCTGAGCGAGCACCTCGGGGTTCACATTGGACACCTCAAGTGGGTACTCAGTCTTCATTGCCTTAGGTTTCAACTAGGATAGAAGTGACATTGTGTGAGGTAAAGATCAAAAATCTGCAGAAAAGAACTGTGAAGAAATGACAGTCTTTTATTCGTTGTAATCGCACTAAATTATTCTGACGCGAATACGTAAGCCGGATTACGATCACAAAATTTTTCTGCCGCGAATTCAAAGTCTTATACAGTATTTTCCTTATCACATGAGTGCACATCATGTATCCAGTTTATACAATAGGGCTGCAGTGACCTTTGCACTGTGTGTATAAATAGCTGGATGACCTTTGCACTGTGTGTATAAATGTAAGCATTTCTCACAGTGTAGATATCAGTGCTCCCAGTGGAGATATGTGTTTTTATTTTCTAGATATCAGTTCGTCCCTATTGTATAAACCCCAATAATGCAAAGCATCATGGGATGATGCAAGTCAGCACTAAAATTCAGAGAGATTCTGCTTTAAGCAGGAGTCCATTGTGCCAAATGGCTTCTCACACTAAAAAAGCTTGGTAACTGAAGACAGAGACACATGTTATCTCCTTCTCAGGACTCATCAGTGCGCCTCATCTGTATTTGAACCCAGGGAAATGAACAGGCCCTTATGTGGTTTTACTGGTGTGGGCTATGGTAGACCCAAATAAGAAACTACTGTAAGCCAAAAAGACAAAGAACTTCAACACAAAAAATCATTGAAGCAAGGGTTACTCCAAAAGGGCACTGGCAACAAAGCCAAGTTTCAACGAAATACAGAATCACATATACCTCAATAATGCAAATCACCATGAAAATTTAGATGGGTCCTGCTTTAACCAGGAGACTATAGTGCCAAATGGTCTCTCACATAATATTCAACTGCTGAAAACAAAACACACAGACATATGTTTTGTCCTTCTCAGGACTCATCAATGTACCTCATCTGTAGCTCAACCCAGAGGAAAATGAACCTGTGCTTATGTGATCTTGCTGCTATGGGTCATGGCGGGACCAAAATAAGAAAGCAAGCCAAAATGACAAAATAAAAACTCAGCACAGAAGCACTTAGGCAAGGGTTACCTGAATAGGGCATTGTCAACAAAGTCAAGTTTCAAAGATACACAAAATCACACAAACTCCAATAATGCAAAGCATCATGGGATATGCAAATCACAATGAACATTTAGACTGTTTCTACTTTAGTCAGGAGTACAGGGTGCAAATGGCCTCTCAGACAATCTGCAAAAAATGAGAATAGAAGACATAAACACATGTTTTTTCATTCTCAAGACTCGTCAGTAAAGTCATAGAAATAGAAACATAGATTGTGTCAGCAGAAAAGGACCAGTAGGCCCCACTATCTGCCTTATTTTTCCTGTTTAAAACAACACCTCAGACTCTATTTGGTCACAAGTGTCCCTCCTGCCTCCCTTAGTTGCATTTATTTTACCCCCATGCCTGTTTCATGCATACTTGAAGCTCCCCACTGTCTTCACCCCCACCCAGCCCATCGCCTCTGGCAGGCTGTTCCAGGCATCCACCAACCTTTCTGTGAAGAAATATTTATTCATATCCCTCCTAAACTCCCCTCCCCAAGTTTCATAGCATGCCACCATGTTCTGGTGCTCTTTCTATTAAAGAGACTACCCTCTTTCACCTTGTCCACCTCTGTGTGGTACTTACTGGTCTCAGTCATGTCCTTTCTTGCTCTCTTGTCCTCTGGGGAGTACATGTTGAGCTCCCACTGTCTCTCCTTGTATGGTTTCTCATGGAACCCCACATCATTTGAGTAGCCCTCCTCTGGATCATTGCCACCCTGTCAATGTGCTTGTGGAGGTGTGGCCTGCAGAAATGGACATAGTACTGCAGGTGGGGTCTCACAAGTGAGCAATATAGGGGCAACACCACCGTCATCCTCCTGCTAGAGATCCACCTCCCTATTCACCTAGCGTTCGGCTCACTTTTTCTGCTGCTTGGTTGCACTACCCTGCCACCCTGAGATCATCAGATATGATCACCCCAAGGTCACTGTGTTGTTTGGTAGCTGTAAGTACCCCCCACATACAAAGCTCCCTGGTTTCCTTGCTCCAGGTGCATGATTTTGCACATTTTGGCATTGAAACCCAGCTGCCACTACCTAGACCATTCCTCTAGTTTCCGCAGATCCCTTTTCATTCTCTCCATCCCCTCCTACTTGTCCACCCTATTGCAGATTTGTGTGTCATCCAGAGACACACCTTCCCCTCCAGTTCCTCAGTAATGTCACATATGAAGACATTGAAGAGGACAGGGCCAAGTACTGATTCCTGTGGTGCTCCACTGGTCACTCTCCTGTCCAGAGTGAGAACCATTTATTGCTACCCTCTCCATCCCATCTTTCAACCAATTACATACCCAGCACGCCACCTTCTCCCCAACTCCTAGCCTGCTAAGTTTCTTTATCAGTCTCCTGTATGATACAGTGTCAAAGGTCTTACTGAAGTTCAAATAGGCCATATCTACTGCCCTCTCTTGCACCACTTCCCAAGTTACCCAGTCAAATAAATCTATGAGATTCATTTAATATGACTTCCCCTAAGAAGCCATGCTGCTGGAGTTCCTGTAGCCCATATGTCTCCAGGTACTTCATCAGTCTCTCCTTCAGCAGGAACTCCATTGAGACTGACTGGTCTGTAATTACTGGACCCCTCTGTATTGCCACTCTTGTTTAAGGGGACCATGTTATCCCTCCTCCATTCTTCTGCAACCAACCCATCTCCAGTGATATGCAAAACAGAGGGATGGCTAGCACCAAGCTCAGTTCTTTAAAGAGCAGGAGCCCAATTCCAAGACAGCGATGAGAGCAAGGTGAAAAGTACGCTAGTGTGTACGCCAAAATCCCTGCGACGTGTGAGCTGTGCCATATTCCAAGAGAATCACCAGATACGACAGAAAATGCAGAATTATGCATGTCGCAGGTTATACCCGCAAGACATGGTGTAACTCGCAATAGCAGCATAGCAGTATACATATCGCAACTTGCAATACTGTCAGCAGTACATACCTCTCGACTGTCCCACAGTACATGGCACTAGTCCCTACTGTACGTCCCATCACTCCTCTGTCCCGCAGTGCGATACCCTGTCCTACAGTCTGTGTTTGGCTATTGTGCTACATGCTGTGGTACATGTTGCACCAGATATGGATTTCATTTACTATTGGCCTGTCTGGACATGCTGCTACCTATTTCACTGTGTCCTGGGCTTCCTAGGGAATCATTTGCTTGGGTTTTCCACTGTATGCCCATTAGTTCCACATTCGGGGGCCTACTGGTTGGGGGTATGCTGCAGTCTGGCTTTGTGTGTGTGTGTGGGGGGGGGGTTCTATGGCCTGTGCTCTGGTTATAACAGCTTTGTCTTGTTCTAACTTATGTTACCATCCTCTGGCATGGCTCATTATGCCACCTGTTCTGGAATAGCAGTTCTGTGGTGCTGGTGTGTTACGCATGTCATAAGCCACATTATGCAGTGGTGTAGACATTCTTTGGCATACCTGTGGCATAATTTGTGTTTGTCATAGCAGTTGCAGGTTACAGCATAGGTGTTCTTTTGGAATCGCGCATGTCACAAATCACTGGCGTAACTTGCAATGTGCACTATCAGGACTGGTGTACTGCATTTATGCCTGGTGTAACTGTCTCGGAATCGGGCCCCATAGTATAAGATGTTGGATCCCCCCCCCAACACATATGGCAGCTTACTTTTCCCCAAAATCAGTGTGCCATCTAGTTTTATTTATTTCCATTGGTATTTGTGAGTTTTGGTTAGTCAAATTGTGGCAGGCATTTGTGAAAATCGGTACGGAAAAGTAAAAAAACAACAAACTTTAAAAACTGCGCCACTTTAGTCTATGGAGCACTCCCCCGCGCTTGTCCTTTACTGACATCACAAAACTTGCTAACTCTGGGGCATGTCTCTAACTCATCAGGGAGTGTAGAAAGGCAAAGGGAGGGATAGTGAGGCTGAATAGAATGGATGGTGGGTGGGCAGAGAGGGACAGTGAAAAATCAGGGATACTGAACAAATATTTCTGCTCAGTATTCACAAAAGAGGATGAGGGGGAGGTGCCTAATCCAATTAACAGGAGCACTCTTTAAGGGGGGTCAATCCCAGTCCTTTCACAGAAGAAAGGGTTCTGAAAGAACTCCTAAAACTGAAGGTGGACAAAGCAATGGGGTCTGACAGAATTCACCTCAGAATTCTAAAAGAATTAAGGGGAGAACTAGTGAAACCACTGACTACCCTTTTTAACAAATCATGGGAGGATGGTGTGGTACCTGAGGACTGGAGGAAGGTGGATGTAATTCCCCTTCACAAAAGTGGGACCAAGACAGAGGTAGTAAACTATAGACCTGTCAGTTTGACCTCTGTGGTAGGGAAGGTGATGGAATTACATCTGAAGGAAAGAATTGTTCAGTACCTAGAGGCCAGTGGGGCACAGGACCCAAGGCAGCATGGGTTCACAGCGGGAAGGTCATGTCAGATGAATCTAATTGATTTCTTTGTCTGGGAGACCAAAGTAGTAGACCAGGGAGGGGCTGTGGACATTTCCTACCTAGACTTTAGCAAGGCATTTGACACAGTCCCACACAAAAGATTAATAGTCAAATTAACCAGCCTGGGAGTGGATCCCAGGGTGGTAGCCTGGGTAAAACTTTGGCTGGACAACAGGACACAGAAGGTAATTGTAACTGGAGTCCACTCTGAAAAGAGGGGTTACTAGTGGGGTACCGCAGGGTTCAGTACTGGGTCCAGTCCTTTTTAATGTCTTTATAAGTGACATTGCAGAGGGACTGGAAGGAAAAGTATGCCTCTTTGCAGATGACACAAAGATCTGCAACAGGGTTGATACACAAGGAGGAGTGGAAAGGATGAGAAGGGACTTGGCAAGGTTGGAGGAATGGTCAGAAGTATGGCAGCTTGGATTCAGTGCAAAGAAATGCAAAATAATGCACCTGGGAAACAAAAACCCAGGGGAAGATTACACAATGGATGGGGGGAGGTAGTAACAACAACAAAAATGGAAAGGGACCTGGAGGTAATCATATCAGATGACCTTAAGGTTAGCAAGCAATGTGAGAAGGCAGTAGGGGGGATGGGAGTATACTGGGATATATAAGGAGAGGCATCACCAGCAGAAAACAGGAAGTTGTTATCCCACTGTAGAGACAGTTGGTGAGACCCCATCTGGAGTACTGCATCCAGTTCTGGACACGCCATCTCCACAAGGACATAGACAGGATAGAGGCAGTCCAGAGGATGGCAACTAAAATGGTGCAGGGTCTACAAGAGAAGCCATACGAGGAGAGACTAAAGGAGCTTAATATGTATACCCTTGAGGAAAAGAGGGAGAGGGGGGACATGATAGAAAAGTTTAAGTACCTCAGTGGAATCAACAAAGTCCAAGAGTATAGCATCTTTCAGAAAAAGATATGTGCAAGAACAAGGGACACAATTTCAAGATGGGGGGTCAGGGACAATGTGAGGAAGTATTTTTCACAGAGAGGGTGGTGGAAGCATGAAACAGCCTTCCTGAGGAGGTTGTGGGGTCTAAAACTGTGGGAGAATTCAAGAATACATGGGACAGACATAAGGCAATTCTTGGGGGGGGGGTAAGAAGAAATAGGCTGTTGGTTAACTAGGATCTGCAGCTTATCCGTAGGTAGGGAAATGGACAGACTAGGTGGGCCAAGCAGTCCTTATCTGCCATCAAAGTCTATGTTTCTATGTTAACTCAGGAAGTCAGGGCGTTTTTGGCAACTGGACTCCGAAAAGAAAATTGCAAGTGATTTTTAAGAAAATACCAGTGAATACCAATGGAAATAACTAAATCTATGTGGCACACTGACTTTGGGGAAAGGTAAGCTGCCATAAGTGATGCAAGGGCCAACGTTTTATAGTAAGAACCTGCTCTTTAAATACCATTGAATGAATCCTGACCAGCCTCATTGTCTTGTTGTGTTGTTTTCCTTCAGGGTTTTCAAACCCGTTGGACCCTCTCTTTACCATAAATGGGCTTGTGTCCGCTCTCACCAGTGTCTGTTGATGCATGATGGCTCACCCACCCTCATCATGAAGATGGAGCAG
This sequence comes from Neoceratodus forsteri, assembly GCA_016271365.2. Taxonomy (NCBI): domain Eukaryota; kingdom Metazoa; phylum Chordata; order Ceratodontiformes; family Ceratodontidae; genus Neoceratodus; species Neoceratodus forsteri. Next base: position 1,424,293,993 of record CM057455.1, read on the forward strand.
AAGTATTCATTTAAAATTTTAGCTTTCTCTTGATCATCCTCTGCACAGACCCCCCCCATCTCCTAATCTTCACTACATCACCTCTTGCCTTTCTCTTTTTACTCACGTAGCTGAAGAAAATTGTATCCCCCTTTTTGACCTCCTAGGCAGTCCTTTCCTCAGTCTGAGCCTTTGCTGTCTTTGCCCTCCTTCTTGCCTCTCTTCATTTCTCTAGCTATACCTCCCTGTATGCCTCTGTTTGGGTATCCTTGTATTTCCTTAAAGCTGTGTTTTTTGTCCCTTACCACCTTAGTCACTTCCTTTTAGAACCATAGTGGTCTCTTTCTCCACTTACACTCACATATTACCTTTAAACAGCTTGCCATTACCCTAGTTATTCCCTCTTTCTTTAATATATTCTATTCCATTGTACCTCCAGCCCATGGTTACCTCCCTTCGAGGTATTTTCTAAGGCAGTCTCCCATTTCTTTAAAATCTTCTGTCCAAAAGTCCAGGAATATTGTCCTAGTGTGGTTATCTCCTGCCCAATCCATGTGTCAAGCCACACTGTACAATGATCACTTGCACCCAGCAGCTACCCACTTTGATGTTGGCAATGCTGTCCCTATTTGTAAGTACCAGATCCAGCACTGCTCTGTCTCTAGTGTGATCTTTATTCAGCTGCCTGAGAAATGCCACTTGAAGGGAGTCCATGATGACCCTCCTCCTAGTTGTAGCTGCAGCCTGGATGTTCCAGTCCACATCTGGTACATTAAGGTCATCCATAATTATTACATAAAAACATAGAATTTGATGGCAGATAAGGACTGCTTGGCCCATCCAGTCTGCCGATTTCTCTCTACCTGCACTATTACCGTAGACTGTGCCTGATCTACAGCTCTTTCTCTTTCTCCCTCCCCCTTCCTTTCCACTATGATTCCCTTGTGCTTGCCCTATTCGTTCTTGAACCGCAACACTGTTTTCTTCTCCATCACATCTGCTTGAAGGCTGTTCCCAGAAACCAGTCTTCCTGTGAATAAGTACTTCCTCACATCTCTCCTGAATCTACCCCCTCCAGCTTCATAGCATGTCAAATTGTACTTGAGCACCTTTTCTTCTGAAAAACACTCCCCTCCTGTACCTTATTTAGCCCCTGAGGTATTTAAAGGTCTCTATCATATCTCCACTCTTCCTTCTCTGTTCAAGAGTGTACATATTGAGGTCCTTTAATCTCTTCTCAGAGGGATTTTGATGCAGACACTGCACCATTTTAGTTGCCCTCCTCTGGACTGCCTCCACTCTGTCTATATCCTTCCAGAGATGTGGTCTCCAGAACTGGACACAATACTCTACAGGGGTCTTACCAACAATCTATACAGAGGCAACACCACCTCCCCCTTTCAGCTGGAGATACCCCTCCCTATGCACCTGAGCAACCCACTCACCCTCCCTACTGCCTTGTACTTGGCCACCTTTAGGTCATCCGATATGAATACACCAGGTCTCTTTCCTGCTTGGTGGTCATCAATACCACATAGAAACATGGAAAAGTTGATGGCAGATAAGGACTGCTTGGCCCACCTATTCTGCACATTTTCCATAGCTACTGTGACACCACAGACCCTACTTGATCTCCGCCCCCCTTTCCTTATCACTTAGGTTTCCTTATTCCTATCACATGCCTTCTCGAGTCCCACTATCATTTTTGCCCCCACCACCTCCACTGGGAGGCTGTTCCAGGTATCCACCACTTTTTCTGTGAAAAAGTACTTCCTTATATCTCCCTGAGCCTACCGGCCTCCAGCTTCATAGCATGACCCCTTGTTCTTGAGCATCTTTTTCTCTGAAAAAGGCTTCTTTCTTGAACCTTATTTATGCCCGCAAGGTATCTGAAAATCTCTCATATATCCCCCTTCTCCCACTTTTCCTCCAGGGTGTACATCTCTCTTCATAGGGCATTTGATGCAAACCCTTAAGCATTCTTATTATCCTCCTCTGAACCACCTCAACTCTATGTCCTTCCAGAGATGTGAACTCCAGAACTGGACACAGTTCTCTAGGTGAAGTCTCACAAGTGATTTATACAGTGGTATCACAGCCTCCCTATTTCTGCTACTGATACCCATCCCTATGTACCGTAGCATCTCACTGGCTCTCCCCACAGCCTTGTCACACTGTTTCGCTACCTTTAGGCTGTCAGATATAATTATCCCCAGATCTCTTTCCTGTTTGGTGGTCGCCAGTACCACTCCCCAATTTTGTTCTCCGCCACTGAGGGGTTCTGTGCACCAAGTGAATGATTTTGCACTTCTTCACGTTGAAAGTTAGGTGCCACACTCTTGACAACTCCTCAAGCTTTCTTAGATCTCTATTCATATCCTCCACCGCCTGGAGTGTTTACCCTATTGCAGATCTTAGTGTCATCTGTAAAAAGGCATACCTTCCCCTCTAGCCCCTTTGCACTGTCACTAATAAACACACTAAAGAGGACTGATCCAAATACTGATCCTTTTAGCACCCTTCCTTCCTCCCTTAGAGTAAACTCCATTTTCCACCACCCTCTGTCGCCTATTACCAGGGCCCCTGGTGTTCTGCGGCAGAATTTTCTGATTTCTTCGGCAGGGCTCCTTGGCTTCTGCGGCATCATTTTCTGATTTCTTCGGCATGATTTATTCACTTCTCTGGCAGAACGCAGTCCTGTCATTGGCTAACTATGATGTGATGTCATTGATGACATCATATGCTGACCATAGAGGAGGGGCTCCAAGATAAATGAGATGGGAAAGAAAGCCTGACAGTACGGAAAAACAGTATATTTATATGAAAATTCATCAAAAACAATGAATTCTGTGGCACTATATATATTCTGCGGCATGGTGCAAATTCTGCGGCAAATTCCTCAACCGCAGAAATGCAGAATTCCAGGGACCTTGCCTATTACCCAACCAATGTCTTACCCAGTTTATCACCTTTAGACCCACTCTCAAGCTGCCCAGCTCATTTACAAGTATCCTATGTAGAACAGTGCTGAAGGCCTTACTGAAATATAGGTAAGCCACATCCACTGCTCCACCCTAATCTAATTCCCTGGTCACACAGTCAAAGAAATCTATCAGATTTGTCTGACTTGACCCCCCACCCCACCCCCCCATGAATCCATTCTGCCTCAGATCTTGTAAGCCACTGGATTGAAGATATTCTAAAATCCTTTCCTTCAGTGGTGATTCCATTAATTCCCCACCACCAAAGTCACGCTGACTGGCATGTCATTTCCAGCCTCCTCCCTCCTACCACTTTGGTGAAGCAGGACTACATCTGCTCTCCTCTAGTCCTCTGGGACCACTCCCATCTCCAGTGAGTGGTTGAAAAGGACTGTCAGAGGTGCAGTCAGTACCTCTCTGAGTTCCCTCAGTATCCTTGGATGCATCCAAGTCCACTCATGTTGTACTCTACCCATGGGTTTTCATGCTCTAAGTGCCTTGTTTTGCACTTTCCTGCATTGAATCCCAGCTGCCATACACTTGTCCACTCTTCTAGTTTTCTCAGGTCTGTGCTTATCCATCCACCCCCACTGTAGTATCCACCCAATTGCAAATTTTAGTGTCATCCACAAAAAGGCAGACCTTACCTTCCAGATCATCTGCAATGTCACTTATAAAGACATTAAAGAGGATCAGTCCCAGCACTGATCTCTGAGGCACCACACTGGTCACCCTCCCTGCCTTCCTTGGAGTGAACCCTGTTTACCACCTCCCTCTGTCACCTATTCCCTAAGTAATTTCTTATCCAGTTTACCACCTTTGGACAAACTCTAAAGCTATCCAGCTTGCTTACTAGCTTTCTAAGTGGAACTATGTTCAATGACTTACTAAAATCTTGGTAGGCCACGTCCACCACTCCACCCTAATCTGGTTCCTTGGTCACCCAATCAAATAAATCTATCAGATTCATTTGACATGACCTCCCCCTTGTAAAACCACGCTGCCATGGGTCTTGTAACCCACTGGTTTCAAGATGTTCCAAAAACCTTTCTTTTAGCAGTGATTCCATTAACTTTCTCACCACCGATGTCAGGCTGACTGGCCTATAATTGCATGCCTCCTCCCTGATACCACTTTCGTGTAGTTGGTCTACATCCGCCTCCTCCTGTCCTCCGGAGCCACTCCTGTTTCAAGTGAGCTGTTAAATAGAACTGTCAGAGGTGCAACCAGTATTTACCTAAGCTCCCTCAATACCCTTGAATGAACCATATCTAGCCCCATTATTTTGTCCATGTTCAGACTAACAAGTCCATTCAGGACTCTCACTTCCAAAAAATAATCTGTGTCCACCTTCCTCCAGCCAAAGCTGTTACGTTTTTGTCGCACCTCCCCTTCTCCTTCCTCTGCAACATTGAACAAAAGTATTTGTTCAGGATGTCAGCCTTTTCCTGGCCTCTAAACAGCCCCCTTCCTTTTTAAACCTTACAATCCCACTCCTGGTTTTCTTCTTTTCATTTGCATACCTAAAAAAATGTCTTGTCCCTTTTCATTACTTCGTGGGCTATTCTCTCTTCACTTTGCACCTTGTACTCCTTACTGCTTTCCCTGCGTCCCTCTGTTCCCCTGATACACCTCCCTATACCACTTCCTCTCTATCTCATTATATAAATGCTACCCGTTTAGCTTTTACCATATTAGCCACCTCTTTTGAGAATCATAGTGTTCCCTTTTTTCCTTTTGCTTTTGCTCCTATTACTTCCCATTTGCTTACCATTTTGCCTATGACCTCCACAAAACTTTGCCCAAATCTTCCCTCTGTGTTGGTGGTCTTATCAGTATCTCAAATCAGTTTGGTTCAGAAGTGTCTGTGCTTCTGTAGCCAGGAAGTGTTTGTATGTCTTACAGTGTGCATGAGAATCTGTGACTGCTGAAACACTGGCTCCACAGGGATCTGTGCTTCTGCAGAAAGAAGTAGTGTTTCAAGTTTGGTATTGTGGAGTTCTATTTATGGCTATAGAAGTGAGTGCATACTGTGTGTCTCGAAGTGTACATTGGTCTCTGTGGATGCAGAAGCCCTGACACAATGGGGCCTATGGTTCTGCAGGCAGAAGTAGCACTCCATTTTAGGTATTATGGTCTTCTATCTGCATCTGCAGAAGGGCAACAGCAAGTGGATGTGTATGTCTTACACTGTGCATGTGTGTCTGTAGCTGAAGAGGTGCTGGCTCCACATGTCCTGTACTTCTGCAGACAGAAGTACTACTAATTAATCTGAAAGAGCCTTTTTTGACAGAAGACTGTGAGGAGTGTCATTGTTTTTCCACTGGAAAACATATCCTGCATTAGCAGGGGAATCTCCACAAGTGGCCTTGCATGACCCAGTGATACCATATCAGGTGTGGAAAGAAGCACCTTCTAGCCTAGGAAGAGTTAGAGCCAGTATTGGTTGATGATCTTAGGGCTATGCTCATCTGCTGATTACTTGATCTGTTGCCAACCTTGCAAATTTTAGGCTGCTGGGAGGCCTGTGGACCACTTATCACTAAGATTATCCGGAGTTCCCTTAAGGAGTGTGTTTTCCCACCTGCCTTGAAAGTGGCAATTGTAAAGCCCCTCCTGAAGAAAGCTAGTTTGGACACAGATGTTCAAGTGAATTACAGACCCATCATAAACTTTCCCATTTTGTGGACAGTTACTGAGAGAGTGGTAGTGGTGCAGTACAACTTGAGAGGCATCTGGCAAAATCATAACCTGTACTTGCTGTGCCTGCGCTGTGCTGAACTGCACTGCCTATGTAATAAGTTCAAATGTAATCCCTCCCAACTATGTACATTTTCCATATTATGCTACTATAAGTTCAACTATTGTATGTATACCTGCCTCCTCTGTAACCCCCCCGTCGCACCATGAGACGAGCATCTTTTTGCTCAATGTGAAACATTTTCAATAAATAAATAAATATAACATCAATGAGCCATTCCAGTTAGGATTCAGTCCTCAACACAGCATGAATGCAGTCCTAATAAAGGTGTTTATTGATCTCTTCATGTTGATGGACAGAGGGCAGAGTTCCATCTTGGTCCTTCTGGATCTCTAAAAAAATTCTTGCCAACCAGGATACAGCACATCAGTCAATCCTTGTGTTACCCAACAGAATGTTGTTGCTTTCAAATGGCAGCCATTGTTTACATACTAGTTTTTAAGTTTTAAAATGTGTTTAATGTGTAGATATTAACATGTCTGACATTCTCTTTTTGTAGATCTCTGAGGCCTTTGCAGCTGTTACCTTTATTTCTACCTTTTTTGTGAATGCTGCCAGTAGGATCCTTCAGTAGCAAGCTAGAGTAGTACCACGGAGGCACATTCACCCATCTCTATAGTATATAAAATATGAATTGACTGTTTTTTTGCCCAGGGTATCAGTTCCACCCAGTATGCCTTTTTACCATTTTCCAACCCACAGTCTCCCCAGTTCTAATGCAATGTCTACTCCACCCTCTGTACCTGGAAATGAGGCTATAAACAGTATGTGCATACATGACCAGGCACCAACTCAGTTGCAATCATGTGGTACTGACATGCTGCTACTGGCATCTAATGCATCTTTCTACTAACACTTCCTTTCCATCTGATACCCACAGCATGGGGTATCTGTGTATAACATAATCTTGCACTCCAACAGCTGCAGTCATGTGAAGACAGGATATGCATAGAGGTGCTAAATTGATTTCTCTCTTCTTATTGTATTTAGATCACTCATTTTGATACAGTTCGTTGTTCTAAATAATTGTATGTATCTGGGTGTATTGATTTATACAGCACCAAACACTACATTTTACTATTTTAGCAAGGGCATTCCACAACCCAGAGACTCTCAAAATGGGACATCCCCCAGCAGATGTGATGTAATGCATACATTTCACATATATTATGGATGTACTATTTGAGTGGGCAATAATGCATATCTGCATGCCCCCTGAAAAAGGCTCAGATTGGAGCAAAGCACTGGGACAGTTAATGTTACTTTTGTTTTGCTAATCACCTGAGCACTTATACAGCCTGCATTTGAACTTGGATTTGTATTTCTGACCTAGCCAATGTGAGCAGAGAGGAATTTGTGGTGTTGTGCCACCACAATAAAATCAGCAGAGGCTCAAGTGGTAGAGGCCAGGAAGGATGTGGGGGTCCTCCTTACCTGAGACCCCACAGAGGATAGAAAAGGACCCCAGAAGAGGAAGTAACTTCTGCTAGGGGACTCTGATGTGAGGGGGACAGACATGAGAATAGGAAAGTGAGGGGAGAGGGAAGTCAGGTGCCTATGTGGTGCCACAGCCTGGAGGGATAGGAAGCAGTTCCTAAGGATCACTACAGGAGCAGGACAGGAGGCAGAGCTGGATGTCATAGTCCACCTGGGGACTAATGGCCTGGCTAGATAATGGACTGAGATAGTACACGGGGATTCAGGAAAGTAGATGCTGGAAACCAGCGAGGCGGCCAGCACTCCATAGTCCCAAATGCAGCTTGACGAAATATATGTAACGCTTAAATAAAAAAAACAGCATCGGAACGAGTGTCAACAGAATAATTTAATTTAGATGCAGCAGTACAGGAAGAGTTTAGGGAGCAGGAGAGGGGTCTTAGACAGGTAGCATGCTCAGAGGCATATGCTGAGCTGCTGCCTGTCTACTATGTTGGGGAGGAGAAGGATTTCCACACCAGGATGTCTGACGACAACCACAATGACGCAGTGGACATCGCAGATGCCCTACTTGTGCTCACCAGTGGCGCAGCGGGAGGGGGCGGTGGACCCACTGCAGACATCGGTGCCACACACTTCACCAGGGACATAGCCAACAGTGGTATGGGCAGCATGTGGGTGCCTGTGCATGTGGCCCCAGATGTCACTGATGACCCCACTGTCCATGGTACAGGGTGTGGTATGAGTGCCACACAGCTGACCACAGCTGTGGGCACTGTGCCCTCTGCACCTGTGCCATGTTCGGTGTTGGCGACGTCGATGGTGTCTGGGCAGGGTGCTGTGGTGCATGCCCCTGCACCATTGGCCCACTAAAACACCGGCCATGGGCATACAGTGGCTGTGCATGGCCAGGTCCCACCCATGCTGCAGCCTGCCATGGTGCAAACCACCACCCATGGATGCACTGGGATGGGCTGTTCAATCCCCTGCTTGTCGGCGACACCACCATGAAGAATCATCTGTCGATGACATGGAGGGCTACCTCAGCCTCCTGTGAGCCACTGTGGAAGGTCAGGCAGCCCTCCATTGTGGAATTACATAGCCACAGGACTGTGATGGTCCAGGAGCATGAGTCCACAAATGTGTTGCATGCGTAGAGGCTGACAGAGACATGCCTCTTGCGGGTGGGTATGACCGCAGCACTGGAGCAGATAGCAGCCACTGCAGAGATGGCGGCTGCCTCCACTGCATGCCGTAGACAACTGGCATCCAGCTGGACACCCAGGAGCACATCCCACACACCCCAGGCAGAGGGGCCGTGTTGAACCCCTCTACTGCTGACACCATTGCCACTCGTTCCCACACCTGGCATCCATGGCATGGATGCTGGCCGTGGGACAGTGACACCACTGAGTGCATGTTCACTGTCTCAGCGCAGCACCCCTGCGAGGTCAGTGGATATCCCCCCTGTGGCCAGTGGAGGCACACACACGAGCACCAGTCATGGCAGAGGCTGCCCACGTGTCCGTGGTGTCCGGGGTGCTGCCCTGTGATGCCTGGGTCCCCGGTTCTGTGGTGGAGGCATGTCACACCACTGTGTACTGCATGCCCTGATGATGGTACCTGGGGTGGCATGTGTGGCAGGCACCCACCACAATCCAATTGTGGCACCACTTGTGTTACCTGTGCAGTCCTACCTGCGTGTATGTGTGTACCACTGTTGTGCCATGCGTCATGGGTATGATGTGTGTGTTCCTGTGTCAGCTGTGCCTGTGCGTAGGCCGCAGTGCACACTGACCCATTACATCTCCCGCCATGGCCCCGATGGTATGGTTGTGTTGCATGACCACTGTGCATGTGTGTGTGTGTGTGTCTGTGTGCACCACTGTCTGTGTACTGTCCAATGTCCAGTGTGCCAATGACATCCCTTTATCCACGGCATGGTGCACACCCTGCGTACGTACCTGCATACTCACCTGCGGTTCCCATAGGTCTCCTCCACCAGTCAGCACTGGTGTTCACGGGCCTGTGCCGCAAGTCTCTGGTCCCTCCATCCCAGTGCTACCAGGTAATGTCCCTGTGGTGCTATCCCAGCCCCACACACCTCCTCCTCCTTCACAAAACTGTTGCCCTTGCTGGCCTCGGCAGGTATTCCACAGTCTAGGGCCATGTTGTGTAGCATACAACAGGCCAGGAATATGCCACAGGCCTTCTCAGGGCTATACTGTAGGGCACCACCTGACCTACTCAGACACCGGAACCGCATCTTCAGCATGCCGAAGACACGCTCTATGATGGTGCGTGTAGCAATGTGTGCCTCATTGTACCACTTCTCCGCCTCTGTTCCAGGTCATCAGTAGGGTGTTAGGAGCCAGAGCCTCAGTGGATATGCTGCATCACCTGTGCGTGGGGAAATGGTGTCCATTACTACATTGTATGCTTGTGTGGCATGCACCCTGTCATTGCTTCTGTCCTCAGTGGTGTGTGCACCTGTCCCGCTCCCCTACCAGTGCTTCCCCCTTCCACCTTCCCTGAGGTCATGAAGCAGGCATTTGTTTGGGTCTCTGCTGCTCCTGCATGGGGACTGTTGCTCTTGTAGGAGGGACTGAGATGGCAAGCCATGGCAGCAGGAAGTTGTTCGGTTCTCTACCTCTCCTGTGGGAGAACCAGGATGATTCACAATGGCAGTGGGAAGGTGTTTAGAACCCTGGTGCTCCTGTGGGGAGCCCAGGATAGTCCTCCAAGCCATTTACTGGCTGGAGACTTGACATGGTAGCCATTTATTCAAAACAAGCCCTTTAGGAGAACAGCAGGACATGCCACTATGGGCAGTTCCAAAGACAAATGCCTCCAGGGTTGCAGGACCCACTGAGGTGGGCAATTGGCAACTGCTGGAGCCCACTGCAATAGGCTGTTAGGCAAAGCCCTTTATTTCTATGGGGGGGGGTGCTGCACCATGAGGACAATTTATTTCATGTTTTGAGAGCAGGTGAAAGATAGCTGTATGAGTGGGTGCAGTGTGAAGACCACATCTTTAATGTTTGGGCACGGAGAGAGAGAAAGAGAACCATGGGAGTGGCTGCACCAGCGAGGATGGTTTCTTGGGTGTTCATGGGGTGGTGGGGAGATAGAGAGAAACATCATCAGCAAAGGACATCAGTAAACACAAATTGTAAGCAGAATGGAAAAAGCCTGCACCATGACTGGCGTACAGAAACTCCTCTGAAAAATGAATATGCAAATGGACACCTGCACAATTAAGTACCATTTTCTGTATGCTCACTTTCAGCCATGTTATTGGCAAACAGCCTGACACACCTTCAGAGTGCACTTTTTTCTTCCTGATGATCCAAATTTGTTTGACTTGCATTATGAGTGCAAACATAAAAAGAGTCCAATATGGCTACTGAGTGAGCAACACACATGCTTTGAGCTCTCAGAGAGTGCTGCTCCATTTTCTCAACTAGTATGCTTTTTCCATTCATATTTAGAACCCCTAATCTAACTTTCAATGGAGCCAGAGACCAGCTTGACTCCAACTCTCTCAAAAAAAGAGCAAACAAAAATCACAAGGGCAACTTTGAAAAACAAAAAGCAAAAGGATGCCAGTTTCTCATTTACTGAAATGAGGATCACAATTACGAGAAAAAAGTCCAGACCACTTGAAAAGTTCATAATTCCTGCCAACTTTTTTTTTTTGTTTTGTGGCAGCAGCTGTGACTGTGTATGAGGGCAGTTTAGCTCCCAGTACCGAGATCAATAAAGTGGCTGTGACTGTTAATGACAGACACTTTGCCCCCAACACTGAGACCAGTAACTTGATGCCTGCGAATGAATTAAATGGTCAAAATCTGTGTGTTAAGCAAGGCTATGTAACCCAAGAAGGTGTAAATCAGAGAGCAAAATTTGATTTAAACTTGATGGCTACACATCAGGGTTTACCAGACAAAAGGCACTACCACCCTCAAAACCCATACCGTCTCCCACTGCTGCAAAATATTTTGAAAATCTTGGTGATGTAAATAATATGTTTTTCCACCCTGGTTATAGCAATACAGAAACTGGACTTAAGGTTAGATGGAAAGTTTACAAATATGGAAAAAGACACAAAATTAAATGAGCAGAAAATAATTGAAAACCAGAAAGATATTTAGAGCTTAGAACAAGAAAATGTGGAACTGAAATCAAAACTGGAAACAATTTCAGCTTTGGCAAGCACTTTAATGAGGGAATCAGTAGCTATGGCATGGAACATCGAAACCATTGAAAGTAATCAAAGGCTCCTTAACCTCTGATTTGTTGGACTTCCACCTTTAAAAACATTAACCCTGAACACTTGGGACATTATTAAAAAAAAAAAAATGTGATGAGCAAATGAACTTTCCAAATGGCTATAGGCCAAATACAGTATGAGCATTCAGGTTTTCACAAAGGAGACTACTAGCAGAGACCTTTGCTAATCCCCATAAAACTGTTGGGATAATAGTTTCATTTTCTTCCTTAATTGACAGAGAATTAATCATTAAAGCTGCTAAGAAATACAAAACCACACATACTCCCATAATGCAAAGCATCATGGGCTGTATATGCAATCACCACAGGCTATTATGCTGGTTCAACTTTCAGCAGAAATGCATGGTGCTGAAAGGCCTCTCACACAGTCCGCAAAGGGTGCCAACAGAAAGACACAGGCACATGTTTTATTCTACCAGGACTCATCAGTGTGCCTCGTCTATATGACACCCCAGTGGAATGAACCAGCTACCCTAAAATGGTCTGTCTGGGTTATGTTGTGGTGAACCCAATAAAACCAAAAAACAAGCTAAAAGACAAAGAACCTTAGTACGCAAGCACTGAGGCAATGGTTACCCCAAAGTGCACTTGCAGAGAAGCCAAGTTTCAAAGAAATACAAAATCACACATACTCCCATTATGCAAAGCATCATGGGCTGAATATGCAAATTACCACAGACTATTATGCTGGTTTAACTTTAAGCAGAAGTGCATGGTGCCGAAAGGCCTCTCACACAGTCTGCAAAGGGTGCCAACAGAAAGACACAGACATGTGTTTCTTCCTACCAGGACTCATCAGAGTGCGTCGTCTGTAAGACACCCCAGTGGAATGAACCAGCTACTCTAAGATGGTCTGTCTGCGTTATGTTGTGGTGAACCTAATAAAAACAAAAAGCTGCTGGAATGAAAGGTACATAACATTTTAAAGGTGGTAACATTTTTAGCTACCCCAAAGTGGCTCTAGCCACACAACAGAGATGCAAGAGATTCTTGGCTTTTAGAGTGGAATCTGAAAATCTGGGGGTTGACTCTCCATCCAATACCTCTGTAAAGCCAAAGCAACTGTCAATGATACAACACATCTATTCTGTAATGAAAAACAGATTAAGGCTTTTCTCAGGCTGCAGCAGGCTGCAAAAGTTACTCAGAGAAAATGGATCTGACTTGAATGAGATATTAAGCTAGAACTCAAATTCTATGGAATTCTCCTCAGGCATGTTAAATGCTACACAAATTGATACCCCATCTGAAAAGAAACACCTGAAACTAATGTATAGTCTGCTGTTGGTGAGAAGGTAGAGGTATCTGAAGAAGCTACATTAAACATGTACGATTTTCCAGTGGGAAATGGAAAATTTCCTGACTAAATTTTCTAGACTGAAAACCCAGTGACGGAATGATTTCATTCTAAAGGACTTGCCTTTTATAGGGTTACTTATTTCATTCAAGACTCTAAAAATATGAACCATTTAGATGAGTCGACTTTGCTTTCTTCATGTTTTACAACTTTTGTTATAATTTTGTTTCCTTAAGTAAGCAGCAGCCTTCTGTTCATAAATAGTTTAATAAATATATACACTGCACAGTGATGTAACAGATTATTTGCTGTACTTTAAAAGGGCAGATCTTATTCCACCCTTACCTCCAGAATAATCTTTCTGTAACATCTTTCACTACCGAATCTCTCACCTGGCATTTGTTTGGACTCATCTTGTGCATAACATACTTTAGTGTAATATAAATATAAACACTTCTTTGTCTTTCATACTACTGATTAAATTCTATGTTTTTTTGTATCTGTTATCAAAATACACAGACTATAAAGAATGAATTACATTTTCCTGTTTTAAAATGTATAAATACTGTCACAGACTGGTTCTCTCTCAGAACTCAGTCTACATTGCTACCAGTTTTCACAACCATTTAGATGCCTGAAAGGGTTAGCTTGGAATGCTGACACCACCCAGTTACAACCTCACGTAGGATATCTCCATTTCCAAATCTCACTAGAACCACTGCTCACACTGTACAGTGCTCTTTCACAAAGGGCAAATGACCCACCCCTTTTGTCACAACTGAAAACACTTTGCTTTAGGTATGGTACTTTGTAGCCTGTCTCTCCAGAAGCAGATCACAGACTTTCCAGTTTACCCCTGGATATCTATACCTGAAATGATTCAGTCACAGTAAATATGAAGTACAGTACAACCTCGATTATCCGAACCCACTGGGGGACATAAGATCAGTTTGGATAATCGAGAGATTTGTAAAATCGAGTGTCCCTCACACCATGTTCCTATTAGCTCAGGGGACATGGTACAAGTTTGGATAATCCAGAGGTTTGTATAATGGGGTTCGGATAATCAAGGTTATTCTGTATTTAAAAATAACAGTTAATACGCCACAATATTTATATATGTTACAGGATAATAAAAACTACAGACTGTGAGAAGTCCTGCATAGTCTACAGAGGTAAAAATTAACACATCTGAAAAGACAGTGGTCACACAGAAAAAAACTAACCCAATGCTATTTACATTCTAAGTAGAGTAGAAGAAGTTTACCACAAGCTGGGATCTGGTGAGTTAGTGCAGACTCAAACCTGTGATGTTATTAGTTCAAAATACCACAAATAACTGCATTCTCATTCTAAACACACATCAGAAATACCATCAGCTGGACAGCCCACTACAACCACATCATCATACTTACCCCTCTGACATCACATCCTAGACCATTCCTTTGGTCTCTTGGGGACCACCTTTTTCATAATGGGTCAACACTAGTTTTGTGGATTGCCTTTATCTTGCATTGTTCCTCCAACTTCCAGCCTAGCAAGGTGTTGTGTGGGTGTACCATGAATTTGTTTATGAATAAAACCGTTTTTTAAATGATAAGGGGCCTAGCACCTTGATATTTAAGTAAAACCAAAGAGCCTTTATAGGATAGGAACTGTTGCAGTCCTCACCCAACCTCTGTGAGAACCCAGGAATACTCACACAAAGGGCCTGGGACTACAATGTGAGGCAATTTGCAACTTTCCCCATATATCCCTCAACTAAAATATTTTACAGGAAACATAATTAGCAATATTTAAAAAAGTCCTAGGTGTTACACCTGTTACAAATACCTATAAATAAAAAGTGAAAAGGGACTGAACTTGACAGTGACAAGTCCTCCAATGGCACCTCTATTCCAAGACCCACAATGGTACCTCTACATCAAGTCCCACAATGGGGTTTTAGTTCCTTTCAGTCCTGCAATTGGCTTTTAGCTCCTCCTGGTTCCACGATAGTAGTTTCAAATGCTGATCCCCAAGGACAGTCTTAACTTCAGGTCCCCCAATAGCAGTATTGGCACTGGATTCCCTGATGGCAGTCTCTGGGCAGAGTTCAAGCCACACCAACCAGATCTACACTTCTCAGATAGGCATGTAGGATAACTCTTACATACATCAAAATCAACAAAAGAAAAGCGCACACAACTTAAAGAGACACACTTGCAGATCTTTTTGCTTAAACATTTATTGCTTTTTAGGTGTTAGTATACATAGCCACTGCCACAAGATGCACCCAGTATGCAGTGGCTGTGTGTATTAACACCTACCTAAGAAGTAGTAGATCTCTGAGCAAAAAGACCTAAAAGCATAAGTGTCTCTTTAAATAGTGTGCACTGCTGTTTTACTGGTTTCAGTTCAAAGTCCCTTGACTAACTGACACAGGGCCTAGGAGTTGGAGGGTGTTTACTTCTGGAAACCAGGGAATGTTTCATGGCAGCAGAGAGAAGGAGGGGTTACTGCTTTACAGACGCTTCATGGGGCCAGGAGAAGGATGGATGGTG
Source organism: Neoceratodus forsteri (assembly GCA_016271365.2). Taxonomy (NCBI): domain Eukaryota; kingdom Metazoa; phylum Chordata; order Ceratodontiformes; family Ceratodontidae; genus Neoceratodus; species Neoceratodus forsteri. The sequence goes on from CM057455.1 coordinate 1,424,309,284, forward strand.
GTTATGGTCAGTCTGCTCTCTTTGTGCCATGTTTAGGCTTGCCATGGCACTTTATGGATATACCATCTGACTGTCTCCTGGATGCTTGGTCAAGAACACATTGACTATCCCACTTCTAGAACCATACATGGGAACTTTGCACTGGAAGTGTTTCTTATCACTATCCCCTATGTGCCATGGCAGGCACTGACCCTGTCACAGAGCTGTTGAGCAGCAGTATAACAGCAAGGCCACTTTCTGTCTAATTGAGAAGTGGGCACTGTCAGTAAATGGGGTCTGGAAGAAGAGCTGCACAACTCTATGTATTGGCCACATATCAGCCATATATCTGTATCTGCCTCACAGGTAGATTAACACCTACTGTGCACAAACAAATCACACCCTGAGAAGCAGAGTGACACCTCAACACACAAATTACATCTGACTAGCAACATGAACACATCTGCAGGTGGTGACATTGATTAATCTGTCATGTGATAGGCTGCACCTTACTACAGAAATGGTCAAATGTACAGTACAGTACAGTGCTGCAGACATTCAAATGAACCCAGAGCCCCATAGCGCCACTGACTTTCAAACTGGAGTGGCTCAGTTTTCCACTGTTCACTGACTAACAGCTTGACATGCCTACAGACCCTAAACACTATACCAATATGTTTGCATGCATTTTGCAAGCAAACATGAAAAGAACTACAGCAAGAATGCATTCACTTATACTGAATCAGCTAGCAGTAAGAGAATAGTATGCACCGTCAAAACAATCCAGAACACGCCATAGTTCAGAACCTAGCACAAGAGGCACAGCACCTCACAGACCCATGTCACTATAACAACTGACATACTTAACCCCCCTCAGCAACAACTCACCACATCCCCTCCCCCACTGCCCCAACACTGCCCCTTGTCAGTCCCCCCCCCCTCATGTTCTACCCTCTCCCTCCTGAGTAGTAAAGTGTAATGGGATACAGTTAATAAAAGGCCCTATGGAAAACTAAATTCCTTTAATTTCTTTCCTTATCGTATGTTCGTATATTGTCCTCTGACTTTCCATGTAACCAGTACTATCTTTAATTGTGTGCATTGTTGTAAATGCTGTTTATCAACTTGACTTTGTATTGTAACCAAGAAATGTCTGTAAATAACTGTTACTAAGGATCCCCATGAAAATGAAATAACACATTCTATGTGGTGGTAAGCTGGTGATCCTGTGTGTTGCTAACTGTACATGCACACAATGAAAAAAGGTATTAGCAGTTTGGCATCACTAATAAACTGCTTGATCATGCATTCTGTTGAAATGATCAAATATATTCATATTACTACCATGTGGTTCTTGAAAAGCAACTATTATAATAAAAAGCTTAAAAACACTGGTTTTACACCAATCATATTTTAAATTTATTGTTTTCTAGTTCTTTGTTTATTTTTTAATCCCCCCTGCTGCTGGTCTACTCAGTATTGTAGATAATGTAGCAATTATTTCACTAACTCTTTCAAAATGTAGCTAACCCTTCCCTGCTAACCACACAATTGCCATTTTTGACATCACAGTCTGTTGTTGTGGTGAGCACTATGATGTCATAAACAAAGGCACTGTGAGGTTAACAGGGAGAGGCAAAAGTTTTCAAATCTGTTCTTTACAGACTTTTTAGATAGGCTACAAAGATATACTGTACATCTTGGAAAGGGACATTGAAAATGAAATGAAACTGTATTCTCTAGTAAAATGATAACAGATGGAACTTCTTATTTATGAAAGCGCATGCTGAAGTGCAGAGATGCCCTTTAAGATGATGTCGACATAGAAGCTGTGCAGGTATACTGTATTTAAATAGATATTTATCACCTGAAGCAGAACTGAGGACAAAGAGAATCACAGCTATCAAGCAAATCTCCTAATCAAAATGCTTTGAAAAAGGGAAGAATCACTTCCTATTTCATAGGCACCTGTTACAGCTGGTACAGTAGTTGTACAGTAGCCTTTTCTAACATGGATAGGTAAACATTTTATCCATTCCTCAGTGGAGTCCTATTAAAGCTGTAGTTAGGAAAATAATAATTGTAAGCCAGAACCCTTTGGTGCCTCTTTGCCTCCCCTTCCCCGCTGTAGACATGTAAAGTAATGGTTCTTTCTGCTGATGTAGCTGTGCTTAAGCAAGAACAGGCAAAAGACAAACTCAATGGAATAAGAAAGATGTAATGTATGCAAGACACTTAAGAGGGCAGGCAAATGCACAGACTCCAGACTTTAAAGTAATTTCCAGAACAATCTGTGGCTTTCTAGTACCAGTTGCTGTTACTCTCCAAACTGAGGTTAGTTGCAAATGCAATTGGTGCAACTTTTACATGCATAGTTTTGGGCCCAGTTGAAGGAGCAAATGCATTATACAGTTTGTGGGCACATGCAAACGTTAAGGGCACCATGGATATTAATGCAGTCTATTGGAGAGGGGTGCCATGCACTCTAGGCAGTAATCAAATGCTCTAGGACAAGTAACAGGTTTGGCTGGGAAATTCAGTACTGGCACTTCAAAATGTTCAGCAGATTAAATCAGTTACTTGCATTTTAAAATGTTCAGAGAAACATAGAAACATAGATTTTGACGGCAGATAAGGACTGCTTGGCCCACCCAGTCTGCCCATTTCCCTACCTAATGGATAAGCTGCAGATCCTAGTTAACCAGCAGCCGACTTCTTCCTACCCCCACCCTCTAGAATTGCCTTATGACTGTCCCATGCATGCTTGAATTCCAGCACTGTTTTTGACTCCACAACCTCCTCCGGAAGGCCGTTCCATGCATCCACAACCCTCTCTGTGAAAAAATACTTCCTTAAATTACCTCTGAGCCCCCCTTCTATCTTCAAATTGTGCCCCCTTATTCTTGCACACCTTTTTTGAAAGATGCTACCCTCTTGGACTTTGTTGATTCCCTTGAGATACTTGAAAGTTTCTATCATGTCCCCCCTCTCCCTCCTTTCCTCGAGGCTATACATATTCAGCTCCTTAAGTCTCTCTTCATATGTCTTCCGGTGCAGACCCTGCACCATTTTAGTTGCCCTCCTCTGGACAGCCTCCATCCTGTCTATGTCCGTGCGGAGATTGGGTCTCCAGAACTGCTCGCAGTACTCCAGATGGGGTCTCACCAACTGTCTGTACAGAGGGATAATAACTTCCTGTTTTCTACTGGTGATGCCTCTCCCTATGCATCCCAGTATCCCCCAAGCCCTCCTTGCTGCCCTCTCACATTGCTTGCCCACCTTTAGGTCATCTGATATGACTACCCCAGGTCCCTTTCCATTTTGTTGTTGTTAGTATCTCACCCCCATTGTGTACTTATCCCTGGGTTTTGTTTCCCAGGTGCATTACACTTCTTAGCATTGAATCTAAGCTGCCATACATTTGACTATTCCTCTAACCTTACCAAGTCCCTTCTCATCCTTTCCACCCCACCTTGTGCATCAACTCTGTTTCAGATCTTTGTGTCATCTGCAAAGAGACATACTTTTCCTTCAAGTCCCTCTGCAATGTTGCTTATAAAGACATTGAAGAGGACCGGTCCTAATACTGAACCCTGCGGTACCCCACTAGTAACCCCCCACTCTTCAGAGTGGACTCCATTTACTATTACTCTCAGTGTCCTATTCTCCGGCCAATTCTTTACCCAGGCTGTCATCTTGGGACCCACTCCCAGGCTGGCTAACTTGTATATTAATCTTTTGTGTGGGACTGTGTCAAATGCCTTGCTAAAGTCTAGGTAGGCCATGTCCACAGACCCTCCCTGATCTACTACTTTGGTCACCCAGTCAAAGAAATCTGTCAGATTTGTCTGGCATGACCTTCCCGCTGTGAATCCATGCTGCCTTGGGTCCTGAGCCCATCTGGCCTTACACACTATACATTTCACATGTCAATGGCAACCCGCTACTTTCATCATACATGCAAAACCCCAGTTGAATCAGGTGTCATGACTGTCATAGCAGTCTTTACCAAGTGACAGCATGCCCTCTGCACTGAGCCACTCCTAGACCAGAACATTGCATATGTAAATATTTATGAGGGATCCTTAGTTCCAACCCTACACAGCATGCCAACACTCTGTGCTTATTTATATAGAAAACAAAATCAGATCTAGACTTGCTAGTCCTTATTTGGTAGCCAACAGGGCTAGCTTGGTTTTAAACTGCAATCCCTACTCTTGGCTGGAGCTCTTTTATTATTTAATTCAGGGCTTGCCTTGCCATATGCTCTACCCCTGGGAACTACTTAATTTGAATGCAGCCTGCACCTGTCAATGCTCCTTTGCTGGGGCTTATTTAAATTTATTTAAATAGATTTGCTTTGGGCTGCCCTCACCTTGTACTCCAGGCTAGAGTGCAGTTGAAGTAAATTTAAATAAAACTGCCTACGGGTGGTCCTTAGTCTCATGGCTTTTCCCTAGCTCCTAACCATGGCTGCAGCCATCCTTTATTGCACCCTCAGGGCAAAAATAAAGTTTTCTTTTCCTTTTAAAATAAACAACTTTGGCGAACACCACCTGCCCGATGGTGCTGCTGCTGACTCACTTCCCTGGCCCAGGGAGAAGAAAAAGAGGGAGGAGGAGGCAGGGTGAAGTGTGTGCTGGTAGACTGGCAGCAGACAGGTGGGTGGTCTTCTCTCTTGTGACCTTGCTGACTGCTTCCTGGCTGATGGCTCCACCAACGCTCCTCCCAAAGTGTGGCCCTACTACAGATATGGCCCCACTTGTGGGCGCTGTCATTGAGGGATTGAAAACTATTTCTTTCTTTTAAATCAAAACAAAAAATTGGGCTGAACAGAGCCCATACAGTGACCAGGTGACCACCGACTACTGGACCCGCCAGCACTAGGGAACTGTTGCAACACTTCTGGACCTGACGGATGAGAGGAGGACCACAGGACCTTTTATTCCTTTAGCTCCCTTCCTTCTCTTTTCTCTGGACACCAAACTTTTCTTTACTTTGGAGTGCATGGGAGCACTCCTGACTGCACTTTGGGCTGATTCAAACTACCCTCCATAACGGCCGTTACTAACCATATACTGAATCCTCCCCAGTGTTTGAGACACCGAATCCCTAACAACCAGGGAAGCAACCAGCTGTCCATCATGAGCTGGACCTTAGCTGTGGCATTGAGTCAAGCCACCTTTACTGGGTAGGCTACAAAATGAAAAAAAAAATATTAAACTACAGGCTAGCAGTTTACTTTATGGGGATCCTGCCACTTTGTTCACCCCTCCTTGCCACCTAAACTATAACGGGCACTTGGGCACCTTACTGGGGGATTACTGGGGCACTGGAACTTGCTGGGGACCCCCTCTTTGGGGTATTACAGACATGCTTGTATTTGTTATCCAAGACTGTTGTACCCCCCATAATGTAATTCCAGAACTGCATAACAAGAGCAGATAATTCAGCACTACTTCATTTTCTACATTTATAATCATTTCTAATTCAAACAAAGCACAATATTCATACTTTTAACACCAGTATGGGGTGTATATAGAACAACAGATGTAACCAAAGTAAATGGTAGGCCCAAAATACCATCCCTTTCTCAATCAACTTGTCTTATACATTTCTGCACCCATGCTATGAAATAGAGACATGTGAAGCCAAAACATGACACAGCATTTGAAAAATTGTATTCTGAATTTGAATGTGGTCATCCATTTTTATATATGCTTGTGAGCATGTGCAAGAAACATTATTTGGCAGCTTGCTGGAGTAGCAGGTTTTGTAGGTGCGGCAGTGTTGTGGGAAATGCTGCCACTGCTTTTTTGGGCTTGTCTCTGTGGCACCAATGAATAAGCATGCTGTCTATGACAGCAGTTGAGAAGATTACCACCAGCTTGAAAGAAAATCCGCTGCTGCAATGAGAGACAGGCTTATCATTGCAGTGGCAGACCAGACACACATCCATTATGTGCCATTCCTGGTGAAACATTTCAATAAACATGGCAGCAGCTCACAGCGTCCATCTCTCACAGTCCCTAGAAAGCCAACGTCGGGGTGCCCAATCCCCCTGTTGACATGACCCCTCCCCTCTGCATCGTGCCCCCCCAAACACAGACGTGCTTTCTTTGCAGATGGGATGCCCAATCCCCCATCAACTTCAGTCCCCCCTGCCAAAAAAACACAGGTGGCACACTGGGAGCCCACCCCAGTGTGTCCAAATGTATTTGGCAAACCTGTGGAAAAAAAACCCTTCTCGCGACGTTCCATTTTTTCTTCCCAGTAAAACAGAAAATGGTCCCTTGTGGTCATGATGCCCCCCTCCTCCAACCCGCACCTACCCTCTGCACTCCCCACCTCCCTGCACCACACTCATTCCATACTTACCTCCAGAGCCTGGTGTGATGATCTTTGGTGGAGCAGGAGATGTCCGAACTCTTCAAAAGCCAACCGCGAACTGAAGAAAATCACAGTAAGCTGTATGATGGCATCAATGGGGAGGCTTCAACTTAGGTAAATATCTCAGCCATTTTTTGTGACTTTTGGCTCTAAATTTTTCAACATGGGGTTCTCGGGACCCACCTCATGAACTTAGTCATTGTCATTTCGTTATTTGGTCCAGATAGGTGATTTCGTGGTCACTGCACAGAATCACCTTTCAGGACTGATTAATGAAGTGATAGTGTCACTGTTCATGAGGTGGGCTTCCAAAAAGCCCATGTTGCAAATTTGATGAAAAAAATTCCCAAAAATGACTGTGTTACGAGCGTGCGTTGAGCTGTTCCCATGCATGCTCATAACTTTGAGAATGTTTAATATTTTCACTCCAGATTTTCAACATTGCCATTTTTCCATACCTCTTTAAGGAGAGTAGAGCTGTCATTTTTTCATGTCCTGCCTGAAATGTGTTTTGGCACATCTGGCGCACAATGGCGTGGTCATTGTGGGAAATCAATGTTCGGGACAGATTAAGAAAATCACAGTGACAGCATTCTTAAGGAGAGGTCCCAAAAAGCCTGTGTTGCAAATTTGGTGAAAGTATTCCAGAAAATGACTGCGTTACCAGCGTGCGTTTCGCAGTTTCTATGCGCGAACGTAACTTTCCCAATTTTTTATATTTTCACTCCAGCTTTTTAACATTGCCATGTTTGCACACCACCTTTTGAACAGTACAGCTGTCATTTTTCACATCCTGCCCAAAACATGTTTTCGTAGCTGTGACACAAAATGGGTGCGGTCGCTGTGCGAAATCAACTTTCAGGACACAGTAACAAAATCACAGTGCCACTTTCATAAGGAGAGGTCGCAAAAAGTCCATGTTGAAAACTTGGAGTGAAAATACCAAGAAATGCCTAAGGTGTTAAGGTTTCTGATCATAACACCCTACCCTGTAGGGACTGACAGGCATCAGGGGTGTGACTTGGGATTGTCAACAGTAATGCTCATGCCATTCCACCCCCACCACCACCCTGCAGCCAGTAACAGGAATCGAGGTGTGCCTCGGACTCTTCAGCCCCAAAGTTCATCCCATTCTCCTATACTGCACCCATTTCAGCATATTTAAATTGGGATATGTTAAAACCTTCCATTTCCTTATTGAATCAATTGACTGCTTTAAATTTGATGCAGATTGTTAACAAGCCTACTCGACCTAGTAAAATCAATACTGATAGAAGTACCTTACTGGATTTAATTTTGACTACTACTCCTCATAAATATCTTTGTTCAGTTTTTGATCTTGGCATTAGTGATCATTGTTATGTTGTCTGTCTAAGACAACAATCTAAAATTATAAACACAGCATGAACTATAATTTCAAGGAATTTTTCTAAGTTCTGTGAGCAGGCTTTTGTTTTTGATTTAGTTAATGAAAATTGGTCTCTAATTTTCCATTGTCCTGATATAGACACTGCACGGGAATGTTTTAAACAAACACTACTAAACATAGTAGACAAATATGTCCCCCTTTCCAAAGAAAGGCTTAAATCAGTTCCTGCACCATGGTTTAACAGTCATCTTAAGAGGCTATTACACATTAAGGATTGCCTTTGGAGAAAAGCTAAGGAAACAAAAGAAACTACAGACCTGCAGAACTATAGGATTTTTAGGAATAAATATACTCAAGAGGTTAGAGAGACTAAAAGTAGATTCTATAACTAAAAGTAGTTTAATGCCTCAAGTGTAGTAGGACAATTTGGACTGGAATTAGGTCTATACAAGGGAAGGCTAGTAGGCCACTTTGACCTAAAGTTCTATATCACAAAAACTTAATCTTTTGCAATCCTGCTGACCAGGTTAATGCATTTAATAATAATTTTTTGGAAGCAGGAAGCATCTTTGATAAAATGTACCCTAATAAGGCAAAAACTACATTGGATACCATTTTTATGTTGGCTCGTGCATGCACAGCCAACATATTGTGGTAGTAGCAGATTTGGAGGCATGGTAACTGTTGGGTGAATGCAGGGCATGCATCAGTAGGTGCATCCCTCATTCCCCAATCAGCCAGCATTCAGGCACCACTCCAGCAATTCAGAATGTGGCCATGAGATCTAAGAAAAGGTCAACTGCAATGAGAAGCAAGCTTCTCATTGCAGCGGCACAATCACACGCCTCCCACATAAGCATGGCAGCACTGACTGCTGCCGCCCAATGCATGCCTTGCCCCACTTCATTTGCTGAGGGTGGAGCCCTCTCCCTGTCGGCATCATGACCCCCCCCAGGCAAGTGCTGAGAGGGTGCCCAATCCCCCTCGGCATCATGCACTCCTCCCACCCAACAGTCTTTCTTTGCTGACGGGGGGCCTAATCCCCATGGGCTTCAGTCCTCCCTTCCCTTTTTATTTTGCCGATGGGGGAGCCCACTCCCCATTGGCATAATGTCCCCCCCATCTGTGGTATGCTGAGGGGGGGTGTCCGATCCCCCTCAGCTCTTGCCACCCCTTTCGTTATGTGCCGATGAGGGTGCCCAATTCCCCGTCGGCTACAGTTCCCCCCCCAAAAAAATCGGATGACACGCTGAAGCCCACCCCAGCATGCCAAATGTCCCTGCAATTAAAAAAAGTCCCACAATGTTCCCTTTTTTTTCTTTTTTCACCCTATAAAAAAGAAAACGGTCTCCCTGCCCCCTCCCACAACCCACGCCCATCCACTGTGCACCCTACCTCCCCACACCCCCCCTCACCCCATTCTTACTTCTGGATCCCAGTGCGACGATCTTCGGTTGACCAGGAACACGTCTGCAGTCTTCAAAGCCGACTGCGAACTGAAGAAATGCCGGTAAGCTGTATAATGGCATAAATAGGGTTTTTTCAACTTTGGTGCATATCTCGGGCATTTTGGAGAATTTTTACACCAAATTTTCAATATGGGGTTATTGGGACCCCTCCTCATGAATTCTGTCATTGTCATGGTGTTATTCATCCCAAAAGGTGATTCCACACAGCGACTGTGAAATCACCTTTCAGGACCGATTAATGAAATGACAGTGCCGCTGTTCATGGGGAGGATGGCTCTCAAAAAGCCTATGTTGCAGATTTGGTGGAAAAAGTCCAAAAAATGGCTGTGTTATGAGTGTGAGTTGCACAGTTTCCATGCATGCTCATAACCTCGTCAATTTCGAATATTTTCATTCCAGATTTTCAACATTGGCATTTTTTCACACTCCCTTATGAGCAGTATAGCTGTCATTTTACATATCCTGGCCAAAATGTGTTTTCACACGTCCAGTGCAGAATAGCGCAGTCACTGCATGATATCAGTTTTCAGGACAGTTTGAGGACATGACAGTGCCACTATTCAGGGGCAGAGGTCCTAAAATGCCTATGTTGAAAATTTGATGATGAAAGTCTATAAAATGACTATGTTGCAAGCATGCATTGTGCAGTTCCCACGCACCCTTGTAACCTCGCAAATTTGCAATATTTTCATGCCACATTTTCAACACTGGCATTTTTTCACACCTCCTTATGAACAATACAGCTGTCATTTTCCACATCCTGCCCAAAATGTGTTTTCACGCCTGTGGCACACAATGGTGTGGTCGCTGTGGGAAATTAACTTTTGGGACAAATTAACAAAATCACAGTGCCACTGTTCATGAGGGGAGGTTCCAAAATGCCTATGTTGAAAATGTGGTTAAAAAAATCCCAAAAATAATTGGATTATGGACGTGTGTTGCACTGTTTCTATGCATGCTCATGACTTTGCTAATTTTCCATATTTTTACTCCAGCTTTTCAATGTTGCCATTTTTTACACCTCCTCATGAACAATACAGTTCTCATTTTTTATATCCTTCCCAAAATGTGTTTTCGGACCTGTGTCGCCAAATGGCATAGCCACTGTGCAAAAACACCTTTCACCTAACAAACTGATAGTGATGCTCTTCATGACGTGGGGTCACAAAAATCCCATGTTGAAAATCTGGAGTGATAATACCAACACATGCCAGTGGCATTAGGGTTTCCAGCTGTAACACCCCACCCTGTGCAGACTGACAGGCGTCAGTGGTGTGACTTGGGATCATCGACTGTAATACTTCCTATTCCACCCCCACCCTGCAGCCAGTGACACACATCATGGTGTGCCTTACAGTGTTCAGCTACAAAGTTCACCCCATTCTCCTATACTGCACCCACCTCAGCGTATTTCCTAAGGGAATGGGGTACATATAATGCCCAAAGACCCCAAAGCACACCACGCCACTTGTCACTGTCTACAGGGTAGGGTGAGGTGAAATGGTATGAGCGTTATAGCTGATGACCCAAAGGCACACCCCAATGCCTGTCGGTCTCTACAGGGTGGGGGTGGGGTTGGCGTAACCTCAATACTTTGCTGCCATTCCTATTATGCGTCTCTAACTCCGGCACTACCAATGACAAAGCCAGCGAAACAACATTCGGCATTGACAAATGCTTGTTCTAAATAGTGGTAATAAGCAGCTTTTTTCTTTTAGGGAGATCACTGAGCAAGATGTTTCAACTGAACTTAATAAATTGGATGTTAAGAAAGGAGCAGGTGTTGATAGGATAGATCCAATTTTTTATAAAACAGGTGCCCCTGTTTTGGCATATTATTTAACTACATTTGCCAAAATCTGTAAGTGTTTCCATAGTTCCTAGCTGTCCTGCTGATGGTTCACTCCATATCCTTACCACATCCAGCCATGAACCTAGTTTCTCCCCTGCCTATTTTAATCAAGTCCACTAGTCAGCTGCCATAGTGGCCCTCGGCACCCAAGGCACCACTTCTCCCATATTACTCTCCTCTCACCATTTAAGTGGAACATACAGATCTCATTAGGGGCCCCTATGCAGCCCAGGATCCTCATCCAAGTATGGTAAACGGTCACTAAGGGCTGAAATGCAAAGAATTGTACCCTCTGATGGAGGCTTGACTAAGAATGACTAAACATACCACCTCAACTTCTGCATACATGGAGTCTGTATATACCACAGCAAAGTTGAGTGATGCATGTATGTTCCTACAAGAACGCTTGGAATGTATATCATGCACCTACCACTTTTCTATAAATTTGTTTGTAACTCTTTGCACATGTTGTACTTTGTATTCTCAATCTATGTATGTATAACTGTCTTGGACAACAGCAGGTCCATCTTGTAAATGAGCTTGCTCAATGATGATCGCCTGGATAAATAAAGATTTGATTTGATTTGATTTAACATATCTTTTTTAATTTATCTTTAAAGCTAGCTGTAGTCCCTTCTAAATGGAAAACTGCTTGTATCATTCCCATTTTGAAAGGGGGCAATGAAACAGATCCAGGATGTTATCGTCCCATCTCAGTGTTGTCACCAGTTGCAAAAATATTTGAAAAACTGGTTTATAAGCAGTTATCCAGCTTTTTTAGTAAACCATGGGGGATTGTCAGATTATCAATATGGGTTTCATAAAGGTCATAACACCACCTTTGTTACTGTAAGAGTTGTTGATGATTTTCTGACAGCATTTGATCATGGTATGTAAGTTCCAGCAATTTTCTTAGACCTATCCAAGGCATTTGATTCAGTTGACTGTAACATCTTACTAAACAAACTAAAAACCTTGGGTTTAGGTATGAATTCATTGCTTTGTTTTTTTTTCTTATTTGGCAACTACTGTAGATTACAATGTGTTAAAGTTGGGGAACATAGTTTTGACTATGTTACCATCAGTAAAGGGGTTCCTCAGGGGTCAGTACTTGGGCCCCTCTTATTCCTTATATATGTTAATGATCTGCCAAAATGTGGTTTTGTTGAAACCAAAGTATTATTATATTCGGACAATATATATATTTTTTTTGTGACTCTATTTTTGCTCCCTACCTTCGGGGCATCTCTCAGGGTCCCATTCACAGCTCCTCAGCTCCACCGCCCGCCTGAACCATTCTCCATGGCTGCATCAGGATCAGGATTCTGGGCTCTCCCAGTCCCTGGGAGAGGCTCCAGAATCTCCAGGAAGAGGTACGGAGGAACAACCGGCACTGGAATTGTGGCCTTGGGCTACCGATGGCTGCCGTCGCCTCACCCGCCGATAGGGGGGTTTTCTTAGTTTTTCTCCCCAGAACTTGGACATGCAATGATGTCCCACTCAGTGAGTGCATGCTCCCACGCACACCTGAAAGACATCTGCCGCAGATCCAATCCCCTGCATTCTGTGGCCGTACATTGTAGTGCCCCCAGCCACCACCAGAGATCATGAGTTTGTCGGTCTGTGGAAACCCCCCCCGGGAAGAAGAGCAGTCCATGGGACTCTCAATCCTTTCCCATCCCCACCAACCCTCGACAACCTGAGCTCACTCCCGAACCCAGGTCACCAGCATGGCGCGAGGTGTGGTGTCCAGCACCTCAACCCTCAGCACCACCGGGCTGGCTGACAATACCATTTTATATACCCAAAATAAAGACCTTTTAGTGGCTATGAATGCTATCCATGGTGACTTCACTAGGGTCCAGCATGAGCTCATAAATTTACGTCTGTTGCTGAATATTGCAAATACACAATGAGTATTATTTACTAGTAAATCTAAAACTGATTACACCGGTTTGAGTGTTAAAGCAACTAATGGAAAAGAATTTTGTAGGTCATCTTGTTATAAATATTTGGGTATATATTTGGATGAGTCTTTGAATTTTCGACTACATATGGAAAAACTTTCTGTTAAACTAAAGAGCCTAATATTGTTTTTTTTTTTTTTTTTAAAGAAATAGGGCTAGTTTTAGTATTTCTATACATAAACAACTGGCCAGTTCATTGTTTTTGTCATATCTTGACTATCTACATGAGGGCTACAGATACAGTCTTGGGGGTCCTTGATCCATTATATCATAGCACCCTCAGATTTGTTACTGGGCTTCTGTGGAGGACACATCACTGTAGCTTGTATGCAGCCATGGGGTGCCAGCCCTTATTTGTCAGAAGATAGACTCACGGGTTGTTTTTTGTTTATAAATTTGTACCAAGAACACTACCGACATATCTTCTGGAACTTGTCCACCTAAAATGTGCTAGTACTTATTTACTTAGATCTAATGCTTTACCACAATTTTCATTCCCAAAATGTAAAACTAAATATGGTAATAATATCTTAGCATATGCTGTTACACGAGCTTAGGTATTTATTCAGATGAAACTTAATTTGACTTTACTAATAACTTACGTAGGTTTTAAAAATCATACAAGAAATATTTTATTACATAGACGTGATTGTTATGGATGATTAACTGAAACCTGACTATGCTGCTTGTATGCATGTATGTTTTACAAATTGATTATTTTGTATATATGATATCTTTGTCTATTTATGTATGGATGCAATTGAAAATGAGAGTTTACTCTCTATTGCCTTCCAATAAATTAGAATTTGAGTATTTCTTAATGGAATGGGGTACGTGTAAAGCCCAAAGACCCCAAGGCACACCTCGACACTTGTCAGTGTCTGCAGGGTAGGGTGAGGTGAAATGGCGTGAGCGTTATGGGCAATGACCCAAAGGCACACCCCAATTCCTGTCCATCTCTACAGGGTGGGGGTGGGGTTGGCGTCAGTTCAATACTTTACTGCCATTCCTATTCTGCATCTGTCTAACTCCTGCACTTTCAATGCTAATGCCAGCAAGCAAACATTCGGCATTGACAAATGTTTGTTTATATTGGTATTTTATACTGAAAGTAACTATTCATTTACTTCAACATTTTGGCCAGAAAAGGTACACTAAGCTATAAATATCACTTTTCCAGGTGTGTTCTGTGGAAAAGGTACATTTGAGATAATTACATGAATATAATAACTTGTGACCCCCTTTATCAAACTGTTAAGATGCCCCTTTCAAATGCTGTAATAACCTGAAAAACGGTTATTATGACATTCTCAAAACTTTCTTTGTCATTTGGTGTCACTCATATGTAGTGCACCACACAATTGGCTGTTACTCTGTGGGTGGGTGGGCCAGACAGATAAAGAAACATGGCAGCTCCATTTTCCTGTAACTGATGAATCACACTGATTCTTCACATTTCTGGCTCATGTTGGTACATTTTTAATGTGTAACCCCCTTTTAAATGGAAGGTTCCTAAAATGTCTTCCTGGGCCTGTCTAATGCCCACTGCCAGGATGGTGTTCTGTGTCTGCAGCAGTTTAACTGTGTCTGCATGAGAATGACCTGTTAGCTTTCGTGTCTGTCTCTTTAAGAGCTAATCTATTTTGTATGGGATAATTAGTCTGGGTTGAGACCGAGTGGTTTAAGGCTCACAACCCTCTCAGGGAATGGTATTTCTGCTTCATTCTGCCATCGCTATATGTGCAGAGGGAGCCCTTTTTGGATCTGTGATTGTTTGTTGTTTACCCACTTTAATAATAATAATATGAGAGTTTGTCTAACCTGCCTTCCTTTGCAGCATGGACTTTCTGCTTAGAGCCACCGTTTTGGTTCTGGACTGCCAGCGTTCAACCAATTGGAACCTCGGGGGACCCTAAAATGGAGACTGTTCCCAGAGGTCTTGTGGGATTGAATTTCTGTAGGAATTTCAGTTTTTACTGTTTGGCACCTAAATGGACCTGGAGGGGGAGCCCTTTCTGTGATGGACAGATTCATTAACCAACCGAACCTTTTGAATCACTGGGAAATCTCAGAGCTGCCTGAAGCAGTGTGTCAGTCAAGAGTTGGAGTTTGCAGAGTGAACAGCTCGAGCCATTTGAGCAGCTGCTCCTGCGTGGTAGCACAGGGATTTGGTGGGAAGGCTGTGTCTGGCCTGCCTGCTACCATCTTCCAGTGTGAAGAATCTTGTGCAAAGTTGAATTGGACTATATCTGAGTATCTTTATTGAGACATGAATCCCAAATTGAAAGTGAGTGAATTTCACCTGAGTGTGGACCGAAGACTTTCTCCTGAAGCGATTGGCCTTCCAGGTACTGAAGAGAGCCGCAGAATGAAAGGTTTGTGCAGAGATCCTGTAATATTGCAAATGGACTTCATCCATACTGTGGCTAAGTATTTGTTTACTTATAAATGTGCTGAATGTGCTGTGTGAGTCGCAATTTGTTTCCTCACTATCGAATGTGTTATGCTAGCTGGAAGCTGCTCCAACACTCAAACTGACTAAATCTGAACTGTCTGCTCTGGTCTGGGCCCTACCATCTTGGCCTAGACTGCTGCTCCCACCACAGAGACTCATCCAACAAAAGACCCGCTCAGGGATTCGGCTCCCTGCTTAACACAATCGAACAGGCATCGACCACCACAGTGCGTCTTGTGGGCCCTGCTTCCTCTGGCAAGTCAGAACAACATTCAGAGGTCTCCATCTCATCAGTTCTGCCTCCTGGTCTGGGTAGCGTGAGTACCAAACAGGGTAGCTCCCTGCAACAAAGCTGTAATCATTGTGTGTCATCTGATTTAATTGTTTGGGTTTATCACAACAAACTGAGCCATATGGCTCCAGAATACAAATTCTGGGTTGATGTGCATCTTACTTGTTTTTTTCTTTCCTAAGGTCCCCAACAACAGCTGCAATGCCAGCCTACCATGGGCAATGCTTCAGGCTAGCCTGTACAACAACTGGGTACCCAGCATGTATGACTGTGACTAAGGAACTCTTAGTGCATGCACTATCAGCCTAAACCAATCAGATCAAATAATCATCCGCAAGATTTACTGCCCCACCCTTGTGCAATTCCCCAAATAAATCAGATTTTGTTCTTTCTGCATTTAACTTGGCTAATGTGTACCTTTGTGAAGGGGGCATTTCATTGGTATTGAACTGTTATATTGCAGGTCTTATTTTACAAGGAGTCTCCAGGGCCTTTGCTGCAGATCCAGCCCTGGTGGTAAGTGCACTGAGTGTGGGTTCAACACTGTTATTCTATGGTATCTGTGATTGTTTATCTGCTTGGCTGTTTAGGCCACTAGAAGGATTGTTGAGGGGTTATAGTATTCTGGAGGACTATACCCACAGCTGTTATGCTACCCCAAAACCATTCCTCTGGGTGAAGGCACCCATTCACCGAGCTCAGGCCCCTCAACCTGTGCCTAGTCATTCAGGCAATTGTAGTATCCCATGGGATAACGCCACCTAGAGGTTACAAATGTTTTGCATTATTTCTTTGGTTGATGCTGCCTTGATAAGTTAAAAAACCTACCTGGTTGATCCTGCTGTTCGTACCCTTTGAGCGATGGGAGACAGTGGCTGCACCAGAATGAACTGTGGCTGACTAGTGTTGTGGTTCACAGTGCAATAAAAAATAAAAAGAAAGCAATAAAGTAAAGGAGAAAACATGCCCCTACTGAAAGGGAGACAGGCAAACTGTGTGTGTGTGTGTGTGTGTGTGTGTGTGTGTGTGTGTGTGTGTGTGAGAGAGAGAGAGAAATGCTCCCGCACCTATGGCAAGCACCCCCTTGCATTAGTAATTATAAAAAATAATGCCTGTGCAAGGTTTGTGTCATGCTGATTTTTCATACACATCATAACACACACCTACACAGGCATTATTCTCTATAAATTACTCTAAGAACAAAAAAATACCAATAAAACAGTATTCGACATGCCATAATCCATAAAACAGATGTGAAAAACAGAAGAATGTAATAAGTAATACTGGCTGTAAAATTACAAGATCAGACCAGATGGCAGGAACAGGGCAGTATACAAGATTAAATCAGGGGCAAAGTGAAAGGAAAGGGGTCTCCAAGTAGCCAACAGGGGCTAGATGGGCAAGAATGATGGCTCAGGGAGCCTTTTGGCAGGTAAACTAATTAGAGGGAGAGAAGCAGACACAGCTAGTTCACAGCTGATTCCAGGGTTATCTCTTTAAGGACAAGCATGAAGTAAAGGATTGAAGGAGTGGAGTGAGAGAGTTCCAGAGGGTAGAAGGTTTCCAAGAGAAAACTGCTTGTCTAACCAGCAAGTGACTTTTAGTAGTAAGGAATTAGTGAGGGGCTATATTGACTAAGAACATAGGCTTTGGGTGGGGAAGTTGTGAGGAGAGAGGATAGATAGTAAGGGAGAGTGGTGGGACAGAACCTACAGATCATTTGGGTAGGGTGTAAGAGACGGTAATTCTCCATGGCTGACTATTCCAGAGAAAAGATCACAGTGGTGAATGTAAAATGAGCAAATTGGAGCAAACAAATGGAAAGCATGATAGCGGGTGTTTATTCAACTAGTGTGGACTTCAGGACTGTACTATAGACAATATCATCATGGTTAAAGAAGGAGGATAATTTTTTCAACAGCTAGGAGACAAACCTTGTTATGGCAGAGAGCATGAACATAGGCAAGGATGTGGTGGAAAAGAGTTAATGTGGACAGAGAAGTTTACAGATTGGTGTAACCAGACCTGAGGTACTTAAAAGACATGACGTGGTCAAAGTGGAAACCATTACAAGTCCTCAGTGTCTGTGAAGTCAACATTGCTATCTTGGGTTTAGACCCAAAGGTCAGGGCCTCAATTTTCTTGGCACTCAAAGTCAGTTGGTTTAAGAGAATCAAAACTGAATGACATCTATGTCTGTCTGGAGAATATATTCAAGGCAGGAGGTATCTGGACCACTGGCAAACAGAACTTTATCATCCACATGCATATGAAAGAACATACAAGCTGCGGGCAACTCACTTAGAAATATAGAGAAAAGAATGGGACCAGTACTGAGCCTTGGGAGACACCCATGTCAATAGAGATAAATATACCTTTGCTGCGTTAAATATGACCCAACTGGTATCCCAACCTACCAGGGCCAACCCCACTAATGGAACCCACACCCTACTAGTTATCCTGCTCACTAATCGTCCACACCATATTACCGACCTGAGTGTCCTACCCAATGCCTTAAGTGACCACTCTCCAATCATCTTCAGCTGGTCCTGTTACATACCTAAACCACCACCAAATGTCACCTTTCATCATCAACTACACCCAGGAGGCACAGCCAAACTCAAACAATATCTAATTAACTGGGACTGATCCCCTATTTCCCAAGCCCAGCACATTGATGATGCATTGCACTACTTCACCACTACCTTTAATGCTGCCTGTGATGCTTTTGCACCGACCACCAAAGTGACCACTAAGAAAAGTAGTGCCCCCTGGATCATGCCAGAACTCTGGCATCGTGCCACTGCCTCCAGTTTGCTAAGCGATAGGCAGGCCTATAATGCTTCCCTCAATAAGTGTACCTGGGCAATCCACAAAGCCAAGGTGGGGCACTATAGAACCACCCTAGCCACCTCCTGGGGTAGCACAAGAAAGTTCTGGGATAACATCAAGGAGCATAATGGTAAATCCTGCTCTCCCCCCTCACAACTTAGTCTTAATGGTACTACCACCACAGACATACTTCACATAGCTAACTGCTTCAACTTCACCTTCTCAGACCTCAGCTCATTCCTCCCTAGCAACTTTTTTGATGCAATTCAGCCTACCCCACTGCCTGAGCTCCTCCACTCCCCTTCAAACTCAGAGTCATTACCCCTATGAAGCGAAAGCCTACCTGTCCAAAACCCTCCAGAGCTCCAATTACTACAAAGACACCTTCGATATGCATATCCTATACCTTGCACTAGACTCAGTTATCTCCCCACTCATGGACCTTCTAAATCTGTCCCTGCACCTGGGCCAGTTCCCAACCTCATGGAAAACGGCAGTGATAACACTAATATTGTAATGTGGCGACTGCTCCCTCCCAAACAACTGCTTGCCCATCTCGATTCTCCCCCCACTCTCTAAAGCCCTTGTAAAGATCATGGCCAGTAAGCTCACTGACTACCTCCTCGCATGCAACCTCTTATGTAGGGAGCAGCATGGTTTCAGAGCTGGTCATAGCACTATGATTGCTCTCACAGAATTTGCTAACTCCCTGCATGCCACACTTGACAAGTGGCACCTCGCAAGGGCCGTGTTTGTAGATCTGTCAAAGGCCTTCGACACGATTTCTCACCCCCCTCCTTCTTAACACATTACAACAAATTGGGGTCTCTCATTGTCCACGCTCATGGTTCTCCAGCTATCTTTCATCTAGAACCCAATGTATTAAAATTAATAATACCACATCTACTATGCTGCCTGTGCACTCAGGCGTTCCCCATGAATCTATCCTGGGTTCCCTGCTATTCAGCATTCACCTCAATGCCCTGCCTAAATCCAGCCCCAGTAACCTTCTCCTCTACAAGGATGATGCTGTTCTTTATGCTGCACATCCTGATCTTCTCTAGAAACATAGAAACATAGAATTTGACGGCAGATAAGGACTGCTTGACCTACCTAGTCTGCCCATTTCCCTACCTAACGGATAAGCTACAGATCCTAGTTAACCAACAGCCTCTCTCTCCAGCGTATCTTACAAAACCCATTCTCTCAGATTGAACACTGGTTTGCTAAACACACATTGGTGGTCAACATGAAAAAAACTAAGATGATGCTCTATGCCCACTGCCAAAACAGATCAAAGGATTTCCTCCTGGAAATACTCTCTGCCTTTCTCATCCCACAGGAACAGGTCCAAAAGTATAAGTATCTAGGTAATACATTTGACTCTTCCCTCTCATTCCATGAACATATAAAAATCCTCACCTCCACCACCAACACCCGCATTGATTTCCTTTACAGACATAAAGACTGCCTGCCACCTGAAGCACTTCACCTAGCCATTACCACCTCAGTCTTATCACTGGTGGACTATGGCCTCACAATCTATGCTGCTGCTGACCCTACATCGCTTCATCAAGTACAAGTAGTCATCAATAAGGCCTGACGGTTCCTCTCTGGTGCTGACAGAAATACACATACCTGCACCCTATACATGCTCACCAATATCCTCTCCCTTGAGGAAAGACTATTATACCAGACCTATCTCTTCACAAAAAAAATCCACCTGGGTTTAACCCCAATAGGTGTCATGGCTTCTCTTCAGGCAGCCACCATCTCAGCATCCACACGGGCCACCTCAAAAACTATCTGGAAGGTGCCTAGGGTCAGGACCACCCTGGCCCAGCGATCCTTCCCCCTTAGAGCTCCATCCTGATACAATGCCCTCCCACCGGCCATCACATCAATCACCAAGCTAGGTCCTTTTAAAGCTGCCTTAAGGGCCCATATCCTCTCCTCACGTCAATGCCAGTGTAACTGGTAACCTGTGGATCCTGCATCATGCCACTAGACCACGCTCCTGCCCTTGCCCTTGGCCAAGCAGTGGAGAGCCTTCACTATTTCTAGCCTACAGGCTTCTCGCCTCCCTCGGTTACCATATAGTTACACTGGACTATGAATGCATTGTATTATGTATAAGACAAGACCTCCTGAGGTGGCTTACTACCAACTCATATCATGCATTGCTTTAGCTACCAATTGTATAGGTCTTAACCACTCATTAGGTAAATATGCCAATAACTCTGCCCTGTTTTAGCTATCAAATGTATAGGCATTAACCAGTGCTCATTGTACTTATACTCTGTATGATTGTTCACCCACATTTATTCTATGTAGGTACTGTATGAATGTCTATGTTTTATTCTAACGTGGAGCCTTTGGAAACAAGTCTATGACTCAAAGGGTTGTAATTCTGATTTTCTAAATAAGTAAGTAAGTAAGTAAATAAATAAGTAAATAAATAAATAAATAAATAAATAAATCGATGGGATAGATGTACCAACAACATGAACAGACTGAATTCTGCAGGACAGGTAAGAGTTGAACCAGGAAGTAGCTTGCTTTGAGAGACCTGCACTACACAACTTGATCAGTAGCAGGTGGTAGAACATGTCAAAGATTTATGAGAGATCAAATGACACTGCAGATGTAAAGAGTTCTTGAACTATTCCAGTAAGGATGGAGTCAGTGATCCTTATTGGGGAGGTGACTGTGAAATGGTTGGTCTGAACCCAGAGTGGAATGGGCTAAGGAAGGAGGAGTGAAGAAAAGTGGCAAGCTAAGTGTAACCCTTGGTGGCACTATCCCAAGGGCTACTACCCCTGCCTGCATGACTAGTTGCAGGTTAAGGGCCTGAGTACTGAAACAGGTGCCTTCACCTGGAGGACAGGACAGGTTGTTAGTAACAAAGCTAACTTGGTACAGCCCTTCGGGACACTGTACCCTTTTTCCCCTCTAGTGGCTAGACAATATGCAACAAACACTTTCACATTAGCCCCTATTCAGCATACAATTACCCACACTGTTTGCACTTACCACCAGGGCTGGTTCCACCAGTTTGACCCTGGAGACCCCCTGTAAAACAAGGTTAGACACAGCAAATAACAACAGTACAGTGCTTCTAGTACAAACTGGATCCACAGTCAGATTAAATACAAAAAGAATTAGATCTGATTTATTCAGGGGAATTGAACAAGGGAGGGGTGTAATCAGGTTGATTGATTCTAAAACTGATCTGGTCAGACAATTATGCATGTACTTTTAGTCCCTGTATAGTCATACACTCTGGGTACCCAATTGAAAGTAAGGTGGACTAGCCTGGAATGTTGCCCGGGGTAGGCCAGCATCGCAGCTGGTTGGGGCCCTGTGATAAAAAGAAAAGGCATGCACAACCACACGCAATTTGTAATCCAGAGCCTGAAGGCTCAGTTCATGAAAGGAAAACAACAATGCAATCAGATGACAACACTTGAGATTTAGCTGTTGTTGCAGGGAGCTACCCTGATTGTTACTCATGCTACCCAATACGAGACACAGGCTAGATGAAATGGAGACTGCAGGTTTGCCAGGAGAAGCAGGGCCCACATGAATCACCGAGGTGTCATTTGTGTTCGAGATGGTTGAGCAGGGGGCTGATCCCCGGGCGAGTCTCTCATTGATGATGGTTTCTGTGCCTGAAGTAGCTGGCTAGGCCAGATGGCAAGGCCCAGGCCAGGTGGATGCAGCTTCCAGCAAGCGTGGCACATTTACACAGTGGAGAACCAAACTGTGACCCACTAACAGCATACAGCACATTTATAGTAGATCAGTCACCATACCACAATGCGGAAGGCAGTCCGGACATAATATCACTGTCCCTGAGCAAAACCGGGAATTCTGTGGTAAATGGATGTCCTGACAAGCCAATTGCGTACAGCAAATCTTCAGTCTTCTTCAGGTTTAAATCTGGTCACTCTTCAGTGGCTTTGTCACACTCCAATTTGGATACAGTCCGATTGATAAGCCTGTCAAAGGATTCCCTCTTGAGGGACTGCAGGCAAACAGGTCAAACTCAGCCTTTCCACTAATTTCCCATGCAAACTATGCAGGAGCTGCTGCTCAAAACACTTGAGCTGTTTAATCTTCAAACTCTAACTTCAGACTGACTGACTGTAGCAGGCAGCTTGGGAGTTTCCCTTTGGTCCAAAAGGTTCTGGTTGGTTGATCCATCAGTCTGTCAAAGCAAGGGCTCCCCCTCCAGGAGCATTTAGGCACCAAAGTCTCAAAACTACAATTCCTACAGAAAATCCTTCCCACAAGACCCCAGGGGACAGACTCCATTTTAGGGTCCCCAAAGGTACTGATTGGCCCATTCTGGCAGTCCAGGACCAAGATGGTTGTGATAAACAGAACTGTCCATGCTGCAAAAAAGGCAGGTTAGACAAACTACAATATCATTACTATGCTAGTAGATAATCAGCAAATAAGTACAGCTTCTAACAGAGCTCCCTCAGTGCAAATAGCTATAGCAGAATGGAGCGATTATCTGGCAGCCAGGGCAGGACTCGAGCACAGAAACACTCAGCCCCCTCCCAGACTAAAAAAGCACCACATTATTTGCGGCTCTTAAAGAGACAGAGCACAAAGACATTAAGGTACTCTCACACAAACACTTTGAAAGCGCTAAGACACAGGATACCAGCCTGGCAATGGGCATTTAGGCACACCAAGGAAGACTTTCAGGAACCCGCATTTGTAGGGGGGTTACATAAGAGTAGATAAATTGCTGTTGCAGCTTGGCAAGTGCAGGGAGGAGGGACATAGGCCCATATTTCCAAGGTAATGAGGGGTCACCGTCTTTTGTGAGAGGGATGACTCTTGCAACGTTACAAGCATGTGGAACCATGGAGGAGTGGAAGGAGAAATTTAGAAGAGAGGAGACAGGAGAGCAAGTAGTAGTGGGGGCCAGACAAAGGAGCTACAGTGATATTTCTTAACTAAACAAAAGCTCCATTTACCATAGCTTCTATCTAGGGATGCGTTAGCACAAAAACTTGCTGAAAATGTTGTGCTGCTGAGGAAGTAAGAGGCTTATTGTTAGGTTCTTTTTTTTCACTCTGGTTGCCAGTTCTGAGGCATTCTTCAGGCATCCCCTGCTTGTCCCACCCAGCCTGAGACCCCCCTTGCCCCAGGTCCCTCTGGAAGCCTGTTCTGGCACCTCAAACCACCGGAAACCACCTGTCTTGTGCCCCCCAGGGTGGGACCACCCTCCACTTACCTTGAGTGCTCCTTAAATGCAGCTTTGGTGGGCTGGTGTAGGCCGGAGGATATTGGGACTGGGGAAGGTAGAATCAGACAGTGGGCATGGGGCTGGTGTGCCATTGTCTCCTGCAGGAGCTGGGAATTTTTCTTGTACATGAGTGTGATGGTCCTCCGGAGGCACAGACATGCAAAGACATCCAGTGTGAGCTGAGAACAGTCCTGCACCCCTCTAGTGGACATCTGCCAATGCCTCCACCCATTACATGCGCGACCCCTGGCTGGTGCACTCTCAGTCTCTATTGGGAGTCACTGCTGTCAGGGAGTCATGAGCACCCCCTCCTCAGGAGAGGGGAGCTGTCCTCTAGGTGCTTGATCCTCTCCTCCCCAGCTGACCCCTGGCAACCTGAGCTTGCTCCTGAGCCTGGGCCACCAGCATGGTGCTAGGTATGGTATCCAGCACCTCAACCCTCAGTGCCATCAGGCTGGCAAGAGGCTTATTGTTATATTGACTTTGTAGTTTTCCCATTTATATTGTATTTGGGACACTATTGCAAAGAGTAAGGCACATGTGGGTTGTTTTGCAGTATGTTAGTAGGGTAGAATCATGTGATTTGCTGTTCTCCTACTTTTATTTAAAAGCAGTTTCCTCCTTTATGTCTTAGCAGAAAGGGTGATACAGTACCAGCTGTTCTGTGTCTCATTACTAGGGATGGGATAAGCAGCCCTGTCTTCATATATACAGTAAGTTAGAGTGGCAATTCTCCCAATGGGCAAGTATGTAATGAACAAAAATTACATGAGGAGTGACAGGTACAAAATAAAGCCTTTAAGTTGTGTACCTAATATGCCTTGGTAATATTCTTTGCCATATGCCCCCTTTCATATATCTGCTCTCCACTCTTGTGTGATCTTAGGTTATGAGGGCAAAATAGATCCAGTTTCTTGTTTCTTTCTTCATTTGACTATGTAATGATTATTGTAACTCTAGAACTACTGTGGTGATCCTGTAATGTTTATTTAACTCTGGAACCACTGCAATGATCATGTAATGATTGCTTTAACTCTGGAAACTCTGTTATGATCCATGTTGTGATTCTTGTAACTCTGGAATCCCTGTTATGATAGTACAGTGATCAAAAGAACACTGTAACACTGATAAACTGGAGGAATGGTATAGAGTGTGACAACTGAGATTCAATGTGAAAAAAGTGCAAATCATGCATTTGGGGTGCAAGAACCCAGGGGAGGATTACAGGATGGGGGGGGGGTAGAGAGATACTGATGGTCACCAAACAGGAAAGGGATTGGGGTTAATCATATCTGATGACATAAAGGTGGCCAAACAATGTACCAAGGCTGTGGGGGAGAGCCAGTGGGATGCCGGGGTGTATAGGGTGAGGTGTCACCAGCAGAAGAAATGAGTTGGCGATGCCACTGTACAGATCATTGTTGAGGTCTCATTTGAAGTACTGTGTCTGGAGGCCGAGTCTCCGTAAGGACATAGACAGGGTGGAGGTAGTTCAAAGAAGGGCAACAAAGATGGTGCAGGTCCTGCACCAAAAGTCATATGAGGAGAAACTGGGAGACATCAATATGTATACCCTGGTGGAGAGGAGAGACAGGGGTGATATGATAGAAACCTACAAATATCTAAAGAGCATAAATAGGGTACCGGAGGGTAGCATCTTTCAGAAAAGGAGATGTTCAGAAATGAGGGAGCATGACATGAGGTTGGAAGGGGTAGATTAAAGGGTAGCATGAGGAAATATTTCTGCACGGAACTGGTGGTGGATGCATGGAATAGACTTCCAGTGGAGGTGGTGGGGGCAAACACAGAGAGGAAATTCAAAAATGCATGGGACAGGCATAGGGGAACCCTAGTGATAGGAATGAGAAGGTAAAACCGGAGATCAAGGAGGGTCTGCAGCTTTTGCAGAAGGTAGAGAAACGGTGCAGACTGGATGGTCCTTATCTGCCATCAATTTCTATGTTTCTATTTTAACTCTGAAACTGCTGTAACAATAATACTGTAATGGCTATTTTAACTCTGGAGCCAATGTAATGACCCTGTAAGTATTCATTTAACTCTGGAACTACTGCAATGATCATGTATTGGTTATTTGGAATAACAAGCAGAAGGAGGGAGGTGCTGATAGCCCTTTACAAATCCAAGGCCTCACCTGGAATACAGGATCCAATTCTGGATACCCCACCTATGCAAGGACATAGTTGGGATTGAGAGGGAGCAGAGAAGGGCACCAAGATGGAGCAAGGGTTGCATGGGAAGCCCTATGAGGACAAGTTGAGGGAGTTGCATCTGTACATGCTAGAGACTAGAAGGGAGCGGTGGGACATGATGGAAATGCTTAAGTGCATGAAGGGAATTAATAAGGTAAGTAGGAGCTTATTCACAAGAAAAGAAGGTGCTAGAACTAGGGATCATAATCTAAGACTAGAAGGAGGAAGGTTTAGGGGCAATGTGAGGGGGTGTTACTTCACTGAGAGGGTGGTGGAGCCCTGGAACAGTCTGCCAGAGGAGATGGTGAGGGCTGAAATGGTGGTGGGATTCAAGAGAGCATAGGACAGACACAAGGGGTTGACCAGTGTGTGCAGTGGGAGATCTCGGGACAAGGAAGGCAAGTGGGGAGGCAGACTAGATGGGCCAAAAGGGTCCTTTTCTGACGTCAGATTTCTATGATTTGATCTTTGGAAACCCTGTAATGATTATTTTAACTCTAGAGCTACCTTAATGATTATCAACTCTGCAGCCACTGTAGTGATCCTGGAATGCTTATGTTAGCTCTGAAGCTACCTTAATGATCCAGTTACTAATATTTTAATTTTAGAACCACTGTAATGATTATGTAATGAGTATTTTAACTCTGATAGCACTGTAAATGAGTATTTTAATTCTAAAAGTAGTGCCCCAGTAATGATCATGTAATAATTATACTAACCATGGAGCCACTGTAATGATTATTTAATCTGGGAACCATTGTGATTCAGTAATAATTATTTTAAATCTAGATCTACTGTAATACTCATGCAATAATTATTTTAATATCAAGGAGTGTTGTGTATATATGTTTGAAACACATTTTTAGAAGTGAGAAAGACATAAGTGCTCCAGGTGGGATTTGAATGCAGATCTGCTCAGAACAGCATTTCGCACTAACCAATATATATATATTTATTTTTGGTGGCCAGCCACTGAGCCCAATCTGCCACGTGCTTTGGCCCACACCTCAAGGCCCCTAACTTCTGAAACACTCCCCAGCTTACCCCAAAGGGGTAGTGCCACTGGAGACTAGAAGACTTTTAAGTCAGTGACCTGGGAGCAGAAGCCCAATCTACAGTGTGGGATCCAGCATGGGGCATCATCCACAAGTGGCAGGATAATTTTAATGATGCTGTGCTTCCCTGGAGGTGGAATGTGCAATGACATCCATGGAAAAAACTGATGTCTGTCCTGCTTCCCATTAAGTAAGGCGCCAGTCACAGTGGATCCCTTGGCCTCCACAGGGGTTCATGGTGAGCCAGACACTCCACCCTCCCTCCCCTGGAGAAGGAGAGCTCTCTCCTGGATGCTCAATCATTCTCCTCCCAGCCATCCCTCTGACTCCCGAGTCCATTCCTGAACTCAGGATGTCCACGCCACAAGTGGATGCCTTGCCACTGCACCAGCAGCCTGAGTTGCATTTATCAATTTGCTACCAGGACAACTGGAACCTGAGGATACCCAAGGCACCAACTTTTCTTGAAATGCATACCCTTGGAGATCAAATAGTTTCTGCTGTCCTGGTAGCACAGCTGGTTACTGCAGCAGAATAGTATTCCAAGCAGACCTGGGTATAAAAATCCCAGATGGGCACTTACTTATTTCTCATGTTTAAAATATATATGCACACCACACTCCTTGATAATTAAGATATAACTCTAATTTGTGTAGCTTCAGGTTGTGCTTTTAGACAAAAAATTGAGTACCGTTTGAGATCCTCAGGTTCCAGTTATCCTGTTAGCACAACTGGTTAGTGCAGCGGAATTGTATTCTGAGTAGACCAGGGTTTAAACCACAGCTGGGGCTCTTATTTCTTTCTCATTTCTAAAAAAATGTTGCAAACATATATATATATATATATATATATATATATGTATATATTATAGTTGTTAGCATGATGAGTATATCTGTTTAATTTCATATGCGAAAGACAACATACAAACAAGAAATAAAAAGCATTACATACTTATTACAAAAACAAAACAGTCAGAATAATCATGTCACAAATACAAACATCATAAATGACAAAAAGAATTTCATTCACACAAACGATTGCATTTATCATTATTCAAAAACAGCTCTGTAGTAATTTCATAAAACTGTTCAATGATGTACACTTTGTTATATGAGAGGGAAGACAATTGAAACAAGTAGGGGTGGTATATAAGAATGACCTCTGGCCCATGGATTTCCTAAACAAGGGTATTACAAATTTTAGTTTATTTTGAGATCATGTACCATGAAAATTTAATATGCTAAAAAAAGCTGATATGGAGGGTGGTGAAAGATTCAAAACTTGCATGTACATAGTACTGAGGATTAAAAAAATTATCTTAAATAAGGAAAGACAACCATAATTCCTGTACAAATCACAAGAGTGGGTTAGAAAGGGGATCCAGTAAGGAATCTCAAAATGGCATTATAGGTAACTTTCAGTCTATTAAGTAGTGTGTTTGTAGTAGCCGTATAAGTGGTAATACCATAATCCATCAAACTAATTAAGAAACTAGGAGTTAGTAACTTTCTTGAATCCTTAGTTAGAAATGGTCATATCCTATATAACATACCTAATCATTGATGTAAGATTTTATGAAGATAATATGGAATTCAAAAGATAAATGCGAGTCAAGATAAACACCAACATATTTAAATGTATTAACCCTTTTTATACTATCCCCTTTAAGATCTAACACTGTTAACATTTGTGGGGAGGGTTCCATCCTGGGCCCAGAAAAGACCATTAACTTTGCCTTTTTTGTATTCAGCACCATACGCTTAGATAAGAGACAATGCTGAGAGGAAGTAAAGTCATCTTGAACATTTTTTAAAGCTACAGATTGATTATCCGCAGTACTGTGTAAAACAGCATCATCAGCAGAAGGAGACATAAATGAACTCCTACAACTTAAAGGAGCAGAATTCATAAAAAAGGGAAAAAATCAAAGGGTCCAGGATGGAACCCTGAGGAACCCCACAATGGGTATCAGCAAAACTAGATAGGGTGCCATTAATAATAGTACAATGACTCCTACACTGCAAATAGTTTGAAAACCAAGAAATTACCAGAGTTGAAAAATTATACTCATTCAAAACAAAAGAAAGTATATTGAAATCAACCAAATCGAAAGCCTTGGTGAAGTCCACAAATATACTGCATCAGAATGTCCATTATCAAGGGCACCCTGTATGAGGCCAGTGAACCCCACCAAGGCTGTCTCTGTATTCACACCACACTACTTGATAATAAAGATGTCATTCTAATTTTTGTAGCTCCAGCATGTGCATTTCGAGAAAAAGTTGAGTGCCCTTGGGATCATCAAGTTCCAGTTGTCCATGGAGCACAGCTGGTTGGTGCAGTGGAATGGTATTCTGAGCACATCTGGGTTCAGATCACAGCTGGGTCACTTATTTCTTTCTCACATCTAAATAATTATTTTAACACTGGATCCACTGTAATACAGTAATCCTATAATTAATGGCTTTCAGTTTTTCCCATAGGGAAACCCATGCTGTAATTTGTTGTAATAAAGGAGTGTTTATTACGGCAAACACGCACCGGGTTTCCCTCACTCTATGAGTGCGCCACCACCCGCCATCACTCTTCTGCACCACCAAAAACTAAATCAACGGCCAGACACCTGACCACCATTCAGACTTGGTGGTAAGTACAAGAACTAAAAAAAAAGAAACAAACACCTGCCTCTTCTTAAAAAAACAACAACAAGAAAAAAAATACAAGCTTTCTTCAGGCAGCCATGGCCCGATTGCTGATGATCCTGAAACATGGTCAGACCACGGCTGCACAGACACATCTTCTCTCTCATTATATACAGTATAATTGCTGTGGTGAAACACCAAAATCCAGCAATTATATAAAATAAAATATGGAGTGGTATAGTAGAAATCAAATTTTACACACACTCTTGATGTTGAATGCTCTAGATAAACCTTCAAGCTTCGCTTTGGGGTTTATGTGGCACCCAACACCTTAGGTATGTGTAACGTTCTTTATTCTATTTGTAATGGAAATTTTAACTCTGGAACCACTGTAATGATAATGTAATAATGGCCATGTAATGATAATTATTTTAACCCTGGAGCCACTGTAATGATCCCATAATGATTATTTTAACTCTGTAGACCCTGTAATGGTCATGTAATTCTTATTTTACACCTGTAGCCACTGTAATGATCACTAGGGGTAAAGTCCCAGTGTGCTGATAATAAATTGGTAAATGTGACATGGTGCCTGGAGATCAGAGCAGGATACAGCAGCTCATTACAGGAGTTGCTGGTGCTACAGATTGCTGGTAAGTAAGCAATAAGGCATGATGGAGTGTGCATGGAACACATTTTAGTATATGGTCAGGGGCGTAATAAGGCACGAGGCCAAAGACTGAGTGACTTTAGCCGCTGGCTGTGCGGTAAAATGTGTTCCATGCACATGCCAGAGTGCCTTATTGCGCTTATAAAAAGGGCTCCTTTCTTTTAAACTTTTTACAGTTGGGAAAAGCATGTTTATATGTAGAAACAATAGATTTACTTGTGTGCATTTAGGATCAAATAGTCCTTCTGCCCAGTACAAATGGTGTAATTGATGATGTCATTGTATTGTTGCCTACTTTCTTCTTCCTGTTTTTTTTTCTCTGTTTTTCCCCACATTAAAGATATGGAATGTTTGTCAAGCAATGTTTACCACGGAATACATACACACACAACAAGGGCCTCTGTTACAGCTAGAGACTCAATTATATGACTGTCAGGTCAAGGAGAAGAGATTTCCCTGATGAGCAGATAAAGACAGAAGGGAGAGTTTTCATTGTCAGGAAAGAAACAGTTGCAATGAAAACTATGAACAATACTTGTTGTTTCTATGTGTAAGGAGAATGTGATGATCAGGGAAACAACATTTAATTAATCTCTTTTATTTTGTATTTAAGGTAGTTTTATTTTTAGGGCCCAGTGCAAGTAAATGTGATGCTCACAGTTACAGGGTAGAAAATAATGGCTGCCAGTTGAATTCTTAACATTCTGTTAGCTTAATTTTTCCAGTGCTGATCAGTGCACATTTGGCAGTGCTTTTTATTTTCCATGCATGGAACATAAATTGCTACATAAACAACAGCCAATCAGATTTCAGGATTTTCTCTTACCATTTTATAAGATCTGGCAATGATTTATTTTTGGTGAGCTGCTCGGTGGAATGCTAGCTGTACAGGAGTTCAGAGCATATTGTGTGGAATCAGGACTGTGCCAAAATGAAACTCTGTTTGTGAGAAGTGATGTGCTAAAGGCTTGGTTCCATTCCATAGGTCAGGTGAGAGCTGGTGTTTACAAAGTTACTGGATAGTGTTTTAAGAACTTAGGCATATTACTGACCAAATCAGAGTTGTACACAGTGGAATAGCATAAGCATGAAGTAGTGCAGAAAAGGTTTTACTGCTGGTATTTGAACCAAATGAGGGGAAGGGAATAGTAATGCTGGGGATATATGTATATCTATATTTATAAAATGGGCAGGAAAACTCATGTGTGCTGATTGGTTGAAACACATCACATGACTATGGGGTTATCAGAGTGTGACTGCACACCTGCACTTTCACGCTCCTCCAAAACAACTTTGCCATTTTATAAGACAGATAACCCACTCTAGAGTGTGCGGTCGCACTCTGATATATGCACGACTTGGGTGGTTGATGCACTTGGCCTGTGGCCTCACGCGTAACAACGCACCCCAAGACATGCATATATCAGATCGCAACCGCACACCTTAGAGTGGGTTATCTATTACATTTACATATATATATATATATATATTTTTTTTTTTTTCCCATTTAAAGTTTATTAATAATTTTAATCATGCATGACAGATATCTGAGTACAGTTTCATTATACATTGACAGTATACAGCAGTCTGAATCTGTCACCCCCACCCTATCCTCCCACAACTAAATTCCCCACCCTTCTAATACAGCTTTATTCTAACCCTACTCCCTACAAATCCTACAGCACAGACATCTCAATAATGACAGAATACATTAGGTACAAAGACCCTGACAATGAGAAGCCTTAGATCGAGAATAAAGTGTAAAAGGGGTCCCATATCTTCTTAAACCTTCCTAATCTATTATTTAAGCTTGCAATAGCCTTTTCCGTTCTGAGGTTTGCAAGAAGCTGCGTTAACCATTCTTCATAAGTAATTTCAGATTGGTCTTTCCAGTGTCTTAGTACTACTTTCTTAAGTGACATGGATATCAAGGCCATGTAGTATTTCCTATTATGAAATCTGATGCTAGAAAAGTCACCTAGGATGCATATTTCAGGTTTAAAAAGATCCTCTAGTCCCAAAATGGAGTCAGTCTTATTTTAAATGGAGGTCCAAAGAGGTACTATTTTGGGACAAGTCCAGAAAATATGATATAAGGTGCCCTCATATTCAGAGCATCTCAAGCATTGGGAAGAAGGTATTAAGTCAAATGTTAACATTTTGGGGGGGGGGGGGAATATAAATTATGCAGAATATGCATTTGCATCAGCTTTACTCTATCTTGCGTTATGAATTTGTGACAGTTATACCAGAGGTCGCCCAATTAATGTTGTAACCAGGAAAGATATATATATTTTTTAATTGCCAACAAATATGCCTGTGGGGGTGGGGGGATTCTATGTGCCATTATGCATATGTTTTCGATAGGGCCTTTGCAGTATTTAATCGTGCTCTGCAAGAAGCCTGTTAGTGTTTCCTAAGCCATTTCAATGAACCAATGCACACTGTATGCATGATTGCACCCTCATTTGTATGCACACCTGCATTAGTGATCTTGCTATAACAGTTTAGTGCTGCACTGGCTCCTGCCTTTGAATGTGTCACCAGGGATGCTGACTGCCTGTCCAGCATACAAGGTACTCTAGGCATGGTTCTAAACCCGTTAATGTGGTGCTGACTGTTCCAGTGCCCTTACCTGGAGGTGTTAAAGACAACTCGCACATGCCTAAATGTTTAATTATATGTATTAATAAATTTAAAACTTGGGGATGGACCTATGGTCTATTTTCATCTAGCATTTCCTATGTTCCCATGTTCCTCCAAGAATCTTTTGAATCCCTTCTTTGGTTTAATCTTTATAAAAGTTTCACTCATTTTGAAAAGTTATGCAAGCACATTATAATCCAGGAATTTAGAAAATAGGTTTAACCAGTGATTTATGCCTCTGTATTGGAAACATGGCCAGCCAAGTTGTTGACAAACTATACTTCTGATTTGATAAAAAAACATTATTGCAACTACATACAAGTCGAAGTTAAATAATTCCCAAATGTTTATCAAATAAACTCATCAAAACATTTACAAATTACACTTTACTCCACATATACAAATACAATTATTAATTCAATAATAAAAGTAAATCAATAAATCATGCATTAATGCAACAATAACTAATTAAATAATAAATAGACACACTACATATTCCCTGAAGTCAAGAAAAGAGACTACAAGATCTGCAGAAGGAAGCTGAGGTGTTTATATATCATACTTCCCATCATGCCATAATTACTCCATTAATATTTTTAATCCCACCCCCCCCCAATATTTAAGGTCCAGGAAATAAAGCACTTCCTATACTTCTAGTAGCTCCCAGTGGCCTTTTGATTTACATTGTCGTTTCAGGGAACATATACTTGGATCTCTCAGTATCAGGAGGTGATTCATATAGTAAACAGGAGCTTGCATTTCAGAGAACAATGTTTCATGCATCCTCTTGCCTTCCCTCACACAGGGTAAATATTCCCTTTACCTTACAAACACATGAAATTTGCCAGCAGATAAAGGCCTAGTGTTCTATCAAGTCTGCCTGAATGTGCAGCTAGCACACCTTATTCTGCAGCTGCCCTTCCCTCCCACTCTTCCCCTCCCTTGACCCTCCTCATTGCTTTGCCCCAGCCCCCTTCGAAGCAGCCCACTCTTCTACTGGATTCCACTTCTGCCAGTAATGCATTCCACCCAGCTACCACCCTCTCCATAAAAAAGTGTCTCCTCATCTCCCTCCTGAACCTTCCTCCCTCCAGTCTCATATCATGGCCCCAGGTGTCCCTCCCCTCCTTTACTTTGAACAGCCCCTCTGTACCAGTCTTGTTTATTCCTTTCATGTACTTGAAGGTTTCAATCATATCCTCCCTGGCCCTCCTCTCCTCCGGCAAGTACATGTTCAACTCCCTCAGCCTCCTCTCGTATAGTAAGTCCCCCAGCCCTGGATCATTTTTGTCACTCTGCACTGCACCCCTTCCAGTAACTTAATGACCCTCTTCAGATATGGGCACCAGTAATGCATACAGTACTGCAGGTGCAATCTAATCAATGATCTATACAGTGGCAGAATCACCTCCCCCCCTTCTCAAAGATATATCCCTTGCAATGCAAAGCAGCATTTTGTTGCCCTTTGCAGCTGCCTTCCTATATTGTGCCAGATTGTTCATTGACCCCATAATGAGCACCCCCAGGCCCTTCTCCTCCTCCTCCTCCTCCTCTGCCTTGGCTAGCTGCACTCCCCCTAGCTGGTAACTCCTCCATCATTACCTTATTCACATGTACATCATACTTGGAAATTATACAGTGAATTATTCTCATCTGAACCGACAGATTTTTCTTCATCAATTACACAAAGTGGGAGTTGGGGTATAAATGAAATAACAGAAAACCCAAAGAAAAAAGTGAAAAAAGGAACAAACTGTACTTTGGGCTGACTGTTTTGAGAACAGTGAATAATGGAGACAGCACTTCATATCTGAGATAATATTGCTTACATTTTAACAAGGTCTCCAACAGAGGAGACGACAGTGTACTAGGCCTGGTAATTTAAAGGAGAAGAGGCCCACCTGTAGTTATACGGCATTTAGAGATAGAAGGGTGCATGACCTGGTTCCCAGAGAATGGCTGCGGCTACAGCTGCCCATCGGAGGACAGACTTTGTGGTAACTGCCGCTGAGAGCTGGTAATATTTCCTTTTTTATCTGCACAAACCACAGTGCATCTGAGGTAATTTTCATAGCATTTTAGTCAGCTTAGCTGGTGTCTGGGACCAAACAGAGTATCACAATGAGAAAAGCATTTATAGGTTGCTGCTAGCAGGAAGTGGAAGGGAACATGTTCTGTCAGGCGGCTAAAGGTTGCTATATAATGGGAACTGCTAAGTAGAAAGGAGAGACTCATGCCACTTGAAGTGAAGAGGTTCTTAGGAAGAAAAGAGGCAGTGACAGGAAACTCCGGAGGACTATAGGTTTTGTCAGATTCCCATTCTGCACACACTATAAGGTTCATGCAGAAAGGAGGTTGGGAGGGCAGGTGGAAACCTGCAAAGATTGTGACTCTGCAATCTTCCAGAGGGTGTACTGGGAGGCTGGTGGATGCCCAGTTTGTAGGAGGCTCATGAACCTCAGTGCTGAATTAGCCACCCTCAGGGCTGAAAGAAAAAAAAACTGTTCCTAAAGAGAACTAAGCACAGGAATCTCTAGCTGTTGTGATCCCTTTACCTCATCATCCACCATATATCTGGGCTGGGTATGGACTGCAGTGAGAAGAAAAGATGGGTGGAGAGGAAGGAGTGGAACAAGTACAAGTGGTATCCCAGGGATGGAATTGGAAACAGAACTGGTTTGGCCACTGGCAGAATCAGCTCACCAAAGAAACAGTGGTTGGGAACCTGGTAGGCATGGCTTCATCAATCAAAGATGCACTAGAGAGAAAGGGAGCAAGCAGCACCAGCAGGAGAAAGAAGATGATCTTAGTCAAGGGGGATCTGCAAAGTTAGGGTATGGAGAGGCCAGTGTCTGACCAGGAGGAGTGATCTTTTCTGTGTCTTCCAGGGGGAGACGACAGAGAGAATAATTCCATGGATGAAGAGGCTACCCAGAGGGGAACCAAGACATTGTGATACACCTATACCAATGTACTGGTGAATCACTGTAAAATAAGTTAAGGGTAGTTTCTAAAAATGAGGTAGTTAGCTGTGTTAAGTTACAGAGATGGTAGTCTTCTCAGAGGTGCTCCCAGTGCCATGTGCCAGACAGCATGGAATGGATAAAATGATATATAATTCCACTCATGGCTAAAGGGTTAGTGCAGCGAGAAAGGGATTCACATTTTAGGGGACTGAGGAACTTTCTGGGATGATATAGAAGGCTGTTTGCAAAGGATGGCATGCTTCTGAGCAATAGGGGAACCAGTGCATTAGGGCAAAAGCTAGATGTAATAGTATGTTTTTAAATTAAGAAACAGTGAAAGCAGGGATAGCCCACAAGAACATGCACAAATTGACTCTCCACTGGTACACATGGGACACAGGAGAAAAGTGGAAGTAGGCAAGGAACATGACAGAAACAGCTGATTTCAAAAATCAGTGAAGAGAGAAAGTCTAGAGAAAAGAGGAAGGGCAGGTGGAAAGTGATGGATATGAATGCAAGAAGTAGAGGGAATAAATAGAAAAACTGCAAAAATGAATGGCTGCAGAACAGTTAGATACAGGAAGAATAACTGAAATGTAGGCCAATTAGAACAATAGCTGGGACCTAAATGTCCTTGGCTATACCTTATTTAACAGGGAGATGCCAATTGTGGGGGCTTGACAATCTATGTTAAAAGACCATAAGGGTCTCAGAGGACAAGATGGGGGAGGGAGGTTGAGTCACTATGACTCCATGTAGCAGATAACAGAGATAAAAGATATGTAACAGGAGTAAGCTACAAGCCACCAAATAAGGGAGCAGACAGAGACAAGGAGCTGGAATGGACAGTTAGGAATGCAGCCATACAGGAAAGGACTGTTCCCATGGGAGGCTTCAATCTCACATACTGTACATAGACTGAGGTGCTCTGGTGGCACCAAGCCAAAGAATTCATAAGTTTACAGAAGTAACATAGAACTGCTGTCTCTCAGTGGGTGAGGGAGGCAACCAGCTGGAAACAATTTTGGACCTAGCACAGTCCAGGGAAAAAATTACCAGAGACAGCTCAGTCAAGGTCCAGGAACCAGCGGGACAGAACAACTAAAACACTATTAAATTCAACATTGTGCTGGCTCCTGAGCAACTGAAAGGCAGCAGTTTGGTCCCTGATATTAGGAAGGCTGAATTTGGCAAAATGATAGATTTAATCAAATGTTAACTGAAGTCATAAACAAAATAGAGGCGGTGGAAAAAGTGGGTGCCAATAAAACGGTTGGTAGTAGAAGCCGCCCAAAAGTGCATAAAATGTATTTAGTAGGGCAAAGAAGCAAAAGCAACCTCTCTGGCTAGACAAGCGAGTGATGCAACATGTAACAGAATAAAAACTTAAAGGGTATACAAAGGGGGATCAGAATAAGGTCAACAGGGTATTTTATAAGGAAAAGTTAGAGAAAAGAAAGGAAATCATTAGAAGGGCAAAAGAAAACTGTGCTAAGGATAGCAGAGAGGATCAAGAAGAGCATTAAAACTTTCTTCAGGTGCATAAGAGAAAACACCAAACAAAGCATAGCACAGAAACAATGAGGAACAATTGAGAAAGCATGGAGGAAGGTAAAGGGAAGGCAAACATATTAATGTTTACTTTGTTTCTGTCTTCACAGTGGAGGCCACTGGACCAATCCCAGAGAGCAGAGTAATATTCAACGGTACAGATAACCTAAGAAGAGGGTGCTGAAGAGTCTGTAGGACTTGAATGGAAACAAGTCCATGGGGCCAGATGGGCTGCAGCCAAGGGCATTGAAGGAGATGAGTCATGCCCTGGCAGCACCCATGGCAGACTTATTCAGTAACATACTGGCAACAGGTAAAGTGCTCGTGGATTTGAAAGTGGTGACTATGGTCCCTCTGCACAAGGGGGGTGATGATTGTGAGAACCTGGGAATTTACAGGCCAGTGAGCCTTACCTTAATAGTAGGAAAGCAACTGGGGGCCATAATATAATAATAGATAGTTGGTTTCCTTGAAGAATACAAGTTTACAGATAGAAATCAAAATGTGTTCATGAGAGGCAGGTCATGCTAATGGGAGGGCTTTAAGCCCGAGGTTTGATGGGCAGAGCAACAACGTCACTCCCCCATTGAGCTTAAAAGGTCACAACATCCTGAGCCACACCAGGATTCTTTTTTGTTGTGGCTGGAGGCACCACCTTTCTTGGCTCCGAAGCTGTCTTGTTTTCCTTGCGCCTCCGGCCACTCCTTTCCATCTCCCTGTCTGTGGATTGTTCCGTCTCTTCTCCACCATTCTCCCTTTTCCTTTGCTTCCTCATTCCTACCCACGCCCCACTCTGTGCTGCCTCTTTTTCCTTTCCCGATATGCCATTGGCTCTGCCTACCTCTCTTCGCTCATCCCTCTCTGCTGCCCTTCTCCTGCTGCCCTTCCCACTCTGTTTTGGCTTCCGTAATCCATTTCGCTAGCTCCTCCAGTGCCCCAGGTGTGTCATCTCTTGCACCTCCTCTCCATGCTATCGGACTGCTGGGGCCTTCCTTTGCTCCTTTTAGCCAGTCTCACTGCAATTGGAACCCTTGTTCCTTCTGTCAGTCAGTCTCCTGGTTCCTCAGTTCCCAGCACTCTGTCGCTATGCTTCTCAGAACCGGAGCAGATGCCATTATTCGGCATGCAGCGTCTGACCTATATTCCTGGGTTGCTCCTTTCACAGTCTCTGGGTGACTCGCTTTCCATGCTGCCCCATTATGACTCTACAAAATCTGTCCTGAAGTCCAATTTTGTGTGCCTTGTCCTGTGCGTTCCTTCCTTCTCTGGCCATTTCGGTGTCTTCCAATATGTACTGGGCGGCATTCCACCTAGTTCCACCCTCCTGCCTGAGTTTTTGACTGTACAAGTCCCAGTACTGCTGCAATTCCTGGAATGTTTTCTGGGCCTTGAGTGAGTGGTTCTCAATTTTATGTGCTATTCTTGATTTTCTTTATGCATTCCCTGACTTAGTTAATGCTGTACACGTCTAGATTTCACCAGTGTGCAATGCACACCACATGTATGTCATGTTCCTCCCCTATCACCCATTCTGCATTGCTTCCTGTTATGTCATTTCAGGTGAGTCCTGGGGCTTGCATAACTCCTTCCTTCCTTGACCTTCTCTCCAGACCTTCAAGACGCCCCTTGCTTTCGGGGCTTGGGGAGTCACTGTGGCTGTCTTGAGGGTGGTGCCCCCTTTGCTCCTCATCATGCTGCAGCTATTTCTAGACCCCCTGTTTCTTCCCTCTTCAACCTTCTTTGCTCCCATTTCCTCTGCCTATTTAATCATTCACCATGCCTCATCTCGTATCCATTGATATTTCTTTTTGGGCATACCTATCCTTACTCATGTGCCCACCTCATCGATCCGCGGCTCTCGTGCTGCATGTATCAGGTTCCTGATTCCATCCATCATCAGCCGTCAAGGATTCCTTGCATAATCAAGCATACCTCATCAGCCTCAGTGTCTGCTCACCAATACTTCACCTTGGCCTGCTCCTCTAATTCAATCACTCAATTGGTATGCCTTAGCATGGTTCGCTGCCAAGTCCGCACTACTCTCTTGCTCGCAATCGATATTTCTTTGGGCATACCTATCATGGATCATATGCCACCTAATCCAACTCACCCTTCTGCAGTTCTTATCCCGTACTGGCTGGGTCCTATGCTACCCTATTGACCTCCCTACCATCCTTCATCCTTTCATACCTCGCTTTCCAATACCTGCCTTCATGGCGTCAATTCATCATCATACCTCATCCGTTCCTATGTTACCTTCCTCAGTCTAACACCTATTCTCGTCCTGGCCGGCATGGATTCTTTCCACTCATGGCTTCCCTCCTCATCATACATTGTCCAATTTCTCCTCTTGATCACCTGTCCTGAGCTCATACCCTCCAGTTCACATACCCTCTGGTTCCTGACATGCCTTTTTGGCCTCAGAATCTGCCTCCTTTCGAGGAGCCTCATTTTTTGCTCTGCTCTATAGAGCATAATGCCTTCGTTCAAGTTCATTTTCAAGGTCATTCCTGTCTCCTCTTATTCATTTTCCATATCGGCCATTAAGGATTCCCTCCAATTGAGGCCTGCAATTGATATTTATTTTTGGGCGTAACCATCCTGACTCATCGAACTGTGACCATCCTGCCGCATGTATCAGGTTCATTACTCCGGTCCTCATTCATGCTTCTTTATCTCTCATCGACTACTCGATCATACCTCCTTGGGTCCGGCTGCCTCATGTTCCTTCTTTAATCTGTGCTTCTTTGGAGTTTTTCCCTATCATGGTCTGATATTGATATTTCTTTTTGGGCATACCTATCATGACTCCTATGCCACCTTATCAACATGCAGCTATCCTGCCACACGTATCAAGTTCCTAACTCCAGTCATCATTCACTCAGCCTTACCTCAAGGTTCATCTGTTTACATTGCTTTCTTGAATATTCCTATCATTGAATCTTAAGCTACCTCATCGACTACAACCTCAGGGTCTAATCGTTCAAAGTCTAATCACTCACATCGCATAATCAAGCATGTCTCTTCAACCTCCATGTCTGCTCACTCTCATGGCTCAATCAAGCCAGTCTGCTTTGTCCTCAGTCTTCTCATCAGCACATCTGGAATCTCCTTGTGCACACATTTGGATACCCTTGCTCCTCTGACTTCTAAATGGATTTACTCCCTCCCATCGATGAAGAAAGTATTCATTGTTGCCTCATGTTCTTTCTTCAATCTGCGTGCAGCATCATATTCCCTCTTCAATCTGTGCTCACTTTAGGGGAATTTCCCTATTCCATCATCATCCTCCCTACTTATATTCCTTTCATTACTGAACCCTTCTTTTTAACGACATACATCCTCAAATCAAATGTCATCAGCTTGAAGGGAAGGCGACCTAGGCCTTGGAACCCCAGAGGTTTCCTCCTCAAAGGGAGTTTTTCCTCTCTTCCGTGCTAATGGCCATAATATTAGTTAGAGTTAGTGCTATCCTCAGTTAATTAGTTAGGTTCGTTGGTGCTTTCTTTGGTTAGTTAGTTAGGTTCTGCTGTTGGATGGAGGCGGATGGTGGCCCCAGCTTTCCCCTCTCTCCTTGGGAAGTCAGCCCGTCTCTTCTCATAATTCATTCATCATCCTCATCTCTTTGAAGCTTAATATCTTTGGGTATACTTTTTGGGCTTCTTCCTAACCTACCTTTAGCAGATGCATTCATTCCTGGTACCTGTAGAGGGGGAACACTCCTCTAGGGTTCCTTGTGTAGTACCCCTACAGGGTGGTATATCTCACGGATAGAGAGGTGGAAAGTCACAAAGCAAATTAAGTTACACAAGCATCATCTTATTATCTCATCCAGTTGCATAAGCACATAGAATGGGAGGGCTTTAAGCCCAAGGTTCGACAAGCAGAGCAACAATGTCACTCCCCCATCATGCTTAAAAGGTCACAAAATCCTGGGCCTCACCAGGATTCTTTTTTATTGCCCACCATCCACCCCTCCTCCTCCAGTGGAGGAAAAGATAGCCAACTCAGTTAAGAAGGGGGATAAAACCTTTTATAGGTACATCAGCGAGCGTAGAAAGACAAAGGGAGGGATAGTGAGGCTGAATAGAATGAACGGTGGGTGGGCAGAGGGGGACAGTGAAAAAGCAGGGATACTGAAAGAATATTTCTGCTCAGTATTCACAAAAGAGGAGGGGGAAGTGCCTAATCCAATTAACAGAAGCACTCTTGATAGGGGTCGATCCAGTCCTTTCACAGAAGAATGGGTTCTGCAAGAACCCTAAAACTGAAGGTGAACAAAGCAATGGGTCCTGATGGAATTCACTGCAGAATTCTAAAAGAATTAAGGAAGGAACTAGTGAAACCACTGGCTACTCTTTTTAATAAATCATGGGAGGATGGTGTGGTACCCAAGGACTGGAGGAAGGCGGATGGATTCCCTTCACAAAGTGGGACCAAGACAGAGGCAGGAAATTACAGACCTGTCAGTCTGACCTCTGTGGTAAGGAAAGTGATGGAGTCACTTCTGAAGGAAAGAATAGTTGAGTACCTAGAGGCCAGTGGGGCCAGGACCCAAGGCAGCATGGGTTCACAGTGGAAAGGTCATGTCAGATGAATCTAATTGATTTTTGACTGGGTGACCAAGTAGTAGACCAGGGAGGGGCTGTGGACATGGCCTACCTAGACTTTAGCAAGGCATTTGACACAGTCCCACAAAAGATTAATAGTCAAATTAACTAGCCTGGGAGTGGGTTCCTGGGTGGTAGCCTGGGTAAAACATTGGCTGCACAACAGGACACAGAAGGTAATTGTAAATGGAGTCCACTCGAAGAAAGAGGGGTTACTTGTGGGTACCACAGGGTTCAGTATTGGTCCAGTCCTTTTAATGTCTTCATCAGTGACATTGCAGAGGGACTGGAAGGAAAGTATGCCTTTGCAGATGACATAAAGATCTGCAACAGGGTTGATACACAAGGAGGCGTGGAAAGGATGAGAAGGGACTTGGCAAGGTTGGAGGAATGGTCAGGCTATGGAAGCTAGGATTCAATGCAAAGAAGTGCAAATAATGCACCTGGGAAACAAGAACCCAGGGAAGAATACACAATGGGGGAGGTAGTAACAACAACAACAAAAAGGAAAGGGACCTGGGGTAATCATATCAGATGACCTTAAGGTTAACAAGCAATGTGAGAAGGCAGTAGGGAGGGCTGGGGGTATACTGGGATGCATAGGGAGAGGCATCAGCAGCAGAAAACAGGAAGTTGTTATCCCTCTGTACAGACAGTTGGTGAGACCCCATCTGGAGTACTGCATCCAGTTCTGGAGACCCCATCTCCACAAGGACATAGACAGGATAGAGGCAGTCCAGAGGAGGGCAACTAAAATGGTGCAGGGTCTGCAAGAGAAGCCGTTATGAGGAGAGACTAAAGGAGCTTAATATGTATACCCTTGAGGAAAGAAGGGA
Source organism: Neoceratodus forsteri (assembly GCA_016271365.2). Taxonomy (NCBI): domain Eukaryota; kingdom Metazoa; phylum Chordata; order Ceratodontiformes; family Ceratodontidae; genus Neoceratodus; species Neoceratodus forsteri. Next base: position 1,424,352,341 of record CM057455.1, read on the forward strand.
GAGGGGGGACATGATAGAAACTTTTAAGTACCTCAGTGGAATCAACAAAGTCCAAGAGGGTAGCATCTTTCAGAAAAAAGAGACGTGCAAGAACAAGAGGACACAATTTAAAGATAGAAGTGGGGTGGTTCAGGGGCAATGTGAGGAAGTATTATTTCACAGAGACAGTAGTGGATGCATGGAACAGCCTTCCTGAGGAGGTTGTAGGGTCTAAAACTGTGGGAGAATTCAAGAATGCATGGGACAAACATAAGGCAATTCTTGTGGGGGGTAGGAGAAAGTAGGCTGTTGGTTAACTAGGATCTGCAGCTTATCCGTTAGGTAGGGAAATGGGTAGACTAGGTGGGCCAAGTGGTCCTTATCTGCCGTCAAAGTCTATGTTTCTATGTTTCATCTCTCTTACCCATTGGGCTTTTTCCTAACCTACCTTTAGTCAACACATTCATTCCCAGAACCTGTAGGGGGGACCCCACTTATAGGGTTCCTTGCATCATACCCCTACAGGGTGGTATATCCCACGGATAGACAGGCGGAAAGCCACAAAGCAAATCAAGTTATACAAGCATCAGCTCATATTATCTCATTCAGTTGTGTAAGCACATCGAAATAATCTTAATTGTTTATTTCAGTTCAGTGACACAGACAGTGTCCTGGTTAAACAATTGCAAAAAAAAAAGATAATAGCTAAGGACCTGGCAGTTGACATATTGTACCTGAAATTCAGGATAGCATTTGACCCAGTGCTACAAAGGAGACTAGTAAAAAACACTAGGCTACTTAGCACCTGAGGAAAGGCTAACTAGGTAGACCGTAAACTGTTTGATGGCTACAGCTTAGAGAGTAGACCAAAAATAAATATTCTCTGATATCAGAGGGGTCACTAGTGGGGTGTCAAAGTAGTCTTTTTGGGGCCAGTGTTTTTAACATGTACATTAGTGACACTTAGGTGAGGTTACAGGGCAAAGTTAATCTATTTACAGATGGCAAGACAATCTGTAGGAGAGTAGATAGTGAGGAAGGAATCAGTAGCATGGTAGCCTGTGACGTGGCTGCCTGAATCAGAGCACCATCTGAAAAGGCAACGCGATGTGGGCAAAAGCCCAAAAGGCGAGGGGGCAGGGAGGGTGACCGGATGTTGTGGGGTGGGCGACCCTAGAGACAGGTTGACGCTGTATGTACACTCGCGAGCGGGGGGGGAGCGAGCACAGTGAGCGTGGCCTGGGAGGGGGTGGAGGAGATGTTGGGGGTGGCACTGCGGTTAGCTGCAGAGCTGCACTGTGGCATCAGGGGTTGGCATCCACTTGCAGTGCCTGGGGTTCTGGGTTTGGGTCTGGGTCTGGGCCACATTTTTTCTTGCCACCCAAGCTTTTAAGTTTTTTGCTTTTGCCCCTCACTTACATGCACCCCTCCTGGTGTTGAGAATCTTAAGCAGGAGGGGTGGGGGCAAAGCTTGTGTTTTTTTTTTTTTTTTTGCTTCCCCGACATGCACCCTCCCAGAGTTGAGAACTTAGAGGAGGATGTGGGGCAAAGCTTCCCCCATGGGGTGTGTTGAGGTGCAGCCTCCCCCACAGAAAGCAAATCCATTGAGTCTCTGGCACCATTTCTCTGTGTACGAGGGTTGTCAGGGTGTAAAATTGTTTTAGCCACCCTGACTTTGCGATAATGCGGGTCTCCGTTCGGCGCTCGCCATTATCACATAGAACCAGTAACATGAAGAGAGGTGTAGGAAGGCTGGAGCAATGGTTCAGAATTTGGCAATTAAAATTCAATGTCACAACATGTAAGGTGTGATACACATTAGTAACAAGAATGTTGATACACATTATTGTATCAGTGAGGTAAAGGTGTAGCAGGCAAGTGTGGACAGTGTGGAAAGGGACCAGGGGTGATAATTACCAATATTTTGCGAACCTGTTCCCAATGCAGTATGGCATATGGGAGTGCAAACAGGATGCTGGTATGCACTGGCATCCTATAGCTGTGATATATCAGTCTTTGTCTGTCTTCAATGATTAAATGACAAACAGTTGGCTGAGCCTGAATCTGGGAAAGACAAAACTGCTAATTATCAAACTAGCTTCTCAGAAGTTGGCAAGGAAAAGGGTTGGTCTTCCCTGTTATTATTAGTTGCAACTAATCTCCAAGCTACGTATCAGGCTATAAACCTAGGGGTTATAATGCATGGCAGGCTGGCTCTAAAACATCATGGGTTGAATTTCATCACTGGAGATTTTTCATCTCAGAAATAGTGCCCGGCTGAAGTCTTCAAAAGGGCTAAAGGTTCCTATGGCCTGAGACGCTTCTCCTTAATCTTCTTCCAGATTCCTAGAGTGAAAACTACCCTTGGCTCAGCAGCAATCAACTTCTCACTTCCATCACTTTGGAACACTATGCAAGACTCATTAAAATTATCCTCACTTCCAAGCATTTTCACATTCAAAGCTCTATTAACGGATTATCTGAAGGAATTATGCAATTGTTTCAGACACCGATGACCCCTAAGCCTCTGGTGCCACTCTCAAATCCTACACCTAAGTATCTCATCCACCCCACATTCCTATCAACAGAAACCTAGGACCTACAAGCCTAGTTCCCTTAATCCAAGATGGCCTTGCCTATTCTGTACCTTTTACCTATTCTGGCCTCCCTTTTGGCTGCCTACTCTTTCACCCCAATTTCTACTCTATTCCTTAATACCGCCTTATTTTTTATCATTTAGGTATGAGCTCTTACTTAGCGGAGACTATATGGGATTGTTGTCTCTTCTCATTTCAGTAAAGCTTATCATTATGTACCTTTGCATGTTAATTATGTTGACCGGTATGTATAGGCCCATATTGACTGGCACCTTCACAATGTTTTTTCTTTTTTTTTTTTTGCACCATTGTCCACCGTAATTGTAATCTTATGAAGTGTACTGTATTACATTAATGCCCAGGACCACCTTGAAAATTAGCTTGCTCAATGGTGTTTATGCCTGGTTAAATAAAGTGATTGATTGATTGAAGTCTTTTCTCTGATATGATGACCTGGTGACTGTAACTCATGCCTTTCTAACAGCCTGCTTGGACTACTGTAATACTTTATAGCTTGGGCTTTCTGGAAGTTTGGTGTGCTATCTCTGTTTGGTTTGCAGCACTGCAGCCTGGTTGATATCCGGGCTCAAGTATATTTGATCGTATCACCCCAGTGCTGCATGAACTACACTGGTTACTGGTTAGATGGTTTGCCACCTCTAAAATTTGCTTGATAGTATTTAAAACCCTGCATGGGTTGTGTCCTGACCATGTAAAAGACCTTCTACAACCATATGCTCCATTGCTCCAGTCGGACCACTCCACTTTGATGGGGAGAATCTGCTGGTGATTCCATGAGAATGTTTTAAATCTTTGTGGGAAAATGACTTTTTTGTGGCTGCCCCTCATTTGTGCAACACCTTACCAAACCAGCTGCATCAGATTTCCTCTGTGTGTGTGTGGGGGAGGAGTGTTCTAAAAAGGCCCTTAACACCCGTGCTTTCTCTCTGGCATTTGAAGAACTATTTTAACATATTTGATATGGAAGGAGTCTGTAGTGATGTTCTTTGTATTAAGAATGTTTTAGCTACTTATAAATGTTTTGAACTGAATTAAGTTTGCAACCCATGCAGCCTTTTGGGATGAGGCACTATATATATGCTTGCTTACCAGATGGGATTTCATGAGTTGCTGGAGGAAGGTGATACTGACACAGTACAGGTCAATGGTGCAACCACACCTGGTGGGTCTTGTGCACAATTTTGTAGCCCACATCTGAAAAATGATAGGGAAAGATTAGAGACAATCCAGTGGCAGACAATGAAAATGATCCAGAGGAGATTTCCTCTCTAGAGAACAGGAGGGAAAAGGGAGGCATGATAAAACAAGCATTTGTCAATGCCGAATGTTTGCTTGCTGGCATTGGCATTGGTAGGAGTTACAGAGCTGCATAATAGGAATGGCAGTGAAGTATTGAACTGAAGCCAACCCCACCACCCCACGAGCACCCTGCAGATATTGACAGGCATTGGGGTGTTCCTTTGGGTCGTCAGGCATAATGGCCATGCCATTTCACCACACCCTACCCTGCAGACACCAACAAGTGTCACGGTGTGCCTTGGAGCCTTTGGCCCTTATGTTCACCCCATTCCATCAGGAAATACAGTGAGATAGGTGCTGTATAGGAGAATGGGGTGAACTTTGGGGCTGAAGAGTCCAAGGCACACCTCAATGCCTCTCACTGGCCGCAGGGTGTGGGTGGGGGTGGAATGGTATGAGCATTGCAGCTGACAATCCCAAGTCACATCCTTGATGCCTGTCATTCTCTACAGGGTGGGGCATTATGGTCAGAAACCCTAATGCCTCAGGCGTTCATTGGTATTTTCACTCCAAATTTTCATCATAGTTTTTTTGTGACCTCCCACCTCATGAACAGTGGCAATATCAGTTTGTTAGCCGAAAGCTGCTTTTGCACAGCGACTACGTCATTTTGCACTACAGGTGCGAAAACACATTTTGAACAGGATGTGAAAAATGACAGCTGTACTGTTCATGGAGAGATGTAAAAAATGGCAATGTTGAAAATCTGCAGTGAAAATATTTAAAAAACTGGTGAAGTCACGAGCATGCACAAAAACTGTGCAATGCACACCCGTAATGTAATTAGTTTGGGGATTTTTTACAGCAGATTGTCAACACAGGCATTTTGGGACCTCCGCTCATGAACAGTGTCACTGTGATTTTCTTACTCTGTCCCGAACAGTGATTTCCCACAGCGCCAACGCATTTCTACGCTGGAAGTGCGAAAACACATTTCGGCCATGGTGTGAAAAATGACAGCTGTACTGTTCATAAGGAAGTGTGGAAAAATGCCAATGGTGAAAATCTGGACTTTAAATATTACAAATTCATGAACTTACGACGGTGCGTGGAAACTGTGCAATGCTCACTCATAACACAGTCATTTTACGGACTTTCATCACCAAATTTTTAACATAGTCATTTTAAGACCTCTGCTCATGAACAGTGTCACTGTGATTTTCTTAATCTGTCCCCAACACTGATTTCACACACCGACTGCGCCATTGTGCACTACATGCGTGGAAACACATTTTGGGTGAGATGTGAAAAATGACAGCTATACTGTTCATAAGGAGGTGTGGTAAAATGGCAATGTTGAAAATCTGGAGGAAAATATTAAAAATTCGTGAACTTACTAGCGTGCGATAGGAACTGCGCAATGCATCGCCAGTAATCAGTCATCTTTGGATTTTTCACCAAATTTCAACATAGGGTTTTGAGACCCACTCATGAACTGTGACACTGTCATTTCGTAAATCGGTCCCAAAAGGTGGTTCCGCGCAGTGACCGCAAAATCACCTTTCAGGGCCTATTAATGCCATGACAGTGCCAGAATTCATGAGGAGAGGCCTCAAAAACCCCATGTTGAAAATTTGGTGCCAAAATTCCAAAAAATGCCTGAGATATGCATCAAAGTTGAAAAAACCCTGTTTATTCCATTATACAGCTTACTGGCATTTCTTCAGTTCGCGGTCAGCTTTGAAGAGTGCGAACGTGTTCCCAGTCCACTGAAGATCGTGTCACCAGCCTCCGAAAATAAGTATGGGGTGAGGTGGGGGTGTGGGGAGGTGGATGCACAGATGGTGGGTGCAGGTTGGGGGGGCAAGACAACAAGGGACAGTTTTTTTCTTTTCAGGTGTTTCTTTTCTTTTTAGAAGGATGACTCGGGACTTGTGCCATGCTGGGGCGGGCTCCCAGCATGGCAGCTGGAAGATTTTTTTTGGGGGGGCGTGGAGCTGACAGGGGATTGGGCACCCCCATCGGCCATCCAGATGTGTGCCACACTGGGGTGGCTCCCAGCATGGTAACTGGAAGTCTGGTTCTTTTGGGGGATGGTTAATTGAGCGAACGGGGGATTGGGCACCAATGAAGGAAAAGAAAGGGAAAGAAAGCAGAGACATATGCAAGCAGGATTGCTGGCAATATGCTAATCAACACTATCTTATTGCTGCTCACTGAAGCGATCTCTCCCTTACAGCTGTACACCACTGCATTTTCAACTGCTGTCATAGACAGCTGCATCATTCATTGGTGAACTGCGGCTGCGCCTGCAAACACACTGACTGAATTGGAAGACAGGGTTCCCCACCTACAAAAACTCAGATGATGACACTATGTTTCTTGCACATGCGTGCAAGCAAACGTAAACAAAAACTTGGATGATGGCACTATGTTTCTTGCACATGCGTGCAAGCAAATATAAAAACATACAAGTACATTCATATAGTATCCATCACAGAAACATGGGCAAACAAACACCATGAATAAGACATCATGATCCCGGGGTATAAGATCTACAGAAACAACAGGGAATCAGGTAGAGGAGGGGGAGTAGCTTTACACATGAGAGAGGAGATTACATGTACCAGGAAACAAGTGGCTGAAGATAAACCGGAAGCACTGGAGGTTCAGCTTCGGTCAGCCAAGGTGACAAAGGTTAGAATGGGAATGGTATACAGACCACCTTTGCAAGGAGAAGTGATAGATGGTGAACTGAAGGAGCAGATTAGGTTGCAGGAAAATAGGGGTAAAGTAGTCATAACTGAGGATTTCAATCTTCCTGGAGTTAACTAGAGGATCCCAGTGACCTCCTGCTCCAGAGAACAGGCTATCCTGGAAGCCTTTCAGGATGGTTTCCTGGAGCAGGGGGTCAATAATCTCACCAGGGATGGTGTTATACTGGACCTGGTACTGACCAATGGAGACCATGTCCAGGAAATAAAGCTAAAAGATACTCTAGCAGGCAGTAGTTACAAAGCAGTATCATTCTATCTAGATCTGGGACAGGAAATAACAAGCATTTGTCAATGCTGAATGTTGTCTTGCTGACATTAGCATTGGTAGTGCAGGAGTTAGAGAGATGCATAATAAAAATGGCAGTGAAGAATGGAAGCGATGACAACCCCACACCACCCTGTAGAGACTGACAGGTACTGAGGTGTGCCTTTGGGTCATCAGCCATAACACTCTTGCCATTTCACCTCACCCTACCCTGCAGACTCTGACAAATATTGCGTTGTACCTTGGGGTCCTTGGGTCTTAGACTCGGCCCATTCCATAAGGAAATACATTGAGATGGGTGCAGTATAGGAGAATGGGGTGAACTTTGGGGCCGAAGAGTCCAAGGCACACCTTGATGACTGTCAGTGGTTGCAGGGTGGGGGTGGAATGGCATGAACATTATAGCCGACAATCCAAAGTCACACCCCTGATGCCAGTCAGTCTCTACAGGGTGGGACATTAGTTGTTGGTATCTGCACTCCAAATTTTCAACATGGGCTTTTCATGACCCCACCTCAAGAAAGCGTTTGGGACCTCTGCTCATGAACAGTGGCACTGTGATTTTGTTAATCTGTCCCGAATGTTGATGTCTCACAGTGACAGCGCCATTCTGCGCCATATGTGTGAAACCATATTTTGGGCAGGATGTGAAAAATGACAGCTGTACTGTTCATAAGGAGATGTGAAGAAATGGCAATGTTGAAAATCTGGGGTAAAAATATTAAAAAGTCTTGAAGTTACGAGCATGCATGGAAACTGTGAAATGCACTCTCGTAACACAGTCACTATGTGGAATTTTGTCACCACATTTTCAACATAGGCATTTTGTTACCTCCGCTCATGAACAGTGTCACTGTGATTTTTCTTAATCTGTCCTGAAAGTTCATTTCCCACAGCGACCAAGCCATTGTGCGCCACATGTGTGAAAACACATTTCAGGCAGGTTGTGAAAAATGACAGCTGCACGGTTTATATGGAGGTGTGAAAAAATGGCAATGCTGAAAATCTGGAGTGAAAATATTACAAATTCTCAAAGTTATAAGTGTGCGTAGAAATTGCGCAACGCATGCTCATAACAGTCATTTTTGGAATTTTCTCACCAAATTTGCAGCATAGGTTTTCTGGGAGCCCACCTCATGAACACTGACACTGTCATTTCATTAATCTTTCCCAAAAAGTGATTCTGCGCAGTGACCACAAAATCACCTTTTGGGACCGAATAATGACATGACAGTGACTGGGTTCATGAGGTGGGTTCCCAAGAACCTCATGTTGAAAATTTGGTGCCAAAAGCCGCAAAAATGGCTGAGATGTCCACCTAAGTTTAAAACCCCTCATTTATGCCATTCTACAGCTTACCAGTATTTCTTCAGTTCGTGGCCGGCTTTGAAGAGTGCAGATGTGTTCCCACTCCACCGAAGATTGTCGTGCCGGGCACTGGAGGTAAGTATGGGATGAGGTGGGTGTGGGGAGGTGGGGTGCGCAGATGGTGGGTGCAGGCTGGGGGTAGGGGACCTGACAGCAAGGGACCATTTTCTTTGTTTCAGGTAACTAAAACAAAACAAAACAAAATAATCACAGTGGGCCATTTTCTGTTTTTAACAGGTGTTGGCCACACTGGGGTGGGCTCCCAGTGTGGCACATTTGTTTGGGGGGTCATGATAGCCACACTGGGGTGGGCTCCCAGTGTGGCACACAGTGGGGGTGGGGTGGGGCCAGAAAAATGCCAAAGCAATGGGCCGGGGTTAACATGCTGGCAGGAGGATTTGGACACCCCTGTCGGTAGGCGTGTCTGTGTTTGGGGGCATGATCCCGAGGGGGATTGAGCACCCCCTTGGCAGACAAAAACAATGAAGGAGGCACATATGCCCACAGGGGAATTGGGCACCCCAAAGGTGGCTTTCTGGGGACTGTGACAGGCTAGACAGCATGCCATTTCATTTGTGCCACAGAGCCCAGCCCAAAAAAGCAGTGGCGCCATTGGCCACAACACGACCACACCTCCAAAAATCTGCTATTCCAAGCTACCATGATATGTAAAAAGGACAAAAACTAAGGTGGGGGACTTCAGGAGGGCTGACTTTGGAAGGATGGATGAGATCCTGAGGGAGCATTTTGCAGGATCAGGATGGAGATGGGGGTGGAGCAGAAGTGGTTCACTATTAGGATGGGTCTCATCGAGGCCACTAAAATGTGTAACAGGGTCCGAAGCAAGAACGCCAGACTTAAATAACATAGCTGGTTCAGCAGGGAGTTGGCAGCTAGAGTGAGGGAAAAGAGAGCAACCTATAACAAGTATAAAACACCCTGAGGGATGCTGAAATGGAGGCTTACCTGGAGAAGTCAAGGGAAGCTGGCAGAGTTGTCAGGGCGGCAAAAGTGAGCAAAGAATTACAACTGGCTGAGGAGATAAAGGTAGTGGAAAAGGATTTCTTTAGGTATGTAAGGGAAAAAAGGAACAGGAAGGATGGCATAGTTAAGTTTAAGTGAGAGGGGAATGAGCAGAGAGTAGTGTGGAGCAAGCAGAAGTGCTAAATGAATACTTCAGCTCAGTCTTCACAAGAGAAAAGGACGGACCAGCGCCGCAGGGGAAAATTGGTGTGCGGAAAGGAGGACAGGGGGAAATGGAAGGAGCTATCCCAGTGGACAGGGTTTTAAAGGGCCTCAGAGCCCTTTAGGTGGACAAAGCATCAGGGCCAGCTGGTATGCATCTGAGAGTCTGAGGGAACAAGTGGAAATTCTGGCTAGCCCCTTGCCAGACCTGTTTAATGCATCGCTCAAGACAGGGTGCATGTCAGGGGACTGGAGAATGGCACACTTGGTGCCTCTCCACAGGAGTGGACCCAGAGATAAGTCAGGTAGCTATGGACTAGTCAGCCTCACCTCCATTCTAGGTAAGCTGATGGAGACCATACTAAAGGAGAGGCTGGTGGACTTTCTGGAGGTAAATGATCTTCAGGATGGTAGACAACATGGATTTGTTTTGGGAAGATTCTGTCAGACAAACCAGATAGACTTTTTCAACTGGGTCACCAACACTGCAGCCAAAGGCCAGGCAGTTGAAATCCTGTACCTGGATTTCAACAAAGCATTCGACTCATTGCCATATAAAAGGTTGCTTAGTGAGCTGGAGGGTATAGGAGCAGGGACGAAGCTGGTAGCGTGGGTCAGGAACTGGCTTCACAGTAGAAGTCAGAGAGAGTAGCACATGAGGTGGGTGCCTGAATCATGGTGCCATCTGAAACGGTGACATGATATGGATGAAAGCCCGAAAGGCGAGGGGGCAGGGAGGGTGACCGGATGTGGTGGGGTGAGTGACCCTAGTGACAGGATGTCACTACATGTACATGTACGTGGGGGGGAGTGAGCACGGCGAGCGTGGCCTGGGAGGGTCGGAGGGGATGTAGGAAGTGGCACTGTGGTTGGCTGCTGAGCTGTGCCATGGCATCGGAGGTTGGCCTTCTCTTGCGGTGCTGGGGTTCCGGGTTCGGGTCTGAGTCCGGGGGCGCTACTGTGCTTTTCTTGCACCTGGCCCAAAATCTTATTTTTTTCCCTTTCACACTTCCCCAACATGCACCCCCTGGAGCTGAGAACTTGCTAGGGGGTGCTGGGAGGGCAAAGCCCTGTAGGGGATGGGGCAGCCCCCACAGAAAGCAAGTATTTTTAGTCACCAGCACCATTTTTCCGTGCGCCGAGGTTGTCAGGGTGGCGAAACTGTTTTAGCCGCCCTGGCATTGCCCTTCAGCGGGTCGCCCTTCCGCGGTCGCCCACATCACATAGAACCATCAGAGAGTGGTAGTTCCGGCTGAACTCTCGAAACCTAGACCTGTAATCATTGTGGTCCCACAGGGCTCAGAGCTTGGCCTGGTGTTGTTTAATATCTTTATTAGTGACATAGCTGATGCGATAAAATATAAGATTCACCTTTTCACGGATGACACCAAGCCCTGTGGGAGAGTGGACAAGGAGGAAGGGAGAAAGGATCTCAGGGAGGACCTGGCTAGGCATAAAAAGTGGTTGTGTATCCGGCAGCTTGCCTTTAACACCAAGAAGTGTAAGGTCATGCACCTGGGAGCAAAGAACCCAGGGACAGAATACTAGCTGGGGGGGGGGGTCAGGTGACAAGGACTGAGGAGGAGAGGGATCTAGGGGTGGTCATCACTGAGGACCTAAAGCACTCTAGCCAGTGTAGTAAAGCAGCAGTAAAAGTCACCGGAATGCTTGGGTGCATAGCCAGAGGATTCGCCTCAAGGAGAAGGGAGGTCCTAATGCCACTGTACATATCACTGGTGAGACTGCAACTGGAGTACGGCATACAGTTCTGGTGCCCTCACCTGAAAAGAGACGTCGGTTTACTGGAGGGGGTGCAATGAAGAGCAATGAAGATGGTACAGTGCCTGCAGGACAAACTCTATCAGGAGAGGTTGAGGGAGCTTAACATGTATTCCTTGGAGAAGAGAAGAGAGAGAGCAGACATGGTCAAAACTTTTAAGTACCTGAAAGGTATAAATAAGGTTAACACAGAAGGCATCGTCAACATCAGGGGGAAAGGGGAAAATGAGGGGACACCCTCTCAAACTGGAGGGAGGAAAATTTAAAAGAGAGATAAGGAGGAGCTTTTTCACTGAAAGAGTGGTGTCCAGGTAGAATGAGCTCCCAGAGGAGGTAGTGGAGTCAAGAACAGTGGATAGCTTTAAGAGGGGAGGACAGAAAAGGGGGAAGGGCTAGTAAAGGGGTGAGAGGGGGAGGGAAGCAGAATCTGGGGGGGGTGGGGAGTGGAAGCAGCTCTAGTATACACAATACAGAGCTGCATACTCGAGCAGACTTGATAGACCAAAGTAGTCTTTATCTGCTGGCATTGTCGTATGCTTGTGTGTTCGTATTCAGGGACATAATAGTGTGAACTGCAGAGAGCTGCTCAAACTGAGGAATAGAGATGTGGACGGTCAGTGCAAATTACATTGTGAAGTGTTTCGCAAAGTTCCCCTGACTTCACTTCGCTGGAGGATGCACTTCACATACATTTTGCCTAAAAAGTGCTCACCTTCACCCAGCAAAGCTATACATAATGGCAGATTATTGGTGAAAGTGTTGGTGAAATGTCACTATGTTTCAATTTCACAGCCAAAGCAGCAATTCACTGGCAAAATTTACACAGAGTGTCTTACATAAAAAAATTCTTGTTTGAGATGTAAGCCACCGCTACCCACTGTGCACATGCCTCTCACCCTCCTCATGCCACCAGACTTTTACAAAAGGTTTTACCCCACCCTACTACCATATAACACCCTCCTCTCTCCCCTCACAGTCAAGTTGAGATTTCTAATTATGGACAGTATAATTAAAAAAAAAAAAGTCCCCCATGCCAAATCATGTAATTTAAAGCACTCACCTCTCCTCATCCCATTAACAGATCAAAATTCATCACTCATCTCCCTACCCATTCTCTAGCCCCAAAGCTCCCCCCAATGCCCCAAAGTGAAAAAGGTACTGAAAAAATCTGCAAAACTGAAAAACCATCCTGCAGTTGAGTGGTGGTGCTCAGTCACAGTTGCCAACATAGCATGAATGAAAGAGGACATCAGCCAATAGTAATAACATCTGACTGGCTGACAGGTGGCCAGTCAGGAGCTGCTACTATCAGAAGACGTCATTGTTCATTTATTCTATGAAGGACACTGAGACTGAGCAGCACCATTACTGCACCATAGGACTGGCATTGCTTTTTAAAGTCTTTTCCCAGTATTCTTTACATTTTGGGGGCTTGGGGGAGGAAGGAGATTGGGTGCTAGAGGGTGGTTAGTGTTGGGTGTTGACTGATGAATTTAGGTGCTACCAGAAGGGTTTTGGGAGGTGGATGGTTAAATTATGTGATTTGGTACTGGTTGGGGGACAGGGATTTTTATTATACTGCCCATAATTAGAAACATTGCCATGAGTGGGGGGGGGTTACTAGAGGGTGGCAGGGTGAGGGAACAATTAGTAAAGGTTTAGGTGGTTTGTGGGAGCAGTGTGCACACAGTGGGTGGGATTCATTTGCTTAAAAATGTGTTTAACACATAAAAAACCTTCACTGCTCAGTCACGTGAAATCTGTGAAACTTCACCTTGCTGCATAAGTGTGAAGTTCACAACTTCGCCCCGGCTTCACTGACAAAGTTTTAACTTGCAACATCTCTTCTGAGAAAAAATATAACTACCAGAGGGCACAACATCAAGCTGGAAGTAATGGATATAAAAGGGACATCAGAAAGTATTTTTTCACAGTGTGGGTGGTGGACAGATGAAACAGTTTAACCAGAAAGGTGATCAATGCTAGGACTCAGAGTTCAAAACACAATTAGATTGTTTTCCATGGGTTATAGGGAACAAGAGGGTGGAGCGGCAGAGAGGACTCTGAAGGGGCAGAGTAATCTACAGCAGGGCATCAAGGTAGACTCAACAGGCTTAGTCTTTTTTTAATCCTTATATTTATACACCTATGTAACTACACCATGTATATTGTTATATAGGATAACCACTCAGTCAGAAAAGGGGCAAAGAGGTTTCATGCAAACTACATTTTTGTGGGTGTTGGCCTTTATGTGGTTGCTAGAAAATATTTCAGCTGACCATTTACTGTAATTAAGGTAGCTGTAAGACTTTTCCAGTTGTTTAATACAGACAGAACCAAAAGAGCTGGGTCAGATGGAAGCGACTCAAAATTAACTAAAATTGGGGTCTGTCGATTAAAATTGGGATCTGTCTTCTAGCTACTTCTCTTACCTCACTTTTCTGTTGAGCCTTTGCAACTTGTCAGGCACCACAGATCTTGAGGAAGGCCCTCTTCCTCCATCATTTGCACGAAGTAACTCTACTGATCCCAATAACTGTAAGCCCATCTCTGTGTTCAGTGTACCTAATGAGATCCTTTAAAGCAAATGACTTACAACCAAAGTCTGAATTTTGCTTTGGATAGCAAGATACCCTCAAATGTTCAGCCGGCATATAGTCACCACCATTCTACAATAAACATCACTCCTTTTTTTTATTCTATTTTTTTATGGTCGCTGCATGTTGGGGCCCTGTCAGCCAGCTCTGCCTTGATCTCATCCTGCTGTGCTCCTCTCTGCTGGGATCTTGGTTCCCCAACTCACCCGCGACTCACCTGTATGGTGCTCCTCGGTCATGACCACCCCCGGGGCAGAGCCACCTTCGGCTCCATGGTGAACATACCTCTAATCTGATACCAGGCACAAGTGGAAGTGAAGAACGAGGGTGGTCTGGTCTACAAAGCAGTAGCCAGCGAGGGACGTGGTGGGCTGGAGTGGCATCTTCCTCACAATGCATGGGGAGTTTCCTGTGTTTCCATGGTTCCCCCCCAGAGGCATGGACATGCAATGACATCCAGCGTGGGTCGAGCATGCTCCTGCACCCTCCCACAGGAAGTCCACTGATGCCTCCCCCATTCCCGATGTGACCTTAGCTAGTGTACTCCATGTCTCCATAGGGAGTCGCTGGTAGCTTGGAGTCACAACCCACCCTACCCCAGAGAGCACAGCAGTCTATCAGACACTCAATCCTTTCCTCCCCAGCCATCCCATGATGACCCAACCTCGCCCCTGACCCCGGGCCACTGGGGTGGTAAGAGATAAGGCATTGAATGCCTTAGTTCTCTGTACCACCAGGTCGGCCAACATCACTTCTTCAGGTAATAAACAACATAGCAACATCTTTGGATGAAAGACACAGCCTGAAAGAGTATTTATTTACTGGGCAAAAACTTTTGACTTGGCATGATATTTTCCTCAGTACAGTATGAAATTTAGGCTTATATGAATATGACTGGATAAGAAACTACCTAACAACAGATTCCAGTTTGTAGGGTTAAAGGGTTTGACCACAACTACAGGATTCTTCACATTGGGAGTCCCCAAAGATGATTTCTAAGATGATTGTGAGTTTCCCTTTTTTTATGTTGTCTTGCACCTGCGCAACAAATATGTTGCGGTAACTTTGGAATAGCAGGTTTTAGAGGCGCAGTCGTGTTGTGACCAGTGGCACCACTGCTTTTTCCAGCTGGGCTCAGTAGCACAAATTAGATTGCATGCTGTCTAAGACAGCAGTGCAAAAGCATGCTACCAACTTGAAACAATTTAGCCGCTGCAATGAGGGAGCACCCCTTCATTGTAGGGTATGCCTTCTGTGGTGTAACATTTCAATAAACATGGCAGGCTCCCTGCTGGCCGCTCACAGTCCCTAGAAGCCTACTTCAGAGGTGTCCAACCCCCCTGTCGGCATATGTGGCCCCTTTAGTGTTGTCCTGTGCAAGGGGGTGCCCAATCCCCCTCGGCATCATGCTCCCAACACACAGGCATGCTTGCCAGCTGGGGTACCCAATCTCCCTGTCGGCATGTTTAACCCCCCCATCACGCTGGCATTTTCCAGCATGGCCCCACCCCAATGACCCAATTGTGTGCCACACTGGGATCACACCCCAGTGTAGCTAACATGCCCCCCCAAAAAACCAAATGTGTCACACTGGGAGTCCACCCCAGTGTGGCAAAAACCTGTAAAAAAGCAGAAAATGGTCTGTGGTGGGTTTTTCTTCTGGTACCTGCAACAAAGGAAATGGTCCTCACCGTAGGGTCCCCTCCCCAGCCCGCACTACCCCTCTGGGCACTCCACCTCCCACACTCCCCCACCCATACTTACCTCTGGAGCTTGGCACGATGATCTTCGGTGGACTGGGAACACATCAAAACTCTTCAAAGCCAACCGCGAACTGAAGAAATGCCAGTAAGCTGTATAATGGCATAAATAGGGTCTTTTCATCTTTTGTGCATTTCTCGGTCAATTTTATGAATTTTGGCACCAAATTTTTGACATGGGGTTCTTGGAACCCCACCTCATGAAATCAGTCACTGTCATCTCATTATTCAGTCCCAAAAGGTGATTTTGTGGTCACTGAGCGGAATCACCTTTCGGGACTTATTAACGAAATGACAGTGTGACTGTTCATAAGGTGGGCTCCCAAAAAGCCCATGTTGCAGATTTGGTGAAAAAATTCCAAAAAATGACTGTGTTACGAGTGTGCATTGCGCAGTTTCCACGCACTGTCGTAACTTTGAGAATTTTTAATATTTTTACTCTAGATTTTCAACATTGCCATTTTTGCACACCTCCTTATGAACAGTACAGCTGTCATTTTTCATATCTTGCCCAAAATGTGGTTTCACACATCTGGTGCACAATGGCGCATTCGCAGTGGGAAATCAATGTTTGGGACAGATTAAGAAAATCATAGTGCCACTGTTCATGAGCAGAAGTCTCAAAATGCCTATGTTAAAAATTTGGTGAAAGAATTCAAAAAAATGACTGTGTTACAAGTGTGCATTGCGCAGTTTTCACACATGCTCGTAACTTCAAGACTTTTTAATATTTACACTCCAGATTTTCAAAATTGCCATCTCTTCACACTTCCTTATGAATGGTGCAGTTGTCATTTTTCACATCCTGCCTGAACTCTGTTTTCACACCTGGCACCGAATGGCTTGGTCGCTGTGGGAAATCAACATTCTGGATAGATTAACAACAACACAGTGCCACTTCATGAACAGAGGTCCCAAATGCTTTCATGAGATGGGGTCACAAAAAGGCCATGTTGAAAATTTGGAGTGCAAATACCAACAAACACCTGGGGCATTAGGGTTGCTAACCATAACGTCCCACCCTATACAGACTAACAGGCATCAGGGGTCTGCCTTTGGATTGTCAGCTGTAATGCTCACACCATTGCCCCCCCACCCCCACACTGCAGACACTGACAGGCATCAGAGTGTGCCTTGGACTCTTCAGCCCCAAAGTTCACCCTTTCTCTTATGCTGCACCCATCTCAACATACTTCCTTGTGGAATGAGGTGAGCGTAAGGCACGATGACCCCAAAGCACAACACGACACTTATCAGAGTCTGCAGAGTAGAGTGAGGTGAAATGGCATGAGCGTTATGGCCGATGACCCAAAGGCACACCTCAATGCCCATCAGTCTCTACAGGGTGGGGTGGGGTTGACGTCGGTTCCATACTTCACTACCATTCCTATTATGCATCTCTCTAACTCCTGCACTACCAATGCCAATGCCAGCAAGACAACATTCAGCATTGACAAATGCTTGTTTTCAATGTTTTAGTTTCATTCGCCATCATTTCTCACATAACACCTATCTACCATTCTATAGAAGATCAAAAACTGGTTATCTCTAAATAACTTCATGGCCCGGCCTGCCGGCGCAGAGGTGGGATTTCCGCTTGCGACGCCGGCGACCCGGGTTCGGGAATGGACCCGGATCGTCGGAGGGCCAGCCGGGGGGAGAAGGATTGAGCGTCCGATGGGCAGCTCTCCTTCTCCGGGGGAGGGTGCGGTCAACATCCGGAGCGTTGGGGACTCCTGGCAGAGGCCGGGAGAACTCATGCTGCCGACGTTCAAAATGGGGGGGGGGAGGCAGGATGGACGCTGGCGTCATTGCACGTCCCCGCCTCCTCGGGGGAGGTAAAAATGGGAGTAAAAATCCCACGCCTAGCGTCTAGATGACGCTCTGCCCCAGGAATGCCCTGATTGGCCACCGGAGCCGTTCCCCCAACCAGTTACAGTTCCGCGGTCCAATATAGGGGGTCGGAACCGCGGCCCCACTCTCTGGGGGGTAAGCCAGGGATGACCGGGGGAGTCGGCGATATCCAGTGGCCGGGGCTCCGGGGGTCCGTGACCAGAGTGGAGGGATGACGAGAGGCGAGGGGTAAAAAGAAGAAAATAAATAAATAAATAACTTCATACTAAGTTCAAGGAAACCAAAACAATGTTGCAAGAATCCCTACGCAAGAATCATAATTTATTTGATCATTACAATTTTGCAAGGTGACATAATTACAGTTTTTAGTTTGTCACTGGCTTTAGGACCTATTAGCACAGACTCGCTTAGAAAACTATTCTCTGATAAAATATAATAGTTCTGCTGCAGATGAGCACTGAGCTTCATGTCACTGATCTAAATACAGTATCCTGTTACAGGCCTGTTACTGCAGAATCCCAGTCCTCAGGGTCCTGGATAATAGGAACTGTGGGCTATATGTGACCTGAGAATCAGGAAGACAGGGAGACACTAGCTAAGGAAAACACATTTTATAGCCACAGTGCAGTGCTAGGAGTGACTCTGGGAAATTAAGCTTTCTGGAGGCACACACTTTGTGACTAGGGTGTGGGATGATCAACCTCTTGTCAAAAATGTGTCTTCTATGTCCCTGGACTTGAAATCATTTTAAAGAAAGCAAGACACTTTTCCCCAGAAATTTCAAATTCTATAGCCCCAGGTGTTTTATATGTACAGCTGCAGTCTGAATGTGATAGATATTGTAAGAATCATCTTGTTCCATAAGTACTGGAGCAGTGTGGCACAGGGAAATTCTAATCATCTACATTTGTATTTCCCCTTGTAATCCCTCCGAATTCTGGTGCTTCAGAAGTATTTGTCTCACAGACTCACATTGAAGGTTGACATAGTTTGCGGAGGTCTTGAGATTAGAAGATAAAGAGACCCATTTTTAAAAGTTGAAGTTTGTGCCACACAAAATTATGTACTAAGACTTTGAGTACCCCATTTATGAGCACTTCAGCTTGCAGATTCCACCTCCTGTAGTTGCCTTGGGTTAGGTGAAATAATTGGGTGCTTGCCTCTGTTTGTTGGTGAAATTGTACTAGGTTTTGAATAAACTGAAAGTTTTTGTTTTTTTTATTAATTCTGACTTGGATGAACTTAATACATCTGGAAATCTTATCACAGAGGTAGAGCTAGTCCCTTCATCTCCATTTCATTACATTCAGGAATGTAAGCGTTAGGGGGCTATCAGAGAAAATTATGAGTCAACTAGCACCACAGTCTACTCCATTTATATCATCTGTGGTTTTCAGTGGGCAGCCACCTGGCACCCATAGTGGGGGAAAAGTGTTTTCCATGTGCCATTTACATTGTATGTATGGCATAAAGTACCGTATATACTGTACTATAGTGGCAGCTTATTTCTGACAGATTTCTGTGATTAGCACTGGCAGAAAGATGTGAACTCACTGTAATTACTGCTGGTATTTATGTCCAGATAGTAATGTCGGGTTTAGTGGTGGAGCCAGGTTTGGGAGTGTTTAGGAGCCAGGGTTGGGCCATTCAGTCAATCACAGGCTCCACAATATACACTACACAGTGAATAAGGATGGTGTCGGGGTGCCACTACTCACACTGGGGCAGTCAGGAGGTGCGACCACCCCCCAGCCCCCCCGTAGCTCCACCACCAGGGTTACAGTGCTGTCGCACCCAGTTACAATGTCAAGCAAACAGAAGGCTACGAGCCTTAGCTGCAAGATTGAGATGCTTAATAAAATGGTGTGCTTCTTAAAAGGAGCCAACAGGACTTTACCCAGTATCTCCATCTGCCACTGTCCCCAGTCTATTAAAACAGCACGACCGGCTGTTTGCAGAATGGCTCCTGAACAACAATTCAATTTGCAAAAGGGAGTATGAGGGCAAAGATGGATACCGTCAAATATGACGCGCATCATTTATTCAATGAAGCAACATTATATGAGCATACTGTATGAACATATGAAGAAGAGAGCAGAAGAAGGCCATTTGGTCTATCTAGTCTGCTCATATATGGCATGGTCCTTAGCTTACCCTACTGGCCTTGCCCAACCCCCCCAATCCTATGTTATGTGAAGTCAATGTGGCAGTGAGTTCTTTATGATCTGGGTACAAACCCTGAATGGACTACCACACATTGTGTCTGAAATCACTCCTTGATGCCATGAGTTTGTTCAAAACTGCCTGGAACATGACCATAAAAAGGTGTTTTGAGAAGGCTAGATTCAAATAACCAAAGGTGGAGGATGCACTGCTGGATCCTGATAACAACTTGACACAGTCAGAGGGAATGTCAGCCAATCAGGTTTTACTTGGGGCTAAGCCATCATCAGGTTTTACTAGGGGCTAAACCATCAGCAGGTTTTACTAGGGGCTAAGCCATCATCTGGTTTTACTAGGGGCTAAGCCATCTGCAGGTTTTACTTGGGGCTAAGCCATCAGCAGGTTTTACTAGGGGCTAAGCCATCAACAGGTTTGACTAGGGGCTAAGCCATCATCTGGTTTTACTAGGGGGCTAAGCCATCAGCAGGTTTTACTAGGGGTTAAGCCATCATCAGGTTTTACTAGGGGCTAAGCCATCAGCAGGTTTTACTAGGGGCAAACCATCAGCAGGTTTTATTAGGGGCTAAGCCATCAGCAGGTTTTACTAGGGGCTAAGCCATCATCAGGTTTTACTAGGGGCTAAACCATCAGCAGGTTTTACTAGGGGCTAAGCCATCAGCATGTTTTACTAGGGGCAAACCATCAGCAGGTTTTATTAGGGGCTAAGCCATCAGCAGGTTTTACTAGGGGCTAAACCATCAGCAGGTTTTACTAGGGGCTAAAACAGCAACAGGTTTTACTAGGGGCTAAGACATCAGCAGGTTTTATTAGGGGCTAAGCCATCAGCAGGTTTTACTAGGGGCCAAGACATCAGCAGGTTTAACTAGGGGCTAAGACACACCATTCAACATTCATACATGTGGTCGCATCATAAGTTACTTGGACACTGAATAGAGCAGATGTTCTACACTGGGAGACTGTTTTATTTATTACTGCTTTCAGTTAAAAGATATTTTCTGGGTACTGGTGGGGAGGAGGAAGGCAGGGGCTGGGGGTTGGGTGGGGGCTACTTGTAAAATTGGGTCTGGTTAGGTGGAGGGAGTGTGTCTGGTGTGTGTCTGGTGTGCAGGTGGGGGGGAAGTGTATATCTATATATAACTAGGGAATCAGTTATGATGTGATGTTACTTATTACAATGCATAAATTCACCAGGGTAGGGGGAAGAGGGAGGAGAGCGTTAGTTGAGGAATGGGAGGGGGTTAAAAGATTTCAAAGTATTAGGTAACCAGGAGGGGGGAAATTACACCACAGTGGGTGAGGAAGGGTCTTTTGTCATTTAAAGACTATAGTTTGCTTGTTTTTTTATGACAACTTTCAGAAATTCACATGGCAGAACTACAGTATGTGATTTGCCCAAGTTACAAAAAACTCAGCAATTCAGGTAGTTTCTCCTAGTAAATGTGGGCAACTTGCCGGGTGAATAAATACATGAATTGTAGTCGTCATTGAAGTGAATCTGATATTCACAAATCTTTTTTGCAAAGCTAATTTCGGCACCTTCACACACCTCTAGTTATACTTTAGATACAGTATATAAATAATCACATCACATTTTCGGTGAGACCTTATGCAATTGGTTTTCACATAAAACTAGCACTTAACAGCAATGCATTTGGTGACACATTCAGCCCTCAGAATTTTAGGCAAACAAGACTAAGTATTGATGCGTAGACTAAATATGCACAGTGCCAACAATTATCTTAAATGAGTACAAACAAGAGAGACACTATATGGCCAGCACTCATAATTAACAGATAGACCATACTTTTTTGCAATAATTCACAGGCATGACATCAGCCCATGATTCACAGTTGTGACTGATGTCAGAACTGTGAATTATGTAAAGGATAAGACACAACGGTCCATGTGATCATAATGACATATACACACCAGTGGGTCAAGGCCACTTATTATCTGCACCTGAGAATTGATTATTATATTACTGACTGCCAGCTATCTTAGAGTGTCTTACCCAACTTATAAACATAGAAACATAGAGTTTGATGACAGATAAGGACCGATATGTTCATCCAGTCTCCCCTTTTTCCCTACCTACTCAAAGAATCTGCAGATCTTACTTCATCTTTGGACTTACCTCCTCCTTTGATTTGCTAGGGTTCCCCTATGTCTGCCCCATGCAGCTTTGAATTCCCCCACCAACTTTGCCCCCACCACCTCTTCTGGGAGCCTTTTCCATGCCTCCACCACCCTTTCTGTGAGGAAGTACTTTCTCACATTGCCCCTTAGTCTACCCCCTTCCAGTCTCATGTCATACCCTCCTGTTCTAGAGCATCTTCTTTTCTGAAAGATACTGCCTTCCTGTACCTTATGCATTTCCTTTAGGTACTTGAAGGTCTCTATCATGTCTCCCCTCTCCCTCCTCTCCTCCAGGGTATACATATTGAGCTCCTCCAGTCTCTCTCCTAATATGACCTTTGGTGCAGGCCCTGCACCATTTTTGTTGCCCTTCTTTGAACTGCCTCTACCCTGTCTATGTCCTTTCAGAGATGTGCTCTCCAGAACTGGACACAGTATTCCAAATGAGGTCTCACCAATGATTTGTACAGTGGCATCACCACCTCTTTTCTTCTGCTGGTGATACGCTCCCTATGCACCCCATCATCCCACTGGCTCTCTCCACAGCCTTGGCACATTGTTGGCCACCTTTAGGTCATCAGATATGATTACCTCAAGATCTCTTTCCTATTTGGTGGCCGTTAATAACTCCCCATCCATGAGGTAATCCCCCCATGGGTTCCTGTGCCCCAAGTGCATGATTTTGCACTTCTTTGCACTGAATCTTAGCTATCACACTCTGTACCATTCCTCCAGTTTAGCTATGTCTGTGCTCATTTTTTCCACCCCTCCCAGAGAACCTACCCTATTGCAGATCTTAGTGTCATCTGCAAAGAAGCATACCTTCCCCTCTAGCCCTTCTGCAATGACACTAATGAAGATATTAAACAGTGCTGTCCCAAGAACTGATCCTTTTGGGACCCCGCTGGTCACCCTCCCTTCCTTGTATTTAGTTCCATTTACCACCACCCTCTATGTTCTATCCCTCAACCAATTCCCAACCCAGTTCACCACCTTGTGATCCAATCCCAGGCTGCCCCGCTTGTTCACAAGCCTCCTATGTGGAACAATGTCAAATGCCTTGCTGAAGTCCAGGTAGGCCACATCCACCACTCCCCCCCGATCCTTGATCCACTTCCCTGGTCACCCAGTCAAAGAAATTTATCAGATTTGTTTGACATGACTTTCCTGACATGAATCCATGCTGCCTCAGATCTTGTGCTCCATTGGATTCAAGGTGCTCCACTATCCTTTCCTTTAGCAGCGATTCCATAATTTTGTCCACCACAAAGGTCAGGCTGACAGGTCTATAGTTTCCAGCCTCCTCCTTGCTCCCACTTTTGTGGAAAGGGACTATATCTGCCCTTCTCCAGTCCTCTGGAACCACTCCTGTATCCAATGACTTGTTGAACAGGGCTGCCAGCACCTCCTTTAACTCCTTTAATATTCTAAGGTTTATCCCATCTGGTCCCATTGCATTGTCCACCTTCAGTTTTGTGAGTTCCTTTATGACTCTCTCCTCTGTAAATGGACTGGTGTCCACCTCCCTTCCCATCCTGATTCTTAGCTGTGGTCCCTCCCCTTCCCCTTCTTCTGTGAATACTGAATAGAAGTATTTGTTCAGGAGTGATGCTTTTTCCTAGTTCCCTTCCATGCCCTCTCCTTCCTCCCCTTTTAGCCTTACAACCCCCCCACCCCGGTCTTTCTCCTTTCACTAATGTATCTAAAGATCTAAAGAAAGTCTTGTCCCTTTTTTTCACTTAATTTGCTATTTTTTCCTCTGTCTTTACCTTTGTACTCCTGACTGCTTTTCCTGCCTCCCTCTACTTCTCTAGATACACTGCCCTGTCCTCCTCTTTCTGTGTTTCCTTGTATTTCCTGAAAGCCAACTTTTTTACCCTTACTTTCCCGGCCACTTCCTTTGAGAACCATAGTGGTTTTCTTTTCCTCTTGCTTTTATTTACTGAATGCAAAGGTTTGTCATCTCCACTATGGCTCCTCTTAGTTGGGCCCATTGTTCCTTGACTCACCCCATTTCTCCCCCTCTGCTAGATCTTTCCTGAGACATATGCCCATCCTAGGGAAGTTTACCCTCCTAAAGTCCAGGACACTCACTTTCATGTGGCTTGACCCTGTGCTGTACTCATATTGAACCACACTGTGCAATGGTTACTGGACCCCACGTGTTCACCCACCCTAACATCTGTAATTCTGTCCCCATTGGTTAGCACCAGGTCCAAAACCACTCCCTCCTGGGTTGGCTCAAGTACTAGCTGCTTGAGGCATGCCTCTTGCAGGGAGCCCAGGATGTCCCTGCCCCTGGCTATTGCATCCGCTGGGCTGCTCCAGTCAACATCCAGCAGACTGAAGACACCTACCAGCAACACCTCCCATTTAGATGCCATCATATGGCTGGCTTCCAGTAGATCCCTGTTCATTTCCTCTGCTTGTGCTAGGTGTCTATAGCTCACACCTGTGTGAATAGCTGTGCCATTGCCTGTCTCCAGGGTGACCCATGGTGCCTCTGCCTTCCCCTGCATTCCTTGCATCTCTGTTGCTTTTATACCCTCCTTGATGTAAAGAGCCACACCTCCTCCCTTTTAACCCTCCCTGTCTCTCCTGAACAGAGTGTAACCAGGTATAGCTACGTCCCACTCATAGTTTCTATTATACCATGTCTCTGTAATAGCTACAATGTCCAGGTCAGCCTCTGCCATCAAGGCCACCAGGTCTGGGATTTTGTTCCCCTGGCTGCAGGCATTCGGACACATGTCCCTCCATTTTTTGCAAACTCCCCTCCTGACCTCCCCCCTTTTCCCCTTGTTCCTCCTCTCCTCCCCCCTTTTGGTGAGTTCAGTCTTCCCTGGTGATTTTGCGATGTTATGGACCTCCATGCTTGCTACATTATCCTGTGGTTTTGGACAGTTAGATTTACCCTGCTTCCTTCCTCCACCACCCTTGGCTAGTTTAAATGCTTGCCAATGAAGCATCTAAACCATTCACTAAGGACATTGGTCCTCTTCCCGGAAGGATGCTGTCCATCACCCCTGTACAGGTCCACATCCCTCCAGGTGAGTTCCCAGTCCTCAGTGAAGCTGAAACCCTGCTCTCTACACCTGTTCTCCAACCAAGCATTGAAGTCCCTGGTGCGGAGATCCCTAGCCTCCCCCTTGCCGTGGACAGGCAGCACCTCTGAGGAGGTCACAGAGCTTGCTATCTGCCCCAGGCTCCACAGCTCCCTGAACTCCTCCTGCACCCTTCCTAACTCTGGCTTGTCCCCAGCCAGGTCATTGCCTCTTAAGGCTGCTATAGAGGCTGCATAAAATTATTATCCTTTGTAGTTATTAAACCAGGAAAACATACATTAATAAGTGTTTCGACATAGTCTGTGCCATTTGCTCAAGGGTTTCAGTCTCAGGTTGATTCATTTTGAGTGTAGTGGAACTTTATTGTGATTGCATCAAGAAAGGGATAACACATGTCAGGGTGTGGGGACTTTGAGAACTTTATGTATGCCTCTGGTGGTTGTTTGGTATGGCTAAGTGACTTTATCACTCAGGAAGTGCATATATTGTCTGTGAGCTAATAACCTAAAGTACTTTATCCTGCCTATAAAAAGGGAGGGTATTTTATTAATAAAACATAGAAGATTAAAAAAGTGGTTTGGTGTTTTTATTTTTATTCCTTTTTTTTCCCTTAAGGAGAAACGTGGTTTCAAAAGAAAATAACTCAGGGTTACAGTGGCTACAGCCATCTACACGTACATAGTTTAGATGAACAGCAGGGACAGAAAGAAAAAAATACTCATCATAGTAATTACGGTTCTTCTAATTGGTCCAGTAGTGAGCCAATACAAAAACTGAATCATTTCCACTCTGAGATGTTGCCTCGGAGTTTAGAATGGCACTGTGGAATCAGAACTCCATTCTAACATTGCTGTGTGCTGATGTTCCTCTATGATTCTAACATCATATTTGTGCTGTAGATTATAAGGGAGCAGTACTAGCTAGCTAAACTGCAGTACTTCCAGTAAGCAATAGCAAAAAATAAGCAGACTTAAAATTTTGGCATTTTTGAGTAACTGTACCATAAATATTCAAAAACATATATTCAAAATGTAAAGTGTTTAAACATACTCAAATGCTCACTCAGAAAATAGTATTTAAACCAATCTTACATAAAGGAACTTTTTTCTGATTGGGTTCTAGAAGTGGAGGTAAGGATTGGATTGTACAGGCTCTCTGTTGGATCCATTAGAAGAAACAGCATTACTATGGTGAGTAATTTTTTTCTTCAAACAAAATGAGTCCAGTAGTGATGCCATGCAAAAACAGCAGACTACATAGCAGTGCCTTGGGAGGCTGGGAAGTCTAGATCCTATTTAGGAAGAAGGTTCTGTAAGACTGCTGACTGAAACCTAGTATATCTTCTGTAGAGAATGTTGAAAAAGTAGTGCTTAGTGAAAGGGTGTACAGTTTTCCAGGTAGCTGCTTTTCAGATATCTGCCAGAGGGATGCCTCTTAAGGCTGCTATTGAAGTTGCAGTTCCCCTTGTGGAATGTGCCCTAAGCCTTAAGGGGGGGTTGCTTACCTGTTTTGTCATAGCAGAATTGTATGCAAAAGACCAACCACCAAGAAATGGTCTTTCTTGCAACAGATTTGCCTTTGCCAACCTCCCTATAGATGACAATTAGCAGTGTGTTGTCACATCTGCTGTCTTTTGTTCTGTCAAAACAGTACCTGATTGTTCTCTTGACATCCAAACGGTGCAATGTTTCTTCACCTAGACTTGAATGTGGTGGAAAAAGTATAGGTTGAGTGACTGTTTGATTAAGGTGAAATTCTGACACCATTTTGGGGAGAAATGTTCTCTTTGTCCTTAGGACAATCTTGTCTCTGTGCATGAGTTGTAGTTAGACTCTGTACACCGAGCTTGGAACTCACTGACACTCCTAGCAGAGCAGAGGTCATAGCTATGAGGAACTGTTTCTTCCATGTCGGTCTTGTCAGCTTAAAGAGACTCTCCTTATCTACCTTATTTATCCCTTTCAAATACTTGAAGGTCCCAATCATGTCCCCTGTCTCTCTCCTGTCTTCCAGGGAGTAAGTGTTCAGTGCCCTCAACCTCTCCTCATATACCTTACCCTGCTGACCTGCTATCGTCTTTGTAGCCTTCCTCTGGACCTTCTCCAGCAGGTTGATGTCCTTTTTGAGGTGTGGGCAGCAGTACTGAATCCCATACTCTAAATGGGGCCTTACCAGGGACCTGTAAAAGGGCAGTATAACCTCCTCTCTCCTACTACTGATCCCTCTAAATATGCATCCCAGCATCTTGTTTGCCTTTGCTGCTGCTTTCTTGCACTGCGTGGAGTGCATCAGGTCACTAGTGATCATCACTCCCAGGTCCTTCTCCTCCTCCTCTGATGCAGATATTCGGACTCCACCCAGGTAGTACTCTGTCCTGGGATTCTTGGCTCTAATATGCATAACTTTGCATTTCTTGGCATTGAAGCCAAGCTGCCAGATCCTGGACCACCTCTCCAGCTTTTCCAGATCATCCTGTAGGTCCTGTATCCCTTCAGTTGTGTCCACTATCCCACAGAGCTTGGTGCCATCCATGAATAGGCACATTTTCCCTTAATGCCATCCCCAATGTCATTGATGAAGACACTGAACAACACTGACCCCAGCACCGAGCCCTGCGGGACCCCACTGGTTACATGTCTTGTGCCAGATAACTCTCCCTCCACAACCACCCTCTGGGTTCTGTCTTTCAGCCAGTTTTCCACCTATTTGGCCATCTTTTCCCAAACCCCAAGATCCACCAACTTCCTGATCAACCTTTTATGGGGCACAGAAACAAAGGCCTTGTTGAAATCAAGACAGAGGATGTCTACTGTTTTGCCCCTGTCTACTGTCTTAGTGACAGAGTCAAAAAAGTCAATCAGATTTATCTGACATGATCTCCCGGCCCCCCATGAACCCATGCTGCCTCACATTCTGGAAACCATTCTCTTCTAGATATTCCACCAACCTTTCCTTTAGTATGGTCTTCATGAGCATGCCCACAATAGAGGTCAGACTGACTGGTCTGTAATTCCCTGGATCATCCTTGGGACCACTTTTGTGGAGAGGCACTATATATGCTGTTCATTTTTATGTGATAATGGTGAGTCCCTTTTCATGCTGCTCACATAGACTGATGCACAAACCACCCGCAGCAAAATGGTAACCAACATTTACAGAGACCGCCACAAACAGCGATGGTCCTCGGGAACTAAATGTATCTTTTGTTTTTTGCAAGGGGCTAAGCCCCCCACACCCTCCTGTGCAGGGGGCAAGCCCCCACACCACCCAATCTAAAGATTCTCAACTCCAGGGGGAGCGGACTTAGAAAAAAATAAAAACTCCCCCTGGACACAAAATGGTTACCTGCACTGGGTTCGGAACCCAGCACCACACACTCCAGAGGCAGTGACTCAAGCCACTACACCATATGGCCAGCTCAGCAGGGTTTGGCCAAATATTTATTTTTATCCCCTGTTCTCAAAAGTGTAGTGCGTATCCCTCAGCGCTACACTCGTTTTACCCACTTAATGCTCTTTTTCCCTACTCTCTCTACATGGGAGTGGTATTATTGAGTCATTCATATTGATGTGCATAATAATACTCACTCATATGTGGTGTTACCATGCTGTTCTCCAGTCCTGCAGTACCACACCTGACTAGTGAACTATTAAATAGGTCTGCCAGTGGCCCTGCCAGCTCCTCAGACAGTCCCTTTAGTATGCTTGGATGTACTCTGTCCGGTCCTGGTGATTTGTCCACCTTCAATGCCAGCAGCCCCTCCTTCACTCTATCCTCCTCTATCACTACATCTGTGTTCCCCTCCCCCCACTCCTCTTTTCCCTCTTGAAGACACTGGTCTGTCCTTCTCCCCGGTGAAGACAGAAGTATTCATTTAGTATCTCTGCTTTTCCCCCATTATCTTCTACCCACTCCTCCACTTTCTTAAGCCTAACAATCCCTTCCTTCTTGTCCCTTTTCTCACTTATGTAGTGAAAGAAAGCCTTCTCCCCTTCCTAATTTTTTTAGTTATCTGCAGCGCCTTCTGTGCCTTTGCTCACCAGACTTTCTTACTTGCCTCATTAGCCAACCGTAGGCAATTTTCCCTATCCACCTCTCTCTTGGTCTTCCTGAATTTTCTATAGGCCACCCTCTTTTCCCTTACTGCCTGGGCAACCCCAGAACTGAACCAGCTGGGCACTTTGACCCATGTATTCTTCCTCCTGAGCCTAATGCACTCATCTGTGGCAACCAGTATTCCTTCCTTAATGATGAATCAGATGCAGGCATTGGTGACAGTACAATAAGCTGATACAGATAGAACAAGCTTACAACTTACAATGAATCAGCAATTTAACAACATCAAATATACAGGAGCTAAATAAGTGTAAGACATATGGGAGTTATAAATGGAAACCTGAAGTGTTATGTGTGCTAGACCATCTAAGTACTATGAGTCCCCAGGGCCAGAGCCAAAGAGGTTTATACATTGACTTTTCTGGACACGTGGATGTCATCCACAAGAAACTGCACCCCAAGCCTGGTGCACTATACAGAAACCGTGGTTGCGTCCCCTTGGCAACCAGTCATGAGCTTGTCTCAAAAGTGTAGTGTGTATCCTTCAACGCAACAGTCACTTTACCTACTTAATGCTCTTTTTCCCTACTCACTCTACATGGGTGTGGTATTACTGAGTCATTCATATTGATGTGCATAATAATACTCACTCATATGTGGTGCTACCATGCTGTTCTCCAGTCCTGCGGTACCACGCCTGACTCTAGTGAACCATTAAATAGGTATGCCAGTGGCCCTGCCAGCTCCTCAGCCAGTCCCTTTAGTACGCTTGGATGTACTCTGTCCGGGCCTGGTGATTTGTCCACCTTCAATGCCAGCAGCCCCTCCCTCACTCTATCCTCCCCTATCACTACATCGGTGTTCCCTTCCCCCCAACTCCTCTTTTCCTTCCTGAAGTCACTGGTTTGTCCTTCTCCCCCGTGAAGACCGAAGTATTCATTTAGTAGCTCTACTTTTCCCCATTATCCTCCACCCACTCCTCCACTTTCTTAAGCCTAACAATCCCTTCCTTCTTGTCCCTTTTCTCACTTATATAGTGAAAAAAAGCCTTCTCCCCTTCTTAATTCCTTTAGCTATCTGCAGCTCCTTCTGTGGCTTTGCTCGCCAGACTTACTTACTTACTTGCCTCACTAGCCAACCCTAGGTAAATTTCCCTATCCATCTCTGTTGGTATTCCTGAATTTTCTATAGGCCAACCTCTTTTCCCTTACTGCCTGGGCAACCCCAGAACTGAACCAGCTGGGCACTTTGGCCCTTGTATTGTCCCCCCGTGAGCCTAATGCACTCATCTGTGGCAACCAGTATTCCTTCCTTAATGATGAATCAGATGCAGGCATTGGTGACAGAACAATAAGCTGATACAGATAGAACAAGCTTACAATTACAATGAATCAGCAATTTAACAGCATTAAATATACAGGAGCTAAATAAGTGTAATACATATGGGAGTTATAAATGGAAACCTGAAGTGTTGTGTGTGCTAGACCATCCAAGTACTATGAATCCTCAGGGCCAGAGCCAGAGATGTTTATACATCGACTTTTCTGGACACGTGGATGTCATCCACAAGAAACTGCACCCCAAGCTTGGTGCACTATACAGAAACCGTGGTTGCATCCCCTTGTCAACCAGTCATGAGCTTGTCCAGAAAATGATACTACCTGCATTTAACATAGTCTGTAGTGCCACCCCTAAGTCCTCCTTCACCAGACTGGGCACTCTTTTTCACTCATTCTGTCACTTCAAGCTTGACTGTCCACTCCAACCTCACCACTGTAACCTCTACAGATCCCTCTCCTTCCCCTCTATTGAGGACAGGCACCTTGCATGTTAGCTTCATCACCAAACACTGGTTCGGGTCCCTCCCACCTTACCTCACCTCTACTCTCCCCCCCCACTCTCCTAAATCCTTCACAACCTCAGACTTTTGCTCTCCTTCCTAGGTCCTCATCTGCTTGCCAGGCCACCTTCTCCTGTCATTTCCCTAGACTCTGAAACACCTTTCCCCTGGCTAACCAGACTTTCCCCACCCTTGTTCCCTCTCCTACCTCCTCAAGAACCTCACATCTCCCTCCTGCAACTGCCTCTAACTCTTGTCCAATCACCTATCCCCTTTCCCCGTTGTAGCACTTGCTGTTCATGACTTATGCCTTAAGATTGTAATGTCCTTTGAATTTGCCATACTGTACTTACCTGCCTGTCATTTCTTAGGTGTAATTGCATTACATTGTAATGCCCTTTGAATTTGCCATACTGTACTTACCTGCCTGTAACTCCTCACTGTACTCAAATGCCTCCTGAATGTTACTTACCCTAACCACATGAATTTTGACCTTGTAAAAACTGTATTCAATATTACTATGTAATTATGTATTATTGTTTTATTGTTTGCATTGTAATTAATGCATCAATAATTGCATAACATTGTAATGTCCTTTGAATTTGCCATACTGCACATACCTGCCTGTATTTCCTCGCTGTACTGAAATGCCTCCTGAGTGGAGTGTTATTTATCCTAACCACATGGACTTTGACCTTGTGAAAACTGTATTCAATATTACTATGTAATTATATTATGGAGGCAGCATAACGTAGTGGTTAAGGGCACTGACCTGCAAAGTTGAAGACCTGGGTTTGAATCCCACAGCCCCCACTTGCATACTGTGTGATCCTGAGCAAGTCACTTAACTGCCTTGTTCTCCCAGGTCGTACCTAGAAACAAGCTTTAGCTTAGTGTGCCTTTCCTGGTTAAACAATTTCCCCTTTCCTTATGTATTATTGTTTGCTCTCTCTCCTCTTTCCCCAGGACACATCTGGAAAAGAGCAACTATTGCTCAGTATGCCTTTCCTGGTGAAACTTTTAAAAAAATAAATACCATTACCTTGGGATATAAAAAGGGTCGAGTCAAGTAAGGAGCATGTAGAAGACAGAAAGGGCTTCCAGAGGACTTGGTATGAAAGCAAGGATTTCTTCTCAAAATGGGACTTTCTGGGCAACCAGGGAATTAGATCATGGAGGAGCGGTAAATATGGCCTACCTGGATTTCAGCAAGGCCTTGGATACTATCCCACATAGGAGATTAGTAAGCAAGCTGGGTAGTCTAGGAGTGGGACCAAAGGTGGTAAACTGGGTAAGGAATTAGCTAAGGGATAGGAGACAGAGGTTGGTGGTAAATGAAGTTCACACCAAGGAAGGAAGGGTGACCAGTGGGGTACCACAGGGATCTGTATTGGGACTGGTCCTCTTTGATGTCTTTATTAGTGACATTGCAGAGGGACTGGAGGGAAAGGTCTGTCTGTTCACAGATGACACTAAAATCTGCAATAGAGTAGACACTCCTGGGAGGCGAATGAGAGGGGATCTGAAAAGGTTACAGGAGTGGTCAAAAGTATGGCAACTGGGCTTCAGTGCAAAAAAGTACAAAATCATGCACTTGGGGCACAGAAACCCCAAGGAAGGAGTACAAAATGGAAAGAGCGGTATTGACGACCACCAAACAGGAAATAGACCCAGGATTTATTGTATCTGATGACCTAAAGGTGGCTAGGCAGTGTGATAAGGCAGTTGGGAGAGCTAGTGGGATGCTGGGGTGCATAGGGAGGAGGATCACCAGTAGAAAGAGTGAGGTGGTGTTACCCCTGTATAGATCACTGGTGAGACCTCACCTGGAGTAGTGTCCAATTCTGGAGATCTCACCTCCAGAAAGATACAGAAAGAGTGGAGGTGGTCTAGAGGAGGGCAACCAAAATGGTGCAGGGTCTTCATCAAAAGCCCTGTGAGGAAAGACCAAAGGACCTAATATGTATATACTGGAGGAATGGAGGGAGAGGGGGGCTATGATAGAAACCTTTAAATACCTCACAGGTATAAATAAGGGTTCAACCATGCTGATTCAACAACAAATACACCGACAGCCATCACAGCGACAACTCCACAGTGACAACATCTACAATGATAGCAGAGCAATCGACTGTACTCCACAGCGAAAATGAGAGGAAACATAACAGAGAACACAACGACAGCACAGTCAACATGTAAATGCGGGGGGCTCTGCCCCCGCACCCCTCCTATTTTAATATAACAAACTCCAAGGTGCGCAGACCATGGAGTAGAAGGCAGACACCTCCCCTGGCTGTGGAATCACCCCTGCCCACACTACCAAGCAGAACAAAGCAGTCTAAAACACACTCCCAGACTAGAAGACACCAAAACGTTCCCACACCCCAACCCAGTTCAATCCACCCCAGCTCAATGCAACACACCTGCTGACATTCATCAGCCCAGCCAAGCTAAACACCTGTTAGCAGCAACAAGATCACACTCAGTAACCTCTCATGGGAAACACCACATTGCTCTAAGCACTGTTGCCCAAACTGTGTTGCTTCAGTAGAGTTTTTGTTACAGCATTGCTATAACAATGGCATAATTCAAGAGGGAAGCATCTTTCAGAAAAAAAGATGCTCAAGGACAAGGGGTCATGCTATGAAGCAAGGGGGGGTAGACTCAGGGGAGGTATGAGGAAGAACTTCCTCATGGAGAGGGTGGTGGATGCCTGGAACAGCCTCATAGAGGAGGTGGTGGAGGCAAAAATGTAATGAGGTTCAACAAAGCATGGGACAGGCATAAGGGAACCTTAGTGATAAGACAAGGGGGGGGGATAAGCTAGAGATCAAGTAGGATCTGCGGTGACACAGTAGGTAGGGCAGACTAGGTGGGCCAAGTAGTCCATGTCTGTCATCAAATTCTATGTTTCTAGAATGACTAGCTTTCTAACTGAGGTTAACTATTAAGAGACAGTGGGAATCTTTCCAGTCCGCCATCTCAGGAGTATAAGCCTATTATCAGGGCCCCTGGTGTTCTGCGGCAGAATTTTCTGATTTCTGTGGCAGAGCTCCTTGACTTCTGCGGTAGCATTTTCTGATTTCTGTGGCATGATTTATTCATTTCTCTGGCAGAATGCAGTTCTGTCATTGGCTAAATATGATGTGATGTCATCGATGTCATCATATGCTGAGCATAAAGGAGGGGCTTCAGGATAAACGAGGTAGAAAAGAAAGCCTGACACTATGGAAAAACAGTATATTTATATGAAAATTCACCAAAAACAATGAATTCTACGGCACTATATATATTCTGCGGCATGATGCAAATTCTGCGGCAAATTCCACAACCACAGAACAGCAGAATTCCAGGGGTCTTGCCTATTATCTTTTACATTCACCATCAGGAGCCATTGCAAGTGTGTCTTCGGGATAGGGGAGTAGACAGGGAAAGTCATAGAATGTGTAGTTGAGGAGACCAAGGAAAGGCTCCCCTAAATATTACACTACAATATTTGTGGATTTGACACCAAAAAAGATGTAGCTTTTGGCAGCTCATAATGTGGAAGATCGGCCCCAGGGATAAGACAATGCCAAGGCTAAGTCCTAGGGATTTAAGTCTAGTGGGGGGGTGGTACCACTTATACATGAGCTTGTTTTGAATGAAGGGACTTCTAAAGTCTGAACAGGATTTGTGAATGAGGGACCAAAGTTTGGACCAGCAGATCTTAGAGATTTCAACACCAAGGACTTGAGACCATTTACTTCTAGCTCTCTCAGATGGATCAGGGGCTTCCTGGACAACTGGTTTACAGATCAGGTCTACCTTTCCCTTGAGGGCCTTAAGCCAGGACAACAGAACAGAGTGGATTGTTGTAGGGATTCTGGTAGGGAACCTTTTAGAATATTCATTTAAGGTACAAAGAATTTGTAGATAATTACAAAAAATCACCTTTAGGCAGGTCCAAATGCTTCCAAAGTTTTTCAAAGGAATCCAAGTACATGGTGGCCAGCTGCCACAAGACTGAGATATTGCATTAGGCCCTGTGGTTCTGACATCTCCCAGCACACCATTTGACCCCCTATTTTAAGAAGTGGTTCCTCCAGATGGAGGTCAGGGAACATGATGCAAGAGAGGTGTGTATCCAGGTTTCAAATTTCTTCCATACTTTAAGAGAGAGTAACATTGAGGCTGGTTTTCTTGAGGGTGGGCAATGGAGAATAAAGATGGGTGGATAGGTTCACCATCAGGTTGAGATGATGCTCAACTGCTACCCCAAGTGGAGGCTTAATGGTGGAAGTGGGCGAGAACAAATACAGAGTTTCTGGGCATCTGAAAGCAATGTAACACACATGCAACCAGAGCAGTCCTCAGCCTCCCTTCACCAATAGGCCCTGAGTTTGGCCCTACTACAATGAGGGGGTTTACCCTCCCACAAAAAAATGACCCACTAGAACCATTGTGTGGGTATGCAAACTTCCAGATGAGAGAGACAGTTTATCAGCTTTGAACCATAATCATTTTAACAACTGCAGTCTTCCCCACTAGCGGCAGACACAGCTATCTCCAATGGTCACAATCATCTTTGATCTTTTTAAGCAGAGGGGTCAGATTGTCAGACACAACTCCCACTGGGTCAGGACATACCCATATCCCCAGGTACATAATAGTCTTGTGTGAATACTGCAGCCCCCAGGAGGCCACTGAATCTGAGGTACAGAGGTGATTTAGAGGTAAAACCTCAGTTTTACTGAAGTTGGGCCTAAGGCCAGATATGCCTTGAAATGCATGCAGGATATTGAGAAAGGTTGGAGGATGACTAGCTGTCATCGGCATGTAGCAGCATGCAGAAGTCCAAGCAACAACCTGAATGCCCCACAGATCTGGTGGAGCCAGATGGCAATGGTCAGAGGCTCTATGGCCAATACAAACAACATAGGGGAGTGGGGGCATCTTAGGGGGTTCCTGTATGCAGAACAAACAGGGAAAGGAGTACCGACTTAGTGAAGACTTGGGCTGTGGGTTGTGCAGATAATGCACAGATCCACTCCCAAACTGGTGGCCAAAGCACATGATAGGATAGCATGCAGATCCTCCAGTTCACCAGATTGAAGTTTTTTTTTTTTTTAAAACAATGGCCACTACCATGATGAGAGTGGTGGCAAAGTTAGCCAAGGACATTAGAGAGAAAAGTGCCCTGTCGTGATCTGACCTGAGGCACCCTGTAACAAATTCCACCTGAGAGGGGTAAATGAGTTGGGGGAAAAGAAACTCCTGTCTGGAGGCTAAAACCTTGGCAAGAATTTTGCAGCAGCATTAATGAGCAATATAGGCCTATAAATACTTCATGCAGAACAGTGTTTTTCCTGTTTGTTAAGGACAGTAATACTAGCCTCCCCCATCAAGAGGGGACAAATGAAGTTGGAGTAGGATTCTTGGAAAACAGATTGGAGGGTTGAGGAAACTAATGTAGGAATCAGCTGGAACAGATCAATTGGGTCCTTATTAGGAGAGAGGGCAGAGATGGCAGACTGGATTTATCATGTGGTAAGTGGGGCTTCTAGTGCTTTCTTATGGGCCACCATTTGTGTGGAGATGGGCCAGCCCACCAGGAACTCATTCTGTTGTCTTGGTTGAGGGGACCTTGGGAGGAGTAAAGTTCTTCATAATAGGTGCACATGATGCAACTGAGATACTGCTCATCTGAATCTTAGGTATTTTCTGTGGGAGTGTCTCACAGAGATAAGGAAGTATGCATCGTTCAGATACAGTGATCACGGCCAGTCCTCTTGATATAACTGTTCCCAGTGATACCGTTTGGAAAGTTTCTTATGTGCCTGTCCCGGAATCTTAAATTCAGAATGGGCCACCAATCCCCATTTCACTTTCTTGTGAGAAGGTACCTTGAGAAGAAGCCTCTTCCCCAATGTGATGGAGGGACCTTTTCAATGGCTTTTATGTTTAGCAATTTCTTTACCTTCAGCTATAACAGGATTGTTTCCTGAGATTTGGAAGAAAAGTCTTTGGGTTCTTTAGATTTGGGAAGCCTGCAAACTGGAGGGCTAATCTCTGACTCACCATTTCAAGCACCCACTTGTCTGTTGTGATGTTTTCAACTCCTGGATGTCATGGGACAGGTGGTCTCCCACTGGTAGAGATTCAATGGCAGCCTGCAGAGAGTCAGGGATGTTGCTTTTCTTGTGGTTTAGGAGTTGGTGCTTGCTTCTGCCTTGCACCCTTCCTGCCTTTGCCTCTTAGGGCATCCCTCTGAGGAGGGTAGTCACAGTAGGAGTAAGATCTTTGAAAGTAGGCCCTGCTCTACCTCCCCTACCATATGGCCTGCAGGAAGTAGATGCCCTCTCCTTCTTGGTGAAACCATTATAGGTTGTGTTTTGTTCATCAACTTTTCTCATGCAGGCTTCTGTTTTATGCCCAAAGAGGGAGGGTCCCTTGAGTGGGACGTCCATAGCCTTTGTTTTTGTGTCCTCTGACAGGATGGTTGCCCTGAGTGAGGCAAACCTGCTCAGAGCTATTACATTTGCCAGTACTTCTGAAGCTGTGTGATCTGTATCCACAGCCATGTGTAACTGATGCTGTATTTGGTGGTTTCCTGTGCATCTTTTGCAGTTCTGCTAGATCATTGTCAAGTTCACTTCCCAGTGTTTCACTTAGGATTTGCACAGTACTCCAAAGGGCTTTTTGGTACTGTACAGTGTAGCAGCCTACAATAACTGTAGGGTGGCTGAAGTGTACACTTTACTTGTCAAGTAATCCAGCTTCCTGAGATCCTTTTCTGGAGACACGGAAGCTAGTGACACTTTACATTCTTCACATGTGCCTGCACAACTCTGTCATGATCAGGGTGGGAATATAAGAATCCTACCTCCTGCTTCTCTGCTTGAAATTTCTTTTCCACTCTTTTGTCAATGCCAGGATTTGAAACTGGATGCTCCAAAATCTTGCTAGTGGCTTTTTTTGAGGGATTTATAAACTGGTACAGTCTGCTTTTTAGATTAGCTCAGTCCCAGCGTACTCAACAAGTCTAAATCTAAAGGCAAAATGCACTTACATGCTGAAGAAGCCACACTTTACTTCAGAATCTCTGAAAGTGCCTTATTTTGATGCTACATAAGCAAGTACAGTTGCAAATTCAAAATAAACAGCCCTGTAAGGCTACCCACCCTGGCTCTTCCTAGTAGATAGTAGAGAGTGCATGCTGAATGAGAACACAAGCATGAGGGGAAATTCAGTGATGCTGATTGGAGGGAAATTTAATTGGGACATCACAAAGCATTTCTTCACAGAGAGTGCAGAACTGACTTCCAAGGGTGGTAGTCTTTGTGAAATCACAAGGGGGTGGTTAAAACGGTATGCTGACCGAACAGCGACATTTTGAAATCGAACGACATTACAGTGGCAATTTGATATTACCACTATAATGTACCTGTGGAACCCTGTGGCACTGCTTCTCCAGGTCTTGCACCCCCTCCTTGAATCAACTCCGACTCAGAGTTAATTATATTAAAATATGGGGGGTGCGAGGAGCACAGCCCCCCACTTGGGGGGCTCGTGGACAAAGACCCTCATAAAAACAAACATTTTTGCCTGCTTAATGCTGACCACAATTGCAGTCAACATAAAGCCATCGCTGCAATGTCAGTAGACAATCTTTTTGTCGAACTGGTGTCGTAGATCCAGTTAACACATGAGTGGGACAGGTATATGCAGCTGGAAATACAATGGCAAAAAAAGTAGGGGGCAAGTGAATGGTAGGTAGAGCAATCTCACCTCCTGCTGTGCAAAGCCCAAGGCAGCACTTGCACTTACAGTGAAACACCTGGATGTGGTGTCATGTGGTAGCTGTATGGCCTCTCAGGCTCTGATTGAAGTTCTAGGCCTCTGTGACTTGTCTCTGGGCAAAAGTCTCTCTTTCTCTGTCTCTGTCTCGCTCTCCCTCTCGCTCTCTCTCTCTCTCTCTCTTGCTCTATCTTTCTCTATGAGGCTTAGTTGCAGGGTAGAATACATTGCACACTGAATCACGCAGTCATTGGAGCAGTATTTTTTTGCAATTGTCTTTTACAGTAATCTCCTCTTTCTCTCCTGTAGAAGAAGCACAAGCCTATCTCCAAATCATCTTTGCAGCATTCTGTTTCTCACACAGATGTCAGGTCTGTCTCTGAGCTGAGTATTACACAGACTGACTGAGTGCCGAAAAGTTCCTTGGTCATGAACTGAACAGACAGCCCTCTCATTGGCAACCTCCTCCTGTCAGTGACTAGGAGTGCCTGTCTGGCTACTCCTAGATAGTTGATGGGTCATTTGAGTGCTTGGTGAAGATCCTCCTAGGGCTCATGAGTTCCCTGGCTCTGACACAGACTCTGGACAGCCTTATTAGTTGCATTCTAGCCTCTGACACCTGTTACAATACTTAGATGTGACAAAGGTAGCAAAAATGGTGGCAAGCACCAGTCTTGGACAGTCAGTTCCCAAGGTCCTTTTTTTAGAGGGCTCCTGCCCTTGGAACACACTTTGGCTTCTATGGAAGAGCTCTTAAAGACATTTGGTGACTTCCAGTTGAGTTGGTAGATTGATCAGGGGATATTCCCATTTCCAGGAGTTCTGCTTGTGTTCTTCCATTGGCCGTAGTAAAATGCAATCCTCTATGGTGTGGCAGGTGCAGAAGAAAAGGCAATCCTCCTTGGTTCCTCTCTGGTCCCTGACTGGCAATCCAGGTTCTGGGACCCAGAGAGCATACTGCAATAGCAATGCTGGGATATGGCTCCATAGAGCCCATTAATGTAAGCACTTGAATGCATGAGGTTACCCTTATATCACACAAAAAAATAGTCTTTACATTTCAAGAATTGTAATTGATCTTGGAATTCTAGTGCCATTTATAAACCACTTGACCTTTCTTTATGTAGTTATATCATTAGAACCCATCAATGGAATTACAGACTTTCATAAAATGGAGTCTGGTCAATTCTGGCTCATTTATCAGGACCCCTTCACGTGGTACTACATTAATCAAGGACATATCCCTGCTCCTATGACATAACAGGGTTACAATACTTAAGAGCACAACCTGTTGGAGTCAAAAAGATCAATATGCTAATTACATATCCTCAAGATAAAAAAAGGTCATGATGTGAATCAAATAGCCTGGCAACATCAGAAAGAAATCATGCAAATCAAAAAAGCACATGTCAAAAACACTATACCTCCATCAACAGTGCTCAGGAATCATAAATTACAAAGAAAATTAATTAAACAACTCTAAAGAAAAATACATCATATCAAAAAATCCAAACTCGGAAAGTTTCAGTGCTGCTCACATAGAAAACAATTGTAAGCACCTGTTGAAAACACACAATATATTCCAAAACTACAATTATACACAACAGCAGAAACATATACACATGCAACACTAAGCTATCAGCAAAATGTCTGCAGTGTTTGCTCTAAAATCCAGTAAAATATCCACTTACCAATCTGGTATGCAGCAATAAACACATGACACATCTCAAGCTCTGTGCATCCGCCTCATCATGAAGTACACTGCAGTGTATCTGAGTTAGATCACATGGCATATAGTCAACAGCCCAGGCTTCCTGGCCAGACTCTGATGAAAATGGAAAGTACAGAAAGCACAGTCCAGGCTTCCAGCTCAGCCTCACAGTTCACAAGGGAAGTACAGGAAATTTAAAGCAACCATGCAAAGAAAAAAATGGTTTTCCAAAAAAGCTAGCTTGAGCTACTAAATGTTAGCATACCTGTCAAATCTACATGTCTAGGTACCTTCTATGCTGTGCAACATGTTTGCTATTTTCTGGATCCTACCATTACCAGCTCTACAATGGTATTTCTAAGTCAAATATGGCAGCCATATTTTTTCTTAAAAAAAAAACTAAATTTAAATATTAATAAAATACTAAAATTTTGGTGGAATTACAAAATGTTGCCACTAAATTAAACTGGGTATGCCTGCAGTCTTTTATAGTGAAAAAAATAAAGGGTCGATTGTTTGTCCAATTTCATTGCAATGCTGCTTTAAACTCACGAATACATATTTAAAGCAGCATGACCAACTATAACCATGCAACCATAACCCACTCCCAGCCATGCAACCAAACTCAACTAGAAAAGTGGTCCCATTGCAACCTAATGCCTGCTGCATAGCTAATTTATGTTAATTCCCTAAAGCTGCCTACCAGAGGGGAGGTAGGAGGGAGGGAGAAGCAAGATAGAGAGAAAGAGAGAGAGGTAGAGGTATATGATATGCACAGCATCAACTTGGAAAAGGTGGTTGGAGTGTGGTTTGGGAACCACTTGGGTCCAGTGATCATAACAACATATGGTTCAAACTCACCGTTGGTACAAGTACTGTATGCCCTCATCAAGAGCTCAAGCTCTGGGTTTCAGAAGAGTAGACTTCGACCACCAGATGAGGGAATTAGTTCAGGATATGTTAGCTGAGTGGGCAGAATCAGGGGAGTGTAAGAAAGACAGGGAGAAATTAAAGGTGCCATTCTTGAGGCCACAAAGTCATGCTTGAAGATGATTAAAAGGAGAAATAAGTACAAGAGACCAAACTGGTTCTCTAAAAAGCTCAGGGAGGCTGTGAGTGCCAAAAGGAAGCCTTCATCAAGTACATAGAGAAGCAGTGAATGAAGAATGAAGGGAGTACCAAGTGAAACCTAAGCAGGCCAAGAGAACAGTCAGAGATGCAAAAGCAGACCTAGAGCTGTGTATTGTGGAGGGGGTCAATGGTGGGGGAAAAGAGTTTTTCATACATGTGAAGGAAAAACAAAAATGGAAGGGGAAATTATTAGACTGACAGAGGGGGCAAGGTTAATACAGGAGGACGAGCAGAAGGCAGTCATTCTGAATGACTATGTCTGCTCATTATTCACAAGGGAGGATAGCGGGCATTTCCTGAAGAGCATCATAAAGGCTGCCAGAAGGGGATCCCCAAAATGAGGCAGAAGGTATTTTCAAGTGATAGGGTCAGAAAAGGGCTTGCAACCCTGCAGATAGAAAAGGCCCTGGGGCCAGATGGGATGCATCTAAGGGTACTTAGGGAACTAGTAACAGAATTAGCAGAACCCCTGGCAGGGCTATTCAGCAGGACAATTCAGTCAAGGATGGTTCTGAAAGACTGGAAGGTTGCAGACATAGTTCTACTCCAAAATTGTGGGGACAAAAAGCAACCTGGTAACTACAGACTTGTCTTTCTTAGTTCCATTGTGGGTAAACTAAAGGAGGAACTAGTCAAAGACAACTTGATGAACTACCTGAGGAAAAATTGGCTCCAGGATAAGAAGTCTTGTTGGCCCAACCTCATAGTATTCTTTGACTGGGTAACTAGGGCAGTGGATAAGGGACATGCAGTTGGTCTGCTGTACTTCAGCTTGAGCAAGACATTCAACTTGGTGCCCCACAGAAGGCTTCTGAAGAATCTAGAGGATCAATGTGCAGTGAAGGTCACAGCTACTGTAGATGGGTGAGAAGTTTATTGGATGGGAGACAGCAGAAGGTAGTAGCAAACAGAGTCAAACCCGGGGAGAGTGAGGTCACTGGTAGGGTGTGACATTGATCAGTCCTGGGTCCAAGCCTTTTCAATATTTTCATCAGCAACATAGAAGGAATTTGGGGCAAGATGTGTCTCTTCACAGATGACACAGAGCTCTGTGATAGGATAGACAGCTAGGAGGGGGTAAGGGAGTTTCAGAATGACTTGTAAAGTTGAAGGGTTGTTCCAAAGTTTGGTAGTCGAAAATAAATGTGTAAGAGATGTTCAGAATGCCCCTGTGTACCCTATTGTGGGTACTGATATGTCAGAGGATCCTTCACAAGGATACCATAGAAATACAAAGGATAAAAGACTAACACCTACTTTTTTCTTGTTTGCTTTTTACTAATATCCGTCTACATAAAATAAATTGACATCAACTTTTGATGTTGGCAGACATAACTAAACAGCAAACAAGCAACAGTAGAATGAGTTGATCCTTTATTCTTCATATTTCAGTTGAAACTAAATGCCAGAAAGTGCAAGGCTGGGCACTACTTCTGAGGAAAGGGACCTAGAAGTCATCATAAGTGACTCCCTTAAATAATCTAACCAATGTAACAAAGCCCACAGTAAGGCAACCAGGATGCTGGGGCGTATTTGGAGGTGTTTTGATAGCAGGAGGAAAGAGGTATTACTACCTCTCCATAGCATAGGTCACTGGTGAGGCAACACCTGGA
Organism: Neoceratodus forsteri; assembly: GCA_016271365.2. Lineage (NCBI taxonomy): Eukaryota > Metazoa > Chordata > Ceratodontiformes > Ceratodontidae > Neoceratodus > Neoceratodus forsteri. The sequence continues at coordinate 1,424,395,277 of CM057455.1, forward strand.
GTACTGTGCCCAGTTCTGGTCTCCTCACTAAGAAAGGCACAGACAGACTATAGACAGTGCAGCACAGGGTAACCAAAATCATTCAGGTCTGCAGGGCAGATCCTATGAGGATCAGCTTAGAGCACTAAACATATACTCACTGTAGACAGGTGAGGCAGGGATATGATTGTGACCTTCAAGTTTCTGAAAGGAATAAATGAGGTCAGCAGTGAGAAACTATTCAACAGGAACAGTGAATCTAGAACATGGGGGCATGAGTGAAATATGGTGGTGAGATTCAGGATGTATATGAGGAGATTTTATTTTACAGAGAGAGTGGCAAAGCCATGCAACACTCTGCTGGCTGAGGTGGTGGTGCCAAAACTATTAATGGTTTGAAGCATGTCTGGGACAGAGTTAAGGGGTCAATAGTTATTCAGAAGGTAACAATAAGGCAGGAAACATGGGGGCAGATAGTGAAGACAAAAACACCATATTGACAACAGGTCTCGGGGTAAGACAGGGTATTGCAGGCAGACTGGTAGAACTAATGGTCTTTTTCTGCCGTCATTGTCTATGTTTCAATGCAGTGGCCTGATTCAGAATATTTATTTATTTATTTAGTTTTTGTTAGCCGGGTAAGTGAGCTAGCCACAATTTACTATTTTCAGGCACGACCCAGGAGAGTACAACAGACATACAAACGGTTAAACAATTCACAAGAGCAATTTTCAACAATACAGATGAGGATTACATACAATGTCAACAGATAATACATAGAAATAATATTACATATTACATAAGAGCTGTACACATCAGCAGTAGTATTGGGGTGAAAGAGCAAGAGATAGATAGAATAGAAGAAAAGAGTAGGTAAAGGGAAAATGACATGAGGAGTAGAGAAAACAAAATAAGGAATACGGAGGGGGAGAGAAACGGGGTTAAGGATAATCAAGCGTGGCTAAAACAAGTACAGGTGTCAGTCAGAGATAAGTAGTGCTTTAGCTCCCTTTTGAAACAGAAATGAGACTTAGCCAACCGCAGGTCTGGGGGAAGAGAGTTCCAGATTCGAGGGGCAGAATGTTGGAAAGCAGTGGTACCTTTGGAGGTATGACATCTAAGAATGTGAAGTAAGGACTGATCAGTCGAGCATAGGCCATGGCGGGTGTTTTGGGGAATGAGCAGTGTAGCCAGAGAGTATGGTGTACTCTGTCGAAGAACAGAGTCAACAAGTGTGCACAGAGAATATTTCCTAAGAGCTGAGGGAGAGAGCGATTTTAAGTCCTTGTAGAGCAGGCAGTGGTACGTGAGGTGAGAAGACGAGGAGGCATATCTACATATGTTGTTGAACGTCACATCCATTTTATGGAGAGAAGACCCGTAAGTAAGAGCAGGGAGCAGGATACCCCTGGCAATGGCCAACTTAGCAGAAGGTGTTAGCATATAGCTACTCTTATAGGCAACACCCAGTTCTGAATTTATGGCTTTGCAGGCAGCTTGAATGTGTAAGTTAAAGTCAAGGGATTGGTCAAGAAGGACCCCCAAGTAGTTGAAGAATGTAACACATTCGACTGGTGAGCCTCCTAAGACATCGACGTGCAGATCTGTAGAACAAGCTTTACATTTTTTGACCGAGCCTAGCAACATTGCCTTTGTCTTTTTTATGTTCAGTACCAACTTGTGGTCAGATAGCCAGTATTTCACATTTCTGAGATCAGTAGACAAGGATGCGTTGATGCAATCAATTTTCAAGGAGCTGGAGTAGAGGACCAGGTCATCCTCATGCAGAATTGATGAATACTATTTGAAAGCATCTGTAATATTATCTATGAAAAGGGAGAAAAGCAGAGGACCCAGGATGGATCCCTGGAGCACCCCAATATTTATGATGGTGCTTCCAGATAGGGCAGAGTTGTATTTAACAATTTGTGACTTATTTAATAGGTAACTTCTAAACCATTTGACAACAGGGAATGAGAAACTAAATTTATGAAGCATGATTAGGAGCAGTGGGTGATCAACGAGATCAAATGTCTTTGTCAAGTCTATAAAAACAGCTCCAGTAAGTAGACCACCATCCATATTTGATAGGCTATCAGTTGTGAGTTTCAGGAGGGCTGTCAATGTGCTGTGCCCCTTCCTGAAGCCATGCTGTGTATCAGGGAGAAGGTTGTGTTTATTTAGATGAGTAACTGTCTGCAAGGCCACAAGCTTCTCCAATAGTTTACTGAGAACTGAGAGAATGGCAATTGGCCTGCAATTTGTGACATCCATTAGGTCACCCTTCTTGAAAATTGGAGCAATTCTAGCAATTTTCCATATATCTGGAACCTTGCAGCTACAGAGAGACATTGTATAGATTTTGGCTAGTGGCAAGGCTATAAGGGGAGCAGCAAGCCTAAGAAGTCTAGGTTCAAGAGAGTCAGAACCTGTGCTAGTGTTATCTGAGATGGATTTTAGTAATAACAGAACATCATGTCTAGTAATAGCCTTGAAATAAAAAGGTGGGGAGTTTGGAAGCACATTAGGTAGATCAGTGGTGGTGATCAGATGGTCAGAGGAGGGGGTCGGAGAGAAAGCAGCAGATTGATGGAAGGGAGAGGTGTACTGTGTTAAATCTGAGAACATATGATTAAAAGAGTTTGCTCTAGTGTCATGGTTATTACAATGAACTCCATGCAATATCATATCTCCTTGCACATCTGTTTTTGCAGTGCCCAAAAAGACTTTATATGTGTACAGAACCTTTTTGAATTGCCAGCAGAGCTAATGAGCAGGTTCTTGCAGTAACTGCTCTTGGCAGCCCTAATCATCTTCATGCAGGAGTTCATAAGAGCTCTGTAGGTATTAAAATCTGAGTGAAGCCCAGTGCACTTGTAGCATTTCCAGCTTTTATCCCTGAGACGCAGGTTAGCGAGCAGGTCTTTGTGGAGCCACCTGGTTGGTTTGCCTCTGACACGCCTAGTGACCTGTGGGGCATGCTTCTGCTGAACAGCACGAAATTCTTTTAGGAAGATTTGTAGGGCTTCGTCAACATCCATAGAGGTATGGATAGCAGTCCAGTCAATATTGAAACATCAAGTATAAATTTATCAATGTACAACTTGGCAAAGTCAGTGACGGTAACGAAACGCGGTGGGGGGGAGGGAGGTGCAATTTGTCTTCAGTTATGATGGGGCAGGACCATGATTCATGAGTGGTGGAGACAAAATGAGTTATAAAAGTCCTGCCCCCTCACAAGTGATGATAAACAGTGTACTTTGAGTCAGACCATAACATAGTGGCCTACTGATTGGAGGATAGCTGCCCCTCTGCACAGCATCACCAGTATAGACACAAAGCGAAAGACCAAAATATAGGAAGTGAAAGTGAGAGGCTGATGTGTCAGCTGCTTAAGGGAGATTGCTGCAAGCTACAACACTGGAGCCTTGCATACAAGATGCATCTGAGTGCCATGGAATCATGAGTAAAACAGGGCTTGCCCCTGCAGCAGGCGAACTGCATAAATTGTTGGGATCATTTTTGCTGGATTCCACCAACTCACAAGAAGTTACAAGTACCTCCATGTCATTTGAAGTTTGGGTTCACTGTTTGTGATTTCATGCCCATTTGGTGTTGGGGGAGGGTTACCATGTTTAATATGCCTTGCTAATTTTTTTATTTAATGCACAATGCACACCACTGCCACCAACCATGTGCAACACAAGCTGGCCTACATGATTCAGCAACTGGAATCCCAGTATTATTAGAGAGCTCCCTACAAGTTTTCCAAGACAAAAGCACTGGCACCTGTGAAGAGAGGATAGTGCTTCCAGTACAAGAAGATGAGATCATAACACTGTACTGTGCACGGGGGGTGTGGGGGTGAGCTGCATGTGAGGTGGAGGAGGCAATATGGAATAGAAAAAAGAAGGGAATAACTAAGGTAATGGCAAGCTGTTTAAAGATAGCTGGCCCAGTGGTGCTGAGGGTTGAGACACTGGACACCACACCTCAAGCCACACCGGCGACCCAGGGTCGGGAGCGGACTCAGGTCATTGGGGGTAATCAGGGGAGCGGAGGATTGAGCGCCGGAGGCCTGTTCTGCTCTCCTCTCCTGGGATGGAGGGGCGTCGCAGATCCTGGGCTTTGGTGCCTCCCAGTGGTGTCTGCGGGTGAGGCATCCTTTCAGGATCTCTGGCAGTGGATTGGCTGTGGCAGCGCTCCTATGAGCATGCGCGGAACATGCACACTCATGCTGGAACGCATTGCACATCCGAACCAATGGGGAGGGAGGAACAGAAAAGGAAAAGTCCTGGCTGCCTGGTACGCGAAGAAGGTTCCAGTGAACAGCCCTCACACCATTGCCTGGTCCTTTCAGCCTGCATCCAGTTCTCCCTCCGCTCCCTGGTTGCTCCACTAGACTATAGATAGAGTGCCAGTAGGAGTCGGCGGTCCTACCCTGGGGGTCTCAGAGCCGGAGGGGCGGACGGGTGATCTGAGGAAGCAAGGAGTGGAGACAGACCCAACTGGAGGTAAGACTGGGAACTTCAGGCCGGGTTGTAAAAGCTGAGCCATGAGACCACACCGGAGAGAGTCTAAGTGGCCAGTGATGGGGGAGCATAAAGAAAATGTACAAAAAAAAAAGCTGTTTAAAGATAAAAAGCAAGAGGAAGAGGAGAAGTTGGCCACTGTGGTTTTCAACAGAAGTGGGTAAGGCAGTAAGGGAGACAAAAAACAGTTTTTAGGAAATACATGGAGACCCTAAGTGAGGCAGACAGAGAGGTATACCTAGAGACACAGAAGGAGTCAGGAAGGAAGGTAAGGACAGCAAAGGCTCTAACTGAGGAAAGGATCACCCAGGAGGCCAAAAATGGGGCTAAGAATTTTTTCAGATATGTGAGCGAAAAGAGGAATGCAAGAGGTGGTATAGTGAACATCAGAAGACCAGGGGGAGGGACTATACAGAGGAAGACCAAAAAAACCTAAGATTTTAAATGAATACTTCTGTTTAGTCTTCACAATGGAAGGAAATGCGGGCCATCATGCATTAACAGCCACGGGCGAGGGACAGACACAAGTCCATTTACGAAGAGTCGGACAGGGTTGAACAACCTTAAGGAAAACAAGCGATGGGGCCAGATGGGATTCACCCAAGGGTACTTAAGGTACTGAGCATGGTGTTAGCTGCCCATCTGGCAGCAGTATTTAGCACCTCACTGGAGACTGGGGTGGTTACTGAAGAATGGAGGAGGGCTGATGTGGTCCCTCTGAAGAAGAATAAGAGCAGGGTGGAGGCCAGCAATTACAGACCAGGCAGTCTCACATCAGTGGTGGGGAAGCTAATGGAGTCCCTGCTGAAGGAAGGACTGATGGAGAAACTGGAATCATAATGGCTGCAGAACAACCGGCAGCACGGCTTCACAGGGGAGAGGTCATGTTAATTGAATCTCATAGATTTGTTTGACTGGGTAAATAGGGTGTTGAATCAGTGGAGGGCAGTGGATGTGGCCAGTCTGGACTTCAGTTAGGCCTTTGACAGAAACTTATCAGCCTGGGGGTGGGGGAGAAGGTGATGAGCTGGGTATCTAACTGGTTGAAAGGGAAAGGAGAAATTGTTTAACCAGGAGAGGCACACTAAGCCAAAGCTTGATTCCAGGTGCGCCCTGACAGCACAAGGAAGTTAACTGACTTGCTCATCAACACACAGTATGCAACTAGGGGCTGTGGGATTCAAACCCAGGTCTCCAGGTTTGCAGCTCAGAGCCTTAAATCACTGTGCTATACTGCCTCCTAGGTTGAAAGATAGGAGGCAGATGGTGGTGGTAAACAGCAGTCACTTGGTGGACAGGAGAGTGACCAGTGGAGTACCACAGGGATTGGAACTGGGCCCTGTCCTCTTCAATGTCTTCATAAGTGACATTGCTGAGGAACTGCAGGGGAAGGTATGCCTCTTTGCAGATGAAACAAAAATCTGCAATAGGGTGGAGACCCAGGAGGGGATGGAGAGAATGCAAAGGAATCTGGGGAAACAAGGTAAGTGGTCTAGGGAGTGGCAGCTGGGTTTCAATGCCAAAAAAAGTGCAAACTTATGCACCTAGGGCAAGGAAACCTGGAGACTGTGTATGTGGGGGGGAGTACTTACAGTTACCAAGCAAGAGACAGCGTTTGGTGTAATCATATCTGATGATCTCAAGGTGGCAGGCAGTTTGACAGGCCAGTAGGCAAGGTGAGCTGGATGCTGGGGTGCATAGGGATGGAGGTCTCTAACAGGAGAAGGGAAGTGGTGTTGTCTCTGTACCACTCACTTGTGAGACCCCACCTGGAGTACTGTTTCCAGTTCTGGAGGTCATACCTCCACAAGGATATTGACAGGGTGGGAGCAGTCCAGAGGTGGGCTACTAAAATGGTGCAGGATTTGCATGAGAAACCATATGAGAAGAGAGTGCGGGGCCTCAACATTTACTCCCTATAGTGGAAGAGCGCAAGAGGGAACATGATGTGAGAAACACTACTTCACAGAAAGGGTGGTGGACACCTGTAACAAACTGCCAGAAGAGCTGGTATGGGCAAAGACTATGGGGAGCTTCAAGCATATGTAGAACAGGCACATGGGTATAATAAAAACAGAGGAACGCGAGGAGGAAGGGAAACCTGTGACCAAACAGAGTCCAGGGTGTAGTGTTAGTCAGGGAAAATAGGGCAGACTAGGTGAGCCTATCAGTCCTTTTCTGCAAACACAGCCTATGTTTCTATGTTTCTGTGTAGGACTGCTCACTGTGCAGTTGAGATTCTGTCTGCCTGACTGGTTTAGTCAGACCCTTTTATAATGCTGGAGGTCATGAGACCTGTTAATCATGCCTTAGCTATCAAATTTATGTATTTACTTACTGAAATTATTTTACCAGGCTAGTGCAACCCCTTAACTCACCATATGTGTCTAGGGGTCCCTGTGGTATGCAATGGGGGGTACAAACCAGAGAAACTTCCATTGCGACAATGCCCAAAAGAGAAAACAAGGCCTTACCTCAAACTGATTCACTGGAGCGCAGCGCAATCCTTCTGCAACCTTCTCGCTTGATAACTGCTGCAGCTTTGGAATCGGGCCAGGAAGGGCAGACCCAAATCTTGTCAGAAAGAGGAGTGGTTAGTTCATTCAATAATCTCAGGACTCCGAAATTAAGAACAAGAAGATAATTAAATTTTGATTATTTAAAAAAAATAAATAAATTAGCTACATTTGGCTGGAGAAATGGGAAACAGGACAACGAAGGGCATTTGATCATATGGAGGCACAAACCCATGCCTAGATGTTAACCATAGGACACAGTACATTGGCTAAAATGTTATTCCTCTTAAAGCAGGCCTAGGAAATAGGCCAAGCACAGACTCCACGCAATCACCCTGAGCAAGTACAGCTACTCAGGTCACTAGAGGGTATGATGATAACCAAACTTGAAACCCCAGAAGAGTGCCTTACTCCCCTGCCCTGGATTAACTAACACTGGGGCTACAGCATAAATCCATCGCTGTGGCCACCCTGAAATCTTTCCAAAACCAACCTTTTTAAACCCTCCGATCTGACTGGATCAGGTGCCCAACTTTATTAGAATGACACAGATCCCTCCTTCCTTGTTACTTCTTTGTCCACTTAGGCATTCCGTTAGCGGGTCTAACATGGGTCCTGCCCCAGACACAGACATGCCAGGCCCAATAAAGTGAATCTCCTGAATGCCCCCACCTTCAGTCCTCCAGCAGTGTGCTACATCTGATGAAGACCTCACAAGAGCTGCCACCTCTGCAAAGCCCTGCCACCACCATGACAGTCCCACTGCCACACCCTTGCACTTCAGGTACCTAGGCCTCTGGCACCCGGCCAGGCAAATCACCCCTCCACTTTCTTCCCTCCGACCAGATCCAAGATTCCCCATAGCCCACGTTCACCACTCTCCTAGCACCTGACCTCCTTGGAACCAAAACTGGAACTACAGCCATTGATGCTTTTGGAGGAAATTTGATGGCACCTCCAGGGCTGGAGGCACAAGGCCCCAACCCTGCTTGCCCTACAGATTGCCTGCTGACTCTCCAAACCAGGGGAACCTCCCCCCCTTTTAACCTGGGCAAGGCACACACCCAAAATCCCGAGGAGTGGGACAAGGATGTCCAAACACATGACTCCAGCAGAACAGGGAGAGAAACGGCTAGTAAGTCAACCCCATGAGGGGTGGCTTACACTCCCCCGCCTTAAAATGGATTTCCTCCGGGAAATGGGGCCTACAAGCCTGCCCATAAGGAATGACGACCAGACGGGTACGCGCACTCCCCATCTGACCCCCACCGGGGGGTGCACCGCCAGTCCCGAAAACTGTCCCCACCCCACTTTTAGGGCCTACTCTACCACCCACCCAGTGGAGCTGCACTTGCCCACACAGAAACAGAGTTTTAGTAAGATATTAAAACCAGGCTTTCCTTAACACATTTTTAATCACACTATTTACAGTCCACTGCTCTCGCACTCTCAATCACCATTCACTTGATCATTTACTTTCCCATTTACTCCTTTTCAGTGAGACATGGATACTTGAGCAACTTTCAGATTTTTGTTTAGAACAAGTCTCCGAAAGGGAACATCATAGAAACAGAAAGTGATAAATCTTGGAGTTCTCTTTTTTTTTCTTTTTTAAAATAGAACAGTTCAGCTCAGTGGGAAAAAAAGGAAGATGTCATCAGCACAGTCCCATTTCTTGTCCATTATGGAACAGTCCAAACAGCCCCATCCACTGGGCACAGTCTCTTAGAAACTCTTGTAAACACAGAAACATAGAAACATAGAATTTGACGGCAGATAAGGACTGCTTGGCCCACGCAGTCTGCCCATTTCCCTACCTAATGGATAAGCTGCAGATCCTAGTTAACCAGCAGCCTACTTCTTTCTACCCCCCCCTAGAATTCCCTTATGGCTGTCCCATGCATCAACAGAGAACAGCTGAAACTGCTTTAAAGGACAGTCCTGGCAATTCTCAGTTCTGACAGTACTTCTAAGAGATAGTGGGTCCTCCACCATGGGGAAAATAGAACACTGGGTCTGGCTTGGTGGTCTCATTGGCAAAAGAGTCCATTGAAATAATGTAGTGCTTCACACGGCAAACCAGCAGCCCCATCTTGGACCAGGGAACAGGGTCAGCCCTGTTCGGGGGATGTATGAAACATTGCTCTGGTCTTCGGGATAACTTTATGGGTCAGAGGGCCTGATGACTTATTACATTGCTGGAGCTTCTGCACCATCCCCTAGAATACCCAGTTAGGCCACTTCTCCTTAATAATGTCCCACAATCTCTGTGAGACATGCAGGTATTCAGGTATTGGGTACTCCATATGAATGCTGCGCCTCACCCACCTCTCAGCCTGAGACCACAGAGGCAACTCTCTCACACTGATTCTGCAGACCGTGCCGGGCTCCAGCCAAACCTGGGTGCAATAGGGCACATTCATGGGATCACAACTTAAATGTCCATCAAGCCACACATGGGTGGCCTGACACATCTCTGGGAGGTGTGGGGTGGTATCAGGCAGCTTTAATGTAGGGCTCACATAAGGGTAAGGTATGGCTCTGTAGACGTCTTGGTCAGCGATACTTTGCAGCCTTGGGGCCTGTCCAGGGGGCAATGCACCATAAGGCAACTCCCACACAGCCTCCTCTTCCCCCCCTCCAGTTCTTCCACCTTCACCTTCACAATGGTAGATAAGTAGGGATCCACTTCACCAGTAGCTTTCACCGCGCCACTGTCGCCAGGCAGGGGACTATCGGCTGTCCCTCTGGGCCCTAGGAAGTCACCAGCTTTAAACTGTAGACCCCTTCCTCTTCCTCTGCCATGGGAATAGTCAACAGTGGGAGGTGCCAAGGAGCTGGGCAGATGGCTCTGCCCTACAGACCCTCACAGGCTTCTTCCTCCATCAACTCCATGACCACATATGGTGCTCCCTTGCCTGCCTGCTTCAGAGGAATGGGTGACTTTACATCCTTCGCCTCAATCTCCTTAGACTCCAGACTCTCTTGGGATGCAAAATATGGTACTCCCACCAAGGCCAATGCAGGATAGGGCCAAGAAAACCCAAATGATGTACCTGCAAGAGGTATTGCAAAGGGTCCCCTGGAACAGCCGGTGCACAAAGGCAGACAAATCACCTCCTTTCCTTGGAATCCACATCTCACACATTTATCTTCTACTACCCCTCTCCCTGCTGACCTCCACAGCCAGGCCAAGAGGGAAGCAGGGTCAATGGCCTGGGGCTCATCGGAAGGGACCTTTTCTGCCATAGTTCTTTCTCTCTCTCTCTCCACACAGAGCACTTATTGCTGCCATGTTTTCAGCATAAAATGGTGTCTTTCCTACACATTCCTCATTCCCACAGAAGCCTGAATTAATCAGTGTCTTTGCTTTCCTCAGCTGACCTCTTCCTCCAACTACAAGGTGCTTTCCCTTTACTGACAGACAGCAAACAGTGGCAAAAACACCCCAGGATGGTGGCTTCCAGGTGAGGCACCACCAACCCAGGTGTACTGCAAGCGAAGACGTCCAAATCTACAAAAAGAAAAGGAGGGGTCCTCCTCCCAGAGCACTCAGTCTGGCCTCCAAGGAACAAGAAAAAAATTTAATTTTGATTATTTAAAAAATAAATCAATAAATTATTCAGCTCCATGGAGCTGGGAGACAGTACAACATAGGGTATTTGGTCACACTGAGGCACAAACCCATGCCTAGATGTTAACCATAGGACACAGTACATTAACTAAAATTTTATTCCTCTTAAAGCAGGCCTAGGAAATTGGCCAAGTGCAGACTCCATGCAACCACCCCGAGCAAGTGCAGCCACTCAGGTCACTAGAGTGTACAATGATAACCAAACTTGAAACCCCGGAGGAGTGCCTTACTCCCCTGTCCAGGATTAACTAACACCAGGGCTGCAGCCTAAATCCCTTGCTGTGGCCACCCTGAAACCTTTCCATAACCAATCTTTTTAAACCCTCCAATCCAACTGGACTGGGTGCCCAAGTTTATTTAGCAGAGAATAACATGGATCCCTCCTTCTTTGTTACTTCTTTGTCCACCTACGAATTCTGTTAGCTGGTCTAACATGGGTCCTGCCCCAGAAACAGGCATGGCAAGCCCAATAAAGTGAATCCATGGAATGCCCCCACCTTCAGTCCTCCAGCAGTGTGCCACACCGGGTGAAGACCTCACAAGAGCTGCCACCTCTGAGAGGCTCTGCTGTGGGCTTGCCACCACCATGACAGCCCCCCACTGCCATACCTTGCTCTTCTGGCACCTAGACCTCTGGTACCCGGCTAGGCTGATCACTCCTCCACTTCCTTCCCTCCAGCCAGATCCAAGAACCCCCAGAGCCCACGGTTGCCACTGTCCTAGCACCTGACCCCCTGGGAAACAGAACTGGAACTGCAGCCATCTACGCTTTTGGAAGAAAGTTGCTGGCACCTCAAGGGCCGGAGGCACAAGACCCCAACCAAACTTGCTCTACAGATTGCCCGCCAACTCCCTGAACCAGAGGAACTTTGCCCCTTTTAAACCTAGAGAAGGCAATGCCCCCAAAACCCTGAGGGGTGGGACAAGAATGCCCAAACTCAGGACTCCATCCAAATAGGGAGAGAAATGGATAGTAAGCCAGCCCCCATGATGGGTGACTTACATTAGCAATACAGAGAATTATACAAGTCTCATTTATAGATGGGATCTGAGGGAAGGAACAAGGGAAGAAGAAGGAGAAGGTGAACTATGGACATAAGGAGCTGCTAAGAGCCAAATAATGGGCTCTATGCACTGACTGGGTCCGGATACCTGTGAGAGGTGTGTAACTGACTTGTGCAGCTCCACAGCCACAGACAGACATGCACTGCCCAGCATTCACTAATGCCAGCTGCCTATCGCGGCCCTGCCCCCCTGGTGTGCAGCTGTGCAGGGGTTGATCAAGGGACACTGGCAGGCATCCAGTCAGATGCTTATCCTGGGTCCCAAAATGGATCCTCTGCTGCACATGAGTAGGGGATCTTGGAGAGGCACAATTGTGATTTAACAACATCTTTTTTTTCCAACTTTCTTTCACTTCGGTCACAATCCTAGGAGCCTCTCTCAGGCATCCAACTTGAGTCCTGCCCTGCCTGAAGTCCACCTGTCCATACCTTCTTCATCCCCACCCCACCTCGCAGCTGGTACCCACAGCTTAACCCCTCTGGGGTGGGGCCACCCGTCCTACCTTGGGCGCTGTTCAACCATAGACTCCAGCTGCAGACATGGGCCCCAAGCGGAGGATTCATGAAGGTCGGCTAGGTTGGACCCGGCTGTGGGCATGGGGGTTGGTGCCATTGCCTACCCCCCAGGACTGGGTTTTTCCATTTTTCTGTCCCTTCCCCATGTGTGGGCATGCCCCAACGCTACTGGTGCATGGCAACTCTGCCTGTGTCGGCCACGCTAGTACATGCTTATCTGGCTTGCTGCAGTACCCCTGGTCTCCACCGGGGGTCTCTGGCTCACCGGGCCATCCCATCCCCTTGATCAGGGGAGGAAAGCACCACTCGGGTGCTCAGTCCTCAACCCTTCCCCTGCCGGCACCCCAGCGCCGAGTCCGTTCCCGAACCTGGGTCGCCAGCGTGGCGCAAGGTGTGGCGTCCAGCGCCTCAACCCTCAGAGCCACCGGGCTGGTCGATTTAACAACATCTTAATAGGCAATCCTGAATTTATAGCTATAATAGAGAAAGCCTTGAATTAATGCTGGACTTATAATCATGACCCTGAATTAAATATGATGACACAGTGGGATGATTTAAGTAAGGGAATTATTCTCATTTTTTTTTAATAAATTAAACAAAATCATAAGGGATTAGCAAAGAGACTATCAATGGACCCTGTGTTTTGAAAACTAGAGGTGAGTACCCAACTGGCTGTGCCCAGCCCTCCCTATCAGCCCAGTGGGCTGTGGCAGCAGGGTGGAGGGTGTTACCTTTCAGCTGCAGCTGGCAGCTTCCCTTTGCATGGGTGCACATACCTTTACAGCAGGTCCTCCCTACCACATCTTGCACCCCCTGGTACCTGGCAGTCTGTGCCTTAGTGAATGGCATGGAGTGTGGTCACACCCCCAACACTCCCCCTGGACCACTTGTGGTGAGTGGCTGTGTGGATGGATGGAGGATTGAGTGTGCAAAGGGCTTGTGCACCTACTGTGAATTCCAGCAGGTGTCCACTGGACCCCCGCTGTGTGGTATTCCGATATAGGGTTACCTATGCATAGGCAACCCGCACCATAATATACAGAGCCCAATAAGAACATAGCAAATACTGTCCAGTCAAAATATTTTTGCAGTACAATAGTAAACAGTATGGTAAAACACAATAAATATAAACATTGGGAACTATGCACTATTGGGGGTGGGTATGCATGAGAGGAGTGTAGCCAGATCGCTCAGCTCTGCATCCACAGACAGGTGTGCATCACTACAACTGGCCACTGCAGGGCTCCTCTCCACAGCCCACCCCACCAGTTCACTGGAGTGTTGGGGGGTGGATCAGTGGACACAGATGGGCATCCAATCAGATGCCTGTTCTGGTCCTGCAGTGGATCCCCTGCTCCATGCAGATGTGAAGCTTGTGAAATGGAGTGTGTCCTGAAAATTAAAATTGTCAGGCAAGTGTTCAAATGGCCACTCTCAGCCTTCTCTGCCTGACCAGAGGGCTGGGGCATCATGGCAGGGATCATTTGTTGTGCTGCCATGACTGGTGGGTGTATGTTGTAGGGGCGCACAGAAGCTATGGCAGGGTACCTGCCCACATATTAAAGTCCTGATGGTAGCACTTGAAGAGGTCAAAATAACCAAGCCAGTAACTGATATAATGCTCAGTAATATATGTCTATTGTGAGCCCTCCAACCAAGAATGCTGAACAAATAGCTCCAGCACTTTGACTGACTAGGATTTTGTCAGGGAGACCTGTACCTGTCCACATACCCTGCGACCCATTCTCCCAACACTCCATGCCTTCATTAATCCATGCATAGCAGCATGAATGGTTGGAGACTGAGGGCAGAAGTGGCATGTACCCCTTTCATGCTGTGGGGGCCCACGGATCTCTGATATACAGCTTTTAGACTTAGTGTTGCCTATGCACTATGGATATGCAGCACGTAGGCAATTAAAATTTTACATTTGTTTGCATAGCCCCCAATGAGGGGGGAAAGTGAACTTTGGCAAGTGGAAGAAAGGGCAAAGTGGTGCTTCAATCTTTGGTTGGAAGAGTTTACATTCAGGGAGTAAGTTATATAAGGTAGTAGGCTATTACAGATTTTGGACAGCTTTAAACTACAGCCAACCAGATTGCTTTTTACACAAAGGAATCTGCAACCTTTTGTCCAATTGTTATGTTAGTATGTTGGACGAGTTAAATGCAAGGCTTAACAGACTGCAGTGGTATTCAGGGAGTTTACCATCCCAGAATATTGCACCTAGGAAGGTCACATGGCTTAATCACCGAAAGTCCAAACTCATCCAGCCAAGGTTAGCATACATATTACAGTGTTGGGTACAGGTACACATCAAAATGAACCTACACAGACCATTATAAAGACAGTCAGTTCTGGAAACAGATGGTTTAGTGGCTGCAGAATAGATGACATTTCCATAATCCAGTGTTGGTAATTTGAAGGCTACAGCCTGTAGTCCAAGGGGGCGGTGCAATGCCCCCCCGTTCAGCCCATTTAATGGCTCCTCTCCTCCTCCACACACAAGCATTTTTTCTTGAAGCCAGAGGCTCTGTCCATCCTGTCTCCGAGCCCACTCTTTCCCTGAGCCCTGCCCCCCACCACCACCACCACTGTGTTTGTCTGCTGGCTGTGCTTGACTCCCTGTCTGGTTTGTACTCCTCTTTCTTCTGGGTCAGTAAATATTGTCTTTGCCTCCTGCTTCTTGGTCCATGTTTTGCCTATAGCTGCAGTCTGTGCTTCTGTCTCATTTGTTTGTTCCCCCTACTGCTCCTATGGTCCTGTTTGCTTCATTTGCTTTTTGGGACTTTTCTGGTATGCTAGTGCCCTCTGTTTGCAGTGTTATATTTAGATGCATTACTAATCAAGCTCCCAGTTCATTTATCATTTTTCAGCAATCTCTCTTTCTCTGCACTAGGAGCCTGTGTGCTCTCAGTTCATTTATCATATTTCAGCAATCTCTCTTTCTCTGTACTAGGTGCCTGCATGCTCTCAGTTCCAGTTGCTGTTTCCATGCCATAATCCCTGTGCTCATCACCTTAATTGTATGCACCTGCCTTTAGTACTGGCTTTCCTTAGCAGCTATCACTCTGTCTCATTCTTCTGGCTGGTGGCTCCAGCAGTGTCCTGCCCTACTGCATCACTCCTCACTTCTATGTTCATGTTATATAGGCTCATATATTGCTATTCTCACTTTTACCAAACCGTACTTTTACCAAACCCACAGCAGTCTGTTTCTAATGATAACCTATTCCTGCTTTCATGGCTGGCACATATTTAACTTATTTCATTAGCTGCTTGGTGTTGTGGCATCATGTTTGTGGCTTCTTTGTTTTTCCTACAGTAGGGGACTGAGGAGTCACAGCAGGCATCGTGGCTCCAGGCAGTGGGTTCGGCTTCCTATTTCTCATGTATTGTATAAGTCCCTGGCTTACCCGGCCTCCTCCTGATGCTCTGCATAGCCTTTATGGCTCTGTGCAACCAGTTATTCCAGACAACTCTCTACTTAAGGCTTCTGGCTCTACCCAGCCTTCTGCCATCCCTTACCTAATATTAAGCACCTGGTTTACACAGTCATCTCAGTCTTCCTGTCCCTTGCACTACCAGCAATGCTCAAACCCTTCCAAGTCTGGCAGCATATCATGTTTTCTTGCTTTGAACTGCACCTCCTACTGTACTGACTTTGCAGCTTCCTTCTACCTAACCGACTTCACAGCCTCCTCCTCTCCAACCGTCGTCCCTGGGCTTCACCCGGCCTCACTGTTCTCTTATTCATAACCTACAATTCAATTCACTTCCAATCTGGCTTCCTAATGAACTTGGTTGGCATGCATTCCTGTGGTTGACAAATGCTATTTGCCTTAACTAGACCCACGAGAGGATCCGTATTGCTCAACCTGACCTACGTACAGGTCTGTCCCTGTCAGCTCTCATCCAGTCAAGAACCATTAGAGGGTCCACAGTGCTCAGTCTGACTGACGTACAGGGCTCCCCATGTCTGCTATCATCCATCACAACCCACGTG
Source organism: Neoceratodus forsteri (assembly GCA_016271365.2). Lineage (NCBI taxonomy): Eukaryota > Metazoa > Chordata > Ceratodontiformes > Ceratodontidae > Neoceratodus > Neoceratodus forsteri. Next base: position 1,424,411,524 of record CM057455.1, read on the forward strand.
CGGGTCCCATGCTCATTACAACTTGTTCCACCACATTTTGGAGACATGATGACCACATACATTACTTTCAGGTCTCAGGGCTGGACCTGTGACTTATGGTTTCTCTCTGTGCACCCTGAAGTCCACATCCTGAGCATGCAAAGCTTGGGGCGGGGTTCTTCTCACCTGGCCCATAGTTGGGAATGTTCTCGCTCTGGGTGGATCTTCAGTCATCAACCATACCGACGGCACCTTTCAATGTAGCATTGAAGACTTCACCGGTGAAGGGGTGGGGCTCTCATGGGAAGGGCAGCTTTAGCTGCCCGAGTGGGTTCAGAGGCACCATTTAAAGCTATTCTCCCTACAACCACCTCTGATTCACTTGGTTTCTTCTTAGACTGGTAGGCTGGCTGAGTGCCTCGGCGGTCATTACTCTCCTCCTCCTACCTGGAGGTTGGCACTGAGATGCCCTGGTGTTGCAGAGTTCACTCACAATCCTCCATGGCATTCTCGTTAGAGGGATAGAGTGAGAGTGTTCCCTGAAATTGCAGTTCCCCTGGACTGGTCTACTAAATTGCAGTAGCAGAGCCATCACTAAACAAAACTGCCCCAAAGCCTGGAGGGAGGGAGGGTGACCTAGACCTTGGGTCCCCAGAGGTTTCCTCCTCAAAGGGTTTTTTTCCTCTCCCCCATGCCAATGGTCATAATACTAGATAGGCGTAGTTGTAGTCCCTAGATCACTTAGTTAGGTTTCCGCTGTTGGATGGGGTTGGGTGGCAGCCCCGTAATATCCCTTCTCCCCCTTTGGCTGTTCTCTCTTTCCTTAGGAAGCCAGGCCTCCACACCTTACAGTCAGACTTCCAAGTGGGCCACTATTCACCTGTTGTTTCTTGCCTACTCTACTCAAACAATATGACCAACTGACCCATGCTACCAACTGAACCCATACTACCAACCGACCTATATACAGGTCTTCGACCACAATAAGTGTTCACCACCTTGTATGCTTTGCTCTACACTCTTTTGGGGCTTCTTCCTAGGGTACCTTTAGCCAAGGGAATCACTCCCGTGGCACCTCAAGGGGTGGAACCCTCCTCTAGGGTTCTTTGCCTTCGTACCCCTACAGGGTAGTATATCCCATGGATAGAGAGGCGAACAGTCAAAGATTATTTATGATACACAAGCATGAAACCAGTTGCATAGGCACATTGAATAAAATATGTTCAGCTCTGCGCTTCCTTATATTTAGGGAAAGGTTACTTTGCAATTTATAGAGAGCACCCAGTTTGGCAAAGCAATTTGCAACAACTGAGTTAATATGAGCACAGAAGGTCAGCTTCTGGTCAAGTAACAGGCAAAGGCATTTAAATGGAATATATTGTCTAACACAGTATCTTTACTGGTTTAGTTTGCAGTGGGGCAGAGATACTAAGCCAGTGGCTAATGCTAAAAAACATTACAACAGTGTTCTTGTTGTTTAACTTACAGTAAGTTGGTTTGAGATACACCAGTGTTGGATGTTAGTAAAGTATCTTTGTAATTTTTGCTGAATAACAGTTGAGCAGGGACCAGCAGCATACAGGGTGGTTCCAGCAGCATACATAGGTGTGCTACAGATGCTGATACAGGTAGGAAGATCATTCACAAAAACGAGAAAAACAGCAGGAAATAAGCAAGAGATTCCTAAATCAATCTTTACAGCCTGTGAGAGATCTGTTAGATAAGACCTTAACCAGTTAAAAGTGCTACCAACCATGCATGAAGATTCTAATTCAGCTAGTACAGTACTGAGGAGTGGTTCACAGTGTCAACAGTGCTCCCAGATGGACTTAGTCTTTTCACTGTAACTCCAGGGCAGTTTTCCTGGGTTTTCTGGTAGATTCCATTTATTTATTATTTATTCAAACATATTCTGCCAAGTTAGCAAACAGAGTCCAGGAGGCATGTTTCCAGTTGGGACCTGGGGGTGGGAGACAAATTCATTTCCTGTGAAGGGAAAATTGCTCTGTTTTTCCCATATAACCAGTGCAAATCTACGGTAACTATTTCCCTGTAGGTGGATCTATTTCCCTGTAAAACACAGGAGTCCCTATAGATCTGGGAGAAACAGCTCCAGAACCCTAACAGGAGTCCATATTTATAGCAATGTAATCAGTGATCTGAGGAGGGAAGTGAGCTTCCCTTAAATGTTAATAATTTTGTATAAGGTTCTTTTTATACAGAAAAGTAAATAAAACATAGAGAAAGACATTTTACCACAGGCCTGCTTTAATCTCAAAATAAAAATAAAAGAAAATAAAAGAAACTTCCAGGCAGTAAGTCCCACCTTTCTTGTTCCCAGATTCCATCAAACTATGGTTTTGTAAAGCCCACAGATCCCAGTCAGCCTAAGCCTATAGTATTCCAAGACAGAGGTCAGCAAACCACCCCCAGGAAAATGTGGAGTTAGAAATTTCTCAAAGAGATAGTTTTTTCAACAAAAAGATAAGACATTCTTTGCAGTTACGTATCAGAAATGTCTCAAACATCTTATGCATTCAATGGTGGAAAGGGGGTGCGTCAGAGGAACCTGGGGAACTCAGTTCTGAGAGGGACATTAACAGTCTGGCTCAGTTTCAGCAGCAAATGGGGAAGGACTGCTCCTACAGTATGCATAAATATACTCCCGCATCAGATATGTTTGAGCGTACATCAAATGTGGGAGAATACCTAGTCAATTTGTTCCATTTCCAACACTGCATCCAGTATTAATATAAACAAGCATGTGTCAATGCCGAATGTTTGCTTGCTGATATTAGCATTGGACATGCAGGAGTCAGACAGATGCAGAATAGGAGTGACAGTGAAGTACTGAACTCACGCCAACCCCACCTCCGCCCTGCAGAGATGGACAGGCATTGGGGTGTGCCTCTGGGTCGTTGCCCATAATGCTCATGGCATTTCACCCCACCCTATCCTTGTAGATACTGACAAGTGTTGAGGTGTGCCTTGGGGTGTTCAGCTTCACAGTCGCCCCATTTCATAAGAACATACGCTGAATTGGGTGCAGTATAGGAGAATGGGATGAAGTCTGCGGCTGAAGAGTCCAAGGCACACCTCAATGCCTGTCACTGGCTTCAGGGTGGGGTTGGGGGTAGAATGGCCTGATCATTACAGTCGGTGATCCAAAGGCACATCCCCGATGCCTGTCAGTCTGTACAGGGTGGGATGTTATGGTTAGAAACCCTAACGCTCCAGGTGTTTGTTGGTATTTGCACTACAAATTTTCAACATGGCCTTTTTGTGACCCCCACTTCAAGAAAGCATTTGGGACCTTTTCTCATGAACAGTGGCAGTGTGATTTTGTTAATGTGTCCAGAACTTTGAGTTCCCACAGCGACCGTGCAATTCTGCGCCAGATGTCCGAAAGCACAGATTGGGCAGGATGTAAAGAATGACAGCTGTACCATTCATAGGGAGGTGAGAAGAGATGGCAATGTTGAAAATCTATAGTGAAAATATTAAAAATGCTCGAAGTTCCGAGCATACGTGGAAACTGCGCAACACCTGCTCGTACCGCAGTCATTTAGTGGAATTATTTCACCAAATGTTCAACATAGGCTTTTGTGACCTCTGCTCATGAACACCGTCACTATCATTTTCTTAATCTGCCCGGAACATTGATTTCCCACAATGACCACGCCATTGTGTGCCAGATGTGCAAACCCATATTTCGGGCAGGATATGAAGCTGTACTGTTCATAAGGAGGTGTGAAAAAAATGCCAATGTTGAAAATCTGGAGTGAAAATATTTCAAATTTGCGAAGTTACGAGGGTGCATGGAAACTGTGCAATGCATGCTTGTAACATAGACATTTTATGGACGTTTGTCACCAAATTTTCAACATAGGCATTTTAGAACCTCCATTCATGTTTAGTTTATTGTTCTAGGTATTATTACCTTTGAGCCAATGGCTCTTTTACAAAGGTTCCACGTCATCAATGTACAAACAAACAAGACATGTTACATAGAATGGTCAGCAAATTATAAAGGTTTCAATAAGCCAGTATAATACAGTACATCACAGGAAAAAAACAAAACATTGGAGGAATGGTCAAGGTGGGAAGGGTAGGAGGAGATATGGGGAGAGGAGCAGACTTAGAGTAGTTAGAGGTACTCAGATGCCTTTGTCAAGAAAGGAACAGAGGAGGAGGAGGATGAAAAACAGTAAAAACAGCAATGAGGGAAGAATCATTAGTCAAGGCAGTCACGGGAGCTAGAGGCTGAGAGGTGAGAGTAAAGCATAGATTTGAAAGCTCATTCATGTACAGTGTCACTGTGAGTTTCTTAATCTGTCCCAAACACTGATTTCCCACGGCGACTGTGCTATTCTGCGCTGGAAGTGCAAAAACACATTTTGGCCAGGATGTGAAAAATTACAGCTGTACTGTTCATAAGGAGGTATAGAAAAATGCCAATGTTGAAAATCTGGAGTGAAAATATTACAGATTCCCAAAGTTACGAGCCTGCATAGAAACTGTGCAATGCTCATAACACAGTCACTTTTTGGAATTTTTTCACCAAATTTGCAACATAGGCTTTTTGAGAGCCCACCTCATGAACAGTGACACTGTTGTTTAATTAATCAGTCACAAAAAGGTGATTCTGCGCAGTGACCACAAAATCACCTTTCGGTACTGAATAACGACATGATAGTGACTGAATTCATGAGGTGGGGTCCCAAAAACAACATGTTGAAATTTGGTGCCAAAATTCACAAAAATTGCCGAGATATGCACCAAAGTTGAAAAAAAAACATGTATGCCATTATACAGCTTATCGGCATTTCCTCAGTTTGTGGTCAACTTTGAAGAGTGCAGACATGTTCTTGGTCCACCAAAGATTGTCGCGCCAGACTCCAGAAGTAAGTATGGAGTGAGGGAGGGTGTGGGGAGGTGAGGTGCACAAAGGGTGAGTGCGGGTATGGAGAGGGGGCAAGGGACTCAATGAGGGATTGTTTTCTTTTTGTACAGGATTAAGAAAAAAAGACGACAACACAGGACACTTTTGGCATGCTGGGGTGGGCTCCCAGTGTGCCACCTGGGTGTTTGTTGGAGGGGGGTACTGGAGCCAATGGAGATTCGGCACCCCCGTTGGCCATATAGTGTGCTGGACAGGAAGGGGAGTGCATGAACCAAGGGGGATTGGGAACTCCCTCAACATAGAACAAATGGGGGGCTGCATCACGTCGAAATTGATTGGGCTACCCATTGTGGAAAATGAACTGGTGAGGGGCATGCTGACAGGGGGATTGGGAACCCCTCGTCAGCTTACATGGAGGATTCTGAGGCAGGCGGCGAGAGCCACCAACATGTTACTTGAAATGTTACACCAGGCAAGGCACTGCCCTGCAATGATGGGTCGCTCCCTCATTGAAGCAGCGGATTCGTTTCAAGTTGAATTAGTGTCAGCAGCAGCGTGCCACCACATTGGGGAAAGTGGGCCAAGCCTCAAAAGGCAGTGGGGGCATTGGCCACCACAGTGCTGCACCTCCAAAACCCCACTTCTCTCCTAAGCTGTCACAAAATGTTTCTTGTGCTGCACACAAGCAAATATAAAAACAAAAAAATGTAACAGACAGCAATGTGAAGCAGACACGCATTTCTAAAAAAGATTTTTGGGGCAGCTCAAAGAGTTTTTTTTGAATCATGTTTATATGCACTGTATCCCCCAAGAACAGGCTTCAGGCTACCTAATATAATTTATTTTTATTTAGATTTTGTTTACTGGATAAATGCACTAAACAAAAATGCCTATTTTTCAGGCATGACCCAGGAGGTTACAGAACAGTGCTACAGTAGCAAAACAAGTAAACAGACAGCAGCAACATACATTACGGTATACATAACTGTTCTCATGAGTGATACATATTGAGTATACATAACAATATTTTTTAGCATACATTCAAATTCTGGAGGAGGAGATAGGTATACAATATAACAGTACAGTTATTATGAGCTATGCATAGTACAATATACATAACAATACATTTTAGCAAAGCGTAAAAATTCAGGAGGAGATAGGTATACAATATGATAGTAAAGGCATGGTCAGAGGAAGAACTTTGGTGAAGTAGCAGAAACTAAGTGCAAGTACACAGACAGTAGCACTCCTAAGGGGAATACTAACAAGCAATGGAGTACGAATCAAGTGTTGAAGAAAAGATAGGGAGCAGATGCAGCACAGAGAGGATTGGGGACAGTTAACAGGTACAGTCTTTTAGGAAGTTGCGGAGTGCAATTTTGAAAGAGGATTATCCTGCTGCTGGAGCAGCTCAAAATAAACAGCCATGAGGCCTCTCAGGTGACGTACAGTGCAGGGAAGGTAATATTCAAATCACCCTCTAGTCTCTCTTTAACATGAAGGGAAGAACACATGCAAAACAGGTGGTTTTAGTGTTTATCTTTCTAGGTTTTTATTTGTTTATCTTCCCCACAGACTAATGCTTGTTAGTGTGGACCTTTCTCTGTAAATTCTGATGCAAATGTTTTCACATCTTACTTTTTTGTTCACACTGGTTGTTCTTGTTTCTGGGCTTCTACAGTTAAGAAGGTTCATCTCCTTTTAAACAAACCACAAAGATGAAGATTCATTAATCTATCCCCCACCCTACCCTGGAAGCATATTGTAAATGGTGAATTGACTATTTTTTTAAAAGGTGGCTTTTTCTTCTTGTATTCTACAGCCTGAGGGGACTATCCAGATTCTCTGATGCCACTGCCCAGAGCTCAGGCACCTGACATCACTCATGCTGCTGGAGCAGCTCAAAGCCAACAACCATGAGGTTCAGCTGACATGCAGCACAGGGAAGGCAATGATCTGCACTAAAGCCCATGTATGCCTTGCATTCACTCTAGTAGGGACACAGGAGCCCTTTCAACCTATTGCATAACTTGGGTAACGGGCAGTGAAGAGAACCATCAGAAAGTGCACTAGAAAAGAGAACCATCCTGGTTGTTCAAGTCAGGGAAGAAAAGACAGAATACCAGAAAGGTTAGTGTAAAGGGAAGGTTACAGTCAAAAAAAAAAAAAAAAACAAGAGAGGAAAGTAAAATGCTATTTGGTATGTGCTGTAAGTCCATTCCTGCACAGAAGGTTTCAGGTGTGTGTATGTGTGTGTGTGTGTGTGTGTGTGTGTGTGTGTGTGTTTTATCTGGTACCTAAGTGGGTGGCCTTTTCATAGGTTTACCACAGCTGTTAATGGCCTCCTAGGACTTCTCTGTATTTTTAAGAAGACAAAACTGGGAGGGTCTCACACTACCATAAATACAACGTAATGAATATCTAATGTATTTGGTTCCTGGGTTTGAATACTAGCTGAGTATATGTGAGAAGGTACTCAGACAATGCTATTTTCTGTATTTTACTCTCTGTTGTAGTCATATTGTCTACCTATTTTTGTGCTGCATACCTTTTGATCCATGTGTTTTTGGTTGTTATTACTGGGGACCCCTCCCCCCTCAGCTAGTGATCAAGCAGGAGTTCAGCATGTTTGTAGTTCATTTGCATCACCAGGTAAGGGAAAGGTCTGGCTCCCTATCTGACATGCAGGGGAAATGCTGGACCTCGCCCAACAACTAACGCACTGAAATCTGGTCAATGGAAAATCATGTACACAAATGCCCGAAGTCTGGGAAATAAGATCCCAGACCTGGAGACAACAATGACAGAGGCTAAACTGGACATAGTAGCCATTAGCAAGACATGGTTCACCAGTAACCACACTTGGGAGACTTCAGTACCCAGCTATGTACTGTTCAGAAGAGATCGAGGTGCAAAAAGGGGGGGGGGAGTGGCCCTTTATGTCAATGAAAATAACAAAGCTACAGAAATTCAGAATACAAATAAGGAACCAGAAGAACTGTGAGTTACCCTGGAAACAGGAAATGGGACAGCCATACAAACTGGGGTTGTCTACAGGCCTCCAGACCAGAGGGTATACATAAACACATTGCTGTTAGATGATATACAAAATATGACAGCTAAAGGGGAGGTTCTGATAATGGGAGAATTCAACATGCCAGATACAGATTGATCAATACCAGCAGGAACATCCACCAGATCTAGACACATAGTGGATTCCATGCAGGTGGAGGGCCTCAAACAACTGGTACAACAACCCACAAGAGACAGGGGTAACCTGGATCTAGTACTGACTAACTGTGAAAGGATCACAGATCTCCAGGTAGAAGGTCACCTGGGGGCCAGTGACCATCACATGGTGTGGTTCAATTTGGCCACTAGAACTAAATCATCCCATTCCAAGGCAAAAATATGGGACTTCAGAGGAGCTGACTGATAAGATGGCCAACAGAGTTAAGCTAGCCCTGGCAAGAAGAACTACAGGGTAGGGGGTACAAGCAAAGTGGTCAGGCATTAAGGATGCAATACTTGAAGCAACATCCCATTGTGTTAGGGAGAAAAGCAAGAGCAAAAGAAGGAGGAGGCCACTTTGGTTCTCAAAAGCAGTAGCAGAAAAGATCAAAGCCAAAAGGACGGCCTTCAAGAAATATAAGGGAATGCAATGGAATGAAGAAAGGGAGGCATACCACACTTCCCTAAGGGAAGTAGGGAAGGCAGTAAGGCAGGCAAAGGCCCAAACTGAGGAAACACTAGCACAAACAGTAAAAGAAGGGGACAAGACTTTCTATAGATACAGTACATTAGTGAAATGAGAAGGTCCAAATGGGGTATTGCTAAGATCAAAGGGGATAAGGGGGAGTGTGTGGAGGAGGACCAAGGAAAAACATCTATCCTAAATAGATACTTCTGCTCAGTATTTACTGAGGAGAAGGTAGGGTAGGTCCCACAGCTCAGCACCATGGACACAGGAAAGGGAGGTGTGCACAAGTCCATTCACAAAAGAAAGGGTCCTATAAGAGCTCGTTAAGCTCAGGGTGGACAAGGCAATAAGACCTAATGGCATATATCCCAGGATACTAAAGGAGCTAAGGGTGGAACTAGCAGAGCCATCAGCAGAATTGTTTAGTGAGTCTCTGAGCACAAGAGAGATCCCAGAAGACTGGAAAAGGGCTCATGTGATCCCGCTCCACAAGAGTGGCAACAGGGAGGAGGCAGAGAACTACAGACCAGTCAGTTTTACCTCAGTAGTGGGCAAGATTGTGGAGGCACTCCTTAAGAAAAGGATAGTGCAACACCTGGAATCCATAGGAGCACAGGATTGAAGACAGCATGGGTTTACAACAGGAAGGTCCTGTCAAACTAATCTCATAGATTTCTTTGACTTGGTAACCAGAGTGGTGGACCAAGGGGTGCAATTGATGTCACCTACCTTGACTTCAGCAAAGCTTTCGATACTGTTCCACATAGAAGATTGATTAATAAGCTGAATATGCTCAGGGTGGGTCAGAGGCTGGTCAACTAGGTGGCAAACTGGTTGGTGGGCAGAAAACAGAGAGTGGTGGTAAATGGTATACAGTCAGAAGAGATGCAGGTCACAAGTGGGGTACCTCAGGGATCAGTCCTCAGGCCAGTCCTCTTAAATATCTTCACCGGTGGCATTGCAGATGGACTGGAGGGTAAGGTTTGTCTGTTTGCAGATGACACCAAGATCTGCAACAGAGCAGATGATCCAGATGGGGTGGGCTGAATGAGAAGAGATCTGGAAAAACTGGCAAAATGGTCAGAAGAGTGGCAACTGGGGTTTAACACAAAGAAGTGCAAGTTCATGCACACAGGGAAGAGAAACCCTGAAGCTACCTATAGGTTGGGAGGGGAGCTGCTGGCAATCACATGGGAAGAAAGAGACTTGAGCATCATCATCACAGATGACCTGAAATCATCCTAGCAGTCCACTAAAGCAGTAGGTAAGGCTAGAGGGATGTTGGGGTATATTAGTAGGGGTATCACAAGTCGTAAGAGGGAGGTAATAATCCCTCTTTTCAAGACACTGTTCATTACATCTGAGTGCTACATGCAGTACTGGAGGCCACACTGCTGAAGGACATTAACAAAATGGAGGCAGTCCAGAGAAGGGCAACCAAAATGGTGCAGGGACTGCATCAGAAAACATGTGAGGACAGATTAACAGAGCTCAATATGTATACCCTAGAGCAAAGGAAGGAGAGAGGTGGTATGATCGAAACATTCAAACATCTTAAGGGTATTAACAAGGTGAAAGAGTCTAACATGTTTCAATATAAGAAAAATAGCAGGACAAGAGGACACTGCATGAGATTAGAGGGAGGCTGATTAAGGAGGAATGTGAGGAAGTTCTTTTTCAAAGAAAGGGTGGTGGATGCATGGAATGGCCTACCTCAGGAAGTAGTGGATATGAATACAGTGCAGGGCTTCAAACAGGCATGCGATAGGCATAAGGGAGCAATTCAGATGAGTATGAATAGATAGGCCATTGACAGAGTAAAGGCCTATGGTACATTCATAAAGTAGAAAAAATGGGCAGACTGGATGGGCTTTGCGGTCCTTATCTGCCGTCAACTTCTATGTTTCTATGTCAACTTCTATCGGACAACCATAAGACTGTCAAAGACACCATACCAGAGGTGTGCTGACTCTTTTTTGTTTTGCATGCAAATCCTGTGGAATTTCTATATTCTGCACTGTGTAAAATCTATTACATTTTGTTAAAAACCTTTCTGATTTTGTTTCGACTTTAATTTGTTTAAATGTGAAACATAAATCCCGCCCTTATGTAGATCGATTTTTCTGCATATTGCAAATGTTTCCACATTTTGTGCACCTTGCAAAAAGATATTACAGTGTGGAACATCTATAAAGATATTTCCTAATTTTTCGAACATGGACAAAAGTGAAGTGCAAAAATGTTAACCAAATCTGCACCTTATAAACAGGGCCCCTAGTTCTGTGGCACTTTGTCCTTATTTCAGCGGCAGGGCTTCTAGGTTTCTGTGGCAGCATTTCCTGATTTCTGTGGCAGAATGCCGTCTTGTCATTGGCTAAAATATGATGTGATGTCATTGATGACATTACATGCCAAGCACAGAGGAGGGGCTTCAGGATAGAAGAAATGGAGAAGGGAGCCAGGCACTATGCAAAAACTGTATTTGAATGAAAATTCACCATGCACAACGAATTCTGCAGCAGTATATATATTCTGTGGCATGATGCAAATTCTGTGGAAAATTCTGTTGTCACGAAAACACAGAATTCCAGGGGCCTTACGTATAATCAACAATTGTACTCATCTCATTGCACCTTAGAAATGGCTTCCTGTGTTGATACCATCTGCTGGTAGTGCAGTTGACTTTATTTATGTATTTATTGAATTTTGCTAACTGGGTGGGCCCACCGAGAGCAGAGGTCCTTTTTCAGGGGTGACCTGGAATTAATTACAGGCAAATATACAGGCAAGTACAAGTACAAAGCATACAGTCATTTAGAAGAGAGTACAAAAATACATTACATACAGTACATAGTGTGTTTCAGAGAATTTTCTTCATAACATAGTTAAGTCAACTTGTATGAATTACAATGGACAAGGGCAAATTCTCAATAGGGCAAAGCACAGAAGGTACATTCAGTGTGGTCACAGATCAGTGTTAACAAGTACACTGACTGCAAACAGTAATAATCTTTAGCCCTTTTTTAAAGCCCCAAGGAAGAAGAAGAAGGAGTTTTGTTACCCAGGACCTTCTTGTGAATGACCTTGCTCAATGGAGCCTTTTCAAGGGAGAATAAATAAATTGCATTGAGTTGTTGCTCTAAAAGAAGAGAGTTCCAGTGGGACGGGGTAGAGTAAACAAATGACCTCTTGCCCATATTGATCTGAACCCTGGCTAATTCAAGCAGGTTACTGTTATGGGACCTCAGTTATCATTTCACAGGTTTAGGAGCTAATACACAATTTAAACTCAGTGGGGCATGGACTTTGTTCAATTTAAATGCCAGGCATAAGAGGGGGTAGAACATTCTCCTTTCCAAGAAAGGCCAATTTAATGAGGAGAGAACCTCTCAGTGATGTTTCCTGGGAGGGGCCCTGGATGAAAAGCAACTAAGTTTATTAGGTAAGACTTTGAGCCTTTTAGTGTCTGAGCTCCTGAGGGCCCGAGGTACTGTGGCGCCAAATAACAGCATGGGGAGCAAGGTGCTGTTTGCTATGGCAAGCCTCGGGTCCATGATAAGAAAGTCACCTAGATGGTTTAGCAGCCCAATTTTCTGATGCAGGAATTTTCTGATGTGATCTACATGCAGTCTGAAAGTGATTTCCTGGTTGATGCAGATCCGAAGACACTTCAGCGTTCCCACCACCTCAGTTTTTGAGCCTTTGGAAGTGATTAGGGTAAGCAGGTATTGTCTATTAGATTCAAGGTGTTTAGGGCCAAAGAGGACTGCCTTGGTATTTTTTTCATTTATTACCAACTTATTATCAGAGAACCACTTTTTCAGCATACAGAAATCAGGAACAAGCTGGGCACTAATCATGGAGTCATCAACAGAACTGTACAGGAAAGCATCATCTGCATACAGCTGCAGGTTTCCTCCACCACAATTTGTAGGCATATCATTGACAAATATATGAAAAAGTAAGGGACCCAGTAAAGACCCCTGAGTAACACCATCTGTGATAATCCTCTGACCCAAACACTCTTTCATTTTACTTCCAAAGATTTGTTTGTCAGATATTGTGAGAACCAGTGGTGTGAGAAACAGTTGGGCCAGTTTATCAAGGAGCAGGCTATGACTAACCAGGTCAAATGCCTTAGTAAGATCAATAAAGAGAGCACCAGTCAGTATACCTTTGTCCATTTTTATAAAAAAAAAGTTTCTCCAGAGAAAACAGAACCTTGCCTGTGTTTGTCATGGTCAGGTACCTGCCCCATGATAAATTTGCTTTGAAGCGTTACTAAATCATTAATTAGAATTATAAAAAGGTCTCAGATCTGATGCAATCTCATTGCCAGGAAACATTCTGAGAGCTTTAGGTTAATTTCTGTTCAACTTTAGAGGTGGGCAAAGTTCTGAAAATTTACTTCACAAAGTTCTTGGACTTTGTGAATTGCAAATTATAAAGCAAAGTTTACTGCATACATGATATATACTGTATGTGATGTATCACCCCCATTCATATATAACTGCCAGCAAAGATAACATTAGTACATTTAGAAAGCTCCCTTCCCCTGATCCTATTCCTGTCCTATTACTAACTATATAGAGTACCTGCAGCCCTGACCCATACCTAATATCATTAAAAAAGCTGATTTTGGGGGCGGGGCTGCAGCGATGAGATGTCCGCTCGGCCTGTATCCAGAAGGTATGAGCCAGGCATTGTAAGTTAAAATTGTACTATTTATTATGACCAAAAAAATTGTTCCAAAAGTTTATTTAGCTAATCGGGTTAAAATTGTACTATTTATTATGACCAAAAAAATTGTGGTACAAGTTTATTTAGCTAATCGGGCAGGAAACTTCCAAATGAGTTGCCTGCCTGAATCATGTCACCAGCTCATTAAAGGCAATATTTAAAAACACAGGCACCCTGCACCAAATACCATAAAAACTGATTCATACAAATACCCATGTGCATATCTATACCTATTAACTTTAAATGTTCTGTTTCTTTACAGTGGTGGGTCATGCAGGATTTATTTTTATTTTTTCCAGGAATCCACCACTCTTTCTGTAAAGATGTACTTCATCAGATCTGTCCTGAATATACCCCCTCCAACTTCATATCATGTCCCCTTGTTCTTGTGCACCTTTTTTCCTGATAAATACTTTCTTCCTGTACTTTATTTACCCCTGAGAGGTATTTATAGGTCTATATCATAATCTTCCTCTCCCTCCTCTCTTTCAGGGTGTGCATATTGAGTTAATTTAGTCTCTCCTCGTAGGACTATTAATGCAGTCCTAGGGTAGTTTTTGTTGCACTCGTCTGGACTGCCTCCACTCTATGTTCTTCCAGAAATGTGGCCTCCAGAACTGCATGCAGTTACCAGCAGTCTATATAGAGGCAGCACCACCTCCATCCTTCTGCTGATGATACCCCTCCCTATGCACCCCAGCATCCCACTAGCCCTCCCAACTGCCTTGTCACGCTGCCTAGCCATATTTAGGTCATCACAGATTATTACCCTCAGGCCTCTCTCCTGCTTAGTGATTGTCAATAACACTTCCCCCATCGTGTACTCTGCCACTGGGTTTCTGTGCCCTAGGTGCATTATTTTACATTTTGTTCACAATGATTCACTAAAAATACCACCAACTGCTTAATCTGGTTCAAGGTCAGTTGGCATTCATCTGTATCCTGTCCCCTGGGTCGTGCCTGAAAATAGGCAGAATTTGTCTAGTGCACTTACCCGGTCAACAAAAACTAAAAAAAATAAATACATAAATAAAACCAGCTACTATACACTTGACCATCTCTTGAGTTTTCTCAGGTCTCTTCTTATCCCTTCCACCCCCTGGAGTATCTACCATATTGCAGATGTTGGTGTCCTCTACAAAGAAGCAGACCATCCCCTCCAGCTCCTCTGCAATGTCACCTATAAAGACATTAAACAGGACCAGTCCCAGCACTGATCCCTGAAGCACCCTGCTGGTCACCCTCCTCTCCTTGGAGTGAACTTCATTTACCACCGCCCTCTGTTGTCTATCCCCTCAACAATATCTTACCTAGTTTACCACCTTAGGCAGCTAAGGTGGGAAAACATGTGACTTAACAGTTTGGGAGCACTCTCCCCTGGAATCTCCAGAAACACACCCAGATGGTGGAAGCACAGTAGCCCCAGTACAAAGAGATGTCTGACAACAGGAATAGGTAAGTGGTAAGCAGTTCATTTACCCTTCCTGCTCCATTAATGTACCACTGACTGGAGCACTGCTGCAGTGATACAATGGCCACCTGCCACCCCAGTGCCCCGGGTTGCCATACCAGCAACATTAAGAGCGGGAGACCCCACAGCCAAGTGATAAGCTCATAAATATTCATTAGCCTATCCCTTGGCTGTGGGGTCCCCATCTGTTGTAGTTGCCAGGTATGGCAACCCAGGGCATTTAGGTGATGGGTTTTGGGTGAACCGTGCATTGATGCAGCAGTGCTCCAGTCACCAGTACATGGAGTAGCAGGAAAAGTAAGTGCCTACTTACCTCACATGCCATGTATCTGGTCTGTGGGGTCCCCCACTGTTGACATTTCTGGGAATGGAAATCTGGGGTGTTGATGTGGTGGGTGGACCATGCATCACCACAGCGATGCACCAGCTATCACTACATGGATGTCACAGAAATGGTAAGTAAACTGCTTATCACTTACCTATTCCTGTTCCTAGATATCTCTGTGTATCAAGGCTGCTGTGCCCCAACTGTCTGGATGTGTTGCAGTGGGTTCCAGGGGGAGCACAAGGACTTTCAAATGGTGAAGATTTTTTCATAATATACAGTAGGTACCATGCCCCAGCCCAGAACTACCCAGTTCTGTATACAGCAGTGCTCCAGTGCCGAGCACATGTAACTGGGACTGATAGTCCTGGGTGCTGCCCTGGCTGCTACCTCTGCTGCTCTTGTGGTAGGCTACACTCCACCCAGGACCATTGCTGGGTGCACAAGTCCTGCATCTAACAGGGCTTGACTGCAAGCATTTGGATGGATACCACTGGAAATGCCAGTAGTATCTGTTCCTGAATTCAGCCCATTGTGTTGTGAGCAAATAATTCACTGCAAATGTATCATGCTCTTCTTACTGAGTGCACTTTACAAAGTCTGAGTGAAGTGAAGTCCAACAGTGAGAACTTTGTGAAGTTTGACACATGGTGACTTGCAACAACTTTGCATTAGAGCCTTCTCACCATGGCAAATGAATTCTTTTACAAATTAGCAGCTTTGCATCTGTTGGCACAGATTGATGACTGTAAAGATGTATTCTGACATTCAGAACCAGAATTTTCGAGCAGATGGTGGATGATATACTTTATTAAGAATCTTCCTCTTGATGAGGAAAATATTCAAAAGGCATACTTTTTCTGCAGTAGTTCTTTCCATTGAAAAATTTCATAAAGCAACTTACAACTAGAGAACTAAACAGACATATAAAAAACTATAACGTGAGTGTTCTGAGTGCAATTAGTAACAAACATACTGAAGAACAGTACAGACCAAAAAATCTTGCACTTCCCAGTACCCAGCTAAGAAGGACAGTGAAAGAAATTGCAGTATGAAAGCTTTTCTTAATTACAGTTTCACATAAAAGATAAAGTGGTGACAAAGTGCTGTGTATATAGCTTGGTAAGAGTGAACCTCTGCAGTCTGTCCAAACCACCTGATGCCATTTCGTGCCAAGACAGGCACTTTTGCAAGAGTGCATATCAGTTGAAACACTAGCCTCATGTTGACATCACTATGAGGTCACTAATTCAAAAAATTCAAAAATGTAACGTGACATGTGAAATACATAGACATTAATAGTTGCCGATGTTAAAAATTTTACAGTACATTTGGTTGCTCATTCCACTAATGATTTGCTGATACAAATTTTGCTATCAGTTAGAGCAGCACTGCCATTTCTGATTATAGCTATACTGTGTTATAATGGCTAATCAATGTTTTGCTTTGCACAGTTGAAGCAGGATTCAGTATGTCCACCACTTCCTTATTTTGCTCAAAAGATCTAGACAAGGCTTCTGTACCAACTCACTGCATCAAAGTATGGAAAGAGTAATGCAAAAACTCCATGATCATTTCAAAGTGTGCTGTTGTAGGACTCGAAGCTGCACACAATATAAAAATAAACAAAATTATGTTAGTTATGCCACATGGGTAGTGCTGTGCAGAATGTGGAATTCCGCCAGCAGAATTAGCGTGGAATGACCATTCCACTGGCAGAATTTCTGCCAGAATTTCACTGGTTGTTCTACAGAATTCCACATGCTGTGATCAGTGGAATAATATTCCATGGAACACGCACTTTTTTTCCTGCAGAAAATCATTCTCCAACCATTTCTGCAGAAAATATTGACATCTGCGGAATACAATTCTGTGGAAATGTTGCAGAAAACCTCATTCAATATTTTTCTGCTACTGAATTCTGCCATTCCATTTCTGGCAAAATTTGGCAGAATTTTGAAAATTCCAGGAAATTTCATTCTGCTGCAATCTGAACATTCTGCACAGCAGTACACAATGGGAGAGCCCTAATACATAAGCTGTCCTCAGTAGATGGCAAACACCAAGTTAAACAATCACCATTATGTACATCCATAGTTCTCTATGCTTTCATTAAATCAACAGCCCTGACACAATCCTTTGGCTTGAGCTGACAAATAACACTGATGTTGGTTTTACAGCACTAGAGACCCTGATACAGGAGCCATTTTCTATATTGCAGCGAAGTGGTTACCTCTATAACTCTACATGTAAATTAAATCAACATCCCTGACACAGCCCTTTATATTGTGCTGGACAGTAGTACTTAATGTTAATTTTACAGCATTAGAGACCCTGGAAAAGAAGCCATATTCTATATGGCAACAAAGTAGTTACCCAGTTACCACTACACATTTGCATCCCACCCCCACCCCCATACTTACATTGGATCAACATTCATGACACAGCCCTTTGGGGCAAAACAGCTATTGACATAAATAATGGTATATATATATATATATGTGTAAATATATATATATATATATATATATATATATATATATATATACACACACAGTATACACACACACATATACAGTGGTGTCCCCCAGGATGAAACCCAATTATGTAGCATTTTACAGCACTCTGCAGAATGCTTCAGCAGACCTACTGAATAAAGCAATGCAATTTCAATGGCAGTTAGTCCCTTTTGTCATTCAGGTAAATGTGACACTGCCAGGAAAAAGTGAATGTCACAGTTTCTTGCATGACAACAGGGAAAATTGCCACTGAAATTGCATTGCTTTATTCAGTAGGTCTGCTGCAGCATACTGCAGAGTGCTTTAAAAGTGGGTTTCATCCTGGGGGATGCCACTGTATATAGTTAATCTATGTGGACACCCTCTTGATATTTACTGGAGAATTCTCAGGTAACTGATATTTCCAAGACTATCCAGCAGCAAGTGCCACATAGAGGAATTTACAAAAAAAGCCAAAATCTCAATGCGCACATTAAGACCTGGAGTATAAAGACTTCCATTTTCACCACCTAAAAGGATTCCCTTCAGAGAAGATTATTAAGATCCTACCCTAAAGTCCAAATCTGACCAGCTCTATTCCATTGAATTTCCAAGCATGACCCTCCCTTGTGAATTTGATGTGTGCTGCTAGGATGTTGATTGTGTCCTCTGCTTGAATTTCCCTGACACGTTCTCCTATCCTAAATTTATATGCTTGTATTGTGTTCTTTTTTCTGACATGGAATGCCCCACATTCGCAAACTGCCATATAGATGACACTGGTAGTATCACACTTAATGAGGTTTCTAATCCCAGCCTTCCAGCCACTAGTCGGGTATACAAAATCTTTAACCTTGATCAATTACCTACAAAATGTACAGCAGCCACACAGGGCACAGTCTTTAGATTTCATGCCTAACCAAGATGGAATCTCATGTATAGGCTGCATGGAGAGCACCAGTATATCCCTTTGATTCTGGGCTCTTCTGAAAACCTTTTGGTGGTGGCTCACTAAATTTAGGGCCTAAAATTGGGTCAGCCTGTATTGCTGACCAATTTTATTGGATTATTTTGGTAATCTGTCTTGACTGTGCACTATACGTTGTAATAAATTTTACCCTCTTTACTGCACTGTCTGTCTTTGTCACATGGGAAGTTCAGAGGGGAGCCCTATCTTGGCTTCTGGCCCAGCTTTCTGTTTCTCTGTTTCCCTATTATACCACCTTCGTATGAACCTTTTGAACTTCTCGGGTGCTCAGACTCCATATAAATCACTCTCACTGCCATTCCTGCAAATACACAAGAATAGATTATGTAGTACTGTATGTTTCAAATGAGATGGCTAGGGTGACTAATAGAAGCCTATAAAATTGAATTACTAAATGACATAAACATTGCCCTGGTGTCCAGTGGACCCTCCTTCCTATCATCGGTCCCCATATAGTGAATTGTAAACCATTCCATGGTGGTCTAGTGGACCCCCTCACCCTGACAGGCACTGCCCCACCACTCCACTCTCCCATCCCATCTCCGACCCAGTGACCAGCACTGCCCTCCTCTCTCCACCATGGCTAGTCACTGACTGAGCTCTCAATTAGCATGTACCATATACAGTATGCACTCATTAAATAACTGCTCACTCTGGGTTGTCAATGAATGTTAATGACTGCACTACTGTAGACAGTATATGCTCACTGAGAGCTCAGTCAGTGGCTAGCTGTGTTGGAGACAGGAGGGCTGTGCTTGTCACTAGCTTGTGGATGGTATGGGAGGAGCGTAGTGGTGGGGCACTGCCTGTCAGTGTTAGGGGGTGGGGGGTCCACTAGATCACCAGGGAATGGTTTACAGTTTACTATATAGGGGAGCTGGGATAGGGAGGGTGGTCTGCTAGACACCAAGGTAATGTTTAGATTTACTATACAGGGGGTTGGGATGGGGGGTTATACTGGACACCAGGGTATATGATGTAAACATCAGGTGGGTGATAGGCAAGACAAGGCAAATTTTATTTGTATAGCGCCCTATCCAAGGGCTCAGAGCACTTTACATAAAACAATAAAAGAATAAAACCACCCCAGCATAAGATTCAAATCAAATCAAAAGCTTTTTCAAAAAGGTAAGTTTTAAGAGAGGCTTTAAAGGCCTCCACTGAGCTAGCAGCCTTGATGTTTGGAGAGATGGAATTCCAGAGGAGTAAAGCAACCACAACAAAGGTCCTATCTCCTGACCACCTTAAATGGGAGGGTGGAATGACTAATAAATCAGCATCGGTGGAGCGTAGGGGGCGGACAGGAGAGTATGGAATCAGGAGCTCTTTGAGGTGGTCAGGTCCCAAACAGCATCAGGCCTTGTATGTCAGCAAACCTATGTTGAAGGTGATCCGCACACTCTCAGGCAGCTAGTGCAGAGAGAATAGGACAGGGACAGCATGGTCCTTCATAGAGGTGCCAGTCAACATCCTGGCCACAGCATTCTGCAATAGCTACAGGCAAAGAATCAAACCTCCGGATAACCCCAGGTATAGAGTGTTGCAGTAATTAAGCCGACTAGTGACAAAGGCATAGATGACTGTAGCCAGGTCAGAGGGGATCAAGAAGGGATACATTCTGGCAGTATTCCGGAGATAGAAAAAATGACCTTGATGACTGACATTACCTGTTTTTGAAGGTCCAACCAATAATCAAGAATAACACCAAGATCCTTCACCACCCCAGTTACCGACAAAGGGCGTCCATGCATCATAAGGGCAGGCAGCCTCCAGTCAGTGAAAATGCCCCAAGATTGGGCTAGATTACCATTACCTCTGTCTTGCCGGGGTTGAGACACAGCCAGTTAGCAGACATCCAGGCATTGATTTCGGCTAAGCAACAACTCAGCGTACCGGAAGCAGAGAGATCATTGGGGCACAGGACTGGTACAACTGGGTATCATCTGCATAACACTGAAAATCCAGATTGTACCATCTAATGATCTATCTCTCCTAGTGGTAACATATACACTGAGAACAACAGAGGTGCCAAAATAGATCCCTAAGGGACACCACAAGGCATTGCAAAGGAACCCAAGGACATATTCCCTAGGACCACTCACTGTGATCTTCAAGTTAGAAATGAGGGAAACCAGCACAATACAGTTCCAGCAGTACCTACATAGTCCTACAGATGATCCAACAGCACATCGTGATTAACCATGTCAAATGCTGATGAAAAGTCCAAGAGCACCAGAATAGTATAGTGCCCTCAGTCCCTTGCCATGAAGAGATTATGTGCCACCTGGACAAAAGCCATCTCAGTGCTGTATCGAGGCCGAAATCCCAACTGGAGAGTTTCATAGATGGAAAGCAGCTCCAGGCACTCCACAAGTTGGTCAACCACCACTTTGTCAATAAGCTTCCCCACAAAGGGAAGATTAGACAAGTGCCTATCTATAGTTTGCAAGAACGTTAGAATCAAAA
Organism: Neoceratodus forsteri; assembly: GCA_016271365.2. Taxonomy (NCBI): domain Eukaryota; kingdom Metazoa; phylum Chordata; order Ceratodontiformes; family Ceratodontidae; genus Neoceratodus; species Neoceratodus forsteri. Next base: position 1,424,432,594 of record CM057455.1, read on the forward strand.
GAGGGTTTTTTAAGGAGGGGTCTCACTGCAGCCTCTTTCAGAGATGCAGGAAAACTCCCTTCCTTAATGACCCCTTGATGATCTCAACAAACACTGGTCCCAAAGAGTCCAGATAGCTGATGATAAGCCACGTCGGACCCGGGTTCAAGGCACAGGTGATGGGCCACAAACTGGTGAGCACCCGAAGGACTTCTTCTGACAAAACAGGCTGAAACTCAGACCAGCATGGCAGATATTGTCTATTAGTAGACTGATCACCCCCAGTAGGAAATGGGCTGGAGGAGATAATACATGCTCTGATAGTAGCCACTTTGTCAGCAAAAACTTGTTCAAACTGCTTGCACTTTCTGGGGACAGGAAGGATTTAACCAACTGCCAACAGTGCAGAACAGCACAGCTGGATGATTTCTTGCTGCAGCAATTGATTGTGACAAAAATTCAGTCTTTCTATGATCAGTTGCCTGCTGATTCTCCAAGTAATGGATTTGCACCACCAACCTGTCATCCTCAGAGTGCGACCACCTCCAGAAGTGCTCTAACCTATGCCCCTTAGTCTTCAACTGGTGCAACTCAGCACAATACCATGGTGAGTGGTGCCAGGAGGTGGGGGTAGGAAGAAGTAGGCTGCTGGTTAACTAGGATCTGCAGCTTATCCAGTAGGTAGGGAAATGGGCAGACTGGGTGGGCCAAGCGGTCCTTATCTGCCATCAAATTCTATGTTTCTATGAGGTCAAGGGATGAACGCGGTAAGGTAAAATCAGGTCCAGAGCCTCGGTCAAGGCCATATTAAAAGCATCCTTCCCTGCTTCTGAACCCTGAGCACAAGCTAGCATCAAGCTTGAAACAACCAAAAACTCCTGGAGTTTGCGAGGTTCCAATTTGTTTTTTGATGACACTGGATTGTTTCCACAGAGGAGGTTGGCTTGCAGGGGGACCTGCACTGGAACTCAACCACATGATGATTCGACCAAATGACCAGATCAACCTTAACCACCGAAATGTCAAATACAAGTGAGAAGACCAGGTCCAGAGTGTGGTCATGAATATGTGTCCCAGAGGCAACTGCCTGAGTCAATACCAGCTGAGATATCAGCTGGAGGTGTTCTTGTCCAAAAAGGCAAGATTCATCTTCTACTCATGCATTGAAGTCTCCCAGAACAAGAATCCTAGAGGACTCAAACACAGTTTTACAGTAGCTGAGCAGTCACTAATTTATCCCAAGCCTAGAGGGAAGGTGACCAAGGCCTTGGATCCCCAGAGGTTTCCCCCTCATAGGGTTTTTTTTCCTCCTCCATGATGAAGTCATAAAGTTAGGTAGTCTGTGCAACAGATAGGTTTCCACTGTGATTTGGGGTTGGATGGTGGCCGTCCATCCATTTGCCATTCCCTCTCTCTTTTTGGAAGTCATGCCTCTTCTACTATCAGTTCTGATACCTGTCATGTTATTGCTTGATTTGGTCTCTGTCTGTTTCAAGTCATCACTCGTTGCTGTCAATCCATCCTCTTTTAAGCTCTGTGGTTGCTACTTTCGGCTCAGTATTTTTTGGTACTTTTTCCTAAGGTACCTTTAGCCTAAAGGAATTATGTTCCTGTGGCACGTCTAGGGGTGGAGCCCTCCTCAAGAGGGTTCCTTTGCATTCATGGTGCCCCGGCAGGGTGGTAGTTCCCTCTGGAACAGAGAGTGCGAACTGCCAAAGTATTCACCTACAACAATCATCAACACATTCATTCAAATGCCTTCAGTCTGCCAACAAAGTTGAGGAAGCATAACTCCTCCCTAAGTTGCATAAGCCCACTGAACTTTAGTTACTGATCGTTCAACTAAAACTGTTCTTGACAAAAGGAGGTTCATTATCATAAAATAGCCAAATTTGCTGTTTCAGTAGAGTTCACCAGTATGTTAATTTAAAAACTCTTGATTGGCTTTCTCTAGATTTACAGACAATTTCAACTATTGCAAAAATTCACATTTAAGACGTCACAAAAAAAGTGTCCACAATGCCTGGCAGATTTGTTAAAACTTACGGTTTATAAATCTAATTTATGTTTATCTGAAACCAATTGTCTTACTATTCCTCAAATATACAGTACACTAAAATGGGCCAAACTGCCTTCATTTATTAAGCATATTTACTGTGAAAAAGCTTACCTCTTTCTCTGTGTACAATCTCCTCAATAAGCTTATTTTGAAATGCTTTGCATGAATGCTTAAAAGAACACTGTCAACCCTTTTGCATTATACTATATCTAGTTAAAACCTCATATTTTATGATGTTTACCTTCTCTAAAATTCATTGGTGCTTCTGGTTACATTATCTTTCATCTTGCTTAATAGAACTGAAATGCAGTTTTGTTTCAAATCCTTGATCTGCTACTGCATGCTTCCTGAACATTAGAAACACCCCCAAACAGTGCAGCTAATTAGTGACTAGATTGTGTTGGGGGTGTTCCCAAGTCCAGGAAATTTGTAGAGGGTGTTGATCAAGGAATTAAGCAAAACATGTTTTTGTGTGGTAACACCAATATTGCAGGCAGTCTGCTTTTCACTTAAAAAATTTCAAAATAAAACTACCAGCTACATCAACAATCTATATACAATGTGAACAATCATAACATGTGTTTTTTAAACTAAGGACTCCTTTAGGCCTAAGGGGGCTGACAGTGTCCCTTTAAATGGGTGAAATGTCTGTTCTTGTTTTTAATATATTGTCACATTTAATATATTATATTGTAATTTTGTATTGTTTTTGATTATGTTACTTCTTGATATAGGAGTAATGACTGATTGAATGTATTATACCAAAGATACACTGGGTAGTACATGAAAAAGGTACTTTCCCATCAGTGTTATTTGCTTGGTTAATAAAAAAATAAACTAAGCCAAACAAATTCCGGTCAGCTTCCTTCTGAAATAAATCTGTAATTACATTCCCAATTAGTCCTCTACTGATCTTCAAATCCATGAAATGAATGCTATTTGCATAATGTTTTAAGGCAAACCAGAGATTTTCATTGTTCTCCTCCAGGTATAATTTGAAGGACTATAGCTCGCCAGGAGTAACTCACCATATCATTATGAGATCATCTATGTATCTTCTGTAAACCATAAGATATACATAGAAGGGATTTAAACCTGGTTGCTGTATCACATTTTTTTCATATAGCCCTAAGTACTGATTTATATAGCTTGGCGCTAGTGATGTGCTCGTTGTTTTCCCTTTCTGTTGTAGGAAATGATGGCCCAAAAATGTAAGTTATTACACTTCAGAACAAAACCTGTACATTGAAGCAAAAAATCTATGACACCCCCATCCAGTTCTCCTGCCTGCTGTACATAGTAATGTGCAGCTTTCAGGCCAACCTTGTGTGGAATATTGGAATGCAAAGCTTCCACATCTAGGGTAGCCAGGAGGCTACCGAGCTTCAGGTCCAGGTTGTCCAATACCTGCAGTTTATCTGATGAAGTTCTGAGGTAAGAAAGTAATTTGGTAAAAAGGGGCTTCAAATGGCTATCTACAGTATGTATTTTGATAGCGGTTCAGTTAGGCACCCAATACTTGATGTTACTGAGTGCCCGAGTGGGTTCACTAAGGTTCTGTAAATTTTTGGTAAGGCATAAATTGTTGCTAAAACTGGATGGCCAACTGTCAGATAAGCTTTGACCCGCCTTGTTGATAACCCCCTACTACAAGCTAGACCTAAAAAGGCATCCATTTCATCCTTAAATGTTTTTGTTGGTTCCCCATTCAGTTTCATGTATTTGAATCCCCTAGTTGCTTCATTTCCTGCTCATAAACTGTGGTATCCATTACTACATCAACCCTCCCCACTTCAATTTCAGCAGGCTTTATAGTGATTGCTGAGTCTTGTTTCAGATTTCCTATGGCTCTGTATTCTTCATTACTGGTACCTGTATTGTTTAAATGGTCTCTGTTCTTGACATTTTCTAATTCCCTTAGAGCTTGCTCACATAACTATTCAAATGCAATCACTGATGGAGCTGCAGGGGGGCAGAAAGTGAATCTTGGCTTAAACCCGGCATTTGATCTTGAGACTGACTGTGTACCAATGATGTATGATGTTGCTTACATTTTTATCAAAAAAATACCTCAGATTTAGTTTATGTATACACTTACACAGGTCAGTAAGAGTCTCAAATGATTTAAACTCAGCATTCAGAGCAAAAGATAGTCCTCTTTCCAGCACTGATAATTAAGAATCTGCTAAACAATATGAGGGGAGTATTTACTGCTTTGTTTTCTATCTCCTCCTCTGCTGTTTTTTCTGCTGTCTTTGTGGCGGGTGTTGGGGCTGGGGTGTCCTGGTCTATTGTTGCTGCCCTGATCAGCGAATCATTAGTGGAATGTGCAGCCAAATGTATTTTAAAAATATTTACCTTTCATGTGAAATTGTAAGTAATAAAAGATGTTGTACTATAATTCGCTTGTCCCTGTCCTCCATAACTGGGTACTGGGGGTAGGGAAGGGTGAGGGGGTGAGGTTTATTTGGTTTGCTGTGTTAGTTTGTTCCTATCTCAGACCCATTATCCCTAGGTGGCCATATTAGTTCTTAATATTCAAGAACAGGCATACATTCCCAGGAGACAAAATATAGATGAAATGTTCATACATTACATCAATTAACAACAATACTATGGTATCTTAAAAAAAAAAAAAAAAGGGGGTGTCACAGAGCAAACAACATATCTTTTCCATCCTGTACTGGGAACCTAGGGTCTTCTTTGCACATGGAAGAGGAAACAGATTGTTCTTATACTTTCTAGAAGGAGGGTAATGAGCCACTTTTCACAGCTGACATTCTGACCAATATGGTAGTCTGGTTCACCAGTTGACACCATTCTGCTATAGAGGGGACTTCCTACATTCAACAGTGGTGGAGGATGAGATGTTTTGCCTCTGCCCCCATGGCTATTAACCAAAAGAGAGAACAATGTTGGAGATTTACCCCCTGTGGAGGAAGAGTAAGCAGGTACAATGATGGGCGCATGGGAAGGACTGGCCGAGGACAGATGAGCAGGTATTATGGATTCTATATCAAAAAGGTGTCAGTCCTAGGCAGAACCACAAAATGGGATCAAGATTGCCTTGTGGTTCTTTGCACCTCCAACATTAGCCATGTGGTAAAAGGCCCGCTTTCAGTTGAACAGGTATCCTGTATCTATAATGTAGGACCTTATTTTGGTTTAGGAGGCTTTTACTGTTTGGACAGGCTGCTTGGGCTACTCTCCAACAGTGGTCCCATTCACCTTCCTGCAAGGGGATGCTCAAGGCCTCTCTCCACTGCTGACTTGCTTTCCCCATCTGATCCAGGTCTGCATCCTTTATACAGGCATATATTTTATATGCCTTGTCTCATTTCACACTTGTCCAGAGAGGCAATGGTTCTCTAGGACATGGATGGTGTAAGATGACTGCTGCAGAAAATGGGATATTGAGCTATGCAGTTGCAGACAATGCCAAATATTCCATTGGGGAATCCAAACTCTATCTTGTATTCCTCAGAACAAGTCTGTTAAGATGATATGTGTTTTAGGAAAAAAGGCCCTTAATCAAGTTGGATCCCTTTACAGAGACAACTTCCTGCCCTTTGACAATGGTAAGGATCATTAAAATGTCCCCATTGTCCCAAATTGGTGCCATAGTCAGAGGGGACACAAGGACCTGCACCAGATTAGAAAAAGTATGCCACATGATGACAGTAGCTCCAATCGTTGGACATCACTTAAGAGACAAGGTCAGAGAGGAGTCCAGATCCACAGCTGGGATAACAGATTCCAAGATGTCAGATTCCATTTGGAGCCAGAGAGGGGAGGCGGGTGTGGGGGGGTCAAGAACCAATGGCAGATCTGACCCTTAAAAATGAGTGATGATACCCGTAAAACCAGGGAAGGTTCCAGCTTCTCTGATGCCAAAGAGTTTGTTTGGCTGAGTCACTTTGATGGCTGCAATTTTCCTAGCTAGTGACAAGGTGGTCACTTCCATCTCTCACAATCCTCTTGCAACCTCTTCAGAAGGGGGTGCAGAATTGGCTGAGCATATCTGGAGTTACCTGCATCCCCATATACTTTAAAAAACTATTGGAACCAACGGAGCCCTAGGGAGGAAAAAGGGGATTGGGCGCAGCTGGAGAGAAGAGGGAGTATTTCCATCTCGGTCCAGTCCACTTTAAGACCAGAAAAGGTTGCAAAATACTGCAATAATTTTAGCAGAGCTGTATTCATGACAGGGCATCTGCCAGGAGGACCAGAATATCATCCACATAAAGCATAATTAAGTAGCTGGTGGTGCCCACCATTATCCCTTTGAGACCTGGGTGTTCCCTGATCATGATGGCCAATGGCTCAATCACCAGGACAAACAAAAGGGGACAGAGCAAGCACCCCTGCATGGGCCCCTTCTGCAACTGCAGTGGGGGGAAGGGAATATTGTTAGTCAGCACCCGCACAGCAGGGGAGGAATAAAGGGTCTGAATCTATCCAATAAAAGCCCTCCCAAAACCCATATGCTGAGCACCTGAAAGAGAACCTCCCCCCCCCACATACACTCTACCAAGTCAAATGCCTCGTCAAAATGTATGGCAACTGCTATGGATGGAATTGAGGAGGCATGAACCATATACAAAATACTTAATAGGGATATGAAATGATCCAAAGCCAGATGCCCCTGAATGAAACCCATTTGGAAGGGGTGGATCAGGGATGAGAGGATCAAGTCTATATTGGTGTACGTATTTATTAAGGACATGGGTCAGTAGCTGGCTAGTAAGAGGCGTCTTTCCCCTCTTTATGGAGGACCATATTCACTGCCTCACCAAGAGTTTGAGGGAAGGCAGTTAAGGCATGCAACTCTGCATATACCCTACACAGGACAGGGATGGCTTTGATTTCAACTGGTGGTAAAAACTCATGGGAAGGCCATCGCCCCAAGTGCTTTTCCCAAGGCAGGAGTGGTGATTGCCCCTTCAGTTTCAGAGGATGATAGGGGTGCTTACAGAGTCTCAAGCTATTTGGAAGATAGATTGGGTTAAGTTGGGTTGGAGAGGAAGACCTCCAGCTGGGACTCTGACTGCTGTCCTGAGGAAGAGTACAGAGCTTTGTAAATGTCACAGATAACTGTGTCAAGACAATCAGCTTTGGTATATATCTGGCTGCATGTAGCATTCTGCCTGCTGTTTTTATAAATGGTAGGCAAACAGCTTTCTTGTTTTCTCCCCTCCCTCCCAGTATTTATGTCTGCTATGGAGCAACGTAAATTTGGCTTTGAGAGAGAGTAGCAAGTCCAGCTCAAGATGGAGACCTGCAATCTCTGCCCAAAGGTTCTTTCTTACCGCATGGGGAGGTAGGGATTCTAATTGAAATGTGACTGTTTGACATTAAGTTGAGAATCCAATGCAGCATCTTCTGCATCCTGCACCTTGCAGCATCTGGCTGCATAAGGAGAATGTGGCGCCATGGATGGTGGTTTTATAGGCCACCCACAAGGTATCAACCGATGTGTGATCAGTATCATTAAATTGAAAGAAGGTGGTGGTTTTCTTATCAATATGGTCCAAGAAAGTCTTATTCAGAAACAAGAGAGAATCTAACCTCCTTGAAGAAGATTTTGGCTGATCTGGAACACACAGAAAGGTAAGAAACACTGGGGTGTGATCTGCTGCCACAATTGGTTGGACTATTGATTGGACCATCAACTGAGTTACCATAGGGGATATGAGCCAAAAGTCTATATGGCTAGAAGATCCATGCATGGCAGAGAAGTATGAATAATCATGGACAGAGTGGAGGACAATGCACTATATCTCAGAAAGGGGGATCTCTTTTATGAGCGACTGCATCCCCTGCAATACCTGTACATGGGGCTGCAAGGTAGTGTGCAATCTGTCCAGGATCTAGGGCAAGGTTAAAATCACCCCCTAACACAAATCAGGATGGATTCCTGGAAAAAAGGTCTCCCAATGCCAGACACATTTCCAGAAAGAAATCTAGTGCATCACAATTAGGAGCATATACTGTACATTCCACAATATTCAGGCTCCTTCTTGGGTGGAGAAACAGACAAGAACCCACCTCCCACAGGTGTTCTTTCATTCTTGCTCTAGAGTCCAGCATAGTGACCTATGCAGTAGAATGGACACGCCATGCTTCATGGATGGGGGGCATCTCTGTGCTTCCAACCACAGACGCCCAGAGGAAATGAGCTCGGTCACCTGGAGGAAAGTGACCTGAGGTTTAAGGCAATGGCACTTAAGCACTTTCTTCCATTCACAGGAGAGATAATCCCATGAACATTCCAATTTATACATGTTAGATTAGCCATGAGGGGGCTTATAAAGGGGAAGCAGATAATTGTTAGAGTGGGGACTAACCAACCCATCTGGACTCTCGCATTCTGCCTGTGTATCTAGAGAATATTAAACCTGTAAAACAGTAGCATGTAGACACTACAGAGGTGTATCCGAAAATCCACAACTCAATTTAGGAAACCATGCACTTAGAACTATAATACAGTACAAACATGGTAAAACACCAAGGACCCACTGTGGGAGGAAGCTGCAGCAGATGCCAACTGGACCTGAACAGCACCCAAAGAGGGAGGTATAAGAATAAGCCAGGGATTCCCGCATGAGCAAGGACACTTGTTCAGGGTCTGTAAATTTCACCCAGCAGCAAGGACCAACAAGGGCATTATGAGCCCCTACTGGGTTAGAAACACAAGTGGGTTGGGGACCTGAACTGCCACTGAGAGCCACCACTCAATCCATGACTGGACGGGTCATTGGAAAAATGACAGGGGAAACAGATACGCAAGCCCTGCCAGTTGTCTGAAGCCATCCAGTAAAGAAGCTGAAGGGCAACAGGTAATAGCTCATAACAGTGTTCAAGACTGATTTAAAGCAACAGATCAGCGTGGCTCAGTTGGTAGCACATCAGCCTCTGGACCAGAAGGTCGTGGGTTCTCGTCCCACACCGGGATTGGACTTGCACCTAAAAATCGCTGGCATCCGAGTGCAGTATTGGGGGGTACTGTACTGCTGGGGTGTGCCATCCTTCGGATGAGACGTTAAACCGAGGTCCCTTCTGCCCATCCTGGTGTTGTCCTGGTGGGTGTCCAGGTGGAAGTAAAGAACCCAGGGCACTCTTCGCAAAGAGTAGGGAACATTCCCGGTGTCCTGGCCAACATTCCCCTTCCCATAAACCGGTTCATGCAATTATCCAGGCTGTGTGTGGGTGATGATGTGCGATATGGCCACCACCACACATTCAGTCACTTAACTACCAGTCTAGCATTGCTTGTAAAGCGCTTTGGATGTATGAAAAGTGCTATATAAATGCTGATTCTTCTTCTTCTTCTTCATCAAGAAACAGTCCACATCCCTCAGTGCACCTGTAAAAATGGAGAGGCACTATAACCCAATTTTTAACAGTAACATCCCTCAATACATAGGCATAAGATAGCATGTAGCAAACTGCAGGGTGTGAAGAAAAGGGGTCAAAAGAGCTCACAAGGGAATGGGGGCACAAATAAATTACTCATTTCATGTGGGAAGAAAGAGGAGGAGGGAAACCTGGGGGTGGTCGCCAGCTACTAGAAAGAAGGCAAAAGCATGCATGGCAGGCTTCTGCTTCCAAGAAAGCAGTGAGAGGGGGAGAGGAGAGAGAGTGAAAATGCCATGGAGGAGAAGGCTAGAAAACAGAATTTAATAAATGGTAGATCCTTCACCACTGTCCAGCACAGGACAGAGTATCCACAACCACATGCAGTACATTGTACAAGAGTGGGATACATCCTGGAGCCCTCCCAGGTGTTAGAGAGGCACAGGTTATTTGACAGAGCCAAGGAATAGCTACCTGGGACACTCACATAGGAAGTTCCAGAGGGGGAGTGGTCCTTGTATATTCCTTAAACAGACATAGAGTTACTCTGGGAGGTGAGAACACCTTAGCCATCTATTTCCGTAACAGGTTATGGTACCCTTACCCTCACTGAGAAGAGACCAGGGATCTGCAAAAGAGTAAGTTCCAACACCAAAGAACGTTAGGGTAGGCCACTGCAGGCATTTACAGATGCCTGTCATGACACAGTTTGTTCTCAGCTCTGATAAAAAGAAAGGAGTAATACTGTAGATAGCTGACAGGAAAAATAATCTGGGTCAGGGGAGGAGAGATGGGGGCTAGAGAGTCTGACCCACTACAATACAGGGGAGATGTTCCTGTAGTATAAAATGCACTCCAGTTAGAAATGTATAACAAGTCATGAGCCCCAAAAATCAGGAGAGGACTCATAGTCTAACTGACTGCTAATTGGGTTCCCCAGATAAACAGTATGTTAACAAGCATTTGTCAATACCAAATGTTTGCTTGCTGGCATTGGCATTAGTAGTGTAGGAGTTGGAGAGCTGCATAATAGGAATGGCAGTGAAGTATTGAACTGAAGCCAACCCCACCACCACCCTGCAGAGACTGACAGGCATTGGGGTGTGCCTTTGGGTCGTCAGGCATAACAGACACACCATTTCACCACACCCTACCCTGCAGACTCCGACAAGTGTCACGGTGTGCCTTGGGGTCTTTGGCCCTTATGCTCACCCCATTCCATCAGGAAATATGGTGAGATGGGTGCAGTATAGGAGAATGGGGTGAACTTTGGGGATGAAGAGTCCAAGGCACACCTCGATGTCTCTCACTGGCTGCAGGGTATGGGTGAGAGTGGAATGGTATGAGCATTACAGGCGACAATCCCAAGTCACACCCCTGATGCCTGTCAGTCTCTACAGGGTGGGGTGTTATGGTCAGAAACCCTAACGCCTCAGGTGTTCATTGGTATTTTCACTCCAAATGTTCAACATGGGTTTTTTGTGACCCCCACCTTATGAACAGTGGCAATATCAGTTCATTAGCGGAAAGCTGATTTTGCACAGCGACTACGCCATTTGGCATCACAGGTGCGAAAACACATTTATTTATTTATTGAATTTTGATGACCGGGTAGGTCCACTGAGCCCTGAAGGTCCCTTTTTCAGGGGTGACCCAGGAGACAGAAACAGTACAATACAGTCAGGTAGTACAGGGTGCAGGAAAAGTAGACATGAAATTCAAGATTACAATAAAGGCAATATTTCAATATATTGAACATAAGTGCAATAATTAAGGGAGCTGAGGCATGCTTTTGGAGTCATTTGGGGTGAGAAAAGGAGAGGGATTGATGTAGGATGTAGTTTCAAATAGGATGTGAAAAATGACAGCTGTGCTATTCATGGGGAGGTGTAAAAAATGGCAATGTTGAAAATCTGTAGTGAAAATATTAAAAAAACTGGTGAAGTCACGAGCATGCGTAGAAACTGTGGAACGCACACCCGTAATGTAATTAGTTTGGGGATTTTTTACAGCAGGTTGCCAACACAGGCATTTTGGGACCTCTGCTCATGAACAGTGTCACTGTGATTTTCTTAATCTGTCCCGAACAGTGATTTCCCACAGTGACCATGCATTTCTGCGATGGAATTGCAAAAACACATTTCAGCCATGGTGTGAAAAATGACAGCTGTACTGTTCATAAGGAAGTGTGGAAAAATGCCAGTGGTGAAAATCTGGACTGAAAATATTATAAATTCATGAACTTATGAGGGTGCGTGGAAACTGCGTAATGCTCGCTCGTAACACAGTCATTTTATGGACTTTTGTCACCAAATTTTTAACAGGTGTCAATATTCTGGACTTAGTTATCACCAATATAGGGAATCTAATATCCAAAGTTATAGTTGGTGCCCCACTAGGATCAAGTGATCATTATACTACTTCCCCTTCACTGTTATTTTGTCAATATATCACCAATTTTACTGAATTTAAGAATTATAATAAAGCTAATTTTAATGCTATTAATGATCAAACAAACTCAGTTTCTTGGGATACAATATTATCTTCTCTCTCCCTGAAAGAATCCTGGGACTATTTCAAATCTTCCATTTATTATCTGGAAAAATTACACGTTCCTACTACAAAAAAATATAATAAAAAGGGGAAAATACCCTTGTGGTTTAATAAAACTATTAAAGCCTTAATTAAGGATATACAGAGACTTTTTTCACGTGTGAAAAATAGTGAGGGAGACACCAAAAAATTATTATTCACTCAATACAGGAAAACTTTAAAATTACTAAAGCAAGCCATTTTGCAATCTAAAAAGAAACTTGAGTTTCGTTTGGCCCACACCAAAAACAGCTATAAATCATTATTTTCCTATCTTAACAATAAAAAAATGAATAATAGGTATATGGGGCCCCTATGCATAAATGATACAATTATATCTACAGATAGGGATATAGCTGACCCATTTAATAAGCAATTCTGTTCAGTGTTTACCAAGAAAGAAGTTCCTAAATTCTTTAAGCATTCAAACAATGTTACTCCCACTTACATTATCACTGAAGATGATACATTAAAAGCAATTTTGTCCCTAAAATCTAATTCTAGTCCAGAACCAGATAACATCAATCCCAGATTTTTAATTGAGACAGCTGCTGCTATTACCAAGCCCCTTTCAATTATTTTTAATAAATCCCTATATGAAGGACTTATTCCTCAGGACTGGACAATGGCTACAGTAATCCCAATCTTTAAGAAGGGTAATCATTCTAGACCAGAAAATTATCGTCTGATAAGTTTAACTTCTGTTATAAGCAAGATCATGGAGAAAGTTATTAAGAAATTGTTAGATTATGAATCTACCATGGGTAACATGATTGATACTACACAACATGGCTTTAGACAGGGATATTCCTGTACTACTAATTTGGTTTCCTTCTATAATTATGTCAGTATGGATATGGATAGTGGCATACCTATGGATGTAATACTTATCGACTACAGTAGAGCATTTGATAAAGTTCCTCACGACAGCCTGCTTGACAAAATGGAAAAAATGGGTTTTTCACATTACATAATTAATTGGGTGTCAGGTTGGTTGAATGAAAGATATCAGCAAGTTAGAATAAATGGCACACTTTCTCAGTCACTGAGTGTGACCAGTGGGGTCCCACAGGGATCTGTGTTGGGACCGACCCTGTTTAACATCTTTATCAGTGATCTGCAGGTTGGCCCTGAGAATGTTCTCTCGAAATTTACTGATGATACCAAGTTGTATGGCTCTGTTCTTACATCGTTAAACAGAGAATCCATGAGGAACAATTTAAAATCTATTGAAGAATGGGCAGTTTTAAACAAGATGACACTTAATTCAGACAAGTGTCATGTTGTATATTTTGGTAAGAACAATCCCAGGCAGACTTATTTTCTGAACAATGTGGCCCTTCATGTGTCACCATTAGAACGAGATCTTGGGGTAATCATTAATAACAAATTATCTTCCAATGATCATTGTATGATGATAGCTAGGAAAGCCAACACCTTGCTCACTCGGATCCAAAATTCATTTGTGTCTAGGACACAGGAATGTGTAATTCCACTGTACAGAGCTTTTGTTAGGCCCCATTTGGACTATGGATCTCCCTGCTGGAACCCCTACTTAAAGCAGGACGTTGACAGAATTGAGAGGGTGCAGAGAAGAGCCACAAAAATGGTCCTGTATTTATCCAAACTAGACTATGAGGGAAGGTTAAAGGTTACAGGGTTATATTCTCTCTGTACAAGACGTACAAAAGGTGATCTTCTCCTCTTGTATAAAATTCAGAATTCTCAGGAGTTAATGCATCACTGTGGCTTACATTTTTCAACTAGTTGGACTTCCCCACGGTACCATAACAAACAGATATTTGTTTCTAAAACTATAACAACAAAAATGTTAAACTATTTTACAGTAAGAACACCCAAATTATGGAATCTTCTTCAGCAATACTTAGTGGATAGCAGTTCTAATTTAATCTCCAAGAAAGGGTTGGATTGTTGGCTGGAGTGTAATAACCTTAAGGTATAATTATCCCACCAATGTGGTGGGGAACAATCTCGATGGGCAGTAGCCTTCTTTTGTCCTTTGAAACCAAGTAAACCAAGTAAACATAGCCATTTTAAGACCTCTGCTCATGAACAGTGTCACTGTGATTTTCTTAATCTGTCCCAAACATTGATTTCGCACACCGACTGCACCATTGTGCGCTACATGCGCGGAAACACATTTTAGGAGAGATGTGAAAAATGACAGCTGTACTGCTCATAAGGAGGTGTGGTAAAATGGCAATGTTGAAAATCTGGAATAAAACATCAAAAATTTGCGAACTTACGAGTGTGCGTAGGAACTGTGCAACGCACGCTCGTAAAACAGTCATTTCTGGGAATTTTTTCACCAAATGTTTAACATAGGGTTTTTGGGGGCCTACCTCATGAACTGTGACACTGTCGTTTTGTAAATCAGTTCCAAAAGGTGGTTCCGTGCAGTGACCGCGAAATCACCTTTCGGGATCGAATAACAAAATGACAGTGCTAGACTATGAAGTGGGGTCCTAAGAACCCATGTTAAAAATTTGGTGAAAAATTCCCAAACATGTCGAGATATGCATCAAAGCTAAAACCCTATTTATTCCATTATACAGCTTACCGGCATTTCCTCAGTTCCAGGTCGGCTTTGAAGAGTGCAGGCGTGTTCCTATTCACGAAGATCGTGTGCCAGACTCGGAGGTAAGTATGGGGTGAGGTGGGGTGTGGGGATGCAGGGTGTGCAGAGGGTGAGCACGGGTGGGGCGGGGAGGTCAAGACAGTCAGCGAGAGGGACTGTTTTTCTTACAAACATTTTTTTTAAAACGACGTGGGACTTTTGCCAGTCTGGGTGGGCTCCCAGCATGGTAGCTGGAAGGCCGTTTGGGGGGGCAGTGGAGATGATGGGGGATTGGGCACCCCTGTTGGCCATACGGACTGTTGCCATGCTGGGGTGGGCTCCCAGCGTGGCACCTGGAAGTTTGTTGGGGGGGCACAGTGGAGCTGACGGGGATTGGGCACCCTCGTTGGCCTTACAGACTGTTGCCATACTAGGGTGGGCTCCAGCGTGGCACCTGGAACTCTGATGAGGAGGCGCCCAGCGAGGCAGCGAGTTGGGCACCCCGTCGGCCATAATGTGTGGGGGCACATGAGCATGCTGGGTGGGCTCCCAGCATACTACTTGTTGTGGGGGCTGGAGCTGTCTATGACAGCTGTTTCAGTCTGAGTGCCAATGTGTAGGCACTTTGCATACTGCCGGACAGCAGTATGCAAAGTGCCATCATGTTACCAACACTGATTGCAGTGTTTTTTTGCTTTCAACTGTATGCCACTGCATCTGGACGGCTGTCATAGACAACTCCTACATTCATTGGCATGGTGCGGCTGCACCTGCAAAGGGCAGCAGGTCATTGGAAGAGGGGGAGGCACACCTATGAATTCTCATATAGTGGCACTACGTTTCTTGCACATGCATTCAAGCAAACATAAAAATGAAGTCACCAGCATGTTACAAATAGTTAGAACCCCGGAAATATAAACCTAAGAGGCAGGAAATCTAGAGATCTCCCCTTGGGGGTGTGACTTAGCACTAGACAAGAGTAGATGTGTGGTAAAGCAGCTCTCCAGAGAGATTTAATATATTTAATTAAAACCATTGACTTTTCATATCTTTTCAAAGTAAAAATAGCAGAGCTCACTTCCTGAATCTACGGAGATTTGATCTTGGAAAAGCCAAGAAGTGCAGTGCCTCCTGGAGACTTTTTTGCCCCCAAAAACACCAGATTAAAAGATGCTAGGCCACCCAGCCCTGCAGCACCATCTAGAGCAATGGAAACGTCGGCTGACGAAGAAATCCTACAAACATTAAATACCACTCTGGGGCAACTGGTGCATACAGTTCAATATATGGATCAGAAATTGGATGGCCTGGCTCCTCGGGTCACAAAGTTGGAAACAAGGATGGACTCAGCTAAACAGTCCATGCAACGCACCAAAGGCTTCTACCTCAAAGTCCAAGACACAGTTGAAGGCCTGGTAAGGGAGAACACATTGCTGCATCAGCATCTTGAGATGCTCATAAATCAAGCCAGGAAGGGAAACCTCTGCATAGTAAGACTTACTGAATTAGTAAAGCAATACGGAAGCAGGAATGCCAGTACAGTAAATTAAATATCTACTTAATGCCTCACTGAAAAAAATCAAAATAGTGGCAGTTTAGTTTCTCGGGCAGGCAACTCCTTGCCAAGAGTTGTCAGACCCCAGGGAAGAATGGTGTCAACTGCTCTTTAAAAGTGCTACGATGGTGCCTGCGGCCCCTTCCATACTTCACTAGTGCCCATTGTTCCCCTTGTGTAGTCAGATTTTGGAGGTGAGCCTCATCTACAGTTCTCAGTCCCTGGGATCAGGAGGCAGTACTATAGGGCCAGCATGCATTTACAGCTCGGAGGGGCTCCTGGGGTCTCTGTCCTGAATTGATGGCTGGATCAGCAGAGGCCAGGAGGAGCAAGTTGATGAAATCCTCCACCTCCTTCAGGGATGCCAGATACTTTGGCACCCCATTCACAGTAAATGACAAGCCAGCTGGGTATCACATCGCAAATCTGTAGCCCAGATGTTGAAGTCATTTCTAGACTGGATTGAATGCCCGCGGTGACTAGAAAGTTGCAAAGACAAGTCCTGGTACAAACTCACCTGATACTAGAGATGGGTGAAATCCACAAATTTCTCTCTGCAAAATGTGAAATTCTGCCAGCGAAATGTGGAATTTCTCCCACAAATGGTGGAATTTTGCCACATACGGGGGAAGTTCCACTGCTTGCGGGTGAAATTCTGCATTTCGCACCCGTGAAATATTCTGTGAAATGCGCGAAGTTCATGAAATACTTTGCGGGGTGAAATTCTCAATTTTGCCAGAACTTTGCCAGCTAAATTTAATTTTGCTACATCTCTACCTGATACCCGTGCCAGTGAAGTGGGCCCTGGTCTCTGGCTAAACATATAATATTTTCTCTAACTGGGTAATGAAGTACAGACACTAGTATAGGCTAATGTCTACAACCAGGGGGCGGATGATGGACCAGAGGCCCACGCATGCATTTGATTTTAATGGGAGAACAGTTGAGGACATTGGCAAGTTCAGGAATCTCCTGCCTCAAAAAGCTTGCCACATTGCTGCCATCCATACCAAGGACTCCAACAAAATGGATATTGTTCCATCAGGTCCTATTTCCCAAGTCGTTGACCTTCATGAAGAGATTGCAGATAGTTGAGGCTTGCTTTCCTAGTTATGCCTGCCACTCTTGGTCAGAGGTCTTGACAACTTGCAACCTAGAGTCCATATATGTAACCTGGCTCCCAAGGGCAGCCAGGTCTTGCATCATTTAAACTGTCATGTGTTTTAATTCTAAAGTGTCCTTCAGGATTTGGCTTGGTGTGTTGGTAATTCCTTGCAGTTCAGTGGCTAAGACTGCCACAGTGGGCATGGTGGAGATCGTGAAGGAGACAGGAAGTATTCACCACTAGGATGCCACTCACACAGGCCCAGCTCCTTGAGGTTCACATGGCATGGAAGAAACTAAGCTTCCCAGCTGCATGGAACAAAAAGAAATTTGGCAGTTGGCACCCAAGATGACCTGGAGAAACTGTCAGACAGGTGAATCAATAAACTAAGGAATTTAAATGGCAGATTGCAGCAGGGGATACACTGAGGGATGGATGGAGCGAAGAAACTAAGCAGCTGTCTTGGCCCTAGTCAGGCCAAGTTCACCAAAAGAAATACTTTAATACTGTTTTACATATTTTCATGGCTGTGGGCAGAGCCTACAGCCATTTTGCTATCTGTAGCTTGAAAATGGACTTTCATGGAACTAATTTTTTGGACATTTCAATGTATTCTTCCACATCTACTAATCCCTATGACAACTAAAATAAAATAATCCCTTCTTTCTCTTTAGAATGTTGGAGACATAACTCCAAGTTGCTTATCTGTTGGCCATTAAGAAACTGAAACAGCCTGTTAAATATTGGTTGCCTATTAAACTGGAGATTTGTTTACCCCCTTAACATTCAACAGCTTGCACATTTAAATGATTAGCATTTAAACATTTTTTGCTACTGATTCAATTGGGGATGAATATCTTTCAAGAAAGATTCATACCTCATAAATGTTACCCTTTCCCAGCAAATTTTGTAAAGATTTACACCATTTTTAACCTCCAAGACCTGTCTGATAAAATGCCAGGTCTTCAGTGAACAACCCATACTAAATACATAAATTTCTTTTTGACAGAAAAGGGCTGCGGCCTGCTTCCCAAACATAACAGATAAGAGCTACTGAGATCTTTTATAGTAAGAGAATATGTGTGTGTGCGTGCTGTGCGTGTGTGTGTGTGTGTGTGTGTGTGTGTGTGTGTGTATGTGTGTTTGGGGGAGGGGTGGAGAAACAGTCAAACTCTAGGCAAGGGAAACCTCATCTAATGAATTAACTGCTGACAAACCATGAGTGATACAGAAGCAAATGATTTAATACCTTTTATTGGACCAACATAGATGTGACATAAAGAACTTATCCCATTTATAAAATTCCTGATCAAACAACTGCAAACAGAAGACTGTTTTTGTCTTTTCATAATATGACATAATGAGTGTGTATTTACTGAGTTGCTGGATCAGGCCCTTGATAAAATAAGAACATTTACTTAACTCATTCAAGATTCCATTAGGTGGACAGAAAAAAGTCTATGAGAACTTGGCTGAAAACTAACAACTATAAGATGCAAAAATAGCATATGTGTGTGTATATATATATATATATATATATATATATATATATATATATATATATATATATATATATACGAGTATATGGAAATGCCTTTATTTGCAATACATTTGCTTAGAGGCATTACTAGTATCTTTTGAAAGATTGTCCGACTTGTGATTACTAATTTTGAGTGTAGTTCGTGAAATAATGAGCTTGATTTCTTATTTCATTTAGTCCCCCATTATGCCTTATGCATAGCATATAAATCCAAATCATTCCAAGGCATTGTGACATATAATATTAATACTGAACAGCAAATCAGAGCTCTTTTCCTCATAAAAGGCTGCTGATATAATAAAGAACAAAGTCATATATAAGGAACCAGTCGTTTAAGGAAAAATTTACAGGGATTTATACAGGGATTTGATTCTGCCTTTGTGGGGAAAACACAGGGAAAATGAATGCTTCTTACAGAGTAATCGTTATTTGGATCTGGGAGCACTGAATATTTCTTATCCTATATTTTGTATCCTGGATAGCGAAGGGGAGATGCTGCATCTCATTGTCACAGGGATGTTCTTGTACACATTTTTGCACTGTATTTACTCAGGCTGTCCCAGATTAGATGCAATATCTTGTTTACAGTGGGGTCATGATTTTACCATTTTTATAATGTATTTATTCAGGGTGCCTAGTCCAGGGCCCCCATATTCAAAGGAGATAAGCAGTGCATCCCAGTGGAAAAGGGAGATGTTCCGCACAACTCCAACGATGCGCAACAGCGAGATATTCAAATGTTCGGGATGCACCAGCCACAAGGGAATGGGCCAGGGCACACACAAATGGTATGCCATTCAAGTCAAGGGGGCAATCCCATGCATATGTTGTGCTGCAGCATATTCAGTGGGAATGTGCCCCACACAGTCCAGCACACCACGGCCCACAGGTAGGCCATGAATAGCTGGCCTAACCCAGCCAGACATCCACAGGCAGGCTGCAGATGTGCACCCAGGTGCACAGTAGCCTGGCAGCCCTGGTAGACTAGAGGTACCCCCTTTCCATCCCCAATCTAGCCAACTCCATCCCTGAAGAGCTCCATAGTGTAAGGCCTCCCCCACAGACCTGATTGCAACAGAGGAAACAATGGTCCATATCCATAGTCTAGAGGATTCCCATCCACTGCCCTGTACACAGACACCCTCACTCCCCCCATACACAATCTGTTACAAAGACTGGCACTGCCCTCCATACCCTGCCATGGCCAGCCATTGACTGCACTGAACCCAGGATGGGGACCTGCACTCTGGAATGATCCAACTGTCTGCACCATGCATTGGGGCACTATGCCAGCTGCAGGTCCATCAGTGTATGCAGCAGTGTGTATGTCCCTGGCAAATTGAAGAGGGAATTTACATACCTCCAATGCATGCCTTGTCAATGCTGTATCTTCCTGCTGTCATACACCACTGCAAGTCCACACTCTTCCCTGTTCCTCTGTGTAACATGCTACCCTCTGGACTTCTGAAGTATCCCGAGTGCCATGGGGTGCGGTATCCTGTAATGCCATTTTCAGTGTATGCTTCAGGCTATAGATAGTTCATCCCCAGTTCCCTAATTCTACAAATGAATGGGAGGTTGGCTTTAACATGCCTGTTTTGGGACCTGTTTGAGTGGGTACAGCATTGGCTGTCACCCACACTGAGCAGTGCAGTGGCACTGGGATGATGGATCCGCATGCAAGTGCCTGAGGAGTATGACCACTGGGTGTTATCACCCACACACAGCCCATGCCTATGTGTAACACATTCCAGCATCCTACTGTGAGTGCTCTGCCACCTGCCGATAGAGTGGTACGATCCCAATACACAGCCAGTCATTGCAATGGGATGGGATGGGATGGGGTGCAGGAAGGGAGCTGTCTGTGCACTATTGAGGGGGAGCGGGGACCACTACACTATGGACATGGACTGTGGGTGTATTCAGGTGCAATTAGGGATGGCATTGGGGGTCACTAAAATATGGAACTGATAGAGCCTGGTCTCCGGTACAATCGGGGCTGGTGGAATGGGTGGGGGTTGGCACTATAGCACCAGAGATTTCAGAGCCTATCCCATGTGGGTGCGATCGGGGTCAGGGCTTGGGGGTTGAAAGCTGCTCCAGTGCATTTATCCCCATGCCAACATGCAAATGAGCTGGTAATGAGCAAGCATAAGGCCTCTTTGCACTCTGCATGCTCAATTAGTTCATTAGCATTCCTGGGCTGAATATTGTCCATGGGGGCTGTGGTGCATGCCAGTATGTGCTACACATTCCGTCTGGAAGTTATTCAGTCAGGGTCACCCTGGTTGCACCTGACTTGGTGGCTGCCTGCACTGTGACTCCCATCCAGGGTCACACTTTCAGCACGAACGAATTAGCCCACCAGGATGAAGCATAGTGTCACAGGTTTACTGCATGACAAAAGGGATTAATTCCTTTTGAAATTGCAATGTTTGCTGCAGCAACTGTACTGCAGAATTCTGCAGTGCTGCACTTCATCCTGGTGGGCTTCACTGTATGCACACCCTGTACTGGTGGTGCATTCTCTTTGAATGTTGTATCAGTTTCAACCGGCGCACCCTCTTTGTGCAATGCATCTTTCTGCTCGTGCATCAATCCAGCACTTAATATGTCCCCCCAGATGTACAATATTGTTTTTAGTGTATTCTGATTTTACACAATGCAGCATAAT
This sequence comes from Neoceratodus forsteri, assembly GCA_016271365.2. Lineage (NCBI taxonomy): Eukaryota > Metazoa > Chordata > Ceratodontiformes > Ceratodontidae > Neoceratodus > Neoceratodus forsteri. The sequence goes on from CM057455.1 coordinate 1,424,454,032, forward strand.
ATTGTGTAGATGTAGAGCCCCACTGAAAATAAGATACCATTTCTTCTGTGAGCTATCCAGACTAAATATATAACAATCAGCAGGCATATTCTAGGAAAACACATTGTAAAAATGTGTAAAAAGAAGACCACATTGAAACTGCCTCTCCGCAGATCTGCATTGCACAAGTTCATTAAAAATAATGGGTAAAAGCATCCCAAAAGCTCTCCACAGCCATATCGGCTCTGACCAAGGCTTGTTTATAATAGCAATAAGGAACACTCAGGGTTTAGAGTAACAGTCAGTTAATCCCCCCTTAGGGGCAATGCGGTACTCAGCTGTGCCTCATGCCACATTATGCCTCTAAGAAGGTATACCTAGAGTTTTTGCCCTTTGGCCATCCCCTTCACCTGATAGTCAGGCTTTTCTTCTGCCCAAGACCTCCCATGCCCATCAGCCCCTATCCTCACTATCACACAAGTGAGAATCCACACAGAGTAGATGTCAAAAGTAGTGACAACTGTCATACAGGTGGCCAAGATACATGGATGTTGTTGGGGGGGACTCATCAGCCTTGTAAGTCTTTCCCACCTCCCTCTGATGATGGCATTGCCCCAACAGACCTTACATGTGCATAGCATACCCTTATGAAGAAGAGAAGCTCCCTTGGCCACCACAAGGGTTGCTGTGGCAGCAGAACACAGCATTACCCCTCCCCAGCTGGGAGCACTGCTGAGTGTCAGTGCTATCCCAGCCCCCTCAGCTGCTAGACCTATTTCCCAGGTAAGCTTCTGACCCTGAGTTGCCAGCCAGGGAGCACAACATGCTGCTCACAGAACCATCAGGCAGCCTTTTGGGGGGGGGTGATTTAAGAGATTGTTAATTTAACTTCACATCATCCCTTATTGCTTAAAACACTGCTAGGCAACACTGTCTGCTGGACTCATGCATCACTTTATTGCACGCTGCCTGAACCCTTTGACTATATACAAGTGGCAGCGGCAAGGATGGCACACTCTAAACTATTACCAGAATCAGAAATGGCCATTTCACATTCTGCATTTCTTTGATGCACATGAAACTAGTGTCAAGTTGCACATACAGGTGTTACAGTATTTTATTTCTAAGCTTCTTTTTCTAATGGCAAAAACTTGTGCTGGCATTCCAAAAATGAACCAAATGTACTAACAAGCTTTCTTTTCTTACCCAATGGACTACATTAAATGTCAAGACAAGGGCAGAGGAATAAAATACAGCAGAATACTGCTTTTATGGTTTTCAGTTCCCAAGGGAGAAGCGACATCAGACATTTATATGGTCAGCCTGGCGACCAGCTGCTGGCGAGTGTGTCAGAAACTAGCTTGAGTAGTGGACAGTTTGTCCTGCTACAGTGAGGACAGGAAGTGCTGAGAGTTTCTGCAGTGGTGACTGGGCTAAGATAATACTATTGTATGAGTGGGTTGAGTGACCTCTTCTAGTGCTGTAAGCTCTGAGCCTGGCGTCTGGCTCTCTGGCTTAGGTCCAGCTTCAGGATCTCCGCTCCAGGAGAGGGTGTGTCTCTCTCAAGCAGTCCCATGCACAGACAGTGTAGACCACACCTCACCTTGCAGAGGAAATCTGGCCACAGCTCCAGACTTTGTGACTTCTTTTGCAACCCACTTTTTCCCTTAGCAAGGTTGAATTCACACTGAGCGCCTAGCAAACTATTTAAAGTTGCCAGTAGTAAAATAGTTGATGACAGGATAATTGAAGGGATCCTGCCCTGCCATCCCTTGGTGCACATTAAGTTTCACTAATTAATTTTTTTTTCTTGCCAATGACAACTTGTTATTGGATTCTCACCTTTCCCACAGCACAGTGCAAACATGTTAACTTTATCACTTTTTTATTTTCCTCAGTTTGGATCTTTGATGTAGTACTCTAAAGTATAGCAGTACTTAATATTTTCTGGCTAAACTGGCATACTAAAATTGGGTTCCAGTTCCAATGGCATGCAGGAGTTCAAGGATGGAACATGCATGCTGCATTGAACCCATATGTACAGTGTCTGGGTTTGCTTTCATCAGCTGGTGAAACTAAATATAAATGCCCTTTCAGGGATCTTGGTAAGGGGCTGACTGTTTGATTCCATGTGATACTGTCATACCAAAGACTCCAGAAATGGATTTTATATATGCTTTCCTGAGTAAGTGTACTACAGTATTTCTCTTGTGTTTGTCACTTGGGGAAAGCGTAGTGCTGTGTGGCTTTTCACAGTTTTGCTTCCATCGGAATTTGGACTGAGATGGAATAAGCCCTTTCTACTGAAGAAAAAAAAACTGTTGAAAATGCAGAATTTCGCCAATTGATATGAAATTCTACTGAATGTTGAGGCTCAAGTTGATGCTAGCTTGGAGAGGAGATGTATTAGAGGAGATTGCCTGCTAATGTACAGGATAGTGATCCATCCATTTTCAACAATCTGTGTTTAACTCTTAAAATTAACAATCATAACACTAGGTGCACAAACACCAGCTTCAGAGGAAAAACTTTAAAGAGCTACTGTTGCCTCAAAGTAAACTTTTAAAAACATAATAATTAGGTACAATTCTGCCTGTATTCCATTTATATTTTATATATTTCTCTTCCCCATTATTTATTACTAAGGAAATTTGCATGAATATATGATCCTTATCCCTTAGAGTTCCTGTGGAGGCCATCTGCCTCTATAGCTTACTCCCTACTTCAAGTCATAATACTCTGTTGTGACAGCACAGTCTGTTGCCATGGGAGTAACTGTGCTATCACAAGCAGTGCTCTATGACTTCATGTAGGGGAAAGTAGTAGGAATAGATGAACTCTTCAGGAGCAAAGATCCTGTTTTCATTCATATAACCTCAGTAACAGACAATGGGGAGAAGGAATACAGCACTAATGGGAAATACAAGCTGGACTGTGTCTAAATATTAGGTTTTGTTAAAGTTCTCCTGATCGTGTCTCCAGCTCTTTAAGACAGAACTCGAATGCTACTGTAAAATGCAAAGAGTTGTTGGGATCTGGAATGAACTGCATGGAACCCTGGTCGAGTCTGAGTCACTGTGTGTTTTCAAGAACAGTTTATATAAATATATGGCAGAAGGTAATCTGACACAATACTACAACTAAGACAGTGGGGGGAGGGGAGTCCTGATGGACAACTTGCTTACCTCTGCCCCTATGCCCTAGTACTAAGTAATGAACATAGCAAAATTCTGCACTTCTCACCATTTTTCTCACGTTTCCACAATTTAACAAACAAACTCATGATTTTCTTTAAAGAATTGCGATTTTCTTGTTACATTGCCATGGAATTCACTGCACAATTCTTCCAAGTTTTTAGAAGCAGAATTACAATTTAGCTGGGCTTCAGCCAGTTAAATTCCACATGCCATACAGCTCACAGTAAAGACATTTAAGAGTTACTTGACCAATGTGATGGATAATGCTTCTCATTTCTTTAAGCTTCTATATTTAATCAACATAATATATGGTGATGAATGTCACACTTTATTTATTGGTATATGGTTTACTATTTAGAGAGTTGCTGTATCTGCAAATTTAGTAGTCAAAACAATGCTTTATAATATCAGCTCAAAAAGATGTTTTAGGAATTTCCTGAATACCGTGAGTGCATGTAAACCCTTGTTATTACAGTATCAGGACCTCCAGATCATTCTCGGAGGGGATAAGAGAAGAAAACAGTACAATGAGATTCCTCTTAGTTTTGTTGTAATTATATTTATCAGTTGTAATAATTACAGTATTGTAACTATTGTTCGGTGATTTCGAGCTCAGAATCATAAGTCTAAAACTGCACAAACAGTTTGCTCATCTTTTATTGCCTTGATGAACACTTTCTGGGAGTTTTAGACAGTTGAGAATTGAAAAAGGTATTTTTCTGCATTCTGGTTTGTTTGAAGTGTGAACTGGAATATCATACTCTAACAGTAATGTCTGTAAAACCTGTGTGGTATCCCAAGTGGACAGATTTTCAGGTGGCTATAAACAGGTGATGCTACTTGGAAGAGCAGCTGGGTTGTTCAGGAGCTAAATATCAACCTACATGCTGAACTGCAGATATTTATGTAAATTAAACGTTACCTTAGATGATACCACTCTGCTGGCTGATGCACTGCCATGCTGATATAATCCGGGTTCAGGGAACATCTTGCAATGAAGTGGCAGCCAAGTCAGGTCATGCTAGCAGTTGCAGCACTTCCCTGACCAAGGTGGGTTGGTGCCACTTCCGTTGCATCAGTGATCAGTATGGTAGACTGTGGAAGTTCACCTCTGATCAAGTTCAAGTTTGTTTATTGCAAAAAATGTTTAAAAATTCCTCAGAATTTGTTACATTCCATTAACCATTATAATATAAAATCAGGATATTGCCACAATACATATACTATATACATCTATGAAAAATATTAAACAAAGCATATATAGAGAATAATGTATGGGGAGGTGGTTATTTTGAGAATTTTACACACACCCGAGGTGTGGGATGCCCCATAAACCCCGAGGGCGCCGAGGGTTTATTTAGGCATCCCACACCGAGGCTGTGTGTAAAATTCTCATGAATAACCACCTGTCCATTACTTTATTTTTTATAATTGCTGGTCACAATTTTTTCAGCTCTAATGTATAGTATTTGAAAATAACTGAGTAAGGCAGTTGTGCTATGATGAAAAAAATATTTGTGGTGTTGTATTACATTGAAGTTTTTAATGGATTGAGTTTTTAAAATGTCTTTTTTATGTTTGGAAAAGAAACATCAACAGTTTTTAACATTATAACATTTGTCAGCATCTTTAAATGTTTAACTTACAGTTCATGAATGAAATTACGTTCGTTTTAGATGGCTTCATTAATGTGGAGGAACCACGAAAGCTTGTAAAATCTTAACGATAAAAAATGCTTCAAACTTTTCAACTAAGAGTTCAAACTGTTAATTTTGTTATGTAGTCTGGCTCGAAGAGGTCTTGGCGCTCATTTTCATTTGGTTGCTGTGTAGATCTGCATGTCTGTGCCTGAGAGAATAACGCTGGATCTGACAGGACACCCGGAGCTGCGAGAGCGTGAGTGAGTGAGTGAGTTGTTTTCTTCGCTCTGCAGCTGTTTGTGTCTCGCGCTTGTCTAGAGAAGCTTGGCGCGTGTTTGCCGTTATAACTGGCTCAGGTAGTTATAACGGCAAATTATAACTCGGCTTTTGCATTGTAAAAAATTGTGGCCAGTAATTATATCTATATTGCACTCATTTCTACTTACATTCTAATATTATCTTAAAGTTTCCTCTTAAAATGATTTTGTGCAACAAATATACATTATTTTGATATTATCCATTTTTAACAGAAAGATTCATTTTTCAATAACATTTAGTCTATTTTTACCAATCAATAGAGGCGTAATCCATTTAGCTCTCTCTTCGCTTAGTATATTACATTCAAGTAGTAAATGTTCTACAAATGGTGTACTGTCAACAGAACAAGCATATACAGTTTTCCCATGGTTTTTAGCTTGCGAAGTTTGATAACCACATATTGAGCTTAATCTGATATTACTCAGTAACCCAGATATTCAAAAGGGTTGCACATGGTGCAACAGTGTTGTGCCATGCGCAACCCACTGATGTTCCCTGACGCAATATTCAAATGGGAAAAGTGCGCAGAGAATCCCGACGCGCCAGAGCTTATCAGTAATATGGCATGCAGGTGCGTGGCTCCATGGCTACCTGCACAGCCCAATATTCAGCCCGGGATGTGGAGCCATGCATGCTAACCCCTACCTGTGCCAGCACAAAGTTGATCCAAAAAAAAAAGGAACAACGGATGGCCACCCACAGATGAGCTGCCGCGTTGCAGGGAACAACACGGCAGCTGCCACCTGTGGGTGGCCACCCGAGCTCCGGCTGCACCTCCGTGGTGGTGCCCCCCCATGCCCGATTGCGGGCATCAGTATAAAAAGATATATCCAAAATCCCTGGTGGTCCAGTGGGCCGCTGCCTGCCCGATCGCGAGCTAAGTAAAAAAAAATAAATTCTATTATCCCTGGTGGTCCAGTGGACTGCTGCCCGATCACAGGCTAAGTAAATTAATGAAGATCCAATATCCCTGGTGGTCCAGTGGACCTGTCTGCCCAATCATGAGCTAAGTAAAATAAAGACAAATCCTATCTCCCTGGTGGTCCAGTGGACCGCTGCCCACCCGATCGTGGGCCACATGAATAAAGAATAATCATCATTCCCTGGTGGTCCAGTGGACCTGTCTGCCCAATCGTGGGCTGAAGTAAAAATAGAATATAGAATACTATTATCTCTGGTGGTCCAGTGGACCTGTCCCCCCAATCGAGGGCTGAAGTAGACAAATAAGAACATTATTATCCCTGGTGGTCCAGTGGACCCCCTCCCACCTTCCCACTGATCCTCACCGCCCCCCGGTCAGCGGGAGGTGGAGCACCCACCCGCCTGCCACGCCTGGGCTGACACCGTTGGCAGAGTTGTACACCCCATTGGGCACAGCATGAGCCAATGGCGTGCAGCCCATACCATACTACACATTCAGATATGTGAGGGAATGTGTAGTATAGTGCAGGCTGCACACCCATTGGCTCGTGATTGTGGACCAATGGGCATACAGCCCTCACCGATGGTGTCAGTCGGTGAGCGCCGGGGTGGCAGGCGGGTGGGGTGCTGCCGCCCGCCACTGACTGGGGGGGAGCGGGGCGGTGGGGATCAGTGGGCAGGTGGGGAGGGGGGTCCACTGGACCACCAGGGATAATGATGTTCTTATTTTTCTAATTCAGCCCGCAATCAGGGGGATAGGTCCACTGGACCACCAGGGATAATAATGTTCTTATTTTACTAATTCAGCCTTCGATCAGGGGGACAGGTCCACTGGACCACCAGGGATATTGGATCTATCATTAATTTACTTAGTCTGTGATTGGGCAGCAGTCCACTGGACCACCAGGGATTGCTGATTATTCTTTTACTGCAGCCCGCGATCGGGCTGTGGGGCACATTGCCACGCTTGCAGGGGCCAGTCCTTAATGGCTGCCTGGCAGGGTCGCCACGCAAGTCGCCGGGGATCGGCGCACCTGCATGCAAATGGGGCCATAATGACATGCAAATGGCCCCATGTGCACCTTGCATACATTATGGCCCCATTTGCATGTCAAGTTTTGAATATCACGGTTGCTGAACCTTGCGCAATGGAACTTACGCTAGTGCATCCCCATGCTCCACTCCGGCCACTGGTGCTGGTGCAATGCCACTGTGCCATGCGCACTGCAGGTGGCCAGGATGCGATATTCAATGATGCTGAGCCATGGCGCAGCTCCATTGAATATCGCCCGGTCAATGCCCCTGTGCAGCCAAGTTGCACTGCACCCAGGCTTGCACCACAGCCTGGCGCAGTTTGAATATCTGGGCCAGTAAGTTTCTATGAATTTTGTTTTCACAAAGGACCAGATATTTCTCTTCACTTCTGAACATAAAGCCTGCTAATGTAGGCATGGCTATGATGACGTGAATGGCATCAATGGCTGGAGTTAGGTTACTGTAAGAAAACCTAGGGGTAAAACACCTTCTGAGCTGACAAATGATGGTACGCTTTGACCTTCCACCACTAGGTCAGTGATGGGGATACGAGCTAGCTATGGTGCATGGAACCTGATCTAGCTCTGTGCCACATCAGAAATCAGCTTGGGGGTGGGATACAAATCTAAATGAAATAAAATAAAAGTTACACTGTATAGAGAAATCATATGAACTGGGTGGGTTTTGGGTCCTGAAAAGCATTGGCCCATTACCACTGAAGATGTGAATTCAAATCTTGGCTAAGATCACAACTGCAGTGTGCCTAGTGACCTCAACCCAGTTCATGTAAACAGTAGTGTTAGTCACAAACCCACCACATACTGTACTGTTTAGGGCAGATTAAAACAAAAATGTGCCTACTATTTAGCTATAGTTCTTCTAACTGATGTGTTCATCTGATTGCCACTTTAAGAATATAGCCTGCAAGTGTTCTCTGTCCCAGAATGTTAGTTTAATCTAGTCCCAGCACTGATTACACAACCCAGTATCTCAACTGCCAGATCATTAAACAGCAAAAAACAGAGCTGCATGCTATTAACTATAAATAATTAAAACTAAAAATACACTATACTTCTGTTGAAAATTTGAATACATAAAATAAATGTTAAGAAGAAATTTTTAACCAACAACCGTAATAATGCCCTACCCCAGGACTGATTTCCAGCTTGGCACAAAGACAGTCCGCCCCTCTTCCCCCACCATGGCTACCTCCTAGCCTCATCAGCAACCTGGTATTACAAGGCTAAAGAGTCACATCAATCACCAACTTAGCAGGCATTCCCCACCCCACCCCACCCCCAGATTTTCCCACCCACAAATAAGCCAGTCATCTAATCTACTGTACATATGCAAACACCATCACCCCTGTCTTTTGACTATGGCTACTACTACAAAGGAACATTTTGTTAACACTGTTAGAGCTGAGGTCAAGCAGAAGGTCATTGCCTTGAATTGGAACAGACTCACTTCCACTCTGAACCTTTGATACTCCTTCTATACCTAGGGCTATCTGGAGGGTTGGTGTGCTATCTGTAGCTGGTACAGAATGCCGCTGCTGGGCTGGTCTCTGGTGTATCCTATAGGGACCATATATCCCAGCTGTGATGCAGCAGTTGCACTGGCACCCAATAAGGTGGTGCACAACCTTCAAGACCGCTTTGTTAACAAAGAAAGTCCTTCAGGGATTGAGCTCTGCCTATCCTAAAGGCCACTTAGCCTAGTATACTTCCTGTCTCATTCTCCACTCCAACAAGGAATTACTGCTGGCCATTCCAAGGTCACACCTGAAGCAGTCTTGGGACTGAGCTTGCTCTGTGGTGGTCCCAACAGTATGGAACTCCTTGCCCTGTCATCTGAGGAGTTTCTCTCAGTGGATGCATTTAAAAGGGGCCTAAAGAACTATCTGTTTGACCAGGCTTCTGGTGCTGATCCATGATCTTCCTCAGATGTACCACTAATTGTTAATATATATTTGTACCTGTATCTATTCTGTGATGTAATTGTTTGTTTAACTTATTTGACCTGCTGTGTGATGCATTTATGTAATGTGCCCTGAGCCTCTGGGATGGGGTACTCCATAAATAAATGTCCTTGTCTTGTGACTTGTCCTTATTAGAATGTGGTAGTATGCATCTTCTATATTTACTCTTTCCCATCTGTAGGAAGGGATTTTTTTATAGAGTTACCATTTTAGCATGTCTCCTTTTCTCATATGCTTATTCTGGATTTTCCAGAAAAAGCTGTAACTCCCCATTTTTATGTAGGCTCACGCATGCGCAGCCAACATATTGCTGTAGTAGCAGATTTGGAGGCGCGGTCACTGTTGGGCGAATGCAGGGCACGCATCAGTAGGTGCATCCCTCATTCCCCAATCAGCCAGCAGCAGGTGCTGACATCATGCATCCCTAATGTGGCCACCAGATCTAAGAAAAGGTCTGCTGCAATGAGACCGAAGCTCTCATGCAGCAGGACCACAACACACCTCCCGATGTGCATGCAACATGGCAACAGTGACTGCCACCGCCTCCTGTCACAATGCTGACAGAGGAGCCCACTCCCCATCAGCATAATGACTCCCCTCCCATTTAAAATATATGTTGAGGGGTGCACAATCCCCCTCGGCATCATGTGCCCCCCCCAACATTTTTTCTTTGCTGACGGGGGGGCCCAATCCCTGTCAGTGTTTATCCCCGTCTCCCTTTATTTTGCCGATGGGGGAGCCCACCCCCATTGCCATAATGTCTCCCCCCCACTTTTATTGTGTGCTGAGGGGGGTGCCCAATCCCCCTCGGCTCATGTCTCCCCCACCTTCAGTATGTGCCGACGGGGATGCCCAATGCGGCTACAGCATCCCGCCAAAACACTTAGGTGGCATGCTGGGAGCCCACCCCAGTGTGTCAAATCCCCTGCAAAAAAAAAAAATGTTCAGCAACCCCACCAGAACTGCCCTGCAATCGAACATGAGTACTTTGCTGGACTGGATAATGACTAACCACCCTGAACATATAATCACCTTGGGCGTACTAGCCAACGCCATCACTGACCACTCCCCCACTTTCTGTATCTGGGGCAAAGGTAGGCCATCTACGTCGAAGCCATGTTTCATCACTTTCCGTAATTATGCGCACTTCAACTCACAGGCCTTCCTTCTTGACATCGCTACTATTGATTGGTCCTCCCTTTTTAAAACCAACGATGCTCAATCCACTCTAAATCTCTTCCTGACCCACTTTCTTGCACTTCAGGATAAACACTGCCATCTTATTACCCATCAGGTAAAAAACAGGCATACCCGTTGGCTAAAATCTGACCTACTCTCCAAGCTCAGGCAGAGAGACAAAAGCTGGTTCCAGTACAAAAGCTCTGGGCAAACAGCTGACCTAAATACCTATATGGAACTGTGAAATTCCTGTAAAAAGGAAATCAAATGGGCCAAAAATGACTACTGCAAAGACCTACTAACAAACTCCTATGGTGACTCCAAAAAATTCTGGTCCCACATCAAGTTCTTCCTGGGTTCCAGTCCAGCTCCCACCACAAATGGCATTTCACTAAATGGGGTCCGCTGCATCAATCCCCTAACCATTGCAAGCTTTTTCAATACGCAATTTTCAGACCTAACCAAGTACACTTCCTCTTTCACCACCCAACCTAACACAATCACCCTGCCTGACAATACAGGACCTCAATTTTTTTTCAAATTGATCTCTAATCATGAGGTACTAAGACTGCTAAATAGCATCTCTGAATTCACTGCAGTTGGGTCTGACAATCTAGAACCTAAGCTACTAAAACTTGCTGCCCCTCTAGCTAGGATTTTTACTCTCTCTCTGTGCCAGAGTTATGTCCCTGACATCTAGAAAATTGCTAGGATTACCCCTGTTTTCAAAATGGGAGACCTCAAAGATCCTTTCAATTACAGACCCATAGCTATTTTGTCAGTTCTCAGCAAAATTCTTGAGAAGCTTGTAGCCACCCAAACTATTGAATTCCTCCAAAAATATGACCTTCTAACATCTGCACAGCATGGTTTCCACAAGGGTCACAGCAACACTACTGCCGTTCTCAAATTTATGTCGGATGTCCTAATAGCCATGGACTCTGGTCTTCTCACGGGAGCCATTTCCATTGACATGACTAAGGCATTTGACCTAGCTGACCACTCCATCCTCTTAGCCACCCTTACATCTCTAGGCTTTTTACCCAATGTTGTCAGATAGTTTGGCAGCTACCTATCAGATAGGTCACAAATTGTTAAATTTAACTCTAGCCTCTCGGATAAAGCAACTATAAACATTGGTGTGCCGAAAAGGTCTATCTTAGGACCTCTGCTTTTCACCATATTTATAAACAACATCACCTCTAACCTCCTGCTGACCACCTCCCTGTTATACACGGATGACATTGTCCTGTACAGGAGTGTGAAAATGTTGAAGAGCTCAATCAAAGTCTCTTCCAAGACTTTCAGCTAATACAACAGTGGCTGTCAAGACATAAACTTGTCCTAAATGAATCTAAGCCATGCTGTTTGGATCCAATATGAAACTCAAAAACTCCCAATCAAATTTCATAGTCTCCTCCTCAAATGGCACATCTGTGAGGGTGGTAAACTCATTTAAATATCTGGGTATAACGCTTGACCCATTACTTAACTTCGATCTCTGTATACAACAGACTTGCAAGCTGGTCAACATGAAACTCGGTATTGCCTACTGAACCAGCTATGTGCTCACCCCCTCCACAAGACTTGCCATAGTATGAGGCTTACTCCTACCAACCCTCACTTATGCTGTTACAACCTATGCCTCTGTGGGTAAATCAAGCCCTCAGAAGTGGGATGTTACCTACAACAACATCTGTCGATATGCGTCCTCCTCTCACCAGCTGAAACACCACTTCCTCCTTTACTCTGATCTGGGATGGCTCCCTCCACATGCATCACGGTTCTACACATATGGCTCTATCATTGATAACATTATCAGATCACAAATACCTAAGCCTCTGGCAGCTCTCTTCCTAAACCAGACATCCAGCTATGGCTTGCAATCGTTGGACAATGACCATGTCCACATCCCTAGACACAATACCTCCAAAGGTGCATGTGCTTTTGCCTGTCATGCCCCCCAATACTGGAACTCCCTTCCACTAACTATACACCAAGCCTCATCCCATGCCTCTTTCAAGAAGGAGCTACATAATCATCTCACCACTTCCAGTTTATGCTCTTGTTTCAAACCACCCTAGCTTGCACATCTCTTCCTAACCTTTTCACCCCCTGGCCATTTCCGATTGCCCCACTTAACGCTTTGCACTTGCTTCCCACTTGCTCGTACTACCCCTTCACCAACTGATTCTTCTCTCTTATCTTGTCCCAATTTCTACTGTATCCCACCCTCTTCTCTAGCTTCCCTACTCCTATCCATTCCCTAAAATTTCTCCTACACCTATCCTGTGTTGACTATTATAAGTTACAGTTATCATTGTATTATCCTCCCCTATCTTCTGCAATATACTCCCAGTTTTGATTTAGTGTATCGCTACTAGAATTTTTACTGTACTTTTCACACTATGAATTTTACCTTGTTTTGTTGTTTTTCTCCTACTGTGTACTGTAAATTGTTTCTTGTTGTTGTTCTGTACCTTCCCAGGTCATGCCTGAAAATAATCATTGCTATGGCTAGTGCACCTACCCGGCAAACAAAAACTAAATAAATAAATAAAACTTGGTTTTGAGGAAGTCAAAAAACAGTTCTGTGACCAGAAACTGGTATTAAACTTCAAAAGAACGAAGGTTATGATGTTCAGTATCTTGTGCAGTAAGTTCAAAGTGCGTGTCCTTAATATTAAAAACCAACATGATGTTCCACTTGATCTGGTGGAACATTTCAAATATCTGGAGATTACCTTGGATAACCACCTCACCTTTGCCTGGCACATCGAGAATGTAGCTAAGGCCATAAATATAAAAACTGGACTTCTCTAGCGGCATAAACATAACCTAACTCCTGTAGCCCTCAGTCTGGCTATGCATAGCTCCATTCTCTCTATCATAGACTATGGCCTCATTATTTATGGTGCTGCCCACCCCCACTTGGAAGGATAACTGTGGCACTTAATAAGGCATGCAGCCTTCTTACAGGTTCAAACCACCTTACTCATACCTGTAACTTAACACCCAAACTGGCTGGTTGCAGCTTAGTAGTAGGATTAAATATCAAACCTGCCTACTTACAAAGAAAGCGCTCCTTGGCCTTCTTTCTCCTGGGTCTGCAGCACTACTGACACCTTCAAGCAGGTTCAAGCAAGCTCGTTCAGCTGTTAATGAACTACTCCATGTGCCCAGATGCCGGACTTCTCAAGGTCAGCGATCCTTCTGCAGAGCTCCCCTTTGGTTCAATTCCCTGCATTTTGTTGGAACTTCTTCACCTAAACTTGGGCAATTCAAGCACCTGCTAAAACAGTACTTGGTATCTAACAGTTCCTGTGACTGCTTCTTCCAGTTACTGCCCTTATCATACATTTGTCACTGCCTCCATTGACAAAATCCCACCTTTTGTCAATTTGCCACCCTTTGACTCACACCATCCTCCCCTCATTCTCTGTTTTTCTCCTGCCTCAACCTCTCTTCCACTTCCACTTGTTTCCTTTTCCTTCACCTCCCTCCCCCGTCATCCCCTTCACTACTTTTCCTGCACCCCCATCACCCCCCCGTTTAGTCTTCCTTTTTCACTTCCCCTCCCCCACTTTGTCTATTGCTTAGCTTGACAAGGACCATGGCTGCTCCTTCTATCCCCCACCTCCCCTATCCTATTCCCCACCCCTTAACTGCTCTTTACCTTGCCCTCCCTTTAATTGCTGGTTTTATTAACATGTTTACCTATTATTTCCCTTGATTTGTGTTGTATTTTTTTCATTTGAATATCACTGTTAGTTCTCCTGGATTTTAAATGTTCTCCTGTTATTCTTAGGTTGCCTCTGTTTAGTATTCCTCTTCTGTTTGTTGCCATCACCTACTGACGTGGAACCTCTGTAAAAGAACACCTCATGCTCAAAGGTATTGCAATCCTAGATGGAAATAAATAACAAAAAAAAATAAAGTACCTTCTGTACACTGCCCTCTTATCTTTCACCTTTTCTAGCACATCTTTCAAGATCCATAGCGGTCTCTTTTTCCTCATTTCTTTGCTCCCTTGCTTGACACAGAAGTGTGTTGCGTTCACTATGGCCCTTTTTAGTTTCACCCACTGTTCCTGCACCCCACACAGTTCATCTCCCCACCATGTCATTCCTGAAGCACCCACCCATCTTTTTATAATCTGTCCTCCTGAAGTCCAGGACCCTCACCTTTGTGTGGGTAGATTCTGTAGTCATCCTTGTATTGCACCACACTGTATGGTGATTGCTGGTCCCCAGGTTGCCACCCACCTTGATGTCTGCAACACTGTCCCTGTTGGTGAGTACCAGGTCTAGCATTGCCCCATCATAAATGGGTGCACTAACTAATTGCCTGAGGAGTTCCTCCTGCAGGGAGACCAAGATTTCTCTGCTTCTAGCTGAAGTTGTAACTGGGAAGCTCCAATCTATATCTGGCAGATTGAAGTCTCCTGCCAGCAGCACATCCCTCTTTTCTGCCATCTTGCCAATGGCTTCCATCAATAATGTAACTGCTCACCCTCTACTGGAGGCCTGTAGATCACACCAGTGTGAATAGAGTCTCTATTCCCTGTCTCTACGTACTGTACCTCCCCCCAGTATTCTCTGTAATCTCTGTTGCTTTAATGCCTTCCATCCCTCACATAAAGTACTACACCCCTTCCTTTCCTTTCTACCCTGTCCTTCCTGAACAGAGCATAGCTTGCTACTAGAGCTGTACGGAATAAGAAAATTCTGAATTTGCAGAATTTTGATGGAATTCCATGAAATTCTCTGACATTTCACAGATTTTTTGAAATGTATTAATTTGGTCATAACTTCACTGTCTATTAAGCTAGAGATGTAAAATTTCGTATGATTACTTGTTGATGGGTGCTTTAATAGCTTGGTAATGGTCACAATATTCAGGTTGGCCTCTGCCATTGTTGTATATAGGTCTGAAATCTTACTTACTAGACTTCTAGCATTCAGGCACGTGACTTTCTAGGTTTTGTTACCACTCAGTTTGTTAATAATAATAATATATTCTTTATTTCTAAAACGCAATTCAAAAAATATCAAAGTGCTGTACAGATGTAACAATAAAACATATTTTGAGGCAGCATGGCTCAGTTGGTAGCACATCCGCCTCTGGACCAGAAGGTCGTGGGTTCTCGTCCCACACTAGGATGGACTTGCACCTAAAAATTGCTGGCATCCGAGTGCAGTATTGGGGGGTGCTGTACTGCTGGGGTGTGCCATCCTTGGATGAGACGTTAAACCGAGGTTCCTTCTGCCCATCCTGGTGTTGTTCTAGTGGGTGTCCAGGTGGAAGTAAATGAACCCAGGGTACTCTTCGTAAAGAGCAGGGAACATTCCAGGTGTCCTGGCCAACATTCCCCTTCCCATAAAACTGGCTCATGTAATTATCCAGGCTGTGTGTGAGTGATGATGTGCGATATGGCTGCCACCACACATTCAGTCACTTCACTACCAGTCTAGCAGTGCTTGTAAAGCGCTTTGGGATACTGTGTATGAAAAGCACTATATAAATGCTGATTCTTCTTCTTCTTCTTCTTAAAAGATAAAACAATAAAACACAGTGCGATCCAAATTTCACACCACTTTACCTTAAAATGATATATTACATAAAATTTCCGAAGGCAAGATAAAACAGATAGGTCTTTAAGGCCTTCTTAAAGCTCTCCACAGTCTGACATTCTCAAATCTGACAAGGTAGAGAGTTCCACAGGGTGTGGGCTATGTACATAAAAGCTTGTGATACCAAAGTTTTCAGTTGTACCATGGGAACCTCTAGCAATTCCTTATCAGTTGAGTGAAGAGGTTGAAGGGGGCAGTAAGAAATCAGGAGCTCTTGCAGATAGCCCAGACCCTGTCCATGTAGAGCCTTATAGGTCAGTAAGCCAACCTTGAAGGTGATCCACCACTGCAGAGGCAGCCAGTGCAGTTCGCACATCACAGGTATGATGCGACTCACATGAGAGATCCCCATCAATAGCCTGGCCACCGCATTCTGCACTAGCTGCAAGCGGTGGATGTTAACTCCCAGAAACCCTAGGTAGAGGAAGTTGCAGTTGTCAAGGCGCACGGTCACAAAGACATGGATCAGCATTGGAAGGTCACTAGACAGAATGAGATGCTTAACCCGGGCAATGTTCCTCAGATGATAAAAGGAAGGCTTGACTACTGCCAACACCTGTGAACGCAGTGTCAGCCCATTGTCAAGAATCACCCCCAAATTCTGCACCCATTCACAGGACAGCAGCTGGCTACCTCTGAGCCAAAGCTCAGAGGAAAGCCCTGCCACCAACCTCTGTCCGGCGACCTGGATCCACCACCAACACCTCAGTCTTACTGGCATTCAACTTCAACCAGCAGGCCTTCATCCAGTCCTGGATTTCTGCAAGGCAGCTATTAAAGACTGAGACCGCACTATCCTGGTCAGGCACAAAAGAGAGGTAGAGCTGGGTGTCATCTGCATAGCAGTGAAACCTCAGTTCATACCATCTCACAATGTCTCCCAATGGCAGCATATACACCACGAACAACATTGGGGACAGCACAGAGCCTGGGGAACCCCACATGGCAGAGAGAATGAGACCAAGGAATAAATCCTAGACACCACCCTCTGAAACCTGCCAGTGAGAAAAGATTGAAACCATCTGAGGACCATCCCTGACAGACCACAGATGTCCCTCAGGCACTCCAGCAATCCCCCATGGTCCACAGTGTTGAAGGCTGATGAGAGATCAAGAAGGGCAAGGATGGAACAGCACTTCTGATCTCATGCAATCAGGAGATCATTAAGCACCCAAACCAGAGCAGTCTCAGTACTATACCTCTTCCGAAAACTGGACTGGAGGGGATCATCAATGTCATGGATGGGTCAAATGGTTCTCCAGCTGCTGCAAGACTAGTTTCTCAATCACCTTCCCTACAAAGGGAAGGTTAGAGATTGGCCTGTAGTTAGCAGGGCAGTTTTGGTCAAGAGAAGATTTTTTAAGGAGTGGTGTCACCACCGCCTCCTTCAGGGAGTTTGGAAACTCCCCCGACTCTAGAGAGCACCAAACTATATCTGCCAGGACAGGGCCAATGGTATCAACACACCCCAATATGAGGCATGTAGGGCCCGGGTCCAAACTACAGTTATTCAGCGGTATGCTCTGGACAATCCGCATGGCATCCAAGATCTCCAGCCGGTTGAAGTGTACTCAAGAAAACCAAGGGGTAGTTACCACTCACTGAACACTGGCAGCCCCCAGAGAATTGACTGATTGGATCTCAGTCCTGATGTCAGCCACCTTATTAGCAAAGAATCAAGCAAACTCATCACAATTATCCTGTGAAAATGCTCTTCGAACTTGTAGACAGGTTGAATTGCACAACCTGTCTACAGTTCGAAAGTGCTGAGCTGGTTGATTCTGAGCTGCAGCAATCTCCCTGGGCAGGAACTCTGCCTTCTTATGGGAGATTGCTGATTGACAGTGATGATAATGTTTCATCAATCTAAGGTGGTTGGCATCCAGGGCAGATCTCCACCAGCACCATTCTAGCCTTTGTCCAACTCATCTCAGCTCCCTCAAGGTCCCATGGAACCAAGGGGACCGAGGGCAAAGAGTGAGAGGACGAACTCGGACATGAGCAACAGAATCCAGAGTTCTGGTCACAGCTTTGTTATAGGCTTGGACTAGATCCTCTGGACCCTCGCTTGCATCAGGCAATCCCGATAGGTCTAATACCGCCAAAAGACCATCAGGGGTTACGTCCCTCAAAGGGCAGTATCTGACCATGTCCAAGGGGCAGGCTTATAGGGGGGAGTCCAGAAATTGAACCTTATAGTGTGATGGTCAGACCATC
Organism: Neoceratodus forsteri; assembly: GCA_016271365.2. Taxonomy (NCBI): domain Eukaryota; kingdom Metazoa; phylum Chordata; order Ceratodontiformes; family Ceratodontidae; genus Neoceratodus; species Neoceratodus forsteri. The sequence continues at coordinate 1,424,472,132 of CM057455.1, forward strand.
CAACTGGTTCCACCACCAAATTGGAGGCCTCCATCCCTGTGTGAAGCCCAATGAGTTCATAAGTTGGAGGAAGTCCTGAAAAAATTGTGAGAGTTCATCGTTGACCCAGGCATTGAAGTCGCCCAGCACTGTCAACCTGGGTGACTCCAACGCCATGTCGGCAATGAAGTCTGCGACCTCCTGCAGGAACAATTTCTCACTCCCGGGTGGACGGTAGATGAGAATGATCCTACACCCCACACCTGCAGCTGCAGTACACTCAAAACATCCAGATTCCTCAACTGGCACCTCTATAAGGCCCAATTCCATTTTAAAACAAATGGCTACACCCCAGCCCCTGAGGTCCGATCTCGAGTGATGTATCCCTGAGAACCCGGCAGGAATAGCCACCTCCAAAATTGGGCCAGCATTCTCATCCAGCCAGGTCTCTGTGATGGAAGCCAGGTCTGCTGTCCCAACAAGATCAGCTATAATGGCCATCTTGTTCTTTATAGACCTGACATTGCACAACACCACTCGAGTCAGACAAGACTCTGCAGCTGGCTAGACTACTGACCCTGTAACACTGGAGCCCTTGGGTATGGGAACCAGACATGGAGACCCACGGTCTGCAACCCATTTTACCCCAGGGCGTCTCCTGGACCTAATTACCCCAAATCCGACTACCCAGCTCACCCCTCCCCCAAGGTTCCCACTTTTTTCTTTTTTGCTTTCCCTCCTTTCTTCCTCTGTTTTTAATGCACTTGCTTCCATCCCCCTTCATTTCTTCAACCCTGCTTCCTGTATTAATTTTCATCCCAGGGGGTTCCACTCCTCTTGGTTCCACAACTGTCTACTTCAATCTGTGGGGGAGGGTAGTTTCTGCATCCCCAAGCTCTTCTGCCACCCCATCAGCTAATTTAAATGTTTATCAAAGTAACATTAAAACTGTTCACCAAGGACTATGGTTCCCCTCCCGAATGGATGCATGCCACCACCCCTATATAAGCCTTATCCTCCCAGGTGGGTCACCAGTCCCCAATATAGCTGAATCCCTTTTCTCTGCACCATGCCTTCAACCATGAATTGAAGCTCCTGGTGCAGAAACCCCTCTCCTCCCCCCATCATAGACAGGTGGCACCTCAGCAAAGCCACTGAGAGTATTATCTGTCTATGACCCCTCCTCAGCTCCCTAGACTCCCCTTCCACTATCCCAGCCATGTCCCAGCCAGGTCATTAGTGCCTAGGTAGAAATTGACAGCCATCTCTGCCTCCCATCCTGCTATTGTAGCAATCCTTAAGATCCACTTCCCATCCCTCCAGGCTATGGTGCCACATAGACACCAAACCTCCAGCTTTCCTTTTTTTCCTGTTCCTAAATCTATCCCCCTCACAGTCGAGTCCCCCACCAGAAGTTGCTTCCTCCACCTCTGGGATTCCTTTCCACCCTTCTTGGGGTCTCCAGTGCTGAGGACTCCCACATCCTCCCTGGCCTCTACCATAAGTGCCTCTTCCATGCAGTCCCATCTTGCCAAGATTGCATAGGAATTGAGTTGAAGTTCCAGTTGAGGAATGTGCCTTTGACTCACCACCCCTGCCCTTCCTGATCCCACCACAGTCCAGCTGTTTCTCCTCCCTGGCATCCTCTGAGGCAGTGGTGGCCAACTTGGTGGCCCCCTGGCAAGGGAAGAGGTCACCCGAATCCCAGCCAACATGACCTGGAGTCTAGTGATCTTCTCCTCCAACCCAGAGTGGTGTGTACAGATGGGACAGCATTGCAGTCTTCAGAAAGACTTTCTAAAATAACTGATGCCCCACAGCCACTACACTGCACCACTCCAAGCATTCCCAGCTTCTGTTCTCCCTGCATTACCGGGAAATGTTTTTGTACCGTTATCCCTGATAGGGTGTTTCTAGTTTTCCACTTTTGCTTGTTTATTTCTATTTGTGTTTCCCCATGCCTTGTTTCAATTTCTTTACAAAATGGCAGGAAAAAATCTAGAAATTTCTTTGGCTGAGAGATGTCACCTGACTGTGTATTAAATTTGTATAAACACCCATGAAATACTTAAAACCATTTTATAAATGTAGTAAGCCCCTCCAGGGTGTGCATCATAGGATTTTAATGCACTTCCTAGAGGTGTAAGGACACTTGGCCTCTGGCCTTGTGCCTTACTACCCCCCGGCATGCATTAAAATCCTATAACAGACAACCTGTCATGGCTTTTTTTTTTTTTTTGAAATTTAAGTTTATTGAGTTTGCAGATACATAAAAGGAAAACCCATCAGATACCAGGAATAGAACAACATAAGTAATTACCAGGGAAGGGGAAAAAGGGGAGGGTAACAAGTGGTCTAGAACCAAGAACATTTACAGAGACCCCTAACCCCCAGCCCCCCTCTCAAACCCCCACCCCCAAAGCCCCCTAAGGCCTGGAGAGTTGCTCTAGAAAGGGGGATCACATCTAGAGGAGGTGGTTACAGGAAAGAAGAAGTAAACAGGAAAGCTGTCAGAAAATGGAGACAGAGAGCTGTCTGGAGTCTGAAACTATTCAACCTGGAGAGATCAAGCTGGTTGTGTAACAAAGCGTAACGCCAACTAGGGACCTGATTATACTAAAAAGAGAGCATACAACTTACCCCATTTCCGAGTGAAAGACTGGGGGTTGTGCCTGTAGCTAGCAATAAGCTTCTCGGTATTGAGATTGAGAGACAACTCCCTCAACCATTCCTGGAAAGTTATAGTGAGCTGGTCTAGCCAGTGCCTGAGAATCAATTTCTTAACGACTATAGAAATGATGGCCATGTGATATTTATGTTCCATACCCGAAATGGCGGAGTAGTCGCCCAAAATACATATGTCAGGGTTAAAAAAATCCTTTAGGTCTAAAAGCGGATTAAGACGATCTCTGAGAGCATCCCAAAGAGGGCCACCTTGATACAAGCCCAGAAAATATGCAATAGATTCTTCGGCAGCCCCACACCTAACAGAGATTGGACTCTTGTTTCCATACCTGGCCAACTTGACTGGGTGTAATATAGATTATTTAAGATATAGAACTGAGTCAGTCTGTGGTTATCTTGGGACAGGTAGCGATACATCCCTCCAAATCGAGGCCCCAGTGAAGTCGGACAGAGACCTAGAGAGAGACCAGGTTTTAGAGCCAGCAAGGGAACAGGAAATAGGTCAGTTAGTAGATTGCTGTAAATCCTGGAAATACAATCAGCAACCCGACCGCCTCCTGTACCTTAACGAGAAAGGGCTTTAGTTTAGAAGGGAAAGGATAGGACCCAAGGTTTGAAGAATCAAATGCCTCATTTGAAAAACTTTGAAAATGGATTCTGAGGATGTTGAAGGTCTTTAAGATATCATCCGATTTAAGAAGGTTGCCCTGGTAGTACAGAGATTCCATGGACAGATTAGCAAGCTCAGGGAGCCAGTCCTCGATTCATACACTTGCCTCCAATTTTGAGATAGGGGTTTAGAGTCAGAGGCTGGGCTGAGTCTTTGGATGGGACAAAGTTAAAAGTTCCAGCACTGGGCAATAACTCTAATGGACAGGCCAATGGAGACTCATGAATGCCCAGGGGAGCTTGGAGAATGGGAACCAAAAAATGCAGAAGGGCACAGACCCTCTTGGGCTAATAAGTTGATCTTGAGTTGATGCCAGATGGGCAAGGGGGTAGAGGGTTGGGTGCTAGCTAGCTTCCCTAGTCGGGCCAGATGACATGCCCAGTAATACAGCAGGATGCTGGTAGCCGCATTCCCCTTTCTCTCTGGGCGCAGTAAGCTTAAGCTCTTCGGGCTGTTTCCCTTCCATACGAAATTGGACAACACTGAGTTGACCTGAGCAAAACCGCCAGGGTAGCCAAATATTGAGGTGGGTCAAGGGGTATAGGAGTCGGGGGAAAATGTTCATTTTAATGATATTAATGCGCCCCAGGGTAGAGAGAGGTAAGCGCTGCCAACAGTCAAGATCACATCTAATTCTCCTGACCGCATCGACTAAGTTAAGTTCCTTAGCCAGCCCCTCACTCCTAGTTACGTGTACTCCTAAATACTTATAGGAGCCAGAGACCCATTTCATTCCAAAGCGTTCGAAATCCGCCTTGAAAATATGGGAGTTTACCGGAAAGATCACCGATTTAGAGACATTTAACCTGTAATTGGAGACCAGACCAAACTGGTCAATAATTTGGAGGACCTGAGTTAAGGAGTGAACAGGGTCAGAAAGGTATAACAGTATATCATTGGCAAAGACCGATAGGGTGAGGGGAAGTTGAGCAAGGGTGCAACCCCTAACATGTGTCGAACTTTTAATACTCACCAATAGTGGTTCTAAATATAAATTGAGCGGGTAGGGGGACAGGGGCAGCCTTGCGGGTACCTCTGTGAAGGGAAAACTGGAGGAGAGACCCCATTGCAGTACACTTTGGCGGGGAGACCTATAAATAGTCATAACCATTCGAATGAAGAAATCCGGGAAGCCCATGATCCTTAGGGTAGCCATAAAAAGTCCCAATTGACACGATCAAAGGCTTTTCGGACTGAGTGACAAGGACCATGGGATCAGGAGGAGTAAAGCCTGAAGGACATGGCCGAGAGTTCTCAAGTGGTGGCAGAGCGCCCCTGGACAAAGCCAGCCTGTTCCGGACTCAGCAAATATTCCCAGACCGATTTGATTCTAGACGATAGAATTTTTGAGAGAATCTTGATATCATAGTTGAGAAGTGATATAGGGCAATAGCTAGCGGGGTCCAAGAGTGGCTTGTCAGGTTTGGGGATTAGAATAATAATTGCCTCTAAAAGGGAAGGGTCAAATTCAGCCACCGAAAATAAAAATTCGTAAAGCTTAAGCAGCATGGGGACAATTCTTTGCAGAACACCTTTGAAAAGGAAGGGAAGCCATCGGACCGGAGCCTTTCCCAGAGGCAGGTCATTAATTGCCGCTTCTATTTCCTCCAAAGTGATGGGAGCGGAAAGCATATCACGGTGCTGAGGCCAAAGGGACGGGAGCTTAATATTCTCCAAAAACCGCTTCGCCATCTGAGCCTGTGACACTGTGGATACAGTGCCGTAGATGTCTTTAAAAAAGGTTTCAAAAATCTGAGCAATCTCCCTAGGCAGTGACTTAGAGGAACCGTCACCGGCTGTGAGTACCGGTATTAAACGAAAGCCCTCAACCTCTTTCAACCTCAAAGCAAGCATCCGGCCTGATTTTTCCCCCTGGTCAATATACTTAGTCCTGGACTTAAAAAGAGCGTATTCCGCTTTGTCCCGGGTTAGGTCATTGTACTCACTCCTTAGTTTTAAGAGAGCCGACAAGTGTGCAGGAGAGTCAATGGAAAGAAGTTGTTGCTCGGCCACTCTCAGCCGGTTTAACAGAGAGCTGGTTTTAGCCTCCCTGACCCTTTTCCTAGTGGCTGCTATCTTGATAAGCTCCCCTCTAAGGAAACATTTAAAGGAGCACCATAATACGTCCACACGGTGAACTGAACTGTGGTTCAGGTCGAAATACATACGGATCAAATCCTTAATCTGGGAAACAGAGTGTTCCTCTTTAAGAATCTGAGTGTTGAGCTTCCAGATCGTATCCTGTTGGCCTTGGATGCCGGGAGAAACTTTGAGCCAGACCAATGAGTGATCTGAGATAACTATCAGCTCAATACCGGCTTGAGAGACACAACTCATTAATGAAGAGCTAACGAGGAAAAAATCGATTCTCGACCACGTTAAATGAACCTGGGAATAGAAAGAGTAAAGCCGGCCATCGATTCAAAGACGCCAGGGGTCACAAAGACCCAACAGAGCAGTAAAATCTAGAAGGGCTAATTGGGCAGGGGAAATTGGTCTCACAGGCCAATATGTTTTGTCAAGTGAGTTTGAAGGGACAATGTTCCAGTCGCCCCCCAAAATAAAGGGGGAAGGTAGGAACCTGCTCAAGGTATCGGTCAAGGACATAAGGAAGGGTGGATCACCCCCCACTGGGGCGTAGATCGCCCCCAACACCAGACTACAATTATCTAACTGGCCCTTAACCAAAACATATCTGCCCTCCGAATCTTTGACACATTCTTCAACGGTAAATCTGACATGATGTTTAATCAAGATTGCCACTCCTCTGCTAGCTTGCGAGCCTGAGGCAGTAAACACCTGAGAAAACCCCATTTTGCGCAAATATTTGTCCTCCAAGGCAGCCAGATGTGTTTCCTGTATAAAAATAATGTCTACGCTGAGCAAGGTACAATTTAGAAAAAACTGGCGTCTCTTAAGGGGGTCGTTAATGCCTCTAATATTCCAGCTGTCAAATTTAAGAAAGTTTAGAGCCATCCAGACTTAACCACCAGGAGACCAGACAGCAGTACAGCACCCAACCCGTAGACAGCAGCTGAAGAGAGGGAGAAAATGAGAGACACCATGAGAGTGGTCCAACCATTACGATGAAACTCCCCGATAAAGCAACTCTCAAGGCCCCCAGCCACAGAAAACAGATCCCTGAATATGATGGAACCGGCCCTGTCCACAGAGAAAAGCAAAAAAAAAACCTGTGCCCTCGTTGCCGAAGAGACAAGACCCAGGAAACAATGAGCCAGGAACAATAGTCGAAACCCCCCTGATCCCAGTTGAAAAACCCCCCAAAAAACCAAAACCCAGATTCTATCCCCCAAACTATGTAAAACCCAACCCCTCAGTGACAAATAGACCAGAACGATCCAGCAAAATAAACTCAGAGGGGAGTATCCCTCGGGGCTGACAGTAAGCCGACACCCAACAAAGTAGCCCTGACAAAAGACCTGAATAAGAAAAAACCACAGGAAACAGAGACCAACACCAGAATCGGTTGCTGCCCCAAAAAGCAGGTTGTGGAACATCATCTCAAGAACACCACCCTTCCACCACCCCCCCAGCCAGAAAAAAAAACTAAGGGAGAGGAACTGGAAAGCCAAAACAGCTGCCATTCTAAAGAGCAGCCTCCCCCAAATCAAGGCTGGAGAGCCCAGTCGATAAACGACCTCGCAGCTCCCACAGCCAACTAGGCCGGCGACATCAGCAGGCACTCACCCCGGGGATCGGGCACACCTGCCAACCCATCCCCACCGTGGTGGCAAAAGAGGGCACAGTAGAAAGCAGATAGCTCCGCGGTAAGGTAGTGCCCAAAGCCCGGGGGTGTTCAACGCTCCAACCGGAAGGAAGAGGAGGGAGGGAGAGCGGGTGGGAACACCCAGGTGCGACCGGAAAAGGGAACCCATTGCAAAGCAACCCAGAACCGAGGTTCCACCCCCCTCCCTCACACCCCACGGCGAAAGCGCCGCCACCAGAAGGCCCAAGCCATCACCACGACCCCCGCCCCAACCTCACTCCACACAGGAGGCCCACAACCCCCGTGAAGGCCAGAAGTGGGTCCAGGAGCCCAAAAACCCAAAACAGACAGTCCAGGTAGGCACAAAGAGACACTAGTGAAGAAGTTGAATGTTCAAAATAAACAGTCAGCCCGTTTTGAAAAGATCGGGCAGTCTTTTAGTTAGGTCCATTTTAGCTTGCTCTGGAGATTCATAAGTGGACCAGACACCATCCAAAAGAACTTGAAGCCTAGCCAGGTAATTAATACGAAACCGATGACCAGCAGCAATCAGTTTGGAGACCAACGGGTGAAACTCCTTCCTTTTCAACCTAGTTTCGAACGGAAGATCCTGGGAAATTCTCAGCGTTCGGTCTCCCCACATGACAGCCTGCAAATTCTTGACTTTCTGTAAGATGTGTTGTCGTTCCAAATAGCTTAGCAACTTGATAAGGATAGGTCTAGGTGAGGAACCGGGTGCAGGCTTAGGCCTGAGGGATCTGTAAGCACGCTCGATATGGTAGGTGGAATAGATGGGAGAGGGGCCCACGACCTTGGTAAGGAGCTTTTGCACAAATGCTAAAATGTCCGGGCCCTCCTCGCCTTCAGGTAGGCCCAACACCAGGATGTTGTTTCTCCTGCTCCTCCCCTCAAGATCCTCCATCTTCAGCTTCAATTTTGCCACTTGTTGCTTCAACATAATTATATCAGGCTCGCTTTTGGCCTTCCAAACTTCTAGCGAGCTAATCCTGGCCTCCGAGTCGCCGACCTGGGTCATGAGGGCAGCGAGATCCCCGCGCATCGATTTTAGCTCTGTCGAGATCTCCTGCAACGTCTCGCGGAAGAGAATCAGTTCTTGTAAAAACCGGTCTTCGGTGAGCGGACCGGACGAGACACCAGAGGAGCCAGGTTTGGTATTAGACCCCGCGCTGAGTTCTTGATTTCTTGGCTGCTTTTTAGGATTGATGGGTGGTGTATGTGCCCCGGCACTTTTCATCTCTGCCTCCATCATCACACACACTGGCGAAAGACTTGCGAAAATAACTCCGATCGCCAAAATAAAGTGCTGGTAGATACTGTGGGGGTTTAAATAATAGGTAGACCACCAGATAGAGTTGGTAGGGAATGGCAGTACAACCAATTAGTCTGGCTGAGAGGTGGGAGCGCGAAAACTATGCCGCCATTGAGAGAACCGTCCCACGTGACCTCAAGCTGTCATGGCTTATTACTTACTTATACTCCTCCTGTGATCAAGCAGGAGTTCAGCATGTTCATAGTTCATTTGCATCACCAGGTAAGGAAAATGGTCCCTCTCCCCATACGACACGCAGGGGAAACACTGGACCTCGCCCAACAACTAATGCACTGAAATCTGGCCAATGGAAAATCATGTACACAAATACCTGCAGTCTGGGAAACAAGATCCCAGACCTGCAGACAACAATGAAAGAGGCTAAATTGGACATAGTAGCCATTAGCGAGACATGGTTCACCAGTAACCACACTTGGGAGACTTCAATACCCAGCTATGTACTGTTCAGAAGAGACTGAGGTGCAAAAAGGGGAGGGGAGTAGCCCTTTATGTCAATAAAAATATCAAAGCTACAGAAATTCAGAATACACATAAGGAGCCAGAAGAACTGTGGGTCACCCTGGAAACAGGAAATGGGACAGCCATACGAACTGGGGTTGTCTACAGGCCCCCAGAGCAGGGGGAGGACATAGACACGTTACTGTTAGAAGATATACAAAACATGACAACTAAAAGGGAAGTTCTGATAATGGGAAGCTTCAAAATGCCAGATACAGATTGGTCAATACCAGCAGGAACATCCACCAGAACTAGACAACTAGTCAATTCCCTGCAGGGGGGAGGCCTCAAACAACTGGTACGACAACCCGCAAGAGACAGGGCTATCCAAGATCTAGTACTGACCAATGGGGAAATGATCACAGATCTCTAGGTAGAAGGTCACCTGGGGGCCAGTGACCATCACATAGTATGGTTCAATTTGGCCACTAGAACTAAATCATCCCATTCCAAGGCAAAAATATGGGACTTCAGAGGAGCTGACTTTGATAAGATGGCCAACAGAGTTAAGCTAGCCCTGGCAAGAAGAAATACAGGTGGGGGAGTACAGGCAAAGTGGTCAAGCATTAAGGATGCAATACTTGAAGCAACATCCCATTGTGATAGGGAGAAAAACAAGAGCAAAAGAAGGAGGAAACCACTTTGATTCTCAAAAACAGTAGCAGAAAAGTTCAGAGCCAAAAGGTTGGCCTTCAGGAAATATAAGGGAATGCAGCAGAACAAAGATAGGGAAGCATACCAAGCTTCCCTAAAGGAAGCAGGGAAGGCAGTAAGGCAGGCAAAGGCCCAAACAAAGGAAACACTAGCACGAACAGTAAAAGAAGGGGACAATACTTTCTATAGATACATTAGTGAAAGGAGAAAGTCCAGAGGGGGTATTGCTAAGATCAAAGGGGATAAGGGGAAGTGTGTGGAAGAGGACCAAGGAAAAGCATCTATCCTAAATAGATACTTCTGCTCAGTATTTACTGAAGAGAAGGTAGGGCAGGACCCACCGCTCAGCACCGTGGACACAGGGGTGAGGGAGGTGTGCACAAGTCCCTTCACAAAAGAAAGGGTCCTACAAAAGCTCGCTAACCTCAAGGTGAATAAGGCAATGGGACCTGATGGCATACATCCCAGGGTACTAAACGAGCTAAGGGCGGAACTAGCAGAGCCATTAGCAGAACTGTTTAGTGAGTCTCTGAGCAAAGGAGAGGTCCCAGAAGACTGGAGAAGGGCTCATGTGATTCCGCTCCACAAGAGTGGTAGCACGGAGGAGGCAGGGAACTACAGACCAGTCAGTCTTACCTCAGTAGTTGTCAAGACTATGGAGGCACTCCTTAAGGAAAGGATAGTGCAACACCTGGAATCCATAGGAACACAGGATCCAAGACAGCATGGGTTTACAACAGGAAGGTCCTGTCAAACTAATCTCATAGATTTCTTTGACTGGGTAACCAGAGTGGTGATCCAAGGGGGTCCAGTTGATGTTGCCTACCTTGACTTCAGCAATGCTTTTGATACTGTTCCACATAGAAGATTGATTAATAAGCTGGGTAGGCTCGGGTGGGTCAGACGTTGGTCAACTGGGTGGCAAACTGGTTGGTGGGCAGAAAACAGAGAGTGGTGGTAAACGATAAACAGTCAGAAGAGATGCAAGTCACAAGTGACGTACCTCAGGGATCAGTCCTGGGGCCAGTTATCTTCAATATCTTCATCAGTGACATTGCAGATGGACTAGATGGTAAAGTTTGTCTGTTGGCAGATGACACCAAGATCTGCAACAGAGTAGATGATCCTGATGGGGTGGGCAGAATGAGAAGAGATCTGGATAAACTAGCAAAATGGTCGGAAGAGTGGCAACTGGGGTTTAACGCAAAGAAGTGCAAGATCATGCATATAGTGAAGAAAAACCCTGAAGCCACCTATAGACTGGGAGGGGAGTTGCTGGCAATCACAAGGGAAGAAAGAGTTGGTCATCATCATCACAGATGATCTGAAATCAACCAAGCAGATCACTAAAGCTGTAGGTAAGGCCATAGGGATGTTGGGGTGTATTAGTAGGGGTATCACAAGTCGTAAGAGGGAGGTAATAATCCCTCTTTACAAGACACTGGTTAGGCCCCATCTGGAGTATTGCATGCAGTACTGGAGGTTGCACCTGCACAAGGACATTAACAAAATGGAAGCAGTCCAGAGAAGGGCAACCAAAATGGTGCAGGGAATGCATTAGAAAACATATGAAGACAGATTAATGGAGCTCAATATGTATAACCTAGAGCAAAGGAGAGAGAGAGGTAATATGATCGAAACATTCAAACATCTTAAGGGCATTAACAAGGTGAAAGAGTCTAATGTTTCAATATATGAAAAATAGCAGGACAAGAGGACACAGCATGAGATCAGAGAGAGGCCGATTAAGGGTAATGTGAGGAAGTTCTTTTTCACAGAAAGGGTGGTGGATGCGTGGAATGGCCTACCTCAGGAAATGGTGGATATGAATACAATGCAGGGCTTCAAACAGGCATGGGACTGGCACAAGGGAGAAATACAGAGGAGTATGAATAGATAGGCTATTGACAAAGTAAAGGTCTACGGCACATTCATAAGGTAGAAAAAATGAGCAGACTGGATGGGCCTTGCTGTCCTTACCTGCTGCCAGCTTCTATGTTTCTATGTTTCTCCTCTAATCCACAACTGAGACATTTATGCTGTTGTTCTTGATCAGAATTTCACAAATGTTGCCAAAGAGCATTCAGAAATTTTGCAGAAACAAAATTTTGACTTTTGCCATAATTCTGCTGGCGGAACTTTGTTTTCACACAGCACTTCTCAAGGGTGGGTAGCAGTAAGGCAGGAAGGAAGGGGGGGGAGAGGAAGGCAGAAACCCCATCTGGATAATAGGTCACAGGGTGGAGTACATTAAAACTGAACAGACTGAAACTAGACCAGTGGTCTTTTTCTGCTGATATTGTCTATGTTTCTGTGTTTCTAAACATAGTGGGACACCTTCATGGGGATTATCAGGAAGAGAAGGGGGAACACTGTATGAAAGTCGGGGGGAAGAAAGTATTGGTGCTGAGAATTAGGGCAAGATAGGTTCTCAGGGCAGAGGCAATGGGCTTTTGAGTGAAGCAAAGCCAGGAAGTCTGGATTTGGAGTTCATCATTTTAAATGAATTTGGATTTTTTTTTTCTAAAATGACAGTCTCAATCCTTATATTAATATATTCAGAACCCACTTGTCTGTGGTGATTTTTCCCACTCCTGGTGTAACAAGAGAAGTGTCCTTCCACAGGCTCTGCTACAGTAGTGGCAGCAGGGACCAAAAGTAGAGATGCAATGACTGTAAACTTTGCTGGCAAAGTAAGTGCAAAGTTGGGAACTTTGTGCTATGTGTAGTGTTCCAAGGATTCCGACTTCTGGCACAACCTTGCTAGGTAAAGTTTTTTTGTTTTTTGTTTTTTTTTCTGAATCCTGCCATCCACTGCGAAACCATTTTCTATCACTCCTTCCATCTTCCAGATATATAAAAGTATTCACACACCCTGCCAACTGGTAGCACCTGCACTTCCCTCCTCCCATCCCCCACAGTCTTGGCAAAGTTCCTTATAAATTCACTTGCCAGAGGAACCATAATAAAAGTCATCTCCCCCAACCTGCATCAAAAGAAGTAACTACCCACCTCCCCTCACCCCTTCAATCACCCTGACTCCCTAAATATTCTGGTAACCCCAACCCTAACAACTGTCTAATGCCAAACCTCCCACCTTCCCCCAAGACCACAAAGTTAAAAGATAAGTGGAGCTCCTACAATTAAAACATGAAAACAGTACCTCTCAGGTGTCAGCATGTCTCATTTGGTGCACATCCACCTCTGGGCCAGAAGGTTATGGGTTCTAGTTCCACGCAAGAGACTGTACTCATTGCTGTAAATGCTGGCACCCAAATTCAGTACTAAGGGGATTTTATACTGTTTGGATGTGCTGTCCTTTGGATAAGATATAACTTATAGAGACTCCGAGCATGGGGTTTGGGTGAGAGGGCCATAAAGTGAAGCAGAGCAGTTCTGTCTGCCCAAACCTCACAAGAGGAGTCACTTTCTCTTATACCATAAGAGACAGCACACTGAGTCCCTTTTATCTTATTATATACAGTATCTGACATATTTGGCTCAAGGGAGTTCAAATAAGTTTAGAGTTTTTTTTTTATTTTATTGTGCCATCCACCCCCCGGGTACTAAAATGGAGCACTCTCTCCAATGGGTCCCACAGGACAGCACACTATAAACAGGATGAGAAGTGGTAGCACAACACCACAACAACAATTCTACAGCAAACACCACCACGGCAACAAATCTTGCCAGGTCGAGATTCGTTACTGTGATGGTCAACTGCATGCCAACACCATGACTCCTGGTGTTTTGCCTCCACCCTGAACCAACTCTGACTCAGAGTTGGCTAATTAGAGATGGGGGAGTGCGGGGGGCTTTGCCCCCCACAAAAAAACACTTCTTCCCAATGGGAACACTGCTGACAGTCAGCACTGTTCCCGTTGCTGTGCAGGATGTTGGCAACATTGTTGTCAATTTTCTGCCATGGAACCATAAGAAGTACAGTGGCATTGTGCAGTGATTTTCTGAAATCACATTAGTGATTTATAATGTTAAAGGGGAAACATTCATGTACAGTGGCTGTCATCGTTTGAAAACCCATGACATGCTCTGTCAAGTGAAGTATTGGGTTTACCTGTAGCTGGAAGCACTCCAGAGAAATAGATGACTGAATCTGTTCAAGATTAATACTATATTGCAGTCATTTGTGGTGATGCCATCGAGAAACAAGCTGTGGTTGACTTAATGTAGTTAGGCACAACTTGTTCCTGGATGTCATTACCATTTCTAAAAATGACTACACTATAGTACTAATGTTGAACAGACTCAGTCATCTATATCCCTAGCATATGTCCAGCTGCAGGTGAACCCAATACCTCATTAGAAAGAGCTTTTCATGGGGTTTCAAAGTAAGATGGCTAGTGGGCATGAATGTGTCTCTTTAAACTCAGGTCCTGTCTGCCTGTGCCGGTGTTTGTTCGGGTGGATGTTAAAAATGCTAGGCACTTCTGGGAAAGAGATGGGGAATTTCCATGGCATCATTGACAGCTTTTCCTCATTCACTAAAATATTACTTTTCATCTGTTTAGCCCTAACCCCCCCACACTACACACACACACACACACACACACACACACACAAGACAATGCTGCGTATAGGAAACATTGTCTAACCCTCCTTTTCCCGTTAACCAAAAGAAATAAAAAAAAGTGGTCTACTCTCTTCAGTATCCTTCAATACATGAATAAATGATGGTATACTGTATAGAAACACTTGACTGAATTGTCAGGGGACTTTCGAATGGTGACACTTGGCTCTCTAGAAGGGAAGGGAAGGTACATAACAAATACATTCATATGTTCATTAAGATTGAACTCTGGGTCAGGAGGACTGGAGCCAGTGTGGAACCGGGCACCATTAGTTGCAATAACATTACAAGTGTAAATTCCCTTGCTATCTGCAGTCTGTAGGGGTACAAAAGAGGTTGTCAACATTGTTGACATTGTACGAAGGAATCTGGGCATGTTTAGAGGTATTCCACAGTTACAAAATTACCTCAATGAGCCCCTCAGTATTTCCTACAGGAGAGGCAACAATCTGAAAGGCTTCTTAGTCCGTAGCTACCAACCAAAACCTGAATTGGGTACACGGAAAAAATAGAGGATGTAGACCATGTGGCAAATGTTATTTCTCATATGGTAATAAAAGGTGATACTTTTCAAAACCAAATGTCAAACAAAATAGAAAGGTCAAGGGTAATATTAGCTGTGACAGTGAAGGAGTTATATACTGTACCTTCTGACATGTTCTTGTGGCAGCTACTACATTGGCCATACAAAAAGCCTATTCAGAATGAGGTTAAATGAACATCTGTTGGCTAGTAAAAATAGAAACTTTCAATATGCAATGACTGCACATATATGTAGTGTACCAGATCAGGCTAGACACATTGTTAAAGCCATAGGGATAGAACTTGTGGCTTAAGACATAAGGGGTGACGGTTTTGAAAATCTGCTTAATAAAAAGTTACAGGAGTGGATTTACAGACAAGGGGGGATTGAGGAGACCAGGACTATCTGGGAAGTTCTAATTAATTCAGTTCTTAACAAAATCATGCACCAGGACTGAGGGAATGCATGGTCACTAGTGTTACAATACTGTGGTATTGAGAAAAATGGCCATCTCTTTATGTATTTTTGCAAATATGTCTTACTGGATCCCTTTCACAAAAGGGGTACCGAAAGGATCAATTTTCAGACCTCTTCTGTTCATGATCTGTATAAATTCCATCAGTGCTAATGTGAACAAATCAAAAATCCACTTATTTGCAGATGACGCTGCCCTCTATACTTCCAAATCCACTTTAAATGAAGTCTGTGTGGCACTTCAGGCCAAATTTGATCTCCTTCAACATAATCTGTTACAGGCTAAACGTCTTCTGAATGCTAAAAAAACTAAAGTCAGGTTTTTCCACTCTAACTATCTTACCTCTTTCCCAAAAAAATCTCTCTTTACTGACTCCCATCAAAACCCTCCTCGGTGACAACTTAGAAGATGTCAACAAATGTAAGTACCTGGGGTGTCTGTTAGACCATCACCGGTCTTTCTCTGCTCATATCGACACTCTAGCAAAAAAGCTGAAGCAAAGACTCGGCTTCTTCTTTAGGAACAAGTCCCTATTCTCAGATGAAGTCAGGCTGAGATTAGTACAGATCATGTGTATCCCACTACTGAACTACACAGATGTGATACATGGCCGTTGCTCAGCTACCCTGCTGCATTCACTTGACATACTCTATCATAGAGCAATACACTCATCATAAATGCCCACCCTCGCACTCATCATTGTGATTTATATGCTTCTTTGGTCTGGTCTTCTCTTTCCACTAGATGGCTTGGCTTTTACACTCTCTTATATAGCTTTACAAAGCCCTTCTGCTAAAACTTTCACCATACATATTGTGTCTTTACCATCCTTCTATATGCCTGTCTCCACTGCAGAGTAGCTCTTACATCATGTTGGATGTCCCTAACTCTTATTCCTGCTTCAGCAAAATGGCCATCAGCCATGCGCTCCCTGATGCTTGGAACAAAGTACAACCTATTCTCAAATTGCAAAATTTGGTACCTCTAAATATTTTAAAAAAATTGGTTACCAGCAAATTGCATGATAACTGCAAATGCCACCCCCATTAATGACCCAGTCCTGACATCTAACTATTTACTCTCGCTTATGATTATATCTGTTGTAGTAAACTGTCTATCGGAGTTGTGGGCCCCACCTGCCACCTCCTTCTGTGATCTCACTGTTGTTTCCCCTCCATCCCGTTCCTCCTGTGCTTCACCCTTGCTACCCTCTATATCCTGTCTCATGCTACTCTCCTGTCTGTCCACACTCCATCTCTGTGAGTATAAATTATTGATGAAATGCTTCCACAATCTCTTGAGTAGGTAATTTAATTGTACATTTTGCTGCCTGTACTTATTGTTATTGCACTTGTACCTAGAGATGCAGCGAATGTCTAATCCACTGGCGAAGTTTGTCTCTACTGGTTTCTTATTTTGTTACTTCTTCACAGATTTCATCTGCATCCTTCTGGAGTACAGTTGTTAATGATGGTCATGGTCATCTAATAAAATGACTTCTGCATGTTGCATGTGTGCCCAATCCCGGGGGAGCAGGGTGCCTGATGATGTTGAAGAACCTTTTTGGATAAGGCCACTTTGACTGAACAACAAAGCATCTGTAAGTTTCCTAAAAAAAGAAATTAATGACTTCTTACAACTTAATTGTTATTTGTCCCTCCCTGGTTCTCAATCTCAAGTCAAGTTACATTTCAAACCCACATCTTGTCAACTAACACAACTCATGTGCAATATTTGCTGCAGTCTTTCCAAAACAATGAAACGGATGAAATAAAATTGTCATACTTACCAGAATGGATTTCACATGGATATTCCATAGGTTCCTCTCTGTATGGTACAGCTGCAGTGCCATTCCCACCAACTTTTAGCGATGGAGACTTTTTTTGTTAACCTGTAAAAAAAAAACAAAATAAGTGTACCGTATGTGCTTTACCATTGCAGCTCTGAAAAGCTACAGAAAACAAAACATACAACTAAAGGAAGTGAAACAGCATAACAAACATGAGTACACATACTCACTTTATGGTTTAAATATTAAGAAGCTTTCTGTCTCTGGCTGATGGATGTGGTGGTCCAGACAGACTCATGCTCAGTGGTGGCAGTGGCTAACATCAGTCCCAGTGGTGGTGGTCTGGGGTTCAGACAGACTCGTGGCAGTTGACCACTGATATTTTTTACCTGTTCAGGCCCTCCCTCCAGTACTGATGCAATTCCACGTTTGTATCGTGGGTCCAGCATTCTTGCTATGGCAAAGTTGTCACTATGCTGAATGCTCACAAAGTGACAATTCTGGTCAAATACTGTCAGCATGTGTTGCAGCAACATACTGCTACCACCGTCTCTCTGGCAACATCAAGACCATGCTGTACATTCACCAATGTCTGCCTCAGCACTCGCAGCAGTGGAATTGATTGGCTAATGGAGGCAAACTCACCACTCACTGCCTGTGTGGCATGTTCAAAAGGCCACAAAATTGTTATTACAGAATCCATGAGGCGCCTCTATTCAGTATCATAGACATGGAGGCCCCAGAACTGTCACGGCTAGTGTGCATCACAAGATATTCTGAGATGGCTTTGTATTGTTCATACAACCTCTCTGCCATGTATAAAGTGGAGTTCCATCGGGTGACAACTTTCAGCTTCAAGCGGTGCTGAGACAGGCTGTTTTGTATCTGCAACTGCCACAGCTGGCCACGGGCCTTTCCAGATCTTGAAAAGTGAGAGCAGATACGTCGTGCAACGGTCAGCATTTCCTTTACATCAGGGTGCTGCAGAAACTCCTGCACCACAAGATTTAAACAGTGGGCCATGCATGGAATATGAAAAAAAATACCATTCGTGATGCATTTCACCACATTTGACCCATTGTCACTTGCTATGAACCCAGCTCTCATTGACAGAGGGTTTAGCCATTTGTCAGTTTCAGTCAGTACCACGTCCAACATGTTCTCATCAGTGTGTAAACAGGTCACATTGCACATAGCAATTGTTGCATGCTGTCGAATTCCTGGAAGATTGCTACCATGACAATCCACCTTACTGCACTGATTATTCAAACTACCAACATCACAAACAACCCCCGGCACCTGCGCCCAGTGTGCAGTTGTACACAAATATGAACTCCCCGCTGTTTTGCCACTTGTCCACATATCCATACTTAAATGGATGAATGGAGAGGAGGAATGTTGAAGGGCATGTCTTACTGAGTCGGACACAGTGTGGAACAACTAGGGGACAGCACGGGTAGAAAAGTATGTCCTGGATGGGACTTTCCATTTTGGACAGGCACGTGCAGCAAACCGCCAGAACCCAGAATTCTCCTCAAAGGAGAAGGGC
Organism: Neoceratodus forsteri; assembly: GCA_016271365.2. Taxonomy (NCBI): domain Eukaryota; kingdom Metazoa; phylum Chordata; order Ceratodontiformes; family Ceratodontidae; genus Neoceratodus; species Neoceratodus forsteri. Next base: position 1,424,490,620 of record CM057455.1, read on the forward strand.
AAAAGATCAATTGCCAACATTTCCGCTACAGCAGCATTAAGTTCACATGACACTGTATGATTCGGGGGGTACTTCAGCTTATGTGCAAAAACACTCTGTAACATGGGCTGACTTCAAACGTTTTACATGGGGTGTGATCACAAATGTTTATGCTCTGTGATGAATGGCATTGGCAGGGGCTGAAGTGTGGACGTTTGATGAAGACGGTTGCACAGGTGATGATGACAAACCCAGAATGCAGTTATTTTGCCAGATTTGCCAACCGGGGTTGATGTACCACTTGCACTATACATACTGCATTCACCACCACCACCACCACCACAAAAACTGCTACTCTCACCAACACTGGACAACATTTCAAAGTCATTATGGTCCTCCACCTCATCATGCCTGTAGTAATCCTCTACTATTATTATCTCAGTACTGCACACGTTTAATTTACTACTGGACTTAACAGTCATGGAAGGGGATAACATGCTCACTATGGTTGACGGTGACGAGGGTGAACGCCCCATTGTGGTATTAGCTGCCAGCTTGTGTTGGGTCCACAGTACCAAGTGCCTATTCTTAAGATGTGTATGCTGTCCTCCTGTACCCAGATGACTCCCCTTTTTACCTCGACTCACACGCACATGGCAAACCTGACAAATTGCAACTGACTCGTCATTTGCATCTTGAATAAAAAAATCCCAAACAAGGGATTGTGATGCTCTCCTTTTAACATGTCCATGAGGTGGCGTATTTAAGTCTGTTATTTTAAGCACTGAAGTGGGGGGGGCACGTGATGATTTGGGCACTGCACACCTGGGCTGCAACTGACCACCATGACTACCTATCATATTTATTACTGTGTCATCATCATCAACTAAAACCAGTAAATCACAAGTTTTTACGGGGGGGGGGATTCCTCCAAACAGACTCAGACACAGCCACTTTGAATTTCTTTTTCTCCGGTTCCCCACTGGGGTCAATTACATCATCATCATATTCATCAATGTCACACATATCCAAATCTTCTGCTTGGATGCTAGCATGTGGACTGCAAGTTGCAACAACAGCAACATCATCATCATCATCATCACATTCATCTTCAGCATCTACACCACCATCACCTGATATATTTTCACCACACTGAATCATTGCATGGAAAATGCATGACATTAACTGCCACGGTGGATGGAATATCACATTGTATGCTATCGTTGACATGACTATCAGAATTCTCAGGTTCAGTTACTGGGATGTTACTGGGAAGTATGACATCATCTACGCTGCCACTCACTTGCACTGCTTCACACTCACTATTTTTGGATACGGTACACTGGTCGGAATTCGAACTTGATGCACCAGTACTAATACTACCACCACCACTAACACCAGTAACACTAACTCCACCGGTTGGGAAAACATCATCTCCTCCAACTATGAGTGAAGCTACTGATTGGGCTGTAAAAAACATTGCAGGAGAAATACCTTTCCTCACATCAGCAATGCACTTCTGCATCTGCATACTACCATGCCCACAGACTGTCTTACTGCCAGCATTGCCATGGCGAGAAACAGCTTTGTTGCACATCTCTTTGGGGGCATTTTGGGGGATCAACCACAATATTATAACCAAATTTATATTTTGATATGTTCACTCTCTGATGGGGGGACGCTGGATGTGAAGCCAAAACAACAACTGTAGCTTCAGCAGCAGATAAAAGACTAGTCTGTCATGCAGTGAAAACAACTTCAGTAACCAGTGGTGCTGATGAGGTCACAAAAACAATCCAATCTGGTAAAAATTAATTTTGCCGGGCGGGGGCAGAGCACTGACTGAAGATTTTAGGGCAGTACAAACAGCAAAACAAAGAACAGATACCATGATCGCAGTAAAAATTCAGGCAGCTGCTGCAGTGGATAGCAGGTTCACGCTGCTGCGCCTGCAATTACACTAGTCTGTGGCACAAAAAAGGTGTATTATTTTATGTCACACAAAACCGCACACACACACTTACACACAGAACAGTTTGTCTACAATGCTGAACGAGTAATGCGTAGCAAATTGAAAAGGTCAGTAATATGCCACATATTGTTATGTAAACAACCTGAAATTATGAACTGCTGCACCAAATCCACACAACACACAATCAGTAAGACAATTTCAACAATTACTGACAATATTACTGTGTGTACATTATCACAGTCAGTTATATAACAAAAATAAAACCAAAATACAAAGAAATCACTATTTCTTCAACTTAAATCTACCTACACCACAGATGCGCCCCTCCCCCAAAGCACACTTTCACTGTCTTTCATTACACACACTCAATGTTCTACATTAACATTCAAAATCCACACAAAAACGAAAATGTTCGACGGTATGGGCACAGGAGGGTTTCCTATAATCGATGAACTAAAGTTTGAGCCCCCCAAAAAACACAACAACGATTTTTTAATAGCTTTTAGAAGGTTTCAATCACAGACAGCTCTAAGAGCACACTGTCTCCTATTCCTTCCTACACATACTACCCTGAACTGAGGCTGTGCAGATCAATATAAAGCCAATGTGACCTGAAATCCCATGAATCACTGCAAAATTCACCTTTGGAGCTCAAAAACAAGGTGAAGTGCGAAAAAGTGCATTGCTCTCAATGTACTTTGCCTTAATATTTGGTGGAGTAGTGGTCTGGGAAGGCGGAGTAATGCGAAGTCATTGTTTTCAATGGACTTCGCGTTACCCATCATAATGCAAAGTACTCCGCTTTGCGTGGCTGATCACTCCGCGAATCCGCCTTTGCTCCTCGAATCACTTCATGGAGCGGATTGAGCCCACTTCACCCACCACTACTTGTACCTGAGTTAATGGAATGGTATATATTGTAGATATGCTTCAAGGTCTTTTGTCTGTATTTCTCCAATGACCGCATTCACGTATTGTATCATATCCCCATTGCTCCTCATCTACTGAATTATATGCACTGCCTATGTTTCTTTTGATTGCTTATATTGTTATTAGCCTTCATTGCACTGTATAGCCTTTCCTGTTCATTGCTGCACCTAATATATGCTGTATACTGTATTGTACCTTAAGCGTCCCACTCAGGACCTCCTTGCAAATGAGCTTGCTCAATGGAGTTTTCCTGCTTAATAAACTTGAACTTGAACTTGGATCAGTTCATAATATAATCTCTCATGTGCAGAAATTATTTAATTGTGGTCACTTGTTTGTACGTTCTCATAACCTTCTTTACACAGTTCCGTTACTTCTTCCCCTTCCCATCTCCACTTGCCTCAGCCTTTCACTATTTCATGCCTCAAAATTAATGAAAAAAATGTTTAGTTGTGTGGTTGCAAATGTGTATATTGCAGGGATATTTGCGTGTTTGTTCCTGTACTCTTATTTATTTCTCAGACCACTTGCCCCAGCAAACCAAAACATTGACTTCCATGAATGGAAACCTTTGGATACAGGGACAGAAAGAACAAAGGAGAAAATGCTTTTGAGTGAAGGAATAAAGATAAAGAGGAGAATGAATAAATATTATAGATGTTTTTTTAAAATGGCCATGATTTAAAATATGCGTGCAGGCCTTTGCTGTACAGTATATGCTTTGTCAGCCTTGTTCTGTAATGGCTTTACATATGTAAGAGGGAGGTGTGATATTGAAGTGTCTTAAGTGAGAAACGTCATCTTTTAGGTTGCCGATTGGCTACACAGCATATATATGTATAAGATGGGCATTTAAATAAGTGGAATTGTCAAGTCTGATGTAACCTCTGATGAAGCCCCTGATTGGCAGGGGCAAAACGTTAGGTCAACGGATGCCTTGGTACCTGGTATTCTGTTCACCTGCACGCTGCTTAATGTTTGTTCACCGGCACTGGAATGAAATAAAAGAAGCTGTAGCACTTCTGAACCAGTTTCATCTGTATGCTCTCTGAAGCAGGGGGTGAGTGCCTTCCCTTAGTTGGTCTGGAATTTAGATGTTCCCTTATTCACACACAGGCAGATTTAAGGTGCATAGGATAACTTGAATTTCCATTAAGGAGCTTTAGATGAAAATGTCTCACGCAATTTCAGTTATGTCACCATCATTGGGATATAAAGACAACTGTGTAGTTGGCATGCAAGGCAGGACCCCTAATGGAATATATCATCTAGTGAAATGGCATTTTAGCAAACCGTTTGGATAGCTCTCCTTACGTCCCTCAAGATAACTGATGATATGGCATGCATCTTGGGTCTTTGGGCTCCTGACAGTTATGGAGCACAGTCTGATAAACACAGCTAGTAAGTAAAGTAGTTGCATGTATCACAAACGATTGTGATAGTGGCAGGGGCACATATCAAGTGATTCAGTCCCTCCTAGGCACCAACACTAATCACCTAAATCTTTTATCCCTTTGCATGAGGTATGGAACCTGTGGGTGCAGCTCCAACCAGAGAGCAAGCATCAGATTGAATTGGGTAGCAAGGCAACCATCCTGACACCATCCAGGGCAGCAGCCTAGGATCTCCACAGAGGTCACCCGTACCATATCACAGCAACCTATCTAAACAACAGCTTAGACTGGAGGTAAATAGCAAAAAATGCATTGTAATTCTTGGTGAGGATAATACAATGACTGTTTCCAACAGCAGCCATGTCAAAAAAGAGAACTTGATTCCCATTCTAGTAGAAAACTGTTCCAAGGCAAAAAGCAACAATTAATGTTTCTAAGCTCTTGCAGCAACACACATTGGAAGAATTTAGCATTACACTAGCATCAGTAAAGGTATTAGCCTGCATCTTGGAGTATAAATGATGACAGGCGTAAACAGCATACAACAGTCCTACTGTACATGTAGTCCAGTGTTGCAGTAACATGCAGCAGAGCGCATCACAGCAGGAGCTTTCTCTCTCAGACCTTATTTCCAGAGCAGTGGCGGAGGAAGCGAAAGATGGGCCCCAGTGCATGTTGTAATTTTGGGCCCCCCCCGCTCCTCCGGGTGCCCACCCTGCTTCACCCCCCCATCAGTTTTGTTTTTATTCCATTTATGCATACTGGACCCTCAAATATCGAGGATATTATAACACATACACACTTATTTATACACATTAAACATGCCATTGCCAGTTCAAGTGTTCAACACTGCATAACAATTATCAAAATGTTTCCATCTGGGACAGTGGGACCATGACACAGTACACTGCAACACATAATAATAATAATATTCTCTACTCATCTATCTAAATCGCCTTTTGCGAGAATTTTGTTCTGCAAACTCATCAATGATCTGCTGTAGGTTCATTTTTCTGGCTTGTTCGTTTTTCTATAGATAAGATTCCCAATCCATGATGTCTCTCTTGTCCCATACTACTCCTTAAGTAGTTCTTTATAAGTTTAAGTTTTGAAAATGAGCATTCAGCACTGGTTACTGTTACTGGGACGGTGAGAAACAGCAGAAGTACAGTACAGACTTCTGGAAAACTGGATGCTAATGCACTATTGTCAACAATTAACACTTTTGCCAACTCTTTCACTGATTGTTTTGAGATTTCAGATTTCAAACAAGACCTGAATGAAAACAACTGCCCAGGAAAAGCAAGAGAAATGTCTTTGTAGAAATGATGGGCCAGTTTTTCAGCTCCTTTATACAGATCATCATCACTTGCAGAAATCAGCGTACTTGGCTGGATTATGCTGAATCTATCAGTGATTGCCTGCATGCTTTGAAATCGATTTGAAAGCTGTGTGCTTATTATATCAAGGCACCTGTAAATCACGTTCACTTTGACAAGTTGTTCTGAGTCAGCAAGTCTTTCATCTTAACATAGCTCATCAAAATGGCGTTTGAACCTTCTCATACGCTTTTCTTCAAACTTGGCTTGTACACCCCATTTTTCTGATAATGTAACTGCTGATTTTTTTTGCCTCATCAAACTGATTTTGAAACATAACTACTGTAGATCTTCATTGGCTTTGTGAAGTAAGTTTGCTGCTTTGTAAAGGTCTGTGTCTTTAGATTGTAGCAGTTTTGACACAGCATTGACTGTTTCCAGAATCCTTGTTTGGAGCACCACCAGAAGCACAAAATTAACATTTTCTAATAATTTCTTTAATGCCAAAGCTTCGTTGCACTCATCAGCATTTTTGCTCTGAAGAACTATTTTTGTGAGTACCTTCATAACATCTGAACACCAAAACCTCAGATCAAGGAGTGATTCATATCTGGATGACCAATGAGTAGGACAAAGCTTTTTTCAAAGTAACATTGCTGGAAAGCTCTGAAGTGGAAGCGAATGAAGATAACATGGCCCAGCGTTTTATACTGTGGCCTAAAAGTGTATAGTCATTCGATCTCCTCATAAAAATTCCTCATTTCTGGTATTCCTCTAACAGAATCATTCAGTGTAAGATTTACGTTGTGAGCAGCACAGTGAACATATGCAGCATTTGGTTCTTTCTGGGATATTCTCACTTGCACACCGGAGTACACACCACTCATATTAGAGACCCCATCGTACCCCTGACCACAATATTTAGATAATTCTAAACCTTTCTGTTCAATGCAGCTAACTATTACATTCTCAAGTCCAACTGCAGACTGATTACTAATTTCATGAAAACCAAGGAAAGATTTATTGATTTTCACCACAGTTGCCATGTCCCTGTCATCCCTTTCAATCGTGACATACCAAAAAATTTGACTCAGTTGGTCAGTCTTCGTAATATGTTGGGTGGTATCCATTATTACAGAGAAAAAAGGTGCAGCCTTTATTTCGTAAATAATATCTTGCTCAACACGCTTTGATAAAACTTCAATAAGTTTGTCCTGTATAGCATGACTAAGATAGCGAATCGATCCACTGGGCATGGAAATGAGTTGCTTCAACACGGGATCATACCTAGCTAATAGTTCAACTATTGAAAGAAAATTCCCACTGTTACCTTGCCTTATAACCTCTCTGTGCCCCTTGAAAGCTAAAGTGCACATAGCTAATGTAAGTCACATTGATGAGACGCTCCAAAACTTGTCTCCAGAAGTTTTTCTCCTTCTAAATTTGAGTTTCCAAATCTTCATCAATTGTTCCATTTAATCACCACTGCTGATACACTAAGCAAGATTCTAAATGAATTGCTGATGTTTCATGATATTCAAGTTTACTGCTAAGGTGATGCCAGTCTCGAACTCCTTTAACCCATGCAACATTATATGCAGGTGCACTATGATCAGCAAACAACCAGCATGGCTCACAATATGCACAGTCTAATTTTGGGGAATAACAAAGCCAAGTACACGGTAATGTAACACCTGTCTTTGTTGTTATATTATAATAGCTTCTGGAGAAACAGCGCCCATCTTGATTTTTGTCCCATGGAAATGGTCCATCTGGTCTACACGAACCTTGTGATATAATATATCTTTATTTGGCTGTCCTTAATATGTAAGGGAAAATTACCTCTGTCTGTGTTTTTTTTTTTCATCAGCAGGAGGAAAACTTGGAAAAACAGATTGCTCTTCATCTTCGGGGTTTAAAGCAGCACTTGTTTTGTCGAGTTCTTTCTCCAATACACTTTCCATGTCTGATTCTGGTTCAGATTGTTTAGCAAAGTTAGTTTCAGGGTCAGAGTGATCAGCACAGACTATCTTGGAATCGGCCACATTACTAGGTCCACTGTCTTTCTCTGCATCTGTGTCACTGTCACTTTCACAAATTTCAGTCTTAGCAGGTATGTTGTCAGGCCCAGTCACAGTTTGGAAAAAAAACACTGATTTTAGGAAGCTTTGCAGCCAGCAGCAATTCTTCCTTCTTCTGCTTGCACTTTTGTGCACCACTTTAGAATTTTGGAGGCATATTTTACTGTTACATTCAACAATAAACTGTGAGGTAGTTACTTTTTTGTTTGCTTGCCTTCAGGCTGCAGTAATGTCACGTCTCCCTCCCCTGCAGGGAGGGAGACGTGCAGGACAGGACAAGAGGTGATCCTTCACTGATAGTGCCCTAGCTCAGTACTCAGTCCCCCCGCCCTAGTGCCCACTAGTCCCCACCACCACTGCCTTTGCTTTGCAGAGGACGGTCACACTTTTTATGTAGGTTACTTTTTGTTAACTTGCTTCACTTTAGAAAAAGAACCAGTGTTTTACAGACTGCAGACAGTAATGGCAAACAGGGAGGGAGAAGTGCAGGACAGGGCAAGAGGCACTCCTTCACTGATATCAATTATCACCCTAGCTAGGTACTCAGTCCCCTCGGCCTAGTGCCCCCTACTGCCCACTAGTCCCCACCACCACTGCCTTTGCAGTGAACTGTCACACTTTTTATGTAGATTACTTTTTGTTTGCTTGCTTCACTTTAGAAATTGGGTGCAGGCTGCACAAGTAATGGCAAACAAGGCCAGGGAGGAAGGGAGAGATTCAGTTCAGGACAGGACAGGAGGTGCTCCTGCTCCTTTATTTTAGTTAATAATTGCCAGTTTTGCCCCTCTAAACACCCTCACTGTATTTATGTTACAGACAGTGAATGCTTGGTGCACTGTTCATGGTTTTTTTTGGGGGGGTCTTTTTTTTTTTTACTTATTTTTATTTGCCACAGCACAATTATTCCACTGTCACACACACACACACATGCACATATGCAGGTGCTGCTGCAAACACCAGTCAGCACTTTTCTTATGATCAGTTCAGTCTGTGTTTGTCTAGCAGTCTTCCTTTTTAGCCTTTTCTGACTGCCTAAGTCAGCATGAGGTGGATAATAATAAAGTTAGAACTCTGGAGGAGGTTCAATTCTTTATTCTGCTGCTCTGTCCACTCTCTTCTGAGTTTTACTGAGGAGGAGGGGGGGAGAGAGAGAGATACTGCAGAGCAGATGCTGCTGGAAGCCTGGACATGGGAAAAAATGTCACACAGCACAGGCAATTGACCCCGGCCTCACCCTCCCCTGGCAACTGCAACTAAGGAGTCTGGACTGTACTACCAACAATTTTTGCTGTACAAAAAACGTTTATTTTTGCCGGCTAGTGCAGTGGTTCTAGTGGCCACCTGGCTGCGTGGGTCAAACAATTTTCAGTGGAGTCATACACTGCTGTGCTGCTGTCTACCTGCTAACTGATTCCAAGAGCAGGCTCCTCACTAACTGAGCTTGAGCACTGGCTGGAGCAGCAGGCAGCAGCAACCCAACAACAAGTGAAGAGAGTTCTGACCTGAAGTAAATCAAATCTTCAGATTTATTTTATGCAGTGGGCTAGATGAACCAGGCAACATGTCAATCAGCCAGCCAGGGCCCAGCTGGGACCACAGCCCTTAGAGATCAACAGTAAACTACTCCCAGCCTGTCCTTCCTGGGCCCTGGCCTAGTCTGTGTCAGGTTGCACTGCTGCTACAAGTTCAATCAGATGAACTACTAGATCAATAAATTTAATTAAAATGTTAAATATCCACTCTCTGTGCACCCTAAAAGTTCTAGAGCAAAATTTAAGAGGATCAGAGTTAGGAGTAGGCAGGCAATGTAAAAAGGTCTGTGCCCCATGGAGTCAAACAATCTCCACCACCACCCTCTCACTTGGCTGTCTCTCTCAACTATGGCGCTGGGTGCTCAACTCGATTGCTTACCCAGTCGAATCTCCAGCCTCTCAGCTCTCCTACCCAACCAGAGAGCAAGTAGTGATGTGACTGACTGACTGATACTGTCTCTATCCAGTCAGGTGTCAGTCAGCCAGCCAGTCACGTGATATAGTAGCTCGGTGCTAGGAGGACCCATGGTTGTCCTCCTCCTGTGCCTGCTTAAAAAAAAAGGTCACACCACCACAGCCCAGTGACCACCCCACCATTACATCACCAGCCTAGGCCAGCGGCGCTGTTTCCTCCCAGTCCCAGACTGACATGTTGCTTCAGACTCACTGCTAGCTCACCCTCATCTCAGTCCTCACTCGTGCACTTGCATTGCAAGTCGCGGTGGTAGCACGCAGTCACAAACAATCCATGATCCTGCATGCTGTGTCGTCCTCACTCACTCTCTATTAATGCTCACTCGCCTCGCTCATGCCCACGCTGGGCGCACCCTGCAGTCATAAGACAGGCCACCATGGCACAACAGTACTTCCTGGATGTTTTGCCGGCTGCATTGCGTGGTGCGCTCTCGCTCTGATCTGAGATGCTCTCTGCTGTCACCTACAGCCGCCTGGACTGTACACACAGGAGGGGACAGACAGGTTGGTCAGCAGTCAGTAGTCTGTGGCACAACAAACTGCAGAAGCAGAACTGTGGGGAAAATAAAAAAACACATAAAAAATGGCATGTTTCAGTGGGCCCCTTAAGTGTCTGGGCCCCTGTGCCACCGCACCGGCTGCACCGGCTATTCCTCTGCCCCTGGATATAGACTGGGATATCCCAGCAGCTAGGTCATCCAGGAGATGGGAGATCCTCAAGTTCCTCCGAGGAGCCTTCCTGTAGCAGTTGGTCAGGGAACCCACTGGGAGGAGGGAGTAGCATACTTGATGTGCTCCTCAGAAATGGGGATAGTGTGAAGGGAGTGGGGGTGGGGGCCACCCTAGTAACAAGTGGCCATAACACGGTGGGCTTTAGGGTTATAATGGGGTATGAAGCGAGTCAGACCATCACGAAGGTCCTGGACTTCAGGTGGGAAGATTTTCCAAGGATGAGGGAGATATTCCATAACAAAATGGAGGGGAAGAGGGGAATGGGGGAGTTGAAGAACTATTGAATGAGATTAAGAGGTGGCTACTCAAAGCCACAGAGAACTGTGTAAGGAAGGTGAGGAAGAGCAGAAGAAGGAGGAGGCCACTCTGGTTCAACAGGGAAGTGAGGAAGGCAATAGGTGAGAGAAAAAGGGTGTTCAGAGAATATAAAAGGATGCAGGGGAAGGAGGCCAGGAAAACTTACAGGGAGAAGCTGAGGGTGGCTGGGTGGAAGATTAGGAAGGCAAAAGCAGAAATGGAGGAGAAAATTGCTAGGCAGATCTAAAGGGGTGAAAAACTTTTTTCGGTACATAAGGGAGAAGCGGAAGGCAAGGTAGGGGTTAGTAAGGGTAAAGGGATTGGGAGGAGTACAGGTGGAAGGGAACATCGAGAAGGCAGAGGTGCTGAATAGACACTTCAGCTCAGTCTTCACAATAGAGGCAGAAGGAAGGGGACCAATGTTAGGGGGAAAGGGAAGGGGAGATGGAGGTGTAGATCCTTGTCCAATCAGTGAGGACAGGGTCGGGGAAGAGTTGGGTAAATTGAGGATAGACAAGGCTATGGGTCTGGATGCCCTGCATCCTAGGGTACTCAGGGAGCTAAGGGAGGCACTGATAGCACCACTAGTGAGGTTATTTAACCTGTCCTTAAATACAGAGTGGGTGCCAGAGGACTGGAAGAGGGTGGACATGGTGCCACTTTACAAAAGTGGCAGCAGGGGTTAGATTGGCAATTATTGACAGGTCAGCCTCACATAAAGTGGTGGGTAAGGTGATGGAGGAGATATTGAAAGAGAGGGGTGGTTAGCTGCTTGGAGGATAGTAGGCTGCAGGATGTCTGTCAACATGGTTTCATGCAAGGAAGGTCATGCCAGATGAACCTGATAGAGTTCTTCGATTGGGTGATGAGGGTGGTTGATTGAGGGTGGCAGTGGACGTGGCATATCTGGACTTTGGAAAGGCCTTCGACACTGTGCCCCACAGAAGACTGGTAAATAAACTGGAGAGTTTGGAGGTCAGACAGAAAATAACAAGGTGGGTGGAGAACTGGCTGGCGGGTAGAAGATAGAGGGTGGTGGTACATGGGGTGCATTCCGGGGAGGTAGGGGTGAAGAGTGGAGTCCCACAGGGGTCGGTGCTAGGGCCCATCCTATTTAACATGTACATCAGTGACATAGTGGAGGGACTGCAGCGGAAGGTCTGCCTTTTTACAGATGATACGAAGATCTGCAACAGGGTGGACACCCCAGAGGGAGTGGAGGTTATGAGGGAAGATCTAAGGTTGCTGGAGTGGTGGTCGGAAACATGGCAGCTAAATTTCAATGCCAATAAATGCACAGTGATACACATTGGGTGGAATAATCCACAAGCAAACTATACAGTGGGGTGAGGGAGGAAATGAAAGCAACTGAGAAGAAGGAGGATCTAGTGATCATAATCACAAACAACCTTAAGGTGGGGACCCAATGCAGCAAGGCATTGGGCAAAGCAAATTAAATCCTGGCATGCATAGGGAGAGGGATAACAGGTAAAAGGCGGGAGGTGCTGATGCCACTCTACAAATCCATGCTGAGGCCACGGGGTTCAGTTCTGGAAACCTCGCCTATGCAAGGATATAAATGGCATGGAAAGAGAACAGAGAAGAGCCACCAAGATGGTGCATGGGCTAAGTGGGAAGCCATACAAAGACAGGTTGAGGGAGTTGGACTTGTACCCACTGAAGACCAGGAGGGAGCGGGGAGACATGATAGAAACATTCAAGTATGTGAAGGGGATTAATAAAGTGGGGGAGGGGAGCTTATTCACAAGAAAGGTAGGCACTAAAACTGGAGGGCACAAACTGAGGTTGGAGGAGAGTAGGTTTAAGGGTAATGTGAGGGGGCATTTCTTCACTGATAGGGTGGTAGTGCCCTGGAACAGTCTGCCGGAGGAAGTGGTGGAGGCCAGAACTGTGGAGGGATTCAAGAGGGCATGGGACAAACACAAGGGACTGACTAGGGAGCAGAGGGTGAAATATAGGGAATCTATACGTGAGGGGAGCAAGTAAAGAGAGGGGAATGGGCAGACTTGATGGGCCAAGAAGGTCCTTTTCTGCCCTCACATATCTATGAATCTAAGAATGAAGGATAGCATAAAAGCAAATGGAATGCAGGAAGGGGCAGAGGCACTGTGGGTCACCCTAGAGATGGGAAATGGAGTCCCTTTTCACACTGGCATAATCTACAGACCTCCAACACAGTGGAGAGGAGATGGACAGGGTTCTAGTGGAAGCCATCCATAAAAGGGTGACTAAGGGGGAGGTGCTGCTGGTGCAGGGCTTCAATCTGCCAGATGTTGATTGGAACATCCCAGCTGCAGCTTCAGCTAGGAGCAGGGACATCCTGGACTCCATGCAGGAGACATTCCTCAGGCAATTAGTAAAAGTGCCCACTCATGAGGGAGCAATATTGGACCTAGTACTCACCAAAGGGGAGAGGGTTGCCGACATCATGGTGGGTAGCCACCTGAGGACCAGTGATCACTGAACAGTGTGGTTCAATATAAGAACAGAGGCAAAGTTGAACCACATGAAGGCGAGGGTCCTGGACTTCAGGTGGGCCGACTTTACATAGCTGGGGAAGTGGCTCAAGAATGCCCTGACTGGGGAGAGGACTTGGGAGGTGTAGAAGAACAGTGAGTGAAATCAAAAGGAGACATAGTGAAGGCAACAGAGCCCTGTGTTAGGCAAATAAGAAAAAGCCAGAGAAAAAAAAAGACCGCTATGGATCTCAAATGAGAAGAACTGGAAGGTAAGGGCAAAAAAAGTTAGCACTCAGAAGGTACTGTATAAGGAGACACAGGGGAGAAGGACAGAGTAGTGTACCAAGAGAAGTAGAGGGAGGCAGGAAAAGTGGTCAGGAGCACAAAGGTGCAAATAGAGGAGAAAATAACCCAGGCAGTAAATAAAGGGGACAAGACATTTTTCAGGTGCATAGAAACATAGAAACATTGATTTTGATGGCAGATAAGAACCGTTTGGCCCACCCAGTCTGCCAATTTCCCTACCTAATGGATAAGCTGCAGATCCTAGTTAACCAGCAGCCTACTTCTCCCCAGAATTGCCTTGTGACTGTCCCATGCATGCTTGAATTCAAGCACTGTTTTGACTCCACAACCTCCTCGGGGCTTGTTCCATGCATCCACAACCCTCTCTGTGAAAAATACTTCCTTAAGTTATCCTCTGAGCCTTCTATCTTCAAATTGTCCCCCTTGTTCTTGCACACCTCTTTTTTGAAAGATGCTACCCTCTTGGACTTTGTTGATTCCCTTGAGGTACTTGAAAGTTTCTATCATGTCCCCCCTCTCCCTCCTTTCCTCAAGGCTATGCATATTTAGCTCCTTAAGTCTCTCTTCATATGTCTTCCGGTGCAGACCCTACACCATTTTAGTTGCCCTCCTCTGGACAGCTTCCATCCTGTCTATGTCTTTCCGGAGATTGGGTCTCCAGAACTGCACACAGTACTCCAGATGGGGTCTCACCAACTGTCTGTACAGAGGATAATAACTTCCTGTTTTCTACTGGTGATGCCTCTCCCTATGCATCCCAGTATCCCCAAGCCTCCTTGCTGCCCTCACATTGCTTGCCCACCTTTAGATCATCTGATATGACTACCCCAGGTCCCTTTCCATTTTTGTTGTTGTTAGTATCTCACCCCCCATTGTACTCTTCCCCTGGGTTTTTGTTTCCCAGGTGCATTACCTTGCACTTCTTAGCATTGAATCTAAGCTGCCATACATTTGACCATTCCTCTAACCTTGCCAAGTCCTTCTCATCTTTTCCACCCACCTTGTGCATCAACTCTGTTGCAGATCTTTGTGTCATGTGCAAGAGACATACTTCTCCTTCAGTCCCTCTGCAATGTAAACTTATAAAGACATTGAAGAGGACCTGTCTATACTGAACCCTCAGTGCTCCACTAGTAACCCCTTTCTTTTACTCTGTGTCCTATTCTCCAGCCAATTCTTTACCCAGGCTGTCATCTTGGGACCCACTCCCAGGCTGGCTAACTTGTATATTAATCTTTTGTGTGGGACTGTGTCAAATGCCTTGCTAAAGTCTAGGTAGGCCATGTCCACAGCCCCTCCCTGATCTACTACTTTGGTCACCCAGTCAAAGAAGTCTATCAGATTTGTCTGGCATGACCTGCGTAAGCAAAAGGAGAACGACCAGGTGAGGGATTGTAAGACTAAGCAGGGAAGGAGGGAAGCATGTGGAGGGTGACCAGGAAAAAGCAGTAATCCTTAACAAATGTTTGTGTTCAGTATTCACAGTGGCTTGAGTACCACGAAGCAGGAGTGTAGCATCTTGAGTATCGTTTGCAGGGTGTCAGCAGGCAGGACAGCAGGCAGCGGGCCATGCTGGTAGACAGGGAAGAGCCTAACTGGGAGGGCCACATATTTCCTGTACAGGCATGGGGAGACCAAGTTGGGGGAAAGGTTGCATGGAGTGTACTAGGGCCAGGTTAAGGGAGGAGAAGATAAGCAGGGGCAGTCAAATAGGGCAGGAGATGGGAAGGGTTGTATGCTGCCAAGGATGTGGCGCAGTCATATTCCTGGAAGTGGATTGGAGGATAAGGGGTTGTAGGGTATGTTGGCAGGTGGGTCAGCTCAGGCAGGAAATAGGGAAGTTGAGGAGGGAACTGGAGGCATGGAGGAGACAGAATAGGGGGGAACACAGCCAGGAGGAGAAACTAATGAGGCATCCAAAAGAAACATAGAAACACAGAGGTTGACGGCAGATAAGGACCGCAAGGCCTATCCAGTCTGTCCATTTCTTTTTCTACCTTATAAATGTGCCATTGGCCTTTGCTTTGTCAGCGGTCTATCTATTCATACTCATCTGTATTGCTCCCTTATGCCTATCCCATGCCTGTTTGAAGCCTTGCACTGTATTCATAGCCACACTTCCTGAGGTAGGCCGTTCCATGCATCCACCACTCTTTCTGTGAAAAGGAATTTCCTCACATTCCCCCTTAATCGGCCTCCCTCTAATCTCATGCTGTGTCCTCGTGTCCTGCTATTTTTCTTATATTTAAAAATGTTAGACTCTTTCACCTTGTTAATGCCCTTAAGGTGTTTGAATGTTTCGATCATATCACCTCTCTCCCTTCTTTGCTCAAGGGTATACATATTGAGCTCCGTTAATCTGCCCTCATATGTCTTCTGATGCAGTCCCTGCACCATTTTGGTTGCCCTTCTCTGGACTGCCTCAGTTTGGTTATTGTCCTTGTGAAGGTGTGGCCTCCAGTACTGCATGCAGTACTCCAGATGGGGCCTAACCAGTGTCTTGTAAAGAGGGATTATTACCTCCTTCTTACAACTTGTGATACCCCTACTAATACACCCTAACATCCCCCTAGCCTTACCTACTGCTTTAGAGGTCAAAACAAGCAAAAATAAGGGTGAACTAGGTGGGACAGCAGGAAGGCCACACAAGCGGGTTCAGTCAAGGGAAGGAAGTGATGACTGGAGGAAGGTCAGGCACAGGGGCATGACTAAGACTGGGTTGGAGCAAAGATATCAGCCTGCGGGAAAGGGGACTGGACTCATTCAAGGAAAGGAGATTAGCACTGCAAATAGATTCTATGTGTTGGCTACTCCAGAAGACCAGGTAGCAGAGAGGAGGGAAGTTACAGTGAAGGAGCAGGGAGAGGACACTACAGGGGAAAAGTTATACAGCGGGGAGGCAGTTGGCAGTACACCAAGAAGACACAGTGCCGGGGGGTGGTTATCGAGGTGATGGTGATGCAGTCTCTCCAAAGGGAAGGAAGGAACAAGGAGACAGAAGGATGGGGAAAGCGGCAGACAGCCCAGTGAAGGCTAAGGATAGGGAGATGAGGGGAGTCAGAGTGGGGAAGGGCCACATTTCAAGGAAGACATGGGGAAGTCATAGCAGAGGAGGTGGTAGCATGGTGGATGGAGCAACAAATGAGTGCAAAAGGAGGTTCCACAGACAAAAAATAGTTCGGAGGTGGAAATCAATACCCCGGCCATATTTGTGAGGGGGAGAGGACAGGGCAAAGGGTAGGGGAGGCAAAGGGGAGGCGGAACATTGGGGATGAGAGGGCCTCGCATGTTGGGGGCAAGGGGAATGAAGGGCAACAAGAAGGTGAGCAGGATAAGCATTAGAAAGTCATAATTCTAGGGGATTCTATACTTCAGGGTATAAGATGGAGGGAAGAGGTGCCAGAAAAAGTAACATCTGGGAAGAATGCATGCCAGGCATGACAGCGAGTAGAGTGGGGCAGCATATGGACAGATATGTGGGGAAGGTGGAGGGGAAGTCGCGCATTGTGGTGCACCTGGGAACAATTTATCTGGAAGGGAGAAGGATAGAGGTACAAGACAAAGCCTTTCAGGAAATGGGAAAACTATGCAGCAAAGGAGGAACAACGGCCTTTAGAAGTCCCGCAGTGCCAAGGGCTAGTACAGACAGGAAGAGAAGAATCAGTGACTTCAACAAGTGGCTGAGGAATGGTGGGACCAAGGGTATGGACTGGTGGGGGACTGGGGTAGCACATGGGATAACACAGATCTTTATGCAGGGGATAGGTTACACCTCAGCAGGGCAGGGTCACAGGTGTTGAAGCAGAAGCTGGGGGATTTCATCAGTGAGAGGTATCATTTAAACTGGGTGGGGGGGGAGGCACTGGAGCTGGGAATCACCATGAGAGGGGGGTCCCATGGACCTCCCCCACCACAGGGATAGATATGACCTTAGGTGAAATAGGGGTTGAAGTGAAGAGTAAAGAAGCAGGAAGGATAGGTGCGGCATGGGGAATGGTTTCACTAAATGCTAGGAGCCTGGAGAACAAGTTGGCAGAGTTGCAGGTATTGATGGCAGAGGGGGAGGTGGACATAGCTGGCGTTACTGAGATGTGGGCAACCGGGCACCATGACTGGGATCTAACCATCCCAGGGTACAAACTATTCCACAGGGATAAAGATAAAGGGAAGGCTGGGGAAGGGGAGTTGCCACTTACGTAAGGGAAGGGATCAGATGTAATAGGGTGTAAGGAGAGGAGGGCAGGTCGGAAGTAATCTGGCTGCAACTACACAACCAGAAAGGAACCAAGATCTGTCTGGGGGTTGTTTATAGACCTCCAGCCCAGAAGGAGGACACTGACAGGGAACTGGGGGAGCAGATAAGAAGGCATAGCGGTAAAGGGAGCACAGTGGTGGTGGGGGATTTTAATCAGTCGGGGGTGGATTGGAGCATTCCAGCAACTACTTGCGTTGGGAGCAGATCCTCCTGGAACCATTCCAGGATGCCTTCCTTTCCCAGAGGATAATGGAGCCAATGAGGGAGAGGACTATACTAGACCTGGTACTGGAAGATGGTGAACAGATCAAGGATGTAAGAGTGGAGGAACCTCTAGCAAGCAGTGAGCACTGCACAGTGTGGTTCTCAATCACTCTGGGTAGGGAAGTAGTTACTACAAGAACTAGGGTCCTGGACTTCAAAAGGGCACACTTTGGCAGGATGGGACACATACTGGAAAGTCATATGTCAAGCATCCACCCAGAAATGGACATGAAATAAAAATGGTCAGTCATCAAGGCAGGACTGGTGGAAGCCACTAAAACTTGTGTTAAGAGCCACCGCAAGAAAGCCAGGACCAAGAAACCAAGTTAGATGAGTAAAGAGGTTGTGGAGAAGGTGAGGGAAAAGAGGAATGCATTTTGGATCTACAAGAGATCCAACAGGGCAGAAGACAGAGAAGAATATGTGAAGAAATCCAGAGAAGTGAGCAGTGTGGTAAGGGCGGCAAAGGTGGCTAGGGAACGGAGGTTAGCGCAGGGGATCAAAGACGGAGAAAAGGATTTCTTCAGCTATATCAGAGAGAAGAGGAAGAGCAAGGATCAAATTGTTAGGATCAGGAGGGGAAGTGGGTGGGTAGAAAAGGGGGCTGAGCAGGCAGCAGGATTACTTAATGAATACTCCTGTTCAGTCTTCACCAAGGAAAGGGATGGGTCTGTACCTGAGAAGAAGGGCGAGGTGGGAGAGGGTGGGGGAGAAGCAACCACTGATGGGGAAATCATGGTGGAAAGGGTGAGGGAGGGCCTTAAGTCCCTGAAGGTGGAAAAAGCACTTGACCCAGATGGAGTCCACCCCAGGGTGCTGAGAGAGTTGGCAGAGGTCCTGGCAGGGCCATTGGCAGACTTGTTCAATACCTCTCTGAACTCGGGGTGCAGGCCCAGGGACTGGAGTGACCCACATGTGGTACATCTCCATAAGAGTGGGCCCAATGATGAACTGGGGAATTATAGACCGGTAAGCCTTACTGCAATTGTAGGAAAACTGATGGAGACAATCCTCAAGGAAAGACTGGTGCAATTTCTTGAGGATAACATCTCCAGAACAGCAGTCAGCAAGGGTTTGTCATGGGCAGATCCTGCCAGACGAACTTGGTCGATTTTTATGACTGGATTATGAGGGCACTGGACAGGGGACATGCATTGGATGCCCTCTACCTGGATTTTAGCAAGGCCTTTGACTTGGTGCCACACGGTAGACTGACCTGCAAGTTAAAGAGTCTGGGAGCATGAAGAAAACATGTCAGATGGGTCGAGAACTGGCTGCAGCATAGACAGCAGAAGGTAGTAGTGGGGGGGGGAGGCATCTGAACCCAGGACAGTAACAAGTGGTATACCACAGGGCTCAGTGCTGGGACCAGTTTTGTTTAACATTTTCATAGCCAACATTGCAGTAGGGATTAAGAGCAAGATCAGTATCTTAGCAGATGACACAAAAATTTGTGCTGAGGTAGATGGGGGGGGGCAAAAGGACTTCAGGAGGATTTCGCAAAACTGGAGGAATGGTCTCACACTTGGCAGCTTGGTTTCAATGCCAAGAAGTGCAAAGTGATGCATTTAGGAGGCAAGAACCCAGGACACAATTACTGGCTGGAGGGTGTCCCGTTAACAAAATCCAAGGAGGAGAAGGATCTGGGAGTGCTGGTAACCCAGGAGATGAACCATTCTGCTTAGTGCAAGAAGGCAGCAGTGAAGGAAAACAGGGTGCTAGGGCGCACAGCAAGGGGGGATCACTTCTAGGATTGGGGAGGTCATCTTGCCCCTGTACAGATCCCTGGTGAGACTGCACCTGGAGTACTGTGTGCAATTCTAGCTCCCCTACTTGAAAAGGGCATCAAACTACTGGAGGGGGTACAGCACAGGGCAACAAAAATGACCCTGGGGTTGGGGGACAGACCATATGAGGAGAGACTGAAAGAGCTCAATATGTATACCCTGGAGGAAAGAAGGGAGAGAGGGTATGTGATTGGGATCTTCAAGTACCTGAAGGGTTTGAACAAAGTAGACACCAGGTGTATGTTCAATCTGAAGGGCGGAAGGGAAACCAGTGTACACTCTATGAAGTTGGAAGGGGACAGGTTCAAGAGGGAACTGAGAAGGCACTATTTCACAGAAAGGGTGGTGGCAGGGTGGAACGCTCTGCCAGAGGAAGCTGTATCACTTTAGAGTGTTGGGGGCTTCAAGTGGGGGTGGGACAGAGTCAAGGGGAGATTACAAATTGGGAGGGGTTGGGAGATGGGGGGCATATGGGGGGGGGCAGCTGCAGTCTAATGGACTGAAGTGCCACATACTCAAGCAGACTCGATAGACTGAATGGCCTGTATCTGCTGGCAATTTCATATGTTCATAAGAGTATGGTGAGGGACCACAGAAAAGTGAAAGTAGAATTAATGAAAGGGAGGTGGACACCAGTCCATTTACAGAGGAGAAAGTCCTGAAGGAACTATCAAAGCTGAAAGTAGACAATAGCAAGGCAATGGGGCCAGATGGGCTACATCCAAGGATACTGAAGGAACTTAAAAAGGTACTGGCAGCACCCCTGGCAGTCTTTTTCAACCACTCGCTGGAGACAGGAGTGGTTCCAGAGCACTAGAGGAAGGAAGATGTAGTCCCACTTCACAAAAGTGGAAGCAGGGAGGAGACTAGCAACTACAGGTCAGTCAGTCTGACTTGATTAGTGGGGAAATTAATGGAATCACTACTGAAGGAAAGGACTGTGGAATATCTTGAATCCAGTAGCTTATAGGATCTGAGGCAGCATGGATTCACTGGGGAGCGGTCATGTCAAACAAATCTATTAGATTTCTTTGACTGGGTGGCCAGGGAATTGGATTAGGGTGATGCAATGGATGTGGTCTACCTAGATTTTAGTAAGGCCTTTGATACCGTTCCACATAGGAGACTTATAAACAAGCTGGGCAGCCTGGGAGTGGGTTCTAAGGTGGTAAACTGGGTTAGAAATTGGTTGAGGGATAGGCGACAGAGGGTGGTGGTAAACAGAGTTCACTCTGAGGAGGGGATGGTGACCAGTGGGTTGCCACAAGGATCAGTACTGGGGCCAGTCCTTGTTAATGTTTTTATTAGCGACATTGAAGAGGGGTCAGAAAGGAAGGTATGCCATTTTTACAGATGACACAAAGATTTGCAACAGGGTTGACACTCGGGGGGTTGAAAAAATGAGGAGGGATCTAAGTAAGCTTGAGGAGTGGTCAAGAGTGTGGCAACTAAGATTCAATGTGAAGAAGTGCAAAATCATGCACTTAGTGCACAGAAACCCAGAAGCGGAGTACATGATGGGAGGAATGGTACTGATGACAACCAAGCAGGAAACGTACCTTGGGGTAATCATATCTGATGACTTAAAAGTGGCCAAGCAGTGTGATAAGGCAGTATTGAGAGCCAGTGGAATGCTGAGGTGCATAGGGAGGGGTATCACCAACAGAAGGAAGGAGGTGGTGATACAATTGTACAAATCATTGGTGAGAGCTTATCTAGAGTACTGTGTCCAGTTCTGGAGGCCACATTTCCGTAAGGACATAGACAGAATATAGGTGGTCCAGAGGAGGGCAACTAAAATGGTGCTGGGTCTGCATCAGAAAACCTATGAGGAGAGATTAAAGGATCTCAATATGTATACCCTGTAGGAAAGGAGGAAAAGAGGGGATATGATAGAGACTTTCAAATACCTCACGGGTATAAATAAAGTAGAAGAGGGAAGCATTTTTCAGAAAAAGATGTTCAAGAACAAGTAAGTGGTCATGCTATGAAGCTGGAGGGGGATAGACTCAGGGGAAATGTGACAAAGTACTTCTTTACAGAAAGAGTGGTGGATTCATGGAACAGCCTCTCAGAGGAGGTGGTGGGGGCAAAAATGCATGGGATAGGCATAAGGTACCTTCATTGTTAGGAAAGGGAGGGTAAAGCTGGAGATCAAGTAGGACCTGTGGTATTACAGTAGGTAGAGAAAATGGGCAGACTAGGTGGGCCAAGCGGTCCTTATCTGCCATCAGTTTCTATGTTTCTATCATGGCTGCCTTTGATGTGGCAGTGTGGCAACAAATTTGTGCCAACCAGTATGATGCAGGGATGCACATGAGTGATTGACCCCGTGTACTATGCTGCAGCAGTTTGATGTGGCATTCAGTGATCAACTGTTTTATTAATTGGATATTTTTCCTTACATTACATTCTTCAGAATGTCCAATGAAAAGAGAACATGGGGGAAACACAATATCACTGAAAGGAGACATATTTAAGGAAAATATCAGTAAGAACTACTTCACAGAAAAAGAGATGAATACAGTATATGGAATAGATCTCCAAAGCAGATAGCCATTAATACAGTATGTGAAATAAACCTCCAAAGCAGATAGCAACAGCCAATACAATATAGCTGCAGTACATTTAAGCTTACATGTTCTTATTTTATTTAATTTTTTGATACCAAGTAAGGTACACTAGGCATATATACCATATATAGTATATAGGGGCCCAGATATTCAAAAGGGTTGCGCCATGCGCAACAGGGTTGCGCCATGCGCAAGTCCAAAATGCGCCATTCTGCGATATTCAGCAGGAGGCAGTTACGCCACTGGCACCAGGTTGCGCTAGAGAGCAATGCAAATGAATGCATGCTCAACAGGAGGGGGAGGATCCATGCATAACCTGCGCAACCCGATATTCAGTCGGGTTGCGTAGAGTTGTGCATCACGCCCAACCTGCGCCCGCTGAAGCGAGCCAAAAAAAAGGCTTAAGTGGGGCCACCCACAGGTGAGCTGCTGCATTGCAGGCGCAACACAGCAGCTGCCACCCTGGCTGGCCCCAACTCACTCCTGTGCCCCCCACCAGCCCGATCCACGGGCAGTACAGGTACATGTCTCCCCCACACACTTCCCACAGCCCGGTCGCGGCCAGAACCTGCATAAACCCCCAGTGCCGATCGCGGGTGAGACACCATAACCCCCAGTGCCCGATCGCGGGCAGAATGTAACCCTCCCCAGCCGAATAACTCCCTGGTGGTCCAGTGGACCCGTAAAGCCTGATCGCGGGCAGAATGTCACGCAGAACCCCCAAACATCTCCCTGGTGTCTAGTGTCCCCCACCACCACAAGGCCCCTCCACCCCGCCCGCAGCCGGTGCGGGCGACAGCATCCCACCCGCCGCCGCCCGCCGCCCGCAATCATCTCTAAATCTGAACTGTCATATGCGGTATGGGCTGCACGCCCGATTGGCTGTAGCTCTGCACCATCGGGCGGCAGCCCTACCGACAGTCAGTCGGCGGGCGGGCGGGTGGCAGTGGCGGTGGATGCTGTCGCCCGCCGGCCGCGGGGAGCAGGATGGAGGGGCTGCGGGTGGGTGGGGGACACTAGACACCAGGGAGATGTTTTGGGGGTTCTGCTGTGACATTCTGCCCGCGATCGGGCTTACGTCCACTGACCACCAGGGAGTTATTCGGGCTGGGGGAGGGACTACATTCTCGCCCGCAATCGGGCACTGGGGGTTTGCAGGTTCCCGCCCGCATCAGGCACTGGGGTTTATGCAGGTTCTGCCCGCGATCGGCACTGGGGGTTTATGCAGGTTCTGCCCGCGATCAGGCACTGGGGGTTTATGCAGGTTCTGCCCACGATCGGGCACTGGGGGTTTATGCAGGTTCTGCCCGCGATCGGGCACTGGGGGCGATATGTATAGATTCTGCCCGCCGATCGGGCTATGGGTGATGTGGGAGCGACATGTACGGGTTCTGCCCGCGATCGGGCTATGGGTGATGTGGGGCGATATGTACGGGTTCTGCCCCGATCGGGCTATGGGTGATGTGTGGGGGCAACATGTACGGGTTCTGCCCGCGATCGGGCCATGGGTGATGTGTGGGCGACATGTACGGGTTCTGCCCGCGATCCGGCTATGGGTGATGTGTGTGGGGCGACATGGACGTGGGTTCTGGCCCGCGATCGGGCTGGTGGTGATGTGTGGGGGCGACATACGGGTTCCGCCCGCTGACCGGGCTATGGGTGATGTGCGGGGCCGTAACTGTGGATGCCCGCGATCAGCTGCATTGTGCGTCGGGTCCCGACGGCCGCTGCCTGGCAGGGTAGCCAGGAGCAAGTCCTCGGGATCGGCGCATCTACATGCAAATGGCATGCAAATGGGGCCATAAAAGAGATGCAAATGGCCCTCCTGCGCCTTGCATAAATTATGGCCCCATTTGCATGTCACCTTGAATATCGGAAATTTCGCGATGGCACAAATGGTGCTTGCGCCCACCGCAAGTTTAATGCTCAACTCTGGCAACCTGCGGTAGCGCAGTTCCACCGCGCCCACGCGCAAGTGCTGGCTGGGCGAGATTCAAAGGAGTTGCTCAACGCCGAACTCCTTTGAATATCACCCGGGCCACACCCCTGCGCAACTATTTTGAGCAGCGCAGGGGCTTGCGCCTCAGACTGGCGCAGTTTGAATATCTGGGCCAGGCAGTATAGCGTATCGGTTAAGGGCACTGAGCTGCAAACCTGGAGACTTGTGTTTGAATCCCATCAGCCCCCCACTTGTATACTGTGTGACCCTGAGCAAGTCACTTAACTTCCTTGTGCTCCGATGTCACACCTGGAAACAAACTCTGGCTTAGTGTGCCTTTCCTGGTTAAACAATTTCCCCTTTCCCCTACACCATATGTCTATTTCCAGGAACGACATGGGAGAATTACGAACAGCAGGAACAGTAACAAAAAATTAGAACATCCTCAGCAGGTTACAATTAATGGATATCATGAATAGGCAGTCATATAACAAAAAATAGAGTACTCAGCTGACATCTGTGCTTGCTAAAAAGGAGAAACATGGTACAGGGAATGAAGAGAAAACAGTGATATCAAATATGCAGATGCAGCTACAAAAAACATAACATGCAGCAACATTCAGTATGGAAGATAAATACACATCAGAGAACAGATCAGAAAAGTGCAATCATGCTAGGGAAACCAGTCTTGAGGTTTACTTGCAGAAACAAGGGCTGTGAAGACACAATTTGAAAAGTGCTTTGAAGATGAAACAGGGTAACAGGGCATTCCAACTGAGCTGTTGGGGTATAGGGGAGAACATGATGGACCTGAGGTCTTCTTTCTCTCCTAAAATTGTATGTCCCTATTCTGCTTAGCTATAGATGGTGCTTGCTGCCAACAGGAGGCCCTTGAAAATGAGACTTGTTCTAGGTGGACATGTCCTGTTTAAATATATTGAATAAATAAACAGAGGCTAGTAGTCACAACAGTTGCACTGAATAACAGACTGCATATTTGATAAGAATGCGAGCTACTTCCCTCCTGACAAACTGAACTTTTCAGTGTTTGACTAGAGTCTATTTAGGCTGCGATTTATTTACTGTAGGTTGTTTAGGTGAAGACAGATCAGAAGGAAATATGATTAACACACATTAATGTTCAGCTGGTCATGGAGAACCTAGGACTGGATCACATTTATGTGCCTTGAAATACTGTTTTATTCAGACTGAAGATAAACATCTCTCCCTTTGCTGCACGCAGTTGCTACAGCATGGTCGACTGCCTGCAAAAGCTTCTTCCAATAAGACATTTACTGAATTGTCAGTGGAGACACAGAGGAACTGAAAGTTAGAAGTTGAAGCCAAACAAAAAGTCAGATGTGTATGGATACCAGATACGTTATGTATAACTAGTCAGGTGTTAATCAGCCTTTACCTTTTGTTTACAAGACAGAGGGTAGGACATGCATCATGATAATCAAATCCATTCCTATTGTAATATTTTAAGTATGCAAGATGAAGCATCTATGCACTCAGGAATGGAGTCCCTTTTAATGCAGAGACAGTTCTTTGATTAAAGGGACACCACCATGGCCAAAGGTGACCTTGTGAACTATCTGGACAGCAACAGCCTCCAGGATAGTAAACAGCAAGGGTCCATGGAAGGAAGGTCTTGTCAGATTAACCTGATAGTTTTCTTTGACTGGATGATGAGGAAATTGTATCGGGGCGTGGTATGAATTTAATGTACTTCAACTTCAGCAAGGCGTTTGACTCTGTACCTCACAGAAGATTGCTGAAAAAGATGGAAGATCTGGTTATGACAAGGGACAAAGTAAGATGGGTAGGAAATTGGCTGAAGGAAAGGCAGCAGATTAATGGTGTTTAATGTTTTCATTAATGGTGTTAAGTTAGAAGAGAGTGAGGTCATAAGTGGGATGCAACAGGGATCCGTCCTGGATCCTGTCCTCTTCAATATGGTCATCTGTGGCATTGGAGAAGGAATCCATGGTAAGTTGGGCCTCTTTATAGATGACACTAAGCTCTGTGGGATGGCAGATAGTGACAAGGGAATTTGGGAGCTGTTGAGTGATCTGCAAAAGCTAGACAGATGGTCTAAGGTTTTGCCATTGAAATTCCTATGCCAAAAAGTGCACTGTGATGTACTGATGGAACAAGAACCCCAGGACAGAGTATTAGCTGGGAAAGGTAAAACTGAGCACTAGAGCTGAGAAAATGGACCTAGGAGTCATTATTAGCATACCTCTCAACTTTTGTCACTGAAATGAGGGACAGGGACACTCAAAATGAGGGACAATGAGGGATAGTGACATTCATGATGAGGAACACATCCTCAAACTTGGACATACAACATTGTGAAAAACATTGTGCTTACTAGTCACAAAAAAATATTTATAATCTTAAAAAAATAAAATTTCAAAGACATTTCTCCAACAGTTAAGTGCAGAGTTTGGCTAACAGGGTCCCTAAGAGCAAAATACATCTGCTGGTGTATGTTAGGGAGCTCATTTTTGTGTGTTTTCAATTTTTTTTTAATTTTGAAAAAATGGAAAACAAGATGGCAGAAAATGAAAAAGAATTTTTTTTGCATGAAAAAGGATTTGTGTGAATGAAAAAGGATTCCTTTTCATTTGGGCCAAATTCCTTTTTTTGTTGCATTCTGCTACTTAAAAGACAGTACTGAGCATGCTCAGAACCTCAAACTTTAAAATTTAATAACTTTGGAATGGATTAATATTCTTTCACCAAACCAACAAAAAGCTTCTGTGGGGCAAACCCTTTCAACCCTGAAAATTTCAGACACAAATCCAAACCATCTGGGTGCAATGCGAAGACAAAACAAGCATTTGTCAATGCCGAATGTTTGCTTGCTGGCATTGGCATTGGTAGTGTAGGAGTTACAGAGCTGCATAATAGGAATAGCAGTGAAGTATTGAACTGAAGCCAACCCCACCACCACCCAGCAGAGACTGACAGGCATTGGGGTGTGCCTTTGGGTCATCAGGCATAACGGCCATGCCATTTCACCACACCCTACCCTGCAGACACTGACAAGTGTCACGATGCCTTGGGGTCTTTTGGCTCTTATGCGCACCCCATTCCATCAGGAAATACGGTGAGATGGGTGCGGTATAGGAGAATGGGGTGAACTTTGGGGCAGAAGAGTCCAAGGCATACCTCAATGCCTCTCACTGGCTGCAGGGTATGGAATGGTATGAGCATTATAGGTGAGAATCCCAAGTCACACCCCTGATGCCTGCCATTCTCTACAGGGTGGGGCGTTATGGTTGGAAACCCTAACGCCGCAGGCATTCGTTGCTATTTTCACTCCAAATTTTCAACATGTTTTTTTTGTGATCCCCACCTCATGAACAGTGGCAATGTCAGTTTGTTAGTCGAAAGCTGATTTTGCACAGTGACTACGGCATTTAGCACCACAGGTGCAAAAACACATTCCGAACAGGAAGTGAAAAATGACAGCTGTACTGTTCATGGGGAGGTGTAAAAAATGGCAATGTTGAAAATCTGGAGAGAAAATATTAAAAAAACTGGTGAAGTCACAAGCGTGCATAGAAACTGTGCAATGCACACCCATAATGTAATTAGTTTGGGGATTTTTTACAGCAGGTTGTCAACACAGGCATTTTGGGACCTCCGATCATGAACAGTGTCACTGTGATTTTCTTTATCTGTCCCAAACAATGATTTCCCACAGTGACCATGCATTTCTGCGCTGAAAGTGTGAAAACACATTTTGGCCATGTTGTGAAAAATGACAGCTGTACTGTTCATAAGGAAGTGTGGAAAAATACCACTGGTGAAAATCTGGACTGAAAATATTACAAAGTCATGAACTTTAGAGGTGCGTGGAAACTGCAGCAATGCTCACCGTAACACAGTCATTTTATGGACTTTTGTCACCAATTTCAATGTAGCCATTTTAAGACCTCTGCTCATGAACAGTGTCACTGTAATTTTCTTAATGTGTCCCATACAGTGATTTCACACACCGACTGTGCCATTGTGCGCTACATGGGCGGAAACACGTTTTGGGCGAGATGTGAAAAATGACAGCTGTACTGCTCATAAGGAGGTGTAGTAAAATGGCAATGTTGAAAATCTGGAGTGAAAATATTGAAAATTCGCCAACTTACGAGTGTGTGTAGGAACTGCGCAACGCAGGCTCATAAAACAGTCATTTTTAGGATTTTTTTCACCAAATTTTCAACATAGCCATTTTAAGACCTCTGCTCATGAACAGTGTCACGGTGATTTTCTTAATATGTCCCATACAGTGATTTCGCACACCGACTGCGCTACATGGGCGGAAACACGTTTTGGGTGAGATGTGAAAAATGACAGCTGTACTGCTCATAAGGAGGTGTGGTAAAATGACAATGTTGAAATTCTGGAGTAAAAATATTGAAAATTTGTGAACTTACGAGCGTGCATAGGAACTGTGCAATGCACACTCATAAAACAGTCATTTTAGGAATTTTTCCACCAAATTTTCAACATAGGCTTTTTGAGAGCCCACATTATGAACTCTGGCAGTGTCATTTCATTAATCGGTGCTGAAAGGAAATTTTGTACAGTGACCACAAAATCACCCTTTGGGCCCAATTAACACCATGACAGTGAGAGCATTCATGAGAAGGGGTCCCAAATACTCCGTGTTGAATATTTGGTGCAAAAATTCCAAAAAATGCCTGAGATATGCAGCAAAGTTGAAAAACCCCTATTTATTACATTATACAGCTTACTAGCATTTCCTCAGTTCATGGTCGGCTTTGAAGAGTGCAGACGTGTTCCCGGTCCACCGAAGATCATCGCGCCGGAGTACGGAGGTAAGTATGGGGTGAGGGGGGTGTGGGGAGGCAGGGTGCCCAGTGGTGGGGGCAGAGACAGCGAGGGACTGTTTTTGTGTTTCAGGTTTTTTTTTTTTTTTAAAAAGGACGACGACGCAGGATGTTTGCCACACTGGGGTGGGCTTCCAGCATGGTACAAGGACAGCTGTTTGGGGGTCATGGAGCCGATGGGGGATTGGGCACCCCCATTGGTGATAGCATCTGTTGCCATGCTGGGATGGGCTCCCAGCATGGCACCCTGTACTCTATAGGGGGGAACAGTGGAGCCGACGGGGGATTGGGCACCCCTGTCAGCTACATCGATGTATAACCATGCTGGGGTGGGCACCCACGTGGCATGTGGAACTCTGTTTGAGGGGGCGCAACACAGCTGACGGGGGATTGGGCACCCCCATCGGCTATACAGTGTGTGCATGGGGGGGCAAGCACACAGTATGCATGCGTGTGTGTGTGTGTGTGTGTGTGTGTGTGTGTGTGGGGGGAGGGCGCATGAGCAGGCGATATCTTATCGCTGCTCACTGAAGCGTAGCTCCCCCTTTCAACTGTACTCCACTGCATTTTCAACTGCTGTCATAGACAGCTCCAGCAGACATTGGAGGACTGCAGCTGTGCCTGCAAACACACTGACTGAATTGGAAAAGGGCTGCCACATTTCCGAAAACTCAGATGATGGCACTATGTTTCTTGCACATGCGTACAAGCAAACATAAAAATAGCAAAAAAAATTTGATTTTTAAGGTTTTTTGCTATCCACATCTCGAAATCCATATCTCCGACCAGAACAAACATTGGCAAGTCAAGAGATCTACTTCACCAAAGCACACATGCAAAATTTCATGCAAACCCATTGAACGGTTGTGAAGTTATTAAGTACAAAATCAGGGGTTTAACATAGAAAGCCCTGCTCAACCATAACTATAGTGGCATTACCACCCTACTATAACATATATTAATTGCAAAACACTTTGTTACTGCATCAGTCAGGGTTCATATTAAAGCCATAAAAATATGGAAATGAGGTGTTAGAGTTCCCAACCCTAACATCCCACACCATCCTCCCCCCACAACCAACCATATCACCCAACCCCCACCCTAGACACAGCAACTGGCATCAGGGTGTGCCTTGGGGCCCTAACGCTCACTTCATTCCATGTATAAGGAAGCTGAGATGTTACAGCATAGGAGAGTGGGGTGAGCATTAGGGTCAGTGACCCCAAGGCACACTCCAAAGCCTGATGCTGAGTCTAGGGTGGGGGTGGGGTGTGGTGGTATGGTTGGTTGTGGGGGGAGGGTGGTGTGGGGTGTTAGGGTTGGGAACCCTAACACCTTAGTTCCATATTGTTTTGCACTTTAATATGAACCCTAACTGATGCATTAACAAAGTTTTTTTCAATGAATTTCCATACTATTTGAGAAAGTGTAATCTTACACTTGTGTGGTTGTGGGAGTGCAGTGTTCCTCCCATCAGTCTATAATGTGTTGTGGGAGCACAGAGCCCTCTGGGCCCCATGCTTCCATGCATGCATATTGTAATTATCCCTGATTTTCATGTGGTGACCCTGTGCTCCTATCTAACCATAAGTGTAGAGACATTATAATTAACCTTCATCTTATTGTGGAAGCACAGGGCACTCTCAATAATGGTATCCATTTGTGGGAGCGCAGGGCCCTATGGGCTCTGCACTCCCATGTATCCAAGTGTACAAACATTGCAAGAAACTGTCATCTCCCTGTGGAGGTGCAGGGCCCTCCAGTCCTGACCCTGCACTTCCATCTACTCATAAGTGTAGAGATATTGTAATAAACCCTCATCTCCCTGTGTTATCCTATGGGAAAGTTCAAACTTTTGGAATGTTATAACTATGGAACTAATGTAAATTTTATCACCAAATCAGTAAATGGCACATATGTGGGGCAATCCCTTTCTACCCTGCACATTTCAGCCCAAAAGTCCTAACCGTTTATTTGCAGTGAAGTGATAAAGAAACAGAAATGTTTTGAAAGTAGTGCCTCAAATTGTGACACTACTTTTTCGAAAGTGTTGCAGTCTGTGGCATTACCAGGGGTCTTTCTCAGAACAGTGCCTCAATTTGTGACACTTTCACAAAGTAGTGTCGCAATTTGTGAAAGCGTCGCAAAAGTTATGTCACAAATTTGCGATATCGAAATGGCCTGATTAAAATAAACATATTTCTGGGCATCTAATCAAAAAAACTAATGCTAGCAGTTGGGCTGGTAGTGCTGAGAGCTGAGAATCTGGACACCATAACTCGTGTCATGCCGACAACATAGGTTTCGGAATGACCTTGGGTCATCAGACAGCCGGCACAGGGAGGAGGTAGAGAGCAAGACTGAGCAGCTGATAGGCAGCTCTCCTCTCCTGGGTAGGTTGTCACTCCTCCCCATAGTTCTGCTCCGATCGGGTGGAAGTCCAATGGGTAGCATGGGGGGGTGGAAAAGTAGTGGGCAGTTGCCTTGAGGTGTGGCTTATGCATGCCTACACACACACACACACACACACACACTCACACATATGCCTGCCTGGGGCATGGGGACAGGGCAAAAAATGAGGGTGAAAATCAGATAACAATCTATACAGTATAGAAAAAAAAATGATACCAGCATCGTGTTCCTCGGGCTACAATTAGGAAAACACAACCATTGTTGTTTACCAAGGGGCATTATTTTTGGAATTCTAACTTTTTTTTGCACCATTAACTGAAAAGAAAATGGCAGAAACACAAAATAATTGACCCCATTTGCAAAAGAGAAAGTACTTTCGCGAAAGAGAAACTGTACGTTCACACAGGACGGCTAATTTTTTCCATAAGAAATAATGGGAAACATGACATTTTAATATCTTTTGAACGGATTAATATTTTTTCCCCAAACCTTCAAAAGGCACATCTGTGACCCAGACCCCATATACCCTGAACGTTTTGGACCACAGTGCCAAGGGGTTTCAGAGAAACAGCGATGGCTTGACAAAGAAATTGACAAAAAAGTTGTATTTTTCACATTGTTTGACATTCCATAGCTCCGCAATTGTACATCCAACTGGAACAAAACTTGCCAGATCCAGAGATCTATGGAACCAGGCGGCGCATGCAAAATGGCAGGCAAATCGGTCAAATAGTTGCAGTTATTAAAATGCACAACTTTGGGTTTAACATAGAAGTGACTGTTGAACCCTAACTATAGTGGCACTACTGTGCCACTAGATAGATAGCTAGATAGATAGATAGATAGATAGATAGATAGATAGATAGATAGATAGATAGATAGATAGATAGATAGATATAGATATGCATGATTGTGCCTGTATATTAGGGTTGAGTAACCGCTGCTATGTTAAACTCAAATATTTGAACCTTAATAACTTTGCCCCCTTTTAACTGATTTACATGGAATTTGGAAAGCAAAGCCTCTGTGTCAGGAACTCTTGATCTTATAAATTTCATGTAGATCAGTTTAGGGAAGGCAAAGTTACAGAGGTGTAAAGAAACACAAAAGTTTCCATTTTTGAACATTTTAAGACTTGTTTTGCCACCTGATAACTGAAACAATAGGAAGCTTTGAAACCTGAAACTTTTAGGTTTGATATTGGTTGCTCCAAGATATGTGCTTTTGTGTTTTTTAGGTCCAGCTGTTAAGCAGTTTTTAAAATATTTAATAAAAATGTTCAGTTTCTGAGCATGTGCAGTTCGAAAAATAAACGTTCTAGTCATAACTGAAGTTTTGTAAAAGTAGCACCTTGCACTATAGGACACAGCTGTCATTAATAAACAACAGCTGTGTCATATAATGCAAACCCTGCTGCTGTCATGAATCATAGGTCAGGGACTTGGGGTTACTGTCATTGTAAGCCCACCATCCTGACTGTGCTGTGCCTTCAACTTTATCTGCACACTGGGGGGCCCCAATACCCAGTGGCAGGGTATTTATTTATTTATTTTTACAATCCAACACTGGGATGCCCACCTCCAGTGTTAGATGCCCCCTGCCCCCACAGCACATTGTTTCATCTAATTCACCCCCCCAGCAGAGTGGGACACTGGGGAGCCCACCCCCAGTGTCCTGAAATAGATTAATTTTATATGTATATCTGCAAAAAAGAAAACTGTCCCGATGTCTTTTTTTATTATTTAAACCTGAAATAAAGAAAATGGTCCCTTGTAGTTGCTGCTGTTCCCCTCCCCCATCTCAACCCTCCCACTGAGCGCTCCCAACCCACATACCTCCCATTGCCCTATACATACCTCCAGATTTTGTATGCTGTCATCTTTTGTGAACCAGGACATGTGTGCACTCTTCAAAGCTGAACCACGAACTGTGAAATTAAAACTTAGTGCTGTATAATGTATTTGGCATTTAGGAGCTGGTTGCACTGTATGACACAGCTGTCCTTTATTAAATGACAGCTGTGTTGTATAGTGCAAGCAGTATAGGACACAGCTGTCCTTTATTAAACAACAGTTATGTCCGATAGTGCAACTGACTGTTATCATCACTTACTTCAAAGAGTTAGGGAAAGAGTATACTTTCAGGCAGAATAGCAGCTCGAGAGATGAACTGGACAGACAGCAGAGGGATTAAGTCAAGTGGTAGTCTTGACAGCACAGAAGTGAATGAGGCTCACTTTCTACACTACTGTCTGTGTGTCTGTCTCCCATTGATGTGTGCGAGTGAGTCGGTGTGTCTGTCTAACACATCTCTCATTTAAAGAAAATTGCACCAAGAAGAAAGAGAAACCTGACCTGAGAAATATGACGAGACAGACAGCAGCACCCAGGATGGTTGAGAATGCAAAAAAAAAGCTTCAATTGGAATTTGCTCCACCCGATAAATACAAACAAGTATTATCTCCCATCTCAGGGTCTGAGTAAATTTAAACTATGTGAGGGTCAGTTCAGAAATAAAGCTCAAAACTGGTTGACAATTGAAGCCCCACAGTAATACATAATGGTTCTCAGATTATCAGAATTGGTGACTAAAGACAGTGCAGGGTGAAACAGCAGTAGGAACATATGCACAATTAACTTAGACATTTTTAAACTGTTATCTGCACACTGGGGGCCCCAATCCCCAGTTGCAGTGAATTTATTTATTTATTTATGTAATTTATTTTTATTATTTTTTTCTTATTATCCAACACTGGGATGCCCACCCCTGGTATCAGATGCTTCTCCCCTTTGCAGCCCCTTGTTTTTTTAACACTACCAATATCGGGGGGGGGGCGGCAAATCCCTGTGTTGGCATTTACACCCTCCAGCAGTGTGGGACACTGGGAAGCCCACCCCCAGTGTCCCAAAATAGTGTTATTTCTTTATAAGTTCCCTGAAAAGAAAAAACTGTCCTGCAACATCCTTTTTGTTTTTGTTAACCTGAAAAAAAGAAAATGATCCCTCATCATCCCTGTAATCCCCCTCTCCCATCCTGACCCTCCCACTCAGCATCTACTCCCTCACACCCACCTTACCCTATACTTACCTACCAGGGATGTATGCTGTCCTCTACATTTGATCAACACACATCTGCACTCTTCAAAGCCAAACCATGAACTGAGGAATAAAGGTAAGTGCCATAGAATGTATTTCAATGGCATTTTGAATGATGTTCCTAACTCTGCCATGTCTTGGAATTTATTCACCAGATTTTCTACATAACCTTTTTAGGACCCCGCCTCATGAACACTGTCACTGTCAGTTTGGTAATCATGCCATGAAGGTGATTTCATGGTCACTGAGTGGAATCACCTTCCAGGACTGAATAACAACATTTCGCCACCAGTATCCATGAGGTGGGATCCCAAAGAGACCATGTTGAAAATTTGGTGAAAAAACTCCTAAGAATGTCAGAATTACAAGTGTTCATTGAAATTTTTCTGCTTAGGCACATAATTTTGGTAATTTTCAATATGTCGATGCCAGAATTTTAACATAGCCATTATTTCACACCACCTCATGAACACTACAGCTGTCATTTTTCACATCCTGTCTGAAACATGTTTTCGCACCTGTGGCATGAAATGGCATTTCAACACAGATTTGAAAGTTTTCACCTACAGGATTTATTAGGTGGGGTCATAAGAAGACTATGTTTAAAGTTTGGGGTTAAAATATTTAAAAACAAAGAATTTATTATGTAACATTGTTTGCAAGGATATCCATTGCACCCCTGGTGAACACACTGCCTTACCGTGCCAGTGAGCTGAGTTCAGGTGTGAACTCAGTGAGCTGGTTTACTTGGACAAGGCTGATGGGGAAGGTGCTGCAGCATTCAGCACCAGCCCCAACCTGGGTATGGATGGAGCAGTGTTTTGGTGCAGACACCACAACCTGTGGTGGGTCAGGGAACCTCACCCACATGGTATCGACATGTGTGCCATGGCCTGCATGGCCCATGCACTGCGTCAGGACTGTCTCCAATATTGTATTTATCTAATTTTTATGCAGGGACCTGCAAAAATGAGGATACAATTTCACTATCACAAAAAGAAGGGAAATTATTTTAAAAAAACTACATTAATGCAGATATTAGGGTTGTAAAATGCAAAACACACAAAGACAGGAAATGAAAATATATTAGGGATTTGGGTCTCTGGGGTATTGGTAAATCAGTGGTGAAGTCTTACTTGGGGTTGTCAACCCCATTGCCCACCCCATACCCTGGATCAGATGAAGTCAAATATGCCCTGCATGAAGAAAGCTCTGACAGATTATTTTGGCCATACTGTATCACTATGAGGCACTAGGTTGGAGCTGTAGCTTGTGCTTTGGACAGGTGGCTATGGGCTGGGGGGTGGGTATTAGGTTTGATAACCCCATGTAAGACACAACCACTGATTCACTAATACTTCAGAGGTGCAAATCTCTAATGTTTTTCATTTCCCGTCTTTGTGGGCTTTGTGTTTTACAACAATAATGCTGCATTAACGTGATTTTGCATATTATATATATATATATATATATATATATATATGTTGTATCTTCATCGCAAAAATTCTATTAATTCATCAGTTTGGGTTTCTATTACAGTGACAAAGATTGGAAATTTGATGTTAGGGTTACCAAAACTACCACCCCACACCCACACCTCCCACTCTCCACAAACCAACAGGCATCAGGGCATGCCTTGGGGTCATTGGGCCTAACTCTCACCCCATTCCATTTGTAAGGAAGCTGAGAGGGTACAGTATCAGAGAATGGGGTGAGAGTTAGCAATAAAACAAAATAGTAAGTGCAACTTGTAGAGATTTATTTGAACACTAATAGGTATCTGATAGGGCTCTTCAGTTATGCAAAAAAACACTCTGTCCTGGTGCTTTCAGACCACATCTCTTCAAAGAGACATGGTCTCAAAGCGCCGGGGCAGGGTGTTTTTTTGCATACCTGAGAAGGCCACTATCAGGATTACCTGTTGAATTGTTTTGAGGAAATTCTTTGAGACAGCTTTGGTGTGCCTGGACTTGGAATTTCTATGAGTGCACTTACTATTTTGTTTTGTTACTGAGCTCTGTTACAGGGAGCACCTGTTGTGAGTGCACCAACTCCTGTCCACTGTGCACATTTTGATTCCTTCATTTCGTTGGGGTGAGAGTTAGGCTCGACAACCCCGAAGCACACCCTGATTCCTGCTGGTGTGTGGAGAGTGAGGAGTGGGGTGGTAGGGTTGGTAGTCTTAACATCAAATTTCCAATCTTTTGTTACTGTAATAGAAACCCTAACTGATGCATTATCGGAGTTTTTTGCAAGGAATTTCCCTTCTTTTTGAGAAAGTGTAATGTTACCTATATGTGGCTATGGGAGTACAGGGTCCCAATCATGCATGCATATTGTAATCATCTCTGATTTTCATGAGGGAGTGCAGGGCCCAGAGGGCCCTTACTCCCATCTATACATAACTGTAGAGACACTGTAATGAACTCTCATCTTCCTCTGGGAGCGCAGGGCCTGGAATACTGCATAATGGAGGGCTCTGTGGTCCATTCTTGCATCATGGTATCCATATGTGGGAGTGCAGGGCACTCTGGGCCCTGCTCTCCCATCTACCCATAAGTATAGAGACACAGCACAGGCCTAGAGACATTCCAAGTACCCCTTGTGCTGCAAATGTGGCAATATCTCAGTAACCATAGGAACTTTGGAAAAAATTCCATTGCAGTTGTAATCATGACTTGGCAACCTGCACACATGCTTAGTAAACTGTACTTGGCGAAAAATCCATATCTCTAACCGTTTTTGAGATATAGGTGCTGCAAGGTAGTGCGGCCGCCACAATGTTATCCTATGAAAGATTTAGAAACTTTAATATGCTATAACTATGGACTGATGTAAATTTTTTCACCAAACTAGCAAAATGCACATTTGTGATACAAGACCTTCCTATGTTGCAAATTTCAGCCCAAATGTCCCAAGCGTTTATTTGCTATGAAGTGACAAAGAAACTGTTTTTTTTTGGGTACTTTTGCAAATTTGCAAATGTTTAGCAAATTTTGTGAAAGTTTCACAAAAGCTTTCGCAAATTTGCAAAATTACATTTGTGAAACTTTCACAAATTTTCAAAAGTTTCACTAACGTGCTTTTGCAAATTTGCAACACTTTCTACGGAAAAATTGAAAAAACATATTTCCGACCATTGTTTTTAAAACTAATGTAAGGATCTTGTTTCTCAGGCCCCAATTAGGTAAACACAACTGTTGGTGTTTATCAAGGGGCAGTATTTTTTGAAATACAGCATTTTTAGCCATCGTTAACTGAAAAAAAAGGGTGGATTTGCAACAGTACAAACCTATTTGCAAAAGTCAAAAGTGCTTTTACGAAAGCAAAAAGTGCTTTCAAGGCAGACATATATTTTTGTCTCATAGGCTATAATGGGAAACTTTGAACTTTAGTAACTTTTTAACAGATTAATATTTTTTCACTAAACCTTCAAAAGGCATATCAGTGACTCAGTCCCCATATACCCTGAAAATTTCAGACCAGACCCCAACACTGTTTAGGCTGTAGCACCGAGCAAAGAATTTGCCAAAAATTAACAATTTTTCACATTTCTTGGCACTCTGCAGCTCCGCAGCTGCACATCCGACTGGAATGAAACTTGCCAGATCCAGAGATCTATGGAACCAGACAGCGCATGCAAAACGTCAGGCAAACTGGACAAATGGTTGCAAAGTTATTAAAGTGCAAAATGTTGGTGTTTAACATAGAAGTGGCCTTGCAACTCTAACTATAGTGGCACTATTGTGCCATTAAGATATATATACATATGGATGCAGTAGTCTAGTAACTTTAGTAGAGGTAGCATAACTGCAGTCAGTATAGTAACAATAATAATATTTCAAGTAGGTGGGTGGCTCAGGCAACCATGGCCTGTCCTCTAGAGGTAGCCCCCTGGCTTGTGATCCAGTCAGTCCACCCCTGTTCAGCAGAGCTGGGTTTCATTTCCACAGCCTCCACTTGCATCATGTGTGACTCTGGGCAAGTCACTTACCCTCCCCAATGCTCCCAGGTCACCCTTGAAAACAGGCACTTGTGCCTAGTGGGCCATTTTGTTATCAAAGAATTAAAAAAATGGATCTTAATGGGAGTGAAACTGTTCTTGGGGAAATGTCCCAATTAGCCAAACATCCCCATTATCATGGCCC
The DNA here is from genome assembly GCA_016271365.2 of Neoceratodus forsteri. NCBI lineage: Eukaryota > Metazoa > Chordata > Ceratodontiformes > Ceratodontidae > Neoceratodus > Neoceratodus forsteri. The sequence continues at coordinate 1,424,529,451 of CM057455.1, forward strand.
AGATTATGTGGATTCTACAGAATTTGTCTAGTGTGTTTTCCAGGGCAATAATAAAAAAATAAATAAGTAGTGGGCCATAATAAAATTATGTTTTGTTGTTTTGGAAATATATTTTATTTCATTGATTCTATCATACATGAAAATGTCAAAGAAGGATCCTGCTGCTGCAGAATCTTTAGTAATGCTGGATTCACCACTGGGTACCTCAAACATAGCCATAATTTTCAAAATTTGTAAATAGCAACTATAATCTTTACCCCTTTCCTATCCCCTACCCTCATGACCCAACAAAGATTTATTTTGTCATGGTTCACTATCAAGTGACACAGTATAGCACAAGATAATAGCGAAGTTTCATATAAGTAAAATAAGAAATGGGCGTAAGTTCAACATGCCCTTCCCTCCACTCACCAGCCAAACACCACCCCAACAAACACACTCCTCCCACTGCAGTTCCAGCATGAGGTCCTACCAAGGCTCCTGTTCATTGTTGTCATAGCATGCAGCTGACTGATCACTCCTCTTGCAGTGTAAATATGTACAGTATCTCTGCCCATAAGGGCCAGTGCTCCTGAAGCCAGAAGCACTGTTTCTATCTTCAGCTGCAGAAATGAAGACCCCACAGAGGCCAGTGCTTACGAAACCAGATGTGGCTGTGTATTTTTTGCACTGTAAATGTGTATCTGTGGTTGTGGGGTCAGTGCTTCTGCAGCCTGAAGTACTGACGTAATTTCAGTTTATTGGCATTCTCAAAAAGAAAGAAAATTCAATGCAAAAAACTGTGTTAATGCACCAGTTAGTATTCAACTTGCTTTCACTAAACTGGGAAATGTGGCACTAGGGTTTTCAACATTAATTCCCCACTCCCCAAGAAGCAAAAGAACAAAACATTACTCACAACCACAGACAGCCATTATCAGGTAAGACAAACAACATGCAAATGTTTCCAGATAACACAAATGCAGTAGTACTAATGTGGAGCCTTTATTGATTTGTGTTTGTGACTGCAGAAGTGTGGGCCCCACAGGGACCTGTGCTTCTGCGGGCAAACATGGGTGTATATGTCTTACAGTGTGCATGTGTATCTGTGACTGCTGAAGTGCTGGCCTCATAGGGGCCTGTGCTTCTCCCGACAGGAGTAGTATTTTAATTTGGGTAGCATGGATTTGTAGCTACAGTTGCAGAAGGGCAGGCCCCACAGGGCAGAAGTTGGTGTATTTGTCTTACAGTGTGCATGTATACCTCTGGCTGCAGAAACACTGACCCCCTTCCCCCCAAGGCCTGTGATTCTGCAGACAGGAGTATAGTTGTAATCTGGGTATAATGAGCTGCAGAAGCACAGGCCTTGCAAGGGCCTGTGCTTCTGCAGCCACACGTCAATGTGTATTTGTTACACTGTTCATGTTTGTAACTGTGGCTGCAAAGACCTTTACTTCTGCAGACAGAAGAACTGTTATAATTGGGTATCATGGATTTATACCTTTGTCTGTAGGAGCCTGTGTTTCTGTAGACAGAAGTAGTGCTGTAATTTGAGTACCATGAATTTCTATCTGCAACCAGAAGTGAATGCATATATCTTGCAGCAGGCACGCTGCAGATACAAACCCATGAAGGTACAACATCAGTGTTACTGCATTCTGTCATCTGGAAACAGTTGCATGTTGTTTGTCTTACCTGACGATGGCTGTCTGTGGTTCCTTTTGTGGTCTTGTCCTTTTGCTGCTTAGTCAGATGGTGAGTTAGGGTTGGAAACCTTAATGCCACATGTCCCTACATTTGTGGTGCTAAGTTGAAGCCTAAGTGGTGCATAGCACAGTTTTTTGCAATGATATATATACAGTATATATCTATATATCTATATATATATATATATATATATATATATGTGTGTGTGTGTGTGTCTATATATATATATATAAAATGGGTAGGAAAAATTATGTCTGCTGATTGGCTGAAACACATCACATGACCATGCGTATATCAGCGTGCAACCGCACACCTGCATTTTCACCCCTTCCAAAACAATTTTGACATTTTATAAGATAGGTAATCCACTCTAGGGTGTGTGGTCACACTCTGCTATACGCACACCTTGGGTGGTTGATGCATTCGGCCTTCGGCCTCATGCATATATCGGAGCATTACTGCACACCTTAGAGTGGGTTATCTATTACATATATATATATATATATATATATATATATATATATATATATAACCCCTAGATGGCACTATCCCAATGCTACTATCCCTGCCTGCTTGGCTAGTAGCAGGTTAAGAGGCCTGAGTTCTGAAACGGGTGCCTCCACCCAGAGGTCAGGATTGCTAGTGGTCAAGCTAACCTGGGCACAGCCCTCTGGGACACTGTAACCCCCCTCTTTCCTTACTAGTGGCCGGTACAATACACAATAATCACTTTCACAATACCCCTGATACACCACACAAGTACCCACACTGTTTGCACTTACCACCAGGGCTTTCCTCTCTGGCCTGGCCCTGGGGACCTACTGTAAAACAAGGTTATATACAGAAAATAACAGCTGTACAGTACTCTTGCACAAACTGGAACCACAGTCAGGGTAAATGAAAGAAAGAGTTAGATCTGATTTATTTAAGGGACTCGAACAAGGGAGGGGCATAATCAGGTTAATTTGCTTAAAGGCTGTATCAATCAAACAGTTACGCATGCACTTCGAGGTCCATAAACAGTCACACACTCGGTATCCAGATGGAGAATGGTGGGCTAGCCAGGAGCATTGCAGCTGGTTGGGGTCCTGTAATGGAAGAAAACAACATGCACAACACACACTATTAGCCAGAGGGCTCAGTTCATGAAAAGGAAACAAGAAGACAATCAGATGACACACTTTTAGATTAGGCTGTTGTTGCAGGGGAACTACCCTGATGATTACTCATGATACCCAAGACTGGACACAGGCTGGATGAAAATTGAGACAGCAGGTGGTTAATCTGGAGTGCCAGGAGAAGCAGGGTCCACACGATTCGCCGAGGCATCGTTCCTGTTCAAGCGTGGAGCAGGGGGCTGATACCCAGGCAGGTCTCCCACCTGTGGCTTTCTCTGTGCAGTGGGGAAGTCTGGCAGGGCCAGTGTGGCATGGCCCAGGCCAAATGGGGATGAACGCAGATTCAATCTGATTAGGCTGGATACAGCTTCCAGCAAGCAGAACATAGTTCACACAGTGGGGAACCAAATCACAACCCACTTTCAATACACAGCACATTTACATGTAAAGGATTCTATGGTATCAGCAAGCAGAACACAGTTCACACAGTGGGGAACCAAATCACGACCCACTTTCAATACACAGCACATTTACATGTAAGGAAAGTCTACTGTACCAGGTAAACCACTCTCTGGTCACGATCACAAAGTCTCTGCACAAACCGGGGATTCAAAAGCAGCTGGAAATCCTGACGGGCCGATCGCATTCAGCAAAATCTTCGGTCTTCTTCAGGTAGGAGCCCGTTAAAAAATCAGTGGCTTACTTCATTCTCACAAACTTGGATTTAGTCCGAAATAATTCTCTTCTCTCCCTCTCAGGGGCAGCAGGCAGACATGCAGACCACATCTCAGGCCTTTCCACAGTTCTCCCATGCAAAACTACTCAGGCGGCTGCTTGACTGTCTCAAGCATGTTGCTTGCTCAGCTCCCAACTGAGATCTGTCTCAAACTGCAGCAAGCCTGGGAATTTCCCCAAGTTCTAAAAGGTTCGGTTGGCTGATTCATCTGTCAGTCACAACAGGAGCTCCCCCTTCAGGTGCAAAAAGACACCAAAAGCCCAAAACTACAATTCCTACAGATTTTGACTGCAGACAGCTCCTGTAGTCCGGCTCCATTTTAGGTCCCACCAGTGCTGTTTGGTCCAATTCTGCAGTACAGGATCAAGATTGCGGAGATAAACAAAACAGTCCTTGCTGCAAAGAAGGTAGGTTAGACAAACTACATTATCATTATCACTCTAAATGATTTTCAGCAAATAGTTGCATCTTTCAACAGAGCTCCCTCTCAGATTACTTATGACTGCAATCCAGACATCTCTTTTATTTATTTTTATTTATTTATTTAGTTTTTGTTGACCTGGTAAGTGCACTAGACAAATCCTGCCTATTTTCAGGCACGACCCGGGGGAGGGGGATACAGATGAATGCCAACCGACCTTGAAGCAGATTAAGCTGTTGGTGGTATTTTTAGTGAATGAGGGAAATTTGGCTAGGACACCGGGGAAAATTCCCCTACTCTGCTTCCTGTGAGCAGGGGGACCCTTTTGTCGGTGACTCCAAGATGGCTCCTGTTCCAGATCCTGGGGGAGCTGCCAGAACTGGTGAAGAATGGATGGATGGGGCTGCGCAAGCCCAGGAGAATTTATAAGACATTATGAGTTTTCAAGAGAATGGAACCGCTAAGGGGACGGCTGGAATGCACCAGGCAGGTGGCCAGCAGAACGTCCACAGCGGTGGTCCCATCACAGAAGGTCCGGAGAATCAGTTGAGTCTTGAGAAGAAACAGCAGTGTTTAGCTGCTGAGTTGCTCCATGTAAGCGAGAAATTGACGTCTGAGCGACTGCATCAAGCAGAGGATCGGAAGCGCTTAGACATATTTCCGGGCGCAGAAGTCTTAGAGGGAGTCGCGAAGCTGCTAACAGTGGAGGATGCTTCCAAAAAAAAAAACCTGAGCCAGTTCCTTTATCACCGCAGCGGGATTGGAGTACGGGAGAAGTGGATTCTTGGTCTCCGATAAGGCCCTGCTTGCAGCAGGTTGGATTCCTCTTTCTGATGGGCATTGGAAGCCCAATACTGGACCTGCCTCTCAAATACTGGAGCAGATAAGTGCTGTTTCTGATTTTTGTGCTGTTAATTCCCCTGTATCTACTTCCCAGTCTGACTTTATTTCTGCTTGTCACTTAGATATTGAAGTGCCAGGCCCTGAGGAAACCCCAGTTGTACCTATTGTTTCTGATCGCACACTTGCCCTCCATCCTGGGCATCCTGTTAAACCCTTCTATGCTATTCATTTCCACAAACCAGTGGAGCTAGTGAAACGAAGAAATGCGATTCGTCTACGTTATGTAGGCCCTCGCGAAACCCCCCCTGACAGATTTTCTGTGGGCAAAGTCCTACTGAAACAAAGCATGTGGTTCTCCCCCTCGGAGGTCTACGCTCTCATACATGTACAGGGGGGTTCACCTTTGATATCAGCTTCTGCACTCCTGCGTTGCTGGAAACTTTTTGGTGTAGATACATGAATCTAAAAACCAGTCCTCTGTGGTGGACGTTATAGTTTTCCCCCTTACTAAGCAACCTTTTCGGATAATTACTATTTTATTTAGAAATGAGGGGGTTAATATAGTGGACACTGTGCACTGGTTGGGAAAGAGATGCGATGTCCTGGGTAATCTCATGCCCATTCTGGATACTGAAGGGTTTTGGAATGGAAGGTAGAAATTCCGTATAAAGTTGCACCATAATGAGCAGGACTTGATACATTTGCCTAATTGCTTTTTTATTGGGCGAGATAAAGGTTTTCTATTCTACCCTGGACAGCCACGGGTATGTTTTAAATGTGGCTCATCTAGACATATAAGCACCTCTTGTGACATTCTGAAGTGCTCTTATTGTGGAGATATGGGTCATCCTAGTGTCCACTGCTTTAAACAACCTAAGTGCAACTTTTGTGATGAACTAGGTCATATCTTTGATGATTGCCCCTCTGCTGCACGAAATACAGAGGACGCTGATTTTGGAGTCCAGGATCATTATATCCTTCTGGCGGTAAAGCAAGGCCCAGGCCCTGTGGTGACCTGCATATCCTCCACTTCAGGGGTACCTGCTAGTGGGAACAGTCCTGTATCAGGCCCCTTGACTGAGGAGGAAGCCCAGGAACCCCAATTACCTGACATTGGCCCCCTTTTACATGAGGGTAATCCTACTGATCTTCCTAATATCCTGTCTTTCGAAAACCCTCCCCCCGAATCCACTGCCAGTGGTTCAGGCTTTGTTTTGGTACAGGGTAAGAAAGGGAAATTGGCTAAACTGAAAGGCAAACAGAGGAAACCTGAACTGGTGACCCCTGTGGAAGATACTAATAAATTCACTGTGTTGTCTGACATTTCTCAGGACCTGGACCCTGTGACTTTATCTGTTGCAGGAGTAGTGGTGGCAGACTCTCAGGGTGATTGCCTGGATCCTGCTGATCATTCGACTCAGGGCCCAAAAAGTGGAAGAGTAACAAGAGCCTCGAGTAAAGTAAAATGAAGAGCCCTGCCTGTTTAAATCTATGGATCCCTTTTCCTTTTGAGTGGCTTCTTTGAATGTTAACAGCATTCAATCTCTGAATAAAAGGCAAGTACTTTTCTTATTTTTGCATGCTAACCGGACTGTATTTTTTTCAGGATGTCCGGTTACACTCAGCAGCTGAGAGGTCTGCAGCTTCGGATGCATGGCTTTGGGGGGATAGTATTTGGTCCCAGGGGGAGGATCAGTGTTCAGGGATTGGGATATGTTTTTTTTTCTTTTAAGGTTAAGGTTGTGCGTCATTTAGAGGTGCAGCCAGGCAGAGCTTTGATACTGGATATACTATGGGTACACCAATTGATTAGACTTACAAATATTTATGCACCTCAAACAAAGCATGAGAGAGTACTGCTCTTTCGCTCTCTTTCTCCCTTATTGCAGACATCCCATTTGATAGTTTTAGGAGGGACTTTAATGTTAATTTGGCCCAGTGTTCTACCCTGTCCCAAATAAAAATATACTGTGATGCTCAGTGCCTGACTCACCTGATTAGCGATACGGGCTTGATAGATGCCTTTGGTTCTCTCCTGATAAGAGAGCGTAGCACATATTTTTGTGGTCCACGGGCCTCTATAATTGATTATTTTTTTTGTATCTGGTTTTATAAAAGTTGAAATGGCTCTCCTTCAAGATGTAGCTACTTCTGATCATAAGCTATTAACATTAGTCCTTAGGGATGTTCCTGAGGTAAGAAGGGGGCCAGGGACCTGGAAATTGAATACTTCATTATTGTCTATTCCAGTAGTATGTGAAGGCTTTTAGCAGTATTGCAAGCAAGAAAATCTTTTTTTTTTTATATGATTATATTACTACTTGGTGGGAAGACACAAAAGTGGAGATACGTTCCTTTTTTCATACAATAGGGCGTATTAATGGGAAATTTAAATATGATGAAATAACCTCTTTGAGGAAAAATATTGCCTTCTGGATGTCTTTCCGCCCTAATTTAGGAGCGGAGGACTTGCAAAAGATTAAATATCTAAAAACTTTACAGGCAAAGAAACAGCTTGAAGCCCTTAAATCTTTAGAATATCAGCAGAAGTTTGGCACGAATGGTAAGAGGAAAGACACACTGCCATTTGACTCTATGCAACTTTTTCGTGATTGCCATAATCTGGAGTATTTGAATACCTCTTCTGGTAATACTGTGCATACAAAAGCAGATATTTTACATGAAATTACTACTCATTTCTCTCAGGTTTTTGATAGCCAGAATTTATCGATAGGGAAAATGAGACAGTGGTTGGGTGAACTTAATTTACCCCAGCTACCTAAGGATGTTGGGAATCTTTTGGCTGAACCTATCTCACAAACTGAACTAAAAAATGTAATTTGGTCACTTAAACCAGGTATTACACCTGGATCTGATGGCCTCCCACATGAAATTTATAAAAGTATTTGGGATGTTTTAGGACCTGAGTTTTGTATGTGTTTAAATGATGGCTTATCCCAACAGCAACTCCCTAAGAGTATGCTGGAAGGCCTTTTGCTCTTGATTTTAAGGGAGGGAGAAGGGAGATATAAGTCAATGGAGGCCGATTTCGCTTCTGAATACCGATTATAAAATTCTTATGAAAGTTCTTAGTAATAGATTGGCTAGTGTCATAGATCTGGTAGTGCATCCGTCCCTAATATAGTAGCATCCAGGAAAACGGATTCAGGATGCTTTAATTTTGATTTGGGAAATTCTACATAAGGGAGACAACCAGGAATTATTTGGTCATTTGGTATGTTTAGATCAATCTCAAGCCTTTGATCGGGTTGAATATAACTATTTGTGGGAAACAGTACGGTCCTTTGGATTTCCATCTCCTTTTATCAGGTGGTTACAGATTTGTTATACAGGAATAAGTCTTATTCCTAGTGTTAATGGTTGGGTAGGTAATGCAGATTCTGTTCACAGAGGGGTGAGGCAAGGATGTCCTCTCAGCCCCTTATTATATGTCCTATCCATTGAACCTTTATTGCTTGCATTATATAGGACAGAAGCAATAACTGGACTGTCAGTGGGATCAGAGGATAAGCAGGTGGTTGCTTTGGCATTTGTGGATGATCTGGAACTTTTTATGGCAGACAAATCTTCTGCAGTAGCGGCTCATGACCTCTTATTGACTTTACTAATCTTTCCGGATCTAGAATCAATACACAGAAGAGTGGGATCCTGCCCTTAGGTATGATGCCAGTGATGTCTCCCTTGTTTGGGGAATTCCTATAGATATGACCTATAGAAAAATATTGGGTGTTTATTTTGGTGCGGATGATCCCCAGCAGTATAATTGAGAACAACTTTTGATATCAGCCGCAGGAAAAGTAGCCCGCTGGAATAAATGGCAGATGACTAAAGGGAAGCGTATCTTTTTAATTAAAACTTTTTTATTGTCCCATTTTTTGTATTTAGCCGCTGTTTTTTCCCCACCGTTAAATATGGAGGCCTCAGTTTATAGTGTTTTTTTCCAATGTTTATGGGGTAGCAGGTTGAATCCTGTCAAGAAAGGGGTGACTTATTTACCTATAAAGGAGGGCAGCTTGGGTATGTTAAACCCGGTAGTTTTCTTTTATGTAACTTTTATTTTTTTTAATTTTGTTCCGTTATTGACAAATGTTGCAAAGGATTGGATCCTGTAGGTAGAGGATGTGATTGGACCCCTTTTTAATGATTGGGATCCAGCTATTCCTCTCCCTCGACAGACACAGGTGGCTCACTTCCCAGGACACTTCTTGAGTGTAATAAGTAAAATAAAAGCATGGAAACTTCAGAAAAATTCTCTTTGTATACTTTCAAAAAAAGCCATGTATAATTGGATAATGGGAAACTTTTATTATGCCTCCCCCTGATATGTCACTTTATTGGCTACCCAACATTCTCTGATCAACTCCTTTTTATCCAGCAAAAGACGTCCATATTTTATGAGAGACTTTATTTGGTTATGTACTCACCAAAAATTAGGGGTTCAGGGCAATTTAAAGTATAAAGGCATTAATGAACATACATGTCCTAGAGGTAATATTTGCATGGACTCCATAGAGACTTTTTCTCATTTTCTATTCGAGTGCCCATTTGCTATGACGTTTTGGGAAGTATTTCACAGGACATGGCCTTTAAACCCCTTTCAGGATCAACCTTCTCGGATCTGGCTCGATGGGGTGCTCCCTGGAGCATGGGCCAAATTTGATGATATTACTATCCAACTATTAATGAGTTTTATTAGTTATCAGCTATGGTTAGCTAGGTGTGGTTGGTCTCTGTGGCAACAAGTCTTGACAGGAGAACAAGTAGTTTTGTTATTACAGAAGGCAATATTGAAGTGGCAGGTTATGGAGCAGCATAAAGTTTTACCTGATTTGTATAAATTATGGTGGAGGAATATGTCCTGGTTAGATACAGGGTGAGGTTTCTTTGTTAGGTTGTTTTCCGCACGCTTGGAGAGAACCATAGGTCTTTTATTTGTTTTCTCATGACTTTGTATGATGTAATACATTCTTGTTGATTTTGTATTTATATTTAGTGGGGATGGGGGGGGGACCTTTTATGTATTAGGATATGCTTTAGGTTATTATTAAGTTATTTTCAGACATTATATGGCTTTAATGCTTATTTAATTTCTTTACAATTTGTATTTTCCTTTTGTGTGAGTTCACACTGCTTTGTATATTTTTTTGATTTTTGAAGTTTATAATAACAATTTTCCTACTCTTTTAGTAGGGGTGGGGGGTGGGGATCTTTTCAGTATTAGGATGTATTTGAGTTTTACAGCTTTCCATGAAAATACTTTAATAATTGTATGATTGAAATACTTATTTGATTTTTCTTATGATTTGTACATTCTTTTGCGTGAATTAACATTTTGTGTATTTATTTGATTTTTGAAGTTTCTAATAAAAATTCCCCTACTCTTTTAGTGGGGATGGGATAGGGGTTATGTACCAATATGGATTATTTTTGTTTGTTGTTCATGTATGTTGTATTACTTATTTCTGTTTTTGATTTCTTTCATTATGATTTTGTATGAAGTTATATGATTTTGTATATTTGTTTTAAGTTTTCAATAAAATATTTCCCTACTCTTTTCGATAAGTGCCATGGGATCTTTAACATCCACCTGAACTACCTCCAATCCAGGCAGATGAGACCTCGGTTTAATGTCTCATCCGAAAGACAGCACCTCAGAAGTGCAGCACCCCTCTCATGCTGCACTACAGTGTCAGTACTGGGATAGTAACCCAAGTGCCATATGTGGGAACTGAACCCACAACCCTCTGATCTCCCGGTCTCAGAGACGAGTGTGCTACCTACTGAGCCATTGACACTCTTAAAGAGACAGTACACAGAGGCTATACAGACACTTTCTGGCAATCACATTTAAAGTGCTAAAACGCGGGACACCAGCCTGGCAGTGAGCATTTAGGCAAGCTCGAGGAAGACTTTTGGGAACCCCTATTTGTGGGGGTTACACACACACACACACACACACACACACATATATATATATATATATATATATATATATATATATATATATATTTTGCAAAAATCTTTGTTAATGCCAGTCAGGAATAAACTGACAAAACTAGGGAGATGTGGTGGTGGTGTGGGTTTCAAACCCTAACACCCCACCCCCTCCCTGCAAGCAGGAAGAGGAAAAATCATTATGGTTTTGCCTGCCCTGAATCGTAGCAAATCAGGCCTAGGGTCTTCCTTTGGTTTATCAACCATAATAAGCTCAGCAAATAAGCTCAGATTAGCAGACTATATGAGAATGGGGTGAGTGTTAGGGTTGATAACCACTAGAACCAACCATTGCCAAATTTACAAGATGTACAGATATTGGCACCAACTATGCCCATGCCAAATTTCAGGCTATTCTATTTAGGGACGGTTTTGTTAATAAGGTGCAAAAATTGTGATTTTACATTAAACTGCTTTCTCAGCCCTGGGGTGCTACAATGCCCATATAATAGGGTATGTAATGGGCTACTCTGAAACAACCATATTTATCTTCATATGTGCAGTAAGGATAAGAGCTGTAACCCGTGACTGGTGAAGCCACAAGTTTTTTATGTGGTCTTATTCTTACTGCTGAAGATAAATGCGATGATCACTGTGCATCTCACAGCGTATGATTTGAGTGTTTATAGGATGACATTTTAAAAGTTATGGCTTGTAAATGAGCTCTATAATGAAGATGTAACATTTTCTGCCAGAGTTCAGTTGTTGAAGGCTTTGCAAGCAGCAGTGCCTATGTGATATCATCAAGGATTGCCAAAGCTGCTAAGAATATCATTATGACATACAGTACATACAGAAGAAAGAAATGTATATACATTGGACCACGTTTATTGCTGTAAATATGTTTAGAATATGTGCCATAGATGACATATGTACATAAAAATATCATATTATTTTTATTTATTTATTTATGTGTGCACCAAACCTAGATTACAGGACTTTTACACTGTATAGCTCTTCTCTAGTTGTCTGTTTCTCTGTCTGCCTACCTATCTACAGTATGTATGTATGTATATATGTATCTATCTATCTATCTATCTATCTATCTATCTATCTATCTATCTATCTATCTATCTGTCTGTCTGTCTGTCTGTCTGTCTGTCTGCCTGCCTGCCTGCCTGCCTGTCTGTCTGTCTATCTATCTATCTATCTATCTATCTATCTATCTATCTATCTATGCAACCTATGTATTAGGAATGTATTAATTGAGTACTGGGCCTTCACAGTGACAGCTATCAGTGGCTTGCACTATGCAGATCCCATATCACTGTTGTGCACACCAAGCATAAAGTCTGCTTCAACATCCCACATACTGTATTACTTTACATTCATCAAAAGAGTGTTTTTACCTGGGTACAGTAGCAGTCCTTGGATAATACTGAAAATGACAGATAAAAATTAAAAAAATAATATTTTCCTACAGGGAGTCCTCCAAATAGGCCAAAAAAAAGCCACTCATTAGCAATGGAGGGGGAGGTATGAGGTGCTAGCTGCACTGTAAAAAAGGCACAAAAGGTAAAGGATATCAGTTGAAGTAGTGCTGGCGATGCTGTTAGCACTAGTGAAGAAGAGAAATTTAGCACATGTTGTTCTATTTCTAAAGTCCAGGATTTTTTTTTCTCACCCAGCTGATGATGGTACAGTGCCAGTTGTGCTAGCCCATGCTGGTGATTCAGCACTGCTGTAGCATAACTATGAAACCAGTAATTATGGCTCAAATCAAAAGGCAGACGTGAAGCAGTCATGCTATTAGAAAATACTGAGTTGATGTTGTTGATGCTTATGTGGTAGCAAAGGGAGTGTCAGGTGATTCGTCTCTAACATGAGTAGTACTGATCTGGAAGGGAAGCATGATAATATTGATGTGGCTGGTACAAGGGCTTATGACGATGGGAAGGACAATCAGGTGGACATTTTCATGCCACCACCAGCATGTCGTCAAATGGTTCATTAAATTGGAGGCTAGAAGGAATAGAAAGATCACTCAGTTACATTCATAGCTTTATAAACTGTCTAGTTTAAGGACAGCTGAGGGCTGATCATGTACATCATTATCATCAGTGTACTGTAATTAGCACAGGGTGGGAGGGAGCGATCCCCTTATCTCCATAATGTATTAGTTTCAAAGCACAATAGATCACTTGTAGAGCTGTGTGGAATTTGAAATTCTGCCGGCAGAATTCATGTAGAATGGCAGTTCTACTTCAAAAAAGCATTTCAGGATTTCTTTTTTAATGATACAGAATTCCAAAAAAGCATTTCTATGTAACTATGGAATAATGTTCCACAGATTATAGAATGTGTGGAATATTATTCCTTATTTTTTTGAAAATGAATCCACTATTTAAGTCAACTGCTGAATACTATATCGCAGTTTAAATTACACTTTTAGGATTTTGAAATTCTGCTTCTACTGGAGTTCCACAGCACTAGGCAGAATTTTCAAAATTCTATGGAACTTTGGTGGAAGTGGAATTTGAGATTTTCACACAGCTCTACCTTCTTCTAGAATTTTGCACAACTATGTGTGTTGGGGGGGCTTGTATCATGTATAGTTAGTTTATCATTGCCTTCTGCATTTTTTAAAAGCAGCAGAACCTATCCCATGGGGTCCATATCATTGTCATCAGTTATCATGCCCCCAGAGAGACCACTAATGTGTGTTTGTTAATTTATTTTGTAACATTTTTCAAACTTATTCACCATACCACAACCCATGTTTTCTCCATTGTATTCCTGCCCCATTATTGCATTCTTTAGGTAGAAACCTGTCATCCTCAGTTATTGGGTTTATTCACATGACAACAACCGATGTCTTGTTTGCCATACTTCACTGGGCCTCTGCCTCATTATTGCATTTGTCTGCCACCTGTCATCAATTCTTTGGACTTCTTTGTTTGGCCATAACTTTCTTTGCTGTACTTAAATCAATAGGCCCTTACACCATTACTGTGTTCTTCATACACCTGACATCAACTATTTCAACACATTACCACAATCACAACCCATGTATTCTTCACAGTACTTGAACTGCTGGGACCCTACCCAAATCTTGCATTCTTAAATCCACATGCCAGCACCAGTTTACTTGGACAATTTCATGAGACAAAAACCTATGTCTTCTTTGCTGCAGCCCTCTCCTATCACTGCAATATTCAATTTCTTTAGCATGCTGTTTGTCTATGAATTAATACAAATTGCTAATAATAATTAAAAATCATACCAATGTAATATGATTGCAAAACAACACACATACAAAAAAATCATGCTAATAAACAATACTGATAATATTTAAAACTCACACAACATGCAAACATTTATAATAGCAACATGAGATAGATAATAACATTTTCACTATCACTGCACTAACTGCACACCAAGAAACCCCTTTTATTTGGGAAGGGGGTATCATAACTCATTACTCTTTGTTTCTAGTGAGGCATTATGTGACTTCATTATGGCCTGTGCTCTATAAATATATTGGTGCATGACTTTCTGCGGATTATGACTGTCTGATTGACTTTTATTTGTTAAGCTCTCTGGCAATCACCATAACTTCACTCAGCACTCATTCCTCATCCTCCTACATGTGAACTCTATTATATCACCTTTTGTGCTGCTTCGTCTAATCTCAAAACTATCCTGAGACTGAATGCTATGTTCAAAACAGAACACTATGTGCTTGCTTGATTCACAGTTGAACAAGAAAATGGAACAAGTTCTCCTTGAGGGATTGGACATAGACAAATGGAAGGACATTTTGTTGGATCATGCCATGGTGCGGCATGACTCAGCCAAAACAGAAAAGGACACACCTCACTAAGTTAATATGATAAGAACCTGTCTGGAGCTGGAGGCATTGCAAGGGCTAGACTAGCTTGAAAGAAAAAATCTCTAGTTCCTCTAAGGAGGAAGGAGTAATCTTGATCAAATGTTGTCCTGGGATATGGCCAGTATTGATGCAAATGACTCAAGGGTCCAGTAGGATGCAAACCAGTGTAACTCCTATACTGTATGAGTACTTCATAGTTAAAATAGTCCTCTGTGTTGCTGAGGATCTATTTCATTAAATAAATAACAGCATACAATGTTCCTAATAAAAACCATTAAAACAATAATATAACATTAAAAATAACAACAATAAATAAAAAAATAACATAAAATGGAATTGAAATTTCATGACTAGATAAAAAAGTTTGTGGATGCATATCTTAATTGTCCACAACTACACAGGTGGGAAAAAGTTTGGTAGTGTGTTTTGGAATTTGGGCAACACATATACAGAATTTGAGCCAATTCCTGATTGAAGGGCCTAAATATGTACACCTGGAAGAGAGAGAGAGAGAGGTGATATGATAAAGACCTTTAAAAACTTTATGAGGGTAAACAAGGTACAAGAGGGAAGTATTTTCAGAAGAAAAGGTGCTCAAGGACAAGAGGGCACGATAAGAAGCTGGAGGGGGTAGATTCAGGAGAGATGTGGGGAAGTGCTTCTTCACAGAAAGAGTGGTGGATTCCTGGAACTGTCTTTCAGTGAAGGTGGTGGGGACCAAAACAGTGGTGGGTTCAAAAATGCATGGGCCAGGCGTAAGGTACTCTCAGGGAAAGGGAAGGGGTGGGTGAGTGGTCCAGAGATCAAGTACAGTAGGATCTATGGTGATACTAAAGGCAGTGAACAATTGGCGGACCAGGTGCAGGGCCAAGTGGTCCTTATCTATCAGCCAATTCTATGTTTCTGTGCTATCACAAACATGGCTGCCATCTTTACTCATTTATGAAAGTCTTCCTCTAAGCCCTAAAAAATAACACCCTCTTAAATTTAACAAAATAAATAACTGAATGTTCGTTTCACTTACGATCCTCTCCTTACCCACGTAAACACATTTAAAAAAATCAAGTACTATTCAGAGTTTCTATTTTCATGTTTCTTTCATGGCCATGAAAAATTCCTTTCTGTGTGTCTTTGATGACCATGAAAAATACCCACCTATCCTTACCAGTTTGTCAGTGAACTCTCCACTGCTTACTCAGACACAGATTACATCGAGACCCTGGCTCCACTTGAGGCCTCTGTGTGTCTGTGCTTGTGTGTGTCAGTGGATTTCTGCAGAATTTTGAATTCACATATTCCATGTTACCATTCCATATGTGTGTGTATGTTGGAAGGTGGGCTGGGTGAATGCAGTGTGTACTGACATCATACACTAAACCAGATATAACTATGCCTTTCTGCCTGCCTCTCCATTTTCTAATCCTGACCCATCCTTCTTGTTGTGAACTTGATTACTTCTCCATCTAGAACACTTTATCTAACCATAAAAAATGAAGTAACATTTAAGCGCTGCTATGCTTACCATGGTACCCCTAGCACCTACCTTCCAGCCCTGGCCTTTGTCATTGCCATTGTGTGAACTCACATGACACTACACAAATTGATATGTCAGAGTAGGCCAGGAAAACAGGGTGAGAGGCTGACATTTTTGGGTATACCACTAACAAATCAGAAGTCCAAACAGACAGTGTACTCCATGCAACTCAGTCCAAAATGAATTTTTTATTTAATTACCTGTGGTTCCTAGTACTCTGGCTGCCCTTTATTGCTGCCTTTGCTGGATTTAACCTTTCCTGACGTGATGACGCAAAAGTTGTATTTTGGACTTTTGAATTGTGTGGTGTGCATGCTTTTTGTGTCTTTGGATGTGTGATAGATCACCTTCTCAGTAGGTTGAACACTCAACTCTGGGTCTGAAAAACTTGAAGATTGTTGGTTCTAGCCACATACCAGGAAGTTAGCCTAATATCTATTACGTAATCTGTAGTGCAACATGGGGGGAGGGGTTTGTACACTGATGAGGGGCTGTCCTTTGGATGAGATATTAAATTGAGGTCTCTTTTGCCTGTCTCTGGTGGCTGTCCAAGTAGAAGTTAAAGATCCATAATATTTATTATAAGAATAGGGGATTTTCTGTGGTGTCTTGTCCAACATTCACCCTGTCAATAAAAGAGGCCAGTAAAACCTGCCTCTAGGACACATCTTTAAATGAGCTGTCACATATCAGTCTGCGTTCCTGGCCAAAAAGTGCAAATAAATAAATGAAAATAAAAATGATTGGTACTTTACCAATATACTGTAGTCAACTCTCTAATACTCAGTATAGCATATTGGAAGATATCGGTGGCATAGCCTAGCTCGTACACAAAGATAATTTACTCTCATAGGCCCACAACTATCCTGACAATTTGCCCTGGAGTTGATCTGTCCTGAGTAAAGCTAACCGCTGAATTTCTGAGTTACCTGGCAAAGCATGAATGCTGCAGTTAATGCACTATCCAATCAACTCTTGTTTAAAAATCTAGTTTACATCTGATAGTATTGGGCATGTAAACAAGGCAGTTTATAAACTGACACTGAACTGTCCTTTAGGTTCTGACAACTAGACTGGAGCCCATCAACACTCACAATCACGTGGCTTAATCTAGATAAAGCTAACTTTTTAAAATACACATACACATACAGTATATATACTGTACGTGCACATTGCTCTGCCAGTTAGCTGAGTACAGGATCAGAGGGTGCTACCACTGGAGTGAGATGGTTACTGACTGTGTCTGCATGCTTATGAAATACGAGACTTCTTTTGAGCAGATTCTCACTTGCATCACTTTCTAACAACGTTAATGTTTTTGTATACTTAACCCCTTTGAGCAGATAGCCTGTGTGTGCTCTCTACTCTAGAAATTAGTTTAAACCAATCCAGCACTGATCACATGACTCCATTGCCTCATCCACAAGATCGTTTCTAGCTGGAGTAAAGACTCCACACCCCATGCTTATCTCTGCATCAGTTCCTTGATGTGCAGAGCAAATTGATGCAAAAAGCAATCCTTTGAGACAAAAGCATTGCTGAGCTTAAAACTGATTACTTTTTAAATATTTTTTTGTGGGTTTTTTTGGTACTGAGCAAGTACCTATCATAACTGAAATGAGCTGTTTTCCATTTCACTTTTTTTATATTGGAACCAACAGCTGTTGGATTGGTCTTCTTCAATGTCTTCATAAGCAACACTGCAGAAGAACCAGAAGGGAAGGTATGTCTTTTTGTAGATGACACCAAAATCTGTAATAGGGTATACACTCAGGAGGGGTGGAGAAAATGTGTAGGGATCTTGGGAAATCTGAGGAGTATCAAGAGCATGGTAGTTGCAGTTACATAGAAACATAAACTTTGATAGCAGATAAGGACCACTTGGCCCACCTAGTCTTCCCATTTCCTTACCTATTGGATAAGCTGCAGATCCTAGTTAACCAACAGCCTACTTTCTCCTACCCCCCTCTAGAATTACCATATGTCTGTCCCATACATTCTTGAATTCCCCCACTGTTTTTGACCCCATGACCCCCTTAGGATGGCTGTTCCATGCGTTCACCACCCTATCAGTGAAAACAATACTTCCTGACAATGCCCTTGAGCCATCCCCCCTCTATCTTCAAATTGTGCCCCCTTGTTCTTGTACATCTCTTTGGTCGGTGCCAAAAGTGCAAACTCTTTGTTTAGTATCCTTCAGACCTGTGGGTTCCCATGTCAGTTTATCGAAGGCATCAGGCTCTCTATGCCTCTCCCCAGGCTTATGTCCAAATGAAAGGAGGCTTGTCCTCCAGATTCAACCTTAATAGAGGGACACAGCAGGGGTACCTCCTACTGCCCCTTCTTTTTTGCTCTATATATAGTGCTACTGGAGAAAGCCATTAGAGATAATCTTAAAATAGAAGGCATCGAGAAGGGTGGTTCCCACCACAAGATCACACTATACAAGGATGATGTTTTATTACATTTGGCTGATCCCAAAAAATCCATTCCTGAAGTCTGGAAGACCCTTGACATATCTGGGCAACATGCAGGTTATTTAATTAATAGCTCCAAAACAGAGGTTTTAACCTTCCACTATACCCCCTCCCACCAAATTAGGCAGTTGCTACCGGTGAAATGGACAGCATCGCAGCTTAAATATTTAGGCATTCAAATACATAAATTTCCCTGCAACCTATTTAAGGCAAATTTTGCACCTTTGACAAAGAAAGTGAAGGCTGAGGTGAATCATTGATCTCTCCTCAACTTCCCCATATATTCTCGTACATATTCGGTAATCATGACTATCCTCCCTAGATATATGTACTTGTTTCAATGTCTCCCCATTCATATTGGTTCAACAATGGCAGCAAATTCTCTTTAAGTATGTCTGGGCCTTGCAACGCCCTAGAATCAAATATAAACTACTACCAACACCTAAGGCTTAGGGCGGTAGAGCGCTACTTGACCTAGAGAACTATTACCTGTCCATCCATCTCAAAAATGCAATAATATGGAAGGTCACTGATTTTTTCACTAACTGGAAGCTCATGGAATTGAGGGAGGAGGAAGGGCCCCCACTAGCTGCCCAGGCCATGTACCCAGCTTTTCAAAAAGACAGCACAGGACCTGTCTTCATTCACCACATGTATTATTCTGAAAGGGGTTTACCATCTTTGGGGAAAGTTTAACATAGTGTCCTTGGTGTGGCCCTTTAGGTGGTTTGCATGGGATGCCTGCTTTCACCCCGCCCAGCAGGATTCAAGTTTCAGAAGATGGTCTAGGCAAGGTTTTTGTTATTTTAACCAAACGATGAGGGAGGTTGTCCCTTCAGATTTTCACACCCTACAACAATCCTTTTTACATTCCAATTCAGATCATTTTAGATATCTGCAATTGCGCATATATATGGTAGAGCAGCATGCAGAAGCCTCCAATACTCAAAAAGTTAAACCATTGTTGGTGGTTATGAATGCTGTTTTGAATCGTACTCTCAACACTGGGTTAATTTCGGCCCTTTATGAAGCCATTAAAGTCCGACAAATTGATTAGGCCAGTCAAATAAAACAAAAATGGCAATAAGAAAATAACAAGGTGCTTCCAGATTCTGATTGGGCCAAGGTTTTCCTTTCAGGATTTAAAACTACCTGCTCTCCCCTGTGGCAGGAGTTCACCTGGAAGGTCAGGGTTCGCTATTTCCATACACCTGTCATACAAGGACAATGGAGCTCACATTTCTCTTCTCCTGTTGGAAGAATTGTGGGGAAAAGCAGGCCAATCACACTCACATTTTTGGTCTTGTCAGGTTTTGGTGGATTTTTGGGACAAGATTATAACCTTGTTATCAAACCTCTTTGGATTAGGGGCAACACATATCTTGCTAGAAAATGCTATATTGGGTCCCCCCCCCCACGGGCTTGATAGGATGGGATTAGATATATATTTGGAACATACTACTTGCCACTGCACATAAAGCCATCACCTGGAAATGACTTCAAACAGAACCGCCAGCATACCAGTCATGGCTCTCTATAATCCAGGCTATCCAGTCTATGGAGGATCTGACTTAAAAAGTTAATCTACAAATGCATGTTTTTGTCCGCAAATGGGCACTTTGGCTACTATGCGACGACTCTTAAGAGAATGCATAGTCTTTAGGTTGTGACACTGCATATTCTTATCCTTGTGGGCTAATGGCTGTGTTGAGATGCCGTACATAACGGGATTGTAGTTTGTATGAAAGAGGTGCTAAGCGCCCCTTTTTATGTGAAACTTGCTGTGTCATGAACTATCAGTAATGGTAATGAGTAAAGTTGATTGTACCTATGCTATGCTATGCAATAAAGATGAATTAAAAAAAGTGCAAACTCATGCACATAGGGCATAGGAACCCAGGTGCTGAGCATAGGATAGGAGGAGGGACTGATAGTCACTAAGCAGGAAAGGGACCTTAGAGTTATCATATCTGTTGACCTCAAAGTGGCAGGGCAGTGAGATGTCAAAGCAGGGGGTGGAATCTGTGGGATACTGATGCATGGTGAGAAGGATCCCCAGTAGAAGAAGGGAGGTGGTGTTGTCACTATATCAATCATTGGTGAGACCCCACCAGGAGTATTGTGTCTATTTCTGGAGGCTGCACCTCAGAAAGACTCAGATCAGGTGAAGGCAGTCCAAAGGAGGACAACTAAAATGGTGCAGGGGTTGCACCAAAAGCCATGCAAGGAAATACTGAAGGATCTCAAAATGTAAACCCTGGAAAAGACAAGAGTGAGAGGGGGCATGATAAAGACCTACAAGTACCAGCCGGCCCGGTGGCACTGAGGATTGAGGTGCTGGATGCCACACTTCACGCTACACCAGTGACCAGAGTTCTGGAATGAGACCGTGTCATCGGGGGTCAGCCAGGGAGGGAGAGGATCGAGTGTCTTCTGACTGCTGTCCTGTCTCTGGGGAGGGCTCAGGACTCGGACCGCTCTGCAGTAGCCCCTGATGGAATTCGGGGGCACTACAGTTAAGGCACATCTAAAGGGAGGAGTACGGCAGATGTCAGCATGTACTAGCAGGGGAAAAATTAGGGAGGAAAAATGGCAGTTGGTCATGGCAGCTTGATGGGCATGCCTCCACATGCCCTCGGATCCAAAGAAATTGCACTCCGGTATATATCCAGGAATATTAGTAAATAGGGTGGAGGGAATGTTGCCAGAGACCAGTTAGGATTTGCAGAGAAAGACTAGGCAGGAACAATCTGGGCTGACTGGGTGAGCCAAGTGGTCCTTCTCTATCGACAAGTCTATGCTTATATTGCGGTAAAAAATGTGTTTATTTAAGATATTTTTCTTGTTATTGTAATTGTAACACCAGGGAATCCTGTGGGTTCATAATTTCAGTGGGGTTACCTACTAGCATCTCTGGAACAGGGGCGGAGGAATAGCCGGTGCAGCCGGTGCAGTGGCACAGGGGCCCAGACACTTAAGGGGCCCACTGAAACGTGCCATTTTTTGTGTGTTTTTTTATTTTCCCCACAGTTCTGCTTCTGCAGTTTGTTGTGCCACAAACTACTGACTGCTGACCGACTTGTCTGTCCCCTCCTGTGTGTACAGTCCAGGTGGCTGTAGGTGACAGCAGAGAGCATCTCAGATCAGAGCGAGTACGCGCCACGCAATGCAGCCGGCAAAACATCCAGGAAGTACTGTTGTGCCATGGTGGCCTGTCTTATGACTGCAGGGCGCGCCCAGCGCGGGCATGAGTGAGGCAAGTGAGCATTAATAGAGAGCGAGTGAGGATGACACAGCACGCAAGATCATGGATTGTTTGTGACTGCGCGCCACCACTGCGACTTGCAATGCAAATGCACGAGTGAGGACTGAGAGGAGGGTGAGCGAGCAGTGAGCCTGAAGCAACAGGTCAGTCTGGGACTGGGAGGAAACAGCGCCACTAGCCTAGGCTGGCGATGTAATGGTGGGAGGTGGGTCACTGGGCTGTGGTGGTGTGACCTTTTTTTTTTAGGCAGGCACAGGAGGAGGACAACCGTGGGTCCTCCTAGCACCGAGCTACTGTATCACATGACTGGCTGGCTGACTGACACCTGACTGGATAGAGACAGTATCAGTCAGTCAGTCACATCACTACTTGCTCTGTGGTTGGGTAGGAGAGCTGAGAGGCTGGAGATTTGACTGGGTAAGCAATCGAGTTGAGCACCCAGCGCCATAGTTGAGAGAGACAGCCAAGTGAGAGGGTGGTGGTGGAGATTGTTTGACTCCGTGGGGCACAGACCTTTTTACATTGCCTGCCTACTCCTAACTCTGATCCTCTTAAATTTTGCTCTAGAACTTTTAGGGTGCACAGAGAGTGGATATTTAACATTTTAATTGAATTTATTGATCTAGTAGTTCATCTGATTGAACTTGTAGCAGCAGTGCAACCTGACACAGACTAGGCCAGGGCCCAGGAAGGACAGGTGGGGAGTAGTTTACTGCTGATCTCTAAGGGCTGTGGTCCCAGCTGGGCCCTGGCTGGCTGGTTGACATGTTGCCTGGTTCATCTAGCCCACTGCATAAAATAAATCTGAAGATTTGATTTACTTCAGGTCAGAACTCTCTTCACTTGTTGTTGGGTTGCTGCTGCCTGCTGCTCCAGCCAGTGCTCAAGCTCAGTTAGTGAGGAGCCTGCCCTTTGAATCAGTTAGCAGGTAGACAGCAGCACAGCAGTGTATGACTCCACTGAAAATTGTTTGACCAACGCAGCCAGGTGGCCACTAGAACCACTGCACTAGCCAGCAAAAATAAATGTTTTTTGTACAGTAAAAATTGTTGGTAGTACAGTCCAGACTCCTTAGTTGCAGTTGCCAGGGGAGGGTGAGGCCGGGGTCAATTGCCTGTGCTGTGTGACCTTTTTTCCCATGTCCAGGCTTCCAGCAGCATCTGTTCTGCAGTATCTCTCTCTCTCCCCCCTCTCCTCCTCAGTAAAACTCAGAAGAGAGTGGACAGAGCAGCAGAATAAAGAATTGAACCTCCTCCAGAGTTCTAACTTTATTATTATCCACCTCATGCTGACTTAGGCAGTCAGAAAAGGCTAAAAAGGAAGACTGCTAGACAAACACAGACTGAACTGATCATAAGAAAAGTGCTGACTGGTGTTTGCAGCAGCACCTGCATGTGTGTGTGTGTGTGTGTGTGTGTGTGTGTGTGAGACAGTGGAATAATTGTGCTGTGGCAAATAAAAATAAGTGAAAAAAAGACCCCCCCCAAAATAAAAAACATGAACAGTGCATCAAGCATTCACTGTCTGTAACATACATACAGTGAGGGTGTTTAGAGGGGCAAAACTGGCAATTATTAACTAAAATAAAGGAGGAGGAGCACCTCCTGTCCTGTTCTGAACTGAATCTCTCCCTCCCTCCCTGGCCTTGTTTGCCATTACTTGCGCAGCCTGCACTCAATTTCTAAAGTGAAGCAAGCAAACAAAAAGCAACCTACATAAAAAGTGTGACAGTTCACTGCAAAGGCAGTGGTGGTGGGGACTAGTAGGCAGTAGGGGGCACTAGGCCGGAGGGACTGAGTACTGAGCTAGGGTGATAATTGATATCAGTGAAGGAGCACCTCTTGTCCTGTCCTGCACTTCTCCCTCCCTGTTTGCCATTACTGTCTGCAGTCTGTAAAACACTGATTCTTTTTCTAAAGTGAAGCAAGCTAACAAAAAGTAACCTACATAAAAAGTGTGACCGTTCTCTGCAAAGCAAAGGCAGTGGTGTTGGGGACTAGTGGCACTAGGCCGGGGGGACTGACTACTGAGCTAGGGTGCTATCAGTGAAGGATCACCTCTTGTCCTGTCCTGCATGTCTCCCTCCCTGTTTGCCATTACTGCAGCCTGAAGGCAAGCAAACAAAAAAGTAACTACCTCACAGTTTATTGTTGGATGTAACAGTAAAAGATGCCTCCAAAATTCAGAAGTGGTGCACAAAAGTGCAAGCAGAAGAAGGAAGAATTGCTGCTGGCTGCAAAGCTTCCTAAAATTAGTGTTTTTTTCCAAACTGTGACCGGGCCTGACAACATACCTGCTAAGACTGAAATTTGTGAAAGTGACAGTGACACAGATGCAGAGAAAGACAGTGGACCTAGTAATGTGGCTGATTCCAAGATAGTCTGTGCTGATCACTCTGACCCTGAAACTAACTTTGCTAAACAATCTGAACCAGAATCAGACATGGAAAGTGTATTGGAGAAAGAACTCGACAAAACAAGTGCTGCTTTAAACCCTGAAGACGAAAAGCAACCTGTTTTTCCAAGTTTTCCTCCTGCTGATGAAAAAAAAAACACAGACAGAGGTAATTTTCCCTTACATATTAAGGACAGCCAAGTAAAGATATATTATATCACAAGGTTCGTGTAGACCAGGTGGACCGTTTCCATGGGACAAAAATCAAGATGGGCGCTGTTTCTCCAGAACCTATTATAATATAACAACAAAGACAGGTGTTACATTACCGTGTACTTGGCTTTGTTATTCCCCAAAATTAGACTGTGCATATTGTGAGCCATGCTGGTTGTTTGCTGATCATAGTGCACCTGCATATAATGTTGCATGGGTTAAAGGAGTTTGAGACTGGCATCACCTAAGCAGTAAACTTGAATATCATGAAACATCACTAATTCATTTAGAATCTTGCTTAGTGTATCAGCAGTGGTGATTAAATGGAACAATTGATGAAGATTTGGAAACTCAAATTTTGAAGGAGTAAAACTTCTGGAGACAAGTTTTGGAGCGTCTCATCAATGTGAGTTACATTAGCTATGTGCAATTTAGCTTTCAGAGGGCACAGAGAGGTTATAAGGCAAGGTAACAGTGGGAATTTTCTTTCAATAGTTGAACTATTAGCTAGGTATGATCCCGTGTTGAAGCAACTCATTTCCATGCCCAGTGGATCGATTCGCTATCTTAGTCATGCTATACAGGACAAACTTATTGAAGTTTTATCAAAGCGTGTTGAGCAAGATATTATTTACGAAATAAAGGCTTTTTTCTCTGTAATAATGGATACCACCCAACATATTACAAAGACTGACCAACTGGGTCAAATATTTTGGTATGTCACGATTGAAAGGGATGACAGGGACATGGCAACTGAGGTGAAAATCAATAAATCTTTCCTTGGTTTTCATGAAATTAGTAATCAGTCAGCAGTTGGACTTGAGAACGTAGTAGTTAGCTGCATTGAACAGAAAGGTTTAGAATTATCTAAATATTGTGGTCAGGGGTACAATGGGGTCTCTAATATGAGTGGTGTGTACTCCGGTGTGCAAGCGAGACTATCCCAGAAGGAACCAAATGCTGCATATGTTCACTGTGCTGCTCACAACTTAAATCTCACACTGAATGTTTCTGTTAGAACAATACCAAAAGAGAGGAATTTTTATGAGGTGATCGAACGACTATACACTTTTCGGCCACAGTATAAAACGCTGGGCCATGTTATCTTCATTTGCTTCCACTTCAGAGCTTTCCAGCAATGTTACTTTGAAAAAGCTTTGTCCTACTCATTGGTCATCCAGATATGAATCACTCCTTGCTCTGAGGTTTTGGTATTCAGATGTTATGAAGGCACTCACAAAAATAGTTCTTCAGAGCAAAAATGCTGATGAGTGCAACAAAGCTTTGGCATTAAAGAAATTATTAGACAATGTTAGTTTTGTTCTTCGGGTGGTGCTCCAAACAAAGATTCTGGAAACAGTCAATGCTGTGTCAAAACTGTTACAATCTAAAGACACAGACCTTTACAAAGCAGCAAACTTACTTCACAAAGCCAATGAAGATCTACAGTAGTTATATTTCAAAATCAGTTTGATGAGGCAAAAAAATCAGCAATTACATTATCAGAAAAATGGGTTGTACAAGCCAAGTTTGAAGAAAAGCGCATGAGAAGGTTCAAATGCCATTTTGATGAGCTATGTTAAGATGAAAGACTTGCTGACTCAGAACAACTTGTCAAAGTGAACGTGTTTTACAGGTGCCTTGATATAATAAGCACACAGCTTTCAAATCGATTTCAAAGCATGCAGGCAGTCGCTGATAGATTCAGCATAATCCAGCCAAGTACGCTGATTTCTGCAAGTGATGATGATCTGTATAAAGGAGCTGAAAAACTGGCCCATCATTTCTACAAAGACATTTCTCTTGCTTTTCCTGGGCAGTTGCTTTCATTCAGATCTTGTTTGAAATCTGAAATCTCAAAACAATCAGTGAAAGAGTTGGCAAAAGTGTTAATTGTTGACAATAGGCATTAGCATCCAGTTTTCCAGAAGTCTGTACTGTACTTCTGCTGTTTCTCACCGTCCCAGTAACAGTAGCCAGTGCTGAATGCTCATTTTCAAAACTTAAACTTATAAAGAACTACTTAAGGAGTAGTATGGGACAAGAGAGACTTCGTGGATTGGGAATCTTATCTATAGAAAATGAACAAGCCAGAAAAATGAACCTACAGCAGATCATTGATGAGTTTGCAGAACGAAATTCTCGCAAAAGGCGATTTAGATAGATGAGTAGAGAATATTATTATTATGTGTTGCAGTGTACTGTGTCATGGTCCCACTGTCCCACATGGAAACATTTTGATAATTGTTATGCAGTGTTGAACACTTGAACTGGCAATGGCATGCTTAATTTGTATAAATAAGTGTGTATGTGTTATAATATCCTCGATATTTGAGGGTCCAGTGTGCATAAATGGAATACAAAGCAAAACTGATGGGGGGCAAAGCAGGGTGGGCACTGGGAGGAGTGGGGGGGCCCAAAATTACAACATGCACTGGAGCCCATCTTTCGCTTCCTCCGCCACTGTCTATATCTGGGAGGTTAAGGTCACTCACTGGCAGAATTCCCCCTTCAATGCCATCTCTTGAACTGCCCTCAGCATCTGCATGTCCTCCTCTACGCTCTGCATTGGAGGTCTGTACACCACTCCCATCCTTATTGATGCCTCAGCCCTTTTTGTCTAGTGTGATCCATAATATTTCTGGTTCTCCCTTTCTCCTTTTGCACTTCTGTCACCCTAATACTCTTCCTGATATACAGCGCAACCTCCACCTTCCTGCCAATCCTATCCTTCCTGAATAACCTATATATATATATGCTCAGACCACCAGGTCTCTGTTATGGCTACAATATCAGGGCTCTCCCCTTCCATTGCTTCTAGGTCCACCATCTTTTTCCCCAGACTTCTTGCATTTGCAGAAAGTCCTTTCCACCATATGCCCTCCCCCACCCCACCCCACCATGAGTGTTTTGTACCCTTCACCCTTTTGTGGCGAAGTGTTTGCTAGTCCATTCTCTCCTACTGCTGAACTCTCTCCCAGCCTAGCCTCATACTCCCCATTACCAGTTTAAACCCTTCCCTAAGACCTTATCAATGTGTCCTTCTAGACCCCCCTCAATACTCTTGCTCCCCTCTCACTCAGATGCAGTCTATCCTTCCAGTACAAGTCTTCATTGTCCCATGTGTTCCCCCACTTTCATATGCATGTAAACCCCTCCTCTTCACACCATACCAAGAGCCAATCATTGAACTCCCTGAGTCTTCTCTTCCTAGCAGTGCTGGCACAGGGGACTGGCAAGACCTCTGAAAAAGCTAAGGATTTTATCTTTTTCAGGCATCCCCGTGCTAGTGCCTTGAACCTCCTCTGTTCCTCCTCCATTTCATTGCTTGCCAGATCATTCATTCCCAAACGAATGATAAAGTGTGGTTTCCTCATCAACTGAGCTCACTCCCTGATCATTTGCATCACCTTCCCCGCCTCCATCCCAGGTTCACAAAAGACCAACCTTTGTCGATATGTAGGACCCCTCCACATCCAATTATCCCCTTAATGATGGAGTCCCCAAATACCATGGCATTCTCCACCTCCACTACTAATGGATCTGGTCTTGTTCCTGGTGGGTCCCTTTTCCTCATAACTGCATCCCCCTGCCCATATCTGCCTACCTGACCCCTCTGGTTTCCTCCTAGTTCCCAGCTTTTTCTCCCCTTGACAAATGATTCTGGCCTGTGCTCATGTAAAAAGCAAATCTTTCCCCTTTCTTACCCACCCTGTCCTTTCTGAACAGAGTATAGCCTATTATGGCTATACCCAGTGAGGATTCTTACTGCACCATGACTCGGTAATATCGACACTGTCCAGGTCAGCCTCTGTCATTATGGCCACTAGGTCTGATAGGTCTTTCCCAGTGTGTGTGTATGTGTGTGTGTGTGTGTGTGTGTGTATGTGTGTAACCTGGCCATGAAAGACCCTATTTGTCAGGTTCATGGCTGCATCCAGTTTCTTGGCTACAGTTACTATGTAAAAGGGATAAACTGGAGGGTTTCATGTCTTATTAGGGTGCCATATGTGAAACAAAACTGGGACATCTGTTAACAGTGGTGTAAATGAAGATGGTAAGAAGAAGAAGAACAAGGCTCATACCAGAACTGAAAAGCATGATATATGAGGATGAGTTTAAAGAGCGGAGTATTTTTGGCCTTGATAAAAGTTCAGTTGGGGGGCTTAAAGGGACACCTTCAACTTTTTCATGACTTTTGAGTCCCCATGTTAAATATGTGCATGTAGTCTTCTGTAAGGCTTTTCCTGTGAACTATGGGCCAAGATTTCCATATAATATAAATTTCTTGACTTTTTGCCATATTTTCATTGCTCTGGCGATCCACTCCTACCTCAGTGGCCCAATGCCCCAAGGCATTCATGCGTGTTCCCTTGAAAACATGGTGATGAAGCATCATTGAACTCATCCATGTACTAGTTTAGAAAATTTTGAGCAATGTTAGGTAAAGACAGTTTTAAATACAAGTCAATGACCTTAGCTTTGTGCTGCATATTCATGTTAAAAAACAAATGGTGTAACCTTGTGAAATCGACGACTGAAATGTAAAGGCATGACTCTGGGTATATGCATTTACACTGACATCATGTGATTAGCTGGTTTTACTGTGCACAAGCACAGGAACTACTTCATTCAGTAGAAGGCAACTGGCCATGGAAGTGGGCAGGTTGTGTCAGTCGCCTTCTTCAACACAGTCTATAAAGAAGGAAATTGGATGGTGGGAGGTGGATTGAGGGTGCTGTTTGAGTGGGGGATAGGAGAGACCTTCATTTTACAAGAAATGAGCACTAATGATAGTGGCCAGCCATAGAGGTTGCCCATCACTGTTTTTTTTTTTTAAATATTAAAAAAATATGAAATTGTGGGTGCTGGAGGAGGGGGATGATGTGACTGGGATTCATGCAGAGGGTGGGGGATGGGGGCTTTGTATTTTGAAGTACTGGGCAATAGAGAAGGGTGGGGCTGTTTCCTTGTATTTAAATTGAAAACAGTATTTCCCATATAAGAACAGGCATGAATAGTGCATTATTTGTGGTATTTAGGGAGTACTATTTGTTACTTGCACACACCCATAAAAGAAGGGTGTTCAGCAAAAAGAGGGTACTGGATAAGTTGTTACATAGAAGGGTAGATGAGTCAGCTGGGACAGACAACATACACCCAATGGTCCAAAGGGAACTAACAAATGGATTAGCGGAGCCATTAATTAATTTATATAGCTTCATTTGAGATAACGGAAGTGCCAGGAAACTGGATGGAAGCTACAGTTGTGCCACTGTTCAAGAAAGGAGATTGAGGTAAATCAACAGATTACAGATCAGTCAGCCTTATTACTATTCTGTGCAAAATGGTGGAAGCCTTCATAAAGGAAACATTTATTGAGGAACTGAACAAGTTGGAGTACAGGGACAAAACACAGCACAGCTTCAATATAAGGGTGTTCATACTAAACAAACTTAATAACTTTTTAGGAACCAGTTATAAAAGGCTTAGATAAGGGGATGCAGCCAACTACTTGAATTTCAGTAAGACATTTGATAAGATATCACATGGAAAATTGCTTAACAGCAAGGGGATTAATGAAAAAGATCATCAAATGAATTGGTAGCTGGTTACAGGAAAGAAAACTGATGATAAGAATAAACAGCATTAAATCATAAGAGAGAAATATGACAAGTGGAGTACCACAGGGATCTGTGTTAGTACCACTATGGTTCTCAATTTATATCCTGAAAATGAATAAGGGAGTGGACAACTGGATTAGTAGGTTTGCAGATGACACCAAAATTGGAGTAATGGACAAGTAGGAAGTTACTAGATATATCCAGATAGATACAGATAAAATAGCGGATTGAGCAAATAGGTGGGACATGAAGTTTAACTGGATGAAATGCACAGTGTTGCATCTAAGAAAGAACAATGATAAGGCCATCTACTATTTGAATAGCTCTAAATTAAGACAGACTAACAAAGAGAGGGATTTGGGTGTTATAATAACAGCAAACTTAAAACAGGGACGGCAATGAAAGATGACTGCAAATAAGGCAGCATGAGTGTTATCTGCAGCCAGAGAAACTTTGTGAGCAGGTCAAAGGAAGTAATGGCACCATTGTATATGGCTTACATGAGGCCTCGGTTGTTACACTGTTGCCAGCTCTGGAATCCCTATTGTAGGTAAAACATACATTGGAAAGAGTTTAAAGTAGAAAAAACAGATTCATGATAGGAGGTGATAAGATGGAATACAGGGAAAGACACTTAATATGTTTAGCCTGGATCAAAGTAGGTTGAAAGGTAACTTAATTTTGCTGTATGGTTTTCAAAAAGATCCAGACTTATGCAAAGAACTGGGCATTACATCAGGAGGCAGTATAGTGTAGTGTAGTGGTTAAGGGCACTGAGCTGGAGACCTGTGTTTGAATTCCATCAGCCCTCACTTATATACTGTGCGACCCTGAGCAAGTCACTTAACTTCCTTGTGCTTCCAGGTTGCACCTGGAAACAAGCACACCTCTCAACTGTCACACATTACGAGGTATGTCACTCATTTTAGTTCTAAGAAACATTTCATTGCATATGGAGAAGGTGATATTCACCATTGACCACTAAGACAATAATGCGCAAATGTATTATAGTCCATGATGCTCAGTTATCAGCAACCATTATAAACATTAGTACATTAATAGCCACGAAGTTCTGAGCTGGCAGTGTCATGTTTGATGAAATGTCACACATTTTGACCGTTTTTCACACATCTTATCAAACATTTGGGTGATGAAAGATTGATATGTATGGAAACAAGCTCCGGCTTAGTGTACCTTTCCTGGTTAAACAATTTCCCCTCCCCCCTTCCCTTAATATAAAACAAAATGAGAGTACAGTAAGGGGCCATAACAAACAACTGCAAGGGGAAAATTTCAGGGAGGACAGGCAGAAGTACTACTTCCCACAGAGGGTGGTTGGTATATGGAATCACTTCCAAATAGATTATAGGCCTAGAGAATATGAATCATTTAAGGAATAATTAGAAAAGTATTTACAGGAGTCAGAAGTAGACAGATAGTTGCAACCACTGAGAAATGGGGGATGATCATGATAGGAGACAAGCCTTATTCCATCCTACATTCATATGTTTGTATGTTTGTACTTACTGGGTGAGCATGCAGTGACTAAAATGCTTTAATTCTATAAGCAAGTCCTTATGCTACTCTGAGGAGGGTGGGGATACTGTATGATATGTAACAAAAAAAAAACTCAAATTCAACAGCTTCTTCTTGTTCTCTAATGCTCCTATCTTATTTTCTTCGATTCCCACCATACATGTTTTTAGCCCTGCTGCACTGTGACTCTCATTCCTGCTTCCAGGTACTCCTCTGTTGGTTTTCTTGAGAGACAGTGCCACTACTGCAGCCCAGTGTCCAGCAAGGCAAATAAAATACATGAACTGGTAAAGCACCTGCGTATTTGGAGAAGGAATCCACAGCTGGATGCTGCTGTGCCATATGAGAGAAAATGAACAAGCAGGAAAAGGTTACATAAATCTTTGCCTTGGCCTGCTATTGTTTTTCTGCGGTGACTTGAAAAAGTATCCAGTAGCCCTCCACACCATGACCTGGGGTTGACCCCATTGTACTCCAGTGGTTATCTCCTTAGCTCTGATCTACTTGGTCTTCCACAGAGCTGGTAAATATTTGCTTGTGAGAAGTGAGGAAATAGCCCTTTTTTGGATGGCACTGGTAACAAGACACAACATCTCAGCTCTTTATGTCAACATGGCAAAACAAACAGTGACTGCTGATGAAGAACGTCAGCCTTCTTGTATTCGACAGTGCACTGCTGCTCGTGACCGTGACCTACAAATGCAAGCAACAAGTGAGCAAATCTGAGGATTGATCTTGAGTAAGGAAGTCATGATTAGGTCTAATAGAAATCTGTGGACGTGCAGAAAATAACCAAAGCATTTCTTGACCTAATATAAAAAGGGCACTGTTGCAATATCATTCTCTCTGTGATTACGTATTTTATTGTAATTATAGTGATATATAAAATAATGGAAATGTAATTTGGAAGAGAGGAGAATGAGAGATGGCATGATAGAGACCTGACAGAGACCTACAAGTACCTTACAGGAGTGAACAGGGTGCAAGACAGGTGTCGCTTTCACATGAAAAAGAACAGTGGAACCAGGGGGCATGTGATGAAGGTGTATGGGGGTAAGAGGGATGTGAGGAAATACTACTTCACTGAAAGGGTGGTAAATGCCTGGAACATACTTAGGGCAAAAGTGGTGGAGGCAAAAATAGTGGGGGGGGCTTCAAGCATGCATGGGATAGACATGGGGTATATTAGTAAATAGATAGGGAGAGGGGAGGGTCATCAGAGACCTTTTAATGTCTGTGGAGGCAGACTAGGCAGGGACCATCTGGGCAGACAAGGTGGGCCAAGCAGTCTTTTTCTGCCAACAAATTATATGGTTCTGTGTTTCTATGTTAACCATGCACAGCTAGGCAGTGTTTCCATCAAGGTATTCTGTTGACTTTCTAGGTCTTAAGAGCAAAGTTTGAGAGGTCTTGATGCCCTGTGAACCCCAAGGTGGAAACACATGTCTTGTCTGTGCATGGTTTTACCTTCATAATTTCTTATAGTATACAGTTCCTAAAACTAAATAGAACAACTTCCTAGATCGTTTCTCCCCCCAAAACACATTTGTAAGTGTTTTGTTTATTCCTGCCATTTTTCTGCTTCTATTTGACCGAGTCAAATCAGAGATGGAAACAGTTACAGTTTCTGTGATATTGCACTGCACTTGTCACTATTGTACTTTGCATTTCTCAGTTTTGTTTTTTTCATATTTCTTACCCATACTCCTCCCTTCCTCTCCCCCAGGGTTCCCCCAGGAAATGAACTGCAGCTTTAGTGTGCCTCTCCTGGTCAACAAATTTTAAGTAAATAAATACACTGAAAAATTGGCAGATGCCTTAACAACTGTACAGAATTAAAAATAAAAGGTGTCTACCAAATAAGGGTTGGTGCATTAAGTGGGTGGTTGCTGAGCAGCTGGGCATGGGTGTTTTCTATGAAAATTACAGAAAATAGGAGAATTTGTGGGGGAAGGGGGTAGCAGCAGTGTAATGTCTGCTGAATTTGAAATGGCACAAGCTTAAAAAGTTGTACCACAGCAGAGGCATCATTGCAGGACTACAACACCGTTTGTTGCCTTTGACCTGTGGTACAAGAACTTTGTGACTTTTGACTTGTGGTATAATTTATGTGACCTTTCAACCGTGGTACAACTTTAAGTGCATGGATTTCCACACAAACTATATAGCATACTGTACTGAGGATTATGGTGCAAAAAAAGGCTGTTTAAATAAGTATGTGCACAATACCTTAAAAATACTCTTGCTTCATTTTTGTTATGATATCCACTATTGGACTATGGTATGCTCCTGTTTTGTAAATAAAATGCCTTATTATCCCTTGTTTTACTGCCCGAGGGCGGTCTTTTCCTTTACTATTTACTGCTTCTGTCTCTATAGCCGTGCTTACATCGCTGTTCTGTTTGAATTCTGGGATTGCTCCTGTGCTGCCCCAACCCCCCCACAACAATTCTGTTGGTTGCTTACACAGTCCTTTTCAGTACCAATGCAACCCACACTGGAGAGGGGCCGTGAGGGCCAGTCAGATGCTTCACAGTGTATCTTGTGCTTTTAAGTAGATCAGATAATTAATAAAAAGCAAATACTGCAAAGTGAGTATATACTATGTAACTGAATATTGTAGACAATGTGGTGGACGAGGGTGGAACTTCGGTACTGTTATGCAGCACAGATGAGAATTGTTAAGCAAGGCAGTGTATGATAAGTATGGGGAACTGGTAGTGATATGTGCTGAGGTGATATCCTGTCTTTTGTAGTATAGTGTCTATTCTGTAGACTGTACACTAGTGGCAACATATCCAAGTAGATTGCGCACAGGAGTGTCCACTGTGCACAGGAGCAGGCGGTGCAGCCTGTCCACATGGCTGCTTGCACCACAGAAACCTGAGCATTTGGGTTGCTGCAGTGCAAATGCAGTCATACAAACTGGCCTTATGGTTCTTGAATATTCTGTGATGTCACCTTCCAGTATTCATAGAAACATAGAAATTGTTGGCAGATAAGGACTGCCAGGCCTATTCAGTCTGCCCAAATTCCCTACACTAGTTTGTGGCCTCTGACCCTAACTGGTTAATGGCTTTTCACCCCACCTTCTCACCTCTAAGGTACTCTTATGCCTGTCCCATGCATGTTTAAAACCATCCAGTGTGCTCACCCCAGCTACCTTCTGTGGCAGTCTATTCCATGTGTCCACCACCCTCTCCGTGAAGAAAAAAGTTGTCACATTTCCCCTCAGTCTGCCACCTTCCAATTTCATATCATGCCCCCCTCGTTCTTGTACATCTCTTAAATTGGAAGATGTCTCCCCCTTGCACCTTGTTTATGCCCTTAGGGTATTCCACACTCACCATGAACGGCATTGATCAGTGGAACTAGCTTCATATAATTTTCAAGAACCACAGGCAGGAGCAGCAGAGAACTGTGGAGAGATGACTGATCAATGTGACTCTTAATTATACGTATGCACTGTCTGTGTCAGGAGATTTTGAAAATATGTAGTAGCCTACTGTCTATGTTAACTGTTGAACATATGTGAATCTTATTTGATATGAACTTAATATGTGACACTCATATTAGATCCTGTCTGAAGACATCATTTTTTCACTTGCAAAATATTTATTCGCTTCACAGTCACTTTTAAATGTTTAGACTTAGCTACTCAAATCTATGTATATACCTTTGTCTGAAATCAGCTGGATTATAATACTGCCCCTCATGTGGGATTTTCAAACTCCTCAGTGGCCCAACTGCAGAGTACAGAATGCTGCAGCACGTCATTTTCTGAAATCAAAAATGAGTCATCACATAATCTTGATTTTCAGTCTTTACATTGGTTAGAAAACTGACAGAAATGTATTATAAAATCTTTACTATGATGTATAGAATCTAAAAGGTAGGGCTCCAAACAACGTTATGGAGATGAGGTTTTTCCAGCTTACTTTTTTCTTCCTCTACCATCTGCCTCTTATGCCCTGTTTACACAGCAGCAGTGCTTTAGTTACCACTCAGCTGTTTCCCCGCTGTGCTGTGACTTGGGTCCGCAATTTATGTTTACACTCCCGAGACTGACGCACTGCAGATTGCACCGAAAGTAGTGTCTGTAGACGTGTGGGCAGGATTCCAAAAAATGACATCCCCAGCTGGGAAATAGGGGATTGCAACAGATCGAGTGCATCAGCCATTCACACCGCAGGGTGATGCGCTTGATCCAGTACATGTCCCCCCTTTTTCGTCTGATCAAAAATGGGAGCGGTGGCACACTTAAGGCGATGCTGAGAGTGTCCACAAAGCTGACTTTGCAGTGCATCAACTACAGCGCATGAGCTGATGCGCTGCAAAGCCAGTGGTGTAAACGGGGCTATAGTCTGTCAGGTCATTAATTCCGGTGATTACCAGTCCCCCTCAGCAGCTTCCACCACCATCAGGCCAGTGCAGATCAGGGAAGCCCAGGTGGGGTGGTGGCTATTGTTCTGACTGTAGTGGGGATTATGAATGTTTCCTCCCATTCCCCCCATTTCTCCTGGCCTTCCCAAGCCCCCATGTGGCACTAAGCCACATCTTAACAAGGCCTGATGTGCATATAGCAACCCCTCTGCAGAGGAGCAAGCCACCCAGACAACCACAGGGGGTCACTGTGGTGGCAGAAACATAGCACCAGCCCTCCTAGTTGGGAGCGGTACCATGTGTCAGTGCCACCCCAGCCCTCACTCAGTCACTTGACCAGCTTCTTGAACCAGCTCCTGAAACTGGGTCAATGGCATAGCAGTGTGGCATGGCAGGCAGCCACTAGACCATCAGACAGCTTGAACCTTATTAATTTCTCTGCTCTGTCTCACTGCTTAAGATCTGCTGCCCAAGATTATTTTGGTGACCTGTAGCTTAGTTGAAGAGAAAGGGAGCGGGGACACCAATGGCCCTCAATTCTGGAACTCCCTCCTTATCTCCAGCACTTGACATTTCAGAGTGCAGATCAAGAATTTCTTATTTGGGGAAGGAGTTTTAATTCATTAAGGATTACTATAATACAGGTAGGG
Organism: Neoceratodus forsteri; assembly: GCA_016271365.2. Taxonomy (NCBI): domain Eukaryota; kingdom Metazoa; phylum Chordata; order Ceratodontiformes; family Ceratodontidae; genus Neoceratodus; species Neoceratodus forsteri. Next base: position 1,424,566,178 of record CM057455.1, read on the forward strand.
AAATCCTGCATCCTGACTGGTTGGCACCTATGACTTACGTAAATCCATTTACTGCATTGGTAAAAAAAGGATCTGTCAATCAGGACACAGCACACTAACACAAATACCTTTTTTAAAAAAATTCTGATTGCCATTACAAACATGACTTCCACCTTCACTCAGTTAATACATCATCCAGGCAGCAATAGAAATAAAGCTCCCTCAAAATAAAAAAAAATGTTCTTTTATATTCCCCTCATTACACATATACACAATTGTCAACAAATGTAGTACTACTCATCGTTTTATATGTGTAGCTTCTTTTCTGACCACTGAACCCCACCATCCTAACCTGCCTAGCAGGGGGACCCCTACACCTGCCAGTAATGCAACTCTGGCTGTATGGATGCCCTTTCAGAGTCTGGTCTGTGAAAATACAAAGTTGGGAGATTTGGAGGGGAGAGGGAGCAACTACAGTGAGACTGGGATAAAACCTGCAGGGCAGACTCCGTCAGGGGTGTAGCCAGGAATTTCAGATCTGCACACCAAGTGGACTCACTCCCCCCCCCCCCGGTGAAGACAGACAATATACAAATGTACACCAGGACCATGTTTGTTGCCTCATTTGGCAAAATAAATACAACTTTTATATTCCATGACAATGGTTGGTGCAACATGGGTAAATACAATGCCATGCATTGTCCCTAAGGCACCCACAAACCAGCCCAGAGCCTGTAAAGTTGTATTGTCCTTGGGATGCAAAGACAGTGTTAGTGACCAGTCCTTCTAGTTTCAATTCCTATGAATAACATTACAGAAAGGTTCAGCATTTTCTTTGTTAGTTTTCATGGAAAAAGGAAGCAGTTCAGAGCCTATTTGCTACCCCCCTTAAATAAAATTGCACACCATGGAGTACTTGGAGTATGCCTGGTTACACCCTTGGACTCTGTATACCTCTTAGCCTTTCGTCACTGAAATGTTGTTTACAGACTCTGAAAATATAAGGAAATGAGGGGCACTCGTCTTAATAATGTGGGACAAATCTTCAGACAAAGACAACTGGAAACTATGAGATAGAAAACTGGAATCTAGTGACTTAAGAGCACTTGATCACACTCTGGACACTAGCTGAAAGTTCTAACAGTGGAGTGATAATGACTCTCGTTGAGTCTTTTGTGGGGTCCCCCTCTTGAACTGCCAGGTAATTGCAGCTCTTAATGAGCTGTTAATCACACTAGGCCATCTGGAAAACTGAGAGAGATTAGCATGATGACTATAGCCTTCTACAGGAGGGACTTTTTTAAATTCATTAACAGCCATGGAAACCTGCACTAGTCAAGATGGACAAGAACAGTTAGCTGCACTAGCTCTGGTCAACATGCACTGGATCTTGGGCTAGTAAAATAATGTTAAAATCAACCCCTGCCCTAGAACACAATTTTGCACTTTTTGGCATTGAATGCCAAATGCTATGTTTCTGTCGACTCTTTGAGTTTCCCCAAATCCCTATGCATTCTTTCCACCTCTCCTGATTGTCCAGTTTAGTACAGATTTTGGTATCATTTGCAAAAAGGCATACCTTCCCTTATAGTTCATTTGCAATGTCAATTATGAAGACATTAATGAGGACATGTCCCAGTACTAAACCCTATGGCACTTCACTGGTCACACTTCTATCCTTATAGTGAGAGCCATTAACCACCACTCTCTGTCTCCTATACATTAACCAATTTATAACCCAATTCACCACTTTGAATCTCACCCTTAGGCTGCTCAATTTCGTAGTCAGTCATCTGTGTGGCACAGTGTCGAAGGCACCCTATCTGGAAAGATAAGGAGTATAAATTTTGAAATAAGCAAGAGGCAAACATTTCTGAAGGGAAGCCACATTTGGAGAGGTGATGGATGCAAATTCTGGAAGGGACAAAGGCATTCAAATTGGTTCACTGTTCCAGCAGACAACTAGTGTGTAGGATGCCTGTGCAAAATAGTAGTGCTTGTGCTACAATGGAGGAGGATGTGGTTGGATGTGTGGGGCCTTTCACACTCTCAGTTCCAGAGGAACTACCACCCTTGGTGTATGATAGCACAGAACCCTCTGGAGGAGGGTTTGACACCTTGAGGTGCCACAAGAGTGAAGTCATCTTGCTGAAGATACCATAGGGAAGATACCCCAAAACTCAGAGCCAAAGTCATAGATAACTGTTGGGACATCATTCTGCTATGCAGTGAGGTAAGACCATAGCTGTACTGAGGAAAAGAGCCACCAGCTAAATCCCCACTTGACCGGCAGATGAACTATGAATGCAGACTGCCAATCTACTACTTATGACCTTCAGCACAGAGGAGAGGAACCCCTCCCCACCCCGTGGAAGAAACCTCTGGGGAACCAAGGCTTTATTTTGCCATCCCTTCAGGCCACATAACTGACTTTTAAATCTAGGCATACTAGGAAACGCTGAAAACCAGATGCAGTAAAGATGAGGAAAACTGGGCATCTCAAATGGCTTGAGCTTTCATGTAATTGATGAAGGGACAGGGGATTGGCATACTTTGGAGCAAGTAGGAATAGGAACTTGCTCCATCTATCTAAAGGGATGATCACCCTTAAAAGTGTCACTGAGTTGATATCATATGACTAAAACAACCCAGACAGAAGGCTGAACCCTTGGAAGAAGGAGGCTCAGCTCCCATAATAAGGAGGATTAGGCTCCTGTGAGGTGCTGAATTGTGCTATGGAGGAATGACCTATCAATGCACCCATACGAAGCCTAAACCAAGGTGGGTGTCAGAGTTGCAGTTGGCTGACTAAAGAAGTCCTATGCACTGGGGTGATTAGGAAGCAAAGTCCCTAGGTGGCAAGGTCTCACTAAAAGAAGGTGTATAGGTGGAGAACAGACATATACATAGCAGATGCTGTAGACAAATCAATGGCAAGCATGCAAGCTCCCCCAAAAACCTCCTGGCTTTGCTATATTGAGGGTGTCACAGAGTTACAGTTGCATGACCAAAGGAACCCTTACAGAGGGTTCTACCCCTGCACTGTGCTTGGACTACAGGACAACTAAACTACCCTTATACTACTGAACAGCTAAAGAAATCTAACTAGCACTAGTTCTTATCAAACTAGTGCCTCAAGCTATCCTAGTCAAACTAGGCTCAAACTGATCCCAGAAGGAGTGGGGGTAGCGCCAGGAGGAAAGAGTACAAACAGAGAGAGGTCAGGCATGGGTTGGCCAGTACAGAGTCATATGGGCAAGAGTAGTAAGCCATACACAGGGACTTGGGTAGTTACAGTATGATGCCAGGAGGAATAATGTATACTGAATCATAAGGATATCATTGTGGTGAAGCCCGAGTGACTTTGGGGCATGAGCCTGGTAGTAATGGGGCAAATAGTTTTTATTGTTTTAAAACTTTGTATAAAGCACATTTAATGTCTGATTTTTGTTGCAAATGTTATCAATAATTGTTATATATTGTATTGTGTGTTTTGTATTTTTCTTATCTTGTTGTATGTTCTGGATCATGTCTGTAAAAGGGCTATGTGGCCCAGTGTGCATACCCAGTTAAGTGTGCTTACCCAGTTAACAAACCCAGTTAACAAAATTAAGATAAAACATAATAATAAATAATAAGCCCAGCGGTCAAAGAGCATAAGCATGGTGGTCATTGGGTCATGAGCCCAGAAGTTTTATTTATTTATTTATTGAAATGTTTCACCAGGTAGGCACACTGAGCAACAAATCACTTGTTTCCTGGTGCGACCTGGGGGGAAGGGGTACAATAGGAATAAGACAATTAAACATTCAAGTTACAAGATCAACATTAACATACAGTTGTAAGGCAGGTGTTACAAACAGTGTTACAACAGTATTGTGCATAATAGGTTGCTGGGAAATAAACCCAGTGGTCACTGGGGCATAAGCCCAATGGTCTAAAAGGCATGAGCCTCAATCAGCAGGTGACTGCCAGATTGATGGGGGAAGAAAGCAAGTCTGGTTGAGGCTGAGTGCAAATAGAGAGCAAGGGCCCAAAAATGACAAACAGGAGCATGGCCACAGAAACAACCACATAGGAAGGGAGCAACAGGAAGCCCCCAGCAACCTCCAGAGAAGGGAAGCAGAGCAGGAGCAGCAGTGAGAATGGCAGCAGGGAACAGGTAAAATAACCCCAGAACAGCAAGTGGAGAGGAGGAGGAGGCAAGGGGCAGCAGCCAGAGAATGAATAGAGAAGAAGGAGGGCACAACATACAGAACAGCCCCACCAAAGGCAACCAGAGCAGGAGCTGAGGCAGGGTAGGGGCAGAAGCAGAATCGCTGCCAACTCAAAGACAGATGGAGGGAACCAGTACCAAAGAACAGCAAGCCCAAAAGCAGCAGCATCCACAGGAGATTAGAGAGCAAGAGCATGCCATCCAAAGGGGACCAAAGGAGGACAAGGCTGATGGAAGCCACAGACAGCCCCAGCAGGAAATCTGAAGGGAGCACGAGTGGGAAACAGCAGAGAGGAGGAGCAACCCAGGCAGTGGCAGCACAGCAAGGAAAGGATTGGGGGGAGGGGGGCAGAAGCCAGCACCTATCACAGATAAATGGCAAAAGATGCTAGCCAGAATTAAAAGCATTCAGCAACATGGGGCTGGTGAGCAAGAGCAACCGAGTGCCAACTGGGAGCAGATAACAGAGCCCAGTAAGGTCAGGGAAGGCAGAGCTGTGGCCGAGGGGCCCAGGAATAGATGAGTGGAAGAGCAGGAAAGCCTCAAGCTGCAGCCACCTGGCAGAGGTAAGGGGGGAGGTGGATGTAATCAGGAAATACCCAACCGATCCCCCCCACAGGTTAAGGTAGACAGAAAAACTGATCCTAAGGATGAGAAAATACAAGGGACTGAAACAGGGGGAAAAGCCTGAGGTTGCACAGGGGTAAGTGATAAGACGGAAGCAAAGGGGGACAAAGTCATGAAAACATGGAGGGCCATGTGTACAAATGCATGTAGCCTGGGGAACAAGATAGAAACATAGAAGCATAGAAGCTGACAGCAGATAACGACTGCAAGGCCCATCCAGTGTGCCCATTTTTTCTACCTTATGAATGTGCCATAGGCCTTTACTTTGTCAATGGCCTATCTATTCATACTCATCTGTATTGCACCCTTATGCCTATCCTATGCCTGTTTGAAGTTCTGCACTGTATTCGTATCCACCATTTCCTGAGGTAGGCCGCTCCATGTATCCACCACCCTTTCTGTGAAAAAGAACTTCCTCACATTACCCCATAATAGGACTCCCTCTAATCTCATGCTGCGTCCTCTTGTCCTGTTATTTTTCCTTATATTGAAACATGTTAGACTCTTTCATCCTGTTAATGCCCTTACGATGTTTGAATGTTTCGATCATATCACCTCTCTCCCTCCTTTGCTCTAGGGCATACATATTGAGCTCCGTTAATCTGTCCTCATATGTTTTCTGATGTAGTCCCTGCACCATTTTTGTTGCCCTTCTCTGGACTGCCTCCATTTTGTTAATGTCCTTGTGTAGGTGCAGCCTACAGTACTGCACACAGTACTCCAGATGGGGCCTAACCAGTGTCTTGTAAAGAGGGATTATGATACCCCTACTAATATACCCCAACATCCCCCTAGCCTTACCAACTGCTTTAGTGGTCTGCTTGGATGGTTTCAAGTCATCTGTGATGACGATGCCCAAGTCTTTCTTCCTTTATGATTGCCAGCAACTCCCTTCCCAACCTATAGGTGGCTTCAGGGTTTCTCTTCCCTATGTGCATGAACTTGCACTTCCTTGCATTAAACCCCAGTTGCCACTCTTCTGACCATTTTGCCAGTTTATCCAGATCTGTTCTCATTCTGCCCGCTCCATTTGGATCATCTATTCTGTTGCAGATCTTGGTGCCATCTGCAATAGACAAACCTTACCCTCCAGTCCATCTGCAATGTCACTGATGAAGATATTGAAGAGGACTGGCCCAAGGACTGATCCCTGAGGTACCCCACTTGTGACTTGCATCTGTTCTGACTGTATACCATTTACCACCACTCTCTGTGTTCTGCCTGTCAACCAGTTTGCCACCCAGATCCCTGACTTAGTGGCCTTGATGGCATAGGGAGACCTGGATATTGTGGCAGTTATGGAAACATTGTACTGTACAAGGAAAGCCATGACTGGGATATTAACATACCTGGATACACAGTCTACAGGAAAGACAGAGAGGCCAAAAAGGGAGGTGGGGTAGCTATCTACATCAGAGAGGGGATCAAGAGCTACTGAGATAAATTAAAAACAAAGATGAGAGGAGGCACTGTGGGTCCCCCTGGAGACAGGAAATGGCACCTCTATCCACACAGTGGTTATCTACAAACCCCAGCGTGGGGGGGGGATAGATAGGGTAATGGTGGAAAGCATCCTTTGAATGGCAGAGAAAGGGGTAGACTGAAGTCAGGGATTGCCAGAGCCTGTAAGAGGTAAAGTGTCCTGCACTACAGCCTGACTGTTGTGAGGCACTTTCCACCACCCCGGGTCAGCGCTTCATTTATTGCTGTTGGCAGGTCACGTGTCACATCGTGTGACCTACCCTCCTTTTTACTAAGTGTCTACTTTCCCATTTGCAGCTTATAGACACCAACCACTAGGGGTCACTGCACTCTCCCTCCTCTTTCAACTCTCTATTCCTCCTAGGGACTGCTTGAAAGCTGACCCATTAGAGGTCACTGCAGTTCTCTTTGAATCATTCTACCACCTACTCTCCTCACTCCTCCCATCAGCCTACCACTAAGCACCTGCCAGCATTAATCTTGGTACCCTTTTGTCCAAAGTCTACTGACTAGACACTAAGCCAATGAACCAGGCCAACATCCTTTTCTACTTTCAAACTCTTAACCCTTCCTCCCTCCTTTTCTGAATTAAAAAAAACTTTCTACACTCTGTCCCTGAGCTGTGCTCAAACCCAGTACCCTTGTAGTCAAAGTCAGCAGCTCTATCTCTGGACCACATTATCTACCTATTTTATTCCTACTTTCTAAGCCTTTTAGTCTCTTATCCCCCCCCCCCGCCAAAATATAAGTTTACTACTTCTCTCTTGCTGCTTTTGAACCCTGCACCCTCACTTTCAAAGTCAGCAGTCCCACCACTCAGCTATCACACCTGTCTATTATTACTACAGGATTTCAAAACTCTAAAAACGCTCTAACCCTCAGACACTGCTAAAGTGTTATCTGAGTGCTTCTGCGGACCTTGAACCCAACTCCCTGCTGCTACAGCCACTGGCTGGGCTCCTTCCTGCTACTCTGGTCAAGACTTGAAGCTAGTACCCTGTGCACTTCAGGCACCAGCCCTGCCACTACACCATAGCAGCAACTACGCTTAGAGGTGACCTTTCACTACTATCTCCCCTCTATCATCCTAGTACCCCCATTCTTTCTTCACTTCAGCTCCCCCACCCTTACCAACTATGCACGTGCACCTCCTGCTCGCCAGCCTCTCTCTTCTCCTCCTCCTTCTTTTGCCTTCCACCAACCCTATTGTCCCTATTAACCCTCAGCCTCACTATTCCAGTGTTCCTACCTACCCTCCTGTCTTCCTTTCCTCCTTTACCACTGCTCCTCCCCCTCCCTCCTCCTCCACACACCCCATATGCTCCTCTCCACCTCACCCCCATCCAGACATTACCTTTCCTCCCCCAGCTCCCTTGCACTTCTGATCATGCAAGCCTTCTCTGCCTGTGCTGCCCTACCCACCCCTGTGCTACAAAACCCCCTTCCTCATCCTATCGCTCCCGGCATAAACTCTCCATCTGCCACCCTCTGACCAGAGCACTTCTCCTCCTTCTACTCCTAACAGGGAACATACATCCCAACCCAGGCCCTGCCCCTCCCACCCACCCACCACCCGCCCATTGGTCTTCAAGTAGCCTCCATCAACATATGCAGCCTGCTGAAGAAATTTGACACCCTACAGTGCTGGGCCTTGGCTCATCAACCAGACATCATAGCCCTGGTTGAAACATGGCTGTCCAAATCCACCCCTGACTCATTTGTTTCCCTCCCAGGCTATACCTTATACCGGGAGGACCGAGTAGGCAAACGAGGGGGAGGCTGTGCAATCTACACTAGCGACACAATACTTGGACATGCACTCCCCACCCCTGCCCTTGTAAATGGGGCCCAGGCTCTTACCCTCAAACTCACCCCGGACCCCTCTAGGAGCCCTCTCTATCTCACCACAGCCTACGTTCCCCCAAAGAACCAGCACCCAGCCCTGGTATCTTTAACGGACTACCTGGCAACCCTCCACCATAAGGCAGAGCAAATCCTAGTTGGGGACCTTAATGTAAATTGGCTCAGCACCTCCTCATCTGCGATCAGAGACTCATTTGCCGCCCAAGACCTGACGCAACTCGTCACCTAGCCCACAAGAATAAACCCTAAGAGAGGTACCAGCACCCTTCTGGATGTTATTATAACTAACCGACCCCATAAAATCCAAAACATCCAGGTCCTCCCAGACTCCCTAAGTGACCACTCCCCTATCCTATTTCATTGGGCAGTCTCCAATCCCAAACCCAAAGCCCAGACCACCCTCCTCAGGTGCCTCCGCCCTGGTGGGCTGAAAAAACTTAAAGTATTCCTCACCCAGATAAACTGGTCCCCCATTCATCATGCTACTGACATTGACACTGCCCTCGCCTTCTTCACTCACACCTTCAACATGGCCTGTGATCTCTTTGCACCCCTCACCAAAATCCTGTCCAAAAAACAGAATGCACCTTGGGTTAGCCCGGCCCTTCTACAATTACTAAGAAATCGGGATAACCTCTGGCACCTTGCCACTGAAACGGGTCGTCTGTCTGATAGGCAGGCGTACAATGCAGCCGAATAAGTGCTCATGGGCCATCAGGAAAGCCAAGGCCGACCATTACCAGGCCTCCTTACCTCCTCCTGGGGCTCGCCCAGACTTTCTGGGATAATATTAGCAACTTAGCGGAAAAGCTCGCTCCCCTGCCCCATCCCAGCTCACTAGAAATGGCACTACCACGACCGAGCCTGCCACCATAGCTAACTGGTTCAACACCGCTTTCACTGACCTTAGCTCAGTCCTCCTAGTAATTTCTTTGACCTTCCCCAACCAACCTCCCCTGTCCTCCAGCGCCCAGCTCCACCACGCAAGATTTCCACCAGGAAGCCAGACCCATCCTAGTCAAAGCTTTGAATGGCAACAGTCCGGCAGTGACTCACTGGACCCAGTATCCTCAGGCTGGTGCTAGATGAAGTCCTGCCCCACTCACCAGCCTAATTAACCAGTCACTCTGCCTGGGACAATTTCCCACAGCATGGAAAACAGCCATTATCACACCTATTCATAAAGGAGGCGACAGGTCATCGGCCAACAACTACCGGCCAATCTCCATCCTCCCCCCCATCTCTAAAGCCCTGGAGAAAGTGGTGGCCATTCAAATCACTGATTATCTGGCTAAGCATAACATTGTATGCCCAGAGCAACATGGCTTCTGTGCTGGTCACAGTACCAGCACTGCCCTAATTGAATTCTCCAACTTCCTACACTCCTCCTTGGATACCAGCTCCCTAGCTGGTGCAGTGTTCATTGACCTCTCAAAGGCCTTCGACACCGTCTCCCATCCACTTCTGCTGAATGCACTCTGCCACACATGGTCTCTCGGCTGGCCCCTTAGCATGGTGCACAAGCTATCTTGGCCTTTCGATCGCGGTGTGTAAAATAATAGCACAGTCTCGATGCCCGTCCCATTCACTCTGGGGTCCCCAAGGTTCCATCCTGGGCCCCTTCTCTTCTCGCTCTATCTGAACACCCTGCCCAGTGCATGCCCTGGCAAAATTCTACTGTATGCAGATGGCGCTGTCCTTTTGCCACCCACCGCAATCCTGCCTCCCAGGACACCCTACAGCAGTCTTTCAACAGTGCGAAGCTTGGTTTAAGGAGTGCAGACTGGCCATCAATCTTAAAAAGACCAAAGCTATGCTCTTTTCCCACCCCAAAACAAAGCTAGCAACCACCCACTCTATATCCTTCCAAGTACTAATCAGCCTGGAACAAGTCTGCTCCTACAAATACCTTGGGGTTACCTTCGACTCAGCCCTCACATTTCACAACCACATTGATGCCCTAACATCCGCCACTAACATCCGGCTTGGCATTCTCTTCCACCATAGAACCTGCCTTCCCCCAAATGCTCTCCGGCTCGCTGTTACATCATCCGTTCTGTCCCTTGTAGACTATGGCCTACCAGTCTATGGTGCTGCCGACACTCCTGCACTCAAAAAAATTCACTTAACCCTGAACAAAGCCTGCAGATTGATTACTGGTGCCCCCAGGCTCACACACACCTGTCAGCTGTATGTTGAGGCTAAATTGCTTACCCTGGATGAACGGCTCCAATACCAAACCTGTCTCCTCACAAAAAAAACCCTACTCAGGCTCTCCCCCCTGGGGTAACGGCATCCATCCACCAGAGCCCTCCCATTATTGCAACACGGTCTTCCAACAAGACCACTCTAATGGTCCCCAGATCAAGAACCAGCCGTGGCCAGAGGTCCTTCTGCTATAGAGCCCCAACCTGGTTTAACTCTCTCCCTGCCCCCATCACCAATGCCACCACCATCTCTAAGTTCAAAACCACCCTTCGACACCACATCATCAACACTCGTAACTGCTCCTGTCTCTGAAAGTAGCCTCCACCTCTACTTCTCTTGACAACGCCCTCCGGCCGGCTCTCCACCTAGCCATCCCCACCACCACCACTTCCCTGTACACCTTGCCTATGTTTAACCTGGCCAGTGCCTGCTGTTTCAGTGTTTACCTATTAGATTGCTCACTATTGATTCCAACTTGTGTAACACCTGTTCTCAATTTACATGTACCCTGTAACCCAAATGTATTTGTCTGACCACAGTGTGACGTGGCACCTCTGTTGAACGCCTATTGTTTTGCAAACCTATGCTATGTAACCAAAAACACAATGTATGTCTTTATGTGACGAAGTACCTTTGGAAACGAGCCTCTGGCTCAAAGGTTGTAAACTGATTTTACAAATAAATAAAAAAAGTATTGTTGGTCGGGACCTAAATATGCCATATGTTAACTGGAACACCTATGCTGCAGCCACATCCAGGAGCAGGGACATCCTGGATGCCCTGTAGAGGGAGTGATTCAGACAGCTAGTGGTGGAACTCACCTATGAGGGGGCATTATTGGACCTGGTGCTCACAAATGGAGACAGAATAATGGATGTATCAGTGGGCAGCCATCTAGGGTCCAATGATCACCATACAGTATTGTTCAAGGTAAATACAGTAGAAAAAGTCAAGCCACACAAAAGCAAGGGTCCTAGACTTCAAAAAGGCTGACTTTGCAAAAATAGGAGAATGCCTCAAGAAAACACTGGCAGAGGGAGAAGGAGGGGTAGAGGAATGGTGGGAGAACCCCAAAAGAGCTATAACAGAGGCAACAAGCCTTTGTGTGAAGCAAGTTAATAAAGCAAAATGAAAAAAAAACATTATGGTTTTCGAAAGAAGTGGCAGGGAAGGTCAGAGAGAAAAACCGGCATTCAAAAAGTATAAAGAAACGCAGAGGAACGAAGACAGAGGACTTTATCAGACAAAGTAGATGGAGGCAGAGAAAGCAGTCAGAAGCATAAAGCCTCAAGCAGAGGAAAGAATAGTCCAGACAGTAAAGAAGGGGGACAAAACCTTCTTCAGGTACATTAGTGAAAGAAAAAAGACAAAGGGAGGGATAGTGAGGCTAAGCAAAGGGGGAGTGAGCAGAGGAGGACCTAGAAAAAACTGAGATCCTGAACAAATATTTCTGCTCAGTATTCACAAAAGGAGAGGAGGAAAAGGACCAGGATTAAGCAGTAGAAAAACACAATGAAGAGGCATGGACACCAGTCCATTCACAGAAGCGAGAGTCCTAAAGGAACTCTTGAACCTGAAATTGGATAAGGCAATGGGGCCAGATAGGATACATCCAAGAGTAATTAAAGAACTCAGAGAGGTGCTAGTGTACCACCAACAGCCCTATTCAATAAATCACTGGAGGAGGGACTAGTGTCAGAGGACTGGAGGAGGGCAAACGTGATGCCCCTTCACAAAAGTGGAAACAAGGTAGATGCGGGGAACAATAGACCAGTCAGTTTGACCTCAGTGGTAGGGAAGATGATGGAATAGGTGTTAAAGGAAAGGATTGTAGAATTTCTAGAACCCAGTGGGGCACAAGGCCCGGGGCAACATGGGTTCACAGCAGGAAGGTCCTGTCAGACAAATCTGATAGATTTCTTTGGCTGGGTGACAAGGGAAGTAGATCCTGGAGGGACAGTAGACATGGCCTACCTAGACTTTAGCAAGGCATTTGGTACAGTCCTACACAAGTGATTAGTAAACAAGTTTGACAATCTGGGAGTTGGTCCCAAAGTGGTAAACTGGGTCAGAAATTGGCTGAGCAATGGAACACAGAGGGTGGTGGTAAACAGAGTACAATCCAAAGAGTGGGGGGTAACCAGTGGGGTGCCGCAGGGCCTTTATATGTGATATTATGGAGGGACTAGAAGGAAAGGCACAGTATACCTTTTTGCAGATGACACAAAGATCTGCAATAGGATTGCCACTCGGCGGGGGGGGGGGTAGAAAAATTGAGAAGAGACTTATGCAAGTTGGAAGAGTGGTCAAGAGTGTGGCAACTCAGATTCAATGCAAAGAAGTGGAAAATCATACACTTGAGGAGCAAAAGCCCAGGGGAGGAATGCACGGTGGGGGAGTGGGGGAGGTACTAACAACAACCAGACTGGAGAGGGACCTGGGGGTAGCCCCAACACACAACCTAAAAGTAACCAAACAATGTGAGAAGGCAGTGAGGAAAGCCGGTGGGATGCTGGGGTGCATAGAGAGAGGTATCACCAGTAGAAAACAGGAGGTGGTTATGACTATGTACAGACAGTTGGTGAGACCTCATCTTGAGTACTGTATGCAATTCTGGAGACCTCATCTCCGTAAGGACACAGACAGGGTGTAGGCAGTCCAGAGGAGGGTAACAAAATGGTGTAGGGACTACACCAAAAACCATACGAGGAGAGACTGAGGGAACTCAATATGTATACACTGGAGGAAAGGAGGGAGAAGGGGGACATGATAGAGACTTTCAAATACCTCAAGAGGATTAACACAATTCAGGAGGCCAGCATCTTTCAGAAAAAGAGATGTGCAAGAAAAAGGGGTCACAATATGAGGCCAGAGGGGGAAGACTCAAGGGCAATGTGATTAGTATTTTTTCATAGAAAGGGTGGTGGATGCATGGAATAGCCTCTATGAGGAGGAGGTTGTAGGGGCAAAAACTATAAATGAATTCAAGAATGCATGGGACAGACAGAAGACAACCCTAATGACAGGAAAGAGAAGGCAAGTTGCAGATCAAATAGGATCTGGAATTTATACATTAGACAGGGAAATGGGCAGACTAGGTGGGCCAAGCGGTCCATATCTGCTGTCAGATTCTATATTTCTATGTAGAGGTAGGAGGGCGGAGAGATAGACACATGGCTGCAGCAATGAAACAAGCATCCAGAGGATGCTTGGAACAGGCATGCTCTTAAAGTGCTCTCAGGGGTGCATGGTGAGGCCACTGAACTTCAGGCAAGCCTGCCATTTACAGTAGGGCACAGGGATCAAACCTTGAAGAATATCTCCCTTTCAGCCTTCAAATCCTGGATCTAAACCCATCTCTGTTTCCTGCTTATGAGTCTTGTGCCTAGTGCTGTTTTACCTAATTCTTCTGTTGAGTACTTCATGAAAGTGTTTACTGATAATAGGTCCAATTTAAGTATTGTACTGCCCTACACGGGGGAGTTGGGCATTAGGCCCAAGTGAAGCAGGGCTAATTTAAATTACAGACTGCCCTAAGAGGTGGAACAAGGGCACGGAGTTACATTTGGTTTATAGTTACCAACACCATGGGAACAGGGGCAGACACCACAGCATAGCTGCAGTGGCTAAAAGCTATCAAGCTAAACAGCCGCATGCATATTAATTTCTTTGGAGTATTTGGCCTGACAGTGGCTCTGTGAAGAGAGTCTGCTGTCACTCACCCCATTTATAGACTGCTCTCTTATGTTGAAGTGACACTGTACATTTGATGCATAACAGTTAAAAACATTACGTTTGTTTTTAAAATGCAAATACTGAATTTATCTGCTGAACATTTTAAAATGCAAATACTGAATTAACCTCCTGAACATTTTAAAGTACCAGTATTTACTTTACCTGTTGAACTTATTGATGAGTTAAAGCATTTAATTACTGCCTAAAGTGCATGGTGCCCTGATCCCTGAATCTACTTTAATACCCACAAAGCCCTCACCATTCGCATGTAGCGTCACCACCTTTGGATGAGGTAAAACCTAGATGCAAAACCACACCCTAAACTCAGCCTCTGACTCCACTCCTTTTTATGACTGGCAGGTATATCGTTCCTTCTCCAAAGTAATTTGTAATATCAGAATAGACATTAATAGTGATAGGAAATCATTTTTATACTGTTATTTAATTTATTTATTTATTTTTATTCTTTAGCAACTAGGTTAACTCCCATAGGCCACATAGTCCATTTTACAGGAGTGACCCAGGAGCACAGGAAGGTTAAGTAACTTGCTTAAGGTCACACAGTATGCAAGTGGAGGCTGTGGGTATCAAACTCAGGTCTGCTGGATGTGTCAAGCTCATTCACAGCTTATTGCTCAAATCTCTACTAAACCCTCTCCCATTTTCCTTTCCATGTCAGTCATGTATTTTGATATGCTTTGACCAGTTTTTGATAACTTAATTATTGATGCTTGTGGTACCTTCAATACTGCATTGTGTTCCCTTTACCTCAGCAGCTACTACTGTTTCTTTTCATATTTCTAAGACATTCCACAATTTCAAATACACCATTCCATGCTGTTTATCTGAATGACCTGTAAAAGTGTAGCTAATATTTCTTGTCACAGCAGTAAAGGCCATACTTAAAATTCAGAGAGGAAAAGATTAGGTTAATTTACTGCTAATTGTCTTAATGGCCATACTTTGCACTTCCCAGACAGACTGGTTTTACAAACAAAGGCAGGTCTGAATGACATCTGAACTTTGTAACCTGTACATGTACATGTAATGCAGCCAAAACAGTGAATGATTTGTTACATCAGCTTTCAGAGTATAAGAGCACACAAAATGGCCCAAAAAATGAACTACATTTAATCAAAACCAGATGACCGGATACGGACCCTAAAAAACGGATTACCTGTTCTAAAACTGGATAAGCATGCAGAGGTGCAATTTTATGGGAGGGGGACCCCTACCTTTACTACATCTAGTTAACATTACTATAGTCCCCTCAAATTTAAATGCCACCTCACCCAGAACGGGGATGACTCAGTTCAGCTCTTTTTATTCTAGCGCTGGTCGTCTCAGCACCATTAATGTCAGTGCCTTTTCTTTCAGTGCAAAAATAAGTGTCAGCTGTCTCAAATCAGTGCCTGTCATTTCTGTTGTTGTTTAGAGTTGTAAACCAGTTTGGTGTGTCACCTTCCCTACCTTTGCCTGGTCTTGCCCCGAGACACACAAATCAAATGCAGCTTAATGACGGGTTGTAGCCGTGTGTCTGTGGAAGGCTACGACTGGCCTGTCCCGGCTTGGCTATCTCAGAAGGTCTACTCACTGTGCGTCTGTCACCGAACATGTTTCTTTATTTTAATATAGAAATTTAATCTATGAAGAGGTGTCAGTTTATGGACAGATGCATAGAAGGGGGAGGAGGGTTGCCATTAAAGACTGGTATTTTCTGCAGTTTTCTTCTCTGTCCTGCAAGCGCTTTGAATATTGTGTGTTTCTCTGTCAGGGTTTAAAAGGTGCAGCATGCAGCTGACTGTCACTTAAAACAGTCAAAGGGTGTTCTGCTATGAGTGCAGAAATGGCTGACGCTGTAATAAGACAGCACTCTTGTGTGGCACTGTAATGACAAAACTGTAGTGAATGGCGCTTAAATGACAAGAGCTCAACTGGTTTACACCCCACCAGAACCACCCCAGGCAAGAAGGTGACTTGTATTTTCCCATCTTCAAACTGATGCAGCTTTTATTCCCACAGTCCTAGAACCTCAGTTGATAAGTGATGCTGCGTGCATACAATGTCACTCACGTGGACTGCTGGAAATGCTAGCCGATGTGTTACATCACTGAATTTTTTTATCTTCCTTCAATGCCATGTTAGATAGCCATAGAGCCCCTTGCTGCATACAGAAGGAGATCTCTAGTAATACATGACAGTTATTAGTTTGCATTGTCAAATGAGTTTGTAGACCTGGGAACAGCAAATATTGGCTGCACATGCTATAGCAACTTCTCCTTTACTGATGTTAGTAGAATTGTTGGAGAGCTGCAGATGTCTTCAAACCACACCAGAAGGACAAAAAAAAAATCAAGAAAGGCCAAAGCTGTTGTTCTACTAGCCTTCACACACAATCCTCCCAGGGGCGGATCCAGGAGTCCTGTAACATTTTTCAAATTTGGTACATTCTGGTGCATTTTGGAGGATATCTCAAACAGAATTTCTACCCTGTTCCTCCATCCCCATGCTGTCTGGCTTGCACCCTAGCACCATTCCCAGAGTCCTAAACCACCCTTCTAACATCCCCAGAGTCCTAAATCACCCTCCCACCCCAAAACAAAAAAAGACCAAAAGATTGCAGCTGTTCATCTTATTACGATACACTTTATTACAAAGATTACATGCAGACAGCAGTACATCAGAAACACAAATATGAGACAAGTGGAAAGAGACTTGGTGATAGACAAAATGATGTCACAAAAACACAAATGGCACTCAAGTTAACAAATTCTCACAGTACCATAGAGCCATGAACTGTGCAAGCACACAGTTCCATGTGGGAAAAAAGTTAGGCAAAAAATAATTTTTGTCAGACATGCTTGCATAGTCTAAGTTCGAGGCCCACAGCAGGGCAGGCCAGTCATGCTGCAGCCAAGTAGTCAGAACGATCAGGTTAATGGCATACTATGCTGGTGTCCAGTGTATGGTGTTGAAGTTGTAATCCAGTTTTTATCACATAAGGTGTCTATATGCAGAGTCAGCAAGTCTTGCCATGTAGCGTTGTTGGGCATAAACCCATATGACCCGTACAAATTTAAAATTGGTACCATACTAATATAGTCTGGCCCACAGAAGAGCAGGCAAGTCATGCTGCGATCAAGTAGTCAGAACGATCAGGTTAATGGCACACTATGCTGTTGTCCAGTGTATGGTGTTGAAGTTGTAATCCAGTTTTTATCACAAAAGGTGTCTATATGCAGAGCCAGCAAGTCTTGCCATGCAGCGGTGTTGGGCATAAACCCATATGACCCATATGACCAGTACAAATTTGAAATTAATACCACACCAATATAGTCTGGCTGTGCAGTACAAGTAGAGAATCACCACCATCAACAGTCAGCATCACTATTCAAAATGTTAGGCAGTTCTAGCCTTCTTGGATGCTTTCTTGCAAATTCTTGTACTATCTTGGAAGGTGCGGGAATCATCTCTCTATGCACATACATCAAAGCTAGTTCTGTTAGTCTCTCTTCTGTCATGGTTGATCTTGTGTAGGTTTTGATAAGGCGCAATCTGCTGACTGGTCTTTCGCATTCACAGCTGGTGATGGGGAATGTTGCACAGATTCTTAGCACTGTATGAACATTTGGAAACAGCAGTGGATCACAAAGCTTCAAGGAGTCAATGAGGTTGTTTAGTAGTCTCTCACAGTCCTTCCACCTAATGAACCATGTGTGCAGTTCTGCTTGCTGAGTATCAGGCTGGGGCAGATCATCTACGAAGTAGCCCAGGTCCAGGGACTGTACACTGGAGTTATTCTGCTCTGCCAACATGATGCTAGGGATAATCTGTAGGGCAAGGGCAGCTCTCTGATGCAGCTGTGAAACTCTGCTGTCCATCTCTGCAAGAAGGTGGGCTAGGAAGGGAATAGCCACTGCTCTGTGGTAGTATACTTCTGGGTTCTCTGCATCCACATTTTCTCTGTGTCTTTGTCTTGCAGTTGTTCGTGGCTTGCTTGGCTGAACTCCAACATTTGCAGCAACTGTTACAGCTTCTTGGTACCATCTGGAGTGATTTCCATCTATGTTGTTCCTAACATGTTTCAGAGCTGCCTGCGTTAGTCTCACATTTATTTATTTTTTTTATTTTATTTAAACAGAAGTTTGGAAAACCTTTGAGCCATAGGCTCATTTACAAAGGTACCTTGTCACAAATGTCTCATGGCTTTCACCACATCTAGAGTAGAGCCTTGAAGTGCAACACTTAGTGCACGCAGTTACTGGAGGCATTTTGTGGTCACAATGAGGGATACTAGAAACTCGAAGCTGGTCAGACACTTTAAGAGACCAGTTGCCTGAGCTACATCTTCGCATCTGGTTTATCGCTGGCTGATCTCTTCCAAGGCATTGACCACTGCTGGGTGTAAGGCGATCAACACTTCAAAGGCGTTGTGCCGTTCAACCCATCTAGTATGGCAGAAGCGCACCAGCTTAACTGTCTTTCCATCAAGCTTTGCAATCTCCCCTGAAGAAGAGTCTTTCTTTTGGGTGAATATTCAAAGAACTTAACAACCTCATCTGCACTTCAAATCATGTTGCGGATTAACTGGTTTTCTGATGCTTTTACAATGCACCTGTTTAGCTTGATGAGACCCACACCAGAACCATAAGGCCTTAGGATATTGTCTTTCAATTCTTTGTTCTGCTCCTTTGCTTTTTCCAGCCATGTTGCCAGCTCCATCAGAGCACTGGCTTCTCATTTTGTTTCCATCAAGAGTTAACGTATCCAACTGTGTGAGGATTTCTTCAGAAATTTGGGATCCAGAGGTATCACTGCTTACATCCACATACCTAACAAAGGCTTCATGGATCTCATACTGTTCATCAACATAACGAAGTGTGAGAACCAGCAGCTCTTTGTTGCTAATGTCTCGGGCCTCATCTACTGACATGCTGAACCATCCACCCCCCTTCTTGATCTCAGTGACTGTGTCCCTTTGGAGGAGTTCTCCAGTTACCATAATCATCTCATTCTGTATTACATAGATACATAGACAGTGTCAGCAGATAAGGGCCTATGGCCCACCCAGTCTGCCCATTTGAGCTTATTGTCTTAGAGTATTGTCTTAGAACACTATGTGGCATTTCTGTTTGCTATTCAAAGTGTTGCTTCAGAACCTCATCTTCATCCCCACTGTCAATGTGAATGTCCATCAGAGTCTGAAAATTTCCACAATTATTCGTTTTGTCTCTGGTATTTTGAGTCATCTCTGTGTCCTCTATGGGCTAAATTGTGTGTTCCACAGACAATTATGGTGCTTGCTATCGATCTTAGCACTTTCAAGTTCTTCCTCCTTCTTTCTTCTAGACCCTTATTGCACTGCACAACAACATTGTTGTCCTGTTCATTATGACTTGTTTGAAAAGGTCCGCTCAACCAGTGCAGGAAGCATGGGTGTCGTACCCTCTTCCTCCATCCTTAGGATTGGTACCATGCACTTTGTTAAAAAATGAGCATCACAGTCTGATTGAGCCTTTCTCCAGTTTCTGTAACTGCATGTAACCAAAACACCTCTCTTCCTGTTGCTAGCAGCAGAGTTGTCAAAAAGTACACAGGGCAGACAAAATGCTGCATCAAGGGAAGCACTGTAAACTAGTCCGGGGTATGTGACTATCCATGAGGGTTGAAAGTAGCTCCTCTGCTTTCCAAAATTAGCAGCAGGCAACTTTTCTGAAGTACTGATGTGATAGTCAGCAGTCAGTAATTTCAGCTTCTCTGCATCAGTCAGTTTGCGGTTCAAATATTTGGCAATGTCGCACTCAGAACAAAGACTACATGCAGATGCAGGCAAGATCAATGTTTTCTCTGGTGGCTGTTCAACTTCCTCTGGGCTTGTTGGCTCCTCTGGTTGACATCTAATAAAAATAACCTCAAAACGTCACAAGGGAACCATTTAAGTAGATATAGTGAAGCTCTTTAACCTGACAAGTTTTACTTTACATCCACTAGTACGTGTTATTTTACATGAACTGGAGAAACCATCAAGCAGCCATTCCTTTGCTATTCAGAAGCAGCAATAGCACAGTTCAGTTACCAAATCAAACCGCCATGACTTGTGCAGCTTCATACCAACACACTTGAAACCCACATCTTCCACCACCTTGCAAGTCTGATACTAAAGCTGTAGACAAAGCACTCAAAACATCACTGTTTACCTAAATAAAATATACACATTTTTAAACACCATGTCATTACTAGGAGTCTTATCAGCCATGCACACAATGTACCACATTAAATGACGACAACACTGATCAATGAAGAAATGCCATTAACACAAGTTCCAAACTGACACACTACACTGTAGCCTATGGAGTATCTATTTTTATACCGCAGTGGCCAGTACACTTCGGTTGACACACCATTTATCCATATTCACAACTTAAACATGCTGATCAAGTACAGCCATGAAGTCAGATGAGTAATACTGAAAAAATACAGAAAAACATACATTTTTAGTGATGATGTTCCTGATGACTGGAAAAACTGTAATTTTATCATTTGGGCACTTCAGTGAGCTCATCATGTTCCCTTGACCAAGTCTGGGTGCGCAAGCTGGCTGTGGTGAGGCATGGTGTGTTTGATCCATTCTGTTTTGAAAGTAAACGCGTTTTATTTTAATGGTTCCCTTATTATGGCCTATGTGTAGTGTATTGTAATGATGTAATAGCACCAGCTTCCCAATTAGTTGTAAAGAAAATTTCACCGTTAAGAAAATATTTTGTCTACTCCATAAACAACTTTATTTTTTAGTCTGAAAACTGCAAGGGACAATTACAGTAATAAAGGTAAGCCATTTGAGGCAGATGCAGTCTAGAGTAGGGACCCAGTTGATGAGAATTCTACCTCAACGTAGGTAACTGGCTGACTTCACAGCAGAGCCCTGAGGTGAATACCAAGAGATCCCCCCACTCCTTTTGAAATCTAAATAATAAGTTGCTGATCCAGGCTGAAAAAATATGTTTATTGCTACATTTACCCTTGGGGAGGGTCAGGGTGTGCGCTGACTTTGTTGATGTATGCCATATACATTGGCACCACCCATTTAGAATCCCACTTATAATTTGTGAATGAGCAATGGTGAGCAGCTAATATTGGATAACGTTTGTAAATGGAAACGTATGGCTTTCTCAATTAGCTAGCTACCTACCAGTTATCTGCAGATTGACCAGGGACCACAACTTAAGCCAATTTTAGGCTGATGCACACTATAAAGGTAAGTCATTTTAGGCAGATGCAGATTAGAATAGGAACCCAGCTGGTGGGTGGTCTAGGTAACTTCACAGCATGGCCCTGAGATGAATACCAAAAGACACCCACTCCTTTTGAAATCAAATTAGTAATTTGCCAACCCAGGATGAAAAATATTTTATTGATACATTTACCAGTTGGGGGGAGGGAGGCGGTCAGGGTGTGCTCTGACTTGTTTGCTGATTTTTCATATACAGTAGCACCCACCATTTAGTAGCACCCCTCATTTAGAATCCCAGTTAGCTTTTAAATGATTAAGGGTGAGCAGTTAATATTGCATAAAGAGGGAGAGGGGAAGCTGGGAGTCTGACTTTGTCTGGGAAAACATCAGAATTGGTAGGTTCTTTTTGCCGTAAAAATCCTTGAAAATATTTTCAAGTACGTTAGAAAAATAAACACAAGGGTCCTTAATGCAGCATGTTTATTATAAAAAAAATTCACAAAAGTTATGGTCAAGGTCAGATATTCACAAACTTTACGTCACTCGCTGTGGCACAAAAAAATTGGACCTCACCAGAATTCATAAGTATTTTAAATATTAATCAAGAAGTTCTAAGCAGGCATACCTGTGTGTGCCAAAAAGTAAAGCAAATGACAAACTGCGGAAATATAGACAGAACTCCACTTGCATTACACACCTACTGCTTTGCCTCAAGGCTCACCCCTGTGCTGCTCAGTAAAAAAAAACAGTTACAGCAGGAGCCTGCTCTCCAGCATATATCTCCACCTTATAGACAGAAGTTCACCTGCATGACCTGTTACAGGAGGAGCATGCTCTCCAGCATATATCTCCGCCTTATGGATAGAACTCCACCTGCATGACCTGTTACAGCAGGAGCATGATCTCCAGAATGTATCTCCATCTTACAGACACAACTCCACCTGCGTTACCTGTTACAGCAGGAGCATGCTCTCCAGAATATATCTCCGCCTTACAGACACAACTCCACCTGCATTACCTGTTACAGCAGGAGCATGCTCTCCATCATATATCTCCACCTTACAGACAGAACTCCATCTGCATTACCTGTTACAGCAGGAGCATGCTCTCCAGCATATATCTCCGCCTCACAGATAGAACTCCACCTGCATTACCTGTTACAGCAGAAGCATGCTCTACAGCATATATCTCCGCTTTACAGACAGAACTTCACCTGCATTACACCTACTGCTTTGCCTCAAGGTTCACCCATGTGCTACTCAGTAAAATAAAACTGTTACAGCAGGAGCATGCTCTCTAGCATATATCTCCACCACATAGACAGAACTCCACCTGCATGACCTGTTATAGCAGGAGCATGCTCTCCAGCATATAGATCCGCCTTACAGACAGAACTCACCTTCAATACCTATTACAGCAGGAGAATGATCTCCAGCATATATCTCTGACATACAGATAGAACTCCACCAGCGTTACCTGTTAGAGCTGGAGCAAGGTCTCCAGCATATATCTCCGTCTTACAGACAGAACTCCACCTGCGTTACCTGTTACAGAAGGAGCCTGCTCTCCAGCATACATCTCCACGTTATAGATAGAACTCCACCTGCATTACCTGTTACAGCAGAAGCATGCTCTCCAGCATATATCTCCGCCTTACAGACAGGACTCCACCTGCATGACCTGTTACAGCAGGAGCATGCGCTCCAGCATATATCTCCGCCTTACAGACAGGACTCCACCTGCATTACACCTACTGCCTTGCCTCAAGGATCACCCCTGTGCTGCTCAGTAAAATAAAACTGTTACAGCAGGAGCATGTTCTCCTGCATAAATCTCCACCTTACAGACAGAACTCCACCTGCATTACCTGTTACAGCAGAAGCATGCTCTCCAGCATATATCTCCGCCTTACAGACAGAACTCCACCTGCATGACCTGTTACAGCAGGAGCATGCTCTCCAGCATATATCTCCGCCTTACAGACAGGACTCCACCTGCATTACACCTACTGCCTTGCCTCAAGGATCACCCCTCTGCTGCTCAGTAAAATAAAACTGTTACAGCAGGAGCATGTTCTCCAGCATATATCTTCACCTTACAGATAGAACTTCAACCGTGTTACCTGTTACAGCAGGAGCATGTTCTCCAGCATATATCTCCACCTTACAGATAGAACTCCACCTGCATTACCTGCTACAGCAGGAGTATGCTCTCCAGCATATATCTCCGCCTTACAGACAGAACTCCACCTGCATTACCTGTTACAGCAGGAGCATGCTCTCCAGCATGTATATCCACCATATAGACAGAACTCCAAATGGATGACCTGTTACTGCAGGAGCATGCTCTCCTGCATATATCTCCACCTTACAGACAGAATTCCTCCTGCATTACCTGTTACAGCAGGAGCATGCTCTCCAGCATATATCTCCACCTTAAAGATAGAACTCTGACCTGCATTACCTGTTAGAGGAGGAACATGCTCTCCAGCATATATCTCCGCCTTACAAACAGGACTCCACCTGCATTACACCTACTGCCTTGCCTCAAGGTTCACCCCTGTGCTGCTCAGTAAAAGAAAACTGTTACAGCAGGAGCATGTTCTCCAGCATATATCTTCACTTTACAGATAGAACTCCACCTGCGTTACCTGTTACAGCAGGAGCATGTTCTCCAGCATATATCTCCACCTTACAGATAGAACTCCACCTGCATTACCTGCTACAGCAGGAGTATGCTCCCCAGTATATATCTCCGCCTTACAGACACAAGTCCACCTGCATTACCTGTTACAGCAGGAGCATGCTCTCCAGCATATATCTCCACCATATAGACAGAACTCCACCTTCATTACCTGTTACAGCAGGAGAATGCTCTCCAGCATATATCTCCACCTTAGAGACACAACTCCACCTGCATTACCTGTTACAGCAGGAGCATGCTCTCCAGCATATATCTCCACCTTATAGACAGAACTCCACCTTAATTACCTGTTACAGCAGGAGAATGCTCTCCTGCATATATCTCCGCCTTACAGACAGAACTCCACCTGCATTACCTGTTACAGCAGGAGCATGCTCTCCAGCATATATCTCCGCCTTACAGACACAACTATACCTGCATTACCTCCTACAGCAGGAGCATGCTCTCCAGTATATATCTCCGCCTTACAGACAGAACTCCACCTGCATTACCTGTTACAGCAGGAGCATGCTCTCCAGCATATATCTCCGCCTTACAGACAGAACTCCACCTGCATTACCTGTTACAGCAGGAGCATGCTCTCCTGCATATATCTCTGCCTTACAGACAGAACTCCACCTTCATTACCTGTTACAGCAGGAGCATGCTCTCCAGCATATATCTCCGCCTTACAGACAGAACTCCACCTGTGTTACCTGTTAGAGCAGGAGCATGCTCTCCTGCATATATCTCCGCCTTACAGATCGAACTCTACCTGCATTACCTGTTACAGCAGGATCATGCTCTCCTGCATATATCTCCGCCTTACAGACAGAACTCCACTTGCATGAGCTGTTACAGCAGGAGCATGCTCTCCAGCATATATCTCAGCCTGACAGACACAACTCCACCTGCATTAATTGTTACAGCAGGAGCATGCTCTCCAGCATATATCTCAACCTTGCAGATCGAACTCTACCTGCATTACCTGTTACAGCAGGATCATGCTCTCCTGCATATATCTCCGCCTTACAGACAGAACTCCACTTGCATGAGCTGTTACAGCAGGAGCATGCTCTCCAGCATATATCTCCGCCTGACAGACACAACTCCACCTGCATTACCTGTTACTGCAGGAGCATGCTCTCCAGCATATATCTCCACCTTACAGATCGAACTCCACCTGGATAACCTGCTACCAGAGCAGCATGCTGTCCTGCATATATCTCCGCCTTACAGACAGAACTCCATCTGCATTACCTGTTACAGCAGTAGCATGCTCTCCAGCATATATCTCCACCTTACAAATCGAACTCCACCTGCATTACCTGTTACAGCACGAGCATGCACTCCAGCATATATCTCCACCATATAGACAGAACTCCAAATGGATGACCTGTTACAGGAGGAGCATGCTCTCCTGCATATATCTCTGCCTTACAGAGAGAACTCCACCTTCATGACCTGTTACGGCAGGAGCATGCTCTCCTGCATATATCTCTGCCTTACAGACAGAACTCCACCTGTCATTACCTGTTACAGCAGAAACATGATCTCCAGCATAAATCTCCACCTTATAGACAGAACTCAACCTTGCATGACCTGTTACAGCAGGAGCATGCTCTCCAGCATATATCTCCACCTTACAGACACAACTCCACCTGCATTACCTGTTACAGCAGGAGCATGCTCTCCAGCATATATCTCCGCCTTACAGACACAACTCCACCTGCATTACCTGTTACAGCAGGAGCATGCTCTCCAGCATATATCTCCACCATATAGACAGAACTCCACCTTCATTACCTGTTACAGCAGGAGAATGCTCTCCAGCATATATCTCCACCTTAGAGACACAACTCCACCTGCATTACCTGTTACAGCAGGAGCATGCTCTCCAGCATATATCTCCACCTTATAGACAGAACTCCACCTTAATTACCTGTTACAGCAGGAGAATGCTCTCCTGCATATATCTCCGCCTTACAGACAGAACTCCTCCTGCATTGCCTGTTACGGCAGGAGCATGCTCTCCAGCATATATCTCCACCATATAGACAGAACTCCAAATGGATGACCTGTGACTGCAGGAGCATGCTCTCCTGCATATATCTCCGCCTTACAGACAGAACTCCACCTTCATTACGTGTTACAGCAGGAGCATGTTCTCCTGCAAATATCTCCACCTTACAGATAGATCTTCACCTGCATTAGCTGTTACAGCAGGAGCATGCTCTCCTGCATATATCTCCACCTTATAGACAGAACTCCACCTGGATAACCTGCTACAGGAGGAGAATGCTCTCCAGTATATATCTCAGCCTTACAGACAGAATTCCACCTGCATTACCTGTTACAGGAAGAGCATGCTCTCCTGCATATATTTCTGCCTTACAGACAGAACTCCACCTTCATTACCTGTTACAGCAGAAGCATGATCTCCAGCATAAATCTCCACCTTACAGACAGAACTCCACCTGCGTTACCTGTAAGAGCAGCAGCAAGCTCTCCAGCAAATATCTCCACCTTACAGACAGAACTCCTCCTGTGTTACATGTTACAGCAGGAGCATGCTCTCCAGCATATACCTCCGCCTTACAGATAGAACTCCTCCTGCATGACCTGTTACAGCAGGAGCATGCTCTCCAGAATATATCTCTGTCTTACAGACAGAACTCCACCTGCGTTACCTGTTGCAGCAGGAGCATGCTCTCCAGCGTATACCTCCGCCTTACAGATAGAACTCCTCCTGCATGACCTGTTACAGCAGGAGCATGCACTCCAGTATATATCTCCGTCTTATAGACAAAACTCCTCCTTCGTTGCCTGTTACAGCAGGAGCATGCTCTCCAGAATATATCTCTATCTTACAGACAGCACTCCTCCTGCATTACCTGTTACAGCAGGAGCATGCTCTCCAGCATATATCTCTGCCTTACAGACAGAACTCCACCTACGTTACCTGTTACAGCAGGAGCATGCTCTCCAGCATATATCTCCGGCTAATAGATTGAACTCCGCCTGCATTACCTGTTACAGCAGGAGCATGCTCTCCTGAATATATCTCCACCTTACAGACAGAACTCCACCTGCTTTACCTGTTACAGCAGGAGCATGCTCTCCAGCATATATCTCCGCCTTACATAGAGAACTCCTGCTGCATTACACCTACTGCTTTGCCTCAAGGTTCACCCCTGTGCTGCTCAGTAAAATAAAACTGTTACAGCAGGAGCATGTTCTCAAGCATATATCTCCTCCATATAGACAGAATCCACCTGCGTTACCTGTTATAGCAGGACCATGCTCTCCTGCATATATCTCCGCCTTACAGACAGAACTCCACCTGCGTTACCTGTTAAAGCAGGAGCATGCTCTCCAGCATATATCTCCGCCTTTCATACAGAACTCCACCTGCGTTACCTGTTACAGCAGGAGCATGCTCTCCAGCATATATCTCCACCTTATAGATAGAACTCCACCTGCATTACCTGTTACTGCAGGAGCATGCTCTCCAGCATATAACTCTGACTTACAGACAGAACTCCACCTGCATGACCTGTTACAGCAGGAGCATGCTCTCCAGCTATATATCTCTGCCTTACAGACAGAACTCCTCCTGCATTACTTGTTACAGCAGGAGCATCGTCTCTAGCATATATCTCTTCCTGTAAGACAGAACTCCACCTGCATTACCTGTTACAGCAGGAGCATGCTCTCCAGCATATACCTCCGCCATGATAGAACTCCAGCTGTATTACTTGTTACAGCAGGAGCATGCTCTCCTGCATATATCTCCGCCTTTATAAATAGAACTTGCCTGCATTACCTGTTACAGCAGGAGCATGCTCCAGCATATATCTCTGCCTTACAGACAGGACTCCACCTGCATTACACCTACTGCTTTGCCATGTATGTTTACCCCTGTGCTGTAGTAAATAAAACTGTTACAGCAGGAGCCTGCTCTCCAGCATATATCTCCACCTTATAGACAGAGAGTCCATGTATTACCTGTTACAGCAGGAGCATGCTTCCAGCATATAACTCCGCCTTTACAGACAGAACTCCACCTGCATGACCTGTTACAGTAGGCACATGCTCTCCAGTATATCTCCGCCATGCAGGCAGAACTCCACCTGCATTACCTGTTACAGCAGGAGCACGCACTCCAGCATATCTCCAGCTTACAGACAGGACTCCACCTGCATTACACCTACTGCCTTGCCCTCAAGGATCACCCCTGTGCTGCTCAGTAAAATAAAAACTGTTACAGCAGGAACATGTTCTCCAGCATATGTCTCCACCTTTACAGACAGAACTCCACCAGCATTACCTGCTACAGCAGGAGCATGCCTCCAGCACATATCTCCTCCCTATATACACAACTCCACCTGCATTACCTGATACAGCAGGAGCATGCTCTCCATCATCTATCTCCACCATATAAAAGAACTTCAAATCGATGATCTGTTACTGCAGGAGCATGCTCTCCAGCTTATATCTCCTGCCTTACAGAAAGAACTCCACCTTCATTAGCTGTTACAATAGTAGCATGCTTTCCAGCATATCTCCACCTTATAGACAGAACTCCACCATGTTACCTTTGTTACAGCAGGAGCATGCTCTCCGCATATACTCTCACCTTATAGACAGAACTCCACATGCATTACCTGGTTATAGCAGGAGCATGCTCTCCAGCATATATCTCCACCATATAGATAGAACTCTGCCTGCATTACCTGTTACAGCAGGAGCATGCTCTCTAGCACATATCTCCGCCGTACAGACAGAAATCCACCTGCATTACCTGTTACAGCAGAAGCATGCCTTCGAGATATATCTCCGCGCCTAGACAGTACTCCACCTGTGTTACCTGTTACAGCAGGAGCATGCCTCCAGCATATATCTCCTGCCTCACAGACAGAAATCCACCCCATTACCTGTAATCTTGAGGTATATTCTCCAGCATATATCTCCACCTTACGGACAGAAATCCACCTGCATTACCTGTTACAGCATATAGAAGCATGCTCTCCAGCATATAATCTCCTCTTACAGACAGAACTCCACCTGTGTTATTGTTACAGCAGGAGCATGCTCTCCAGCATATAACTTCACCCATTAAGACAGAACTCCACCTGCATTACCTGTTACAGCAGGCTCATGCTCTCTAGCATATATCTCTGCCTTACAGATAGAACTCCACCTGCTTACCTGTTACAGCAGGAGCATGCCTCCAGAATATATCTCCGCCTTTACAGACACAACTCCACCTGCATGACCTGTTACAGCAGGCGATGTTCTAGCATAAACCTCCACTATGACAGTGAACTCCACCTGCATTACCTGTTACAGCAGGACATGCTCTCCAGCATATATTCCTGCCTTACAGACAGTGCTCCACCAGCATTACACCTACTGCCTTGCCTGGTTCACCCTGTGCTGCTCAGTAAAATAATACTTCTACAGCAGGGAGCATGTTCTCCAGCATATATCTTCACCTTACAGACAGACATCCCTCATGTTGCCTGTTACAGCAGGAGCATGTCTCTACAGCATATATCTCCGCTACATAGATAGAACTCCACCTGCATTACATTGTTAGAGCAGGACTATGCTCTCCAGCATATATCTCCGCTTTTACAGACACAACTCCACTCATGCATCTGTTACAGCAGGAGCATGCTTACTAGTATATCTCCTGGCCTTGCTGACACAACTCCACCTGCCTTACCTGTTACAGCAGGAGCAAGCTCTCCAGCATATATCTCCACCATATAGGCAGAACTCCAAATGGATGACCTGTTACTGCAGGAGCATGCCCTCCTGCATATATCTCCGCCTTACAGACAGAACACCACCTGCATTACCTGTTACAGCAGGAGCATGCTCTCCAGTAAATATCTCCTCCTTATAGACAGAACTTCACCTGGATGACCTGCTACAGGAGGAGCATGCTCTCCAGTACATATCTCCGCCTTACAGACAGAACTTCACCTGCATTACCTGTTGCAGCAGAGCATGTCTCCAGCATATATCCTCACTTTACAGACACAACTCCACCTGCTACCTGGTTACAGCAGGAGCATGGTCTCTCATGTGACATTTCTGGCTTACAGACAGAACCCACCTCATTGCTCTGTTACAGCAGAAGCATGATCTCCAGCATAAATCTGCCTTTACAGACAGAACTCCACCTGTGTTATCTGTTACAGCAGGAGCAAGCCTCCAGCAGATAGTCTCCACCCCTGACAGAACTCCACCTGCATGTTACTCTGTTACAGCAGGAGCATGCTCTCCAGCACATTTCCCAGCCTTACAGACAACTCCACCTGTTATTCTGTTACAGTAGTGAGCATGCTCTCTGCAAATATCTCCGCCTACAGACAACCACCTGCATTAATTGTTACAGCAGGAGCATGCTCTCCAGCATATATCTCCCCCTTATGGATCGAACCCACCTTATTATTTTGGTTACAGCAGGAGCATGCTCTCCCATATATCTCTGCCTTACAGACAGAACTCCACTTGCATTGCCTGTTACAGCAGGAGCATGCTCTCCTGCATATATCTCCACCTTTACAGATCGAACTCCACCTGGATAACCTGTTACAGGAGTGAGCATGCTCTTGCATATATTCCACCTTACAGACAGAACTCACCTGCAGTACCTGTTAGTGCAGTAGCATGCTTTCCAGCATATATCTCCACCTTACAAATCGAACTCCACCTGTATTTTCTGTTACAGCAGGAGCATGCCTCCTGCATATATCTCCGCCTTACATACAGAATCTTCCTGCATTACCTTGCTGCAGCAGGAGCATGCACTCCAGCATATATTCCACCATATAGACGGAACACCAAATGGATGGTTCTGTTACAGGAGGAGCATGTCTCCTGCATATATCTCTGCTCTTACAGAGAGAACTCCACCTCAGGATCTGTTACAGCAGGAGCATGCTCTCCTGCATATCTTGCCTTACAGACAGAAACTCCACCTTCATGACTGTTACAGCAGGAGAATGCTCTCAGCATATATCTCCACCTTACAGACACAACTCCACCTGCATTACCTGTTACAGCAGGAGCATGCTCTCCAGCATATATCTCCGCCTTACAGACATAACTCCACTTGCATCACCTGTTACAGCTGGAGCATGCTCTCCAGCATATATCTCCACCTTATAGACAGAACTCCACCTTAATTACCTGTTACAGCAGGAGAATGCTCTCCTGCATATATCTCCGCCTTACAGACAGAACTCCTCCAGCTTTACCTGTTACAGCAGGAGCATGCTCTCCAGCATATATCTCCACCATATAGACAGAACTCCAAATGGATGACCTGTGACTGCAGGAGCATGCTCTCCTGCATATATCTCCGCTTTACAGATAGAACTCCACCTTCATTACCTGTTACAGCAGGAGCATGTTCTCCTGCAAATATCTCCACCTTACAAACAGGTCTTCACCTGCATTAGCTGTTACAGCAGGAGATGCTTTTCTGCATATATTCCACCTTATAGACAGAACTCCACCTGGATAACCTGCTGCAGGAGGAGAATGCTTTCCAGTATATATCTCAGCTCTTACAGACAGAATTCCACCTACATTACCTGTTACAGGAAGAGCATGCTCTCCTGCATATTTTTCTGCCTTACAGACAGAACTCCACCGCCATTACCTGTTATAGCAGAAGCATGATCTCCAGCATAAATCTCCGCCTTACAGACAGAACTCCACCTGCGTTACCTGTAAGAGCAGCAGCACGCTCTCCAGCCAATATCTCCACCTTACAGACAGAACTCCTCCTGCGTTACATGTTACAGCAGGAGCATGCTCTCCAGCATATACCTCCGCCTTACAGATAGAACTCCTCCTGCATGACCTGTTACAGCAGGAGCATGCTCTCCAGAATATATCTCTGTCTTACAGACAGAACTCCACCTGTGTTACCTGTTGCAACAGGAGCATGCTCTCCAGCGTATACCTCCGCCTTACAGATAGAACTCCTCCTGCATGACCTGTTACAGCAGGAGCATGCACTCCAGTATATATCTCCGTCTTATAGACAAAACTCCTCCTTCGTTGCCTGTTACAGCAAGAGCATGCTCCCCAGAATATATCTGTGTCTTAAAGACAGCACTCCTCCTGCATTACCTGTTACAGCAGGAGCATGCTCTCCAGCATATATCTCTGCCTTACAGACAGAACTCCACCTACGTTACCTGTTACAGCAGGAGCATGCTCTCCAGCATATATATCCGGCTAATAGATTGAACTCCGCCTGCATTACCTGTTACAGCAGGAGCATGCTCTCCAGAATATATCTCCACCTTACAGACAGAACTCCACCTGCTTTACCTGTTACAGCAGGAGCATGCTCTTCAGCATATATCTCCGCCTTACAGACAGAACTCCTGCTGCATTACACCTACTGCTTTGCCTCAAGGTTCACCCCTGTGCTGCGCAGTAAAATAAAACTGTTACAGCAGGAGCATGCTCTCCAGCATATATCTCCACCATATAGACAGAACTCCACCTTCATGACCTGTTACAGCAGGAGAATGCTCTCCAGCATATATCTCCACCTTACAGACACAACTCCACCTGCATTACCTGTTACAGCAGGAGCATGCTCTCCAGCATATAGCTCCGCCTTACAGACATAACTCCACCTGCATCACCTGTTACAGCTGGAGCATGCTCTCCAGCATATATCTCCACCTTATAGACAGAACTCCACCTTAATTACCTGTTACAGCAGGAGAATGCTCTCCTGCATATATCTCCGCCTTACAGACCGAACTCCTCCAGCTTTACCTGTTACAGCAGGAGCATGCTCTCCAGCATATATCTCCACCATATAGACAGAACTCCAAATGGATGACCTGTGACTGCAGGAGCATGCTCTCCTGCATATATCTCCGCTTTACAGATAGAACTCCACCTTCATTACCTGTTACAGCAGGAGCATGTTCTCCTGCAAATATCTCCACCTTACAAACAGATCTTCACCTGCATTAGCTGTTACAGCAGGAGCATGCTTTCCTGCATATATCTCCACCTTATAGACAGAACTCCACCTGGATAACCTGCTACAGGAGGAGAATGCTCTCCAGTATATATCTCAGCCTTACAGACAGAATTCCACCTACATTACCTGTTACAGGAAGAGCATGCTCTCCTGCATATTTTTCTGCCTTTCAGACAGAACTCCACCGCCATTACCTGTTATAGCAGAAGCATGATCTCCAGCATAAATCTCCGCCTTACAGACAGAACTCCACCTGCGTTACCTGTAAGAGCAGCAGCACGCTCTCCAGCAAATATCTCCACCTTACAGACAGAACTCGCGTCCTCAGTTACATGTTACAGCAGGAGCATGCTCCAGCATATACCTCCATATACAGATAGAACTCCTCCTGCATGACCTGTTACAGCAGGGAGCATGTTCTCAGAATATATCTCTGTCTTACAGACAGAACTCCACCTGTGTTACCTGTTGCAACAGGAGCATGCTCTCCAGCGTATACCTCCGCCTTACAGATAGAACTCCTCCTGCATGACCTGTTACAGCAGGAGCATGCACTCCAGTATATATCTCCGTCTTATAGACAAAACTCCTCCTTCGTTGCCTGTTACAGCAAGAGCATGCTCCCCAGAATATATCTGTGTCTTACAGACAGCACTCCTCCTGCATTACCTGTTACAGCAGGAGCATGCTCTCCAGCATATATCTCTGCCTTACAGACAGAACTCCACCTACGTTACCTGTTACAGCAGGAGCATGCTCTCCAGCATATATATCGGCTAATAGATTGAACTCCGCCTGCATTACCTGTTACAGCAGAGCATGCTCTCCAGATATATCTCCACCTTACAGACAGAACTCCACCTGCTTTACCTGTTACAGCAGGAGCATGCTCTTCAGCATATATCTCCGCCTTACAGACAGAACTCCTGCTGCATTACACCTACTGCTTTGCCTCAAGGTTCACCCCTGTGCTGCGCAGTAAAATAAAACTGTTACAACAGGAGCATGTTCTCAAGCATATATCTCCTCCATATAGACAGAATTCACCTGCGTTACCTGTTACAGCAGGAGAATGCTCTCCTGCATATATCTCCACCTTACAGACAGAACTCCTCCTGCACTACCTGTTACAGCAGGAGCATGCTCTCCAGCATATATCTCCACCATATAGACAGAACTCCAAATGGATGACCTGTGACTGCAGGAGCATGCTCTCCTGCATATATCTCCGCCTTACAGAGAGAACTCCAACTTCATTACCTGTTACAGCAGGAGCATGTTCTCCTGCAAATATCTCCACCTTCAGATAGATCTTCACCTGCATTAGCTGTTACAGCAGGAGCATGCTCTCCTGCATATATCTCCACCTTATAGACAGAACTCCACCTGGATAACCTGCTACAGGAGGAGAATGCTCTCCAGTATATATCTCAGCCTTACAGACAGAATTCCACCTGCATTACCTGTTACAGGAAGAGCATGCTCTCCTGCATATATTTCTGCCTTACAGACAGAACTCCACCTTCATTACCAGTTACAGCAGAAGCATGATCTCCAGCGTATACCTCCGCCTTACAGATGAGACTCCTCCTGCATGACCTGTTACAGCAGGAGCATGCACTCCAGTATATATCTCCGTCTTATAGACAAAACTCCTCCTTCGTTGCCTGTTACAGCAGGAGCATGCTCTCCAGAATATATCTCTGTCTTACAGACAGCACTCCTCCAGCATTACCTGTTACAGCAGGAGCATGCTCTCCATATATCTCTGCCTTACAGACAGAACTCCACCCACGTTACCTGTTACAGCAGGAGCATGCTCTCCAGCATATATCTCCGGCTAATAGATTGAACTCCGCCTGCATTACCTGTTACAGCAGAGCATGCTCCAGAATATATCTCCACCTTACAGACAGAACTCCACCTGCTTACCTGTTACAGCAGGAGCATGCTCTCCAGCATATATCTCCGCCTTATAGACAGAACTCCTGCTGCATTACACCTACTGCTTTGCCTCAAGGTTCACCCCTGTGCTGCTCAGTAAAATAAAACTGTTACAGCAGGAGCATGTTCTCAAGCATATATCTCCTCCATATAGACAAAATCCACCTGCGTTACCTGTTATAGCAGGACCATGCTCTCCTGCATATATCTCCGCCTTACAGACAGAACTCCACCTGCGTTACCTGTTACAGCAGGAGCATGCTCTCCAGCATATATCTTCGCCTTATAGATAGAACTCCACCTGCATTACCTGTTACTGCAGGATCATGCTCTCCAGCATATAACTCTGACTTACAGACAGAACTCCACCTGCATGACCTGTTACAGCAGAAGCATGCTCTCCAGTATATATCACTGCCTTTCAGACAGAACTCCACCTGCATTACCTGTTACAGCAGGAGCATGGTCTCTAGCATATATCTCTTCCTTGCAAGACAGAACTCCACCTGCATTACCTGTTACAGCAGGAGCATGCTCTCCAGCATATATCTCCGCCTTATAGATAGAACTCCAGCTGCATTACCTGTTACAGCTGGAGCATGCTCTCCTGCATATATCTCCGCCTTATAAATAGAACTCTGCCTGCATTACCTGTTACAGCAGGAGCATGCTCTCCAGCATATATCTCTGCCTTACAGACAGGACTCCACCTGCATTACACCTACTGCTTTGCCATAAGGTTCACCCCTGTGCTGCTCAGTAAAATAAAACTGTTACAGCAGGAGCCTGCTCTCCAGCATATATCTCCACATTATAGACAGAAGTCCACTTGCATTACCTGTTACAGCAGGAGCATGCTCTCCAGCATATAACTCCGCCTTACAGACAGAACTCCACCTGCATGACCTGTTACACCAGGCACATGCTCTCCAGTATATCTCCGCCATGCAGGCAGAACTCCACCTGCATTACCTGTTACAGCAGGAGCATGCACTCCAGCATATATCTCCAGCTTACAGACAGGACTCCACCTGCATTACACCTACTGCCTTGCCTCAAGGATCACCCCTGTGCTGCTCAGTAAAATAAAACTGTTACAGCAGGAACATGTTCTCCAGCATATATCTCCACCTTACAGACAGAACTCCACCAGCATTACCTGCTACAGCAGGAGCATGCTCTCCAGCACATATCTCCTCCTTACATACACAACTCCACCTGCATTACCTGATACAGCAGGAGCATGCCTCTCCATCATCTATCTCCACCATATAGACAGAACTCCAAATCGATGACCTGTTACTGCAGGAGCATGCTCTCCAGCATATATCTCCGCCTTACAGAAAGAACTCCACCTTCATTAGCTGTTACAGCAGGAGCATGCTTTCCAGCATATATCTCCACCTTATAGACAGAACTCCACCAGTGTTACCTGTTACAGCAGGAGCATGCTCTCCTGCATATAACTCCACCTTAAAGACAGAACTCCTCATGCATTACCTGTTACAGCAGGAGCATGCTCTCCAGCATATATCTCCACCATATAGATAGAACTCTGCCTGCATTACCTGTTACAGCATGAGTATGCTCTCTAGCACATATCTCCGCCTTACAGACAGTAATTCACCTGCGTTACCTGTTACAGCAGAAGCATGCTCTCCAGCATATATCTCCGCCTTATAAACAGTACTCCACCTGTGTTACCTGTTACAGCAGGAGCATGCTCTCCTGCATATATCTCTGCCTTACAGACAGAAATCCACCTGCATTACCTGTTACAGCAGAAACATGCTCTCCAGCCTATATCTCCGAGTTACAGACAGTACTCCACCTGTGTTACCTGTTACAGCAGGAGCATGCTCTCCAGCATATATCTCTGCCTTACAGACAGAAATCCACCTGCATTACCTGTTACAGCAGGAGCATGCTCTCCAGCATATATCTCCACCTTACGGACAGAAATCCACCTGCATTACCTGTTACAGCAGAAGCATGCTCT
The DNA here is from genome assembly GCA_016271365.2 of Neoceratodus forsteri. Lineage (NCBI taxonomy): Eukaryota > Metazoa > Chordata > Ceratodontiformes > Ceratodontidae > Neoceratodus > Neoceratodus forsteri. The sequence goes on from CM057455.1 coordinate 1,424,603,178, forward strand.
CCAGCATATATCTCCGCCTTACAGACAGAACTCCACCTGTGTTACCTGTTACAGCAGGAGCATGCTCTCCAGCATATAACTCCACCATACAGACAGAACTCCACCTGCATGACCTGTTACAGCAGGCTCATGCTCTCTAGCATAAAACTCCACCTTACAGATAGAACTCCACCTGCGTTACCTGTTACAGCAGGAGCATGCTCTCCAGCATATATCTCAGCCTTAAAGACAGAACTCCACCTGCATGACCTGTTACAGCAGACGCATGCTCTCTAGCATAAAACTCCGCCTTACAGATAGAACTCCACCTGCATTACCTGTTACAGCAGGATCATGCTCTCCAGCATATATCTCCGTCTTACAGACAGGACTCCACCAGCATTACACCTACTGCCTTGCCTCAAGGTTCACCCCTGTGCTGCTCAGTAAAATAAAACTGCTACAGCAGGAGCATGTTCTCCAGCATATATCTTCACCTTACAGATAGAACTCCACCTGCGTTACCTGTTACAGCAGGAGCATGTTCTCCAGCATATATCTCCGCCTTACAGATAGAACTCCACCTGCATTACCTGCTACAGCAGGAGTATGCTCTCCAGCTTATATCTCCACCTTACAGACACAACTCCACCTGCGTTATCTGTTACAGCAGGAGCATGCTCTCCAGCATATATCTCCACCTTACAGACACAACTCCACCTGCATTACCTGTTACAGCAGGAGCAAGCTCTCCAGCATATATCTTCACCATATAGGCAGAACTCCAAATGGATGACCTGTTACTGCAGAAGCATGCCCTCCTGCATATATCTCCGCCTCACAGATAGAACTCCACCTGCATTACCTGTTACAGCAGGAGCATGCTCTCCAGCACATTTCTCCGCCTTACGGACAAAACTCCACCTGCGTTACCTGTTACAGCAGGAGCATGCTCTCCTGCATATATCTCCGCCTTACAGACACAAATCCACCTGCATTAATTGTTACAGCAGGAGTATGCTCTCCAGCATATATCTCCACCTTACAGATCGAACTCCACCTGCATTACCTGTTACAGCAGGAGCATGCTGTCCTGCATATATCTCTGCCTTACAGACAGAACTCCACTTGCATTACCTGTTACAGCAGGAGCATGCTCTCCTGCATATATCTCCACCTTTAAGATCGAACTCCACCTGGATAACCTGCTACAGGAGGAGCATGCTCTCTGCATATATCTCCACCTTACAGACAGAACTCCACCTGCATTACCTGTTACAGCAGTAGCATGCTCTCCAGCATATATCTCCACCTTACAAATCGAACTCCACCTGCATTACCTGTTACAGCAGGAGCATGCTCTCCTGCATATATCTCCGCCTTACATACAGAACTCCTCCTGCATTACCTGTTACAGCAGGAGCATGCACTCCAGCATATATCTCCACCATATAGACAGAACTCCAAATGGATGACCTGTTACAGGAGGAGCATGCTCTCCTGCATATATCTCTGCCTTACAGAGAGAACTCCACCTTCATGACCTGTTACAGCAGAGCATGCTCTCCTGCATATATCTCTGCCTTACAGACAGAACTCCACCTTCATTACCTGTTACAGCAGAAGCAGATCTCCAGCATAAATCTCCACCTTAAGACAGAACTCCACCTGTGTTACCTGTTACAGCAGGAGCATGCTCTCCAGCTTATATCTCCACCTTACAGACACAACTCCACCTGCATTACCTGTTACAGCAGGAGCATGCTCTCCAGCATATATCTCCGCCTTACAGACACAACTCCACCTGCATTACCTGTTACAGCAGGAGCATGCTCTCCAGCATATATCTCCACCTTATACATCGAACTCCACCTGCATTACCTGTTTCAGCAGGAGCATGCTCTCCAGCACATATCTCCGCCTTACAGATAGAACTCCACCTGCATTACCTGTTACAGCAGGAGCATGCTCTCCAGCATATATCTCCGCCTTTCAGACACAACTCCACCTGCATTACCTGTTACAGCAGGAGCATGCTCTCCAGCATATATCTCTGCCTTACAGACAGAACTCCACCTACGTTACCTGTTACAGCAGGAGCATGCTCTCCAGCATATATCTCCGGCTAATAGATTGAACTCCGCCTGCATTACCTGTTACAGCAGGAGCATGCTCTCCAGAATATATCTCCACCTTACAGACAGAACTCCACCTGCTTTACCTGTTACAGCAGGAGCATGCTCTCCAGCATATATCTCCGCCTTATAGACAGAACTCCTGCTGCATTACACCTACTGCTTTGCCTCAAGGTTCACCCCTGTGCTGCTCAGTAAAATAAAACTGTTACAGCAGGAGCATGTTCTCAAGCATATATCTCCTCCATATAGACAAAATCCACCTGCGTTACCTGTTATAGCAGGACCATGCTCTCCTGCATATATCTCCGCCTTACAGACAGAACTCCACCTGCGTTACCTGTTACAGCAGGAGCATGCTCTCCAGCATATATCTTCGCCTTATAGATAGAACTCCACCTGCATTACCTGTTACTGCAGGATCATGCTCTCCAGCATATAACTCTGACTTACAGACAGAACTCCACCTGCATGACCTGTTACAGCAGAAGCATGCTCTCCAGTATATATCACTGCCTTACAGACAGAACTCCACCTGCATTACCTGTTACAGCAGGAGCATGGTCTCTAGTATATATCTCTTCCTTGCAAGACAGAACTCCACCTGCATTACCTGTTACAGCAGGAGCATGCTCTCCAGCATATATCTCCGCCTTATAGATAGAACTCCAGCTGCATTACCTGTTACAGCTGGAGCATGCTCTCCTGCATATATCTCCGCCTTATAAATAGAACTCTGCCTGCATTACCTGTTACAGCAGGAGCATGCTCTCCAGCATATATCTCTGCCTTACAGACAGGACTCCACCTGCATTACACCTACTGCTTTGCCATAAGGTTCACCCCTGTGCTGCTCAGTAAAATAAAACTGTTACAGCAGGAGCCTGCTCTCCAGCATATATCTCCACATTATAGACAGAAGTCCACTTGCATTACCTGTTACAGCAGGAGCATGCTCTCCAGCATATAACTCCGCCTTACAGACAGAACTCCACCTGCATGACCTGTTACACCAGGCACATGCTCTCCAGTATATCTCGCCATGCAGGCAGAACTCCACCTGCATATTTGTTACAGCAGGAGCATGCACCCAGCATATATCTCCAGCTTACAGACAGGACTCCACCTGCATTACACCTACATTGCCTTGCCTCAAGGATCACCCTGTGCTGCTCAGTAAAATAAAACTGTTACAGCAGGAACATGTTCTCCAGCATATATCTCCACCTTACAGACAGAACTCCACCAGCATTACCTGCTACAGCAGGAGCATGCTCTCCAGCACATATCTCCTCCTTACATACACAACTCCACCTGCATTACCTGATACAGCAGGAGCATGCCTCTCCATCATCTATCTCCACCATATAGACAGAACTCCAAATCGATGACCTGTTACTGCAGGAGCATGCTCTCCAGCATATATCTCCGCCTTACAGAAAGAACTCCACCTTCATTAGCTGTTACAGCAGGAGCATGCTTTCCAGCATATATCTCCACCTTATAGACAGAACTCCACCAGTGTTACCTGTTACAGCAGGAGCATGCTCTCCTGCATATAACTCCACCTTAAAGACAGAACTCCTCATGCATTACCTGTTACAGCAGGAGCATGCTCTCCAGCATATATCTCCACCATATAGATAGAACTCTGCCTGCATTACCTGTTACAGCATGAGTATGCTCTCTAGCACATATCTCCGCCTTACAGACAGTAATTCACCCGCGTTACCTGTTACAGCAGAAGCATGCTCTCCAGCATATATCTCCGCCTTATAAACAGTACTCCACCTGTGTTACCTGTTACAGCAGGAGCATGCTCTCCTGCATATATCTCTGCCTTACAGACAGAAATCCACCTGCATTACCTGTTACAGCAGAAACATGCTCTCCAGCCTATATCTCCGAGTTACAGACAGTACTCCACCTGTGTTACCTGTTACAGCAGGAGCATGCTCTCCAGCATATATCTCTGCCTTACAGACAGAAATCCACCTGCATTACCTGTTACAGCAGGAGCATGCTCTCCAGCATATATCTCCACCTTACGGACAGAAATCCACCTGCATTACCTGTTACAGCAGAAGCATGCTCTCCAGCATATATCTCGCCTTACAGACAGAACTCCACCTGTGTTACTCTGTTACAGCAGGAGCATGCCTCCAGCATATAACTCCACCATACAGACAGAACTCCACCTGCATGACCTGTTACAGCAGGCTCATGCCTCTAGCATAAACTCCACCTTACAGATAGAACTCCACCTCGTGCATCTGTTATAGCAGGAGCATGCTCTTCAGCATATATCTCCGCCTTAAAGACAGAACTCCACCTGCATGACCTGTTACAGCAGACGCATGCTCTCTAGCATAAAACTCCTCACAGATAGAACTCCACCTGCATTACCTGTTACAGCAGGATCATGCTCTCCAGCATATCTCTCCGTCTTACAGACAGGACTCCACCAGCATTACACCTACTGCCTTGCCTCAAGGTTCACCCCTGTGCTGCTCAGTAAAATAAACTGCTACAGCAGGAGCATGTTCTCCAGCATATATCTTCACCTTACAGATAGAACTCCACCTGCGTTACCTGTTACAGCAGGAGCATGTTCTCCAGCATATATCTCCGCCTTACAGATAGAACTCCACCTGCATTACCTGCTACAGCAGGAGTATGCTCTCCAGCTATATCTCCACCTTACAGACACAACTCCACCTGCGTTATCTGTTACAGCAGGAGCATGCTCTCCAGCATATATCTCCACCTTACAGACACAACTCCACCTGCATTACCTGTTACAGCAGGAGCAAGCTCTCCAGCATATATCTTCACCATATAGGCAGAACTCCAAATGGATGACCTGTTACTGCAGAAGCATGCCCTCCTGCATATATCTCCGCCTCACAGATAGAACTCCACCTGCATTACCTGTTACAGCAGGAGCATGCTCTCCAGCACATTTCTCCGCCTTACGGACAAAACTCCACCTGCGTTACCTGTTACAGCAGGAGCATGCTCTCCTGCATATATCTCCGCCTTACAGACACAAATCCACCTGCATTAATTGTTACAGCAGGAGTATGCTCTCCAGCATATATCTCACCTACAGATCGAACTCCACCTGCATTACCTGTTACAGCAGGAGCATGCTGTCCTGCATATATCTCTGCCTTACAGACAGAACTCCACTTGCATTACCTGTTACAGCAGGAGCATGCTCTCCTGCATATATCTCCACCTTTAAGATCGAACTCCACCTGGATAACCTGCTACAGGAGGAGCATGCTCTCTGCATATATCTCCACCTTACAGACAGAACTCCACCTGCATTACCTGTTACAGCAGTAGCATGCTCTCCAGCATATATCTCCACCTTACAAATCGAACTCCACCTGCATTACCTGTTACAGCAGGAGCATGCTCTCCTGCATATATCTCCGCCTTACATACAGAACTCCTCCTGCATTACCTGTTACAGCAGGAGCATGCACTCCAGCATATATCTCCACCATATAGACAGAACTCCAAATGGATGACCTGTTACAGGAGGAGCATGCTCTCCTGCATATATCTCTGCCTTACAGAGAGAACTCCACCTTCATGACCTGTTACAGCAGGAGCATGCTCTCCTGCATATATCTCTGCCTTACAGACAGAACTCCACCTTCATTACCTGTTACAGCAGAAGCATGATCTCCAGCATAAATCTCCGCCTTACAGACAGAACTCCACCTGTGTTACCTGTTACAGCAGGAGCATGCTCTCCAGCTTATATCTCCACCTTACAGACACAACTCCACCTGCATTACCTGTTACAGCAGGAGCATGCTCTCCAGCATATATCTCCGCCTTACAGGCACAACTCCACCTGCATTACCTGTTACAGCAGGAGCATGCTCTCCAGCATATATCTCCACCTTATACATCGAACTCCACCTGCATTACCTGTTTCAGCAGGAGCATGCTCTCCAGCACATATCTCCGCTCACAGATAGAACTCCACCTGCATTACCTGTTACAGCAGGAGCATGCTCTCCAGCATATATCTCCGCCTTTCAGACACAACTCCACCTGCATTACCTGTTACAGCTGGAGCATGCTCTCCAGCATATATCTCCACCTTATAGACAGAACTCCACCTTCATTACCTGTTACTGCAGGAGAATGCTCTCCAGCATATATCTCCGCCTTACAGACACAACTCCACCTGCATTACCTGTTACAGCAGGAGCATGCTCTCCTGCATATATCTCGGCCTTACAGACAGAACTCCTCCTGCATTACCTGTTACAGCAGGAGCATGCTCTCCAGCATATATCTCCACCTTACAGATAGAACTCCACCTGCCTAATCTGTTACAGCAGAAGCATGCTCTCCAGCATATATCTCCACCTTATAGATAGAACTCCAGCTGTATTACCTGTTACAGCAGGAGTATGATCTCCTGCATATATCTCCACCTTATAAATAGAACTCTGCCTGCATGACCTGTTACAGCAGGAGCATGCTCTCCAGCATATATATATATATCCACCTTTTAGACAGAACTCCACCTGCATTGCCTGTTACAGCAGGAGCATGCTCTCCAGCATATATCTCTGCCTTACAGACAGGACTCCACCTGCATTACACCTACTGCTTTGCCTCAAGGTTCACCCCTGTGCTGCTCAGTAAAATAAAACTGTTACAGCAGGAGCATGCTCTCCAGCATATATCTCCACCTTATAGACAGAAGTCCACTTGCATTACCTGTTACAGCAGGAGCATGCTCTCCAGCATATAACTCCACCTTACAGACAGAACTCCACCTGAATGACCTGTTTCAGCAGGCACATGCTCTCCAGTATATCTCCGCCATGCAGGCAGAAGTCCACCTGCATTACCTGTTACTGCAGGAGCATGCTCTCCAGCATATATCTCTGCCTTATAGATAGAACTTCACCTGCATTACCTGTTACAGCAGGAGCATGCACTCCAGCATATATCTCCACCTTACAGACAGGACTCCACCTGCATTACACCTACTGCCTTGCCTCAAGGATCACCCCTGTGCTGCTCAGTAAAATTAAACTGTTACAGCAGGAGCATGCTTTCCAGCATATATCTTCACCTTACAGATAGAACTCCACCTGCGTTACCTGTTACAGCAGGAGCATGTTCTCCAGCATATATCTCCACCTAACAGATAGAACTCCACCTGCATTACCTGTTACAGCAGTGGCATGCTCTCCAGCATATATCTCCAGCTTATAGATAGAACTCTTCCTGCATTACCTGTTACAGCAGGAGCATGCTCTCCAGAACATATCTCCGCCTTACAGACAGAACTCCACCTGCATGACCTGTTTCAGCAGAGCATGCTCTCCAGCATTTATCTCCACCTTACAGACAGAATTCCACCTGCATGAGCTGTTAAAGCAGGAGCCTGCTCTCCAGCATATATCTCCACCTTATAGATAGAACTCTGCCTGCATTACCTGTTACAGCAGGAGCATGCTCTCCAGCATATATCTCAGCCATACAGACAGAACTCCACCTGCATTACACTACTGCTTTGCCTCAAGGATCACCCCTGTGCTGCTCAGTAAAATAAAACTTTTACAGCTGGAGCATGTTCTCCAGCATATATCTCCACCTTACAGACAGAACTCCACATGCGTTACCTGTTACAGCAGGAGCATGCTCTCCAGCATATATCTCTGCCTTATAGATAGAACTCCACCTGCATTACCTGTTACAGCAGGAGCATGCACTCCAGCATATATCTCCACCTTACAGACAGGACTCCACCTGCATTACACCTACTGCCTTGCCTCAAGGATCACCCCTGTGCTGCTCAGTAAAATAAAACTGTTACAGCAGGAGCATGTTCTCCAGCATATATCTCCACCTTACAGACAGAACTCCACCTGCATTACCTGCTACAACAGGAGCATGCTCTCCAACACATATCTCCGCCTTACATACACAACTCCACCTACGTTACCTGTTACAGCAGGAGCATGCTCTCCATCATCTATCTCCACCATATAGACAGAACTCCAAATCGATGACCTGTTACTGCAGGAGCATGCTCTCCAGCATATTTCTCCACCTTACGGAAAGAACTCCACCTTCATTAGCTGTTACAGCAGGAGCATGCTTTCCAGAATATATCTCCACCTTATAGACAGAACTCCACCTGTGTTACCTGTTACAGCAGGAGCATGCTCTCCTGCATATAACTCCACCTTATAGACAGAACTCCACATGCATTACCTGTTACAGCAGGAGCATGCTCTCCAGCATATATCTCCGCCTTTCAGACAGAACTCCACCTGCGTTACCTGTTACAGCAGGAGCATACTCTCCAGAATATAACTCCGCCTTACAGACAGAACTCCACCTGCAATACCTGTTACAGCAGGATCATGCTCTCCAGCATATATCTCCACCTTATAGACAGAACTCCACTTGCTTTACTTGTTACAGCAGGAGCATGCTCTCCAGAATATATCTCCGCCTTACAGACAGAACTCCACCTGCTTTACCTGTTACAGCAGGAGCATGCTCTCCAGCATATACCTCCGCCTTACAGACAGAACTCCACCTGCATTACCTGTTACAGCAGGAGCATGCTCTCCAGAATATATCTCCGCCTTACAGACAGAACTCCCCCTGCTTTACCTGTTATAGCAGGAGCATGCTCTCCAGAATGTATCTCCGCCTTACAGACAGAACTCCACCTGCATTACCTGTTACAGCAGGAGCATGCTCTCCAGCATATATCTCCGCCTTACAGACAGAACTCCACTTGCATTACACCTACTGCTTTGCCTCAAGACTCACCCCTGTGCTGCTCAGTAAATTAAGAGAACTGAATGTCTGACTTATAATTTGCAAATGATTAAAGAAAAATCATACTTTAGCCATAACAAGTTAACAGTTGACTACTTGTTATAGTTAAAGCAGCAGCACAATGAAAATGCGGTAACATTTGACCCCACCTTTCCTTTTAATCAGTGTTAGATCTCTTCCAGTTTGTTTTGGTAGTGCAATTTACAGTAAATTAATGTACATTTGAAAACAATTATTTATCAAATAAAAAGACGGCTGCCTCATTTTTGCTCATTTTGGCATCGAAATAATACTGAGGACTTGAGGAAGGGTAAGAATTCAGTCAAAATACCTAATGTATTGGAAGCATCCAGAAAACCCAAATCAACAGTTTTGCCAATATTTTTCATAACCATGGCAGAAAATTAGCTTTTTAGAAAAAACATTTTTTATTGCACTGCTGCTTTAATAATATTTAATTTCACACCGCTGATAGTCTCCAAGCTGAAAGGATTTATTCCAGTTACAAATCCACTACCACACAATTCACTATATATATGAACTAATAGCTGCCAGGCAGTAAAATGACAAAACTAATATAAAAATGACAATGCTTAAATGCTTGGAACTAAATATACCTGGACTCTGAAACATAAACTGGAAACATGTAATATGTATTACTATAGCAGATAACAGCAAACCAGCAAATGTCCTCTTTCTCATCTACCTCCTTGTACAGAATGGTGACACCCTGCTATGGTAATGATGCTAGCCATAGGTGTAATGTTTAGTGGTGTGGACACTAATTATTTCATTTCAAGTTTCATTGTTGTTTTTACATGCACAGCTCATGAAACTTTGCATTATGGGGGTACATAATTCCAACAAGAAATCACTCACTTTTAACCAAGATGAGACAACTGAATGCACGAATTGGGGAACTAATATAGCTATTAAACTTGGAAAGCTAAACATGATGCATTATGGGGGTATGTGTAATTCCAACAAGAAATCATTCACTTTTAACCAAGATGATTGGCGACTGGGGTTCCACCTGGAGGGACACCAGCCTATACTGGCAGGATGGTCTGCATCTGTCCAGGAAGGGAACAAGTCTTTTGAGCAACTGGTTTAAATGCTTAATTAGCAAGCTTTTAAACTAGTCAAGGGGGGAGGCACTGATAAGCAGCAGGAAAATCCCAGCCTCTCCCTACAAAACAGGGTACTAAATGAGAAAAAGACCAAGGTAGAAAGGTCAGTGGGGGATGCTGCAACTGAAGGTAAAGCCATCAAAAAATGGAAAGCAATGAGTACCAATGCCCGTAGTCTGAGTAACAAGCTTCCTGAATTAGTTGCCTTGATGGAGGAGGAACATCTAGATATCGTGTCAGTCACAGAAACATGGTTCACACAAAACCATGACTGGGACGTAAACATACCAGGATACACTATCTACAGGAGAGACAGAGAGGGTAATAGAGGAGGAGGAGTAACTCTTTACATAAGAGAAGGAATCAAAGCAGCAGAACAAAAGGGAAAACAGGGAGGAGAAGAAGCACTGTGGGTAAATTTGGAGACTGGCAATGGCACCACAATCCGCACAGGGGTTGTATACAGACCCCTTCTCAGGGGGAGGAAATGGACAAGGAAATGATAGAAAGTATACTTAGTAAGGCAGAAAAAGTGGAGATATTGCTGATGGGCGATCTGAATATGCCAGATGTTAACTGGAGTGCAGTTGCAGCAGCCACTCAAGAGTGGGGTTTAGATGCTCTACAGGGGCATGCCTTAGACAACTAGTATTGGAGCCCACTCGAGAGGGAGCAATCTTAGACCTGGTTCTCTCAAATGGAGATGAAGAGAGGATCACAGATGTAGAAGTGGGTAGCCATCTGGGAACTAGCGACCATCAAACAGTATGGTTCACAAAACACAGCAATAGAGTCAAGCCTACAAAGGCAAAGGTACTGGACTTTAGGAGGGCTGACTTTGCTAAATGGGTGAGTGCCTAAGAATGCACTAGCAAATGGGCAGGACGGAGGGTGAAGAACAATGGGAATAATAAAACTGCCATCACAGAGGTAACTAGCCTTCTATGAAGCAAATAAACAAAACTAAACAATGTAAAAACCACTATGGTTCTCAAAGTAAGCAGTGAAGGTTCAAGAAAAGAAAGCTTTCAGGAAGTACAAGGAATCACAGAAGGAGCAGGACAGAGAACTGTATCAGTTAAAGCAAAAGGAAGCTGGGAAGGCAGTCAGAACAGCAAAGGCTCAAACTGAGGAAAAGATAGCCAACTCAGTTAAGAAGGGGATAAAACCTTTATAGGTACATCAGGGAGTGAAGGAAGACCAAGGAAGGGATAGTGAGGCTTAATGGGGAGTGGTAAGAGGGTGACTGTGAAAAGGCAGAGATACTAAACAAATATTTTTGCTCTGTATTTACAAAGGAAGAGGGGGAGGTCCCTAAAACAAACAGTAGAAACACTCTGGATACAGAAGTTGATACCAGCCCATTTAAAGAAGAAAGGGTTCTGAAAGAACTCTTAAAACTGAAGGTGGACAAAGCAATGGGGCCTGATGGGATTCATCCCAGAATTCTAAAAGAACTAAGGGTGGAATTAGTGACACCACTGACTACACTGTTTAACAAATCATGGGAGGATGGGGTGGTACCTGAGGACTGGAGGAGGGCAGATGTGATTCCCCTTCACAAAAGTGGGAGCAAGGCAGAAGCAGGAAACTACAGACCTGTTAGTTTAACCTCAGTGGTAGGGAAAATGATGGAATCACTTCTGAAGGAAAGAATTGTCGAGTATCTAGAGGCCAGAGGGGCACAGGACCCAAGACAGCATGGATTCACAGTGGGAAGGTCATGCCAGACAAATCTGATAGATTTCTTTGACTGGGTGACCAAAGTAGTAGATCAGGGAGGGGCTGAGGACATGGCCTACCTAGACTTTAGCAAGGCATTTGACACAGTCCCACACAAAAGATTAATATACAAGTTAGCTAGCCTGGGAGTGGGTCCCAAGATGACAGTCTGGGTAAAAAATTGGCTGGAGAATAGGACACAGAGAGTAATAGTAAATGGAGTCCACTCTGAAGAAAGGGAGGTTACTAGTGGGGTACCACAGGGTTCAGTATTAGGACCAGTCCTCTTCAATGTCTTTATAAGCGACATTGCAGAGGGACTGGAAGGAAAAGTATGTCTCTTTGCTGATGACACAAAGATCTGCAACAGAGTTGATGCACAAGGTGGGGTGGAAAGGATGAAAAGGGACTTGGCAAGGTTAGAGGAATGGTCAAATGTATGGCAGCTTAGATTCAATGATAAGAAGTGCAAGGTAATGCACCTGGGAAACAAAAACCAGGGAAGAGTACACAATGGGGGGTGAGATACTAACAACAACAAAAAGGGAAAGGGACCTGGGGGTAGTCATATCAGATGACCTAAAGGTGGGCAAGCAATGTGAGAGGGCAGCAAGGAGGGCTGGGGGATACTGGGATGCATAGGGAGAGGCATCACCAGTAGAAAACAGGAAGTTATTATCCCTCTGTACAGACAGCTGGTCAGACCCCATCTGGAGTACTGTGTGCAGTTCTGGAGACCCAGTCTTCACAAAGACATAGACAGGATGGAAGCTGTCCAGAGGAGGGCAACTAAATGGTGCAGGGTCTGCACCGGAAGACATATGAAGAGAGACTTAAGGAGCTTAATATGTATAGCCTCGAGGAAAGGAGGGAGAGGGGGGACATGATAGAAACTTTCAAGTACCTCAAGGGAATCAACAAAGTCCAAGAGGGTAGCATCTTTCAAAAAAAGAGGTGTGCAAGAACAAGGGGCCAATTTGAAGATAGAGGGGAGCGGCTCAGAGGTAATTTAAGGAAGTATTTTTTCACAGAGAGGGTTGTGGATGCATGGAACGGCCTTCCGAGGAGGTCGTGGAGTCAAAAACAGTGGTGGAATTCAAGCATGCATGGGACAGTCATAAGGCAATTCTAGGGGGTGGAGGCAGAAAGAAGTAGGCTGCTGGTTAACTAGGATCTGCAGCTTATCCAGTAGGCAGGGAAATGTGCAGACTGGGTGGGCCAAGCGGTCCTTATCTGTTGTCAAATTCTATGTTTCTATGTTTCTATGAGACATCCAAATTCAAGTCTTGGGGAACAAAGATAGCTATTAAACTTGGAAAGCTAAACATAATAAAATCACAATGGTTTTATTTTAATAACCAGATAAAAAGTTACTAGTGGTGGCTTAGTATATTTAATTTTAATTTTATTGCATTGCATTGCCCAAGTCTCAGTCACCATCATATACTGCTACTATTTGGCTGCCAAACACTGAATATTTAGCCAAATATTTGGAGAAAGGTATTCACACAGCATCGACATTTCAGAGGTCAATATGTACCTTTAAATTGAGGGTTTTGACTCAGCTAACCAGATGACTATTAGGACTAGTGCTGTCTCAAAGAAAATTGTAATTTTTTTTTTATTTTTACACTAATCACAACAGTGTACTGAAGTAACGACTAAAAACTAAGCAAGTAAGAGACTGCACCATGTATAACATAACAAGAGGCATAGCATACCTTAGTTTTTGAAGAGTCCCAGACAAAACAGACAGCTGCAACAGATGGTCTCCATGGATGCTGTGTTAGTCCTGAATCCCTACCTGGCCCCTGAAGCCCTCTGTCCTGAGCAGAATGGATGACTGTTCAGTGGGCTGCTACCCCACAAGACTCCCAGTACTGCAGTTGGACGAACCATGCTGTAACTTAGCCCCAGAAAACACTTATCACCGGAGTCAGCCACACAGCAAAACCCATCACTTGCCACCACCTGAAGCTCTCTCTCTCTGGGCTCTTGCTGGGCAGAATCCTGAGTCAGCTGTTGTGGGTCCTCGATAGTCACTCCGGCTCACTGTCCCCTAGGCTCCACTCATACCATCCCCCCTGATGCACCCTAACCAGTCCACTTGAGTCTTCTCTCCATTGTAATGATTTACAGCTCCTCCACCTCTCCTGAACAGGTGAGCACCCTGGACATTTAATAGAGGTGCCCCATGCTGGCCACTCCCACTGCTGGACACAGCCACCAATCAAGAGCTGTAAGCATAAGATGGACGTGGTTGAGAACTGCTATAGAACTGCTATAGTAAGGTCTGCTTGGCTGTAGCCCACCCTCCCTCCCCGCTTAGGAACAAAGGAATTTATTTGAGCTGGAGGCAAGCCCGTGAAATTTACAGAGAGTAGTACACCACACTATGCCACAGAACTAGTAACATCTTACAGTCATCACTGATTGGATGTGCACCGGCCACAGTAAGAAGGAAGCGAACTGCAGTGCGGATGACTTTGGTCAGCTGTGGGGGTATGTAGTAAGAAAATTACCACAAAATAAAATGTTGCTTTATGCTGGGACATGGTTTTTCGGGGGCAGTGGTGGTGGGGTCGTGCTTCTGAGCGAGGCAGGTCATGTCAGGACATATTGCGTGCTGCAGCCAGCAGTTAAAAAAAATACTGGGCAGAGTGAACTTAAAAGAATGCTGATGGAGGAGCTACAGCCCCCTTAGTCCCTTCCCCCGGTAAATCTGCCACTGCCTCCCAACACTGAGCCCCAGCTGCACTGGTCCTCCACAGCCATGAATGAGAATGGATTTTTTTTAATTACGCTTTTGCCCCTGAATTGTGCTTCATTAAGTCCTGGTGCTCAACTGTTTTACTACTACTAAGCTGTTGCCCCTCCTTGGACAAGTACACTATACAACAATGACTTACTGGGTATTGTATAATTCCCCTTCTACCTGCCATAGTGTAGTCAGGGTAGTTGAATTGATCACAATGGATATACATTGGAAAACTGAAATCATTGGGGTTGGGGGGCAAAATGGTCAACTGGATCACCAACTGGCTGAGGGGTAGGCAGCAAAGGTGGCAGTGGTGGGGGAACTCTCATCACTAAGGGTCATTATGAGTGGGGTGCCCCAGGGTTCAGTACTGGGACTGGTGCTGTTTGGGATATTCATAGCCAATATCTCAAATGGGATCCAGAGTAGGACCAGTCTGTTCACAGACGATACTAAGATCAGTGCAGTGGTAGATGACATAGAGGGGTGGAAGAGGCTGCAGGAAGACCTGACCAAACTACAAGAATGGTCAGAGACATGGCAGTGTGGGTTCAATGCCAAGAAGTGCAAGGTACTGCACTTTGGAGCAAGGAACCGGGAAGGAAATATCAGTTGGGAGGATACAGTTGGAAAGCACAGTTGAGAAAAAGGATCTAGGGGTACTAATAACGGGGAGTATGAACCACTCAGCTTAGTGCAGGAAGGCGGCTGCAAAGGCAAACAAGATGCTGGGGTGCATAACGAGGGGAATCTCCTCCAGGCACAGAGAAGTGATCCTACCCCTGCTCAGGTCACTGGACAGGCCGCACCTGGAATACTGTGTGCAGTACTGGCGGCCATTCCTGAAGAGGAACATCAGATTGCTGGACGCAGTGCAGCGTAGGCCAACGAAGATGATACAGGGACTTGAGGGAAAATCCTATGAGGAGACGCTGGGAGAGAAACATAGAAACATAGAATCTGATGGCAGATAAGGACTGCTTGGTCCACCTAGTCTGCCCATTTCCTTACCTAATGGATAAGCTGCAGATCCTAGTTAACTAACAGCCTACTTCATCCTACCCCCACTGAAATTGCCTTATGTCTGTCCCATGCATTCTTGAATTCTCCCACTGTTTTTGACTCCACTACTTCCTCAGGAAAGCTGTTCCATGTATCCACAACCCTCTCTGTGAAAAAATACTTCCTCACATTACCTCTGAGCTGTCCCTCTCTATCTTCAAATTGTGCCCCCTTGTTCTTTTTTTCTGAAAGATGCTGCCCTCTTGGACTTTGCTGATTCCCTTGAGGTACTTGAAAGTTTCTATCATGTCCTGCCTCTCCCTCCTTTCTTTGAGGGTATACATATTAAGCTCCTTTAATTTCTCTTCGTATGTTTTCTGATGCAGACCCTGAACCATTTTAGTTGCCCTCCTCTGGACAGCCTCCATCCTGTCTATGTCCTTGCAGAGATGGGGTCTCCATAACTGCACACAGTGCTCCAGATGGGGTCTCACTAACTGTCTGTACAGAGGGATAACAACTTCTTGTTTTCTACTGGTGATGCCCTTCCCTATGCATTCCAGTATCCCACCAGCCCTCCTTAATGCCTTCTCACATTGTTTGCCCACCTTTAGGTCACCTGATATGACTACCCCCAGATCTCTTTCCATGTTTGTTGTTGTTAGTATCTCGCCCCCCTCCATTGTGTACTCTTCCCCTGGGTTTTTGTTTCCCAGGTGCATTACTTTGCACTTCTTTGTGTTGAATCTAAGCTGCTATACATTGTACCATTCCTTATTTGTAGAAAAAGGCTTCGAGCACATACAACTCATAAGAGAAACACGTAGTATAAAAAGCTTTATTTTACAAAACTCCTAACATGTTTCGGACTGCTCCCCCAGTCCTTTATTTTTTAATTTTTTTTTTTTATTTCCTTTGATAAAGGACTGGGGGAGCAGTCCAAACATGTTAGGAGTTTTGTAAAATAAAGCTTTTTATACTACGTGTTTCTCTTATGAGTTGTATGTGCTTGAAGCCTTTTTCTACAAATATTCCATTGTTGGTTTCTGGAGCACTACGTCCCAGTGCGCACTCATTTGGTTTGTAAACATTGTACCATTCCTCCAACCTTGCTAAGCCCCTTTTCATCTTTTCCACCCCACCTTCTGTATCAACCCTGTTGCAGATCTTTGTGTTATCTGCAAAAAGACATACTTTTCCTTCTACTCCCTCTGCAATGTCACTTACAAAGACATTAAAGAGGACTGATCCCAGTACTGAACCCTGCAGTACTCTGCTAGTAACCCCCCTTTCTTCAGAGTGGACTCTGTTTACCCTCTTTGTCCTGTTGTCCAGCCAGTTCTTTACCCAGACTACCACCTGGGACCCACTCCAAGGCTGGCTAACTTGTATATTAATCTTTTGCATAGGACTGTGTCAAATGCCTTGCTAAAGTCTAGGTAGGCCATGTCCATAGCTCCTTATAATCCCAACAGGCCTCATTGCTTTGTCCACCTTCAGTTTTAAGAGTTCGTTCAGAAAACTTTCTTCTGTATATGGACTGGCATCAACCCCCCTATCCAGAGTGTTTCTATTGTTTGGTTCAGGAACATCCCCCTCCTCTTCTTTTATGAATACTGACCAGAGGTACTCGTTCAGTATCCCTGCTTTTTCACTGTCACCCTCTGCCCACATTCCCTCCCTTTATTAAGCCTCAGTATCCCGCCCTTGGTCTTTCTTCGCTCCCTAATGTACCTATAACAGTTTTTATCCCCCTTCTTAACAAGTTGGCTATCTTTTCCTTAGTTTGGGACTTTGCTATTCTGACTGCCTTGCCTGCCTCCTTCTGCTTTAATTGATACAGTTCTCTTTCCTGCTCCTTCTGTGTTTCCTTATATTTCCTAAATGCTGTCCTTTTCTTCTTAATCTTCTCTGCCACCTCTTTTGAGAACCATAGTGGCTTTTTCCTTCATTTCAAGTTTCAAGTTTCAAGTTTATTAACACATTCATGTATATCATTTTACATAATTTATGATATTTCATTGTCTAAAAATATTTGCATCTATATGCTTACATTGATACAAAAATGTATTGCACATAGCTCAGACCAATTAAGAAATTCTAAACATTGTTTACTGCCAGAAATTTTGCAATACCAAATATCACATTCATTTTCTCTAACTTAAACAATTTAATCTGTATTTCATCGATAACATGTGGTTTCACAATGCCAAAAATTGTAGTCACCCATTTACTTCTCTCTTTTTCCAAATTATTACAATTGTACATAACATATAGCATCCTTGGGAGTATCTTATCTATACAGTTACAACTACAGCTCTTATTCTGACCACAACTTTGTTTAATATGCACTGTGTCTATGCCTATCATATCCAATCTAAGCTTGTGCAGACTATTTTAATGCTGGCTATTCTCACATATCTCAAGATATGTTTCCATACCCCAGTTTTGTTTAACTGCTGAATATAAACCAACTTTGTCAATTTTGTGCATTTTTTCAAAGTCCCTGGCAATTGCAGCATCTTTTAATCTCAGGATTGAACTGTCCATATAGTGTACAGCATTGCACTCTGGAGATGCAGACAAAAGCTCCTCCAGCCCAACATTTTTTAGTTTGTTATTCAATCTTGAGAACCAGTTATTTTGTGCAATCTTTGTTTACATTCTATTAATAAAATATCTCCAGCATAGTTGTGGTAACCTATCTTCATTCATGCATTTAATTTTACCCCAGTATTTAACTGACCTCATTTCCAGTCTTGTATTTAATGGGAGCATACCAGTTTCTAACTGCAGGAATGCAAAAGGGCAGTCCCTGGGTAGATTTAGGATAAGTTTAAAAAATCTATTTTGGGCTGCCTCAATATTATCTGAATTAACAGGGTACATCCCTCAAATTTCACTACCATACATAATTGACTAACTGTCTTGGCCTTAAATGTTGTGTTTAATACTTTAAAACTATTTCCTGCAAATTTATTTGCAAATGCCAAAATGGCACTAGTTGTTCTATATGATTTATTTTTTTATGTCCCTTATATGTGCATACCATAAGTGCTTTCTTTCAAATGTAACACCAATATATTTATATGAATGAACTACTTCTAATTTGGTTCCATTTACTATCCAGTGATTTCTTTTATCATTTGTTTGTCCCAGAAACATGATTTTAGTCTCCCCTATGTTCAATTCCAAATACAGATCTTTCAGTGTTGACATTACATTAATAATCCCTCTTTTTAAACCTAGGGGAGTTTTTGACTGTAAAATTGCATCATCTGCATAGAGTAATAGCTTTATTTCTTTCTTATCAATTACAGGACTAAAGTATCTACATCTGTTAATCTATTTATTAAGGTTTCAATATACAAATTAAATAAAGTTGGAGCTAACAAACTACCTTGTTTAATACCACTGGTAATGTTTATTTTCTTAGTAAGCGCTCCATCTTTGGAATAGCAAACCATTGCTGTAGTATTAGAACGTATAATTTAGAATTTTAAGTATATCAAGTAAATGATTATCAATATGTTGTTTCTTTAAAATCTCCCAGAGGGTATCCCTATTTACAGAATCAAAGGCCGCTTTTATATCTATAAAACCTATATATATATATATATATAATATATATATATATATATATATACAGTATATATACATACATACATATTCACTTGGCAATATCATCCTCCACTGTCTTTAGTATTCTCCCAAAATCTTTCTGTTTTACTTGGGGTGGAATATAAACCTTAAAAAGTGAAATACATTTGGTTTTAACCTTCAGAATTATATACATAAAAAGTCATTGTACAAACTGAATTCGATACACCCTATGCCAAGTGAATTGTCAATAAAGATAGCCAGTCCTCCGTTTTTCCTACCAAACCTACATCATCTAACATCAGGGATATTCCACATATTATACCCCTCAATTAAGTAATCGTCTAATCTACCCAACCAAGTTTCTTGAAATACTACTACTGGGAATTTCATTAGCCATTCTATAGTTTCTTTATCTTCTGTTTTCAATCTCAAACCTGCCACATTCCAGCTTAACATGGATGGGGAACTTTCCTTCTCTGAATGAGTCAGTCAGTTAGAAGTATCTTCAAGTGTTATTGTGCTAACCTGTGGGACACTTAATGTTGTTACATTGTCTATGCTTAAAGAGCCCCCCTCACTAATAGTAGTGTCCAATTCCAGTAACACACTATTATTTATCCTATTACCTAATTTTTTCCTTTCTCAAATATAAATAGAAACTTCTGATTCACCTTCCATACTAATTTCAGTCTCTGTTGGTTTCATGTGTGCCGTAATTCTCACTTGTTTAACTACTTTACTTTCTTTCTTACTTTTCTTTTCCTCCCCTGAGATTTTATCATGCAATTCTCTCTTCTCTTTTAGAGATGCGGGCAACCCCTCTTCTATAATTGTAGAGTCAAATGTTATTCCCAGTACATGAAACTCTCTTTTTCCTTCCATCAGACGTAACCTTATGTCTTCTTTCCTCATTACCAAGCAGACCTAACCTATAAAAGGGCTAGATGTATATCTGTATACAGACGCAATATCTTGCCATCCAAATTTGTGATCATAACACCTTTTATTAAATTATACTGTATATTGTTAACTTCAGGATGTATGGATTTTCATTTCTTCCCTTTGGAGCACCTTTTAGATATACTGTTGGTAACATATCTCCAATGATAATCAGCCTATCTTTCTCATCTTCTACTATGGCTTTATTTATTTTTCCTCTCTCTACATTGCTTTCTATGTTTTTGTTAAATGTGACACCTTTCTTCGCATATAACCCCTTACTATCTATGGTATCTCTTTCTGTTATTGTTCCTTTGCTGCTACTTAATAATGTTTCCTTAGGGTCCCCCATTGTGCACTTCTCCTGGATTTTACCATGCTCCCTACATTTTTTGTGTTCTTTTTTTAACTGCAGTTTTCTCTGATTTAACTCCTGGATTAAGATGCCTATTTCCCTTGTTTCTTTATCAGCTATTTCACTTGTTATAGTTTTTACCAATTTTGTTTCTGCTCCTTTATTTATCTTTGTTTCTCCCTGTTTTTTTTTTTACATCCTGTTTACATTTATTCCCTTGTTTTGTATGTTTCAAATAACCTGTTTTATTTTTCTCTTCTTCCTTATTCTACCATTTTGTTTGATTATCTTTAGTTGCATCAATAACACCTTTTGCAATAGGAATTATTTTTCTTGTATATTGGGAGTTTTCACAAAATATTCTACAAATGATTTGAGCAGAACACCTAGTTCCACAAGCTGTGCATTACCAAAGCAGATTTCCTTCTTAATTTCATTAAGCTTATCAATAAGGCCATGCCCCCTTCCTTGTATTTCCAGATAGTCATTACTGGACTCATAATTACCAGTATCTGGGCTTGATTGACTCAATTGACTCTTCCCAACTTCAACACATATGCCTTAATTTATCAATTGGATTCATTAAGATTTCTTTGTGCCCATGTTTCATATGAGGTGTAATAAAGGAGTTAAAATACCTCAAATAGGATCCATTTTCACAGCCAATTCTCTCATACTCACTCTCCCTTCCCCTAGCACTCTGGTAAGTGCCCACAGTTTCTGCAACTATATCAGATACATCAATTACATTCCCACTTTTATCAACACAACCTATATCATTACCATCATTACCGGCATTGTCATTATTGCCACCATTATCAACCTCTTCAGTCATAACTGATAAATTACTCAGGGTCTTCAACTTCCTGTTGTTTTTATCTTTATTTTCCTGCTTCTCCCTCAGTTCCTTATCTATACTTTTCTCTTTTACAGTCTTCTCCTTATTCAAGTTCCTGTCATCTTAGTGCTATCTAACTCAGATCAATATAACTCAGGGTCAAATTCAGGGTCCACTGAATATTCTATACTCCTTAATGAAACACCTTCTTCCAGAATTTTAATTTCTTTAAACAAAGGATGGCCAGATAAGTGCAACTCCTTACTCCTAAACTAAGGTCAGGTGATGAGGTCGATCTTGGGGAAAAACCTCTATTAACCTTCTTATTTCCCTTTAGTTCTATCTGACCTGAAACAGGTCTCATAAATTTAGTTATTTTCGAAGTATCACAGAAAATAGTGTTCTTTGGGTCTTTTTTGGGCAACTTAGATATATTTTCTAATTTTCCTTGCTTAATAGAGGTTATTTTTTCCATTGGTTTTCATCTGTTTTGGCATTTTGTTCGACATTATGACCCCAATCCCTAATAAAGTATGTTCAAGACTCTAAAAATCCAATAAACACAGTAATTGCTATCTAAATACTGGTTAGGCTTCTGATTAATGGGTTAATAAGAAAACAGCTATAAAGTGACAATTAGCAGTGCATATACAATAGACCATATATTGGTAAAAGCTTATTATAATATCAAAATCTCCCAGAAATAGATAAATCATCTCACTCAGTCAATCAGTCAATTAGTCAATTAAAAACAGATGGGTTTCAGAACACCCACATACAAAAGCAGCAAAATATTGTCAATTATAAATCTTTCCACCCAGGTTCTCCATTTTCTTTATTTCGTCACTTCTTCACCTGTGTATCTTCCTAACTTTGTAACTTTATGCCTTTATATAGTCCACTTTTCTTCCAAATTTAAATTACGCCCCTTCTATAAGGCAGTTCGCCATGGAAAAGGTGGTGAAAAAAATGTAGTATTGTCTATGTTTCTCCTTGTGCTCCTATGGATTAATAAGCAGTAATTCCTGGTAAAAGGATAGTTCTGTGCAAATCTCTGTAGATATCATCCAATCACTAATAGAAATAAGACAATGATAAGAATGCCATATAATAATAGGAACATTATAACATATAACTCCTACTTTAAATCATCAGCAGCCTCAAAAATCAAAATAGCTTCAAAAAAGTGACCACAGGGCAAATAGCTTTAATTACAAAATATGAAACTGTAGGTGTCAATATTGTGTTATAAACCCCCTAGTGACTTATTATATTTTCAATAAATTGACTTACTTGTCTTGCTTTGAGTTCAGGTTTTGTAAGGCAAAATGAAATCACTGTGCAAAAAAGTTACCTTGGGGGAAAACCAGGAATGCGCTCGACCGATAGCAGATAGTAAAAAGCACAAAAACATTTCGCGTTTATTATTGAGACACTACCTTCCACATTCAAGTGTCTTTCACTCAGACCCCTACTCAGGTTATGTTTATTCTTAGCATAGGTAATAACTTCAAAATCAGCAGAGTGGAATCTGTTTCACTGGCACAAAAAGTCAGCAAAAAAGTAAACTGACAAGGCAACAAGTAAAGGAATGTAGCAGACTGATCTGTTTTGCTATTTAGGAGCTAAATGTAAAAAAACTGTAAAGCAGAGCTCACAGCAAACCACAGTACTCATACAAACACACACGCGTTCTGAGTGAGCTAGGGAACCCAGCTAGTGCATGCGCTTTTAAACTATGTCGCTGCTAAGCATGTGATTTGGACGTGTGAAAATCCAAGCGCTTCAACAAAAGAGCGAATAAAAATTATGAAAGTACAAAAACAAAATAAAATACCCCAATGGTTATACTCACATATAAAATTTAAAAGACAAATCAAAACTCAAAGCTTAGAACACAGCTCAGCACACAGAACTAAATATTACTAATGCTGACAGCCTCTGCTGACTGTTGCAAATTTTATTAACTTTTGCTGAGCAATCTATTATATCTAAAACTATATCAAACAAAGAGCTATATAGGTTATACAAACTTGTAAAAAACCACAAGTAATACAATTAAACAGGAATAGCTTCAGTCCATATTCTCCGACTCTCCAACTCTCCATCTCCCCATCATGCAGACACTCAGCTCCCACTCTGTGGAGCAAACGACTTCTCTTAAATTCCAATCTTTATGGACAGATATCTCGCACCACGCTGAGAACTTTGCTCATTCATTCAGGGCTTTCTGAAGCCCCCCCCCCACTTCAGCAATCTGACCAGGCCCACCGTCCGGGTCTTCCTCCTGGCAAAACAAAGGAGATGTGGGGAGGGAAAAAACAAAAAGGAAAGCAACTCAGGCAGAGGTGGTTTATCTTCTATTTCTTTAAAAAAAACAGCTTAGTAGTCCTCCTTCAGATCGCTACTCCACAATGTTCAGAGTGCAATGCCAGTCCTTCTCCCACACCACTTTTGTTTTGTTGATTTGCTTTACACAAAGGCTTGTTGCCTCTGTGATGGCAGTTTTGATTCTTCCCTATTGCTCTTCCACCCCTCCTTCCCTGTTTGCTATTGCTTTTCTGAGGCACTCTCCCATTTTGCCAGAGTCAGCCCTGCTAAAGTCCAACACCTTTGCTTTTGTATGGATTGACTCTACAGCTGTGTTTATTGTGAACCACACTGTTTGGAGGTGTCTTGTTCCCAGAGAGCTGCAAATGTATTCCCTGGAAGAGAGGAGGGCTTGGGAGGATATGATCAAAACCTTTAAGTCCTAAAGAGTATTAACAGGATTAATACAGAAGGCATTCTACAGATCAGAAGGGGGAGGGACATGAGAGGACATCGGCTGAGATTGGAGGGGAAGAGATTCAGGAGGGAAATCAGGAGACACTTTTTCATGGAAAGAGTAGTAGATAAGTGGAACACACTGCCCGAGGAGGTGGTATCATGTAGAACAAGGAGGATTTAAGAGAGGGTGGGACAGAGTGAGGGGGTGGTTATGAGGAGGGAAGGGGAGAGTGGGGCAGCTGCAAGTGGAGGGTCTAGCTGTACAATCGAGCAGACTCGATAGATCATGAGGCCTGTTTCTGCTGGAATTTTGTATGTTTGTAATGGTGGGACTCTGTAAAATGGGAGGGGTCAGCCATTTGTGTGCCTGAAGACAGTGGGCAGCAATTGACCCATATCATCAGGTGCTGACTAATGACTGTAATTACTTAAAATGTTTTTCATATAACTTTTTATTTGTAGTTTTCTGCATTGTCTCCCTCCCAGGGCCACAGCATACACATGTGTGCATGTGGATGGAGTTACACACTCACACCAGGATCCAGTGACCCATTCCACCCCACCCAGACTTGCGTCACTGCTTCTGCCTCTTACGCATCCCACCGGACCTTCACCCGGTGGGAGCGGGACTGCAGAGGAGTGGGCGTCCACCCCTGGAGGGCAGAGCCATAAATTAAGGCTCAATCCTGCTCCAACCGTCCCACCCCAAGCCGACTCCCCAATAACCTGAGGTCGTTCCTGAACACAGCTCACTGGCGTGGTGCGAGGTGTGGTATCCAGTGGCTCAACCCTCAGCACCACCAGGCCAGCTTAATTGCTCACATTGTTTGGACTCTACCAGCACACACAGTGAACATGCATATGCTCACAATGACCTTGGGGTGTCAGAAGGCTTATGGTCACCCTCACCATCAGTGGCACAGCAACTGGGTCATAACCAAGTATCATTGCAGGAGAGGCACCACAAAGCCACCCAAACTTGGAGGAGAGCATCCTTACAGTCACACTCCTACCCCTGCCTTCTGGCCTCTGCTCCTGGCATACGGAGTTTGAGGCATGAATCTGGAGCATACCAGGCAGGCCCATGCTACCCAGCACATGAAGTTGGCTTCTGGAGGATGCATTTTTATACAACATACAACTGGGACTGGGACACGGAGGGGTGAATAAATATTACTAAATACTAAAAGGGTAATGGAGCATAGAAAGCGTTTTTTCCATAAGTGCTCCTTTCCATCACCCGTAATAAGATAGATCATATCCCTCCAATATGTATCCATCTAGTTTTGTCTTAAATTCCTTATCTTTGCTAATTATTATTTCAGTTGATAACCTGTTTCAAAGGTTTACTATATGTTTTGCATAGAAACTTTTCCTTGTGTTAGTTTGAAATTTGAAAGGTTTGATTTATAATGGATGCCCCCTAGTGCCCCAATTATCATACGAACATACAAAAATGCCAGCAGAAGCAGGCCTTACGTTCTATCAAGTCTGCTCGAATGTGCAGCTAGTCCCTCAACTTGCAGCGACCCACCCTCCCCACGCCTCTTCATCATACCCCCCCTCATCCTGTCCCAGCCCCTATTAAATATGCCCTCCATTCTACAGGATACCATCTCCTTGGGCAGGGTATTCCACCAGTCCACCACCCTTTCAGTGAAAAAATGCCTCCTGATTTCCCTCCTGAATCTTCCCCCTCCACTCTCAGCTGATGCCCTCTCGAATCCCTCCCTCTTCTAAGCTGGAACATCCCTTCTGTATTAGCCTTATTTATCACCTTAAGGTATTTAAAAGTTTCAATCATATCCCCCCCCCATCCATCCTCTCCTCCAGGGAATACATGTTCAGCTCGCCCAGCCTATCCTCGTAGGACTTTCCCTCCAATCCCTGGATCATCTTTGTCACCCTACATTATACCCACTCCAAAAATTTGATGTCCTTCTTCAGGAATGAGCACCAGTATTGCAGGCAATACTCCAGGTGAGGTCCAACCAGAGACCTGTACAGGGAAAGGATCACCTCCCTATTTCTGGAGGAGATTCCCCTCACTATGCACTCTTGCATCCTGTTGGCTTTTGCTGCCACCTTCCTGCACTAAATTGAGTTATTCATGCTGCCTGTTATAAGCACCCCCAGATCCTTTTCCTCCTCTGTGCTTTTCTGCTCCACCCTTCCCAGCAGATAGCTCCTCCCCTGGTTTCTAGCACCGAAGTGCAGTACCTTGCACTTCTTGGTATCGTACCCCAGCTGTCATGTTTCTGACCACTCCTGTAGTTTGTTCAGGTCCTCCTGCAGCCCCTTCCACCCTTTGATATCATCTCCATAGCTCCCATCTTTGTATCATCAGCAAACAGACTGATCCTACTCTGGATCTCAATTAAGATATCAGCTATGAATATCCCAAACAGCACCCGTCCCAGTACCGATTCCTGTGGCACCCTGCTCATCACTTCCCTCAGTGATTAGAGTTCCCCACCACCGCCACCCTCTACTGCCTTCCAATCAGCCAGTTGATGATCCATTTGACCATTTGTGTTCCCACCCCTATGTACTCCAGCTTCCCCCCTAGCCTCCCATACAGCACAGAATAAATGACCTTGCTAAA
Organism: Neoceratodus forsteri; assembly: GCA_016271365.2. NCBI lineage: Eukaryota > Metazoa > Chordata > Ceratodontiformes > Ceratodontidae > Neoceratodus > Neoceratodus forsteri. Next base: position 1,424,629,853 of record CM057455.1, read on the forward strand.
GTCCAGATACAGGACATCCATCGCATGACCCCAGTCCAGCTCCCTGGTCACCCAGCCATAATATTTAATTAGATTTGTCTGGCAAGATCTGCCCAAGACAACCCCATGTTGATGACCATCCTGGAGACCACTGACCTCCAAAAAGGTCACCAGACTCTCTTTCAGGATTGTCTCCATGAGCTTCCTCAGTATTGATGTGAGGCTAACTGGTCTGTAGTTGCCTGGTTCATCCCTAGGGCCACTTTTGTGAATGGGCACCATGTGGGCCATTCTCCAGTCCTGTGGTATGCATCCTGTGTCCAGGTAGGTATTGAACAGGTCAGCCAGTGGTCCTGCCAGCATCTCCGCTAACACTCTGAGTATCCTAGGGTGAATGCCATCTGGTCCTGGTGCCTTGTTCATCCTTAGTACCCTCAATGCTTCCAGAACTTTGTCTTCTGTAATGCTTATGTCAGTCAACCCTTCCCTGCCGCTACCAACTCTATCCCCCTTGGGGTATCTGCCCCCCCTTTTTCCTTCATGAACACAGAACAGAAGTATTCATTTAATGCCTCTGCCTGGTCCACCCCCTTCTCCACCCACCCTCCACCCTTCCTAATCCTCACAATCTGGTCTTTGTTCTTCCTTCTTTTCCTAATGTATCTGAAGAAATCCTTTTCACCTTCCTTAATATCCTTTGCCAGTCTCATCTGTCTTGAAGCCTTTGCCGCTCTGACTAGCCTGGTAACCTCCTTGGACTTCTTCATATACTCATCCTTGCCAACCCCCCTTCCTGTTTTCATGAGTTTCCGAAATGCCTTCCTCTTGGCCCTAACCCCCTCCATAACCTCCTGAGTCAACCAACTGGGCTTCTTTGCTCTTCCCTTCTTACTCTGTGTCTTTGCACAAGTCCCATTAGCCTGCATCAGACCTTTTTTAATAATATCCCATTTCTGACTAGCATCATGTCTGGTTGAATTCCTGCCAGATACTTACCCAAGATTTCCCCCATCCTTTTAGAGTCCAGGCTTTTAAAGTCAATCACCCTGGTCCCCATACCCCTTGTTTCCCTACCCATATTGAGTGTGAACCACACTGAGTGGTGGTCACTCACAGTCAGAGGTTCCTCTACCCCCAGATCTCTTACAGCCTCCCCATTTGAAAGTACCAGGTCCAGAGTCCTCTCCAATCTAGTAGGCTCATGTACCAACTGCACCAGGAAGCTATCATGAAATGCTTCTAGTATGACCTGCTCCCTTGCATGTGTGGTGGTTGGAGTGCTCCAATCCACCCCAGGTAGGTTGAAGTCCCTTACCACCACTGTATTCCCCTTCCTACAGACTCTTCCGACTTGCTCAGCTAGCTCCCTGTCCAGGTCATCCCCTTGTGCTGGTGGTCTGTATACTACCCCCATCCTCAGCCTCCTACCTTTTGAGTCCAGAAACTGCATCCATAAGGCCTCTGTTCTGCCTTCCTCCCCCTCCTGTCTTATACATCTTATCCCTTCCTGTACATAGATTGCCACACACACCCTTTCCCCTTCACCCCTATCCTCCCTGAATATTCTATACCCTGGGATCATCATATTCCAGGTCTGGAACTGGGTGGCCCATATTTCCATGATGGCCACAATGCCCCCTCCACTGCCAAGAAAGTCTGCAACTCAGCTGACTTATTACCTAGGCTCCTCACATTTCAGCGTGGCCACTCTACACCCATTTCCTTTCTTGCCTTTCCCTGGTTTCCCCCTCCCCCATGCCCCTACCCCAAATTCTTCCCTGTTAACTAGGAGGTAAGCTCCATCGGGCTCCCCTCTCTGGGATCCCTGCCTACCAACTGTCCACTCACCACAGCCCCCCACCTAGTTTAAACCCACCTTTGCTGCTATGTACTTCTCTCCCCTGCTCTAATACTCCCTTTCCCTCCCCACTCAAGTCCAAACTGACCCCTACATATAGATCATTATTATCCTAGGTACTGCATCAGCCCTCCACTAACCCATACCCCTTGGCATGACACCATTCCCCCCAGCCATGTGCTGAACTTTCTAATCCTCCCTTTCCTCATTGTACTCATGCAAGGCACTGGGGGCACCTCTGAGAAGGCCACCAAGTCCTCCAGCTCCTAATACAATCTTACCAGTTTCTTAAACCTCTCCCTCACCACCTCCACCATCTCCCCCCCACCAGGTCATTCGTACCCACATGCACCACTAGATGTGGTTTCTTCCTAGCCCTTCTTGTGCACTTCAGAACTGACTGCCCCACCCTGCCCACCATTAACTCAGGTATGGACTCTACCTATATATGACTGTGCCTTTCCCCCTTACTGCCCCATCTTATCCCTTTTAGTATGGAATCCCCCAGCACTAGTATCTCCCCTCGTCCTTCCTCATTCCCACCCCCATCCTATTACCAAGGTACCTATCTCTAGAGTCTGCCACATTTGTAGCTGTGCCTTTCCCCCCTACGTCTCCCTCCCCCCACCTCAGACCTTTTCCTCCCTCACTCCCTATTTCTTCGTCTATTCTCCATATCCTCCCAACCTCCCTGACCCCCTCTTCCCTTCTTATTCTTCCCACCAACCTTGTTCCTCTCTCTTTCCCCTTCTCCCTTTGACCGTCCTTCTAGCTGTTCCCCTCCCCCTATACCACTGTCTTCCTCCTCTCTGATTGACTACTGTCCCATGTGCATTCCCCTCCCTTTCCCTCTACTGCCCCCTCCAGGTGATCTCCCCCCCACCTCCTCCACCAATGTTGCCAGCATGGCTAACCTATTTCCTGCCCCCACTGCCTTGCTGTGCTTCAGCTCTTCCTCCTGACTATGACCTTCTAGCCCTAATTCACTAATTAAACAGACATCTTGCATTATGTCGTAAAACATTAATAGGTCACCTCTTTTCCTTCTGGTTTCAAGAGACATCAAACTAAGTTGTTTAAGATGGTTGGTGTAACAAAACTTTTTAATATTATGTACCAATGTGGTTGTCTGACATTGGATCCTCTCTATCCATGTTGCAGTTGCTCAGCACCTCTGTGACACACATTAAATTGTGCCAGGAGCCTGTATATATTTAAAAATTAAAAAAAAAATATTGCAAAGCAGAAAAGCTAGGTGGGAGATTTAATATGATCAACCAACACATGGCCAACATGGTCTAATTTGCCTGATAAACCCTTCCCATAGTCAGTGCACTTGAAAGTTTTTTTCTTTGGGTAATGTCTCCAAATTTTGGATCTTAGAAACTGTAGTATAGTAATCCGGAAATGCCCATGCATTGTCTGCTCCATTTACTATCTGGAATATAATGCAGCTATTCAAAAGTGCCTTGAGTGATTAACATGGAATAAATGGTACCGTACGTTTTACAGAGCAGATACTCACAATCTGTTTAAATTATCATTAACATTAAATAGCAAACTGCAGATAAAAAAAACACAGTATACTGTTAGATAGCCCCCCCCCACACTCTCTCACAAACAACAAAAGTGGCATGTCCTCCCACCTCTGAATGTCTTAAAAAGCTACCCCATGGTAGAGCACCCCCAACACCAAGGTCCTTGCAATCCTTGGCAAGTTTATTTTCTGCCACCAACACCAAGAAAACTGGAATGCCCTGCAGAATCTCTCTTATATTTGTAAAAGTACCCATTTTCTTACTCATTTGTCCAACTACATAGCCTCAGTTCGGAAGTATCCAACAGAGGAATACCTGCCATCTGTGCCCCAAGGCTGACTACTTGCTGACTAACAGGAGGATCGCCATGCCTCATAACAAAATGGAGTATGACTGTGATTCTGTTTTTCTTGTGTCTGTGAAACCACTCAAGTACAGTAAGATCTATATTCAGTGAAAAGCTCATACCAGGTCAATACCATAAAAGTTTTTACTTTGGGGTAATATTTCTAAAAGTGTGGATTTGCCAAACCATTACAAGAATGCAGCTGGTCCATTATGTTCTGTCTTTGAGTATTGGCAGAATTGTCTTCAGCACTAGCTTCAGCCTTCTGTGGCATTTGTTTTGCTGTTCTTCTGTTTTATTCTTGTATTTTGTATTGCTGCTCCTTTGTCTATACTGAAGTACTTAAATGATCACTTATGTTCAAGTTCTTCTACACTGTAGCCTTATTTCAATGTGATGTTTTCAGTGCAGGTTAACTTTCCTTTTATAATTTCTGTGTTGGCATATTTATCTTACATAAATGATATCCTGATGTCATGAGAGAAGGTCATGACAATGCTTTTTCCAGTATTTATCACATTATTTAGATAACTTCAAGTAATTCACATATAGGATATTAATTATTTTTTTGGTTCCATGGTGTCTCTGGAGTTTAAACTGGACACATACCCCCAAGAGGCTGAAAAAAACTGCTTAGTGAATTGAGGGTGTGGCAGAACTAGAGTGGTGACAGGAACCACACCAACAAAGAAGACAACCACAAAAAACTGGGTGTTCAACTTGTACCTCTGTTAAGGTGGTTTTGGGGGTTGAATAAAAGCTTTGGGAATTATACTAATTTAGTGTGTCCACTCGCTTCATTTTTCTGTGACCGCATTGCAACCTAAGTGTTTGTGACAAGATGTTTGTGATAAGAAATCTCCCAACAATCTTCTTGCTGAATTTTGATACAGTACTTCACATGATGCTCAGGCCTTTTATTATGACTCAGGCTTACAGGCTTAGGGTGATTTTCTAGGCTGATCAGCGTAGTGTGAGTTCTGTATATTTTTGCCTATTCAAGGATCCAAGAGTATCAAATACTAACATGCCTTTTAATGGTCTATCCACGCTATGCTGAGGTTGTAATTGTTTTCTTAGACGTCCATGATGATTTTTTTATGCAGCATACGCTGATCTTTGGTGGCATATGGTTTGTTTGCATCACCTTATTGTTTTCTTGCTATGAGGTTGTTGGAAGTTTGAGAAACTCTCTCTAGCTTGTATTTTGTGGGTATGCAGGTTATTAGCATATGGTTCTTGAGGAGATTTTAAGGGTCTGGTTAGGTGATGAGGAATATGTTGTGTGCTGCTAAACAGATAAAGTGCATAGGAAAAAAGTACTCTCTCTATGCAAATGCTCTTAGAAATAATGATGGGAAATGCCCAAGTCACTCGTACAGTTCTTTTTTACAGTTCGCTAGGTAGCAGGGATATCACTTTCAGCCAGATGTTGGGCATGACATCTGGACCATGGATTTTCAGCTGGGGCTTTCTTTAGCTTTACATCAATCTCCTTACTGTAGGCATAACATGTCTCTGCCTTGGTGGTAATGTCTACACAACTTGGGGTTTCTGAGTACTCATTAACACATGTGAAGCTAAGCATATCTTTAGTGCACATTGGATTCTGTCTCTTCTCTGCATGCAGGTATATGAGCATTTTACTTTTACCAAACTACATCTTCTTTCAGTGAAAGTGATAGAGTTAATAAAAGTACATATGACATTTTAAATTTATACATATGCTTTCATTTTAATGTACACTCCCCAGTGAGATCACTGTCTACTGTGTATATAATGCAGATTATCAATGACAGTTCTTGGCTCCAGTAATTCCGAGACAGTATTAAAGCCTAATCATCCTTTCATGATACTGTCCAAGATTGCTAGAGAAATTCTTGCAGTGTCACAAACTAAGGATTATGACCTTTAGTGTACAAGAGTAGTAAAAACAGATAAAGTGCACAGGAAAAAAGTACTATCTCTATGCAAATGCTCTTAGAAATAATGATGGGAAAATAACTCAAAAATATATCAAATTAATACTGATTCTTTTTCTAAAGAATACATTTATCTAAGTTGTCCCTGTACCACTAACAACTCTTTAAGGACAGCTTATTGAAATAATGTTGTTTGCTTTTCTTACATAGCACCTACAAGGCACTTGGCAGAGATTAACACTAAATAGTCTGATGCTCCCCGTCCCCCCTAACTTTTACACCAAAATTACTCCTCTGTAAGCATGGTGTCCCAGAGACTGACTAGAGCACTAATTCAGTAAACTATGCTCAAAACCTTGCACGTGACATAAAAAATTGGGGACAATTTTAAAACAGAAACCTTTATTAACTCAAACTTCAGTGCTTATTGTTTGAAATTTCTCAAAGGCAGTACCAAAATAATTGCATGCAGGGTATAAGTATTCGGTGGACTAGCCAGGCCACAGCCTAGGCCTTCAGTTGGATTCAAACATTGTGACTAAATATACCATAAGTCATGTGGCCATGGATGCTAATGTGCCCATAACAACATGTACATATGCTTGGGACTTCAGTTTTTGAAATCCTGGTTACTCCTCTGGTAGTGAATGTACCTGCCACTAACCACAGCTTGAAGAGTAACAATAACTCACAATGAAATACTTTCAGTGAGCCTTAAGTGCATGTCCTAGTGACAATTTGCATGATTCTTAAACATTCAACTTTTTTATTCATTTTATTTATTTATTTATTTGATAGCTGGTTAAGTACACTGATCCCAGGGTCCATTTTTAGGCATGACCCAGGCCATATAGATGGCACTTAGTACATGAGTCTACAGTAACAGCAGTGAACATAGCATAGGTAATTAGTAAATTTTTACAAGGGAATATACAAGAATGGGCTAGCAAGAAAAAATGTAATGAGATAACAGCAACAAACACTATGTACATTTAGTCCTCTTTCACCTTGAGTAGTTGATACAACTTTTATAAGAATACAGAACAAATGGTAAAATCCAACTAGGTGAACAAGAAAATAGAGTGTTTAGACTAGGCATTTACAGATGCATTGTCTGATAGTGTCTCTTGGAAGTGCTTTTTAAATGTGGGAGGAGAGGCATGAGAATGGAGATTGTCTATGAGGGAATTCCAGAGCTTAGGTGTAGCATAGGATAAGTCTCTCCTGCCCATGTCAGTGAATATCCTAGGACATCAAGTAAGCGGCTAGCAGAGGACCATCATTCCTGCCTGTTTATTTTTAGGTTAAGCATACCTTGCAGTGGAGATTTAGTCCCCGCATGCAAAGTCTTGTAGGTGAAGGAGCCCAACAGCAGTTTTCTATGATCTTGAGATGAGAGCCAACCAATATTCAGGTATAGTTGGCAATGGTGTGTGCAGAAAGGGCTTGGGTAACTAATCTGCAGATGTTGCTATAAGCTGTATTCATCTAGCTTAGGAGCTATGGAGATGTAAGGGATATTATTGGGGAGCAATATTCCAGAATGGGAAGGATGGTACTTTTTCCTACTGCTATCCTGGTTTCCTGTGACAGGAGGTGTTTAAGGTGTTAGCATACCCCTAGTCGCTACTTAACTTTGTTGACTACCAGTCCAATGTGTGTTGAGAAAGTTAGTGAGGGATTAAGACTGAAGACCAGATATTTAAAGTCTTTTACTTGCTCTAGCAAGGATCCATCAGGAGAGTTAATATTGAGGGAGTCAAGTTGGGAAGAGGAGTTTCTAGATAGCCAATGTTTAAATCCAGATATCATACACTTGTTTTTTATGGCATTAACAAGTAGCCTTTGTTGTGTGAACCAGTGGGCAGCAGATGTGAAATTCCTATTCAGTGTATCATACAGGTTAGTGGAAAAGCTATCACTGTGAAATAGAATCAGATCATCTGCATACATGATACTTTTAAGGTTATATTGCTCATTTAGTAGAGGGTTGACAAAAATGGAGTACATAAGTGGACCCAGTATTGACCCATGGGGTACCCCAGAGCAGACTTGAAGGGGACTAGACAGAATATCCCCAATGTGAACCATCTGTGTCCTATTTGTGAGGTAACTTTTCATCCAACGTACTGTATTATTGGGGAAACCCAGGGGGTTTAGTTCATTTAGCAGAAGTCCATGATCAACCATATCAAAGGCTTTTGATAGATCCATGAATATGGCTCCTGTAAGACTGCCCCTGTCAGCTTCATGTAGTACATGGTCTGTGAACTTTGCCAGAGCTGTAGTTTTGGTAAATCCCTTTCTAAAACCATGCTAGTCAGAGGAGAGCAGGCCATGTTCCTCCAGGTGTGTAGCTCGCTGCCAATGAACCACTTTCTCTAGGATTTTCCCCTACTGCATGACTTAGGGACATTTTTATTCTCTGCATGATACAAGCACTAAGTTGAACTTGCATACATGAATTGTTCTGCCACTAAAAGTATGCCAAAGAGAACAAAAGGGGACCTCGCTAGATACGGTTAAAGTGATAGTAAAAAGAGTCTTAGGTTAAACAAGAGTGGGAGGTGGGGTGTGATACAATAGATATGAAGTTGTGGGCCCTGCCCTCGAGGAACTAGCTATGCCCTTGACTAAGATATACAACTTTTCACTGCAATTTTCCCATTTCCCAGAAATTTGGAAAGCTACAATAGTAACCTCAGTACATAAAAGTGGGGACCGTACCAACGTGGCCAACATTAGGCCTATCTCAAACCTTAACCCCCTTTCCAAGGCCCTTGAAATAATTGCTTCAGACCAACTTGTCTCATACCTGAATAAGTACAATGTTCTGTACAAACAGCAGCATGGTTTCTGGAAGTGTCACAGCACTGGTACTGCCCTAATAGAGTACACCATCCTCCTGCATGAGGCCCAAGACAATGGTCATCTGATAGGAGCCAGCTACATAGATGTGACAAAAGCATTCTACCTTGCACTTCACTCACTTCTGCTTGACAAGCTCTTCTTCTTAGGCCTTTCCTTTGAAATGTTAGCTTGGTTTCATTGCTACCTCACAGGCTGAACGCAGCAGGTAAGGATTGATAGAGCCCTCTTGAATGAAAAGGGTGTCACAGTTGGGGTTCCACAAGGGTCAATACTTGGCCCTCTTCTTTTGGTCTGTTTAAAAACAGACTCCCAGAAACATGCCCTCTGTCAAAGGTGCTTCTGCTTCAATAATGCCGTGGTCTTTAACAGCAGTCCACATCATGGGAGACTCTCAAGTGATCTCCAAAGCAGCTTTGAGCCACTTGAGGAATGGTTCTGACTCAATAAACTTCTCCTAATCTATAAGAAGACCAAGACCATGTTATTCGCTGGTCCACAAGTGAAAAAAAATGTCCCTCCCTTTGTTATCCAAAATGCTCATGGAGGTACCCTGGATCATGTTGAATCTTTCAGATATCTGGGTGTCACCTTGGATAATACCCTCTCATTTGCAGCACATGTAGACAACATCACAGATATTGGCAATAGAATATTAGGAGTGCTCTACAGGCAACGTTTGAACCTTACCTCGGGGGCAAGTTGTCTGTCTGTCTCCAGCGCAGTATTCCTGCTCCTTGACTATGGTATCCAGGTTTATGGGGTGGGTAGTGACCCTGTCCTCAACAGAGTTAGGCTGGCACTCAATAAAGCCTGTCGATATGCTTTTTTCAGATGCAGCCCCTGACTTGGGCTCAGCAGCAGTGGTGGAGCCGATACAGTTGCAGGCAGTTGCCACCACAAATCCTGACTCTCAGAAGCGCTCTTGGGCCACTTCAAGATGCAGCCCATGACTCGGGCGCAGCAGTGCTCATGGAGCCAATACAGTTGCCAGCAGCTGCCCCCCAAATCCCGACTCTCAGAAGTGCTACTAGGCCACTGCAAGATGCAGCCCCTGACTCGGGCTCAGCAATGGTCATGGAGCCAATACAGTTGCCGGTGGCCACCACCCTGAATCCTGACTCTCAGAAGCATTCCTGGGCTACTGCAAGACACAGCCCCTGACTCAGACTCAGCAGTGGTCATGGAGATGATACATTTTCTGGTGGCCATCACCCTGAATCCTGACTCTCAGAAGCGCTCCTAGGCCAGTGCAAGGTACATCTCCCAGAGGCTTTCCAGTACTTCCAGCTGCCACCTGATATGTTGCTAAACTGTGGGGTGCCTGCCAATTGGACTCCGCCAATCCTACCACTCTGCTATTGGCTGTGCTTCGAATCCTGGCTTGAGACTGCAACTGTGATTTTCTTGAGCTAACTCAAGATTTTATTTATCTGTGTATTCTCCCACCCACCCACCCTACCCCGCCATTATAAAATATGCACACACCTCACCCTCTTTACTTTTCCCCCTCTGCCATTGGCTGCCTACCACACACTACCTTAATTTTGGGCTCATTTCTTGTTCAGCTATTTTGTAGGATTGGAGCAACCTTGCTCCCTGGCAGCCCACCTCCTAGACCTAAGTCCTAATGTTAATTATGACTATAACTAATAATTTCAGCATGAGTATCTTTCCCCTCCTTCTCATCATCCTAATAATGTCCTACCACACTGGAATGCCTAATTCCAACAGAGAAAATCTTTTACATAAGGAACTTGGTGACAACCCTCACTACAAAAAGGGCTATATATCTGGGAACTTTTTCAGCATTAATAAGGGGCCATGGTCTCCATTCATGGTCCAGCCTCTGAGTACCGACTGGCCTTCATATGGAATGCATGCTCGCAGCCATGTCCCCCTTGATCCCACCATCCTCCTCATAGTGAGCAATAAAAGGATAAAGCAACACAGCACCCATAGGAAGGTTAAACATCTGTCAAAGGCACTAAGAGAGCTCCTCCTTAGGATCACCCTCCAGCTGATTCTGCCATCAGGTGATGTCCACCCTAACCTGGGTCCTAATGACCAAGCTTTAAGCAGTACACGTTTCAAACAGGGTGCAATTAGCTTGGCTACAATCAACATCTGTAGTCTCCTGTGTAAAATGGATGCCCTCAAAGTGTGGATGGCTCAGCACAACTCTGACATATTATCTGTTGTTGAGATCTGGCTGTCCCCCAAAATACCTGGCACAGCAGTTGCCCTACCAAGGTATACTATACAAAGACTGGACAGGCTGTTCGGCTGCACCATATATCTAAAAAACCTGATAAAGGGTTATGCATTGCCAGTGATCAGACTTGGATGTGCCACTCAGATGTTGGCACTAAAAGTGCTCTTGGGGGCTCACTTCAAAACTCTCTCAGTACTATCAGTGTATATACCCCCCCAAAGACCTGACCGCAGGTCTCCACAGTGTCCTGGACTATCTCTGCTACCCAAATCATCTCACTGAGACAATTATCCTGGGTGATTTCAACATAAACTGGCTGCCGCTTGCTAATAGTTCTATAAAGGATGCCCTAGTGGCTCTAGACCTTACTCAACTTGTCAGTTCACCCACCAGAATAAACTATAAAACAGGGACAAGCACCACCCTAGACTGGATAATTTCTAATCACCCTGATTGCCTATCTAATGTTACGGTGTACCCTGACTCCCTCAGTGACCATTCCCCAATCATCTTCTGCTGGTCTAACAAATTCCATACTCCCCTTCCCCAAACCATCTGCAACGGGGTTATTAAAATATGGCTACTTGGACATATTAAAACAACAACTGCGTTCCCAGGATTGGTCTCTGCTGGACTCCACTGATGACATTAATGTAGCCCTGGATCACTTCATCACAGTCTTCAACACCACCTGTAATGCACATGCTCCTTACAAAAAGATGAAGGTTCATGGCACAGTGAACCCCTGGATCACCCCAGAGCGACTTTTCAATATGAAACTACGGGACCATCTCTGACACTGTGCCAGAGCCACTGGAAGATAGCAGGAACTGCAAACCTATAAAGCCGCTAGAAATGCCTGCATGAGGGCTATTAGCCAGGCAAAATATAAATACCACAGGGAGATGTTGACCAACGCCTGGGGAGATAGTAGAAAATGTTGGTCAAATATCAAGGATATCACTGGAAAAGACCCTAAGGTACCACCACCATTGACCCGTTTAAAATTTCAAACATTTTTAATGATGCCTTCACCAATTTGAGCAGTGTCCTCCCACAAGACTATTTCGATGATGGTTCTGCACACACTGCTAGTCACCTTGAGGGTAAGATCCCTGAGTACCTCCCTTTCTACTTTAAGAAGGTCTCACTCAACCAAGTCAGAAAACTACTAACTAAGGTGCTAGGAAAGTCGAGACATAGTGTAGATGGTCTAGACCTCAAGCTTATTGTGCTCACCTTAGATGAAGTACTCCCACCAATAACTAAGATTCTAAACTTCTCACTAACCCTGTCACAATTGCTGGAAGTGTGGAAAACAGCCCTGGTTACCTCAGTACATAAATCTGGTGATCGCTCACTGCATAGCAACTATGGGACAATATCTATTCTCCCTCCTCTATCCAAGGCGCTTGAATGAATTGTTGCCAACCAGCTGGTGGATTACCTTGAAGCTTGCTCTATCCAGTGTCCACAACATCATGGTTTTAGAAAGGGGCATACCACTATGACAGCATTGCTAGAATTTACATGTTTTATACAATAGTCCATCGACCAAGGCAAACTCATAGAAGTGGCCTTTTTAGATCTAATGAAGGCCTTTGACACTGAATCACACACTGCTACTCGGACAGCTCATGAAAACTGGTCTCTCATCAAACACGCTGAAATGGTTCATAAGTTACCTTGGAGATAGACTGCAGAGGGTGAAGATATCTAATGTAGTCTCTGAACAGAGGGCTGTCCGGTCTGGTGTACCACAAAGATCAATCTTAGATCTTGTCCTGTTCACTATCTTCCTGAACAACCTGCCATCTGTCTGTCATCAACATACTCTTCTCTGTGCAGATGGTGCAGATGATGCTGTCATCTTTAAAAGCCACTTAGATCCCAACTTACTGGAAAGCAATCTTCAACTTGGTTTCTCGGAAGCTGAGAAATGGTTTAGTACTCACAAACTGGTGCTAAACTACAGGAAAACTAAAGTCCTGTTGTTTTTATCTTCTTGACACAAGCATAAGGCACATGCACCCACAATCAGAAATAACCAAGGAGCCCCACTTGAGCAAATCCAGCATTTCAAGTACTTGGATGTAACCCTGGATAATCACCTCACCTATGTGCCTCATATTGATAATGTTGCTAGAAATGTCAATACCAGGATTGGGCTCCTCTGTAGATACAGATGGAGTCTGACTCCAGAAGCTCTGAAGCTTGCAGTCTCCATCAGCATCTCATAACTGAAAGCACTTGTGGTTGTACTACCTAATCCAATTACCGCTATACTTACACCTTTCCATTGCTTCCTCTCCCCCTAACCACACCTCCCAGCACTTATTTGGCCACTCAGTTGCCACTTCCTCCCAGCCTATGTTTCCTCCCACTTCCCCTCTCTCCTACCCCTACCCTCCTACCGTACCTGCTTTAACTACACTGACAAAGCCCCTGGCTGCTACTTTGCCACTCCGGCCAACTTAAAGCACCTCTACTTTTTCCCTGTTTCCCTCTCTTTCTTAAATTCTCTTCTTCGCCCTTACTAATTCCTGACTTTCTCCCTCCCTTAATTCTGTCACTTTATGTTATCATTGTATTATGAATTGACTAAGTATGTTGTAACATAATATGTTTGTTCTTCCTTGTCTGATTGTTAACCCTTACCCCATTGACGTGGAGCCTTTGTAAATGAGCTGCCTGGCACCCAAAGGTACTTGAAATCCGAGACTGAATAAATAAAATATTGGGGCTGACAGACTCACACATAACTGCTCCTTGCATGCTCTTACCAATTGGTTACCCCTACAGAACAGGTTAAAATATCAGTCCTGCCTCATGCAAAGAAAGCTCAGCTGGGTTTCACCCATACCTCTCAACCTCTCAGCATTAAAATTCATAGCACTGGCCTTCAAAAATCATAGCAAAGGGCCGGAATGTGTAGCACTTTCTTATTTTAAACAATATTATGTCTACAGATAGTGGGTCCCATATAGTTAGTGATAAGGAATGTTTCTATCAACTTAGTTCAATGATTTAATAGTTTGTGTGTCCAGAAATAGCTCTAATATTATGAGGAACATCAGTAAACCTATGCAGAGCAAGGGTAAATTTGAGGGTGAAAATCATAAGCGCTATGTGGAATTCATAGTAGTTGAGAGCTATGGTTTCACCCCCTCTGCAATTCAAGATCTCTTCTGCCCAGTCACCAACCAATACTCCACTAGAAATATGACTAGACTAGACATGCCCTTGAAGTCCGCTTCCAAAAAAACAAGCCTGGGAAGGCACTCATTTGCAATCCATGCTGCCCAATGGCTAAACAATCTCCCAGAATCCCTAGTTCGTCTCCCCAAAATAGCACAATTTTGGAAATCTGTGAAAAAAGAACTCGCACTGAACTCAGTCTGTTGCATTTATAAATGACTCGTAACCATATTAACGTATTACTCCTTGACTGTCTGCTCCTTCCCACTCCTCTTCTTCTTCTGTTTCCCTTCTTCTCTGTTTCTTGCTCTCCCTCGCTCCAATGGGGCCCTCTTGCCCCTATTACTTTCCCTGACCTTGCCACGTTTGTCTCCTGTCTCCCCTTTTGGCACCTTGTTTCCCCGTGTTAGCCGTTCTTTCACTGTTCAGCCTCCCTCTCTACTCCTGTTGTGTCCTGTTCCCCATTCGCCTGTCATTTCCCTCGCCCTTCCCCATACCTTGTTTATCTCTTTTGTTCACCATTCCTTCTTTGGGCGATTCCTCATTCTGAGCCCTGCTCCACTTGGGGCTGCCACCCCTCTTCCCTGTTGGTGCTTCCTAGTGCACTTTCTATCCCTTGTCTGTCTCCTCATTTTACTCCCTTCCGTTGCTGCTGTAGTGCTCCTCATTTTCCTCGCCCTTGTCTGTCCTGTCTGTTTCATTTTTCCACTGGCTTTACCCTGGATTTTCACATGTTCTGCCCTGACCTTTACCCACAAAGCCAAGCATTTTATACAGCTATTGGATGGAGGGCTGCTTCAACCAGCCACTGATGGAGCACTGCTGTTGGGAATCAGTCCCCTTCCCCCGACTGGGCAGTGCTCCGGAAGCACTAATGTAAATGTCTCAATGCCTGTTCCAAGCTGTACTGGTCCAACTTCAACCCAAATGACAAAAGCAAGAGTGGACATTTTTTTTTTTTACCATATCCATTTTTCTTTCCCAGATGTCTTCATCCATTCCAATGGTTTAGTCAGTTACGCTCTGCTCACCTCACCTCACTCTCCCTCACCAGGCTCTGCTCCAGAAGCAGCTCGGTTTCTGGCACTACAGTACAGCCTCCTGCAGTAAGTTATAGTGTTCCAGACTTCTTTCCAATAAAATTCTGATTTGCACAGCTCAGGGTAAATGTAAAAGGTCTAACCAATGTTATGGCTGCTATTATACCCCAGTGCTCCTTCATATCAGACTGCCGACAGTTACCTTCAAGGAGGAGCCTCATTAAACTGGACGTCTGAGGTGGGGTTGGGATTTTTAGCACCAATCACCCACATCTCTTACTTTTTCCCAGCCAACTGCGATGGACATATGCACACAAAAAAAAAATCACTTTCATGCCTTTGCTACTTTTCCCCTTTCTGGTTGGGCTCCCCATTCCTGTTTCTCCAGCTCCCCCTCCACCCCTACCCTCCTCCTTCTTTTCCTGCCCCCATCCCTCATTCTTGCCCCCATCACTTGCTCTTCTATGTTTTCTTTTGGGCTTCCTCCTCACACTGGCGCTCCGTTTCCATCATCACACCCTTCTAATGCATTAGTCCTACTCCACTTCTGACCCTATCCTGGAGCCTGCAATTCCTCAGTATTTCCCCTCTCTGCCTCCTATTGCTCCTACCTTCCCTGAAAGTTTATGTCTGTCCCCATGCTACTCATGCCTTACCATTATAGATGTGTGGAATATAAAATTCTGCCCATGGAATGACCATTCCAATTCCTCAGAATTCTATGGAACTTTCACAAAAACTCCATGGAATTTTCACGAAAATGCCGTGGAATTTTGCTTAATTTTAAATTTCAGTTATTTCACTATAATTTTAAAAGTACACATCCAAATAACACCAAATTTGGAATGTAAGCAGTACCCTACAGCATACAAACGTTTACCAAATCAGAGTTGTAGATTAAAAGGGGGCAGAGTTATGAGTCACAAACTCGCTCAGCCAGTCAGCCCTCTACTCCCAAAGTGCCAACCTCTATGCGTATGATTTGTGGACAGTGAACAGACAAGGTAACCCTCTTGTCTGTTTTGTGGGTTCAAGTCACCTGAGTCTCAAGCTCTGAAGGGATTCAAACTGATGACCTCTTGTTAGCGTACCCAATTCTCAGGCTCAGATAATTCTGTCTTGGGGGGCCAGATATCTTTGCCTACAGGCACCCAACCAGGTCTTTCAAATGAACCCTTAGAACTCAATGCAAGACTTTTAGAGAACTCTATCCATTTCCCAGTTTGGTATACAATAAGCCCATACACAGTGTACTTATAATCTTTAAAAAGCTCCACTTAAAATAAAAAGAATTGTCAAGACACTCCAGCAGTTTTATTTGTAAAAACATATCTTTACTTTAAAAATATCAAAACAGAACAATACTTACAGAACAAATTATATATATCCCAGCACATACAGCCTTAAAACAAACAGGAAAAAGTACAGTTCCTACAATACATACATTTAGACTGGTCTAATCTTATTCTTTTTTCAGTGCTGTGATGATTCTCCCTCAGTCAGTAATATTCTCTTGTGTCAGTCAGAAATAGTTTCTTCTGTGACTCTGTCAGGTTCTCTCAGCAGTTAAACACACTTCTGAGCCGGCCTTCTCATGAGGTCACTAACTCCGTCTTGGTGTATCAAACGCTATATTTTACAATACAGGGTCTCCCAATAAAATATTTAAAAAACATATGAGATGACCTCACTGACTTTCCTCTCCACAGGTTAACTGGTCAGAACTGTTTTTTTGCTCTGCTACACATACATCTCAAAAGTTTTCTTTGATCTAAGTCACTGTATTCAAAACAAAAGTGTATTGGCCTCTTTAATCCCATCTGGACCTTGGGATATACACCTCAGGTCTTTCTGATGTAATTCAAGGGTTCCCCGGGAATGTATTTTGGACCTTCCAAATCTGTCTGGGTCCTCTCTGGCTCAGATATCAAACCTCTTCAATGTCCATTCTGGCCTCTCTCTGATGCCCCCCCCCACAAGTCCTTCCTGGTAACCATGCAAGTCAAAGGATCTCCCTGAGGGCATTATGAATGGCTAAACTTATTTCCTGGGATGAAAGCAAATTGACAAGGTAATCGCACCCCAGATCTCTGCAGTTTAAAATACCTCCTGCCCTTTGAACTTATCTCTGTGGGGTCTTGATGTGCCAGTTCCAGTAAGACAGCCTTTTCCTTGAACTGACCTTCCCTTCACATATTTGATATGTAATAACAAAAATTAATACAGCACTCAAGCACTCAGAGCTGGCTGTCTACGTCACCCTCATGCCTTACCATTACAGATGTGTGGAATAAAAAATTCTGCCCATGGAATGACCATTCCAATTCCTCTGAATTCTGTGGAACTTTCACAAAAAAAATCCATGGAATTTTCATGAAAATGCCGTGGGATTTTGCTACATTTTAAATTTCAGTTATTTCACTATAATTTTAAAAGTACACATCCAAATAACACCAAATTTTGAATGTAAGCAGTACTCTACAGCATACAAAAGTGTACCAAATCAGAGTTGTAGATTAACAGGGGGCAGAGTTATGGGTGGCCAAACATTTAATCAAAATTTAATTTTCAGTTGTTTTGAGATCATTTTGACATTTCTTATCCATATTTTTCCACAATATCAGGATGTAGAGATGCATGCAGAATGCATACATGCTCCATGTTTTAAGTCTCAAGGTTTAATGGAAGCTGAGTTACAGGTAGCCAAATATTTTGCCAAAATTTGGATTTCTGTAATTTTAGTATAACTTTGATAATATTCATTGAAATCTTACAGAAATTACCAGGTATACAGGTTATCACTATATTTGTATATGCACATAGTTTTAGATTTCTAGCTTTAAATGGGACTGCTTTGTAGTCTGCCAAACATGTTGCCAAAATTTTAATTTCAGTTAGTTCCCTCTAATTTTAAAACTACATATCCAAATTTAACCAGAGTTGAAACATTTAAACTACTATAATAACTGGTGACCCCCGTTATCAACCCATTTTCAATTACTGTAAAAAGTCATATCAACCCACAGGTTGATACGAAAAAACTCGTATCAACCTGCGGGTTGATACGACTTTTACAGTCTCGCGCCCAGAAGCCCGAAGCAGTCCAGACCAATCGAACAGACTGAGGCAGCACGAGAGGGTTCTCCAACCGTAAACTCACACTCACAGCACTGATCCCATTTTAAAAGAAAATAAACAGAGCTCAATGCCTAATCCTAAATTAAAAGTAAACATTCAATGGAGAAACATTTTGTTGCTGCCTGCAGCAGTGACAGGGAAAAATTAAGTACTTACGAGCTCGAAAAATGCTCTACTAAAAACGCACTTTCCCCATTACCCCTTACTGGTTCCCTAGGCTGCATGAACTTTCACTTCAGACTGGAATGACCCCGACCCATCGAGATGATGCAACAACAGACACTGAAGCTGGAGGATTGCTTCTAACGCGTTTTATTAAAATAAATTAAATGAACGTTTTTTTCCATTGCTACGAAAGTTGATCCACTTTACCCGACTTGAACACACAACCATAAGGTACCATATTTATTATTGTTTCACCAGTTATTATGAAAAATAAAACATTTGTAGGTTGATATGCAGTTTAAACACACTTCTTTGATATCAGGAAACCTTCGAGCTTCGCCTCGAGGTTTCTTCAATATCACACACCTTGGGTGAGTAAAAAAACTGCATATCAACCCCCTACCTATGCATTATTCTCTATATATCACATGGTCATTTCTGAAAAAGATCATATTTTCAGCTTTAAATGAAATTGAATTAAAAGTAGTCAAACATTCACAACATTTAAAAATGTTATTTTGCAAGAATGTAAACTACAAATTTATAAACACCTGAAACTTTAAAACTGGAGAATGCAATACCATTAAATTTGGTAGGTTCTCAGACCTTACAAGGAGAATGTGTGTGCCAATTTTATTAATTGTTTGCTGCGAGAAATTGCAAAATAACATCTGTACTTAGAGCCAAATCCCCATGAGTCTTTGGGAAAATTGCAGAATTTCATGAAGAAATTCCATAAAACTGGAATTTTTAAATTCACTCAGCCTTATTTGGGGGGTTCTAATTACAGGATGGGGTATATGAGGCAGGTAGTGCAGGGGATCACCAGGTTCTGGAGTTAGATGCACAGTTTCACTAAGAAATGGACAACTGAGCTGGGTAGCACAACAGTGGTAGACCCCCAGGTTGGAGTAAGAAAGCATAGAGTGTAAACAATTCCAACCTGAATGCAAGATATTTAAGGATCACATCCAGTAAATATATGATCTAGGGAGCCTGGTGTATATGCAAGTCTAGGACTTAGAGGTACTCAAAAAAGATGTATCGGGCAGGAAGAAGAAATAATTCTGGCTATTCCAACAGGGTAGTATGATAGGAAAAGGAGTTGGTGACTCATGTTTTAAGGGAGTTTGTCACTGTAAAGAATGAAGAGGATATCAGTTGGACCAGTAGTTCTACTGAGTCAATCTGGTTATGCCAAGAGAAAAGGGGGGGGGAATAGTTACCCAGTGAGGAACAGCATGACTGAAAAAAGCTTAGCCTAGCTTATCAAATGATGTAATGATATGTGCATTGTAAATGTTAAATTCCCCCCCAAAAAATTCTGGATGCTTCATATACAGAATATGCTATCATAAATATGTGGGAAAATATTACTAATATTTTGTTTTCTTCTGCAAAATTACAACTGCTTAACCAATTTATCCAGTTGTGTTAGATACCAGGATACACAGACTATGGATATGCATGTCAAATGTTAACTCTATGCATGCAAAAGCAGAGAAGTTACAAACATTCACATTTTGATAGTTTTCACGAAGTTTTGCAAATGTTTACATAGTAAAGTTTTGAACCCCTGTAACTGAAAATTCGCTTATCTAATTCCCTCCTTATTTAGAACATTCTATAAGCATTACAAAAAGGTTATCCATACTAATTCACACATGTCTAGCTCCAAAGGTGCCAGAGTTATATGCAGATGAAATATGTTCATGACATTTATGGGAAAAAAATGACAGATTTTGAGCACATATAATTTTGAGACAATACATCATATTGTCATGAAATCTGGCACATTGTTAGAACACCTATCATCAAGAAATAATGCCAAATTTAAAATCCCAGACCCAATAGAAGGTTAAGATATATGCAGATAAAAAATGTTCATGACATTTTACACAAATGATAAAATGGCAACATTTGAGCATCTATAATTTTGAAACTTTCCCACCAAATAACATGCTGTTTGGAACGTTTGTGGGCATTGACCAAAAGAGTATATATTCCAGATTTCAGAGCTCTAGCTTGAACGGTTGTTGAGTTATAACCAGATTAAAACAACACACTATAGTTTGGGCACTCACCACCACATATTACGCTGAACACCAAAAGTTAGGTACAAAAAAGGAATTTATTCTTCTGTTCTTATGACCAAATTACTAAATTAAAAAATTCCATGAAATTTCAATGGAATTCTGCAAAATTTCACAGAATGTTGTGAAATGTCATCGAACTTCTGTGGATTCAGAATTTTCCAATTCCACACAGCTCTACTTATCATTGTTAGTCACCGCATCATATCCCCACTCAGCCTGTTATTTCTATGTTACCTCGCCTATACCTGGTTCTTCCTAACCTTCCAGCATGCCAACCACCAGCAACACACATGTGTGCTCCCTCTTCCATGCCCCTTACAATGTTCCCTCCATCCTTGTTTGCTTCTCATTCCCTAATATGCCTATGCATTGTCCTTACCAGGACCTTGCCAGTAGAGGAGCCCCTTTTCTGGGGTTTCTGGCCATTCCAACCTTACAGTTGCTTTTGGTCTCATGCTTAGCTTGTGGTGTCCCTGTTATTCCCACAGCGAAGGACTGTGGTGTCCCAGTGGGGCATTGTGCCTCCAATTAGCAGGATCATGCTTTCAGTAATCCCTATGATTTTGCCTCACTTTCTCCTACATGGCTTTTGTCATCTACACATACATCATTAACCTTGCAGCCTACATGGCCTCCAGAAGTTATTGCATTCCATGACTGTTCTGCATGCTTCCCACTGGATTGCTCAACTCTGCCTTAATGGCATTCATGGTATCTGTTCTCCATTTCTCTGATTTTTACTACCAATCCCTTTGTTCTGCTTCTTTTGTTTGCTTACCTCTCACTACGCAGCTGTCCGCTGCCCTTTCCTCCCTCAGCCATACCAGCAGTCTAATAGCCTCTTCCCTAACTCTACCTAATGAGGCATAGCAGTGCAGGTAGGCTTCACCTATCTACTGGGGATGAGAGCCATTTCCTCTGCCTTCAGTCTCGATCATTTTACTCCCGGTCATCTTTTCACAGTCTCCGTCTCTCAACTCTATCTGGCGTGACTTTGAGTGAAGGTTAGCTCACCCCGACTACCAGAGATGGGAGACTGTGTCTTCAACCTACTATTCATTAACAGCATTCTATACCTGATAACTGTCTGCCACATTTCCTTTGGGGATGGGACCACCATACCCATTTGCCTTCCATCTACAGTTTCGACCACCTGCAGTCTGTACCCAATATCTGGTTGCCACCTTCCACGCGGGACCAGGACCGCTATACACTGTTTTTCTCCAATATCCTGTCTCATCCAACTACCTCCTGCACTTCCATGGGCTTGATGTACTTGTACCCACCTTGGCCTCCTCACGTTCTGGATTTGAACCCCACTAACTCCTTCATTCTCCACCTGCACTCCATCAGACTACTGGACTTCCTTGCTGCCTGTCTTCCACCTCCTCCTCCTGTGCTGGACATCATCATTGTGGCTTGCCTTCCAGCTCAGCCTCACTCAATCTTCAGTCTTTCAGCTCCATGCTGTCATCTTCTCCCTTGTTACTCTGACAAATGGATATTGCCTTCCTCTAGGACATGTCTGGCCGCATTCTCCTTGCTTCCTCCTGAATATGTGACATTTGCTCCTCTTCAAGGATGTGTGCCTGATGCCTTCTACTATATTCCCCTGATGCTGCCCTTCTCCCATCCAGTGGTCTTCCAACACTGATTCCAGTGATTTCCCTGTCAGCATTTCTAGTTTGTCATCTCTTTCTGAGGTGGGAACCCATTCCCTGTTTCAGCAGCACCTTCCTACCAACTGTTCCGGTTCACCATCTCCTTCAGAGGTAGGAACCTTTCACCCCTCATCAATGCACCTTTTGCTTTCAGCAATGACAGTTCACTATCTCCTTCATAGGTGGGAACCTCATGCCTCTACTTTGCTGCTCCTCTTCCTTGTATTCATTTCAGTTGTTTGTGGATCCCCCACCCAATGCCTGATGCAGCTTCCTGCTTTCTACTCCAGTATGCTGTGGCACTTGCCCCCAGTCCTGTTCCTTACTTGCAACTGCAAATTGTGGTATTGCCTGGCCCCTGCCATCTTCTTATCAAGCTCCATCCTTCAATCCATGGCCTTCTACTTGGACTTCTCCCTCCATCCTGGGACTGCTGTTTTCCTCCATGCCACCCTGGTGGTTCTGGACTCCTGCACATTTCCTGTGTTTCTTTTTGGGCATTCTACAACTATCGATGTCCAGCATCCCTGCCTGCTCAAGTACTCCCAACATATTCATCTGTCTCATACTCCTAATTCGGACATTATAACAGCTCCCTTCCAATGCTTTATGGAATACTTGTTCATCTTACCTGAGGAAACCTTCTTCTAACAACATCCCTCATACAGCATGCTGTATGGACTCTTACATCACCACAGACTCATCACTACTTCCCAGTCACCTCCCTAGGATCCATTTCTGGAATCCCATTTGACTGGACTATAGAAGATATCTGCCTTCAACCAACTCTGCAATGCATTATGCCAAAATCCAAATGCCTTGTCAGTATATTTTTTTTTGTAAAATTGACTTACTTCTGCCTCTGTAACAAAGCATGGGGACTGAGAGAAGATAAGAGTTGCTGTCAGCACTTTTCCCAGTCCTTTTGACTTTCATGCATAAATTACCCTATTTTGTGACAGACAGGAGACAAAACTTACAAGAACAAGAAGGAGCATTTCAACTGCTAGGAAAAGACATCTTATAGAAGAGAGTAATATTTTGTTGAGAGACAGAGAGAGATTGAGATTGGAAGAGCACTTTTCCCAGTCCTTTTGATTTTCACACATAAATTACTCTTTCTTGCATTGATTCTGGAATTGCATTTCATTACTGTCCTCTGCAGTCAGTTTTTGCATTCTGTGCTGCTAAAAATTGCAGGATGTACCAGAGCTTCTATAGCAAGCCTGGTGTTTCTGTGGACCCAGGGCTGTACTGTTCACATTATTATATGGCAGAGGAGTGACTCACATACAAGTCAATTTAAAAAAAAATCATACTGACAAGGCATTTGGATTTTGACATAATGCATTGCTAACAGGGTGTCTTAGAGAAGGGGGAACACAGTATGTACATAAAATACTGGTAGTTTTACCTTGCAAAACTGCTATGACTGCACAGTACTGCACAATGTGAATCAATCCTTTCCCCTATAGTGATGTCAGCAGTACAGCCCTGGGTCCACTGCAACACCAGGCTTGCTATAGAACCTCCGGTACACCCTGCAGCTTTTAGCAGCTAAGACTGCAAAAACTAACTGCAGGGGACAGCAATGAAATACAATTCCAGAATCAATGCAAGAAGGAGTAATTTATGCATGAATGTCAAAAGGACTGGGAAAGGTACTCTTTAATAAATCCCCATTGAATGAATTCAGTAGCATCCCTTCACTAAATGTGTACCCATCACAAACTGTATACCCTTACAAACTAAACAAAATAATATAATTTTTCCATATAAATTTTAAACTGGCTCCTTGGAACCCTGGGATCCTGTTCATGCTGTTATAGAGGAATAGAGTGATAGAGCTTAGAGTCACAGAGTTATAGAGTTGAGTCATAGCGTAATATAGAGGATCATGTATGAGCAGTCATACATAACAAGGATATTCTTGTATCGAGAGGTTTCCTTGGTAACAGATGACCTCGAGAGCACAGCTTGAGAGGTACTTTTTTACCAAGGGAACCTCAAGAGACAAGAATTTGCTTGTTTGTATATGACTGCTCATACACAATCTTTTATAGTGTATGGGCAGTCACAACATAGAAAAATCACACAAACCTAGCTGGAGAAGGCAACAGAGAATAGAAATTCTAACATTTTCTTTTTTTAACTGGCAGTGTGCTACAGACGTTTCTGCAAGTTCAAGTTTAAAAAAACAGCAACTTCCAGCTTAACTGGATTGAGGAAAGCAACTATGTGGCTGCATTCCAAGTTGTTATGCTGCAGTAGTGACATAGCTAGTGCAGCATAACAGCTGTGATGACATAGCTACTGCAGCATAACAACTCCATTCTAGTTATGGATTTCTATCCATAACAACATTCTACCATACACTGTAACGTAATATAATAACTGGTGATCCCTGTTATCAACCCGTTTTCGAGAACTGTAAAAAGTCATATCAACCCACCGGTTGATACGAAAAAAGTCGTATCAACCCGCTGGTTGATACGACTTTTACAGTCTCGTGCCAAGAAGCCTGCAGCACTCGCATTCCAAAGTAAACAGTTTCAAACTCATAGCATAACTTACAGATCCAAATGAGAAAGTGTTATAATTTTACATTAATTCTTTAGCCTACCCTCTGGTTTACAAATCTGTATGTGTTCAACATGTATTTATTTAGTAAACCCAACACGGAGACCCGCTGCCAAAATGCTCCTACTTCCTTACTAGTAGGCATGCCCCCACGCTAGCGTGTTATGTGATGTCAGTCTTTGAATAGCGTGGGGGCGTATCTACTAGTAAGGAAGAATGGCGTTTTTGGTTCTCTCCTCGTAGTGGTAATACTTATATTGAATTTGTTTTAGTGGCAGTTATTATAAAATAAAACATACGTGGAGTAGGAATGAGTTTCACACACCTCGTTGTGTGATAATACTAAAACCTCTCAAGCCGCTGTCGGGGTTTGTATTATCACACAACTTGAGTGTCAACTCCATATAAACTCCCTACATATGCATTATTCTCTATAGAGCTATAGAGTCATAGCAAAATAAAACTAGAACTGTAGAGTCATAGAGTCACAGAACTAAGGGAATTTATAAAACTTAGAGTGATGGAAGCCACAGATTGCCACTGAAATTTCTTAAAAAGTTTTGAGTTTGTGTATTTGCCTACATCCTCTAATGTGTTGCACATATCAAATCTTTACTTCATCCACTGACTTTGTGCCCTGCCTCTCCCTACTTAAGCACAGCTACATCAGCTGAAAGAACCAGTATTTTATAGTTGCACTACAAAATATGTTGATGTATCTATTTTCTCAATTACTGTTTATCCCATTTTGCAACACAAGTCACATTAATTATTATTGATAGCGTCCATGGTTCAGCAGGTTGCACACTCACCTCTGAGGCTGGAAGATTGAAAGGTTGTGGGTTCTAGCCCTACACCCAGGCACTTGGAGTAAATCCCACTACTGACACTGTAGTGCATCATGAGGGAGATGCTGCACTTCTGAGGTGCTGTCTTTTGGATAAGACATTAAACCGAGGTCCTGTCTGCCTGTTCATGTGAAGGTTGAAGATTCCATGGCACTTCTCAAAAAGAGTAGGGGAATTTTTATTAAGATAATCAAAACAAATCATAATATAACATATTATGTTCATGTGAAAATCATATACAAATTATAAATGAAATCAAATTGAATAATAATAATAATAATTTTATTTATATACTGCCTTTCACAATATCAAGGCACTGAACAAATCCATAAAAACATCAACAAACAGTACAAATAACAAACCATAAAAATGATAAAATATACTCTAAACGCATAATAAATTACGGTAAAATTACACACACTAAACAGTGCATTTAACTTTCAAGAAAGGCCATTCTCCAAAGATAGGTTTTTAATTCCTTTTTTGAAAGTCTCCACGGAGGAGCATTCCCGTAACCTGCAAGGTAGAGAATTCCAAAGAGTGAGTGCGGCATAGAAAAAAGCTCTACTGCTGGAAGATTTCAAACTCACTCTTGGAATCTCTAACAACCCCATATCGGCCGAGCGGAGTGATCGGCTAGGGCAATAAGACACCAGAAGGTCTTTCAGATAGGCTGGACTTACTACATACTCCGCCCCACACACAGACCACCACTACCAACACTACTTAAGAGTAAGGAAATTTTTTTTTTTTTGAGATAAAAAAACATAATACCAAAAACATAGCTGAGCCCTGTCTATACATAAAATCTAAATATACTGTGGGATCAGGTTAAACTGTGTCTAGCTGTTTCTTCTATTAATTCAGTCCATTTGTCTATATATTACACAACATGCACATTCAGTTTGTTAACATTCCTCCACCTTTGTTTTCTTATATTAATAGGAACATTATTTGAGTCATTCTCATATTGTAACTCTAATTTCTGTTCAAGGCTCAGTATTACAGCCATTGGAGACAATTCTAGCTGTCTCAAAGTATATTTGCACCTTGTTTGACAGAACAAAACTTTAATGCAAGTAAAGATCAGTCTGATCGTGCTAATATCCATGTCCTGAAATTTAGAAGAAAGCCCCTCTATTAACTCTTCATATGTTATCTGCCCCCATATTGGATTTCTCGATCTAGTTGCTAGTAGTGCCCAGAAAGTTTTTGCAAAAGGGCATAAAAGTAAAAAATGCTCCACAGTTTCCTCTTCCATTGGACACGTTGGTCTTGGAGATTTCCTTTCATCCTGACTTTTATGTTTTTCATTCCCCTTTACTCCCAATTTACCATGGCTACAAAGCCATACAACCTCCCACATTCTAGGTGTGGTTTGTGGATCTTTTCAATTTTCTTCCATTAGTGGATGATTTCTTACTGCAATATCTTTATATTCGGGTTCTATAGAAAAAACCTGCTGCTATATAATATCATAAATATGTATTCTTCTGACTGCACATGCTTGTGAAGGCAGCAGTTTCCATTTTCTAATCTTGGAAATAATTTTTTTTTATGAATTTTGGAGCTGTGCAGTACATTTGAGGTAAAACCAGGGACCTTTTCCAACATGACATTAATGGATATAGGCAAGGTTGGGCAAATAAGATGGGGTGTCTAATTTTAACAGGTTAGTGTATAAGAACATATTGTAATAAAAATGTTTGGGGTTTATTAAGTTTAAACCTCTGTCCTTCACTGGAAGATGCAATATTTCTCTTTTTATGGGGTTTAGTCTATTTCCCCATATAACTTGAAACACTTGGCTTAACAGTATGGTTTCCAGATTCTGGAGGATTGGGTAAACCACGCTCAAGTACATAAAAATAGGGAGCAAAAATGTTTTAATTTTAGTTACTTTTTTTTCCTTTTTGGTCTGTTGCCAAGATTTCCATACTGAGAATTTCTGCATACACACAGTTACTTTCCTCCCAATTTACTGTTCCCATGTCTCCTCTACCAAACATGGTACCTAAAATTTTGATGGGTTCTGTTGATACTGTGGTGTCTGTGATCTCTATTATATGTTCTGTACTGTCACTTAAAAGATATCCTTTACTTTTGGTTTTATTAATAGTTGCCCCTGCTAACATTGAAAAGTTGTTGACCTGTATCATAGCTTGCAATCCAGAGGTTTTATCTGCTACCAAGAGACATATAGCATCTGCATAAGCAGCAGTTTTAACTTCTACTGACGTCTACAGGGGTTTCAGTCCTTTAATCGAATCATCTTGTTGTACAGTATGCAACAAGGGGTCCAAACAAAAAGTATACAGAATAAGGCTCATGAGGCAACCCTGCTGAACCCCACTTCTAAGTGAAATGTGCAATCCAAGGAAGATGTTTATCAAGGGCAGAGTTGTAACAATACCATAAATACAAAAAATCCAATCTACAAACCATTTTGGTATTCCGTAGGCTAACAGTGTGCTTTTCATAAAACCATGTGACACTTTGTCGAAGGCTTTTTCTTGGTCTAGTATAAGCACATATCCTTGTATTTCATCTACCTTTCTCATTTCTGGTAATTCTCTTAGGAGGAGCAAATTGTCAATGATAGCTCTTCCTTTTACAGAGCAAGTTTGGGCTGTTGTGATGAGTTGTGGAGCTATCTTAGCTATTCTGGATGTCAAGATTTTCATAAGGCATTTCATATCTGTATTAAGCAGACTTAATGGCCTCCAGTTATTTAAATCAGTCCTGTCATGTTTTTTAAATATAAATATCTGGATAGCAGTGCCTAGTTGTGAGTTGATATTTTGTTCCATCAATATCCAGTTAAACACTACTTCTAAAATGTCTGTCTACTCTGTTATGTATTTTTTTTTTATAAAATTCTGCTGGAAGACCATCCAGTCTAGGGGCTGTATCATTTTTCAATGATTTTATTGCCATATCAGTTTCAGTTGGCTGAAAAAGCTCTATTAAGGGACCCGTGTGTTCTTTAGAGATGGGGGTATTTCAATTTTGTTTAAATATTAATGACTTAAATTTGGATGCTGTATGGTGGGTGAGTACGGATTCCTAACGTAATTATTCACTACATGTAAAAGGTCTTTTGCTGAGTTCACTACTTCCCCCTCTGGGGGGTTTAAAGTATCCATAGTTCACGATGCTACTCTGTTTTTACAACTTTCAAAAATGTCTTTGAGATCCCCCTTTCCTGGAGTGCAGACTCTTATGTTCTTGTAGAAGGGACTTGATCCTTGAGTATTGAAGGGTTTCCATTTCCTTTTTCAGATGGGAAATTTGGGATATGTAATTCCCTCACCCCTCATTACTGAGGGACATCACTGGGATCTCAAAGTTAAGTATCTCTCATATTGAGTGGTGTGTATGTTTGTAGCATGTTGTTGAAATAATAATTTCAAATCTTGTTTTGTGTCTACCTACCATGAGCTGAGGTTGTCTTCCATACATGCTACAAATTTTCTTGCTTGAAATAACTCTAGAACCTGTGCGTGAATTTCAGAGTTATCCATCAGGGTACAATTTAATTTCCAATAACCTTTCCCATCTGTTTTTTTGATCTGTAGCGCCAGTTTTGCTGCCACCAAACTATGATCTGAGGTTTCAATTGGATATATCTTTGCATTATGTACAAGCACATATTTATATGTGAACATAAAATCAATCCTGGTTGCAGACTGACCTTTATGGAAGGTTTGACCTCCCTTAGGATGTTGTGATCTATAGGTGTCAGTCAACCCAGCAGTGGCATCTACAGTTTTCAAGCAATTAGTAACATAATAGACTTCGTGAATATTTTTCCCTCTAGCAGCTTTTGTCTTAACTACAATTAAAATCCCCCCCCACACACACACACAGTAGGTGTCTAGAGGAGTACAGATAAGGTTTAATAATGATAAATATATTTACCCTATTCTTCTTTTTTTGTGGAGCACAGATAGAAATTACTCTCCATGCTGAGTTTTCAAAGCTAAAGTCTATGAGTAAAGCCTTCCCAGGAGAATGTCCAGAATGCTAGACACTGTAAACTCTGTACCTCTAAATAGTATCCCTACTCCATCACACGTGTCTGTGCCAAAGGAGAAGAAGGAGGGCCCCCAACACTATAATTTTTGAGTCATGGTGACAAGTGACTTAATACTTAAATGAGTGTCTTGAAGTAAACAACTATCAAAATGAAGGTCCATTAAAATCTTCTCCTGTCATTTTTTATACTATTCGTGTTTACAGTGGCTACCGTGAGGGTTAAAGAAAAGGCCATTGTGTAGCGAAAATAGTTGAAATTAACTATTTAGCCTAGTGCTCCATCTAGTGCGGATGCCAAGGTTACTCCATTTTCCCCACCATGCAGCTTGTCTTGGCTGGTCTTACTCTGAGTCTGGTGTCACTAGATGTTGAGAGGATACAGTGGAGAAAGTTTCTGAGTCTCTTCTGGGGTCTGAGTCAAGTGCACTTTCAGCCAATACCTCATATCGATTTGACATAGGTTTGTTTGTTGCATTCCTTGATGTTTTAGAAATTTCGGGCTTCGGTTGTGCTTGTTTTAAAGACCTCTTTTTAGAAACCAGTACCGTATCTGTGGGTAGCATTTCCACAGCTGTGGCACTTTGGGTAAGGATGGTAATTGCTACAGATACTGTATTCTTCTCCCTAGATTGTTCTGTAGTGCCAGATAGGGGGTCTACTGGCACTTGTACAGGTGCTGGTTCTATAGTTTTCTCAATACGTTCCACTTGCATAGGTATATTTCCATCTTGTGTTTCTGTGTTTGCCTCTGGCACCTGCTTTGCTGCATTCGATGGTGAACCAGTATGTGCTGTAGCTCGGTCTGTGGCTGGTGTAGCCTGTCTTCAGCTTTTATCTATATCCATTTTTTGTGCAGTCTTTAGCATGGATTCTTGATCAGATCTATCAGTCCTATTATGTGAAGCCCAGGGACAGAAATGATATGAATGTCCGGTTTCTTTGCAAAGATTACATTTCATTTCATTGTTACAATCTGTGCCAGTGTGTCCATATTCTAGGCAAAGGTTACGTTTATTCTGTCAAATGCAGAATTTAGATGTAAGAAGATTCGCACTTGAAGCATGTTTTTGGCTGTCCTGGGTAAAAATAGTGTCCTCTATCTCTTCCAAGGAAGAGACAGCTAGGCAGGTATTGTGGTCCTGCTCCAGTCATGTGTAATTTTATTTTAAAGCACCAGCACCCCATCCAGATGTGTTCTTCATCAAAGATTGGCTGAGGGGGGCCCATCAAGTCACATCTTTGTGACAAGCAATGATTTATATCATGTACTGCCACCCCCTCATTGCAAAAGAGGACTGTGATCATTTTAATAGCAGATTTTGTCAGTGGGATAGCCCCAAAAGGGAGCCATAACTGGGAGTATTTTAGTTTGCAATATTTCACCCAAAACCTGTCCAGTCCATGTGGCTTTTTAAAGCGAACATCAAAAACTGAATTGCCTGAGGCTTGTATTAATGCATATATTTCATTGGAGGAGAACCCTAGTGAATTTTTAATAAGGGTTCTTCCAACATACAGTCTGTCAGGTGGGTTCTCCAAGCCTCCTAAATACTGAAGTCTCACAGCATTCCTCCTTTGGGCAGGAACTGGCTGGTGGAGAAACTGTTCTTGTCTACGAAAATTTTCCCTGGTGATTCTAGTACATTCAGCAGCCAAGGGGGGTGCGGGTTGGGGGCTTCTTCATCCATATGTTCCTCCCAAGAAGGCCCTTGGCCACTAGTTCCCTCATCCCCTGAAGACATACCTGTTACAATGCTGATAGGATTAGAAGCTTGTTTTGGAAAATTAGGAGCAACATCTTCGAAGTGCAGGCCTAAATCAAAGTCAGTCACAAAATCCTGTGATGTGGGTTTAGAGGTGAGGGAGCAGGGGGAGTTTGTGCTATTGCATCATTTCTCTGTGTTTGTACTGTTACAGGAGGAGGAGAACCTGGTATTGGACTGTGCTCTGAATGAGGTACTCATTGACCCCCCCTTACTTTTTTCCATCCTGCACTTTTTAATGAGTTTTCTAGTGACCATGCAGACACACTTCCCTTCTGCACTGGATCCCTTCCCCCAGCTGGTCATGCAGCCACAAGCATGGACAGTCTGGGGACATGTCTTGGGGCATTTCTGCACTCCACGCCATTCATGAAGGTGCAGAGTGCCAGGTGAGGGGGGCACAGGATATGGCATCAGGGACCTTGCCATATCCATTTTGTGTGCACCCCTCAAGAGTTCATCTGCTGGTTGACCACCCTCCTACCATGCTGTCATAGCCCTCTGGGCAGTAAGGGAGGGCTGGGAGAAGCCATTTTTGGCTCTCACCCATCTTTTTAAGATTTTAAACTCCCACACCTTCCCTGAGTTCGAATTCACTAGGGGATGAGGACAGGTAGGCAGTATAGCACAGTGGTTTAAGGCTCTGACCTGCAAATCTGGAGACCTGGGTTTAAATACCACAGCCCCCACTTGCATACTGTGTGACCCTGAGCAAGTCACTTAACTTCCCTGTGCTCCCAGGTTGCACCTGTAAACAAGCTTTCAGCTTAGCGTGTCTCACCTGATTAAACAATTGGGAAAAAATAAAAGGTATCTAACTGAATGACCGCTTCTGTCCTCCAATCCACCCCCATGCACACCAGGGAGACAGGGCCACAGACAGGTACACAGTGGTGGCCAGCAATCATGAATGCTGGCCACTGAGCATCTGTCTGCAGGTACTGAGCCATGCGGGCCGGGTACATGGGAATCGCGTGAACATGGCCCAGCATTAGTTCATAGCCCCCATGGAGGAGGACTATTCCACCCTTCTCCAATCCTCTGGTAGAACCCCTGTATCTAGTAAGTTACTGAATAGGGCTGTCAGACCTACAGCCAGTACTCCCTGAGCTCCTTCAATACCTATGGGTGTACCCCATCCGGCCCCATAGCCTTGCTACTCTCAGGTTTGCAAGTCCCTCAAGATTCTTTCCTCTTCGAAAGGACTTGGGTCTACTTCCTTCCCTCCAGTGGTTTTGTAATCTATATGTGGCCCATACCCTTCCCCTTCCATGATGAAGACATAACAGAAGTATTTGTTCAGGATATCTACTTTTTTCTGATCATTCTCTGCAGTCTCCGTCTGCCCCCCACAGTCTCACAATTCCTCCCTTGTCTTTCTTTTTTCAATTACATACCTTAAAAAGGTCTTGTCCCCCTTTGTTACCCCCTGGGCTCTTCTTTCCTCAGTCTGTGCCTTAGCACCTCTGATCATCTTCTATGGCTCCTTCTGTTTTTGCTGGTACACCACTCTATCCTCTTCCCTCTGCATCTCCTTATATCTCCTGATTGCTACCCTTTTTGCCCTTAACATTGCCTCCACCTCCCTTGAGAACCATATTGGTCTCTTTTTCCTCCTGCTTTTGCTCACTTCTTTGACAGAGAACTTTCTTGCCTTCACTATTCCAGCTCTTAATCTGGCCTGCTGTCCCTTAATCAGATCAAGGTAATCCCCCCCCCGCCACAGTGTCTCTGAGGCATTCACCCATTTTTAAAAACTCTATCCTGCTGAAGTCCATGACCCTTGTCCTTCCCTGGTCCACCTCCACTGCAGTCCTATTGTTAAATCGCACTGTCTGGTGATAACGTATCCCCAGGTGCATCCCACCCTGACATGTGCAACACTGTCCCTGTTCATAAGTACCAGGTCCAGCATTGCCCAGTCATGAGTGGGTTTCTTGACTAGCTGCCTCTGAAACACTCCCTGCAGGAAGTTTAGGATGACCCTACTTCTAGCCAAGGTGATAGCCAGGTGGCTTCAATCAATATCTGATAGATCTTGGACATGCGGTGGATGTCCTGTACCTGGACTTCAGTAAAGCATTCAACTCGGTGCCACATGGGAGACTAGCATGTAAGCTAAGGGCTACGGGGCAAGTACAAAATTGGTGGGATTGGTGGAGAACTGGCTGCAGGGATGGCAGCAGATGGCGGTGGTGGGAGGTGAATTATCCTCCCCAAGGGCAGTGAAAAGTGGGGTCCCACAGGGGGTCAGTACTGGGGCTGGTGTTATTTGGGATATTTATTGTAGGCATCTCGCTAGGCGTAAATCGCAAGATCAGTCTATTTGTGGATGACACCAAGATGGGAGCAGTGGTGGATGACAACGGGGGGGTGGCAGGGATTGCAGAAAAATCTATCAAGGCTGATGACATGGCCTGATACCTGGCAACTTGGTTTCAATGCCAAAAAAATAGCAAGGTGCTGCATTTCAGGGCAAAGAATCCAAAGAGGAGCTACCATCTGGGAGGTGCAGCTAGCTGTGACTGAGGAGGAGAAAGATCTGGGGTGCTCTTTACAGGAGCAATGAACAACTCAGCACAGTGTAGGAATGCAGCAGCAGTGACCAATAAGATGCTGGGTTGTATTGCAAGGAATATAACCTCTAGGAGGAGGGAGGGAGGTGACTCTGCCATTATACAAATCGCTGGTCAGACCCCACCTAGAGTACTGCATTCAGTTTTTGCACTCTTACCTAAAGAGGGACATTAAATTGGTGGAAGGGGTGCAACACAGAGCAACAAAGATGATCATGGGTCTGGGGGAGTTACCATATGAGGTTAGACTGAGGGAGTTGAACATGTGTTCTCTGGAGGAGTGGAGGGAAAGGCAGGATATGATTGAGACCTTTAAGTACATGAGAGAAATAAACAGGACAGGCACAGAGGGACTGTTCAAGGGGAGGGTGGGGAGAGACACTTGGGGTCATGACATGAGATTGGAGGGTGGAAGGTTAAGGAGGGAGATGAGAAGGCATTTCTTTACCAAAAGGGTGGTAGCAGAGTGGAACACACTACCAACAGAGGTGGTGGCCTTTAAAACAGTGGGATGCTTCAAGGCGGGGCTGGGATAAGGCAAAGGGAGGTCATGGGAGGGTAGGGTGGGAGGGCAGCTGCAGAGTAGGGGTGCTAGCTACAACGTCGAGCTGATTCGATGGGCAGATGGCCTTTTTCTGCTGGCAGTTTCGTATGTTCGTATGTAAGTCCTCCATCAGCAGTACAGCCCCCTTATCTGACATCTTGCTAATGGCTTCCCCATTTCCTTATCCTGATGTCCCCATGTGCTGGAGGTCTGTAAATCACCCCAGTGCAGATGGAGGCTGTGGATGCTGTCTGCAGACTGATCCACAGTAGCTCCAGACCCTCCTTACCCTCTCACATTTCTGTTGCATTGATAGCTTCCTCACACACACACACACACACCACTTTTCCTCCCCTCCCCTCCACAGTCTTCCTGAACCGCATGTATCCTTTTATAGCCATGACCCAGTTATGGTTTGCTGTGCACCATGGCTCAGTGATAGCTACTACCTGTATGTTCAGGTCTGCCTCCGCCATTATGCCTTAAGATCTGAAATTGTATTTCCGAATCTTCTTGCATTTGCACACATGGCTTTCTACATTTTTCTCCCACCCTGCTTGAAACCCCCTTCCTTCCTTTGGGCCTGCCTCATTTTCTCCACTCGTCTTGGGAGGGGTTGTGGTGGAGTTAGGCTACACCCTCAGCTGTGACTGATGGACCACTTTTCTATCTCCTTATTTCCTAGCTACCAAAACTTCTGTTGTACAAAAGTTAACACTTTCTCTTTGCCTTTCTTCTCCCCCCCACCCTAGGTTGACCACCTAGTGTAGCTCTTTACTACAGTATCCCTACTAAATTTCCTACTAGTTCTCTCTTTTCATTCCTTTTCCATTTCCATCCATCCAGTCTCTGCAATGATGCCAAACACCCAGAGAGGTGTTTTGTAAAGTACATAAGTGCATTTTGTGTATAAAAAAACATGAAAGCTATTTTAAATAGGAATACATACCGTTAATAAAGCCTTTTGAAATAAAAAGGATTCAGAAGCCATATAAAACAATAATAATTTCATGATTAGTACAGTTGTAAGAAATCCTTAAGGTATTTAATCACTGAAGACAAAATTGGCAATCAGCACTACACTGAATCCCATAAAGGCGAGAAAACCATTATTCCCTAAAGGAGGAGCCATATGCATCTATGTTTTATGTGGGGGCGGCTTTGGCCCCCACATCCCCCACCTAAAAATAATCAACCCTGGGTAGTGGGGCAAACTCTAGGTGAAGGAGGAAAACATGGGAGGGGGCAACCGTTGAAGGAGAGACAACCCGTAGGTGGGGGGAACACACTTAGGGAAATGGGAGGGAAACTGGAGTTCATTAACACTTAAAATAAAAAAGGCCACAACCAGTACAAAAGTATCAAGCATCTACATGCATCCCTAAACCAGGCACCATTTGCATCAGGAGCAGTGCCATAACCATCATACCAAGCGGCCAGCTCGGCAGTGATCTACTCAATATGTAGATTTATCCTACTATCTTTCCATGTGCTGCCCCCTTCAGTTGCTATTCTTTACCTCAAAACTCACTATTCATTCTGCTTACTATGGTTTCCTGATCACTCTTTCTGTAGCCGTGCAAACTGAGTTGCTCAATTTGCTTTGCCCATATCACAGGTTACCATCTCATGGACGTGAGTGGAAACAGACAGGAGAGAGGTTCAGGAAGGACATGAGGAAGTATTATTTTACAGAAACTATGGAGGTGCCACGGAATGGTCTACCAGATGAAGTGTTGGGTGTTGAAACAGTTGGTGGTTTCAAGAATGGGTGGGATAGGATGAAGGGTATAGTGGTTGCTTGGGGTGGCAGAAACTAGGAGGAGAATGGAGGAAGTATTAGGAGGGCTAGGACTCTGGAGGGATGGTAGGTCCCAGGGCTAAATAGGGAACTTGGGCAGTCTGGATGGACTGTTTGTCTTTTTCTGCCATCATTGTCTATGTTTCTATGTATTACTGTGCTTTTTTCTTGCCCCTTTGTGTTCAGTTTTCGTTCTTTTGCCTTGAACCTGTTCCCTGGAGAGTTTTCTCTCCTAAAAGTCTCCTTCCTTCCTTCCTGCTTCATTTTGTGGGGGTAACAGTATATGCCTCCCTCTGTCCTTCTTCCACCCCCTTCAGCTAGTTTAAATGTTTGTCAAAGTAAAATGTAAACTATCCACTGAGGACTGCAGTTCCTTTCCTAGACAGATACAGGCCATTACCTTTGTACAGACTGACATCCTCCTAGGTTGGTCCCAAGTCCACAATGTAGTCAACCCCCTCCTCTCTGCACCATTCCTTCAACCATTAGTTGAAGCTCCTGATGCAGCGTTCCCTGTCCTCCCCTCAGCTGCATACATGTAGCACCTTGGTGAAGGCCACCATGTGGCTACCTATTTTAGGCACCTCCACAAATCCCTGATCTCCCCCTGAACATTTCCAGCTGCAGCCCTAGCTAAGTCATTGGTCCCCAGGTGGAAAATGACATCCAGCTCCTCCTCTGCCCTTCCATCCTAGTGATCCTTAGGATATGCTGACCATCCCTCCAAGCTATGGCATCAGATAGGCATCTTAACTTCCTCTCCACCCCCTCCCTGTTCCCAAATCTATCCCCATACTGTTTGAGTCACCCACCAGAATCTAATTCTTCTTCTGCAGGGGTCCTCTGCCACCCATCTTGGGTTCCCCCATATGGAAGACCCTCACATCCTCCCCTGCCACTACTATGGGTGCCACCTCCCCACAGTCCCACCTTGCCAAAATGGTGAAGGAGTTGCATAATGGCACTGGTGAAGGAATGTGCCCCTACCACCCCCACCCTCCCAGAGCCTACCACTGCCCAGCCCCATCCTCCTTCCCCTAGGCATCGTCTAGGGCAGTGGTGATAGACTTGGTGGCATCTGGGTGAGGCACGAGGCCATCTGGATCCTGTCAACTCAGCCTGGAGTCTAGTAACCTTGTTTCTCAACCCAGAGAGGTGTGTGGATATGGGGTAGCACCTCAGCCTCCAGAATGTCTCTCTGAAGACTGCTGCTCCACACCCACTGCACTGCAGCACTCCTTTTCAGGCTGTGTATTCTTCCTCTGGTTCCTTACTGCACCATTTCCCTCTGTTTGGTTTACCCCCTTGAAACTCCTAACAGTCTTTCCTATGTCACCTAACACCAGATAAGGTGCCTCATGAGTTTCCCTTTTACCCTTACATATCTGTTCACTACCTTCTTTAAATTCCTCCTTGCTCCCATCTGCCTATTTTAGTACTTCTAGATCTTTCCCTTTACTGCCCCAATAGAAAGCAATTTCACCATCCTATTCACACTAGTGGACTGCCTTCTACCCTAGGAAAGGGCTGAATCCCTCTCATATTGACTAAACCCCTCACCATTTATACAACAGAATAGAGCTATAACTACAGGAGAGTCAGTTCAATGCTATGAAAAGTTCTGCATCAACCACTGAGAAACTCACTCACAATAATGCATTATTTATAGCTTTTTAATAAAAAAAATGGACAAGAATAAGTCTTTGTGATCAAATCAATTCATTACAGGGACATCAAAGGGGGCAGGAAGAACCACATATAAAACACAATTT
Source organism: Neoceratodus forsteri (assembly GCA_016271365.2). NCBI lineage: Eukaryota > Metazoa > Chordata > Ceratodontiformes > Ceratodontidae > Neoceratodus > Neoceratodus forsteri. Next base: position 1,424,667,799 of record CM057455.1, read on the forward strand.
TTTTAACATATAAAACATTCACAAAGCAAGTTATCAGAAAGCTGTACAGTGTACACAAAAAAAGCTTGTACAATTTCAAAAATTACAAAAGTTGGAACATGTAAAATTATTAGAAAAACTAATATCCATGACTACAGCCATTAATAACATTTAAAATTATTAGAAAAGCTAACATCAGTAGATACAGTCAGTAATACATAATTCCTAAAACCAAGCAACATAATATATCATGGCTACTAATACTATGGTGATCGACAGTAAATTAGCCCCCATTGAATACTGAGCATTGCTGGCACATCATAGCTTACACTGGGTATATCAGAGTACTTCTGCTAATCACAATAGTGATGCTCAATACTCTGCCCTAGACTAGACACTGAAGGCCCCATGCAGAAGTGCAATGCACTGTTGCTAAGTAGTCTAAATGACTACTTAACATTCCTTTCACTTGCAGCTTGTTCAGGGATCAGAATCCTTCTCTGTATAGTTGCTACACTATTACAACTATGCAGGGAAGTGGGCATCGGTTGCCAAACAGGAAATAGCCTGCAGAGCCATTTACAAAGCATGACGATCCTCACAAAGCTTGACACAAAGCTTTGTGACATCACCTGTCCTAAGAACTGTAATGTTTTGTTGAGGGTGATGCAACCCTGTGCCAGGCCAGTGAGGAGTTGGCAAAAGACATACATTGTCATGGGACCAGGCCAAAAATGTTGTGGCATGGGAAAAAGGATGTCAGGAATATTTTGGGAGCAGGTTGGGGTATGTGTGTGGGGGTGGGGTTGGGGGGAATTGGACCACCAAGAAAAAGTCCCTAAATGGAGGGACATTTAGGGATAAAGTGAGACCAGAACTGGGCCTATAGGTATGGAATGAGGGAGTGACAGAAGCTTTCAGCAGTAGCACCATTTTTAAGGAGTTTTCTGCATAGCAGAGACCCCAGTAGGTGCCACTAACAAGCATGTTAGCTAGTACAAACTCTGTTTGCACCCACTAACATTTGAGTAACTAATTTGCATGGTGAGATAGTGGTGGGGGAGGCATACTCCACTCCCCTGTCACTATGCAACATGTATGTATATGGCAAAAAAGGATGGCGGTACAATTGGTAGACTGCATTAAAGGTGATCCAATCATGAACTGGAGTTTGGTGTAGCCACTGAAAAATTGGCACGTTGATATCAGTGATGAGGTTATGAAGTGACTTGGTCTCCTTTCGTCATATCATTTCAATCCTTCAACATCATGACATAGAACTTATTTTCAGGGATGACTCATGAGCTTATGCAACCCACATGACCTGCAGCTACCAATCAGTGACACTAAAGGTTATGATCTCATGTGGTACAAGATGCCTCAGTGCCATTTTCTGCTCTCTCTCTTTCAGCAGAGAAGGTCTGGGTTATTGAGAGCTCTGCAGTTCTTTGCAAAAAGAGTGACTTCTGACTAAAAATATGTCAAGCTAATAAGAAAATAATTTATTATTGCTAATTAGTTAAGAGTAATGTAGGGATGTAGCCCAGTAATTTGTGTGCTACTGCAGAGTAGAGCTGGAAAGGAGTACAGAGTGCAGTGTGGGCTTGCTGCAGATGACAGCAACTCATAGCCCAGCAGGGACATGAAAGGATGGGGGTATTGTTTAAGGTATTATTTGACAGTTATTTTATTTTTTCACTGGTATCCAATGGTGCAGAGTGCAGACATCCATCTTTTTTTCTGTATATGAGCCAGACAGTCTGTGAGTCTTTGAGCAGTGCTGAGCAACTACAACGTTACCTTGCTTACCATGTAAAGCCAAGGTGCACCATATCTGAGGGTAGCATTCACTGTCCTGGCATACCCTGCTTTCCTGGGTTCTCCTTTGCAGTTTTCCATTTCGTGCCGCATCCTGCTGTTGAATAATCAAGGTGCAGCGCTCACATTAATACAGTCCAAAAAGCAAGTCTTGGGCTCTCATCTGGCCAGAAAGACAGAAAAATCTCTGAAAGAGCCACGAGACTGCTGCAGGGTTGCTATGTGTATAACCAAAATGTAACAGGGCAGACGGAGTGGAGCGAGTGGTTGGAAACCGCAGTGCTGTGAGTAGGGCTCTGTGTAAAAGGGTCTAAAGTGAAGTATGTTACACTGCTATGTGAAACACTTGATGACTGTATTTTAGTCTGAGGGTCTGTCAGTGAAACATAGCTTGATGGTCTCCCTCTCTATCTCGCTCATTAAGCTAGTTAATGTGACCTGATCTGCACCATTGTGAGCTGTATAGATGATTTGCACTGGTGCAGATCAGGTCATGTAAGTGTCTTGTGGATCTTTGTAGGTCACTTCATTGTGGAAAACTGTGATTGCTATTTTGGTTGGATTGGGTACCGGTGCAGGTGTTTTTTTGCATGTGTGTAAACACACTGCTTTGCTTGCACCAGTGCAGCCTCAAGACACCCTGTGGTAACTTCAGCTCAAAAAGTGTTAATGTGTGCAGATTCCCTATTTTCCACAGATGTACACCTTACAGGCTATACACAAGAACTTCTGAACTTTCACTTTATTGGCATTGGTATCTGCACAGCAATTGGGTGTCCTACTGAAGCCATTTTTATTTTCTGGGTGGTGAGTAGTGTGGTGGCCATTAGTTGGAAGAACACAATAAATGTTGTTAATGTGGAAACTGACCTGTTTATTTGCCCACGCAACAAAGAAGGCTTTTTATATGAAGCTGCATTTTGCCATATAGGGTACTAAGCCAACCCCAGACTCCCTGACCCAGGTGGAAACAGGATTGCAACTCCAGAAGCTTAGTTCAACATCGAAACTGATCCTGAAGAATCCATATCTGCTGCATGGAGATGCTGGGTGGCAGCATTTCAGGAGGAGCTGCAGCATGTGGTGCAGATGGGAGCACAGTGAACATGGTGTGTGTAAATGCACCTACTGTGTAATCCTGAGTCCTCCCAAGTCCCACCTCGATTTTTTCCCTCTTGCCTCCCAAGCTGTGGTTCATATGGGTGTTCAAAATGTTCTGCAACTATTGAAATTAGTCACAGTTTGTCTCCAGTGGCCACTGGCCATCGAATCATACTGCCATCTGTCACATGGATAAAATCTGAAGAAATAAGCAAGGTCTGTCAGTGTGTCTCAGTGGGGTGATGTGAGGGTCTGGTCTGTGCAGTTAGTGGGATTGGAACTCAGGAGTCAGCACTACTAAAGTGCAGCTGGATGGAAATAAATAAATTATAGAATAATACATGAGGAAGTGGGGTTAACGAGGATTTTAAAATGCCCCATAAACCATGAGGGTGAAGCCTGTGGGGTTTATCTGGGCATCGCACACTGAGGGTGTGCATAAAATCCTCATTAATCGCACTTCCCTATGTTTTATTTTTTATATTTACTGGTTCTAGAAAGGTATACAAGAAAAAAAAACAGTAAATATGGTCGCACTCCGGAACCCTCAAGAGGAAACCATTACCTATCCAAATCTGCCTGATCTGGGCACAGGGGAGAGGATGTTGCTGATGTCAGCAGCACAGAGGTGTTTGTGACATTGGCTGAGCTCACCGTTGGATCAAGGTTGATTTGCAGTACATCTATCGGAGATGGCTCAGCAGGAGTGTTGAGATGTTTTAGTATCCTTATCAGAAATCAGTGTCCATCCCTGCCTCCCCAACACAGAGCTCAGACAGCCAGCCTTCTGATGGCATGCAACAACTTCATTGTGCCCTGATATTGACATTTACTGGAGCAGTTGCTGCAGTTCATCGGGGAAATAGACGATCATCTTCATCTTCATTTTGCCCTGTAAGTTATGGACACCGAACCGGTTGATTTTGTATTGGACTGAACATAATTTTGTACGTACTCCAATGAAGAGGAATTTAAAGATCATTGTCTTTTATATTTGGCAGTTTTACACAATAATATATGTATTTTTCCCATACCAAAGTACCCATACCATGCTGAAGTACCAAGAAGCCTGTCATTTGCGCTGGCGTTTTTTCTGACGGAGCGCAAGCAGATGGCCAGTGCAAGGACAGAATGTTGTACAGGTGCTCAGGTGTAGCTATTCTTACAAAGATGGTTTACGGAACTCTATAATTCACATGTGTGAATAACGGAGTTTATGAGGTTGTGCCAGCAATTGATTATTGGCACTAACCAGTAACTATAAGCAAATAAATAAAAGTACACAGAACTCGGCTGGATCCATGCCCACTATAAGCAGTCTTCTGTGGTCAATCAGTTCAACTAGTGATGACACCACCCTGAGCAATGCAGTAGCCCACTGGTTTCTTTTGGCTCCTTCAGGTGCTGCCAGTTCCAGTTGCACAGCCCCTATCTGAAGCAAAATTGATCCATACATAAAAGTAATATTCTCCCCCTGTCAGTCTCATATGAACAACACAACAGTTACCACAGCTGCCTGCCTTATTTGTGTGTGGGCATCAACAATTGCCTATCCTTCATGAATCACTGTATGATACCCTTGCCTCCCCCATATCATGCAGCAGCACCACACTGCCAAGTACTTTTCAGTCACCTAAGAGTGTGTGAGAAAGGTGACACTGAATCTGGCTTGGGCACAGTAGCATAGCATTAGTCCTATAATACTGATTGACCTGCTTCTGCTATTGCCACTGCTGCCCATCTCCCGCATTGTCATTCCAACCCAATGCCCTAAAACACAATCATCCTGTCACTTTCTTTTGAAGGCACATGGGGGAAGTCAAGTCCCAGGCCTAAATACTATATCACATTAAAAATTCATTATTCTTGTTCTTTTCTGCACATAAATAAAAATATTAAATAATAATAAGAAAAATATAATAAAGTTATCAGGTGTTATTATATTATATGTTTCATTATATAATATTACCATAGCATTATTTTGTATAATAAAATTATGAGAAGTTATTATAATTTTATGAAGTAAATTATATTAAAGTGCTATTTATCTTAGGCCACAGCCAATAAATAATGAGTTTTGTGTATTAAATAACTCCTCATCCTCTTGAAATATTATAAAATCTAAATATATCAATTATGCACATTAGACTAAATAACATCATAAATATTAAAGTATAAAAAATTATGTAAATGACAAAATGTATAAAACATTTTAACAACATATAGCTTAGAGGTTAGAATAACAAGCTGTGAATGAGCTTGACACATCCAGTAGACCTGGGTTTGATTTCCGCAACCTCCACTTGCATACTGTGTGACCCTGAGCAAGAAACTTAACCTCCCCAGTGCTCCCGGGTCACCCCTGAAAACAGGCCTTGTGCCTAGTGGGCCTTACCTGGTTCAGGTTGCCAAAGAATATAACAAATAGGTGATTGCAACTGATGTATTTAATTGGGGATGCTGCTGGTAAAATGTTATTGTATTATATTGTGGCAATGTTTATGTCTCAGCCTTGTGGCTTCATGACATTTCTGAAAACTGGCCTTTGCCTCAGTGTACTTAGTTGGTTAACAAAAATAAAAATGAAATGAAAAAACATGGAAGCATGGAGTATATCAAAGAGAAAATGCTGCATGCAGTTATGCAATGTCAAAGTAAGAATGTGCATACACACAACCTTCTGGTCATATTGTTCCTCCTCATCATCATCTGTCTTCTCCTTGTGTCAGTGCCAGGCATGGCATTGTCATCACCAAGCATCTCAATATACTGTAGTATCACACACACAAGTTCATCTGATCCCCAGGAATAAGAAAGATCATATACTTCATAGCTACTCACGCCAGTTTATTACAATTTTACCTCTCCATCTTTCTCCTCCTCCGCATTTCATCATCCTACTCTGCTACTGTTGGTTGTGTTCAATTAATAATAATAATAATAATATATATGTGTGTGTGTGTGTGTGTGTGTGTGTAAAATATAAAAAAATAGAATCAATCGATGGACGCTAAAATAATGTGAAGGGGCGACAGAACACCTGAAATGTAATTTGTTTTGTACGATTCTTGATGCATTGTTTCTTGCAGAGGATATAATTATGTAATTTGAAAATCTATGAGGCAAAGGGAAAATAGTGCCTGGTACACTAAACTCATATAGATTTTTTTTTCATTTCTTTTGACCTCTTCTGCTGGCCGGCCCAAATTACCCCTGTCTCCCCAGCTCCATCATCCACCATCTCCGAGATGTACCTGACTCTCGGAGACATCCCCAAAGATTTCCCCCCATGGTAGGGCTGGAGGGAGAAGGGCCATACTCCACTCACCCCTGAGCACAATTAGGATTGTCCTGCAGCCCTGTCTAGTCAGTGGTGTGAAGCCTTGGGGGGGCGGAGACAGGGAGTCACCAAGCCAGTCAGGGATTTTTCCTCAGCATTTTCTCCTCAGACCTACCAATGTGCAGTGATGCACTGCACGTGCATGCCTCTGCAAGCATGCGCGTGTCAGCATCTGAAGGCAACCCTACCACAGCTAAGGTACTCCGGCTTGGCTACCACCTGGCCTCCACCAGGTGGCTGTCCAATAGTGGTATGCCGTAACCCCCTCACCAAGAGAGGAGAGCTGTCCCAACAACACACTATTCTTTTTTCCCCTAGTCAACCCACAAAATTCCCAGTTCTGCTCCCAAACCTGAATCACCAGTGTGACAGGTGGTTGTACTACTCTGGTACCATCAGACTAGCTGCTAATAGAGTTTTTGGGACTTCTGAGAAAACTCTCATAAATAAAATCTTTAAGAACACTTACCTTATCCAAGAATACGTAAATGTCAGATCTGCTCAGGCTTCCTTATAATAAATTTAGCAGGGGAAGGCTCCTGGGCTCAGTTTCTGTTCAGCAACACACACATACCCTTAGAGAACTGGACTTCTGCATTTTCCACCCTGAATTTTTTCTTTTATATATTATTTCCTCTTTTAGCACAGTCAAGTTAGATAATAATCACCACTTTCTGTGTGTTCTGCCACCATCCTCACAGCATCATCAACTTAAATGCACGCTTAGCTTATATTTCATACAGTATATTTCCTATATTTCTTCTCTGCTTTTGTTTTTATTATTGAGGACATTTGTATGAAGACAGGGTCTTGATCTCATATAATCCATCTTTTCTTCTGTTTATTCCACACCTTCAGTCCCAGTCCTCTGACTATGAAATCATAAAGGTTTGCTATGTAAATCACTGTGTTGATGCTGAAAACAGAGGGTTAGGATTTCCATTAAGGAATAAACAACAGGAATAGTTATCTTTTCATTGACTTGGCCTTAGCAATACGGGATAACTAGAAGATATACACTAAAACAATATAAAATACAAACTGAACTATGACATCAGCGGTGGTCAGGGAGCAGAAACTGATGGATGTGCTTCAGGATGCCTTCCTGGTCCAACAGGTGGGGGAACCTACTAGGGAGGGGAGGAAACTGGACGTTGTCCTTATAGACAGTGACCAGATAAGGGGTCTAGAGGTGTGTAGCCCTCTGGAGGTGGAGATCATGCCACAGTCTGGTTTCTGCTGTGTCTAGGGGGGAGGATAACCACTCAAATACAGTAGTAGTGGAGTTCAGGGGGGCAGACTTAGTGGGCATGGGCAGGATTCTAAGGGAGAGCTTGAACAAGATTAGGCCAGACATGGATGTTGGTAGCTTGTGGGAGACCATTGAGAAAGGGGTGCAGGAGGCTACTAGCTTATGTACAAGGGTAAGACGTAAAAATGGGAGAGCCAACAAGCAGTGCTGGTGGACCAGAGAGGTGCAAGAGGTGGTGAGGGATAAAAAGGCTGCCTATGCATGTTTTAAGCACTCCAGGGGAACAAGGGAGAGAGGAGACTATGAGATGACAGCAAGGAGAGTCATCAGAGTGGTGAGGGGAGCCAAGGTGAGGATGGAGCAAAACCTGGCTAGGGATATCCAGAGGGGTGGAAAGGGATTTTATAGCTACATAGGGGAGAAGAGAAAACGGAGAATACAGATCTCCAGAATTAGGACTGGGGAGGGATGGGCTCAGGAGGCGAGGGAGCAGGCAGAGGTACTAAATGAGTACTTTGCCTCAATATTTATGGAAAGAGTCAGGGGATCTATTCAGCCGGAAGGAAGGGAGGGGGAGACAGCTGAGCGGGGAGGTCAGATGGAGTTGAGAGGACTGGAAGGGGCTGGGGATACTGGGTGGGCCAGGCCTAGAAGGGGATGGGGGTTTAGTTGAGGGGGTGTTTGGGAGGGATAAATCTTAGAGGACAGGGTGAGGGAGGCCCTTTGGGCACAGAAAACTGATAAGCCACCGGGACCGGATGGGCTGCATCTGACGGTTCTGAAGGAACTGGTGGACGAACTAGCAGCTCCACTAGCTGCACTCTTCAACGCCTCTCTGCAGACAGGATGGGTGCCTCAAGACTAGAGGGTGGCTCATGTGGTGCCTATCCACAAAGGGGGGAGATGGGAAATTACAGGCCTGTCAGCCTAACATCTGTGGTAGGCAAACTAATGGAGGGCTTCATGAAGGAGAAGCTTGGGAGGCAACTGGGAAAGGTTGGGGCACATGGATGACAAACAGTATGGTTCTGTCACTGGGAGATCGTGTCAGACCAACCTCATAGATTTTTATGACTGGGTGATGGGGCCCTGGACTGACAAAGACTGGTGGACGTCCTATATCTGGACTTCACAAAGGCATTTGACTCGGTACTCCACATCGGGTTGTTGAAAAAGTTGGAGGGGATGGGGTGGGAGAACAGTTGTTTAGATGGGTGGAAAATTGGCTAACGGAAAGAACTCAGAGGGTAGTGGTTGGTAGGATAGTCTCCTCCCCTAGGAAGGTCTTCAGTGGGGTCCTCCAAGGTTCGGTACTGGGGTCACTCCTGTTCGATGCCTATATCTCTGATATAGGGAGGGGGGTTATGAGTAGGATGAGCCTCTTTGTGGATGACTCAAAACTGGGAGCACTGGCAGATGGGAAGGAAGCGAGAGAGACAGAACAGAAGAATCTGGATACCCTGGAGGTTTGGTCAAGAAGGTGGGGACTGAGGTTTAATCCAGGGAAATGTAGGGTGCTGCATCTGGGGGTCAGAAACCTAGGTCATGTATACACCCTGGGAGGGGTCTCACTGCAAGTCACAATGAGTGAAAGGGACCTGGGGATGGTGGTAGACACAAAAATGAATAATACTGAAAACTGCAGAAGATCTGCAGCAAAGGCAAACAGGATTCTGGGTTGCATAGCCCAGGGAATTACATCCAGGAGGAGGGAGGTGATCCTCCCTCTGTATAATGCCTTAGTCAGGCCGCATCTTGAGTATTGCATGTAGTTCTTGAGACCTCACCTTAGGAAGGACATAGCATTGCTGGAGAGGATTCAGAGGAGGGCAACCAGGATGATTTGGGGCATGAGTGAAAGGACCTATGAAGAAAGGCTGGAAGTTCTTTGGCTGTACTCACTGGAGGAGAGGAGAGACAGGGGGACATGATAGAGGTCTTCAAATATGTGAAAGGGATTAACAGGGGCAGAGCCAAAGAAATGTTCAGGCTAAAGAAAGGGGGCACAACCAGGGGGCATGAGTGGAAGCTGAAGGGGGGGAAATTACAGGGGAGAATGTAGAAAGCATTACTTCACTGAGAGGGTGGTGGGGCTATGGAATGCACTGCCCAGGAGTCTAGTGGAGGAGGGTACAGTGGAGGGCTTTAAGAGGGAGTGGGATAGGTGCATGGGTATACTGAGGCCGAAGATGACTCTCTCGGGCGCTGAGGGTGGGGTGGAGAAGTGAGCACCCGATAGGGGCTGGCTACCGAGCAGACATGAAAGACTGTTAGGCCTATTCTGCTGGCTTTTAGTATGTTAGTATGTAACTGTGAAAGCGATAAGATACAGCCGGATGGGTGATGGTGGTGGTGGGCTATACCTATACCTGGTGAAGTGAGGCCCAATGCCACAGGCAGAAGGCCTTAAAGCTCCTGGAAGGGTGGGTATAACCCAACACCATCAGCCCTGGAGTGGCTTACTGCGCCTAAAAATGGAGTGAAAGCTAGCTCCATTTTCTTTTTTTTTTTTAATGTTGAAAACACAGCTTTTCTTTTTATATGTGTGATGGTAGTTCTTCTACACTGGCTGTGGAGACCAATGCAACTTTATAATTGCCAAGGAGACCTTTCACACCCATGCAGTGCCCTGTCAAGTTTTACATATCCCTTCCTTGCAAGTTTCATTCATGTTTCCTCAGGTTACTTGTTGTTTCTCTCTCTCTCTGTCTGTCTCTCTGTCTCTCTCTCCCTCTCTGCTGAATGCGTCACTCTTTCCACCCAGCTTGTAATGCGGGCAAACAAAATGGTGACTGATTCAGAATTTAAGATGTTGAACTATTGCACATGGATCTACAATGTAGAAATGTAGGTTGGGACTGGGACTTTTTCTCAGTAGGGAGTTCTGGTACGTAAACATAGGGCATTAGAATGCCATTTGCCAGATACCTTTGAGGATCTTCTACCCCAATTGTCTATGCCTAAACAGTATTTTTTGAGCAGGGGCAGGCTTTGGTAAACCCTTCAAATAGAAGGAAACAGCAGACCTGTTCCCATCTCAGATCTGTGGAGCCATAAAGGCTGTAGAAGGCAGAAATTGGGAGCAGATATCCATGACCAGGAAAGCCAGCCTTCTGACTCTGTCTGAGAAGAAGTGGATCTGAGGAGGCAGTGACACCCTCCAAAGAGCAACTGTACTGAGGTACTTTGGAGATAGGGGCTAGCACCTGGGGGGGGGAGTACTGAGATGAAGGTTGGTGTAAACTACTGAATGGCACTCAACAAAGCATATGGGGAGGGATTTGTTGGCTGCTGGAGCTGGGACTACTAGCCCTCCAGATGGTCCATCAGTTGGGCCACTGGCACTGGGTCTTGCTAAGGCCCCCTACCACCACCACCAGGTAGATTCAGGGAGCTAACTATATTAGGGGTGTTCTTAAAGGAGTGGATCCTTTCTCATGTTGGATAGTGACATAAACTGAAATGGATACTCAGCATTTGATCTGAACCATCAAGGGGAATAGTTGTAGACGATACAAAATTAGCCATTTTGGGATAGTGCCACTCTCCAATTTTATGAAATGTATTGTAACCCTAATCTTGGGAGGACAAAGAACTGATCAAATTACTAGTTAAAAGGTAGGTGTAGAAATTATTACTTGTGCCCAAAGAAAGTCACTGTACTATAGGCAACAAATTAAAATTAGAGCAAGGAGGCAATGTTCCAATTAGTCAACCAAAGGAGGGGCATCAAGTTAAAAGGGGCAAACTAGGTGCACTGGGAATTTAAAATTCACCCATGAAGTGGGACAAATTCACCCGCTATGTGCCACATGCAGCATTCACATAGTGTGCACTATGCAATTTGCAAGAATTGTTACTATGTGAATTGACGCAATTCACACTTTGTGGCAAATTTTTACTATTAAGTATGTCAATTTGCATAGTAAAATTTGCTGCACCTACATAGTGCAGCCATTCACGTAATTAAATTCCCAGAATTCAACAAATTTTACTATGCAAATTGTGGCACTGTGCTCCATGTTACACAAATCGCTGTTTTTTTTTTTCCACTTAGCATGGCGCTAGGACAAAAATGGAGGAAGCTGATTGGATCAGGCAGGGACTTAACCCTGAGGATAGTAAAGGAGTTGGGGGGGCACCTAAACCACACAGTGGTGGTTGTGGGGAGAGGGATTAGGGAAAAACCACACCTTATAGGCACATGAGGTTGGGGTCAAGGTGGTGGAAGTGAGAGATGAGTTGGAGAAACATTCCTCAAATAACACAAGAGAATAATGTCAGGGAGAGGAACATTATAGCTACGGGGGAGGTAGCAGGAGGGAGAGAGCTGATAACTCTCAATAGAATATCAGGGAGTGGAGCACAAAAGTGGAGTGGGGGTGGCAGAGTCCTTGTCATTGGAGACTCCAGAGTAAAAGGAGTAGAGTTGCTGAAGAGTAAGACAGGCCCACATAAAAGGAGCATAGTGTGCTTTCCAGGTATGACAGCTGAAAGGATCATTCTGATGATGCATTTTCTCTTGCAGGGGGTAGGGGGTAAACCTCATATAGTCATACACACATAGTTGTAGTGTCTCATGAATGGAGGACAGCTGATATGGAGACCTTTGCACAAGAGTGGGCCGAGGGAGGTGCCAGAGAACTACAGACCAGTCAGCTTGACATAAATTGTTGGCAAACTGATGGAAACCATTCTAAAGAAAAGGTTGGTTGAGTACCTTGAGGCAAATGGGCTACAGGAAGACAAGCAGCATAAGTTTATGGCAGGAAGGTCTTGACAGGTAGCATAGGTTTACAGCAAGGAGATCTTATCAAAATAATTTGATCAGCTTCTCTGATTGGGTCACTAATGGCAGTGGATAGGGGCCAGGCAATAGATTTCTATAAGGCCTTTGACTCAGCCCCCTCCCCCATTAGAGGTTGATCAGAGAGCTGGCGGACATGGGGGCAGAGGAGAAATTGACCAGGTGATTGGCAAACTGGCTAGGGGAGGATTCAATGTGTGATGGTAGGGCGAGAACATATGGAGATGAGCAGAGTTAGCAGTGGGATTCTGTAGGTGTCAGTGCTTAGTCTGGTCCTGTTCAGTGTGTTCATTAAAGGCATTGGGGACAGCATCAAAGGAAAAAATGCCTTTTTGCAGACAGCAGTAAGCTCTCTGGGAAGAAGGACACAGAGGAAGACATCAGAGACAAGAGGACCTGGTGAGGATGGATAGGTGGTCTGGAATCTGGCAACTGGGGTTCAATGCAAAAAAGTAAGTAAGTAAAAATGTATTTGTTAAGCGCCTTTCAAATTGTCAAGACACTGTACAGTAAAATACAGTATAACTAAAAATATTAATAATAAAATGTAAACATATACTGAAAAAGCTTGATAAAACAAATAGGCTTTTAATTCCGATTTAAAATTCACGACGGTGGGGCATTCTCTTAACCGACGAAGTAGAAAATTCCACAGGTTGGGTGCAGCGTAAGAAAAAGCACGTGCCCCAGATGTTTTTAAGTAAACCCTGGGAATCTCTAGCAATCCCACATCGGCGGATCGGAGTGGGCAGCTGGGGCAGTAAGGAATAAGGAGCTCCTGCAGATAATGGGGTCCCTGCTCATGTAGGGCTTTATAGGTCAGCAAACTGACCTTAAAGGTGATCTGCCACTGTACCGGTAGCCAGTGCAGTTCATGCAGCATAGACATAATATGATTAGTCCTAAGCATACCAGTCAAAAGCCTGGCTGCCGCGTTCTGCACCAGCTGCAAGTGGTGGATATCAACCCCTGGAAGCCCTAGGTATAGGGCATTGCAGTAATCAAGGTGGGTGGTTACGAAGGAGTGGACCAATATAGGAAGGTCAGCCAGGGGAACCAGGTGTTTCACCTGGGCGATATTCCTTAGATGGTAAAAGGAGGACTTACTGACAGTGGATACCTGAGATCTTAAGGTCAAACCACTGTCGAAAACAACACCCAGGTTACGTACCCGGTCTGAGGTTGTGAGCTGGACATCATCAAACTATAGACCCGAAAGATGCCCAGCCCCAAGACCCACCTCCAGAAGATTGGGTCCACGACCAATACCTCAGTCTTGTCTGGATTTAACCTCAGCCAGATAGTACTCATCCAATTCTTGATCTCGGCAAGACAGTTGTTAAGCACAGAGACCACATCATCCTGTCTGGGCATAAAAGACATATACAGTTGGGTATCATCTGCATAAGAGTGAAAACCCAAACTGTATTGCCTAATGATATCACCTATTGGCAGCATGTACACTGAAAACAACATGGGTGCCAATATGGAGCCCTGCTGCACCCCACGGGGCAGAGGGAGGGCATCAGAGGAATAAATTCCGGTGACAACCTTGTGTGTTCTGCCCATGAGGAAAGATCAAAACCAACTTAGGACTGTAGCAGACAGTCCACAGAAATGCCGCAGGTGCTCCAAAAGCAAACCATGGTCTACAGTGTCAAATGCTGCCGAGAGATCAAGAAGGACTAAAGTAGTACGAGCCTTTTGATCTCTCGCAATTAGGAGATCATTTAACACCCAGACAAGGGCAGTCTCGGTGCTATGTCTCTTCCTAAACCTGGATTGGAGAACATCAAAGACATTATAGGTTGTAAGATAATCATCCAATTGTAACGCAACCACCTTTTCAATAACCTTACCCACAAAGGGTAGATTAGAGATAGGTCTATAGTTTGCTAGACAGTCAGAATCCAAGGAGGGTTTTTTAAGGGGTGGTCAAATGACTACCTCCTTGATGGGATCAGGAAAGACCCCCTTTTCCAAGGAACACCAGACAATTTCAGCAAGGATCGGGCAGATGGCATCTATACAACATACCAATAACGACGTAGGGCCCGGAACCAAATGACAACTGGTTGGTCGCAGAGTTTGGACAATTCTTACAATGTCCAAGAATTCTGGCTGGCTGAAGTCAGACCAGAAAGAACAGGTACACGCAGCCTCCTGCCGATCTCTGCAATCCCTTATAGAGAGAGTTGGGCCGATCCCCGACATGATGCTGGCAACCTTATCCGCAAAAAATTGAGCAAGCTCATCACACTTTACTTGTGAAAAACCTCTGGATTGCACAGTCTGTCCACAGTCCAAAAGAGCTGAGCTGGTCAATTCCGTGCAGCAGCAATCTTCTCGGACAGGAATTCTGCCTTCTTACGGGTGATTTCTGATTGATAGAACTTATAATGTTCCATAAATCTAAGCCTGTCAGCATCCAGGCCGGATTTCTGCCAAACTCTCTCGAGCCTTTGACCCACTGTCCTCATCTCCTTCAAGGACCCATCAAACCAAGGGGTCCTTGGGTGCAAAGTGAGTGGGTGAACATGAACAGGAGCTAATGAGTCCAGAGCATCTACCACCGCCCTATTATAAGCCAGTACAAGACCATCTGGACTCAAGCTTTCACTCAATAAACTCGATAGGTCCAGCACCGCCGATAGGCCTTCTAGAGTAACTCCCCTTAAAGGGCGATACTGGACCATCTCTGTAGGGGCAGGCCTACTTGAGGGTGCACCGAAACTGAATCTTATGGTGTGATGGTCTGACCAACCAACTGGTTCCACCCCCAGATCTGTGATCTCCATCCCCAGGAGGAGCACAAGATCCAGAGAGTGACCCCCAATATGGGTAGCAGAGGTAGAAGTGTAAGGTAATGGGTAGCAGAGGTAGAAGAGTAAGGTAATGCACATATGTTGTAAGAACCACAGAGTCAAGTAAAGACATCTGGTTGTGATGTTCGCAGTCTTGGAAGGGGAGAAGGATCTGGGGATAGCAAGCAAAAGCAATCTGAAATCTTCAATGAAATGCACAAAGGCATCTCCAGCAAGGGCAGTCAGGATGTTGAATTGCTTTCAAGGGGCTTCACCATCAGGAGGAAGGAGGTCATTCTGCCCCTATACAGACCCATGGTGCAACCACATTTGGCGTACTGTGTGTAATATCAAAACCCCTACCTCAGAAAGAATATAATCAGCTTGAAGTGGTTCAAAGAAGGGCTACAAAGATGATTCAATGGCACTAGGGCATCCCTATAAACTTCAACATGTACTCACTTGTGGACTGGAGAGAGTTGGAGGATGTGATCATGGTCTTCAAATACCTCAAATGTATAAACAAGGTTGACCTTGGGGATCTTCTTAACATTAGCTATAAAAGGAACACAAGCGGGCACAACTACAGCTGATGGGATCGGTACAAGAAGGATGTCCAGAGACACTTCTTCACAGAGAAAGCAGTGACGGGGAGGAATGAACTACTAGAGGGGGTAGTCAATCACAGAACAGTTGGGGGTTTATTTTTATTTAGTTATTTATTTTAGTTGTTTAACCAGGAGTAGCACACTAAGCTGAAAGCTTTTTTACAGGTGTGACCTGGGAGAACAGGGAAGTTAAGTGACTTGCTCAGGGTCACACAGTATGCAAGTGGAAGCTGTGGGATTCAAACCCAGGTCTGGTCTGCTGGCTGTCACCAGATTTGCAGCTCAGAGCCTTAAACCACTGCTCTATGCTGGTTTAAAAAGGAGTGAGATAAAGTCAAGGGGAAGGTTAGGGTAGCAGGGGAGGGGGCAGCACAACATGTAACAAGAATGCATAAGTTCTGCAGCAAGCAGACTTGATAGACCATTTGAGTCTTCTTCTGTTGGCATTTCATATATTCACATGTTTGTATAATCCTGGAGACCAACAACCTGGCAGGGTGTGAGGTAGGGTTAACCCAGCACAGATTCAGGGAGTTTGGGCAGTATATAAAGATGGGAGGAGGCAAAAGAGGTAGCATTCTCAGAAGTGTTGCTGGTGCCTAGTGACATTTCAATTAGAACGCTTAGAATCTCCAAATAATTCAACAACTGGTTCAAGGGATGCTACAAGGAGGAGGCCTTCAGTTGCATAGGGAACTGGAGAGGAGTCTGGGAGAGAAATTCCAGACAGGCTACACCTCAGTGTGGGGTGGGGGGACAAGGATGCCGAGGCAGAGGATTGGGGAATACATCAAACCTAACTTACATTTGAACTGGGGAGTGGCTACTATGGAGCACAGAACACAAATTGTTCCCAAGAAGGAGCCCGGCAGGCTTTCTCCCAGGTTATGGGTACATCAGATAAGGGTGACTTGAGATTTGAGGATGATGAGGGTGGGGGAGAATGTGAGGGCAGCATGAAAACAACGGTGAGGAGGAGGAGTGGAAGAAAGGGGGTTCAAATGGCGTACATTGGAAAGACATGCTAGGGGATGAAGAGAGGGGAATTTTGTAAGGCAGCAGAAGAGACAAGGAAGCAATGAGATGCAGGATGGAAGGAGAAGACAGACATCCTGGAGAGTGGTGTCTATCAATGACAAAAGTCTGGAAATAAGATGGATGACATCTTGCCTATGGTGACAGTGGGCCAAGTGGATCTGGTGGCTATTACCAAGATCTGGGCAATCTGAACCATGACTGGGATCTCTCTATTCTGGAGTTCACCCTCTACAGGAAGGACAGAGCAGGGGGAGGAGGAAGTGGTAGTACTTTTCATTAAGGAAGGAATCACAGCCAAAACAGAAAACATGGGAAGAGTGTGCATGGACTCAAACTGGGTGCTGATTCAAACAGGGACGGGGAGAAGAATAAGGGTTGGTGTCATGTATAGACCACCAAATCAGAGTGAAACCATAGGCCCGAGTTGGGATGCAGGATCAGTAAGCCCACAGGGAAGGGGAAGGCGTTGATAGTAGGAGACTTCAACCTGCCAGATGTGGACTGGAGCATACTACATGCAAGCAGTAGGAGCCATATGCTCCTGGTTGCAGTCCAAGATGAGTTCTTAACCTAGGGGGTGATGGAACCCACTAGGGATCAGGCCATTTTAAACTTGCTATTGATGAACTGCAACCATGTCAGAGGCTTCAGTGTATAGCTGAGCCCTTGGGATGCAGTGATCATCAGTCAGTATGGTTTCATCTCAGTATGGGAAGGGAGGTACTGAACATCAAAACAAGTGTACTCAAAAGAGCCAATATCACCAGAATGACTAAGTTCAGGGTGTCCATGGGAATGAAACAATAATGGTCCATTATTCAAGAAGAGGTACAGGCAGTCACTAAAACCTGTCTAAAACAGAAAGGAAAAAAGGACAAGCACAATAAACCAGTCTGGTTACAGGGAAGACTGGCAGTACTCAGAGGGAGAAACAGGTTCCTTCAAAAAATATGGAAAACCCCTGTGGAAGGAGGACAGAGTTGACTACCTGGAAAAGCTAAAACAGCTAGCAGAGGGGTAAGAAAGGCCAAGGCAGAGATTGACTTGAGGACAGCAGAAGGGGTCAAGGAAGGTGGCAAAACCTTTTTTAGTACACCTGTGATAAACAGGGATGACAAAGGAAAGTATTATCAAGCTGAGTAAAGGGTCTGAGTGGGTGGAAGATAGCAGAGGAAAGGCAAAAGTTTTGAATGAATACTTCTGCTTAGTACTCATGAAGGAGAAAGATGGACCAGTTCCAAAGGGAAAGCTAGTAATGTCGGGAGGGCGAGGAAGTGATTACAGAGGACAGGGTCCTCAAGGGGCTGAAGGCCCTAAAGGTAGATAAATCCCCTCAACTAGATGGCAAGCACCTCAATGTGTTGAGCTGAGACAACTGGTGGCAGTTCATGCAGTCTCTCTGACAGACCTGCTCAACAGCTCCCTAGATACAGATTTTTTCATTTTTTATTTGTTGACTGGGAAGGTACACTGGCAAAGAGCACGCCTTTTTCAGGCGTGACCCAGGTATCAGTATGGCATATAGTATAAAACTACATTTACATAAATGCTGTAAAAACAGTTACTTCGTTTAACAGAATAACAAATAAACATATAAGATGCTGCCAACGAATTAAGCAAAACAAGTGCGGGTATTAGACTTCAGCAAATGATCTTTAAAACTGGAAGAAAAGGTACTGAAAGTTGATAATGATCTGATTGTACATGGAATAGTATTTCATGAGGAAACTGCTTGATAACTAATGGATTTTGTCCCATATTACAGTAGTATGAAACATGGGAATAGTCAACATTATTTGTTGATGAACGAAAGCATGACACATTTACTGAAGTTAACTGCTCTGGAAAACAAAGTGGTGTCTTTTTGTAAGACTTTAAAAATGAATTGGGCAAGAGTCCACTGGGCTCTGTTTACAGACTGGAGCCAGTTTAGTGTGTTTAGATTATGGCAGTGGTGGGATCTGTCCCCAAAGATGTCAGGAATCTAGTCACTTTCAATTCAAGATATCCTTTTTTATGTTTGCTTGCACGCATGTGCAAGAAACATAGTGCCATCATCCGAGTTGTCCAGAGGTGTGTCAGCCTCTTCCAATTCAGTCAGTGTGTTTGCAGGCGCGGTCGCAGTGCACCAATCACTGCTCCAGCTGTCTATGACAGCTGAAAATGCAGTAGCATACAGTTGAAAGGGAGAGCTCCACTTCAGTGAGCAGAGCTCCCCCCATAACACGCATGCATGCATATTGCATGCTGACGTGCTCCCCCCCCGCGCACATACTGTATAGCCGACGGGGGTGCCCACTGCCCTGTCGGCCCATGCCCCCCAAAAGCTTTCCTGGTGCCACGCTTGGGAGCCCACCCTAGCGTGCCAAGCACGCCTGTATGGCCGACGGGGTGCCCAATCCCCATCAGCTCCAGATCCCCAAACAGCTCTTTTCAGCTGCCACGCTGGGAGCCCACCCCAGCATGGCAAACATTCCGTGTCGTCTTAGTAATAAAACAAAAACCCTGTAAATTGAAAAACGGTCCCTCTCAGTCTCCCTGCCCCCACCTGCATCCACCCACTGCACACCCTGCCTCCCCACACCCTCCCTCACCCCATACTTGCCTCCGGAGTCTGGCATAATGATCTTCGGTGGACCAGGAACACGTCTGCACTCTTCAAAGCTGACCGCGAACTGAGGAAATGCTGGTAAGCTATATAATGTAATAGGGTTTTTTAAACTGTGCCGCATATCTCGGCCTTTTTTTGGAATTTTTGCACCAAATTTTCAACATGGGGTTTTTGGGACCCCTTCTCATGAATGCTGTCACTGTTATGGCTTTACTTGTTCCCAAAGGGTTATTTCGGAGCCACTGCGCGAAATCACCTTTCCAGAACGATTAACAAAATGACACTGCCAGTGTTCATAAGGTGAGCTCTCAAAAAGCCTATTTTGAAAATTTGGTGGAAAATTCCTAAAAATGACTGTTTTATGAGTGTGCATTGCACAGTTCCTACGCACGCTCGTAAGTACAGCTGTCATTTTTCACATCTCGCTCACAACGTGTTTCTGCCCATGTAGTGCACAATGGCGCAGCCGGTGTGCAAAATCAATGTATGTATGGGACATGTTAAAAAAATCACAGTGCCACTGTTCATGAGCAGAGGTCTTAAAATGGCTATGTTGAAAATTTGGTGAAAAAATTCCCCAAAATGACTGTTTTAGGAGCGCACGTTGCGCAGTTCCTACGCACGCTGGCAAGTTTGTGAATTTGTAAAATTTGCACACCAGATTTTCAACAGTGCCATTTTACTGCACTTTCTTATGAGCAGTACAGCTACCATTTTTCACATCTCACCCAAAATGTGTTTCCGCACATGTAGTGCACAATGGTTGGTACAGTCTGTGTACGAAAACAATGTTTGGGACAGATTAAGAAAATCACAGTGACACTGGTCATGAGCAGAGGTCTTAAAATGGCTATGTTGAAAATCTGGTGACAAAACTCCATAAAATGACTGTGTTATGAGTGAGCATTGCGCAGTTTCCACGCACCTTCGTAAGTTCATGAATTTGTAATATTTTCTGTCCAGATTTTCACCAGTGGCATTTTTCCACACCTCCTTATGAACAGTACAGCTGTCATTTTCCCCAACATGGCCGAAATGTGTTTTCACACTCTCAGCACAGAAATGCGTGGTCGCTGTGGGAAATCATCGTCGGGACAGATAAAGAAAATCATGGTGACACTGTTCATGATTGGAGGTCCCAAAATGCCTGTGTTAACAATCTGCTGTAAAAAAAATCCCCAAACTAGTTACATTACGGGTGTGCGTTTTACAGTTTCTACAAACGCTTGTGACTTCACCATTTTTTTTTAAGATTTTCAACAGATTTTCAACATTGCTATTTTACACCTCCCCATGAACAGTACAGCTGTCATTTTCACATCCTGTTTGGAATGTGTTTTGCACCTGTGGTGCCAAATGCTATAGTCGCTGTGCAAAAGCAGTTTTCGGCTAACAAACTGATATTGCCACTGTTCATGAGGTGGGGGTCACAAAAAAACCATGTTGAAAATTTGGAGTGAAAATACCAACGAATGCCTGAGGCGTTAGGGTTTCCGACCATAATGCCCCACCCTGTAGAGAATGACAGGCATCAGGAGTGTGACTTGGGATTCTTGCCTATCATGCTCATACCATTCCACCCCCACTCACACCCTGCAGCCAGTGAGAGGCATCAAGGTGTGCCTCAGACTCTTCGGGCCCAAACTTCACCCCATTCTCCTATACTGCACCCATCTCACTGTATTTCCTGATGGAATGGGGTGCGCATAAGGGCCAAAGACCCCAAGGCATACTGTGACACTTGTCAGTGTCTTCAGGGTAGGGTGTGGTGAAATGGCATGGTCGTTATGCCTGACGACCCAAAGGCACACCCCAATGCCTGTCACTCTCTGCAGGGTGGTGGTGGGGTTGGCTTCAGTTCAATACTTCACAGCCATTCCTATTATGCAGCTCTGTAATTTCTACACTACCCAATGCCAATGCCAGCAAGCAAACATTCGGCATTGACAAATGCTTGTTTACTAAGACATAACTCTGGGCAGCATCTATAACAATACAGCCATAATCTATTAAAGGAAGGAGATTACCTTGCATTATTTGTGATCTTGATTCTGATGGTAGGTGCTTATGAGACCTTTATTAAGAACCTAATTTTTGATGCACCACAGTAGTTAAGTATTTTAAATGAGCTTCAGCTGTGAGGCATGGGTCAATATAGACCCCCACATATTTGAAGGCAGAGACTGATTCTAGAGGTGTGCACACAGGCATAATACCACAAGAGTGGAGGACCACTGATGTTGTAGTACCCCTGCACAAGAGCAGGGTAAGAGATGAACCAGGAAACTACATACCAGTCAGCTTGACATTGTTAGTTGGTAAGCTTATGGAAACCACTTTCAAAGAAAGATTGGTTGAGTTTCTCGAGGCAAATGGGCTCCGGGATGATAGGCAACCTGAGTTTCTTGCAGGGAGTTCATGCCAAATGAACTTGATCAACTTCTTTGCCTGGCTCATAAAGGCAGTGAACACCAAATCACCAAAATGGTAAATTCTGCCACAACTCATGAGGTCTGTAGCAGCAGGATGCAATTTCAATGAACCAAAGAGTTTCTTCCTTCCTATCTTGTTTCCTCTGTCAGAACAAAATGGCCTATAATATTTTCATTGACAAAATAGTGGTGCCCTAGAGCTTATAGTAAACTCTTCAGTGGTGCAGCAAATTGACCTGTAAATTATAGTGATGCACTACACTGCTTACACTAAACACTGTAGGGAGGCACTGTCAGTTGTACCACACTCTGTAACCTTTTTTTGTGACAGTTGGCATACCTTGGTAACCCAAAAGAGATGAAACATCTCGTTTTCAGTGGCCCGTGCTTCCATGCTACATATTTTTTAACTCTTTCTTCTTTTCTGCTGGCTTGGGGACACACCCCATCCAAACTTAAGTTGAGGCATCCCAACCCCTTCATCCCACCTTCCTCAGGGACTGCCATGGCTGCCCCCATGGTTCCCCTGAGACTGGAGTCCAAGATCCAAAGGGGGGAGACCAAGATGGGCTCAGAGAAGTCTGCCCTGGATTAGCAGGTATAGGGCTGTGGGTGCCTTGTGAGTTCATACTGTTCAGCAGAGAGGTGTTTACCCCTTAAGTTCCCCTCATACACAAGGTTGGTGCTGTTGTGGCCATCATGCAGCAATGCATGCAGAACATGTGATATGATGCCCAGCCTCAGCATCCCCCTCCTGAACTGCTAGATTCTCTGTCTGTACCTCCCCCTGTGGTCAATCAGGTGGCGGTTGTGCTGCAGAGTATGCCAGTCTTCCCCCGGAAGAGGAAAGCATCCCTTGGGATGCTCAATCCTCCTCCTTCCCTGGCAAACCCTTATGACCAGGGTTCAGTTCTGAACCCTGATCCCTGGGGCCAAAATCAGTAGCTCTACTGCTGTGCTGATGGGCCAGTGCTTTCACCCTGTTTTACAGTTGGAAAGACGGATGCACAGTGAGGTCAAGTCACTTGCTCAAGGTCACAAAATGAGCCCATTACCCTGGGAAGATTTGAACCTGGGATCTCCTGGTTCTCAGTTCAGAGCTTAAGCCATTTTAACATGTTGCCATCCTACTAACAGTGTATTATGCAATGCATATATATTATCCTGTAACCTGATTCGTCATCTAAGGTCTTTACTCATAGCTGTATTCTGCGATAAGCCATTGCTGAGGAAGGGCATTTATAAAAAGCAAAACAAAACTGAAACACATTTTTTATATTTATTTCACTCATGGGCCTGTTGTTTAACTGCAATAAGGCATTCCAGGGTATGGGTAATTGGGGAGTACCCACTTCTAGTGAGGTGAAGTCACTCATCTGCACCTCCTGACAGACCAAAAGAGATGTGAGTAAGTCCCCTTAATAACCAATGCCGTGCCATGCCTTACTGCTTAACAAGACTATATAGTTTATACTGAACACATATTGTAATGCACCAGTGTTTTTTTGTATACTGAACAGTACACTGGTGCACAGTTAGTAGTTGATGCTCAACACTTTAAGGGCACACTTTAGCCTATCATTATCATTGTCAGAGTAAGACTTACTTTATTTAAGAATGAATATCCAAAATCCTTTCATCCATGTCTGTCTTCTACGTATCTTCAGAACTGCATTATAAAACCAAGATTTGATGGCCTTAGTGTTAACCCTACACGATGCTGGCGACAGTAAGCTTTGATCAATATAAAGCCGTGATCAATGTCTTCAAACTTGTTCAGGTGGGGTTGCTTTCAGGTGCAGAAATCAATACCCTGGTCTGGTCAGTAGAACTGCTCATTAGCTTTTAGATTAGAGATCAGAATAGAAATACTATTGTGGCTTGCTACCAGTGGATGGAAATCTATACATGGCTGAGTTGGCAAGGTTTTCCATTCAACAGCTGAACAGTGATAAAAGACAGAAAAAATGTTCTGTTGATAATTGCTACCATCAGAAATCCAAGGTCTGATGGGGCTTTGGTGCATGAATGAAGTTTACTCCAAAAAGGTTCTTGCACTCCAGGGCTATTACTCATTAGCACTGTTCAAAGGAACTCAAGTTTTCATAGAGATCAGCAGCTACAAAGCCACTTTTGTTGCCATACTGTTGTGTTGACTTAGTGACTGTATACCAACACAAATAGAGAAGTGCCCTCAGTCATTCAGTGCACGTGTCATAATGTGCTGAAGGAAGAAGCACACTAGGCCAGCTGAGGGTAGAACAGCCCTGAAATACAGTGAAAAGCACATTAATGCAGAAATGTGTAAAAGAAATAAAATCATACACTGAATATGGTAAAATTAGGCAATAAGGCTTAACAAGCATTATGGAATATCACACCACTAAACCATGCACTACTCAGACAGGCAGAACCTGCCGCATAAAGCAGGATACACAGCAAATACAAAAACACAGCGCTCACTGACATGAAGTGCAAAATGCATATTTATTAGTACAAACACACTAGCATGACCCAAATCCTGGTGCTTTCGTGGAGCAGTGCCACTTCGCCATGAAGCGCCTGGATTTGGGTCATGGTAGTGTGTTTGTAGTAATAAATTTACATTTTGTACTTCATCTCAGTGAATGCCGTATTTTTGTGTTTGCTCTTTTTTGTGGGATAGCACCTTATTACAAATATATGATAGTGCTCAATGTAAACTTTAACTTCCCAAAGGCTGTGCTTGAGCAGCTCAAAGGTCCATGTAAATGATCGCTCACCTGAACTCAAGTTTTTATTCTCCTCCGTAATATTTAGTAATTTGTGTGGAATACTAGTGCCTTCACTACTGTCCCTTCTTTGTGGTGTCTGTGTCATAATAATATCTGCCTGTATTTCATATACTTTCTACAGATTTGTGTCATCCCCATTGATTATGAATTTATCAAATGTGCAACACAGGCTGTTTATAATTTGGAGTTCATTTGTTTCAGTAGCTCATTCCTCTCTATTAGAGATAAGCCTTGTTGCAACATCACTATATGTTGCCATGGAAATGACAGTGATTTCACGACCAACAGATCATTATGATCACTGGTAGGGTATAAGCAATTGGAGCAGATAAGCTCTGAAGGAGGAAAGATCATTTTTGCATGCAAATTACCTCAGTAGTAAACATTGGGGACTGAGATGCAGAACTAATGTGAAATATAAGTTGACTTGTATCTAAATATTATATTTTTTCTAGTTATTGTTATCATCCTCTTACCAACTGTGTAAGTAGCTGTCCTTCACTGTGGCCATGAACTTTCTTGTACTGAAACTTGCATTTGTGTATCTTTTTAGAACTAGCCCTTGTGTATATTATTGTACTGAACCTTAAATTATGGTAAACTTTATTTTACCCTTCTGTATCAAGGAACCCCCACCACAACAACATTTTGTATCTCATGGGACCAACCTATTAGCTTCAATGATTTCACTTACCATCTGCCTGTATATTTCTGTGTTCAGTAATTATTTTGCTTATATTAATCATATATATTATGTCCTGATTGCCTACTTATTTGCTAGCTATTTCACTATTTGAGCACTCTAATCGATTCTCCAGTTTCACCACTAGATTATTCTATGAACAGTTGTCTTTTCAGGTAGAGTGTAATAGTTTTGTTGTGGTTGCTTACTTTATTTGTTTTACCATTCAAAGAAGGAATTGACAGCTGTGATACAGACAATATAATTTCTCACAGACATTCATTCATACTACTTCAGTTCAGCACTGAAACTCAAATTATCAACTTTTTTTATGAGAACAGAATTATAGATTTTAAGCTAATCTATCTAAACACAAACCAGATAGGTTAGTAAGAAACTCTGAGTGAAAACAGTTAGCTCTACAGACTGCTCTGACTGGAAACTGCAACGACTTCTTCAGTAAATCAAGGACTTAATTGCTGAAGCAGCAGGCTAGACAAAATGATGTCATTGCTTACTGATAGGGACAGAAAAATCTTCACTGTTTTCAGTTACTGCACAGCACATTAATAGGTGCTGATTTAAAGAAAACCACAAAAACCAAAGAGCATGATATTTTCATGAAACACTAATCACAACACAGTGACTTAAATTCAAGTGAATTCAAGCTTTTCTTAAATATATGGCATTTGATCTTTAAATATTTCCATGAATCTTGCAAATTGGGGGTGGGGTGGGGCTTAAGGTAGTGCACCTGAAAGGAGTACTACAGTCAAAAAATTTGCAAAACAAATGTTGTGCAGAGTGTTGTGATTTGTGAGTGTTTTGACAATGGCTAGATGAGCAGAAAGGTGCAAACAGCAGCTCAGCCAATCAGGCCCCTGCTAGAAGAATATGAAAAAGAGGAAGCATTCAGTGATTCTGGGCACAAAGGTCAGGAGGGAGAGATGATGGTGATGAAAGAATCCTAGCTGAAATGCTAGGTGAAACTGCAAAAAAACCCACCAAGCTTTAAGAGCTGTAAATCACTGCTTGGAAAGGTGAGATGTGAGGATGGGAAACAGAAGTTGGCCATCTTCTGACAGCTGGAGGAGCAGAACAGCATGATAAATAGCAGCTCAGCCAGTCAGGTGGCTGCTAGAGGGACGTAAAAATGCAACCACACTGGCGTGTCACAATTCGTTCATGTCCTATCGAGTGAGTGAACCAGCGAAGGAGTGGAATAGGTGACTGAAATCTTAGGCACTTGGTAGACATGTGCAGGAGGCCATATGGAGCAAGAGGCTCTGTCAGGTGACTAAGGTAGATTCCTGGTCACATCAGCCATTTTTACACTCCAGGGATGGGATTAAGAGGAAAAGCTAGATAACCAGAGATAATAGGAGGGACACTCTGTCTAGGATAAAGTGAAAAAAGGGCTAAAGGATAAGAGGAAGGGATTAAGAAGAAAAGATAGATCACTAGTGGGAAATGGAGAGACACCCTATCTAAGGTTAAGTGAAATTAGGGTTCCAGGGAGAGAAGTAATCCAATCAGTAAGGGACAGAGGGGAGAAGGTAAAAATGGAAGAACATAAGATAGCAAACTAAAATCAATGGAGTAAGGGAAATTCAGGAGCCAACCTATCTGGGGTAGGATAACATAGAAAGGACCAATAAAGGGTTCAAGGGAAAAACCAAAAGAGTGTCAGGGTGCAGTAAGGAGCAGGAGAGAGTAAACAGAACCAGAAATAGAAGTGGTGCAGTGCAGTGGGTACAGCAGCAGGCTCCAGGGAGATTTCTGGAGACTGCGGTGCTGCCCCATTTGTATGCCCTTCTCTGCATTGAGGTAAGAGGTCACTGGATTCTGAGCCAAGCTAGCCCTGATCCATATGGCATCATCCATCATCCAGGGGACACTGAGTCCACTGTTGCTGTCCCAAAGGATGCCCAGAAGGAAGGCCAGCAGGACAGTCCTGGGCTTTGAGAGGGTGGAGTGGCAGGGAAGGGCCAGGGTTGCATTCCTCCCATGATGCCACTACATAACTCCTATGCTGCTTGGCAGGATGGGACTGCCAAGAAAAGGCACCTGTAGTAGTGGCCAGGGAGGATGTGTGGGGCTCCCTAAAGGGGGAACCCAAGGTGAGTGGCAGAGGACTCCCTCAGAAGAAGAAGCAGCTTCTGGTTGGGGACTCAGCCATTAGGGCGGTGAACTTGGGAACAGGAAGGGAGGCAGAGAGGGAGGTAAAGTGCCTATCTGG
This sequence comes from Neoceratodus forsteri, assembly GCA_016271365.2. Taxonomy (NCBI): domain Eukaryota; kingdom Metazoa; phylum Chordata; order Ceratodontiformes; family Ceratodontidae; genus Neoceratodus; species Neoceratodus forsteri. The sequence goes on from CM057455.1 coordinate 1,424,695,284, forward strand.
TGCCATGGCTTGGATGGATCATAAGGATTGGTAGGGGGCAGGGCAAGGGAATTAGATGTCATTGTTCATGTGGGGACCAATGACCTAGCTAAGGATGCAGCTGGGATTGTGCAGGGGAGTTCAGGGAAATGGTGAGGGGCCTAAAATGGGTACAGTACTTGTTGGCTTTTACTAAGGTGCTGCCTGTATATGGCCAAGAGGAGGGCAGGGAACTCTGCATCAAGAGTTTCAACCTGTGGTTGAATAAATGTTGCAGAGATGAGGGGTTCAGCTACACTGGGGACTAGGGACCAACCTGGGAGGATGCGGGCCTGTACAAGGGTGATGGCCCGCATCCATCTAGGAGAGGGATTGCAATCCTCAATGGATGGTTTACATGTTTTCTTGACAAGCATTTAAACTGGCTGAGGGGGTTGTTGGAAAGGCAGAGGGAGGTATATACTGCCCCCCCATGAAAGGAAGCAGGAGGTAAGGAGAAGCTGGGGGGAGGAAACTTCCTGAGGGAACTGGTTCAAGGTAGGAAAACTGTATCTGGAGACTAAAGGGAAATAAAAAAATCATAGTAATAAAATAGGGAAGAATGGGGCAAGGTCAAAGGAAGGAAAGGAGGGTTGTAATTGGGGGGGGGGAGCAAAGATGTAGAAAGCTATGTGTGCAAATGCAATTAGTCTGGGAAATAAAATTCCAGACCTTGAGGCTATCATGGTGGAAGCAGACCAAGACATACTGGCCATCATTGAGTCATACCCGGGAAACCAAGACTTGCACATGGCCATGCCAGGATTCACACAGTTCAGAAAGGATATGGAAGGGAGAAAACAGGGACGATTGTGTTATTCATCTGGGACGGTATCAAGGCAACAGAAATACAAGGGGGTAAGGAAGGGATGGAGATATTGTGGGTCACCCTGGAGACAGCAGCTGGAGCCCCCATTCACACTGGGGTGATTTACAAACCTTCAGCACAGGTGGAAGTTCTAGACAAGAAGATGGAGGAAGGCATTTGCAGAATGGCAGAAAAGGGGCAGGTACTGCTAGTGGGGGACTTCAGTCTGCCTGATATTATTTGGAGCCTCCTCGTAGCCATGGCCTCAGGTAAAAGCAGGGTCATCTTGGACTCCCTGTGGTGGGCATTCCTGAGGCAACTAGTCAAGGAACCCACTTGTGATGAGGTGATAATGGACCTGGCGCTTACAAACAGAGACAGTGTTGTGGACATCAGGGTGGGATGCCACCTGAGGACTGGTGATCACTGGGCAGCAGACTAGGACAGTAGCAGAAGAGAACCACACTCCTGTCTCCTGGATTTCAGGAGGACAGAGTTTGAACAAAATGGGAGAATGCCTCAGAGATGCACTGGCAAGAGGGGTTATCCTAGTGGGATGGAGGGACAGTAAACCACATTAAAGGCTGGGATAGTGAAGGCAACAAACTTATGCACTGAACAGATGAGCAAAAGCAGGAAGAAAAATAGACCATTGTGGTTCTCGAGAGAAGTAGCAGCAAAAGTAAGGGAAAAAAGGGCAGCATTTAGGAGATGTATCAGGAAAAGGATAGAGATATACAAGCAAAAGCAGAGAGAAGCGGGGAAGGCAGTGAGGGGTGCTAAGTCAGAAATGAAGGAAAAAATAGCCAGAGGGATAAAAAAGGGAGACAAACTTTTTTCAGTATATTAGCTAAAAAAGGAAGACGGGGGACTGTGAGGCTGAAGGGTGCAGGAAGATACTGCAGAAAATGATCAGGAAAAAGCAGATATCCTGAAAAATACTTCTGCTCAGTCTTCATGGTGGAAGGTGACAGGGGTGAGTTGCACATAGGGTACAAAACCATCCTTCTTTGAAGCCATCCATTATTTTAAGTGATATTTCCTCACAGAGCCCATTCAACCCTGTCACCATCCTCTCTGTGAAGAAATGGCTCCTGGTCTCCCTCCTGACCCCTCCCCCCTCCAAATCAAGACAATGCCCACTATATTTGTTCCCATTTAGCCTGAAGAGGCACTCCTTGTCCACCCTGTTCATGCCTTCCAGATACTTACAGGTCTCAATCATGTCCCTCTATCCCTCTTCTCCTCCACTGAGCACATGTTCAGGGCCTCCAGTCTCTCCTTCTATGTCCTGCCCTACTGTTCTTTAACCATCTTTATTGCCCTTCTTTGAGCTGCCTCCAGTGGGTTTATATCCTTCTTTAGGTATGGATGCCAGTACTGCACACTGTACAACAGGTGTGCTCACAACAGAGACCTGTATAATGGCAGTACTACCTCTTCCTGCCTGCTGCTGATCCTTCTTGCAATGCAGCCCATTCATCACTACGTTCCTGCATCAAGTGTAGTGCTTCAAGCTGCTAGTGATCAGCTTCCCCCAGTCTTTTCCCTCCTTGAATTTGCTTACCAGGACCCTCCCGGGCTGTACTCCATCTTTGGGTTCTGGGCTCCATTGTGCATCACCTTACATTTTTTTTTTTTTATTAAAGCCAAGTTGCCAAATTCCAGACCTTCTCATAAGCTTTGCCAGATCTTTGTTTAGCTCCCATATCCTTTCCTTTTGTGTCCACCCTCCCATAGAACCTGGTATTGTTTGTAAGTAAACAAACCTTGCCCTTTATACCTTCTCCAATGCCATGAATGAAGACATTAAAAAGCTCTGCACCAAGCAAAGAACCCTGTGGGACCCCACTGGTGACACCCTTAGCACCTAAGAGTTGCCCTCCACCACCCCCAGGTTCTTACTTTCTGATCAATCTCTTGTGGGGTACAGAATCAAAGGCCTTGCTGAAATTCAGGTACAGGATATCCACTGCTTGGCCCAATCCAGTGTTTTAATCACCCAGCCGATAAAGTCAATCACGTTTGTCAGGCATGATCTCCCAGCCACAAGTCTCTTTTGCAGCTCAACCATGAGGCCATTTTCTTCCAGGTATCCTACCAGCCTCTCCTTAAGTATGGCCTCCATAAGCTTGTGCATGAATGAGGTCAGGTTGACTGATCTGTGTTTCCCTGGGTCATCCCTGGGTCTGATCTTATGGAGTTGCACTACATGTGCCATTCTCAAGTCCCAAGGTACCACCCCAGACTCAAGCGAATTGCTGAACTGGTCAGGGGCCTGCAAGTTCCTCTGCCAGTTCCCTCTACTCTTGGATTGATGCCATCAGGACTCAGAGATTTGTCCACCCTGAGGGTTAATAAAACCTTCTCCACCTATTAACTACTAGTATTCCATCCATGCCCTCCCTCCACCCCCCCACCTCCTATCCCTTGTGGCAACAGACTATCTCTCTCCTTTGTGAAGCCTGAATAGAAGTAATCATTCAGTACCTCTGCCTTGTCCTCATTGACTTCCGCCCACCCCTCCCCCTTCCTAAGCTGTAGTATCCGATCCTTATTTATCAGCTTTCTTACTAATGCACTTAAAAAAAGGTGTTTTATCCTTTTTAATTCCTTCAGGTAGATCCAGCTCTCTGAACTTTAGCCTGCCAGACTACTTTTCTAGCCTCACTAGCCTTTCTCTGAGAGTCTACCTTTTCCTCCTCCCTCTGGTTCCTCCTGAACTTTCTACTGGCGGCCCTTTTATCTGTGACTGCTGGGGCTATCTCATGACTAAACTAGCTGGCTGCTTTGGCCCTTGAGTTTTTCCCCTTTAGCCTAACACACTCCTTTGTGGCTGCTGCTATTCCCTCCTTAGTGATGGACAATTTATGGTCCACTACCATCTCTACACTGATGCACTCCAGGTGCCCCTTTAGCAACTCCCCCATCTTTCTGAAGTGTGCATTTCTGAAGGCTAGGACCTTGGTTTTTGTGGTTATCTTCTCCCTGCCCATGTCCAGCCTGAACCATATTGTGCAGTGGTCACTCCCGCCCAAGGGCTCCTCAACCTGGATGTCCTGGATGCGGTCACCATTTGTCAGTACCAGGTTGAGGACTGCCCCTTCCCTGATGGTTACCTTGACACCCTGGGTCAGGAATCCACTGTGTAATGCATCCAGGATTACCAGTCTCCTGGTGCAGATCATGGAGGGGATCTTCCAGTTCACCCTGGGCAGGTAAATGTCCCCCACAATTACCACGTTCCCCCTTCTTGGCAGCCACCCTCATCACTGAACCCAGCTCCCTGCCCCTTTTTCTTTCCTCCTGGTTGGGTGGTCTTTAAATTACCCTTAGTCTTACCTTCCTCCTTCTATTGGATAGTAACTGCACCCACATCATCTCTGCCTTACCCTCTTCTGACTCATCTCTTGTACATTATTCCTTCCCTTATATAAACTGCTATCCCATTTTCCCTACTCCCCTGTCCCTTTTATATAGTTTGTAACCAGGAATCGAGAGGTCCCAGTCGTGAGTAGGGGAAGCCCATGTCTCAATGACCACCACTGTGTCCACACTCCTCTTTGCCAACAATGTCTGCTGGTTATCTGTCTTGTTTCTGAGACTTCTTGAGTTCAGGGACACCACCCTCCACCATGAATCTGATCCCATGGTCTGACTGTCCTCCCTCATACTCTCCTTTGTCTGCTTCTTTCTCCTGCATTCTTACCACCTTTACTCTCACTCCAGAACCTACTCCCAAATTTCCCTTCCCAGTTTGAGGGGAGTACTGATGACTTCCTCCTTCCAGAGACTTTGTGTCAGAAGACCCATTCTGCCCCCCATCTGTTTAAATTAAGGGTCCCAGATATGTACCCCCAGTCCATCCCTAAGGACTCTTGAACCCCTTTTACCTGTGATTTTGTCTTGCAGTCTCATGCAATGATTTCCTTAAAGCTTGTATTTTAGCTGCTTATTAGTAAAAATATCTGCTTGCTACTATCTTGCTAAAAAATTTATTCTGGAGAAAAAATAGTGTCTTTTCACAGTAAATGTCTGCTGCATTACATTGTTTCTAATTACCTTTCAAACTTCTAATTTGGCCAACAGTTGATCATTTTTAATTGGTAATGTACCTGTATTTGATCTGCTATAGTCTGCATAAAGTGATGATGTAATTAAAAAGTGTTCAAAACTTGCCAATGAATTTAACTGATTGCTGTGAACAATTCTGCCCCTGTCGAAGCCTTGGATTGTGAGGTGAAACATGGAGTGTTTGGTCTAGCTGTCTTTTGCTCTCTTGCTGCTTGAGGTGTAAGTGCACCTTTGGTTTTTAAATGTTATGCACCTAATATATAATTAAACATTTTTTCACCTCTGTTCTTGGGTCTGTGGTAATATGTGCCTTTGCATACTGTTTTTTCAGCTTAGCAAGTGCCAATAAAAATGCCAAACCCACACAGTCAAGTTTCGTATGTCCTCTGATACAGGCTGTGGCTTCAGTTGGAGGATGTTTTTTTTACGGACGCGGTTTTCAAGTGCGGCTTTAATTGGAGAGTAGCTTGTGTTAGAGGGTGGCTTCTATTAGAAGATGCACAGTACTTGTTAGCTACATTTGCTTGAGTCTCATAAGTAGCACAGTATGGACTGCCCAGGCACAAACATTATAGACATCGGTTTGGGAAAGACTCACTGTCTGTCTGTGGACCAACACCCTCAATTAAGGGGTCCAATGGGGTGCTTCCACCATCCACCTGTCATGCTGCCTAAAAGCATTACATTTAGCCTATTTTCCTGAGACCCTTGGCCTTAAGGGGACCAGTAACTTCATTCAGTACAGTACAGTGCTATATCTTTTGTCCTCCAACCATGGTACAGTACATCTTCATGTTTTGTGCATAAAAGAGAGTGGCAGATAATAAACAGGAGGCATTTTCATTGAGGGACGCTAATTTAGAGTAGTACGGTACTACTCAGTATCTGCCAGCACTGTCAACCATTTAGCTCACCTCTCACCAATTGTAAAAATCTGCTTCATAACATAACAAGCAGTATAGTTGAGTGGGAAATTAAAGAATGATATTTTACTTTTAGCAGTTTCCACAATTGAGCTTCTCAGTGCAGTGTGCTGTTGATCAGATCATGCAACCTGCCCGCTGAATTTCAAATTATGGAAGCGCTCTCCTCCCCGACGGTACATACTGTACTTATTTCAGACTCTCAACTGCTACTGTTTTATAAAGTAAACACATGGCATGGAACGCCTCTTAACAGTTCCTTAAACTAAAAAAAACTAAAAAATAGCCAAATCACTTGTTCTTGCTACTTCTAACTTCCAAGTGCAGCTCAGCTGATTGTACCCCATGCCCTCTCCCCTGCCATCATGCCTACCAATCAAACTCACATGCTGTAGCTGTAACCTAATAGTTTTCAGATTTTCAGTACAAAACTGATGGTTCTGCTGTGCACATTTGGAGTGAATTTGGGGTAGCCATAGCTATCTTGCTTACTTACTCATGCAATCTTTTTTGACGAATCACATGTCCTTGCTGCTTCCAACTTCCAATTGTGGCTTTCAGCTGATCGTACCCCATGCCCTCCCCTTCCATTACTCATAGTGATCAATCACGCATGCTGTAGCAGTACCATATTAGTTATTAAACTCTTGGTACAGAAAAACTATATTCCCTCTCTTCCTCCCCACTTCATCTACCTGGTGAAGCTTCGCTGTGCACATTTGGAGTGAATTCAGATCTGAATGGGGCAGCCATAGCCATAGATACATAGAATTTGATGGCAGATAAGGACCGCCTGGCCCACCCAGTCAGCCCATTTTCCTACCTACGACATACACTCCATATCTTAATTGATCTGCAGCTTACCTTCTCTTTCCTACCACTAGGGTTGCCTTCTGCCTATCTCATGCATTCTTGAGCTCACCTACTGATTTTGTCTGTACGACCTCCACAGGGAGACTGTCCCATGAATCCACCAGCCTTTCTGAGAAAAAAATACTTCCTCGTTTTACCCAAGTCTTCCCCCCTCCAGTCTCATATTATGCCCCCTTGTTCTTGCACGTCTCTTTTTTTTTTGAAAGATGCTGCCCTCTTGAACTCTGTTTATCCCCTTGAGATACTTGAATGTCTTTGTCATATCCTTCCTCTCCCTCCCTTCCTCCAGGGTATACATATTGAGTTCTTTCAGTCATTTCTCATATGGCTTCTGGTGTAGTCACTGCACCATTTTTGTTGCCCTTTTCTGGACTGCCTCCACTCTGTCTATGTTCTTTCAGAGATGTGGTCTCCAGAACTGAACACAATACTCCAGATGAGGCACACCAATTGTCTGTACAGTGGCATTGCCACACCCTGTTTTCTATTTGGTGATGCCTCTCCCTATGCACCCCTGCAGCATCCCTCCAGCTCTCCTCACATTGCTTGGCTACCTTTTGGTTGTTCATTATGATCACCCCCAGGTCCCTTTCCAGTTTGGTTGTCGTCAGTACCTCCCTCCCACATTGCGTATTCCTTTCCTGGATTTTTGTGCCCCAAGTGCATGACCTTGCACTTCTTTGTATTGAATTCAAGCTGCCAGACTCTTGACCACTCCTCCAGTTTTCCTAGGTCTCTACTCATTCTTTCCACTCCGCCTGGAATGTCAACCCTATTGTAGATCTTACTGTCATCTGCAAAGAGGTATACCTTCCCTTCCAGCCCCGCCACAATGTCGCTTATGTAGACAATGAAGAGGACAGGCTCAGCACCGAGCCCTGGGGCACCCCGCTGGTTACTCCCTGCTCCCTGGATTGAACTCCATTTAACACTACATTCTGTGCCCTGTTGCCCAGCCAATTCTTGATCCAATTTGCAACCTTGGGACCCACTCCCAGACTGCCCAACTTGTTTACTAGACTCTGGTGCGGGAGGGTGTTAAATGTCTTGCTAAAATCTATGTAGGCTATGTCCACTGCCCCTCCCTGATCGACCATTTTGGTCACCAAGTCAAAGAAATCGATCAGATTTGTTTGACAAGACCTTCTTGCTGTGAATCAATGTTGTGTCAGGTCTTGTGCCTCACTGGACTCAAGATATGCCACAATCCTTTCTTTTAGCATTGATTCCATTATTTTCCCCACCACTGAGGTCAAACTGACTGGTCTGTAGTTTACAGCCTTTACCTTGCTCCCACTTTTGTGGAGTGATACTACATTTGCCCTCCACCAGTCCTCTGGCACCACTCCCTCCATCTTGCTTTATCACTCACACAGTCAACTGCAAATCTCTCACACTCTCATGCTCCTTGTTTGCATGCAATAGTCATCCCATGGTTAGCTGATGTAGAGCCAAATAGATGAAGATGCTGGTGTAACTGCTTTGTTTTTAATTAGTCTGTTGTCAGTTGCTGCGAAGCTATGTGGCAGAAGAACGAGGGAGATTAGCATAAGTCTCTATGGCAACTATGCACACGTGGCCCCTGGTGGATGGTGGTTAGCAACAGTGGTGGTAAAAAGAGGTAATTAACATAGAAGACAATAGGAACAGTGTGATATACTGGCAGTGAGTGAGGGTGGCAGATAAACAAGGGAGCACTGTACCTTATTTTCCTGGGATGCTCTCAGCATTGTGTCTCAGAGTACTAGATGCTGTCAGTTGTTTGTCATCAGAGTAGAGATGCTGAGCAAGGGTACACCCGGCTGGGTGACCCACTTCTTAGCCCAGAGGGGTTACTGCTTACAGTAGGTTCTCTATCACTTCCAACCCAGAGCTGCTCTGGCTTAGCCACTGACTCAGGAAATGAAACAGGCCTTGGCTTATCAAAGGCCTACTGTGCAGACAAGTCTGCAAGAGCAGTTATTCCTCTGGAGCTGATATGCATTGCACTTTCTAAAAAAATGGCTCCACCTCCTTTTTATTACCTACAGGTAATTCCACGAGTTGAAACCGGGGGTAGAAGACTTTACCACTTAAAAAGCTGTTGACTCTCAGTGAAAACATTGACAAACATAATGATTAGGTACAATTCAGATTCCATTTCATAGATCTGTATGTATTTTTCCTTCTTGTTTTTTATTACTGAGGAAATTTGCATGAATACATGATCTCTGTTCCTAAGAGTTCATCTGCCTCTATAGTTTACTCCCTAATTCGAGTCATAATCCTGTGTTGTGCCATCACAATCAGTTGCAATGGGAGTAAATGTGATGACACAAGCACTGCATTAGGACCTCGTGTAGGGAATAAGTAACAAGAATAGATGACCTGTTCAGGTGCACAGATCCTGTTTTCATGAAAATAACATCATTAATAAATAACGGAAAGGAGAAGTACAGAGGAAATATGAAATAGAATTGGAATTGTGTTGAAATAGTATGTTTTGTTACAGTTCTCTTGAAGGTGTCGGCTACTCTTTAACCCAGATTTAGCATGGGATTTACATAGGCATAACTAGGAACAAAGAATCTAGCCCCACTCACCACAGTTTCCAAAATAAAGGTACCAGAAAAAATATATATATACTGTGCATGTGACAGCGCTTTTAATACATAGAAAAAAGCCAGTTACCTGATGTGTCAGCCCCTCATGGAGATGCTGGCAGGAACACTGCTACAGAACCTCCAGCTGGTTTCACTTCACAATGTCATCAGGGACTCCCTGAACTTTTTTCTATGCATTATCTATGGATTAAAATCATTGCTGCATATATACCTGCCTACTGGTACATTCATTTTGGAAACTACGGTGAGTAGTGCTGGATTCTTTGTTCCTAGTTGTTGCCTGTATCCACATGCACACCTAGCAGCAGGGTGTGCTTGTTTGTTTGCACTGTATTGGAGTAAGATGTGTAAACAAAGTATGAATAAACAGGAAGAGGTAAGGGCACCACCATATTTACTGTGAAGCCACACAGAATTGTAAATTTATTACCAATCAACATAAATAATGATCAGAAAACAGTGAAAAGCACAAAAAGTAAAACTGGAATTTTCAAAATGCCAGGCAAGAAAACAAACATCTGGGAAGCTCTTCATCACATCACCCATTCCTCCATCCATCTGGAATTTATAACATCACTGAAGCACCATCAGGTCTGTTAATTTTCTTCTGGCTGATGTATTTAGGTAGCTGTGGTGCTATAAATAATACCAGAGTTTCCCAAGGCAAGGTATTTTAAAAGCAGTGACTCATCATGTAATTGACAGTAGTATGCTAACAACACTGTATCCTTCCTAAAGGGCTTGCTGGTGCATGACCTCTTCTGATATAATAGTACTAGATCATTGTATCTTGGCTCCTGGTTAGCTGAAGCCCATGATACTGTGACTCATAGTACCTGGATAGCTATTGTAATCCATGGGAAAGTCGCATCATTAAAAAAAGCTGTAATTCGCAGTTGTGACTGCAGGAAGGCATACAGCACAGTAGTTTACCATTCTAGTATGACAAGATCTTTAAATAGAAATGTAAGAGTCTGGTAGTTAAGAGTCCAGTGCAAATTTTAAAAATGCACTCCTGTTTTGTAAAAAGGTTAAAGTTTGTCATATTATAATAGTTTTACATTGTAAAGATTTTAATGGAAATGTTTTCCTTGTTTGATTCAGTGCATTATACAAATAATAGAAAGGTACAGTAGGTAGGTAAGTAGGTATAAATCTTAATTTTTTAAACAGGATAACACTATTAAGGCAAAAATGCTATTTTCAAAGTTACCAGGAAAATAAATAGGTTACAGGACAACAAACATGCAAAGCAAATATACTAAAAAAGAAAGCAATGTTCTTTGTAGCAGATAAATATATACAAAGACAGAGATTAAAACATTCACAACTGAATGCATTTTGGAATTGTCAAAGCGTGTCAAATTGTTTGATCTGTGGTGTTAACTTATTCCATGACTGAGCTTTTTCAAATTTAAAGGTCACAGAACCATGAGATGGTACACACAGCACCTCTACCCACCTTCCTCCCCATTGATCGCTGACTCTGACACTAAGACCGACCCAGGAGTGGCCAGAGGGGACCTCCTCTCTGCCTCCCTCCTTACATTGAGCCACCAACCAATGAAAGACATTTATGGGAAACAAAAGCAGGTGCAAAGCCCACTGAAGATTAAACTTCTGCTCCCAGCCACAGCTATAAAGCAGGATCTCCTACTTGCACTGTGTTTTCAATCCTGGAGCCGTCTGCAGGGGTCCAGAGGATGTGCATGGCACCTCTACCCCCACGATCACCGACTCTGACACTAAGACCAGCCCAGAAGTGGCTGGAGGGGACCTTCTTTCTGCTTCCCACCCTGCATTGAGCTGCTAATCATCTTACTCCACATCATCCTTGGTCAACATAAAAAGCCCACTGCCAAGCGGTCCTCTGCACTAGTCTTCCCGAGTACTAAGGGCCACAGTGCAAAGGGGTGTCTACTCTGGGTGTCAGCTGTGGGAGCTGGCCATCAGTCAGCCACCCTGTCCCAAAATGCATCTGCCCTGCCTACCTGAATGAGACTTATTGGACAAGAAAATGGACACACTATTGTAAGTCATGCTTTGTAACATGTATCCTGACTACACAGAGAGCTTAGTTGTATGCTGTTGTAAATTTTGTTACTTAAGGTGGTATGATACATGCAGCGAGGTGTGAGCAGTTGTCTATAAGCTGCTTCCTCTCTCTGGGTTTTCAACTAGGTGGTTCTAGCTACAGTACAGAGCACTGTAAGCCCTATGTATTCCTGCATAAGGGACCTCCCACACACAAGTCTGGCTAAGGCTAGCACCCCCAGCAGTGGTCCTGTAATGTGCAAGCTGCCTTACTGCTTAGGTAGCATGACATGACTACTAGTCTGAACTTTATTTATATCTGGTTTCTTTAGCACCTGCATATCTACAGTAACTAATGAATATCAATTGTAGTCAGCATTCAGTACTACTTTTCACCTACTAGTAAGTGCTGTCCTTCTGTTAGTCTAATATCTCCAGTTCCTACTCTCCTCAAGTAGTGTTTTACACTCACTCAGTTTGATTATTACTTCCTAAGAGAAGTCCTTCAAATATATTACTAGCAGGAGCACACTAGAGGCATCCTGTGCTCCACAGTCTATCACTGCTTTGAAAATGAATCATCATCATGGGTCAAGTCTATATAGAATGCATGTCTCTCAGTAAGCCTCTGTAGTTTACTCTATCTTACTGACTCCTTCCCCCTACTGGTCATGCCTAGTGTTAAACCTTTTGAATGCCTGGACTTTTCTATGTCCAGTTTTATAATCCATCATACTCCCATGGTATCAACTAGAGACTTGTTGCCATCTTACTGTTATCCTTGAATGGCAACCATCCTAAAAAAATGGGAACGGTGCTATAACTTTTTCTGTCTGTGCCTCAGATCCTGTCCCCCTGTCTACCTAGCCCTTATTGACCTACTATTTTCTGGAGATGCTGAGCTTCCTCTTCTATTTTTGAGTGCTTCCAGTCTGGATTTAAACCAGGAAACAGTATGGCGACCACACTGGTGAAGGCACTGAACAATCTCCTTATAGCAAGAGATGAGAGAGCATACCATCCGTGTTCTCCTTGATTTCTCTGTGGCATTTAATACTGTGGGCCAAGAGCTGTTACTGCATTGACTGTGGAACTGGTGTGGACTAATCGGCAATTGTCTTCAGCTGGTTTAGGTCCGAGTTCAGAGGGTGACAATAGGGTTATCCTCATCTAACCCGATGCCACTACACTGTGGAGTTCTGCAGGGTTTGGTTCTGTTGCCTCTGCTGTTCACGGTGTATATGCTGCCACTAGGAGATGTTCTCAGGTGGTATGGGCTGGATTTTCATTGCTATGCTGAGGATACCCAACTATACCTGTCCTGTGCTCCCGGAAACCAGATGGCAGCATCTGTGTTAAACAACTACTTGGCCAAGATCCAGAGCTGGATGACTCATAACTGGCTACGACTCAGCCCAGACAAGATGGATGTACTGGTGGTGGATTCTGGTTGTCGGCAAGATGGTGGAGAGTTAGGGAATGATCCCATCCTGAGACTGGGAGGTGTCCATTTGACCCCCTCTATTAGGGTTAAGGATCTAGATGGTGTCCTTGATGATGGTCTGACACTTGATTCTCAGGTGTCATCCATCATCCAAAGCAGCTTTTATCACCATAGGAACAGTGCTTAGATCCAGGCCCTGATACCGGCTAATGACCTTCCCACCCTAATACATGCCTTTGTCATATCTAGGTTGGACTACTGCAATGTTCTTATACGTGGGGCTATCTGGAGGCAACCTCTGTCATCTGCAGCTGGTGCAGAATGCAGTGGCCAGACTATTAACAGATGAATTAAGATCTGACCATATTATGCCTATTCTCCACGGACTGCATTGGCTACCAATAAGGTGAGTGGCTTCTTTCAAGGTCGGATTACTGACTTACAAAGCTCTGCATGGTAGGGGACCTGGCTATCTGCAAGCCATCCTGGTTCCTCACTGCCCAGCTCGTTCTCTTCATTCCACCGTGGGATGCCTCCTAGAGGTTCCCATTGCTAGGTTGCAGCAGTCGGGAAACCAGGCTCTTTCTGTTGCCACCCCAACCCTGTGGAATTTAGTGCCAGGTTATCTGAGGGAGGCACCCTCAGTGGAAACCTTTAAGAAGGGGTTAAAAACCTTTCTATTTAACCAAACATTTGATGTAAACTGAAAGTTGTATGTTTCATGACTGTCTTCTTCATTGGGTAGCTAGTTCGTTTAGGATTTGTTTTAATTTGCTCTGCAGTATTATTGTGGATAGTCTTCTTTTTTTAATGATGTTGTTTTAAAAAATGTTGTAAAGCACCCAGAGCATTCAGGATGGGGCTCTTTATAAATAAGGTATATATCTAAAATTAATGGATTTATAATTTTTGGTGATTTTAACACAGACTCAGCAACTGTATCAAAAAAGTAGTACACTCCCTCAATATGCTAAATCTTACTCAGGGTATTACTGAGCCCACTAGGTACTCCAATAATGGTGGTATGCAAACACTAATTGACAGGATTCTAATATGTAGGTCAGACAGAAATAAAATCTCAGGAGTCCTTGCTGATGCCATTAGTGACCATTGTCCCATATTCTGTGTATGGTGTACAAAACTGCCAAAAGCCCCCCCCCCCCCCAAATTATTCATCTCTGTAAACACCCCAACCTGGACCAGGAACTCTTTAGGCTGACAGTAACTATACAGATTGGCCCTGCCTGTATAATGCCATGGAGGTAAATTCAGCAGCCAACATTTTCACCACAGTGGTAACCAACCTGCAAGATAAATTCATCCCATTTACCAAAAGGAGGGTGCATTGCTCTGTAACAAAATGGCTGGACCATGAGCTACTGACAAAAATTATTGATCGTGATAGGAGATGGGAGCTCTTTAAGGCCTTCTCATCGCCCCAGACTGGCCTGCCTATAGAGAGCTGCGTAACATATGCAAAAGGGAGGTCAGGAAAAACTAAAGCGATCACTGTAAAATGTTTGTTAGAACTACGGCCCAAAATCCAGACTGTTCTGGCAACAAATCAAAAAAATGCTTGGTCAGCAAGGAAATTGCTCATCGCCTGATATATTACTAAATGGGGTACATTGCAATAATAGCATGACAATAGCAAATGCTTTCAACTCACATTTTTCAGACCTCTCCTGATGTGTGAGTGTCTCCTCGGACGTGCCCCCTACTACTCTACAAGCCAGCACCTGCTTTGGGTCAAAACAAACCCAGTCTCAAACTCCCTTCTACTTTAAATGAGTCAGGCCTCCAGAAGTCCATAAACTCCTTATGTGGATTCCAGACTCCAAATCCATGGGCTTAAACAGTATTGAACCCAAACCTCTGAAAACTGCCACTAAAGAATTAGCCTCCTCAGTAGCCAAACTAATGAATCTATCTCTCACTATAGATCTAGTGCCTGATGCATGGAACATCACAAAAGTTGTCCCTGTTTTTAGGAAGGGAGACCACAGAAACCTAAATAACTATAAGCCCATTGCTGTTCTACTTGTTCTAAATAAAATACTAATGAAGGTTGTGGCCTCGCTACTTACAAGTTGCCTCTCTGCCTATAAACTTGTATCCCATACCCAGCATGGATTTTGTAGAGGGTACAGCAGCACTACTACTCTTTTTACCCTCACAAACAGCATTTCCTCTGCCATGGATGCTGTCAGCCTCACAGGTGCCATTTTTATTGATTTGACAAAAGTCTTTGATCTTGTCAATCACACCTTGCTCACAGGTAAACTTGTGAACCCGGGTAACTCTCAAACTGCACTCCCCTAGTTTTGTAACTATTTGACAAACAGAGCCTAAAGGATCATGTATGTGTCCTCCTTCTCAGACCCTGCACCTTCCCCTGGGGTGTCCCCCATGGCTCCATACTTGGCCTGTTGCTGTTTGCCTTGCACATTACCTCTATTGCGCATAGCCTAACCCACTCCTCAGCCATACTGTATGACAACAATCTGGTCCTCTGTACTAGCTCAAAAGGATTTCAGTCAGATCAATCAACACCTGACAGTGGACCTACAGTCTGTTCACAGCTGGCTGTCATCAAACAAACTAATCCTCAATACCAAAAAACTCAATCTATGCTCTTTTGCACATCCTTCAAACTCAGAGCCTGCCCATCCCCTCTATGCATAGCATACCAAGACGTCACTTTTGTCCCAACCGCTTCTTCCTTTACATGCCTCAGAAACATCCTTGACCCCGCTCTTGATTACGCATCTCATGTTACGAGGGTCTGCAAATCTGTGAGCTCCATGCTTGATGTCTCATATAAAGCATGCCTCACCATTGCCAGAAGAATTCTACTCCCCAAAATTCTTTATGGAGCCCAGATGTACTCTACAGCCTCAAAATCCACCCTTCTCAGATAGGATGTTGCCTCTAATATCTGCTGCTTTTCTATCTAAACTCATTCACCACTGCTCCCTCTAAGATTAGCTGAGTCAGTTCCACCCATCACTTGTGTGTGACCACAATTATGGAGATAGCATCTTTAACATTTTATGAAATGGGTAGCCTCAATCCTTTGCCTCCTGTCTTCAGACTGTTGAAAATGGCTACCCCTGAGAGCTACTGAAAATGCCCTGCTTACAGCCCCTAGAGTTAAACTCGTGCTGGTGAAGCATCCTTTTCCTACTCTACCCCTAAATTTTGAACTCCATTCTTCCTGATGTCTGGTGATGCCTCTCTGTATATTCCTCCCATCTCAGATATCATGAACATCTCCTTTGCCAGGCCCTCTGCTCCTGTCATGGTACATGAGCATTTTCCCTATGTGCACTTTTTCCAAATGGAAATTTGCTGATTTAAAAGCTTCATAATAGCACACCACTGAAGTTATTACTATGAATATTGCTTTTAACTTCCTCCACTCTCCTTAGTGTCTTTGTGTCTCTCTATACTAAATGCACTCTTATTATGTTGTTTCTTTTTACTGGCACATTGTCATGTAACTGCTTTTGTTTTGTTCTCTCTCTCTCCATATTACACAGAAAATACCACAAATGTATGTAATGTCCCTTACTTACACAGTTATATCTTTTCTAAGCCTGTCTCTGTAACTGACGGTACTGCAAACTGCATACTTTCTTACCAGATTTACCCTGTTCTATTAGATGTTCGTTTCTTGCCCGTGTATGTTTTAACATATTATCTTTCCACTGTCTGTATTCTTGGTTGAACCTCCTAGGTCACACCTGAAAATTGACATTTCATTGCCTACTGTGCCTACCTGGTGAACAAAAGCAAAATAAATTTGTAGTCCATCATATCAAAACTCTCAAAGAGTATGAATATTTGATTGGGCTGTTGGAACAGCTTATTTCAGGTTTCAGGGGCTCCATATTCAGACTGTTTGGACAATGCAAGCAGTGTCTGCATTGCATTAAATATGATTTGCACACTCTGAAGTATGGTAGGGCTAACATATCAAGCGCAATATTGAAAGGCACTGTTAGCATGGTGCAAAGCTGATTGTACATGTATGCTTACTAGTGCCTCGCACCTATTAAAATTACTGCAATAGTGCTGCATACAGGTGCACTGGTGTATTCAAAGGTTTGTGTCTTCATTAACAGGCTGGCAGTGCCACCATGGTTAATGCTGCTGAAATTCTCATTTTAGCATTGCGTAGAGTGGTACACATTCACCCCCAGGCATCTCTGGTGTCACTTCATAGCAACAAGCCATACACAAGGTTTCATTTCTCCCACCTCAATCCCTATGCTACTATAGTGGCAGTACAGTCCCTGGAATTCTACTGTACTGCTCACCCTCACTAAACTCTGTAATACTGTAATTATAGTAAACCCGGTAGTGTAGTGGACCTTCCCCTCCCAGAAGGGGGTAATGGATACCTCTCTGTGCCATGCCTCCACACATACAAAGGTGCAGAGGCATTGCCCGGACATGGTAATGGCTACATAATGGCATGCCAATGGCTTTCTTAGGACCTTGTATACCTTGTGTGGTCATTCCCTTGTTGGTATTAGAATATGGTATGCTGGAGCAAAAGCACTAACCAATTTGGGATGTATCAGCCCCTTTGCTTTCAGGTGTGTTTGTTGCCAGCAGGGGGCAGTACACTGCATCTTGAAATTTTATTCAGTGCTACTGCCTTGCTGTATTTGCACCTGCATTGCACTGCAGGTATATTCATGGCATTGCACAGTGCCATGAATATACCTTCATTAAGACATCTCACTAATTAACATGCTGCTCTGAAATTCACAGGGTATAATCAACCACTACTGAATATCTGGCCCCAGAAATATTACATTTTATCACTTTAGAAAGCATTACAACCGTGCGTTCTCTAGCTGAATTTCAAGGGAATTCTAATCTAGTTTCCTGTACATAGTGCAGTGGTATTCATGGAAGAGACACACTGAAGAATATATAGCCAGTTTATCATATGCAGGGGTAAAACAAGGACTGTAAAGGAAAAGCAGAATTCTAATCAGCTGAATAATATTCTAAATGGTTGTTAGGCTAACTGCTGGAAACAATTATTTACATTAAAACAATTAGAATGTAATCTTTGCAAATAATAAAAACATATTTTGTAATTTATTTATATATTTATGACAATTTTGGATGACACCTTTGAGCAAACAATGCTCTTCTACAAAGGTTACACATCATGGAAATAATGGCATTAAACATTCCATTACTCTTATTTTTCTTATTCTTATAAGAGGGTCTTGCTTGCTATCAGCTTTAAATTTGTAAAGTTCCTATGAGTTCAGTTGGAATACTTCCTTTTCCTCATGACGGTGTGTTTATTTTTCAGTAAAATAAAACATTATAAACAAAAATTAAAACTCCAATGTAAAACACCATTTAATATGATTGGCACTATAACAGTATTTATACCATGAGAGGGATGAATAACATTGCAGAATATAACTTATTGTGCTGTTATTCACCTCTAGGGTGAATAAAATGTTATTTGGCATATAACCCATGATATTTTCCCTGTAGCTTGTTATTCGTCATGTAGCCCATGTTATTTTCCCTGTAGCTGTGAATCATGTCAGTTCTCCTGCCCCTTACATTCCTAGGCATAGGTAAGACTTTCCATAGAGAGTGCAGGAATAAACTATGTGTACCATGACTATGAGAATAAAAATTCCCAGATAAATAAATGTATTTTCTCCTGGTGTGGAAATACTTTGGGGCTTTACTATGCAGACATCTACCAAGAGAATGATCAGATTCCAGAACACCTGTCAGAATTTTTAAATGATGTAATGTAATTACCTGGACTTAAGTGTATTGGATTTTCAAATTGGATACAATTGCTGCTATGGGACTTAATGAAGATTTTGAACCCACATCCTTCTGTTTTGAAACTTTATTTTTATTAATTTCACTTGTTATAATAACAATTCCACATCTTAGACAGTCTATAAACATCCAGTATACAGTGCAGGGAGGTCAAAGCCTCCTTAATTACAAGATAGGTGCATTGTAGATATTATGAAACTACATATAGGGGGTAAGTACATAAGGCCAAAAAATAAAATTATCCAAATAGATGCTGCAAAAACAAGCCAAAGAGCAGTATGATTGATCTGTGAAACATAAAGCTGCACTGTCACATTTTTGGAGTATTTTTTATTTCACTCACCTTAGTTAATTTAAGTTCAAGTCTGCTCCCTTTTTCCTCCATCTACTCTTTCCACTGTTTTTTGTGACTTTTGAAAAGAGAAATATACTTTCAAAGTATGTGTTTTGTGCAGCTGTTACTCTGCCTTTGTTGAATGAGACCACGCTGTAATCAGCAAGCATGTTCACATTCCCTGCTCTACTTAGGTGGGGGAGGTGCATGGCCACCAACACCAATTATTTGCTTCTTTCTTCCTGCCCTTATCCCTTTATATTTTGGTCTTGATTAGTCTCTCATCACTTTGTGCCTTACACCTGTTTCCAGCTCATCCTTCTAGCGGTCATCTGAAATCTACAAAGTCATTGGAAGGATGCCTCAGCGATTGGTATTTATTATCATCTTCTCTATCGTGTAATCCTTTTGTTGGTTTCTGTATCACAAACAGAATTTATTTGCCTATCATTGACGTCACACTGTTTGTGAGGAATTAGTTACTTTTTTTTTAAAGTTGTGTTCATTATTTATTGGTTCCTAAATTGGGCAGTGTAACATTCCCTACTGCTGACCCACACATTGCACTTGTCATTGCCCCTCAAATGTGTCATTTTTTAATTATTTTAATTATTCTAAAATATAGGTCCAACATTTTCACGCCCTCTATATGGCTAATGGTGTCATACATTCACCTTATGAAATTAAGAACAGGTATAGAAGGAATAAAGCAGAATAATCCTACACAACACTGGCAAAACAGTCCAGCAGTCTATATAATGTAGATAGTATGTAGGGTTTTACTGCACTAACCATTTTAATATATAAACCATAAATCCTTTTTATGGAGCCCCTGACAAACTATTCAGCATAACTGGAGCATCGCAAAATAAAGAACCATAACACTAAACTGGATGCTATTATAGATGCAGAGCAGTAGAGCACCAAATGAACTCACTAAAGGAAAGAGTGAGATCTAAACTAGTGACTTCTCTCTCAGTTCTAAAAAGAACCTTTTTGCATTTGTACTCAGCCCAAATTAAAATTTTACAACTTAAGTTCTATATAGAGTTTCCAGATCCTGACTCACCTACTAGAGTCGGTTGTATAGGGCTCAAATATTAAAGAAAATAGACAGAGCTACATGTAGCACAGTTCAAACATCCACACATCTTCCTCCAGTTCGATGCTTTCAGCCCCAGTGATCATGATCTGGTTCTGATGGCTTGATTGAAAATGGGAGGACCATTTACTGGTTTCTGTGGGGTCCAAAACCAACCAGACCTTGTACTCATGTACAGTCCAGATCCTGGCAGGGTAGATCACCACGTTGGGTATGGAGTCTTCCCTCAACTTTTGTCTGACTCCATCAAATGTCTTGAAAAGCATCTGAGTCACATAACTGATATCTGGGAACAAATAGACTGTATGGTAATCATGGGTGAGGTGTCCTGCTTGCCTGTCCAACTGCAAAATCCTGTGACAGGTCCCCACTCCATCTGTGACCACCAGCAAGGTACACTGGTTGTTGGTCTGCTCTCGGTAGCCCCAAGGGGGTGATGTGATAGGCTTTCTGCAGGCCAAATTATAGTGCTTGTCCTTCGGGCACTGTTTTCTTGGTGAGCCAGTCTTGCAGAAACAGGATGGGGTGGTCACCTTCAATCCCCTCTGGTATGCCGAGAATGCACGTATGGCAGGCCTGAGCCTGATTCTCCAGCATTTCTAAATGGGCCCTGAAATGCATGTTCTCTTTTACCAGCATGGTAGTAGCAGCTGAGGCAGACTCCATTTGTCATTTGACATTGCATAAATCAGTTTGCAAATGCTCCACTGTTGTTTCAATGGCCGTTAATTTAGCCCCAAAGGAGTCCATCTTTGTATTTAAGTCTGACACTGAGGGAATGAGTCTCTGTAATTTTAATCCAAGAGATGACATTGTCTTTTCCATTTCTGGAATGATTGTGTCCTGTGCATTCAGGTCCAACTTCGAGGACAGAGAGGTCCTACTTGATTTTCCGCCTGTTCCACCACCACAATCTTTTTGAGGATTACTCATCTTTTAGGTTTTTGGCTCCCCTTTTCAGAAATACTCAAAATTTCTAATATTTGCTCCAAATACATGATTTTGGACTATAAAACTCTTTTCTGACAGAGCTAGTGGAATCTGCTGCTGCTCAGCTAAGGCTCTACAGTGCCCCCCCCCCCAGCATCCTTCTTTTAAGCTCTTCCTTGGAAAAGTTCCAGCAGTGAACTCTCTTGCCCATTTGGGTTTCATATGTTTCATTAGGGTCCTTCTTTGTATGTTTGTTTAATGATTATTTGTTTTTATTGATTGCATGTCATTTTAAGTAGCTGTTCTCTGCATCTTTTAACTTCAAGAGGGTCAATTTGGACTTCTTGAGTGTACTTCAGTTTAAGTCATGCTATCCTTTCTGTATTGATATAGTGCAGTTGAACTATCTGTGCATTTACTATTACTGTTAGGGCATAATTGAGCACTTGCACATTCAGAGCAGCATCACTTTAAATCTCGTAGTACTTAAGAGAACTAGTACTTTGCACATATGATGCTCTGATGAAGCTGCAGTGGCACTGAAATGTCTGCATGGGCATGTGAGTTAGACAGGTCAGTCATCAGATCTTTAGGAAACCCAGCTGAAATCAATTTAAAAATTATGGCTTTAATGTTCTGAGAAAATTTGGGAACAAATTTCAAAATGCGTTTAAAGCTTGCTGATATCAGCTGCCTCTCAGAAAGTTTATAATACCTTTGCACTGTTCTATGCACTCTGTAGGTTGAATGTTTATTTAATGGTATGCTTTGCTGTCATCAGTGGTATCAGTGCTGTCCCCCATGTTTTTTGCAGTGTATATGCTGCCCTTCGGAGACATTGTAAGATGGTATGGACTGAGGTTTCACTGTTATGCTGATGATACCCAGCTCTACTTGTCTTTTGCTCCCGACCAGGATAGAGCTGTCTCAGTATTTAAAACCTGCCTTGCCAACATCCAGGACTGGATGAACTTGAGTTGGTTAAAGTTAAACGCTGGAAACATGCTGGAAAGATGGAGGTGATGGTAGTGGACCCGGGTCGCTGGATAGAGGGGTTGTGGACTGAAATAATTACAGTAGAATGTGCTGATCAGAATGTGCATGGCAAAAGTGAACTTATCTATTGTTAGAGGAGAAATAGTCCAGAATCGAGCTTTCAAAGTAATTTTATTAATAAAATACTAGGATTTGAGCATTAGGACCTACCGTGCTAAACAGGTGCTGTCATTGTGTAAATGAAACATGCCATGGTTTTGTGAAAAATTTCACATTTATTTGTCTGTAGACTTTGACCTCTATAGACCTCACTCCTGGCTCCACCACTTGTTAGGTCCAAACCTCCAGATAAAACTAAATATAACATTTTTAACCAGCACATGGCATATCCCATTTTTATTGAACCAGCAATGCTGCCATCACTGCTGCCAGATTTTTTTTTTCCTATCTCTGCAATGTTAATTTTTCTGGTAATGTGCACACTGGTTAAGTGCACAGTCCTGTTACATGCACATTATCACAGTTCACTGATGCATCTGTTACCATGTAATTAGCACGTGGTAAGTGCACAGCATGTTTTCAGCTGGTGCAAACACAGTATTTTAATGATCATCCCACCTCTAATGCCGTTTTAGCACAGTCAACTGAAATGAAGAAAGAAATACACTAACAAAACAATATTTAATCACAGTTAAGTATTGTATTTCATATTACACTTGCTTTTATGCTTTTATGAGAACAGCAATGAAGAAAATGAAAACAGGACTTCAGGCTCAGTCCTTTCCACTGAGAACATGTAGGTCTGGATAAATGCACAGCCTGCTTAAATGTAATTTTTTTCTGTGCAAAAGGCATGTGCATTTCAGTGAGCTGCATGGTGGTCAGTGTTAGTTCCTTGTTTTTCTTTGATAATCATGAAAAATCTCCCTCCTTTACCAGCTTGACAGCTCAGCTCAATAAATGTAATAATTGGGAAAAAGTATAAAATACAATACTATATGTAATGGTTATGTTTTATTTTGTTCATGATGTATGTTGTCTTGATTTATTAAAATAAAATACTATAGTAAGCAAATCATTTTTAGATTTTGTGGTACCATGAAGAAGTGATTTTTATCACAAAATATTGGTTCTTCCTTGGCTCATATGTATAATTTTGTACACAAATAAAAAAGTACAAATTTAATACACTTTTGGTGAGTGGGTCTACTACTCCATGCACCTGATAGCTATTCAACCAGATGTTGGAATACTGACTAAAGGCTGCTTGTGTGGATCCTAAACAAGTATTGTATTTAAACACAGATGTAAATATCTATTGGCTGTTGAGTTCAAAATGGGCTTTGAAAGACAAAAGCATGCAGGAATGCTCAGCAGTAACATAAAAGGGTCCTATCTCACCAAAGAATTGGTGAGGTGTTGACCCAGTACTCAGGACCTTAAGCAGTCTCTACAGTAGTTGGCTCCATCACAATGTCTTCCCCTGGGTTGCAGATACAAAGGGTGCTCTAGGTGCGACAGACCCAATGCACTTCTGAGTAGTGAAGGGTGCTTGTCACTGATGTTCCCATCACTGTACACCTTGCCTTCAATCATCCTGAGTGGTAGGGAGACTCAAAGGTTCTCCAGTATCTTAAGCCCTTGCACAAACCCTGTGTAAGTGCCTTTGTGTTGTTTCAGATGAGAACACAAATCTTTTGGAAGGACTTATATTAGTGTTTTACAATCCAGTGGCTAACTGCTAAAATTGCTCTCACATCTCACTCCTTCTCTCTCTCCCAGATAAATCTGAAACTTTCTCTCATGTAAACTGACATCTGTTTCCATCTGGAGATCAATTCTCATTGTCTGGCATCTCATACATATTTCGGTTGCCCCCTGCTTTCAGTGGCCGGCGGTTTCATGAGGTAAGCATGCACACCAAGTCCTCAGTAACATGAGCCAGCTTGCAGATTGCAGTTTGCACTCTACTGAGCTGAGCTCTCTCCTTTGACCTTTACTCAGAAGTCCTGTGAACAGAAGCACAACAATGTGTCTCGCTGATTACGTGGGTGTTCCCTTTTTGAGAGAAGAAGTAGACCAGTACCATGGGTGCCAGAACATGGGGAAAAGTGGGGGTGCTGAAATTCAAAAGGGCACAGGGTAAAAAACTTGGTTTCCCAAAGCAAAGGGGCACTTTGAATGCTCATAAGCAAAGATTGGGGGTGCTGCAGCACCCCCAACACCCAGGTTCCGACACCAGTGCCAGTACCCACTTAAAACATTAGTCCAAAAAAGAGTAAGTACTTTTTTTCCTGACATGATGCAATTGCTTGACTCATGACTTCCAAAATTGTTTGTGTAGAAGCAGATTAACTATTCTTTAAGAGACACATATTTTCTTTACTTTCAGTTTATCACAAAGGTTGTATATCCTATGGAGCTGGGAACTATTTTTATATTTTATTTATACTTATTTATATCCAAGATGGTAAAATGTATACATCAACAATTACACAAAATTATTGAGATATGTCTGTTTAATTTGATTTGGCCATGCTCCAAACAACACAGCTTCATAAGTGGTTAGCTATAACTAAGAAAACTCATAACAGGAAACCATATCTCTCTATAGTGTATGGTGGAACATGATTCTAACTCACTTTCCATCTCAGCTCAAACCTTATTGTAGCACAGTTCAAAGGTTGTGGAATGCAATTATACCCTTCTGGGGTACAATCACATTCCATGACCTTTGTACTGTGCTGCAACAAGGTTTGAGCCAAGTTGGAAAGCACATTAGCCACAGGCAACAGAAAAGGGAGGATCAACCATATAAGCAGTAACGGCAGTGGTGCAGTTACCTGAACCCATGACTCAGGATCAACCAGATATGACCACATACATAAAAAAATAAAATGCAGGATCAACCAGCTATTTAAAATAAACTTACCAAATGTAAGAACAGACTTCTTAATACAGCCACCATTTAAATGTTTTGGAACTCTTTCCAACACATGATTGGCAACCAATAAAAGGCCATGCTACAAATGTAGGGATGTCTGGTCCTTAGCAACCACACATGTCTACCTAGCAACCAGCTCTAACTACCAGAACAGGACGGGGCAATGAACAATTTCTGCTCTGTATTTAAAACATAAAAAAGTGCTAAAACTGTATTGATTTTCTTCAGGGGGCACCATACACTATAAAAAAAAATACCGACTTGCCAACTCTGTGCCCAGCCAGTGTGTTGTGCCACCTCAGAGTTGTGATTCCCTTGGACCTCTCTAGCTTTACTCCCGAGGTCGCAGGGAATCAGAACCCCTCTGTGGCACAACATAGTGGTTGTGCATAGTTGCCCATCCAGTATTCTCTATATTATTCTTAACCCCAGAGAAAGAAAGATCCTGACAATATATAGGTTTGAAGTTTTTCATAGCAATAATTTATTATTTATCCAAAAGAGGTGTGAAAATCGATGCTCCTTTTGCTCGTGTGTTATGAATGAACCTAGCACTCTAAGACGTGTGGTACTTTTCTATCCATTACTTACAAAAAAGAGAGACAAGTGGTTGGGCTCTTTCCTTGTGAACAGTTATGACTTCCAGATAACAACCTTCTTATTCTTCTAATTTGCAGTCAGTTCAAATTTTGAATTAATTGAAACCATGATAGTTGTTATTGTAGTACATCTTGGGGAAAAGGAAAAATCAAAGAGGGTGATGCTTCTCTGGGTAACTTCTTTTAATGAAATCAGATGCGCATAAGAATAGGTTATTATTGCAACAAGATCAGATTTGTTATGATATTGTTGGAAATTCTAATTTTGTTTTAAAGAGCTGCTGACACCTCAGTGAAAACTTTAAAAATCATAACAATTAGGTAAAATTTAGCTTACATTTTAAATATATTCTGTAGATATCTCCTGCCCATCTTTTATTAGAGTGGAAATTTGCATGAATAAATGATCTTTATTTGTTAAAGCACATCTGCCTGTAGTTCATCATGACCGTAGGTGGGGAGATTGCAACATGAATAGATGAACTCTTCAGGAGCAGAGTTCCTGTTTTTATGCAAATAGCCTCAGTAATAAATAATGGGGAGGAGGAATACAGAGCTAATGTGAAATATAAACTGATCTGTGTCCAAATATTATGTTTTGTTAAAGTTATCCTGGCAGCATCAGTTGCTCCTTAAGAGTTTAATACTCATCTGTCTGTAGACAGATTACCAAGTATCCATTAGAATGTAGGAAATCAGGCCTAAACCTATGATATACATATAGTGGATTCTAGAGCTGTGTGGAATGAGAAAATCCAAAATTTGTGGAATTTTGATGAAATTTCACATAATTCTGTGAAAGTGTGCAGAATTTCATCGGAATGTCATGGAATTTTTAAAATGTATTAAAGTTGGTCATAATGTGGCCATCTATTGAGCTGGAGTTTGGAAATTGGTCATGCTCACTTTCTGGGTTCAGTGCTAAAGACATTATAATGAAATTCGGGTGGATTGTTTCAAAAGTGAAAGTGCTCAAAATCTGTCATTTTATTTCTTTGTGGGAAATGTCATGAACATTTTTATCTATAAGTACCTTAGCTGTCTGTTGGACCAAAGATCTTATATTTGGCATGATTGCTTGATGATAAGTGTTCTAACAACGAGCCAAATGTCATGACATTAGGATGGATTGTCTCAAAACTATAGGTGATCAAAATCTGTCATTTTATTTTTGGGGGAATTTTCATGACAATTTTTATTTGCATATACCTCAACCACCTGTTGGGCCAGATATCTTAAATTTGGCATGATTATTTGATGATAGGAGTTCTAAACATGTGCCACATTTCATGACATTAGGATGCATTGTCTCAAAAGTATATGTGCTCAAAATCTGTCATTTTATTTTTTGTGGGAAGTTTCATGAAAATGTTATCTGCAGGTAACTCAGGTACCTCTGGAGCTAGACATGTGTAAATTAGCATGGATATCCTTTTTGTAATCATTATAGAATAATGTAAATATGGACAGAATTGGGTTAGAGATTTTTAAAGTTGCAGGGGTTCAAAATTTCACTATGTAGATATTTACAAAATTTTGTGAACATTTTCAACAGTGTGGATGTTTGTAACTTCTCTGCTCTTGCAGGCATAGACTTGTGTATCTGATATCAGTATATCATGGTGTCTAACACAACTGGATAAACTGGTTTAGCAGCTTTAAATTTACAGTGAAAAAAAAATTATTGGTAAATATTTTCTCAAAAATCAATGGTAGCATATAGATTAAGCACCCAGAATTTTTTTCGTGGGATTTAACATTCACAATGCACATATCATTACTTTATTTGATGAGCTGGGCTGAGGTTCTTGCAGTCCTGCTGTTCCTCTCTGGGTGACTATTTTGCCCTCCCCCTCCTGTCTTAGCATAGCCAGATTGACTTAGTAGAACTACTGATCCCACTGATATCCATTATGATCTTCACAGTAACAAAATCCCTTAAATGTATAGTCACCTACTCCTTTTCCTATCAACCTATCCTGTTGGAATAGCCAGAATTCTTCCTTTCTGGTGCCCTTCCCCCACTACATCTGTTTGAGTACCTCTAACTCCCAGACTTGCATGTATGTCAGGTTCCCTGGATCATCGATTTACTGGGTGTGATCCTTATATAGTCTGCATTCAGGTTTGAATTGTTGACACTCTGTGCTTCCTTGCTTTAAAATGGGGGGGGGGGTCTACCACTGCTGTGCTACCAGATCAGCTGTCTATTTCTTGGTGAAACTATTCATATAACTAGAGAACCTGGTTACCCCCCTGCACTACCTGCCTCTCATTTCCCTAGCCTTTAATTTGAACCACCCAGATAAGGCTGAGTGAAATTAGCAAATTTCAATTTTATGGAATTTTAATGAAATTCCTCAATTTTCACAAAGACTAATGGAATTTTACTTTAAGTACAGATGTTATTTTCCAGTTTCTGTCAGCAAGCAATTAATAAAATTCACACACACACACACACACACACACACACGCAGCACACACACACACACACACACATGCACAGTCTTCTTGTAAGATCGAAGAACCTGCCAAATTAAATGACATTGCATTCTATAGTTTTAAAGTTTCAGGGGTTTATAAATTTGCACTTTACATTCTTGCAAAATTTTATTTTAAAATGGTGTGTAAATATGACTACTTTTAATTCAGTTCCATTTAAAGCTGTAGCTGTGAACTTTGACATATATGATCATGTGGTATAGTAGTTTTTTTCTCAATAAAAGTTTTTTATTATAAAGCAAAATTGCAGTTTCACAGAAACACATTCAGTTTACATTGACACAAATGAACTAACAGTGACACACACATATAATTTAACCTTAAAAACAGCTAAACTTAATAAAATAATGTACAGTTTATATATTATACCAATATATATCTTTAAACCATATAATTAATACTTATAAAAGCACTATTCTCATACAATTAGAATGTCCTCCCCTTTTTTTCACTATTAAACTATTACCTAGAATGAGGAAGAAGAGAAGAGAGACAGAAGAGGAGAGTAGGAAGAGAAGAATAAGCTGACAAGTATAAATTCACAAACCAACTAATCCAGCAGAAATGTTCTGTACCACCAAAATGATCAGATATTTACTTATCCCACCCTCACAGGCTACCGTATAATGTATATAAACACAAAGGAAGGAGTCTAAGGTTATTATGCTAGTGTTTTATTCTTTTATATGCTGCTCAACCACTGCTTACCTACAAAGAAATGTATGAGATAAACCATTTAAAACGAGGGCCCATTTTTCTGTTCTGAGATGTTCAATAAACTGTGTTATACATCCTCTAAAAGATGGAATGGTTTCCTCTACCCAGTGTTTTACTATTGAATTCCTAACTGAGCCTCCTATTAACATAATAGAATATTTTTGATCCTGTGTCCATGTCTCCTCTTTATTAAAGTGTCCCATGATATATGTGTCTAATGCCATCTTGTCTTTTAAATTAGATAGCTTACTGAAGTAGTCTATTATGTCCTTCCACAAATATTGTACCCCAGGACAGAACCAAAGCATGTGGCTAAGAGATCCTTTCCCATCACTGCATTTGTGACAAACAGAATCTCATCTAAGTCCCATTTCATGCATGTGTACTGGCATGAAATATACATTGTGCAGTATCTTAAAGTGCATCAATCTGAGGTTAAAAGTTTTAAATGATTTATCTGCAGGGTCCCATATCCTTGACTAGTCCCACTCTTCCACACTAACCTCCAGCTCTTGTGACCACCACCTGATGGGGTCTGTCAGTGCACCTCCAGCTACTTCTAGGAGAGAATTATAAAGCAATGAGATAGAGGGAGAAAGGTGCAATGAAAGATCTGGTGTCCTCTGAAGATATTTGAGTTGGAAGCAACAGTGAATGTACTTTCTTAATAACTCCCCTTAAAGCTCTCTTCCCATTTCCATCAGTTTATACTTTTGGCAAGCACTTCGGATGTGTAAAAGGACTGTCTCCAGATAATATCCTGAATTTTAGTTACTTTTTTCCTAATCCATTACTGTTTTACAGGATGCAGAGGGCTAAGATTAGTATTAGCATTATCCCAAATTGGTTGTGATCTAGAGTTAGAAAAGTCATGCTTAAAGGTAAGTGATACATATCTTATTAACCTAAATGAGTCTGTCATAACCTTATTATGGGGAAAAAGAGATTTTCCAAGAAAGAAAATTGAATATAAACTAACAACCAATCCCATACAAATTCATTTTTCTATTTGCACCCATTCAGGAATATACCAGTCAGTATCTGAATGTGATAACCATTTGGATAATTGAGTGAGTCTAGCTGCCAAATAATAAAAAAATGGCAGGCATTCTTAAGCCACCCTTTTCTTTTGATCTAGTTAGTTTGCTGTAGGCCAGTCTTACCTTTTTGTAACCCCATATAAATTCAGAGAATTCAGAATTAATATTTTCCATCCATTTCTTGTTAGTAGCACATGGAAGCATAATGAAAAGATATAGCATTATTGGCAGGAACATCATTTTGACTATTTCAGTCTACTCCAGGTTCCCAATGGTAATTTATTCCATTTTGTTAGTGAGGCTATGAGGTTGTCTTTTGCAACGGCCAAGTTTTTGGCCACAGTTTGGGTACATATCTGTTCACCCTTATTCCCAGGTAGTCAGTGTATTCTGAGGCCCACAACAGTCCCAAATTAACAACAGTGTCCTTACATTTATTGTTTAGTAGCAAAAAATTTGTTTTGATCAAGTTTAGTTTATAACCAGATATCTTCCCCAAATCTTTTATTAACCTCAGTACTCTAGGAATTGAGTTTTCTATGTCAGTCAGTGAAATTAAAAGGTCATCTGCATAAACGGATGTACATATGTCTATCCCAGTCAATCTCACTCCGGTTATTCCCCCATCCATGTTAATTTTCCTTATCAAAGGTTCTATTGTTAAATTAAATAACAAAGGGGACAGTGAGCATCCTTGTCTGGTACCTTTGGTGACCTCAAAGAAAGGTAAAACCATGCCATTTGCAATCATAGCTGATACAAGACACTAGTGAGGCCCCACCTGGAGTACAGTGTACAGTTCTGGAGACCATACCTATGTAAGGACATAGACAGGGTAGAGAAGGTTCAGAGGAGGGCAACAAAGATGGTGCATGGATTGCATCACAAGTCCTATGAAGACAGGTTGAAGGAACTGAACATGTACTCCCTGGAGGAGAGGAGGGAGAGAGGGGATATGATAGAGACATACAAGTATCTTACAGGGAGGAACAGGGTGCAGGAAAACACTATTTTTAAGCGAAAAGATGTTTCAGGACTAGAGGGCATGGGATGAAGTTGGAGGAGGACGATTCAGAGGAAACATGAGAAAATTTCTTCACAGAGCGATGTGGTGGACAAGTGGAACACCCTGCCAGAGGAAGTGGTGGGGCTGAAACAATCACGGGATTTAAGAATGCATGGGATAGACATAAAGGAATTCTAGAGGTCAGGGGTAAGGGGAAATAGACTTCTAGGAAAACAAACTGAACTTACAAGCTCAAATGGGCAGACTAGGTGGGCCATAGGCCCTTATCTGCCGACACTGTCTATGTATCTATGTATCTATGTATCTATGTCGGATTATTGCATAATATTTTAACAAACTTTATAAATTTACCAGGAATACTATACCAATGTAGCACATTAAAAATATGAGGCCATAAAAATTCTATCAAAAGCCTTCTCAGCATCTAAAGAAAGGAGCCCACAAAACTTATCTAGTTTATTAGAAATAGCCAGTATGTGAAAAATCTTCCTTAAATTATCTGAGGAAATTCCTCCCTTCATAAACCCCGGTTGCTGTGGAGAGATGAAGGAGGGAATAACCAACTCCAAGTGGGAAGAAAGTATTTTGGCCAGGACCTTCATATCTGTGTTTATCAGTGAGGTAGGTCTGTGACTACTACAGTCAGTTGGATTCTTCCCTTGCTTAAGTATCAAAGTAATCAAGCCCCTAATTTAGTCATTTGAAAGTGTGCCCTCCTCCAACACCTCCATAAATACTTTCTTAAGAATTGGTGCTAACTCTTTTGTAAAAGTATGATCAAAATTAGCTGAGAAGTCATCAGGGCCAGGGGTTTTATTTTACTTGGAGACTTAATGGCATTTAGCATTTCAGCAGTGGAGATATCTGCCTCTAGTTCCACAGCCTGATCTTCAGATACCTCAGTGATCAGCAAATCTTTGTAAAAATTAGAACTGTCAGCCAGCTCATCGGCACAGTGGTTGGATTTCCGCTTGCGACGCCGGCAACCCGGGTTCGGGAATGGACTCGGGTAGCTGGAGAGCCGGCCGGGGGGAGTAGGCTTGAGCATCCCATGACTGCCCGCCTAATCCAGGGGGGAGGGAGGGGACGAGGCTCGCAAGTCTGGTACCCCCTGGCGGAAGCTGGGGAGACCAGCAGCAGAAGCCTCAATGCACATGGGGGCGTGGTGAACGTCAGCTTTGCCCAGACGTTAGTGGCAAGCCACGCCATGGGGAGAAAATGGAAAATCCAGCCTCCTGGTCTGCCGGATGATGGCTGCCACACTCCTGTCGGCCTGAGATGCCCTGACGCCTCCAAACTCACCTCAGCAGCACACAGGGACTGAATCTAGTGTGCGCTGGTTGCCCCCCCCGGTGCCTTCCCCCTCGGAGGAGGGGGACCCACCCGGAGAAGGGATACGCCGGGCCACCCCTGTGTTGGCTGTGATCTGGGGTGTGGGGAGGGGGGTCAGGGCAAGGGGGTCACAGGAAGCATGAGCAGCCGGAAGGAGTGGTAGACCAGAGGGCAAGGAAGGAGGATAAAAAAAAAAAAGAACTATCTTCATTTTTACTAGGCTCCTCTAACTTGTTTGCTTTGTAGAATTCATAAAACTCTGTGTTAATCTTTTTAAGATCTATATGAATTTCTCTGTTATCTGTCAAAGATCTAACCGCAGTGATGACTGTGGAGCTGGCATTTTGTTTTAATCTTATAAATAACATCTTGGATGCACGTGCCCCTGTGTCCAGATATGTAAGCTTGACTTTCCTAATAGCAAACTCTACTTTTAACTTTGTCCACTCCTCCCAAAGTTCTTTTGTATCTGTGTTCTCCAATTTGGATTCTGTTTCTTTTATTTTATGAACTAGTTCATTTTGCACCTTGTTTCTCTGTTTTTCTGATAAGAACACATGCTTTTCCATGCACCCCTTAAGTAGCGCTTGCGAACATCCCAGACCATCCCTTTTTAGTTTCATCCAGCTCATTTAGCATAAGAAAATCTGAAATTTTGTTTTTAATGTCCATAACCATCTCAGGATTACTGAGCACCCCATTACTAATCCTCCACCTTTTAGATCTGTGACAGCTTTGTAATAGGGAGATATTGAAAAGCATGGGACAGTGTTCAGAAATGACCAAGGGCTTAATCACTGTATAATTAACCCTTTTAGTAAGAGACTGATCAATTAAAAAATAATCTTTTCTTGAACCCAACTTATGGCAGGGAGACCAGAAGATAAATTCCTTTATCTTCGGGTGCAAGACTCTCCAAATATCCACCAGACTATAAATCGAGATTCAATCATTTAAGTCGTGGTTTGCTTTGGACCAACATGGTCTAACCCTAGATCTGTCTAAAGTAGAGTCCAAAATGACATTTGAATCCCCAGCCATAATAAGATTTGTGAATACAGTGTTAGTTAGTTTACTTTGAATAATGTTAAACACCTCATGATCTGGTGTTGTAGGACCATACACCTTAATCAAAGTAAATAATTCCCAACCAATTTGCCCCTGAATAATCAAGAAATGCCCATTACCTCAGCAACCTGTAAGGATAGTTTGAAGTCAGTAGCTCTATTAATTAGAATAATTACCCCTGTTTTTTTTAGCTATTCCCCACACCAAATACTTGACCCACCCATTCCCTCCTTATAAGATTGTAATGCTTGCTTTTTAGGTGAGTTTCTTGCAAGAAGGCAAAAGAGACATTACATTTTTTTAGGTGTCTAATAACCGAGTAACATTTCAATTTGTGATTCAGGCCCTTCATGTTCCATTTGCCCATAGTATAAGTATTAGCTCTAGTCATTATAGACAGAACACAGCCTATGACATTTTCCCTGTTTTCCAAGATTGGGAGTACGCAACCAACAAACCACCCTGTCTCCATGTTTCTTTGTTTTCAGTAAGTCTGTACTGGTGCACAAGTCAGCAAAGAAAGACAGTGAAGAGAAAGAATAAAGTAGGAAAATAAGAAGAAAAAGACATCCAAATAAGTACAACCAAATCTCTTGGTCCATACATTTTTTTCTGTAAGTTATTATCTAAAACAAAAGGTGAAATGACTTTCCCCTTAAACACTGTATGTTGTTCATCACCTTCCCCAACCCCTACCCAGACCATCTTCAAATGCTGTAAAGCGGAATTCCACCCAAGCCCATTACCTCCCCCATAGTCCAAGCATAACATTTGAAAAAAAAAGGAATCATAAATTAATGCACAGCTATCCAAAAACAAGAATTCACATCACACAACAAAAATTTTTGTGATTCTGTAAATACCGAAATCCATTTTTTTGCCCCAGATGTGTTTACTTCTAACTCTAAATAATTATAACTAAATATTCTGAAATCACATCAGTATTAACACAACCCACCAACAGCTGAGCATATTAATACCTGATGTTAAAAGCCTATCTATATACCATAACAGCAGAATTTTCATATGACATTCCATAAAATAGTTAGAATATGCTTTTAAAATGAACTGCACACGAAGCTGTGTTTGTAAAGGAGTTTCCAGCTTTACGGTACGCGATAATTGAATTAATAGGAATGAGTAATTTAAGGTGATACCCTAAATGAGGCATCCTCTGTCCCTGTAATCATGCAGAAGTCAGGCATTAGAAGATTACCTCAACCCATATTTTAAAAGATATCCAAGAGTAACCTTGTACCCTACACTCAAAAAAGAGAAAAAAAATCTTTTAAAAAGTAAATATTTCCAAACATCATGTAAAACTTTTCTAACCTTAAACTATTCATCTAGCTTAAGTTTACTGCAGTATTCAAAGAGCTTCCCATGTGTTGAATGAATTGGCAACACCACATGTATCAAAATAGTAAATAGATAACAAATAAGTCAATTTATCAGTAAACACATATTTTGTAAGGTAAAAGAAGAACAAGATAGTACCATGTCCCAATTAAGTCCTGCAAGGAGTAACTTTCTGAACGTGCTGCATGTCCACCTCCATTTTGTCCACACCCTTCCCAGAATCCCTAGTGATTTGTAACTATGTGGTGACGCAATACCACCATGTAGCCTGCTGAGACAATACACTCTGAGCCACCTTTTTGTGCATAGAATCCTGGTGAACCTGGCGGTTGATGAGAAATTTGAAAGTAAGAGTTTGTTTTGAAAGAAAATGGCTGTGAATGAAAAAAAAAACTGCACACCTGGGCTCGGGGGGGGGGTCAGACACAGGTAATCCAAACACCCTTGACCCCCACAGGATCCACCAACACCAACCCATTCTACTATATTGCATTCAAAACACAACTGAGTAAATCGCAGCAGTTTTAGTTTCCTTTTTCCTTTTTGTGAAAAAGAAAATTAGATGTTGTTGCCAGGTTATTTCACCCCATGAGGTGCACCACTACCACTTCATGTTAAATAGCAGCATGAGCATCATAATTATCTAAACTAAAACTGGGTATTTATGACAGTGGCCCTGGCAAAGCCTAACCGATGGACTTGCTACTCTGTCCTGCACTCAGTAGAAAGAAGCTGTGACAAAAGGTCCATCTACTACCGTGATTCCACTTTTCCAGGAACCCCATATTATTCTATAAGATGGTACCTGCATGACATATTACTTTCTAGTGTGTAAGTGATGCATACTCCCTTGCTGTGTTATGTGATCCTGAGAAGAGACCATAGCTAAGCATCAGACTTCAGAATCACAGTACTCAAGCTACTTATTTTAAGCTGCTATACAAATATCAAATTGCAATTATTTTTCCCCTCAACATTTCATTCTGTCTCCAAGACATGCTGTGTGTAAATATAATCATAAAAGTAAGTGAAAGTGATGTCCCACATAACTCCCAATTCTCCACTACCAACAACTACTCTACCCCCACAATCCAGAACCAGTGATCAGCAGTTCCCATCCTCCAAGCTATTAAATATTATTATTTATTGTTTATTGTTAAAAATCTAATTTTCTGAACGGGGCAGGAAAATCTTATTTGAGTCCATGTTTCACAGCATCCATCCTGTTATATTCTTCATCATCATCCGGGGACCAAATTTTAAGTTTTGTAGGGTACAGCAGCCCATAGTTTAATCCTGCTTCTCTAAGTCATCTCTTAATGGGATACAAGACATCCCTTCTGTGAATCACATCTGGGGGCAAGTCATTAAAGATGTTAATAATGTTCCCTTCGAAGGAGATAGAAGTTGAATTTCTCAAAGCCCTCTGAATAAATACTTTTTGTTGGAAATCAAGTAGTCAAAAGACAAAGGAACTGGGTCTTGTGTTTTTACTAGGTTTGGGTTTCAGAGATCTGTGGGCTATCTTAATAAAAAATCTTGAAGCACCTGGTGGAGGTCCAGCAATGATTATCAGGAGTATGTTAGTGAATTCAATGGGGTCTGCTCCCTCTATTCCCTCCTTAAGCCTGAATACTATTAAATTATTTCTTCTGCTCCTGCTTTCTAAATCCTCCACTTTAGAAATCAAGTCAGCTATTTGCCTATTACTTGCAACTCTTCCAGTTTGATCATGTTTTATTTATTTATTTATTTTATTTATTGAAATGTTTCACCAGGAGAGCACACTGAACAACAAGTTGCTCATCTCATAGTGTGACCTGGGGGGGAGAGGTTACATAGGGTTGTAAAGGATGATCAGTTACAATAGTATGTGGGTAGTACAAACAATACAACATTGTAAGATTGTGTAACAGTTGGAGCACAAGGTAATTGTACAATAAACAGTAGTGGAACATTGGATAAATTACATGTCCAAAATCATACAAAAGAACATATGAACATACAAAACAATAATAATGCTATAGAACCATTTATAATGCATGAGTGTACCAGGAGCAGGCTCGATGTAATACGCAAGTGCTGTTGGAGTAAAAAGGATGGGGTTAGGCTATGCACACTGGTGACCCAGAAGAGCAGGAGCAGAAGAGAGGGGGGAGAGGAAAGAACTGAATATGAGAAGGGGTAGCCATTTCCTGATTTCCCCCTTCAGAATGTTGAGAACCCTGCTGAGGGGGTCATGGTAGGAAGGCAGAAACTGGGGATAGGTGTTAAGATGGGTTAAAGCAGGAACAGCTGAGGGAAAGGTAATTGTGTAGGGCAGAGGTAAAGGAGTAGTTGGAGGAGGAGTGACATATTTCAGGGGAGAGATAATTCCGAATTTTAAGGAAACGATGGGCAAAACTAGTCTGACCAATGGTGGTGGAGTGGCGAGGGACTGTCAATGTGTGTTTGTCATATGATCTGAAACAGTGGGTGGCAGGAGGTGGAGTGTTGAGAGAGGATGAGAGATAGAAGGGAAGCCCCCCCAAACCAGAATTTGAAGGTTAGTTTGGCACAGTGAGAGATGCATCTGTGAGATAGTGGAAGGAAGGTTAGAGAGCGATTGAGTTCACATTGGTGGGAATGGGAAGAGGAGTTGATAGCAAAGCAGCAGAAGGAGTTAAAGAGAGTGTCTAACTTGGTCAGGGAAGATTTGGGAACAGCACCATAGACTATGTCATAGTAGTCAAAGATGGGGAGTATCATCTTCTGGACAATTTTGTGCTTCACAGTCAGTGGGATGCAACTACAATTCCTGTACAGAGCACCAAGCTTGGGGCTCAGTTTCTTCAGGATAACATCAACATGCACAGAGAAGTTGAGGTGCTGATCCAGCCAAACTCCCAGATATCAAAATGAGGAGGTGTCCTCCAAGATGGTCCCATCAAGGGTATAGAATATGGGTAGGACTGGAAGCCTAGAGAGTCTCTGCCTGGTGCCACAGGTCATTGAGACTGTCTTCTTAACATTTATAAAAAGCTGGTGAGAAGTAAACCAGAGCTGAATTTGGTTGAAGTCATGCTGTAAGCTGGTTTTCACAGCAGCAGGGTTTTTGCCAGAACTGTACAAAACAGTATTATCAGCGTACATGTGGATAGAAGAGGATGAGCAGGCTTTGGGAAGATCATTAAGGAAAATGGAGAAGAGTAGGGGACCAAGCACTGAGCCCTGAGGGACACCAATGTTGATGGGGAGTGGAGGGGAGATGGAATCAAGAATTCTCATCCACTGGGTCCTGCCAAGGAGGTAGGATTTAAACCAGTTGGTGGCTGATGGAGCAAGGCCAGCTGAGAAGAGTGAATCAAGAAGCAGGGGTTGTGAAACAGTGTTGAAAGCTTTATCTAGGTCAACAAAGATGGCCGAGGTGATCAGGCTGTCATCCATCCCTGAAAGGATGGAGTCAGTAAGCCTGAGAAGGAAGGTGGTTGTTGAGTGGCTCTTCCAAAAACCAGATTGGAAGATGGTGAAGAAGGAGGAATCAGAGAGGAAGGGTGATAGTTGAGAGAGAACTAAATGTTCTTGACGTTTAGCAAGGGTAGGAAGGAGGGAAATGGGGCAATAGTTGCCAGGCGTGGATGTATCACCACCCTTGGGGAGAAGAAGGACTACAACATGTTTCCAGGATGAGGGTACTTGGGCAGAAATAAAGGACAGGTTAAGAATTAGGGAGCTAGGATAAGCAATTGCAGGAGCAGAAAGGTAGAGAAGTTTAGGATCAAGCTCATCTGGTGAGGAGCCTTTAGAGGGGTAGAAGGATAGGAGAGCATTAAGAGCTTCATCAGGGGAGATACTAGAAAAGGAAAATGGGGGAGGGGTAGGCACTGGCTGAGCCAAAGGGCTGAACTTAGTAAATGGCAATGGGGAGAGGGAAAATTGAAGAGATGTGGTGCACGAGGTGTAGTAGGCATTAAATTAATTGGCCACAGAGCCAGGGTCG
Organism: Neoceratodus forsteri; assembly: GCA_016271365.2. Lineage (NCBI taxonomy): Eukaryota > Metazoa > Chordata > Ceratodontiformes > Ceratodontidae > Neoceratodus > Neoceratodus forsteri. The sequence continues at coordinate 1,424,733,828 of CM057455.1, forward strand.
GAAACTAGGGAGTTATTTATTTTGAGAACTGGAGGGGGAGGGGGAGAGGGGGGAGAGAATAGAGCATGAACTACTATACAGAATTTAGATGGAGAGTTGGTGTTAGTCAGGAATGAGGAGTTGAAATAATCAGACTTAGCCAGTCTAGTAGCTTTAGTACATGAATTGTGTAGCAGTCTGTACTTGGCATAGTCATTTGGATGTTTAGTAGATTTGTGTTTTCTGCTGGCCCAATCACGCTCCCTGAAGCAGGCTAGGAGTTTGGGGGTGATCCAGGGGAGGGGAAGCCCACGGACTCTGGCCCATCTGAAAGGAGCAAAGGCATTCCAGGTGGCAATGAATTTGTCCTTAAAATAGTTAAGTGTTTGGTCAACAGAAATGACAGTGGAGAGAGGGTCCCAGTCGGTGGAAGGGAGTGCAGAGCTGATTGGGGTAAGGTCTAAGGATTTAAAGGACCAGAGCTATATGATTTTAGGGGGAGGTTTGGGGTGATGAACCTTATGAACAATGAAAATGGGGTTGTGGTCACTAAGGGCATTGGGGAGGAGACCAGATTTAATTATGTGGAGTGGGTGGGTTGTGAGTGCCCAGTCAAGCAGGGTGTGGTTTTGTGTTTTGGGATTAGGCTGTGTGGGTTCAAGTATAAGCTGAGTGAGGTTTTGAGCAGTGACATCATTGTGTTGCTTGTTTAACTTGGGAGACAACCAATTTAGATTCATGTCACCCATTATGAAAAGTTTACCAGATTGCAAAAGGGAAGTGATATTGACAAAGAGTTCATTCGTGACCGAGGGTTAAATGCATGGGCGGCAATAGATGCCAGCCACAAAGATTGGGATTGAGAAAGGAAGGGTAATGCAGGTGACAAGGGTTTCATAGGTAGCTGGGATAGATGTAGATAAGATGGTAGTAAACTGCAGAGAGGACAGGATATACATGGCCACTCCCCCACCACGACCTGATCGATCTTGTCTGGAGATGGAATACCCAGGGATAGCAATGGCACTGTCAGGGGTGCCTTTTTTGAGCCATATCTCGGTAATTAGGATATCAGGGGTGTGTGAAATCATAAGATTTTGTGGGAGGTTGATTTTAGGTAGCAGGCTGGCTTACAGATTCAGATCACATCACTGAATGTTAGGACGTTGATTATTTACTTTAGGTATGAATGACCCAGGACTAGAAGTGTTAGGGAAGACTAGTGGGTAGAGGATTGCAACCTACATGTGTTGTTGCCCTCTAGTGGCTTTACAGTATAATTTGCAAATGGAAAAGTAGGCAATTGGACACTTTATTAGGTCTGTCCTCTAAACTGCTAACTCGAGCCTCAACATCTGATATTCTTATTTTCTGTGTTGCCAGATCACTTTTCACAGCCTTGCTATCATTAGCCATTGTGCTGAGAGTGACCTTAATACTGAGCATTTCCTGCATCAAGTCAAAATGCATAACTGTTAAGGGCTGATTGGTATTCTGTTTTAATTTTTTTGCCTCAGGTGCTGGGGAAGTGCCCAATAAGCTGTCCACCTTGCCCAGCGGTCTTTTTTTGTTAACCTCGGGATCAGTCTCGACCCCCTCAAACATCACAACCAGATTTTCCTCCATGAATTATGTGCAGATTTTGTCAGAAGAATGGTAAAATTAGTCTGTTGAGGTAGTGATAAGTTACTGTAACTGTCAAAAGGGCAGGAGTTAGAGAAAGACAACCCAACTGCTGAGAGACGGTCACAAGTGAAAGAATATTTTTCTAGTGAGGGACTAGGTACTCAATGAGCCCAGTCGAAAGAATGTTAATGAGTAAATATACTTGTGAGAGGATGGTATCTGACCAAACCTGTCAAAAACGTTAATTGTGAGGAACAGATTTCATCCTGTAGATGGAGTAGTAGGACTAAATTGACTGGATTTCTTCTTCACGTTGCTTAATCTGGATCCCGCGATGCAAAGGAGGAAAACCAGAAGTGCTTCGGGTCATTATGATTTTGGTTTATGCTTTTTAACATCTAATAAACAACAAAAAAATGGCTAATCTATGATGCTGGCTTCACTTTCGGTTGTCGGGAGGCAGGCCATACTGGAGCTCAAGGATACACGTCCGCTCTGCATCAGAACATTTAATCGAATCCATCGTGGTATAGTAGTTTAAATGTTTCACTGGTTAAATTTGGGTATGTTGTTTTAAAATTAGTGGGAAATAACTGAAGTTTAAATTTTGGCAACCTGTTTGGCAGGCTATAACTCAATCCCATTTGAAGCTAAAAATCTGAAACTATGTACATATATTATAGTGGCATGGATGCGCCACTATTGTTAGAGTTGCCCGGCAACTTCTATGTTAAATCCCCAAATTTGCACTTTAATAATTTTGCAACCATTTGACCGATTTGCCTGAAATTTGTATGCACCTTCTGGTACCATAGTTCTCTGGATATGACAAGTTTCATTTCAGTGGGTGGTCAGGTTGTGGAACTGTGGCATTCCAAAAAATGTGAAATTTACCATTTTAGTGCAAATTCTTTGCTCAGGGCTATGGCCAAAATGGTTTGAAGGTCTGATCTGAAATTTTCAGTATACATAGGGTCTGAGTCACTGATGTGCCTTTTGAAGGTTTGATAAAAAAATATTAATACGTTCAAAAGTTATGAAATATTTAAGTTTCCCATTATAGCTTATGGGAAAAAAATATATGTGCCATATGACAGTACTTCTATTCGCCCCCACGAAAGCATCTTTTACTGTTGCAAATGGGTCCAGTACTGTTTTGCTGCTGCCACCTTGTTTTCAGTTAGCAATGGCTAAAAAATGTTGTAATTCAAAAAATACTGCCCCTTTGTAAACAACAGTTGTAGTATTTACCTAATCAGGGCCTGAGGAACATGATCCTAACATTAGTTTTCAAAAATTATGCTTGAAAATGTGTTTTTCAGAATTTGTCTGTTTGTACTGTTGCAGTTTGTGACACTGACTTTGCGAAACTGTAGTAGTTTGCGACATTTTCTCAAGCATGATACCACAAATGTTATACTATTTTTGCAAACACATTTGCAAAATTTGTGAAACTGTCTCAAATTTGTGACCCTGCCTGCACAAAATGTGCAGTTTCTTTGCCACTTCACTGCAAATAAATGGGTAAGTCTTTTGGGCTGAAATTTGCAGGTCATGAAGGGTTTGCACTACAGATGTGCCTTTTGCTGGTTTGGTGAAAAAAATTACATCAGCTCCATAGTTACAACATTCCAAATGTTCGAAATTTCCCATAGGATAACATTGTGGTGGTTGCGGTACTTTTCGGAGCCTATATCTCGAAAACAGTTTGAGATACAGATTTTTTGCTAAGCAATTGTACAGGTTACCAGGTCATGATTACAACTGTGGTGGAATTTTTTTCAAAGTTCCTATGGTAGCTGAGATATTGTCACATTTGCAGCACAAGGGTTACTTTGAATGTCTCTAGGCCTGCATTATGTCTCTATACTTGTGGGTAGATGGGAGTGCAGGGCCCTTATGCAATGATGGGACCTCAGAGCCCTCCATTATTCAGTACCAGCTACCACAGGAAGATGAGATGCGATTGGGTGGGGGGGCTGGACCATTGGACACAAGGGAAACTTGTTTTGTATAGTTGGGCCGGCAATCGCGGGGGGGGTGAGGAACCCCTAGCAACTGGGCAATACTGTTTATAGATCATGCATGGGTGCAGATGGGGAATGGACTACTAGCCACAAGGGAGTATTATTTCTATGCCGGGCTGGGCATTGAGTGGGGGGAAGGACCACTGGACACCAGAGAAAACTTTGTTATATATTGGACAGGTGATCAGGTGGGGGAGGGACCACTGGGCACCAGGGAAAATGTTTTTATATATCGGATGGGTGATCAGGTAGGGGCAGGGAGCAGGGAATATGCATTTGTGCATGCATGGTATCACAGCTGGAGTTTAAGACCCAATCTTTATCACTTTAAGTCCTCATTTGATGTCGACTTGCACTATCCTGAGTTCAGCTTTCTTCATACTCTCACAAAATCTGTTTAGCTGAACTCAGATTTGCTGAGGCATGACTGAGCCTTCTGGTGCTTCAGTGCCATTTGAGATGTGACCACGCATCAGAAGCTAGTGAAGTAAACATAGAAACATAGACTTTGACGGCAGATAAGGACCACTTGGCCCACCCAGTCTGCCCATTTCCCTACCTATTGGATAAGCTTCAGATTCTAGTTAACCAACAGCCTATTTCCTGCAACCCCCCACTATAATTGCCTTATGTCTGTCCCATGCATGTTTGAATTCCTCCACTGTTTTAGACCCCACAACCTCTCCAGGAAGGCGGTTCCATGCGTCCATCACTCTCTCCGTGAAAAAGAATTTCCTCACATTACCCCTGACCTATCCCCCAACTTTAAATTGTGCCCCCTTGTTCTTACACATCTCTTTTTCTGAAAGATGCTACCCTCCTGGACTTTGTTGATTCCCTTGAGATACTTAAAAGTTTCAATCATGTCCCCCCGTCCCTCCTTTCATCAAGGGTATACAAATTAAGTTCTCTCAGTCTCTCTTCATATGGTTTCTGATGTAGACCCTGCACCATTTTAGTTGCCCTCCTCTGGACTGCTTCCATCTTGTCTATGTCCTTCCATAGATGAGGTCTCCAAAACTGCACGCAGTACTCCAGATGGGGTCTCACCAACTGTCTGAATAGAGGAATAACCACTTCCCTTTTTCTACTTGTGATGTCCCTCCCTATGCATCCCAGTATCCCCCTGGCTTTCCCTACTGACTTCTCACATTGCTTACCCACCTTTAGGTCATCTGATATGACTACACCGAGATCCCTTTCCATTATTGTTGTCGTTAGTAAACCCATGGGGGTTTCGCTTTGATTGGAAATTGTTTTAAATTAAGCACTTTTGAGTGGAAATAAGTGCAGAATTACATTCTGCCTCAATTCTGACACTGCTACAGATATTAAAGGCACTTTTAGGGACACTTTTTCCAAAAATGAGTAAACCACTGACAGTGTCCTTTTCAGAAGGCCTTATCAAAAATCATGGGCCCGATTCTAGAAGGGTGGCACAAGTCACCGTCAAACGCAGCTTGTGCCTCCCACAACTCCAACATTGACCCTGCCCCCTATTCTAGAAGGGGCAATGACTCCGCAGCTAAGTCCTGCGATTTGCGACATGCGGCCAGGTACGCCAAACAAAGGGCACATCTGGAGAGCATGTCGCAAGCCACAACGCAGAATGCAAGTGTCGCCCATGCCCAGCTAGCCACATTAGGTGCCCTGCAGGGCTGCCCACATTCACTGCCTCCTGTAGTGTATATGTAGAGCCCCGCAGGGCTGCCCACCCCACTACCCCTGAATCCCTGTAAATAATGCCCTACAGGCTGCCCACCCCCTGCCCCGAAACCCTGTGTACAAAATTCCCTGTGGGCCCAGCCCACCAACTGCCCCCCTGACTCTCTGTAAGAAATTCCCCCATAGTGCTGCCCACACCTCCAGCCCCCAAAATCCCCCATTGTAAAAGCCCACAGGGCAGCAGCAGTGCCTCACCATGCCCTGACCCCCCGAAGAGCGGGTCAAGAATGTGGAATACCTCGATAAGCCTGGTAGTTCAGTGGCTCCCCCAACCGTTGCACAGCCCACCCAGTTCCTCACTCATCCCCAGCCGGCATCTAGCACAGCCCACTGCCTTCACGGCCAGGCTGCTGACTGAGTGCTGTAGGAGTTTATCAGAAGACGCACCCAGAAATCAATTCTGAGTGTGTCTTTCCAGCAAATGCTCCCACGGAACCCAGCTGGCAGCTGGCCATGGAGAGAGAGGCGGGCTGTGCCAGTCACCAGCTGGGGATGGGTGGGGGATGCTGGTGGTTGGCATGGCTGGGTGGGGGCCACTAGACTACCAGGGCTTGTCAGGGTGTTTGCCACATTTGACGGTGACTTGGGGGTCGGGCACGGGTGAGGGATGACAGTGCCACCCTGCAGGGTGTTTTACAATGGGGATTCAGGGGCTGGGGTGTGGACAACCTGAGGGACATTACTTATACAGGGAGTTGGGGTAGTTGGTGGCCAGCCCTGCAGGCCTTTACTGTATGGGTGTATGGGGGCAAGTACTATACGGGGATGGGGTAGCAATGTGTGCGATGCCCATTGGGGCACCAATGGCGGTGATCTGGGCATGGGTGGAGGGCACATGGACCGGGTTGTACAGGACTCTTGGAGGACATATGTAAGTTACACCAGCTAAATGCAGGTGTAACTTACGTTGCCAGTTCTCCGGGGGGTCTTGTAGAATCCCGACGTTGGGGTCTTTGTTGCTGCCCTTCTGGAATGGAGTGCAACCTCTGCTGTAAACCCCCTAGCACCATGTCGCAGGGGGTTTGTGGCACAACTGCCAGGCGTATCTTTTCTATAATCAGGGCACATGTCTGCACCTATGTCAGCTGCAGCCAATGATAAAAAGATTGACAGAAAATATCAGGTGGACAGATGAGAGGTGGAATAACTGTATGCCCACCCAGATCACTAAGGTGTAGTCCAGGCTGCTGCTTGCGAGAGATAAGTCACACTCTCTGCACAGCTTCCAGAAAAAGACTCCAAAGTATTAGATGCTATGGCCACGAAAGTGTATGCTAAAGCTTCCTGAAAATTCAGCAGGCAACTTATTCAGTATATATAGCACAGTGCCAGAAAGCATTGTGGAACATAATTCTGGCATTTGCTGACAGAGCAGACAGTGAGGTGGCACAGAACTTGGTTGTCACAGCAATATCAGCCCTGGATGCCACTAGGTACTAATTCCACACTGCTATGGATACTAATGACACTGCAGCTAGAGTTCTAACTCATGCAGTGAGTCCTTAAGAAGATTTTCTTGGTTACGGACTATCATTCTTTCCCAGGATACCCAAAAAAAGCCATGAATTTCTCTTTGAGGGAAATTCACTTTTTGGTGACAAAACAGAAGCATACTGTACATAAAAACATAGAAACATACAGTAGAATCTGACGGCAGATAAACTTGGCCCACCCAGATGGTCCAGTTTTTCTATTTTTCCTTTTTTTTCTATCTTCATTTTTGCTGTAGACCCACATGATCTATGGCGCCCCCCCCCTCATTTACCCATATGATTCCCTTGTGCCTATCCCAGCCATTTTTGAACCCCACCACTGTTTTTGTCCCCACTACCACCACGGGAAGGCTGTTCCATGCATCCACCACTCTTTCTGTAAAGAAATATTTCCTTACTTCTTTCCTGAACTTTGACCCCACCTGCTTAGAAACAATGGGCGCTATTCATGAAAGGACCACCACTACACGCAAAAGTGGCATAAAAGTGGGCCTGCAGCTGCATGCCGGGCAACACACATGAAATATGTGGTATGCATGAACAAGCTGGGATCACCATCAGTAGGATGGGGTGGTGTATGTGGAGGTGTGCAGCAGTGCGCAAGGGTGAGACTGGAACAGCGCAAGATGCCCAGAACGCCCCTTGACCCCACCATATATGGAGATGCAGAAGCGCTATGCTACACTGCTACACAGACAGATGCAGAAACATGTTGGTGGAGGATGCAAGAGCGGATGCCAGGAATGAGAACCATGGACCGGCAGAGACCACAGCGCAGGCAAGCGGGGCTGGGGAATGTGGCATGTGCGGTGGAGGTGGCAAGAGGCTGAGGTCCCCTAACTTTGTGGGGGTGCTGGTCACCATCCTGGTGACAGAGGTCCGTCAGCATTATGATGTGCTGTTCGGCTGCCGGGCACTCAGCACCCCACCCAAGACAAAGTCCAGAATATGGCTGGACGTGCAGGTGGCCATAAACGCTGCTGGACCGGAGGCATGCACAGTGGCTGCCATAAAGCACATGACATGATGTCTGGTCCCAGGTCAAGAAGAAAATGAGCTGGGCACGACAGTCACAGGGCACCACTGGGGGAGACCCACCACCTCTAGGCCCCCCCTTATGCCCATAGAACAGATGATGTCAGACATGATCAGCGATGTCGCCATGTGCAGGGAGCCTGATGACCTTGACAGCATGCCAGGTGAGTGCACTGAGCATGTGCACAGGGCAGCCACACCACACAGTACCTCTGACACGGGCCCTAACCACCTGTCACCCTTCCCACCTACAGGGCAAGATAACAAAAGTGCTGGTGAGGGACCTTCTGGGATCAATGGTGGATGCTTCAGTGGCCAGGCAATGCAAGTATGTAGTGGCATGGACACAGGGTGGAGCACAGGACAGGATGGATGTGCATGTGTACTAAACGATCCCCCCCCCCGGGTACATGGCAAAGCCCTGACAGCACACAGGAGAGGGGGGACGCACAGCAGACATCACTGGTAGATGACCAGCAGAGGCATGATGATGGCAGGTCACCAGAACAGCAGTAGGAGGAGAGAAGAAGCTGAGCCAAGGCCACGGACACACAGACCTGCGAGGATGGTGGGACACCAATGGACCAAGATGAGGGTGACCACACAGTGCTGGAATGGACAGGAGCAGAGAGGAGGACTCCCTGCAGCTGGAGGACAGCTGCATGGTGACCATGGGGACATCAGCACCCACCACACCACTGGACACCCAGGAGTGGGACATGGGTGCCTCAAAGGGCCCCCCATCCCGCAAGGCATCGTAGGCAGGTGGCAGTGGCTCAGCATTGGTGAGCTATTACCCTGACCTCCACCAGCTGGAGCGTGACCGGTTGCAGACTACCTGAGACTGCACAGAGGCAGTACACCACATGACGGAGGTAATGGTGGTATCCGTGCATGTGCAGGGGAGGCTGGCTGAGAGCATTGCCACTGGCGCGAGGGTGCAGGAACACATGGCTGTGGCCATTGCCGCAAGTGCCCATGCCCAGGACTGACTCGCAGAGGAAGTGGCGGTGGGTGCCCACTTGCAGGATCGGACAGCAGAGGCATTCCTTGCCATAGTCACACACCTGGACATGCAGCAGGCCTGACCACCAGCCGCAGCCATGCCACCGGCACTGACCGATACGTCACAACCCTCCACCTCTGTGCAGGTGGCACTGCATGACAGTGCCCTACAGCATGCAGTGGCATTGCAGGCAGCCCCAGCTGCTACAACAGGTGCATGCACCACATCCTGATGGTCACATTACATACAGGTGGTACTGCATGCCACGCAGACAATGGAGAAACAGGGGTACAGGATGAGGGTGTGGATACAGTGACCAGCCACAGACACCGGCCCACAGCAATGATCATGTCCAGCACACACATACTCTCCACACATGCCCCACACTGACACACCCACACTGACCACCAAGGCACACCACATACCAGTGCACAGCGATACCCCATGGACCAGAGCTACCTGGGTGATGTGACAAGGAGCACACATAAGGGACACAGGCACACCACAATGGACACCCCTCCGCATGGGTGTCCCGTGCACTTTGACAAGCATGAAATGCACTGGACAGGCCACAAAATGGGTCACAGCATGATTCCACGGTGGCTGGCAGTGCAACCGACCTGTGCCTGTGGCACTTGATTAGCAGCACAGTCATGTGTTGCACAGGATGGCTCAGACATGTGGTGTCATCATCACCAGCATGCGCAACTGCTCACCTGCCAAATGCCACATGATGCCGCATGGTCCATGCTGCCATGCATCCCATGGTGTCTTGTCACCTGTGTGGCACCCTACTGCCATCACTGGGTGGCATTGGTCTGTGGGGTGGCTGTGGTGGTCCCTCGCCGAGCTCCCCAGGGTGTGCATCTGGGGGCTGTGGCACACTGTGTTGGATGCATATATTGTGTAGCATAGCACAGGCGGTGAATACTCTGCATGCCATCCCTAGCACAAGCATCATCATGCCACCTGTATGGTCCCAGCAGCAGACATACATCTTCATAAGCCTGATGGTGCATTCCACAATGCCGTGTGACTGCACATGTGCAGCATTGAATGCCTCTACCGCAGAGTGCCATGGTGCAAGGTATAGTGTCAGGAGGGTCATCCTCAGTGGGTATCCACTGTCACCTGTGGAATGGGATGGAACACAGACATTAGGCACACAGTAGTGCACATTTTGCAACCATTACTGCAGTCAATGATTGGTGCTCATCCAACAGCCAATCATATCCCTCTTCCTGACAGTCCAGATGGTGTTGCAGTGCACTGTTGTCATACATGGAGGAATCATTGCACAACCCCAGGTACCAAGCCAGGACATTCGTGATGATGCTGATTGTGCTGCATATGACCTGGCAGTTTATGCTGGTGTACCCCTTATGGTTCCAGTAGGCCTCCTTGTTCATGGTCAGCGTGAGAATGGGTACATGTGTGTAGTCTATCACACCTACAGTGTTGGGCATGCCATACCTATCCAGGAACACACCCTTGACAGCTCTGAGCTCCGCCACGGTTGCAGGGAACATGATGTGGCATTGCCTGTGGTGCACAAGGGCACGCATTTCCTGGTGCAGAGCCATGGACATAGAGGAATGGCTCACACCTGTCACATCCCCCATCATTCTCTGGAAGGTGCCGGTGACATAGTATTGCAGTGTCCACAGCACCTTCATCTCCATGGACATGGTCATGGAGAGCCTTGTGCTGGGATGGATGGCATCCTCCATGAGTTCACAGATGAACTGTAGTGTGTCATGCTCAATCCTGTACCGCTGCCTGATGCTCATGGTGTGAAGGCTCTGTGGTATGAGCCATGGCCGGAATACCCATTGGTGGCACCTTGCATGGGCATGGCACTCCTTCAAAGTGTCTCTATTAGGACCATGTGTAGCAGTGCCCCTGGGCACATCATACTACCACTGTCTGTCCCATTGTCTGCATCCACACAATGGCATTGCAGGCACACAAGTGTGTCCTGTGCATGCTGTGTGGCATGGCACACATGTCCTATAGGGTGGGGCATGCTCATATGGTGTAGGCAGGCTGACCACAGGGATGCCATAACTGCATAGACAGTCATCGTGGCAGTGGCTCCACTAATGCCACAGGGCAAGGTGTGCAGCAGGCTAGCCCTGCCATGGCACCTGTATCGTGTCGCTATGGAGGTGTACCAGGATGGAGTACCAGTGGGGGTCATTTGGGAGGTCACAAAATGGAGACAGGTAGGTGCCACAGCCTGTTCACTGCCTGTTTCAGCCATGGGCCTGTTGGGGGGGGGCATGCTGCTCTGAGCATGCTTCTCACTGTTACTATCTAAGCATTTTTGCAGGGGACATGGCGGAATAAGGCCATGTTGGTGTTGGAGCTGTGAGAGATGGGTGGGCCAGGCCCAGCAGCGGTGGTGACCCCAAGCAGCAGGCTGCCCCAGGACATCCCGCTGCAAATGGACCTATGGCAGAGCACATCAGACATGTTCTACAGGAACAACAAAGGGGACCTGTGGGCCATTCTCTCCCCCTCGCAGGTAGGTGGATCTTGGTTCCCTGTGTGTGTGTGTGTGTGTGTGAGGCAACATTGCATTGATGGCCTGGCCGTTTATGTGGGTACTGATCTATGCCCCCTGTTTCTGCTCTTGTCATTGCAGTTACGAAGAAAGACTAAAGGAGCTTAATATGTATACCCTTGAGGAAAGGAAGGAGAGAGGGGACATGATAGAAACTGTCAAGTACCTCAAGGGAATCAACAAAGTCCAAGAGGGTGGCATCTTTCAGAAAAAGAGATATGCAAGAACAAGGGGGCACAATTTGAAGATAGAGGGGATGGCTCAGAGGTAATGTGAGGAAGTATTTTTTCACAGAGAGGGTTGTGGATGCATGGAACAGCCTCCCTGAGGAGGTCGTGGAGTCAAGAACAGTGGGGGAATTCAAGAATGCATGGGACAGACATAAGGCAGTCCTAGTGGGGGGGTAGGAGGAAGTAAGCTGTTGGTTAATTAGGATCTGCAGCTTATCTGTTAGGTAGGAGAATGGGCAGACTAAGTGGGCCAAGCGGTCCTTATCTGCCATCAAATTCTATGTTTCTATGTTTCTATGTTTAGTGCAGCTGTGGGCCCATCAGGGACCTGGTGCTGGAGGAATGTGAGTTTACAGATTCAACCCCCAGGAGGTGACCCTGTCGACCAGCCTGGAGGTGCCAATGGAGGAGGATTCAGCTGACTGAGCTTGGGAACTCCCTGCACTCCCGATCTGTCCCCCCCTCACGCTGTTGTGTTGCCCTGTGTGGGCATTTTGCTTTTACCTGGTTTACTTGGTTTTAAAGGACAAAAGAAGGCTATAGCCCATCGAGATTGTCCCCCACCACCATGGTGGGACTAGTTATACCCTGGAGCTGTTTGACTCCATCCAATTATCCAATCCTTTTTTGAAAGAAAGAATGGAGTTACTATCTACAAGATCTTGGGAAAGAGTGTTCCAAACTCTGGTGGTTCTTACCATGAAGTAATTTAACCTTTTATTAGTTTTAGATTTTGCCACATCTGTTTGTTGATTGTGAAGCCGAGGGGCACTCCTTCTACTAGAGAAATTTAGACCATATTGGTGCATTAGGTCCTGGGAGTTCTGAATTTAATACAATAGAAGCAAGTCACCTCTAATTCATCTTGATTGAAGTGAATGTAACCTAGTTTCCTGAAGTCTACCCCAATAATCCATTTTGGACAAATGTGGAACCATTTTAGTAGCTCTCCTCTGAATTTTCTCAATTCTGTCCTTATCCTGTCTTAGATAAGGGCTCCAAAATGGGGAGCTGTAGTCGGAATGTGGCCTTACATGAGTTCTGTACTGGGGGATAATACATTCCTGAGTCCTAGAGACAAAAGATCGTTTGATTCGAGTGAGCAATGCATTGGATGTTTTGGCTACCCTAGCGTAGTGGTCAGTAAAGGACAGTTTATTATTAACAAGGATTCCAAGATCCCGCTGTATTAGTGAAACATGAAGAAGGATATCATTTAGAAAGTAGGTCTGTCTAGGATTATTCCTACCAATGTGTAATACATGACACTTATCTGAATTATGTGTCAGCCCGTTAGAGTTTGCCCATTCTTCAATAATTTTTAAGTTGTTCCTAATAGTGATCCTATTTGAAGTTATAATTACTGACCCCCCTAACTTGGTATTGTCCGCAAATTTTGAAAGGAGATTATCTGGACTAACCTGCAAATCACTGATAAAAATATTAAACAAAGTTGATCCAAGAACTGATCCCTGAGGCACACCACTAGTCACACTCCCAACATCAGAGAGTGTGCCGTTTATTCTTACTTGTCGTTGTCTATTAGACAGCCAACCAGAGACCCATTTAATTATAGACTGTGAAAAGTCCAATTTCAACATTTTGTCAAGCAGTATATCATGTGGGACCTTATCAAATGCACGACTATAGTCGAGAAGGATTACATCCACGTGGTTACCATTATCATGTCCGATACTGATATAATTATAAAAGGCTACTAGATTAGTGGTACGGGAGTACCCATGCCTGAATCCATGTTGTGTTTGGTCAGTTATGTTGTTGGAGATTATTTTCTTTTCCATAATTTTTTCAATGATTTTCTCCATTAATTTACTTATAACTGACGTTAAGCTTATTGGGTGATAATTTTTGGGCTTGGAATGATTGCCTTTTTTAAAAATTGGTATGACTGTGGCATATGCCCAGTCTTGGGGAATAACACCTTCATGAAGAGATTTATTAAAAATGAGGGTTAAGAGTTTGGTTATAGCTTCAGCTGTTTCTAATAAAAATCTTGGGTTAATATTATCTGGTCCTGGATTACATGTGCTTTTCAGGGAAAGAATGGCCTCTAAAGTATCAACTTCAGTAATGGTATAGAACAAAGTATTATTGACTGAATGCCTGAAGAGTTTTGGGTCTTCTTTTTTAGTGAAAACAGAACAAAACTGATTATTAAAGGTGTCAGTAATTCCCCTATCTGTAGAAATTATGGAGTTATTTACAAGTAAAGGACCCGTGTATCTATTATTCAATTTTTTGTTATTAAGGTAAGAGAATAACGATTTATAGCTATCTTTGGAGTGTGCCAAGTGAAACTCCAGTTTCCTTTTAGATTGTAAAATAGCATGTTTTAGGAGTTTTAAAGTTTTTCTGTATTTTCGAAGTTGTTCTTTAATAACTCCCTCACTATTTTTTACAAGAGAGAAAAGCCTTTGTTTACTTTTAATTAAGTTTTTTATAGTTTTATTTAGCCACAGAGGGATCTTCCCCTTCTTGTTATATTTCTTTTTAGTGGGGACAAATAGGTCTTCCAAGTAGTAGATCAAAGTTTTCAAATACTCACAAGCTTTCTCAAGAGAGAGAGGAGATAATATTTCTTCCCAAGAAATCGTATTTAAATGATCAATAATGTTATTAAATTTAGCATTATCATATTTTTTAAATTCAGAAAAATTCAGAATTTGCTGAAAAAATAATAATGAAAAGGAAATTAAATAATGATAACTAGTACCTAAGGAGGCACCAACATGAATATTAGATTTGGCACCCCAATATTAGAAATAACTAGATCTAATGTATTCTCCCCACTGGTCAGCTCAGTTATAACTTGTTCCAAACCCATATCCACAATAAGTGAAATCAGGTCGTTTTCACCCTGTGTACTAGCAGATAAGGTGGTCCAGTTTATAGAGGGCATATTAAAGTCTCCCAAAACAAGAATATTGCCTTTAGAGGCCATATCAGATATTTCTTTGTGTAAAAGTAAAGTATAATCAGAACTAGCTGATGGGGGCCTATAGCATGTTCCAACCAGCAGTTGAGGTTGTCCCTTGATCTGAATATTCACTCAAATGGATTCTATATTGCTAGTATGGGGGAGCTGAAGTGAGGTTATGTCCTTCCTAACGTAAAGACAAACCCCTCCACCAATCTGACCTTCTCGATCCTTATGGATTAACTTGTATCCAAGTAAATGTGAGATCCAAATAGTATCAGGGTCCCACCAAGTTTCAGTAATGGATATAAGTCCATAATTTGCAGAATTGCACTTAACCTCGAGTTCCACCATTTTAACAAAGGTTAAGGATCTCGCATTAAGGGAAAGAACCTCACATACAGTGGGAATACTATTAGAATTTTTTAGAGAACAGGACAGGTGCCTATCCTCCCCCCCCCAGCTTTTAGTTTAAAAGTTTGTTAATAGCTGAAGTAACCCTTCTACCCAATAGAGTACTTCCCCTTCTGCTGACATGGAGACCATCCCAGTGGAACAAGGAGTTTTTTGGTAGAAAGTTTCCTAATGCGCAAGGCATAAAATGCCCTGCTGGAGGCACCATCGCCAAAGCCAATCATTAAAGGCTTTAATTCTGGTATTAATTGCATTGGTTGTTCTAGGAACAGGTAGAATCTCAGAAAAGCAAACAAGGCTATCTTTATCTGCCAGTACATTGTTAAGTGCAATGATATCATGTTTAAGCTCATCGAGGCTGGTTCTGTTAATATCGTTTGTACCAACATGTATTACAAACATAGGATTATCTCTTGCCCCCACTAGTATTTCTTTAACTACAGTAGTAATGTCTGAGACTCTAGCCCTTCTTAGAGTGGAACAAGTACGATTAAGTTTGTGCACATTACATACTGGACAATCTAAGTGTTAAATGATAGAGTCACCAATGACAAAAATGTGTTTAGTTATGGGCTGGTGATCCAAATTTGTGGGAGGGGGTAATGTTGTTCCAGATCCGTTAATAGAGTTCCCTAAGTTAGATTGAGAAACTTTTGACTTTAATAAAACATTCCTATCTTTAATTATTAAGCCTTTAGAAGGGGGACAAGTTACTAATTTACTCTCCTGAGTATCATGTGTATTCTCATCATGTGGGAAAACAGCATTTTCATGTGAAAGAACTTCAAAGCTATTAGACAGAGGTAATACTGGTGCACTGTTAAATATTTGCCCTCCTCTGGGTTTTGTTTTATGTTTGGTGACTACTGACCAGTTTTCTAATTCCTCGGGGAGCAAAGCAGGTGAGGAAGAAGTACTGGGGGAATCCTTGTTAAAGGTGAGAGGGTCTACACGGGATGTGGAGGAACACAATGCTGTCGTCCGACCCAACATCAAATCAATATAGTCCTCCAGAGCCTCTATCTCGGGGCTAACTGCTCTAGCTGCCTGCAAGCAGCCTATTTCCTCTTGCAAAGTCTCTGTCAATAAACTTCTATTGCAAACAAAGTCAGCAATCTGAGAACCCATACCAAACATCTAGCAGGATGAACAATAGTTATTAGGTTTATCCATTTTAGACAATTCTACGTACACTAATATAGTGAATACAGTAGAACTTACTGAGGAGAGGAGCTGAGGATCAATAGCCCTTTTTCCCACTGTCCCTGTGGACACAGCAGACATGCGCAGATGCGTGTGTCTCTGCGTGCGCTCACTCTGCTCGCCGCTGGGCGGACTTTAGTACAAGTCTGTGACCCGGAAATAACCACAGTTCATGTAGCAAGGCAAATTATTACAAAAAAATCCCAAATGTGTCAATAATTGCAGTACAGCCTTAAAAAAGGTGTTCTGTGAACAAATTCTGCTCCCCCAAATGTTTAATCCCAAGAATAGGCAAAAACTGGTAAGTCTGTAGTTCAGAGAAGCTCTGAATGAACTACTCCCCCTCTTCCTTCTCGAAGAGCAGGGTTCACATATAGCAGTGATGTTAAATTACAGACAATGAGTATTAAAGGTGTTTGGCTGTATGGCCCTGTGTGTGTCTCATTCTTTGCCCTGGCATGGTGTGCAGGTATATGTATGTGTGTGTGCCGTGGGTGTTGGGCTGGTTGTATTTCTGTGACCGATACCTGTGTTGACTGTGCCGTGGGTGTGGTCTGTGTGCCACAGGTTGCCGTGCTGGGCTTGCGGCATCAGCGGTACCTGGTGGTTGACATGCATGCTGGACTTGGGCCTGCAATCTGGCTGTTGTTGCACATGCATGTGGCACACATGGCACATTCTAGGCATGTGCGTGGCCATCCTGCCATGCCATGCATTGCTGTGTGCCTGTCTGGTGGTGTTTGCCATTGTAGGCATGGTCGCCCCCATGCCAGCATGCTTCACTGAACATTCCTTCTGTGTGTGCAGTGCATTTGCCACTTTACTGCTGCTTTCCAGATGCGAATTGCCTATGCGGGGCTGCGACGCAACTTTCTGATGTATTGTATGTTGTGCATGTGCTTTCAGCATGCCGCACGTATGATGTATGCAGGAATGCCCTGGCATGGATGCGCATCCTTCAAAGCATACTGCTGTGCTCAGCATAGCTATGCACATCCCTACACATGGTTTGTGCATCCCGCGCAGTGGTTGCTTATGCCACTTCGGAGAGTATGTGCTTCTGTGCAGGATGTACACACCATGCATAAGGCCATGTAGCCTTTGTGAATAGGGCCCATTGAGAACAGAAAGGCCTCTACCTCCTACAGGCCCTATGGAATGGGAAACAGTGGTAGGGATTACTTCCCGAGAGTCTATACCCCATCTGCTCATATGAGTATCAGTCACAAAGGGGATGCTAGAGGGGATGGCGCAGATGGGGCATAAAGAGTACTGCTTCTGTAGCACCAGCACCCAAGCCCTAGCCAAAGCAAAATCCTTAACAGTTCCATCCAGGTCACCCGGCCATTGCCAGATAGGGGACACCTTGATTCACTACCATCAGGAATGGGTAAACATTATCTTAGTCAAGTATGCTCTGCAAGTAATGGACCTAGGACTGTCTCTGCAGTTCAAAAAATTCCCAAGACTACACAAACACAAAACTTTTCCAGCACTCTTTCCCCAGAAAGAATGCTGCTGGAACTGGAAATAAAAACAAATTGCTGGCAATAAATGCTGTAGAATAAGTTTCTGCCTCTCAGTGGGGAAGGGTCTCTTCTTAAGATTATGTAAAGTCGAGCAGGACCATAAAATATGGGTGAGAGTACCAATATGTGCCTTGCATCTCTAGCAGTCCAGTGATGGGAGGAGGCCCCATTCCCTCAGTTTGTGTGGCATTCTGTGCCACTGGTGCAGGATTTTAAATTGCGTGAACCCACTCTTTGTGTCTTTTACAGCAGCTTGTATCCCTCCAGAGATACTCCAGAGTTGCTGTGTGATGTCCTGGCCTAATTCTTCCATCCATATTTGTCTGATCCTAGTGGTGGAGTCTGACGTAAGGTCCAGAAGGTGCTTGTATATTCCACTACCCCTTACTGTTTTCTCACTGGGGGTGCTCAGATAGTTTGTCTAAGGGATTAGTTTCTGGGGTTATTTGATGTTCTCACAGCATGGATCACCCAACATTATCCTGACGTTTTATCTGTGATTGAGACATGGTTGACCCCTAGGATCCCCGACAATGCCATCTCAGTTCCGAGGTACTCCCTCTTCCGACTGGATAGGCTAGCAAGAAAAGTTGATGGCTGCACCATCTATCTCAAAAAATACCTAATGGGGCACACCCTTGACCTGCCCAGCTGTAGAACTGTATACAGATACTTCCCATCAAGATTCTCCTTGGTGCCCACAACAAGGCTCTGACTGTTGCCTCGGTGTACATCCCTCACAAGTCCAAGTCACTGGGCCCTAATGCCATTATTAACTGCATTAACAACCTGAAACACAACTCTGAGGTCATAATGCTGGTTGACTTTAATATAGACTGACTATCGTCCAACGCTGTCAACTATAAAGATGCCCTGGACACAGTAAACTTTTCACAACTGGTTCAGTCACCTACAAGAACTAACTATAAGACAGGGAACAGCACACTACTGGACTGGATACTAACAAACCGCCCTGACCATATCACACATACTCATGTCCTTCCTGACAACATAAGTGATCACTTCCCCGTTCTGTGTGCGTGGTCAAACAAATTTAACAAGCCCCCGGGAAAAATCATTAACAGTAGAGTACTCACACATGGGCACTTACAGCCACTGAAAACATTACTCAGACAACAAAATTGGTCACATATCAAGACTGCCTCAGACATGGATTCCACCCTAGAATTTTTCATCTTAAGCTTCAGTGCTGCCTGTGATGTACATGCCCCCTTCAAAAAGAGGAAAATTGGAGGAACCGACACCCTATGGATCACGTATGACCTACTACAAAAAATGAAGTTACGGGACCATCTGTGGTATCAGGCTAGAGCCTCTGGCAGACTCGTAGACACTCAGGCATACAAAACTGCCAGGAATGTCTATACCTGGGCCATACGGTCTGCTAAAGCAAACTACTACAGATGTGCTCTTTACAACACCTGGAAAGATGGAAGGAAATTTTGGAACAATTTTAAGGGACTCACTGGGAAAGAAGTAAGGACCACACTCACCATGCTCAGCATAGATGGGGTTCTAACCCTAACCCTAGACCCCACCACTATTGCAGACACCTTCAACTCAGCTTTTACCGACTTCAGCCAAGTACTACCCCCAAACTTCTTCAACACATCGACTGGTGCAGAAACCAATACAAAATCTCATACAGAGCGTGCACATCCTCCTTTCCATTTCAAATCTGTGATAGAAAGAGAATCCAAAAAATACCTACTTAAGGTACTCTGGAGATCCAGAACTGGAGGAGACTCACTGGATCTGAAGCTCATTGCCCTTACACTCGACAAAGTCCTGATCCCACTCACCATGATTATCAACAAGCCTCTCCCGCGCTCCCAATTCCCCCATCTATGGAAGCTAGCCCAGGTAATTCCCATTCACAAAAGTGGTGGCAGGGCCCATCACAGGAACTACAGGCCCATCTCCATCCTCCTCCCATTATCTAAAGCACTTGAAAACATTGTTGTAGACCAGCTGGGAGATTACCTGGAGAAATACAGCCTGCAATCACCACACCAACATGATTTTTGAAAAGGGCACAGCACTACTACCGCACTACTTCAGTTCACGAGCTATATCCACCAGGCCTTGGACCAAGGCCAACTCATCAGCACCATCTACATTGATCTATCCAAGGCATTTGATACGGTCAATCACCCACTAGTGCTTGACCAACTAGCTATGCTTGGTCTATCAGCAGACACCCTATGTTGGTTTAACAGCTACCTCACTGGCCGGTCTCAGCAGGTAAGGATAGGAGACACCCTTTCATCCGAACTGCCTGTTCGCTCTGAGGTACCCCAAGGGTCAATTCTGGGACCATTACTTTTCAGCATCTTCCTCAACAACCTCCCTGCACACTGCCCTGTGCAAATCCTCCTGTATGCTGACAACGCAGTTATATACAATAAGAACTCAGATCCCGTCCAGCTGGAGAACCAGTTACAGGCAAGTTTCACTGCAGTGGAGGATTGGTTCATCACACAGAAGCTTGTGCTTAACTACAAAAAATGAAGACCATGCTCTTCCATGGCACACACAATGTTCACAAAAACACTCAGTTGAATGTCAATAACAGATCAGGAGTTACTCTGGAGCAGACAAACACCTTTAAATACCTTGGTGTAATGTTGGATAGCACACTTTCCTATTCCACCCATATTAACCACATCATCAAATCTGTGAATAACCATATTGGGCAACTCCACAGACATAAGCACTGCCTTACTGCAGAAGCCCTGAAGCTTGCAATCCAAAGTTCAGATGTCTCCATTACAGACTATGGGCTGGTGATATATGGCGCTGCCTCTAACTCTGCCCTAAAGTGAATATCAACCACCCTTAATAAGGCCTGCCATCTTCTAACTGGGGCTGCCCCATGGACCCACACTTGTGACCTCTACAAGTAGGCAAATTGGCTGCAACTCAAGGGCAAGATATGCTACCGCACCTGCCTTGTAGTAAAGAAGGCCACCTATGGTCTTCTACCCCCCGGGGTTAGTAATCTCCTCAGTGCTGCTTGCAATACTTGCACCATCAGAAGTGCTGATCGCTCAACCCTTCAAGTCCCTCAATGTCAGATGTCACAAGGACAAAGGTTGTTTGCAATCAGAGCTCCAAAACTGTTTAACTCCCTGGAGAAGGAAATTACTAATGCAACCTCATTTGACTCTTTTAAATGCAAACTCTGTGAGTCTCTTGTGGCCCATACCTCCTGTAACTGTTCCACATAAATCTGAGGACAACACTGCTATTGGGTTTGCCTTGACTGTGGGCCCCCACCTCAAGATCTCTTTACCTCCTTCCTAACCCCCCCAACCCTTCCCACCAATCTAACAAGGCCTGCTGGCTGCTCCTCTGGCTAGACCTGTAGCCCTATCACTCCCTTTAAGTTCACCATACCTTTTCCCAATCTCCTCACCACCCCACCCCTCATTTTTCACAAGGCCTGATGTCTGCTCCTCCGTCTCTACTGGCAACCACTGTGTTATATTTATTTACCTTCTCTCATTATCCTTATCCTACATTACTCCACAGCAGCTGCCCACCTC
Source organism: Neoceratodus forsteri (assembly GCA_016271365.2). Lineage (NCBI taxonomy): Eukaryota > Metazoa > Chordata > Ceratodontiformes > Ceratodontidae > Neoceratodus > Neoceratodus forsteri. The sequence continues at coordinate 1,424,755,168 of CM057455.1, forward strand.
AACCTGTACCCACCTTCTTCTGCCCCTACACTCACTCTTGTGTCATTGGTTGTTAGTTTTACCCATTCAGATCTTCTAAGTTTATGATGTATTGTAGTATTTTGAAGTTTTACTCTGTGAATCTCCTATACATTGTGTTTTAATGTACCTTGACATGGAACCTGTGTAAAAGAGCCTTTGGCTCAAAGCTGTTAATCTGAGACTTTCAAATCAAATAAACAAAAAATAAAAATAAAAACAAGGTTTTGTCCAAGTGTAGGGCCTAGTGCATGACTTAGCTGGAGATACTGCCAGTGTTGATGTTTGGGAAGCCCCCCCCTTGCAGTTGGGCAAAATATTTCAGGGTATTAAGTGGGAGGTGCATTATTTATTTATGTATGTATGTATTTATTTATTTATTTATTTATGTATGTATGTATTTATTTCAGTTTGGGATTAAATACCTTTGAGCCATAGGCTTGTTTACAAAGGTTCCAGGTCAGACATCGTACAATGCAGATAGGACAGACAACAGGAATAATACAGTGGTAATACAGAAACAAGTAAAAACTACAACAATGAATTCGTAACAGGTAGAATAGCACTAGTTCCTTCAATTATTTTAGGTTCCCAGACATCTTAGAAATTCTTCAAGGAGATTTCAGTGTCGTTACATCAAGAATGGAGGTAGTAAATGCCCACTGGCTGGAGTAGGCAGCAACAGTGTTGAGCAACCGAGCAGGGGGGTTAAAGGGCCTGAGCAACAATGGGAGCGGGGCAACCAGAATGGGGCTAGGGATTAGAGTGAGAATAGCAGCCCGGGTAGGCATTGTCAGGGAAGGCAGGGAAATAGAAGGGGGAGAGGATTAGGTGGGAAGGAAGGAAAGAAACTAAGGGAGGTAGCGAGGAGATGGAAGGTGGGGAGAGGAGATGGGGTGGAGGGTGGGTGTGGGGTGGAGGAAGTGATGAGAGAGGGGTAGGGTAGTATGTGGGGAGTAAGGGGGAGTGTGGGGGAGAAACAGAAGAGGAAGGGAAGAAAGGCAATGTAAATACAAGGGGATGAGTACAGGGTGAGGAAGGGCCAGAGCTAGTCGATTAGGGGTGGAGCAGGTGACAGAGGTGACAGAGATACAAGGTCAGAAGTTTCAGGAACTGAAGAGTGCTGAGAATGGGTCAGGGTGCACAGGGGCACTCACAAGTACTTGATGGGGTTAGATGGGCACAGAGACCAGCTTTAAATTTTCTGATCTTATTGCAAGTGAGGAGGTCAGGGGGTAGGTCGTTTAACCACTTGGGACCCCTGTAGGACAGGGACCTTTGAGCTATTGAGGTACACTTGAAGAGTACTAGGAGTACACCCGTGGAGATCATCCTTGTGTTGATAGATGGTTGGTCTTTTTTAAATAGACACGAGGTGGAATCAGGGGCAAACCCAGGGATGGCTTTCTTTCCCACAAGTGAGCTTTGGTATTTGGCTCTGAGGTGAAGAGGAAGCCAACCAGTTGCTTCATAGAGGACACATGTATTGATCAAGTGATCTGCACCCAGGACCAGCCTACACACTTTGTTGAGGAGGGTTCTTACCCTATTCAGGATGGTGTCCATGGCTGCACTGTAGATTGTAAGGCCATAGTCAATGGAGGATGCCACAGAACTGTATGTGACATGCTTCAGTGCCTCAGGTGGCATGTATTGATGGTGTTTATTCAGAACACCTAATTTTGCGTTGGCTAATTTGACTAACTGGTCAACATGTGTCTAGAAAGAAAGGGAACTGTCTAAGTGCATACCAAGATATTTGAAGGTGTCAATCTGCTCCAGTAAGTCCCTTTTGGAGCACTGGATCTGTAGATTTTCGGGGTTCTACTTCCTCTGTGGCAGGGAGAAGAGCATGCTCTTGGTTTTCTTGTAGTTGAGCAACAGTTTGTTATCACTGAACCATTCCTCAAGTTTGTGGAAGTTTACTTTGAGTTTAAGGGAGATGGCGGGTAGGTTTGACACACTTTAGGAGATGACCACATCATCTGCGTAAAGCACAATGGGTGCTTGGCAGACTAGGCAGTTGGTTGATGAATAAGCTGAACAGAAGTGGTCCAAGAATAGACCATTGTGGGACTCCAAGAGTCACGTCCATAGGTTCTGATAGTATGCCACTAACTTTGACTTGCTGTATCCTGCCAGGTAGGTAGCTCTTGAACCATGTGACTGTGTCCAAGGACAAGCCCATTGAGTGAAGGTTTTGCAGGAGGAGTTGATTGTTGACTGTGTCAAATGCCTTTGTTAGGTCTATGAAGATAGACCCCACTGCTAAACCATCATCAAATGCCTCATATATCTGGGAGGTATAGTCAATCAAGGTGGTTAAGGTGGAGTGATGTTTCTGGAACCCATGTTGTTGCCTACAGAGTAAGTTGTACTGCGTTAAATACTCAGTAAGCTGGTCAGAGATGACTCGTTCCAGTGCCTTGGATGGGGGGGAGAACTGAGATGGGCCTGTAGTTGGTTAGGTATGTGGCAGCACCTGATTTGAGGACAGGGATGATGACCACCTTCTTCCACTTATCTGATAACACTCCTGAGCTTAGTGAGGCATTGAAGACGTTGGTAAGGGGATCCACCAACTCATTGATGGTGAGTGCCACCAACTTCATGTCTACAAGGTCACTCCCTTGTCTAGTCTTACTTAGAATGGCTTTAACATACTTAAAGGTATCCTGCCAGTTCAACAGTTTGAAGTAGAATGGGGGCCATTGAACTGGGGTACGGGTGGCAGGACATTAGAGTGGGGTGGGTTGAGAGTGGAGAGGGACAGTTATTCCTTGGGGAGAACAGAACTTAGGTCAGAGAAGGCTTGGTTGAAAGCGTTAGCAATGTCTACAGGCTCCTGTAGTGTCCCCTCAGTAGTGACTATTAACCCTCTTTGTGCTTTGGAAGTTTTACCGGTGAGGGTTTTTATCGAGTTCCAGAATTCCTTACCTCTACCCCAGATCTTTTTCAGTAGGTCATGGAAGTAGCTTGCCTTTGCTTGTCAGATTATCCTGGTACAATTGTTTCTTTCAGATCTATATTTGATATAGTCAGCCTCTTTACCAGTGGCTTTGGCCCTATGCCACAAGTTGTCCCTTTCCCACATGCGCTGTAGTATGGGGTCTGTAAACCAGGGGTTGGTAGTTCCTCAAGTTTTTTGGTTTTGTAGGGGGCAAAGATGTCACAGGCCTTGGTAAAAATGGTGATAAAGAAGTTGAGGGCTTGGTTCCAGTTCATGGCCCTGTCCAGTGGTGACCAGTCAACCAAACTCAGATAATTCCTGAGGGAGTCTAGCTGTCCAGGTCTCAGGGTTCAGTTTTGTGATACCTGGGGGGCACATGTACTGGCTTTATTCGACCAGGTGCACATCACCAGGGGATGATCGCAGAGGGTGTCAGGTAGGACAATGACCTCGGAGATATGCTCTGGGCTGCTCACTAGTAGCCAATCAATTAGAGTACTTGTGCCTGTTTTGTAGTTAAACCTGGTTGCTTGATGGACTAGTTGAGTAAGGTAGAGTCCGGACACCTGGTCACGGACAGCTAGAATGTCATTGGACAGTAGTTAGTGTTAATGTCACCAACTACTGTATGTTCTCATTATGTCACACAGATAATGTATTGCTGCTATGGCACACTCCTTCTCTTGTATAGGCTTGCCCCTGACACGGAGTCCTGTGTTACCCATAAGGGAAAATGCTTTGTTTTCCTTTCCTATTTTCAGCCTGCATATTAGCAGGCAAGGGAGTCACTGGCCTCTCAACCTATTTTCAAAAGGTGTTTTAAAGGCCTAAGCCACTTGTGCCCACCAATAAGGGATCCAGTGCCTCCATGGGATCTCAATATCTACCTTGCTCAGCTCATGGAGGCTCCTTTTGAGCCTATGGATACTACTGACCTAAAGTATGTCACATAGAAAATCATATTCCTGATTGCATGACATCTGCTATGAGAGTGAGTGAACTGCAAGCCCTTTGCACAGAGCTAAATTACATAATCTTCCACAGGGATAAATTAGTCCTTAGAACTAATAGGAAATTCCTACCTAAGATGGTGTCTCAGTTCCACTTGAACCAGTCAGTTACACTTCCTGTGCTCTATCCAGAACATTCTGCTAAAGGTGAGCAAAAACTGAACAGCCTCGACTTGAAAAGAGTCGTGGGTATATACACAGACCAGGCAAAACAGGTGAGATCCCAAAACACTCAGCTTTTTGTTGCTTATGGCGAGGTTGCAAAAATAAACTAGCAACCAAGATGAGTCTCTTTTGCTGGATAGTTTCTTGCATACAGTTTTGTTATGAAAAAGTAAGAAAAATACAGCCCAGAGGCCTAAGGGCACACACCACAAAGGATACCTCTGCCTCTTTAGCATCCACAAGGGGCATCCCACTATGGGATATTTGCAAAGCAGCTACCTTGCAAATTGTGTGCACTTTCACAAAGTGCTATTGTCTGGACATACAGTCCAGAAGGGATGCCAGCTTTGGAACTGTTTTGCAAAACTTTTTTCCTTCAAGTAGGTTCTACAACCAGCCTCTCAATGTTGTGCTGCATAGTCTGCTTACAGTGTGACCATAAACTGAGAGTTCCTGGGGTTAAAAGAAAAAAATTACTCACCATAGTTATGTTATTTCTGCTCAGGGATCCCTCACTATGATTACACTCTCACATCCTGCCACCCTTTCCAGAACCTGAAAATAGGTTCTCAAAATAATCAGTTCTTTTTATTTAGGTTGCTTGAATATTACAACTGCAGTTTCTCTTCAACTGTAAAGTTTGTTTTTTTCTTTATTTTAATTTACACGTCTGCTTCAGTTTGATGTTTTTCAAAAAATGATTGAAATTCGTATAATATTTAGTAGCCTTTTAGCTAGATTCACTAGCCACTGCTCCACTCTGCTATAGAAACAAATCTGGCAACTGACAGAGTGAAGCATGGTTATAGAATTTTTTGAACCACTATTATATATTCTAATTAGAATAGGGTTCTCTCTCCAGGATGTCTGTCTCCTGGGAGATGATGCTTTGAGTATAACCATAATGTGGGATCCCTGAAAAGAAACAGTATTACTACGGTGGGTAATGTTTTTTTCCCTGTCTCTGACCCCCACCACAATACACAGTTCTGTGTCTGCTTTTGCATCCCTGATTGCCTCTTGGCCCCCTTAGTTCTTATTTGGTACTCATTCCATCCTCCCCCCCCCCCCCCGGCTTCTCCTTATACCTCATGAAGGCCTTCTTTTGGTCCTCACTGCCTCCCTGACCACTTCAGAGAACCATATTGGTCTCTTGTTCCTGTTTCTCTTAATAACCATTCTTATGCTTGTCTTTGTTACCTTGAGAATGGCCCTTTTTATTTCTCGCCATCTTTCCTCTTCCCTTGATACTGTCTACTCCAATTAACCTGTCCTTGACTAATTCCCTCATCTGGTTGAAATCTGCCCTTCTGAAGTCCAGAATGTCAGCCTTTGGTGAGGGCTTACTGGTACTAAGATGCAGCTCAAACCATATGGTATTATAGTCGCTGGACCCTAATGGTTTCCCACCCTGCACTCCACTTACCCTTTCTGAATTGGTGAGTACCATGTCAAGAATGGTAGCCTGCCTTGCGGGTTGCTTGACCAGCTGCACCAGCATGCAGTCCTACAATGTATCTAGCAGGTCCTATCTTCTGGCAATCTTAGCTGCTGGAATGTCCCAATTAATTGGCAGGTTGTGATCCCCCACTACTACCACTCCCCCTTTGCTGCCCCTTCTCTTCTTCTGTGCCTAGTTCCCTATTGTTCTTGCCCCCCTGCCCTCATGGTCTCTAGACCAGTGACCACCCTCATGTGCAATTTCTTACCTGATGTCTCTGTGAACTGAGCTCATGGGGATTCTATTACCCTCCCCCCCCCCGCTGGATCCATCCTCTACTGCCTCAATTCCTTTCCAGATAGAGAGGGCTATCCCACCTACTTTACCATCCCCCTATCACAGCTATACATGGTGTAGCCTGGGACCATTTGGTCCCATTCTTTGTTCCGTGTGGCCCAAGTTTCCGCAGTGGTTACAAGGACCAGCCCAGCATCTGCTACCATCACCTGGAGCTCATTGATTTTGTTTCCCAGGCTCTTGACATTTACACAGACAGATTTCAATCCTGTGCCAACACCCCTTCTGTTTTTTGAATGACCTCCCCCTTCATTTTCCCCTAGGCTCTTTAATTTCTTGCGTTTTCCATTTTTTTTCAGGCTTTGATGGTCCCCTTCGCTGATATAATTTTCTACCATTTTATGAACTTGTGAGTTGCTGCTCCCACCCCCCCTCCATGCTTACAGCCCCCAAGTTCTGGGTGATTCCTAGCTAGGTTACCCACTTCTGAACCCTTTTCATTGGTATCCCTAGCCTCAGCCTCCCCTGCAGTTGGTTTAGCTGTCCACCAGGGTAAACATAAAACTGCTGCCCCAGTGCAGTGTTTGCTTCTTTTGTTAGGTGAAGGCCATCATCCTTGAAGAGTCTCCTGTCCCACAAGCACCCCTAGTCCCCAACAAAGCAGTACTACTCCTCCTCCTGACACAATCCCTTAAACCACCCATTAAACTCCTCTATCTTATCCTTCCTCACTCCATACATCCCCTTCCCCCTTCCCCACACAGGGAGGGCTTTGGAAAAGGCCAGGATAGTCAAATGTGCCTTCATTCTGTCCCCCAGCCTTTGTAAGTTCCTCTTCACTACCCCCACAGGCTGGTTCACCAGATCATTGGTACCCAAGTATACCAGCACCCCTAGCTCCCCGACACGCCATCTACCATCCTCCCTATACTATCCATATCTCAGATGGCCTATGCTCCAGGAAGGCATCTGACCACCTCCTTCCTTTCCCCCTTCACCCACCATCTTCTCTTCTCTTCTAATCATTGAGTCCCCTATGGTTAAAATACTTCTTGCAAACTTTTTCCTGCTCTCACCCCTGGGTGTCAACAAGTCACCCTGCTCTTTCTTGCTGACTGTCTCAGAGTCCTCCTCCCCGGCAGAGTCAAGTTTCTGTGCTTCCTTCAAAGGTGCAAAGTGATTTGCTGTTAGGATTTTGTGGATTTGGTTAAAGGCCCCTACCTTTCTTTCCCTTCCCTCCCTCTCCCTACCACATTTTAATCTCCTGCAGCAGTGGGCTTCTGGGTAGTAATGTTGTTGCTGAGATATCTCCTCTGTTGCAGCTACCAGCTGCAAATGGAGTGTCCCAAAAGTCCACTCATGATGTGGAGAGCCAGGTTTGGGGATGAATCTAAGTCATCAGGGCCATCCAGGGGAGTAGGATTGAACATCTTAGAGAACTGAGGGTTGTTGCCTCTGCTGTAATACTGCCACCTAGGTGATCATGGATGGTAGTGCAGTGATAGGCAGGCAGAGAAGGGAGGCCATTGGCTGGGTGCAATGGCCCCAACATCCGATGCGAAGGACCCGGGTATATCCTGGCCCCATTTGTCTATCACACTGCCACCCGACAAGAAACAGAATTTGGAGAATATCCTGTGGTCCTTTCCTCACCTGAGGTGCAAACCATTGTTCCATGGTTTAGCAGTCAGATTTGTCAAAATGGGAGTGAGACAGGGTATGCATTATGAGTCCAGGCAGGGAAGGTGCTGGAGATGGAGGGGGGCATAAATTGTAAGATAAGTTGTTTCCATCCCTCAGCACAGCTTCCAGCCATCAGGATCAATACCTCCTGGTTACTGTTGCCATCCAGTGGGTCACTGCAGATGACTAGATTCTTTGTGTGCTTCCCTACCCTACCCCAATTACAGTCCTTGTGGTGAGGTGAACAGACTTCCTGTGTGACTGGGGACACAGGTGTCCATAGCATGACTAGGCTAAAAGAAGAAAAGTTGTAATCTGAAATCTGCTCCCTGGCCCTGTTCCCACAGCCCATGGGGGTTGAGAGAGTGAAGAAAGCAATGTGGTTCACCAACCATGGTGAGGAGACTGCATTCATGCCCAGAAAAGAAATGAAAGTGTGTTCAGTTCAGCTCCCAATCCAGCAATGGCAGTCTAGAGTGGGACCAGAGTGTGAAGTAATGGTGCACAGAGAGGTGATGTTGCCTCTGGGTGTGGATAGTACACAAAGAAATTACTATGGTGAACAGTTAGAAGGCAAATGAAGTTGGCTAAAGTAGGAATTGGGGGAATCGGAATGGGTCAAACAAAGCAGCTGGGGGTGAAGCAGGCCATTATCCATGTTGCCACAAATGACATAAAAAGTCATGGTTCTGAGAACATAAGGAGGTCAATCATGACACTTGGGATCTTCCTGAAGGGAACAGTTTCTAGGATGTGTTTTTCAAGATCCTCCCAGTCCCTGGAGCTATGGAGGAGTGGCAACAGACCATTAGGCCAGCCATCAGGATCAATACCTCCTGGTTACTGTTGCTATCCAGTTGGCCACGGCAGATGACTATATTCTTCTTTGTGTACTCCCCTACTCTATTCTAACCCCCATCTCCAAAGCACTTGAAAAGATTGCAGCAGACCAACTGACTGAATACCTATCAAAGCACAATTTTCTGTGCCCAGAGCAGCATGGTTTCCACAAGGGTCACAGTATCACCTCAGCCCTACTTGAGTATACCACCTTCATCCACAAAGCCTGTGACACCAAACACCTCGTTGGGTCTGTCTGCATTGATCTAACTAAAGTGTTCGACACTGTCAGTCATACTTATCTACTCAACTCCCTACTCAACTCAACTCCTTGCTCACCTTTGGGCTTACACCCAAAGCTACCACTTGGTTTAAGAGCAGTGTTGGGTAAGTTACTTTTAAAAAGTAATCAGTTACAGTTACTAGTTACTTTCATGTAAATGTAATCAATTACAGTTACTTATTACTTTTATATAAATAGTAATTAGCAACTGTAACTGTAATACATATTACTTTCATGTTACTTTATATTACTTTTTATAACATGGTTGTATTTACACATTGAACATATCTATGTGCTCATGAAACCCCAAGAAGTGTATAAAAAGAAATAAAACTGATTCTAAAGACAATCAAAGGGACACTGTCAACCCCCTTAGGTCTTAAAGTGTCTCTAGTTTTTTATAATGTATGGTGGAACGTTGTTATGACTGGAAATCCATACCAGTAAAAATGTTATGCTGCAGTAGCTCGCTGTTATGCTGCACCACGTACATAGCTACTGCAGCATAACAGATTAGAACCTTGAAAGAAATGATGTCAGCATGAGCTGCACACTCTTTAAACAGTGCACAGTTAAGTGAGTGGTGATTTAAACAGTGCATCCACACAATGTCAGCTGCTATTGTCTCCCACGAGCTAAGCAATCGCGAAAAATTTATTGAAGAGCAAGCTAACCAGCATACTATAAGAAAAAACACAAAGTGACATAAGGTTATTTAAAAGCTTCCTGGCTGATGCTGATGAGATACATAGAATAACTGAAATACCTGTATTGGAGCTCAATAATCACATAGTGGATTTTATCTTCAGGGTAGAAAGAAGTGATGGCAGCCAATATGAGCCAAGTACCATCCATGGCATAATAGGGAGCATAGACAGGCACCTAATAAAAGAAAATTACAGTCACTCTATCTTTCACGGCAACACCACTGATTTCAAAGAAACTCTAGCAACCTTATCTGCCAAACAAAAATATCTGAAGAAACTTGGGAAGGGTAACAAGCCAAACAGGGCTGAAGCACAGACCCCTTCAGACATTGACAAGTTACGCCAAAGTGGCACTATATTTCACCCTTCGTACCGCAGAGCAATATGCACTGCGTTGGGGCGATTTGCAGTTACTAGCAGACTCAGATGGGCATCAGTATTTAGAGTATTTTGAGAGGCAAACCAAGACTAGGAGAGGCGAGAACCCCTGAGACATCCTTGCGATCAGGCCCAGAATGTATGAGAGCAAGGATGACCCACAGCGATGCCCTGTTGCTACTTACGTCGATTACAAAAGTCAAAGGCCACCAAAAATGTCACAGGATGATGCACCCTTCTATCTAGCCCCAAATTTAAATTACCTCGCAGGAGGGCAGCATAAAAACTGCAATGTGGACCCAGATGAATTGTAAAGCAAGTAGACAACTCCCGTGACCCCCGCCCTAACAAAATACTGTCCATTGAACTTTGACTCCAACTTCCCCCCTCTTATTTTTCTCCTCACAGGTCACATCTTCAGTTCTAGAGGTCATGGCAACACATCCACGTGGATCATCTGTATCAGTAGACTGATAGACTGATAGTTAAAATAGTGTAAAATTACTGAATGTCTGTTTTTTTTTTCAATGTGCCACTATCGATGGTGACTTCCGATGTACACATCAAACGTGAGTAAAATATTTCACTCAACAACTGTACCGACTGATCGTGTCTTTGAAAACATGAGGGCAACAGTACATGGATTGTGATTTTTTACTTGAACTGCAATAGATAGGTGACCATACACTATAAAAGATAACGTATGGTCCTCTATCCGTAACAATTTTGAAAACTCTTCTCGAGGTCATCATGGCGACTGAACCTCTCGAGCTTTGCTCTCGAGGTTCCAAATGTCGCTTTGACAACCTCTCGAAGAGTTTACAAACTTGTTACAAATAGTGGACCATACATTATCCGCCATATGATTGCCAACATTCTGTAAAGATTTTTGATTTAGCTGGTAGTTTGATTCTGACTCTTTTTTTCTTTAAAAAAAGTGAAAAACAGACTACCCACCATATTGGTGTTACCACACCAAAACAGGTTTGTTTACATTCCTTGATCAACTTCCACTGCATCTTTCCTTGAATTGGGAACACCTCCAACACAGTCTAGCCACTCATGATGCAGTGTATGTTTAGGTGACTACTGCTTCATGAATGACTGCACTGTTTGGAGGTGCTTCTAATGTTCAGGAAGTATGCAATAAGAATAGATTCAGGATTTGAAACAAAACAAAGTTGTTTATACATATACATTAGCATGCATTTCTGTTCTACTAAACAAGGAAATAGAATAAAACAAACAGCAACATCAATGAGTTTTAGCGAAGGTAAGCAATCATAAAATTAGAGTTTTTAACTAGAAATAATATGATGCAAAACAAGTCGACAGTGTCCCTTTAATATGTTAATTTATAACACAGTACCCATCCGACATTGCCTGCCATAACAATCCCTTTACATTTCCATAAATAGAGCTCTATGGAAAAAAATAAAACACTTAAACACACACCCTGTGCCAGGCCGGTGGCACTGAGGGTCGAGGTACTGGATGCTACTCCTCGCTTCACACTGGCGACTCAGGTTCGGGAGCAGACTCAGGTTGCTGGGGGTCAGCAGGGGAGGAGAAGATCGAGCATCCAGAGGACTGCTCTCCTCTTCTGGTGAGGGAGGATGGTGCACCCCGCAGTTCTGACAGCTGCCTGTGGAGACTGGGGGCATCGTAGCTAGAGGGGGCACATACATGGGGTAAGGGATGTCAGTAGACTTTATACACATGGGTGCAGGAGCGCACCCATTATGCGCTGGATGTCACTGCATGTCCACACCTCAGGGGAAATGCAAAAGCAGAAAAAGCCCTGGCACCTGGGTACATGAAGGAGGGACTCTGAGGATGGCACCAACATTCACCGTGGGATGCCTTCAGCCAGCCTCCGGCTCTCACCCTCACTCCAGCTGCTAGATTCTAGATAGAGTGCCAGAGGATTTGGCAGTCCCACTTTGGGGGACTCAGAGCTGGGGGCTGGTAGGTTGGGGTGAGACATGAGAGCATCCCAGGACAGAGGTTGGACTGGAGGATCTCAGGCAGAGTGGGAGAATGCCATGCCCTGTGGTCCACACTGGAGGAAGACCTATGGGGCCAGTGAGTAGAAAGGATAAATAGAGTTGAAAATACAAACAAAACACCCTGCATCTACTGCTGCCCTCCACAATCTTTTCCCCCCTCACAACTGAATCCTGGCTTTGCCAGCCATTGCTGTCCCTGCCCTTTTTCATTTCCATAACACCCACACTCACCCTCCAAAACACACACCCTGCATCTACTGCCAGTGCCCTTGCAGAATCTTTCCCACACAGCTGTATATCCTTTTTTTTTTTGCAATTTAGTATGCTGTTTTATCAGCTGACTTGTGTCCTCTCCGACCACATCGGCATCTGCCTCCCCGACTGCCACCACCTCTGACAATGCCAGTCACAACTACCCCTTTACATCCCACCCTTACTCCACTGCTACACACACCCTGCTGCATCTTCTGCACTTGATGATCTTTCCCACGTCTAGCCTGTATTCTCCTCCTGACTATGCAAGAGCCACAACTACCCCTTTATATTTCTATAATAAAATCCCACCTTTACATAGCTCCCCCTACATTCACCCACACGCACCTTGAAGATCTACAGCCCTTCCTTGCCTTGGTGATCTTTTCTCATTTTCCCACACCAGCCTAAATCCTAACTTTGCCATTGCTAGCCACAGATCCACCCCACATCACAAACAATAGACTCTACCAGCACACACCTGCTTACCTCAACAAAATTTAGACACTCTTTCCCACAGCTGAACCTTGACTTGCACTGAGACACAGTTATAATTATAATTACATTTGCCATGACTATTATGCCACTGTCAGTGTGCTACAACTGAAGTCACACAGTGTCATTTACAATCAAATTATCACACAATACAAAACACTCATTGCACTCTGGTACATGCCCCTTCGATGAGGATTTTGTTTGAGATGGGGCGGGTGATGGAGATAGACCTGGAAGGCAAGCAGACAGACAATAAAGTGGCCTGCTGTGGCAGTTTGGCACATGTGGTGTTGATGGAAATAGGCCCTGAACCCTGCCTGAAGATGGACTACTTGCCTTTTTCACCTACAACAGTTATTCTGGCCCCGATTCCCTCGGGGTTCACAATGGATACTGTAGAGGGTCACAACTGACAAGATGCATGGGTGTAGCTATCTATCTATAAATTGTATGTAACTCCCCTACAAATGGGGTTTCCTAAAAAGAGCCTCCTAGGAGCTTGCCTAAGTGCTCCCAGCCTGAATGGTGTTCAGCATTTAAGCCGTTTATCTGTGAGTGCTTTTAGATCCTCTGGTACTGTCTCTTTAAGAGCTGTCTGCTTGCAGACTTAATTACTTTGTATGGGGGGACTGTGTATTTAATGCTCGAATCCTGCCCGAGCTGCTGTCAAATCATTCCATTTTTGCAGTCGCTAAGAGTGCGAAGGGAGCCCTAAAATGGAGTCTGAGGACGAATCAGAACTTGGACTCTTAATTTGAGCCAGCCACAATGGGATTGTATGGGCAGTGACTCTGGGAAATGTAGTTTTGACCTTGACACCTTTTTCTACCAACAGAGAGAGTTTTATTGTGATTGACAGCTGAATCAGCCAACAGAATAGTGTGGAGCTAAAGGAAATGCCCTGCTCTGTGACTGGAAAGATCAGATCAGTTGTGCCAGTGAAAAGAGAAGGAGCTGTGTGCTTCTGCGGTGTAGTTTTGCGCAGGAAGCTCATGTGAGGACCTGAGTTTCGGTCTGCAGCCTTTGTGAGTGCCAGTTTGGACTGAATCTGAGTTGTGAGGAGAAAGAAGCACTAGAAGTGTAGAGATCAGGCTCACCCTGTAGAAGACTGGAGAAATTGTTGAATCACGCTAGGTCTGTCAGGAACTGAAGCTGCTGTGTGTGCTCCCGGGTATTTTGCAGTAGTTGCAATCGGGATCGAGGAGCAGCCTACCTGGTATAGTACTTTCCTTTTACATATAAATGTGCGTAGTGTTTGTAGGAAATTGCTATTTCAAATCCCCTGTACAGTGAATTGTGTGCTGAAGCTAGAAGTAAACCTCCAGCTTAATTCAAACTACATCCGTTTGCTGTCAACTGCAGTGGGGTCCAGTCCCAAGGACCTTGTCCTCCTGCCCTGCTCTTCTGGCAATCCAGAGGGACATTCTCCATCCGATCCTCAGCTTGGGTGTTGTGAGTACAATAGGTATTCCCCTGCAGCTTGTTTTCAATCACAAGTGTGTCACCAAATTCCTGTTGTTTCACTGTTTCATGGACTGAGCCGTCCAGCTCCGGATTACAATTGGGTGTTGTGCATATCTTTTCTCTACAGGGCCCTATCCATCTGCACCTGCTGGCCAACCCCGGGCAATGGACCTGGCTAGCCTCCCCCAACCTGGGTACCCAGAGTGTGACTTTTCAGACCCTGTATGTCTGCACAGTACTGTGATTTAATGCCACCAATTAAACTGATTCCCCCCTCCCGTGTTACTGTCCCCTAAATAAATCAGATTTGTTGTTGTTATACTATATACTGTCTGTGGTGTTGGTGCTTATGGAAACAGTATTGTATTTTGCTGCGCATGTTGTTTAACCTTATTTTACAAGAGGTCTTCAGAGAAGTGCTGCAGAATCCGTCTCGAGGGTAAGTGGTATCTTATGAGTGAACAGCGTGTATATGTGGTGTACTGGGACTGTAACTCCTGTGCACTGTGCGAGCCACTAGAGGAAATAAAAGGGGGTCTCAGTGTCCAGAGGGCTGTGACCAAGCTAGTCTAACCACTACAAACCCTGACCTCTTGGTGGGGGCACCTGCCATAGAACCTAGGCCCCTCAACCTGTCAGTAGTCAATGAGGCAGGGGTAGTAGCCCTTGGGATAGCACCACCTGGGGGTTACATGTATATCAACTAGCCAGTCTGTTGCCCCATCAGACAAATTTAATCAATTCCTATAGTGATTCTTAGCTGCACTATGTAGCAGGGCATAAGTAGTATCATTTGTATATCAAATGTTGCAAAATGAAATATTTAATAATAAATGGACAAATAAAATTATGTTTTCTGATTTTTATTTGCACAGCATGTTATAGATGTGGAACAAAATTGTAATATTAAATGCATGTTGAATATAGAAAATTGAGTTAGAATTCATGTTTCAACCATAGGTCTTATTCAGGAATTACCGGTATGTAAAAGAGAAAAAAGCAGGTTAGGAAAATAAGTGAAATATATGTGAGGAAAGAAAATAGGGGGAAGCTGTAGGAGAAATATAGAATAATACTTGGGTTGGTGTGTTTAACAAGATTTTGCAAACACCTGAGGTGATGGATGCAACATAAATCCCGAGAGCGAAACTCTAGGGGTTTATCTAAGCATCCAATACTGAGGGTGTGTGTACAATCTTGAGTTAAACACACAACCCCATGTTTTATTGTATATAATTGCTAGGAGTGTTTTTTTTTTGCCATAGCAATTATATAAAAGAAAGCCACATCCCCATTCAGTCACCATCCCAGGGTTTCAGCGAAGTCCACTGTTGGAGCTTTGCTACCGAAACATTTTGTTTCCCCTTTTTTTCTTTGTCTTTTATAGCTTATACATAATAGTAGATGTAGGTCTGTTACAGTATTTGCTTTTTTTTAAAGTTAACTTACCGCCGAGTGCCAGTCACAGTGAAGTGAGCAGGTGTTCAGCGCTACAGAAAGGCCACGAGGGAGAGAAGAGCTGCGGCTGGTGTGTGTGTTGACCAAGGGAAAGCCAGTGCATGTTCGCCGTTATAATCCGTGGCTTTTAATGGCAAATTATAACCTGGTTTCCCTTAGGGAAAAACTGCTAGCCAGTTATTATAAAGTGATAATAGTTAAGGTAAGAATAGAATCTGGAAAATGAAAAGGTGATGATAGGTATGAAAAGGCAGAGTAGAAGTGAACGGGCTGAGGAGTCCTTAATTGGGGACTAATTAACAGGACCTAGTAAGAAGGCTGAAAGGAGAAAGCTATGTGTGCACACTCATTTTCATTTTCTACAGATTAAAGAAATACTCAAATTGGAAGGGCCAGTGATTTACACCTGATATGCAACCGTTGTTAAAAGGACACCCAGTGCAAGGACACCTCACCAAAGCCATTTAGCCTAACAACATTTTCTGTAATGAAACAACTGGCAAAAACAACTCGACATCCAAAGGCCACTTTAACAGAGGAGAGAGAGATATGGGGGTCATAGTCAGTGGTTCCCTCAAGCAAACAGTCATTGGAAAAAGAATACAGCAAGGCATTGAGGATGTTGGCAAGAGTGTAGACAGACATACTCACTGTACACATTTGTGTAGTTATTTTTTTTAAGAAACTGCCCAAACCATATCCATTTTATATAAACATTATAATATGGGTATTTAATTTAGTGTAGGCCACCGAGTAGTGTCCTTATTTAAACTTCTGTTATTTATGACATAGACTCAAGTGTACAAACTGCATAAATATCAGATGAAACACCTGGACTAGAAACAACCTGTTTTTTTTTTTGCAGCAGGTGTAGGGTGTGGGCACAGCAGTTGGAGAGAGTGTAAATAACTGACATTTCTGGTTATACTCCTGAATGTTAGGGTTTATAGAAGGGGTAGGGAAATACTGCATCCTGATTGGTTGTTACTTGTGCATCAGCTCTGTTGATGCACAGGTTGATGCACAGGTAATAACAAGTATCCCCAAATCAGGAAAGGACAACCAAAATTAAGGAGCCACTTAGAGTGTTCCTTTTAAAAATGCTGCCATTTTTTTTCTGTAAACAAGGATGTCTCAGGGTCCCTAGGTGTCAGTATGGCTCAGTTGGTAGCACATCTGCCTCTGGGCCAGAAGGTCATGGGTTCTTGTCCCACATCGGGATTGAACTTGCACCTAAAAATTGCTGGCATCTGAGTGCAGTATTGGGGGGTGCTGTACTGCTGGGGTGTGCTGTCCTTTGGATGAGACGTTATACAGAGGTCCCTTCTGCCCATTCTAGTACTGTTCTGGTGGGTATCCAGGTGGAAGTAAAAGAACCCAGGGCACTCTTCGCAAAGAGCAGGGAACATTCCCGGTATCCTGGCCAACATTCCCCTTCCCATAAACCTGTTCATGCAATTATCCAGGCTGTGTGTGAGTGATGATGTGCGATATGGCCGCCACCACACATTCAGTCACTTCACTACCAGTCTAGCATTGCTTGTAAAGCGCTTTGGGATACTTTGTATGAAAAGCGCTATATAAATGCTGATTCTTCTTCTTCTTCTAGCTGCTCTGGCAGTCACATTGAAACTCCGAGTAGGCATGTTGTCAACACTTACTGTCAATTTTGTGTCCTGTAAGCCCCAAAACAGTCACTCCTGCTCTGTGAGTTTACTTCTTGTGACAGGGTTGAATAAGACCCAGTCCCATTTGTTATGCAGAAAGTATTAAAAGCAAGGATCTGCTTTATCCTTCACTTTTTTGTCTCTTGTCTGATTGCACAATCAAATTTTCTTGTGAGACTTAGGAACTGATCACTTTAATGGTCTTGCAATTCTCCCCCTCCTACTATCTCCCTGCCTTCACTTGCTGTTTCTTGCAGTCACTATCTTTTCTTCCTGTTTGTGTATTTGTGGTTATATGTGAATCTTTGTGTGGAACTTGGTTCTCTAGTTTTCAAATATATAGTTACATTGTTGAAATGATTGCAAAAAGCTATTTGGAAATCTGGGGTTAACCTGGAGATGCAGTTTGTCTTCCACAAGCTAATTTGCAGAGTTGTCAACAGGTGATTAGTTCTGGGACACCATATTCCATTTCGTTGCACCTGCAAGAAAAGAAATTGATAAAGTTCTGATACATTTTGTGAAAAACAGGATGCTTCTTAACAAGCTCAGGATACCAAAATTAATTGCCAGATGAATACTTCTTATAAAAACAGCAGCAATGTTTGTTAGAGAGACAGAGAGAGAGAGAGAGAGAGATTGAAATTTAGAATTAAAGCCAGCTCGGTGGCGCTGAGGGCTCAGGTGTTGGATGCCTTACCTCACGGCATGCCAGCGACCCTGGTTCAGGAATGAGCCCAGGTCATCAGAGGTCAGCATGGAGGGGAGAGCAGAGCTGGATGGAGCTGCTGACAGGCAAGCTCTCCTCTCCGGGGAGGTGCAATGGGCTTCCTCTGGCTGATGACTGCCAACTGGTGGAGGCTAGAGGCATCATGGGCCAGGAGGAGCCAGGCGCTAGGCCTGAGGTGGGAGGAAAGGGGCCATTACCAGGGCCATGGGACTAATGCATGCCTCCACATGCATGTGTACCCACTTCTGGGGCCCTTGGGGTAAAAACGAAGGAAAAAGCCAGTGGCAGGATGGCGACCGACTCCCCGCAGGCTCTGCTTCCGGTCCGGGTGAAAGGTAAGCCCCAGTAATTCTGGGTGATAGGGCTGGGGGGGGTCGATCAGATGGGGGCTGTCTTGGGGGGTGACAAAAAAATGTTAAATGATAAAAAGAAATTTAGAATTAGAGATGCCGTCAGATGAAGGACTTTGTTTTCTTTGTACTACCTTTGTAAATAGCTATCTTGAACAATTTTGTTTATTTATTTTACTGTTCTTGATGATAATAATAAAATGCTACTTGCGAATTTTATAATTCTTCCTGGTTCTCCTATGCTTCCTGACCTGCACCTCGACAACAGATGGTATCAGACTAGATGGGATTTACACCCTGCAAACTCAAAGCCAGGGGTTTTGTGTGTGGGTGCCAGATCTGGTATGAGGGAGGCATAGAAGAAAGTTATGGATCCTGCAACAGCAAGTCCAGAAGTGATTACCAGAAGAATGGCAGCCAAACTAGCAGAGACAAAAGTCCAAACTGAGACTGTACAGCCAGAACCAGAAATGGAAGAAAAACAGGCAGGGAAAGAACCTGAAAGCATATCTGCCTTCTTCAAATGGTGGGGTATACAACAAAGAGAGAGACAGAGCAGTGGAAAAGACAAGAGATGCAGTGACAGGAGCAGCAGAGAAGAGATGCAGCAAATGAAGCAACTTAGAAGACATTAAGCTTACAAAGTTGTGTCCCTTGGATGATATTGAAGAATTCCTGACAAGTTTTGAAAGGGTAGCCGCAGCCTTCCAGTGGTCAACGCAGCAATGGGCAATCAGGCTGGTACCTCACCTGATAAGTAAAGTCCAACTTGCCTACAGCAATATGGACACCTCACAGTCAGAAAGCTATGGCCTTATGAAAGGAGAAATCTTGAAAATATATAACATTTCTGGAGAGACCTACAGGCAAAGATTCTGGTCCCTAAAGCACCACTCGGTTGACAATTCTTGAGAAGCCGTCATTCAACTCAGAAAACTCCTTCT
This sequence comes from Neoceratodus forsteri, assembly GCA_016271365.2. NCBI lineage: Eukaryota > Metazoa > Chordata > Ceratodontiformes > Ceratodontidae > Neoceratodus > Neoceratodus forsteri. Next base: position 1,424,774,309 of record CM057455.1, read on the forward strand.
TAAATGGCTCCAGCCAGAGGGCAAAACAGTCCTACAGATCATCAACATATTTGCAGTGGAGCAATTCATCAACATCCTGCCTACAGATGTGCAACTCTGGGTAAAACAACACTGACCAGAAAATGGGGAAAAGGCCGTTTCTCTGGTTGAGGAGTATCAGATGATCAGACAGACCACACAGCAGTGAAGTAACAGCCAAGGTAAGACCCTCTTTTTCCCAATTTAACTCCAGGTCAGATAAGCACTCTGGTGAGGGGTAACAAATCTGCACCCACAGGCTTTACTTGCTATAACTGTAATAAGTCAGACCATATTGCAAAAAACTGCCATGGAAATAAGCAGGGTAACACTGGAGTAGATTTGTCCCTAGCAAACCAGGGGAAGTATTTGACAAATGCTAAGGTGGTAGATACAAATGTGAAGGGACCACTGTAACCTCTATTCTGCAGTAGGTTGGGCATCACTTACCACCAGAAGGTTGTCTCATAGTTGTACATGGTCATACAAAGCACTGTTAAACAAGCTCCCCTCCTACATTATGTCCCTTTACCATCGCTCGTTTAGCTGATACTCCCACAGGAAAAAACACCTGCATCCTATTAGACATCCCTAAATACTGAACTCAGTACGGTAGAACAGCAATTAGATATGCTATACCAGCTGCTTGGAACAAGTTGCAGATCCCTTAAGCTCACAAAATTACTCACCATTAATGTTTTCAAATCCTTGACCAACAAGGCCCTTAAGTAAACATGTCAGTGCCACGCTGGTTAGCACATCCTCAGATATAGGATCATATGAAGGGTTACAAGTCAAGCAGCCATAGAGCTGAATGAGACTTGTCACATATCAGTGGAGATACTCCCTTGTTCTTTCTCCCATAACGTTATCTAAATGGTTTTTAAATGCTTGCAACTGGGTGCCTCCATGACTGTGGAGGGCACTGTGTTCCATGTACTGACCACCTGCTGACTAAACAATTGTCCTTGCCTAGTAGTCCTATACTGTTCTCCTTTTATTTGTTTATTATGTGACCTTGTTCCTCTTTTGTTACCAAGTCTTTGTTGTAACCCAGCAGATTCCCACAGTACCCTATCCTCATATGCCCTGCATACAAAACAAAGGTCACCCCTCATTTTCCTGTATGAGAGTGAGAACAGTCCCAACTGTCTTAGTCTCTCGCCATATTCCTCATTTTATTCTTTTTTTATGCCTTCTTTATACTCTTTCTCTGAGTTTAGTAATTCTCACTCCCTGTGGAGTAGTTGAAGGTGACCCATATTCCATCACTTTTCTCACCAGGGGCCTATACAAGGGGAGTAGTACATCTCTATTCCTGCTTTTTATATTTCTGAATATATCCCCCATGACTATACTTGCTTTTTTTATAGCATTGTTATTATGTGTATAAAACTGAAGGTTACTAATGATCCACACTCCCAGATCCATTTCACTCTCTGTACAAGGTAATGTTTGTTTTTATATTGTATATGCGCTTTGGTTATTTTGAAAAGCGCTTTATAAATAAAATTTGATTTGATTTGATATTGCCTTATTGTTTATTGTATATACAGCACGCTGGTTGTTTACTCCGAAGTGCATCACCTTGCATTTGTTCTCATTAAAATTAAGGTTATGATTTTGCACCTATACTTCCAGTTCATTAAGTTGGCTTTGCAGATGCTGAATAGCTTCTATGTCATTTACTATTGTCCCTACTTTGGTGTCATTGGCATACTTTTTTAACCATGCCCCCCCTGACACTTGCATACTTGAAACCAAAGTGAAGAACAGCAGTGGTCCTAGGACCAACCCCTGCAGTACTCCACTTGTCACTCTGCCCCAATTAGAAGTATAGCCCCTAATCTGTACCCTCTGCAAGCGGCATGTAAGCTAGAATTGTATTCATCTGACTAGGGCTGGGTCCACCCCCATGTCTTGAAATGTTTCTATTAATTTTAAGTGGGACACTGAGTCAAAGGCCTTGGCATAATCCAGGTACACCACATTGACTGGTAATCCCTGGTCTAAGGCCTGACTCACAGATTCAAAAAAGTGTAGAAGATTGCTAGTACAAGACTTCCCCCTTTCAAATCCATGTTGGGATACATCCACAATTCCCAATTGTCTTAAGTTAGCTTCAATAAAACTTTTAACAAAGCTTTCCGTTATTTTACCCACGATGGATGTTATACTTATTGGTCGAGAATTTTCTGCCAATGATTTGTCCACGACCTTATGGATAGGGGTAATGTCAGCTAATCTCCATTCCTCCAGTGTTTCTCCTGTCTCTATAGACGTATTAAATAGTACTATGAGGGGTCCCAAGATTTATTTTGCCATAGTATTTAAAAAATGTGGATATATATCCCATCTGGATCACTCGATTTATTTTTTTGAGTGTTTTTAATTTCTCATACACTTGTGTTTCTGAGATTTTCTATCCCGTAGTATGGCATCCTGTGTTAGTATTTGTGGTATGTCTTATAGTGTCATGTTTCTGAAAGAGTCTTAGGAAGTAATCATTAAATTTTATTGCTATTTCAGTTTCATTATCTACTACTGCTGCACCATCTTTTGGATTTGATATCTGTCTGTTCCCTTTTTTAAGACTTCCTATGTAATTCTAAATGTTTTTGTAATTATCCTGCTTGTCTCTAACTAAATTCAATTCTGCTTTGGCTTTTGCTTTTTTATCTCCACTTTACACTTCTTAACTGATAATCTATACTTTATCCCTTTTTCAACCATTAGTGTAACTTTAAATCTTTTATAAGTTTTGTCTTTTGATTTTAATAATCATTGGATTTTTTTGTAAACCACCGTGGGATTCTTCCCCGACCATTATATTTTTCTTTTAATGGGACATAACTATCCATACATGATTGTATTTTATTTGTATTGTTTACCCACATTTTATCTAAGGTTTCATTTTCCAAGTCTTTCCTCCAGTCCCATTTACTTAGGGTTTCACTTATTGATTTGTAATCTGCTTTTTTAAAGTTCCACACTGTAGTTTTTTCTTTTTTTTATGTGACTCTTCTGACAGTGAGCAGAGGACCATGTTATGGTCACTGCCCCCCAATGGCTGGATAATAGTAACATTTTGTTTACCCCTTCTATATTGCAAAACAATAAATCTAGGATATTATTATGTTTTGTACCTTCAGTGATATGCTGATCCAGTCCCTTTTCTAAACAAATTTCAATAAATCTATTTTATTGTCTGCTAGAACCATGTACTTGGTCCCAATCAATTTTGAGAAAGTTGAAGTCTCCCATTAACACACAGTTTTTGGACACAGTCATGGATTCCAGTCCATTCATAAACTCACTATTTTCTTCATCAGTCAAGTGCAAGGCTCTATAACACACACACTGAGGGCAATTGATTTTTTTCTTAGTTTTGAATTTAACCCATATTTAACCCATATCTGTTCAGTTTTTGAGTTAATGCTATCCTTGATATACTAAGATTCATACTAAGGTACTTTAAAGAGCAAGGAGGCTGGTGCCCATGACGCTGTTATGCTAAGACAATGGATAATAGGAAAGGTGATACTAGATATTAGTTTATCAAGTCGATATTTAAAAATGCTTTTAGTTTCACTTATGACAATTTCCAGAGGTAGTTTATTCCAAGGACCAACTGTTTTCAGGCTGACAAAATATTTTCTGCATTTGTGATTACATGATTTCCCTACAAGTTGTAAGGGCTGACCTCTTTGTGTAATGAATATTAGTTTTGAATTCAAGCCCAAGTTCTGACATGAGGTAAGCATCCTGGATTAGGTCATAAAGAAACAAAAGATCACCCCTAAAGTGACGGGCGGCAAGCAACATCAGGCTAAGAGTCTCAAGTCTAGTTTCATAGGGTTAGAATTGGAGACCAGAAATGTGTTTTGTAAACTTCCGTTGTACTTTCTCAAGTGAAATTCAGTCAGTTTTTTTGTAGGAGCACCAAAGTTGTATATTCCAAATGCGGCCTGGCACATACCCTAAAAAGAGGCATCATCACCGTGGATTCCCTTGATTTAATATTATGTAAAATTGACCATACTACCCTGTTTGTTTTGTTGATCACCTCATGTATATGTTTGGTTTGAGACAAATCATGTAAAATTACAATTCCTAGGTGCTTCTCATCGGAGGTAGTGTTAAGTATAGAACCTGCCAAAGTGTGGGGATAATTGGGGTTCTTGGGTCTGAGATGCATAACTTTGCACTTTGAAGTATTCAGCTTCATCCCCCATGTGTGTTTACTCAGACAGAGATAATGTCTAAGTCATGTTGTATAATTGAAGCTTGATAAAGATTAATACATGGGCCCCCAAGCTTGATATCATCAGCATATTTAGTAGTTGAGGAAAAACAGTCCTTAGTCATGTCTGCAATAAAGGCCTGAAAAAGGCAAGGACCCAGAATGGAACCCTGAGGCACCTTGCTAGTAACTTTCCCTATATTGGACAGCAGATCATTAATAACTACTGTTTGTGTGTCCTGTCCTGAAGACAATTATTAATCCCATTTATCAAATTATTATCAATTTTAAGGTTATGAAGTTTTGGAATAAGTGCCCAATGTGGCATGACATCAAATGCCTTATTAAAATCAATGAATATGACATCACAGGATGTTCAACTGTCAAGAAGAGAGCTGATGTGTTCATAGAAACACAACAGGTTCGTATGGCAAATTCTACCACTTTTAAACCCATGTTGCTCGGGGTCGTAATTATCAAGGGTAGGAGTAATAAGGACTTTGATGAGGCTTTCAAGGATCTTGCATACAGATGATGTCAGACTTACAGATCTGTAGTTTTCACAGTTATTTTGGGGGCCCGTTTTGTGAATCAGGACAACACTGACCTCTTTTCATTCTTTTGGGACATAATTTGCAGATAAGCAACTTTCAAAAAGTAGTTTTAAAGGATGAGCTATGCAATCTGCCAATAAATATAGTAGATGTCCAGCCAGATTGTCAGGCCCTGGACAGTATTTACCCTTTAGCAGTAGCAGTTTTTTAATTATAACTGCCTCACTAAAGCAAATGTGGGGGTCATTATTTTGTTTGGTAGAATGGGGGATATTTTGGTTTACAGGTGTAAAAATGCTGCAAAAGTTTGTGTTAAACAGATCTGCCATTGTTTTGCAGTCATGAATTAAATGATTATTCAATAATAATGGTTCGACCTGACGTGCAGTTTTCTTTAGAGAATTTATATATGAATAAAAGTGTTTGCTATTAGTTTTATTAGCATTACTAGCAAGGTTATGTTCCCATATATGTTTTTTGTGCTTTTAAATGGTAAGCAATATACAGACCCCCCCCCCCACCAGTTTTACTTTCCAGGTCTTTGTGAGTAAAATTGTAGCCATTTATGTTTTCAACCCAGTCGCCAGGTTTGATCCACGTTTCTGTGATTCCACAGATGTCTATATGGAATTCTACTTACCAACTTGCACTTATACTCCCTCATTTATTCTGCCTTAACTATTTATGGTGAACTGCTATAACATGTCTGTTTATTACTATAACACATTTGATTCTATCTTAGCTAGTATTGTGAACTGCTATAGCATGTCTGTTTATTAAAATGCTCTGTATTTGTGGAAACCTTACCCTGTAACCAAATGTAAATATTTGTATCCCCTTTTAGTATGTAACCCCTTTTATTATGCACATAACTCATGTGAATCTTGTTTTGGCTCTGTATTATTCTTATTATTGTCTTTACTGTTTCATGCCATTCTTGACAGGACCTCCTTGTAAATGAGCATGCTCAATGGAGCTTTCCTGTGAATAAACATGAACTTGAACTTGAAAGAAGCAGAAGCTAGCAGAAGCTATTGCATGTTGAAGGGCTGGGAAAACACTGTGCAAAAGGATCAAGTACTGGTGTTATCTGGATCCACAGGGACACTCAATACTATCCAACCACCCAAGTGACTCTGAATATTAATGGGGTGTCACACCAAATGAAAGTGGGGATAGTTCCTAAGTTATCTGTATCTGTGATTATTGGAAATGACTTTTCAGGATTTACTGAGTTAATCACAGAAGGAGCAGTAGTTTCAGCAGCTGTGATTACAAGAGCACAGGCAAAGAAAATCTCAGATGCTGGGGACTCTTTTCCTTTTGGTCACTTTTACAGTGGCGTGAAAAAGTATTTGCCCCCTTCCTGATTTTCTCTATTATTGCATATTTGTCACACTGGATGTTTTCAGGTCTTTAGAGAAAATGTAATATTAGATAAAGGGAACCTGAGTGAACAAATAACACTTGTTTTTTTTTTTTTTATTTCACCTATTTAATGAAAAAAGTTAACCAACAACAACTGGCACTGTGTGAAAAGTAATTGCCCCTTTACACTTAATAACTGTTAAGCCACATTTAGCTGAATGACTGCAACCAAACACTTCCTATAATTCAATATCAGTCTTTCACATCGCTGTGGAGGAATTTTAACTCACTCTTCCTTGCAGAACTGCTTTAATTCAGTAACATTTGGTAGGTTTTCGAGCATGAACTGCTCGTTTCAGGTTCTGCCACAGCATCTCTATTGGGTTTAAGTCTGGACTTTGACTAGGCCACTCCAAAACTTTAATTTTACTTCTTTTTAGCCATTCTGATGTGGACTTGCTTTTGTGTTTTGGATCATTGTCTTGCTGCATGACCCAACTACGCTTCAGCTTCAGCTGACGGAAGGATGACCGGACATTCTCCTTAAGAATTTTCTGGTACAGAGCAGAATTCATGGTTCCTTTTATTTTGGCAAGTCATCCAGGTCCTTAGGCAGCAAAGCATCCCCACACCATCACACTACCACCACCATGTTTGACTGTTGCTATGGTGTTCTTACTGTGGAATGCTGTGTTTGCTTTATGCGAGACATTATGGGATCCATGTCATCCAAAAGTCTCACTCCTTGACTCATCTGTCCATAGAACATTTTCCCAAAAGGCTTGTGGATCATCCAGGTGCTTTTGGCAAATGTGAGACAGGCATTTATGTTCTTCTGGTTAGCAGTGGTTTCCGCCTTGCTACTCTCACATGAAGCCCATTTTTGCCCAGTCTCTTCTGCTTGTGGAGTCATGAACACTGACCTTAGCTGAGGCAAGAGAAGCCTGCAGTTCTTTGGATGTTGTTTTAGGATCCTTTGAGACTTCCTGGATGATTTTACGCTGCCCTTGGAGTAATTTTGGCAGGCCGCCCACTCCTGGGAAGATTCACTACTGTTCCAAGTGTTCTCCATTTGAGATTATGGCTCACTGTGGTTGATGGAGTCCCAGAGCCTTATAAATAGCTTTGTAACCTTTCCAGACTGATAGAGGGCAACACATTTTTTTCTGATCTTTTCAGGAACTTCCTTTGATCATGGCATAATGTGCTGGTTGAATCTTTGTGCTGGCAACATGACTCTGATGGTAAGGGTCAAAATAAGTGAGGTTTATATTGAGCAGGGCTGGCTGTAATCAAGCCTGGCTGTGTTCAATCAGCTGACTCTAATTATCCTTTTGATTGGGTTGATTTAACTAGGGGCAATTACTTTTTCACACAGTGCCAGTTGGTGTTGGTTAACTTTTTTCATTAAATAAATGAAATAAGTAAAAAAAAAAAGTGTTATTTGTTCACTCAGGTTCCCTTTATCTAATATTATATTTTGTCTAAAGACCTGAAAACATCCAGTGTGACAAATATGCAATAATAGAGAAAATCAGGAAGGGGGCAAATACTTTTTCACGCCACTGTATGTGGGCTTGTTTGAGCACAGCTCCAAGCCATGGAAATCTAGGCAAGAAAGAAGGCAGCTGAAAAGACAGTATCAGCAAAAGACTGATGGACATAAGGGGTTAATATATGAAAATGCAGACTAAACTGATAACTGATTGTGATTTTGTTTCAGAGCAAACTAACAATGCTTCTCTCCAAGGTTATTTTAAGCAGCTGGGGGTGAAACAAAAACAGGGCGAACCAGTGTTTAGAAAAATGTAATGGGCTACTGTACAGAATTTGGGGTAATCTTCAGATTAAGGAACAGATAGAACAATTGATAATACCAAAGTAGTATAGATCTGAGTTGTTGTAGATAGCACATGATAGGCCTGGGAGTCAGCTTGAGCAATGCTACTCTGCACCTCTGGGAGAAGTGTAGAAGTGGTAAAACAAGACTATAAATTTATACAAGGAGAAATGAATTGCCTCTATTGAGAGAATGAGAACAGTGGACTTGCAGTTTTACATGGAATATAGAACATAGAAAAGCTTAATAAAAAGACCAACACAGTGGGCCTGAGGGAGTGGTGCCAGCCATGAAAATGTCACCCTTGATATGTGTGGATGAGATAAAGAATATTACAAAGGAACATTACAGTGGTGTTCGCCCATTTTTTCTTATTTTGCAGGGTTGAATAAGATCCTATCCCATTTGTTATGTACAGTAGAAAGAGTTAAAAGCAAGGATCTGTTCTATCCACTCCTTTTCTATCTCTTGTCTGTCTGATTGCACAATCAAATTCTGTTGTGAGACCTAGAAACTGATAGACTGGGTTCTCACCTCTCACCCCCATTGAATCATTAACTCAGGCATCCTCCTGGATGCCCTCAGTGATCATCACCCAATCTTCATAGTCAGGAAAGTCCATAGACCAAAACTGCCACACAAAATTCTGCAACTCCACTCCTTCAGATCCTTAAACCTTAATCCCCTTCTTAACAAACTGGCCAGCTCCGATTGGTCCCCTATTGCCTTTGCCCCTTCCATTGACCAAGCCTTCACTCATTTTAAAGATAAATTTATAATTACATGGAACTCCTATGCTCCATTCAAATGCACTAGAGTTCATGGCAACCATCATCCCTGGATCTCCCCCAAGTTACTGACCTGTCTCAGGGAGAGAGACAGAGCTTGGAGGAAACATAAGGCCTCCCAGCTTCCCCCAGACTATGCCAGGTATCAAATGTTAAGAAATGCCTGCACAAAAGCTACCAGACTTGCCAAGTCTGAATATTTTAAATAATCTTTTCTCAAAAACATCAATTCCCCCTTCAAATTCTGGAAAGTGGTCCATGCCCTAGTCTCCCCCCTTCACATTCATCTTCCCCAGTGCTTAAAATAAACAACTCATTGGTTTTGGAACTGTGCACAGTGGCTCAAGAGTTTAACTCCTATTATACTTCCTGAATTGTAGCACTTCTAAAGTCCTTCCCCTCTAACCTCTTCCTCCTCATCCTCCCACACCCAGCACTCAACCCCTCCATGCCCACCCTTCCTTCTCCTTTTCTGCTGTCTCCCCAGAGGAAACACTAATGGCCCTTCTCTCTCTTAATCCTTCTAAATGCTCATCACTGAATGACCCTGACCCTAAACTCCTCTACCTTTCAGCTTTTGCTATAGCCTACCGTCTCTCCTTAATCTTAAATCTTACCTTCTCATCCTCATCTGTCCCTTCATCCTGGAAACATGCGGTGGTCCCCCTTCTCCCAAAGGGTGGATATAGGCATTCTGAGTCAGAGCTCATTTTGAGGTGTGTCAAGGATACAACAGGGAGTGAAACAGCACTAACAAAGTGACAACAATATGCACAAGAACATGTACTATAAAATCAATGAACAAGTAATGAATTTCAGAGAAAGACAAACAGTGTAAAAACTGTGCATGTACGTTGGTTATGGAATAGCCAGGTTGAGAGCTAAAAGAACATGCCACCAACGTCAGACAAGACATTTGTATATAACAAATGAGGCTTCAAATTCAGATTGCAGAGTAGATTGGGTTGTAATATACACAATGAGTAGGCAAAAAAGGGGTAAAACAGGTATAACAGCATTGGGGATGGTTCGGACATGGGTTGTTGTAATGTGGAGAGACAAAGAAGAACTCTATCTACAGGAGCATTATTTAGTGAAGTGTGTCAGTAAGAGTGGTTTGAGAAAGTTCAAGGAGGAACAGATATGGATGGGGAGAGGGAGTCTGTTCCAAAGTGTAGGACGTTGGATAGAGAAAGCAGATTAACCTGCTACAGATTTACTGTGAGGGATATGAAAGGAACGAGCACTGGATGAAGAGAGGGAGAAGGAGGAAGGGACGGCAGGGCTAAGGAGAGAGTAGAGGTAAATGGGAGTAGTGGCAAACCAGTATTTGGCTATGGAGGAGGAACAGTGCGAGAGAGACGCTGGACCTCAAAAGAGGGGAAGACTGATTAGCATATAGAGAGCAGTGATGGGTGAGAGACTGAGCACCAAGGACAAACCAGCATAAAGAATGACAGAGGGGATTAAGCCTAGCAAGTGTAGACTTTAAGGCAGTGCTGTAGACTACATCGCAGTAGTAAAACACAGGAGTGATCATGTAGGGATGATCTCATGGATGACTAGGAAAGGAAGGCATGATTTGTTTTGGTACAGCATTCCAAGCTTAGGGAAAAAGTTCTTGTGCATGGCATCAATATTGGTGGAAAAGCTGAAATTTTGATCTAGCCACACCCATAAGTACTTAAAAAGGGGTACCTATTCAAGCAGGTTGTCATCTAGAGATGAGAAGACTGGTGTATATTGGAGCCTTGCTAATCTTTGTCTAGATCCAAATGTTACAGACTGGCATTAGGTGAGAGCTGGTTTACATGAAACTAATGCTGGATTTTGTCAAAATCACAGTGAAGTGAGGACTCCAGCTCAGAGACCAAGACACCTGAAGCAAATAGAACTGTGTCATCTGCATACATGTGTATGTTGGAAGAGACACAGCTGGAGGGGAGGTCATTTAAGAAGATGGAGAAGAGGACTGGTTCAAGAAAGGAGCCCTGGTGGACAACAGACTTGATCAGCAGAGAGATAGCTAGGGCATCAGCAGTTAGGACTGACTGGAGCCAGTCTGAAATGTAGGAGTAGAACTGCCTGACTACCAGGTTGGATAAAGTGTGGGCCACTGTATCAAAGGCCTTTGTGAAGTCTATGAAAAGGGCTACGTAAACCAACCCTGGTCCATGCATTTCAGCACAAAGTCTGTGAAGCGGAGGAAAGAGTAGATGATGGTATTGTACTTGCAGAAGCCAGACTGAAAGTGGGAGGAGAAAGTTGAGGCATCGAGGTAGGTGGATTAATGAAAGACAGAAATTATTTCCTGTACCTTATCCAGGTCAGGAAGGAGCAAAATGGGCCAGTAGTTATCTGGAGAAGAAGATCATCCATTTGAGGACAGGGGGTACTTAAGCCTGCTTCCAGGACTGGGGAAGATCGATGCTGTAAATAAATATTGAAAAGGGATGCAAGAGAAGCAGCAATGGCTGGGGCAGAGAGAGAGATGGCGAAGACTAGGATCCTAATCATCAGGGCTGTGCCCCTTAGTGGACTTAAGAGAAAGAGAGAGTAAAGCAGTGAAGATAATCTCTGTGGAGACTGAGAAGAAGGAAAAAGATGCTGGGTTGAGGGTAAAGTGGTAAAGGGCATTTATGGAGAGACATGGCAGGCAGAAAGGGGAGAAGATAGGACAAGAGGAATACTGCCCATTTGCACAACCCTCTGCCTGATTCATCCTGAGAGGATTCCCCTGCAAGAAGACCTGCATTTCTGCATTTGTGTGAGAGACTGTGCTGAATTTGTTGTGTTTACTCTGTGACTGCCTGTTTACATCATTTGTTCACTGAGTAGGGGCCTCGGGGGAGGTGATTGCTGAAACTAACAAGGGAGGTGGGGTCTTTAATCTTTAAAATCCCATGCCACTCGCAAGCGCAAGCACTGTGAGTGGCACGAGCTCCACTCCAAACAGAAAGGGAATACAAAATTTAGTTTGTTTGGGTGTTTAACTTTAGTTGCTTTGCTGAAAAAAGTTAAGGTAGCTCTCAAAAGAAAATTAAAGTGCATTGCTTAAGGAAGAGGTATTTTTTATCCACTAGTTTGGTTTAGATAGTAGTAAAATATTGTATTATTTTTGTGCTTAAGCTGGTTAACAGTGGGCTTTTAGTTAAGTGTTATTTATAGTGTAATTTAGCCAGTTTAAATCTCTACATTGTATACTAGCGCAAGCCTTTGTACGAGCATTTCTTGAGTAGTGTGACTTCCACTCTAGTAGAGAATAATTGTTTAGAATATTGGGGTAAAATATAGTATTAATTTAATACTTTTAAGATGAGGTTTAGCCAGATATTAGGTTTCAGTATTATAGTCTGCATAATAGGGCCTCTTTCTGTGAATGTTACTAGTTATCTAAATATGGATGGGCAATATGAATGGGAAAACAGTTCATTTTGACCAAATGGCCCAGGGACATCAGAGTTTATCAAATCACGTCTGTATTTAGGTTCTGAAACCTATGAAATGTTATCTCAATGTCTGATGATACAAAGAAATGTTAAGATTGGTTATTTGGTACATTTGATGTACTGACAATGGCTTCTGGCTTGCCTCTGCATACTCCTCTCCTCCCCACTTACTCAGGGATGTTAAGTCTCCAGTCTCCTTTAATTGTCTCAAACTGCGCTAAGATCCTTAATACTAGCCTAGCATCCCAGTTGTAACTTAACATTACTTTGTCATAAACACTGTATTTGTACCTGTAACTGTGCTAACTGTATTTGTGTATCTGACTTGTTATATGTGAGGTAGAACCTTTGTAAAGAAGTCTATGACTCAAAGGTATATCTGATTCTTCCGAAATAAAATAAATGAAATAAATTTGTACCATTGTTATAAACATGTTCAGTTTTCAGTTTTTCTTTATAAAAGCATTAAGATTACATGAAAGGAAAGGAAAACTTTGAGATATGCAATTAACATTAGATGGCTAGTTTCAGTTCTCCTCATGTTGTCAGGTACAGTTCATCCAGATCCAGTGCCCCAAGTAATATCTACTAGGGGTACACAACCCCATAATAGAGATGCCACCTTTTTACATATGGCCCACTTAAATGTCCATAGTTTGATTGCTAAAAAGTCTTTGATTGAGTGTTGGATACATGAAAAAAAAAAAACCTTGATGTGGTAGCTCTGTCATGAGATGTACAAGAACAAGGGGGCACAATTTGAAGATAGAGGAGGGACGGCTCAGAGGTAATGTTAGAAAGCATTTTTTTTTCACAGAGAGGGTTGTGAATGCATGGAACAGCCTTCCTGAGGAGGCCATGGGACAGGCATAAGGCAATTCTAGTGGGGGGTAGGAGGAAGTAAGCTGTTGGTTAACTAGAATCTGCAGCTTATCCATCAGGTAGGGAAATGGGCAGACTAGGTGGGCCAGTCGGTCCTTATCTGCCATCAAATTATATGTTTATGTGTTTATATGTCAGAGACTAGGTTGTCTGAAAAGATTTCAAATCTAGAATTACACATTCAGGATTTTACTATTTTTAGGAGAGATAGGGTTGGGAGGAAAGAGGGTGGTTGCATGTTCTATATAGCTAATCACTTATTGGCCAATGAATCTGACATTATTCCTGTTAGTCCATTATATGAATCATTGACTATGGTCCTTAAGTTTGGTCCAAGCAAAACATTAACTATTTGTAATGTTTATGTCCCTCCAGAAAAATCCAGAGAAGGTGTTTTAACTTTTTTTTGGTAATATTTCTCATCAACTATTGCAAAGAGACTTGATTATAGTCAGTGACTTTAATCGTAATTGGTCTTCATCTAATAATTTAGAAATTTGGAACTTAGTTACTGATCTAGGGCTTCATCAATTGATTATAGCTACTACAAGATTTAATTACAAGACAGGTTATGAATCAACTCTGGACTTGGTTAATACTAATTCCCCATCTTGGATCATTAGTTCTGAGGTTTACCCAGATGATATTAGTGACCATTGTCCGGTATTTTTCAATTGGTCAGGTAAAGCATTTAAGAAACCGTATAAAACTGTGACCTTTCAAAAATTAAAAGATTTGGATGAGATGAAAGTTGATGAAGAAATCCAGTCATGTGATTGGTCCTTTTTGGACAAAATTGTTGATACTGATGTAGCCTATCAAAAGTTCTGTAAATTTTTTATTCGTATTTGTGACAGACTTCTTCCAGTTACGAAAGTTAGAGTTAGATGGAACAATAAAGTCTGGATAACTCCAGGCTTATTAAATTTGATTAGGCTTAGAAATATGCTTGGAAAACATTCAGGAAAACAAAACTATCTGAACATCAATTGAAGTTTAAGGAATTAAGGAATAAATGTCAGACAGCCATTAGAGTGAAAAAAATTGAATTTAATAAGCAAACACTTATAGAAACTAATGGGAACTCACATTCTACTTGTAAAATTCTAAATTCACTTATGGGAAAGCTGCAAGCGCAGGAAAATCTTGCCCTTGATCTTGATGGTTTATTAGTTAATGATGCTAAAAAAGTTGCAGAAGCTCTTAATTTACATTTTACTAATCTTGATCATTATAGAGAAAGGTTTAATAGTAAGGATAGGCCAGGGATTATCCCTGGCACCTTTTGTCAAGAACTTAAAGCAAATACAGTGAATAAAATAATGCCCAATTTCTATTTTCCGTTATTACAGCCTACCGATCTTGTTAGTTATGTTCTTAAAATGAATCCTAAGCTGGTTTTTGGTCCAGATTTACTTGACTACAGGATTATAAAAAGGTTATATATTCTATAGCAGAACCTTTGACTACTCTATTCAATTTCTCTCTTTGTAATGGTATTTTTCCCAAGATTTGGAAGAACTCTGCTATTAAACCTATTTTTAAAACAGGTTCTAGGTCCAATATCAATAATTATCATCCAATTTCTCTTTGGGCCCCTCTTTCAAAACTTCTTGAGAAAATTGTATTGGATCAAATTACTGATCATATGGAAAAGTGTAATTTATGGACTGACTCATAACATGGGTTTCGACCCCACCATAATACTGAGACTGCCTTGGTGAGGTTCACAAGCCAAGCCACTAGAGCTATTGATGAAGGGAAATATGTGTCAATGGCTTTTGTGGACCTCACCAAGGCATTCAACCTAGTGGATCATACTGAACTCCTTAATAGTTTATCAGGTGTTTTTTTTTTTCTAGGGAGGTGATTGTTTGGTTCAAGGATTGTTTGTCTCATAGAAGTCAAAAAACAATGGTTAATGGGGTTTATTCAGAACAAGCACAGATACAGTGTGGAGTCCCTCAGGGCTCCATACTTGGACCTTTTTTATGTTCTGTTTTTGTTAATTCTTTGTCTACTATTTTTACTAATACAGAATTAATTCTTTATGCAGATGATGCGGTATTATTTTGTCCGGGGCTAATTTATCAGTCCTTAAAGAATCCCTGCAAATGGATTTTTTTTCTGTTGCATCATTTGTTTGATTCACACAAAATGGTGATGAATTCTGCTAAAACTAAAACTAAGGTTTTTTCTACTAGTAAGAAACCTCCTATTTCTGAATTTGGAATTTTTGATAAGGATGGTGTTTTGATTGAGAATGTTAAAGAGTTTAAATAACTGGGGATAATTTTGGATTCTTATTTTTCATTTGAACCTCATATTGTTGATCTTATTAACAGACTTCATAAAAGACTGAGCCTTCTTTTTTGGATAAGAAAATATCTTACTACAGAGATTAGAACTATGCTTACCCATAGTCTTCTTTTTTCTATTATTGAATATGGGTCGATAATCTATTCCAATACTTCAGGAAGACTGTTAAACTTCAGGCTACCTATCATTTAGCAATATATTTTGTAACTGGACAGTTGAGTATGACTCAGTTATACAAATCATATAAGTGTCTCTCATTAAATCAGAGATTTAATAGTAGGTCTGTATTTTCTTCCATAACATTAGGCTGGGTCTTCTTCCAGGTAGTATCTCAAGATTGTTTCCAACTGTTCCCAAGATATTAAATACCCATCTTCAAAGTAAATACTCTTTTCAAATTCCATTTTTTTGTACTGTTTTTGCCCAAAAGTCTGCAACTTTTATTGCTCCAAAGCTTTATAATGATTTACCGTGTAATGTTGTTAATTTACAAAAAGTTTTCGCATTTAAGACAGCACTTAAAAGAAATTTGTTCTCAAATTCTGTTTGTAGGTGTTTCTCTTAGTTTTAATTATGATGTAATTGTTTTATATTCTAGCTAATTCCTTAATGTTTTAGTTTGTTTCTGTTTTGTAATGTCTTTATATGTATAATGTATGAAACTGGACATCTGTGAAAGTGGGCTTTGCCCACAGACCTTTTTCAGTATAAAATAAAAAATGAAATGAAATGAAATGAGAGAAGTCACAGGAAGTGAAGAAATTGTTTAAGGTGTCAGCAACTTCAGCTGTGTCAGAGGTGATGTTCCTACTTTGAGGATAGGAGAGGTAGACTGCATGGGGGGATTGAGCATGGAGTGAATAACCTCCTAGAATCTTTCAGGGAATTTAAGGTTGTTCTGCAGGTTGTAGGTGAATTGATATGGCTTTGCTGGTGGCCTTAGCCATTTGGAACTCCATACCACCAACCCTTCGGTTAGCAAATGGTATAATTAGAGTGGGCGACATTAAATCTTGGTTTACTAAAGAAGCAAGACAACAAACTACACATGAATTAGCTTAGGGTATCCTTGAGTTTCAAGTGATAACTAGCAGTAGCATGCACTTTAACTGGGGAATTATTGAAATGTTTGTTTTATAAAACAGTGTTTAATGTTATTTTTTTTCACATTTGCTTTGCATTTTGTATTGTTTATTATGTAATTTTGTGAAGTTGCACAATGGACCTCATTGGAAATGCCTCAGTTGAGCTATCCGATTCATTCATTTTGTATATGAACTGAATACAATTTTTACTACTACTACTTAGCACAAGTGTTATGTAGTTGTTTGTATCTCAACAAATCTACAGAGGAGTCTGAGGCTTTGTGGAGATGACAGGCAGAATCATGAGCTTTGAGCAGGTCAATGACCACAGCAGAGAGATCCATGGAAGGTGGGACCCATAGACACATGACCTTATTGTGGGGCATGTTTGTCCCATGGACAGGAAAGAGGTTAGAGCAATGTCTATATCAATGGATAAAGTGAGTGCTGACCAGTCAGTGGTCTGAATATTGTCTTGCTGGCATGGGAGGTCCAGAGCCTTGAGTGACCTAGGCCAGATACATTTTCATGGGGCTTAAATACAGCAGATCTTAAAGATGCAGTAAAACAAGCAATGGTCACTGAAAGCATCTGGTAGTGTTTCATCAGAAATAATCTGATGGGGAGGGGTGAGGACAGGACACAATCAATGAGAGAATGATCTCAGGAGTTGGGGTTGAGACAGGCTGGCTTAGTGATGAGCTGTGTGAGATTGGGGAATTCAGTTTAGTGAATTGTATTTTTTACTGATGGGGAGAGCCAATTTATATTTAGATCCCAACGACTAAGAGACCACCTAAAACTAAAAAGGAGAAGATCAATGAGAAGGCAGAAGGACAGATGTCAGTCTTGGCTTTAGGGGAGGAGTAAATGCAACCAATGAAAATGGGAAGTGAGTAGGGAAAAGAGAGCCTTCACAAGAGGAATTCAATGGAAGAGGGGACAGTAGAATGATACACAATGTCATGGTTCGGGCTGTGATGTATGTAGTATAGAAGAACTCTGCCACCATGCTTCCCACAGTCCTGTCTGTGAACTGTATCCAGAAAGTCTGATTTCTACATCTCTGATTCGGGCAGACAGCCAGCTTCCAGTTGCAATCAACACATCAGGACTGTAACGTATGGCCCACAACTAGAACTGGTCGAGCCTGGGAGTAGACTCCTGATATGTATATGAGAAGCACTCAGTCTTTTGGGAAGGTTGGTGGATAGAAAGGAGAGAGCAGCAAGGGTTTAGTTCCATATCAGCTGCAAGCAGTAGTAGTAGAAGGGTTATAAGGAGCAATAGTGTGTGACATCTTCACCTATAAACAGGTACTCTGAAGGAGGGGTAAATGTGAGGGACAGGAGTAGGAAGGAAGGAAGGAATGCAGGAGAGCCTAAAGCTTGAGATAGGGGGAGGAGAGGAGACCAGGGTGAGTAAGAAAAGGGAGGGGGGATGGGGTGGAGAGGCAGGCAAGGGGTAAATGAGGGACATTGGGAGTCAGATATAGGAAATGGTGAAGGGGAGGGAGAGGAGGAATAGTAGGAATGGAAGGGGCAAACTGAAATGGAAGAGGTGGGAGTGAAGCATAGTCAGTAAATACTGGTGAGGTGTAGTGGGGGGTGCAATTTATAGCAGCTAGGTGATGGGTGGTGGGGAGTGTCACAGATTCACTCAGCAGGTCAGGCCCTCTACTCCAAAGTGCCAACCTCTGAGTGCAATCTTGTGAACAGTGTAACAGACAAGGTAACCCTCTTGTCTGTTTTTGTGAGTTCGGATCAACCTTTGGTCTCAAATTCTGAAGAGATTCAAACTGTTAACCTCTTGCTAGCATATCCAATGTACAGGCTCAGATATATCTGTCTTCGGGGGGCCAGATATCTTTGCCTACAGGCACCTAACCAAGTATTCAGAGAAGAATCCTTAAAACTTTAATAAAGACCTCAGATTTAAAATGCTTCTCTTTCCAGTTTGGTACCACCATACAAGCTTATGTCTGCTGTCTGCTGTCTGCTATAACCATAAACATTACTTAGCAAAAATAAGCAATTCAAAGACAGACCAGGTTTGC
Organism: Neoceratodus forsteri; assembly: GCA_016271365.2. NCBI lineage: Eukaryota > Metazoa > Chordata > Ceratodontiformes > Ceratodontidae > Neoceratodus > Neoceratodus forsteri. Next base: position 1,424,792,911 of record CM057455.1, read on the forward strand.
TTTAAAATTAGAGTTTTTACTAAAATATATAATAACATGTCAAACATACAAAACAGAACTCTTATATCACAAGACATACAAATATTTAAACAAAACAAGGTTTAAAACAGTGCAATTCCTACAACAATATTTAGATTTTGTCTAGCTTTCTAAATACCTGTTTTCAGTGCTCAGATGTTTTCTTGGTCAGTGTCAGATAAAAATGTGTCTGTAGTGAAACAGAATAATCTTTAAAAGCTGGTTTTGCCCACCTCTTTTGCATGAGGTCATCTAGCTCCTCCCTGTAAAAATATCTAAAAAAATATATATTTCTATACAACCACAGGATGTAATTTCAAAGTATAATTCTGCAACCTTAGCATAACTCAATTTCAATGATGCCTCTTTTGATTCATGCTGCATCCTCCTCACACAGGCTTCATATGAGCATTTACAACCTCTCACCTCTGTGTAATAACCTGTGTTTTCTCTTCAACATTATGAACCCTTTTTATGATTTCCCTCTTATCAAAGTTGACTTAAACAACTCTGTAATTAACTTAGAGAAACAGGATTCTTGATTAAAGTCTTCCATGTAACACACTGTCTCTAAAAACTGAGTGTGTATGATACATGCTGTCAGCATTTCTCTTGGCCTGCATCTGTCAGCTGAAATCTGGGGGGGGGGATGAGTGAAGTCATTCCTAGAGCATTTGATTTTTCAGCAGAGACATTCAGTAATACATTTTATATTAAAAAGAAATGATACAGCCCTCAGAACTGGCTGTCTATGTCATAGGGAGCACTTGTCATATGGGTTAGTGTCACACAGTGGGAAATAAACTTCAGACGAGGCAAATTCACAGGTTTAAAACACACCTTGGTGTGATATTTATTTTTAAAAAGTTAGAAAGATAATCAATGAAAACAAAAGAAAATTGCAAAGAAAATCAACTACTTAACATCAGTAGTTTCTCACATAATACAGTCCTGGATCTTAGAGCTCCTAAGATCCTTCTCATCTGTATTCAACAGCTTGTCTGCAGTAGCAGTAGAACATCTCCACCTCTTTCAGGGCTGAGCCCCACTGGGCTAAATGGAAGTAAACTCTGTGAAGAGGTATTTATTTATTTTGGTGGAGGATCACCTGACTAAGCCCTTTCTATTTACAAGTCTGGACATGCTGTTTCATGTCTGAATATGTTGTTTCAAAACCAAAGGGGGAGGGGTTATTTCCGGGGATTTCCTGGTTCAGTTAATGGTACAGTGTATATCTTCACAGATACTGACTCTTTACATCTCTGATCCACAGTGACTACGCACTTTTATAAAGTATACCACATTCTCATACATAGAATGTTATACAGTAACAGGTTTATAGTGTGAATTTGTGAAAAGACATTCAGGATTTCTTATAACTGTATTAATCATGAAATTATTATTGTTTTATATGGCTTCTGAGTCCTTTTTTCTTTCAAAAGGTTTTATTAATTGTATTAATTCCTGCTAGCTCAAATAGCCTTCATGCTTTTTTGTACTCAAAATGCACTTATGCACTTTACACAACACCTGTCTGGGTGTTTGGCATCATTCCAGGAACTGGATGGATGGCAATGGAAAAAGAATAAAAAGAGAGAATTAGTAGGAAGTTTAATAGGGACAGTAAAGAGCTATGCTAGGTGGCCAACCTAGGGTAGGTGGGAAAAAGAAGAAAAGCAAAGAGAAAAATGTTAACTGTTGCTAGCAAATAAGGAGATAGAAAAGTGGTCCATCAGTCACAGACGAGAGTGCAGCCTAACTCCACCACAGTTAGCAATCAGCCCAAGTGGGAATTTACTTAAATGCAGATACAAAGATTGAGTTTGGCTACCATATAAAATTAATTACCAGAGCAGAGATGACTGCACAATTGACCAGCACACACAAGTATAGTAGTCAGCACCAATTAATTAAATTATCAAAGTAAAGCAATAAAACATTTAATTAAACAAACCATCAGGCTAACTAAACTATGAAGAAGTCCAGAGAGGTTACCAGGCTAGTCAGAGTGGCCAAGGCTTCCAGGGAGCTGAGACTGGCACAGGGAATCAAGGACAGGGAAAAGGACTTCTTCAGATACATTGGTGAGAGAAGAAGAAACAAAGACCAGATTGTGAGTATTAAGAAAGATGGGGTGTAGAAGGGGAGGACCAGGCAGATGCACTAAATGAGCACTCTGCTCTGTGTTCATGAAGGAAAGAGGGGGCAGATACCCCATGGGAAAGGTAGAGTGGGCAAAGGGGGGGCAGGAGCGACTGATATCAGAATTAGAGAGAACAGGGTGCTGGAGGGGCTAATGGCACTGAAGGTGTACAAGGCACCGGAGCCAGATGGCATTCACCCTAGGGTACTTAAGGAGTTAGCGGAGATCCTGGTGGGACCACTGGCAGACCTGTTCAGTACATCACTGGACACAGGATGCATGCCACAGGACTGGAGGATGGCTCATGTGGTGCCCATTCATAAAAGTGGGCCAAAGGATGATCCAGGCAACTACAGACCAGTGAGTCTCACTTCAATCATGGGGAAACTCATGGAGTCAATCCTAAAAGAGAGGCTGGTGACATTTGTGGAAGACATGGGCTACAAGATGGCCATCAGCACAGTTTGCATTGGGCAGATCCTGCCAGATGAACCTTGTTGAGTACAAGTAATGGGTTACCAGGGAACTGGAGAGGGGCCATGCAGTGGACATCCTATATTTGGACTTCAACAAGGCCTTTGACTCGATGCCGCATGGGAGGTTGGGGCGGAAACTGAAATACATTGGGGTGAGGACAAAAATGGTCAAATGGATCACCAACTTGCTGAGGGGTAGGCAGCAAAGCATGGTGGTGGGTGGGGGGGGAACTCTCATCATCAAGGGACATTACGAGTGGGGTGCCCCAGGGTTCAGTACTGGGACCGGTGCTGTTCAGGACATTCATAGCTGATATCTCAAATGGGATCTGGAGTAAGATCAGTCTGTTCACAGATGATACTAAGATTGGTGCAGTGGTAAATGACATAGAGGCATAGAGGGGCAGCAGAAAGACCTGACCAAACTGCAGGAATGGTCGGAGGCATGGCAGTTGAGGTTTAACGCCAAGATATGCAAGGTACTGCACTTCGGAGCAAGGAACCAGGGGAGGAAATATCAGTTGGGAGGGGTACAGTTGGAAAGCACAATGGAAGAAAAGGATCTAGGGGTACTAATAATGGGGAGTATGAACCACTCAGCTCAGTGCAGGAATGCAGCTGCAAAAGTAAACAAGATGCTGGGGTGCATAGCAAGGGGAATCTCCTCCAGGCACAGAAAAGTGATCCTACCCCTGCTCAGGTCACTGGTCAGGCCACACCTGGAATACTGCATGTAGTACTGGTGTCCATTCCTGAAAAGAGACATCAGAATGCTGGAAGGAGTATAGCATATGGCAATGAAGATGATACAGGGACTTGAGGGAAAATCCTACAAGAAGAGGCTGAGAGAGCTGTAAATGTATTCCCTGGAAGAGAGGAGGGATGGGGGGATATGATCAAAACCTTGAAAGGGTATTAACAGAATTAATACAGAGGTATTCTTCAGATCAGAAGGGAGGAGGGATATGAGAGGGCATTAACTGAGACTGGAGGGGAAAGATTTAGGAGGGAAATCAGGGGACACTTTTTCACGGAAAGGGTGGCAGATAAGTGGAAAACTGCCCAAGGAGGTGGTATTGTGTAGAACGGTGGAGGATTTAAGAGAGGGTGGGACAGAATGGGGGTAAGAAGAGGGGAGGGAGGGAGGTGGGTAGCTGCAAGTTGAAGGGCAAGCTGCACAATCAAGCAGACTTGATAGATGGTGAGGCCTCTTTATGCTGGCATTTCATATGTTCATATGTATAACAGTGCAAGGGATAATACAACTAAACTAAGCAGGGTAGACCAGGCACAAATACAAGGCTAATAAGGTCTAACTAGGCAGATGCAGTGCAGCGGTAAACATTATTCAAAGAAAGACCTAAGTCAGGGGAATGTCTAGCATGTTGTAACATTACACAGCCCTACAGGCAATTTCATTACCATAATTCCATGATGATACATTGCTCACACTACATAGTCAGACACCTTGGGCCATGCCCTACATGATTGTTCATTAACATTCTTGAGGTTCTTACCTTACTCCCCACCTCCAGCATGGCATACATTATTACTGCTCCTTCTAAAACATGATCTGATGTTACACAGGTTACTTGTACGGCCCATTAGCACCTCACTTCTCTGAAAGATTTCAAGTTCACCCCTGAGCAAAAGTGGCATGATTACATTGTGAATACCAATCAGGTCAGGGTGAAGGCAATTGGGGGCACCTTTAAAAATTCTGTGAGGCACCAAGAACATACAACCACATGCAAACTAGACTGCCCATAATGATGATGGGATCAACCATGGTGTGTGTTTTATACTTCATTGCAAACAACATTGTTAATGCACCAGTTAAGGTTAAACTGACAAAACAAGGGAAATGTGGTGTTAGGGTTTCCAACCCCACCCAGCAAGCAGCAAAAGGAAAAAACATTACAGTTGTGGCTTTACTGAGTATTCGCAAATCAGGCCTGGGGTCTTGCTTGTAGGGTTATTATCTCTTTCGCGGCCACTACACCTTACTCACCCTGCTGTCTTTTACATATTGCTTATTCTGTGGCTCTTATTCCCCTACCCTGTACCATTTAACTGCCCTATTTCATCTTCGTATTCCCTTTCCACTGCATTCCACTCTTACTATCTTACTGTCTTTCCTGTCCCCTAACTCTCTTCCCTGCTGTAGCCCTGCCCCTCAGGTGGAAGAAATGCAAATACCGGGTGGTTGCCACCGCCAGAGACACCTAGATCGACTCCTTACTAGCAAGGTGCTGCACTGCCAATACCCAATCAGAACGTGAGTGCTTTTCTGCTCTGGTGCCTGATTGGCTTCTGTAATCTGCTGCTGTGTTTCACTCAATACTAAAGTCTGATTTTCTGTCTAAAACTTGCACAAAAAAGAGCTGTACTTACTTATTGCCTAACAGTTATGACCTCAATATTTTCCTGTTTAGAGTGTCAAGAGTTGGGACTCTGTTTGATTACACTTCTTTCTGAATTTCTGTGGTTGGGACAGTCTTTAGGCATCAACGAATACCCAATTCTGTTGTCCTGCTGTTTTGATCCTTCTGCTTGTTCAGATGTTCCATTGTCCGTGGCCCAGTACTTAATACCATCCCCTTCCTCCATCCCCTGCCAAGGATATGCTCTCCATGGGCTCCCTGCCCATAGGCATTGGAAACCCGGACACAGGGCAGTTGGCACTGCCTCTACCGCTGCCTGAGAACCTAAGCTCAGACTCTTCATTAGCAAAGCATAGCATTAGCAGCCATCCAATTGGAACTTGAGTGTTCCTCGGTGTTGGCTTCCGATTGGTTCCTGCAGTCTGCTTCTGTGTCTGTTCTATACCAAGCATAAATCTGATTTCCATGCCGAAATTTGCCAAAAAAGAACTGTAATTACTTTTCTTCTGGACTGTTAAGACATTTATCCTTCTGTTTAGTGTCACATTTAGGGATACTGTGTGATTACACTACTTTTGAAATTCTGTGCTTGCATCAGTTCCCTACACGAGCGGCCGATCACTTCTCCCTACTGAAGTTCCTACTAAGCCTCATCTTATGACATCCTTAAATATTACAGAAGCACTCTGAACTGATATGACTGATGTAACATTGAGCACTTAATTGCATTAATTGCATTAATTGTTCTTCACTTGAGTTATTTGGCTCTATTGTAAATATCTCTGTAAGCACTGTACCATTTGACCCGGAGCTAACTAGGTCCATCTTGTAAATGAGCTTGCTCAACGATGTTCACCTGGATAAATAAAGATTTTGATTTATTGATTGATTGATTGCTTGGGGTTATTGACCCTAACATTCCCCCATTACATCAGCAAATAAGTTCAGATGTGCTGACAATATGAGAATGAGCTGAGCGTTAGGGCTGATAACCCCAAGGAAACTCCCAGGCCTGATTTGCCAAGACTCAAGACAACCAAAAGCATAATTGTTTTCCTTTTGATACTTGCAGGGTGGAGGTGGGGTGTTAGGAGTAGAAATCCTAACACCACATTTCCCCTAGTTTTGTCAGTTTAACACTAACTGGTAAATTAACAAAGATTTTTGCAATGAATTTGCTGGCTTTTTGGGATAGTAGAATCATATCATTCACGCAGGTCACTTTGGGACATGCATGAACACGTCCATGTGATCACAGAAGTGCAGGGCCATCTGAGCCCAGTGCTTCCGTACCTCCATTCATCCACATGTGTATGTGGGTGTGGAAGCACAAGGCCCAGAGTTAGAGACACAGCAAAGTTTCAATCCCTTAGTGAAGTGCAGGCGAAGTGACCACTTCGCGTTCGCTTATGGCTACATGAAGTCCTCATTATAATGAGCGACTTCGCATTGTCAACTACGCATCGACTTCACCTTATTTTTATACAAAGGTGAAGTGAGTGATAATGAAACAGCCCGCAGATCAGTCTACAGGTCACGTGCTGCAGGCAGGAAGTTAATCAGACAGACTGTAAAATAGTTTCACTTTTGCCTTGCCTAGACTTGGTGAAGGAACTTTTGTATGTAGCAGAGAGAGAGTTATATCTTGAATATTTCTTCGAATTTAGAGCTTTTTTGGTAGTTTGGTTGCCTATTTGTTGCTTTTAGTTGTACCCCTTTTGATTTTGATTCCTTAGTCCACATCCTGATTCCTTGGTTTACATCTTTTTATTTTTGTATCAGTAGTTGATCTTAATAGTGATTTTTTTGTGTGTGTAAAATAGAGAGAGGTGGTTTTGTTTCCTCTGGGGCATGCAGAGGACAGTGTGTGGAGCCACATATGTGCGATGGCATCCCGCATATCAATCACAGCTCTGTATCTAGTGTTACTAGTAGTGCTTCCCTCCCTGAAAAAGGAGGCACTAGAGCAATGCAAGCCACTGCCCCCCCACCTGCCATCACCCTTGTGGCTCAGCAGCAGCAGCAGGAGCCAGGAGTCTTGCAGAGCCTCAGCAGCAGCAGGTTGCGCCCCCCCCAAATCATGCACCAGCAGCAGGCCATAAACGTAACACCTGGGCCCCCCCCCACCTGTGCCCGGTCCTCCCCGCAGCTCTATTGTGTGGGAGTTCTTCACTTCACTTTACTTCACTTCACTGCCCGGTGACCCCAGTGTTGTTAAGTGTAAGATATGTAATGTGCTTGTGCATCGTGGGCCCAGGGGTAGTCATCTGGGGACAGGTGGGCAGCACACAGACCTCGCTAACCACCACCATGTGGAGTGGGAGGCCAAGGTGACAGAATGTGGAGGGAATGCTCCTGTTGGGCAACAGGTGGCAACATGGCCTCTGCCTGCATGGGGTACGAAGCGAAGAAGGACCAGGGAGCAAGTGGCTGCTCCACAACCTGCACCTGCACATGATGACACTGAAGGAAACCCTGCATCAACGCCTGCCACCCAGGCTGATTTGGGTGTTATGTGGAGTGTGGTAGACCACCTTACCAACAGGGTGGAGAACCTGGAGGAGCAGTTGGAGCATATGGAAAGTCGCCAATTGCAGATTATGTCCAACTGCTGCTGTCTCACCACAACCTAGAACCTTTGAGTTTCTGTTTGCTGTATAATTTTCATTTTGTGTTCTGTCTTTCTTTCTCAGTCCTAACCTTGTTTCCCCCCAAAAAATGTTAAAAATACCCTCTGAAACCAGTTTAAAGGAAGTAACATACAAAAATGCTGTCCTTCTCTTCCTTTTTTTCCTAATCCTAGTTTATAATCTCAGTTTACAAACAGGAACTTTTTAATTTGTTTTGGCAGTAGTGTTTTCTTCCTGTCATGTTGTTTGTGTTAAAGCAATAGTTCAGTAATCTGTCAAAGATCATGATGCTGGATCGTTCACTGGGCATGGACACAAGTACACATTTTCTGTCTCTCACTCTATTCAAGATGGGTAGCTGTGGCTGGCTGAGGGATCATTCATTGGGCATGGGCTCAGGTATGCATTCTCTGTCTCTCACTCTCATCAAGATGGGTGACGATATGGTGCGTTACAGTCTTTGAGTACTCAGGAGGAGGATATCTGTCATTTAATCAGCATGATTTAAGTGGCTTCAAAAACTGGACAGTTGTGTTTATGATGCTGCTGACTATGTTTGCTAATGACAGCAGCACACTTTCTGTTAACTGTATTTTGAAAATCTACCAATGGGAGGGTAAAATAAAATGATAGGTCATTATTTGTGCATATCTGTCATATGGAATGAGAGTCAAGCACACTGTTTTTCTTCTATAAAAGAAAAAAAAAGGTAACATTGCAGAAATGTGACAGCCTTTAAACCTGTTACACAGTACCAGCACCATCATCCTCATCCTCCTGATCAAAGAGGAAGCTGCCCTCACAGTGGTCAAGGTTGGAATTGTGCCCACTCGGGAATTCTTTTTCCATGACTGAATCATCAACCTCAATGGTAGACTGACGCTGCCACCAAGATGGTTTGCTTCACCCGCATCATCAGCACAACCATCATCGTGATAGGGTGCAAACACAGATGTGGTAGTTCATCTTGGTATGTGACCTTGATTCATTTTTATAAATGTCAGCATGCTGACATTTGTAGTTGAGAGGTTAGTATGACAGTCACACACTATTGCCTCTGCAGAACTTAAACCCTCTCCACACTCACAGTGGAGGGTGGGCTGGTGTTGGTGAGGTACTTCAGTGCTACTGAAGTCAGCTCTGGCCATTCATTGACCTTACCACTCCAGTACATTAGAGGATCATCAAGTACTGACAGATTAATGTTTTCTGCCAAATAGGCATCAGCCATTCTCTGTGCTGCATGCAGTCCTGATGATGAGTCATCCAACGGTTCACAGGCTTCATCGAGGTCACAGATTCCTACTTAAGACAAGGCACTCCAAAGTGGGTTAATGGCAGCCTGTTTTGATGCCACCCCCCCCTTGCCCAGCAGCCACCTTACTGGATGAACTTAATCCACAGCGATCTTCAATCTTGTTTTGATGCAGTTTGCCAAAATTTGCATGTGACTTCTGTGTCAATGAACCAATCACACCAGCTGTCCAGTAAGGTTTGAACCTGATGAGGCCCTCTCTCCAGTAAGGATGCACTGCCATGTTTGTATTGTGGGTCCAGAATTGTTGCTATTCCAAATTCTGCACTTTGCTGAATAGTGGTGATGTGGCGATTGAGGTCGAATGTTGTTAGCAAGTGTTTAAATTATGCAGTGCTTGACCTATCTCTGGACACATCTAGGCTAGGCTGCAAATTCAACACAGTCTGTCTCAGCACCCGCAGCAGTGGAATGGCTTGACTAATGGGTGCAGTGTCACCACTCCCTGCCTGTGTTGCATGTTCAAATGGCCTCACAATTGATATCATTGAGTCCATGAGGTGCCACAGTTCAGTTGGCATAGACATTAATGCTCCTGAACTGTCATGGCTAGTGTGCATTACTAGGTATTCTGGGATGGCTTTGTACTGTTCATAGAACCGCTCTACCATGTAAAGTATTGAGTTTCAGCACATGACAACTTCCAGCTTGAGGCAGTGCCGAGGGAGGCTGTTTTGAATCTGCAGCTGCCTAAGTTGGTCACGGGCCTTTCCAGAGTGTGCAAAGTGTGTGCAGATGTGGTGTGCAATTGTCAGCATTTGCTTGATGTCAGGGTGCTGCAGAAACATCTGTACCACAAGATTTTAAACAGTGAGCCATGCATGGAACCCTCACAAAGCCACTATTGATGATACATTTAACAACATTGATCCATTGTCACTAGCTATAAAGCCAGCTTTGAGGGACAGGGGGGTTCAGCCATCCATCAGTTTCTGTCAGTAGCAAGTCTAGCATGATTTCACCTATGTGGGACCCTGCGGCACTGCGCATTGTAAGCGTTGCATGCTGTCTAATTCCCTGAAGGTTGCTACCATGACAGTCTACCTTATTACACTGTTTTCCAATATTGCCAGCACAGACAACCCCCACACCTGCTCCCAGTGTGCAGTAATACACAAAAAGGAACTACCCACAGTTTGGCCACTTGTCCACAGAGCCATACTTAAGTGAATATATGGTGGGAGGAATGTTGATGGGCATGTCTTACAGACTCTGTCACAGTCCGGTATAACTCAGGAATAGCACAGATGGAAAAGTAGGTCCTGGATGGGACTTTCCATTTGAGACAGATGCGTGCCACAAAACACCATAATCTGAAATTCTCCACAAAGGAGAAGGGCAAAAGGTAAATTGCCAGCATTTCTGTGACAGCAGCATTCAGTTCACATGACCCTGCATGATTTGGTGGGTATTTCATGTTCCGTGCAAAAAGACTGTGCAATGTGGTCTGCGTTGTTGCCCATTTTGCATGTGGCATGCAAAATGTCTCTGCTCTGTGAACTGCCATGGGTGTTGTGCTTTTGCTGTGTGATGCTGAGGGGTGCACAGGGGACAAGTCAACAAATGATGTTGTTTTCCCTGTTTTAAGCACAGGGGTTGATGTTGGACTAGAAATACTGTGTGGACCACCGCCACTACTACTCTGACAGCTACTTGACAATTCAAAATTATCCTCCTCCTCCTCCTCCTCCTCATGCCTGTGGTAATCCTCAGGAGTAATTTCATCACAACTACAGGAATGGCTACTTTGGCTACTTATTACACTGCTTTCCAATACCACCAACACAGACATTCCCCACACCTGCACCCAATGTGCAGTAATACACAAATAGGAACTACCCACAATATAGTGTAGTGGTTAAGGGTACTGAGCTGCAAACCTGGAGACCTGGGTTTGAATCCCACAACCCCCACTCACATACTGTGTGATCCTAAGCAAGTCACTCAACTTTCTTGTGCTCCCAGGTTGCACCTGGAAACAAGCTCTGGCTTAATGTGCCTTACCTGGTTAAACAATTTCCCCTTTCCCTTCCTTCCACTCAAGGAAGGGGAGACCATAGTCAATAAAGTGGATGAGGATGAATGTCCCACTATGGCATTAGCTCCCCTCTGGTGCCGAGTCCACAGTGCCATGTGCCTGCTTTTCAGATGTGTATGCTGGCCTGTGGTGCCCAGGTGGCTACCCTTTTTACCTCACCTCACACACGCTTTGCAAGGCTGGCAGATTACCACTGTTTCATCACTTGCATCTTGTACAAAAAAATCCCAAATGAGGGATTTTGAAGCCCTACTTTTCATATGTACATGATGCTGCATTTTGGACTGGTTTTTTAGACACTGAAGGGGGAGTGTACTGCATAAATTCTGTTGCTGGGCAGACTTGGACTCTACCTGACCATCACAATCTATGACTATTATGGGGACATCATCATCAACAGGCACAGCTACATCACAACTTTGAGGAGGGGTTGATTTACTAACAGACTGTTTGCACACAGCCACCTTTATTTTCTTTTTCTCTGGTTCCCAATTGGGGTCACTGAAATAATCATATTCCTCATCCGCATCCACAATTTCAGTTTGGATGCTGTCCTGTGGAGAACATGTTCCAACCACAGTCTCATTATGATCATCCACTATTTTTCTTCAACATTTGAATCATTGGATGGCCCAGGAATAACTGCAACAGCAATGGAAACATTACATTGTGACTGTGAGTCATCGTCAGGATTAGAATCAGGTTCAACTACTGTGGGGACGGGGATGGGGGGTGACATCAGCTACAGTCTGACTCATGCCTTTACAGTCCACAATATTTTGGCAACCTGTTAACTTGTCACAGGTTGAACTTCGGCCAATAATCATGCCATCAGCAACTTCACTACCACCACCAGTGAAGACGGAGACAACAGCATCTCCAACCATCATTAGTTAGTGAGGTAAACACCAAGACAGAGCAAGTCTATAGGGAGAAAGGCAGGGGTAAATGGAGAAAAAGACAAAGGCAGTAAGGACAGGGATGGGTCAAAAAGAAATAAAGCCATAACAAAATGTAGGGTAATGAGTACCAATGCCTGTAGTCTCAGTAAAAAGCTCCCTGAAATGGTGTCCATGATGGAAGAGGGATGCCTGGATATTGTGGCAGTCACAGAAACATGGTACACAAAGAACCATGACTGGGATGTCAACATACCAGGGTACACAATCTACAGGAGGGACAGGGAGGGGAGGGAAGAAGAGGAGGAGGAGTAGCTCTCTATGTAAGGGAAGGGATCAAAGCAACATAACTAACGGGTAAACAGGGAGGAGGAGGAGAAGAGGCACTGTGGGTCACCCAGGAGACAGGAAATGGCTCCACGATCCGCACAGGGGATGTATACAGACCCCCATCTCAGGGGGAGGAAATGGACAAGGAAATGATAGAAGGCATCCTTGGGATGGCAGAGAAAGGAGAGATATTGCTGAAGGGGGACATGAATATGCCAGATGTTAACTGGAGCAACTTTGCTACAGCCACATCCAAGAGCAGGGCCATTCTCGATGCCCTACAGGGGCATGCCTCAGACAGCTAGTTTTGGAACCCACTCAGGAGGGAGCAATCTTAGGCCTGGTACTCTCAAATTGGGATGGAGAGAGGATCTCTGATCTTGAAGTGAGTAGCCATCTGGGAATAAGCGACCACCAAACACTGTGGTTCATGATAAACGTAGCTGTAGATTCAAGCCATACAAAAGTGAAGGTACTGGACTTCAGGGGGGCTGATTTTGTCAAATTGGGAGAGTGCCTCAGAAAAGCACTAGCAAACTGGCACGAAGGTGGGGTGCAGCAACAATGGGGAAACATCAAAACCGCCATCACAGAGGCAACAAGCATTTGTGTGAAGCAAACAAATCAAAACAAAAGAAAAAAACACTATGGTTCTCAAAAAAAGTGGCGGGGAAGGTAAGGGAGAAAAAGACAGTATTCAGGATGTATAAGGAAACACAGAAGAAGCAGGACAGAGAACTGTACCTGTTAAAGCAGAAGAAAGCGGTGAAGACAGTCAGAATAGCAAAGGCCCAAACTGAGGAAAAGATAGCCAACTCGGTTAAGAATGGTGGTAAAACCTTTTATAGGTACATTAGGTAGAAAAGAAAGACTAAGGCAGGGATACTGAGGCTGAATAAAGAGGAAGGTGGTTGGGCAGAGAGTGACAGTGAAAAAGCAGGGATACTGAATGAATGCTTCTGCTCAGTATTCACAATGGAAAAGTAGGAGGAGATACCTAATCCAGTCAATAGAAGCACTATGGATAGGGGGTTGATATTAGTCCTTTCACAGAAGAAAGGGTTCTGAAAGAACTCTTAAAACTGAAGGTGGATAAAGCAATGGGGCCTGATGGGATTTACCCCAGAATTCTAAAAGAACTAAGGGGAAGAACTAGTAACTCCACTGACTACCCTTTTTAATAAATCATGGGAGGATGGTGTGGTACGTGAGGAATGGAGGAGGGCAGATGTGATTCCCCCTTCACAAAAGTGGGAGCAAGACAGAGGAAGAAAACTACAGACCTGTCAGTTTCCTGTCAGTATGACCTCAGTGGTAGGGAAAATGATGGAATCACTTCTGAAGGAAAGAATTGTTGAGTACCTAGAGGCCAGTGGGGCACAGGACCCAAGGCAGCATGGAGTCACAGCGGGAAGGTCATGTCAGACAAATCTAATTGATTTCTTTGACTGGGTGACCAAAGTAGAAGACCAGGGAGGGGCTGTGGACATGGCCTACCTAGACTTTAGCAAGGCATTTGACACAGTCCCATACAAAAGATTAATAAGCAAATTAGCCAACCTGGGAGTGGGTCCCAGGGTGTTAGCCTGGGTAAAACACTGGCTGGACAACAGGATACAGCAGGTAATAGTAAATGGAGTCCACAGTGAAGAAAGGGAGGTTACTAAAGGGGGTACCGCAGGGTTCAGTACAGGGGCCGGTCCTTTTTAATGTCTTTATAAGTGACATTGCAGAGGAACTGGAAGGGAAAGTATGTCTCTTTGCAGATGACACAAAGATCTGCAACAAGGTTGATACGCAAGGTGGGGTGGAAAGGATGAAAAGGGACTTGGCAAGCTTTGAGGAATGGTCAAATGTATGGCAGCTTAGATTCAATGTAAAGAAGTGCAAAGCAATGCACCTGGGAAACAAAAAACCCAGGGAAAGAGTATACAATGGGGGTGAGATACTGACAACAACAAAAATGGAAAGGGACCTGGGAGTAGTCATATTTGATGACCTAAAGGTGGGCCAGCAAGGTGAGAAGGCAGTAAGGAGGGCTGGGTGATACTGGGATGCATAGGGAGAGGCATCACCAGTAGAAAACAGGAAGTTGTTGGCCCTTTGTACAGACAGTTGGTAAGACCACATCGGCAGTACTGTGTATAGTTCTGAAGATCCCATCTCCGCAAAGACATAGACAGGGTAGAGGCTGTCCAGAAGAGGGCAACTAAAATGGTGCAGGGTCTGCACCAGAAGACATATGAAGAAAGGTTAAAAGAGCTTAAGATGCACAGCCTCGAGGAAAGGAGGGAGAGGGGGGACATTATAGAAACTTTTAAATACCTCAAGGGAATCAACAAAGTCCAAGAGAGTAGCATCTTTCAGAAAAAGAGATGTGCAAGAACAAGGGGGCACAATTTAAAGATAGAGGGGGGATGGCTCAGAGGTAATGTGAGGAAGTATTTCTTCACAAAGAGGGTTGTAGATTCATGGAATGGCCTTCCTGAGGAGGTCGTAGAGTCAAAAACAGTGGGGGAATTCAAGAATGCATGGGAAAGACATAAGGCAATTCCAGTGGGGTAGGAGGAAGTAGGCTGTTGGTTAACTCGGATCTGCAGCTTAACCATTAGGTAGGGAAATGGGCAGACTAGGTAGGCCAAGCGGTCCTTATCTGCCATCAGATTCTATGTTTCTATCACTGAAGCAACTGACTGCACTGTGAAAAACATACTTGAAGAAATCCCTTACCTGCCATCAACTATGCCTTTATGCTGCGTACTACCACACCCACAACCTCGACCACTCTTGCCTCTGGCAGCAGTACCATGGCCAGAAACATTTTTGCATGTACATATCTTTGTAGACATTTTTTTTGGATTACACACAAAATTAACAACAAATTTAGATTTCTGAACTTTGGGCTGGATGGGAAGCCAAAAAACAAGAACTGTAGTTTATAGATGGAGAATGGGCCCTAAACAGGTGCAGAAGCACAGACAGATGGAGACTGCACACCTAAGAGATGCAGCCACACCGGCACAACAACACCTTAACCAGTGGCCACACAAATCAAAAAATGGAAAAATAATATCTTTTGCTGGGGTTGGGGGAGCTGCAGTACCAGTCCATTAAGTGGCTAGAACAAAGCGGAAAAAAATATCACAGTTGGATTAGAGACTCAGAGTGCTGTGATTACAGTGTGGCACAATATTTGTGTCTGACTTGACGGAACACACACCCACACACACACACTCTACAGGTAACGTGCAGAAAATTTAACAGTTTAGTACACTATTACCAAATCTTTTAAACCATCTAAAAAGATCCACTGCACAACAGCAAACAGCAAAAATTTATCAAAAATGTCTTCAAGTATTACTGTGTTTTTTTTATACTTTTTTATATGACTCGTAAATTGCTTTGGAGGTGTTTTATATTAGTGTTGTAGTGCCCATTAACACCTTTATTTTGATAAATAGATTGTCCCTACACTCCAAATATTGACAGAGTTATGACTTGTTAAAATTGAAATTGAAAACAAAGTGCAAAAGTTTTTTTTCGTATGAAGGGATCTTTTCTCACGAAATTGTGTTGTTCATACAAAAAAAAGATTCCTTCATACAAAAAAAAAGAATGTGGAAAACACAAGTCCAAATTCTTTTTTGTATGAAGGGAATCTTTTTTATGTAGCCGTATTCTTTTTTCATATGACCATACAAAAAAAAAAGAAATTTGGGTCAGGAAAAAAGATTTGAAATGTATTTTAAAAACTTTCTGAGTAATTTTTTCCAAAAACAAAACTGCAGAATCCACCTAACAGGGGCAAGATTAGCAAGATACATGCGCTGGTGTAAAACAGAAACAAGATAGCATCCTTACAGAAAATAGTATAAAGGAATTGGTAAGCTCAACCCATCACATTTATAATACATCTTTAAAAGATTTATAGGGGTGCACCTGGTGCGTGAAAAAACAAAAGCATACAATTAATGTACCACTGCTCCCCCCCCCACTACTTAAAAGCCTGCAATTTTTTTTAAATAACATCAGTATTTTTACTTATTTTAGATTGTTAGAGGGGTTCTTGGTCTCATCTTTCAGCTGAAATATGTTCAAGCCTGACCACTGCGATAAAGTAACCACCTCATTGGTCAGGAAAGGCATCATATTTTACCTTGCCATTCTGAGCTGTGGTTCCTATGACCATATGACCAAACAAAAGCATACAATTGAGCTACCATAAGAAAGCAGAGGAACCACAGCTCAGAATGGCAAGGTAAAATGTGATGCCTTTCCTGACCAATGAGGTGGTCACTTTGTCGCAGTAGTCTGGCTTGAATATATTTCAGCTGAAAGATGAGACCAAGAACCCCTCTAACAATCTAAAATAAGTAAAAATTCTGGTGTTAGTTGAAAAAAAATGTAAGCTTTTAAGCAGCAGAGTTGGGGGAGGGGATAGCATGGGTTATGGGTATCTTAATTGTATGCTGTCATTTGGTCACACATCAGAGAAAGCAGAGGAACCACATCTCAGAAGCTCAGAATGACAAGGTAAAATGTGATGCCTTTCCTGACCAATGAGGTGATCACTTTGTTGCAGTGGTCAAGCCTGAACATATTTCAGCTAAAAGATGAGACAAAGACCTCCTCTAACAATCTAAAATAAGTAAAAATACTGATGTTATTTGAAAAAATGGTAGGCTTTTAAACAGCAGTGTTGGGGGGGAGCATAGGTACCTTAATTGTATGTTTTTGTTTGGTCACACACCAGGTGTACCCCTATAAATCTTTTAAAGATGTATTGTAAATGTGATGGGTTGAGCTTGCCAAACCTTTTATACTAAATTGCATGCAGGAGAACTGTGACCTTCTCCTAATTAGTGAGCTCCCCTGTGAATCTCTAATTGGCCAGGGCACATGATATAAGCAATGAAGCCAGAGAGTGGATTCCCCATAATATACATAGAAAGCAGAGGAACCACAGCTCAGAATGGCAAGGTAAAATGTGATGCCTTTCCTTACTGGTGAGTGGTGAGGCTTGAATATATTTCAGCTGAAAGATGAGACCAAGAACCCCTCTAACAATCTAAAATACCTTAAGTAAAAAATACTGGTGTTATCTGAAAAAATTGCAGGCTTTTAAGCAGCAGAATGTGTGTGTGGGGGGGGGGGCATGTGGTACATTAATTGTATGTCCATACAAAAAAAACATTTCTCATGAAAAAAGATTACCCCCATATGAAACAGAATCTTTTTTTGTATGAGTCAAATTCTTTTTTCGTTTGAAACAGATATCCAAAAGGCTCAGAACTGAAATTTTAAATCCTTATAACTCTAGAAAGGATTAATATTTTTTCACCAAATCAGCAAGATACACCACTCTGACCCAAGCCCTTCCTACCCTGAAACTTTCAGAGCAAATTTTCAAATCATTTGGGCACAAGGCGATGACAAAAAAAACTGCGAACCCCTTCCCCTGTTTTTTTCACTTATTTCACTATCCAGATCTCAGAATCTCCAAATCCCTCCAGAACAAAACTTGGCAAGTCAATAGATCTTGCACCTAAGACTGTGCATGCAAAATGTTGTGCAAATATATTTATTTATTATTTATCTGCTTTTGTTAACCGGGTAAGGCACACTAGACAGCCAACTGCCTATTTTCAGGTGCGACCCGGGAGGGTTACATAGGTAGAAGCATACAATAATAGTGAAGGAGTCAATCTGCATACAGTGAGATAACAGGCTTAACAGGGATTGGGTAGGTAGCTGACAGTATAAGTCAAATTTAACATACAAGAAAATAACAGACATAACCGGGAATGAAAAGGAAGCAAAACAGCATTAGAAATGATTAGCACATGATAAATACAGCTGTGGAACATACAGGGTGAGCATGGCAGTGAGCAGCGTAATACATAACTGGTACAGTTAATGCAAACAGAAGTAAGTGACAGCTGGGGATGGGGGGCAAGACAGAGGGGAGGATACACTGGGGTGGGGGGGTGTCTAGATGGTCAGGTGAAAGCCTTAGGGAAGGAGGGGCAGGGAGAGAGCATGGTGAGAGGATGTCCAGTATTGGTTTCACTGCCAATACTGGAGGGTAAGTGCAGTGGACGCTGAGACACCCCAGCATACCAGTCGCTAGTGCACTACGAGGTACAGGGACATGTAGAGGATAATTTCAGGAAGTTCCAAAGGGAGGCTTTGAAGCAGGGATGGCAGGGGGAGGACTGGGTGAGGGCTGGAAGCGAGTTCCAGATTTTTTGGACATAGGTGGTGAAGGCCCGATCCTCCGTTAGGGAGCAGGTTCTAGGAACCAGGTGATCCAGTGCTGCCCTTGACCTAAGATGGTAGGATGGGGTGACAGGGTTGAGGGGAAGGGGGAGGGCAGAAGGGGTGGCCGATCTGATGACGTTGTTGATGAAGTTCCCAAGTACGAAGATATGGTGCTTCTCTGGAGGGAGTCACTCCAGGCGTGTGTAGAGATCACAGCAGTGCATGAGGGAAGGGGCAGAATGTGCAAAGCAGCAGGTGTTGTTGTAGGCAGTGTCCCATTTCAGGAGGCTAGATTTAGTTACTGGGGCAAAGATTACTAGCCCATAGCAGAGCATAGGGAGGAGGACCCCTCTGGCTAGGGCCATGCGAGCGGCTGGAGTTAAGCAGTTTTTGGCTCTGTAAGCGAGGCCAAGCTCACCATTAGTACCTTGCAGACATTCCAAATGTGTAGGGAAAGATCAAGCTGAGGGTTCAGAGTGACCCCCAGGTACTTGACTGAGGCCACTGTCTGCAGGGGGGAGCCGCCAGCCCCGAAGATTTGAAGGGGAGTAGTGTAGGATTTTGTCTTGTTCTGCGAACCAAAAAGCATGCCTTGGGTTTTCTTGAGGTTGATGGTGAGTCTATGTTCCACCAGCCAGGACTGAATGTGCTTGAAGTCAACATTTAGTTGGTAGTTAATGGTCGTGATGTCCTGAGCACTGGCCAAGATGACAAGGTCATCCGCATACAGGGTGGTGTGCCCATGGACAGTAACAGATGGTAGTTTGTTAATGAAGAGGGAGAAGAGGGTAGGGCCAAGGACAGACCCCTGAGGGACCACGCAGCGAACTGGAGAGAGGTTGGAAAGGGTCCGATTAAAGTTGGTGTACTGATGCCTGCTGGAGAGGTAGTTGAGGAACCACACATGGGCAGGGAGGGAGAGAACAAGGGATAGAAGAGTGGAGCTGAGGAGTGAGTGATCAACCATATCAAAGGCTTTGGAGAGATCTACAAAGATGGCTCCAGTAAGGTTGCCCTGGTCAGCAGCAGTTCTGATGAATGAGGAGACTACAGCGAGGGCGGTGGACATGCTATACCCTTTCCTAAACCCATGTTGTGCCAGAGAGAGGAGGTCATGGTTCTGTATATACTGGGATAGCTGGAAGGCCACAACTTTCTCAAGAATCTTGGAGGTGGCTGACAGAATGGCAATGGGTGGATAGTTCAGGGGATCTTTGGGGTTTCCTTATTTTAGGACAGGGACAACCTTGGCCACTTTCCAAATATTTGGGATGATCCGGGAATTAAAGGAGGTATTGAAGATGTGTGTGAAAGGCCTGGCAAGGAGGTGGGCCCCTATCCTGAGCAGTTTCGGCTCAAGGCTATCGTGCCCCGTCCTGCTGTGAGGGGAGAGGCTGGCGAGGAGCTTCTGGGTCTCATTGACAGACACTTGTTGTAGGTAGAAGGGGGTCGGGAGTTGGGTCCAAGGGGGGGGTGTCAGGGGACTTGGGGGCAGTGGACAGAGGAGGTGGGGCAGACAGTTCGGAGAACATGGAGTTAAAGGCATTTAAGATAGTATGGGGGGTTTTGCAGCTGACCCCGCCAATGAGTAAGTCAGTGACTTGCACTCTGGCAGACCTGCCAACTGCGCTTCTGATATTCTGCCAGAAACTCCTCGGGTTGCTGGCTGAGAAGAGCAGGGCAGATTGGCAGAACTCGCTTTTTGCTGAGCAGATGACTTTTTTACCGGAGTTTCTGAGGGTTCTGTAAGCAAGGAGATCAGTGTTGCTTTGGAAGGCCTTGTAGGTCTCCCAGCATTTGTCCCTGAGTTTCATAAGGAAGAATAGGCCCCCATGAAGCCATTTGGTAACAGCGCCTCTCACTCGCCTTCTAGTGAGGGGGGCATGTTTATTCTGCATGGGGATAAACTTAGTTAAGAATTCATCTAGGGCTTGTGCTGGGTCATTTAGGGCAGTGACCCCTGACCAGTCGACTAGAATGAGGTCAGAGAGGAAGTCATGTGTGTTAAATTTTGAGTAATCCCTCATCTGGATCACTTTACTGGGGATTTTAGTCTGTGAGATGCTCCATGTGTAGTAGATAGGTGAATGGTCAGAGATGGCATCTGGGAGAATACCTGAGGATGTGATCCTGTCGGGTCTGTTGGTCAGGATCCAGTCGATTAGCGACCCTTTGTTCCCTCCTGGGAGGAGGGCCTAGTAGGTTCAGTGATAATTTGGCTTAGGGCAAGACCCGAAAGCAGTGGCTTATATAATTTGCAGTTGGAGCCCATCCAGTCAAGGTTGAAGTCACCTATGGCGAGGATTTCATTGGGACCCACTTTGTCGCTTATACCATGGAGAAGTGAGGAGAGTCCTGGCAGTCTGCCCTTAGGTGGGTTGTAGGTGCATATCAGGTGTAATTTCTTAGTGTGCCCAAGCAAGAAAAGGGCATGCAGAAACTCACTAGAGGGGGAGGTATTTGGTGGGTGTTCGATGGTGGACACGTTGAGGTGCACTTTGTAGTAGAGTAGCACCCCACCACCCCGTTTGTTCCCCCCGCGATCGCATCTGATGTGACTGTACCCCGGAAGGGTGCACATGGCATCAGGAATATGAGGCTTCAGCCAAGTTTCCGAGATACCTAAGATATCCAGTTTGTAGTGGGTGACCCAAGTAGTAAGCTCTGCTAGGTTGGCTAAAAGGCTACGTACTTTTAGGTGGGCAATTTTTAGCTCTTTTGAGGAGAGTCATACAGGGGGTGACTTGCGAGAAGGCAGGGTGGCAGGCTGACTTGTTAGGGAGGCCGCACCCCTAGATGGTCCGGGGGGGGGGACAGTCATGATGACTGGTGGTAAAAAAGAACTGCCTGATAGGGCAGGGGGCAAGGGACTACCTAAAAAGGATTGCCAAGGTGCAAGAGCTAAGGGAGAGCAGTGAGTAATGTACAGGCAGGGATAAAGCACTAATAGGGTACCAGTGGTAGAGAAAAACAGAACAATGTGCTATAGATAAGTCACAGGGTGGCAGCAGAGTCAGAAAGAGAATTAGACAAAAAAGACATGAGATGAGATGGGACACTGCAGAGTAACAAGCCAGAAAGGCAGCTTAGGGGGAGTGGAATATGCTTAGCTGGAAGGGCGGCCGCTAGTAGTGGTAAAAGATAATCTGCAGATTGGAAACAGGGCTGATATGTTATTTTTCAGCCTCATGTGATGTCCACCAGCCTATATAAGTGACAGATGACCAAGGGTGGTGGTGGGGGCGGTGGGGGGCCGAATGCTACGTGTTCGGTGGGGCTAGACCATCTACTCCAACAGGAAAACCGCAGCTGCAGCTCGAGGTTACAGATGCCAGCTGGGTTAGGCAGGTATGAGGCTTTCTATTACAGTCCTGTTGCTGACTGCGCCACAGAGGATATTTTTTAAAATGTTGAAAAAGGCACCAAAGCGCAAGAAGCAGTACGAGCAGTCTTTTCAAAAACGCTGGTGTCTTTTCAAAATGCTGGTGTGCAGGGCTGGGCTTTTACCTGGGCTACAGTTCGGAGAATCCGTTCATTGCTTGGGGGAGGGCTGTGGAGTGCCCTCACAACCTCCGCTCCTCAGGGGTCAGGCTCTGTGGAAGGACAAAGGGAGAGGTTGGTTTAAGAAGACAGGGGGGTGGGGGAAGGAGAGGGGACAGGACAAAGGAACAGGGGTACCCTGATAGTTATAGGGTGGCTGAGATGCTGAGACACTGAACTCTGTGCTGGGCAACGAGTCAGGGCAGATTAAGGGACAACAGAATAGTTTAAAATGAACTCCCTGCACCAAGTAAGTAAAAATGAGGCCAGCAAGAGTTGGGAAAAAGTACCTCACTCAAACAGTTAGGCTGCTAGGCTGCATCTGGCAGGACAAGATTATTAATGAATTTACTATACACTCTTATTCATTTAAAGGGGAGTAGCGCTTAAGGAAACAGGCTAACATGCAGAAATCAAATGCAGCGTTTAACAAAAGCTTGTAAAATTGTAGGCTATCTACACATCTACTCCGACAGGAAAACCGCAGCTGCAGCACGAGGTTACAGACGCCAGCTGGGTTAGGCATGTATGAGGCTTTCTATTACAGTCCTGCAGGTATGAGGGTTTCTATTACCATCCTGTTGCTGACTGTGCCACAGAGGATATTTTTTAAATGTTGAAAAAGGTGCCAAAGCGCAAGAAGCAGTATGAGCACCCTTTTCAAAAACGCTGGTGTCTTTTCAAACCCCCCCCACCTCCACCCCTGTGACAAAGCTCCCTGAGCTGTACTTCTCCTTATCCCAGCTCTCCCCCCCACTGTGCCTCCTTTCAACTCTTCTACCCTACCTCCTAATCATTAAAAAAAAAAGGATGCTTATCCTAATTTTTTATGGATAACAGTGTTATGTCACGCATCACCTGTAACTTCTGGACTGTGCCTTATTGTTGAACTGTGTTGCTGATTGTCTCGCATCACCTGTAACTTAACTGTGCCTTATTGCTGTACTGTATTGCTGATTGTCTCATGTATGTATATCTTTGTCCTCCTTGTGACGAGGTACCTTTGTAAATGAGCCTCCGGCTCAAAGGTTGTTAAACTGATGTTAAAATAAATAAATAAATAAATAAAATGCTGGCATACAGGGCTGGGCTTTTACCTGGGCTACAGTTCGGAGAATCCGTCCGTTGCTTGGGGGAGGGTTGTGGAGCACCCTCGTGACCTCCGCTCCTTGGGGGTCCGGCTCTGGACTACATTTCGGAGAATCTGTCCATTGCTTGGAGGAGGGCTGTGGAGCGCCCTCGCGACTTCCGCTG
This sequence comes from Neoceratodus forsteri, assembly GCA_016271365.2. Taxonomy (NCBI): domain Eukaryota; kingdom Metazoa; phylum Chordata; order Ceratodontiformes; family Ceratodontidae; genus Neoceratodus; species Neoceratodus forsteri. Next base: position 1,424,816,199 of record CM057455.1, read on the forward strand.
CTCGGGGGTCTGGCTCTGGGCTACAGTTCAAGTGCAAAGTTAGGGGGTTAACATTAAACAGCCTGCTCAGCCCGCGCCACTACAATTAGTCGCCAGATGTTTCACAGTTCTCTGGGCAATTCCCTGGCCATAATTCTCCATGATGGTACATATAATCAGACTTCCTAAGCCATGCCCTACATGATTGTTTATTTACACACTTGGGGTTCTTACCTAACTCCCCTACCTCCAGCATGGCATACATTACTACTGCTGCTTCTAAAATTGGTCTGATGGTATCCAGCTTACTTGTGGGGCCTATTGCCCTCCCCACTTCTCTAAAAGATTTCAGGTCCACCCCCTGAACTAAAAGGATATAATTAGATAGAGGATAATAGATGGTGAGTTGTTCATTGTGAGTTTTTGTAACACTCCCAAGTTGCGTGATGCACTTGTGTGAAGGCTGAGTGGTTTGTGATGGTACTGCACACTAAGGATGTGTAAAAAACTTACTGTAATAATGTAACACTCCCTTCTTCATTTTAGATAATTGTTGGTTGATTTAGTGCTGTGTGTAGAAATAAACTGCCATTTTTCTTTTCTGTGGCATTTTGTTTCTGTGAGTGCAAGAAGGCAGCAGCTTTCTCTTTCAGTTTGACTGGCTGACAACCATGCCATAATAACCAGGTTCTATTCTATAATAACCAGCTGATTATTATGGCGTGAAAGTGGTATCAGTCCAATCAACAAATGGGCTCATCAGTAATTATATTGTGAATACAGTACTGAGTAGGGGTGTGTGAATGACTTATTCAGAATATTCAGCCCAAATATTCAATTCGGGGTCCCAAATATTTGGTATTCGTAGTCATTATTTGGGTAAATTATTTAAACAAAACCAAAAAAGAAACAGACCCCCACTCTATACTCTGCAAAAGATACAACCCCCATCCTACCAACTTTTGTTAGAATCCATCCCATCCTCCTCCTCCCCCTCCACCCACAATTTTCAATAGAATTAGCAATATTAAAAAAGTGTCTCATGATAGGGAGCCAGCTCAACCTGTCTGTCTCCTCGGCCGTTCGCCATCTTTCGATGCTTATTTGCACTAAATGAAATATGCTTTCTACCCTCCCAATAAACCAGCACCCCCCAGTACCCAACAAGCTCGTGAGTGATTAGTGTAAGGATGAAGAATGGGACCAATACAACCCTGCTTCCTCCACAGCCAGCAACCTTCTTCCGAATGAAAGTGCTTGCACAGTTGCTCATAGTAAAACCAGCTGATCATGTCATCAGCTGGTTTTACTATGAGCAAACATGTGAGTGCTTTCATTCAGAAGAAGGTGGATGGCCATGGAGGAGAATGGGTTGCACTGGTTGCATTCTTCCTTCTTACACTTGCACTTTTGGGTGCTGGGGGTGGTGCTGCCTGGGTGTGAGGAGTGGAAACATATTGCATTTAGTGCAAATAAGCACTGAAAGACAGCGGCTGGCCATGGAGGCAAGTGGGTTGTGCCTTCTGCCTATTGTGGGAGATTTTTTTTTTAAATATAGTTAACTGCTTTGTAAATTGTGGGTGCTGGAGGTAGGGAGGAGGGTGGGATAGAGTCTAAGAGAAGGTGGGGAGATGAGGAGTTGTATATTTTACAGGGTATAGAGTGGGGGGCTTCTTCTTTCGTTTTTGTAATACTGTATTTTCCAAATAGGAATAGGCATGAACAGTGCCACTATTTGTTATTCAGATATGAATAACAAAAAGTGTATTATTTGTGGTCTCTGTAAAATAATATTTGTTACTTGCACACCCCTAGTTCTGAGTATCTTTCAACCCCACAGTTCCCTAACCTCCCTTTCAGGGTCCCTGGAGCCCTGGTGCTCCCAACACCATTTGTGCAGTGGCACTCACCACAGGAAGGGCAAGCAGTTACCTAGGGGACAAGCTGTGCCGGCACATGTCTTAATGTGCTCAGTGAGAAAACAAATTAAAAAAATGTCAGCATATGATATCACTGCTATGTGCAAGTGTGGTTGGCCTGGTCGTGTGTACCTCCCTTTGACACTCAACTGATAGCTCTAGTGGCCCCAAAAACAGGCTCCTGTGTCTAGCCCCATTCCTAGGGTCTTACCGACCCTAATCTGTGCCAGGCCCCCTCCTCCCTGATGCCCATTATTTGGCTATCTGCCAGGAGTTTCAATACAAGTTGCCTAGAACTTTACACAGTAAGCATTCGCAATGTAAGCTTATTGTTGTAGACACAGACTCAAAGGCTTAGATCTTGATACACTTTCCAGCATGAGAATACAGAACTGGTGAGCATGTTCTGTTAAAAAACATTTTGCATTAAACAAAAAACACTAAAAATGGACCAGTGACAGAAAAACAAAGCCCTTGACAAAGCGTGGGAGGCGCAAAGCTGTTGGTGTTGTGGGGAAGTCTGTTTTTCTGTCACTGGTCCATTTTAGGAGTTTTTGTTTAATGAAAAAAAAATGTTTTAACAGAACATGCTAGCCAGTTCTGTTTGCTCGTACTGGTGAGTATGGCAAGATCTGAGCCTTTGAAAATTCTAAAATATCGACCAGCACCACAAATTCAGGAGCTACTGCTATAGGCAATTACATCTAGACACAGACTAACTTCTCCCAATTTTCTTTACTTACTGCTGAGAGTGAACCTGCAAGGGTTCCAGCAACCTCCCTTAAGGGGTGGCCCACCCCTCTCCCATATGTGCCTTTTGGGGCTGATGGTCTCTGCTCCTCTGGAGGCAAGTTCCCTTGGGTCACCATCCCTCCAGCTGCTCTCAATGGTCTTCTTTTCCAGAGACTAGGCACAAGAGAACCAATGCCACTCAATCCCAGGGACCCTGCCGTCATACCTGGTACCACAGGCCCCCTCGGCCCAGTCACAGCCAGAGGTGGACTGCTCCTCTCTGTCTCTCCCCAGACCATCCCAGTCCTACTGCCCCTATATCTTCCCCTTACATAGGTTCTGGGAAGGGCAGAACCCTGCATATTCTTGCTCCAGTTTTCCTGCTCTTAGCTAAGTCAGGCAACTCACAGCATGAACATCCAGACATCCTGTCTCCGGGCATTTTCCCCCCACAAAACAGCTCTCAGGATCTGTTTAATCCTTCAAGTTTTTTTTTTCTGGTAACCTGCCTTGAGCCGACTGAGGTGAGAGGCTGGCTACACAAGTTCAAGAGAAACTTGAGGAGGTTCTACTTCATTGAGAGGGTGGTGGAGCCATGGAACAGACTGCCGGCAGAAATGGTAAAGGCAGCTACCCTTAACAGTATTAAACATGGCTGAAACAGGGCAAGGGGACTTACAGCCCCCTACAGGGAGCAATATGGGTTTGAGGGTTGGGGAAGTGTGGATGAGGGTAACTGCTAACCAGTAAAGTAGGTTGGTGGGGTGAGGTAATATAGTAAGGGCAGATTCGATGGACATTCGGTCTCCTTCTGCCATCAGATTCTATGTTTCTGTTCTGCCAGCCCAAAGGAAAAGGTGCACCCCACCAAGAGAAGGTGCTGTACACTTAGATTTAAAAGCAGAAATTCATAATTCTCATATAATAAAACTTAACAAATAAAGGCACTAGCTCTCAAAGCACTTTGAGCTTGTACCTTTATGTCTGTTGATCTACAGTACCTGACATTATGAGAGCCAGTGTCCCACATTTCCCTACACTTTAAATCAGCGTCCCACAAATTTAGTGATGAAAGGCTGAAAAGTACTGGCATGCAAATTCCACTTATGGTACCAGCAGTGGAAAATGCAGCCGGTATGATCCCTGAGTCTCCTGATTTTCGGTCTGACTATGTTTTGTAAAAACATTAATCGACATGAGGAGGATTTCTTAGCTGAAGGGGTCATCACGAATCAGGCACGTCACTGGAAGGTCAGTGGGGGCCGGAAGCTGGAGTAGCCTGATCTTTGAAGTGCGCATGGAAGTGAGAGCTGCCTGATCCATTGGGTGAGCCACAGAAATGGAAGTTGGCCTGATTCATGATGTGATGTGATGTAGGGGAGTGGAGAGAGACCTAGTTAGCAATGGAGTCCAACAGCATGTCATGATGACTCCAGGTTAAATGAGGGATCAGGAGCTAAATGCTGCACCTGAAGACAGGCTGAGGTATTAGTTATAAGAAGCTGAGAGGGACACTAGATTGCACTAAAACAACAAAAAACACCTATGCACAAGGGATGGGAAGTAGAGAGGACCACTAGGTTACACAGAAAAAAACAGCCACCCACCCATGAGTCAACCCCATGTATAAAGTCCAGTCCATTTGTTTGGCAGCTGATTGTGGAGATGGAAAACTCAGCATATGTAAATATATACCAACCACTGACTTGTTTCATCCAAGGTGTCATTTGTGTAACTATCTACTGATCAATCAAAAGAATCCAGAAAAAAATAACATGCAGACAGAACAAAACAATACCAACCTGGCTGATTTTTGCTGCAGTGTTGGCAAGCAGTCAGTTACAAATCACGAACTATAATAATTGAATGTGGGCGAGTTTAAGCTCTTCCTCCCTAGACACTTCCACAAACAGTATAAAAATGATGACATTCCTTCCAGTAATCGGCTTTGAGATACCTTATCTACAGAATATAATTGGCTGATCAGTGTGTGTGTGTGCTCCCCCCAACACACACACACACACACTTAGCCAGAAACTTATGTCACAATGTAAGGAAATAAAGTAATGCATATGGAGTTGTCATTATAAGGGGATCCAGTGCTCCCTCTTGTCCTAAATAATGCCTTTTACCGTATCAGTACTGATCCATCAGTACTGCTACTATTATGAGTGTATTATAAAATACATTGCTAATACCCCTCCTTCATTTTGTTTGATGGAGTTGGCAGACTGATCAGGCTGTTATTATTTTATATTGCCTGTGGGAGAAGGTTATTAAAGAGATTTTCCAGTGTCCAGCAAAAAATTCACAGTTGGCATTAACACTTTCAGTAGCACTTGGTTACACAAAATTCTCCTCAATTCTGAATGTCAGGATCATTTGTTTATTACTGAAGACAGTTTCATTCTGATGACACAAGCAGAAGTCAACATCAAGGCAAGAAAAGCAGAAATGACAGGTGTGGATACCTACACGCAACAAATACCCCATTTAAAAGATTGTTTCATGGTATTTTACAATTTGAGGGACCCAGCATGCTTACCTTCTACTTTAAGCATTCACTTACTTTTTTTTTTTTTTTTTCGGTATTTTCAACCTAGCAACTGCTCACTGTCTTAGGCTATGTACTTGTCAGTGCTTACTTTCAAATTTTGCCAATTCCTACAAAAGTCTATCTGAATGGACTCACTTTTTGTAATTTCTGCCTAGCAACTACTCCTGAACATTCCACTAGTGTTTTCTGCCAAGTTTTAACACCTGTTCTGCTTAGTCGGTAACCTGTTCTTTACATCTGTGTCACAGCCCAATTAACTGTAGATATCCCAAAGTCTAGTTACAGGCTAAGCCTTTTACCAGGTGACTGCCATTTTATTTTTGACCAAACGTTCATTTTTATCATTTACATTATTGTATATCTGATGGCTATTGCATCTCACATCGTGATCACATTGTACTGTACCCTCCTCCACCATATCCCCTCCTCTCCAGTGCCAAAACCCCTTCTTCCTCCTTACCCAATCTCTCCTTTCCCTTCACCTCCCTCCCCTTTCCACCCATCCATCCCTCTACTCTTCTGCCCTTCTATCCACCCTGGCTGTCTCCCTTCCCCCTCCCATAGCCTGGACTTTCTCCACCATACCCATCTTGCCTTCCCTGACTCTCAACCTCTTCCCTTCCCCCTCAAAATAAGGGTCAGAAATACCACTCCATCCTCCTGCTCCAGCTCCTACTCCTTCTCATGTCTGGTGATGTGCAGTCCAACCCTGGACCATCCCTTCCCTTCTTCTCCACCTCCCCAACTACTAAAGGCCTGAGCATATTGCACCTCAATGCTCGACTAGGGGCCTTCTTCCAAAGCTTAACCTCCTGTCTGTCTGGATTTCACAACATTCAAACAGCATCCTCTGTATCTCTCAGTCCTGGCTCTACTCCAGGATCTCAGACTCTAGTCTATCCCTTCCTGACTATCATCTTTTCAGGCAGAAAAGGGGAAAACCTGAAGGTGCATGTTGCCATCTATGTCCTTCAGAGCCTTTGTTGCACCTTAGCTTTCAGTGACGTCACATCTTTTTTTGTTGTTGTTTTAACATATTGTTTCCTCTTTGCTCTGGGCCAGGTCAGGACCTCCTTCTGCCTACTGTCAATGTCTTGATACCACCTGCCCGAGTTCCTGCCAGCCATTCAGTGGGACCACCATCCCACCCATGACACACCACTGTGCTGCTGCTGTGGCTTACCCACCAGGGTTGGGTATGCCTTCCACTCCTTTGACATTTCTACCCCGCAGACATCTGGCTGCCCATGGCAGAGGTTAAAACTGGTGGTGTTCCCACTGGATGGTGGTGCAGATCCAGTGGATGTGGTGGGCCTGCAGAGGCTTCATCTGCCCAATCCTGCAACTCCATGTTCCCTGCTTTAGTGCCCTGCCCCCCTGCTGGGAGCATGCAGCAGGATAGGGTGCTGGCACACCCAATGCAGACAATCCATGACCGTGCTCCCAAGGCCCCTCCCTGAAGCAGTAGATTCCCTGAACCACCACCTGTAGTCGCCCAGATAGCAGTAATACAGTGGGAAGCAGCATTCTCCCTCCCTGGAAGACTGGAGTGTCATGAGGGATCTCTATCTTCCTCTCCCCCAGCCAGCCCTCTGACAGCCCATGCTCATTCCCAAACAGAGGTTGCCAGTGTTATGAGTGGCAGCTGTACCACTGCACCAGCAGGCCGGCTTAGTGAGGTCACATCTTCCTCCAATGAATTCCTCCTGGTCAGGCTGTCTTTCCCCTCCTCTCTGCCCATCTTCACTGAGATTTGCTATGCCTCACCTAGAATATCCCCTTCTCCCTGGTTGAGTCCCCCTCTACCATCACTTTTCTGTCCTCCACTCATGAAATTGGCTTGCTAAGGGACTTCAATATCAATTGGCTCCCCATGGTCTCCAGGTTGACCATGCAAAGGTTGATCCCTAAATCTCAAGCAGATTATCATTGAACCTACTCAGATCAACCCCCACTCCCATAACCACTCCCTCCAGGACTGGGTTCTCTCCTTCCATTTCCACTGTACTGTAACGGCCAGAGTCCTGCTGGGTGCTTTCAGTGACCACTACATGATATTCTGCATCAGGAAGATCCGGCACCCACCCTCCTCCCATAAATACATCTGAATCAGGTCACTCCACTCACTCAACAGCTCCTTTTTCTTGAGTGACCTTGCTGCTGCAGTTTGGTCAGCCTGACCCTCCGTTATAGATATAGACATTGTCCTCTCGCTGTTTCATTCCAAATTCTCCTCTGTATAGGATATGCGTGCCCCACTCAGAAAATCCAGGATCAGAAATCACCATCACCTGGGATTACCCTTGAAATCACTGACCAGTGCAAGTCCTGTTTTCTTGACTGGGCATGTTTCAAATTATCTTACTCCTTTCCCAACCTCCTCCTATACAAGACTACCAAGAACTCCTGTATTAAGGCTGTCTGGGCTGCCAAATCCATTGGTTACATTGAAAATGTTTAGGTAGGGAAACTCTTATCTCTAGATTTTCAAGTGGTGGAACTGCCATTTCTAGGTGTGCCATGGAACTCTCCTATATCAGTCAATGGAGAAAGATGACAGAGGTGCTGGAACTGTCATACAATTTTTTAAAAGGTTGTGGAACTGAGTTCCTGTCAGCTCCTGCCTGATTTAACCCTGGCAAATTTGCAGTATTTCAAGGCCAACTTTCAGAACAACCTTAACACCCCTTCAAAGTTCTGAAAGGTTATTCACTCCTTCTTTGACCTTCCAACACAGTCCACTCCTCCAGTACTTCTTGTAAATGATTCACCAGTGTCTGACCCCTCTGTTGCTGCTTATTTCACTGATTTCTTTACCCCTTGTGCACTCCCTTCCACTCATCTGCCAGCCTCCTCTGTACCTTCTCACATTCCCTCTCATCTCCCTTCCACTGGTTTCCTTTTTTCCCCTTTTACTACCAAGAAAATCCTTACTACCCTTTACTCCCTCAACCTGCACAAATCTACTCCTGAAGGACTGGATCCTAAACTATTCCAGATCTATGCACCTGCCATAGCACATCCACTTACTCACCTACTCAACCCCTCTTTTTCCCTCAGTGCTATCCCTCTGTCCCGGGAAACAGCCAAAGATCTTACACTCCTCAAAAGGGGGGACCCTTCCACCCGCAGTAACTTCCAGCTAATCTCCCTCCTCCCTTCCCTTGCAAAACTGCAACAGAAACTTGTCTACAATAGATTTCCAATTTTTTATCCTCCAACAATTTTCTCTCCCTGATCCAGTCTGGCTTCTGGAAGCATCATCCTCTGCCTGCTCCATGCTGTGTTTAACTGATTCATACCCATACAACCCTTTTCAGGGATGGATCAGGGGCAATCACAGTTGGCATTTTCATCGTTCTGGTCAGGGCCTTTGACTCGGAGTCCTACCCTCTCCTCCTGAATAAGCTGAGTGCTGCTGGCCTCTCAGTTCCTGCTGTAGACTGGTTCTGTTCTTACCTCTGTTGCCACCTGCAGTCAGTATAGGTTGGTTGTGCTTGTCACCTCCACATCCTATCCAGGCCAGGGTCAAACAGGGCCCCGTCCTGGGGACCATCCTATTCTCTGTCTACCTTAATGACCTCTCTACAGCATGTTCCAGCTTGCATATCCACATGTATGCAGATGACCCTGTCATTTACCATATCCCGTCAAGTTGACAAGTAAATGTGGCCACCGCAATTAGGGCACCACAAAAAGGGTGACAGTGAAAAGGGCAATCTTGGCTTTAGATCGCCCCTCACTCATGTTGCCCTTTGGGCCCCTACAGTTTCTATCCCCTCCGGTGCATGCCTGCGCCAGAGGAGGTTATATTTAGTTTGGGGGTGTGTCCGGGTGGCAAAGTCCCCCCAAAACTGACCATTTCCCAGGAGGGCGCTTTGGTGCTGTAACTCCAGGGAAACAAAATGCCTGGCCCTGCAATGCCAGGTAGCATTTTGCCTGCACCGTAATCGGCGTCAGCAAAAATGCTTGCCACTGTGGCATGGGAGAACCATCATTTACACCTCTGGTTCTGCCACTATAGTGGTGGAAGGTCTGCTTCTGCAAGACGTCCACAGTGTCCAGCGCTGGTTTCAATCTAACCAACTCTGGGTCAACACACAAAAAAAAAAAAAAAAACTCTGTCTATAACCTTTGGTAATAGCCAAAAATTGGCCAGATGCCCAACTCTGCTTATCTTCTACACCTTGGATGGCACTGTGCTTGAAGTGGTTCATTCATTCAAAATGCCTCAGTGCATGGCTATGCAGCAAGCTTGACTTCTCTGCCCACATTGATGCCATCTATGCCAAGCTCCATCCTTAACTTGGTGACTTGTACTACAATAAAGACTGTCTGTCACCACAGGAGTACAATGAGTTTGTCACCAAAATGGTGCCTCTGATCTTTGACTATGTAGATGCAGTCTATGATACCGCTCCCTCCACCTCTCTGGCCATACTGGACACCATCTGTAATGCCTTCTGTCATTTTCTAAAACTCCCCTCTCATACCTACCATTGTTCAACTCTACTTCTCATTATCCATGCTTCCTCTGCCTTCACATCACCAGTACCACTGTGCCTCATTCATATCCAGAAATTGGTTTGGGTCCCTTCTCTCTTATCTCTCCTCACTCCTCTCCTCCATTCCTTCTGTCTCCTGCTCCCTCTGCTCTAGGGATCCTTGTAATTTCACCATTCCTCATCCCCGCTGCTCTGCTAGGCAATCAGGCTTTTCCAATTGTCTCCATTCACTCTGAAAACTACACCATCCTCCCTTCATTTTACCACATCCCCTGTTTCCCTCAGGTATCAGCTGAAACTCCTTCCCTCCCCACCTCCTGTTTACCCCTACCTGACTGCCCCCCTACATTTGCTTCCTACCCCAGAGTAGGTGTGGCTGAATTGCCTGAATTTTGTTACTTGCTCTTATTGGACTCTATGCATAAAGGTGCGGAGTGGGTACGCGCCATGGAACCTTGGTGCTTAGTCCACTCCACACTTGCCCAAGCCCACTGCACCCCCTGCACAGCATTCACTACTGGATATATGCCCCCCTTCTGCACTGGATCCCTGGTGGCATTCAGACCTATGCATGGGGGCAGACCAGGTGAGGTGAAGGGAGTGTGTGAGCACTCCACAGGATACACGAATGTGAGGAGTGTTGGCACCTCTGCCACATTGGGGCAGCTGTAAAGGCAGGCTGGCCCTCCAGGAGTGACAGCCATGGGTTGTGGCTGTGAGGTGGAGCCATGTGAACCCCCACATGTGCTGTTTACAAGTGCACCTATCTTGGAGTCTTTGGAAAACTTACTTATCCATACACCATTATAAGATCTCATTGATGACACAAACCAATTAAAAAGAACAGGCACCAACGCTGATCCCTGGAATTCCCTACATGTTACTTCTCCCCACTCTGAAAATGTTCCTCTGAGACCAACCCTCTGTCTTCTATCACTTAACCAGGACAGTGCCCATTTGAGTATATATCTATTCAGTCCTGTTTTCCTTAGTTCATTTATTAACTCATCATGTGGCATGGTGTCAAAAACCTTACTGCAATCCAAAGATATGACATCTACTAGATGCCCCAAATCAAATGCCCTACTCAGTGGATCAAAAAAAAAAACCTAATCAGATCGGTCTGACAAGATCTTCCCCTTCAGAAACCATGCTGGCTAGCATCTTGTTGTCCAGTGCATACTATATGTTCTTTGAAAGCCTATGTAATGATACTATCCAGAATCTTACTATTACAGAAGTCAGACTCACTGATCTATAGTTCTTACACTGTCTATAGTTCTTACACTCTGAATAGCAACCTTTTCTTAAGATTGAAGCCATGGCCACCTGACAGTCTTCTACTACCATTTTTTGTGTTTCTTTTTTTTTTCAGTATGACTTTTGGGGGATTTGCCAGTTCCTCTACCAACTCTCTAGCCATTCTGGGATGAGTACCATTTTGTCCCTGGACCTTTGTTGGATTTATAGTAAGTACAATATGCCATTTATCTTTAATTAAACCTATATCAATGGCGAAAGTTGGGCAGTCAACTATTTACATTTCCTGGTTGATCTTGTTGCTTACGTGGAAAACTGAACAGAAACATTTCTTCAGTGCCTCCTCCCTATCCTTATCATGTGATAGCTTCAGCTCCTCCCAGCTTTTAGTGGTCCCACTCTGTGACTTACTCCTTTTTTCATATTTATGTAGCTATAAAAAGATTTATAATATTCCTATACATCCATGTGCAGTTTCTTTTCCAAGTCACCTTTAGTTTTCACAAGCCAAGTAAGGCAGGAAAGGCAGTTAGGAGATTAAAAGCGCAGACAGAGGAGAAAATAGCACAGTAGGTCAAGTAGGGTGACAAAATCTTCTTCAGATATATAAGGGACAAAAGAAAGAGTAAGGGAGGAATAGTCAGGTTAGCACAAATGAAGGCAAGATGGCAGAGACAGACGAAGACAATACAGAGTTACTAAATGATTTCATTTGCTCTGTCTTCACCATAGAAGACAGCAGGAAGGGGTTCTACACTAAGTAGGTCAGTACACAACACCACAGGAGCAGACACAAGACCCTTCACAAGGGAAAGGGTCCTAGAAGAACTGAATAGGCTCAAGGTAGATAAAGCAATGGGGCCAGATGGCATCCACCCTAGGGTACTGAAGGAGCTTCGGGAAGAACTTTCCACACCACTAGCTGAGCAATTCAGCAAGTCAGTAGAAAATGGAATAATACCTCAGGACTGGAAAAGGGGGAACAGTAGTACCTTTACACAAGAGCGGAAGCAGAGCGGAGGCAGGAAACTACCGACTGGTCAGTTTGACTTCGGTGGTAGGAAACATTGTGGAGTCATTGCTAAAGGAGTGGATAGTGAAGTACCTGGAGGACAGCAGAAAGACTGACCCCAGGCAACATGGCTTCACAGCAGGATGCTCTTGTCAAACCAATGTGATCGACTTTTTCTACTGAGTCACCAGAACAATCGACCAGGGAGGGGCAGTGGGCACTGTGTACCTGGACTTCAGCAAAGCCTTCAACACTGTCCTCCACAGAAGGCTAGCTAACAATTTATAGCATACAGGAATTGGTCATAAAATAGTGAATTGGATCACCAGCTTGCTGCAAGATAGGACGCAGAGAGTGCTTGTCAATAGATCATTATCAAGGGAAGGCAAAGTGACCAGTGGCGTTCCACAGGGGTCTGTGCTGGGTTCTATCCTCCTTAACATATTTATCGTGGATATTGCAAATGACTTAAAGGGGAAGGTTTGCCTGTTTGCAGATGACACAAAACTGCAACAGAGTAGACACAGAGGAGGGAGCAAAAGGTATGGAAGCAGACCTGAAAAAACTCGAGGAATGGTCCAGGGATTGGCAGTTGAAGTTTAATGCCAAGAAGTGCAATGTTATGCACATAGGAAAAAGAAACCCAGGGATAAAGTACACACTGGGAGGGTATCAGTTACAGAAGAAAAAGACAGAAAGAGACCTCGGAGTAGTCATTGCAGATGACTTAAAGGTTGGAAAACAGTGTGAAAAGGCAGCACAGAGGGTTAGTGTCATCCTTGGCTACATTGGTAGGGGAATTACAAGTAGAAAGAGTGAGGTTATCATTCCTCTCTACAGATCCTTGGTGAGGCCACATTTAGAGTACTGCAGTCAGTTTTGGAAGCCCCACATCAAAAAAGACATCAACAACCTTGAGATGGTACAGAGAAGGGCTACAAAGATGGTGCATGGACTGCAATGTGAGCCATGTGAGGCAAGACTCGGGGAACTAAATCTGTACACCCTTGAGCAGAGAAGAAACAGCAGGGACATGATCGAAACTTTTAAGTAAGTTAAGGGAATCAACACAACACAAGCAGGAAACCTCTTCCAACAAAACAGGGATGTGCGCACAAGGGGGCACAACTTGTGTCTGGTGGGAGGCAGATTCAAAACCAACCTCAGGAAGTACTTCTTTACAGAAATGGTCATAGACCCATGGAACAGCGTACCTCAGGAGGTGGTGGAATCCAAGACAGTATGCAAGATCAAACTCATATGGGACAGACATTGTGGACACATCAGGGTGCAGTCTAAATAGGGAGGTGGGCAGAAACACGGGCAGACTAGATGGATCACGAGGTTCTCATCTGCCAAAATGATTCCTATGTTCCTATTCCTTCATGGCATTCTAGTACATTTTTTTTCTATTTTTTTTCATTCATTTTTTTAATGCCTTTGTTAAACTAAGGTGGGACTCTACCTTTTTTACTGTATTTAACTCTCACTGGGACATATTGCTCTTCTAAGATATATATTTTGCTAATTAGGTTTTCCTACATCTGTTCCAGGCTTTTCACTTCCAAATCATTCTTTCCATAGTAAGTTATCTCTTTCCATATTTTGTTAAAATTCACTCTACTGTAGCATTTAATTTTAGTTGTGTTGTGTTACAGGACTCTTGTCTCATTTAACATATATTGCACCATACATTGGCTGCTCACGGCAACTGGCTCCCTCACCCTACAGTCACTTATTTCTTCACCCATGTTACATAGTGTAAGATCTAAGATGTTGGTTATTCCTTGTACCCCTTTCACCAAGTTGGTTCACATTCATGCCTTCCCTTAAATTCATGAACTCTCTTTCTAGGCCACTGTCTCCTTCCTTACTGGTCAATCGATTCCAGACATATTAAAATCAGCCAAAAGAAAATGGTGCTCTCACCCTGGACCTATTTTCCATATCCAAGAAGCACTTTGACCCTACCCATTATGCAGTGCTCACTTTTAGAATTCTTGCATGCGCATGTTTTGTATATCATGCAGTTGTAAACTTGATTGCCTCATCACATTTTGTTTCTTGGTGTTGATTGGCTGTGTATTTTGCATTTTTGGATTTTTGTAATTTTCTATTCTGTATCTACTCACTTTGGTTGTCAGCGTGGCTCAGTTGGTTGCACTTCTGCTTCTGGACTAGAAGGTCATGGTTTCTTGTCCCACACCAGGATTGGACTTGCACCTAAAACACTGGCATCCCAGTGCAGTATCAGGGGGGTGCTGTACTGCTGGGGTGTGCTGTCCTTCAGATGAGATGTTAAACCGAGGTCCCTTCTACCCATCCTGGTGCTGTCCTGGTGGGTGTCCAGGTGGAAGTAAAAGAACCCAGGGCACTCTTTGCAAAGAGTAGGGGACATTCCCAGTGTCCTGGCCAACATTCCACTTCCCATTAACTGATTTATGCAATTGTCCAGGCTGTGTGTGTGTGTGATGATGTGCGATATGGCCACCACTACACATTCGGTCACTTCACTACCAGTCAAGCATTGCGTGTCAAGCACTTTGGGATACATTGCATATGAGAAGCACTATATAAATGCTGATTCTTCTTCTTCTTCTTCTTCTTCTTCTTCTTCTTCTACTCTATTTTCCCTTCCCCAGGGTCGCATCTGGAAATGAGCCACAGCTCAGCGTGATTTTCAGTTACAAATTTTTAAATAAATAAATAAATAGCCCTTTCCTTTCACACTGTTGACTTGAATTGTTTCAACATTTTCTTGTTTAGTTCTATGCTTTGGGTCAGTAGTCTGTATATGAGACCTAGAAAAAAAATAACTCCTATATTTTTGCTTTCTGAGGTATTTATTTCTATTTTTTCTTTTATTATGCCTATCTCTACTAATCAGTTGGCATCAGGTTATGATCTTGCCCCAACTATCATTTTCCTTCCACCAGGTCTCTGTAATTACACACATATTTGAATGATTTCCTTATTTAACAGTACTTCTAGCTCCCATGTCTTGTTTCTTATGTTTCTTTTGTTGACCAACAAGAATTTCCAGCCCACCAAACTCCTGTTCATGCTGGAATTTTCCTTGGTTTTCCTAGCCACCCCCACTTCTCTCCTTTATCTCATACTATTCATTGAGGATGAATGTTCCCCATACACCTACCCCCTTCCAGCTGGCTTAAAAAACTACTTATGCTATAATTTATTTATTCCCCCAGAACTCTCACCCCTGACCTGAAAAGGCATAGCCCATCCTTACCATACAGGGAATAATCCCCACTGAACCTGTCCCAGTGTCTTTGCACTTTAATCCCATGCTTGTCACACCATTTCTTTAGCCAACCATTTAATTGTTTCACTGTGGCCAATTTCCCCCTTCCTTCTCTTGGTACAAGTAGGATTTCCAATATAATATCATCACACTGTCAAGCTTTAAGTGACATTCCTATAGTTTCAAATACTTTCCTAATACCCATATATGCCCTCTTTCCAACACTATTCATGTCTATGTGCAAGGCAACTGTAGTGCATGGGACAGGACTATTGTTAATTGATTTTGATGGATTCCTAGTGTTGTTGTACAGTCATTGTGACATCAAGAGGTTGTTGTTCCCTCTTGAGTATGTCACTATGATGGTACAACAACTTTGAATGATGGTGTATGCTGCTGCTGCCATGATCCACTGTTTAAACCTGCCGAAATG
This sequence comes from Neoceratodus forsteri, assembly GCA_016271365.2. Lineage (NCBI taxonomy): Eukaryota > Metazoa > Chordata > Ceratodontiformes > Ceratodontidae > Neoceratodus > Neoceratodus forsteri. Next base: position 1,424,831,858 of record CM057455.1, read on the forward strand.
GCGTGTAGTGCAGTAATGGGGAAAGCCGTGGAAAGGAGCTACTGTAAGAGACGCTTGATTTCCCCACATACAGGAATGATCACCATAAAGTAGGCTCATTCAGATTGCTATAGTTAAAACATTTTTTGAGCATATGTGAGTGGAGGGATGGAGTGTAGCTCGAGCATGGGGGTGGGGAAAGTTCATAACCGTGCAATGCTGCCAAACACATTTTCTTAAGAAGTGCTCCAATGCCATTTAACTGTTGTCCATACACTATAAAAGACAATGGATAGTTAACAGTAAACAGCAACACTAAGATTAATTCTTGAGGTTTCAAGACAGCAGTAATCCTCTCGAACTTCACCCTTGAGGTTTACTTGGTTGTCAAGAAAACCTCTTGAAGTGAACACAGCATGGTTGTTTACTGTTGCCCAACCATTATCCTCTATATAGGTTTTGTAGTTGCAGTTAGTAGCCATGTTAGGATATTCTCGTCTATTACCTTCTTCCCAGGCAAACAACACACTGCTGTACATTGCTTCCTCCCTCTGCTTATCTGCCTCTCTGCAAACCTTAGTATTGCATCTCCCACCACTAGGATAGTTCTTTTATTCAATGTATTCTGTTCATGGACTGGCCTTATGTTATTATTTCACTGTATGCCTGATTGTCACTTCCAGCTTGCCTCTCATTTTCCTCAGAGTTTGCAACTATATCTGTTTTAATTTTTCATTGTTATCCTGTCTTACTTGTCCAGCAGATACCAGAGTGTCATTATGTACAGTTTAAACCTCTGTCTCTAACATATTGCCACATCAGCCTGTAGAAAACCATATCTGTTGCTTATGGTAACATGGTTTTCTTCCAGCAACCTTTTCCTTCTCTACTTTTCTCCTTTTTAAACCAAGCACCAGTCCTGTAGGTCCTCATCCTCTGTATCAATTGCCTCACTGGCAGTGTTCCTTTTCCTTTTGTCCCTTCCCTGGGCAATAAATTTGTCATCGGAGCTATAAACATGGATACATTTTGCTGCTACCAGTTCATTAAGTTGTAAAAACAGTTGTGTATTTTTGACAAATTGCTCAATTGCTCTAGTTTGTTTCAGGTACTGTGTACTTCTCTTAACATCAATATTCTTCTCCACGAGTATTAACATGTAATTGCATTTTGTTCAAAGAAACCCTGAGGGATCTTCCCTTAATTCCTGCATTAAACAGTTTGAGCACTGTGCAAAGCTCCCTTATTCCTATACTTCCTTCTCCATATTTGTACTTACTCTTTATCTTCATTGCTGCCTGATAAAAGTTTCCTGACCAGTTAGTTGCCTAGGCTGCCCTGGTAGACATGGCAAACATGCACTTGCCTCTGCCACATGTGGCCTCTGTTCATGCTCATAGACACTCATAGGAGCCCGGTTTTATCTAGAGTAAACGGAAGTGTTCCTCCATGCTCATGCTAAACATGATCTTTAAAAACTGCTCTTTAATTTAAAAGTGTAAATAAACTGATGGCCTTTACTGTTGCTGCCTTCACACACTCTAAAATCAATTCCAGCACAGTTTTAGCTAGTTTTCTGGTTGCACTCTGTTTTCTGTGGTTCACCTGCGTTATCAGAGAACTACAACTCCCATGAGCCTCTTGCTTACCAAGTTCCAGTCTAGCCTGAGGTTGAAAATAATACAAGGAGAGAATTAGAGAGAGTTTTTTCTTTTTATATATATTTTTTTGGCAAGATTTAAGATAGGGTATGAAATATATAATCACACATACAATATCACTTGATCTCTGCCACTGCCATCCCTGCCTAATTGATGTTGATTGCAATTGTTCATTATGCATCTTTTCCACCATATTTATAGTAGGTGACCCTCCATATAAACTGTGGAGCTCCAAAGGTTTGATTTGGTTGGAGAAATTATACCAAGACTTGACTTTCTGATCATTCAGAGATTTGCAATTGGAATTTGATATACCATGGTCCAATTTCTATATGTATCTTCAGATATGTAACTTCCTCACATTACCCTTTCTAAGTTCTGGTTATTAGAGCCCCTTTCAATGTTTTTACAATTCTTTTGCTTCTTGTTTCCGGTCCAGTTCTGCTGAAGGCCACTCTGCCCATTTGCACAGCATTTTGCAAGACCTGTTACCATACCATATGGAAAAAATTCAGCAAAAATGGGGCCAAGATTTATCATGTGATATTACAGAAAATGAATTAGCCCTTGTATATCAGGAAATACACAGAACAACCACATCAGCAATTGGAGAGTGTTCCACTGGCAAACTGCTTCTAGGTATCTTCGTACTCCAGTAATCATATGTCACTTGAGATCAATAAGTAGGTAAATACATTGTAATTGTTTAATGCTTACACAAAGAGGGTCATAGCCCTGTACAGTAGAATAGCATGTTAAAACAAAAAAAACAAAAGACACACATGATAAATAAAACAATCCAAATTAAATTTGTGCAAAAGGTGCAATTTGATGAAACAGTTACAGTATCACATCCAGAGGCATTAGCTCAGGAGCTTATTATAGTAAGCTAAAAGCCTCCTGAAACAGGAAGGATTTTAGGCCCGTCTTAAAGGTCTCCATTGAGGGGGCCTCTTAAAGAGCTCATGGAGATCTGTTCCACAGGGCAGGCTCCACAAGTATGAACACTCGGTCACTAGAAGATTCAATCCTAGCCCTGGGAATGACTATGAGCCCAGCTCGGAGAAGCATAGGGGGTGGGATGTCTGATGAGGTTAAGGAGGTCATTCAGAAAATTAAGACTCAGTCCACAAAGGGCTTGGAGGTCAGCACACCAATCTTGAAGATGATACACAAATTCATTGGTAGCCAGTGCAGTTTGCACATAACTGGGGTTGTATGACAAGACCTATGTAGTTCTAACAACAAATCTGCACCAGCTGCATACATCATAGCACACATCCATTCACCTTGAGGTAAAAAGCATTATAATAATCAAGTCTGGATGTAACAAAACCATGTACCAGTGAGAGCAAGTCTTCCAGGGAGATAAAGGCTTTAAACTGGGTAATGTTTCTTAGATGGTTAAGGCCATTCCAAATTATAGCTGACACCTGAGCCTCAAATGTCAGCATCACATGCAGAATGACCATCAGATTCTTCACCTTGGCAGTGGCTACTAAACTACAGGAGCAAAGCACTATGCTTCCTAACTCCTTAGTAACCCCATGTACCCCACCAATGACCAGGCTTAGTCACCAGTACCTCCATTTTGTCCAGGTTAAGTCAAAGACAGGTGGATGACATCCAGTCGTAAATCTCAGCCAGGCACAAATTTAGTATCTGGAAACTGACTGCATTTGGCATCTAGGGTATAAAAGACAAATACAACTGAGTATCAGCAGCATATCAATGAAAAACCAAGTTATGCCATCTAATGATCCCTGCTAAGGGCAGCATGTGCACCACTAACAGCATGGGTGACAGCAACAAACCCTGTGGCACACTACAGAGCAGTGGCTTCAGGAGTAAGGAGAAACTCCCCATTATCACCCTCTGCATCCCAGCTCTGAGGCAGGACTCAAATGAGCAGATGACCAGGCTGGCAAGTCCACAGTGCTCTCTGAGATTATCCAACAGCAACCCATGGTCCACAGTGTCAAACACTGAGGAAAGACTGAGGAAGGTGAGAACTGGCCATTCTTTTTTATCTCTCACCCTAAGAAGGTCATTGTGTACCCTGACAAATGTGATGCCTTGAACTATGCCCAGACTGGATAGGTTCATAAATATCAAAAGCTGTGAGGTGTTCCTCAAGTTGTAGCACCACCATCTTCTCAATAACCTTTCCCAAAAAGGGAAGTGTAGAGACTGGTTTAAAATTTTCCAAGCACCCAGGGTCCAAAGATGATTTCTTAAGGAGTGGCCTAACCAGTGCTTTTTTCAACATGCTTGGAAAGATCCCCTCAGAAAGGGACACTGTACTAACTCAGTGAACACTGGACCGAGGAACCTCATGAACGCCACTACAAGGTACTTTGGGCTCAGATCCAGTTCACAAAAGGTTGGCTGCAGCTCCAAGATCACCTGGCAGACTTCATCCACTGAAACCAGCCTAAACTCCTCCCAGGAGGGTGAAGAGCTGCTGTCAACTGCCAGCTCAACCATTTCAGGTCACAACAACCCAGTTGAGGAAATCCTGGATCGAACTGAAGGCACCCTGTCAGAGAAAAAACAAACAAACTCTTCACAATGTGTGGATGCATGTGCTCTTACCAGTTGCAGACAGACTGGATTAAAAATACCACAGACCACAAAAAATACCGCCAACAGCTTAGTCTGGTTCAATGTCAGTTGGCATCCATCTGTATCCCCCTCCCTGGACAAGACTGAAAATAGGCAGAACTGTCTAGTCCTCTTTTCTCAGTCAACAAAAACTAAAAATAAAACAAAAATAAAAGCTGTGTGTCTACCAGCCAAAATAACTAAGCTGGTTGGTTTCTCACTGCCACATTTTCTCTAAACAGAAAAGCTACCTTTGTATGGGAGATTTCCCTTTGATACTCACCATAATGAATCCTCAAAGCCAGTTTTTCCTCAGCTGACCACAACTTCCTTCAATTATGCTTCAATCTCTGACCCTTAGACTTACACTCCCTGAGCTGCTTGTCAGACCACAGGGATCTCCATCATAAAGTCTATGGTCATAAATGGACTGGTGCAACTGCATTGAAAGCCATGGCAATGGCCATATTATAGGCCACCACCACTGCCTACAATCCAGTTGCACAAACAGCCTGTTTACATTTACAAACTGATCAGTATAAAGGGACTTGGCTTCCATTCATGTCCTTTTTGAGCAAACTTAAGGACTTTCAGGACTGGACCAAATGGCGAGATTGTAGTCCAGAATGCCTTGCCAATAGGATGGTTGGCCTTCACGTACACAATCCTTCTAGTTCCTTTTTTTTTTTTTAAGCAGCCAAGCCAATCAATACCTAGACATTAATATTAGATTGTTTAAATGCACTGGAACCAGGGGCATGAAGTCAGTGGCATGCCTATCCCGTTTAGTGTGTAAGGATCAAAGAACCCTCAATAACCTATGAAAGGGTTGGGGCTCTTTGGCAATAACCAGTATTTTTGCTTAGATGAGTATATTGTTACTAGCACTGTTTAGGGTGGGGACTCTCTCTTACTCCTTGAAATTTCCAGGTATTCTTTGATATACAGGCTCAACCTATGTAATAATGTCCACTACTCTCTGATGTATCTATGATCTGTAATATCCTTGTGTAATCCTCTTGCATATCTGTATGTTTCTTGATGCACATTTGGCCCACCTTCGAGGCTGGGTAAAAAAAATGTTTTTGAAAGAGGAGAAAAAATATATTAAAAAAAAAACACATCAGAAATGGATAATGTACACCTGCTCAAGCCAAGGGTCCCAACACTCAGCAGAGACTGGGGACTGAGGATTCCTAAGGCTAACTCTGAGCATACAATAGCAGCATTACCCAGGAGCACATTTAACTCTAGTACTAGTGATGAAGGAAATGTCAGTTATTGCAATTGTTCTTGGCAAGAACCCCAGTGTAACTGTTAGTACACTGAGCCCCAGTGATTGTTAAAGTAATAAAGCTGATCATTGCAGCATAACATATATCAGCAGTTGCCAGCAGATAATCCATCATGTTCCATGTCTTTGATATTCTGGCTATAATCCATATGTAGTGGAAAATAAACACTTCACTTACTGAACAGAGGATTCCTCACATGGTACATTTTGTTCTGTCCTTCCTCACACTGTCTGCTATTGGCCTCTGCAGAAGAACCAAATGTTCGATGATAAGCAGTGTACAACGTAAAGAAACTACCATATACTGTAAGTATCAGAAGACCTTTGACAAGACTCCCATCACTGTTTTGTATTATTTTGTTTGCCAAAGAGCTGCAAGGAAGAAAGACTGTTCTACAGTGGTATTTATTTTTTTAATTAGTTAGTTTTTGTTGACCGGGTAACTGCACTAGCCAAAAAATGACTATTTTTCAGGCACGACCCGGGAGACTACAAGGCATTACATATAAAAACATTTCAGAAGTGCATTTACAGTAATACATACAGCTTATTTTTTAATCATTTAAACATTGATACAACAGCAGATCAATAACAGAACAACAGCGAGCAGTACGTGCAAACAATAAGAAAAGCATACACAACATAGTATAGGAGATACAGCCAATAAACAAATATTAGAGTGGGTCACTGCACCAGCAATCAAAGTGCATCTGTCATCACATATAGGATACAACTTAGCTCAGTGTAACACCTAAGAATTTCTAATAGAGGAAATAGCAGGAGGAGAGCAACCGTGAAATAAAGTAAAGTAAGGAGGAGGGAAAAATTATAGAAGACAGGTATATTAGGAGGGGTGGATATCTTACATTATATGCCTTTGTGACTTTTTAAGTGCAACTCTGCTGTATTGCCAAATGCCATTTCTTTCTGAAAGTGTTGTGCTGGCCCTAGAATACAGCAATTGCTGCTTGTTAGAATATATCCACTAGACTACCTATTTCTATGAGGGTGCTGGCCGTGCAATGCAGGAGGCATGCAACTGGAGCTCCAGGTGGACATGCTGACTTGTTTCCATGGTTCAGCAGCTTTTGCAGACGTATTACCGTAGATTTATGTACTTGTCAGTACAGTAACAAACTCACTGGCTTTTCAACAAAGAGTATATAAATCTTGTGAAACAATGCAACCTTTGAGGTCAATGAGACCATAACAGTTTAAACACTTATGAACCTTGTAAAAAGCAGTTCTACTGTTGTAGTTACCCCACAGTGTGCTTGATGGGGGGTTTTCCATTTAGGTCATATATTTTTGTCAGTGCATTTATGCAGAAATATGAGTGACCAAAAAACATTTAGAGATTTTTAGCTTTTTACAATTACATTGTTCTCTTCTTAAGTGGTGTACCACAAAGCCCATTCTTTACAAAGCAATCAGTGAGATACTTAATACATAAAAACTCAATTATAACAATAATGAGACTGCTATATCAAGAAAATGTGATGAGCCAATTCCCAACAAAATTGGGACAGGACAAGGCTGTCAGGTTTTGTTTCATTTCAGCATTTTTCATGAAATTGAGCAACGAGATGCTCATACAGCAGTGTCCTTTTCTGATATAATTTTTACAACAGGTTGTTCTATTATTCCTTATAAAATGAGGTCTGGCCAATCCTGCCTCCTGAGTGGTCAAAACTTGGTCTCATGGCATTGATTATAAAACTAGGCTCAGGAATCCAGCCTCTTGATTGGCTGGTGCCAATGTGAATACCACATGATATTCACATGGGTTGCTTGCGCCTTGCACTGCCTCAAGTGTAGGTTAGTAGTATTAACCTGTGGGGTTAAATGTTCATTATGTTAATAAAGCACAATCACACATTCCTGTAAAAGCCCCACCAACCTAAAGACCATAGAACCCCCCACCCCACCACCAAAAAACTGTTCCATTTTTTATAAAATAAGATCTGGCCAGTTTTGCCAGCTGAGTGGTCAAAAGCTGGTCACACGGGAATAGATTAACATAGATTATAAAACTAGGGTCCGGAATCTGGCATCCTGATTGGCAGGGACCCAAGTAAACCCTGCATTGCCTCAAATGTATGTTAACACTATTAACATGCAGGGTTACATTTTCATTATGCAAATCCAACACACCACATGACAAATCCTCATAAAAGCTCCCCAACCTAAAGAGTAACAAACCCAACCAAAACCTAAAGAACAAGGTAAAAACTACCTACAGAAGCCAACACACCCAAAATGTCAATGTTACTCCCTTGGACTAACAAAGAAAGCAACATATGCGCCAAAAAGCTCACAAAAACTGAAGACTGCAAGCAAACCTAGAAATACAACAGAAAACAGAAACAAGCTCCCTTAATCCTAAAGAAAAAGTCCCCCCCCCAAAAAAAAACCTAAAGAACAAAAAACAACTACCAAAACTGGCCAACACAACCATAAATGTGAGTAGTGCTCCTTAAACCAACAAAGAAGCAGAAAATACTCCAAAAAGCCCATAAACTCAAGCAAGGCAAACAAATCTCATGCTCATAGTCACATAAATCCAACTGGAAAAGGAGACCCACTCAAACCAAACAGCACTAATATCACCAGCAATTGTGTACCTACTGTATACGACATCTGCACTCCAAATGCTGCAGACACCACAAAATACATGATTTACATGCAGCTCCCCTTTCCAACATGATCTTGGCTGCTCTGAGACACTGAAAAAGCACTAATGATGTCATCAACCTTCAACAGCAATCTTATAGGGCCCACAGCAATAACATTCAAAGCCTATACATTAACGATAAGTGCCCTCTTATTCATTCATCAAGAAAACTATTTTATAAGCATAATTGCATAGTCAAGAGCAAAGACACACCAAATCTAAACTTCACCAGAAGTGGGTGCAAAGTAAATAACTTCACCTTCACAAAGTATTGCAAAGTTCCCACCTCCAGCACCAACTTCACACTTTGCCATTTGATGAAGCGTTACCCGATGAAGGAGCACTTTTCCCCAGTATAATCGATGTATAGCACCAACTTCACTGCAAATTTGCCAGCAAAGTTGCCACAATGTGTAGACTGCACGATAAAAGTGGCACTTCATCTGAGGAAAACTTTGCAAAATCAGCATTTTGTGCTACATGAAGTAAGCAAAACCTTGCGAAGCATTATGTGACGTGATGTTGTCTAATCTTGCCCATCCCTACAGTTTTTGGTAGATTAGCCAATGCCAAGGGATAGTTTTTAACAATAATTTAGTAGCCCAGGGCATAATGCAAATCACTCCATGTTAATGCTATCATTCCACTACCTTTCCATGCTATCTAGTGTGAAAGATTCTGCTAGTGTTAGCACTTTCTCAATCCAAGAGTGGTTAACAAGGTGCTCATTTCCTGGGCAGTGAGGTCATGAGACAACAGACATTCACATACTGAAGCCACCCAACAAAAGGAACAGCATTGGTTTCGGCTGTGGAGGTAGCCATGTTGCCCTGATCATTGGGGTGGAGCGACAAAGGAAAAACAGACAAAAATCAAAGTAATGAACCAAATTATCAGCTTACTTGAACTTCTTGTGCAGAAACTACAATTGTGGCATCCCTTTCGCTGCTCCCATGGGGGACTTAGGCCTGAGTCAATCTGAGCGATGAGAGCTTGGGAGTTGTCCTTAGAGTGGCTTGTGCTTGGGTTCACTAAATGGTCTATGAGTCTTTTTGCAGCATGATACCTCTATCCTAGAGACTCCTTCCTGGGGAATTAACTAAGGTTGTTGTCTGTAGGGTAATTTAACTTATCCTTAGTCTCTGTAATGTGACTGCCTTTTTATAGGGGAGAATGAGGAGTACCCCACAAACAGTACCATTATCAAAACAGTACCTGTAACATCTGGCCCACTTCACATGTACCAGCATTCCAGTTCAACTCTCCTGCACTCATGCTTCAGGCAAAAATTATCAGAAAGACTGAGAACAAAATTCAGTTGAAAACATATTCAGGTTTCATTTGATTAATAGTAACAACGCACAAATAGAAAATACTTTTTAAGCACTTATTTTTTGATACCATTTTCATGGTCCCAAAGTGACTCTCCCATGCAGAGCTTAGGACAGACCTAAAGCTGTTACTGCATAGTAGCTCTTGAACTGTCACTCATCAGATGCAATCTGTTGTAAAGGGAGTGAATGGTATTGGGAGGATTTATCCCACAGGCACTTATCACCCTCCAGGTCCTCACATGCCTCAAGGCAACCTTAGCAATTGTGGTATACCTCCATGTGTGTCTCACTCACTCTGGATCTGGGATCACCATCATAGCACCTCTAACCTAGGCCCCCTCATCCCTTTCTGTGAATACCCACCAACAACTTATCTCTGACAATGTCCGTGGGATTTTCTGACATTCATTTCCCATGAGAATGCTAATCTCCTTCTCCAAACACAGAGTACAGCTGGTAGCTGGTAAATTAGACTGCAAGTGTGTCCACTGGATCTGCTGCCTTCACTGGTACACTGAAATTCTCACTCCCAGGTACAAACAGGGACCTACTGTAATTCTCACTTTTCCTGAAGAGAGGCACCAACACCCTTACTCTTTCATTACTGTTTAGGTCATACATTCACTATGAAACTTTGTGCCAGACCTGCTGGGGTGCCCCAAACATAACACATAATACCATGGAGGAATTTAAACGAGGATTAAAAACCTTTCTTTGGCAAAAGGCCTTTTTAGAAAACTGAATTGAATGCTGAATATGATCTTTTTATCTATGTTTGAGATTTTGGATTTTAATGTCTGTTTTAAAATTGTTTTAGCTGTAAAGCACTTTGGAATTGGAAAAGCGCTGTACAAATAAAAAAATATTTATTATTGTTATTATTATTATGGTAACTCAGCACTGCTCCATCTTCCTGCAGATGAAACTGTTCTAGCCCTACTGAGGAAAATGACGTGTACCATCAACCCCTTTTGCGATAAAGCATGTGTTTTTACTTCCAAACATTACCTGCACTACAAAAGGCCTTGAATGTGTCCCCCTTGTATAATAGCTAACTTTAAATAAGGCTTATGGTCCCAAATGGAACTTACTGAAGGTGCTCCTCAACTCATCCTGTGTTTATTTCTGTTACTGAGGCTCTGAGACTTGCCGTGGCTTGACGACCCCAACTTACCAATCACTGGAGACCATGTAGATGATCACCTTTACGTAGATCAAGACAGCTTCAGGCTACTTTATTAGTAGGCAAGCACCTTTGGTGGGGACTGAGTTAGATCACAAGGCCTGGCAGAGAGCCTTCTTGGGGTAATCCCATTTTATTCATACTATTACTGCTTAGGGGCTCCCAAGGATCAGGCACAATGGATGATTTGTGCTCATCCCAGACCAAGGTCCCATTGTCACTTCCCATGCCTGGCAGTCCTCCCAACCCAGTCCTAGCTTGTACTCTCTCTTTTCAACTCTGTTGCTACTCCTGCAAACACTCCCTTAGAGCTAAACTATGGCATACATTTTATCTATAGTCTAGAACACTCTGCACTACCCAGTCTGTCAATGGGAGAACTTGGACTGTAAAACATTAACCTTCACCTTCCCAGTAGGAGGTTACAATTGCATGTATCTTTATTGACTATTATGAAAAGCCTACTTGGCTGGGACTGAAACTTGCACAATCTTCAGCAGGCTAGTGTATCTTCCATGTAATTTGTCTTGCTGCCTATTGAAAATCTAGGTAAACGTCAAACCATGACCCGTGTCCCCGGGGCTGAAGGCCCTTGACTACCTTTAGAACCAACTCACCAAAGGATGAGTTAACATAGCAAAATCCATACCCTGTCACATCCTGTTCTTTACATATTACTAGATGCTTGAGTTAAAGGAATATGAAGTTAGCTTCAGTAACATTGAGTTTCAGTAGGTGACTGTGTAGAACCCTTTATTATTGGCATTTTGTATATCGTTTGGTGTTAGGTTTGCTTGTGTGAATAGGACTGAATGGGGTTTTACTTAGATTTCTGTTTCTCTGCTATGACTGGAGCAAGCTGAGAACATAATTAAACGCACCTAATTTTGTTTTTCTTTCTGCAGGGCTGTTTGTAGGAATCAGGAATCAGCAGCAGCTTGGGGAGGAGTAAAGCGTTCATGTGAAATGAGTAGACCTATCATAGCGCACCAGGAATAGAGATGTGGTGAAATTAAATTTTGCCAGTGAAATCGGCAATTTCACTGTGCGAAATATTTTGCAAAATTCTGCCATTCCACAAAATATTTTGTGGATGCGAAGTGAAATTTCACCTGTGAAATGTGAAATTTCACCTGAAAACGGGTCGAGAATTTGCGTTCAGCAAGTGGCAAATTTCGCAGGTGAAATTTAGCCATTTTGGGAAGAAATTTCACATTCCGCAGGTGAAATTTCACACCCACGAAAAATTCCCAAAATGTGCGAATTTCACAAAATATTTTGCATAATGAAATTTTGCAAATTTCGCTCATCTCTAACCAGGAAGTCCCAGTGGGGATTTAAATTGCTGGTGCAGATAGATTTTCAGCATAATTTCTTATGAAGCCAGCACCAGCATAAGGAGGGTAGAAGTAAGCAGGGATCATAATTAAACACTACATACTTTTTTTTTCTGCAGGGCTGTGTGTGGGAATTGGAAGTCAGCAACTACTTGAGGAGGGATAAAGAGGTCACTTGACAAGAGCAGACCTATCCCAGGGCACCCGGAAGTCCAAGTGGTGATTTAAAGGCTCTGTCCTAGTGTGTCCCAGCATACTTGTATCCCAGTGAGTGAGTGGAACAGTGAAAGAGTGGAACAGGTAACTGGCATCTTAAGCATCAACAGGCATCTGCGGGAGGAAGCAGGACAGCAGAGGACTCTGAGATTCAAGTAAGGTAATGTACCTGGTCACATGCCTTGTAACATTTATTGCAGGGAAGGGTGGAGGAAAAATGATAGGCCATTACTGGGAATAGGTGCAACACCCTATCTAGGGTAGGAGTATAAAGGCATTAAGGAGGGAATAGAGGAAATCAAATAACACCCTATCTAGAGTAAGAGTATAAAGGGAAGACAAGTAAAATCCTACTAAAGGTATGAGGAAAGCTAATTAATCACTTACCTAGGATACCAAGGTCAGTTGGCTTTCATCTGTATCCCCCTATCCCGGGTCGTGCCTGAAAATAGGCAGGATTTGTCTAGTGCACTTACCCAGTCAACAAAAGCTAAATAAAATAAATAAATAAATATAGAGAAAAAAGGTAAACCAAACACAAAAGGGGAATCAGGAAACATCCTATCTGGGGTAAGGGAATAAGTTAATTTTCTGGTTATAGGGAGAATAAAATTGGGAATGATGAGAGTGGTGCAGTGCAGTGACTGTTGAACAGCAGTTGACAGGGAGACCTTCTGGAGACTGAGGTGCTGCTCCATCTGTGTACACCTCTCTGAGCTGAGGGAGGTGGTCACTAGACTCCTGGCCTAGTTGGCTAGGATTTTGGGGACCTCTTTTACCACCCAGAGGCCACCAAGTCCACTACTGCCACCTCAGATGGTGTCAAGAAGGAGGGCCAACTAGACTGTGGAGAGCTCAGGGAGGGTGGGGGTGGCGGAAGGGAACTCATTCTCAGCCAGTGCTACTACATAACTCCTTTGTTGCTTTGGTGAGATTGGACTGCTGAAATGAAGCACCTGAGGTAGTGATTAGGGTTGATGTTGGGGTCCTCCAGAGAAGGTGCCCCAAGGTAGGAGACAGAGGACCCAGCAGAAGAGGAAGCAACTTCTGGTGGGAGACTCAATCATTAGGAGGGTATTTTAGGGAACACCACAGGAGGGGGGTGAGTTGCCTACCTGGTGCCTTGGCACGGAGGATTGGGGAGCAGATTTTTAGGATCTCTAGGGCAGCGGGGTAGGAGTGAGGAGCTGAATGTCATTGTCCATCTGGGGACAAACAGCCTGGTGGAAGACACAACAGGGGTGGTGCAAGATAGGTTTAGGGAACTAAGGAAGGGCCTGAAGCAGGTATAGGTTTAGGGAACTAAGGAAGGGCCTGAAGCAGGTAGCACAAATGCTGGTCTTCACTGATGTACTACCTATATACAGCCAGGGGGAGGCTAGGTAACACCACACCACGCTCTTCAATCACTGGCTGAAGGCATGGTGCAGGGTAAAGTGGTTTGGCTACATCAGGAACTTGGGTTCAACCTTGGGGAATAAAAGCCTATACAAAGGAGATGACCTCCATCCATCCAGGAAGGGAACAGCAGTCCTGGGTAGAATGTTTAAATGCTACTTTAATGGGAATGTAAACTAGCCAAGGCAGGAAGCAGAAAAAGCAAGGAAGGCAGTGAATGCCCCCCTCAGAAAATTGAGCAACAGATAGGAAAGACTCTGGGGTAGAGGGGCATAGGAGCAAGGAGGATGGGACACAAGGGTTGGGAGGTGGATATAAGGCTGAGGAAAAAAGTAGGAAGTGTAGACAGAGGGTATAAAAAGGGAATGAATGATGCCAGGGAAAACAGATGGGTGAAGGGTGGACTCAGAGAGGGAGGGCAAAGTAGGGGCAGGGAGGGAAATAAGGCATGGAGAGCCATGTGTGCCAATGCAAGGAGCCTAGGAAATAAAATTCCTGACCTTAAGGCTACCATTGTGGAGGCAGACCTAGATCTGGTGACCATAACAGAACTCTGGTGCACTGACATCCACAGCTGGGATGTGGCCATGCCAGGTTACATGTTTCGAAGGGATAATGAAGAGAAGAAAGGGAGGTGTTTTATGCATAAGGGAAGGCATAAAGGCCACAGAGATACAAGGACACAGTGGGAAAAGGAGGTGCTGGAGGTTCTTTGAGTTGGCTTAGAGACAGGGTGCTCAATTTTCAAAGGGCACCTTGATCGATGCAAGCTGAAGCAGGCAGAAGCTTGCAATGAAGCCCAGTGTGCCAAGGACCCTGTATCGGATTTTGGTACAAATCTTGTGGCACAGATCCCCAAGTTGCCACACATGGTCCCTTGCATCCAAGAGATGGCAAAAGGAAGGGGAATGATGGAAGCTGTTGTCAGGCCTGACGGTACCATGGCAGACACAGTGACAGGGACATAGACACCAGCAGACCCCCTATCCAACAGCAACCATTGACTGCACACGCTCATGGAGTAGGTGATCCTTTACCAGCCATGGTGAAGGATCACCTGCTCCATGAGGGTGACCCTTCACCAGCCATGGTATACAGCTACACGGACCATATGGAGTGTGCATGGCAGTCATTATGCTGTGGCTGTTGTGGCATTGGCAGGAGCCCTCATACGAGTCTGGTTATCACCCGCCCTGACTGCCCAGATACACATGTGGCATCCCATGGTACCGGCCATAGCAGCTACTATATCCTCTTACCACGTGATGCAATGTGGAGCATTGCCACACTGTGCCTGCTAGGGATGGGCCATCCACTGCTGGAACAATCCCTCCAATGGGATAGGGCTCCTGACACCATTGCTGCCCCATACTGGCTTAGGCAATGCACAGTAGCACAGCATGCGGCATTCCTCCCTCACCTAATACAGATGTAGCTAAAGTGCAGCAGCACACCCGCTTGGCTCAGTCAGTGTCTGACTGCAATTGTGTAGAGTCTCATGGTTGGTGGCACCAGAGACAATCTGTGTTGTTGCAGCAGAGTGGTCCATGCCAGTCATATACATCTACCGAGTGAGTGTGCAGGTGGGAGTACCATGACAGATGGGAGGAAGTGGGACACAATGACACTGGGTTATGTATGTTATGAACCACAGGTATTGTGGGTGCTGACATGCACATGGGATACCGGCAAGTCTGCATTAGCAATGTACCACTGCCCCATAAAGTAATCACAAATTACATGTCAGGCAACTGTGCAGGACCATCATACAGTGTGGGTGCAACATAGAGTAGGTTGTAGTACTTGTACGATAGCCTGGGACTGTTTTATACTACTAATACTTGGGAGTCTGCAGCCCTGTACAGGATGGGGGAAGGTGTGCCATGATGGCTAAGTCCTGGAGCTGCTAGGGCTACCAACCTCACACACTGCTGCCACGGTGGAGCATTGAACCCCCATGTCATGGCATAGATATGTGGCACAGTGGCTAGCTAAAGTCTCCCAGAGGTGGCAGATTGCAGGGTATGCTGAAGTGCCAGAGCAGTGGGTATGGTTACATCTCTTATGTTGGATGCTTAGTGTGGGGCTAGAGTGGGCAGGCCTCCTGGGGCTACTAGTCATAGTTGCATCCACCATCAGTGTCGCTCTGTAGCTGTACACTGCGATAGTATAGTCTACATGAGTATACACAGCATGGGGGCAGTCGGTGGTGTGGGATGCTGAGAAACATTGTCTGGGAAATGGACATTGTGTCCCAGACAGTATGGCAGCAGTAGTGACCATATCGTCAATGATTGCACACAGTCACACAGCTGCAGTCAGGCAGCCATTACTAGTCTGTGCTGGCACTGCTGCACCACCTTGGCTGGAACACACCATTGCCACAGCTCAAGCACTGCCATCCTCCAAGGCCAGGCCCTGTGACCGTTCCTGTACCGATGGCATCTCTGACTGGAACTACATGCCTCACAGATGGGACACAATTTGCCAGACAGCCATGCCCTGGTCTGCCGTCTGCAAGGAGATGGTGCATCACCAGCCTGTCTGCCTGCTGTGGGGACCATTGTGTGTGGCAGAGATCGTTAGACCAGCCCAGGCTTATCTAAGCACTGGCAGGATGTGCCGGCATGAAAAATTCCCAAAAAGGAGATGGCGTGATGCAAGCCCTTTTTCCATCATGGCTCAGCCTGGGGATTGCCACAAACCTGTCATGTGCAGGCAACCCTGCTTTCAGTGCAGGCTGCATTACAAGATCAGGAACAGTGCACAGTTTGGTGCTCTGTGCTTCTTGCATCATGTCTGTTTGACACAAGCACAGTGTGTCATTCCCAGCCCTTTGAAAATTGAGCCCAAGGTCCTGGGCCTTTATCCACGTGGGGGTAGTGTACAATCCACTAACACAGGGTGAGAAGTACAGAGTTTTGGGGAGGTCTTTGAAAGAATTGCAAGCAAAGGGGAAGTAATCATTATGGGGGATTTTAATCTGCCAGACCTAGACAGAAGCATTCTGACTACATCTATCACTAGAAGCAGGACTATCATATACTTCCTGCAAGGGGCAGTTCTTAGGTAGCTGGTTACAGATCCCACTACAGATGGAGCAGTGCTGGATATGGTATGTGCAAACAGGGACAGCACTGCGAATATCATAGTGGGTAGCCCCCTGGGCAGATGTGATCATTGTATAATGTGGTTTGGAATACAAATTGGACAGGTGAAAAACACACTTGGACGAGGGCTCTGGACTTAAGGAGAGCAGATTTTAAGCAAATGGGAGACTGTCTTAGGAAATACCTTGAAGGGGAGACAGCCGGGGGAGGGGGCATTGGAAGCACAATGGAACAGGTTTGAAGGTAATAAGAAAAGGTAAGAGGAGGAAGAAGCCACTATGATTATCAAAGGAGGTGGCTAAGGCAGTAAAGGAGAAAAAAACTGCTTTCAGGAAACACAAAGAGACCCAAATGGAGGTGGACAGGATGGCATATCTAGATAAACAAAGGGAAACAGGAATGAGGGAAAGGACAGCAAAGGCTCAAACTAAGGACAGGTTCACCATGGTGGTCAAAAAAGGGGATGACTTTCTTCAGTTATGTGACTAAAAAGAGGAAGACAAGGGGTGGTATAATGAGGATCATGAGACCAGAGGTGAAAGGACTGTGTGGAAGAAGACCAAGAAAAAGTTAAAATTTTAAATAAATACATCTGCTGTGACTTCATAGTGGAAGGGGAAGGGGATGGACTGACATGCATAAAATGGCACTGGAGGAATGGTTACAAAACCATTTATGGAAGAGAAAGTCCACTGTGGATTGGAAGCCCTAAAGGAAAACAAGGTGATGGGGCCAAACAGGATCCACCCAAGGGTACTAAAGGAACTCCACCCCATCCCCTTGATGAAGATGGTCTGTGCCTTCAAAGCATCAGGGAACAAGTCTGTTGTTTGTTTCTGAATAAATTTCTACCCTGCCCTGGATTCTCCTATGCTTATTGCTGTTTTCTTTTTTGTATTTTCCTACTAAAGGAACCGAGCATTGTACTAGCTTCCATGGGCAACACTACTAATCGCCCCATTGGAGATGGAGATGGAGATGGTTCCAGAGGACTGGGGGAGGGCTGATGTGGTCCCTCTGCACATGAGCAGCAACAGGGAAGAGGCTAGCAATTACAGACCAGTCAATTTGACATCAGTGGTGGGGAAATTAATGGAGTTCATCCTGAAGGAGAGACTTATGGAGTACCTGGAGGCCAATGGGTTGAAGGGCAACTAGCAGTATGACTTTAAGGAGGGGAGGTCATGTCCATCCACATGTATACGGATGATACTGAACTTTTTACCACTAGTTCCTCCATCTCTGATTTGATGGCCAGGCTCCAACTGGACTTCAACAATGTCCAGCAATGGTTCTGCTCTAATCAGTTATCACTCAATGCCAAGAAAATGGTCTCCATTACATTTGGCACCAGACAGAAGCTCACAAAGCTTACTGCTCTCCCCTCGTTCCACATCTTAGATGCGGGCACAGTTGATGATGTTCCCTCATTTCAGTACCTAGGAATTTGGCTCAACCATCACCTCAGCATTTCTGGGCATGTAGACTCCCATCCACAAAAAACTTCACCCTAAACTTGTCATATTATACAGGAAAAGAGGTTACATTCCTCTTCCTGCTCACTGAGCTATAGTCCAAAAAATGATTCTCCCCATTTTCAACTCTGGGGACATTGACTACAGTGCCGCTCCTAAGACTACCATAGCAAAACTGACCCCCCTTTTTTCACTCCTTCTGCCTTTTTGCCTTGGACTGTCCCCCAAACCAACCACTGCTCCCACTATTCATCTCTATCCCTTACCTCCCTTGAAGCCAGATGTCTCGTTCACTGTACTGCCTTTATATATAAATACTGGCTTGGTTCCCTCCCCTCCTACCTTATCTATCTCCTCTCCACCCCCCACCCTTCTCTTACTCCCTTCATAACACTGGTTATCACCCCCTTGCACTCCCTTCTAGAACATGATCAGCTGGCCAGGCAGCTTTCTCTTACCATTTCCCCAAACTATGGAACTGCCAACCTCTAAACATCCACTCTGCCTCCTCTCAACACTCACTCTCCTCACTACTCCATGACTTCTCTACTTACACCTGTGACTGTACCTGATAGCTGTTCCTGTTCCTCTACTTTCTAAAAATTCCAGGATAGCAGCTGCAAATCTCCCAAATATGGTTGGTGCTATTAGAAGGGCAACCAGCCCCACACAAACAGCCAATTCCAGAAGAAAAGCACTAGCAGATAACACAGACAAGAATAAATCATGTATTCATAGAAACATACAGTAGAAATTGACAGCAGATAAGGACGGCTAGGCCCATCTATTCTGCCTGTAAACCCTACCTTTATTCACTAGTAATCCCATTTATTGGTGTAAGCGCTAGCCACAAGCCCTTTCCCTTCCTCTACTTTCTACCTGCTACTCCATCTACTCCCACTTTTCTCTTAGCCACCCCTTCTGCTATCCCCTTGTACCCTGGCACCTGGCTCCGTTTCTCCCTCAAAGCCCATTTGATAGCTTTCTCTGACTCTCCGTCTTATTGCACTTTATATTCTATTTTGTTCCTTCTTGATTCCCCCTGGGTTAAAACCACCTCCTCATCCTTGCCTTAACTGCACAAAACATTGCACAGATATTGTACAATTTATTTTATGATTGTGGCTTAGTGTTTGTTGCTTCCTTATACCTGCAATGTAATTTACTGTTTAGGATTATTTTACATTCCCTCTCCTTCCCATTTTCCCCAGGATGCATCTGGAAATGAGTTGTTATTAGCTTAGTAGGCCTTTCCGGGTGAAAAATTTGAAATAAATAAATAAATAAATGAATGAAGGAACGAACGAATAAATAAATAGATAAATAAATAAAACAAAACAGAGCTGGCTGATTTCTTTGACTGGGTAACTAGGGAGGTGGATCGGGGAGGGCAGTGGCTATGGCCTATCTGGACTTCAGAAAGGCTTTTGACACTGTACCACACAGGAGGTTGATAAAGAAACTTAGCAACCTGGGGGTGAGGGAGAAGGTTGTGAGCTGGATATCTAACTGGTTAAAAGATAGGAGGCAGAGAGTGGTGACGGTAAACAGCAGTCAGTCAGAGGATGGGAATGTGACCTGTGGAGTACCACAGGGATTGTCCTCTTCAGTGTCTTCATAAATTACATTGTTGAGGAACTGAAAGGGAAGGTGTGTCTCTCTGTGGATGACACAAAAATCTGCAATGGGCTGTAAATCTAGGAAGGGGTAGAGAGAGTTCAAAGTGATCTGAAGAAGCTAGAGGAGTGACCTAGGGAGTGGCAGTGAGGCCTCAATGACAAAAAAGTGCAAAGTCATGCACCTGGGGTGGGGAACCTGGGAGTTGTGTTTAAGATGAGAGGGAGGTACTTTAGAGTTACCAAGCAAGAGAGGACCTTGGGGTAATCATATCTGATGATCTTAAAGGAAAACTATATCCTTTTATCTTGTAAATTTTATTTGTTTCCATGTCAACAGACAACTCTTTTCATGGTGCTGTTAGAGATACATATGTGATTGTTTTAGTTAATTTTCACTGTTCATACTAGTCCCTGTAACTGTCCTGGGGATCTCCATTTTCCTAATATTGAAGTATCATTGTTCCTGGGAGCTGCATTTGCACATTAGAACATGATGGGCTCAGTTCTCAAATGGTGTGGAATGCTGCAAGCACTGGGTGTGCTGAACACATGGTGCGTGGGACTTGCAGCATTCCCTGGCTGGCAAATGGGATTCTTGAAGCCGTGCACCCCATGCTGCGAGTTAGACCAGCTTTTGCTGGTCTAACATCACAGACCTTTTGACGGGGTTTGTATCACATATTTGGTGCAGGCTACTATAAAGGTGGTAAAGTGTCACAAAGATGCTCAATCTTTGTGAATGTGGCGTATGGTGTGGCAAAGTAGTCGTCGCAGTACAGGGTTCGATGCAGGGCTTGTGCAAGCCCTGCATCACCCTTTGAGAATCGAGCCCGATGTGTCAGCACCCTTTAGATTCCATAGTGTGCCTGTCTGCTTAATTACAGTTTAATAAAACATGATGCAGCACAGTGTGAAATATCACATTTACCTTCAGTTAGCTTTGCAAACTGTTTGAGTTGTAATGTAGTTTTTTCCTCTTTAAATTGCTTCCAGTTTGTGAGTTTCCAGAGAGTTTATTTTTTCTGGATATTTGTACTTTCAGCACAGAAATACATAGTATAACTGGGTGGTGAGACATTACAGTTTGTTTTCATATGCTAATGTAATTCCCATGAACAACAAGATTTCAACAACCATAAGACGGAGACACTCAGGATAGTGGCAGGAGACTAGCATGAGCAGTGAAAACAAAGTAAATCTAACACACGTGTCCCTAACAGCTACAGGAAAAGAGCTGTCTGTTGATATGGAAACAAATAACATCTATGAGGGTGTAGTTTTCCTTTCAAGCAAGCAGAGCACTGCAACAAGACAGTAAGACTAGCCAGATACTGAGGTGTATAGGAAGGGGTATTTCTAGCAGGAGAATGGAGGTGGTGCTGCCTCTGTGTCTCTCACTTGTGAGACCCTATTTGGAGTAATGTGTCCAGTTTTGGAGGCCATGCCTCTGCAAAGATATTAAGATGGTGGAAATGGTCCTGAGGGCGGCTACCAAAATGGTGCAGGGATTGCACAAGAAACAACACACAGAGTGACTGCACCAAGGTTAACAGCAGTGCCAAGAAAAAAATCAAGTGTTAGAAACAGTACCTTGTAAACCAGCACCTGCTGGAGACATGGAGTCCCAAAAGAACTTTCAGTGTGGACAAACTCTCCCAAACACTTCCAATTTGAGGATAGATCAGTTAAGGGCTTCTTGCTCCCTCGGTCCAGTTACATACAATTCTCCTCAGTAAAACTTACTTGTCAGCTGACATGTTTTGCACCAATGAGAAAGCACCATTGGTGCATAATGTCAGCTGACAAGTAACAGTTTTACTGAGGAGAATTGTTTGTAACTGAGGGAGTGTTTTCATGCACTTTACTTCATTTTGCACTATGAATTTTTCAATAATAAAGCTTTTTGTTACACCAAGAAGCCCTTAAGTAATCTTTCCTCGAAGTGGAAGTGTTTGGACACACTATAAGTTCTTTTGGGACTCCATGCCACCAGCAGGTGCCGGTTTACAAGGTACTGTTTCTTACATTGCACAAGAAACCATACGAGAAGAGGCTGAGGGTACTCAACATGTACTCTGCGAAGGAGAGGAGAGCAAGAGGGGATGTGATTTAGACCCATAAGTACCTCACAGAGGTGAACAAGGTGCAGGAGTGGAGTCTCTTCCACAGGAAGAGGAGCACTAGAACACAGCACATATTGCACATGGTATGAAGCTTGGGGGACAGGAAATTTAAGAGGGATGTGAGGAAATATTTCTTCACAGAAAGGATGGTGGACACCTGGAACAGCCTGTCAGAAGGGGTGGTGGGAAGGAAGACAGTAGGGAGCTTCAAACATGTGTTGGATAGGCACTTAGGTATAATAGGTAGAGGTAAGGGAGGTGGGAGGGACACCTGTGACCTAATAGGGTTCATACGTAGTAATAAGCAGGGAACATTAGGCACACTAAATGAGCCTTCGGGTCCTTTTCTGCTGACACATTCTATGTTTCTATGGTTCTGTGTTCTGCATTTTATGATGGCTAAGGAATGTGTTAACTGAATGATTTTCTTTTGTTAATAATCAAGTTTGAATTGATTATTTGAGAGAAGAGCCATGCACCCTAAATTTCTTTCAATTCTTTCAATGTATACAGCAAAGCCTGTAGTACAGTTTTATATTTAATTTAGTCCCATGTGTGGGCCAGCAAATTTAAAGGAGAGCTAGTAACTCAACTGTACATCTCAGAACTGCAGTGGTTGGGGCTTCAGTAACAGGATTGTGTGTGTGTGTGTGTGTGTGTGCGTGCGTGTGTGCATGCATGCATGTGCGCACGTATGTGCATATGTGTGTGTGTGTTTGTGTGTGTGTTTTTGCAGTCTTCATAGTACAGTATGTATGTCCAAACAGAGCTTGTTCAAAAACTGCTGATAGAGATTCAACAGGTAGGTATTTCATGTTGTGCCTCTGCCCTGCACCAAGACTGTGCAGATGAGAGCAGTAATACCACAATATGATGATGGACGATTACTGCTTCCATCACAGTGCCTTCTGCATGGAGATTTTACTTGCTCTGTATTCCCTATTCCCTCCTGTATTTGTCAAGACCAAGCCTAAATGCCATGTGTATGCTTATATTAACATGGCATTTAGTTGTGGCAACTACAGCAGGGAATAGAAGATACAGAACATGTAAAATCCCCATACAAAGGGCATTGTAATGGAGGGGACAATCACACACCATCATAGTGTGGCATTACCGCCCACATACAGCCCAGTCTCAGGAGCGAGAAAAGGCACAGCATGAAATCTCTGCCTGCCTTATCTCTATTGGCCATTTCTGTGAGGACACCATTTGGACATACATATTATGGAAATTGTCTGCACAGGTGACCCTGTATTGAAGCCCCAATCTCTTCAGTGATGTCTTTTACAGTGATACATGAGCTGAAACACAGAATATAATTTACAATATCTGTATTCCATTTTGCAGTTTGTTTACCAAAGGTAGGCCAACCGAGATACATTTACTTTTCAGTAAAGTCTTGCTTCTACTCACTTTTACAATTATGCAGATGAAAAGCAGAGGAAGGTCATGCAACCTGTCTGAGGGAAACTACAAGAAAATACTGTGTTGCACCTATCTAGAAAAGCCAGTCTCATCATAAGTTCAGGAATTGTTGATCTCTAGATTCGAGTCAAATGGGTGAGTAGAACATCCTGTTAAGGCAGCTCCATCTGAGCTTGGCCATTTGATTTTGCTTAAGTTCCTGATGCCAGGTGTTTGAAATTGCTGAGGGTCACACGGCAAACATAGCAATCAGGCAGTTATGTAGCCCATCTGTGAGAGTGTACTAAGTGTCGGATCTCTAGCTTAAAAGGGGGATAATTTATAACCAGTCAAATATTCTGAAATGTTTAAATTAAATTTGACAAGAACATAAACTGCAAAATAACAAGACCCTGTAGCTTTAAAACTAGAAATTCAATACCACCAAATTTTACTTTTTCAGAGACTCTATAAAGGGGTCTGAGTGTGTCAACTTTTTCATTTCTCCCTTAAAGGATGTCCATGTTATAAGCAGTCAAAAATATCAAAATAGCTCCATTATTTAGAGCTGGAAGTCATGAGAGTTTGTGAAAACTGGACTTTTCTGATAATTTTATGGAAGTCATAACCTTGAATTTCTCTGAGCCATATACCTGACATGATATGGAAGAGAGGAAAAAGAATGGTAGAAGTGTAATACGGCTGAATTCATAGGGGACTCCATTGTAAAACTAGCAAGATAGTTGTAGAATCATTGCAGAACTATGATGATAGTGCAGACAAGGTTATTTCCCTGCCTGTCATACAAGTCAAATGAGTGCAATCCAAATTTCTGAGGACATAAAGCAGTAATTTATTATGTTGGCCATGTGCACACATGCAAGTGAATGTCTTGCTATGAGAGAGCCTTTTAAGGGGTGTGACACTGTCAGTCCAATGCAGAGTGATCTGCAAGGGTCACATCCGTGCCACACCAATCATCAGCCAGGCTGATCATGACACAGTTTTGGCTTGCTGGGTGGAAATGTCGTGTACTTGGAAAGAAAAAAAACAGCTCAATTATGGGTTGTCTCTTTCCTTTGATCTACACCTCCCAGCAAGAAGAGCTGATCCGTCATGATCAACCTGCTGAGGAATTTCAAACATCCAGGAAGAGCCCCAGGCTCTTGCAGACACTAGCTGTAACAAAGAAAACTGTCCATCGATGTCTGTTGCTGATGCCCCCGTAACTCCCCCCACCCAACCCTTCCTTTCAGCACCCACCACTCCACACACCCCCTCAAACATAACACACTGACACTGGGGATGCCCAATCCCCAGTGTCACCACCTCATCTGCTGCTGCTCTCCCTGTAACTGTCGCCTCGACCCTCCCTCTCAGCACCCACCCCCACAAACATAACACTGGCACTGGGGTTTCCTAATCCCCAGCATCACCACCTCTAATGTTGCTGCCACCCCGTAACTGTCCCTCCCACCCAACCCTCCCTATCAGCACCCCCCACAACATAACACTGACACTGGGGTGCCTAATCCCCAATGTCACTGCCACCATCTGAAATAAAGAAAAGCACCTCCTTTCTTAACCCTGTAAAAAGAAAATAATCCATCGATGTCTGTGGCACTGTTAGTCTCTCCATCCAACCCTCCCACTTAGCACTCACCACCCCACACACATCCCCAAGCTCTTATTTACCCACCGAGGATCCAATGCTGTAATCCTTTGTGGACCACAGACACATCTTCACTGTAACATCTGAGACAACATAGAAAAATTGAACAATGGTATGAAATACAATTCTAGTTGTAAGTCTGGCATCTTGCTCTTACCACAGATCAAAGGTGAATCTCCAAGAGAATCCAGCAGCTCAAAACATTGCTAAATTCTTTAAAATGTGTCATTTGATCATATTTCCTATAGGAGAAAAACTCTTTCAGTCTGTATTCTAAGGGTGAAATCGTAGATTTGCAAACAGCAGTGACCAGAAGAAACATGCTCACATATATTCAAGGGAGAAGCCCTATATCTGCAAGATTACAGGATGTAACAGGTTCTATACATACCCCAGTTCACTTTGTAGACACTTTCAAATGCACATTAAAAATATCATACATGTGATATGTCCAACTTGCTTAAGAGGGAGATCTGGGTCAAATTAGGGGGGAGGTTGGCCTGCCAACTTGCTTAAGAGGGAGATTTGGGTCAAATTAGCAGGGAGATTGGCCTGCTACTAGGGAGATGCCATAATGTTGTGAGTTTGTCCTTAAATGGTGTCAAAAAAATCAGAAAAAAGTCATTACAAAAATGTAATGTATTTCATTTTGTCAAGAATAAGCACTAAAAAGAATAAACATCTAGTTATATAAAGTTATCAGATACATTGTTCATCACTGATTTAATTTTTATGTGTCTTTATCTGCCCAAAAACCATGGATATTTTGGACAGAATTTTACTTAAGCAGGAGATTTTTTTTCCCAGGAGGGAGGGAGGGAGTTCAGTCAAAAAAACCAGGAGTCTCCTGCACAAAGAGGGAGATATCACATGTATGAAAGATACAAATACCAATATGCAATGGAAAGGGAACTTTAAGCTGAGCAGTATCATCATCTTTTGAAGTTGAGACTCTTAGTCCTGCTCAGTACTTACTATTGGTCTCAGTGAAACTCAATTGCACACCATTCTCTCACAAAAAAGTTACATGATCATTACAGGAAATGCAGACCACATGCAGAACCAAAGGATTCCCTTAAACTAATCAAATAAATAAAATTCTTTCCAAATACAACAATCTCTCCAGCTAAAGCAAAGTTTGATCCTTATAGGATAAATTACGATGCTCATGCATACCTCCAACAGCAAAACAGTTCAAGTTTCAAGTTTGTTCGACAATAAAAGTCATTACAATTGCAATAAAAATATATCACAAATAAATATTTGTACAGTATTCCCAATATCAAAAACATACTAGACATACAATTAACTTAATCAAGACCACAATATAAATATATAATTATAAAATTAAATGTAGTCCTAGCTAAATTACATAAACAGCTTTGTTCCAAATGTTGGTTTTCATTCCATAATTATAATTATTGCACCTTCAGTCCTTTAGTCTCCTTCTTTCTAATTTGAGCAGCATTGTGAAAAAAGACTGACAAGGCCTTTATAGATAGTGAGTCCTCATATTAAATTAATATTTCTAATAATATGGAGTTATCAATTGTTAGTTGTTCCAATTTATCTGCACAGATTTAGTTTTTTCAAGGTTGATCTGGGTCTACTGTACCAACTGCAACAACATGTAACATTTAGGAGATTTTCCGGTCACCCCACTTTACAGTCACAATCCCCGGATGAACATCTATCTTTATTATATCTTAGCTCTGAAATTTTACTGTCAAAGATTTCAAATTTGTAACTTATAAAGCACACCCTTGATTTAGGATCAGCAAGAACATCCATCTAATACTGCAGTTTAAAATAATTTTTATTGGTATTAGCAAACCAAGGAGAGACTCTAGAGGTTTTGATTTTCTCTTTATCAATATTAATCCAAAATGTGTTGGCTTTTTTGCTGATGTATTTTTTATACTGAATATTTAGGGTAATATTAGATTCAACATATTTTTTCAATGTATATCTATGGAGCATTTGATCGATTGCATCTAGCCATACTGATTTATAGCAATCCCTATTATACCAGTTGACTTTCTTTGTTAGACACATTATTGACACTCTTTCAGAAGTCTGCCTGGTTAATCTTAGCCAGTAGTTGATCTTTTTAGTATCTAAAACATCTTCAATATTATCTAATCCTAGTTACACCCTGTTACATGGTGCCAGAAAATGTCCTGGGACTGATAATGTTCTCCACAGACTCTTATGGTACCATATGTTTCTCTCTAATATTTTGAGGTCCCATATCTCAGCTCCATATGTGATTTGGGCTATATACTTGGCCCTAATTGCTTCCAAGAGAGGCTTAATGGATAAGCTCCCCCATAGACAAATCTTATTTGCTTCAGAAAAAAAGTCGCTCTATATGTCTATTCCATGATACATTTGAAGCCATTGTAAGGCCTATATATACAGTACATAGGTTGTAGGCATTTCTAGCTTGTCTGGTCCTAACTTTGATGACCTTTTAGCATTACCTTTTCCAAAAAGCATTAATATGTGTTTTGGATTTATTTATCTGGAGAGCCACATCCTGGGCTATACTATCTAAGTAGTCAATCTGTTTTTGTAACCCTCTTCTGGTTAAGAAAAAAAAAAGTATAATATCATCTGCAAAAGCTAAAATAGGGCAATTTTGATCCAGTATTTTAGCACAATCAGTATCTATCATTTCCATCCATCTGATAAGGGTGTCTATATATATTGAAAATAAAGTGGTTGCCAGGACACAGCCCTGCCTCAACCCTTTATGTGTTGTTATTTGTTGTGTTAGCTGGCCATTTGCTCCAAATCTAATTTTGACCCATGAATCTTCATATAACTTTCTAATTATATGTACAAGTTGTTTGTTAAGGCCTTTATCCATTATAATATTCCACAGTGTACTCCTATTTACAGTGTTAAAAGCTGACTTAAAGTCTATGTAGAGTACATAGATTTTCTGTTTTCATAAGTGAACATATTTCTCTATTAGATGTGCAAATATAAAACAATTATCAACAGAGCTATATTTAGTTCTGAAGCCTACTTGAAACTTGTTAATACCTCCTACCCTTCCTAAATCAATAAGCAACTTGTCTAATATAATTTTAGAAAAGAGTTTCTAAGATACATCAAACATGCATATTGGTCTGTACATAGACGGATCTTGACAACTCCCTTTCTTTTGGATGGGAACAATATTTGACGCTTTCCACAATGCCGGTAAACAAGAGGCCTGAAATAATTTATTTAATATGATATAGAATAAATCATTCCAAGCTGAAGCACTGGCTAAGAAGACTTTGGCAGGAACTGAATCTAGTCTTGGTGCTTTATTAGTTTTCAGATTCTTTAATGCTAAATATACTTGTTGCCTGGTAATCGCTATGTGGGGTCTATCATTATCCAAGGGAATAACCTGACATTCAGAATCAGAACTCTCTCCAAAAAAATCCTTTAAAATAGTTGACCCAGTCCTGCTCCTTTATATATGTATTGAACTTGGTTTTGTTTTTATTTGTACCCTTTGAAACTAAATTCCAGAATTTTCTCCCTCATATATACTTTGTAACATCTCCATCCACTTATTCCATTGATATTGCTGCTTTTTTCCTTTCAAGAACTCATTATATAATTATATTTACTGGTTAGTACCAATAATCTACTACCATCGAGTGCCCAACAGCTCCGTAATTCACATATGTGAATTACGGAGCTCCATAAACCACGAGCACACAGATACCTAAACAGAACACTAAAAAGCAGCTGAGAAGCTGTCTTCACAGTGCACATTCAGTAGCACTAGGTTTTCACACAGTCGGCGTGAGGCACAATCTTCTTGATGGCTTCACCGTACCTCAGCAAGCAGTCATTAAAGCTTAACCACATCAGAAAGCTGTACATTAGCTTAACTAAATATGGCAACAGCATCACGATTTCACCCCAATATGACAGTCTCTCTTTAAAATTCTTAGAACCAGTAAATATTGAAAATAAAACATGAAGTGAGCTTTAATGGGGATTTTATGCACACCCTTGGTGTGTGATGCCCATATAAACCCTTCAGGCTTCGCTCTCAGAGTGTACAGCATCATATACCTTGGGTGTGCATAAAATTCTCATAAACCACATTTCCTTATGCATTATTCTATTTTTCACTGATGGTTTAAATGTTTATATTTATTAATATCATTAGTTTCTTGTCTCCCTAATCTTTGATGTTAGTATCCTTTTTTTGTATTTGGCAATCCTTATCAAACCATGTAGCTAATATTTTATTATTTGGTTTAATTGAAACTTACGTGTATCGTTTACATTAATAATATTAAATATATCTAAAATTGAGTTCCATAAATCATTACCTAAATGGTTATATTGTATATCTTCCAAAGTTTTAACTATTAGACCCTCATCTTGAATTGATAGCTCAGCTTCCAGGCAGACATTTCATTTTAGTTTCTTATTGTACCCAATTTCTATTATAGCTTCTTCATTCAAACAATCATCTGTATTCTCTTCTATTTGATATAATTTGCCCCTTAAAACAACGGGTAGATAGTCACTTTCAGGTCTGGTTGGAACACATAAGTGGTCCCAAAAAAGTCAAGTCCAATAGAGATGTTCTGGTAGATTTTATATACTGTAAGTACAACAACCTTGTATATCACCAGTAACCCTACCATTTAATGGATAGAGATTTTACGTTTTTAACATTTCTATCAATCTTAAGCCAGCCTCATTACCTTTCATATCCATTGTGGCTTATGGTACTTAAAAGGTATTTGAAAGTTATCAAAATAAGAGTTGCCTAGGATGTCATCATAATTGCAAATCTTTGCATTTAGGCCTCCCACCATCAATATTTCTACATTAGGGTACATTAATTGAAAATCTGAAAGTACATTATTTAGAACTGTCCATGCATCATCCTTGTAAAACCTCAATTGTTTAGGTAGAAAATAAACATTAAATATGATTACCTTAGTATGGAGTTTTGTTAGTAGCAAGGCTATACAATTCTTCTCAATAAAAAGGAGTTGGCAAATGGAAAACAGGCCCAATAGAGTATACATAATTAGTCCACCAGATGGTCTACCTAATTTATTTCCTCGAACAGCAGGTGTGTGTACTAGGTCATATGCATTAAGTACAATATGATCTTCTGTCTCGTGCCAGGTCTCCTGAAGGCAAATTATATCTGTGTTTTTTTATAAAATTTAACCAGTCTTCATCAGACCACCTAGTATTCAGTCTTGCGATGTTCCATGTAATTATTGTATTACTTCCCCTTCTAATACATTCAGGTTGACTTATGGGGGATTCTATTGTGGGCAGTCAGGAAGAAATCTGATTTCCTGTGTTCATTTGATTTTTATTTACCATATTAGGCTGCTTAAATATTTCTTCTGGATCTACCAGATAGAGACCTAGTGAGTCTAAGAGACTACATTTCTTAAGTATTTCTTAAGCTAACCTTTTATTTCTAACTTGTATGTCAATTTGTGAGTTGCCCTCAGACCTAATTACTTTCATAATATCCTCTTTACTCAATTGAATCTGAAGAACATTTCTTAGCAAATTACAAGTAGCACCCTTCAACTTCCAATTATTGTCTCTATAGAGAGTAGAAATTCCACATAAAGTCAGCATTACTGGAGCATCTCCTTCTGTTATCTGTGGTTTGATGTTAAACTTGTCCCATTCTAACTAGTATTCCCCTTCTTTCCAGTAAATCTGCATTATACCAGATATGACTTGCCACCTTCGGGGAATTTAACAACATTTCTATTGTTCATATGTGGCCGTCTTTTGTCTTGGTCAGCTGTAGCATATCATTGATGTTTACATCAAGATCATAAAATACAGTACAATTCACATTAAACGGTTTCACCAATGAGTTGTTTTAGCATTTCTGACTGAGTTGCATAAGAATTTCATGATTCAATACAAAGCCCTGCACAAACTGTTTCTTAAAAGTTAAAACTCAGTTTTGAATTGCATTGTGACTGGACTGCAGATACCTTTCAAATGGGTTGCAAAAACATTTTACAGACATTGCTCTTGAGCTGGTTATGCATTGATAAACAAGGCAATAGGAGTTGCCAATGCATTGCCATCTGCAAAAAAAAATGCTAAACCAACTCATTGGTGGAACAGTTTAATGTGACTTGTACTGTAGTTGTTTAGTATATACAGTATTCTTTTAATTCACCTTCATGTAAAGTAGGACAATCAAATTGTGCAGTACATCTTATCATTGGAACATTTCCTTCGAGGTTGTTAAGTTGAATATTGTTAGCAGTTACAGAGGGTTCTGCTCCAGTATTTACATTAATCTGGTCCATATTTGTACCCTTACACAGGAACTTAGGGATTGACTCATGGCCTTTAGTTGGAACATCTGTTTAATTTGTGTAACAGTTCTTAAGTGATCTGTCTCCCTCTCAAGTGCTACTAAATGTTGACACAAATTAGTAGAAAATCCAGGTAAATTGTAGTTCTCACGAGTGTTCATAAATTCTCCCTTTACCTCTGATCTTTTTTGCTCATGTCCAGTTATACCCTCTTGGACTTGACCTTCTCCTTGTGAATTATGAGGAATCTGAACTACTTGCTTTTTCCCTTTCCCCCCAGTTTTTTGGTTTTTGATTGCATTTTAAGTTTTCCCCCTTCTGTCCTGAGAAACTTTGTTTTGCCCTTTTTTTCCTCTTTCCTTTAGTAGATTTTGATTACAAGATTTTCCTACATTATCTGGTATAATTATAGTTGAGAAATCAGGTCTCTCCAGGGTGTTGGATAATTCATCAGGTACAAGACTATCTTCTACATATACAACCGAGTCAGAATGTGGTGTTGGAAATAATTTTTCCAGCTTGTTCTTTATGGCCACCAATTTTACATTATTAACAGCAATATCATAATGGGTGCTTGCTGTCTCATTCTAGAGCACAATTATTTATTCCATTAATATTAAATTATCAGTGTATTAATGACTCATATGAGTTACTAATTCATCACTAAGGCATATGGGTACATATCGAGGCAGATCATCCATATTTAGTTTTGTTTGGTTCTAGGCTCTATGATCAGAAAGTGAATCAGTCTTTCTGTTCTCTCTATCTGCAGTTTTCTCATATCTGGATGCTAGATCATTCATCCCTCTTGTTTTTTTTTTTGTAATGCCGCACTAACATTGCATAGTCCTGAGCCTGGGACTAATACTGGGTCCTTTAGTGTACAATAGTTACCACTATTCTGGTTCATAGTGCCAGATTCTGTGTTAATACTGTGGTTATCCTTCTCTTTGAGGAGTCTGTCTTGGTTTCTACTTTTATTACAGTGAGTAGAGTATGTAAAATTAGTAGTTACCTCATAATTTAAAAACTCATATACTGTACATTATCTTTGTCAATATTATTTGCCAGATCAGAATGCTGAGTAATACATTTTATATTTCCAGACTCAATATTCTCATCAGGGGATTCACTACTATAAAAAAAAGTAGCAATGGAGAACGCACGTAAGAATTAGTGAGAGTTACTTTTCTGGTCTGAAGATCCTGGGTCTTATTTTTAGGACTAGCAATAGCTAGCTATGGCTATAAGATTTGAAATGTTTCAACTTCAGTTCTCACTATATTAGGTATACAATTCAAATATCAAACACAAATCCACTGCTGTAAAGAATTTTTTTCTATGATGTTTCATTTTACAAATGATAATCCAAAAGAATTACCTTCAGTTGAAATGCAGACACCATACAGCATTTAAAAATTCTGTAACCTTGTGAGTTATACACAACAATTCTATAAATACAAATAAAGCAAAGGTCAATCCTTATAGGATAAATTATGATGCTCATGCATATCTCCAACAGCAAAGCAATTCATGTATCAAACATAAATCCATTGCTGTAATGAATTATGTCCATGATGTTTCATTTTACAGATGATAATACAAAAAAATTGCCTTCAGTGGAAGTGCACACACCACACAGCATTTAAAAATTATATAACCTCATGAAGTATACACAGTAATTCTATAAATACAAATAGCTGTCTGAAGAAATCAAAACTACAGCTTGGTTAAATAAGCTGTAATATTAGTGCGCACATCCAACTGGCAATATTATTTAATACCACATATTCATATGCACAAAACATTAAAAAACACTTATATTTCATTCATATAAAAATATCAGAAAGAACAGTTTCACTTATAACACTTGTCAGTATAATTGGCTATTCCAATTTATCCATTGTCATGCTGCTATGACTGTAACAGTTCTTTTTTCTAAGTTACCAGTAAATGTAATGAAAAAAATCCATTCTGTGCCATTCACAAGAAAATACCAAAAGAGCTGTGGTGTCTTGAAAGTATAATATTGTTGTCTTAGCAAAACCTTAATATTTCTTTGGTGCACCAGAATAATGAACTGTACACTAATAAATGTAATAGATGTGGATATGCATATGATGGTTCATATGTTATAGACTCTTGGACATTAAATAAATATCAAATAAAAGAATGCATTACCTGTGATGCAAGTAATGTAGTTTATTGCTTGACATGCCCTTGTGATTTACTATATGTGGGGAGAACCACATGGTTTTTTAAAAAAACAGTGCATGGAATGAAAAATATGGGGGGGCGGAGCTTGCCTGGCGAGATGGTGGTAGCTTAATTTCTAGGGAGAGACCTCAAGATCTACTACCCAAGACATCCTTAGTCCATCTCGTGCTCCTTTCCAGTAAAAACAGGATTACTACACAGCTAACATAACACACTTTCTTCTGATACCATCCTTTCTGGTAAATATCAATAACAAACTCAGTAAGCAACCTGTAAGAGTTAGACACCAACCTCAAGGGAACACTTCCAGCCAGGGCCTGCAGCCAGGGAGTGGAGTAGTTCAGCTAAGCATGGACAGCAAGTGGTATTTATTAATAAAGCTTACTGCTGCCAAATCACAGAACAATGGTAAAAGACAACATATTACTGCAGGAGCTGGCTAGTATCTCTGACCGTCTATATAGGATCTTAACAGGCACTGCTCAACTAAAGGCAGGGCCCCTGGTGTTCTGCGGCAGAATTTTCTGATTTCTGCAGCAGGGCTCCTTGACTTCTGCGCGGCAGCATTTTCTGATTTCTGTGGCATGATTTATTCACTTCTCTGGCAGAATGCAGTCCTGTCATTGGCTAAATATGATGTGATGTCATCAATAACATCATATGCTGAGCATAGAGGAGGGGCTTCAGGATAAACAAGATGGGAAAGAAAGCCTGACACTATGGAAAAACAGTATATTTATATGAAAATTCACCAAAAACAATGAATTCTGTGGCACTATATATATATTCTGTGGCATGACACAAATTCTGCGGCAAATTCCACAACCGCAGAACCGCAGAATTCCAGGGGCCTTGACTAAAGGAGTCAATTACAAAAACTGTCCAAGAAATGCAGACATTAACGAACAGGGTGGCTGGTGCAGAAAAGACAGTGAAAGCCCTTGAAGATATACTCCACACCCACCAAGGCTACTTTAGGGAATAACATAACCAAATACAGTACCTCCTTGCAAAAGTCAATGCCATGGAGAATAGATCCCAACAGAGCAACCTGAGAATTTTCAGGGTCCCTGAAGGAACCAAAGGTATGGATATGCTATACTTCCTGACATCCTTCCATCCTGAACTCCTCCAGCTGAACAATGCTCCACAACCAGAGCTTGAGAGAGCGCACAGGTCCCCTGCACCAAAACCTCAGGAAGGGGAGCATCCATGACCCATACTACACCACTTAATAGACATCTGATTAAAGAACTTTATTTGTGGGTGGCAAGAGAGAAAGAGAGAGAGAGAGAGGTGCCATGCAATGGAAAGGGCACAAAATCCAAATCTTTCAAGATTACTCACAGCTACTCTCAAAGAAACAGAGAGATTATGGAGGGTGAAGCATGAACTGTATAAAAGGGGTATTGCGGCCTCGCTCTGATACCCGTCCATGCTCCAGGTGCAATACAGGGGTGAATTTTTGACATTTGATAACACTCAGCAGGTTGAGCAATTATTTGGCTGACACTCGGGATGGTGACTCCTCACATCTCCAAGCTCCAATACACAAAAGAGAGACCGGCCTGGCAAATGCCTCCTGCTATATTGATGGATACCCAGCAAGGTCCCCCACCTCTAAATATGGGCCTGACCCTGACGGAGGCATGGCAACAAGTTCAGAGAGGTAGCCAGAAAAAACTGCTTAAAGAGCTCAGATACACCTAGGGATCAGAGGACAAGACAGAGATCATGAAGCCGACAAGCCAGACTATGGATTTCCAGGGCAAGCAGTTCCTCTCCTGCAGACTCTCCAATCAATCAATCAAACCTCTGTGAGCTGCTGAGAGATATCCTGCCAGGGATGCTTGATCTTCCTGACCCCAGAGACAACAAACTAGCTACAGATTCTAAACCGCTGGCAGCTATGATGGATGAAGATTGGGTCCCTATCTGTCAGGATTGGGCGGATGCCATAGATGCTGAGGAACTGGCATCCCCCCTGCCCTCCTCAACTACTACAATCACAGACCTGCATAGCCCCAAAGGTACTGTCTGAGTGTCAAAAGACAAAATTTCTTGGTGGGGTATGAAGTGCTTGGGACGATGATGCTGGTAGAGGGGTAACTTTCGGATGGTTTGGACCACACAGTGTGCACCTCTGACACTCACACTCTGACTGACACAAAGCACAATTAAACATCTTGCTGGTGCGAGGTCGCGTGGGAGTACACTGAGCGCTCCAGCAAGTAGGCAGCTGAATTTACTTATAGGTAGTGATCCTTTGGCAAAACAGATCCTGGACTGGGCCCTGTGGACACTGCTGCATAACATAAAGATTGTAAGAAATGTTTTTATTTACTCATGCAAGGTTCTGTCTGCCAGAGCCAAAACTGGTCACTTCCTTGGTGTCAGGAGAGACTGCACAGGGCAGGGATAGTGCTGCTTGTGTTCATTGGTCTGGCAAATGCTTGGTCCCTTAGACCCTTGGGGCTGGATGCAACCACCCGAGCACAGTTCAGCTGTTACAGTTTGTGACATGTTTGAGAGTGGGCCTTAGTTACCCCTGTAAGTTGTTAGGGGATTGGGTAAGAGCCTAGCATTAACTACTACTGCATAGTTTTCCTTTTTTATACTCCTGTTATAGAGTTTGACAGCGTTACCTATTAAGTTTTATGGCTTATGTTTTTCTTTGCTGTTGTGGTCCCCCCCTTTATTTCCCTGGTTATAACTGTCCCCTCATCCCCATCACTCCCATACAACTGCTGCAGGGAGTTTTAAGGGGATAGAAGGGTAATGATCAACCGGCTCATTATGAACCAGGGTGGGGAACAGAGATATTTGATTCTGGAGGACCATTTGTTATGTATACCTAATATCCTCAGGCACTCTGGTTAATTCTCCAGCACATGACAGGCCTATACCCTATAGAGGCTGTGTATTAATGGTCCTTTACATATAGTCAGCCCAGGCAGAGGTTCCTTCAAGCTTTACAGAAGACGAATCGGACAATGGGGACCGGTAAACTAAATTTGGTAGAGTGGTATCCCATTGCCGCATTGAACTGCCGTCTGAATAATAGGATTGTTAAATGATCCCCACAGGGACATGGAACCTAATAGAGCTTGTGTGGATAGTAGTCCTAAGATATCTCTGCCTCATCTCACTGAAGCAGCAAGCGGGCAAGAATAGTACTGAAAGGTGGTCAGTGGAACAAAGACAGAGACCTGCCCCCCCCAGGAGCCCAGCAGGGTCATGGGGTTATTACAAAGGGAATAACTGGACCAGCACTGCAGACCCCCAGGTGAAAAGGTTTAATAGTTATGTTAAGATGTGGATAAAATTGCTATTACAGTTGATATTGTACCGTTTGGTTAAAGCTCTCATTTATGGACCCAAGTTCTGATAGCTGAGGGACACAAGGTCAAAGTATCCCACTAAGTTGGGGGCTCGAACCAGAGGGTTTTTCTAGAAGGGCAAAAAATATGTATTAGGCAGAGAAGAGAAGGGAATAGAATAGAATAGAATTCGGCTAGTAAGTGGAGCAAAATGGTTAATAAAAGTACACAAGCAGAGTGGGTTATGAATGGGAACCAGACAAGTGAAAGGAAGGGGGGTACAGTACCAGAGGGAAGACTTTTGAAACAAGATTTAGCATTACATCCAAATAAGAGGAAGGACGGGCAACCACGTGATTTTTGAAAAGTTAATTCATAAACAACTTTTCTCTTGCTTAACAAAATTAATTTTGTTTCTGTCAACCAATCAGGTTTTCATGAGTCATATGAACATACAAATATATGAAGAAACCAGCAGAATAAGGTCATTTGGTTTAGCTAGTCTGCCCCTATTGCAGGGTCCACAGCTTAAGCTACTGACCCTGCCCCTCTTCCCCAATCCTCCCTTCCTTTCCAACTGCTTCTTCCATTACCCTTACTTTCCCCTTATGCCTATACCAGCTTCTCTTGATGTTGTCCACTGCCTTCAATGAGATCACTTCTTCTGGCCATCACCCTCATTGTGAAGAAATGTTTCCTAACCTCTTTCCTAAACCTCCCCCCTCCCAGCTTAAGACTGTGTCCTCTTATGTTTCAGCTGCCACTTAACTTGAAGAGACCCTTACTATCCACCCTATTTTTCCCTTTCAAGCACTGGAAGATCTCAATCTTGTCCCATCTCTCCCTCTTCTCTTACAGAGAATACATGGCACAGCCCCCAACCTCTCTTCACATGCTTTACCCTGCTGCTCTGTGATCATCTTTGCTGCGCTCCTGTGGACAGTCTTCAGCAGGTTAATGTCCTTTTTAAGGTGCGGGCACCAGTACTGCACTCCATACTCTAGATGTGGCTTCACCAGTGATCTGTACAAGGGCAGTATAAGCTCCTCTTACCTACTGCTGATTCCTCTGTTTACTCATCACAAGATCTTGTTTGCTCTTGCTGCCACTTTCTTGAACTGCATGGAGTATTTTAGTTCGCTAGTATCATCACTCCTAGATAATTCTCCTCTGTTTCAGATACACGGACCCCTACTCTGTCCTGGGATTCTTGGCTCCAGTGTGTATAATTTTGCATTTCTTGGCACTGAAGCCAAGTTACCAAATCTCTAACCACCTCTCAAACTTTTTCAGTTCAACCTGTAGGTTCTGTATCCCTTTGGCTGTGTCCACCTTCCCACAGAGCTTGGTGTTGTCCACAAATAGGCACATTTTGCCCTTAATTTCATCCCAATATCATTGATGAAGACAGTGAACAACACTGGTCCCAGCACCAAGCCCTGTGGGACCCTGCTGGTGACCCTTCTGGTGCTAGATAACTGTCCCCCCACCACCACCTTCTGGGTCCTGTTCCTCAGCCAGTCAGAACAGCACTTACATTGTTTCAGGAGTAGTGAGTTACCTCTACTCTTCCTTTGACAGTAAATCATTTTCTCCAGCACTATTTTTAGATTGATGCAATGCATTCTACACAATTGATCACAGTTTATTGTTAAATAGACTTAGACTTATTGGCTTTAGCTATCGATCTATAGTTTGGTTTCCATTATATTTGTCTCGTCAGCAACAGTGTGTTAGAAATTATAACGTATTCTAAGATGTTGTCAAAATCTCACAAGGAGTTCCACAAGGATCGGTGTTAGGTCCACTTATGTTTTTACTGTATATTAATTATCTCCTGAAACATTGTTTTGGACTGACTAAATTATTTCTATTCACTGACAACTTTTTTCTTTATGTAATGCACAATGATCCTAAAATTTCAATTGACACAGAGCAAAGAAATTGTGACATGATTCTGGATGTTTTCCTGGACTTGAGACTTTTATTGACATTTAAAATTCAGTAGATGATGTTCTGTAAAGAAAATCATTAATCTTTATCTGATTAGTGATGTTGCAAAGTTGTACTTCATTGGCAGAGTTCCAGCAAAGTTGTGAAATTCACCTCCGAGGATAACTTTGTGAATTGTCCACTTCACCACTTTGTCACTTTCCATTGAGTTTTTTGGGGGAAATGGCACTTTATCAGGTGAAGTTATGGTGAAGTTACAACTTCACCAGTGAATTTGCATAACTTCTCCTGAAAAGCTCCACTTTGCCAGCCAAAAACTTTACAAAGTTGGTACGTCGTACTTTCTGAAGGTGGCAAACTTTGCAAATTATTTTATTGAGCAAAGTTTGCCAACTTCACACACCTTCTTCACACACCTTTATATCTGATTTGCCAATAAAGACCACAGTTAACACTACATTAATGTTGATGGATTCATATAAATACTTAGGTATGTTTCTTGTCAGTAATTTGATGTTCAAGATTCATATACAGCATTTGTCCAGTAAACTGAAAAAAGTGCTTGCCTTTTTTCTACAGAAATAAGGTTTACTTTAACATATTCATTCATAATCAGTTACTTAATTATTACTTACTCAACTAGACTACAGAGATTGTTTCTATCAAACTGCTTCCGCTGCTCCTTTAGAAATGTTAGATCCACTATATCACAGCCCACATAGTTCTGTAACTGGATTGACATGGAGAGTTCATCACTGCAGTCTTTATTCTTCTTTGGGCTGGGTTCCCTGGCCAAAAAGATTAATATGTTGGTATGTGTTTGTCTATAAAGTTATACTTGGTGCAGTTTCATCATATCTCACAAATTTGCTGCATGTTTTTTATTTTATTTATTTAGGTCTAGGATTACAATACCTTTGAGCCAGGGCTCTTTTACAAAGGTTCCATGTCAGTTATCATTTAAAATGTAAGACAAAGTGACAACAGTATAAGATAAACAAGACCAGTGATCAATACAAGGAGTTACAACGGAAATGAAAAACAAAGAAAATTTTGGAGGCTAGGTTACAAGGAGATAGCGATTGAGGTGTAGAGAGGTTAGGGGACAAGTGAGAAGGAGGAGTAAAGGGGAGAGGGGGAGAGCAATAGAGTAGTCAGAACAGCCAGGGGCATTGTCGTAGACATAACACGAGGAAGTGCATACTAGGGGATGGCCAAGTGCTAATAGGAAAGAGAACTGAATGAGGTTAGAGTAATATTCAAGCGGTCAGATAGTTGAGGAAGTCACAGGAGCTAGAGGCAATGAGAGAGAGGTGGAGCCTTGATTTAAATTGCCAAGTGTGGGAGTGGAGGAGATGTAACTGCTGAGACCATTTAGCCAGCTAGTTACACTATAGGCAAAAGATCTTTGACCTTGTGAGGTACAGTAATCATGTACACAAATGCTCACAGCCTGGGAAATAAGATCCCAGACATGCAGGCAATAATGTCAGAGGCTAAACTGGACATAGTAGCAATTAGTGAGATGTGGTTTACCAGTAACCACACTTGGGAGACTTCAGTACCTGGCTATGTATTGTTCAGATGAGACCAAGGTGCAAAAAGGGGGGGAGCAGTGGCCCTGTATGTTAATGAAAATATCAAAGCTACAGAAATTCAGAATACACATAAGGAGCCAGAAGAACTGTGGGTCACCCTGGAAACAGGAAATGGGACAGCCATAAGAACTGGGGTTGTCTACAGGCCCCCAGACCAGAGGGAGGACATAGACACATTACTGTTAGAAGATATACAAAATATGACAGCTAAAGGGGAGGTTCTGATAATGGGAGACTTCAACATGCTGGATACAGATTGGTCAATACCAGCAGGAACATCTGCCAGAACTAGACTCATAGTGGATTCCCTGCAGGGGGAGGGCCTCAAACAACTGGTACAGCAACCCACAAGAGACAGGGCTATCCTAGATCTAGTACTGGCTAACAAAGAATGGATCACAGATCTCCAGGTAGAAGGTCACCTGGGGGCCAGTGACGATCACATGGTATGGTTCAATTTGGCTACTACATCTAAATCATCCCATTCCAAGGCAAAAATATGGGACTTCAGAGGAGCTGACTTTGATAAGATGGCCAACAGAGTTAAGCTAGCCCTGGCAAAAGAAACACAGGTGAGGGGTACAGGCAAAGTGGGCAAGCATTAAGGATGCAATACTTGAAGCAACATCCCATTGTGTTAGACAGAAAAGGAAGTGCAAAGAAGAAGGAAACCACTTTGGTTCTCAAATACAGTAGCAGAAAGGTCAGAGCCAAAAGGCTGGCCTTCAGGAAATATAAGGCAACACAGCGGGATGAAGATAGGGAGGCATGCCAAACTGCCCTAAGGGAAGCAGGTAAGGCAGTAAGGCAGGCAAAGTCCCAAACTGAGGAAACACTAGCACGAACAGTAAAGAAGGTGACAAGACTTTCTATAGATACATTAGTGAAAGGAGAAAGTCCAGAGGGTATTGCTAAGCTTAATGGAGAAAAGGGAGCATGTGAGGAGGAGGACCCTGTAAAGGCATCTATCCTAAATAGATACTTTTGCTCAGTATTTACTGAAGAGAAGGTAGGGCAGGGCCCACAGCTCAGCATCATGGACACAGGGGAGGGAGGTGAGCACTACTCCCTTCACAAAAGAAAGGGTCCTACAAGAGCTTGCTAAGCTGAGGGTGGATAAGGCAATGGGACCTGATGGCATACATCCCAGGGTACTTAAGGAGCTAAAGGAGGAACTAGCAGAGCCATTAGCAGAATTGTTTAGTGAGTCTCTGAGCACAGGAGAGGTCCCAGAAGACTGGAGAAGGGCTCATGTGATCCCGCTTCCAAAGAGTGGTAGCAGGGAGGAGGCGGGGAACTACAGACCGGTCAGTCTTACCTCAATAGTGGGCAAGATTATGGAGGCACTCCTTAAGGAAAGGATAGTGCAACACCTGGAATCCATAAGGGCACAGGATCCAAGACAGCATGGGTTTACAAAAGAAGATCCTGTCAAACTAATCTCATAGATTTCTTTGACTGGGTAACCAGAGTGGTGGACCAAGGGGGAGCAGTTGATGTCGCCTACCTTGACTTCAGCAAAGCTTTTGACACTGTTCCACATAGAAGATTGATAAATAAGCTGGGTAGGCTCGGGTGGGTCAGAAGTTGGTCAACTGGGTGGCAAACTGGTTGACGGGCAGAAAACAGAGAGTGGTGGTAAATGGTATACAGTCAGAAGAGATGCAAGTCAAAAGTGGGGTACCTCAGGGATCAGTCCTGGGGCCAGTCCTCTTCAGCATCTTCATTAGTGACCTTGCAGCTGGACTAGAGGGTAAGGCTTGTCTGTTTGCAGATGACACCAAGATCTGCAACAGAGTAGATGATCCAGATGGGGTGGGCAGAATGAGAAGAGATCTGGATAAACTAGCAGAATGGTCAGAAGAGTGGCAACTGGGATTTAATGCAAAGAAGTGCAAAATCATGCACATAGGGAAGAGAAACCCTGAAGCCACCTATAGGCTGGGAGGGGAGTTTCTAGCAGTCACAAAGGAAGAAAGAGACTTGGGCATCATCATCACTGATGACCTAAAATCATCCAAGCAGACCTCTAAAGCGTAGGTAAAGCTAGTGGGGTGTTAGGGTGTATTAGTAGGGGTATCACAAGTCGTAAGAGGAGGTAATAATCCCTCTGTACAAGACACTGGTTAGCCCCATCTGGAGTAATGCGTGCAGTATTGAGGCCACACCTTCACAAGGACATTAACCAAATTGAGGCAGTCCAGAGAAGGGCAACCAAAATGGTGCAGGGACTGCATCAGAAGACATATGAGGACAGATTAACGGAGCTCAATATGTATACCCTTGAGCAAAGGAGGGAGAGAGGTAATATGATCGAGGCATTCAAACACCTTAAGGGCATAAACAAGGTGAAAGAGTCTAACATGTTTAAATATAAGAAAAATAGCAGGACAAGAGGACACAGCATGAGATTAGAGGGAGGCCGATTAAAGGGGAATGTGAGGAAATTCTTTTTCACAGAAAGGGTGGTGGATGCATGGAATGGCTTACCACAAGAAATGGTGGCTATGAATACAGTGCAGGGCTTCAAACAGGCATGGGATAGGCATAAGGGAGCAATACAAATGACTATGACTAGATAGGCCACTGACAGAGCAAAGGCCGATGGCACATTTATAAGGTAGAAAAAGAAATGGGCAGACTGGATGGGCCTTGCGGTCCTTATCTGCCGTCAACTTCTATGTTTCTATGTTTCAGTATGACAGCGGGGAACCTGCTGGAGCTGTGATTCTGACCCCCTAGTTGAGCGGGGGTTATGGCTACGGTGCAGGAGAGCACAGACTCCAGGGGGTGCAAGGCCCATAATTATTTTCTTCACCATAGTACAGGTTAGGTACTTTATCTGATTGGTGAATTGTAGCCATCCAGTTTGTGCATAGAGGTCGCATGTATGTGTGAGGTGGTGGGATCCAGTGAGTAGCTGACAGGCCTTATTGAGGGAAGTGGATATGTGTCTAACAGCGGTAGCAGAGGCAGAGCCATAGATAATAAGCCCATAGTCAATAATGGAAATGACAGAGCTCTAAACAGCAACTGTCAGGGCTTCTGAGTTA
This sequence comes from Neoceratodus forsteri, assembly GCA_016271365.2. NCBI lineage: Eukaryota > Metazoa > Chordata > Ceratodontiformes > Ceratodontidae > Neoceratodus > Neoceratodus forsteri. Next base: position 1,424,875,426 of record CM057455.1, read on the forward strand.
AGATGTTGCCTGTGCCGGAAGAGAAAGCCAAGACAAGTATTTGCAGCTTTGGCTACATAGGCAATGTGGGCACCATAAGTTAGATGACGGTCAAGAATGATCCCAAGGTACTTAAAGGCTTGTACCTGTTCCAGGGCAACTCCATTGCTGGTTTTGATGGATAAGGGCTGCAGCTTACTGTGTGTTTCTTATGAGAGCTGCTGAACATCATAGATTTGTTTTGTTTTTTATAATTCAGGACCAGATTGTGATTTGAAAACCAATTTCAGAAGTGAAGCCAAGCTGAAGGTTGCCTTGTAGAGGTTTGGAATCCTTGTGAGAGGCAAGAATTACAGCATCATCATCATAAAGCATGATTTGTTCAGAGCAGGAATTCAGAATGGTGTTCAGGAACAAGCTGAAAAGTAGGGGACCCAGAATGGATTCCTTGGGGACACCTTAGCAGACAGGCCTGGCATCACAGAGGACATCTGCAATTTTCACTCTTTGTGACTAGTTCTCCAAGTAACTTTTGAACCAGGCTGTGGAGTCAGGAGAGAGCCCAGCTTTCAGAAGCTGCACAAGCAGCAGGTGGTGATAGACAGTATCGAACGCCTTAGTCAGATTGATAAAGACAGACCCAATTAACTGACCATTGTCCAGCGAGCTGTGAAGGGCACCAGTGAATTCCAGTGGGGCAGATGAGGTGCTATGTCCTTTCCTGAAGCCATGTTGCTGCATACACAAAATACTATATTTATCCAGGAAATCTGTGAGCTGATCTGCTACAATATGTTCAAGGGCATTGGAGAAGGGAGGAAATATGGAGATCGGATGGTAGTTTCCATGGATGGCCCTGTCACGACTTTTATGGACCAGGGTAACAGTGGCAGATTTTCTTTTGTCAGAAAACTGGCTGAGGCAAAGAGAGAGGTTGAAAATACTTGTCAGCAGCTGTAGCACCTCATCAAGGGTGAGGAACAGCAATTTAAGGTCAAGTGTATCACTGCCAGATCTGGATTTGGTGATAGCTTTGGTAATGTATTTGCAGGCTTCATGCATCTTGACTGCTTTGAAGTAGAAAGACGGGTGGCTAGAAGAGGAGGAGGTGCTGAGGGGAGAAGTGGGAGAGTCATAGTCCTTGAAAAAAGTCAGCGGGGAGAACACTGCTGAGACCGGTGAACACAGTGTTAAAGGTATTCGCTATGATTTTAGGGTCAGGCGTAGTGGTCCTGTTTATGTTTAGCAATGTAGATGAGGTTTTAGGCTGCTTCCCAGTGACCTCTTTAACATTGTTCCAAAATGCTCTCCCATTACCCCAGGTATCTATAAGAGCGTTCTTGTAGTAGGCAGATTTCTTTTGCCAGATAGATTTGGTGCAGTCATTCCACGCATGTTTGTAGTTTTGGATGTCAGTTTGCTTACCAGTGGTTAAGGCCAGTTCCCAGAGGTGATCTCTAGATTTTAGTTGACGTTTAACTTTGGCTGAGAGCCAGAGATTGCAGACAGTTTGACTTTGCGCTTTTTAAAAGGAGCATAGGAGTCACAGGCCACATTGAAAGTGTTGATGAAGTAGTCCAGTGCGGTATTTACATCTGTTGCTTTGTAAATAGGAGACCAGTCTTGCAGATTGAGGCATGATTTATGGTGTGACAACTGCCCACATGGTAGGACTCTACTAGTGATGATTTTAGGAGGGGGCTTGCGGAATTTGTTTGATCATTCACGGATGGCAGGGGAATGGTCACTAAGTGAGTCAGGGAGGACTGAGGTATTCGTGATATGAGTTGAGTGGCTGGTAAGATTCCAACCCAGGAGGGTGCTGGTGCCAGTTTTGTAGTTTTTCCTGGTTGAGGAGATGACTACCTGGGTGAGGTTAGCCAATGAGATGGCATGCTTATGGACCCCTGCTTCAGGTGCAAGCCAGTTTTTATTAAAGTCTCCTAGTAGGATCATTTCAGAGTCAGGAGGTTGGGACCTGGTGAAATCCAAGACAGAGTTAAGGCCATTCCCTTGTTTTTTTGGAGGGATATAAACAGAGACAACTGTGAGGGCTTTGTTGTGGGCCCGTAATAAGATTCTGATAGATAGACTCTCAGCAGCGGTGGCTGGGAGGGAGGTAGTGATGAGGTGTCCCAGTAGCGAATCTTTAAGGTAACTTGCACATCCACCACCTCTTTTGGACTTCCAGTCCAGCCTGAAAACATTGTAGCCTGGAAGAGTGATTGCCAGATCAGGGATTTGTGGTGTAAGCCAGGTTTCTACAACTTCCAGGATATCTGGGCTGTGCTGATTGGTAAAGATTTGTAGAGCATCAAGCTTAGGTAGTAGACTGCAGATGTTGACAGTTACTACTTAGAGTGTTCCTGAAGGTTTTTCCTGGTAGATAGAGCTGGAGGTGTTTGGGCCAGAGTTAGGATGGATGCTTCCTGACAGCAGCAAGAGGAGGAGCACAAGTTTCAGGGTGCACCAGTGTAAATCCCTGAGTGAGTGTCTACGTGCTCGTTTCTTGCAGAAATGTACATTGAGTTGGTGGCGATGATCCCAGAGCGATAGCACGTGAGAGAGAGAGATGAGTGTGTCCAGGGTCTGTGTGCAGGAGTAGACAGGGGCAGCCATCCATTTACAGAGGAGGGCCAAGCTTGTGACAGAGTGTACCTGAGTTATGATATGAGGTGTCAAGTTGGATGTTGAGAGGGGGGAGAGGGGAAGCAGGGTCCAGGGAGGTAGAAGAGGGGAAAGAAGGATGTGAGTAAAAGAAGCAGAGGAAACAATGCATGGGGGGACAACATGCTGTGATAGTCAGGAGGATTGTAAACAGGAAAACACGGGGTAGAAGTAGGTGAGCAGAGGGCATAGAAGAGAGACCAGAAAAAAGAAGTAAGGTCTGTGGAAGGAGTCAGGCAGAAAAGTAAGGGTAATGGAGTGGAGCAATGCAGCCTGGGGGGGGGGGGAGGTTGATCAGAGAGCAGTTGAAAGGAGGGAGAGGGAGAGTGTAGGAGGGAAAAGAGGAGGACCTAGGGAGCCCAGCGGGGTTCAAGCAGGGATATGCCTCCAGCAAGGATGGAGGTGCTAAGGCCTATTTAATTAAGGTGAAAGGTGGGGAAGGGGGGTGGGCACAAAATTTTGGCCGTATATAGTTCAGTTCAATGGGCACAGCAGCCCAGAAAGCAGAAAAATACAGAAAAGCCCAAATAGCCAATAGACAGCAGGAGCTTATGCAAAGGTCCAATCAGGGAACACAGCAGTGAGCAGAGCACCAATGTCAGCGGCTCTTGGCTTCCCTGGCCTGGGCTTGAGTCTTACCCAGCTTGCTGAATCCCAAAAGCAGCCTGAAAATGACTGCTGGGTGGCTGGCTTACCAAGTCGCGGCAGCATCGGCGGAGGTGTCGGCTGATCCAGTCAAGGGTAGGATCGTTCAACATGGACACCGAGCGAGGCAGGAGGGAGCTAAGAGGATGGTGAATCCAGGGAGTCATTCAATAGTGAAAGAGGGAAATGGTCACCATGCAAGCAGTCATTGGTCTCTGAAACTAGCCAGCATGTGAACAACAATAATGGTCATGCGTTGAGGTCAAATGATTTATTCATGGACACTGTTCTGAAATTTCGTACAACATCTTCGGTGTACTCTCATTGTCTGTGTCAATTCTGCAATCCTGGTAACAATTTCAAATATACCTACATTAGCTTGTTTGCTGTCTGTGAATTGGTTTAAATCTCTGATAACTCAGCTGATGTACAGCCTCTGTAAATTTCATAGGTAATTGTATAACTTTGCTGTTGTATCTCCAAATTGAAATGTTGAATGCATCCCTTTTATATAATTATATATCTGTATAAGTATGTACTTTTTGGTCGGTATTGTAAAAGAGAGGTTTCTTCTCAATTTTGCTTACCAATAAATTTGTTTATTCTCTATCTATCTATCTATCTATCTATCTATCTATCTATCTATCTATCTAGGAATTAAACCCCTTTATGTACGCAACTCCAGGTTTTGAAGCTAGCCCAAGATGTCTGTTCAAGAACTGCTATCCATGGTAGAACTTCCTTGATCAAGGGAGGGTGGCATTACTTTCCATGACCACTGCAACCCTTGTGGTAGGTGGAAGAAGTTCATCTGCACTACAGAGAGCCTCTTTATGTGTGCAAGACTGGTAAATTACACAATAGTATAGCTCTGAGTTTAGAGTAATGAGCTGTGAATAATCTTGATACATGTAGCAGACCTGGGCATGATGCCTAGAACCTCCACTTGCACACTGTGTGACTCTGAGCAAGTCACTTAATCTCTCCAGTGCTCCTGGGTCACCCCTGAAAACAGGCATTGGGCCTGCTGGGCCTTACCTGGGTACCAAAGAATAAAAAAAATGCCAGCAAGGGAGGTAGGAGAGCAAGGAACAAAATCAGGGAAAAATCCCAATCACCTGTACTCTTAGCCTCCATGTTGCGCAAAACTATCATTATACAGCAATGTCAGGGTTGGTAGGTTATCAGTATACATGAAAAGAAGGATGGGACACCCATGGGGCTAAAAATATTAATTACAAATGTAACCCCCCAGGTTCCCTAGGGTTACTAGAATCCCATCAGTGTCAGTGTTAGGTAGGGAAGGCAGCTGGTGAATATCTAGTTAAATGGATTTTTACCTGCTCCCTCTCTGTTTACTTGGTCTCAGCTGAGAGCAAAGAGGTGATGTCATTTAGAACTCTTGCAGTAACATAAGCCACACAGCTTGTTGTAAGTGTGGGGAGTTTAGAGTTCTGAAGTTAGTTCAGAGGGCAGTGTCATTCCAGCAGTTCAGAGAGTTAGCAGTGAGGAATGAAGAGCGCCAGTTTTCTCACCCTAGTCTGAGAACATCTTTTGCCTGACTTGTGAAGTGGTGGAAACCACCTCCAGGATTTCCTGAGGACCTCATCCCCAGTGGGATGAGGGGGACTACAGATGATTTGAGGGGCAATCCCCTGATCCAATCTAGAACATTTTGAAGCTGCCTATGGTGTACAAACTGTGAGTAGATTCTGTCTGAGAATTACCCAAGATACTGTATGTACCTGCCTTGTTTTTCTGTTGGGTGACACTCTGATAAAGGGACCCATTCACCTATTTCTGTGAGACTTTTCTCAAGAAGTTTGTTTTAAAGTTTGCTGACAACAGTGGATGTCCCATGTGTGACCAAGCACTTTGTTCAGAACTTTAATTTTACACCCCTTGTGGTGTTTTCTAATGCTGAAGTGTGCTAAACATTTAAAGAAAGCATAATTTCTACTGTTTCATTATCTGTTGAGGTGTTACTCTGAAAGAATGGCTGGGTATGGACGAGGAAGCAAAAGGTGGGCAAACCCCCATCTGGAGTGACCAGTTCAGCACTTTGGGTTCTGTAAGAGTGCCTGTTCTTTCAGTGCATGTGGCCAATGCCTGAAGATGACGTTTACCTCTTGTATGTAGGTTTTGCTAGTTTTGAGATCTAGTGTGCTCCATCGTGGCCAGTGTGCCACATTTCCTTCAGTAAATCCTATGCCATATGGGAACTGTCTAAGTCATGGTCTAGTGCCACTTCCAGGAGAACTTTGTGTGTTTTCATCGTGGCTAGTACCACAGTTCCAGATGTCTAATCCTATGCAATATGGGAAGTAGTGAATTTCTGTCAGAGTACAGAGGATGTGTTTTCTGCATTTGCCTTGTGCTTCGAAGTGTAAACCCTTGGGGGTCCATCTTTGCTTTTGTGTTCCAACTGTGTTTCGGAATAAAGCCATAGTCTAGAATCCCAACCTGGTTACTGCTTCCTGTGTGGATTTACTGGGTACCCCTGTCTAGAAGTAGCAAACCTAGCATAGCCCTCAGCAAAGGTTCTCTCCTCAAGAACTGGGTGTAGGTAAAGGTCTGTTTGTGTCTAGTACACACTTTGTGTTTCTGCTCAATTGCTTTGTACCCAACCCCTTTCTTTTTCTCTAGACAGAAAAAGTATGGGAGGTGTGCTTATTAGTTAAATAAGTGGCCGGTGGGGGGCTACACAAAAGTTAGAGATCATGCAAATAAGAAATGTTGCAAAGTAACATAGGAAAAGCTAGATAAAAAAATATGTCCATCGTGTTTTTTTCCTGTGGTCCAGGCAGCTACAGCATTCAATTTTACAATATGTAATAAAACAAACTGGAAATCTCTGGGACTGCAAGCCAAATTCATCAAAGGACTACTAATGGTTATATAACCAGGCACCTCAGTGGCTTACTCCAGATAGTAAAGGTGGCCAGCCATTGTCCTCTCCACAGAGAAGGGAATATGGGGGCATAAGGAGTAAATAGGGCACCAACCAGTAGTGCTCTTCAACAGACAAAAACTGGAGTCTACAACTTAATGTAAGTTAAGCATGGAGTCCTTTATTCAGCAGCATCACTGCCCAAACATCCCTTCTTTTCGCTGGGGCAGAATTCATTTCAAGTCAGGCAATTAAGTGATGCAGTGCATAGGCCCTGGCAGAGGAAGGGGGCTCAGTTAATAATTCTTGGAAACAAGAACCCAAATTAGTTCGTTTTTTTTTTTTATACACCGCAGTGCCTTGTAATTGTGAAGCCACCAGTTGTAGCAGACATCAGTATAAAGACCCTGTAAGATACAGCTCAAGCTAGGACGTACAATTGAAAGGACATAAGCTGGTACTGACCCTACGGGGACCTCTGCAGCCCCCTTATTTTCCAGTGGCATCTCAACTAACCCTTCTTTGGGACCTGTAGGCAGGCTTGATTGTTTAAACAGCTTCTTTCTCCAACCCCCTTCCCCCGTACCACTGGGGCTACTATGCATCTTTAATGGACCCAGCAAGGGATTCAAAGCATAGGTGACTCACCTGCTCCCTTGCTCCATCACTTTTTTTTTAATCTGTGGAGCCTTGGGGACTCCTACTTGGCAGTCTGTCATTCATTTTGTAGCCTCTGCAGGTACCCACACTCCTCCCCATCTAGCTTCAGAGCACACTTGCATTTGATCCTAATACTTTATAAATTATATTTATTACAAGAAAAACAATGTTAATGCACAAGTTAAGGTTTATTATTAAAGCCATAAAAGTAAGGAAATGCAATATTAAAATTGTTTGAACTGTAACTCCATCCAGCCTCATGCTCCACATTGTGAATCCCACTGAACCGACTGCTAAAGCACCATCCAGATTTCAAACTTATGTTTTAGCGTCATAAATAACATTCTATGAGGAATGTAGTTACTGGTTAAATTGTAAATGTTTAGGAGGGGGAACTCTCACATCTAGATTTCTAGGTGGTGAAATTGTCATTTTTATCTGGTGGAACTCTCCTATACCTTTCAATAGAGGAAGCTGACAGAGGTGGTGAAACTATCATACAATTTTTTAACAGGTGGTGGAACTGAGTTCCTGTGGGCTCCTGTCCCATTTAACTCCTGAATATAGCAATGCTCTATGGTGAAAGAACAGTTACTCACCATAACAGTAGGTCATCAAAAGAATCTTCTTCATTGGGTCACACTTTTGGAACTATAAGCCGTTGGCATCAGGACCACTCAGAAACTTTTGCTAGCTGGGTATCGCTCATGATGAGTGCAAAATCAGTGTGTATATAATCATGGGTGGTTCCCTTGCTTCTCAGTTCCCTACCAGAGATAAGCTCAGATAGCCTCTTACTGTGGGAAATGGGGAGACCAGACCAGTACCAGGTACACAAGGAGAGTCATGATACTGGAAATATAGTATATGTAAAGTACTTATGAACATCTCCAAACAAGCAATAGAAAAGGCAATGGAAAAACCTGCCAGCATATGCCTCAGAAAGGGAGAAGGACGGTGGGTACACTGTAGCCCAATGGAGGAGAGTCTCTCGAAGATCTACTGTTATGGTGAGTAACTGTTCTCTCCTCATCAAGGATATCTCCTCCATTGGGCCACACTTTTGAACAATTTCCAAGCAGTACATAAGGTACCCCGGGGAGGATGGAAAAGTCTGATATGTCATCAAGACAGAAGGCCTTGCAACACCACAAGACCAAATCCAGTACATCTATGACAGACAATGTCTAGATGATAGTGCTTAGTGAAAGTGTACACAGTGCTCCACATGGCAGCAACACATACGGCAGCTGCAGACACATTGTGAAAGCAGACAACAGAAGTGGCCATACCAGGATAGCGTGGACATGCACAACAGCAGGAAGTTCCTTACCATACTCTTCAAAACAAATTTTAATACAGTTAGCCAGACATTTCGACAAGCACTGTTCAGACACAGAGATGGCCTGTTTCCTAGGGGCAAATGAAACAAAGAGATGGGAGAACTTTCTGCCATCCTAGCACCCCTGGATTAGATAGCATCATTCCTAAAACGTTGAACACCATGAAAAACAGTAGGGCCCAGATATTCAAACTGCGCTCAAAAGTAGCGCAACAGCAGGAGCAAGCACAAACCAGTTGCGCAAATGCGCAACAGGTGCGATATTCAAACATGGAGCAGAGCAAATTACGCAAGCAACCAACGTCTCAATATCGCACATACCGCGCCATGGCGCAACCAGGTAGGAGAGGCTGAGCCAAAATGCTGCGCGCCATGGCGCAACCATGGAAGCTCAGCTGAGCAGGCAGAGCTGCCAAGCGCAAGCAGCCCCCAGAGCAATGGAACTGCACATCCAGGGAGGCAGGCTGGGGCCCACCGCCAGCCATGCCACACATGGGCACAGGAACTCACTGCAGAACCCACACCACACTGGCACACCCCAAGCACAGCATCACTGGGGTGGGACGGATGATCCACGTGCCCATGGGGACAAGCCAACTAAAGCATAGCAGAGCCATGACACCCCAGCACAACCACTGGCAGGCAGAGAGTGCCACACCCCGGGGTTGACAACCACAGTGCACATCAGTCCCCTGCACGCACAGCACAGCGTGTACCATGCCCCAAGACACCGCTCATGTGCAGTGACAGGCACTGCAGGAAACACCATGCCCCCCGTGCCACACACGGCAACCCCATGCTGCAGAGAAGCAGACCAGCCTAGACTACTCTGTGCACCCAGCAGTGGGGTGGCAGCAGATGGCAAGAGCAACAGAAAGGCAATGCTATGCTGGTGATACCTCCCATGGACACACACACACACACACACACATATACCAGGACCATAGTAGCCTCAGATGGCATGAAAATAATCCCTGCAACGGAGCACCCAGAGCCAGTTGCAAAGCAGACACCAACACAGCAGTTGTACCAAAATAGAAATGTATATTGAAATAAAAACAGTGAACAATAAAGTTATAACTATGTACAAGTTGGGGGGGGGACGGGTAAAAGGCAGGGGTGTTCAAGGGGGAGGGAAAAAAACTTGGAGAGGGAAGGCAGGGTGAAAGGGATGGGTGAAGGTCAAATGAAAGGTGGGCTACGACCCAGCAGGCTCCTGCTCCTCCCCTTGCCGTCGTCCCCTCCTATGTCTGCGCCGCCATTCCCCCTGGCGCTGTAGGGCTTGCAGGAGCTCCCGGTTTTTGACCACAACCTGGGTCAGGCGCCGCACATCATGCGCCATGCGCTGAAGCACACCGAGGCCTAGGAAAATGGGAACACAGTCAATGGCTGAGACTGACCACAACCCTGAACACCACCAACCTGCAACCCATCTAACCTAATGTATGCATATGTGATGGCATGCACCCACCCACAGTGAACATGCACATGGCCATCACAAACAGGCGGCACCAGCCATGCGCACCACCGCCCACACACACTGCCCATGTCAATCACAGTACAAACTAGGCTGTCATGTGATGTTGCAACGTGGTGCGATGCCAGTTACACAGCTATGTGCCCAGTGCATGCCTGGACCACCTGTGATGCATACACAGACGTGTCGTGATGCTGCACTGTGATGCAGGTCACCTGTGTCACACCTACATACATGGATACATAGACAGTGTCAGCAGATAAGGGCCTATGGGACACCCAGTCTGGCCATTTGGCCTTGTACGATCACTCTCTTGTCCTATAAGTCCATTCCCCCTCACCCCTGACCTCCAGAAGTCCCTCATGGTGAACCCACACATACAGATATCCCATGACCAAGTCAGCCCCCACCACATCCTCTTGCAGGGTGTTCCACTCATCCACCACCCATTATGTGAAGAAACACTTTCGCATGTTCATCTTAAACGAGCCCCCTCCAACTGCATCCCATGCCCTCTAGTCCTGGAACATCCTTTACACTGACAAATATTGTTTCCTGCACTCTGTTCCCCCCTGTACAATACTTGTATATCCCCACACCCTCCTCCCCTCCAGGGAGTACATGTTCAGTTCCGTCAACCGGTCTGCATAGGACTTGTGATGCAATCCATGCACCATCCATGTCGCCCTCCTGTGAACGCTCTCCACCCAGTCCCTGTCCATACGCAGGTATGTTTTCCGGAACTGTACACTGTACTCCAGTGTGGGGACTCACTAGTGTTTCATCTAGTGGAACTACGACCTCCCATTTGGTTGTGTCCATCATGGTTGGTGGTCCTGCCCCCAGCATGCAATAGCATCCATGACGTAATGATACTCACACCTCCAGCAGCTCGGTCTGCCACTGCTGCTGCTGCTGTTGCTGCTGCTGATGCTGCTGCTGCTGCTGCTGTGCCCGACGGCCTGTGGCACTGGGGCCTGGCATGGCCCACATCAGCCTCGTCCGGCGCCCTCACCATCCGCCTGTGGGAGACATATGGTGAGACAAACATCAGTGTGACTCAAAAGCAGAGTGCCCCTGCCCCAGTAAGACTGCCTGCCCACACAGCCATAACCATCCATCGCACAGCTGCACACACTGACACACCGATGCACAGCCACCCAGGCACACACACACCCTACAGAGAATATAGGTGAATAGATGGTACACTCCACGTGGCCTAGGCACCAGGCCCCCGTCACGGAACGCAGCCGAGTTAACAGTTCTGGGTCCCTCCGGCGATACTGTACTGGTGCCGGCACTACTCCGCAGACCGCCCCGCCAGTGACCCCACCAGGTCAGTGGCCACTTGCTGCCACACATGGGTCCTAGGTCCGTGAGGGGGCCTCACCATATAGTCCCTCATAGTGGGGCTCCACTAGAGGCCACCAGGTTGGCCACTTCAACTGGGCTCCAGGACACCGCCTCCTCCGAGCCATGGCCCCAACTTTACAGCAGGCAATATGGTGCCCGCTGCGCTGTGACCCCGTGGAGTTGTTGCGTAATAGACCAGCACAGAGTCTAATTGCGCTGTTCGCACAGCGCCATTACTTTACATGGTGCTGTAACCAGACAGCACAATAGGGACGTACACATGGCATGCCCACAGCGCCAGGGGTCAGAGGGCATACACAAGGTCACGGCAATGACGCAAGGCTACGCACAGCGCCATAGGATGTATAGGCATCCTGCACGACTGCTAAGCAGAGCACCAGTGCCACAGTGGACTATCGCGCAGAAGTGCCACAGCGCCATATAGTGCCCAGTGCTGTAGCGCCACTGGCACAATGGTGGCTATGGCCAGAATCGCCTATCGCGCTCAGCAGGTCTGCAGCGCGATCGACGCATGCGTAACCTGTCTGGGCATGCGCAATGCAGTGTAGCACACAGCCAGAAACATGCGCCATCGGCTCAGCGGATTCTTCCCTATTGGCGCTAAGCGCAACAACGCGATTATTCAGCCGATATACGCAAATCGAAGCGATCAGCTATGCAAAAGGCGCAGTATGCCGATTAGCATGTCATTAGAAAGGCGCCCACACCTCATTTGTATGTGTTGCGCTATAAAAAGGCGAAACTGGGCTGTGGCGGCCAGATTTGGTTGTTGCAGCTGAGAGGTGAGTTACATGCTGTGTGATGCTCAGGACAATGCTCATGGGCAGGGGTGCTGGAGGATGTCACAGGTTGAGGGGGCTGAGCATGATGAGGGCACTTAGAAAGAGGCAGAGGCACCCTTTCCATCAGTATCTGCCATGCGGGCGAGGAAAGGGGGCTTCGCCCCCGGCCTGCAGCTATGCTCATGGGGAAATGCTGTGGACTGCACAGTGACAGGTGTCCACTTCCACCCATACAGATCAGCATGAGGACGAGAACCAGGCCGAGGCTGTGGACGGCGGGCGTAGGAGGAGGCCGAACTTCACCACAGCAGAGACCGAGGCCCTCTTCCAGGCCTACCTGGAGGATGAGCCGCTTTTGAGTGGGCGGAGGGGCACCCCTCAGCAGCGTGCAGCTGCATGGGAGGGGGTAGCTCTGGCCGTCAACCTGCACGGAAGCCACCAGCGCTCCATGCAGGAATGCCGCAAGAAGATGGGGACTGACCGCAGGAGGCTGAAGGAGAAGGTGGTAGCCTTCAGGGGGGCACGTGCTGCCACTGGTGGGGGACCACCAGTGGTGTTGCAGCTGACCCCGACCAAGGAGACACTGGTTGCGGCCATGCAGCTGAGTGCCATTGCGGGTGTTCCTGGTGGAGGATTCCAGACAGGTGGAAGCCCATCACTGCACGGTATGTCATGGTGATGTTGTGGGGGGGGGCTGTTGTTCACATGCACTCACATGTACTCTCTTTCTGTTTCAGATCCTGTTCGTCTGCAGGAGACGGTGGTGGTGGGTGCTGACAGTGAGGCAGACCTGCTGACCAGGAGGAGGACCTTCCACCTCCGCCAGCAGCCTGCAGCACTGCAGCAGTAGGCTGGCTGGGCCGGCAACTCCGCTGGCAGTGATACGGTGCAGGGGTGCACAGTCTGTGTCACAGCAGTTTGGCATGCAGGTGTGCCAGCATGCTTGTGCCTATGGCAGTGGCACGCACCGGCACTATTGATGATGGCAGGCCTGCAATGGCCAGTGGGAGGTGTGTGTCCCACGAGGGACACATGGCAGGCCAGCACGTGCCCCCTGGCCGTCCAGCTCCACACCTGTGTACCAGCATGCTGGCACAGTCACAGGCTGGGCCTGTCAGCACCGGTGGGGCAGCATCGGTGGCTGAGCAGGTGTCTGGCACTGTTGACAGCACAGGGGTGGAACAGGTGGACCTGGGGGCTCAGCAGTTGGAGGGGCGGCAGCAGCAGTTGCACACCAGGCCTGGGGGGACAGCGTCAGGCAGTGGCACTTGTCCACCGCCCTTAGATCAGCCCATACCTGGTCCTGGTGAACAGCGGCCACCCTCAAGGGGTGCTGTGCACCAGGACCATCCACACCCTGGGGGTCACGATGCCATTGGGGCACAGTACCCTTTGACGCTGCGACACCCGCCCGCTGCAGGAGTCGGTATAGCTGCAGGGGCGGGTTGCAAGGTCTGTGGAGGCACTGACTGTGTCCGTGGGCGGCATAGCAGGGAGTGTGCTCGGACCGGGCGAGATGGTCCATATGCGGACGGATGTGACCGCTGCCATCGACAGGCTGACCCAGGCAGTGTGTCTCTGTGGCGACTGCATTGACCACACTGTCTGGTGACCCTGTACCACGCACCCCACACAGTACACACTCCCCTCCTCCCGTGCCGTTGCGCCACCAGGCCTGTCGACGCCGGGTTCTGCTGTGGGCATCCCGAGCACCCCTGGTGCAAGTTTCTTTCACGGGATGCAGACCCCTGTGCGGGCAAGGTCGTGGTCACGCACTGGGACCCCTGGTGGTGCAGTAGTGCCACCCGATGTGGCCCCTGCGCAGCCTGCCAGTGCTGCTAGGCCATGGCGGGGCCGCCCACGCATCCGTGGTGGCCGTGGGACAGTGCTCCCTGACTGAGCTGTCTCCCAATGCAGGCCCTGTCTGGTGCTGCCCTGTGTGCAATGTGTGTCATGGTGGGCAGTGCACTGCTGGGTGCTCTGCTCACCAAACTGACACACGGACCACCTGCACACTCTCCCAACTGCTGTCCACAGGTGCATGTGGATGATGATGCCTGCATTGCACTGTACACCAAGGTGCAGGTTGCCCAGGTCCTGACACACACGCACGTGGACAGTCCAGGTGGTGAGGGTGGTTGGTGGTGCTGTGTGATAGCGTAATTTCCGCAGTGGCGCTGCTGCCCCTGTATGCTGCCTGGTGTGTGTGTGTGTGTGTTCATTTGAGTGCTCACCCTCTCTGATGATGTGTTGGTATGCCTAGACCCTTCAACTCCCTGACCTTCATGCACGGTGTGTTCCCTGTGTGCCTGTGGTTTGCGCATGGACAGTGTTGCCTGCACATGTCCCCTGACTTACCTGTGTTGGGCGTGGTGCTCTGCAATGGTGTCCCGGTGCAGCTGGGCCTGCCGTGTCAGTCGGGGGTCCCTCCATCCTAGGGGCGGCTCATCACCCATATCACCGGCGCCACTGGCGTCCCCATTACTGCCTGTCCCTCTCTTGGACCTGTACGGCTATCCATGGTCTTTGGCCATGTTGTGCAGGATGCAACAGGCCAGGAATATCCCACAGGCCTTTTGGGGCTGTACTGTAGGCTCGCCGGAGGTGTCCAGGCATCGGAAGCGTGCTTTGAGTATCCCAACACCCGCTCTATGATGTTCCGTGTTGCGCATGTGCCTCATTGAAACCGTTGTGCTGGGGTCTGGGCGCTGGTATGGTGTGAGCAGCCAGGGACGGAGGGGTATCCACAGTCACCTGTGTGGAGATAGTGGAGATCAGTGTTAGGTCAGGTCCATATTGCCCATATCCTTGTGTGCCACTACCATGGCACCTGTGTCATTCCCACCCTTGCACAGAGTTTGCATTCCATACATGTGTACTCACCCACTAGATGACCCGTGGAGATGTTCCCACTCTTGAATCGATGGCACAGTGCAGATTGGTGCCATATGAAGGCATCATGTGCTCCGCCAGGGTGTGTGGCACAGACATTGATGATGCGCCCAGTGGCATCACACACCACCTGGCAGTTGACACTCGAGAAGCCCTTTCGGTTCCAATATGCTTGCCCGTCGGGGCCAGGTGGCGTGCGAATGGCCACATGGGTGCAGTCTATGGCACCTAGCACGCCAGGCATTTCGTGCTACCCTGTGGAACTCCTGCATGTTTGCTGTACGCTCTGCTGGCGGTGCTGGGGAAACGGATGTACCCGCAGCATGAGGCAGCAGTGCGCTGAGGAATTGGGTGAGGATGCGACGTGGCCGACTGCGTAATGCCGTGGTGTCCCCTGTCGGCCTCTGGAAGGTGCCTGTGGTGAGCAGGCACATGTAGGCTGTCACCTTGGTCTCCACGGACAGAGCATGACTCCGTCGTGAGGGTGCCTGCATCACATCACTGCACAGCTCACTGAGCTGTCTCAGTATTGCCCTGTTCAGGCAGTACCAGGCCACAATCTCGACATCGCTGTACAGCTCGTAGCTGATGCGGGCCCGATACCGCCTGTCGGGGCCGTACCGCTGACGGGCCCCTCCACGGCCACGTCCCCCTGCAGCATGCTGTCTCACCCCCCTCATTACAGCTTCCATGTGGAAGCTGACACTGTCCATCTCCCTGGCTCCTGCCCCCCCAGCTGCTGTTCCTGTGTTACCCCCACTGCCCCCACTGCTGCTTCCACTGCACCGGGCACCCCCCACTGGCCTCTCTGTCCTCCAGGACCCACTGTCCCTCTCTGCCCTTCCTGCTCCTGTCTCTCTCTCTGTCTCTCTCCCTGGTTTGCGGCCTGCTAGAGTTCTTGCACCGCTCCCTTGAGCCTTTTTATTTTGGCTCACATCCGGTACAGCGCATCCTCCGGCTGAGCCACTCTTGCGCATTGCGCAAGTGTTCAAATATTGCATTGCGCACTTTATGTATGGACCGGCCCCCTTCGGTTGCGCATGCCTTCATTTCCATTGCGCTGTGGCTCAGCGTGTTTTCGGTGGCGCAACTGGCCCCTTCTCAATATCGCAGAATGGCAGATTTTTGAGTTGCATAGACGCAACCCTGTTGCGCATGGCGCAACCCTTTTGAATATCTGGGCCTAT
Organism: Neoceratodus forsteri; assembly: GCA_016271365.2. Taxonomy (NCBI): domain Eukaryota; kingdom Metazoa; phylum Chordata; order Ceratodontiformes; family Ceratodontidae; genus Neoceratodus; species Neoceratodus forsteri. The sequence continues at coordinate 1,424,891,321 of CM057455.1, forward strand.
ATGTCTACCCCTGAAGATATTATTTCAGAAAACTTTGAATTCAGGAAATGCCCCTAGTGATTGAAAAGCAGCCAAAATCATACCCATTTATAAAAACGGAAGTAAACAGGACATAAGAAACTATAGACCAATAATCTTGACTCCTAGTATATGTAAAATATTAGAGTCCTTTATTAAAGAAAAGACTCAGCAACATGTTGACATGTTATTCAATTTTGATGAAAATCAGCATGGAGTTATACGAGGGCAATCATGTGCCACAAATTTGATGTGTTTTTATGAACACATTATTAATTATCTTGAGCAGGGAGAACCAGTGGATGTGATTCTACTGGATTTTAGCACAGCATTTGACTCTGCCACACTGGGCAGTCTTAGATAAGCTAACTAGATATTGCATCAATAAGGACATAGTAACATGGATAGCAAATTGTCTAGAACAAAGAACTCAAAAAGTATTAATAAATGGCTACTTGTCAGCAGAGGGAAGGGTTACAAGTGGTGTCCAAAAGGGTTATGTATTAGGACCAATTATATTTCAACTTTTTATAGCAGACCTGGATGACAATATTGAGAGTCATATCATAAAATATGCAGATGATGCAAAACTGTGTGGCCCCTGCAGAACCATGGAACAAAGAACCCAAATTCAAAGTGACAGTGACCTCATGTCTAACTGGACATGACAATGGGGGATGCCTCTTTATATGAGTAAATGTAGTGTTATACACATGGGGAGATTAAACCCATTACATGAATATGTTCTAAATTGTACTATGCTATGTTCCAACTTGTGTGACAAAGACCTGGGGATTATAGTCAACTTTAAATTTAGCTTTAGAAAACAATGCACAAACATTGTTTCTGTAGCAAACCATATGGTTAGGGCAATAAAATGGAATATTAAAAGCCATTCAGCGGATATACTATTGCCTCTGTACAGGTCTTACATAAGGACTCAGCTGGATTACTGTAGTCAGCTTTGGTGTCCCTACCTGAGGAGGGATGTGGATAGGGTGGAGAGAGTGCAACTTCGGTTTACCAAGTCTATCGGGAGTTTAGAATTTATGCAACATGAATCATGATTAAAACAACTGAACTTACATAGCATAGAAGTAAGAAGAAAGCAGGGGGATGTCTTGTTCTACCACAACATAATAAGTGTCCCATATTTGATGAGTGAACTGAACATAGAAAACAAGAATATTAACTTAGTGACAAGAGGCATCCATTGCAGGTTGAAGTAAAACATTTTAGAACCAACATAAAAAAGTATTTTTATATGTAAAGAACAGCAAATTTATGGAACAGACTGCCCAAACAATCAGCAGAAATAAGGATAACTTTAAAAGAAGTTTGGATAAATATATCACTGACGAAGGGAATCTGAATTTCTACAGTGGAGTCTAAGGAGCAACTTATGGGCCTCGGCCTTTTATGCTCCTTCTTACATTAGTGACATCCTTGGTGTGATCAAGAAGACACATAATGTTCTATGCATGTCAACTGTATGGAACAATGCCTCACCATTGTTAGCATGCACTGGATTATACTCAGTAAGGTTTATGGTCTGATTCAATGTGAACTCAGAGACCAGCTTCAGTAGAAAATGGGGACTGGTCCGCAAAGACACCCTGTCCTTGTAGAAATCAAATGACGCTCATGCATCAGAGCCTGAATGGTCTTATTAAATATGAAATCAGAGACCACCTTAGGTAGGAAATGGTGACTGGTCCACAAAGACACTCTGTCCTTGTGGAAAATCAAATAAGGATGCTTATGCATTAAAGCCTGAAGTCTGGAAATCCTACAAGCAAAATTCACGGTGACCAGAACTAGCATTTTCCATGAAAGGAAATTCATTTCATTGATCACAGCAGGCTCAAATGGAGCCAGTGTCAATTTCTCAAGCAAGAAATTGAGGTCCCAAGGTGTAACTGATTTATGAATTGGGGGACGCATGTGCAGAATACCCCTCAAAAACATATGGGACCGAACTAATTGTACCACAATGCAGCCATCAGTAGGGGCATGGGAGGCTGAAACGGCAGTCTAGTGTACCTTAATGGAGGAGTACTGGAGACTAGAGTCTGACTGGGACAGAAGGTAGGCCAGTACAGTATTGACAGGACATGCAAATAGGTCCTCGGAATTGGAAGCACATCAAATAGAGAAGTGCTTCCATTTCAAAGAATAGGTTTGTCTAGTGGTAGGCTTTCTAGCTTCAAACAGGGTACCAGCCATGTAGGAGGAAACCCCAAAACACTCAATGGCTGTGTCTTCAGGAGCCACACATGCAAATTCAGAGACCATGGATTTGGATGGACCAGGGCACTTTGAACTTGTGATAGCAGGCCCCTGCAAAGGGAGGTTTCACTGCCAATCGCTGCAGAGGAGGAAACCATATCTGGCCAGGCCAGAAGGGAGGCTCTAGTTTTAGGGTGGCATGCCCTACCCTCATTTTGAGCAGAGTTCTCTGAATAAGAGGAATCAGTGGAAATACATAAAGAAACCTCCTTTTCCAGGAAAGGGACAACATGTCTTGCCAAGAAACTCCATGCCCTGGAGCGAGCGAGCAGAAACTTGATAGTTTTGCATTGTGTGGGGACATAAAAAGGTCCAACTCTGGAAGACCCCATCTTATAAAAAGGTTGTTTTCCAAAGAGGTCAGCAGTTCCCTTTTGTAGGCCAGGGACTCAGAACTGCTTAGCCTTTCTGTAAAAATGCTTTGGATACCTAGGAGAAACATGGCTGATAGCTAAAGGCTGTGTGACATCACCCAGTACCAACTCTCATCACTTCCCTGCACAGGGGATAAAAATGAACATATGAGCATACAAAAATGCCAGCAGAAACAGGCCCCACAGTCTATCGAGTCTGCTCGATTGTGCAGCTAGCCCCTCAACTTGCAGCTGCCCCACCCACCTCCCTCCTCCTCATAATTACCCCCTCACTCTGTCCCATCCACTCTTAAAACCGCTCTACTATACTACAGGCTACTACCTCCTCTGGCAGCTTATTCCACTTATCCACCACCCTCTCTTTGAAATATAGTCTCCTGACTTCCCTCCTGAATCTTCCCCCATCCAGTCTCATCTGGTGCCCCTTGTGACCCCCACCCCCGCCACTTCTAATCTGGAAAATCCCTTCTGCACTAGTCTTGTTAATCCCCTTTAAGTATGTAAAGGTTTTGATCATGTCCCCCCATCCCTCTTCTCCTCCAGAGAATACATGTTCAGCTCACCCAGGCTCTCCTCATAGGAGTGTCCCTCTAAACCCTGGATCATCTTTGTCGTCCTCCACTGCACATCCTCCAGTAATCTGATGTTCTTCTTCAGGAATGGGTGCCAGTACTGCACACAGTATACCAGGTGCGGCCTAATCAGCAACCTGTATAGTGGCAGGATCACCTCCCTATTCCTGGAGGAGATTCCCCTTGCTATGCACCCCACCATCCTGTTGGCTTTTGCTGCTGCCTTCCTTCACTGAGCTGAGTTGTTCATACTCCCCCTTATAAGCACTCCTAAATCCTTTTCCTCCTCAGTGCATTCCAGCTGTACTTCCCCAGCTGATAGCTCTTCCCCTGGTTGTTCATTCCGAAGTGCAAGACATTGCACCTTTTGGCATTAAACCCTGACTGCCATGCATCTGACCACTCCTGTAGTTTGGTCAGGTCCTCCTTCTTCAGGAATGGGTGCCAGTACTGCACGCAGTATTCCAGGTGTGGCCTAACCAGCAACCTGTATAGGGGCAGGATAACCTCCCTATTCCTGGAGGAGATTCCCCTTGCTATGCACCCCAGCATCCTGTTGGCTTTTGCTGCTGCCTTCCTGCACTGAGCTGAGTTGTTCATACTCCCCCTTATAAGCACTCCTAAATCCTTTTCCTCCTCAGTGCATTCCAGCTGTACTTCCCCAGCTGATAGCTCTTCCCCTGGTTGTTAGTCCCAAAGTGCAAGACGTTGCACTTTTTGGCATTAAACCCAGACTTCCATGCATCCGACCACTCCTGTAGTTTGGTCAGGTTCTCCTGCAGCCCCCTCCACCCTTCAAAGTCATCTACCATAGTTCCCATCTTTGTGTCATCTGTGAAGAGGCTGATCTTACCCGCACTCCATGGAAGATCTCAGCTATGAATATTCTGAACAACACCAGTCCCAGTACTGATATCTGTGGCACTCCACTCACCACGTTCCTCAGTGATGAGAGTTCCCCACCCACCACCACCCTTTGCTGCCTTCACTTCAGCCAGATGGAAATGCAAATTGCCATCTCAGTTCCCACACCTATATATCCCAGTTCCCCAAACCCCCAGCCTCCCATGTGGCACAGAATCAAAGGCCTTGCTGAAATCCAAATACAGGACGTCCACTGCATGGCCTTTGTCCAGCTCCCTTGTCACCCAGTCATAATACTCATTCAGGTTTGTCTGGCAGGATCTGCCTGAGACAACCCCTTGCTGCTGAACATCCTGGAGACCATTGATCTCCAAAAATGTCACCAGCCTCTCTTTAAGGACTGTCTCCATGAATTTTCCCACAATTGATATGAGGCTCACTGGTCTGTAGTAGCCTGGTTCATCCTAAGGTCCACTTTGTGAATGGGTACCATGTTGGCTATCCTCCAGTCCTGTGGTACACATCCAGTGTCCAAAGAGGCGTTGAACAGGTCAGCCAGTGATCCTGCCAGGATCTCTGCTAGTTCCTTAAATACTGTAGGGTGAATGCCATTTGGACCTGATGCCTTATCCCCCCTCAGAGCCCTTAATCCTTTTAGCAACCTATCCTCTGTAATCCCTATATCAGTCAGCTCCCTCACTCCTCCTCTCCCCATTGGTGTCTTCTCCCCTTTCTCCTTCGTGAACACAGAGCAGAAGTAATCATTCAGTGCCTCTGCCTGGTCCTCCTCCTTCTCCACCCAGCCCCCGTCCTTCCTAATCTTCACAATCTGATCCTTATTTTTCCGTCTTTCACTGATGTATCTGAAGAAGTCCTTTTCTCTGTTCTTAATACCCTGCAACAATCTTGGTTCCCTGGAAACCTTGGCCTCACTGACTAGCCTGGTAACCTCCCTGGACTTCTTCATATACACGTCCCTGTCATCCCCCCCCTCCCATTTTCTTGAGCCTCCGAAATGCCTTTTTTTTGGCCCCCTTGCTTGTTTATGTAATGCATGACACTTGCACCCTCCATCTGCAGCATCCTTACCTTAAGAAGGACATCAGCATGATGGAGGGGATCAAGAGGAGAGCAACCAAGGTGATTGAGGGGCTACAGGATAGGTCCTATGAGGAGAGGCTGGGAGCTCTGGGGATATATTCCATGGAAGAGAAGAGGTAGAGGGGTGATATGATAGAGACCTTCAATTACATGAAGGGAATTTACAGATTAAAAAGGGAGTCTGTCTTTAACATGAGTAAAAACAGCACCACTAGGGCGTACAGCCTAAAATTGATGGGGGAGGGGAGATTCAGAGGGATGTAAGGAAGCATTTCTATATGGAAAGGATGGTGTCCACCTGGAATGAGCTGCGAGAGGAGATGGTATCAGCGAAGACAGTGGGAGCATTCAAGAGAGTCTGGGACAATCACAAAGGGAACCCTTGGGATGAAGGAAGAGGAGAAGGGGGAAGAGGGAGGGACAGTTTGGGGGGCAAGGTCATAGGCATAAATTGTAAGTCCTGACCCTGCATCACTTACCGAGCAGATACGATAGACCAGGTGGTCTTTTTCTGATGGCTTTTTTCGTATGTTTGTATGTTCGTATCTGAGGCATCAAGGGACATGGGCTGAAGTGTTCTTCGAAGGTCTGGAGACCAAGAAAAACAGCCTGCATCTCCAGAACACTGATACAGAGATCCAAATCCAGAGTGGTCCAGGACCTTTGGGTGTGAAAGAAACTGAGATGGGCATCCCAGCCTGACCCCGAGACATCCATCAAAAGAATCTGCATGGGAGTTGGGGAGAAGAATGGAATGTCCAGCAACAGGTGTAGGTAGTCCATCTACCAATCCAGAGCATAGTAAAGAGGGATCATGATGAGGACCATTTATTCCGTCAGCTGATCTCATTGAGCCCAAAGAGTCCAATGCAGTATGCACATATGGAAAGAGGCAGAGGGAACTGTGACTATGGTGGCAGTCATGATTTCCAGGAGACGTAACATCATCTGAGAAGACATGTAATGATTCCACCAACAACAGCATTCACCCTGTCTGTAGGCAGGAAGGCACTGCCCACTGCCACGTCCAACAGTTCACACTATATTGGAGGCCCTGACAAGGAACTAGTACAGATTTTGGTACATTCACCAGAACACCCAGTTCCTGGAGCAATTGTCTTATTTTGGACAATGTGTACAGAACTGCCACCCTGAATGGGGCCTTCAGAAGCCAGTCATCTAGATACGAGAAGACATAAATCTCTTCTCTGCTGAGGGTCACTGCCACAACCACTAAACATTTGGTAAAACCGCATGGTGCCGAGGATAAGTCAAAAGGTAAGACTTGAAACTAATCATTGCTGCCCTCCAGAATAAAGCTGAGGTATTACCTGTGGCACTTGCAGATCTTGGAATGAAGGTATGCATCTTTCATGTCCAGAGCACAGAGCCAATCCCCTTTTTGTGCCAGAGGGAATGAGAATCTGAAGATACACCACATAAAGCTTTTTGTATTCGAGGGACAGGTTTAGGTCTCTGATGTCCAGTGCAAGATGCAGAGCTCCTGTCCACTTGGGAGCTAGAACTGTCTTGAATAGAACCCTTTGTTTCTTTCTTGGGGAGGAACAGGATCGATAGCTCGCTTGTGAATGTGCAACTGGACATCCTCTAGCAAAAAGAACAAGTGACCCAGAGGATAATAAAAGGCAGACAATGAACTGGAGGGCTAGACAGCAACTCCAGAGTATGCCTTGTTTTCACTGTTTTAAGGACTCACTCATCCGTCATGATCATCTTCCATTTTGACAGCTGAAGGGAGATCCTTTGTCGCATTTGCACCCTAAGAGGCAACAGTGCACGGGGAGAAAGTGGGGAGTCAGAAGGTACTGGGGTGGCAGGGACACCTTGACCAATGGGGGAAATATTGGTCAAGCATCTGAAGGGAATTCAGACATGCATGAGTGCCAGCCAAAAATGGAATATCATTAAGAAAGGGCTGGTAGAGGCAACTGAAACCTGCACCATGACATGAGCAAGAAAGGGAGAGCAAAGAAGCTGAGCTGGTTGACTCGGAAGATAATAGAAGGGGTAAGGGCAAAGAGAAAATCATTCCAGAGGCTTAGAAAATCAGGAGGGCAAGGGGACAAAGATGAGTACACGAAGAATCCAGGGAGGTTACCAGGCTAGTCAGAGTGGCCAAGGCTTCCAGAGAGCTGAGACTGGCACAGGGAATCAAGGACGGGGAAAAGGACTTCTTCAGATACACTGGTGAGAGAAGAAGAAGAAACAAAGACCAGATTGTGAGGATTAAGAAAGATGGGGGGGGTCAGTGGAGAAGGGGGAAGACCAGGCAGAGACACTGAATGAGTACTTCTGCTCTGTATTCACAAAGGAAAGAGGAGGCCAGATACACCATGGGTAGGGTGGAGTGGGCAAAGGGGGGGTGGGGATGACTGATAACAGGATTGTAGAGGACAGGGTGCTGGACGGACTAAGGGCACTGAGGGTGGACAAGGCACCAGGGCCAGATGGCAATCACTCTAGGGTACTTAGGGAACTAGCAGAGATCCAGGTGGAACCACTGGCAGACCTGTTCAGTACATCATTGGACACAGGACGCATGCCACAGGACTGGAGGATGGCCCATGTGGTGCCCATTCATAAAAGTGGCTTGAAGGATGATCCAGGCAACTACAGACTGGTGAGTCTCACTTGAATCGTGGGGAAACTCATGGAGTCAATCCTGAAAGAGAGGCTATTGATCTTTCTGGAAGACAAGGAGCTCCAAGACAGCCATCAGCATGGTTTTATATCAGGCAGATCCTGCCAGACAAACCTAGTCGAGTACTACACCTGGGTTACCAGGGAACTGGAGAAAGGCCATGCAATGGCTGTCTTGTATTTAGACTTCAGTAAGGCCTTTGATTCGGTGCCCCATGGGAGGTTGGGGGGGGAAATTGGAATACATTGGGGTGGGGACAAAAATGGACAACTGGATCACCAACTGGCTGAGGGGTAGGCAGCAAAGGGTGGTGGTGGGGGGAGAAATCTCATCACCAAGGGACGTTACAAGCGGGGTGCCCCAGGGTTCAGTACTGGGACTGGTGCTGTTCGAGATATTCATAGTCGATATCTCAAACGGGATCCTGAGTAGGATCAGTCTGTTCGCAGATGATACAAAGATTGGTGCTGTGGTAGATGACATAGAGGGGTGGAGGGGTCTACAGAAAGATCTGACCAAACTACAAGAATGGTCAGCTACATAGCAGTTGGGGTTCAATGCCAAGAAGTGCAAGGTACTGCACTTCAGAGCAAGGAACCAGGGGAGGAAATATCAGTTGGAAGGGGTAAAGTTGGAAAGCACAGTGGAGGAAAAGGATCTAGGGGTACTAATAATGGGGAGTATGAACCACTCAGCTCAGTGCAGGAAGGTGGCTGCAAAGGCAAACAAGATGCTGGGGTGCATTGTGAGGGGAATTTCCTCCAGGCACAGAGAAGTGATCCTACTCCTGTACAGGTCACTGGTCAGGCCGTTCCTGGAATACTGCGTGCAGTACTGGCATCCATTCCTGAAGAGGGACATCAGATTGCTGGAGGGGGTGCAGCATAGGGCATCAAAGATGATCCAGGGACTTGAGGAAAAATCCTACAAGAAGAGTCTGGGAGAACTGCAATTGTATTCCCTGGAAGAAAGGAAGGATAGCGGGTATATGATCAAAACTTTTAAGTACCTAAAGGGTATTAACAGGATTAATACAGAAGGGATTCTTCAGATCAGAAGGGGGAGGGACACGAGAGGGCATCAGCTGAGATTGGAGGGGAGAGATTCAGGAGGGAAATCAGGAGACACTTTTTCATGGAAAGGGTGGTAGACAGGTGGAATACTCTGCCAGAGAAGGTGGTATCGTGGAACAGTGGGAGGATTTAAGAGAGGGTGGGACAGAGTGAGGGGGTGGCTATGAGGAGGAGAGGGAGGGAGGGTGGGGCAGCTGCAGGTTGAGGGGCTAGCAGCACAGTCGAGCAGACTCGATAGATCATGAGGCCTGTTTCTGCTGGCATTTTATATGTTCCTATGATACCTTTGGGTGCTTTTTGCATTGGTATTAGAAGGAAGGGGACCCAAAAGGTGACTGCCTCAGTGGACATGAGACTGCTGATGTGAGGAATAACCACCATGGCCACATGCCCATAAAATGAGCCCCTACCACTTCCCCTGCTGGGCTAAGGGGTCAGTGATTTCAGTGGCCATAAAGTTATTTTGGAGGGGTGTTGGTTAAGATGGCAAATGGAGCAGCAGCAAGAGCATGCCTCTCTTCAAACCTTGGTGGAAACAGACAGTATTTAACCTTTGTATTTAGTGTTTTGGGTTTAGTGATCCTACCTGGTGACTGGAGGTTCTTGTTTTCTGTGATGGATTCCAAGAGGAGTAAAGTTACTGCCAAAACAGCTGAATTCACATCCTCAAGTTGGATTCTGCTGGAGCAGCAGTTCCTGCCAGGTAAACATGGAAGTGCATGGAAGTGCAAGCAAGAAAGCATTTCAGAACCATTCAAGTCAACCATCCTGGCTACCTTTGGTTTTGACTCTGATCAAGTTTGCATGTTCAAATAGTGAAGGACAGTGTGGCAGTAGTGCAGACAGCATGCCGAGCTCCCCGCAGGCAGCTGATAAGTTACCCCCTCTTTCACCCTGCTAAAACAAATTCAGATATGGTGGACTTAAGCAGACAGAGCTTTCAGCAAATTCAACAGACGGATCCTTTATCACAGTCTTCCCCCTTAGAGACAAGGGAATATACACAAGACATACTGGGCAGAGTGCTGGATAACCTGCCTGCATGGATGGAGAGACGTGACCATAGGTTTAATGCTATTCTGAAAAAAACAGAGTTCTACAGACTGAGATCAATCTAGTGAAAGTTACTGATGAGGCAACGAAGAAAATAGTGGCTGAGCACTCCAACCATATAACTAAGCACAAAGCTAAAATCGTGACCCTGGAAGCTAACAGTGCAAGCTTGTTGAAAGAGAACTATAACATAAATTGCAAACTGGAGAATAATGAAAATTTACTGTGATACAGAAACATTCTAATACTTGGAATACCAAACCAGTTCAATGCAGGCTTTCAGAATGTGAAAGAAATAGTGAAGGACATGTTGGTGAAAAGTTTAGATCTGCCGTAAGACAACCCCCCTTTAATAACTAAGACATTCAGGGTCCCAAAAAAGCAATAAAACATTTCAGAACATAGAAACATAGAATGTGATGGCAGATAAGGACTGCTTGGCCCACCTAGTCTGCCCATTTTCTTACCTAACAGATAAGCTGCAGATCCTAATTAACCAACAGCTTACTTCCTCCTACCCCCCCACTAGGACTGCCTTATGTCTGTCCAATGCATTCTTGAATTCCCCCACTGTTCTTGACTCCACGACCTTCTCAGGGAGGCTGTTCCATGCATCCACAACCCTCTCTGTGAAAAAATACTTCCTCACATTACCTCTGAGCCGTCCCCCCTCTATCTTCAAATTGTGCCTCTTTGTTCTTGAACATCTCTTTTTCTGAAAGATGCCACCCTCTTGGACTTTGTTGATTCCCTTGAGGTACTTGAAAGTTTCTATCATGTCCCCTCTCTCCCTCCTTTCCTCAAGGGTATACATATTAAGCTCCTTTAGTCTTTCTTTGTATGTCTTCTGGTGCAGACCCTGCACCATTTTGGTTGCCCTCCACTGGACAGCCTCCACTCTGTCTATGTCTTTGTGGAGATGGGGTCTCCAGAACTGCACACAGTACTCCAGATGGGGTCTCACCAACTGTCTGTACAGAGGGATAACAACTTCCTGTTTTCTACTATTGATGCCTCTCCCTATGCATCCCAATATCCCCCCAGCCTTCCTTACTGCCTTCTCACATTGCTTGCCCACCTTTAGGTCATCTGATATAATTACCCCCAGGTCCCTTTCCATTTTTACTGTTGTCAATATCTCTCCCCCCATTGTGTACTCTTGCCCTGGGTTTTTGTTTCCCAGGTGCATTACCTTGCACTTCTTTGCATTGAATCTGAGCTGCCATACATTTGACCATTCCTCCAACCTTGCCAAGTCCCTTCTCATCCTTTCCACTCCATCTGGTGTATCAACCCTGTTGCAGATCTTTGTGTCATCTGCAAAGAGACATACTTTTCCTTCCAGTTTCTCTGCAATGTCACTTATAAAGACATTAAAAAGGATCAGTTCCAGTACTGAACCCTGCGGTACCCCGCTAGTAACCCTCCTTTCTTCACTGTGGACTCCATTTACTACTGCCTTTTGCGTCCTGTTGTCTAGCCAATTTTTTATCCAGGCTACCACCTTGGGACCCACTCCAAGGCTGGCTAACTTGTGTATTAATCTTTTGTGTGGGACTGTATCAAATGCCTTGCTAAAATCTAGGTGTCATGTCCACAGCCCCTCCCTGATCTACTACTTTGGTCACCCAGTCAAAGAAATCTATTAGATTCGTCTGACATGACCTTCCCATCGTGAACTGTGCTGCCTTGGGTCCTGTGCCCCACTGGCCTCTAGGTATTCAACAATTCTTTCCTTCAGAAGTGATTCCATCATTTTACCTACCACTGAGGTCAAACTAACTGGTCTGTAGTTTCCTGCCTCTGTCCTGCTCCCACTTTTGTGAAGAGGAATCACATCCACCCTCCTCCAGTCCTCAGGTACCACCTCATCCTCCAATGATTTGTTAAAGAGAGTAGTCAGCAGTGTCATTAGTTCTACCCTTAGTTCTTTTAGAATTCTTGGGTGAATCCCATCAGGCCCCATTGCTTTGTCCACCTTCAATTTTATTAGTTCTTTCAGAACCCTTTCTTCTGTAAATGGACTGGTATCGACCTGCCTTCAGAGTGTTTTCTTGTTTGGTTTAGGTACCTCCCTCCTCTTCCTTTGTGAATACTGAGCAGAAATATTTGTTCAGTAGCCCTGCTTTTTCATTGTCACCCTCTACCCACGTTCCCTCCCCTTTATTAAGCCTCAGCATCCCTCCTTTGGTCTTTATTCACTCCCTAATGTACCTATAAAAGGTCTTATCCCCCTTCTTAACAGAGTTGGCTATCCTTTCCTCGGTTTGGGCCTTTGCTATTCTGACTGCCTTCCCAGCCTTTTTCTGCTTTAACTGATAAAGTTCTCTGTCCTTCTCCTTCTGTGTTTCCTTATATTTCCTGAATGCTATCCTTTTCTCCTTAACCTTCCCTGCCACCTCTTTTGAGATCCATAGCGGCTTTTTCCTTCGTTGTGTTTTGTTGATTTGCTTTACACAAAGGCTTGTTGCCTCTGTGATGGCTGTTTTGATTACTCTCCATTGTTCATCCACCCCTCCTTCTTGCCCGTTTGCTAGTGCTTTTCTGAGCCACTCTCTTATTTTCCCAAAGTCAGCCCTCCTAAAGTCCAATACTCTTGCTTTTGTATGGCTGTGTTTATCGTGAACCACACTGTTTGGTGGTCGCTTGTTCCCAGATGGCTACCCACTTCTAAATCTGAGATTCTTTCTCCGTCCCCATTTGAGAGTACCAGGTCTAAGATTGCTCCCTCCCGAGTGGGTTCCAGTACTAGCTGTCTGAGGCATGCCCCCTGTAGGTGTTTTGCCAACTCAAACCAAGCAGCTATTTGCCATTCACACTCACATACACACAATAACAGTACAATAAGTATAGCAAGCCAAAGCTTTATTTTGCCAAGTTACAATAGAGAAGGAAATTATACATCACCAATTCCAAAAGAAAAGTCTACATCCAAGCCTCTCTCCAATGGCTGGGAAGCCCCCTTGTCAGCCTGGCCAGGAGTCTCGTGAACCGGGAGTTGGTCCTACAGTGATGCGTCCATCCTGCAGGTGAGGCTTCCAACCAGGCATCTGGAATACATCACCGATTCAATAAAGCAACATCCAAGCCCTCTTCCAATGGCTGGGAAGCCCCCTTCAGCCTGGCTAGGAGTCTCAGGAATCGGGAACATCTCCTGCAGCAATGCGTCCACTCTGCAGGCGAGGCTTCAAATCAGGAATCTGGAAAGTCCCATTTTATATGTTTTATCTGGTATTTAGAAATGCTAAACCACCATGTCCTAAGCACTGGCCAGGTGCCCAGAACATCACGAGTTCAGCATGACAAACATCACTTAATAAATATTTGGCATTCGTCAGATCATCATGCTCTAAACACTGGCCAGGTGTCCAGAATATCATGAGCCAAACAATGCCAGAGATTACAAAAGAAAAGTCTCATAACATCTTGTACAAAACATCTTATATAAGCATTAAAAGTCTCATAACATCTTGTACAAAACATCTTATATAACTATGATTAAGCATTAAAAGTCTCATAACATCTTGTACAAAACATCTTATATAACTATGATTAAGCATTAAGCATTTCAAAATGGAATAATATCATACAAAATGGAGTGACAATAATCAACACAATACATATATTATATTTGTATTACAGTAGGGCATCAAAAATGACCCTGCTCTTGGATGTGCCTGCAGCAAAGGTGCTCCAGTTAACATCTGGCATATTCAGGTCCCCCACCAACAATATCTCCCCTTTTTCTGCCATTTTAAGGAAGCCTTCTATCATTTCCTTGTCCATTCCCTCCCCCTGAGGTAGGGGTCTGTATACAACCCCCATGTGGATTGTGGTGCCATTTCCTGTCTCCAGGGTGACCCAAAGAGTCTCATCTGCTCCCTGTTTACTCTTCAGTTCTGTTGCTTTGATCCCTTCCTTTACATAAAGAGCTGCTCCTCCTCCTCTTTTATCCTCCCTGTCCCTCCTGTAGATTGTGTATCCTGGTATGTTGACATCCCAGTCATGGTTCTCTGTGTACCATGTTTCTGTGACTGCCACAATATCCAGGCAACCCTCTTCCATCTAGGCCACTAGTTCAGGGAGCTTATTACACAGACTATGGGCATTGGTACTCATCACCCTCCACTTTTTGATGGCCTTACCCCTTTTAGCCCCATTCCTGTCCTTACTGCCTTTGCCTTTTTCTCATTTACTTCTGGCCTGCTCCATAATGACTTCTCTACCTTGGTGTTTACCTCACTAATTACTGTTGTTTGTGGAGGGAGGCCAGGATTTCCCTGCTCCTTTTCAGTGCCTCCCCCCTTGGCTAGTTTAAATGCTTGCCAATGAAGCATTTAAACCTCTCACCTAGGATCCTGGTTCCACCCCTGGACAGATGCAGACCATTGCACCAGTATAGGTCTGGATCCCTCCAGGTGGCTCTCCAGTCCTCAATGAAGCCAAAACCCTGAGCTCCACACCAGTTTTTCAACCATTCATTGAATTCCCTGGTGACGAGTACCCTAGCATCAACCTTGCCATAGACCGGCAGCACCTCCGAGAAGGTTACTGTATGCGCTACTTGTCTAAGGCCCCTCCCCAACTCTACAAACTCCTCTTGCACTGCTCTGATTCCATTCCTAGCCAGATCATTTGTCCCTAGGTGGACAATAACATCCAGCTCCCTCCCTCGTGCAGCTGCTCCCATGATCCTGAGGATTCGCTTCCTGTCCCTCCAAGCCATGGCACCAGGCAGGCACCTTACCTCCCTCTCCCCTTCCTCCCCCATTTCTACCCCCTAATGATTGAGTCCCCCACCAGGAGTTGTTTCCTTCCCCTGTGGGGTCTCATGCCACCCTCCTGTGGGTCTACTTTGTGAAGGTTCCCAGCATCCTCCTTGGTCTCCACTGCAGGTGCCTCCGTAGAGGAATCACTATCCACCAGAAGAGCGAATGAATTGTGGAGAGGTACAGCTGGAGGGATGCAACTCTGTTCCACCACTCTCTCCTTCCCTGAGCCCACCCTGGTCCAGCCTCTCCTCTTTCTTGGCAACCTCTGAGGTAGTGGCATTGGCCCTGGTGGTCCCTGGGTGGGGGAGGAGGTTTCACGAATCCTAGCCAGGTCAGCCTGGAGACGGGCAACCTCCTCCCTCAGACCAGAGAGGTGCCTGCAAATAGGGCAGCATCGCAGCCTCCAGAATATCTCCCGGAACACTGTCGCCCCACAGCCATTGCACTGCACCACTCCTATCATGTCTTATTTTGTGTCCAAACATTCAAGTCAACCATCCTGGCTACCTTTGGTTTTGACTCTGATCAAGTTTACATGTTCAAATTGGCCAAACTGAAAGGATCTTTGGAATATAACAACAATAAATACTGCATTTATCCAGATTAATGTTATGCTACACAACAACAGCGATGGAAGTTCCTAACATACCACCAAGAGGTACTTGAAATAGGAGGTCAGTTTTCTTTGCTGCCACTCACCAAAGTGAAAGTGTCCAAAGATGGAAAAACACATATGTTTTTCGAAGTTGATCAACTTGTTTCATACCTATGAGCACACTATTCTTTACAGAAGACAGTGGAATCCCTGACATCTTCTGAGAGGGACATGATGGAGCATGTGGAAAAATGGATATGTGACGGGCAATTTAACTAAAAGCTCTTTTTTTCTCCTGAAGACCCATTAAAACTTTTAGTTAATTGCTAAGGGAAGAGGGGGATACTTAAGTTCCGTGAATATTAAAATAAGGAAATGATACAATACACTGCATCTGCTATTCAGCTGAATTATCTAATTTTTCTATCCTATGTTTAAATGCCATCACCCGAAATATGATTTGGTCTAGTTATTTTTTGTGTTGAAAGAAGATGTTTAAGTAGCTGTATAATGAAGTCAGTTATATTTAAACTTGTAATCCTATGTGAACATAATTATTAAAAGTACAAAATAAAAAGTATACTGTGGAAAAAAAAGCATTTGTCAATGCCGAATGCCCTCTCTCACTCACTCATTCTGTTTCTTCTGGTGCTGCAGGCTGCCCTTTTGTACTGGGCTCCTGCCTCTGTTGGTGGCTTTTTCTACCCACAAAGAAATCTACAGGAGTCCCAACACAGGACTGTTGAGCCTGCTGAGTCCCCCTCTCTCACTCACTCATTCCGTTTCTGCTGGCGCTGCAGGCTGCCCTTTTGTACTGGGCTCCTACCTGTGTTGGCACCCTTTCTGCCCACAAAGAAATCCACAGCTGTCCTGACAGAGCTCCATTGAGGGCGCTTACTCCCCGTGTGTCACTCACTCATTCTGTTTCTCCTGGCGCTGCGGCCTGCCCTTTTGTACTAGGCTCCAGGCTCTGTTGGCACCTTTTTCTGCCCACAATGAAATCTGCAGCAGTCCCGACAATGCTCAGTTGAGCTCGTTCAGTCCCTTTCTCTCACTCGCTCATTCTGTTTCTGGTGGCGTTGCAGGCTGCCCTTTTCTATTGGGCTCCTGCCTGCGTTGCTACCATTTGCAGCAGTTACAATACAGCTCCATTGAGATCGCTCACTCCTCATCTCTCACTCGTGCATTCTGGTTTTCCTGCCACTGCAGGCTGCCATTTTGTACTGGGCCCCTGCATGCATGGCTGCCTTTTTCTGTCCACAAACAAATCTGCAGCAGTCCCAACAGAGCTCCGTTGAGCTCACTCAGTCCCCTTCCCTCACTCGCTCATTCTGTGTCTCCTGCCGCTGCAGGCTGCCCTTTTGTACTGGGCTCCTGCCTGCATTGGTGGCTTGTTCTGGCCAGAAAGAAATCTGAAGCAGTCCAGACACAGCTCCATTGAGCTCACTCACTCCCCCTCTCTCACTCACTCATTCCGTTTCTGTCTGCGCTGCATGCTGGCCTTTGTACTGGGCTCCTGCCTGTGTTGCCGCATTTTCTGCCCACAAAGAAATCCACCGCAATCACAATAGAGCTCCATTGAGCTCTCTCACTACCACTCTGTCACTCACTCATTCTGTTTCTCTTGGTGCTGCAGGCTGCTCTTGTATACGGGGCTGCTGGCTGTGTTGGCACCTTTGTCTGTACACAAATAAATCCACAGCTGTACCGACAAAGCTCCATTGAGGTCACTCAGTTTCCCTCTGTCACGCACTCATTCTGTTTTTTGTAGCGCTGCAACCCTTTTATACGGGGCTCCTGCCTGCATTGGTGCCTTTTTCTGCCAACAAAGAAATCCGCAGCAGTCCTGATAGAGCTCCGTTGAGCTCACTCAGTCCCCCGTCTCACTCACTCGTACTGTTTCTCTCACCACTGCAGGCTGGCCTTTTCTACTGGGCCCCTGCCTACATTGATGCCTTTTTCTGCCCAAAAAGAAATCTGCAGCAGTCCTGACAGCACTCTGGTGAGTTTGCTCACTCTCCCTCCCTCACTCACTCTCTCATTCTGTTTCTCCCAGTGCTGCAGGCTGCCCTTTTGTACTGGCCTCTAGCGTTGGGGCCTTTTTCTGCCCACAAACAAATCTGGAGCAGTCCCGACAGAGCTCAGTGGAGCTCGGTCACTCCCCCCCTCTCACTCATTCCATATTAATCTATCCCAAACACTGATGTCCCACAGCGACCGTGCTATTCTCTGTCAGGAGTGCAAAAACATATTTTAGCCAGGATGTGAAAAATGACAGCTGTACTGTTCATAAGGAGGTGTGAAAGAATGCCACGGTTGAAAATGTGGCATGAAAATATTACAGATTTGCAAAGTTACAAGGGTGCGTGGAAACAGTTGAACGCACGCTTGTAACACAGTCATGTTATGGAGTTTTGACACCAAATTTCCAACATAGTGATTTTAGGACCTCTGCTCATGAACAGTGTCACTGTCATTTTCTTAATCAGTCCCAAACACTGATTTCCCACAGCGACCGCATTATTCTGCGCCGCAACTGTGAAACCACATTTCACTCAGGATGCGAAAAATGACAGCTGTACTGCTCATAAGGAGGTGTGAAAAATTGCCATTGATGAAAATGTGGCATGACAATATTACGAATCTGCAAAGTTACAAGGGTGTGTGGAAAGTGTGCAACACACACTTGTAACACAGTCATTTGATGTGCTATCATCACCAGATTTTCAACATAGGCATTTTAGGACCTCTGCTCATGAACAGTATCACTGTCATTTTATTACTCTGTCCCGGACTGTGATTTCCTACAGTGACCACTGTATTCTGCGCCGGAACTGCGAAAATACATTTCGGCCAGGATGGGAAAATGACAGCTGCACTATTCATAAGTAGGTGTGGGAAATTGGCAATGTTGAAAATCTGGAGTGAAAATATTATACATTCGTGAAGTTACGAGCGTGCGTGCAAACTACGCAACGCACACTCGTAGCACAGTCATTTTATGGAGTATCGTTACCAAATTTTCAACATAGCCATTTCAGGACCTCTACTCATGAACAGTGTCACTGTCATTTTCTTAATCTGTTCCGAACACTGATTTCTGACAGCGACTGCACTATTCTGTGCTGGAAGTGCGAAAACACATTTTGGCCAGGATGTGAACAATGACAGCTATATTGTTCACAAGGAGGTGTGACAAAATGCCAGTGTTGAAAATCTGGCATCAAAATATTGCAAATTCATGAAGTTACGAGCCTGCATAGCAACTGTGCAGTGCACGCTCGTAAAACAGGCATTTTTGGGATTTTTCCCACCAGATTTGAAACATAGGCTTTTTGAGAGCCCACCTCATGAACACTGGCACTGTTGTTTCATTAATCGGCCCCCAAAGGTGATTCTGTGCAGTGACCGCAAAATCACCTTTCGGGGCCGATTAACACCATGACAGTTGAAGCACTCATGAGGAGGGGTCCCAAAAACCCCATGTTGAAAATTTGGTGAAAAAATTCCAAAAAATGCCTGAGATATGCAACAAAGTTGAAAAAACCCTATTTACTCCATTATACAGCTTACCGGCATTTCCTCAGTTCGTGGTTAGCTTTGAAGAGTGCAGATGTATTCCCGGTCCACCGAAGATTGTCGTGCGGTACTCCAGAGGTAAGTATGGGGTGAGGGGGTGTGAGGAGGCAGGGTGCGCAGTGGGTGGGCAGGGGTTGCGGGAGGGGGTCTGGGACACCACGGACCGTTTTTCTTTACAGGTAAAAAAAAGACAATGCAGGACAGTTTTACCTTCACAGGGGCATTTTAGGTACGCTGGCCCCAGCGTGCCACTGGAGTCTCGCTTTTGGGGGGGCGCTGTAGCCGACAGAGGATTGGGCACCCCTGTTGGCAAACAACAAAAGGGGAGATTCCTTTCTGCCGATGGGGATTGGGCACCCTGTCGGCAAATAACAAAGCAGGGATAATTCCTTTTTGCCAAAGGGGATTGGGCACCCCGTCAGCAGACACTGAAACGGTTGGGGGGCACATTATGCCGACAGGCAGTGGGCTCCCCCATTGGCAGATAAACATTGTGGGGGGTTATATTGTTTGTGAACAGGGTGGCAACCTGCCATAATGTTCACAAACAATATCAGGCTTGCTAGATCCACTCTGCAATGACAGGTCGCTCCCTCATTGCAGCGGATAGCTTACGCTGCAATGACGAGGCGGCCCCTGATTGTAGCAGCTGATTTGTCACAAGTTGGTGCAAATGTTCCAAACTTGTGTCACCAGCAGCTTGCAACAGCATTGGGGGAAGCGAGACAAGCCTTTGCAGACTGTGGGGGCATTGGCCACAGCAGTGTTATGCTCCACAGCCTGCTTCTCAGCAAGTTGTACACATGTTTCTTGCGCCATGCAATCAACATAAAAAGTTACCTTGGGAGCACTGGAAGCTCACATAGAGCATTTTCTTTCTTTTTCTCTCATAAAGGTGTTTATCCTCCCCAGCTAAACTGGGCAGCTACTTAACCATGTCACATCCCCAGACACCCCGGACCATCCCTATCCTCTCTCAACACCGGGGTTCAAATGTCCCACAGATTCCCTCCCATGGTGTGGCCAAGGGGAGGTGGGCCATTGTCTCCCTGGTGCACATAATCCAGAAGGGCCTTACCAGCTGGAGTGGAAGGGTGGGTCCTGGTGTTTGGGTGAGGCTTCACTGAGCCTGGTCTGTTCAGTTTTTTCCTCCTGTTTTTCTTCCACTAACCCTCCAGAAGCTGTGGCATGCTCAGAGGATGCATATGCTTGGAGGCACATATGTGTTCTGGAACTGTGGTTTCTTCCACCCTCCCAACCTACATCTGCCTCCCATGTGTCAGTACTGCTACCAGGCCTCCATCAGGTAGTAGCCTGGAGCTGGGAAGATCTGCCACTCCAGTCAGAGAGAGGAGAGCCTGCCAAGCAGCTGCTTGATCCTCTCTTGGCCTACCCACCCCTGTGCCAAGCCCCAGTGATCAGAGCCTGTTCCTGAAGTTGGGAAACCAGCATGCCAAAAGGTAAGGCAGCAACTGTGCCTCAATCCACTGTGCCACTGAGCCAGCTACACATAGGGTGTTTTCAACTTCACTACCAATGAGCTTTGATTCCCTAAAAGGGGACATTTAGGCCAACCTGTTGTACATCAGTAGCAAATCCAGCTACTGTAAGCTAGGAATGTATCCAAAGACACATGCCAGAGATAGCAGCCCTGGCAGAAGCATCAGCAGCATCATGTGCAGAATGTAACTTATGCCGTCCAACATCCAAGCTGGCTAAGGCAGTTTAAGCAAGTCAGCCTTGGCAGGACCATCAGGCAGAGCCTGAATGGAAGACATAGCACATTTCCACAGGCTTTTCTTATATTTAATTATATATGTGTGGTAGTTAGCAATTCTTGAGCCCATGTATGCAGACGCATAAATTATTTTGCCCAGAACAACTAGCCTCCTGCATTCTTTATCATGAGGTCAAAGTACTCACATGTCTAGGAGCCCTAGAGTGATCATAAGCAGACATGTTAACCACTGAATCAGTTTCAAGCTGGGAAGCCTAATAAGGCTTAACAGACGGAGTAGGGTACTGCTTATCAGCCTTGTAGGCACTGCAGGTAGGGTACTACATCTATACCAGGCAGTAAATGCAGCATCCTCTAATGTAGGATATGCCGTAGGCACTACAATAGATGGTGTAGCTTGAACCTCCAAAAACTCGATTACACTTCTTTAACTGGAGTCCTCCTCTTCAGCCTCAAATTCCATAACGTTTAGGATTTGTCTGAACAAATCCTGAAAAGAGGAAACTTCTGGAGGAGACCTGGGAGTATAAATCACAGAGTCCTCACTGCATGAGAGGGTAGAGCTGGCAGGCAAACCCCATTCATAGGGATCGTCATCCTTTTCTTCATCCTCCAAATCCTCCTCCATATTAAGGAGATCAGGATTATATTCCACTTAGTCACCATCTGGAATGATGACGGAGCAAATGACAGAGCCAGCAACAGAGGCAGCGTCTGTGATGGAGGAACAACAGGTGCGCTTTTAGATCCTGTCAATGATGATGGTACCGAAGGGGGGGGCAGTTGATTGAATAGCAGTTATTGTCAGTGGAAGCGATGGTAACAGACATCTGAATAGTTCAGAGAACAATGCCAGCACAACCTAGAAGTCAACGCTGCCCAGTAATGGTTCCAGGACTACTGACATCGAAGGGGTAGAACCTGATAATGGGGACTGTTTACCTTCCATAACAGCTATGGCATCATCAGACCCAAACCTTGGTGTCTCAATGTCAAGGGAGCTGTTGCCATCGCCACCAGCATGAACAACAATAAGGACTTACCCTCCTTTAATAAAAACCTTGACCTCACCAGCAAAGCAGGTGCTTTATTCTTATGCTTGTGTTGATGGCCAGAAGAGGAGGACTTTGACAATAAACTTATCTTTGCCTTTCTCTGAAGTCCTTGATGACAGTGTCAGCAACAATGTTGCCGAAAACCGGGGAGTTTTCTTCCTAGAGGCCATAGAGCATGAAGGAGAAGCCAGCTTGGAGCCAGTGGCCTTGGCTTGAGCTTTCATGGCCTTAAAGGGAATCTGTACATTTCCATATGAAATTATTGTGACGGTTACTATGAGGATCCAGTAAGTAAATTGCTAGGTTATATTTAGAAAATGCTTTCAGTACGACTGAAAAATACATTTAAAATTGTGATGTGGAAGCATCCATTTTGTGGACAGGAAGAGTGCTGTGATGATGTCACTGTCTCACTAGCTCTAACAGTGTGCAATTAAGCAGGTTAAAACAAACTGCTCCTACAGACAGGGATCCTATTCTATCATGAAGAGAAGCATTGAATTATTTTCTTGCACTCTGCCAAACATAAAATCCTGGATGTTCCTTAGAATATAATAGAATTCCTGACAACACATTCAGAATGTTCTCACCTGCTGCACTGCATACTGTTAACACTGGTGAGGCAGTGACATCATCACAACACCCTTCTTGTCCACAAAATGAATGCTTCCGAATCCCTATTTAAAAAGCGTTTTTCTGTCTTAATGAAAACATTGTCTAAATATAACCCAGCAATTTACATACTGGATCCTCATAGTAACCTTTACAATAATTTCGTAAGGAAATGTACGGATTCCCTTTAATGGCAAAGAAGATATCTAGAGCCTTCTTTCAGCACCTCCTTGTGGTCTGGCTGAATCTCTAATAGATCTTGCAGGCCCTGACATTGTGGGACAGGCCCAAACAGAAAGCACAAACAGTGTGAGTGTCATCCTTCTATATCTTGTAACTGCAGGTACAAAACCTTAATAAAGGTTCTCTCGATGCCGGCATATAGGGATAAGATTGATTAGTCATGTTAAATTAGAAAAATACGAAAATTAAAGAAATAATGGTGTTGTTTCTCTGTAGGTCCAATGAGTGGAAGAAAGAATTGAGGAGGAATGGGCCAACCCACAATTATATAGGTGCCAATGTTGCTCTTAATCGTGGGCGGCCCAAGGCTAGCAAAAGTTTCTAAGTGGTCCTGATGCCAGCTGCTTAGAGTTCCAAAGGTGTGGCCCAATAGAGTGGATACCTTAGATGAAGATCACTGCATGTCCCCCAATATAGGGCCCCCTGACCATTCTACACACAGCATTACTTTGCCAGCTGCCTTTCTATCTCTCTTTTTCTTCTAATCTGCACCAACTCTCTATACAGGGTCTCCTGATATTCTATTTCCCTGTGTATTATGGTATGTTATTACATGAAGGTAAGTTAAGTAAGGGTTCAGAAAACCCTAACATTGCATTTCTGTACTTTTGTGGCTTTAATAATAAACCCTAACTTGGGCATTAATATATATATATATTTTTTTTTTTTTATTTTTTTTTTATTTCAAGTTACTTTGTTTTCTTCTTAAAGAGGAACAGTCAGCACCAAGGGCCCACATTCAAGTGTGGGGCTGTCTCAATGTGCACTTCGTGTGCAAAGCAGCAGTGGGAGATTCAATAGCCTGCAGCACATGTTCAATGTTCTATAAACTCTGATCTTTTGTTTGCTGGTCCCACTGCCCTTCCTGGGCTAAGTACAATCAGACACATCAGACTGTATTTAGCACCTGAAGAAAAACAAACACCAAAGCATCTGATCAGAGAAGGAAAAGCCAACTAGACCCATTCCATTTTAGTGATGTGCCTTGGTTCATGAAAACGCACGACAGCAATAGAAAGAAGGCAGTAGGATGTGTCATGAGACTGTAACATGGAGGACAAACAGGGAAGAATACCAGACCTAATAAGCTTATCAGTAAGAAAGCCCATAACAAAGCAGCACTTGATGGAATTCACAACTGTATTATGTTGTACTGTTCCTTTTTACCTTATGTGGAACTACTAGGTAATATACATAAAATAGTATACTTTCATTGTTGACCTGATTGTTCTTTTGTCGATTTTACATTTGTTTCATGGCTAGGTATATGCTGTATCTGCTTAACTCTATAGTGTTATGTTGTTCTTTTCTAAAATGTTTCTTCTTTGTATCAGTTTGCTTGTGCTAACCAGAAACTCCTTGTAAACAGACTTTACTCAATAGATCATTTTTTCCTGGTTAAATAAATAAATACAGTGCATACTGTCTGTATTACTACTGGTGTGTCTACCCTTGCCGGCTTCATTTGCAGTTTTAAAAAAAAAAAAATGCTGCTTATTCTTTTCTGTCAATTTCTGGTAATTGCCTATCTAAGTAGAAGTTTAATAAGAACCATAATGCTCTACAGTATTTGGTATGTGTATATTACCACTGGGCCATCATGCCCATAGAGTCTGGTGTCCCCTCCCACAAATTTCCTTCCATTTATTTATTTATCTTTTGTTGACCAGGTAAGTACACTAGACAAGACATTTGCCTATTTTCAGGTACAACCCAGGAGAGTACAATGAAATACAAGTTCATACAGAGGACAACATGAGACAAGTTAGGCATTACACAGAAGCAGGTAGAACCAGATGAACATAACACAAGCAGTTAACAAACACAGTTAGAATAGGAACAAAGAATATTTACATAGAGTCACCAAGGCTATGAACAGTGTATTATACAATTCTATACAGCTCAGAGCCCCAAAAGCAGAGCCACAGTCAAAGCATCGCCTGGAACAGAAAGTAAATACATTATATACTGAGCAGAACCCAAGCAGGTAGGATGTATCAGCAGGACCTGTGCAAGGGTACCAAAAGAAGGACACGTAAGTCCAGTACAGGGGACCAAGGTTACTTATGGCAGTTTAGGACAACCACATGTAGAGGAGAACTTCCAGTAATTCCACAGGGAGCTAAGAAGGCATGAGTGGAAGGGGGAGGTGTGGACCTGGGCGGGAAAGGAATTCCATACTCCTGGGGCACATGAAGCAAAATCCCTGTCCCCCATTTGCATTTGAGTGGCAGGAACTTTGAGAACAGCAGGGCCCAATGACCTAAGGGAGTAAGAAGAAGAGGCAGCCAGTTTAAGGAGTTCAGCCAGTCCTGGGGGGTGCCAGTTCTGAGAACCTTGCCCGTGAAGCTGCCAAAGACAAAATTCATGTGGTTCGGTGGGGAGAACCAGTCAAGTTTGTTATACAGGTCACAGTGGTGGGTGAGTCGAGGGGCAGCAAGTGCAAAGCGGCAAATTTTATATAGGCTATGTTCCACCTAGAGAGGTGAACATTGGAGGTGCATGCAAACAGGATTAGTCCATAGCACAGAGAAGGGAGAAACACACCTCTGGCCAGTGCAAGGTGAGCAGCAGAAGTAAGATTGTTCTTCCCTTTGTAGGCCAGACCCAGTTTGCAGTTGACAGTTCTGCATACATTTTGGATATGATGCCCATGGTCAAGCTGGGGGTCAAGTGTCACCCAAGGTATTTGATGGAGTCAGTGATTAGGACAGAAGTACTATCAATACCAATAATACTCAGTGGGGCAGGGGAGGACTTTATGTTGGCCAGGGGCCCAAAAAGCATGCCCTGAATTTTTAAGGTTAAGGACCAGCTTGTGGGTCATTATCCAGGACTGGATATTCTTGAAATCCTTACTCAGTTGGTGGTTGATGACCCCAATGTCACGGAAATGGGTGAGGATAACAAGATCATCCGCATATAGGATAGAGCTATAGTTGGAAGAAGTAGAGGGCAGATTATTGACAAAGATAAAGAAGAAAAGGGGCCCTAGGACTGAACCCTGGGGGACACTAGAGATCACAGGAGTGGTGACTGAGAGGACCTTACTGAATTTAGTAAGTTGCTGTCTGCTCTGGAGGTAATTAGTAAACCATTTTAGTACAGATGGCGACAGACCAAGGGACCGAAGTTGACAGCAAAGTAAGACATGATCAACTAGGTCGAATGCCTCAGAGAGGTCAATGAAGATGGTGCCTGAGAGCTTACCCTGGTCCATAGCTGCCCTGATCCCAGAGAAGATAGTGACAGTGGCAGAGGACATACTGTGCACTTTGCAAAAGCCATGCTGCATGGGAGACAGTAGCTCATGGGCCTGAACATACTCCGTGAGTTGCCCAACCACAACTTTCTCCAGAAGTTTACTGATAGCTGACAGGCTGCCTATTGTTTGGTAGTTGTCGAGGATCTTTGGGTTGCCCTGTTTGAGAATAGGGACAATCCTCTCACCTTCCACAGTTCAGGGATAACTCCAGAGGCTAGGGGCATGTTGAAGATATGGGCCACTGGGGAGGCAATATAAGAGGCACCAAGATGGAGGAGCTTAGATTCCATGCTAGCGTGGCCAGCAGTAGAGTGAGGGGAGAGACCAGAGAGAGGTTTCTGCATCTCCTGTGTCATCACAGCCCTGAAGTAGAGTAAAAGATGGGAGATAGGGTCTGACTGTGGGGCAGAGGCCAGGACATAACTATCACTCTCACCAGTGGAGAATAGACAGGTGAAGGTAGACAGATCTGAGAAGTGGGAGTTGAATGCACTGGCGATGGTTAGTGGATTGTTACAATTAGGTCCATCTATGAGCATGTCAGAGACCCCACAACTGGAGGAACCACTTACTATATTTTTAATGTTCCTCCAGAAATTCCTAGGGTCCTTAGCTGAGTTTAGTAAGGCAGTTTTGCAGTATTCACTTTTTGAAGCCCTGATTGCTTTTTTGCATTCATTCCTCAGCCTCCTATATTGCTGAAATATGGCTGTGTCCATCATGACCTTGAAGTTGGCCCAGCACTTGTCTCTAGCCCTCATAAGGGCTAAGAGGCTCCCATGCAGCCACTTAGTGGCAGACCCCTTACCCTCTGCCTGATAATAGGAACATGCTTGTCCTGTAGTGCCCTGAAGGTGCTGAGAAAATGACTAACAGCAGTGGAAGAGTCCTGAGCATTTAGCACCGCAGACCAGTCCATAAGCCTCAGATCCTCATGGAAGGACCCAAGGTCAAACCTGGAGAAATCCCTTACTTAGATGATTTTGTTAAGAATTTTCTGGGATGACATCTTCCATACGCAGTACATGGGTGTGGTCAGAGATAGAGTCAGGAAGGGTACCAGTGGAGCTGATCCTCTCAGGTCTACTGGACAGGACCCAGTCCATTAGTCCAGTCTGACCTGAAGAAGTCTGCAAAAGTGTAGTATAGAGTTCCCATTATTTTTTAATTGTGTAATACTCCCCCAAAAAAATTATCTTGGTATGACATATGTGGTATTGCTATTTACCCCAGTGCCTTTGCACACATATCCTCTTTTGTCCATTGTAGCCAGTCCTGCAACTGTTCAAAGATATATGTGGGATGCTGCTGGTATGTATGGCTATCATGCTTTCCAAGACAGAGTCACTGCATCATGCCAAGTGTCCAAGTCATTGCATTGCAAAGCATTCCAAGATACTCCTTTTCTAAAAGATACTATACTTTGTAAGACCAAATTCTG
This sequence comes from Neoceratodus forsteri, assembly GCA_016271365.2. Lineage (NCBI taxonomy): Eukaryota > Metazoa > Chordata > Ceratodontiformes > Ceratodontidae > Neoceratodus > Neoceratodus forsteri. The sequence goes on from CM057455.1 coordinate 1,424,918,627, forward strand.
TTCTGTTCTCTTTTCTGACAAAATGACATGCAGTTCCACTTTACTACTCTGGATGAGAGTTAACAACAGAAAAACTAAAAAAAGTATAGTGTTGGCAGGGTAGCTCAGTAAATGAAAGGCCTGGGGATGGATTTTCAAACCTCAGACTCAAGCTGCAATGATGGCAGCTTGCGTCGAGTGCCAGTGCATCCTGCACCCGATTTTCCACTAGACAAGGTCCTGATGCCTAAGTCCTGTGGCTTGCAGCAATGGTGGCAGTGCACCAAACAGATGGCACACTTACTAGAAATGCTGCAGCAGCCATGGGGTGGATGTGGTGTGAGCTGCGCCCTTGGATGGGAACAGTTGAGTGGCTTGTGTCCCACCACTAAGCCCTGATCTACCCATACCCGGTAACCCGCAGTTACCCCTAGTGCCCTCCCCACTCTGATCCCAGAAAATGCTATTATTCACACAAATCCCTGGTGATCTAGTGGCCCCCCTGACACCCAGACCCAGCAGGCATTGTCAACCACCCCACTCCCCCCATCTGGACCCCTGATTCAGTGATCGGTGCAGCCCTCTACACACCACCACTGCCAGCCACTGAATGAACTGTCAGAGCCCATACTGTATACAGTCAGTCACTGGATAATGGCCTAGAATGGGGGGAGCAGGGTGGTGGGCACTACTAGCTGGGGTGGGGGGCCACTAGATCACCAGGGAGTATTTCCTGTAAATATGTGTGTGTGTGTGTGTGTATACAGTCGTGGCCAAAAATATTGGTGCCCTTGCACTTTTTTCAAATAACTCACAATTTCCTCTAAACGTAAGTTGAAATTAACAACAGTATTTGGTCTCCACAATTCTTTATTTCTCTGTTAATATTACAGAACCTTTGTTTTTTGACTCAGAATGTAATACTGTATATCCTTTTAAATCAGAAAATGAAAAGAAATGGCACTGACAATATTATTGACACCCTAGACTTAATATTTGGTAGCACAGCCTTTGGTCAAAATAACTACAATCAACTGCTTCCTATAGCCATGGATGAGCTTCCTGCACCTCTCTACTGGCAGTTTGGCTCACTCTTCTTGTGCAGACTGCTCCAGTTCTCCCAGATTTGAAGGGTGCCTTCTCCCAACTGCTGTTTTCAGATCTCTCCACAGGTTTTCAATGGGACTTAGATCTGGACTCATTGCTGACCACTTCAGAACAGTCCAGCGTCTTGTCTTGAACCATTCCTGGGTGCTTTTTAAAGTGTGTTTGGGGTCATTGTCCTGCTGGAAGACCCATGACCTTCGACGGAGACCCAGCTTTCTGACACTGGGTTCAACATTGCACTCCAAAATGGCCTGGTAATCTCCAGATTTCATGATGCCATGCACACGTTCAAGGCACAGTGCCAGAGGCAGCACAGCAACCCCAAAACATCACTGAACCTCCTCCATGTTTGACTGTAGGGAAGGTGTTCTTTTCTTTGAAGGCTTCATTTTGTTTTCTGTAAACATAGAGATGATGTGCTTTACCAAAAAGCTCTAATTTGGTCTCATCTGTCCACAGGATATTCTCCCAGAAGTATTTTGGCTTATTCAGGTGTGTTTTGGCAAACTCCAGTGGGGCTTTCTTATGTCTCTCTCTCAGCAGTGGGGTCCTCCTGTGCCTCCTACCATATAACCCCCTTTCATTGAGTTGTCAACGGATGGTGCGAGTTGAAACTGTCGCACCTTGTGTCTGAAGGTCAGCTTGAATCTGTTTGGCAGTTGATTGAGGTGCTTTCTCCACCATTCGAACAATGCTGCACTGCAATCTTCGATCAAGTTTTCTCTTGCGGCCACGTCCAGGGAGGTTGGCTACAGTGCCATGGGCCTTAAACTTCCTGATAACATTACGTACGGTGGAAACAGGAACATCACGGTCTCTGGAGATTGATTTGTAGCCTTGAGATTGTCCATGCTTGGCTACAATCTTCTGTCTGACCTCCTCAGACAATTCTCTGGCTTTCTTTCTTTTCTCCATGCTCATTGCGGTACACACAGTGATGCAAAACAGGAGAATGAGTCCTTTTCTCTATTCAAACTGGTTGAATGAGTGATTTTTATATTGCAGGCACCTGCAACTCACCACAGGTGAGTTCAGTTCCAAAGTGAAGGAGAATCACCTGCTTAAAATCTAATTATTTCTAACTACTTCTAAAAGGTGCCAATAATTTTGTCCGGGCCATTTAAGGATTTCTGTGTGGAATAAGCTAAGACTTAGTAAATTTTTCTGCTTTTTGTGTTTTATTCCACTGCAAACCAAAGAAATACATATGTGGATACCAAAATATTTTTTAATTTCAACAATTTTCTGGAAGGAATGGTGCATTGTTAGAAAAAACTGCAAGGGTGCCAATATTTTTGGCCACGACTGTATATATATATATATATATATATATTAATTTCAGTGTAGGGGTAGATCGGGGCGGGGGGGGCACTAGATCACCGGGGATTGCTTTAGTACTGTTTCTGAAATATATCATGATGTGTAGGGGCAGATCAGAGCAAATGATACAGTGGCACATACTGGACAACTCTCCCTGGAAACATAGAAACATAGAATCTTACGACAGATAAGGACCGCTTGGACCACCTAGTCTGCCCATTTCCCTACCTAATGGATAAGCTGCAGATCCTAGTTAACCAACAGCCTACTTCCTCCTACCCCCCCACTAGAATTGCCTTATGTCTGTCCCATGCATTGTTGAATTCCCCCACTCTTTTTGACTTTATGACCTCCTCAGGAAGGATGTTCCATGCATCCACAACCCTCTCTGTGAAGAAATACTTCCTCACATTACCTCTGAGCCATCCCCCTCTATCTTCAAATTGTGCCCCCTTGTTCTTGCACATCTCTTTTTCTGAAAGAAGCTACCCTCTAGGACTTTGTTGATTCCCTTGAGGTATTTGAAAGTTTCTATCATGTCCCCCCTCTCCCTCCTTTCCTAGAGGCTATACATCTTAAGCTCCTTTAGTCTTTCTTCATATGTCTTCTGGTGCAGACTCTGCACCATTTTGGTTGCCCTCCTCTGGACAGCCTCTACCCTGTCTATGTCTTTGCAGAGATGGAGTCTCCAGAACTGTACACAGTACTCCAGATGTGGTCTTACCAACTGTCTGTACAGAGGGCCAACAACTTCTTGTTTTCTACTGGTGATGCCTCTCCCTATGCACCCCAGTATCCCCCCAGCCTTCCTTACTATCTTCTCACATTGCTGGCCCACCTTTAGGTCATCTGATATGACTACCCCCAGGTCCCTTTCCATCTTTGTTGCTGTCAGAATCTCACCCTCCATTGTGTACTCTTCCCCTGGGTTTTTGTTTCCCAGGTGCATTACTTTGCATTTCTTTGCGTTGAATCTAAGCTGCCATACATTTGACCATTCCTACAACCTTGCCAAGTCCCTTTTTATCCTTTCCACACCTCCTTGTGTATCAGCCCTGTTGCAGATCTTTGTGTCATCTGCAAAGAAACATACTTTCCCTTCCAGTCCCTCTGCAATGTCACTAATAAAGACATTAAAAAGGACTGGCCCCAGTACTAAACCCTGCAGTATCCCACTAGTAACCCCTCTTTCTTCACTGCAGACTCCATTTACTATTACCCGCTGTGTCCTGTTGTCCAACCAGTGTTTTACCCAGGCTACCACCCTGGGACCCACTCCCAGGCTGGCTAATTTGTTTATTAATCTTTTGTGTGGGACTGTGTCAACTTTCCCAGGAGATGTCTAAGTACTGTGTCTAATGGTAGTTAGCTCTTTGACCCTGGGCAAGACTTTGTAAATCCGGATTTCAGGGTTGTGGCAGCCAGGGTCTGATGCAAGCCCCCTAGAGCCATGCTGCAGCCCCCTCTGTGGTGCAAGGCTGGTGCTAGCACACTTTGGTGTAAGCAGCCTGCTGCTTGATGCAGGTTGCTTTCTAAAATAGCTCAGGGAGCTTCCCTTGGTGCAAGGTGCTTGTTGCATCCAACATGTTGGATACAAGCACCTTGCACCATTCTAGAGGCTTTGCAAATCCATCCCCTGCTTTTCTGACACAAGGCCTACATCCTGAGATTCTTAGTCAGCTGTCAGAATTGGTAAAAATGTCATATAGGGTGCCTAAACTTACAGAAAATGTCTTTCCCAACCTAACTATGAAGCCCTCTGATATTAAAACAAATCAGACCTGGTTGACTTATTTGGGTGATTGAAGAGTATAGGGAGGGTGGAAAGCTTAAATGACTCCAAGCAGAGTTGGCCAGGCTGCAGGTGGCATCAACACACACCCATAGACCACTGGGTCCACAGCCTGAACCTCAAATAATGCTTGGAAAGAAGAGTGATTGGACTACGGTGGGCTCAGGGAGGGTGAGGGTGGCTGGTCGAAAGCACATCCTCCAACCGGTCCCGCTTAGTAACTTCTACACTGTTTTGGAGGAAAGAGAAAGCTCCACTCAGGAACCAGAAACTGGGCCAGCAAGGATGAGCAGGTCTCCCAGGATGGAGCCCCAGGGAAGGAAGGCAGGTGATCCCGGAGGGGGGGGAAGCTTCTTCTCATGGGGGACTCTATTGTCCATGGGGTGGAGTTAGGGACAGCTAGCAGAGGAGAGAGGGAGGTCAAGTGCATCCCGAGAAGTGCGGCATGGAGGGATGGAGAGTGGATCCATAGGATTGTTAGGGCAATAGCTAGGATGGAGCAGCTGGATGTCGTTGTCCACCTGGGGACCAATGACCTGGCTGGGAGAATGGTGAAGTTAGCCAGAGCCCAGGAGGATTTCAGGAAGCTGGAGGGAAACCTGAAACAGATAGCATGCTCTGTCTCATCCTCGGTGGTGCTACCTGTCCAGGGCACAGGGGAGGATAGGGATCTCCATATCCATACCTTTAACTCCTGGTTGAAAGATTGGTGTGGAAGGGAGGGTTTTGGCTTCATAAGGGACTGGGGCCCGACCTGGACAGATGCAAGCTTATATAAGGAGGATGGCCTGCATCTGTCCAAGAAGGGTACCTTGACCTTTAGAAGTTGAAATGCTTCAGCTGCAAGCATTTAAACTGGCCAAGGGGAGACAGCCAGAAGGGTCAGGAGGCTTAGGAACACCCCCCATGGGAACATGCAGGGACATAAATTGCCAACAGATACAGATGAAACAAGCAGGGAGGGCCAGGAATGCAAAGAGTATATAACAAGTGATACATGTGGAGCACACAGGAAAGGAAACCGGGGTGGAGAGGGAGGACAGGAGCAGAGGGAGGGCAGACTGTAAAACATGTAAGATCATGTTAACAAATGCCCATCATCTAGGAATTAAGGTTCCAGACCTGCCAGCCTTGTTTGCGGATGCACATCTTGACATAGTAGCAATAACAGAGATGTGGTACTCTGCTAATCATGGCTGGGAAGTCAATGTACCAGGCTATACACTGTTCAGGAGGGACAGGGAGGGTAAAAAGAGTGGGGGGGGCCTGTACATCAGAGATGGTATAAAGGCTACAGAAGTTCCAGGGGGAGGTCAAGGCAATGTTGGTCATCCTGAAGCCTGGGAATGGAACAGCAGTATACACAGGGGTGATCTACAGACCAACGACATAGAGGGAGGAAGTTGACAGGGAACTAGTGGAAAACATATGCAACATGGCAGCTAAAGGCAAAATCCTGCTACTGGGGGATTTCAATATGCCGGACATGGATTGGACCACTCAGGTGGCTACTTTAGTTAGAAGCACAGCCATCCTAGAATCCCTGCAGGGGGTTGGACTCAGGCAGCTGGTGCATGAACCAACCAGAGACAAGTCGATTCTGGATATGGTATGGACCAATGGGAACAGAGTCAAAGAAATACAGGTTGAAGGGCAGCTGGGGTCCAGTGGTCACTGCATAGTGTGGTTCAGCATGGCAACATGGACTCAAGTATGCCACACCAGGGCAAAAGTATTAGATTGCAGGAGGGCAGATTTCACTGAAATGGGTAGATGTATACAAGCTGTCCTGGGGAAGGGAGAGGTAACAGAGGGGCTGGAGGAACAATGGGAGAAACTGAAAGGAGCCATAATGGGGATAGCAAACCAATGCATTAGGATAGTGGCCAAATGGAAAAAATGAAAGAAACCACTATGGTTCACTAAGGAGGTGGGGGACAAAGTCAGGGATAAATGACTGAGTTTCAGGAAATATAAGGGGACCCAAAGGGAGGAGGACAGGGAGGTGTACTTTGAATGTCTAAGGGAAGCAGGGAAGGCTGTTAGGAGAGCAAAGGTGCAGACAGAGGAGGGTTTATCACGGTCTGTGAAAAAAGGGGACAAGGCATTTTATAAGTACATCAGCAAAAGAAGAAAAAACAGGTAGGATTGTGAGGCTCAAAGGGGAGGATGGAGAGTGTAAGGAGGGGGATCTGGACAAGGCAGACATATTGAACAAATACTTCTGCTCAGTATTCACTATGGAGGGGGAGGGTCAAGGACCACAGATGAGTAGCAGAGGCAATGGGGGAGGAGAGAAGTGGACACCAGTCCATTCACAATGAAGACAGTTCTGGAAGAACTCACAAAGCTGAAGGTGGATAACACCATGGGGCCAGACGGCTTCCACCTGAGGATATTAAGGGAGCTGCAAAGGGAACTGGCAGCGCTTCTGGCAGCCCTGTTCATGGAGTCACTCAACACAGGTGTGGTTCCAGAGGACTGGAGGAGGGCACATGTGGTCCCACTGCACAAAAGTGGCAGTAGGGAGGAGGAGGAGGAGAACTACAGGCCAGTCAGCCTCACCTCAGTGGTGGGAAAGATCATGGAGACACTGCTGAAAGAAAGGATAGTGGCACACTTGGAATCCAGGGGTGCCCAGGATCTGAGGCAACATGGATTCACAGCAGGAAGGTCATGTCAAATGATTCTGATAGATTTTTTGATTGGGAGACGAGAAGTAAATCAAGAAGGGGCAGTAGATGTCGCCTACCTAGATTTCAGTAAAGCCTTTCACACCTTCCCACATAGAAGGCTGGTTTAACAAGATGGGTAGTCTGGGCATGGGAGACAAGGTGGTGAACTGGGTTAGGAACTGGTTAACAGACAGGAGACAGAGGGTGGTAGTAAATGAGGTACAATCTGGAGAGAGGGAAATGACTGGGGGTACCACAGGGATCAGTGCTGGGACCAGTCCTGTTCAATGTCTTCATTAGTGACATTGCAGAGGGGCTGGATGGAAAGGTCTGCTTGTTTGCAGATGATACCAAGATCTGCAACAGGGTGGATCTTCCAGAAGGGCTGCAGAAAATGAAGAGGGACCTGGAGAAGCTTGAAAGTTGGTTGGAGATGTGGCAACTGAGGTTCAATGCAAAAAAGTGCAAAATAATGCACCTGGGTAGAGGGAACCCTGTGGAGAGCTACAGACTGGGGGGGAGGCTGACTGTCACCAAGGATGAAAGGGACCTAGGGGTTATCACCTCTGGTGACCTTAAGGTATCAAAGCATTGCTCAAAGGCATCAGGGAGGGCCAGTAGCATGCTGGAGTGCATAGGCAGGGGTATCACTAGCATGAGGCAGGAGGTGGTAATGCCATTATATAAAACATTGGTAAGGCCTCACCTGGAGTACTGCATGCAGTTCTGGAGGCCACACTTGCTCATGGACATAAACAAGGTGGAGACTATCTGGAGAAGGGTGACAAAGGTGATACAGGGTGTGCACCACAAAACATATGAGGAGAGACTAAGGGTCCTGAATATGTACTCACTGGAGGAGAGGAGAGAGCTGGGGAACATAATTGAAACTTTCAAGTACCTCACAGACTTAAACAAGGTGCATGTGGGGGACCTTTTCCAATATAGAAAAAGTACTAGAACAAGGGTACACAATATGAAATTTGAGGGGGGTAGATTAAGAGGTAATGTGAGGACATTTTTCTACACAGAAAGGGTAGTTGACTCTTGGAACAGTCTGCCACAGGAGGTAGTGGGGGTAAGCACAGTGGAGGGGCTTAAGCATGCCTGGGACAGGCACAAGGGAAGCTTGAGAGGGGAGGGAGGGAGTGATAAAAAGCCATTGATCACATAGGGTCAGTGGCCACATGCAATGTATAGGGCCTACGGGCAGACTGGATGGGCCTGGCCTTCCTTATCTGCCAACAGTTTCTATGTTTCAATGACACATTCTCTTGGAGGGCAGGCAGGCATCAACAGAAAAGAAAACGAAATAAAAAGATGTACTACTTGTTCCCAAAACATTTTATTAAGAGGATTCAGTGGTTAAATTGGAAATCTTTAGGAAGGGGCACTCATCCTTAGATTTGTAGGGGGTGCTGCCACTAGGAGATGGAAAGTCTATAGTATTTAACAGATAAAAGGGACAGACGAACCAGAAACTTTCATTCAATTTTCTCGGCGGATAGGCCATTGAGTTTGTTTAATTTTTGTCTAATTTATCACCAGTGCAAATTCAATATACTGTATATTTTTAGCTATGGAATTTATCAACATCTGCTCATCAGGGGGCAGTGTTCCTCATATTTTGGAACTTATTTTCTGTCATCCCTGACCCAGTGTACTAAAAAGCAAGATACAGCATCTGTGTATTTTTTGTCATTAGTCCAAATGATGGGCAGAACCTCAAACAAATATTGCACCTTCAATCACCCAGGGATTTAAGGTATCTCTTTAAAAAAAGATAAAAACAAAATAGCTAAATAATTATGCCACGCAATAAAAGACAATTACAATGGCAAGGGCAGAAAAATTCTTCTATCATTTTTTAACACTTCTGCATGGCATCCGGTACCAAATCTCTCCCCAGTTACATATGCACTCATCTATTTCCCTTTCATGTTTGTGTTGGAAGGAAGGTAGGCTATTTTAGACAGAGAGAGGGAGGATAAAGCAGCCTCCAAAGGAAGGAACACTGAAATCATTGCTGAGCAGGTTGCAAGGAGCACACTATGAATATATATGTACTGACGTAATGAACTCACCCTGTGAGTCAGGGTTTCTAATGGCTGTCCGTTGTGGCCACTTGTGAGATGTTTAGTGTATGTCTTGCACTGAAGTGCAAAAGGGTACCTAATAGCATAGTGTATTTTGTTTTGTAGAACCAAATCAGTAATACTACTGTCAGTATGCCAAACAGACTTCCAGTTACTTCCCCACATAACACAAGTAATTAGATTAAGACAAGCAGTATCCTTTTTTTAGTAATTAGGGCTGTCAAGGTCCATGTAGGAACAACTTTCTGTACTCATTTTGTGTCATGAGAGATGTTTGCAGCTGTGGGCAAACTCAGTGGCTGAACATAGGCTTGAACATGAAGGAAAGTATTCTGGAAGTGAAATTCAAAAGTCTGACCCTGTTCAGCAAGAAATTGTGAAAAGGGGTTTCTGCTACATGGGCAAGAATAAAAAATTAAAAGAAAAAATAATGTGTTTAATTATAGGCAGTGTACCCCAAAATGTGTATACGATACATGTTCATCAAATAAAGAGCAAAAATGCAGGCCCTTAAATCAGCAGACTCCCACCCCAAGATATTCTTTCTTTCATGGAATTGGGTGGTCTTCCCAAGTGATTTATTGGATTTACTGATTGATTGATTAAGTGTTTGATAGATAGATCAATTGAAAATTGTTCATGTCCAGGAATGGCAAATCGAGATAAAGTCTTATTTCTAGTTGTGACCTGAGGGGGAAGTGGGGTAGATGCATGAAGAAACACTGGGATATTTGCAAACTGACAGGAGGGTTTACACAGTTTGCAAGCAGTTCAACACAAATAGCGGCACATGCTGGTGTAGTGTGCAACAGCAGGAGAGTGAGGTGCCATAGCTGACAAATTTGTAAGTGGTCTACAAGGTCAGCTCTATGGCTGGCTGGCTATGGATGGAGATTATTCCAGGACAGTGAGGAAGGCAGTAGGAGAAGGCTGCCTGAGCTGACCTGTTTACTGCAGCTGGTGATGAAGAAATAGTTACCTTGGGTAAGCATGAGATGGTAGTTGGGGTTGAAGACAGAGGTAAATTGGAAATGTAAGCATTTTGGGAGCATCCATTGAAAGTATCAATGATAATATAGTTTTGAATGTGGCAATTGACCAAGGAGAGTCATCCTAGCTGTTCACACAGTAACCCTCCCCCCATTTGGAGAGCCTTACCTTTAGTTTCATGGAGCTCATATTACATCAGACTGCCATCTGTTTCTCCTCTCCAGCTCCAGGAACTTGGACAGCAACTGGGACCAGAGGGTGGGAGTGTGAAGAGGACTGCCTTTTCTTCAGTGCTAGGTGCCACAGGTATTTGAAGCTGCATTGCTGCACTGAACTGCTTTAATGGATTACTGCTGATGGAGGAGAACAATGGCACTCACATAATTGTAGAATCTTCCTGTTTGATGGCCTGACCAGACACTGTTGCACACCCATGATACCCCTGCCCAGGCAAACAAAGTATTTATCGAGGGCAGGATCCTTTTAAAAAGGAACTTGTGGGGCCAGAATCCCTTAGCAAACATGGCAACTGCCATCTTGCAGTAGTTGCCCCTGAACCCTAGGAACATGGCAACATTATCAGACATTAAACAAACTGATCAGGCTCTAGAAGCTTGCTTTAGAGCCACAGGGGCTTCATGGACACTGAAGGACCTCATTAATTCACTCATGACTCAGATGACATATCAGATGCCAAGGGGCAGGGAGACAGACCCTCCTTCCTGTGATAGACAGGAGGATGTGGCCAGTGTGAGGTCTGTCTTGCTTACTCTTCACTGTGGGATCTTCCAACACCTCTTCAGTATGCCAGAAACAGAAGAGTAAGGCCCACCTACTAACTGTAAGTGAGAGAAAGCTGCACACAAGATGGAGGAAGACCTGTGCTTATACAGCCAAGAAGGAAGAGGCTGCTATACACAGCACACTTTCGAAGGAATAAGACACTGATTTAGCAGCTGAGAGACTCAGTTTGTAAGACTAAGCCAGCCTGCAGGTGAGCCTTCAGTGTTTGGAGAGTGAGAAACTTCCCTGAGCAAGCCTAAGTGTAACCCATAGGTGGCACAATCCCAAGGGCTACTAACCCTGCCTGCTTGGCTAGTATCAGATTAAGGGGCCTCGATAATGAAATGGGTGCCTCCACCCAGAGGTCAGGGTTGTTAGTGGTCAAGCTAACCTGGGCACAGCCCTCCGGGACAATGTAATCCGCCTCTTTCCCTTCTAGTGGCCTGAACAATATACAATAATTACTTTCACAATGACCCTTATTCACCAGGTAATTACCCACACTGTTTGCACTTACCACCAGGGCTGGTTCCTCTAGCTTGACCCTGGGGACACCCTGTAAAACAAGGTTAAGCACAGCAAATAGCAACAGTACAATACTTTTGGCACAAACTGGAACCACAATCAGGTTAAATGCAAGCAAAGTTAAATCTGATTTATTCAGGGGACTTGAACAAGGGAGGGGCATAATCAGGTTGATTTGGTTAAAAGCTATATTAATCTGACAGTTATGCATGCAGTTCAGAGTCCCTACACCATCACACACTCTGGGTACCCAGGTAGGAAAATGGTAGGCTAGCCAGGAACATTGCAGCTGGTTGGGGCCCTGTGATGGAAGAAAGCAACATGCACACTATTTGTAATCCGGAGCTGGAGGGCTCAGTTCATGAAAGAAAAGGCAACAAGACAATCAGATGACAACATTTTTAGATTTAGCTGCTGTTGCAGGGAGCTACCCTGATGTTTACTCACGATAACCGATACTGGACACAGGCAGGACAAAATCAAGACTGCAGGCTGTTGAGCTTGCGTGCCCAGAGAAGCACGGCCCACACGAATCACCACGGCATCGTTCCTGTTCAAGGCATTGAGCAGGGGGCTGATCCCCAGGCTGATCTCTCGTCAATGACTTTCTCTGTGTAGCAGGTATTCTGGCTGGGCCAGTGTAGCAGGGCCCAGGCAAATGGAAATGGATACGGATTCAGTCTGTGGAGCTGGATACAGCCTCCAGCAAGCAAAAAACAGTTCAGACACACAGTGGGGAACCAAATCACGACCCATTCTCAGCACACAGCACATTCACATGTAAGAAAATTCCACTGTGTCAGGCAAATGGCTCTCCGGTCACAATTACAGAGTCTCGGCATAGTCCAGGAGTTCAGAGGTAGCTGGAAGTCCTGACAGGCCGATCGCATTCAGCAAATCTTCGGTCTTCTTCAGGTTAAAGTCTGGTCACAATTCAGTGGCTTAATTCGCTCTCCAAATTCAGATTCAGTCCAAAAAAAGCACAAGTTCCCTCACAGGAACAGCAGGCAGGCATGCAGACCAAACTCAGGCCTTTCCACAGTTCTCCTATGGAAATCCACTGTGGATTGCTGCTCGAACTATTATGAACTGTTACTTCTTCACTTTCCAACTCAGATCTAACTGAAACTGCAAAAAGTGTGTGACTTTCCCCAAGATCCAAGAGGTTCAGTTGACTCATCTGTCTGTCAGTCACAAGAAGGGCTCCCCCTCGAAGTTATTTTAGACGCCAAAAGCCCAAAACTACAATTCCTACAAGTTTTGGCCCCACCAAGACCCTGTAGGCAGGCTCCATTTTAGAATCCCAAATGTACTGATTGGCCCATTCTGCAGTCCAGGACCATGATGATGGAAACAAACAGAACTGTCCATGCTGCAAAGAAGGCAGGTTAGAACAAACTGCAATATTATTACTACTCTAACAAATGATCAGCAAACAAGTACATCTTCTAACAGAACTCCCTCTCAGATTAATTATGACTGCAATCCAGGCAGCTCTTAAAGAGACAGTACACAAATGTTATACAGGCACTTTCTGGCAATACATTTAAACTGCTAAAATGCAGCCTGGCAGGGAACATTTAAGCAAGCTCAAGGAAGACTTTTTGAGAACCCCCATTTATAGGGAGGTTACACCCTTTCCTGCCTGGAAAGAACTTGTCGTCTGCATCAAGTCTGTACCACCACAATATCAAAAATGCAATACAAATGAGACATATATATTATTAGCTTGTTACATCACTATACCTTTCAATGTACTTCGCATTACTACATCCATAATGACAATACTTCTGCATGCTTCATACAGGTAATGCTGGTTCCACTATGATTAACACATTAGTAACATCACAATACTGCTTCAGGTAATAACTTCTTGCACATTAAACAGTGTAAGAGGGGGCCCTTCCCTATCAGCTGACTTGGGGCAGGATGGGGCAGGGACACCATGGTGAAAGGGAAAAACAAGTAACCTGGAATTGGCCATCAAGTTCAGTTTGAGCAGTGAGTTTGGTGAGACGTAAACCCCTTTGTGAACCACATTGAGAGGCAAATTCACTGGCCTCCCAGGGGAATCATAAGTAAACCGTAGTACTGGCTTGACAGCTCGGCCAGTCTTTCTGGGTTGAGCAACCACACTCTTTGTACTAACAGCACTAACTTTGGAGTTTCGTCACTTGTGAGGGGTGCCTCTGCATGGATGGGAATGTCCAAACCGAGAGCTCCGTCAGCTCCTTGCTCTGTAGGCTCTGTTTCTACAACACTTTGCTCATTATTATCCTCTGACAAAGGCCCAGGTTGTTCATTTTTAGGAGGTTCTAGCACAATTAGGCTTTGTGGCACTGAAGGGGGCTGTCAACACTCTCACATTGTTCTTCAGGTTCTGGTGTGTCAGCAGGGAGACTCAGACCATCAGCCCCTTCTTCAGGCAATTCACACAGTTCCACAAAACACAGAGAGTCCGCAACCTTAGATGTGATGCTTTGCACCTCACTTTCAGGGAGCATTGGCTCCAAGGACGAAGCTCGGGGGTTAGGCAGTCCAGAAGGCCCAGTTCATCCCCACAATTAGTCATAGGGTTACCTCAAAACAGCTGACTCAGATCATAGGAGGGGTACTAGGCATTGTCACACTCACTATCGTCAGAGGTGGACTGACAGTCACTATCATTCTGGGCCTGCTGCAGGGGAAACCTTAACTCTGTAACTACTGGGGTAGGTTAACTCTGTCTCTTTTGCAGCTGCATGAGTCACCGGCCCAGGGGAGGCAATGTTTGCTGGCTCAGCTTCAATAACAACTTGGCCGATAGGCAGCAAGTGGTTACGGTGCATGGTCTTGACAGCTTTGTAGTTATTCTCTGGGCGTACCTTGTATAGTGGTAGGTCATCCAATTTTCCAACTACTACATGAGGAAGATAGTGCCACCTATCAGCAATTTTGTGCTTGCCGTGTAGTCCCAAATTGCGTAACAACACACGGTCTCCGAGCCGTAGCTCTTGAGTCTTTACTTTCTTGTCGTGCCTCTCTTTGTTGGCGAGATTTCTTTTAGCGGCCATTGTCTGGGCCAGTTGATGTGCATGGTTCAATTGAGCTTTCAGTTTCTGTACATACTGCAGGCAGTATTCAGATCAGACCCCATCTGGAGAGACCCCAAAACAGACATCAGCTGGCAGATGGGCCTCCCTCCCAAACATGAGGCGGTAGGGGGAGAACCCAGTAGTGTAATTTTTGGTGCAATAGTACGCGTGTACCAAGGTGCTAATCTGCTGGCTCCACTTATGTTTGTCTTTTGGGTTGAGGGTGCCTAGCATGTCTAGAAGGGTGCGGTTAAAATGTTCTGGTTGAGGGCCCCCCTGTGGGTGATAGGGGGTGGTTCTTAACTTCTGCACCCCCTCACAGAGAGAACATTTCTTTGATTAGCCGACTTTCAAAGTCTCTGTCTTGGTCAGAGTGGATCCACTTGGGGGGCACCATAGTGGATAAAGAAATTTTCCACTAGCACCTTGGCCACAGTATAGGCCTTTTGATCTTTAGTTGGAAAAGCTTGTGCATACCATGTGAAATGATCCTTAACCACTAACACATTGCCAATATTCCACTGATCAGGTTCTAAACACAAAAAGTCTGTGCAGACCAGTTCCATGGGGTTGCTGGTAGTAATATTGACAATGGGGACATCCCTCTGAGGCAAGGCTTTCCTTTGCAGGCAATGACTGCAGGTCTTTACATGGTGCTCAACATCGGCCCCCATCTTGGGCCAGTAGACTCGAGATTGTACCAGGTCGAGAATTCTGTCAATACTGAGGATGCCCCATGTGATAGTGGAGGGACCTCAGTACTAAATCCTTAAAGGCCATGGGCAGGACCAATTGCTGCTTTTCTACTCAACCACTGCAATCCACTGTCTCTCTGTATAACAACTGACTGTGTAACTTCAACCTGGGGCCTTCTTTAAACAATAGGGCAGTTCGCAAGCCAGGGGAATGCATCTGGGAAACATCTTTCCCCGCACGCAGGACATCAAATGCTGGCAGAATCATAGGATCTTGGGACTGAGCCCACTGGATGCTGTCATTGTCAAATTGAGGTAGTGCACTAATATCTAGAGCAGAGAAATGGTAATAGGCAGCCGGTACGCAGGTTGACACAATGCTTGGATGTCAGGTTCAAACAACCTGACCCAATCACTGTTGGAGACTGGCCTTTGTGACAGGGTGTCAGCATCAATATGGTTCAGTCTTGGCCTGTATTTGACAGCATAATCAAAGGCTGATAAACCAGAGAAACACCGGTGCCCAGTGGTGTCCTATTTAGCTGAAGTCTTTACATAGGCTAACGGGTTATTGTCGGTCTTCACCAATAACTTTGCCCCATAGAGGTACTTATGAAACTGGTCAACAATGGCCCATTTTAGGGCAAGGAACTCCAGCTTGTGCACAGGATAGTTTCAGTCTGATGGGGTCAAGCTTCTGCTGGCAAAAGCCACTGGTCTCAAACCATCCTCATGGTCTTGATACAGCACAGCTCCTAGGCCCTGCAGACTAGCATCCATATGCAGCACATAGGGCTTGGTAGGGTCAGCATAGGTGAGGATGGGGGCGTGGGTGAGCTGGTATATGACTTTGTGGAAGGCTGCTTCACATGCGGGTGTCCAGTAGGGCCCAAAAGGTTTGCCTGTTCGGAAGTATACTTTCTCAGGTTCTTTGATAGCCCCTTTCTTGTATTTACAGTTGGTAGAGGGGTAACCCTGGGTGAGATTCAGAAGTGGGCAAATCACCTTGGAACAGTCTTTTATGAACTTGCGGTAGTAGCCACAGAACCCCAGGAAACATAGTTCTTTCAGGTTATGGGGCTGGGGCCAAGCAGTCAGTGACTCAACCTTACTGGGATCAGTCTCTATCCCTTCTGCAGATACTATGTGCCCCACATACTTTACGGAGGTTTGAAAAAACTGGCACTTGTCAGTGGACAGCTTGAGGCTGAAGTCTTCCAATCGGTCTAGGACTTTAAACAGTCGGGTCTCATGCTCCTCTAATGTTTGTCTGAACACAATGACATCATCTAGGTACACTAGGCATTCCAGCAAGTTCATATCTCCCACCACACATTCCATCAGTCGCTGGAAGGTGGCCAGGGCACCTGAAATCCCCTGTGGCATTCTCAGGAATTCATAGAACCCCAAAGGACAGATGAAGGTGGTTTTCTTATGGTCCTCCTTGGCCTTCGGAATCTGGTAATATCCGTTGTGAAGATCCAGTACTGAGAACCATTTGCTCCCATTCAAGCAATCCAGGGCATCTTGTATATGGGGCATGGTGTATTGATCTGGGACAGTCCACCGGTTCAGGGTTCGATAATCAGCACACATCCTCACCGACCCATTCTTCTTATGCACAACCACAATGGGAGAGGCATATGGGCTTCTTGATTCCTGTATCATGCCAGCAGTGAGAATTTCCTGCAGGTGTCTCCTCACATCGTTTATGTCTGCTGAGGTGAGGTGTTGAGAACTCTCTCAAAATGACCGGTCATCATGCAGACGTATATAATGCTCTGCACCCTAGACACACCCCATGTCCCATTCTTTTAACGAAAACACTTGGTCTTTCTGGGTGAGTTTCTTGCTAATCCTAGCCTTCCATTCAGCTGGCAGCGGGGAATCACCAAAGTCAAATAAGTCTGGGGTCACGCTCTCCTTTTGGACAGAGTACTTGCTATTGGGCGATACTGCAGTGTCTGCACAGTATATTGTAGCGAGAGTGCACCCTCTGTTCACCCAGATCTCCCAATCTGACTGATTTTGAATCTGTACTATCATTCATTGTGCACAGGCATGGGAACAGGCAGGCAAGATGCTGGGTTTAACCAATAATCCTTCTGGCAACTTTCCATCACCTGGTGCATCCAACATTAATATTTTGTTCTTTATGTTTCTCTTTAGGTGGACTTCTCCATGGATTGTGCACTGGGCACTGGGGGCCAAGAACAAGGAGTCAGGTTCCTATTTCCACCTTATCCCCACTGGCTCATCTGGGTCCTCTTCATTGGGTTTCTGTTGTAAGTCATATGCCCTTTTTACTAAGGCTGGAATTCTTAGGGCCCATCCAGTCAGCTGCCCTTGTTTCTCATGGCAGAGTTGTGCTAGTCTCCCATACATGTGGGTGTTTGTTCCAGTTAACAGGGAAACTCCATCATACAGTACGGTGGGGGAGCACACTAGGGCCAGTGTCTCTAATTGCTCCTCTACACCAGTTACAGTTGCAGGAAAAGATAACCAGAAGCGGACATATCCTAGGGAGGGATAAGACTTTTTGCTCAGCCCCCACACATGTAGGCCTTCCAGGGATTGTAATGGTACATCAGATTATTTGTCATACCAGTCCTGAAATACAATGGTCGCTTGCAACCCACTGTCAAGCACAGCCTGAGTAGGAATACCATTCACAGCCACAGTAGTCTTCATTGAAGAGCCTACTATTTTGAACCAGTCTGAAGGGACAACAGCAGGGGCCTGGACAGATGATTTAGCCACAGAGGGGTTTAAGTTAGGATGGCAGAAGCCTTCACTGTGGTCATTTCATGCATCCCTTGACCACTGACTCATTTTCCAAAGCTCTCCTTGAAGCCGGTTCACCACTTTCTCTAAGTCCTTCTGAGACTGGCATTCCCTCTTCATATGGCCATCCTTGACACAATTGTGACAAATAACAGGCTCTTGGGGTATCCTTGGGGAACACATAGCAGGGGATGCTGGAGCATCTGTGGGAGATTGTGATCTGACTTCTGCTGGTAGTGTACCATGTCTCAAAAGTTCCTTTAGGGTGGCATTCAATTCCTTGAGCTCAGCCAAGAAGCCACCCTCAGTAGAGGATGCCTGAGGATGCACCCCACTCCACAACAGTCAAGTCATGACAGGGACCAGGGTCTCTGTCAGCAGGGGATACCTCAGCGAATGCACTCAGTTGTACTTTTCTGACTTCCTTCAACAACCTCTCCCCCCCCCGTTTAGCCCATGGTGGGACACTCATAGTGGTCTCCATTTCAAAAGGGCCTTCCAATGCCATGATCACTTGGGCTGTACTCACCCTGTAATTACAACCTCCCTCTTCACCTTCTACCTCCTGGAGTTCTTTTATCAAGTCACAGTAGTCAGAAGGGTTACCTCTCCTATCCTGATGCCTCAACTGGATGATCTGCAGTTTAGAATGCTTGGCAAGTTGCAGTATGTGCCACAGTTTCACACGGTTCAAATCACTGGCTGCTACCCCACCTTTCCGGTAAGCTTTCTGCAGATCTCTTTCTAGGCGGGTAACATACACAGACAAACTTTCCCCCATCCATTGTTTGGTACCTTGGAATTTCCACATCAAAGTCTCCCCTGACTCAATGCTCAAAAAATTGCCTTCAAGTACAGATAGGTACTTCTGAGCAGATGCATCAGGGTTCGTGGACCTCAAAAATTTAATGGCTTCAAGGGTGGGGCCCCTCAAACATTCTATGATTCTTTTCCACTTCTCAGCAACCACACACTGCCACTTGGGTACCAAGGGGGTGACATAGTCGATCCAGGTCTCCCAGTCATCCTCCCCCTGGGGGTTGGGGAGGGTGCCAGAGAAGATTCTCAGCCTTCAGTAGGAGCTGTAACTAATGGCAGGTACAGATATAAGGGCCAGTATTGGCATGTGCACAGAAGGCACGGCAGTAACAGGATATGGAGTGGGAGGGGGTGTTGGGGAAGAAACACCCCCAAGAGGCAGGAATAGTTTCTTAAAGTCCTCTACAGTTTTGCTTTCCTCCAGCAACAGCTTAGCCAATTTCTCTTCAAAAGTCTCAGATAACGGTGGGAGCTCATCCTCCCCAGGGTCTTTAATGTCTTGTTGTCACTCTGCAGGTGGCTAGGACCCCTTCTGAGGCAATAGTCTGTGGCACTTTAGCGCTGTCCCTGAGGTCACTAAACTCTACCAAGGCTATGAAAGTTTGGGCAATCAAATCAGCCTGTCGACCCACCACCACATGGTTTTTAAAACATTCAACTTTGGGAAGTGCTCCCCCTACAGAGTCCTTACTGGTACCCAGGGGAATATCCAGTATAAGCAGAGCATTTTGGGGGTCGATCTCCAGCCCAGTACACCACGACACCAACTGGTGCACAGCCATTTCTACGGGGTAGCTATTAATCTTTGACAATAATTCATCATTTTTGGCCACTAGAAGGCACAAAATCCCAGCAGTGAGCCTCCAAGATATAACTCCTAGATGGCGCCATCCCAAGGGCCACTACCCCTGCCTGTTGCTACCCTTGCTTGTAGAGCAGAAAGCAGCTAACTAAAAGAAGCTACATTTTCTTGTTAATTTAAAACTTATATCTCAGCAAGAGTCAGGGTCAGTTAAGATTAAGTAGACAGATAACTTTACTAGAAGTAGAAGGGGTCTTATTTAGGGTTAAAAAAAGAAAAGAAAGGCAGTGTGTGTTCTGTGCAGGAAAGGTACTGTATCAGGTGACTTTGCTAATCCAGTAGGAGGAAAGAGAGCTTACCTGGGGGTGCAGTTTAGACACTAGAAAAGCAGGTGAGTCAAATTACAACTTCCTGTTGCTAGCCTTCCTTGTAGAGCAGAAAGCAGCTAACTAAAAGAAGCTACATTTTCTTGTTAATTTAAAACTTATATCTCAGCAGGAGTCAGTGTCAGTTAAGATTAAGTAGACAGATAACTTTATTAGAAGAAGAAGGGGTCTTATTTAGGGTTAAAAAAGAAAGAAAAGAAAGAAAGGCAGTGTGTGTTCAGTGCAGGGAAAGGTACTGTATCAGGTGACTTTGCTAAACGAGTAGGAGGAAAGAGAGCTTACCTGGGGGTGTGGTTTAGACACTAGAAAAGCATGTGAGTCAAATTACAACTTCCTGTTGCTAGCCTTGTTTGTAGAGCAGAAAGCAGCTAACTAAAAGAAGCTACATTTTCTTGTTAATTTAAAACTTATATCTCAGCAGGAGTCAGTGTCAGTTAAGATTAAGTAGAAAGATAACTTTATTAGAAGTAGAAGGGGTCTTAGGGTTAAAAAAAGTAAGAAAAGAAAGAAAGGCAGTGTGTGTTCTGGGAAGGGAATGGTACTGTATCAGGTGACTTTGCTAATCCAGTAGGAGGAAAGAGAGTTTACCTGGGGGTATGACTTACACACTAGAAAAGCAGGTGAGTCAAATTACAACTTCCTGCTGCAAGCATTGTTTGAAGAGCAGAAAGCAGCTAACTAAAAGAAGCTACATTTTCTTGTTAATTTAAAACTTATATCTCAGCAGGAGTCAGTGTCAGTTAAGATAAAGTAGACAGATAACTTTATTAGAAGCAGAAGGGGTTTTATTTAGGGTTAAAAAAAGAAAGAAAAGAAAGAAATGCAGTGTGTGTTCTGTGCAGGGAAAGGTACTGTATCAAGAGACTTTGCTAATCCAGGAGGAGGAAAGAGAGTTTACCTGGTGGTGTGGTTTAGATACTAGAAAAGCAGGTGAGTCAAATTACAACTTCCTGTTGCTAGCCTTGCTTGTAGAGCAGAAAGCAGCTAACAAAAAGAAGCTACATTTTCACGTTAATTTAAAACTTTTATCTCAGCAGGAGTCAGTGTCAGTTAAGATTAAGTAGTCAGATAACTTTATTAGAAGCAGAAGGGGTCTTATTTAGGGTTAAGAAAAGAAAGAAAAGAAAGAAAGGCAGTGTGTGTTCTCTGCAGGGAAAGGTACTGTATCAGGTGATTTTGCTAATCCACAAGGAGAAAAGAGAGCTTACCTGGGGGTGTGGTTTAGACACTAGAAAAGCAGGTGAGTCAAATTACAACTTCCTGTTGCTAGCCTTGCTTGTAGAGCAAAAAGCAGCTAACTAAAAGAAACTACATTTTCTTGTTAATTTAAAACTTATATCTCAGCAGGAGTCAGTGTCAATTAAGATTATGTAGACAGATAACTTTATTAGAGGCAAAAGGGGTCTTATTTAGGGTTAAAAAAAAAAGAAAGAAAGGCAGAGTGTGTTCTGTGCAGGGAAAGGTACTGTATCAGGTGGAATAGCTAAACCAGAAGGAGGAAAGAGAGCTTACCTGGGGGTGGTTTAGACACTATAAAAGCAGGTGAGTCAAATTACAACTTCCTGTTGCTAGCCTTGCTAGTAGAGCAGAAAGCAGCTAACTAAAAGAAGCTACATTTTCTTTTTAATTTAAAACTTATATCTCAGCAGGAGTCAGTGTCAGTTAAGATTAAGTAAACAGATAACTTTATTAAGAAGTAGAAGGGTCTTATTTAGGGTTAAAAAGAAAGAAAAAGAAAGAAAAGCAGTGTGTTTCTCTGCAGGAAAAGGTACTGTGTCAGGTTACTTTGCTAAACCAGTAGGAGGAAAAGAGAGCTTACCTGGGGAGTGGTTTGAGCACTAGAAAAGCAGGTGAGTCAAATTACAACTTCCTGTTGCTAGCCTTGCTTATGGAGCAGAAAGCAGCTAACTAAAGAAGCAACATTTTCTTGTTAATTTAAAACTTATATCTCAGTAGAGTCAGTGTCAGTTAAGATTAAGTAGACAGATAACTTTATTATAAAGTAGGGTTTCTTATTAAGTTAAAAAGAAAAGAAAGAAAGGCAGTATGTGATCTGTGGGGAAAGGTACTGTATAAGTGACTTTTTGCTAAACAGCAGTAGGAGGAAGAAGAGCCTGGGGTGTGGTAAAGACACAAGAAAAGCAGGTGGGTCAAATTACAACTTTCCTGTTGCTAGCCTTGCTTGTAAAGCAGAAAGCAACTAACTAAAAGCTACATTTTCTTGTTAATTTAAAACTTATATCTCCAGCAGGTCAAGTCAGTTAAGATTAAGAAGACAGAAAACTTTATTAGAGTAGAAGAGTCTTATTTAGGGTTAAATAAAGAAAGAAAAGCAGTGTGTGTTCTGTGCAGGAGAGGTACTGAATCAGGTGATTTTGCTAATCAGAAGGAGAAAAGAGAGCTTACCTGGGGTGCAGTTTAGACACTAGAAAAGCAGGCGAGGTCAAATTACAACTTTCTGTTGCTAGCCTTGTTTAGTAGAACAGAAGGCAGCTAACTAAAAGAACCTACATTTTTCTTGTAAATTTAAAACTTATATCTCAGCAGGAGTCAGTGTCAGTTAAGATTAAATGGACAGATAACTTTATTAAAGTAGAAGGGTCATATTTAGGGTTAAAAAAAGAAAAGAAGGCAAGAGTGTGTTCTGTGCAGGAAAAGTGCACTCTTGAGGAGACTCTGCTAATCCAGTAGGAGGAAAGAGAGCTTACCTGGGGTTGTGGTTTAGACACTAGAAAAGCAGGTGAGTCAAATTACAACTTCCTGTTGCAAGCCTTGCTTGTAGAGCAGAAAGCAGTTAACTAAAAGAAGCTACATTTATTGATAATTTAAAACTTATATCTCAGCAGGAGTCAGTGTCAGTTAAGATTAAGTAGACAGATAACTTTATTAGAAGTAGAAGGGGTCTTATTTAGGGTTAAAAAAAGAAAGAAAAGAAAGAAATGCAGTGTGTGTTCTATGCATGGAAAGGTACAGTATCAATAGACTTTGCTAATCCAGAAGGAGGAAAGAGAGCTTACCTGGTGGTGTGGTTTAGACACTAGAAAAGCAGGTGAGTCAAACTACAACTTCCTGTTGCTAGCCTTGCTTGTAGAGCAGAAAGCAGCTAACTAAAAGAAGCAACATTTTCATGTTAATTTAAAACTTTTATCTCAACAGGAGTCAGTGTCAGTTAAGATTAAGTAGACAGATAACTTTATTAGAAGTAGAAGGGGTCTTAGGGTTAAAAAAAGAAAGAAAAGAAAGAAAGGCAGTGTGTGTTCTGGGAAGGGAATGGTACTGTATCAGGTGACTTTGCTAATCCAGTAGGAGGAAAGAGAGTTTACCTGGGGGTGTGGCTTACACACTAGAAAAGCAGGTGAGTCAAATTACAACTTCCTGCTGCAAGCCTTGTTTGAAGAGCAGAAAGCAGCTAACTAAAAGAAGCTACATTTTCTTGTTAATTTAAAACTTATATCTCAGTAGGAGTCAGTGTCAGTTAAGATAAAGTAGACAGATAACTTTATTAGAAGTAGAAGGGGTCTTATTAAGGGTTAAAAAAAGAAAGAAAAGCAGTGTGTGTTCTGTGCAGGGAGAGGTACTGTATCAGGTGATTTTGCTAATCCAGAAAGAGAAAAGAGAGCTTACCTGGGGG
The DNA here is from genome assembly GCA_016271365.2 of Neoceratodus forsteri. Classification (NCBI taxonomy): domain Eukaryota; kingdom Metazoa; phylum Chordata; order Ceratodontiformes; family Ceratodontidae; genus Neoceratodus; species Neoceratodus forsteri. The sequence continues at coordinate 1,424,942,085 of CM057455.1, forward strand.
TGTGGTTTAGACACTAGAAAAGCAGGTGAGTCAAATTACAACTTCCTGTTGCTAGCCTTGCTTGTAGAGCAAAAAGCAGCTAACTAAAAGAAGCAACATTTTCTTGTTAATTTAAAACTTATATCTCAGCAGGAGTCAGTGTCAATTAAGATTATGTAGACAGATAACTTTATTAGAGGCAAAAGGGGTGGGTCTTATTTAGGGTTAAAAAAAGGAAGAAAAGAAAGAAAGGCAGTGTGTGTTCTCTGCAGGGAAAGGTACTGTATCAGGTGACTTTGCTAAACCAGTAGGAGGAAAGAGAGCTTACCTGGGAGTGTGGTTTAGACACTAGAAAAGCAGGTGAGTCAAATTACAACCTCCTGTTGCTAGACTTGCTTGTAGAGCAGAAAGCAGCTAACTAAAAGAAGCTACATTTTCTTGTTAATTTAAAACTTATATCTCAGCAGGAGTCAAAGTCAATTAAGATTAAGAAGACAGAAAACTTTATTAGAAGTAGAAGAGGTCTTATTTAGGGTTAAATAAAGAAAGAAAAGCAGTGTGTGTTCTGTGCAGGGAGAGGTACTGAATCAGGTGATTTTGCTAATCCAGAAGGAGAAAAGAGAGCTTACCTGGGGGTGCAGTTTAGACACTAGAAAAGCAGGCGAGTCAAATTACAACTTTCTGTTGCTAGCCTTGTTTGTAGAGCAGAAGGCAGCTAACTAAAAGAACCTACATTTTCTTGTAAATTTAAAACTTATATCTCAGCAGGAGTCAGTGTCAGTTAAGATTAAGTGGACAGATAACTTTATTAGAAGTAGAAGGGGTCATATTTAGGGTTAAAAAAAGAAAGAAAGGCAGAGTGTGTTCTGTGCAGGGAAAGGTACTGTTTGAGGTGACTCTGCTAATCCAGTAGGAGGAAAGAGAGCTTACCTGGGGTTGTGGTTTAGACACTAGAAAAGCAGGTGAGTCAAATTACAAGTTCCTGTTGCAAGCCTTGTTTGTAGAGCAGAAAGCAGTTAACTAAAAGAAGCTACATTTTATTGTTAATTTAAAACTTATATCTCAGCAGGAGTCAGTGTCAGTTAAGATTAAGTAGACAGATAACTTTATTAGAAGTAGAAGGGGTCTTATTTAGGGTTAAAAAAAAAGAAAAGAAAAGAAAGAAATGCAGTGTGTGTTCTATGCATGGAAAGGTGCAGTATCAATAGACTTTGCTAATCCAGAAGGAGGAAAGAGAGCTTACCTGGTGGTGTGGTTTAGACACTAGAAAAGCAGGTGAGTCAAACTACAACTTCCTGTTGCTAGCCTTGCTTGTAGAGCAGAAAGCAGCTAACTAAAAGAACCTACATTTTCTTGTTAATTTAAAACATATCTCAGCAGGAGTCACTGTCAATTAAGATTATGTAGACAGATAACTTTATTAGAGGCAAAAGGGGTGGGTCTTATTTAGGGTTAAAAAAAAGAAAGAAGGGCAGTGTGTGTTCTGTGCAGGGAATGGTACTGTATCACGTGTAATAGCTAAACCAGTTGGAGGAAAGAGAGCTTACCTGGGGGGTGGTTTAGACACTAGAAAAGCAGGTGAGTCAAATTACAACTTCCTGTTGCTAGCCTTGCTAGTAGAGCAGAAAGCAGCTAACTAAAAGAAGAGACATTTTCTTTTTAATTTAAAACTTATATCTCAGCAGGAGTCAGTGTCAGTTAAGATTAAGTAGACAGATAACTTTATTAGAAGTAGAAGGGGTCTTATTAAGGGTTAAAAAAAGAAAGAATAGAAAGAAAGGCAGTGTGTGTTCTGTGCAGGGAAAGGTACTGTATCGGATTACTTTACTAAACCAGTAGGAGGAAAGAGAGCTTACCTGGGGAGTGGTTTAGACACTAGAAAAGCAGGTGAGTCAAATTACAACTTCCTGTTGCTAGCCTTCCTTATGGAGCAGAAAGCAGCTAACTAAAAGAAGCAACATTTTCTTGTTAATTTAAAACTTATATCTCAGCAGGAGTCGCTGTCAGTTAAGATTAAGTAGACAGATAACTTTATTAGAAGTAGAAGGGTTCTTATTAAGGGTTAAAAAAAAGAAAGAAAAGAAAGAAAGGCAGTGTGTGTTCTGTGCAGGGAAAGGTACTGTATAAGGTGACTTTGCTATAACACTAGGAAGAAAGAGAGCATACCTGGTTGTATAGTTTAGACACTAGAAAAGCAGGTGAGTCAAATTACAACTTCCTGTTGCTAGCCTTGCTTGTAGAGCAGCAAGTAGCTAACAAAAAGAAGCTACATTTTCTTGTTAATTTAAAACTTATATCTCAGCAGGAGTCAGTGTCAGTTAAGATTAAGAAGACAGATAACTTTATTATAAGTAGAAGCGGTCTTATTTAGGGTAAAAAAAGAAAGAAAAGAAAAAAGGCAGTGTGTGTTCTCTGCAGGAAAAGGTACTGTATCAGGTGACTTTGCTAAACCAGTAGAGGAGAAAGAGCTTACCTGGGGTGTGGTAAAGACACAAAGAAAAGCAGATGAGTCAAATTACAACCTTACTGTTAGCAGCTTGCTTGTAAGAGCAGAAAGCAGCTAACTAAAAGCTACATTTTCTTGTTAATTTAAAACTTATATCTCAACAGGAGTCAGAGTCAGTTAAGATTGAAGACAGAAAACTTTATTAAAGTGAAGAGGTCTTATTTAGGGTTAAATAAAGAAAGAAAAGCAGTGTGTGTTCTGTGCAGGGAGAGGTACTGAATCAGGTGATTTTGCTAATCCAGAAGGAGAAAAGAGAGCTTACCTGGGGGTGCAGTTTAGACACTAGAAAAGCAGGCGAGTCAAATTACAACTTTCTGTTGCTAGCCTTGTTTGTAGAGCAGAAGGCAGCTAACTAAAAGAACCTACATTTTCTTGTAAATTTAAAACTTATATCTCAGCAGGAGTCAGTGTCAGTTAAGATTAAGTGGACAGATAACTTTATTAGAAGTAGAAGGGGTCATATTTAGGGTTAAAAAAAGAAAGAAAGGCAGAGTGTGTTCTGTGCAGGGAAAGGTACTGTGAGGAGACTCTGCTAATCCAGTAGGAGGAAAGAGAGCTTACCTGGGGTTGTGGTTTAGACACTAGAAAAGCAGGTGAGTCAAATTACAAGTTCCTGTTGCAAGCCTTGTTTGTAGAGCAGAAAGCAGTTAACTAAAAGAAGCTACATTTTATTGTTAATTTAAAACTTATATCTCAGCAGGAGTCAGTGTCAGTTAAGATTAAGTAGACAGATAACTTTATTAGAAGTAGAAGGGGTCTTATTTAGGGTTAAAAAAGAAAGAAAAGAAAGAAATGCAGTGTGTGTTCTATCACGGAAGGTACAGTAATAATAGACTTTGCTAATCCAGAAGGAGAAAAGAGGAAAACCTGGTGGAATGGTTTAGACACTAGAAAAGCAGGTGAGTCAACTACAACTTCTGTTGCTAGCCTTGTAGAGCAGAAAGCAGCTAACAAAAAACAACATTTCATGTTAATTCAAAACTTTATCTCAACAGAGTCAGTGTCAGTTAGATTAAGTAGACGATAACTTTATTAGAAGTAGAAGAGTCCCAGGTAAAAAAAGAAAGAAAGAAAGGCAGTGTGTGTTCTGGGAGGGAATGGTACATATCAGGTGACTTTGCTAATCCAGTAGGAGGAAGAGGTTACCACAAGGTATGACACACACTAAGCAGGTGAGTCAAATTACAACTTCCTGCTGCAAGCCTTGTTTGAAAGAGCAGAAAGCAGCTAACTAAAGAAGCTACATTTTCTTGTTAATTTAAAACATATCTCAGTAGAGGTCAGTGTCGGTTAAGATAAAGTAGACAGATAACACATTAAGTAGAAGGGGTCTTATTAAGTTAAAAAAGAAGAAAAAACAGTGTGTGTTCTGTGCAAGGAAAGGTCCTGTATCAGGTGACTGCTAATCAGAAAGAAAAGAGAGTTACCTGGGGTGTGGTTTAGACACTGAAAAGCAGGTGGTCAAAATTACAGCTTCCTGTTGCTAGCCTTTTGCTTGTAGAGCAAGCAGCTAACCTAAAAGAAACAACATTTTCTTCATTAGAACAAAACATATATCTCAACAGGAGTCAATGTCAATTAAGATTATGTAGACAGATAACTGTAGGAGGCAAAGGGTGGGTCTTATTTAGGGTTAAAAAAGGAAGAAAGAAAGAAGGCAGTGTGTGTGTGTGTTCTCTGCAGAAAGAATTATATCGGTGACTTTGCTTAAACCAGTAGGAGGAAAGCTTACCTGGGGTGTGGTTTAGACACTAGAAAGCAGGTGAGTCAAGTACAACCTCCTGTTGCTAGACTTGCTTGCAGGCAAGAAAGGCAACTAAAGAAACTACATTTTCTTGTTAATTTGTGCTTAAGCATGGATGTGCCTGAAATGTTGTTTAACTCAAACTGTTGTCTGATGCATCACCCCCAAAACTTAAATTTATGAAAAAAATATATTTTAAAAGAAATCAGCCAATATTCACAATCACAAATATTGGAGCCAGTGGCCACTCACAGTCAGTTGTCAGCAACACAGACCATAAAATACAATATTGCACTGAAATAAACATGAAACATTTAAAATATTGTATCAAACAACACTGAAATTGGGAACAGACCCTCCCACCACCACACTGACTTCAACTTCAATGCACTTAAATCAGAATTAGATCAGAATAAGCAGAGTACTACTTCTCAGAGTATGTCCTAAAATGTTTTCCCTCTAAGTAAATCCTTCTTAAACCCCTCCCACAAAGTCTCAGCATTAAAACTCAACAAGTATTTTTGCAGTAACAATGATCTACCATCGGTAGATTTAAAACTGAGATAAAAACAAATTGATTTGATTTAACCTTCCCTAAATATGGATGATGTGTTTTTATTGTTCCTGTTTTTAATCTTATTTATATTTGATGTATTTGATTTTATGTACAGTGCCTTGGTTCTGAAAGGCACTATAAAAAATAAAGCTGATTTGATTTGATTTGATTTTTATACCCAGTCTGACTGTTCAGTTATAAGAGACACACCCATCTCTTTCTCTCATTCTTTAACTGTACAAGCAAGAGCTGGAACAGTCTACAGCAATGTATACCATGTGGCATTATTTTTATGTTAATTGTGCACATGCACAAGAAACATATTGCGGCAGGTTGCCAGAAGCAGGTTGTGGAGGCACGGCACTGTTGTGGCCAATGCCCACCCCCAGCCTTTAAAGGCTTGGCCCGTTTTCCCCAATGGCGTGGCATGCTACTGCTGACACTAGTTCAGCCAGCTTGCCACAAACTTGAGAAGTTTTAGCCACTGCAATCAGGGGCCACCTCATCATTACAGCGTCAGCTGCTGCAATAAGGGAGTGACCCCTCATTGCAGGGCTCCCTTGCATTCCCCACCTGTTTGCCAAGGGGGTGCCCAATCCACCTCAGCATCATGTTCCCTCCCCTGTTTTTTTGGCCAATGAGGGTACCCAATCCCCATTGGCATGTCCCCCCCTTGCAAGTTCTTATGTGCCGAGGGGGTGCCCAATCCCCCTCGGCTTATGAGACCCCCTATACCAGTATGTGCTGATGGAGATGCCCAATCCCCATCAGCATAATGTCACCCTCCTGTTTGGTTGTGTGCTGACGGGGGTGCCCAATCCCTGTCGGCATGATGTGGACCCCTTTGTTAGGTGCCAAGGGGGTGCCCAACTCTGGCCGGCTACAGCTGCCCCCAAAAAGTCCATTGGCACACTGGGAGCCCACCCAGTGTGCCACATCCCTGAAAAAAATGGTCTTGCAATGTTTTTAATTTTTTCCCTGTGAAAACAGGAAACTGTCCCTCGCCAGTCTCTCTGCCCCTCCCACAACCTGCATCCAACCACTGTGCACCCTGCCTCCCCACACCCCCCTCACCCCATACTTACCTCCAGAGTCTGGCACAACGATCTTCAGTGGACCGGGAACACGTCTGCACTCTTCAAAGCCGACCGCAAACTGAGGAAATGCTTGTAAGCTGCATAATGGAATAAATAGGGTTTTTTCAACTTTGATGCATATCTCAGGCATTTGTTGGAATTTGGGCACCAAATTCAAACATGGGTTTTTTGTGACCCCTCCTCATGAATTCAGCCACTGTCATGGCTTTAATTGGGCATGAAAGGTGATTTTGCATGGAATCACCTTTCAGTACCAATTAACAAAATGATAGTGCCAGTATTCATGAGGTGGTCTCTCAAAAAGCCTATGTTGCAAATTTGGTGGAAAAATCCAACAAAGAATAGATTGTTTTTATGAGCGGTGCTGCATAGTTGCAACACACCCTCATAACTTTGCAAATTTGCACTATATTTACACAGATTTTCAACATTGGCATTTTTCCACACCTACTTGTGAACAGTATAACTGTCATTTTTCACATGCTGGCCGAAATGTGTTTTCACACTTCTGGTGCAGAATAGCGTGGTCACTGTGGGAAATCAGTGTTTGGGACAGATTACAAAAATGACAGTAACACTGTTCGTGAGCAGATGTCCTAAAATGCCTATGTTGAAAATTTGGTGCCAATACTCCTTAAAATGACTGTGTTACAAGCATGCATTGCGCAGCTTGCACACATGCTCATAAGTTCGCGACTGTATAATATTTTCACTCCAGATATTCAACACTGCCATTGTTCTGCACCTCCTTATGAACAGTACAGTTGTCATTTTCAGATCCTGGCTGAAATGTGTTTTCCCACTTCCAGTGCAGAATAGCGCAGTCGCTGTGGAAATCAGTGTTTGAGATAGATTACAAAAATGACAGTGACACTGTTCATTAGCAGAGGTCCTAAAATGCCTATGTTGAAAATTTGGTGATGAAAGTCCATAAAATGAGTGTGCTACGAGCGTGCATTGCTCAGTTTCCATGCATGCACATACCTTTGCAGCTTTGCAATATTTTCACTCCAGAGTTTCAACATTGCCATTTTTCCACACCTTCTTATGAACAGTGCAGCTGTCATTTTTCACATCCTGGCTGAAATGTGTTTTCACTCTTCCAGTGCACAATAGCGCAGTTGCTGTGGAAAATCAGTGTTCAGGACACATTAAGAAAATCACACTGACACTGTTCATGAGCAGAGGTGCTAAAATGCCTATGTTGAAAATATTGTGATGAAACTCCATAAAATGACTGTGTTATGAGCGTGCATTGTGCAGTTTCCAAGCACCCTTGTAACTTGCAAATTAGTAATATTTTCATGCCACATTTTCAACATTGGCATTTTTCCACACCTCCTTATGAAGAGTACAGCCATCATTTTCACATCCTGGCTGAAATGTGTTTCACACTTCCAGTGCAGAATACCACAGTCGCTGTCGGAAATCAGTGTTTGGGACAGATTAGGATCGAGTGAGTGAGAGAGGGGGGTAGTGACCAAGCTCAACTGAGCTCTGTCAGGACTGCTGTGGATTTCTTTGTGGGCAGGAAAAGGCACCAATGCAGGCAGGAGCCCAGTACAAAAGGACAGCCCGCAGCGCCGGGAGACACAGAATGAGCAAGTGAGGGAGGGGGAGTGAGTGAGTTCAACGGAGCTCTGTTGGGACTGCTGCAGATTTCTTTGTGGGCAGAAAAAGGCAGCAATGCACACAGGAGCCTAGTACAAAAGGGCAGCCTGCAGTGGTGGAAGAAACAGAATGAGTGACTGAGAGGGGGGAGTGAGCGAGCTCAGTGGAGCTCTATCGTGACTGCTGCAGATTTCTTTGTGAGCAGAAGAACATGGCAATGCAGGCAGGAGCCCAGTACAAAGGGCAGCCTGGAGGCGGCAGAAACTGGACGAGCAGTGAGGAGCAGGAATGAGTGAGCTCAATGGAGCTCTGTCGGGACTGGTGCAGATTTCTTTGTGGGCAGAAAAAGCACCAACAAAGGCAGGAGCCCACTACAAAGGGCAGCCTGCAGCACCAGGAGAAACAGAATGAGTAAGTGAGATGGGGAGTGAGCAACCTCAACAGAGCTCTATTGTGACTGCTGTGGATTTCTTTGTAGGCAGTAAAGGTGGCAATGCAGGCAGAAGCCCAGTACAAAAGCCAGCCTGCAGCATCAGTATAAACAGAATAGCGAATGAGGGAGGGGGTGAGTGAGCTCAATGAAGTCTCATCGTGACTGCTGCGGTTTCTTTGTGGGCAAGAAAAGGCAGCAACACAGGCAGGAGCTCAACATAAAAAGGCCAGCCAGTAGTGCCTGCAGAAACAGACTGAGCGCGTGACAGAGAGGGAGTGACAACCTCAATGGAGCTGTGCCAGGACTGCTGCAGTTCTCTTTGTGGGCAGAAAAAGGCACCAATGCAGGCAGAAACCCAATGCAAGGGCAGCCTACAGGAGCAGGAGACACAGAATGAGTGAGTGAGGAGGGAATGAGTGAACTTACCGGAGCTCTGTTTAGACTGCTGCAGATTTCTTTGTGGGCAGAAAAAGGCAGTAATGCATGCAGGGACCCAGTTCAAAAGGGCAGCCTGCAGCGTCAGGAGAAACAGAACAAATGAGTGAGAGAGGGGGAGTGAGTGAGCGAGCTCAACGGAGCTCTATCATGACTGCTGCAGATTTCTTTGTGGGCAGAAGAAGGCGGCAATGCAGGCAGGAGCCCAGTACAAAAGGGCAGCCTGCAGCGCCAGCAGAAACAGAATGAGTGAGTGAGAGAGGGGAGTGAGTGAGCTCAACAGAGCTCCGTTGGGACTGCTGCAGATTTCTGTGTGGGCAGAAAAAGGCGTCAACAGAGGCAGGAGCCAACTACAAAATGGCAGCCTGCAGTGTCAGGAGAAACAGAATGAGCAAGTGAGACAGGGGGAGTGAGCGACCTCAATGGAGCTGTGTTGGGACAGCTGCAGATTTCTTTGAGGGCAGAAAAAGGTGCCAATGCAGTCAGAAGCCCAGTACAAAAGGCCAGCCTGCAGCAGCGGGAGACACAGAATGAGCGAGTGAGAGAGGGGAAGGGAGTGAGCTCAACGGAGCTCTGTTGGGACTGCTGTGGATTTCTTTGTGGGTAGAAAAAGGCAGCAATGCATGCAGGGGCACAGTACAAAAGGGCAGCCTGCAGCAGCGGGACAAACAGAATAAGTGAGTGAGAGAGGGGGAGTGAGTGAGCGAGCTCAAAGGAGCTCTATCGTGACTGCTGCAGATTTCTTTGTGAGCAGAAGAAGGCAGCAATGCAGGCAGGAGCACAGTACAAAGGGTAGCCTGCAGCACTGGCAGAAACGGAATGAATGAGTGAGAGAGGGTGAGTGAGTGAGCTCAACAGAGCTGTGTCAGGACTGCTGCAGATTTCTTTGTGGGCAGAATAAGGCCCAATGCAGGCAGGAGCCCAGTACAAAAAGACAGCCTGCACCAGTGGGAGACACAGAATGAGCGAGTGAGGGAAGAGGAGTGAGTGAGCTCAATGGAGCTCTGTTGGGACTGCTGTGGATTTCTTTGTGGGCAGAAAAAGGCGCCAACAGAGGCAGGAGCCCAGTACAAAAGGACAGCCAGCAGCGCCAGGAGAAACAGAATGAGTGAGTGAGACAGGGGGAGTGAGTGACTCAATGGAGCTCTGTCGTGACTGCTGAAGATTTCTTTGTGGGCAGAAAAAGATGGCAACCAGGCAGGAGCCCAGTACAAAGGACAGCCAGCAGCGCTGGCAGAAGCGGACGCAGCGAGAGAGAGGGGGGTGGTGAGCTCAACAGAGCTGTGTCAGGACTGCTGCAGATTTCTTTGTGGGCAGAATAAGGCCCAATGCAGGCAGAAGCCCAGTACAAAAAGACAGCCTGCACCAGTGGGAGACACAGAATGAGCGAGTGAGGGAAGAGGAGTGAGTGAGCTCAACGGAGCTGTGTTGGGACTGCTGTGGATTTCTTTGTGGGCAGAAAAAGGCAGCAATGCACCCAGGGGCCCAGTACAAAAGGCAGCCTGCAGCGGTGGGAGAAAATGAATGGGCGAGTGAGGGGGTGGTGAGCGAGCTCAAAGGAGCTCTGTCATGACTGCTGCGGATTTCTTTGTGAGCAGAAAAAGGCGGCAACACAGGCAGGAGCCCAGTACAAAAGGGCCAGCCTGCAGCGCCAGCAGAAACGGAAAGAGCAAGTGACAGAGGTGGAGTGAGCAAGCTCAACGGACCTGTGTCGGGACTAATGTAGATTTCTTTGTGGGCAGAAAAAGCCACCAACAAAGGCAGGAGCCCAGTACAAAAGGCCAGCCTGCAGTGTCAGGAGAAACAGAATGAGCAAGTCAGGGAGGGGGAGTGACCCACCTCAGTGGAGCTCTGTCGGGCCAGCTGCAGATTTCTTTGTGGACAGCAAAGGATGCCAATGCAGGTAGGAGCCCAGTACAAAAGAGCAGCCTGCAGCACCGGGAGAAACAGAATGAGCAAGTGACAGAGGGCCAGTGAGCGAGCTCAACAGACCAACATAATCAACATTCAGCATTGACAAATGCTTGTTGAACAAGAAATAATCCATGTAACCTGCTAGTCAGTCTGCAGTTAAAGGAGTATACTGCACTTTACTGGTAAAGTTTCACCATCTCCAGCTCATCCACTATATGGTGAAGACAACATACACACACACAAAAAATCTGTTTTTATGTTAACTGTGCACGCACACACAGCAAACATTTTGCCACAACAGTGAGTTTTGAGAGATATGACACTGTCAATCCAATGCATAGTAGTCTGCAAGGGGCTTGTCAGTGTCACATCAATCATCAGCCAGGCTGATCATGACAGTATTCTGTCTTTCTGGGCATATACTTTGTGTAGTTCAAAGGAGAGAGCTGACCCAATCATAGGGCAGCTCTTTGATCTACATAAAGCTACCTAGCAAGCACTGTTGAACTGTCATGTTCAGCCTGCTGAAAACCAAAAACCATTAATCACTGTCTGTTGCTGCCACCTCTGTAACTGCCCCCCCTGAGCCCAAACCATATTAACATTCCAGCACATGGGGTGCCCAATCCCCCATGCTTACTGCTACCTCCCACCCTACCAGTTTACTTCTGCATCACCAGGGAGTCCACCACCGTGTGCCAACATAATACTGACACTGTGGTACCTCCAGTGTCACCACCTGAAATAAAGACCACCCCTCATAGTTTGTTTTTTAATACACCTTTCAAAAAAAAACTGTCCATCGATGTCTGTTGCTGTTGCCACCGTAACTGTCCCTCCCCAAGCCCAACCTAGATATGTTAATATTCCGGCTCAGGGGTGCCCAATCCCTTATGCTGACTGCCATCCCCCCACTGCCCATTTTGCTTCTACAACACAGAGGAGCCCACCCCCCCCAGTGCTACCAGATATAACACCGACACTGTGGGTACCCCATCCCCCAGTGTCGCCACTGGAAATAAAGAAAACCAGCTGCTGTTACTGTCCCCCCAGTCAACCATCCCACATGGCACCCACCACCCTACAGCCCCCCATGCCTTTCTTTGCTTACCGGGGGTCCAATGCTATAATCATCTCTGGACCACAGACACATCTTCACTCTTCAATGCTGGACAATTAACTGAGGCAATCAGCAATGTGGTTTAATGCATTTCAAAAGGGGTTTCATCTTACTGGCATAACTTGGCCATTTTTAAATATTTTTGGCCCACATTTTCAACATTTCTTTTGGGGCCCAACTTCATAAACAATGGTAGTGAAATTAGACAAATCTGTCCCAAAAGGTGATTTCCAGATCACTGTACAAAATAATTTTTCAGCCAGGAGCTGAACATTTTCTCCAACCTTTTTCATGAGGTGGGGTCATAAGAATGGTATAGTATATTTGGAAATTTGGGGCAAAAATATTAAAGAACAACAACATTATGAGCCTACATTGAAATGTATGAACACAGGTTTATAATTTTGGTAATTTTCAATATTTTGACCCCGATGTTTAACATAGCCCTTTCTTCACAGCACCTTTTGAGATATGACAGCTGCCTTTGTTCAAATCCTGGCCAAAATGTGTTTTTGTACTGTGGTGTAAATCACCTTTTGGGCAGAAGTTCAGATACTCCACTTGTTAATAAGGTGAGCACATAAAGGATATGTTAAATTTGGGGTAAAAATATGAGAAAACAACAAAGTTATGAGGCTACGTTGCAGTTTTTCAATGCACACTCGTAACTGTGGCAATTTTCAAGATTTTGATCCCAGCTTTCAACATAGCCATTTTTTCATACCACCTCATAACTGTGATAGCGGTAATTTGTCAAAACCTACCAAAAATGTGTTTTAACACTTGTGGCACAAAAGGACACTTCAGCCATAGTTTTATAATTGGCACGTCATGCTCAGGAGTGGTCAAAAAAATATCATGTTGAAAATCTGGAGTAAAAATAAGAAAAACCAAGTTATGAGGAAACAAATGGTTCCAACATTTAATCATAACTTTATTTTTTACAGATTTTGGCCCCTAATATTCAACATATCCCTTGTGTTACTCCACCTCCTCAACATGGCAGCTGTCATTTTTAAAATCCACTCTGAAACGTGTTTCCACAGTCGCACAGTGAAATCGCCTTTCAGACGGGATTTTAAAAGTGTCACCCATCTTAATCCTAATGTCAGGTCATAAAAAGACTATTGGACATTTTGGGGTTAAAATGTGGGGGCCCACTTTAAAGTAGATATTGCCTTTCAGCCACCTATTCTGGGTAATTACAATCTAACAATGTGATAAAGCAGGACACCACTGAAAATGAGACATTGCTTCTCATCTGCTGTATATACTGTATAGTAAAAATGTATACAAGCAAGACCCAGTACAAGCAATACCAACGGCAAACATTCAGCATTGATAAATGCTTTTTTTTTTACTGTGTCTGACAGGCTAAGTGAAACATAGTGATCAGGGTTTGCCTATCCTTTGTCAGTAGTGCTGCATTTCATTTATTTATTTCAATTTTGTTGACCAGGTAAGTACACTAGACAAGTTATATGCCTATTTTCAGATACGACCGGGAGAGTACAATGAGATTGTTTGCCATAAAGCAATAGTTGCTTTTGTATTTCAAAGGCAGTTAACTTTACATGAATCTGAACATAGAGCGGTTTGCCAGTTTCCTGCAACCTGATTACTGATGGCATCAGAATGACTCACATCTCATAGCATTCCCAAAGAACTGTTTGATAGTCCATTATTACTAATGGCATTCACATGAAACCAAACTCTTTGCCATTTAGATTTCATCTGTTCATACTGCTTTTCCTGCCTTGAAAGCATAATCCTCTGCTTGTGATGTCAGAATAATGCCAGTGAAAACAGGTTGTTGATAAGATGCTAGATGCCATTATTAAGGAAAGGTTGGTACACTTCTATGAGGAAGATGGATTCCAGGACAAACAGCAGCATGGGTTCACCACAGGGAGGTCGTATTAAAATGAGTCTGATACTCTTCTTTGATTTGGTCATGAGGGTGACTGACAAGGACCAGGCAAAGAAAGTGCAGTACTTGGACTTAAATAAAGCCTGTGATGTGGTCCCATATGAAAGGAAGGTCAAATAGTCATAGGATTTGGGGTGAGGCACAAAATAACGGTGAATCAGAAATTGGTTGGTGGTGGGGATAATAGGGGTCATCTTAAATGGGATATTCTCAAAGGTTAGGAAGGTCATTAGTGGGCTTCCAGCGATAATTCATATGACCCTATAAACATAAAAATTGCCAGCAGATGTCCCTATGATCCACTGAGTCCACGCGGTGAAACGGATGTGCTTGGTTCAGTGGGGGATGCTTCTCTCAAAGTGACAAGTTAAATCTTTCTAACAAGGCAAAATCAGAGGGCATAACCAATACAGAGCCAAAGGCAGAAGAATGAAAGCTAACCAAAGAACTTCTGCTGTACCCTGGGGTACTGTGGGAGTCCTGTGGTTTGCTCTCATCATCTGTTAGTGCTCTGAATTGAGAATTGCTGCACTTTGGTATGTAATACAATTTGGTGGTTATATTCCTTGGTAATCCTGCCTTTGTTCTGTATTGGTTGTGCCCTAATTTTGTCTCATATCATCTCTCAAGCCTGCTCATTGTGGAGTTAATGCAATTTTCTAAACTTCCAAATATAGCTGGGAAAACTAAGGCAGTCCCGAGCCTGGTTCAAGCCTAATGCCTGGCTCTCGCTCAACTTGACCTCTATGAGCAACTGACTGCCAAGGTCAAGCTGAGCCAGATACGATCAAAGCAAGCATTTTTAGTCAGCCTGACTAGTTAGTGCAGTGACAGGAACTTTTAACCCTTTTCGTGTACTTCATGAGAGGCACTGTGAGTATTGTAGGGGACCGCAAGCAGCAGCCTGGGCTGGGCTCATGCACTGTCTCAAATAGTCAAGCTAGACCCTTGACTCAGCTGTGGCTTAGCTCTAAGTTAAAAATTCCTGGGTTTCTCATGACTACTTTCAGACAACATATCTCTGTTCAGAAATGAACGAAAGTGAAAAGAGAAATGGATCTTCGGATTTATTTTTGCTTTTGCTAACTGTAGTGTTGCTTGAAAGTTGTATTTATTTTGAAGAAGATCACAGCTTTAAACAGAGTATTTTTATTTTGGACATTCTTTCAAGTTCTTAATTTCCTAGCTGCGTAATAGTTTTAAAGGTTCAAGGCTAGATTTTGAAGTTAGAGGCGTTGATGCAAGGACTAATTCAGTCCTGTTAGCATCCTCCCATTTGTGCCCCATCATGCACACCTTATTTTCAAAGACAGGTTTTTATGACAGCTGACATGATTTGTGGCAACTCAGATCATGTGATGCATGGATTACGTTTTTGATACAAGCTATGCCATGTTAGCTAAAACCTTGGCAACTGCATCAGAAAGTTACTTCTTTTATGCTTTGTGCTGCAACCCCAACTTTTGTATTTAAATTTTCTCTTTTGAGACAGAGTACTCCACACCTGTATGTAGCTTTGCATGAGGCCAAGAAGTTGGTAACCCATGAAGCACTGCCCTGAACCTGTAGCTTGAGTGTAATTGAGGAGAAAAGTGTTTTCAGGGTCAATTCCAGAAAACACAATTGGGTGGGATTTCAAAATTACCACTTATGTGATCATAAGAGAAGGTGGTAACTTGCCAATTAGTGAAATTTTGTAGAAAAAATATTTAAAAAATATAAAAAGCTATAAGCAAAAGAAAATTCAAAAATCCTAAGTCTGTGGCCTCAATTCTAGAAGGTTGACGCAAGCCATTGTGACATGGACCCTGCACCCTATTTTAGAAGGGGCAGGGTCCCCATATCTAAGTCCTGTGACTTGTGACATACAGCCAGGTACGCCAGACAGAGGGTGTACCTGGTGAGGAAGTTGCCAGCCGCAACAGTAATGCTGAAAGGTGCACGTGTCCCCCCATGCATGAACCCCAGCGGAGCCCCACAGGGCAAGAGGCCCCCCACCCACTGGCATGTCACCATGGGTCCTCCAACACCAATCTCAAGTCCCTTGTGACTGGTACACACAGTCCAATGTGTGGAGTCATACCTGGTAGTCTAGTGGCCCCCCAACCAGCTTTGCCAGTCCACCTAGCACCCCCCACCCATCCCCAGCCAGCGACTGGCATGGCCCACCTCCATGACAGTCACTTGTATCGAGCGCGCTTACTGAATAGACATGCTCATAAATTAATTTCTGAGCATGACTGTACAGTAGCGCTCCTACTGAACTCCAGTTGGTGGCTGGCCATGGAGGTGAGAGGTGGGCCATGCCAGCTCACCGCTGGGGATGGGTGGGTGGTTGCTGGGTAGACTGGCGCAGCTGGGCAGGGGATCACTAGACTACCAGGTAAGGTGTGGGGTACTCTGATTGATTCAGCAGTGTTTCAGGGTCTAGGCATGGGTCAGGATTGAGCTGCCCTGTGGGGCATTCAGTGGTGGGGGTTCGGGGCATGGGGTGTGTGGGCAGCCCTGCAGGGCATTCACTTTTCAGGGGGTAAGGGGTGTGTGCAGCCCTGCAGGGTATTCACTGTTCGGGGGGGGATAGAAGGTGTGTGCAGCCCTGTGGGGCACCTACAGAGGTATGCTAGGCATGGGAGGAGGGCACATGTGGATTGCGTGCTGAGCTGCTGGTGGGTCTACAGGACCACCGGGGGGTGTACGTAAGTTACACCAGCTAAATGCTGGTGTAACTTACATTGCCTGTTCTCCTCCGGGGGTTCCTGCAGAATCCCGACACTGGTGACTTTGTTGCAGCCCTTCTGGAATGGGGCGCAACTGCTGCGTCAAACCCCTAGCTCCATGTTGCAGGGGTTTATGGCATAGCTGCTGGCGTAACAGCTTTTCAGTGCAACTGGCCTGCGACATGTCACAGGCTACACTGTAGAATCGTGCATGTGGCAACTGCTGGCGTAAGTTACTACTTGTGCCATTCTACTTGGTGCAAGCACTGTTACACCAGGCGTAAAGCTTCTAGAATCGGGGCCTATGTGTATATGCAGTTCATACATTTTCAAACTTAGATTTTTGTTGTATGTCTTCATCAGTCAATAGATAGTGGCCAGCAGAGGTGGAAGGAGAGCTATGCCGGTTGCCATAGAGAGACCTTATCCTTTTATGGAGGGTGAGTGGTGGGAAGAGAGGAGGAGGGTAGTGTGCCAGAAGGTGGTTGGGTGTTTATTGAGGGAAGGGAGAGAGGAGAGGGATGTGGTAGTGGCAACAAAGGACACGGCAGTGGGGATGGGCTCCTGACTGCTAGAAATTGTAAATTCATATGGCAGATGAGCACCTTTTGAGGGAGAGGTAGGAGGGTGAGAGACTAACACTGGTAACAGTACTGGAAGTAGAGATGGGTCCCTAACTGCCAGTCATGCAAGTGGAGTAATGGAGGCTTCACAGTTTGCTTCATTGCCCAGATAAGAACAATTCACATGACTCTGCTTGCTCTGCACATGTCAGAGGTAGTGGCTAGTAAACTGACATCATTTTAGAAACATTGATCTTCTCTCATTTTTGTTGATCTCTAGCCAAAAAACACTGTGGCATACAACAGTGTATCATTTTATAGTGTATGGTGGAAGGTTGTTATGGATAGAAATCCATATCTAGAATACAGCTGCTATGCTGCAGTAGCTACGTCATAGTAGCTGTTATGCACTAGCTACATAGCTACTGCAACATAACAACATGGCAGCACTTGCACATGCACATCACACTACCACCACTGATCAGGATGCGGCCACAGTGGTGAGAGCGCAGCGAGAGTGCATCTGACTAAAAAAAACATAAAAGTAAGAACATTATTCTTTTAACTCCAGATAGTAGACCATACACTATAAAAGACAATGTATGGTCTACAATCAATACCAAGCGTTTATAAACATCTTGAGGTTGCCATGGTGACGAACCACTCAAACTTCACTCTCAAGGTTGAAACTGTCGCCATGGCAACATTTTGATGAATACATATGCCTGCTATTGATTGTAGACTATACATTATGCTCTATATTAACACAGCTCCTAATTTTCTCTGACAGTACCCCACAGACATAGGGAGGCCAAGGATAACTGCTAGCAGATGGACACTGTTTAGGGATAGTTTTGTTTGGTTCCACCTATACAGGGTGCCGGTGGCAGTGTGCCTGGTCATTAGGGCACCATGTCCCAATGTCGAAGTCCCCTCTTTTTGCAGGGAGATGTGCCACCTGCACCCTACACCCCCCTTCTAAATATTCTAACACCGGGGGGGAGGAGCCGTAATGACAGGTGCACTGCTGCCAGCACAAAGATGGCCAGAAAGGGTTTTGTTCTAGGTATTTATGACATTCAGTTGTAAATACTGACACAGCTGTGATTGAGGAAAAACTATTTTGCCAGGTGCATATCAAGGTGGGGGCTACCAGAGTACATTAGTTTGTTGTTAAAGTGTGGAGCCAAAAAACAAACTTGTGGGAACACAGTTTGGGGTTCTTGTTACAAGCAAAGCATGCACAATTTCTGTTTGTAAACAAAATCCATAATGTTTGATTGAGAGAACTAGTTAATCAACATGACTGAGGAAACAGGTGTTTAATAAGACCAGGCCAAGGTGAGTATGAAAGGGTGGCCTTACTGATCCAAGTGGAGAGCTGAGGTCAATCTGTTAGTGTACAGGCTGGCTGTGAGGGAGACAAAATGGAAAATGCTGGCCTAGACAGAAACCCTGAAAGGCAGAGGATCATTTGGTAATATCCTGAAGGACTTCACCATTTGTTACTTTCACCAGTGAGAGTACCTAGTATGAGAAAAGCTAGTTTTACATTTCTGTATAAACATCCCTTTCTTTGGCATGTTTTCTCCTGTAAACACTCTTCTTTTAATTCTTTTCAATCCATTATATAATGTGTAAATAAAGTAACCTTTTATGTAACATAACATACTGAATGGTAGTTCATTTTAAAGAAGGTAATATTGTGAACTTCTGAAACAGCCATCATTCCAAAGGACATACTAAACAATTTAAGTAGTTTCAGAAACATACTTCTTCCTGATCCAGGAAATGATTTGTGTAAAGTTTGATAGACAAACCACACTCCATCTGAGTAAGACCAGTCTGCCTTGGCATGATGCAGTGGTTCTGGTGACTGGACTCACATGGTTTAAGTGTCTGGGATGTGCCACCTTTACAGAGAGCTGAGTATGGGTGCTGTACACTGTAAGTAGTAAAGCAGGGTGGAGGTCTGCAACAGCCAGGTGCAGAGGGGCACAAGCAGGGGTGAAGGTGAGTGATTTTACACATCTGGTAGCAGCTTATGGGATCTGTGTGACGTGTTCAAGTACCAGCAAGCAAATAGTGGTTACTTGAAAGGTGCTAGTGTAGTGAAGTGTAGTGTATTGTATACAGACACCTGGAGAAAATACTCAGAGTGCACAAAATACTCAACCAGTCCTAAAACAAAGTGCACAGGAAAAACATTTTGTTTTGCTGCTTTTCACTTATTTTTCAGAACAGTGAGTGGTCAGGATCGTGGATGAAAAGTGCCAATCAATTATAACAAGCTCAAATCAGAACAGCTGCCAAAATTAGGAAGCAAAAAGAACATTGGCCATGATTTGCTTAATAAGAAGCAGAACATAGAGGCCTTGGTCCAAAAGGATCAGGAAGAGCTGGGAAAGTTTGGACCATAAGCTGTGGTTGGAGGTGAGCTTCTCCAACCAGCAGATTATACCATTGAGGAAAGGGAATTGACTGAGGAGGACAATCCAGAGCAGACAGCAGCAGTCAGAGCCATCACAGCAGCAGCCACAAAAACAGCCAACACAGCAATAGGACAGACTAATAGCCATTACACTGGGTCGAGCAACAGATTGGGAACTGGAACAGCTAATGATGCAGTCTGAGCAGGAAAAGATGCAGATGCAGAAAGAGGCTGAAATCCAGCTGGTAATGATATTGTTTATTGTTTATTGAAATTCTAGGATTACAATACCTTTGAGCCATGGCTCTTTTACAAAGGTTCCACGTCAACTTTGAAAACAAATACAAACATAACAGGCTTGGGATAGGCAATTCAAGCAGTGGAAATACAACACATTTGAGGGGGCAGATGGTACAGGACAGAAGACATAAATGAATGATGCAGTACAGGGGAAAGAGCAATGTAGTACAATGGTTCTAAGCAGGGTGAGGTTGCTTGGAAACAGCCATAGGATGGAAAGGAGAGGTAGCAGGGCAAGGGATTAACTGGGGCGGATTGAGGGACTGAGGTGAACACTAGAAGACAGTGGAGCAGCCGAAGGGCATTGTCAGGTTTTAAAGTGCTAAAGCCAGGAGGGAGACAAGGAAGGGGGTAGGGGACAGGTGTCATGGAGTGGGGAGGTAAGTGCAAGAGCAGATTAGCAGTGACAGTCACAGGAGCTGGAGGCATAGAGGTGGAGGCAAAGGTTGGTTTTGAACTGGCCTAGCCTTTGCAGCGAGGTGATTTCTTTGTTGAGTCCATTAAACCAGGAGGGTGCATGGTGCGCAAACAACCTTTGTCCCTGCAAGGTGGCACATGGTATGTGCAGAATTTGATTTTCAGAATCCTGGTGAGGGAGGCGGGGGTACAGTGCTGCGTAGTAGCACTTGGACTCCTGGGGTACAAGGCCTAATGTGATCTTCTTGGCCATTAAGCAGGTATGGAACTTAATACAGTTTGATAGTAGCGCCAACCCATTTGGGCGTAGAGTGTACACTTGTGAGTGAGATGGTGGGATCCAGTAATGAGGTGGCAGGCTTTGTTTAGGGCCAAGCATAGGCGTCTTAGGACTGTGTCAGTAGCAGAGTCATAGACAACCAGCCCATAGCCGATTAGAGAGACCACAGAGCTCTGAACAGCTATCCTTAAGGCATCTGAGGTGAGGCATTGCCTGTGCCTGTAGAGAAGGCTAATGCGCTTGTTAACAGCTTTGGTAACAGTGTCAGTGTGGATGCCATAGGTTAGGTGGCTGTTGAGAGTGATGCCAATAGATTTAAAGGAGTGTACTTGGTCTAGGACAGCACCATGGCAGTTTGCACTTGAGATGGGTTGAAACTTATGCTTGTTATGGGAGTCACAGAAGAGCATCACCTTTGTTTTCTTGTAGTTGAGTACCAGCTTTTGCCTGTTGAACCATTTTTCAACAGAGGTGAAACCATCTGGAGGTTTTGGAGTAGTATGGGGTCATGGTGAGGAGGCGTGAATGACTGCATCATCCGCATATAGCAGGATTTGTTCAGGACAGGATTGTGGGAGATTGTTCAAAGAAAGGCAGAAAAAGAGTGGCCGATGATGGATACCTGTGGAACTCCTGAGTGGACTGGTCTAGCATATTGGATATGGATGGAGATAGCAGAGAAAGAGGCAGAGATCCGGTGAGACAAAGAGAGGAAGAAGCCCCATGCAGACATGAACTTGAGATGGAGCAATTACATCTGCAGCTATCCGAGTGATAAGTGGGACTGAGAAAGGGGGTCAGTGCTCAGTCCTAAAACAAATTCTAAAATATATCCTTACATTAAAGTGGGAGATGATTTAGATACCTTCCTTTGAATATTTGAAAAATGTGTTTAAGTCCAAATTGGACAAGAGAACACGGCCTCAGTTTAACCTTTTATTATCTGGAAATGTCCTCAATGCATTTTCCAAAATGAATGCCCAGAACAGATCAGACTATGATAAAGTTAAACATGCTTTTTTTTTTTTTTAATGATATGAAGGCAGGAGATGGGCTCAATGGGCTAACACCACCTCCTGTCTTAAACACTCAGTATAGAACTCAGAATAGTACAGAACTGACTGCTAATGTTGGCTAGATTGAAATGTCATACATTTAAGAAAAATAATCAGGAAAGTTTTTTTTGAAAATGTGGGTACAGCTTTCAAGTTTGCTCAGGAGATGGTTAGGGACTGCATAAGCATCCTCTCCTGAGAAAATGTCAAGGGTGTCTTACTGGAACAAAGTTCCTCAGGTGCTATTATGGAGGTCTAAGGGTGTGGTTGGCTGACCAAGCCCCACGTTCAGCAAGGCAAGCAGCAAAAATGAAGTAGCAGTAGCAGATAGGTTTTCATTGTTTGGTCAGTTTGGAAAACCATTACAAATATTTTACAAACATTTAAAAATTCAGAATAAAAGGTTACATTTGGATTAATTTAATTAGACAAGATACTTAGACCATGAAACCCAACCAAGTAAACTGTAAATTAATTTAAAAGACCACCAACTAGCACAGAAGACCTGCCTAACCATGTTATTAACTATATATATATATATATATATATATATATATATATAATAGTGGCACGCTCGCGCCACTATAGTTAGGGTTCAGCGGTCATTTACATACTAAAGTCAAAAGTTTGGGCATTAATAACTTTGGACCCATTCAATGGATTTGCCTGAAATTTGGTATGCACATTGGGGCATGGTAGATCTCTTGATTTGCCAAATTATGTTTCAGTCGGATGCCGGTCCTTGTGTACAAAAGCGCTGAAATATGCAAAAGTATCCATTTTTGGAAGCACCTTTTGGCATTCTTAATGTGGTCCTGCACGGCCATTGTGTGGTGTGCTACTCTGAAAGATCACTTGTTTGAAAGAGTTTTGGTGCCCAAACATGCTGCTTTTTGTTTGGTGAAAAAATATTAAGGCATTCAAACATTATGGCACTTTTAAGTTTCCATTATAAGTCAATGGGAACATTTATATGTATATTTTGCGATCAAAGAATGGGGTTCTGGCAATCTCGTCCCGCCTGGTGATCAAGGAATTTGCAGTCTCATGGTTCAAGCATCTTTGTCCCTGAGGAATTTCAACAATTCTTTGATCGTGAGGTCCGCCATTTTGTTTATGATTGGAAAAACACAAATATCTCGGCTCAGGGGTCACTTCTGAAGTAAAACTTCGATGAGTTTTACTCAGGGGGCTCCAATCTATCGAGCCGAGTTATAAGCTTTTAAAATCTTAATTTGCAGCTTGCTAACAATCTTTGATCATGAGTCTGCAAATTCTTTGTTAGTGAGATTCTTTGATTGCAATCTTGCATTGCAACCTAAAAATACAAATATTTTGGCTCAGGAGTGGGCTAGGGACACAAATGAGGGTGGGTTTTGCTCAGGAGGGTCCGTTCTATCGAACCATGTCATTGGTTTGCTTCAAATCAGTGAAAAATTCATGTTTCACTATTTTTTATTCTTTGATGTGAGCATGCAATTTCTTTGATCGCGAGCCTGCAAATTCTTTGATCATGAGATTCTTTGATTGCGATCATGCATCATGAGCGAGGAACGAGATGGCCAGATTAAAAAATCAATTTTCTCAGCCCGGGGTGTCCTAGGAAGTCAAATGAGGGTGGGTTTTACTCAGTGGGCTTCGTTCTGTCGGCAACCATGGCAGTGGTTTATGCAATTCCTTCAATTTTTGATTTATAAGATTTTGAAATTCTTTGTTCATGAGCCTGCAAATTCTTAGATTGTGAGCCTGCAAATTCTTTGTCATTGAGGTTCTTTTGATCATGGTCGTGCATCGTGGCGAGATGCGAGATAGCCCAATTTAAAATCTATTTTTCTCAGCCCAAGGGTGTCCTAGGAAGTCAAATGAGGGTGGGTTTTACTCAGGGGCTTGCTCAGGTTTCTGCAATTCCTTCAATGTTTTGATTTATAAGGTTTTAATTCTTTGTTCATGAGCCTGCAAATTCTTTGATCGTGAGATTCTTTGATCGCCATCTTTGATCGAGAGGGGACAAGATGGCCAGATTTTTATAATGGAATAGATAGAAATTTTAGTAATCTTTGATATTGAATATCTTGCAAATGGTTTGGTCTTTTACTTGAAATTTGGAGGAAGAAAGGCAACATCCCACAGATGTGCATTTTGGTGGATTGGTCAAAAATATTACAGGGCTCTCGGCCTGGTGGCACTGAGGGCAGAGGCACTGGTCGCAGCACCTCACCATGCCAGCGACCTGGGTTTGGGAGCAAGCTCGGGTGCTAGGGGCTGGCAGGGAGGAGAGGGATTGAGCGTCTGAAGAACTGATGTGAGAAGAACAGCTGGGGTGTAGAGAGGCTGCCACTGGAGGATAAATAAGTAAAAAAAAAAATATTACAGGACAACAAAGTTATGGCACTATGAAGCTGACGCTTTTTCCTATAGGATAACATTACGGCGTCCGCCACATTACAGGAATTCATTGCCGCCCTGCTGCAAAATAACAGTTTGGTCTTTTGGGCTGAAATTCTGAGGGAAGAAAGCCAATATCCCACAGATGTGCCTTTTTGGTGGTTTGGTGAAAAAATATTACAGGGCGGCAAAGGTACGGCACTCCAGAGTTGGCACTTTTTTCCATTGCATAATATTATGGCATCTGTCACGTCTTTCAGGGCCTGTATCTCAGAAACGGTGCGAGATATGGACTTTTTGACAAAAAATGCTTAGCTCCCCAAACAGAGGCTAAGTACAAAACTAGCCAGAAAAATCATAATTCATATGAAATTGTAATTTTTTTTCTATGTCGTACAGTTCCTGAGATATAAGCAATTTAGTATTCTAAGTCCTAATTTTCTGCTCCGAGGTCAATTATTATGCATACATTCTTTGTTTTCACTGTGTTTTTTCTATGCAGTTTTTGGGGAAAAGAAGGGTGTGCCCTTTTGTTACTGTGCCACTTAGCATTTCCAGTTGTGCTTCTGTTACCGTTCACATCACCGTTCCCGTCTACGCCACCGTGTGCGTTACAGTTTGCGGTTTTGTTTGCACTTGTGTTTCTGTTTCATTTGGTGTTATTGTTGCTGTTACCATTACCATTTGAATTTGCAATTGCGGTACCGTGCCTGTGCATGTTACAGTTTGCGTTTCCGTACGCGCTTGCGTTTCTGTTTCTTTTGCCTTTATTGTTGCTGTTATCATTACCATTTGCATTTACAATTGTGGTACCATGAATGTGCGCATTACCAGTTGTGGTCTGTATGCACTTCCATCTGTGTCTCTGTTTACATCACTGTTCGCTTTGGCGTCAGTTTGCACTTGCATTTCTATTACTGTTTGCGTTACCATTTACATTTGCATCACCATGTGTGTAACCATTTGCACTTGCATTTGCATTGCACTTACTGTTACTATAGTCAGAAAAATCATGTGGTGGGAGCATGGGGTCCTCCCACCAACGTCTTGACTTTCTACTTTTCTATTCTTTCTTAAAAGTAAGGAAATTCTATGCAAAAAACTTTGTTAATGCATCAGTTAGGATTCTTCTACAGTGACAAAAAGTGAGGAAATTCTACATTAGGGTTCCCACCCGCACCCCACCCACTCTGGCCCCACCAACAGGCATCAGGGTGTGCGTTGAGTTCATCGGTCCTAACTCTTACCCCATTCTCCCACACTGCACAACCTCAGCTTGTTTACATATGGAATGGGATGAGAGTTAGAGCCGACATCCCCAACACACCTCCAATGCCTGTTGGTGGGGGCAGGGTGGGGTGGGGTGCAAGAGGTGGGAACCCTAATGCAGAATTTCCTCACTTTTGTCACTGTAGAAGAACCCTAACTGATGCATTAACAACATTTTGCATAGAATATATATATATATATATATATATATATATATATATATATATTATGTATGTCTTGGGATTTTCAGAGAGTACCTTTCAGCACAAGTGCTCATTTACAAAGATGTCAGATCTACAAAGAAACAATACAGATATGTATAAGCAATTCCATGGAAATGTAGTCAAGACAAACACAATGCATACAAGGCACGTTCAAATACATACAGAACTGTACAATCAGACAAATTACTGCATAAAACTGTCACAGAATTAGTACATAACAACAGTCAAATAACAGACGCAGATCAGTGTATTCACTGGGAAAGATACAAATTCAGAAGATTAATGGTTACAGTTGCATTGAACTGCTAGGGCAGACTACAGCAATCTCTTGAACTATTTAGACTAGGAGGTTTAGCAGAGATGCAGGTAATCTGTTTAACCAGCCAGCGAGACAGCAAAATAAGTGTTTGCCCAGCTAAGTTCATCAGAAAGGCAGTTCAAGGGCATTCTTAGCCATGCTCTTGGTGTTGTATTGATTGGCAACATGGTTGAAGCAAATTGTTAGAGCAGGGGAGTTAAGTCCAGTTGCGCCTTTCTGGCTAGCAGACATGTCTGGAGGTTTATTCTGCAAGGAAGGGGTAGCCAATATGTTAGGGTGTAAAGGGTGCAGCTATGGGTGTGCTTGTCAGTCTGAAGCACAAAGTGACAATCCTTACTGCAGATCAGCTGTATTCTGTTTAGCACCATGTCATAGGCAGCTGTGTAGATGGGAGGCCATAGTCGACTAGTGACAGGACTGAGCTGGCCACTATGAGGCATCTAGTATCTACAGTGAGGTTGATCCTGGAGTTGTTCTGAATCCTGTAGCTCTGTGAGCAGACACAATATGCCATTTTAAACAAATAGTAAGAAAACAGAAACAGAATGGGCCAGGGCTGGGCCTCGGCCAACTTGGAGATGGACCTACAGCTCGCTTTAAAGCCTACACACAGATCCAGCCTCATCAGTTGATTCAGTAGCAGCACATACAGCTTCAACAGCAGCTGAAGCAAATCCAACATCTGTCTGTGATCTGGCACCAACAGATTCAACAAAAGCAGCAACCTCAACTCTTTCAAGCTACAAATACCACCACCAGCAATACCCCCAATGACTCCTCTTCAAGCTGTCCAGCATCAGTTACAGGCCCAGCTTCTAATGCAGCAGACACCCCGGCACAGCCCCTGTAGGTACAGTCCCTGGTAATACAGTCAAACACCCAATTCCAGGGTCCTATCCAGGCTCAGATTCCACCTCAGGTGCGGGTCTCACTCCAAGACCACTTCCACTGTGCCCAGCTTCAGCTATGGAGAAACAGACTGTTCAGCATCAACCAGCAGCTTTACAGTCCTCTGTGCTGCAGGTCGAGGCTCCAGTGCAGCTATACCCCTGATATAGTCACCTAGAATGGGCCAAATGAAGACCTATGACAAGCAGTTAGCCAGCTCCAGCAGTAAATTTGCAAATCCAGCCTGCAGCCCACACACAGTCCAAGTAGCCAACAGTGAAAGAGACACCACCCCATACTGGGAAAAAGTGGACAAAAACTCCAGTAAGTCCAACCACAGACCATTTCAGCACCTTCCATTGGTGTCACCTCTGAGCATAGAACCTCAGCCTCAGATAAACTATTCTCCCAGGTGTTACCTAGAGGATTACGTGAAAGGGTGGAGGACTGGATCCCTCTGTGTCAAGCATACCCAGAACAGGGACAAGAGGATCAGATCCCGAAGCATAAGAAGAAAAAAGGAGACTTAAGCCTCAGCCAGACAGCCTGTTTTAACATTTTTTATACATGACTGCATAAAATTATTTGGAATTTTTATATATATCCTTGGACTGTTTATATTTTTCTTCAGCCAAGAAATTTGGGTCTATACTTGAATATATTTCAAAGCTGTTTTAGGCTGGTTTCATATGGTTACCTCTAGGATTAAGTGCTTGATCTTTCTTGGGAACTCATGGCCCTTGTTGACTTGTAGTTTCACCTCTAACTAATGTAATCAATGGAATTGTTTTACTAGGCAGGCCAAAGCTGACACTTTTATCTTCCCCTATTATAGATTTAACTAATTAGTGCTGCTGGTAGTTTTTCTCAGCTGGCTTCTTTATTTGGTATTTATCACAGGAGCTTGCTGTTCATTACTATTCATTGCAATTCTTCTATTGGTAGAGGGCAAAACTAATTTATCTTACTGCAATTTTATGGCTGTGGGTGGAGCCTACAGCCATTTTGCTTTCAGTGCCTTTAAAACAGTTGAGTATGGCACCTTCCATTGGAATTTTGGAAGTATCCTTCTGAAAGTCCAATGAAGCTTGTTACACTCTGCTATGATCGACCACTACGGAGTATAAGTTACACTATTTCGGCTGTTACATCTGCATTTCAGACAAGAACTGTGCATGCGCACCTTGCATACATGCGCAGTTCTGCTGGTGCCACTATCTTGTGAATGGCATATTGCAATTCACCGCAACTATGCATGCATGAATGCCGCACATGCATAGTTGCCGCCACCACCATCCTTGGTGATGGCATTCAGCGACACTCGCTTCTTCAGAGCTTCATAAGCTTGTCACAGCCATGTCGGCTCTGGATAGAGGCTGTTTATATTACCAGGTCCATGGATATTTTTTAGAATTGTGGTACATTTGATCTTTTCCCTCCCATTTGCTGTACACTTAGCATGACCTTAATTGAAATAAGAGGAACATATGAAATGGTTCTAAGGAACTCTGAGGTATTAAAAAAGAATAAAAATAACATTAATACCCTGAGTATAAAAATGGTAAGGGAAAGATTGACACAAATAGCAAAAAGATACCTGACTTTATCAGAGCCTCTAAATTTTATGAATTGAAGGGAACAATTTCCCCTATAACATCTTCACTGAAAAAGCCAATTGAAAGTACTCATGGGAAAATAATTGATAATTAGTTACTGGAAAAAAATAGATCATTAGAATCCTCTAAAAATGATGGTATGTCACAATTTCATAATCAAGCAGCACCACCCTGACTCCTGGACCCTGAAATTACCCAGATGTGAGTTCATCTCCCTAAAGAGTCTTTAATTGATCTAATACCTACTGAGCATAAGGACTAGGGATGGGTGAACCTCAAAGTTTCAGAGGTTCTAAAAGGCTCAGACAAGGAAAAAAGGTTTTGATGCTTATCCGATCCTTATCTGAACCTTTTAGAATAATATGCAGCTTTTTTGTTTTCTCAATTTTCCCTGGTATCTAGCGGACTCTCTCCCTATCCCCAATCTATCCACTGTAAGTGAAAAAATACAGTCCTAAAGCTTCCTTTTAATCTATGGACCGGGTCCCCCTCCACTTGCCCCCAATTCCTTTTGATTAAATTAAATAACTAAGTGTCCCAAATTATTATTCTTCCTGGTGTCTAGTGGACCCCAACCTCCCACCCTGGCAGGTACTGCTCCCACCTCACTTCCCACTTCCCCGACCACAAGTAGGCAACCAGCACAGCCCTCCCTCTCTGCCACAGTTGGCTACCTGCCCAACTGAGCTGACAATGAATGAGCATGTACTTGTACAAGCACACGCTCATTCATTGACAGCCAGCCAGCTCCTCTCATTCCCTGAGGTCCTCTTGGGTGTAGCAGAGATGAGTGGAGGGCAGTTTTGGTCACCACATGGGGGGGCAGGATGGGGGGAATAGTGTTGTGGACTCCCGGAGATGAAAGTGCTGCAATAATGTTAACGTCACTAAGGAATTTTTAAACCCAGTCGATGGTAAAAGTCAATTGATTTTTGACTTCATTAATTGTGACACCTGCAGTATAGTGTATCCAGCCACCTGTAGGTATGGTGTTTACTATATTGGCTGCACAAAAAGGAAATTTAAGGAACAGGTGGGGGAGCACATGCATACAGTGACTAATGGCAATCTGGAATATGCCACTGCACTGCACACCCACAAGATGCAAAACCCTGCGGATCATACATGGCTCTTTACAGGGACTAAAAGAGTAAAAGTGGGTCCCAGGGAGGTGATTTAAATGGTGACTTAGCCTGTAGAGAAAATGTTTGGATATTCAAACTACAAGCCACAAGTTTCGCAGGACTCAATGAGTGGAGGTATGCTTATATATGAATGGTATAAAGTTATCTCTCAGAGTGTGAAGTTTGTTACATAGGGTGTGAATATATTCCTCTATAACCATGTTTCTAAGAACAGAAGCCCAATCTATGCCGTCTTTGATGCTATTAATATCTGCATTATCATTATAAATACATTTTTGTGCAATTACGAGTTCTAGACACAGTTAGACAAATAACAAAGCCAATTGAGCAATGATGACTGTTGCCTATAGGTGAAAGTACAGTGAGATCTTTTACTATAACCAGGCTGCTATAAGAACCAAATCAAGGAAATTGCTACCCGGGTAGGTTGTGTCACCTCCTGAAATAAATTATATTGCTGACAAATATCAACTAACTTTTACGGAATTGGATAGTGCTGTTGTTCTAGTCCAGTCTATATCACTTAAATTAAAGTCACCAGTAAGTACAATGTCACCCAAGGTACAAGCGAGTAAATCTCATTAATAATTAGATCCATGTAGTCGTTAGAAGCATTTGGAGAATGGTAACACACTCCCAAGATAATATGCTGGACAGTATTCATCATGATTTTAATCCATAGTGATTCAGATATATTATTAATGTTTTTAACTTTATCCGAGATAACCATAACCTGGTTAGGCGCCAGAGTGAAGATGGCAACTCCACCTCCTTTCCTGGACTGTCTGTTATAATTAAACAAGGTGTAACCAGGCAAAAGTGTCCAACAAGATTTATTGTTCCCCAAGTTTCAGTAATAAACACAATGTCCACATCATCTGTAACCACCATGATCATTAACTCATCGATTTTATTATTTATTTATTTAACAGACTTTAGCATTACAACCTTTGAGTCAGAGATTCATTTACAAATGCTCCACATCAGAAAAACAAACATAAACACTTAATATGTATAGACATAGAATGGCAGCTAAAGGTTACAGTTCTTTTAGTTATACAATATTGCAGAATCAAGATCGGCTATACATTGCATTGAATGTGTTACTGAGTGCTGTATTTTACAGTTTTCAAGAGAACAATAAGTTTGCTGATAGAGGGATGGAGTAACAGGTTTGATATGTACAGTGAAGCAGAGAACTAGACAGATACCTTGTGAGTGCAGCCAAAGGAAGCATTGTTAATAGGTAATGTTTGGTAGCCCTATAGGGAGGAGCTCAGAGGCGGGGTGGTCCCATAAGATGATAGATAGATGACCCAGCACTAGCTGGTACATTGGCAGTGCCATGAAGCGAGAATGTGCTCTTTGAGGGCTGACTTGAAAGGTCCTAATTTGGAGATGGAGGAGATGTCAGAGGGGAGTTCATTGTACCAGGCTGGGGCCCTGTGTGGGAATGACCTTTGGGCTAAGGAGGTTCTAACCCTCAGGATGGACCACACCTGTCGGTTGGCAGTGTGGGTGTTCACAGAGGCGTGGGAGGATAGGAGAGAGGCAGAAACCCCCAAGGGGGTAAGCCCCAGGTGTATTTTCTTTGTGAGGAGGTGTGTTTGACAAAATAGCCTTTCATCCAGGGTAAGGAGAGACTTGTTGAGGGCATATAGGGTACAGGTATGGGTACGCTTAATCTGCCCCAGTAAGGAGTCTGCATGCTTTGTTTATAGCAAAGTGGATTTTGTTAAGGGCTGTGTGGTTAGCAGCCGAGTAGATAGTGAGCCCATAATTGACTAGGGAGAGGACTGAGGAGGTGACAGCCAGATTAAGGGCTTCTGGAGGTAGGCAATCCTTGTGCGATACAATAGGCCTATACGGGACATTTATGGCTGATGATAGAGTTTCAATGTGTGAATGGAAGGAGAGGCTGGAATCAAATGTAAAGCCCAATTATGTATATGTATGGACCTGTTCTAGAGGAAGGAGAGAGAGTGGGAGAGGATTGTTAGCTGTGCATTCTTGGCCTTATTCTGTCGATGGGCAAAGAGTATAGTCTTTGTCTTTTTTCCATTGACCACAAGTCTTTGGTCCATGAACCAGTTTTTAATATGGTTAAACGCATGTTGGATAGCTGGCCCAGTGGCACTGAGGGTTGAGGCACTGGATGCCACACCTCTCGCCACACTGGCGACCCAGGTTCGGGAACGAGCTTGGGTTGTCGGGGGTCGGCAGAGGAGGACTGGGATTGAGTGTTGGGAGACAGCTCTCCTCATCCTGGGGTGGGATGGGGACTTTACACCACACTGCGGCAACCCTTGGGGATGCCGGAGTACTACAGATAGCGGTGTAACGGAGGGGAGCATGGCGGATGTCTGCGTCGTGTATGGATGTCATTGCATGTCCATGGTCCCAATGGGGAAAGAACAAGGAAAATTGCAGCACGGGTCTGAGGCAGCTTGATAGCCACAGCTCTGCCGGCTGATGATGCCTGGAGGCATGTGCCGGTACTGGTTCCTCGCCAGGCGTGGGGGGCTATGGGGGGGCCCCCTTTCGCAGGTGTAGTTGCGTCTGCCAGCTGGGCATGCAACTTTGGGGTCGGCAGTGGAGTGGAGTGGTGGCTGGATGTAAAAAAAAAGCAGGACCGTGGCTGCAGAAGGAGAAAATATTAAATGTTAAAAAAAAAATGCATGTTGGAGGAAGGACTGCAATACTGTGGGATCTGGGTGTGAGGCAAAAGAACTATGTCGTCACATAGAGTAGTAGGTTGCCAGAGCAGGAATTGGGCAAGGTGTTTAGGTAGATACTGAATAATAGAGGGCTGAGGATGGAGCCCTGGGAACCCAGAATGGACTGGCAAGGTGGTTGAGAGGGTGTTGTTTATTTTGACACATTATGATCTAGCTGTGAGGTAACTTGTAAACCAGGAGACGGGTCCTTGGGACAGGTGTCAGCGTGGCTCAGTTGGTAGCACATCCACCTCTGGACCAGAAGGTCGTGGGTTCTTGCCCCACACTGGGATTGGACTTGCACCTAAAAATCGCTGGCATCCGAGTGCAGTATTGGGGGGTGCTGTACTGCTAGGGTGTGCCGTCCTTCGGATGAGATGTTAAACCGAGGTCCCTTCTACCCATCCTGGTGTTGTCCTGGTGGGTGTCCAGGTGGAAGTAAAAGAACCCAGGGCACTCTTCGCAAAGAGTAGGGAACATTCCCGGTGTCCTGGCCAACATTCCCCTTCCCATAAGCCAGTTCATGCAATTATCCAGGCTGTGTGTGGGTGATGATGTGCGATATGGCCGCCACCACACATTCAGTCACTTCACTACCAGTCTAGCATTGCTTGTAAAGCGCTTTGGATGTAAGAAAAGTGCTATACAAATGCAGATTCTCTTCTTCTTCTTCTTCAGACCTATATGGTGGAGTGTGCTTAAGAGTAAGGGTGGGAGACTGCATCAAAGGCCTTTGACAGGTCGATGAAGACAGCTCCAGCTAGGTTTTTCTGTCCAGGGCAGAGTGAATAAAATTAGAGAACTCAGTGAGAGCGTTGTTGCACTGTGCCCAGATCTGAAGCCATGCTGCTCCTGCAAAGTAGGTTATGAGCAAGTAGGTACTCAGTGAGTTGGGTGGCTATTATTTTTTCGAGGGCTTCCAAGAGTGGTGGGAGAATGGATATGGGATGGTAGTTATTAGTTAAACTTCTGGCATTACAGTAAAGACATTTTATATTTTTAGTGTTAACAGCATTTTTTTAATTGTTTTTTTTATGGGAGAGGAAGCGTTCTCTCCCAAATCAATCAGTTTAAATTTTTGTTAATATAAGTTGTTAAATGCTGTCCCAATAGTGAGTTTCCTTTACGATTTAAATGCAGGCCATCTGTACTATACATGTCTAGTCTACCTTTGTACTCTTCCCAATGGTAATACAACCATGATTTTGGCAGAGACACCACCCATGCAACCAATTGTTAAACATACGTATAGTATTATTGAACTCTAATGAAGCTCTAGGGACAGGCAGGACCTCGGAAAAAGCAACATCACAGTCAATATTCACTAAGATGTTAGAGAGAGCAACCATATCTTTTTTAATGTCTAATAAATCTGCTTTCAAGAAATCGTTGGTACCAGCATGGATGATCACTAGGGGATCAATGCCCCCATTTGCTAAGATATTATGGTCCATACTTGTAATGTGTGAAATCCTTGCGCCCCTAAAAGTTGAACATGTGCAATTCTGCTTATCCTCATCACAAATTGCCCTGTCTAAATGTTTTACCATAGAATCACCTAAAACAAATACCTGCCTTTTAGACTTTACTAAGGTTATGAGAATGCCCATAGGAGTGTTATCAGAGATAGTGTTTGTCATCTCTTCAGATGAAAGCACTACAGATGGTATCATTGCAGTGTTTGATGGTAGTGGACACTGGTTTACTACACTACCCAGAATTTGATCCAAATTAATGTTTTCACTCGGAGGGCAGCTTACTGATACACCCATGACAGTCTCAACAGAGGAAGTTGTGACCAAAAACTGGTCTTCAACATCATTAAGTGTGGAAAAACTATTACTAAGTGGCAGTGAAAACTGAGTGACCTTACTGCCTTTTTTATAGACCCTTTTACTCTGCACATCAAACCATTGATTATCAGAACTTTCAAGGTTGTCAAACTCCCATGGACATTTTTTAGTGCTACCTAGGAGAAACTCATTAGATAACTGACTATCTGATATCTGTGTAGAGTCAGAAATAAATGTAGGGATTATGTTGACCTCAGAAGAACAAGATGTGATATTAGTGGTAGGGCGATTTAATGCCACAAATCTGGCTTGCATTTGACTTTGGCTGGCTTCAGTTCAAGCCTGTTATGGAAAAGGGCACAGCTTCTTTGAGTGATTTACAATCCTCACATTTAGGACAAAATAAAGCTTACTATTACAATTTCACTCTCAATAACACTAAACATTTGACATACAGTGCATTTCATATAGCACACATATGTAACACGACATTAGTCTGAGACATTGTTATACAGAAAAATGTTGGTTTGTATAACCCAAACCTCAATTCTCTTATAGAAAGAGAAACAAATCAGATTACTTACACTAAACCAGATATTATGCCGTCAAAGGCTAATTTGTGAAATAATTATTATTGCCCTTACCCTGCTGAACAAGCAGAACACGTGCCGACACACATGTCTCTGTGCGCGTCTCCACACGGTGCGCCACACGCACCCTGATCTGCTCACCCTGCTCGCCGAGCATGCGAGTATATAGCTGAATGTGACCCAGATGTAGAGCTAAGGGTTACACTGCACCTCGCTCAAACAATGTAAATTTAAATCCCTTTTTTAAAAACTGGCACCACAGGAACTCTGTTTCAAATGCACAAGCACTCCACAAGAGCCCAAATTAAAATATGAGCTGTATCTACCTGGCTGTAGTCCACAGAGATCGCTCCATGGACTACAGACTCTCTTCCTGGTTCCAAGTACAGGAAGCCAGGGCTCACATAAGCGCTTAGGATTTATTTCAGTAAAAATAAAAGCACATAAGGTATACATAGGCAATCATATAGCAGTCAGCACTCTGTGCGTTTTGACAAAAATAATCAGGCGCCCTGCTCATCGCGATGCAAGTATATAGCTGAATGTGACCCGGATGTAGAGCTAAAGGGTCACACT
Source organism: Neoceratodus forsteri (assembly GCA_016271365.2). NCBI lineage: Eukaryota > Metazoa > Chordata > Ceratodontiformes > Ceratodontidae > Neoceratodus > Neoceratodus forsteri. Next base: position 1,424,976,695 of record CM057455.1, read on the forward strand.
GCATCACTCAAACAATGTAAATTTAAATCCCTTTTTAAAAACTGGCACCATAGGAACTCTGTTTCAAGTGTACAAGCACTCTACAAGAGCCCAAATTAAAATAAGAGCTGTATCTACCAAGCTGTAGTCCACAGAGATTGCTCCACAGACCACAAACTCTCTTCCTGGTTCCAAGTACAGGAAGCCAGGGCTCACATAAGTGCTTAGGATTTATTTCAGTAAAAATAAGCACATAAGGTATATATAGGCAATCATATAGCAGTCAGCACTCTGGGCAGTTTTGACACAAATAATCAGAGCCTTGCTAGCATTAAATCTTTATCCCTCCCCTGAGCCAGAGGTCTGTAGATCACTCCTATGCAGATAGCTGCTTTATTCCTCTTCTCTAGTGTGACCCACAGTGCCTCCTCTCCCCCGCTCTCCCTGTATTTCCATGGCTTTTTGCTGTCCCTTACATGAAGAGCCACTCCTCCCCCTTTTCTACCTACTCTGTTCCTCTGAAATAGGATATACCCTGGAATGGTCATTTCCTAGTCAGGATTTTCATTGCACCAGGTCTCAGTTATGGCGACTATGTCTAGGTCTATGCTCGCCTTGGTAGCCTCTAGGTCAGCAAACATGTTGCTTAGACTTTGAGCATATGCACCCATGGCTCTCCAGGTTGTGTTGTCACCCCCCTTCCCCTTTTGCCCACTCCTAGCTTGACCATTACACTTTTCAGACCCAATCATTTCCACTACCCTCTGTCTACCTGTTTTATTTGCTTCCTTTATTGTTTTCATTTCCTCATCAGTCTTGCTTTTGGCATAGAGAACTAGTGGGGGGCAGTATACTGCTCCTTCCTACCCACCTCCACCCTTAGCTAGTTTAAATTTCTGACAATGTAGCATTTAAACTGTTCACTAAATACTATGGTCCCCTCCTGGATGGATGTAAACCATTGCCTTTGTACAGGCTCACATCTCTCCAGGTGGGTCTCAGTCCTCAATGAAGTCCAAAGCCTTCTCTCTGCACCAGGTCTTCAGCCTTAAGTTAAATTCTCTGGTACAGAGATCCTAGCTTCCCTTGCATGAGACAGGTAGCACCTCTGAGAAGGTCACAGAGCTTGCCACTTGTCCAAGGTCTCACCCCAACTCCTTAAACTCCTTCTGCACCTTTCCTATCACTGTCTCATCCTTGGCCAGGTCATTTGTCATCAAATGGACAATGACATCCAGCTCCCCCCTCCTCATTACCGCCCTAGCGATTCTCTGGATCCTCTCTCCATCTCTCTCAGCTGTGCCTCCAGGTAGGCACTTTACCTCCCTCTCCAGCTCTCTACCTGTCTCCAAATCCTCTCCCCTGACTATAGAGTTCCCCACCAGGAGTTGCTTCCTCCTCTTCTGGGATCCCCTATCACCCTTTCTTGGAGGTCCATCATGGAGGACCTGCTCATCCCCCATGGTCACAACTGCAGGTGCCACTGTGGGACCCTTCCACTCCTCCAAGACAGCATAGGAGTTCCTTAGTTGCACCAGATGGGGTCGTGCCTCTGTTCCACTACCCTCACCCTCCCTGAGCCCACCATAGTCCATCTGCCCCTCCTGCTAGGCAACCTCAGAGGTAGCAGAGGTGGACTTGGTGGCCTCTGAGTGAGACAGGAGATTCCCTAAATCCTGGCCAACTCAGCCTGGAGACTAGCAACCTCCTCCCTCAGTCCAGAGAGGTACCTGCAGATGGGGCAACACCACAGTATCCAGAAGGTCTTCCTGAAGACCGCAGCCCTACACCCACTGCTTTGCACCATTTCCAGCATTTTCCCTTTCTACTCTGTCTACCCTGCTCTGTTCTGTTCTATGAAAACCTTTTTTTTAAGTTTACCTTTCCCCTAAGCCCAGAAAAAACAGGATACATGCTTCAAACTTAGTCTATAGCCCTTAATACACCCAGTATCTGCCCCTGTGGGCACCCATAACTGCTCACTGCACCAACACCAAATCTATTCCCACAGTATGTAAGCTCTTACCACAAAAACACAGTAAGTAAACCCTTCATACAAAATTATACCACCCCTCAGTGCAATCAATTACTTCGCCTCTACACTAGACCTCAATCTCTTAATGCACACAGTAAGGGAGTCTCCACACAAATCACAAAAATTCCTGTATTCACACAGTAGTAAATCCCTAATACAATATCATAATCCCCTCAATGCACACAATGAGAAGCCCCCTGCGCAAAACCACACTTATCTGCTTCATCTCTGCCCTTTTATCACTGCCTGCATTTTCTTCCAGTTACTTTGCACTTCCACTGTGACTCCCAGTCATTTCCTCTCAGTTTCCCAACTTCTTTTTATATTTTTGGGCAGGTGGGGAGTGGGATGGAGGGCTGAAAAACCAGCTGCCAATTCCCTGACTGCAGCTGTCCATCGGTGGTCCGTCAGGCTGCTTCTCCTGTGCCACCATTATTTAAGGCAGCTCTCCTCTGCTCTTCTTTTGTGCCCTTTTTCAAAGCTGTTGTTGCTCCCAGATTGGCTTCTGGCTCCAGATTCCTTTGTCTGCCACTGTTCCTGCCTTAAAGTACCTCAGCCCCTTCCGTCACATAGGCTCTGGCTCCTGCTTGTATCCTACAGAAAAGAACAATCAGTGGTGTCTTCTGATACTGCTGCAGCTGCCGATTCCCTGACTGTAGATGTCCATTGGTGGTCCATCTGGCTACTTCTCCTGTGCCTCTGGTATTTATGTTTCACTATGACTATTTATTATGGTGTGAAAATGCATTGCATAGAAAGTCATTTGCCAGACTTAGATTTGATATACATTTTCATTACAAATCAGTTTATACAACATGGGATCATTTTTGGAAACCAGGAAATGCCGTTGTGACTCGAGTGTGGCTATCACTTCAAGGCACTTGATCTTGGTCTGCCCTATTTTGTTGCCACTTAAGATCCAAGTCGTCAGTCCCTTATTTGAATAAAATGGTGTCCCATCAAGAAGGTGAGTCAAAGTGGGTGAGTGGAAACAGTGACTTAAAACAGTGCTGAGCATTTCAGTGAGGTGGTATTACAGTGCAAGTGAAGTTTAGCACTGTTGGGGCATTACTTTTCTGCTCTACTGTTTTGTGGCTCAGAGATAGTTATTTAAGTTATGGGGGTTTGGAGGCATGGGGTTTTAGCGCTAATTGTTCAGCACTGTATTGCAAGGTGCCATTGTGAGTATTGCTGTTTTCCATTACACTGTTTTGCCCAATGCCGTTTTGTAGGCATGGTTTTCACATGGAACTGAATAAAACAAGTGGTTTAAGTCCATCTGTGAAGCTTGCAATTCTTTTAGCTGGAAACAATAAAGCTATAACATGCACTTATCAAATTCTATCTAGAAGCCTGTAATATCTTGAACTTATGAATGCTGGAAAGAATCCGAATATGTTGTATGGATCTGAATGCAGTTGTTATAATGAGCTTGTCAGTTGCACTCTTTATAAGAAAAATTGTGTCTATGAATTGTATTTATTTGTAAGATGTATATTTTTCTCATTATTATATAAAATGTTTTGTTTTTATTGAGTGTACATCATCTTGATTATACACTCTTTTAATAATACGAACATATAAAATTTGCCAGCAGATAAAGGCCTATTGGTCTATCGAGTCTGCTCGATTTTGTAGCTGGCCACCCTATTCAACCACTGTCCCTCCCTCCCTTACCTCCCCTCCTTTCACTCTCCCTCTTATCATGTCCCAGCCTTTTTTGAAGCAGATCACTGTCCTGCAGGATACCACCTCCGCTAGTAACGCATTCCACTTGGCCACCACCCTCTCCGTAAAAAGTGTCTTCTCATATCCCTCCTGAATCTACCCCTCCAATCTTATATCAAGGCCCTGTGTCCCTCCTTCCTTACCTTGAAAAGTCCCTCCATCCCAGCCCTGTTTATGCCCTTCATGTACTTGAAGGTCTCTATCATATCCCCCTGTCCCTAGCAGGTGCATGTTCAATTCCCTCAGTCTGCACTCATATGATAAGTCCCCAGCCTGTGGATCATCTTTGTGGCCCTATGTTGCACCCCTTCCAGTAACGTAATGTCTTTCTTCAGGTACGGGTGCCAGTACTGCATGCAGTACTTCAGGTGCAGCCTTATCAGCGATCTATATAATGGTAGAATAACCTCTCCCTGTCTTGATGATATTTCCCTGACAATACAACCCAGCATTTTATTGGCCTTTGCAGCCACCTTCCTATGTTGAGCTGAGTTGTTCATTGATCCCATTATGAGTACCCCCAAATACTTTTCCTCCTCAGTCATGGCCAGCTGTACCACATCCAGCTGGTAGCAAAGAAATCTGAATCTGAAAATCTGAATCTGAATCAGTGAGGTTGATCCCATTACAGTACATGGCTCCCTGCCATCTGTTTACAATGGACACCAGGTTGTCAATATGAGAAGCGAATAAGGCATCGTCCAGAATTATCCCAAGGTATTTAAAGGTTTCCCCTGTTTGAGATTCTGTCCCAGGTCATTTCAGATGACACAGGGGATACCATTCTCTTTTTGGGGGGCTTGTAAAGAGAATGGTCTTAGTTTTTAGGACCAGTTTGTTATGACAGAACCAGCTTTCTCTGGTGTCAGAGTTGCAATGGAGGATACAGGTGAGGCAAGGTCAGGATTTCTGGTATAGAAAACAGCAAATAGAAGGACATTAGCTGACTGACAGGTCTTGGCAGGTGGTTTATGAATAGGCCAAATAGGAGGCACCCATAATGGAACCTTAGGGGACACCATTAGATATTCTCTAATGTCAGACAAGGAACAGTCAGTCCTCACATACGGTGTGTGATTTGTGAGATAACTCTGGGGGTAGGTTACTGTGTCCAGAAAATACTGAGGTCAAAGAGTTTACTGAGTAGAAGCTTATGGCTGACCAGGTTGAATGCTTCTGTAAGGTCAATATAGATAGCTCCAACCATGTCTCCATCATCAAGGGCTTCGTGAACATAATTGGAATATTCTAACAGCACAGTATTGGTGCTGTGTTGTTTCTGAACAATCAAGCTTTTGGGCACACTGGATTTTGCATTTTTGAGATATGAGACCATGTGGTCAGAACAATTCTCTCCAGGGCCTTGGGCCAGGGGACAGAATAGAAATTATTCTGTAGTTGGCTAGGTTAGAGCTGTCACCACTTTTGAATACTGGTGTAACCAGTGTGGGTTTCCACTTCTCAGGGAACTGGAAGTAATCCAGGGAAACATTGAACATTTTAGAAATGGGATAGGAGAGTTCTTCAACAGCCAGGGCAAATAGCTTCATATCAAGTTAGTCTCCCCCAAATCTTTTTCATAAATTTAGAGATATCTTTGAGACAGGCTTAAAATAGAATTTATGGTAAACTGGCTTAGCGTCCAGCAGCTGGATAGCTTCAGGACCAGGTCCACTGCAGAGGGTCTGGGCAGGCTCAGTGGGGATGACAGAACTTGGATCAGTAAAGGCAACATTGAATTTATTGGCAATTTCGGATGGATCAAGGACCTCACATCTATAAACCGTGAACATTATCAGTGACATTTTTTCAAACCTTGCTAAGGAGTTCCAGGATGTGCTTTGCAGAAGTTGGATTTGGTTACTCTAATCTTACTAGTGCATTTATTACAGACTTCCTTGTACTTTTGTAGGTAGACTGGGGACCCAGCCTTCTTGACCAATGCTCACAGATTGTTCCTCTGTCTCATGAGGGCTAGGAGTTCAGGGTGATCCCTCCTGAAGGTGTATCTCTAACTTTATGCTTTTTAGAGTACAAATTTGTTGCAGGCATTTGTGAACTCCATAACAAAATATTCTAGGGCCAAATCTATATCAGGAATGTCATCCAGAAGCTCCAGTTTATTTGGACCACACATGAGTTGAAATCTGGTACCTTCATTTTGCTTACGACCTGGCTGAATGTCAGCTGAGGGCCTGAGCTGTTTAACTGCCCACAGGCATTGCACCGCTGAGTGGTCACTATGGGTATCTGACAGAACTTTGACATCTTTAACCCTGTCTGGGTGAGTTACCACATAGGCCCACATATTCAAAGGAGATGCGCTGCACAAAATGGAGATGTGTGGCACATCTCAGAAAATACGCAGAAGGGAGAGATGCATCACACATTTCCAAATGCACGATCATGCAGAAATAATGTATGCAGTGCAAAAACAGGGGGTGAGTACATGAATATACTACGCATCCATATAGTCAGCCCAAATGTGTGATGCATCTGCCGCACAACCCAGAAGTGTGCCATGCAAAGTTAGGCAGACAAAAGGATAGCCTAAGTCGGCCAGCCACCCACAGGAAGGCCACGGAACTGCAGACAGGCTATCCTGAGACAGCCTTTGGAGGTGCACCAAGATGTGCTCCAGGCACCCATACACAGCAGTCACACCAGAATGGAAGCACCCAAAGCCACAGGTGCCGGCACACCATGGGCACTGCCCAGAGAACCATCCCCCACACCGCACCCAGGTAGTAGACACCCAGCTGCCACATGCCAGTGCTGTTGGCTGCTCCCCTAGCACAGCAGTGGAGCAGACGGCCACACTGAACACATGTACAAGAGGCCATGTCCTGCACCCATTTGGCCAGCAGGGTGCCACCCAGTGATGACGTCTGGGGCAATGGTGCCCAGGCAGCCAGGTGATACATGTGCTAGCCTGGCATGGGTCAGGAACTGACCTGTGGCACACACCCACAGTGGTACACCATAGGTGCACACGGGTGGGACCCACCCACTTAGGTATTTGGTCACCCTCTGCACACTGCCATTCCATGCATTTATCACCATGTTCCTCTCATATGGTGGTGTGTGGGGCACTGCAGGTGACTGTACACTGCATACGGAGCTGGAATATCACATGCATTTGGTATACCAATCAGATTGTGTCACCCTCTGCCCTCCCTTGTTTCTTGTCCAGGTGGGGCCCCTGTGGCCACTGTCCAGGTGGGCCCCTGTACCCCAGTCTGACCTGTACATGGCTATGGGTAATAGCACTGTACCCAAGTCATTGCAGTCCACTCACCCACACACAAACATTCCATCACACCTGCCTGCTTGGCTGCGTATCTCCTGTTCATCTTTGTGGGGTGGTGGAACAGCCCTGCAAAGCTGGAACTGCACATGCCTGGGGTATGCAAATGGCTAAATACATTCCAGTAATGAGCTGCACATGTGAGGGAATGGGCTCGGAATGTGCAATGAGGCCATTGCATATCCAGCGAATATTACAATTTGTGCACGGTGCATGTGGCCGCCTATTGGCATTTTCCTATGCTCTGCATGGAGCTCAGATCACCAGCTGCGCATCTCCCTGCCGATCATGCATGTTCGGGATAGTCAATGAACATGCTAATTGCACCTCATGATGCATCTTCTGAATATACCATTATTTTGTGCTGGTGCATCTCAGTTGCATGGTGCAGGCACATGCGTAATGCAGCCTGGAACATTTAAATATGGGGCCCATAGTGTCTGTTTTATAGTTGGTTCTGGTGTGCTCAGAGACCATTTGTGAGAGGAATAGACTGGCAATCTTATACCTGTGACCTGTTCTGGACTTTGCAGTCCAGTTGATGTTGAAATCACTTGTTACTTTGTATTTCCAGTTCTGAATCAATTGCTTGAAATACTGAGAGACTCTATACCCATTTGATGTTTACCAGGTTAGATGAAGGCAAACAGGAGGACAAGAGATTTGAGTCCTCACTCCAGCAACAGTTTAATGGCCAGGTATTTGCAGTACCTAGTCAGATAATTGATTTCAAGTTTGGAGATTGGAGCTAAGATAGATAAGGCAGCCCCGGCCTCGCTTGCCTATTCTATCCTCTCTGAAGATGTTGAAACCAGTTAATGAGATTGTGGAAATAGGTATTTGGGGAAAAAGCCATGTTTCAGTAAGGGATATATTATTCACTTGCACTAACACAATTCAGGCTTCAAATTGAACAAATTTAGGTTGGAGGCTACTGATATTTAGGGAAACTGTTAAGTTTCCCTTGACTACCAATGCCATGTCAAATACTGTCTGCAAGGCCTGGGTTGGGGTGAACACTGCTGGACAGCAGGAGTAACATTAATATTAAACCCCTTGAAGCTCTTAGGCACTGTTTCAGTCTCCAGGTTTTTCTCTTAAGGAGAAAGGACATACGGGTAAACCTAGAGACACAACCATTGCATGCAATCCCATAGAACTCCCATAGCACCGCCTGAGTTAGGTATACTTTGCAGTGGGCATACACCAGGTGACTTGGGTACTGAAGAGCAGTTGGGGGGGGATAAGTAGCCATGGTATCAGCACAGGATCAATGGATAATGCCACCTTTGCCTCAGAGGACTCTATAGGTTCAGGGGTCACCAGTAATATCTTCGCAAGAACCATGTTTGGAGTAAAAGCTGTGTCCCAGCAATTAGTGAATTAAGTCCAAACAGATAGGGTGTTTGCAAGGCCTTAGTAAAACTAGGGTACCTGCTACTAGCAGTTAATAAGCTGGGACTGCCCAGAAAGGGTGTTGGCAAGGTCTCAGTATAAAGCGGGTACAGGCAACCAGCAGATACAAAATTCAGTCCACTGAGATAGGGTGTTAGCAAGGCCTCAGTAGAAGCAGCGTACCAGCAACCAACAAGTTATACAATTAGGTTCACCCAGATAGAGTGTAGGCAGTAGAGCAGGTTACTAACAACAGACAAGTTAGAGCAGGATATTAGCAGCAGACAATAAAAGTAATAGGTAACAGTGTATCCAGATAGCAAATTATACTGGCTTAGTAGCAACTAAACAAGTCTAATGATGGAAGCTGATTATACAACAAGATCTGCCCAGAATAGGATGTAGTTAGTGGAGCAGGTTACTAGCAACAAGAATGCTGTAGTAAGACATTATCAGTAGATAAGATAAATACTGGTAAAGTGAACTTGGGTAGCATTAACATAGCTTAGCAGGCTTAAACAAGATAGCTTCAGATATAGGGAATCTAGCTGCATGCAACTCAGCATTCAGTTGTTTTAGAATTTCAGTTAACAGTGCCAGTGCTTCCACTAATGCTTTAATTATGATTCCTAGCCAACTCATCCTTTGCCATTCATGGCTAAATATCCATCCTTCTCTTTATCATCACCATTATTCAATATTAGTATTTCAAGCTATTAAACTCTGTAGGTTAAGGTTTGCATAAGTTAGCAGTACAGTTCAGTTTCAGTCCTGGAGTGACATTTATGTCAGAACTAGAAAAGTCTAGTGGTCCTCTGATATTATGATACAACAGCAACTGACTTGCTGGAGTCAATAAAATTTGGACCCGCAATTGCAAAAAATGCTGTCATTCGAGGGCATGGTTTAGCCACCGACAACATGGCAGCTTAATCCGTGAGCTCTCTCCTGACCAAAGCCCATCTGAGCTTAGACGCCATGACCCGGTAGAGTTTCTACCCCCTGATTACAACTTAATGTACGGGTGACATCCTGCTTACTGGGCGGCACATTTTTAAGCTGACTTTGGCATGATTTGTGCCTCTCTGCAGCGCCGTTATTTGTGGTACCATTGTCTAAGTTAGGCCGCACAGGCCCCATGCACTACAGTGGCCTCTGTCTATTCTTTAGCCAGTGCCTTTTGGCTGATGGGCATCCAGACGACTCCAGGACATCCACTCATCTACCACCTTAACAGCATGGACCCCTTTATGGCAGTCCCTCCTTTAAACAAGGCAAATCCTGATGCCAATCAGCCAGCATCCATGGGAGAATCACTACAGTACATAACCAAAATGCTGGAAGCTTTACTTTTGAGGGTGGATGACATCAGCCTCTCCCTGTCAGGTACTGTTACAGAAGTCAGACAACTTCAAGACAGGATGAATGTCTCTGAGCAGCGAGCAGAAGACTGCAAAATGCAGCAAGCACAAGTCTGGCAGTGCCTCCAACAACATGAAGAATGCTTTGCGGCTCTCTGGGTCAGAGCCAAAGACCAAGAAAACAGAAGCCGGCACAATACCTTGTGGATCATCAGGCTCCCTGAGGGGGCTGAGGGGTAATCAATGGAGAAATTCCTCAATAATAATCTTCCTCACATGCTGGGGGAACGATGGAGGGGCCCAGTAGATGTAGAGAGGGCTCACAGGGTCTCTACTCACCCTAATAGACATGCTGACACTCCTATACCAGTAGTGGCCTACTTGCTCAGATACTCAACCAAGGAAAGGATTCTTCGGGCTGCCAGGGACATTGGGGATATTACATGGCAGGGTGCTCAGATATACAGTACCTCTACCGGGACTTTGCCCAAGAGACTGCAGCAAAGAGGACAACTGGTACAACAACCCACAAGAGACAGGGCTATCCTAGATCTAGTACTGACTAACAAGGAAAGGATCACAGATTTCCAGGTAGAAGGTCACCTGGGTGCCAGTGACCATCACATGGTATGGTTCAATTTGGCCACTAGAACAAAATCATCCCATTCCAAGGCAAAAATATGGGACTTCAGAGGAGTTGCCTTTAATAAGATGGCCAACAGAGTTAAGCTAGCCCTGGCAAGAAGAAATACAGGTGAAGGGGTACAGGCAAAGTGGGCAAGCATTAAAGATGCAATACTTGAAGCAACATCCCATTGCGTTAGTGAGAAAAGGAAGTGCAAAAGAAGAAGGAAACCACTTTGGTTCTCAAACACAGTAGCAGAAAAGGTCAGAGCCAAAAGGCTGGCCTTCAGGAAATTTAAAGGAACTCAGCAGGATGAAGATAGGGAAGCATACCAAAGTTCCCTAAGGGAAGCAGGGAAGATAGTAAGGCAGGCAAAGGCCCAAACCGAGGAAACACTATCACAAACAGTAAAAGAAGGTGACAAGACTTTCTATGGATGCATTAGTGAAAGGAGAAAGTCCAGAGGGGTTATTGCTAAGATCAAAGGGGATAAAAGGGCATGTGAGGAGGAGGACCATGTAAAAGCATCTATCCTAAATAGATACTTCTGCTCAGTATTTAATGAAGAGAAGGTAGGGCAGGGCCCACAGCTCTGCACCATGGACACAGGGGGTTGGGAGGTGTGCACTAGTCCCTTCACAAAAGAAAGGGTCCTACAAGAGCTCAATAAGCTCAGGGTGGACAAGGCAATGGGACCTGATGGTATACATCCCAGGGTACTAAAGGAACTAAGGGTGGAACTAGCAGAGCCATTATCAGAACTGTTTAGTGAGTCTCTGAGCACAGGAGAGGTCCCAGAAGACTGGAGAAGGGCTCGTGTGATCCCACTCCACAAGTGTGGTAGCAGGGAGGAGGCAGGGCTCTACAGACCAGTCAGTCTTACCTCAGTAGTGGGCAAGATTATGGAGACACTCCTTAAGGAAAGGATAGTTCAACACCTGGAATCCACAGGAGCACGGATCCATGACAGCATGGGTTTACAAAAGGAAGGTCCTGTCAAACTAATCTCATAGATTTCTTTGACTGGGTAACCAGAGTGGTGGACCAGCAGGGAGCATTTGATGTTGCCTACCTTGACTTCAGTAAAGTTTTTGATACTGTTCCACATAGAAGATTGATTAATAAGCTGGGTAGGCTCGGGGTGGGTCAGATGTTGGTCAACTGGGTGGCAAACTGGTTGATGGGCAGAAAACAGAGAGTGGTGGTAAATGGTATACAGTCAGAAGAGATGCAAGTCACAAATGGGGTACCTCAGGAATCAGTCCTGGGGCCAGTCCTCTTCAATATCTTCATCAGTGACATTGCAGATGGACTGGAGGGTAAGGTTTGTCTGTTTGCAGATGACACCAAGATCTGCAACAGAGTAGATGATCCAGATGAGGGGCAAAATGAGAAGAGATCTGGATAAACTAGCAAAATGGTCAGAAGACTGGCAACTGGGGTTTAATGCAAAGAAGTGCAAGATCATGCACATAGGGAAGAGAAACCCTGAAGCCACCTATAGGCTGGGAGAGGAGTTGCTGGCAGTCACAAGGGAAGAAAGAGACTTGGGCATCATCATCACCGATGACCTGAAATCATCCAAGCAGACCTCTAAAGCAGTAGGTAAGGCTAGAGGGATGTTGGGGTGTATTAGTAAGGGTATCACAAGTCGGAAGAGGGGGTAATAATCCCTCTGTACAAGACACTGGTTAGGCCCCATCTGGAGTACTGCGTGCAGTACTGGATGCCACACCTTCACAAGGACATTAACAAAATTGAGGCAGTCCAGAGAAGGGCAACCAAAATGGTGCAGAGACTGCATCATAAAACATATGAGGACAGATTAACAGAACTCAATATGTATACCCTAGAGCAAAGGAGGGAGAGAGGTGATATGATTGAAACATTCAAACACCTTAAGGGCATTAACAAGGTGAAAGAGTCTAACATTTTTCAATATAAGGAAACTAGCAGGACAAGAGGACGCAGCATGAGATTAGAGGAAGGCCGATTAAGGGGTAATGTGAGGAAGTTCTTTTTCACAGAAAGGGTGGTGGATGCATGGAACGGCCTACTTCATGAAGTGGTGGATATGAATACAGTGCAGGGCTTCAAACAGGCATGGGATAGCCATAAGGGAGCAATACAGATGACTATGAATAGATAGGCCAGTGACAGAGCAAAGGCCTATGGCACATTCATAAGGTAGAAAAAGAAATGGGCAGACTGGATGGGCCTTGCGGTCCTTATCTGCCATCAACGTCTATGTTTCTTTGTTTCTAGGAGAGCCTTTGGCCCTCTCAAATGTTTCTTATACCAACATGACTTTCGCTTTAAGTTTAAAAACCTTACCAGGCTCTGTGTCTTTAAAGAGGGACGTGAAATCACTGCAGACCATCTCGCTGAGCTTGAGTGCTGGATTGCAAGGTTCTGGCCAGGACTGCACATTCCAACTACAAATCCCAGGAGGTTGTGGGAACCCTCCCAGGTGGTGCCATCTAGCAGGAACTCTTCTTCTACCTGTGCAACTCCAAGGGACCCTTTATCAGCTGGACCAGTCCCATACCAACTCAGTCCCCCATTGATCAATGACCCTCCTATAGCTTCTCCTGCTCTGGCTCCTGCGGTGACTCTGGCATCTCAATCTAACCTGCTCTCTCTTCCTCAATGCTCAGGCAGTTCATTTTCCAAGTCCAGACAACGAGCTAAGAGCGGACCTCAATACTCACCAAGCAAGTACTCCATGGTGCCGCCTGTAGAAATCCCTAGAGAGGATCTCCCCCCTGCCTTGGATCCAATAGACTCAGAGCTACCTGACTCCCAGGAGATGGCTACTGCACAACCTGTAGGCTGGGCTGACTTTCCTGACACCTCCCTCATTGAGGCGTTAGACACTGTTTCTCCCGTGAGACCTGGGCTAATCAGCAATGCAGCAGCAGTAGTGAAAGTGACTGTGGACCCTGGTGATGCCCCTCGGTCATCCCGAGCAGGCCGAAGTACTAACTACCTGAACTATATCCATGTTTTTCTTCAACTGACCTTTATATGTGTGTTACAAATGTATGAAGGGGTGCCAAAATAGCTATAACCCTCCCCTTTCCTTCCCCTCGCTCTATACCTGTTAAGGGGTACCTGTGGGGTTTTAGGTGGCGCGACAGGCATCTTAACCTTCCCTTAAGTGCCTATCTGACTAGCCCGCCCCCCTCCCCTTTTCTGCCTCCCCCCCATTACCCTAGTTTGTGGCTCCCTCTGCTTTGTTAAGCTCCCCGCTGTGTTCAGGCTCTTTATTTTTAGCCATGGGTATAGATGGCCCCCTTTTCCTAATTATCCTTGATAGAAGGTAGTGACACACAACTCCACAGTTACATTCAGGCCTTACTTTGGATATGTGCCCACAGGGCCTATTGCTTCATGATATTGTTTGTTTACCAGTAGGTGGGCATGACCACCTCCCTTCCTAACCTTCCTCCCACAACCTGTACTCCCTCTCCTCCTATCCCTCCCCTTCCCCCTTCCCTCCTCTCCCCACCACCCCATTCCTCCTCCACATGGTCGGGGTGCCCGACCTTGGATGACCTTATTGCTGAGGACGACTCCACTTGGCTGAACATCCACATAATACCCCTGTACTGAGCGTTGGAGATAGCATAGCTGTAGGATAGTATACTATCCTTGTTTGCTTTGACCTCCTTCTTCATAGCGTGTTTATGCTGTTGTGTCTTCTTTGACACCTGTTTGTTAACTGTCGGGCTATTTGGCCCACAATTCTGGTTGTTTATATTTGTATTCTAATTGTTCTCTGTTGCTCTTTTCTGCACCCTCAATTTGTCAAGGACAACGTTTTTGAGACCTTCTGTAATGCTTGCACCCCCTTCATTTTTAGGCTATGGATTTGCAGTTCTGGTTTGCTTAGGGTGTCTTCCTACTTCTGAAGTTTTTACATATTTACCCCCTTTTCCCTGGGATCCACAGCAAGTACTCTTTACTACTCTTTGGGCGAGATCATGGCTTCTGATACCCCCTCACCTCGTGGCTATCGGTGGTTATCCTGGGGTGTTAAAGGGCTTAACCATCCAATCAAATGTACAAAGATTTTACAGCACCTATGGTACCTATGGGCTGATGTCACATTTCTCCAAGAAACACATCTGTTATCCAAATCAACAGCATGGTTGAAGAAATCTTGGGTGGGGGAGGTTCTGGCTAGCTCATCCACAACTAAATCCAAAGGAGTGGCTATCCCTCTCCAACGTGCTTCTCCCTGGAAAGTGGAGGGCTTCAGGAAGGACACCCACAGCAGGTAGTTGGTGGTCAGACTATCCTCTCCAGAGGGTTCTATGTTGTTGGGCAATGTGTATGCCCCTAATGTTGATCATGTCGACTTTTTCCCGGTGGTCAGTCAAGCTTTGTCGGAGTTATAGCCAGACAGTTCACCCATCCCAATTGTGCTAAGTGTGGATTTCAATATGGTACACAACATTTTTCTTGATAAAGCCTACCGCACCCTCCATGCAACCCAAAACCAGACAGTCTGTCCAGGACCTGGTGGACAAATAGGCTCTCACCAATGCATTTAACAAGAGCTTTAGATTCAGCAGGTTGTGCTGGAAGATGATAAAATCCTGCTGTAGCTCCTTGTACACAATGTCCAAGGAGGGGTTGGTTGTGTAGAGGACTGTGTCATCTGCAAAGAGATGAATGTTTGCAGCAACCAGGCCAGAGTTGATGCGGTTGATGTAAAGGGTGAAGAGGATAGGTCCCAAAATGGAACCTTGTGGAAAGCCTCGGGGCAGTAATTTTAGTGGGGAGAATTCCCCTTGGGTTTTAATTTGCTGTTTACGATTTGTGAGGTAGCAGCAGAACCACTTTACTGCAGCAGAGGTTAGACTGATGCTACTCAGGGAATCAAAAGGTATGGAATGATCACCCGTATCAAATGCTTTGCTGAGGTCAAGGAAGAGTGCATAGATGTGCTGTTTACTGTCCAGGGCTTTTAGCCAGTCATTTGATACTTTGGCTAGAGCAGACATGGTACTGTGCTTAGGTCTGAAACCTGATTGGACTGAATTGAGGATTTTCTCATGATCCAAGTACTCCCTTAATTGATAGTTTACAATTTTTTCAAGTAGCTTGGATAAAACAGGAAGCAACGAAATAGGCCTATAGTTGTTCAAGTCAGTGGGGTCTCCTGACTTGATCAAGGGGGATAATGTGCACGGTTTTCCAACTAGGCAGCAATTCCCTTTGGGATAATGAGCTGTTAAAGAGATGGGTAATTGGAGCTGCCAGATAATAAGGACCTGCTTTTAAGAAGAAAGGTTCAAGCGAATTGGCACCAGTGCTCTTTTTGGTGTCCAGCGAGAGGAGTAGGTCCTCCACCTGTTTTTAGGAGACTGACTAGAACCTGAAGAGGGGGGCAGTCGGTAAGGGGGGGCTATGGCTGATCTAGTAGCTATGCTGCCAGTCCTTGTGGTGCTCAGTTTACTAACAGGTGTTGTGTCGAATGCGAGGCCTGCAGTGGCAAAGTGGTTATTGAGCTGATCGAGGATCTCGGACCTATCTGTGTAGGAGGTGTTATTTGCCACAATTTTGGCTGGTAGTGGGATGGCAGGGGAATGTCCTCAACCTCTCTCAGTATCTGCCAAAATTGGTGGAACAGTTTTTGTTTGCCTCCTGTGCTGACTGGAAGAACCGTTGTTTTTTCAGCCTTACCAGTTTGGTACAGGCATTTCTAGCTACCCAGAAGGAGAGCCAGTCTGTGTCAGACTGCGACTTCCTTGCCCTTTTCCAAAGGGTGTCTCTATGCCATAAGGCCCTCTTAAGTAGTGGGCTAAACCAATCAGGTGCGCGTTTCCTGGATTTGATTTCCTTAAGGGTGTGTGTTGGTTGATAATGTTTACTAGCAGATCCTGGAAGTTACAGAATGCTTCAGACACAGAGGGTGCAAGGTATAAATCCTGCCACTTTATGTTCCCAAGATCTGTCAGGAAGGCCGGGAGACCAAAGTATTTTAGGTTGCACTTAAGCTTGAAAGTTGAGGTGGAGAGGGAGATGGGGAGCACCTAATGCAGGCGACTGTGCAGTGATCACTCAGATCATTGTGGAAGACCCCTGCACGAGAGATATTAAGTGGCTTGTTGGCAAGTATAAGGTCCAGAAGTGAACTTCAGTCTGGATTTTTCTTGTTAGGTCGTGTAACGTCAGAGATAATCTGAGTGAGCTCGTGCTCGTCACAGAAGTCCTTAAGCTTGTTTGTGCTGGCATCGTTCCAATTAAGGTTAAGGTCACCCATGATAATGCATTCCGTGTTCGCTTTTTCCAGGAGAGAGTGAATATGGGGCAGTATACACAGGCTCACTGCAGGAGGTCTATAGCATGCAGCTACCAATAAGGCTATACCAGGTGAGAGGGTAATTTTGAAGGCAAGACATTCAAATTCTTTGGGCATTGATATCGGACAATATCGGTGGTTAGGAATTTATCTTTAATATATATGCAACACCACCACCTTTGGTCCACCTGTCACACCTAATCAAGTTGTATCCCAGTAAGTGAAATGTTTTGTCAGGTAAAGTATTTTTCAGCCAGGTTTCTGAAAGCATTGTTACATCAGGATTGGCATGTAGCACCCAGATGTGGACCTGGTCAAGTTTGTTTGCAAGGCTGCATATGTTCATATGCAGGATGCTCACACCCTTTAGCTGTGGGAGTTCCCCTGGGCAGTTAGCAGTATGGGATCCCAGGTTTAATTCCACACTGCCTGCCCAGAATAGCAGTAGTACTAATAATTTCCTGAGACATCTTACTGGGAATCTTAGGATGGCTTTGCTTGGTTTTTTGCCTTGGACACTATCAAGGGCAGTGGAGCGGGACTTTGGTGGGCAGCCAAAGTTGATCAGAGCAGATAATACTACCCTAACAGAGAGGTAAGAGGGTCTGCTTAGAGAATGTTGGGCAGTAGGAGGTGTGAAGAGTTGAAAATGTGTAAGGAATACTGCCTTTGGAGGAAGTTAACTGGTTGGCAGACACCACTGGGCTTATTTCCAGTCCTATAGGAGTATTTGGGAAGGATGAGTCTTTTCTGGGGTCCAAAATTGTCTCCACTGTCATAAGGAGGATGTAGCCAATGAGGAGAAGGGGGGCTGAAGAAGCCATCTCTTGTATTTATTACAATAGCTAATGAAACAGTACTATCTAGAGCTGTAAAACCACAACCAGGGAAATAGAGAGCAGGGCTTTAAGGAGAAAGTGTCTTATAGTGAGGATGCCTTTAAGGGGAGGGTAGGATCAAGAAAGATCAACAAAGGGGGTGGAGAGACAGAAATCTTTAAGCTCAGAGCACTAGTACTGGGAACCAATGGGGCAGGATGGAGTAGGGGAAGGAGGAGCTTAAGTGTATTTAAGGGTGGCCTGGGAGGGAGGCCCACTGTGGAGTAATCCCTTATTCAAATTGATGGGTCCCGGTATATTGGCCCCATGACGAAAGTGTGGTATCCAGACAATTCAGGACCTTTCCTCACCTGGCACCATCTCTTTGTTATCCTTTGCTCAGCTGCAAACTAAATTCTCCCTGCTGATAAAGACTTCTGGCGATACCTCCAGATTCATAGTGCCATACAACTCTCCTTACTAGGTGTCTGGACACCACACCTTGGCACTGGTTAACTACTCTCCATATCCAATCCATCTCGAAAGGCCTTATGGGTCGTTTCACAACACCTGGAGGGACTCCCAACCAAATGCCGCCCTATCCTGTACACTGAAATGGGCTGAGCAGTTAGATTTCTCCCATTTCTGAAGAACAGTGAAATTCCTACCTTAAGGGTACTCATTGTGTCTCAGAGACACAAAAGTCATTCCTTCAGCTCAGAACTTTACTACTATAGTATTGCACCCCAGTGGCCCTTCATGCATGAGGCTTGCTCAGTCACAACCAATACTGGAGGTGTTCTAAACCGATGCCCACCTCATGCATATCCTATGGTCCTGCCCCCACCTGTCCACATTTTGGAACATGGTGGCTGTGCTTCCAAGGTGTTAGAAAGCCCCGATTGCCCTCATTGATTCCAAGTTGCTCCTGGGTGACATAACCTCCTTGACCGGCATACCCAAGCCTCTCCGAGACTGGGCCCTCTTAGAACTTTCAGAGGCAAAACACCTTCTTCTGATGTACTGATGCCAATCCACACTCCCTACTCAGAAAGCATGGCATGCAGCCCTAGCTCATCTATCCCTCTTTGAAAGATTATCCTACCTTCAGGGGAACAATATGCATCATTACCAGTCTAAATGGGGACTGTACTTACAATCTGATTTTTGCAAGCTCCCTGTGCCACCTGCAAATCCTCCTTTATGATTGATTGTCCTATCTATAGTGTTCTTCCTTGTGACTGGAATAATGTAGAAATTAGGAAATGTCGCAATCCTACATCAGACATGTTTACTTTTGTTCTTGACTATGTATGACTTTGTATGCCTATCCAGCTGTATTACTTACTGTGCAATGCACTAAGAAAAACTTAATAAAAAACCTTATACGATAAAACAAAAAAAGGTTTTAAAGAAAGAGCTAACTGGTCTCTCCTAAGGTGCATCCAGCTATGGTTGCCAAACATTTCCCTGTACATTGATCCAACCCTATTCCTCACATGGGGTTTAAATTGAGCCTCTGTATAAAACCATGAAATCACGCCTAGGGTCAACTCATACAGCTAGTTCACCCCAGACAAGTGCAGCAGAAGCCATAGTCACTTGCCCCAAAATGAAGCAACCTACTGTATGTTGGTTGGTTAACTAGGGTCTGCAGCTTATGCAATAGGTAGGGAATTGGGCAGACTAGGTGGGCCAAGCTGTCCTTATCTGCCATCAAAGTCTATGTTTCTATGTTGCTGGGAAGTCTGCCATTACTTGTGAAAATTCAAAGGGCTCCATGCAGCATATGCTGCTATGTGCTCCTAATGTCACCATTTATGGCATGTATTTTATACCAGCCCCGTGTTAGGCACTAAATATGGGGGCCTATGGATTGTGCCAGCTTCCACATGTCCAGGCATTTTGGCCCACTTTCAGACCCATTAGCCACCAAGAGGTCTAAACCATTGCTTCCTATTCATACCTCAAGTAGCACTTGTGAGTGGATTCCAGCAAAGGTATCATGGCAAACACTCCACTGAAGCTCCTTTACGCAATCCTGCTAGTCTTCCAAGAACCTGCTTCATTTTATCATTTATGGTAGTCCTTTTAATATTTCCCAGATTTGGAACCCTTATTAGGTTAATAACAGTAGTTCTAAAGTTCTTTACTGTTACACCATTGATTCTATCTGTATCCCTTCAATTATTCTATATAGCACAGAATATCCAAAGTACAACAGTACCGCATAGGTCTCTTCAGCTGCAGCATCAGTACTAAAACATAAAATCACTGGTTGTCCTAAAGAGTATGTACAACATTTAGAATTACACATAAGCCTGCCCGGTGGCACTGAGGGTTGAGGCGCTGGATGCCACACCTCGCGTCATGCCGGTGACCCGGGTTTGGGAACAGATTTAGGTTGTTTGGGGGTCAGCCGGGGCAAGGAAGGATTGAGCATCCATAGACTGCTTTCTTCCTTGGGAGGATGGATAGTTCAACACGCTGTAGCCTAATGCCCAGCGGTGGCTGGACGCCAGCACAGACATGCTGAACGGAAGGGGTAGTACCACATCTGGAGCATTTGGCTACTTCCATGAAGGTGGGGGTCAGCCACCTTACTTATTGCATGGCTCAGGGGCTGGGGTGAAAATACAAAAATTGGAGTTGACAGCCTCAATGATAGCTGGCAGATCTTGCGGCGACCTCTGAGAATCAGATGTAGGCTTCCGGGGGAGTGATGCTCCTTTCCCTGGCCCTGTCACGGGGGGGGGGGAACCATGGTGGATTCCCTGGAGGATTGGGTGCGGGATGCCAGACCAGACAGATGAGCCCCTTCTGAGGCAGGGAGGGGCCAAAGCACCTGCCAGCCCCAGAGAAAATACTAATAAAAAAAAAGAATTACACGTACTCTTACAACATGCAGTACCTAAAAAAGAAATCTGTGAACATTTGAAATACCCTTCCACTGAATGTGTTGCACTGTAATAGCCTAAGCTATTTAAAAATGCCTTGAGACTGCAAGGAAAGGATTTTATGATGTGCAAATGTGTTAAATACTTCTAGCTATTTTGCAGCAACATGGTATTCACATAATGACATTTTTGTATTATGTGTGTGTTTTTTTCAATTTTATTTTCAAGGGTTCTTTTCTGCAGGCATTATGGAACATCACAATTTTGCTTCCCGTTATGAACCTACAAAAATTGCCAGCAGAAAAAGGCCTCACTGGTCTATTGAGTCTGCTCAAGTGTGCATCTCAGTCTATTTAACTGGAGCTGCCCCACCCTCCTCTTGCCCCCAGAGCGAATCTCCTCCACCTTCTTTCCCCATCCCCTTCCTCCTTCCTGTTGCCACTCTCATTTTTACCTGTCCCATTCCCCTTTAAAACTCCCCACTGTTTTCAGTGATATCACCTCCTTAGGCAGTTTATTTCACTTTGACACTACCCTTTCTGTGAAAAAGTGCCTCTTCATTTCCTTTTTCAATTTACCCCCCCCCCCACAGGTTTCAGACTTTGGTCACTAGTGGTCCCCTCCCTTTTTAAATTGAAAATGTCCTCCACTCCAACCCTGTTTATACCCTTTAGATACTTGAAGGTTTCTATCATATTCCCCCCTTTCCCTTCTGTCTTCCAAGTAATACATATTGAGCTCCCTTAACCTCAGATCATATGATTTGTCTCCCGTGCCCTGGATCATCTTGGTCACTCTACACTGGACAACCTCAAGTAATTTAATGACCTTCTTTAAATATGGGCACCAGAACTGCACACAGTACTCCAAGTGTGGTCTAACCAATAGCCTGTAAAAGGGCAGAATGACTTCCTCCCTCCTGGAGGTGATTCCTCTGGCAATGCATCCCAGCATTTTATTTGCTTTGGCTGCAACTTTACAACACTGCACTGAGTGTCATGTCACCCCTGACTATCTCCCCTAGATCCTTTTCCTCCTTTGAGTTGGACACCTGTACACCCCCCAGCCAGTAGCTGGCCGTTGGATTCCTAGCTCCCAGGTGCATAACCTCACACTTTTTGGCATTGAACCCCAACTGCCAGATTCCAGACCATTTCTGTAATATGGCCAGATCCTTCCTGAGTTCCTGTCTCCCTTCCTCTATGTTCACCCTCCCAAATATCTTAGTATCATCTGCAAAAAGGCAGACCTTACTTTGGACTCCTGGACAAATTCTGATGGAGGTGTTCAGCTGCCCTCCAGCTGTTCTCCTTGAGCTTCTTCTGGTGTTGGGGTTTCTCTGAAGTGCTCCTGTCTCTGTGTTCTTCTCTCCATAGCTTGATGTTGTGCATGTGTGACTACCTCTTCCTGGTCCTCCTGTTCAGCCGATGGGTTAATGTGTATAGCCCACAGACAATTCTTGAACAAGTGGTTTGTATCTTCACATAGGTTACACATGGTCGTATTCTGGCAACTGATACCCATGTGACCTAAGCCACCACAAAGAAAACACTTCACCTGGTCACAGGCACTGTTTAAGTGAGTATATGCCCCTCATCTAAAAAAAGACTTGGGTAGTCCAGCATGGAGCACAAAACCCCTATCCCTCCCAAGGTAGAAACAGCTGGGGAGGTGTTGAATTGTTCCATTAAGTTGTGGCAACCGCACTTGGATTCACTAGCCCCCTGTCCATATTTGTTTGGAGTCCATGATTGGATCCAGAAGACCAAAATGTACATCTTGTTTTCAACCAGTACAGAATATCAGCAATGACCATGCCCTCATTTTTAATGAGGACTACTATGGTTCTAAATGCATGTTTTGTTAGCGTTATGGCAATGAATGGGGACCATAAAAGGGTATACCTCACTGCCTGATAACATTGCCAAAAAAGTTTCCAGACTGGCTGCTGTTTTAAAACTAAGGTCAAAATTAGGGTCACCCAAGGTGTGTATTAAGGCATACAATTCTGTAGCCAAAACCCCATGTTTTCTTTAATCAAATGACAGCCCACATAGAGCTTGTCAGGGTATGTCTCCAGACCCCCTTTATATTTAATCTGACTGCGTTTCATCATTTGGCTGGTTCAGAGGGTGTATGAAACAGCCCAGTATATGACTGGTTTGTATGACCAAAGTTTGACTCTCTGTTAGTACCAGAGGTAGAGGCAGGTGAGACAGTGTTATCATCTCTTCTGGTACGGTTGGGGGGGCTGGTTGGCATGGGGGACCAGAAATGAGGCCTGCTGCTGTGCTAGCAGCAGAGATAGAGGGTGTACAGTCCATGCCCTCAATGTTTGTAACAGCATGTATTTGAGCTCTTATATCAACTTGCTGTTGTTGAAAACTAGGCCTTAAAATGGGGTTTTGTGTAATTTCAAAGGTTGACGGCAGGTCTAATGGAGCAATGTTTGTAATTTCATCCACATCAGATGCAGAATTCACATGTCCTAGAGATGTCCAGGGTGCATTTGTATCTTTTGTACTCCAGCCTGCATTCAGTAAGGCTTCTTCTATGGTTTATCTAGAAGGCAATACATTTTTATCATAATTCGGTAGGAGAGAGGCATTACCTTTCCCTGCTTCCCCCGAACAGCTCTTTGCTAATCCATGCTTGTACAGTCAGCATTTGTAGTCAGAGCCACCATATTCACAGCTGCTGGTGGCTCTAATACAGTGTCAGCTTGAATTAATTCCGTTTTGTCTTTCACGGGTGTTTGCCAGCCCTCATCCTCCATCTCTGTGGCCTCTTGGGTGATGGTGTTCCATGTGACCTGTTTTATGTCTGTGACCTTAGCACATTCGTTTTGTACAGTCTCATCAATTTCAGCCCCCACAATAACAATACCTTGCTTTAAGCTTGTATTCATTGTGTCTTCCATCATCGGGAGTAGGCGGTCCTCCTCCTGCATAACAACTGCTTCTGTTAGGCCCCGATATTGCCAGTCTTCTACCCACAGCAGATCCAGTAGGTAAGCTCTCCTTCTGTTACAGTATGTTCTTCCAACGTAGTAGTTACTGGCACCATCCGTGCCTCCTGAGTTTGGTCCCCACTTCTGTTTGTAGCCTCAACCACCCGATCTTCATTAAATTAATTGGCCAGCACAGTCCGTGCCACTTGAGCATTAGCTCCGACACCTCCTGAGGCTTGGTCTAGGCAATCTTCATATTCTGCCCCCGAGCTCACTAATTGAGCTTCCACAATCGTCCAGGTGGGGAGAGAAGCCTACTGCTCCACACAGGACACAATTCTGTCTGCTGTTAAGATGGCCCTTCAACCAGAGAAGAGTAGGGAATTTTTTTTTTTGTTAAAGCTTAAATTAAAACCAAATCATAAATACAAATATGTTTGCGTCACATCACATAGGGAAAAAAGAACCAAAACAAGCAGTAACAAAAATCACAAAAAGATATATCTGAACTACATTCAACTAAAAAATTTTTTTTTTACAATAAAGGGGAGAAACCTTATCCTAAACAGAACAAATCCTAATATACCCTGTTACATTATTTCTTGACTGTGGCCTGCAAAACCTACTGTTGCTGGAACTCATTTACTAATCCTTGGTTAATAGTTACCAATATACCACCCCCCTTAAAACTAGGGAATATATCCCCAGAACTTATTCCATTTATCTCTGTCCATCACCTGTTTTTTCATATTTTTAATTTGTGTCAAATCTTGCATAATAATGTAAAACAGTTCAAAACTAGTAAGCTGCTGTTATTGCAGTACATAGCAGCATCGGCTCTGCCAAATTCAATCTACAAAACTCACTATAATAATTCTTAAACTATTCGCATTATACTGGTTCCAAGATTTGGGAAAGATTCTACTAAATAGTATTCTGGTGTTAATGCTGTAAACATAGAGGTTTTCCACCTTTCTGTTAAGAGATCTGAAAATTCCAGAATAAATGGACATTTAAGGTACAAATGGTCCATTGTCTGAGCTACACAGGAGGTTCTTGGGCAGTATCTTTCTGATACTTCCTTATGCTTCTGATTTCCTTTCATAATTATTTTCCCATGAACCCCTAAATAAATGGTATCCCACGTTTTAGGGGGAATTCGTGGATCCAGCAGTAAATGTTTAATATTATCTTGTTCTTGTTTGGAAAATTGACAAAAGGGGTATTCTATAAAACAGTTTTGCATAATATCGAGATACAACTGTTTTCTGTGACTCTTGATAGCATATTCATATTGTATCCCCCATTGTTTTATATAATTGAATATATTTAACCACATAGCAGATAATTTAGGTATTCTTTTGTTTTTATAAACAAAGGACTTATTTGACCATTCAGATAATACTCCTGTTAATGTCAACTCCATCCACACTACCCACCATTTCTGTTGTGCTTTCAACATGGGTATTATATTTGCTAAAAAGAACACCGAAAAAAAGAAAACAATAGGGTTGAGCATTCCCACCCCTCCTTCTTTAATATCTTTATACAAAATACTCCTTTTCACTGGGTTTAAGTGACTGCCCCAGAAGCAAGAAAAAAAACAACCCAATAAGGCTGTTTCTAATGATTTAGATATTGGGTAAATATAACTTAAAAACAAAAAAGTAGGTAATAAAAAATTCTTTAATAAATTCACTTAAATTTAGCTTTCCCAAGTGCCAAACTGAGTTCAACAAGAGGAAGGAGGTGCTGTTAGAACTTTACTACTCTACTGGGACTTAGGAACTAGAACTCTACTACTAGGACCTTCAATTTAGGGTAAAAACAAACAAACAAAAAAAGACAGGAGTTAGTGTGTTTGTCTGAGTTGAGTGAAGGGAACTGTTAGCTGTGCAGTTAGCTAGGTGAAGAAGGGAACTGTGAATTAGGGGGAGTGGCTTAGGCAGCAGGCAGCCAGGTGTTTAAATTTAAATCTGGCCTAGAGAGCTATGGTCAGAGAACAAAAAAAGGAAGGAGGTACTGTTAGAACTTTACTACTCTACTGGGACTGTATAGCCTCCCCCCCCCACACACACACACTTAGTTAGTTCCATTTTAATAGGCACAGGATTTGACTGATAACAGGAACTTCCTGTTTGGGAGCAGGAAGGGAGTAATCATAGAAGCACAAAAGACTCACCATCCTAGAAGGAAAAGAGTAGCTCTCCA
This sequence comes from Neoceratodus forsteri, assembly GCA_016271365.2. Lineage (NCBI taxonomy): Eukaryota > Metazoa > Chordata > Ceratodontiformes > Ceratodontidae > Neoceratodus > Neoceratodus forsteri. Next base: position 1,425,002,314 of record CM057455.1, read on the forward strand.
CCCCCATCCCCCAAGCTGCTGGAGGTTTGACTCTGAGCAAGTAAGAAGGAGACTACTGAGGAATATAGGAACTTCCTGTCCCAGAACAGGAAGACCAGGAGCTGTAAGGGCATGGAGACAGTAGGAAAGTGGGGATACAAAAAAAAATAAACAGAAAGAGGAAAGAGCAAGCATACAAAACAACAGCTGAGGGGCCACAAATAAGACATGATAGGAGTTGTGCAGTGTAGTGACTGTGGAGCAGCAGTTTTCTGGGGGACATTCTGGAGGATGCAGTGTTGTTCCATCTCCAGGGACCTCTCTGGGCTGAGGGAGGAGGTTGCTCATCTCCAGGCTGAGTTGGCCAGGATTTGGGGGAACTCTTCCCCACCCAGTGACCACCAGGGCTGCCACCACTTCCTCACAGGTTGCCAAGAAACAGGAGTAGTTGGACCACAGTGGGCTGAAGCAGGGTGAGGGTGGTGGAATGGAGGTGCATCCCTCCAGTTGTACCTCTCCACAAGTCATACGCCATTCTGGCAGAGTGTGGTTCCTCTATGGAGGCACCCACAGTGGAGACAAAGGGGGATGCTTGGAACCTCCACAAAGAAGACCCACAGGAGGGTGGCATGGGACCCCAAAGGGGAAGGAAACAACCCCTGGTGGGGGACTCCATTGTTAGGAGGGTAGAACTGGGGGAGGGGGGAGAGGGAGGTAAGGTGTCTGCTTGGCACCATGACTTGGAGGGACAGGGAGCAAATCCTCAGGACTGCGGGAGCAGTTGCACAGGGGAGGGAGCAGGATGTCATTGTCCACCTAGGGACAGATGACCTTGTGCAAAAAGGGATCAGAGCAGTGCAGGATGACTTTGTGGAGTTGGGGAAGAGTCTTAGACAAGTAGCACGCACAGTAACCTTCTTGCAGTTGCTGCCTGTCTATGGCATGGGTGAGGCTAGAGTGCTCTGCACCATGCGATTCAATCAATGGCTGAAAAACCAGTGCAGAGCTCAGGATTTTGGCTTCATTGGGGACTGGGGTCCACCATGAGGAATACAGGTTTATACTGGTGCAATGGTCTGCATCTGTCCAGGGGGAGAACCAGGATCCTAGGTGATAGGTTTAAATGCTTCATTGGCAATCATTTAAACTAGACAAGGTGGGGAGGCACTGAAAAGAAGCAGGGAAATCCTAGCCCTCACAAAAAAATCAGGCTAGTTAGTGAGGTAAACACCAAGATAGAGAAGTCAATAGGGAGAAGGGCAGGGATAAATGGAGAAAAAGGCAAAGGCAGTAAGTACAGGAATGGGGCAAAAAGGGGGAAGGCTATCAAAAAATGGAGGGTAATGAGTACCAATGCTTGTAGTCCAGGCAACAAGCTACCTGAACTGGTGGTCTTGATGGAAGAGGGATGCATGGATATTGTGGCAGTCACAGAAACATGGTACACAGAGAACCATGACTGGGATGTCAACATACCAGGATACACAATCTACAGGAGGAACAGGGAGGGAAGAAGAGGAGGAGGAGGACTAGCTCACTATGTAAGGGAAGGGATCAAAGCAAAGGAACTAAAGAGTAAACAGGGAGGAGAGGAGGCACTGTGGGTCACCCTGGAGATTGGAAATGGCACCACAATCTGCACAGGGCGGGGTTGTATACAGACTTCCATCTCCAGGGGAGGAAATGGACAAGGAAATGATAGAAGGCATCCTTAGGATGGCAGAAAAAGGGAGATATTGTTGATGGGGGACCTGAATATGCCAGATGTTAACTGGAGCACCTTTGCTGCAGCCACATCCAAGAGCAGGGTCATTCTTGATGCCCTACAGGGTGCATGCCTCAGACTGCTAGTGTTGGAACACACTCAGAGGTAGCAATCTTAGACCTGGTACTCTCAAATGGGGATGGAGAGAGGATCTCAGAGCTAGAAGTGGGTAGCAATCTGGGAACAAGTGATCACCAAACAGTGTGGTTCATGATAAACATAGCAACAGAGTCAAGCCATACAAAAATGAGGGTACTTGACTTTAGGAGGGCTGACTTTGTCAAAACGAGAGAGCCTCTCAGAAATGCACTAGTAAATAGGCAAGAAGGAGGGGTGGAGAAACAATGGGGAAACATCTAAACTGCCATCACAGAGGCAACAAGCCATTGTGTGAAGCAAATAAACAAATCAAGACAAAAGAAAAAACACTGTGGTTCTCAAAAGAGCTGGTGGAGAAGGTTAGGGAGAAAAAGATAGCATTCAGGAAGTATAAGGAAACACAGAAGGAGCAAGACAGAGAACTTTACCAGTTAAAGTAGAAGGAAGTGGCTAAGGCAGTCAGAATAGCAAAAGCCCAAACTGAGGAAAAGATAGCCAACTTGGTTAAGAAGGGTGATAAAACCTTTAATAGGTACATTAGGGAGTGAAGAAAGACCAAGGGAGGGATGGTGAGGCTTAATAAAGGGGAGGTTGAGTGGCCAGAGAGGGACACTGAAAAAGCAGGGATACTGAACAAATACTTCTGCTCAGTATTCACAAAAGAAGAGAAGTGGGAGATTCTTAATCCAATCAATAGAAACACTCTGGATAGGAGGGTCGATATCAGTCCTTTCACAGAAGAAAGGGTTCTGAAAGAACTCCTAAAACTGAAGGTGGACAAAGCAATGGGGCCTGGTGGGATTCACCCCAGAATTCTAAATGAACTAACAAGAGAACTAGTGACATCACTGACTACCCTTTTTAACAAATCATAGGAGGATGGTGTGGTACCTAAGGACTGGAGGAGGGCGAATGTGATTCCCCTTTACAAAAGTGGGAGCAAAGCAGAGGCAGGAAACTACAGACCTGTTAGCTTGATCTCAGTGGTAGGGAAAATGATGGAATCACTTCTGAAAGAAAGAATTGTTGAGTACCTATAGGCCAGTGGGCACTGGGACCCAAGGCAGCATGGATTCTGGCCAGGGACGTCATGTCAGACAAATCTAATAGATTTCTTTGACTGGGTGACCAAAGTAGTAAACCAGGGAGGGACTGTGGACATGGCCTACCTAGACTTTAGCAAGGCATTTTACACAGTCCCACACAAAAGATTAATAAACAAATTAGCCAGCTTGGGAGTACGTCCCAGGGTGGTAGCCTGGGTAAAGAATTGGTTGGACAACAGGACACAAAGGATAATAGTAAACAGAGTCCTCTCCAAAGAAAGGGAGGTTACTAGTGGGGTACCGCAGGGTTCAGTACTGGTTCCGGTCCTTTTTAATGTCTTTATAAATGACGTTGCAGAGGGACTGTAAGGAAAAGTATGCCTCTTTGCAGACGACACAAAGACCTGCAACAGGGTTGATACACAAGTGGGGGGTGGTGGAATGGATGAGAAGGGACTTGGCAAGGTTGGAGCAATGGTCAAAGGTATGGCAGCTTAGATTCAATGCAAAGAAGTGCAAAGTAATGCACCTGGGAAGCAATAACCCAGGGGAAGAGTACACAATGGGGGTGGGGGGAGTCTTAACAACAACAAAAATGGAAAGTGACCTGGGGGTAGTCTTATCAGATGACCTAAAGGTAAGCAAGCAATGTGAGAAGGCAGTAAGGATGGCTGGGGGCATGCTGGGATGTAAAGGGAGAGGCTTCACCAGTACAAAACAGGAAGTTGTTATCCCTCTGTACAGACAGTTGGTGAGACTCAATCTGGAGTACAGCATGCAGTTCTGGAGACCCCAGCTCCGCAAGGACATAGACAGGATGGAGGCAGTCCAGAGGGGGCAACCAACGTGGTGCAGGGTCTGCAACAGAAGACATATGAAGAGAGACTAAAGGAGCTTAATATGTATATGCTTGAGGAAGCGGGGGGGGTATGATAGAAACTTTCAAGTACCTCAAGGTAATCAACAAAGTTCAAGAAGGTAGCGTCTTTCAAAAAAAGAGATGTGTAAGAACAAGGGGACACGATTTGAAGATAGAGAGGAGACGGCTTAGGGGCAATGTGAGGAAGTATTTTTTCACAGAGAGGGTTGTGGATGCATTGAATGGCCTGCCTGAGGAGGTCATGGGGTCAAAAACAGTGGGGAGTTCAAGAATGCATGGGACAGACATAAGGCAGTTCTGGTGGGGGGGTAGGAAGAAGTAGGTTGTTGGTTAACTAGGATTTGTAGCTCATCCAAAAGGTAAGGAAGCATACCTCTCAACTGTACTACATTATGAGGAACGTCCCTCATTTTACTTCACAAAAGCTCCCTGTTCCACATTGTGAGGACTTGTCCCACATTCAGTATTAACATTTTAAAGCAAAAATCTATAGTAAATGATGCAAAAAATACATTATTCAATTAACAACAGACTTTCTGAACATAAATGCAAACATTTTAACAGTGTTCTGAGCTTCCTAGGTAAAGATTTGATTAAGTGTTCCACATTTTGCTCATTTGTTCCACATTTTGAGAAGCAATGTTCCACATTTGGGGGACAAAAGGTTGAGAGGTATGTAAGGAAGTGGGCAGACTAGGTGGGCCAAGTGGTTCTTATCTGCCATCAAAGTCTAAGTTTCTATGTTTCCCAGTTATATATGACCATGTCACCCAGTCCAAAAAAATCCCAAGAATTTTACATGTGGCTGTTTTAACTTGTATACCCCCTATATCCTTGTCTATGTCTACTGTCTCTTGAACATTTAAACATACACTTTTGTCTGTGTCAGTCCTTGTACCAGTGATATTCGCTATACTTTGCAATAAATTATATGCTTTCCGACCAGATTGTGCATCACTGACTAAAAGACATAATGCATCTGCATATGCAATACTTTTTACTTCTAAGAGTCCATTGTATGTTATCCCCTTCATTTTAAGAGAGGCTTGAATGATTCGTATAACCGGATCTAATGTGAAAAGATAAAGCAGTGGGCTAATAGGACACCACTGTCTAACCCCTACTTCCACATGACATCTAGTGCCCACCCAACCATTATCATATGGCTTAACATAGGCCAGAGCATAACACATCCCTATCCAATGTATAAACAGTGAAGGTATTCTATAAGCGGCTAAGCACATTCACAAAAAATCATGAGAGACCTTGTTGAAGGCCTTAGACTGGTCAAAACTCATCACGTATCCTTTCATTGCTTTCTGTTCTCCTTTATTCCTCACTTCTCTAAGTAGTATTATGACACCAGTTATCTGTCAGCCTGGGACGTAGCAGAACTGGGATGGATGTATTAAAATGTCTAACACTACTGATAACCTTCTACTCAATAATTTTGCTAAGATTTTAAAATCTGTATTTAACAGAGTGATAGGTCTCCAATTATTTATATCTAATCTATAACCTTTTAAATAGGAAGATCATCAAGCCTTTGTACATTATTTCAGTTATTCTGTCCTCCTTAAAAAAAGAATTGTAAATTTCTACTAATTCTTGCAGCATAATATCCCATAATATTTTGTACACCTCTCCTGGTAGGCCATCTGATTCTGGGGAGGTTCCTGTTTTTAATGAGTTTATAATTACTTCTAGTTCTTGTATAGTGAACTCTTCCAATGGGGGACTGCTTGTTCATTATCTAAGTGAGGTACCTGGGCTGCTTGTAGGATATCAACCATATACTCATTTCCCACTATTGGGACACCAAATTGCTCCTTAATATGTTATTCCAAAAGCTCCATTATATTTTTATTGTCTATCAGTATTTTACCATTAGGGGCTTGCAAACCTGATAACTGGCATTTTGAGACCCTATGTGAACAATCAGCAAAAGGACTGACTTGCTCATTTTTCCCTTGAGTCCCAAAACATTGCTCTTGCTCAAGTGTTTATTGCCTGTTATACAATTGCAAGGAAATTCCCAGTCCTGTGATTGGTCAGTGTGTGCCTGGAACAGTGATGTTATTACACAATAACATCACTGTATGAAGTTCAGGTGCACACACGACCACATAACAGACTTTGAAATCCAGTCTCCTCTCCAAAAGTTACTGCCACTGTAACCAGACTGAAGCCCCCCCCCCCCCAGTTTACAACATAAAACCTCCCATCCAACACCTCACACATTGGCTCCAAACAAAACCCTGTCTTTTTTTATTTAAAAGTATGCCCAACTCTGAGACAGCCTGCAGCTGTGTAAAACAGCAAGCTGTACCTGTAACTGCCGCTCCATTCGGCTCCGTTGTTGGCACCCATGTCCACATTTACATCCCAGTTCAAAGACTCTTGCAGTCGGCCACTCATTTAGCCAAAATCATGTTCAACTTAAAAAAAATCATTTTAAAACCTAATAAAACAGAAACAGTTCTTCCTTCTCCTGGTTGCCACTGAGATCATGTCAGCGCATCCCCGCTTTGTAGAGTTGTGCCGTACAGTAGTGGAAAGACAGAAAAAAACGGACTCAATTTAAAAACTCACACAAAAAAAATGAATATCAAAAACTTTCCCCTTCAATTGCTCCCACTAGTACATGACTGACAAGGGCAGAGGGGAAACTGGTAAAGCACACAGCACAGCATAAAACAAGAAAAAGCTTTTGGGACTCAGCAGGCAACATCAGTCTGGCAACAGTTCCACCTTCTGGTAGAAGAAATATTATTCTGGACATTTTTTTTTTTAAAACATTCACCTACACCCACAAAAAATCAAATGGATAATGGATAAAAAAGTTTGTTTTTCTTTTTTGGTTTTAAATTAACAAACGGGCCATTATATAATAGCAATAAGGCACTCCAGGGTGTGTGTTATTATGTAATAACATCACTCTTGGGGTTATGGAAGCACTCTGCTTCACCTTGTGCTTCAACCCACCCCAGGAGTGACGTTATTACACAATAACACACACCCTGGAGTGCCTTATTGCTTAATTATATTGAAACCTAAACATGGTTTGTTTAACTTCTGAAATATCCTTTGTTAAGTCTGTCTCACTTATTTCTTGTTTGGATAGTAAAGCGTGTAATAATACTCTCCGATTTTCATATTCCTGATGGGACGTTGCAGCTTTTTGTTTAGTCATTTGTTTAAAATAATTTATCAAACACTGTTTTGTGTCCTTCCACCAATGCAATATGGAATCATAAAGAAACCTTACTGATCTTCTATCTTGTATGATCAATTGTAAATCTGCCAGCACTTGTACCTCCGTTAATATACTGGTATTAAGTCTCCACAATCCCTTCCCTGACACCCTTGGAAGAGCTGAGGAAACCCAAATTCCTATTAAGGCATGATCTGATGTTTCTATCTGTTTAGTTTCTGAATGAGTTACCAGGAGAGATTTTGTAATAAACCAAAAATCTATTCTAGATTTCAATGTTCCTTTAGAAATTGTATTTTTATGCTCCTGACCTACTACTGTCATTGCATCTTTGAACAGTGTTAGCTTAATTATATGTTGTAGAACATTTCTATCACAATATATTTTAGATTGCATCCCAGAACCTGTTTTTGATGTTAGATTAATACTAAAATTCCTCCTCCCCAAAAACTTGTCTATTTGTATACAAGTATGGTTGTATTTTTTGCAGTACAGTAATGTGAAGGGCTTTAGTTTGGGGGGCAAAGATATTATGCAACCTACATGTTAAATCCTGAAACTTGATATCCATAATAAGGGCTTTACCTGGGTCTACTTCAATTAGTTTTTGTACACACACATATCAGTAGATGTAAAACAGATGCCTAGGCCATAACACTGGTCAGTTCCTATGGACCAACAGGAGTTCCCTCTGAACCATTTCTAAGTTGCAACTTTAGTATCATGTTCAGTATGCAGACGAGTGTCTTGAAGAAAGAAAATGTCATACTCTATTTGCTGCAGGATTGCCAATGAAGTCTTTCTCTTTATGTCTCATTTAATACTATTTGTGTTAAGGCTTGCAAGCTTTATGTTAGGAATTGCATGTGATCTTTATTATAAATTTTTCTTTTTACTTGATCTGGTCACCGTTTTAGGGGCAGCTTGTTTTGTCCCTGCAGCTCCGGGTGGGCGTGTATCCATAGTGGGTTCACTCTGTGTCAATTGATGAGACACATCTGAATCGTCATCTTCCGTTGCTTCCCCCCAACTTTGTAGTGCCCCAAATCTATTTTCTGTAGTACGCACCTCCTGGTTTTGCAGTTTCCCTGCTTTAGCTAGTACAGATGTTTTTCTCTGTTTCCCCACTGTTTGTAAAAGGGGTTATTCCTATCTTGTTCACATCATTGATTCCTGTTTGTGAGGGATCTGTATCTTGTTTCAGAACTGTATTCCGGGGGGGGGGGTGAGTGGGACGTGGTGATGGCATCCTTGGATCCTGATTAAAAGTAGTATATTGAACTTGCGTGGATGTTCCTGGGCTATGTGGAACCTCCTGAACCTGAGTGGGTGGATTTGAGCTTCCTTAAAGAACAATAATTGTATGCATAGGCCCAGGCTCCTCTAACAGTTGTTCTTGAGACCTGCTCTTTGAACTTTCTTGCCTGGTGGGCTGGGGGGAAGCAGGCCGAGCAGGCCCTTTATTTCGGTAAGGCTTCTTCCCCTGATTCAAGTAATAATCTTGCTCTGCAGATTCAGCAGAGTTGTGCTCTGCCCATGGGCAGGATCAAAATGAATGCTCATCATATCTGCAGAGGTTACAAATCGGTGGGGTTGTACACAGATTTGCTGTATGCCCCAATTCTCTGCATTGAAAGCACTTAACTTGAGTACAATTGGTATTTAAATGAGACAGTGATCCAAACTTGTAACAACTTTTAGGCTGACTGGGGTAGCACAAGATTCCCTGGTCTCCCCCTAAGAAAAAAACAATTGAATAAATGACTAATACCCTGGTCTGTATGTTTCAGTTGAATTCTAAAAGTCTGACTCCCAGTCCAAAACCCATTATCATCCATTATGGGGTTAGGTGTACCATGAATGTCACATCTCTTCTCCAGCTAGAAAATTATATCATTCACACTCACACTTTCATTTCTAAATAAGATGCTGATTGTTTTTACCTTGGGCTTAAAAATGGGTATAGCTACAAAATATTGCCATATGGTAGTGTCTTTGACAGTACAGTATAATCTCCAAAATTTGTCGAGTAAAGTTGCAGTACAAACCGTTATATCAAAGTTTGCATCCCCCGGTGTATGGATGAAAGCATACACCTCTGCAGGGGCAAATCACAAAGAATCTTTCAAAAGTGTTTTTCCAACAAAGTTCAGTCTGGAACCTGACCAGGGCCGCCCTTAAAATGTAGTCTCACAACAAAACATCTCTTAGCTGCTACAGCAGGTTGTCTGAAGAGATTAGCATAACGAGTAGGTTTCGTTTTAGTCTGTCCCATCTCCTGCTCTGGGAGTGACCCCCACACACATTTGCTGTGACCTCTTCAAAAAGATTATTGTTCTCCATACCTGTTGTACTTGTATCTATGACCTCTCCAGAATCTTCACTTTCCTGTATTCTGGCTAAAGCAACTTCTATTTGTACTGTTTTCTCTGTATATCCCGTTTGTTGCACTTTCTCTGCTTCGTGTGAGGCGTCTGGCACAGTAGCATTCTGGCTCAGCTCTGGCTGTGTCCACATAGCTATAACAATTGCCGCAGCTGGTAGTGCATTTGTTTTGGATTTTGGTGGGATGAAATCTCTCATTTCCTGTGTCACGGATATTTTCTGCCATTCTGGTGTTCCAGGGATTGATACACTGGGTCGGGAATCCATTGACCTTTACTAAAAATCCAGCCAGCTTGTAACAATGTAGTCTCTGGTGTCCAGTCTGCCAATGATTGAAAATCACTGATTGTAGACCTTTGGCTTCCTGCCAGTGGCTCTGTAGTTGCTACCCACACTTCCGTGTCCTGCAGGGGGATCATTCTGGGCTCCGAAGTGAACCATTTGCCTGACAAGCCCATTGGGCTGACTGCTGACCTTTTCCTTTTTTGTTCTTCCTGAAGTTTTAGCTTGTTGACAGAAAACTCTCTTTCCGCCTCAGTCATCATAGCTAACAGTTGTTGTATTTCCTGTTCCAAGTCTCTTTGCAATTTAATCTCCTCCTCTGATAAATCTTCATTTGTTTCCATTGCAGAAATAGTTTTCTTTGTATAACTCACTTTCTCTAAACTGGCCAGTTCTGCTTCATCTGCAGAAACCATTTCTTCCTCTTCTTCAGTGTTTATATCTCTGCTATCTTTTTCTGGTCCATAAACTGTATTGTCTGGTTTCCCCTGGGTCTCCTCAGCGACACAACCTTCCTCCTCCTCTGTTTGTCCTGCACTGGGAGCCTCCATCCTTCCCACAGAGATACAGCGCTCCCTACAGAAAAGAGTGGGGGATCTTCCCTGGTGTTCTGGTCAGCATTCCCCTTCCCATAAACTGGTTCATGCAGTTGTCCAAGACTGTGTGTGGGTGTTTATGTATTAAATGGCTGCCACTACACATTCAGTCACTTCACTACCACCCTAAGATTGCTCCTAAATCACTTTGGGATACAACGTGTATGAAAAGCACTATATAAATGTTGATTCTTCTTCTTCTTCTTAGCCAACCATAAGAATGTGGGGAAAGGGATAGCTGGTTTTAAAGGGATAGGCAAGCCTGCAGGGCCACCAAAGGGGAACCCTGCTGATCCCGAGCCAGGGTGCAGAACACTCATCCCTCCAAGCATAATGGGGAACAGGGGGAATTGAAGTGTTATGTATGCCAGCAAGTGGAGCAACACTTATAGTGACTGCTGAGCATGGAAAGCACAGGGACCGGGGCAGTGGGAAGGAACGCTACTACCTCAGGCTCTCATAATATTAACTTTGTCATGTGGGCAATATACCCAAATTCAGCTAAGTATATGCTCCATATTGAAATTATTGGAAAGCTTTCACAAACTTGGAGAAACACTGAAGTTATACTCTAAATACTGCATTAGATTAGTTACACCTGCACAGGTCCTGCCTGATGAATTTGCCATGATAAAGTGTGCATTAGAACCAACAGTACCAGTGCCATTGAATTTAGTCTTCCTGAGTTTTTAGGGTGGGTAAGGGATTGAAAACAAGGGGGTTAGTAAAACTTTTGATGAGGATATGCTTTTGGGTGAATGACCTAAAATGCATGATGGAAAATGTGGGAGGATACTTGGAGTCAGACTGTTAGACTGATGTAGCTGAAAGCAGAGAAAAAGGGGCTACTGAAGGTAGATCAGTTTTCCCTGAGGCTGCTGAGGTGCAGACTGAAACTGTAACACACAGGGAGAAAAGGAATTTAGAAAGTCTGGCCTCAGTAGCAACTGAGAGTTGCTCAGGGAAAAGTTCAAAGGAGTGTACTGTTTTCCCAGGAAGACTAAACTGTGCATATTTAAACACTTTTCAAAGGGATGTATCCTTTAGGGAGCTAAAGAAAGAGGCAATCATGGTGACCCTAACCTTCAGGGAGGGAGGCAGAGCACACTGTATTAGAAGATGGTTTGCTCTATTGGGAGTGGATACCACAGGGAGGTGCAAAGGAATGGCAGGTGTGCAAACAGCTGGCCAACCCTAAGGAGTATAGGAAACAGCTACTCAGCAGTGCACATGACTTTTCACCTGCAGGACACATGGGGGTGAGCTGGACAGAAGCAGAGGTTGATACAAAACCTCTATTGGCCTAGTGTCTATAAGGATGTGCTGAGTACTTTCATACTTGTGACACATGTCAGAGAGTTGGAAAGCAAGAAGACAAGACCTAGGCAACTTTAATTCCCTTGTTGAGAGTTTGCCTTGGCTTCATGCAGGGGGACTGCACTTCCATGCAGCTATGGATGCAAAGAATGTGTGGGGCTGTCTTGGGGGCTGTAGAAGCACAGGACATTCTGGGCCCAGGGCATTCATGTGACTACAGCTGTAGATGCACAGGGCCAAAAGTCCATTTGGCTGTGGAAGACCAGGACCCTCTGCGCCCTGCACATCTGTGCAGCTACAGGTGCAGAAGTGCAGGGCCATTTAGGCCCTATGCCAAGCGAAGACTTCTCTTCAAAATATGGTTACTAGTTGCTTGTGAGACCAACACTGTACCATCCTTTCAGAAAGCGGAGGGTGGTACCACATGGCAGCATTGTCCCCACAGCCTTGGCCCATCCAGCTAACTCAATGAGCTCACCCTCAGACTTAGATCACTGGCGTGGGATCACAATCTAGTACCTACTGGGCCAAAGCATGGCCCTATACACAGCATTTCATCAAAACTTTTTGTTTGACATTTGGACCCCACATCATGAACTTGGTTGCTAGAATGTGGTAAACCCCGCCCAAAAGGTGCAAAATCACCTTTCAATCTGTATTTTAAAATTCCCAACATCCTTGTTCATAAGGTAGGGTCATGTCAACAGTGCAGACAAAATATGGGACTAATACTGTAAAACAGCCAAGCTGTGAGTAAAAGTATGTTAGATGTATAAAAATCTCATTTTTATTTCAAGAACTGGTATTGCACTACTCTGCTTAATGTGCAACCTACACATGTTTAGCTCTCATAAAAATCTTCAACCATTCAAAAAACAAGAATTTTATGCTCACTTCAAAAAATTTGTGGGTCACAACTAAAGACTTCTTTGTCCATGTATCAATATCCTGCCTAACCCAAAACCTATTAATTATTTTTAGTTTGCACAAAATATTTGGTCAACCAAGGTAGATATATACTGGGGTTATTACAAAGAATAAAATTCATAACTCATTTTGTAGACAAACATTTAGAATTTCATATATGGTATCAGACAATACAATAGTTCAGTATACAAAATAATACAATCTTTCTTAGACTGATGATAATTCCTTGATTGTCACTCCTGTTTTGAATACCATATATAAAAGGTGGAAGATAGATGGAAAGTACCATATAAATTATCTTTTGTTGCTTGCAAATTTTTTTTACTTTTTAGATACAAGTTTTTTTTCCCATTTAACTACTGAAGAAAAAAAGAAAGCTATTTATTCAGCATCCTTATATATGAATGGGTGAAGAAAGATAAAAGTCATGTCATAGTCTGTATTACTGGAACATTTTAGTATATACATCAGATACTGATAAATAGTTTATTTGGTCAACCAAGGTAGATATATACGAGGTTATTACAAAGAACAAAATTCAGGCACTGGGTCATAATAGCAAGACATTATTCTGCTGCTTCATCTTTTATAATACAGAGCGATTTATGCCATGTACATAACCTTTTTTCTGGGGGCACAGCCCCCACCTCCCTGCTGTGGGGATCAGCCCTCTGGACCCCCTACTAAAGATTATTAACCCAGGAGGGATCCAATTTGAGGAGCGCAAAGACTGAAAAAAATTAAATTTCTGGGACCGGGAATCAAACACAGTCCCAGACGCAGTACCTGGGATCCTGCTGCTATGGCTCTGTCCAGAGAGCCACGGCAGCTGCTCCATGGAACTCACTCCCAGCAGAGGTCATATCCTCTGCCTGGGAGTGTGTGAATGGTGCAATATCGCATACAGCAGTATACGTGGTATTGTACCATTCGCTGTCCTAGACAGCACTATTACAGGTTAGCTATAATGTTGTACACTGTTAAGCGTATGACATAATGACCCGTTAGACAAAATTCATAACACATTTCATAGAAAACTTTTAGAATTTCATATATGGTCTCAGACAATACAATAGTTCAGTATACAAAATAATACAATCTTTCTTAGACTGATGATAATTCCTTGATTGTCACCCCTGTTTTGAATACCATATATAAAAGGTGGAAGATAGATGGAAAGTACCATATAAATTATCTTTTGTTGCTTACAAATTTTATTTTTTAGATATGAGTTTTTTCAGTTTAACTGCTAAAGAAAAAATGGAAGCTATTTGTTCAGCATCCCTATATATGAATGAAGAAAGATGAAAGTCATGTCATAGTCTGTAATATTATAATATTTTAGTATATACAGTACATCACATATTTTAATCATAGATCAGAATATATTGGGCATTGAGTAATCAAATGGTGAATAGTTTATGTTATGTGTAGGTTATGTAGACAATTAAGTTCTTTTGAACCATTCAAAAAACAAGAATTTTATGTTAACACCAAAAAATTCTTGGTTCATGACTAAAGAATTCTTTGTCTATTTGTCAAAATCCCACCTGACCCAAAATCTATTAATTATTTTTAGTTTGGATGAACAATTCTTGGGTTGCACTTAAATGTGTGACCAAAGAAGTAATCCAGCTGAAAATGAGCATTTTGGTGCACACCAAAAATTCTTGTGTCACACTTCAATGTGCACTCAAAAAATGAATAATAATAAATAATAAAATGTTATTTATACTGCGCCTTTCACAAATTAAAGGTGCCTTACAATAAATACAAGTATAACAAATAAAACATCAATCTACCAATAATCTGAGCTCATAAAATCACATTAATTAATTAAAATAAATCTTAGACCATAAATAGGTCTTCAAGGCCTTTTTAAATTCCTCCATGGATGCACACTGATGAAGCGGATGGGGTAGAGAATTCCAGAGGGTAGGGCAGCATACATAAAGCACGAGTGCCTGAAGATTTCAAAGAAACCCTCGGAATCTCTAGCAACACATTGTCCGCTGAGCGGAGAGATCACTTAGGGTAGTAGGGAACCAGATGCTCTTTCAAGTAATCTGGTCCCTGTCCATGTAGGGCTTTGTAAGTCAAAAGACCAACTTTAAAGGTGATCCACCACTGAATTGCAGCCAGTGAAGATCACGCAGAACCAGTGAAATATAACAGGCATGAGACGTACCCGTCAATAACCTGGCCGCAGTGTTCTGCACCAGCTGCAAACAGCAGATATCAACCCCAGGAAGCCCTAGATAAAGGGAGTTGCAATAATCAAGGCAGGAGGTCATGAAAGTGTGGAACAATGTAGGCAGATCAGAGGGTGGAACAAGGTGCTTAATCTTGGCGATGTTCCTAAGATGATAAAAGGAAAGTTTGACAACTGCTGACACCTGCGAATGCAGTGCAGCTCATTGTCAAAAATCACCCCCAAGTTCCACACCTGTTCAGAGGTAGGGAGCTGGACACCCCTCAGAAATAAACCTAAGGGTAAACCAGCTCCTGTCCCCTCTACCCTATGACCCGGGTTCATAACCATTACCTCAGTCTTCTCCGAATTCAACTTCAGCCAGCTTGGATTCATCCAGCACTGGATTTCAGTGAGGCAGTTATTAAATACCGAGAGAGCTCTATCCTGGTCTGGTGCAAAAGATAGGTAGAGCTGGGTATCATCTGCATAGCAATGAAACCTCAGCCCATGCCTTCTTACAATGTCTCCTAGGGGCAGCATATACACTGTGAACAACATGGGGGATAACACCGAGCCCTGGGAAACCCCACATGACAGAGAGAATGGGCAGGAAGAATTTATCCCCAACACCACTCTCTGAGTTCTGTCAGTGAGGATAGATCTAAACCAACTGAGGACTGTACCTGACAGGCCACAGATGAACTCCAGGTGCTCGAGAAGTACCCCATGGTCCACAGTGTCAAAAGCTGAAGAGAGATCAAGAAGAACCAAGATGGAATGGCTCTTCTGATCTCTAGCCATCAGGAGATCATTAAGCACCTGAACCAGCGCTGTCTCGGTACTATGCCTCTTTTGAAAACCAGACTGAAGTGGTTCATAGATGTCATAGATGGTTAAATGGTTTTCCAATTGTGCAGCCACTACTTTCTCAAAAAGTTTCCATACAAAGGGAAGATTAGAGATTGGCCTGTAGTTGGCATGGCAATTGAGGTCCAAGGGAGCTTTCTTCAGGAGGGGCATCACCACCACCTCCTTCAGGGAGCTAGGAAACTTACCCATAGCCAAGGAATCTGGCAGAAAAACAAGCATTTTTGGTATGCATGAAAAATTCTTTAGTCACACTTAAATGTGCAACCCAAGAATTCCATTTTTAGCATGCACAAAACATTCTTTGGTCACACTTAAATATGAGACCCATGATTTTGACTCCACATCATGAACTTGGCTACTAGAATGTGTTTAATCCCACTTGAAGTAGTTTTGCAGAGAGACTGCAAAATCACCTTTCAACCTGAACTTGAAAAAGCCCACTATTCTCATTCATAAGGTGGGGTCATGTAAACAGTTTGTTCAAAATTTGGGAGTTAAATATTCTAAAATGGCCAAGTTATGAGTAAAAGTATGTGAGACGTAAAAATGAAATTTTTGTGTTGCACATTTAAGTGAGATGCAAGAATTTTTCATGAGCACCAAAAATAGAATTCTTGGTGCACACTGAAAATTTTAGCATTACAAATTTTAGTGTCACAAATTTTTATGTTGCAAACTTAAAATTGTGACATGAAAATTCATGGCTCATGACACGGAAATTGACCATTTTGGTAAACTGACAGCCAAAATCCAAAAAGATATTTCTGGCATGTTTTTTGGAAAACAACAGAATCTTGCTTAAAAGGTCCTGTTTCACAAGATTTTTCTATATTTTCAAATTTTTTCAGAAAAAAAAACAAGACAGAAGCAATCGCAATACGAGAATTCTTCCTCATGAAACAAAGAACATTAATTTTGCAAATGTAAAACAGCTAATGAAAGGTAAATTTATGTGTCATATCAGAGGGTTATCCTGAAGCCCTACTGAGCATGCTCTGAAGCCAAAATATGAAATCTTACAACTCTACAACCAAGTAATACTTTTCACAAAACCTTCAAAAGCCATACTCTTGGCACAAGCCTATTCAGCCCTGAAAGTTTTGGAAGAGCATTCCATATCATTTGAGCTTTTGGTGATCACAAAGAAGGCAAAAAAGGCCAGTCATGCTTTCTGTGTACTTGCAATGGATCTGGAACTCGGAATCCAGATAAGTGGCCATAACAAAACTTCTCTTGTCTCAACAACTTACCGCTGGGACCACGCAACCCAAATTTGGGGAAATTGCATTAAACACTGCCAAAGTTATTAAGGTACAACAAAGCAGTTTAACATTGAGCCTTCTGCTCAAACCTAACTATACTTGTTCCATCGTCCAGTTTATTCAATTTCAGTTTTGTTTTTTTGGTTTTTACTGGAAAGGCACATGAGCAAAATTGCCCATTTTCAAAAGTGTCCAGTAAGGGCAGACAAACAGAGGAACAGTAAAAAATATACAGAAAGTGCAATTACAAATGAAGCAGTGTGACAAATTGAATAAACTTTATATTAAAGACAACACAGATACAAAAAGTAGAATCAGAATAAACATCACAACAATACCATACAATGCCAACAAAAGAAAACAAAAACAAAACCAATATCCCCCACCCCCTACCTCCCAACCAAACAGAACCTCCCCCCTTCACCACTGGACAGTATTAATTCTGTGAGGGCTAATAAAGATAAACATATGGGTATATACAAATATAAAAAAAGAAATTAATAATAAACAATACAACCTATTACAGAGCCACCATGAAAAACTAAAATGATGGCATTAAACAGAAAGGTGCACCATCATAAGGAAACACGTCATGAGAAAAAATGAGATTTAAAAAAATCAACTAGTTATTAAAATATATAGCGGCTACCAGGTGTTCTGAAATTTAGATAGCCTACCTGTCATAATGGCTATGAGCCGTTCTGCCTGTAAGGTGAAGAGTATCTCCCAATACCATTCAATAAATTGAAGAGTGTGCTAGTCAAGCCAGTGTCTAAGAATATAAGAATTTCTTGGCACAGACTGAAATAAGGGTCATTTATGGCCTTTGGTTACCAGTCAGCCTATTCTCATAATCTCCTACTAGACAAACCTCAAGGGTAAAAGCAGCAAATAGTCCAAGTATGGGATCCAGGTGTGATTGGATAGTGGCCCAGAAGGGGGCCACCTTTTTGCAGGACCAGAGAATATGAAATAATGTACCAGGTTCTTTGTTACAACTAGAACAAATGTCAGATGGGAGTTTGCCCATTTTATGTAATTTAGTTGGGGTATAATATAGATTATGTATTACCTGAAATTGAAGAAACTGATATCTGTCCTATTTTATCTATTTATATAAGTGCTTCCAAATTTTGGACCAATTTTGGTGAAGAATATTCATAGGTAAGGCCTGATACCAATAATAGAATGTTGGACCTTCTTTATTAGTAAGGAGTGTATGCAATTAGTGGTAGTAATGGGAGATAATATGAGAAGTAGGAGCCAGTGAAGCCAAATGGAAAATATCCCATAAAAATGATCCCATGGGCTGTTTGCCAAAATGGTGCCATAGCATATGGGGCAGCTAAAAATATTTAAAGCACAATAAGGCGGGCCAATGGTGTTGTGCTTGGGCCTCTTGAAAGGTAAAGTGTTTTCGTTCTCATGTGAGGTCCTCAACCACATCTACCTCTACATAAGTCCAAAAGGTCCTAGTGAGCATTCGACCAGCAATTTTAAAATTTGGATTCCCTAATAAATGTTGTGCGATGTCCTTATTGGGTTCTATATAAACCAGGGAAAATAACTGCTTATGAACTCATATAGATACGTCTAGAGGGGTACCTTGTAGCATTCATGGGAGTGTTTTTACTAGGTATATAAAAGAGAGCTTGTATATCAAGCCCTTGTTGAGAGCATAGAAAACATTCAATGTCTAGCCATTGAGGAATGTAAGGTCTGATAGTGACTTATTTTTGGTTGAAGCCATTGAAAGAATTTAGAGCAGTGGGTGACCAAATAATATAGAAAAAAATTAGGGGCATGAAGACCCCCCCTTATTTTTTTATTTATAAAAAGCTCTTTAGGGGGGTTTGTCATGCCATAAAAATGAGGATAGTATTCTGTTAAATTGCATAAACCAAGTCTTTGACAAAACATAGTTGAGCACCTAAAGAGGGTACAAAAAGCGGGGTAACACATTCATTTCTATAATATTTAAGCATCCCTACAGTGAAATAGGTAGCAATGACCAGCGCTCTAAATCTACTTTAATTTGAGCAATTGCTAAGTCAAGGTTATATTGTTTCAGCTTAGCAGATGAGACACTCAAATATATACCTAAATATTTCAATTTATCTCTGATCCACACAAGGCTCAGATGGTCCACCTCAGCCCTGAAAGTCATACCATTAAGTGGCATTAATTCCATTTTGCTTAAATTTAATTTATAATTGGAAATGTAGCCAAATTAGGAAATAAAAGCCAGGGCAGTAGGCAAGGTCATAGGCGGGGAAGAGACATTTAATAGAATGTTGTCCGCATAAACAAAGTTTGTAGTGATGTGGCCCTAATGGTATGCCCATAACCTGTGGAAAGGAATTAAGTTTCCTAATCAATGGTTCCAAAAATAGGTTAAACAAAAAAGGGGAGGGCAGACATCCTTGCCTGGTGCCCTGTTGTATGGGGAAAGAGTTAGAAAGAACCCCATTACAAAGAATGCGAGCTGAGGGAGAAGAGTAAAGCACCTTAACCCATTGAATAAAAGTCTAGGGAATATGATATTTGGGTAACAAATTGAACAAATAATCCCATGAGACCCTGTCAAATGCTTTTTCCACATCCCGGGATGCAAGCACAGCAGGGATACCCGAGTCCCTGTACACAGAAATGAGATGGGAGAGTTTGAGTAAGTGGTCAGCAGATAAACTCCCTGGTACAAAACCCACCTGCTCCCTTCTTTTTTTTTTTTTAATCACAACTGCTCTTTATCCTCCTCCTTGCGGAGTGGTCCCAGCGATCACCCAGCCGCAAGCACCTGCACCCCTGGACCAGGTCTCATGCACGAATTACGCCCTGCCACACAGAACAGTTGGTAAGCAGGATCCCCCCCATGGGGACCTGAAGCACAGACACCCGCAGTTGTGGATGCACTTCTCATGTCTAGGGGTGCAGGGTGCGTTCCACTGATTTACTCCCTTTAGGAGCTGGACATGCAATGGCATCAGCACAGCCATGCAGATGCCTGCCGTACTCCTCCCTTTACTGTGCACACAACAACAGGGTACCTAGCCTCTGCTAGATGCCACTGCAGTGTGATGCAGTTCACTTGCCCTCCCCAGAGGAAAGAGAGCAGTCATGGGACACTCAATCCTTCCTCTCCCCTGCCAGCCCCCGATGGCTCCAGTCCATTCCTGAACCCAGGTCACCAGTGTGGCGCAAGGTGTGGCATCCAGCACCTCAACCCTCAGCACATAGAAACATAGAAACATAGACTTTGACGGCAGATAAGGACCGCTAGGCCCATCTAGTCTGCCCATTTTCCTACCTACAGGATAGGCCACAGATCCTAGTTAACCAACAGCCTATATCTTCCTGCCCTCCACAAGAATTGCCTTATGTCTGTCCCATGCATTCTTGAATTTTCCCACAGTTTTAGACCCCACAACTTCCTCAGGAAGGCTGTTCCATGCATCCACTACCCTCTCTGTGAAATAATACTTCCTCACATTGCCCTGAACCACCCTCCTTCTATCTTTAAATTGTGTCCCCTTGTTCTTGCAAGTCTCTTTTTCTGAAAGATGCTACCCTCTTGGACTTTGTTGATTCCTTGAGGTACTTGAAAGTTTCTATCATGTCCCCCCTCTCCCTTCTTTCCTCAAGGGTATACATATTAAGCTCCTTTAGTCTCTCCTCACACGGCTTCTCTTGCAGACCCTGCACCATTTTAGTTGCCCTCCTCTGGAATGCCTCTATCCTGTCTATGTCCTTGCGGAGATGGGGTCTCCAGAACTGGACACAGTATTCCAGATGGGGTCTCACCAACTGTCTGTACAGAGGGATAACAACTTCCTGTTTTCTGCTGCTGATGCCTCTCCCTATACATCCCAGTATACCCCGCCCTCTCTACTGCCTTCTCACATCGCTTGCTAACCTTAAGGTCATCTGATATGATTACCCCCAGGTCCCTTTCCTGTTTTGTTGTTGTTACTACCTCCCCACCCATTGTGTATTCTTCCCCTGGGTTCTTGTTTCCCAGGTGTATTATTTCACACTTTTTTGCATTGAATCCTAGCTGCCATACATCTGACCATTCCTCCAACCTTGCCAAGTCCCTTTTCATCCTTTCCATGCCTCCTTGTGTATCAACCCTGTTGCAGATCTTTGTGTCATCTGCAAAAGGCATACTTTCCTTCAGTCCTCTGCAATGTCACTGATGAAGACATTAAAAGGACTGGACCCAATACTGAACCCTGCGGTACCCCACTAGTAACCGCACTTTCTTCAGAGTGGACTCCATTTACAATTACCTTCTGTGTCCTGTTGTCCAGCCAATGTTTTACCCAGGCTACCACCCTGGGACCCACTCCCAGGCTGGTTAATTTGACTAATAATCTTTTGTGCTGGACTGTGTCAAATGCCTTGCTAAAGTCTAGGTAGGCCATGTCCACAGCCCCTCCCTGGTCTACTACTTTGGTCACCCAGTCAAAGAAATCTATTAGATTCGTCTGACATAACCTTCCCGCTGTGAACCCATGCTGCCTTGGATCCTGTGCTCCACTGACCTCTAGGTACTCAACTATTCTTTCCTTCAGAAGGACTCCATCACTTTCCCTACCACAGAGGTCAGACTGACAGGTCTGTAGCTTCCTGCCTCTGTCTTGGTCCCACTTTTGTGAGGGAATCACATCTGCCTTCCTCCAGTCCTCGGTGTACCACCATCCTCCCATGATTTATTAAAAAGAGTAGCCAGTGGTTTCACTAGTTCCTCCCTTAATTCTTTAAGAATTCTGGGGTGAATTCCATCAGGACCCATTGCTTTGTCCACCTTCAGTTTTAGGAGTTCTTGCAGAACCCTTTCTTCTGTGAAAGGACTGGGATCGACCCCCCATCAAGAGTGCTTCTGTTAATTGGATTAGGCACTTCCCCAGCACCACCAGGCTTGCTCACCTGCTCCCTTCTTTTAAGGGGATCCCAAACTTAGCCCAACCTACAGGCCAACACTTTACTGAAGATTTTGAAATCAACATTAATAAGCGAGATTGGCCTGTAGTTTGAGACCAACAAGGGGTCCCTACCAGGTTTTTGTAAGACTACAATAATGGTCTCAGCCAAGAGGGCATCTGATAGACCTTCCTTAAATATATTATTGAAAGTATGTAAAAGAATGGGGGCCAACAAGTGTTTAAAAGTCTTATAAAAATTAACAGAATATCCATCTGGGCCCAGGGACTTGTCAGATGCCAGACAGTCAATGGCATGTTGAATCTCAGCCAAGGTAAGGGGAGCTTGTAACATATCAGAACATGGCTCAGCCAGATGGGGTAAATCTATACCCTGAATGAAGGTCTTCAAATGAGTCAAAGAAAATGAGGAAGAGGATGGGGTATATAGAGCGTGATAAAAATCCTGAAAATGAGCTAGTATGTCTGGGGGGAGGTGATAAGTTGACCTGAGTCAAAGCGAATAGAGGATAAGGATCCATATCCTCTCTTCACATCAATGCCAGTGTAGCTGGTAATGTGTGGATCCTGCACCACACCGCTAGGCCATGCACCCGCCCTTGGCCAGGCAGTGGAGACCCCTCACTATTTCTAGCCTACAGGCTCCTCACCTCCCTCGGTTACCATATGGTTGCACTGGACTATGAATGCATTGTATTATGTATAAGACAAGGCATCCCTGAGGTGGCTTACTACGAACTCATATCATGCATTGCTTTAGCTACCAATTGTATAGGTCTTAACCACTCATTAGGTAAATATGTCGATAGCTCTGCCCTGTTTTAGCTACCAAATGTATAGGCATTAACCCATGCTCATTGTACTTATACTCTGTATGATTGCTCACCCACATTTATTCTATGTATGTATTGTAGGGAATGTCTAGGTTTTATTCTGACATGGAGCCTTTGGAAACAAGTCTATGACTCAAAGGGTTGTTATTCCAATTTCCTAAATAAATAAATAAATAAGATATTATCCTATCCATTGCTTGTGATCTCAGGCGTAGTGCTAAAGCTTACCAGCTTTTTTACCCAGATCAAATTTCGTATCTTAGAGCACACCAACAGATGTTTCACATTTCCCCCAATAAAGTATTATATTGAGATCTAAGATGTTCCAATTGCTCCCAATCAGATTCAGATGATGTTAAAGAAATATGCTTCTCTAAGGACCTGATTTGATACAACAAGGAGGTCAACACCCTGAGACCATCTTTTTCTGCATGGAGGCCAGCCAGATCAACTCCCCCAAAGAGCACATTTCAGGGCCCCCCCAAAGGAAACAAGATTGGGCATAGAAGGAGAATTAAATTCTAAAAAGGAAGTAACAAAACGTTGAACATGAGCAACCAGAAAATCAGACTTGAGTAATTGGTTATTAACCCTCCAAATTTTGTCACGTTCCAGAGAAGAAAGACAAATCTGGAGCATTGTAGGATGATGATCAGATACAACTTTAGCAGAATAATGATGAGAAAGAACTTCCAGAAGGTGCTCAATCCCTAACAAAAAATAATCAGTCCTTGAAAAGGAATTATGGGAGAGAAAATTAAAAGAATATTCATTGTGGCTGGGATGTAAAGTCCTCCAAGGATCCACAAGGCCCAAAGAGTCCATTAGCTTCCTAACAGCCAATTGCCCAAGTAACAGAGACTGGCGGCGGTTGGTGGACCTGTTGAGGTATTACAGTAAACCGTGTTCCAGTCTCCTGCAAGGAGCATAGGGAGAGAAGTCCAGGGAACCAATAAGAACATCAGTGAAGTAAAAAATTCTGGATCATCCATAGTAGGTCCATAAATGGAACCCAAGATGATCTCTAAATGATCAAGTAAGGCCCACAAAACAATAAACCGACCTTGAGGATCCGCTTCCTCCTGAATCAAACAAAATGGTACTTTCTTGGCCACTAAAATAGCGATACCCCACTTCCAAGAGTCAAGGCCAGCCCCAAAAGCTTGCCCCACCCAGGTATGCCTGAAAAGGGAGACCTGGGATGGAGGCAAGTGAGTTTCCTGTAAAAAGGCAACTTCTGCTTGTAATTTATTAAGATGAAGCAAACTTTGGCTCATTTTGTTGGGGATTCAGCACCCTTTATGTTCCAGGAACACAAGTTATAAACAGCCACCATGGTATATAAGTTGGTAAGGAAAATCCTGCCGGAAACATGGTGGAATTCGATATATATGTTCCCTATCAATAACTCCCAACCTCCGGTGGCAAATCCTCCAACCTTCACCACCCCCACCACCCCCATTGTCTAGATTGCAATCCCAAGACAGAAGTAATGCCACAGAAAAAACCTTCCCATCCCAACCCATAAACCCCCATAAAAAATAGAAAAAGGTGTACCAAATTCGCCATTAGATAACCACCCTAATATAAAACTCCCCAGCCCCAAGTAATGATCAAAATAGCATCCCAAAAATCTTGTAACAACATATGAAAACTCCCAACCCCCTTCCCTGACCCAAATACCACATTGAGACATAAAAAAGGTAACACTATTAACTAATAAACTATGAACACCCACCCCAAATCCCTTCTCCAGCGAGAATCTTAACAACCAAAAAGAGGAAAGAAACCTTTCCAATATAGTGCAAGCTAAGATCCCCTATGATACTAAAACAAACAGAGAAGTATATCCCAAAGGGAGCTGAAATTAGGAGTCTCTTAGTAAAATGGGTATTAAGTACCCCAGGCCAAAAAAGAAAAGGTAACTGTTCCCACAGACCTAAATAAAAGAAACATCCTAAACAAAAAACCTTGAAAATGCTCCCTTGCAAGAAAAAGGTAGGCAATCCCCCCACCCAGAACCCAGTTCACAATGACCATCCTCCCTGGCAGCCTTCCCCTCCTGAGATACTACCTTCCCACTCCTACTTGCCCATAAATATCCATAGACGAACCACTTCCCAGGAAAACTAAACCCCTCCGATGAACAATTTAATTACAGTGTATAACCAACAGCAAATAAAAACAAAACACTTCAATAAGGGTAAAAAGTACCTTAACCTCAAATAAGCAAACAACAATGGTTCTCTAAATTGAAATCTCCCTTATAGGTAATGAGGATTTTAACATTAACACAAAAGCCCCCGTGGAACCCCATTACTACACCCTCAAAATGTCTGCTTTAGACCTAGTTTAAACTACTTGTTCCAGTCAATGGTCTAGAGATCCTTTTTAGTGTATAATTACACTATCTTCCTGTCTAATATGAGAGTGTACATACAAAGTAGCTTGATAGGGAGACATAATATAAAAGAATCTCCAGGAGTTCACATGCTGCCAGTGCAGATTCATATGAAGATCACAAATGGAACTAAAAGTGTAGAGATCCTACCGACGATTGAGTAAAGCACTGGCAGTAATCAATTTCCATTCCGCATCCACCTATATCTCCAGACATCAGTAGCCATAGAAAGGGTGCTGATAGAGCAAGGGAGATAAACAGCCCATCCTATGGCGAAGTACAGCAAAAAAGTTTCCATTTAGGTGATGGGCAACAAGTGCAGTAGGAAAGTTCAAACTAGAACCACAATCTGAAGGAGAGTTCAAAGAAGGCTCCCAATGAAAGTAAAACACCTCACTCTGGACATTTGGGAGATTAATGAGACCTCCAGAAAAGCGGCACCATAAAAAAAGCACTGTAGTATATCTTAGTAGGGAAGAATCACCCAAAGGTGTTTCCAAGATGTCAATTGCTGCCAGCGGGTCTTAGTGCAAGTTCGAACTAGCACTATATATTGAACTAAAGGTATAGAACGTACACCATGGAAGGAACAGGGGGCTGACAGCATTCAATAACCATTCAGCATATCTCTAGGTCTCCAGACAAATGATGTCAACTGCCCAGCCTACAATGAAGAGCAGCAAAAAAGCCTCCAGTTAAATGATAGGCAGCAAGTGCAACACACGAGTTCGAATTAGGATCCCAGGTCAAAGAGTAATATAAAGATGGATCCCAGAGAAAATGATGTGCTGCCCTTCAGACTCCGTACACTTCAGAGATTTATAAGGCTTCCAGAAAAGTGATACCATGAAAAATAGTTAAGGGAGGGAGGGAGTGAACAAAGACTCAAAGATTCTGTACACCAAACAAGACAAGGAGCTCCTTAACATGTGAACAGCCCTTTACAGGTCGAAGCAGGATCATCCTCCTAAAGAGAGAATCCCACTGCCAACTAAAAAAAAAAAGAACAAGATTGAAGTAAAAGGGAAAAAGACATTCTCTTGGAGAGCTCTTTGCAGACTTCCACTGGACTTCACCTTTCCTTAAAAAGGTCTGGAAGGAGATTCTTCAGTTCTCCAGCTGCCTGATCCACAGAATCGGATGAGCGCCAAGACCCTTGGTAGAAAACTTGTAGTCTAGTGGGATAAGTCAGCCTGAACCGGATCTTCGCTGCAATCAGTTTCTTGACTTGAGGGTGGTATGCAGCCCACTTTTGCCAAACAGCAGCCAGTAAGTCCTGAGTTATATGGATTTTAGAACCCTTCCACAGCACTTCTTGAAGATCTCTAGTTTTCTGCAAGACATATTGTTTATCCAAGTAGTTGAGCAATTTCAGGATAAACGGCGGGGTGGAGAGCCTTCAGGTGGTTTAGGATGAAGGGATCTGTGCACCCATTCCACCACATAGACAGAGTTATTTGGTGAAAGGCCAGCAATTTTGGATAGAAATTTCTGTACAAATATAACTGGTGTGGAACCCTCTGCTTCTTCTGGAAGGTCAAAAATTACGATATTATTTCTCTGATTTCGGCCTTCCAGACCTTCTAACTTTTATTCAGTTTTGGTAAGCTTTTGTCAAAGAGAAGAAATATCAGGATCCACCTTATGGTGCCATTGTTCAACAGAGAATGCATACGCCCCCACATCTGTTACCTTATGGTGCATATCCCCGGGGTACATTCCCAATGATTGAAGCTCCGAGGTTAGTTCTTGTTGCGCTGTTTTAAAAGGTTAGAATTCTGTCAAGAACCTCTCTTCCATGAGCAAAGCTGGCCCCAGGTTAGCAGTGGTGGTCTTCTCAGTTGTGCAGCCTGGGCTTTTGGTATGCTTAGATAATTTATCCTGTGTAGGGGAAGATGTATGGCGCGGGAGCACCTGGTGCATTTCCTCCTCCATTCCGAGTCCAAAATCGACAAAATAATGTTAAAATCAAGCTACTAAATTACAACACAGTCTTTCAAGAGTGTTTTCACACCAGGCGGATAGAAAATTTCCCTGGAGATGTGTTGACTTAAGTAAATATAGGCAGGAAAGGGCAGGAGCTTGGTTCAAGAGCTATTATACTGAGAGCTGCATCACGTGACCTCCTGAAGCAGCATGACAAGAAACAAAGTGCTATCATTGTGTGTAAATACAATATTAACAGTAAATAGCAAGGATAAAAGTGCTATCATTGTGTGTTAATACAATATTAACAGTAAATAGCAAGGACAAAAGTGCTTTCAAAGGGCATAAATATACCAATCAAACAGAAAAAGGATATGAGTCAAGGACAACACGGCCTCAACTAGGGAGGAACAGTTGGGATAGGCAGAACATAGTTGGGCCATTTAAAGCCAGGGGCATTTGCATGCCAGGGAGCAGGAGAGGTGACCCTTAAGATTGGATGAACGTAGTGGGGAGATTGTTGAAGAGTTTCCCACCTTTGTAGGAGAGGGGATTTTTGGCCTTGGGAGGTCTGACAGAAAGGGACAGTAAAGGTAAGGGAGGAGGAGCATCTGGTGGGTCACGTAAGGGTAGACTTTGGGAAGAGGGAGGTGATGCTGGGTGGTAGAAGTCCCAGAGTGAGTTTGTGGAAAAAGTAAGTATTTTGCTGTCAAGCCGTGTCCTCGGGGGCAGTGGACAGAATTATAGAGGTTACAGTAGTGGGTTAACCTGGGAATACCAGTGGCAAACTGGATGACATTGTGGCAGGTGTTACAAAGCCTGCTCAGGTTTTTTTGTGAGAGGGAAGAGTAGTAAATCAGAGCTCCATAGTCAAAAAGGGGAGAAGGAAACTGGTGGTGAGTAGTGTCCCGGATTCGAGAATAAGGAAGGGTCGGACTCGATATAACATGCCAAGCCTTTGGTGGGCTTTCTTGATCAGTTGAGTGATGTGAAGATCATAGGTCAGGTGGTAATCGAGAAGCAGGCCAAGATATTTAAACTCCTCTATAGAGTTGCCGTCATTGTCCAGGAGTGTGAAATCAAAGGCTGCAGGTTTTCTGAAACTGGAGAACACCATGGATTTGTTTATTTTCAAGCTGAGGACAAGTCCCTTAGGTGAGAACCAGGAGTGTAGCCTGTGGAAATCAAGCTGAAGTTTGGCACAGAGGGAAGAGTTGAAGTATAATATAGATATGCTGTCACTATTGCTGTGTAGGATCTGTGTGATGCAAGATGATGTCACTCATGGTGCAGTACTAAAATAAACAGTGCTGGGGCTACCAATATATATTCATGAAACACCAGTGGAGATACAAATGATAAGATTGCAAGTGATATCTTTGCAGCTGATATGTTGTTATTTATAATTGATATCTTGTAGGTTAGTTTTATTATAATATTGTACTGAACCAGAGAGCAGCTTTCCCAAAGCTGATGATGACATGATAATTACATAGTATAGCACTGATGCCAGCAGTTGAAATCAAAGAGAAAAAGTTCAATCTGCAAACAAACAGAAGGTTTAAAAGCTATAACTAGTAAACTGATGTTGTATACTGTATATCAAATATGCGGTGGTCTGACCCAAAATAGGCAGTTTATCATCACTTGTGAGGAGGCAGGACTTTTACAACTTACTCAGAGCTCTGCTGATCTTAAGTTATGGTCCTACCCCCTCTCACATGAAGATAAATTACATATTTTGAGTCAGGCCATTGCATATCCCCTATACTGTATTAATACCAACATCTAATTTATTACTGATACATAGGATCTGTATGCTTCATGTCAGTGACATGGACGCAGAACCTCAAGGAGCCACAGTACTACCAGCATCTATTAGGCTACTACTAACTGAACAACATGCTGGTGCCATGTTTTATGTTTGATACACTATTTTGCACTGAGCACTGTGTTTTGTTAGCATGTCTCTTTTTGCTCGCTGGTTATATAATTTGATTTCCAAATGAAGTCATCAGTCTCGCTGCCACATTCGGTAACAGCTGCAAGTGATGGATCTGATTAGAAAACATGCCCTTGTGGAGCATGTTAAGGCAGTCTACGCAACAGGAGATGAGATGACAGCCTTCACTTATTCTTTCAGATCAGCTGGTTCTAGAAGGGAGCAGAGAAATGGCAATACGTTTCCAATGGAAAAAGCAGAAGGCTGAGAAGGGATGTGATCACAGTTCTCTGATTGCTAAAGGGGACTGGCAGAATGATATACTTACATGCTTGTGCTGGAGAATGCAAGCAGAACACTCAAATGGGGTGGGGGTCAGAATGCAAGGAAGCATTATAAAGCATTTCTTCACATGGGGGGTTGTCAACTTTAACATGTGGCATAGCCCAAGGTAAAAAAAAATATTTTTGCTTATGAAATCGCTATTGCCTTTAAAAATCAGGGTATAATAGGGCATCTGCTTTTGGGGGTCCACACCCCCTGAGGAAGCTGTAGCTGACAGTATAATGTTTGGGTTCAGTCTTCCTTGTGGAGGGCTCTACCATGCCATTTCGACATCCTTTATGGCGACCAGCATTATGCTAACAGGAATCATGTCAACCACAATTTACAAGATTCCTGTGTGTCTCCCAGTCCTGTTTTTTTATCAGGGGGCTTTGCCCCCTGAACCCCCTTCCCATCTTTTGGATTCTCAACTCCAGTCGGAGTTGATTCAGGGTGGTGGTGCAGGACTGGGAGACAGCATGCCCCTGTCTTGGGCACACCAACACAGCGATCTGTCGGCAAAGTGTTTAGCAGACAGGTATGTATTTCACTCCGTTGGTGTCACCATAACGGTGGCATACCCTTGTGGAGGGTCTATTTTAGCTTTTGGACCCAGTGAATCTTTTTTTATGTTGAAATTCATTAAAATCTCTTTTTGTATCCTGTGGGTGTGTGCCATGAGTTTGGATTTTCTTTACATTTATTTAAGATCTCTGGTTTGTGACAGCACCCCTAGGTAACACAGTTGTTTCTTTTATTTTTGTAGATATAGAAAAATCTATCTGATGACACTGCGGGAGCTAACATTGTTCAGACTTTCAAAGCAGGGTTAGACTGATTTCTTAGAGAGAATGGCATTGAGTGGTACACAGCATGAGTAGGGTAACATGCATTGTGGCTGTTAAGCTTGAGTATGTTGCCATACTCGTATTGGATATTGGATATTGTCACTGCCCTGAGACAGGAGGGATGGACAGGATGGTCGCTAATCCCTTTAAGCATCCCTGTACCATGTTACTGTTTCAGTATGATGATTACGCAAGTATCCTCAGATGAAGCATGGGCAAGCATGATCTATGAAGAGTCCCTTCCAACCCTAAGTTATGATGTTACAATGTCATAGGTTTGACAGATTAGAAAAGCAGGAAGCAATTAGAAAACTCAGTGACCACCCTATGTTAAGCCCAACAAATTTTTTTACCTATTCCACATGATTTTGCTTCTATTTGTTCCCATGTTTTTTGCTGCCACCCTGTTCTTCCCCTTCAGATCCTTACTTGTAGCTCCTCCTGATGAGCATGGACAAGGTGTCATTGCATGGCTAGGAAGGTCAATACTATTTACAATTGTATCAGGAGAAACAACAGAAGCAGGGATAGGTGTGTGATGGTTCCTCTGTATAGTTCCCTGGTGGCCCCACTTGGAGTATTGCTCCCAGTTCTGGTCTCCCAATAGCAAACAAGAGATAAAGGTGCTGGAGGGGGTGCAGAGAAGAACCACCAGGATGGTGCATGGAATGAATAACTTAATTTATAATGACAAGCTTGAGGCCCTGGGCTTGTATGCCCTTGAATACAGGAGGCTATGTGGTGATCTTTGTTTATTGTTTAAAGCCTTGACAAGTGATGATATTTGGGAGTGCCTGGAGTTTAACTTTAGACAGCAGAGTTACAATACTAGGGCACATACTCTTCAGCTTAAAGGGGCAGCCTGTACAACTAAGGGTAGAGCTGGATGCTATAGCCAGAGAGTTATGGGGGTCTGGAATAGTCTACCAATGGAAGTTATAGGGAGTAGTAGTATGTATGATAGAATTTAAGACATTTTAGTAATGGCCACAGCGATCCAGGAGGAACAAAATGGGGGAGAGATACTGTGGGTTAAGCTGGAAAGGAAAATGGAGCCGGCCATCCACACAGGTGTGGTCTATAGACCACCAGCCCAGGAGGAAGAAACAGATAGGGAGCTGATGCTAGCCATACAAAGGATGGCAGATGAGGGTGAGGTAGTACTGGTTGGAGACATCAATATTCCAGACGTGGACAGGAGCATCCCAGCAGCAGCATCAACTAGGAGCTGATTTATCCTGAAATTCCTTCAGGGTGCCTTCCTCAAGCAACTGGTCATGGAACCAACTCGGCAGAAGGCAGTACTGGACCTTGTGCTCTCAAACATGGACAGTGTGATGGTGGTAACAGTGGGGGAGCACCTGGAGAACAATGACCACCAGTCATTGTGGTTTGAAATCACAGAAGGAGCAGAACCAAACCACACGAAAACACGTATCCTGGATTTAGGGGGCAGACTTTGTGAAAATGGGGAGATACTTGAAAGAGGCAGTAAGGGGAATGGGGCAGGAATCAGGGGTTGAGAAACAATGGGCAGTATTTAAAACGGGGATTACAAGAGCAACAGAATTATGCATTAAGCAGGTTAGCAAGAGAAAAGGAAGAGGAGGCCTATTATGGTTTTCCAAAGAGGTAGCAAAGAAAGTGAAAGCCAAAAAGATTGCATTCAGGCAATACAAAAAGACACAGGCAGAAGGGGATAGGGAGAAGTACCAGGAGAAGCAAAGTGAGGCAGGGAGGTCAGTAAGGGAAGCCAAAGCTCAGACAGAAGAGCACATTGCAAAATCAGTGGGTAGAGGGGACAAAACCTTTTACAGGTACATAAGTGGAAAAAGAAAGGCAAAGGGAGGGATAGTGAGACTGAAGGGGGAGGATGGGGGCCACGTGGAGGATGACAACAGTAAAGCTGGCATACTGAACAGGTATTTCTGCTCAGTCTTTACTGAGGAAGAGGAGGGTAATGGGCCTGAAGGGAGTACAAGGGGTGAGAATGGTGCAGAAATAGACACAAGTGCCTTTACACGAGAAAGGTTCATGAAGGAACTGGAAGTAATAAGAGTTGATAAAGCAATGGGGCCAGATGGGATGCACCCCAGGGTCCTTAAAGAACTAAGAGAGGTGGTGGCTGAACCTCTGGCTATCCTGTTTAGCCAATCACTGGAAACAGGGGAGGTACCCAAAGACTGGAGGACAGCAGGTCTAGTCCCCTTATACCAAAGTGGGAACAAAGAGGAAGCGGGAAACTACAGACCAGTCAGCCTCACCTCGGTAGTGGGGAAGATCATGGAAGCACTACTGAAGGAGAGATTGGTGGAACATCTGGTTGTCAATAGACTACAGGACCTAACGCAGCATGGTTTCACCAGGGAGAGGTCATGTCAGACCAATCTCATTGAATTTTTTGACTGGGTGACTAGGAAGGTGGATCCGGGAGGGCAGTGGACATGGCCTATCGGGACTTCAGCAAGGCCTTTGACACTGTGCCACATAGAAGACTATTACACAAACTCAGGAATATGGGTGTGGGCAGGACAGTAGTGTGGTGGGTAGGTAACTGGCTGGGTGGCAGGACACAGAAGGTGGTGGTAAATGGCTGTCACTCCACAGAGGGAAGAGTGACCAGTGGGGTACCACAGGGATCAGTGCTGGGACCGGTCCTATTCAATATCTTCATCAGTGACATTGCGCAGGACCTAGAAGGCAGAATTTCACTGTTTGCTGATGACATAAATCTCTGTAACAGAGTAGACACACCAGAGGGTGTAGACAGAATGAGAAGGGACCTGCAGAAACTTGAAGAATGGTCAGGGGTTTGGCAGTTGAAATTCAATGCAAAGAAGTGCAAGATAAAGAATATGGGGCACAAAAACCCTGGCACAATATATCAGTTGGGGGTGAGGATTTAGCATGCACCAAGCAGGAAAGGGACCTTGGGATTATCATCTCTGATGACCTCAAGGTAGGGAAACAGTGTGACAAGGCAGCAGGTAATGCAAATAGGATGCTGGGATGCATAGGCAGGGGCATCACCAGCAGGAAAAGGGAGGTCATAATTCCATTATACAAGACACTAGTGAGGACCACCTGGAGTACAGTGTACAGTTCTGGAGACCTTACCTACATAAGGACATAGGGTAGAGAAGGTTCAGAGGAGGGCAACAAAGATGGTACATGGATTGCATCACGAGTCCTATGAGGACAGGTTGAAGGATTTGAATATGTACTCCCTGGAGGAGAGGAGAGAGAGAGGGGACATGATAGAGACATACAAGTATCTTACAGGGAGGAACAGGGTACAAGAGTACACTATTTTTAAGCAAAAAAGATTTTCCCGGACTAGAGGGCATGGGATGAAGTTGGAGGGAGGATGATTCAGAGAAAATGTGAGGAAGAATTTCTTCACAGAACAGGTGGTGGACAAGTGGAACACCCTGCCAGAGAAAGTGGTGGGGGCTGAAACAATCACGGGATTTAAGAATGCATGGGATAGACATAAAGGAATTCTGGAGGTCATGGATAAGGGGCAACAGAGTTCTAGGAAAACATAAACTGAAGTTCCAAACTCAAATGGGCAGACTAGGTGGGCCATAGGCCCTTATCTGCTCACACTGTCTATGTACCTATGTATAAGAACAGACTGGATGATTACTGTAAGAGAGCTGGTCTATTATGATATTCCCTGGTATAGAGGTGAGCTTTATATGGGCATTTGCCTAATGAGCTCATATAGAAACCCATGAAACCAATGAAAATGCTCCTGCTTTTGCCAGTCTGCTTTCTTCTGCTACAGTCATGGTCAGCAACTGTTACTTAATCCAAGCCTATGAATCCATGGTGAAGTCCCCTTGTCCTTGCCTAAGGTATCTGGCAGGTATAAGGTATTCACTAAAAATACCACCAACAGCTTAATCTGGTTCAAGGTCAGTTGGCATTCATCTGTATCCCCCTCCCCCGGGTCGTGCCTGAAAATAGGCAGGATTTGTCTAGTCCACTTACCCGGTCAACAAAAACTAAATAAAAAATAAATAAAAATCTGTACAGGGGCTTAATGTCACTGTTTCCACAACCTCCTCAGTTGCTCCATGAGATGGCTGTGTAGCAGCATGTACCACACTCCCTCCCACACCTGGAGGCAGCATGTGTGCCGGGGTAGCTGAGTTCCACCTCCAGCCAACCCAAAAAGGGTCCCAGGCTCATGAACAGAGCCCAGGTCCTTCACATCACAAGCAATGATGCTAGCCACTATGTCTTCAGGCAGCCGTCTAAACAATTTTTATTATTAAAAATGTTACTTTATTATTCATACATGGCAGCAGTAAAAATATAGAACATAGTATGTTGTCGATCGATCTTTAAGAAAATAAATAAAACTGAGCATCATCAAGGTTGGGGATGTTTAGATATAGTGTTAACAAAGTTGGAATAAAAATGTGCCTGATTAGCAGTTTACCTGTGGTAGGAGTTAGCTATTTGATCAGTTTAAACCACAATTGTCATTAACAAAATGTCTTTCTGAATACAAGATTGTAATGATTCCCATCTTTAGCTGGTGATGCATTTCGGGAATAATTTCTTCAGATCTTTAAACAAAGTTAAAAAAATGCATATGTTTTGTTGTTGTTTAAAGAAAGGATGTGAAAATTTGCTCAGGTCTGCAGAGGTACGATAGAAACAGACTGTCAGTGCTATAAGAACAAGCCAGTTAATGACTTGAGCATCTGTTTGCTCACAGCAAACAGGAAACTGTCGCTGGGAATCAGTGTGTCTTAATAGATTACATAAAAATGACAGTTTTACAACTGGAGCACTGTGCTATTTATGGTGCAGATTATTCTTTGGAAATCACCTACGGACAAAATAAATGGTCCTGATTCTCTGCATCTCCCAGAGGGAGTTTTGCAAAACAAGCAAATCATATCTGTTCTGTTGTGCAGCCTCCTAAATTGCTATACACTATGCAGGTCTTGCACCGCCTGGGAAGGAGTCATCCCATGCGAGTGTGATGCAGTGTAGTTTACCAATCCAGATGTTCATGCACGCTAATCACTGGTAACTGCTATCAGATAAGATGCAATATAGCAATGCAACATGTGCAAACTGCAATTTATGACCCATATTGCGAGGGGTGCAGTTCTTCGTTAATGGTTCAGATCATCAGCATTGCTGTCCCTGTCCATCTCCAGTGCACTTACAAATGAATTTGTTGGCCACCTGGAGAGGGTTTGTGACTCCTTTGAGCATGACTCATACTTATTCTATTTGATGAAGGCTTTGCAGCCAAAGTATCATTTTTGTTATCCAGCTGGGATGCTTTGCATGGCTACAAGCTAGAGTTGCTCAGATACCCCATTGATATTTTTGGATGCCCCTGATTTTGTGATTTTTTCCACTGGTACACAGGATGGAAGCTATGCACCAGTGTAACCTGGATTATCATTGATCAAGTAGGTACAATAGAAGTGAACCAGACAATGGATCATTTTGGCCAGATAGTCATGGATCAGTCAGATAGTTTACCAGGAGAATGACCAGGGTTTCTGATTATCCACTCTGGATAAATGATCTGTTCCAATAATTGCCATTATCCAGGTATCAAGGTATCTTATTATGGGTAATGAACCACAGATACAGCTAATTCGGGGTAGGGAAAAAGCAAAGCATATGCAGCAACATGTGCTCATACTTCAGAAGATGGAGCCACCAAGACAACAAAGCAATGCAGAAGATGCACAGAAAATGGTGCAAAAATGAGAAAAAAAACACCAAATTCATGTTTATTAGGAAAACAGCAGATGCCCCAGTACTTTGTCTATATCACATGGAGCACTGTGTGATAGATGTGAAGAGCCAGGCATCAGCTGTCATTCCAATAAACTCCCATTTGTGTGCCATTTTTAGTGTAGTTTATTTTTTGCATTACTGCTATTTCTGCTCCTACATCTCTGGTCACCCTCTTCTACATAGCTGCCCCAGCCCCATCAATCCCTCAGGACTACCCTTACCTCTGACATTCCCACAGAGCTTAACACCCTTTGCTGGGGGTGGCGGAGACTGCCACAAATTCTACTGCAGAATGGATCTGGTCTAGTGGAGGTGGTGCCCTGGTAGCCAGGTGCAGGGCATGTGAGTGGGCAGCATTATCCTGTCTGACAGTTTTTTTCCACTTTACTGCCCATCCCTTAGGATGTCAACTGCAAAGGTGCACAAGCACATGCACATGCAAGTGTGCACATTGTGGCACCAGTTGACATCCTCCCACCCACAAACTGCTCCCGGCTGCACTGTCACCTGTGGTCACCCAGGTGACAGTAGTGGAGCTGAGTTGGCTGCCCTCCCTCACCAGAGGAGGAGAGCGTCTCTTGGGATGCTTGATCCTCCTCCACCCCCCAGCCAGCTCCCAATGACCCGAGCTCAGTCCCGAACTTGAGCCACCAGTGTTGAGAGCAGTAGCACTACCACTGCACCGATGGGCTGCTCAATGTATTTTATTGAAAAAGGTTCCTGAATATTCAGCCCAGAACTGATGTACCACAGATAAAATTAACCCTCAGATATCAGGGTATCAACTGGAGCATGTATGGAATGGATAACGTACCATCTAAGTATCTCTACTCTTAGCGTAGATCGGTCCCCAAATATACTTCTGTCAAAGATTCAATGGTTTCGTGGTTAGTTCCATTCTGTGATCAATGCCCTCCAAATGTTATTATAGTCTCCTGCATCCCCCCCCCCAATCCCAGCAGACAACATGACTGTTGAGGGCTCAGGGTGCTTGGATCCAGTTCTGGGCTATGTATGGCTAGACAGCATACTTTCATTTAGAGGACTCTGCTTGGGTAAATGCCTTTTGTTTAACACAAATAAATAAAATATTTATAGAAAATACACTGAAGTTAAAAAAAGGACATAGATAACTTTTTGTGTCTCCACTTGAAGGTCTTCATTTGCCAGCTAATTAGAAAACCCATCAGACCACAAGTCCCAGGTGTCTTAGGCTCTTCTCTTATCCTAGGGGATATGAGACATGACAAAGCAGACTGAGGCCTCAGCATTTTTTTGTTCAGAAAGCAACAATGAACAAGAAGTTTAAACTGGCCCATCAAACATGATGGGGCTGCTGTTGTCTGACCCAAGCCTTGCACTTTCCCATTTGAATTAGTAAATGTATTGACTGATAATTTATAAGCCATGCAATGTCTTGCAATCTTTCTTACACTCTCTGCATGCTTATCTGCGGAGCTAGGCACCCATTCAGACTGACCACAAGCTCTTTCCCCCACTAATGTAGAGCTCACTGCTAATTCTTTCTAATATCTGTACTCCCCATCTATTCTTCCAAACACAGAAACATTGAATTTGATGGCAGGTAAGGACCTCTTGGCCCATACAGTCTGACCATTTGTCACTGACTATGCCGTCACCACATACTCTACTTGATCTCCAGTTCCCCTCATCCCTGCTTTCTAACTACATTTCTCTTGTGCCTGTCCCATGCATGCTTGAAATTCACCATTGATTTCACCCTTACCACCTCCACTGGAAGACTGTTCCAGGCATCAACAATCCTTTCGGTGAAGAAGTACTTCCTTACATCTCTTCTAAATTCCACTCTCCAGCATCATTGCATGTCTCTTTGTTCTCGTGTAACTTTTTCTCTGGAAAATACTCCCCTCCTGCATCTTATTCAACCCGGTGAAGTATTTATAGGTTAAATCACAGAAACATAGAAGTTGACGGCAGATAAGGACCGCAAGGCCCATCCAGTCTGCCCATTTCTTTTTCTACCTTATAAATGTGCCATCGGCCTTTGCTCTGTCAGTGACCTATCTATTCATAGTCATTTGTATTGCTCCCTTATGCCTATCCCATGCCTGTTTGAAGCCCTGCACTGTATTCATAACACCACTTCTTGTGGTAAGCCATTCCATGCATCTACCACCCTTTTCTGTGAAAAAGAATTTCCTCACATTCCCCTTAATCGGCCTCCTCTAATCTCATGCTGTGTCCTCTTGTCCTGCTATTTTTCTTATATTTAAACATGTTAGACTCTTTCACCTTGTTTATGCCCTTTAAGGTGTTTAAATGTCTCGATCATATCACCTCTCTCCCTCCTTTGCTCAGGGTATACATATTGAGCTCCGTTAATCTGTCCTCATATGTCTTCTGATGCAGTCCCTGCACCATTTGGCTGCCCTTCTCTGGACTGCCTCAATTTGGTTAATGTCCTTGTGAAGGTGTGGCTCCAATACTGCACCAGTACTCCAGATGGGGCCTAACCAATGTCTTGTGAGAGGATTATTACCTCCTCTTACGACTTGTAAATACCCTACTAATACAC
Source organism: Neoceratodus forsteri (assembly GCA_016271365.2). Lineage (NCBI taxonomy): Eukaryota > Metazoa > Chordata > Ceratodontiformes > Ceratodontidae > Neoceratodus > Neoceratodus forsteri. Next base: position 1,425,040,685 of record CM057455.1, read on the forward strand.
CCTAACACCCCCCTAGCCTTACCTACTGCTTTAGAGGTCTGAAAGGATGATTTAGGTCATCAGTGATGATGATGCCCAAGTCTCTTTCTTCCTTTGTGACTGCTAGCAACTCCTCTCCCAGCCTATAAGTGGCTTCAGGTTTCTCTTCCTATGTGCATGATTTTGCACTTCTTTGCATTAAATCCCAGGTTGCCACTCTTCTGACCATTCTGCTAGTTTATCCAGATCTCTTCTCATTCTGCCCACCCCATCTGGATCATCTACTCTGTTGCAGATCTTGGTGTCATCTGCAAACAGACAACCTTACCTCTAGTCCATCTGCGAGGTCACTAATGAAGATGTTGAATAGGACTGGCCCCAGGACTGATCCCTGAGGTACCCCACTTGTGACTTGCATCTCTTCTGACTGTATACCATTTACCACCACTCTCTGTTTTCTGCCAGTCAACCAGTTTGCTACCCAGTTGACCAACTTCTGACCCACCCAGCCTACCTAGCTTATTTATCAATCTTCTATGTGGAACAGTGTCAAAAGCTTTGCTGAAGTCAAGGTAGGCGACATCAACTGCTCCCCTTGGTCCACCACTCTGGTTACCAGTCAAAGAAATCTATGAGATTAGTTTGACAGGACCTTCCTTTGTAAACCCATGCTGTCTTGGATCCTGTGCCCTATGGATTCCAGGTGTTGCACTATCCTTTCCTTAAGGAGTGCCTCCATAATCTTGCCCACTACTGAGGTAAGACTGAGCCGGTCTGTAGTTCCCGCCTCCTCCCTGCTACCACTCTTGTGGAGTGGGATCATGAGCCCTTCTCCAGTCTTCTGGGACCTCTCCTGTGCTCAGAGACTCACTAAACAATTCTGCTAATGGCTCTGCTAGTTCCTCCTTTAGCTCCTTAAGTACCCTGGGATGTATGCCATCAGGTCCCATTGCCTTATCCACCCTGAGCTTAGAAAGCTCTTGTAGGACCCTTTCTTTTGTGAAGGAGTAGTGCTCACCTCCCTCCCCCTGTGTCCATGATGCTGAGCTGTGGGCCTGCCCTACCTTCTCTTCAGTAAATACTGAGCAAAAGTATCTATCTAGGATAGATGCCTTTACAGGGTCCTCCTCCTCACATGCTCCCTTTCTCCATTAAGCTTAGCACCCTCTCTGGACTTTCTCCTTTCACTAATGTATCTATAGAAAGTCTTGTCACCTTCTTTACTGTTCGTGCTAGTGTTTCCTCAGTTTGGGACTTTGCCTGCCTTACTGCCTTACCTGCTTCCCTTAGGGCAGGTTTGGTATGCCTCCTATCTTCATCCCGCTGTGTTCCCTTATATTTTCTGAAGGCCAGCCTTTTGGCTCTGACCTTTTCTGCTACTGTATTTGAGAACCAAAATGGTTTCCTTCTTCTTTGCACTTCCTTTTCTGTCTAACACAATGGGATGTTGCTTCAAGTATTGTATCCTTAATGCTTGCCCACTTTGCCTGTACCTCCTCACCTGTGTTTCTTTTTGCCAGGGCTAGCTTAACTCTGTTGGCCATCTTATCAAAGTCAGCTCCTCTGAAGTCCCATATTTTTGCTTTGGAATGGATGATTTAGATGTAGTAGCCAAATTGAACCATACCATGTGATGGTCACTGGTCCCAGGTGACCTTCTACCTGGAGATCTGTGATCCCTTCTTTGTTAGTCAGTACTAGATCTAGGATAGCCCTGTCTTTGTGGGTTGCTGTACCAGTTGTTTGAGGCCCTCCTGCAGGAATCCACTATGAGTCTAGTTCTGGCAGATGTTCCTGCTGGTATTGACCAATCTGTATCTGGCATGTTGAAGTCTCCCATTATCAGAACCTCCCTTTAGCTGTCATGTTTTGTATATCTTCTAACAGTAATGTGTCTATGTCCTCCTCTGGTCTGGGGCCTGTAGACAACCCCAGTTCTTATGGCTGTCCCATTTCTGTTTCCAGGGTGACCCACAGTTCTTCTGGCTCCTTATGTGTATTCTGAATTTCTGTAGCTTTGATATTTTCATTAACATACAGGGCCACCTCCCCTTTTGCACTCGGTCTCTTCTGAACAATACATAGCCAGGTACTGAAGTCTCCCAAGTGTGGTTACTGGTAAACCACGTCTCACTAATTGCTACTATGTCCAGTTTAGCCTCTGACATTATTGCCTGCAGGTCTGGGATCTTATTTCCCAGGCTGTGAGCATTGTGTACATGATTTTCCATTGGCCAGATTTTGGTGTGTTAGTTGTTGGGTGAAGTTTGGCATTACCCTGTGCATCGTATGGGAGACAAACCTTTTTCTTACCTGGTGATGCAAATGAACGCAAACACGCTGAATTCCTGTTTGACCACTAGCTGAGGGGAGGGTTGTTCCATTCGGACGATGGGTGCTGCACCCCTCCCCCATTTGCTAGTTTAAATATTCTGCAAAGACATCAAACTTCTGCCCCAATGCACTGACTCTCTTTAGTCAGATGCAGTCCATCAAATTTAAAGAACTTTCGCTCCCAGAACTGTTGCCAGTTCCTACAAATCTGTGTCCTTTTCCTGGCACCAGTCCTTGAGCCACGTGTTTAGCTCCCCTATCTCCCTTCTCTGACCTTCCGTCCATCTGCTCCCTTCTCCCAGACTGGCAGGATCTCAGAGAAGGAGATGCCAGATGAAATAGATGATAGTTTGTCACCCAGCCTAGTCAGGTGTTCCTTGGTCTCCACAACTGACCGGTTGGCGAGATCATTAGTCCCTATGTGTACTAGGACATCAATGTTTTCTCCTGCTTTGTGAACAATTTTAGTAATGCGGTCAGTGTCTCTCCATGCTGATGTACCTGAGACATCTGACCATCACCCCTGGCTGGAGATGGGTATCAACTCCCCGAATCATGGAGTCTCCTATGATCAGAAGTTTTTGGATTTCCTTTGTGCTTGTTTAGTTTTGGTTCCTGATTTGGGTGAGTATTGTTGTGCTGCTCCTGTGCATGATGTCCTGCTCTGCAGTGTCTTCTGCCTCTTTATTTGATTTCAGAGATAGAGGCAGATACCTGTTTGTAGTGTTTATATGGTTTTTGGGTAATGTGTTGGAGAGCAGAGGTGATGGGGCACCTGATTTGCTCCTCCTAACCACCTGCCAACCTCCTGGACCAACTACCCTCTGCAGTCGAGGTTTTTCTGTTGGATGCTGGGGAAATGGCGGGTGGTTCTTATAATGTATTTCCTCTTCAATATGAAATTTGAGGCGTGCAATCTCTGCCCATGCTGCCTGGAGCTGAGACCTAAGATCTCCAAAGGCCCAGCATGTAGGACAGTGTCCTAAATCTTGTAAGACTGCCCTTCTGAAAATTGTTCCACTGTACATGCAGTTAATGAAATCCATTCCAAATAAGTTGCTGGGTTTGTGACCTAGTCAGAGTAATTAGAAGGAAAAAAAATGCAAGTAATGGTTTAATTGTGCTTTGTTTAACTTGTTATAACAAGTTAAATTACTAGTGCCCTGTAAATGAGATCACCTTGTGGAGGCCCTACTGATCCGCCCCTTCCTGCTTTGCCACAGGAAATGTCACAACTGTGGTACCCTATAAAAGGAGTGTAGCGTGGGGTGGTTGGGGATGGGGTGGTGGCTGGGCCCTTCCTGTCTAAAAAGAAGAACCACGGACGAAAGAACAAGGAGGTAGAGCAGAAACAATCAGTCAACAACAAATGCAGTAACCCTGAAAGTTTATCCTAATGTTAGATAAAACTGTAAAACCTGTAAAGCACCACCTGTAATAATTTCAGAGAAGATATACCTGTAAGAAACACTTTGCTCCAGAGAAAATAAAACAGTAACAGAAGATATACCTTGCAAAAGACAATTTGAATCAGAAGATTACAGCAGTAATCTGTTAGCACACACCTGTAGGCACACCTTGTAATAATGCAGAAGAAGGTATACCAGCAACAACAATTTGAATCAGAGAAAAAATAAAGCAATGAAATGTTAGCAACAAACAGTAGCAATCCCTGTGAGTAAAAAATAAAAACACCACCACACAGTAAATCTGCTTAGCCAAACTAAGTCTTAATCCTTCTCCCTTGCTCTGGTAAGTTTCTCTACTCTGCCTTTCAAGCAGTCTTAGAAGGAAAGAGCTCAGGTGAAGCTAGGTGCCTTGGCCAGCAAACCAAGGAAATCAAATCAATAGTTTATTGTTCTTCCAAGACACAAATGTTTTGGACTTTACAACAGTATACAAATATAAAATGACACGCATAAAAACATATGACAAATTCATTAAACAAGCTCTGTGCTGTGGTCCAGATTATTACATACATTGCATCTTCTATACATAGAAAGTACACAACATAAATACACACTCATGATGCCAGATCGAGAATGATTAACAGTAGAGGATAGTGTATCTTTGTCCTACAAGAGTTAGTTCATATTGTGTATTCCCACTACAGTTAAACATAAAATATTAACAGGCTAAGGTAATAAACAATATAAAGCACTATATCTCTCTGTTACAAAAATTAATTTCCAGTACCGTCATTCCTGGGTTTTGAGGCTAAAAGCCTTTTCCTTTTGGAACTAATTACAGCATTAATGAAAGAGGCAACTTGTTCAACTTCTTCTTTTTCCCTTCAGTGTATTAGAATAAATTATACATCATAATTTGTATCAGCATATCTAATCAGGATATCTTTTAAATTTTTATCTCTGTGAGTATTATACAAAGGGCACTGTAATAAAATATGGGACAAAGTTTTCTGAAAGCCATTTTTACATGAGCATATGAGACCCACAAGTGTTGAAACAGAACTACATTGATTAAAATATGAAAATGTTGAGGTTACTAAGTCTAACCTTACCCAAGTAATTGCCTTTTGCAGATCTGGAGAGATGGGTAATGTGAGATGGTCCGTAATTACTGTGTCAGTTTTATTATGACTAAACCAAGGAGCCTGTTTCTGTTGTCTCACTTGACACGTTTGTAAATCCTGGGCTAAGGAAAAGATTTTGGTTTTAAGCCTCATTCTACATGACATGGCAATTGAAATGCCAGCCATGTAGTCCTTCCAAAGATGTATAGCATCAATTTTTTAAAGATGTTAATCAATTCTTTCAGCTATGGGGAATGGAAACAATTTGAATACCATTGTCTTTTTTTCTTTTAAGCATGCTAATGTAATCCTATTTTGCACATTATTTATTATCTTAGCCAATAGGAAGCTATACACAAGTTTAATATATATAGGTTCATAGGTGAGAATGTCAGGTCCATTAGCTTCTAAGGCCATTTTGGTCCTGCCACTATTCAGTGGATAAATTCCCATTTTTGTTCTCCCACATACCTATCCAATGCAGTCTTGAAGGACTGCAAGCTATCGACACCCACCACCTCCTGAGGGAGTGCATTCCAGGTATTCACCACCCTTTGGCTAAACCACCTCCCTCTCTTAGAGCTGTTGTATTTAGCTCTCTTCAGTTGCTTTGAGTGCCCCCTTGATGTCATACCTTCTCTTTCCTTCCAACATAACCCAGCAGATTCCCACAGTAAACCACTTTTTGTAGCATTATACACAAAACATAGATCCCCTCTCAGTCTTCAGTATGACATGGAGTAGAGTTCTAATAAATGCAATCTTTTTTTGTAATCCTTATCTTTTGCCCCATCTATCTTTTTAGTAAATCTGCACTGAACTTGTTCTACCTTTTTACATAACCCTAATTGTTGAGGCGTACAGAATGGTGCTCCGTATTCGAAAACTGGTCAAACCAAAGATCTGTACAAGGGAACCAAAACATCCCTATTCCTACTCCTAATATTCCTTAAGATGTTCCATATGACTCTGTTTGCCCTATTCACTATTTCATGGTTATGTTTGGCAAAGGTTAGATCATAAGATACCAGGACTCCCAAGTCTTTTTCATGTTCGGTGTCCAGTAGTTGCTTCTTGTTCTATTCATATTGTGCATGTTTGTAATTGTGGCCAAGATGCATTATTTTACATTTATTGATGTTGAATTCTAATTTATTTTCTCCAGCCCACTCCCCCAATCTGTCCAGTTGTTTCTGAAGGTTTTTAATCGAGTCCATGCCGTTCACAACTGTTCCAACTTTGGAGTCATGTGCATATTTGCAGATCCAGACCCCATCTGATACCTGCACAGAGGATATCATGATATGAAATAACTTTGGTCCTAAAATGGAACCCTGTGGGATTCCACTAGTAACTCTTCCCTCCTCTGACAAGAAACCTCTTATCTGGACCCTCTGGTGCCTGTTGGTCAGCCACAGTGCTACCCATTTCACTAAATATGATTCTATCCCCAGTTTCTGCATGGAGTTCAACAAAATTTCATGTGACACAGAGTCGAAGGTTCCACTAAAATCCAAATACACCACATCCACCGGCAGTCCCACATCTAATGTCTCACTAACAGGCTCAAAGAAACTCAATATATTACTCACACATGATTTACCCTTTTCAAACCCGTGTTGATTAATCTCTATGTGATTTCATGTTCTCAGGTTATTCTCTAAATATTTATCTACAAAACCTTCCATTATTTTCCCAGTTATGTATGTTAAACTAATTGGCCTATAATTTCTTACATTTTTTGTTTCACCTGTTTTGTGTATTGGTGTTATGCGTGCCATTCTCCATAAGTTCAAAACCTTAGCTTCCCTCAGAGATTTATTAAATAATATTGCCAAAGGCACAGCCAACTCCTCAGCCAGTTCTGACAGAAATCTTGGGTGATATCCATCTGGACCTTCTGATTTGTATTTATTAAATTTTTTTAACTTTTCATATACTTGTTTAGCTGTTATTACAGGTATATCACCTTGCCCTTCTGCTGTATCCTCTCTAACTTGGTTGTCAGAACTATCTTTCTTATACATATTTATAAAGGGCCAGATATTCAAACTGCGCTATTTTGTGGAGCAAGCCCTTGCGCTGCACAAAATAGTTGCGCAGGAGTGTGGCCAGAGCGACATTCAAAGGAGTTGCGCCCTTGAGCAACTCCTTTGAATATCACCCCCTGGACACAGCCACTGTGCATGGTGCAGTGGAACTTGTGCCACTGCAAGTGGTCAGAGTGGATCATTCAACTTGCGGTGGTGCAAGTACCATTGCGCCATGCGCAAAATCCCGATATTCAAAAGGTGACATGCAAATGGGGCCATAATTCATGCAAGGCATGGGGGCTATTTGCATCTGATTATGGCTCCATTTGCATGCCATTAGCATGCAGGTGTGCCGATCCCTGAGGACTTGCGCCTGGTGCCGTGCCAGGCAGCAGCTGTCGTGGACCGACGCCCCTTGCAGCCCGATCATGGGCAAAAGAGTGTAAAATCCCCACCACCACCCCCCACTGGCCCAATCATGGGCATATCTTAAATCCCCCCCCCACCAGCCCGATCGTGGACAGCAATGTGTCTCCCCCAATACATCCCTGATGGTCCAGTGGACTGATAATCCCAATGGGGATAGAGTTGTAAACCCTCCCCACCTCCCGAATATATCCCTGGTGGTCCAGTGGACGATAAGCCCGATCGCGGGCTGGAGTAATGAAACACAACCTCCCCGAACATATCCGTGGTGGTCCAGTGGACCAATAAGCCCGATCACGGGCTGAAGTAATTAAACACACCCCCGAACATATCCCTGGTGGTCCAGTGGACGATAAGCCCGATCACGGGCTGAGTAATTAAACACCCCCGAACATATCCCTGGTGGTCCAGTGGACCGATAAGCCCACCGCGGCTGGAGTAATTAAACACACACCCCTCCCGAACATATCCATGGTGGTCCAGTGGACTGATAAGCCCGATCGCGGGCTGGAGTAATGAAACATCCTCTCCCCCCCGAACATATCCCTGGTGGTCCAGTGGACCGATAAGCCTGATCGTGGGCTGAAGTAATTAAACACACCCCTGCCAAACATATCCCTGGTAGTCCAGTGGACCGATAAGCCCGATCGCAGGCTGAAGTAATTAAACACACCCCCCCTCAACATATCCGTGGTGGTCCAGTGGACCGATAAGCTCGATCGCGGGCTGGAGTAATTAAACACACCCCCCCGAACATATCCCTGGTGACCTAGTGTCCACCCATCCCACCACCACGAAGCCCCACCACGCTCCCCGGCAGCCAGCGGGCAGCAGCATCCACCCGCCTGCTGTCCACTGACTGACTGCCATTCATTCACAAAACTGGACTGTCTTGTGGTATGGGCTGCACACCAGTTGGCTCTTGCTCTGCACCAATGGGCGTGCAGCCCTGCAAGCAGTCAGTCAGCGGGCAGCGGGTGGCAGGCAGGTGGGATGCTGCCGCCCTCCGGCTGCCGGAGGTAAGGGTGGTGGGGCTTCGTGGGTGGGTGGGGTGGGGAGCACTGGTCACCAGGGATATGTTTGGGATGTTTAATTACTTCAGCCCGCGATCAGGCTTATCAGTCCACTGGACCACCAGGGATGTGTTGGGTGGGAGACACATTGCTGCCCAACATCAGGCTGGTGGGGGGATTTAAGCTATGCGGCGATTGGGCCAGTGGGGGTGGTGGTGGTGGGATTTTACACTCTTTTGCCCACATTCGGGCTGCGAAGGGCACAGGGAGTGGGTTGAGGGCCAGCCACAGGTGGCAGCTGCTGTGTTGGCGCCTGCAATGCAGCAGCTCACCTGTGGGTGGCCCTCAACTTGATCCTTTTTTTTTTGGCTCAAAGTTGTGCAGGCGCAGGTTGGGGGTTGTGCCTGCACAACTCTGCACAGCCCTGCTGAATATCGGGCTGTGCAGTTTATGCATGGTTCCTCCCCCTCCAGTTCAGCATGCATTCATTTGCATTGCGCTGTTGCTCAGCATGTTTTCTGTGGCGCATCTGCCTCCTGCTAAATATCACAGAATGGAACAAGTTCGGACTTGCACAGGTGCAACCCTATTGCGCATGGTGCAACCCTTTTGAATATCTGGCCCAAAGTGTTTATTAAATACATTAGCCATCTGTTCTTCTCCTGTTATTTCAATGTCCCCTTCCTTCACAAGTATGTATTTGGCTCTTTCCATGTTTTAAACTTCCCACATAATTATAGAAAGATGTCCCATTATCTTTAGTCATTGTGACCAATCACAGTTTGACTTCTGCCTTTTTATGTCTTATAGCTTTTTTACATTGTTTAACATACACTATTAAATCTCTTGCCTTTCAGGGGATGGCTTTTATCTAAGTCTTTTGTAAGCCTCCTCTTCTTATAAATTATTTTTTTTTAATTTTATTGGAAAACCATTTAGGAACAATTCCTTTCCTATTATATTTCTTTTTGTGAGGAACAAAGGTGTCTACGCATTGTTGTAAAATACTATCCAATTTAATACACATATCTTCTAGTGTCTGAACTTCCATTTCTTTCCAGTCATGAGTCGATAATATTTGTTTAATTTGTGCATAATTAGCCTTAGTATAATCTCTAATTGTTGTTTTACCATTAACCTTTTGTATATCCTCTGATATTAAACAATTAACCATGCTGTGATCACTGCCACCTAGTGGCTGCATTACTACAACACTTTCCACATCTTCTTCCATGTTAGTGAGTATTAAATCTAACAGGTGATGTCTCTAAAATTTTCTTTTACTATCTGCTTCAATCCATTATTCACACATATTTCCCAAAAAGTATTCTCATGTACTGTCTTATCCTGGTATGATTCCCAATTAATATTCGGAAAATTGAAATCCCCCAACACAATATGTCTAGTGATCAGATCACTATCAAGCACATCCAGAATTCATTATTTTGTTTTTCATCTAAATTAGGTGCTCTATAACAGAGTCCTAAGTTTATTATCTTAGTTTGTGTTCTAATCTTTAGCCACAGTTGTTCTACCTGTTCATTCTTACTATTTGTATTATCAAGGACCTGTGCTTTAAGTTGCCCTGAGATATACACCCCTACACCACCTCCGTTTTTGTGAACTCTGGGCTTGAGAAAAAAGTCAAACCCATCAATTTTGTCTAACCACTTGTCTTTTTTTTTTAATTCAATAAGCTTTATTGATTTTTAGAACAGTAATACATAAATACATCAAAATAAATAAAAGAAAATCATACAAAACCAGATACCCTTTAATTTAAGGAGTACTGTTACCCTCATTATAATATCTTGAATCAGATAGCTTATACATAGGTAGTTTATGGCATTTCAACATTACAATCTAGTAACTAAATTTAGGTTTCAATAATAATAATGTGTTATAACCCCGGTAAGGCGTCACTTTAGATCTATACTTAACAGAGGGATAATAATATAAAGAAAAAGGGTAAGAGAGTTAAAAAAAAAAAACCCAAGACAGACATTCCTCCCCCATCCCTCCCACCCTCTAAATCACTCTCTAAGCTAATTTATCTCTATTCTTCTTCTCTTTCTTTTCTCAAATGGAACACCATTAAGCACTAATCTTATCCATCACCTTTAATTCTGGGCAATATTCCCTCCAGTCCCAAGCCTTCTATTAGGTAGGGAATGGCACTCATTCAGTCAACTGTTCTTTGGGTTCTCTGCAACTCGTCTTTTTTTAACCATGTCTGTCAGTGCACAAATGTCTATATTTTTTTCATCTATAATACATTTCAGTTCATCTATTTTCTTTTTGATACTTCTTGCATTTATTAATAAAATTTTTATTCCTTTAGACTTTCTTTTGTTAGAATTGGTTGAAGAACTTGTGGTTGCCTCTGATACAGTCACCCCTCCTCTCTCTTGTTTCAGTGGTTTTCTCTCCTCCATATTTAGTTTAAATAATTATCCGCAGTATTTCTAAAACACATACCCAGCTTCTTACTACCTAATTTACTGAGATGTAATCCATCCTTTCCAAACAGACTAGTCTTGCTCTCAAGCACTTCCTAAGTTCTTATACAGTGAATCTTGTTCATGTGACATCATCTCCTTAACCAATTATTTACTCTCCATATATTTTCCTGCACTCTTTGACCAGCTCTTGGCACTGGTAGAATTTCTGAAAATATCACAATACCATCCACCTTTCTAATTAGCCTTTCTAAGTTCAGAAACTCTAAGTAAATTTGGTCCTTCCTAGTATGTTTTATGTCGATAGTCCCTCCATGTACAATTACTATAGGTTTGTCATCTTGTTTCTTCACTATTTTTGGTAAGAGTGCTGATATATCTGCTAGTTTTGCCCCAGGTAAAAAGTTACTGATTACTGTTCCTTTCTATCTTTAGTTGTATAGGCATCAGTGAACTTGACAATTGAGTCCCCAATGATGTAACGTCTCCTTATCTGATTTTCAATGTCCATGTTTGTTCCTGGATCTCTGCCATGAGTGACCTGGTCATCATTTAGCAACATTTGGTTTTGAGGACAGCGTCCATTTTGTCTTTCTACTGAGTTATCTGCATTGCTCCCATTACTAGTTCTCTCATACAGTTCATTTACCTGCTTTCATGTGTTTCATTCACCATTACTAGAAGCCTGTTCCTCATTCCCTGTCACTCCTATCTGATCACAAGTTGGGGTAGGTCTTTCTTGATTCCCTGTACTTAATTCTGCACACCTCTCAATGTGTGGGTACTGAGGGGAATCATCTGACTTTGTAACTGCATTTTGTGGGGGGTGTACTAATGGTGTGTATTGATTACTAACTGGAAGTTCAAACACCATAGCCCTCCTCCCCCTTTTTGGTTTATTAGTGTTTTTTGTGTATAGTCAGTCATCTCCTGGCTCAATACTTATGCTGCCCCTCTGCTGAGTTCTGTCAATACCTGTTTCAATTACTCTCACCTTTACAATCTGTGTGAATTTGTTTAAAACATTTCACTTCTAACTGGAGGCTCACAAGTTGTACTTTCAGGTCCTTTATTTCTGTACATTGTTTGTACACATATGCTAGTAGTCCAGTAGTTTCCTCCACACTAAACTTTAAACAGTTCCTGCATTTGATGCCCAGCTCTCCTGTTTCCAGTGTCACAAAATAGTTATCCATCATGAAATTCTCTGTTTTCTTTCAGGCACTTCTACACTTACCCCTAGTCCTATCAACAAGTACTTTGTGAAAGACTCTCGTTCTTGTTCTGGCTCCTTCTCCCCACTCACAGCTGAACCTGCTAAACATGTGCAAAGATGTGCGTGCCTCTGTGTGTGTCTCTGCATGTGACAATGTGCTCTTGGGCTCACAGCATTTGTTCCTGGCCTTGAATTTAACTACCGTGCCCTGGAAGTGCTATCAGGGGTCATGGACTCCACGGGCCTTACACAGCAGCTCCTGACTATTTAACTTGTTAAAATCGCTCCCACTGGCCCTTAAAAGAGCCTTTCACCCCAACCTCACTCTATCTGAGCTAAATAAAAATTGAAGTGAATCTGCCTTCTAGGTCTGTAGTTCCACTACACACACCAGGGAACTACAGATCCCAAGTCACTTCCTGTACTCTCTGTCTGTACTTCCCAGCACTGATACAACAAGACAGAGAGACAGAGCTGCAAAAACAATCAAGTGGCTGACACTCAGTGTTTACATGAACCCGTCCTCCTGTCCCTCAGCTTTTGTTTGACTCACAGGTATGGACGTAGCCACAGAAATCCACTGCAATTGGAATTCTGCCTAGTTCTGATCTCTCATTTGAGTTGGATGTATTACTAGGTTCCTGCAATATAGTTTTATAATAATATGATAAGGGTAGTTCAAGATTAGGATAATTTTTAGTTGCCCATATCTCAGAACCATATGCAAGAATAGGAACAATTTTGGCCTCACCTGCTATATGTGCTGGGGTCACTGAAAGACCTCCATACTTAAAGTTGAAGCATTGGAGGGCTTTGGCCTCATGTTTTGCCTTTCTTACTTGCTCCTTGACATGGGAAGAACCATTAGAAGTAAGTTTAACTCGCATATAAACATAGGAAGTTATAATATCTATATGGCTGATACCAAGATAAAAATTGGAAAGATGTGAGCGAGAGCCAAAAATCATTATTTTAGTCTTTTTGAGATTCATTTTTATGTTTGCTTGCATGCATGTGCAAGAAACTTAGTGCCTTCATCGGAGATTTCGGAGGTGTGTCACCTCCTCCTCCAATTCAGGCACTGTGCTGGCAGGCATGGCCCCTGTAAGCCAATGCATTTTGGAGCTGTCTATGACACGCTCCAAAATGCAGTGGCATACAGTTGAAAGGGGGAGCTACACTTGAGTGAGCAGCGATAAGAAGCTGCTCTGCGCAGCTCCCCAGCCACAGGCGCACGCCTCCACGCAGCGATAGCCGACGGGTGCCCAACTCCTGGCCGGCTGAACTGCGTCTGTCTCCTCCTCCCAATAGTTGATGCCACTCTGGGAGCCCACCCCAGCGTGGCAATCTGTCATGTTGCCAATGGGGTGCCCAACCCTCATCAGCTGAACGTGCCCTCCCCAAAGTCCTTGTGCCACACTGGGAGCCCACCCCAGTGGCAAACGGTCCCGATTTTTTAATTTTTGCTGACGGGGTGCCTAATCCCCATCGGCTGAACGCCCCACAGTTCTGGGTTCCACGCTGGGAGCCCACCCAGCGTGGCAAGTGGTCCCATCGACGCCTTTTTTTTGTTTTAACCTGTAAACAAAAACGTCCCACAAGATCTCCCAACCCTCCCACAACCCGCACCCACCCACTGTGCACCCAGCCTCCCCACACCCCCCTCACCCCATACTTACCTCCGGACTCTGGCGCGATGATCTTCGGTGGACCGGGAACACGTCTGCACTCTTCAAAGCCGACCGCGAACTGAGGAAATGCCGGTAAGCTGTATAATGGGCTAGATAGGAGGGGTTCAACTTTATTGCATATCTCAGGATTTTGAGGAATTTTTGCACCAAATTTTCAACATGGGGTTTTTGGGACCCTTCTCATGAATAGTGTCACTGTCATGGTGTTATTCGGGTCGAAGGTGATTTCAGACAGTGACTCGCGCAGTGACTCGAAATCACCCTTCAGGACTGAATACCACCATGACAGTGACATCATTCATGAGAAGGGCACCCAAAACCCCCATGTTGAAAATTTGGTGCCAAAATTCCAAAAAATGACTGTTTAATGAGCGTGCGTTGCACAGTTCCTACGCAGGCTCGTAAGTTCGCGAAATTTCAATATCTTCACTCCATATTTTAAACATTGCCATTTCACCACACTGTCTTATGAGTAGTGCAGCTGTCATTTTTCACATCTCACCCAAAATGTGTTTCCACCCTTGTAGCGCAGAATGGTGCAGTCGGTTTGCGAAATCAATGTACGGGACAAATTAAGAAAATCACAGTGACACTTTTCAAGAGCAGAGGTCTTGAAATGGCTATGTTGAAAATTTGTGAAAAAATCTCTAAAATGACTGTCTTAATGAAGCGTATGCTAGCAGTTCCTATGCACGCCATAGGTTTGCGAATTTTCAATATTTCCACCCAGATTTTCAACATTGCCATTTTCCACACCTTCTTATGAGCAGTACAGCTGTCATTTTTCACATCTCACCCAAAATGTGTTTCCACCCATGTAGCGCACAATGGCGCGGTCGTGCAACTCAGTGTATGGGACACATTAAGAAAATCACAGATGTCACTGTTCATGAGCAGAGATCTTAAAATGGCAATGTTGGAAATTTGTGACAATTCTAAAAATGACTGTTTTTATCAGTGTATTGCACGTTCCCACGCATGACCGTAGGTTTGGCGAATTTTCAATATTTCCACTCCAGATTTCCAACATTGCCATTTTTCCATACCTCCTTATGAGCACTCCGCAGCTGTCATTTTCACATCCCGCCCAAAATGTGTTTCTCCGCCATGTAGCGCATACAATGGCGCAGTCGGTGTGCAAACTCAATGTATGGGACACATTAACAAACCACAGTGACACTGTTCATGAGCAGAGGTCTTAAATGGCTATGTTGAAAACTTGGTGAAAAATGCCTAAAAATGACTTTTATGAGCGCATGCTGTCACAGTTCCTATGCATGCTCGTAAGTTTGCAAATTTAATATTTTCACTCTAGATTTTCAACATGTCCATTTTATTAAACTTCCTTATGAACAGTCCAGCTGCAATTTTCATATGTCACCCAAAATGAGTTATCGCACATGTACGCACAATGGTGCTGTTGGTGTGCGAAAGCAATGTTTAGGACAGATTAAGAAAATCACAGTTACACTGTTCATGAGCAGAGGTATCAAAATGGCTATGTTGAAAATTTGGTGACAAAAGTCCATAAAATGACTGTGTTACGAGTGAGCATTGTGCAGTTTCCACACATCCTCGTTAGTTCATGACTTAGTAATATTTTCAGTCCAGATTTTCACTAGTGGCATTTTTCAACACTTCCTTATGAACAGTACAGCTGCCATTTTTCACAACATGGCCGAAGTGTGTTTTCACACTTTCAGTGCAGAGATGCGTGGTCGCTGTGGGAAATCATTGTTCGGCACAGATAAAGAAAATCACAGTGACACTGTTCATGATCGGAGGCACCAAAATGCCTGAGTTGACAATCTGCTATAAAATATCCCCAACCTACTTATATAACGGGTGTGCATTGCACAGTTTCTATGTACACTCGTGACTTCACCATTTTTTTAAATATTTTTACTACACATTTGCAACATAGCCATTTTTACACCTCCCCATGAAAGAGTACAGCTGTCATTTTTTACAGCCTGTTCAGAATATTTTTGCACCTGTGGTGCTAAATCCCGTAGTCACTGTGCATAAGCAGCTTTCGGCTACCAAACTGATATTCCCCTTCATGAGGTGGGGTCAAAACAAACATGTTGAAAATTTGGAGTTAAAATACCAACGAATGCCTGAGGTATTAGGCTTTTCAACTAAATTGCCCAACCCTATAGAGAATGACAGGAATCAGGGGTGTGACTTGGGATTCTTGCCTGTGATGCTCATACCATTCCACACCCTGCAGTCACTGAGAGGCATCGAGGTATGCCTTGGACTCTTCTGCCCCAAACTTCACCCCATTCTCCTATATCGCACCCATCTCACCGTATTTCCTAATGAAATGGGGTGTGCATAAGGGCCAAAGACCCCAAGGAACACGTCACACTTGTCAGTCTCTGCAGAGTGGGGTGTGGTGAAATGGCGTGGCCGATATGCCTGATGACCCAAATGCACACCCCGATGCCTGTCACTCTCTGCAGGGTGGTGGTGGGGTTGGCTTCAGTTCAATACTTCACTGCCATTCCTATTACGCAGCTCTGTAACTTCTACACTACCACTGCCAATGCCAGTAAGCAAACATTCGGCATTGACAAATGCTTGTTAAATTAAGCTTTTCACATTTACCTTGAATCTGGTTTATTTTCCATTGAAGCCCAGTAAGGGAAAGAGAAAAAAGAATCAAATTGTAAGCATAAGCCAAAATGTGTATGAAAGTATTATTATTTCTAGGGGAGTTTATAGGTGAAGAAGTATCAAAATTTTATTGAGAATCAATATAAATACTAAATAGCAGGGGGGCCAGAAGACAGACCTGCTTAACTCCCTTGTTAGTTGTGAAATATTCTGATAAGTTACCATTATTTTAATATCTTACTGTAGTTAGAGTATTACAATGCAGTAAATAGATGGCAATTATTAAATTAAGGGACCATCTCGAGCTAGTAAGATATCCCAGAGGATCTCTCTAACCACCGAGTCAAATGCTGCTGAAAAATCAATAAACACGGTATAAAGTTTCATTTTTCTGAATAAACAGTACATTTCAAGCAGGTGAGCTACCCAGAAAATGTTATCAATGGTAGAAAAAACATGACAAAATCCAGCTTGGAATTTGGAGAGTGGTCTAAATTTATCTATCTACCCTTGAAGTTTATTCAGAAGAATTTGTGAAAAGATTGGAGAGGATGGGGTGGTTCCTGAGGACTGGAGGAGGGTGGATGTGATTCCTCTTCGCAAAAGTGGGAGCAGGACAGAGGCAGGAAACTACAGACCAGTTAGTTTGACCTCAGTGGTAGGTAAAATGATGGAATCACTTCTGAAGGAAAGAATTGTTGAGTACCTAGAGGCCAGTGGGGCACAGGACCCAAGGCAGCATGGATTCATGATGGGAAGGTCATGTCAGATGAATCTAATAGATTTCTTTGACTGGGTGACCAAAGTAGTAGACCAGGGAAGGGCTGTGGACATGGCTTACCTAGATTTTAGCAAGGCATTTGATACAGTCCCACACAAAAGATTAATACACAAGTTAGCCAGCCTTGGAGTGGGTCCCAAGGTGGTAGCCTGGATAAAAAATTGGCTAGACAACAGGACACAAAGGGAAGTAGTAAATGGAGTCCACAGTGAAGAAAGGAGGGTTACTAGTGGGGTACCACAGGGTTCAGTACTGGGACCTGTCCTTTTTAATGTCTTTATAAGTGACATTGCAGAGGAACTGGAAGGAAAAGTATGTCTCTTTGCAGATGACACAAAGATCTGCAACAGGGTTGATACACCAGATGGAGTGGAAAGGATGAGAAGGGACTTGGCAAGGTTGGAGGAATGGTCAAATGTATGGCAGCTCAGATTGAATGCAAGAAGTGCAAGTAATGCACCTGGGAAACAAAACCCAGGGCAAGAGTACACAATGGGGGTGAGATACTGACAACAGTAAAATGGAAAGGACCTGGGAGTAATTATATCAGATGACCTAAAGGTGGGCAAGCAATGAGAAGGCAGTAAGGAAGGCTGGGGGATATTGGGATGCATAGGGAGAGGCATCAATAGTAGAAAACAGGAAGTTGTTATCCCTCTCTACAGACAGTTGGTGAGACCACATCTGGAGTACTGTGTGCAGTTCTGGAGATCCCATCTTTGCAAAGACATAGACAGAGTTGAGGCTGTCCAGAGGAGGGCAACCAAAATGGTGCAGGGTCTGCACCAGAAGACATATGAAGAAAGACTAAAGGAGCTTAATATGTATACCCTTGAGGAAAGGAGGGAGAGAGGAGACATGATAGAAACTTTCAAGTACCTTAAGGGAATCAACAAAGTCCAAGAGGGTGGCATCTTTCAGAAAAAGAGATGTGCAAGAACAAGGGGGCACAATTTGAAGATAGAGGGGGGACGGCTCAGAGGTAAAGTGAGGAAGTATTTATTCACAGAGAGGATTGTGGATGCATGAAACAGCCTCCCTGAGGATGTCGCGGAGTCAAGAACAGTGGGGGGAATTCAAGAATGCATGGGACAGACATAAAGCAGTCTTAGTGGGGGATAGGAGGAAGTAAGCTGTTGGTTAATTAGGATCTGCAACTTATCTGTTAGGTAGGAAAATGGGCAGACTAGGTGGGCCAAGCGGTCCTTATCTGCCATCAAATTCTATGTTTCTATGTCTATTTTGCAACTAATGTCAAATAAGCTGATAGGACAATTATTTGATGGAATATTGTATGATCATTTTTTTATGAAGTGGTACAATTATGTTTTTGACCCATGACTGAGGAAAAAGCTGGATAAAATATGTACCCAATAATTCATATGGTCTTTCTGAATTTCTCCAGGAATATTGTCCTGCACTGGGTCTTTATTATTGGTCGGTTGTAATATCACCTGTTCAGTCTCACGAAATGTAAAGATTAAAGACAGATAAGTATTGGAAGACATCAAGTCTGGAGTACTACTAATTGTAAAGGAATTGTCAAACATGAACAGTTTTTTAAAATACATTACCCATGTGTCCTCTATAATATAAATAGCAAGAGAAGGGGAACACATATTAACCCCTTTAGAGACCATAAGCCAAAATGACAGAGTCCTTAGCTTTTATTATTTGATACATCTGATGCCATTGTCTTTATGTAAATTCTAATTTTTTTTGTAACAAAAATATTTTTTAAGCTTTTCTTGCCAGATTTAAAGATCATGTGCAACGGTTTTTACATATTTTTTATAAAAGCTTGAAAAGCTGAAATTCAGGTCCCTGTGTCATGATTAGTGTTTCCTGAAAATTTCATGCTGTTTGGTTTTTTGGTTTTCTTTAAATCAGCATTTGTTAACTTGCTGTACAGTGGCTGAAAACAGTGGAGTTATTTCTGCCCTCAGTCAAACTTGGAGTGTGATGACATCATTTTGGAGTAGCTTGCTGTTTCAGATTCCCAATCAAAGCAGTAATTTGTAGAGTTAATGGTTTGCTGAGCTCTCCCAAGTTTCTTACAAACCCAGTCTCTGGCTTGTGTTTAGATAGATCAGCTTAAAATATATCATTATCTTCTCACAAAAATCTGATCATTTTAATTTCAATGCTGAATTGAAGTAGTGAAAATGTTTCTCTGTGAGAAATTAGCTTGTCTGTATCATAGCTCTTAGTTCTTTCTAATCAAAACTCAGATTTGTTTTTCTAACTATATAACACAAGGCTATTAAATGAATATAAAATAAATCTAAATTTTGTTCATTCACAGAAAGTTTGTCTTTGATATAACCTTCATAAATACATTCATGTAAGAACATTTATTCATGTCAGATTGACAAACAGTACATGTGCTTGAAATATGATAGCAGAGTGTGACAGGCACCTGTCAGAACGCACAAATTTCAGTTCTTTCATGGTTTCAGTGTGAAAATACATCATGTTAGGTATAACTAGAAACACTATGTAGTATTTTGATGCACCGTGTCTCTGCCCCACAGTTGAGGCAGCTGCAGTCTACTGCCACCTGTTCCTGCCCCCACAAGTCCTCCCTGCCTTCTGCTCCACATTTGAGGCTGCTGCATCCTGCTGCCCACCATCTTCTCCCACACAGTCAAGGATTATGCACCCTGCTGCCTCCATCCACTGCCTGAATAATCAGGGCTGCTGTACCCTGCCACCCCCTGCCCAAACAGTTGGGGTTGCTGCACCCTGCTGCCCTCTCTCCCCTACCCTCATAGTTAGGGAAGCTGCACCTGTTGCCCATTGTTCCTGTCTCCACAGTCAGGGCTGCTGTGCTGTGCTAAGCACTAGAGTACCAGGTGCTCTGCCTCCACAGCTAGGGCTGCTTTACCATGCTGCCCTAGCCACCGGGGGGGAGGTCTTTTGCTACACCCTGCTTTTCACTTCCATTGCCCCAAATAGGCAGAGCTGCTGCATCACCTGTACCCCATCTCACAGTCAGGGCTGCTGTACCATGATGCCCCCTGTGTTCTACACCACAGTCGAGACTTCTGCACCATGCTGTCCTGTATCCACCATCACCAGACAGGGCTGCTGCACCCTTCTCTTTTCTACACAGTTAGGGTTGCTATGGCCTGCTGTGCTCTAGAGCCCAATGCCTTTGCAGTTTGGGCTGCTGCACCATGCTGCCACTTGCCATAAGATTCTGAGCATTTGCTGCACCCTGTTGCATGCCTCCATAGCTGAGGCAGTTGCACCCTGCTGTCCCCCCACCACCAGAGTCAGATCCTTTGCTACACCCTGCTGCCTGCATCCCTTGTCCCAAACAGACATGGCTGCTGCAACCTGTCCCCCAGGCTGGGTTGCTGTATCCTGATGCCACCCCTTTCTCCTGTCTGAACATTCAGGGCTGCTGCACCCTGCTGCCCTCTGTCCCCACCCCCACAGTCAGGGTCACAGCTCCTTATTGCCCTCTGTTCCTATCTCTACAGTCCGGGCTGCTGTGCTGTGCTACACCCTAGAGTCTCATGCTGCCTGCATCCACAGTTGGTGCTGCTGAACCCTGCTACGCACTTCCATTTCCCCTAATGGACTGGGCTGCTGCACAATGTGCACCCTGTGCTATTCTCAGGACTGGTGTACCCTGATGCCCATCAGTGTCCTGCCCCACAGTCAAGTCTTCTGCACCATGTTGTCCTTTGTCCCCTGCCACCATTGTGCCCTGCTGCACCACAGAGATCCTTGCTTCCACAGGCAGGGGACAGGGTGCAGCAAATGCTCTTATTCTTGTGCTGCACCCTTCCTGAACAACTGGGGTTGCTGCACCCTGCAGCCCTCTCTCTCTCACCCTCACAGTCAAGGACACTGCACATGTTACCCCCTGTTCCTGTCTCATCATGGTGTAGCAAAGAATCTGACTCTGGTGGCAGGGGTACAGTGGGGGCAACTGCCTCAACTGTGGAGGTATGCCACAGGGTGCAGCAAATGCCCTGAATCTTGTGGCAAATGGCAGCATGGTGCAACAGCCCCAACTGCAGAGGCATGGGGCTGTAGGGCACAGCAGGCCACAGCAACCCCAATTGTGTAGAAAGGAGCAGTGTGTAGCAGCCTATCAGTGGTGACAGGTGATAGAAGACAGCATGACGCAGAAGCCACGACTGTGGGGCTGGACACATGGGGCATTAGGGTACAGTAGTCCTGGCTGTGAGATGGGGTATATGTGGTGCAGCAGCCCTGACCATCTGGAGCAATGGAAGTGGGTAGCAGGGTGCAACAAAAGCCCCACCTCTGGTGCTAGGTCAGCATGGTACAGCAGCCCCAGCTGTGGAGGCAGGAAACCTGGCACTCTAGGGCTTAGCACAGTACAGCAGCCCTGACTGTGGAGACATGAATGGGGCAACAGGTGCAGCATCCCTAACTGTGAGGGTGGGGGTTGGGGAGAGGGCAGCAGGGTGCAGCAACCCCAACTGTTTGGGCATGGGGGTGGCAGGGTGCAGCAGCCCTGATTCTTTAGGCAGGGGATGGAGACAGCAGGGTGCACGATCCCTGACTGTGTGGGAGAAGATGGTGGACACCAGAGAGCAGTAGCCTCGAATGTGGATCAGAAGGCAGGGGGTTTGTGGGGCAGGAGACAGGTGGCAGTAGACTGTAGCTGCCTCAACTGTGGGGCACACACACGGTGCATTGGGATGCCATATAGTGTTTCTAGTTATATACATACAGGATGTATTTTCACACAGAAACCACCAAAGAAATGAAATCTGTGAGTTCTGACAGTACATGAGCTTGAAGTACTATAACAGAGTGTGACAAGCACCTGTTTGTTAATCTGACATGAAAAAAACAATGTTCTTACATGACTGTATTTATGAAGGCTACATCAAAGAAAACTTTATGTGAATAAACACAATTTAGATTTGTTTTACATTCATTAAACAGCCCTGTGTTATATAGTTAGAAAAAAAAATGAGGTTTGATTAGAAAGAACAGAGCTGTGATACAGACACGCTGATTTCTCACAGAAAAAGATTTTAAAGTACTTTAGTTTAGCATTGAAACTGAAATGATCAGCTTTTTAAAGGAAGAGAAATATATATTTTAAGCTGATCTATCTAAACACAAACCAGAGACTGGGTTTGTAAGGAACCTGGAGAGCTCAGCAAACCATAAACTCTACAGAGTGCTGCTCTGATTGGGAATCTAAAAGATCAAGCTACTCCAAAATGATGTAATCGCTCTCTAAGCTTGACTGAGAGGACAGAAATAACTCCACTGTTTTCAGCCACTGTAGGTCAAGTTAACAAATGCTGATTTAAAGAAAACCACAAAACTAAACAGCATAAAATTTTCAGGACACACTAATCATGACACAAGGACTTGAACAGCAACTTTTTAAGCTTTTATTAAAAATACGTAAAAACCGTTGCACATGATCTTTAATATTACAAAATTGTCCTTCGATGAATTCTTTTTTGTAAACCTCATTAATCTTCCTGTTTTACATTTTCCACTATGCATTGTCTATTGAACCAAGAGGCAGATTGATTGTTTCCAACTGTAGAGTAAATATTTTTACTAATATGCTGTAAACAAGGCTCTAGTTTTTCATTTATTTTCTTAGCCGAGATTTGACCTTTAGCAGTTGTAAATAAATGATGTCACCAACTCTTTCTCTATTTTTCAAAGTAAGGGCTAATTTAGTGTGCCCTGAAGAAACCAGGCTCCTTAAATTATTACTTTTTCAGCAGTAGGTTGTTCCTTCGAGTAGTTATTACTGTTAATAAAAGTACTACATCATCACTTTCCAGTCTCATACAGTATGGATACAGATATTTTAACAAGGTCATGACTTTCAGGGGAAATTAGTATACAATCTTTAGTATTCTGGCCAGAGGCAGAAAAAAGTATTTAGCCCCTCCCTATCTCCTTCACTTCTTCCATTAAGAATTAAAAGGTTATTATCCATGATAAACTTTGTACGTTATTTCCCTGCTTCATTAACAACTTTATCAGACAAGTTTCTTTCTGCAAGATCCCCCATATACATGTAGGATTGCAATATTATTAAATTATCAAAATTTGCTATACGGCAGTTGAAGTCTTCTGCAGTCAAAACCATATCAGCCTGATACTTTAAAAGTAAAGTGTCAACTTTATCACTAAATTTAATCCAAAAATCATATGACAGTATTGAATAATAATAATAAGGTGGAATATAAACATTTGCAATAAGAAAGAGACTATTATCCCATTGTATAATACTCAATGCAAATTCATTACTTAGGAGACAAAATCCAACACCTAAACACCCCTGCCTATTCTGACAAACAGCACCAAACCAACTTTAGGTTTGCCATATTGATTATCCTTTGTAGCGTGTATGCAATGTGCATCATAGCCATTAATGGTTATATTTTTTATATCTTTAATTGCCCAAGTCTCCTGGAATAACAGTATGTCAAATTTTTGTACAATCTCAACCCAATTGACATCTACCATTTTACTACCAAATCTGGCTATATTTTGTGAAAGAAAATTAGCATGTATTGGATCAGCTGGAAGATCCATAGATATAGACATCATTTTGTTTGGCTCACAAATTAGTCAGAAGCTATTAAGGCTTTTCCCATCCATGTGAGTACAACATTTAGGATCAGAAAAGGATACCAAAACAATATTGGCACTATCCAGCTCCAATGTGTGAAAGTAAATATTTATATAATTTGGTGTTTTTCACTGTAATATAAATTTGTGTCTCATTTTCACCCCAATGAACCTATGAAACAGATTCCAGGTTAGCTGGACTAAGTTCTATTTGGAGAATGATGTTCAATAATGTCTGAACAAAGGATGTCAACATAGCTGGATTTTCCCCCTCAATCCGACTAATTCCAAAAATAGTCAGAGTCTTTAATAACTTTTGATCATCAAAATTCCAGTTTAGCAATTATGAAGTATCGTGGATAATTTCTGCTGAAAAACATATATCCTGTATTTTATTATTGTATGAGTATATACATATTGTTGCCCATGTAGCTGGTGACAAAATTAAAATTCCAAGAGTATTCAGTCTTTGTTATTTTGCCCAAATTTGTTTTGCTACTTCCCTATTAGGCAGCAGCAAGCATACTGAATTATAAGGAGCCTTATTATGTTGAAATACATATAAGGCAGCCTTTGACTCCCTGTGAAGTTCCAGTTAGGCACTAATAAGATGCTCTATTAACTTCTGTAATGTTTCTTGTGTTTCATAAGATTTCATAAACATATTTCTAATTTAAATACTTCTTCCCCAGTAACAATGGTTTGGTTTATTGAATGATACACATTTTTTTTGGGGGGGGGGTTACCCTAGGGCTTAGAGGAACAGCCTCTTCAATCTCATTAGTTTTTGACAGGGGAATTACAGTAACTTTTTAGCAATTGAAAGTCCTTTAGATTTATCTGTTTTACCAGAAACTTTATATTTATCATTTTTATTGTCATTTGAGACACAAGCTGGAATAATGGATAAATTCTGTTCTGTACCACCCAGTTCCATAGAAGCTGGTATAAAGGCATTTGAAGGTTTATTAGAGAATTCAGTTTTTATAATAATATCAGTAGTCTTTTGAGTGTTCCTTACTTTTTTCCTTTTATTTGGTTTCTTTTTGGTAGGTCTTTTTTATTATTTTTATAATTCCTACATGTTTTTTTGTTTTTATGGAATAAGAATATAGGGAAATGAACAATGGCCTACTCTCTCCTCATTTTTATTTCCAATAAGTTCAATCTTCTCTACCAACTCATGAAATCTTTGTGAAAAAATAAAGCTGATAGGTTTCCAATATATTGTATTTATTTCTTTGTAGACTTCCAAAAGAACAACGTTTTCCATAATTGGATGGGCCAATGTTTTGATAGTATAATTGAACAAAGTGTCTGGGCATTGAGCTAACAATTCAAGGGCTAGTTTATCTTATTTACTTCTGCATCTAATTTTTCAAAAACTTTATCAGGAGACCCAGACAAAATAGAGGATGCCTCTGAATGTACAGAGATAGGGTGCTCATTATCAGACAAATTCAATGGGCCAAAAAGAGTTAACCCTGTGGGAACGAGAGAAATTTCTTGTCCCTGTTCAAAAGGATCTGTAGCCACCACTGGTAAGGTATCAGCCTGTTCAGCTGCCTCTTCCCTAATAATACTTGATTGTTGGCAATTTAAATCTCCAGGTGTTTTATTTTTGCTTTTAATTAGAGTGAAATAATCAGTGGTTTTCCTTTGATGTGGGTGCCGTATTCCAGAAGGATGCTCATTAGTGCCCTTAAAGCTGTCAGTTTCCTGTATAAAATTACATCTGGGGAATATTGGGGTCTCAATGGGTTGAAAAAGCCCAGAAACCCCCAAAGGTGCAATGAACCATTTGAATCTGCATTCACAGTGACAGTCTCACCCTCCTGCATAATGGGGGTAGGGGTTGAGAGAGTGTCTGTCCTGCAAAACTGTCCCTAAAATCTAGAGTTATCTCTTCTTTTATGTACTGCGGCAATGATTGAGCTCTAACTGCTTCAGCAGTAGTTGATGAAGCAGTAGAAGCTATTATAAGCGTTTGTGAAAAAATACACCAAATTCTTACTCTTTTTCTTATTATTAGAGGACTTATTCTGGCCATTCTGATCAATGCCAATTTCCATACCACTGCATGTATACATATTGCTGGCTGTATAAAGTGCAACTGTTATAAAATCAATGTGCTAAAAGTATGCACATATACTATATGTGCAAAATAGAAAGAATTTAAATACATACAAAATTAAACAGCTTGCACAAATTTATGAGTGAAATAAGTCCAAAATGAATCCAGAAAGTGCTGCAGTGCAAAAGTGCTTTGAAAAAATCCAGCTACATGATTGCACCCAAGTCCAATAAATTCAGATTCAAGCTTGTTCAGGGACAAGGTTCTCTCAGCCTACAATACTTTGCATGTTTCAGTCCTTGCAAGTTTATTTAAATAAATGATGTATGGCCAGATAAATGCTTCTTGGAGCCTTCATAAAGATGTCTGTTTCTCATAGCTGAGCCTTTAATTGCAAATGATATAGATCAACTGATCTTGTGCAAGTTGTTTCAAATTAATGTAATTCCCAGAAAAAGTCCCAGTCCTGGCCACAGTAACTTCTTTCCCAAACTGGACACACTGGACATGAAATAAAACAAAGAACTGCTTGTAATATAAATAAAGCAAGTGAAATATTAAAAAAAAGTAAAATGCAATAAAATAAAACATAAATGGCTAAGCATCACTGGGTGCAATGTGTGTAACTTATTGGTACCAATTGACACCCCCAACCACCAATAGAATCACCCAGGCTTTCACTAACTCTGACTATGGAACCAAGCCCCAACAAACACATGGGGTACACTTAAACAGAATAAAAACTACAAAAAAAATCAATAAAAGTTCAGTAAGCCCTTTGAATTAATGTGTGTAGACAAGTGCAAACACATCACAGTATATTTTTAAAAACCTGAAAGCTTGAAATTAGTGTTAGATCAGAGTCTAGCTAGCATCTATCAGTAGGCATTTGAAAAGGGAAAAAATTGACTTGCCGCTTACAAACAGAGCTTTTTTGGAAAATGGTTCACAGATAACCCAGTCAAAAAACAGACTTACTTTTAGTAAGAAGCAACAGTGATCATAAAGGAGAGCCAACGTTTTTTGGTGGCACATGACCATATGTCAAAGAGGACCACCACTGCAAGCTTCTTGGCAGCACAAAAAAAGTTGCACTGGACAAAACAGTTCAGTCTTATGCAGAAGCCAAAAGGAACATCTCCACAGTACAGCAATGCAGCAGCGTTAACTGTGTGTTCTATTCTTGGTAGGCGTAGCATTAAAATGGAGCATATTTTACACTAAGGTTCTAAGAAATACGTAGAAATGTTCCTAAAGCAGACTGTGTGCAAGACCTCAGATGAAGATGGCAATCTGAGAGCTCTGAATGCCAAAACAGCTCATGCGCATAAAAGGGATAGGTCATGTGACTCACTGCAGTGAGTCACGTGAAAAAATAAAACTATTTAAATGATTTTAGTGCTACTATAGCTTTATGATCATTATCTGATCAAAAAATAACAAAGACTAAAAATGTTGGTTCACCAAAATGGAATCCTAAGTAAAGAGCTGGCCAATCCACATACAGTACACAAACACATAATGTGCTTATTTACCCACTCACCTTTTCACTGCGCATATCTCCTAAAAATTAAAACATAATCTCCTTTAGTACACAGATACTAAGGTGCAATACACAGAATGTAGTATAAATACAGTAAAAGCTCTCTGAAAGTCCGAAGCCCAGAAAAACATAGAAGCATAGAAACATAGAAGTTGCCAGCAGATAAGGACCGCAACGCCCATCCAGTCTGCTCATTTTTTTTTCTATGTTATGAATGTGCCATCGGCCTTTGCTCTGTCAATGGCCTATCTATTCATACTCATTTGTATTGCTCCCTTATGCATATCCCAGGCCTGTTTGATGCCCTGCACCATATTCATATCCACCACTTCCTGAGGTAGGCCGTTCCATGCATCCACCACCCTTTCTGCGAAAAAGAACTTCCTCATATTACCCCTTAATCAGCTTCCCTCTAATCTCATGCTGTGTCCTCTTGTTCTGCTATTTTATTTATATTGAAACATGTTAGACTCTTTCACCTTGTTAATGCCCTTAAGGTGTTTGAATGTTTCGATCATATCACATCTCTCCCTCCTTTGCTCTAGGGTATACATATTGAGCTCCATTAATCTGTCCTCATATGTTTTCTGATGCAGTCCCTGCACCATTTTAGTTGACCTTCTCTAGACTGCCTCAATTTCTAATGTCCTTGTGAAGGTGTAATTCAGTACTGCATGCAGTACTCAGATGGGCCTCAACCAGTGTCTTGTACAGAGGGATTATTACCTCCACTTCCAACTTGTGATACCCCTACTAATACAACCTAACATCTCCCTAGCCTTACCTACTGCTTTAGTGGTCTGCTTGGATGACTTCAGGTCATCAGTGATGATGATGCCCAAGTCTCTTTCTTTCCTTGTGACTGCCAGCAACTCCCCTCCCAACCTATAGGTGGCATCAGGGTCTTTCTTCCCTGTGTGCATGATCTTGCACTTCTTTGCATTAAACCCCAGTTGCCACTCTTCTGACCATTTTGCTAGTTTATCCAGATCTCTTCTCATTCTGCCCACCCCTTCTGGATCATTTAGTAGTAGTTTAGTAGTTTTTTAATTTATTATGCACCTTTCAAATATCAAGGCACAATACAATAAGATAAAATACAAAAATCAACATTATAAAACCAAACAGAAACAGATCAATGAACAGTAAAACCATAAGCTTTTTCCCACAGGAAGAATTTCAAAGCCTGTTTAAAACTCCCCACAGTCGTGCATTCCCTAATCCGACAGGGTAGAGAATTCCAAAGGGAAAGGGCCTCAAACATAAAAGCACGGGCCCCAGCAGATTTTAAAATCACTCTTAGAATCTCTAGCAACCCCTCGCTGGCTGAGCGGAGCGATCTCACAGGTTGGTAAGGGATCAGGAGCTCTTTCAGGTAATCAGGGTAATCTACTCTGTTGCAGATCTTGGTGTTATCTGCAAACAGACAAACCTTACCCTCCAGTCTATCTGCAATGTCACTGATGAAGATATTGAAGAGGACTGGCCCAAGGACTGATCCCTGAGGTATCCCACTTGTGACTTGCATCTCTTCTGACTGTATACCATTTATCATCACTCTCTGTTTTCTGCTCATCAACCAGTTTGCCACCCAGTTGACCAACTTCTGACCCACCCCGAGCCTACCCAGCTTATTAATCAATCTTCTATGTGGAACAGTATTGAAAGTTTTGCTGAAGTCAAGGTAGGCAACATCAACTGCTCCCCCTTGGTCCACCACTCTGGTTACCCAGTCAAAGAAATCTATGGGATCAATTTGACAGGACCTTCCTTTTGTAAACCTATGCTGTCTTGGATCCTGTACTTCTATGGATTCCAGGCGTTGCACTATCCTTTCCTTAAGGAGTGCCTCCATAATCTTGTCCACTACTGAGGTAAGACTGACTGGTTTGTAACTCCCTGCCTCCTCCCTGCTACCACTCTTGTGGAGTAGGATCACATGATCCCTTCTCCAGTCTTCTGGGACCTCTCCTGTGCTCAGAGACTCATTAAACAGTTCTGATAATGGCTCTGCTAGTTCCACCCTTAGCTCCTTTAGTACCCTGGGATGTATGCCATCAGGTCCCATTGACTTGTTCACCCTGAGCTTATTGGGCTTATGTAGGACCCTTTCTTTTGTGAAGGGACTAGTGCTCACCTCCCTCCCCCACTGTGTCCATGGTGCTGAGTTGTGGGCTCTGCTCTACCTTCTCTTCAGTAAATACTGAACAGAAGTGTCTATTTAGGATAGATGCTTTTACAAAAGTTAAACAGTCAAACAATACTGTCCAATGAACAAGACATCTTATTACAAGGGAGAAAACACTTCTTTTGGTGTAGTCAGTAATCAACAGTCAAGCAGGGGCCTCTTCTCCCCATTTCTGCTATCGGACCAGCCCCCTTGCACACACAGCTCCGGCAATGGCTACCACCTCTTTGCTGCTTTACTCCTGTGTGGGGCGATAGAAAACAAGGGAGAAAATCTGACCAAACCGGATGGAAGGTGCAAAAACTCACCTTCCTAGGCAGTAGGTGGCATACCTTTTATTAGTTAAAATGAGCTGTGCGTTCCTACATGTGTCTTCTCCTCAAACTACAGGCACATGTAGCATAACACCCATCTTCTCCCTTCTCCTCACATACATTTAAAACTACAAGATAACTTAATAGCACGCTAAAGGGTTAGGAAGGTGGTGGGGTGGGATGAATTTATAAGTCTCTATCTTGCCCCCACTCACTTCTCTCTTTCAAGATGTAAATATTGAGGTCTTTCAGTCTGTCCTAATAGAGATTTTGATGTAGCCCCTGCACCATATTAGTTGCCTTCTCTGGACTGCCTCCATTCTGTCTATGTGCCTCCTGATGTGGTCTGCAGAACTGGACACAGTATTCCAGGTGGGATCTCACCAGTGATCTATACAGTGGCAACACCACCTCCCTATTTCTGTTGTTGATACCATGTCATATGCATCTCAGCATCCCACTGGCCCTGCCTACTGCATATCGCACTCTCACTACCTTAAGGTCATCAGAGATGATTATTCCTAGGTACCTTTCCTGCTTAGCGATTGTCAACACCTTTCCTCCCATTTTGTACTTTTCCTCTGGGTTTCTGTGCCCTAGGTGCAAGATTTAGCACTTTTTCTCATTGAAACCCTGTTGCATGCTTTTGACCATGCCTCGAGTTTTCTCTGGTCTCTGCACATTCTTTCCAACCCATTTGGCTTGTCTACCCTATTGCAGATGTTGATGTCATCTGAAAAAACACATATCTTTCCTTCCATCTCATCTGCAATGTTACTTATAGAAACATTAAAGAGGACTGGTCCCAGTATTGAGTCCAAAGGCATCTTGCTGGTCATCCTCCCTTCCCTAGAGTGAACTGCGTTTACCACCACCCTCTGACACCTATCCATTAACCAATTTCTTGCCCAGTTTACCACCTTAAGACCCAACACTAAGCTGCCCAGTTACCTCATGAATCTTTTATGAAGTACGGTGTCAGGTACCTTACTAAAACCTAAGTAGGCCACCAACCTACCCTGCCTTATTTCCCTGGTCACCAAGTCAAAGAAATCTATCAGATTTGTTTGACATTATCTTCTTCTAGGTGCATCATGAGAGCACAGGGAAGTTAAATGACTTGCTCATGGTCAAACAGTGTGCAAGTAAAGGCATGGCTGTGGGATCCTAACCCAGTCCTCCAGGTTTGCAGCTCAGTGCTTTTAACCAGTACGCTATAATGTCTCCACAACAGGTAGTTACCATTTATATGGACAGTTACTTCCCAGATGTTACCCCACCACCTTTTTCCAGTGCTCCCTTTCACAGGCAGCAGCAAGTAAGTGGGTACTTTACCTTACCTTAGTGGACCATCAGAGTTCCCAGCATGACTGCTGTCACCTGCAGATCCTGCCAATGCCTAACATGCCAGTCCTGTTTCCACTCTTGCTGCGTTTCACTTTGCTCTGGGACATCAATTTGAATATGACACATTAGGAGGGAGTATTTAAATCCCACTCCGGGAGTCTCCGGATTGGTCTGTCCTCGTGCAGTACTCACTCCCTTCCTGAATTATGGCTCCAATACCTGACCTGCAACCTGTGTTAGAACAAGTGAAGAAAAAAAGAGCAAAACTCAGTACAGTATAATCTCGATTATCTGTACCACTATGGAGGCATCCATTTTGTTCAAAAAATCAAGAGGTTCGGATAACCGAGGTTGCCCATTTTATCAATGACAACTCAAGCGCTAGCAAGTAATGAGTAACTAGGGTTCCTACTTAAAGTGCTTTAGTGTGTTATTGCTCTAAAAGTACATTTACAAGTGTAATTTGCTTAGAAAACAGAGATTGGCAAGTGCAGAATCGTAAAAGAAAAAATTAATTTAATTGCTCTCTGTTTTGAGCATTCAATTATTTTTCTTATGGCTTTCTATCATAACTGGCGTAGCAACTGGATATGTAAGTAGTCACTGTCTGCTTGACTCTCTAGCCACAGAATGCAGGTTTCAAAGACATCAGTGGTATCACCTGCAGTTCATAAAGCAGCCACCAAGTCACAGTCTTCGTCACTTTCATCCTGGTCCCAGTCTTCAGTAGCAATTGCGAGAATGTCAGTGTCGGACAAATCTCTGTACCCCTCATCATGTGCATCAGACTCCAATCAATCATTGAGCTGCTCCTCTTCCAGGTCAAGGCTTGCCGCAAGTGCCTGTAACTCCTCTGTAGCTTCTTCTTGCTGCTGAACATAAACAGAGTTACTGGCTGGTGTGAAGACTTGGGATTTCTGCCAGCATTTATCAATTGTATCATTACCCATAGCAGACCATGCCTCTCCCAGCAGGTAACAAGCGTCTTTGCCTGTCAGTTTCTTAATGATATCAGTAAGACTTATGTCACCATTTTCTTCTGATAACACCTGGCTCAAAAGTTTACCACAATAAATGCACTTTAGTGTAGCGAGAACACCCTGATCCATCGGCTGCAGTTTAGCCATGGTGTTCAGTGGTAAAAACAAGCACCGAATTGAGTCATCTTCAGTTTTTAAAGTGTCAGCATCAGGGTGTGCTTCTGCATTATCTATCAACAAGATAGCCTTTAGGGGGAGATTGAAAGCACACATGTGTGCTCTGACTGTAGGGACAAAGTCCTAGAAAAACCAGGACTTAAAAAGGGTAGTAGACATCCATGCACCACTTTGGGCTTGATATAACACTGACAGATTGTCCATATTGCAGTGTTTAAAACAATGCGGCCTCAACAACTTGCCGATCACCATTAATTTTAGTTTGTGGCTACCAGCTGCACTTGTGCAACATAGAAGAGTTAATCAGTCTTTATGTTTTTTGTATCCAGGTGCACACTTTTCAGAAGCACTAGCCAGTGTTTTCTCTGGGAGCATCTCCCAGAAAACACCAGACTCATCTCTGCTGTAAACAGCTTTAGGTGACAAATCTTCATCAGACATTATCAAAGACAATCTGCCCCTGAAGAGAGTGATTGAGCAATTGCTAGTTGACAGCAGTTTTCCTGCTACAGACAGCTGCTGTATGCCCTGGTTTTCTGCCTTTCACTGTAGACTGTGATGAAATAGCCAACCAACATCAGGGAGTCAAGTGAGGATAACAAACACCTTCCTCTCCAGTGGATACCAAGAGAAATTGAAGCAGCAGTGCTGAGAAGCTTCCTTCCACAGTTGACGAGGAAAACATCTGCTAAGATACTATTCCTATCTTTTGGTGGCCTGCAGCAGTGAACCTTGGATCACAACTTGAGCCCCAATTACCAGAATAACATTGGGCATGGCATTCCCACGACTGCAATATCAGGGATGTCAAGATTTGTTTTAAATACTGTAAATAGAAATTTTCCCTCCTTGCCACCAATTTGTATCTCAGTCAGACACGTTGCAGTCCTGACAAACAAGGACACAACTTACCTTGTTGCACAGATTGTGAGAGCACTGAAGGCCATCATCCAATCAATATTTCTCTCCACAAATTCATGTCTCCCTCCTCAGGACCTGTTCTGCTGACCATCTACCCTCAGGTTCTGCTAGCCAGGATACAGCTTCCAGTGTTCCCACAGTTGTTGACACTCCATGGCAGGAGGGCTCTGGTGGAGCAATGTCCTCTGTGCCATCTTCCTACAGACACAATATGGTGGCAGGCAGCTGGGTGCATATGTAGGACTCAAACATACCAGCTTCTATCATTCTGATGAAAGTTGAAATTTTTGTCCTTCTGTTATATTGCCCTCCCACTATCCTGTGGCACATGCCAAGCCACTAAGGGGGGGGTTGGGGCTTGCAGTTTTAAAGCCTTCCATGCAGCTGGAAGGTGAACATTTCAGGACCTACCACAGGGCTTGCTGTTGTTGTTGATGCTTTGCACTGACCCACCTGATCAAGGACACGTTGCCTCCAAAAGCACTCCTAGATCCTCAGATTCCCCTTCACCAGTGTTTTGGTTTGTTCCCAAACCTGCCTCACCAGCATGAGAGCATGATGTACTTTCCAGTGGGCTACCAAGTGGCCCTTCCTCCAGTTTTCAGCCATCAGCCCCACATGCCCACTGGCACCATAGCCTACACATATGAAGCCACAGCAACCCTAGGAAACAGATAAGGATGGATGTATTCCAAGTCCCCTTGGCCCACAACAGTGGTCACCGTGAGAGTGGAGAATCCGCTCCATCTCTTCTGATGTGGAAGTTCTGCCATAGACAGCAGCCCTAACCATGGGTCACTTGACAGTCAGAGACCTGGGTTTCCTCTTGAACATAGCAGTGATAATGGCATAGTGTGGGAATAGGCAGGGAAATATTCCTTTAGCAAATTTACCAGCCTGGCTTAGGATACGTTTCCCTCAGTTGTCCTTCCTATATACAATATTGTCTGCCTCTGCTGTCCATTGAGATCCATGCCTCTCTTTTTGAGGTTTGGGGTATGTGCAAACAACCAGAATGCATGCTGGAACCTAACCCAAGGACAACCACTTATATGGAGCAGAGTCCTTTTAAATATCAGACTCCTTGTCTTAAATACCTCTTGCTCAATCATTTTGCTATGATCAGAGTACTGTAACTAGGAGTTTGTGGAACTAAAGTCATGGCTAGAGATGGGCACATAGTGGATTGTCTTCTCTCGGTGAGATCTGCTGGCTAGTGTCATTATGCTGTGTTTATCTTCATTCTGTCCATTTGCATTCCTATTGAAAAAGGTAAATTGAGATATTTACTATTTGCTATGACTATTCTAGTCATAATGCTTCGGTCTGATAGTTACCTTCAGAGCTAAAATACGATTGTTCAATCAGACTGTCTGCTCAGTTGAGTAAAAGGATAAAAATGGACAGGAACACATTGACATGCTAAACTTATGTTCTAGGATCTTCTTTGTCTAAATAAAAATACACTTTATTGGGGTATCTGGATACTAACCCCCACCCTGGAGTTGACACTATTAGAACATAATAGTGCATGGTGGAATATTGTTCTGCATGGAAATTCATGCTTAGAATAGGTTTGTTGTGATGGAGTAGACACATCAATGTATTGTTGTACTGTAGTAGTGATGTCACTACTGCAACACAACTTAGAATGCCACTTCACAGCTGCTTTCCTCTAGCCAATTCAGTTGGAGTCTTTTTTTAACTTGAACTTACAGAAACTGCTGCAGCTGTAGTTGCAAGTCACAGGTTGAGTCAGTAATTTGAGCCCTCCGCCAACCCTTAAGTGCTTCCATTGCTAACTGCCAGTTCACTGAAAAGTAGGGTTACTACCTTTTAAGAAGCCCAAAGTGGAACATTTCTTACTGAAACATGATTTTTCACAGGGCAATATGTAACCTCAGCCAATGCAGCAGACTTGGTTTCTCTAAATAATCAGAATTAAGACTAAGTATTATAGTATTTTAGTTGTTCCTAGTATTTATC
Source organism: Neoceratodus forsteri (assembly GCA_016271365.2). Taxonomy (NCBI): domain Eukaryota; kingdom Metazoa; phylum Chordata; order Ceratodontiformes; family Ceratodontidae; genus Neoceratodus; species Neoceratodus forsteri. The sequence goes on from CM057455.1 coordinate 1,425,075,902, forward strand.
ATTTTAAGGTATTTTAGTTAAGGTAGTATAGATTTTTCCACATTTAAAGGAAAGTCAGAAAATATTTTTTTTTTCTAAAAGGTTAGGACATGTAGTATTTTTCATGTTTTTTTGCAGGACACAGCTGCCCAAATCAGGACTGTCCTGTGAAAATTAGGGGAGGTGGTAACCATACTGAAAAGAAGTGGAGTGCCTGAAATAGGCATGGATCCCCTTACATTATAGAAGGTAACATATGGGCATCCACACACAGTCAAGCCTTTGTCTTCATCTTGATTTTTCTATGGCAACCAGGGAACCTTTCAAGCTTCACTCTTGAAGTTCCTGGTTGCCATAGAAACCTCTCGATGCAGATATAGGCTTGTTGTGTGTGGCTGCCTATACATTATTCTCCACATTATGTAGATCATAATATCTTTTTTTTTTCCTAAGGGATTCTTCCAGCCTGTTGCAAGCCTTTTCTATACAGCGCATCATGCCACCTTACCAGCATGTTTTTTAGACTGGCTGAAAGAATGCACAAAAACCTTTTTCATGGATTTCTGTGGCAAGGTACATCATTTATGGGAAACTGATAACTGAGTAGTAACACTTGTCATTAAAGTCTTTCAAAAGAAAGGCTACACCCTGCATTTCACTCTTCTGAACTCATGTAAACATACCATGGAGAGACTGGCTTTTATATAACTTTATTCTATAAACACCTTATGCATTTTGCTATGCATTATTTAAGATATGTTTTATATTTTTATCTGTATTAATTTAGTACTGTATAAGGTAAGTCCCTTTTGTGCTGCAACTGCTTGTGACTGAGCATGTGCAGGATGCCACTGTCAATAAATCGTGAAAATCGGAAATCATGAGATTCAAGATGGCGGCCACGCTGGGCTAGCCGCTTTGCTGCTCGTGTTATCCGTTTTTTCGTTTTATTTTTAAGTGCCTTTGGTGCCCTTGCTGTTTAATTCTGTTCAGTCCTAGTATTTTAAGTTTAATTTAAAGGGTGCCGTGTCTCGTCGTTTTGTTTAAGTGACGCGGCTGCTGATTTTGGACAGAGTCTCCGGACGAGTATTTGTCGGTCGGCTGGGCTGTGTTCTTGGTCGGACTCTGACTGCCTTGGATTGTTGGCACCAAACGCGGGCCTTCTGCTGGAATTGGATGCGGCTTCTCCTGGAGGACTGCTAGAATTTTGGCTCTGCTCTGCTCTGTTTGCTGCCCGGGTATTGCTACTGTGGTTTGTGCTCTTTATGCTCTTTGTCTGTCGCTTCTGACTTGCTGAGACCTGGATGCTGGATTTTAGAATTGGAGCTCACCTGGTGAGGCTGTATTGTTTCCACTATTTTTGGGTTGTGGGGTTTGTTGCCTTCGTACTGTTTCCCCACCTCCCACCTAGTGAGCCTGGTGACTGTTTTCTCTACATTTTATGTCGTGCTGTGATAAACTATGAAGCCCTTACATCATTTGGATGATCTTTGCCACTTAGAATCATGGTTTGTGAACTAATTTAACTCTGGATTATCCAACCGTGCTCGGAGATTTGTTATATTCCTGAGGATCAAGCTTTCTAAGGACCCTGCAATTTTCCTCTAATATATGGTGGTATAGGGTTTCTCTGCTATCACAGGAGTTGGTTTTAATTTGTAGGGAGTGTTGCCTACCTGGTGGTCTCCAGCCAGGCAGGAGTGGCCTTGGTGCCTCCCATGGAGCTGGGAGACCGAGGCCTCTTCTAGGTTGCTTTGGGGTCAGCTGTAGTGCTGACCTGAGGCAACTTTAGCTGCTGGCTGCCGTCCGAGTGGGGGCAATACTCCCTGCAGGAACATATCTCCTGACTGTATTTTATTGGTTTTATAATTAATTACTGGCATCTGAGGAGCAGTCGCTGGAAGATTTCAGGATTTTTCTGCTTATTTGACTTTCCGAACCTTTTCGTAAAGACTTTTCTGATTTCTTTGGACGCTATTGATGGAACACTGAGTGAGTGGTTTAGTCTTTGGACTGTAGGTAGTAAGAGAGATGGTTATTTATTATCACAAATTTGAATTTAACTCCATGCCATGTGAGAGGTGGTGTTGGGAGTTTATTTAACATTTTTAGTATTTGCTGCATGTGAGAGGTGCTGCATTATTTTAAGATATAAAATTGTTTAAAATTCAAATTTGTTTAATATTTAATAAGTTATTTTACTATGTTTTAAATTATTGTATTTTATTTTATTCTATTGTTTGTTATTTTTGAGTTGTTTTTGGTTTATGTTTGTTTATTTGGTTTGCTCTCCCTTCCTCTGTGAGAGAGAGTGGGGAGAGTGCGTTTATAATTGTGATATTTTTAGGTTTACTGTTAGGCTTATTTTTGTGATTTGTTTAATAATGACGGTTGAGCATTATTCCCCCACCAGGCTCAGGGAACTTCACCCTTTTGAGTGCCCACCATTATCATCCGACACCTATTTTAGGTGTCGGGCATTGGGCATTCTGAAGAGGCGAGGACTAAGGTGGAAAGATGGGCCTTGTGGGGGGACAGGAGGGGGTGGATTGGGGTTTTAGGGTCCAGAAGACATCCTGATGCAAATGGGGTCAAGATAGAGGTTGTTCTATCTTGTCCCATACCAAGAGTCCCGAAAATATCGGACAGGTACCAGCTCTTCCCGACATCTCATCCTGCCTTGGCGGTGTTGTGCAATGCCAGATCTATTAAAAACAAGACAGCTATTGTAGCTGATCTTGTTGGGTCAGCTGCTCTGACTTGCATTACGAGACTTGGCTGGATGAAAATGCTGGCCCTATATTGGCTCGGCAACCCAGCCGGGTTCTCGTAATACACCGCCCAAGGCAGGATCGTGAGGGGCGGAGGTGTGCCATTATGTCTAAATCTGAACTGGGCCTTGTGGATGTTCCATTGTGGAACACCAGATCTTTGAATATATCCTGGGTGAGGTGCAGGTTGTGGGATTCTCCTCGTCTACCATCCACCAGGTGACGGCGGCCAATTCCTACAGGAGATTGCAGACTTCATTGTTGACCTTGTGTTGAGGTTTCCCAGATTAATTCTTCTGGGCGACTTCAACGCTTGGGTCGACGATGAACTCTCTCATTTTGGTCAAAGTCTCCTCCAGTTGATGAGTGCACTGGGCCTGACACAGGTTGTTACCACCTCTACCCATATTGGAGGTCATTCATTAGATCTGGTCTTTCTCTTGGGTATGGAGATCACTGATTTGGGGGTGGAACCAGTCAGTTGGTCGGACCATTACACCATAAGGTTCAGTTTCAGGGCACCCTCTAATAGGTCTGCCCCTACGGAGATGGTCCAATACCGCCCTTTAAGGGGTGTTGGCCCCAGTGACCTTACGGCGGTACTGGACCTATCGAGTTTGTCGGGTGAATGCATGAGTCCAGAGGATCTTGTACTCGCCTATAATAAGGCTGTGGGAGATGCACTGGACAAAATTGCTCCTGTTCGTGTTCGGCCTCTCACTATCCATCCAAGGAGTCCATGGTTTGATGGCTCCTTGAAGGAATTAAGGCGAGTAGGCCGAAGGCTGGAGAGAGCCTGGTGGAAATCAGGCCTTGATGTCGACAGGCTTAGATTGCTAGCCCATTATGATGGCTACCAATCAGAAATCACTGGTAAGAAGGCAGAATTCCTGTCCAGAGAGATTTCTGCTGCAAAGAATCGACCGGCTCAGCTTTTCTGGACTGTGGACAGGTTGTGCAATCCAGTCTGTCTTCAGCCTAGAGAAGCTTTTTCTCAACTTAGATGTGAGAAGTTCGCTCGCTTCTTTGCAGATAAGGTTGCCGATCAGGTCCGTATCGTCCACCTCTCTTTGGGGGTCACGGTGGGCAACCGTTGTACTTAATCTCGGCCTATCTGGTTGGAGTTTCACCACCCGAATTCGCAGACATTGTGAAGATCATCCAATCAATGCGTCCAACTAGTTGTAGTTTGGATCCGGTCCTACACCTCTGTTAGTAGGATGTGTTGAAGTCATCTACCCAATCCTTGCTGACATTGTCTGGAAATCCTTGGAGAGGGGTTTTCCTAATCCTTAAGGAGGCAGTTGTTCATCCACCCTTAAAAATCCTCCTTGGACCCAGACTGTCTAGCTAACTACCGCCTATCTCTAACCTGCCATTTGTTGGTGGGTTATTGAAAAAGGCAGTTGACTGCAATTGGATGAATATCTCACCTCTCATAATGTCTATGATACTCTCAATCTGGCTTCAGGAAAGGCATAGTACTGAGACTGCCCTTGTTCGGGTATTGAGTGACCTCCTAATGGCCAGAGATCGAAAGGCTTATACCATCCTGGTCCTTCTTGATCTTTCTGCTGCATTCGACACTGTAGACCATGAGGTGCTATTGGAGCAGCTATGGTTTTTGTGGACTATCTGGTACAGTCCACTTAATGGTTCCGTTCTTACCTCACTGGTAGGTCTCAGAGAGTTGTCACTGGAATTTATTCCTCTGACACCTTCTCCCTACCATGGGTACCGTAGGGTTCCATTTTAGCTCCCATGTTGTTTGCAGTATATGCTGCCATTAGGAGAAATCATCAGGAGATACAGCTTGAGTTTTCACTGCTATGCGGATGATACTCAGCTGTATTTATCCTTTCTCCCGATCAGAGTGATGCACTCTCTGTACTTAACAACTGTCTGGATGAAATCAGAATTTGGATGAGTTCGAGTTGGTTGAAGCTTAATCCGGATAAGACCGAGGTATTGGTTGTGGGCCCAGATCATCCTGGGAGGGTTTGAGGTGCGGCACATCCATCAGGCTTATCACTTGGTGGTGCCACTCTCTAGCTCTCGACAGGTGCTAATCTGGGTGTTATTTTTGATTTACGGTCTGACCTGAAACCCAGGTGTCAGCTGTTGTCAAAACCTCTTTTATCATCTGAGGAATATCGCCCGGTGAAACACCTGATTCCAGGAGGATCTTCCGACTTTGGTTCACGCCTTTGTTACAACCTGCTTGGACTACTGTAATTCCCTATACCTAGGGCTCCCAGGATTGATATCGCACACCTGCAGCTAGTGCAGAACGCTGCAGCCAGGCTTTGACTGGGACTCAAGAACCAGTCATATTACGCCTGTGCTTCGCGAACTGCATTGGCTGCCTGTGTGGTGGCGATCACCTTTAGGTTGGTTTACTAACCTTTAAAGCCCCTACCATCAGGGACCCGGTTACCTGAAAGATCTTCTGATTCCCTATCGCCCCTCCGCCTCCACCAATGAGGGATTGCTAGAGATTCCCAGGTTCATTTTAGTTATCAGGATCTCGGCTTTTGCCTCCTCGCTCTACCTTGTGGAATTCTCACTCATTGGTTGAGAGAATGCCCGACCGTCGATAGTTTTAAAACTACTTTAAAAACTTATCTTTTTAACTTGGCTTTTTCTTTATAGTTTGTTTGCTTAATGTTGATTTCTGTTTTATTATCACGTACAGCGCCTTGATTTTGAAGGGCGCTTTATAAATAAACACAAATTGAATTGAATTGAATTGAATAAGTCTTAACTTAATGGATATATCCTGAATAAACAAACTTGAAACTTAGACACATTTTGACATTAATGGGTTTGTGGATGGCTTCTTTGTCCAATATAGCTCTGCCAAGCATGTCATACAGGTACTTCTGGAGTTCTCAGAGTATGATGATGATGGGCTGTATTTGTACAAAGTAAGTAATTAGCTCATGATATGAAAACTACAGATCAGCTGCCACAAGCATTGCCCTGTATTTGCATCCAACACCTAAGATGTAAATTACAAACATGCAGCCCTCCTTTGGTAAACAGTCCTGAAAATGTATGTACTTCAGATACTGTAACTTTGATTGAGGGCTTCTTTTCAAAATGGTGTCCATTTTATTAGTTCAAAGGGAAAAAAAAACAGGACCAAATTTGAAATAAGTTTGAAAAGTAGGGTGCTCAGAAGGTACTGTGAGTGACAACAGCATGGAAAAATTGCAAGGTGCCATTTACACGTGTCTCAGAATCAACTGACCTGACAAAAGAACCTAGGTAAATTTCAATGTCTTACCACTACATTTTGTTCCTGGCTGAGTTTTAAAAATTTCAGCAACAAATGTGTTGCGTTGAAGGTGAGTTTGAGTTTTATAGCATCTCTGAGAAGCAAGCTATTAATGATCAAAAGACAGTGTGGCCTGGCGATTGGAGTACTGAACTTTAAAAATTGAGTGTTCTGGTTTCAATTCCATCACTAACACTTGCTCCCAGTGTGGCCTCAAGCAAAACTCTTGATCTCCATAGTGTAACCAGATTTAAAAATGTGTGCAGCAGTGAGATCAAGATATTGCATCTTATTTGGGATATCCTGGATACATAAATAACAAAAATGATGTTACTATTGCCAGACAAATATGACTTTTTAATTTAATCAATAAATGTCACTATATATTGTAACCTTTATAGCATTCCACTAGTTTCCACAAAAGCATTTACTTCCTAGACTGGATGCAGTTGTCAATCAAAAAAAGTATATCCCCTTCATAGCTCCTCCCTTAGAGTCTTACATTCCTATTTTCTCATTGTGCATCTCTATGAGTTGGCAGCACTCTTGTGGCACCTGGCACCCAGTCAGATCCTAAGATTTAGGTTATGGTCCCCTGTTGACATCCTTTTTCATCTAATGTAGCAGGTTTTCAGAATTATCCAAGTTGTGGTTTCATGAGGTGCAAATATCTATCTAGCAACCTGCAGTTATGCTTTACCTTCTTAGAACTTTTTAAGCCATCACATTCAGTGGCTGGGAAAGTCATGAACAAGAACAGCAAATGTAGGGAATGTGATACATCATTGGTCTCCACTGATATTGGTCAGCTCTGTGCACTGTATGACTTGCTCCAGATGAGAAAGTTGCCACTGCCAAGTCTGGTTTTCAAGATGAGCAATTAGAGGACTGACAGAACACACAAGTCTTTGAACATGAGTATTTTAAAGCCTTAACGTAAGCCCACAAGCGCTTTTTAATGAAGATGATGGAGATGCTAGAGGTGTTGACAACCCCATAACATGACCAAGCAGGCATTAGCCTGAGTCTACCCAAATATCTGAGCCCTTCAGATAAAAATAATGATAAGGAATTGGAGGGCTTAGAAAATGAGGACATGGATGATCAGGAACCTGCAGAGAAGCTGAAAGAGGATTTGCTGTTAAGACTGCTTATCAGAGAATATCCAAGAGTGCATTAGAGTTGTATGGGAGGGAAAGGAAGATGGCTAACAAATAGCAGGATGTGGAGAGAGATGACCCAGAGACTTTCTTGGATTGCTGCCAAAACATGGATGGAAAGAATAAAATCACTAAAAAGGTTAATAGCCTACTAAAAGAAAAATACGTTGGTGTCCTCAGTTAGAAGGACTGACGGAATGAAATGCTGTTGCAAAATCTGTGTTGGTGACCATGAGGCAGTCAGAGGACAACAGCGTCAAGGTAGAGGCTGTCCATCAACCTGCTGCGACACAAACATTGCACATTACTGTTGTAGCTAAATTGGTAAGTGTTCTGTGAATTTACCTGTTGTAGCAGTGAAAAATTAAATAAACTGTTCATACCAAAATCTTCTGGCTGTTATAGATAAGTTTGCCACTTAGCTGCATAACCTAACAATTAAAGTAACAGGCAGTGTTACCAGAATTAATAAACCTTTTGATGATGGAGAAGCTAGAGGCATTGACAACTCCAAAAGATGACCAAGCAGACACTAGCCTGGTTCAACCCAAATACCTGAAAAATGACCTGACAACCTCCTCCCCCCCCCCCATAGCCTTTTTCCTTCCCAGGGCAGATGGGCAGGTTCTCAGCCCTCTCCTCTGCCCATGACCAGTGCTTAGCTCTCTCAGCCCACTGGGGAGGCCACTGTAAATGAGCTTTGTACAACTGGCTGTGTGACAACTATTCATGTTTTAAAAAAAAAACTAAATCTAAACCGGGGGCTATGACCATCATGGATTTCCACCATGGTGGGACCAGGAAGGAGAGGGCTGTCGTTGCCCTGGTAGACAATCCAGAGTGCCCTGGAAGTTGATTGGTGGCATGGGGAATGGGAGATCAATTTTCCATGTCGTTCCTCCTTCCCCAGCAATACATCAGTACATGCATGTGGAGGTGAGCCCATCCTGCTAAACTGCAGCCCCACCCTTCAAGCTGCACTTGCACTGGCACTACCACCAAGCTGCCACCCAGTGGAAGTGAGAGGCTGATATAGATGGCCACTCCTTCATAGGAGAGGAGAGCAGTCCCTGGGATGCTATGATCCTCTCCCACCACACCAACTCCTGGTAACCTGTGATTATTCCAGAATACAGGTCACCGACATGGCAGGAGGTATGGCATTTGATGCCTCTGCCCTCCATGCCACTAGGCCAGCAGCCCTGACAGTTTCTTGAGGTAAAAATGCTAATAAGGACTCAGAAGACAAAAATGAAGATGAGGGTGATCAGAAACCAGCACAAGAACTGGAAGAGGACTTACTGGTGAATTTTTATTCATCGGATAATATCCCAGAGATCATTAGCATTGCATGGGAGTGACAGCAAGATGGATAACTAGAAGCAGGATGTGGAGAGAGTTGCTCTGGAGATTTTCTTGGTAAACTGCCAAAGCATGGGTGAAAAGAATAAAAGCACTGAAGAGGGTGAAGAGCCCTTTAAAAAAAAGTCCTTAGCTTCTTCTGTTTCCACAGTGGCAGGCCGAAGGATTGGTATGCTGTAGCTAAACCAGTATCAGTGACCAGAAGGAAGTCAGAGGACACCAGCATCAGGGAAGATACTGCCTGTCAATCCATTGAGACAGCAAATGTGCAAATAACTCTCCTGGCTGAATTTGCTAAGCTTCTTGAGCTTTTACTGGTCACAGTGAGGACAAATTAGGAAAACTGCTGATCACAAACCCTTATGGATATTGTAGACAAGTCTCATTTACAATGACTGACAATGTCACTGGAATTAATATCCTTTTCTAAAAGGCACTACAGAGTTAGATCAAAAATAAAGAGACTGGTGAACAAGTGAAATATTTGGAAATGCTGGTTAATGATAGTACCACAAAAGTTGATCCCATGGTGGCTATGAACACACTACTTATAAGTGACAATATCCAAATGTTGAGGTGTTTGGAGAGTTAGGTGAGCCAAAATCCAATATTGCAACCTTAGGGTCAATGACGTACCACTGGATTTTGATCATAAATGCTCAGTTATGGACATGGTTAGAGACATTATGGCTGTATCTTTTGGCTATGAAGAAAACAATATTTTTCCTATTATGAAGGCATAAAAAACAAGAATGTAGCCAAAAGTACGCCCAGAACAAAAACATGAAACATGAAACAAATTTGAGGGCTTCAGTTTCTACAGCCCAAAACTCCAAAGGAAAAGAGATGGCAGTTGACCAGATTGAATGGATTAAAACAAATGATAGTTAGGTAACTCCCCTCAATCTTAACTTCCTAGTCCCCAGTAAAGAACAGAGGATTTGACCAGTAAAAAGCATAATACCAACAATTTTGATTTCACTGGTCTGAAACTGAGCCCACACTGGAAGGAAGGGAATTGGAACCTCTGCTTGTTCAGGAGGTATTATCGGGTATGTTATACTGCCCATCTCCTATGGTGCTTCCCCTGCAAAACAACAGCCACTCCACTGTGAATTTCCCTTGAAGCTCACTCTCTAGGTGGAACCTCACTAGCAGCTTGTTTCTTCAACCCCCTTTGCAGGTCAGCCAAAAAGCACTGTACTAGAGACCACTCCCTAAGAGTCTGGTCACTACTCAGATTTAGTTTAAACCCAACAAGGCTCACCCAGCCATGACTCTCCTCTGGAATAACCTTGCAATCAAGATAGGAGGAGCAACTGTACTATAGCCCACTTGGGCTAAAGCAGGCATCTTTAGGTTCTGGACCTCTTCTCCTCCGATCTCCATATACTAGACTCTTTTATTAACATCCAGGGCAAATTTAGTCTAGACAAAAAATATTTTTGGCTCTCTCTGCAGATATGAAGCACCGTCTCTCCCTCTGCTAGCTAAGATACAGCAGGTTCCACCTCCTGGAAAGAAGCATCTGCTGCGGACCTGGTTGGAGCAGCCTAAGGGAGTAGGTGGTTGCATATACTAAGCAATTAGCAAGAGCCTTCCAGAAAATTCACTCTGCTAGGGACAAATGGGCCTCTTATTGTAGGGTCAGCCATGAATCAGTGACAGACACAAGGAGAAGTCTACTGCAGAACAAAGTGCTGTACTTGTGGTATTGCATGCCCACAGTTCTCCACTTGGTCCACCTGCTTCCTAATGACTGTTACTGGTGTTGTGGGAATGCAGAGGGTAACCTGTATCACATATATATGATACGTGGCAACACCACCTCTCTCCTTCTGCTGGTCATACCCCTCCCTGTATACCCCAGTATCCTGCTGGCCCCACCTTCTGCATTGCCACACTGCTCACCACCTTGAGGTCATCAGATGATTACCCCAAGATCCTTTTCCTGTTTAATGATTGCCAATACCTTGTCACCTATTTTGTACTCTGCCTCTGAGCTTCTGTGACCTAGGTGCAAGATTTTGCACTTTTTTTGTATGGAAACCAGCACTGCCATAACCTTGACCACTCCTTAAATTTTCTCAGGCCTCTACTCGTTTTCTCCACCCCCTGCGGAGTATCTACCCTATTGCAGATTTTTGTGTTATCTGCAAAGAGGCATACCTTCTCTTCCAGCTCTTCTGCAGTGTCACTTAGAAAGAAATTGAAGAGGACTGTTCCCAGTACTGAGCCCAGAGGTATCCCACTGATCACTTCTGCATCATTATGGTGAGTTCCATTTACCCAAACAGTATATCTGGCTAGCTCAAGCAAGAATGCACAACACCTTAATCATCTTAATCTTTCAAGTTTTCAAATTCCTTTTAATAAGTCCCAACATTTTGCCTGGCAATCAGCATTCTTCTGGGGAACTATAAAGAATATTATTTAGACTTCATGTCCCAAAATCTCACTACCATAATTGCAGTCTGTATCCATAAATGAACAATTTCATTTCTCCATGCTTAGCCATTATTTCTTTTAGTCAATCCAAAAATCAGTTATCTAAACACAAAATGAATCATGTGCACTAAGTGCATACAGAATTTATAAAGGAATATAAAAAATCATACAGAATTTATAAAGGAATATAAAAAATATATAACAAAGAAACGTAATAACGGTATGCTCTCATTTTATACAATGATTATTTCACCCTACACCAGACACCAATTCTTAAAGCTTGTAAAAACATTGCCTTACTTTATAACCAAGCTCTCAGAGACAAAGTTTTTGCCAGTGTTTCTCCTCTCATGCATACATTCTCACAGTGGGTGCTCAATATAGAAAAGAAAAAAGATAGTATTTTTGTATACATGCATTCTCAGAGGGACTAATCCCTATAAATGTATCAAGTCTTCACTAAAGTACATTGCCAAAATATTCACCTTAATTAAGTCAACTCCACGTGCTTCTCCTGTAAGTTAATAAAAAATTCCCATCTTAATACACGTTTTTATACTCTCGAAGCACTCACTGAAGTTTAGCCTTTGAAGCAGTCAGTACGTTCTCCGATATACAAACAATTCTACCTTTAAGCTTGTATCCTTTTACCAAATCACATGTTCATTTAACTTGTAAAACTGTCAGAGTTTCCTCTGATATACAGATGGCTTTCATTAACAGAATATTTTTTTCCCCAAGTAACATGTCCATTTTACTTGTGAAACAAGTCAAACCATTTTTTTAAAGTGTAACATTTATTGGTTTCTAAAGGCCACATTCATCAGTCTTGTGTTTAAAATAAACAAAATATGTTGAACTTACTCAAAAGACTCTGTGTTGTGTGCTTCTTCTCTTCTCTTTTCCCACTGGCAGCAACCATGTCTCTGTGCTCTAAGCCTCTTTATGTCCGTGGAGAGGGTCATGTGATGGCATACACCCTCTTTTGCCTATCCATCAACTAATGCTAACCACCTTAGGTCTCACCCATAAACTGCTCAGTTTCCTTATAAGCCGCCTGTGTGGTATGGTGTTGAAGACTTTGTAGAAGTCTATATACGTCACACAAAGTGCACATACCCCAATAATGCAAAGCATCATGGGAAGCATATGCAAATGCCCATGAATTAATTTGGACTGGCTCAACTTTAATCAGAATTTCATGGTGCCAAAAAGCCTCACAATACAATCAGCAAAGGCTGAGAACAGCAGACACAGACACTTGTTTCATCCTCATTTGGACTCATCAGTGTGTCATACCTATATCTCAGCCCAGGGAGAGGGAGCCAGCCACCCTATAGGAGATCTTATTTGGTTGGGTCATGAGCAGCCCAAAGTAGAGGAAAAAGAACAATAAAAGAATCCCAGAGCAAATGCACTGGGGTATGGGTTATCCCGGAGGGTATTGGCAGTACAACCAAATTTTAAAGAAAACACAAATTGCACATACCCCAATAATGCAAAGCATCATGAGAAGCATATGCAAATGCCCATGAATTAATTTGGACTGGCTCAACTTTAAGCAGAATTGCATTGTGCCAAAATGCCTCACAATACAATCAGCAAAGGCTGAGAACGGCAGACACAGACACATGTTTCATCCTCATTTGGACTCATCAGTGTATCATACCTATATCTCAGTCCAGGGAGAGGGAGGCAGCCACCCTATAGGGGATCTTAGTTGGTTGGGTCATGGGCAGCCCAAAGCTGAGAGGGAAAAGAACAACAAAAGAACCCCAGAGCACCACATCCACTGCCCCACCCTGATCCCTTTTCCTGGTCACCCAATCAAAGAAATTAATCAGGTTCATCTGGCATGACCTCCCCCACCCCAGAATCTGTGCTGCCTCAGGTCTTGTAACCCACTGGATTCAAGGTACTCCACTAGCCTTTCTTTTAAAAGTGTCTTCATGAGCTTCCCCACCACTGATGTTAGATTGACTGGTCTATAGTTGCGGCTGCCACTTTTATGAAGCGGGACTAAATCTGCCCTCCTCCCATCCTCTGAAACATTCCTGTGTCTAGTGAGTTGTTGAATAGGGCTGTCAGTTGTCTAGTCAGTACCTCCCTGTGCCCCCTGTACACCCTTGTTTTATTTATTTATTTATTTATAAAGCAATCAGTTTACAACCTTTGAGCCAAGGGCTCATTTCCAAAGGTACCTCGTCAACAATGGTAGAAAATTCGGAATAATACAAATAAAACAGATAATACAGGTAATACAGAAAAGAGGGGTACATACAGAGCAGTGCATGAGTATAAACAGACACGCATTAATGGCACATGGTAACAGCAACATTGGTAGTGTGATACAGAGCAAAATATGGTATAATTGACAACAGTAGAATAAAAGGGTTTAGCAGCATAACGGTATTTTCATACAGGTGTGATTACAGACAAGCAGGTCTACTGTGCCAGATTACAGGGAACGTATGGATTGAGGCAGTCACAGTACAGGGTGGTTTGAGCATCTGTTAGGCACAGGAGCAGCAGCGCTTGATGAATAGCTCGCTTTTGAGGGCATTTTTGAAAGTGGAGATGGTGGGGGTATCAGTGATGGCCCGAGGAAGAGTGTTGTACTCAAGGGGCTCTGTGGCAGAAAGATCTCTGTCCAAGTGAAGTCTCAGCATGAGGAACCAGGAAGGTGGCTTTGCAGGAGGTCCGGGTGCTGACAAGGGGCTGTGCTGGGAGGAGGGCGGAAGTCAGCCTGTGGGGAGAAAGTCCTAATAAGGTTTTTTTTGAAATGAGGCACGTTTGGTATAACAGGCGTTCGTCGAGGTCAAGCATTCCTGCAAGGTCATAGAGTTGGCAGGTATGAGTGAGCTTAGGGGCTCCAGTGATTAGCCTGCAAGCCTTATTTAGGAGGAGGCGGATTTTGTTGAGGGCTGTCATGTTGGCAGCCCCATAGATAGGTAGCCCATAGTCCACCAGGGAGAGTATGGAGGATGTAACCGCCAGCCGGAGTGCGTCGGGGGGGAGACAGTTTTTGTGGCGATACAGGATACCAAGTCGGATATTGGTAACAGAAGTAGTGCATCGATGTGGGTATGGTAGGAGAGGGCTGAGTCAAATAGGATCCCTTGGCACTTATAGGATTGGACTTGTTCCAGTTGTAGTTTAGAGCCGGAAAGGATACGGAGAGGGGTGTTGGATGATTTATTTTGAGGTTGGGCGAAGAGCATGGTTTTAGATTTTTAAGATTTATGACTAATCTATGCTCTTTAAGCCAAGCTTCAGCGCTGTCATAGGCCCTTTGTAGAAACCTGGAGGAAGTGGGGTTATGGTCAGTGGCAAAGAGGACGGTATCGTCTGCGTACAGCAGAATATTCCCAGGGCACACACTGGGCAGGGTGTTAAGGTAAGCGAGAGAGGAGGGGCCCAGGATGGAGCCCTGTGGAACAACTGAGTGGATCGAGCATGGGTTAGAAAGAGTCCCACCAATTTGACTCGTTGGGAGCGGGCGGACAGGTGGCTGGAGCACTAAGCTAGTGGTCCAGAGAGGCAAGCCCAGCGTGACAGAGGCTCCCAGTAGGGGTGGGAGACCGTGTCAAAGCAAGGCCTTTGATAGGTCAAGGAACACAGCTTGGTGGAGCCGTATCCAATGAGGAGGAAGGAAGGATTCAAATTTAATAAGAGCAGTGCTAGTACTGTGTCCTGCGAAGCCGTGCTGCTCCGGGCAGAGGATGTTGTATTTGGTCAGGTATTCAGATATTTGTGCGGCAACTAGTTTTTCCAGCGCCTTGGAAAGGGGAGGGAGAATGGAGATCGGTCGATAGTTCCCAGCTAAGGACCTATCACCCCCTTTATGGATTGTTGTGTACCCTGTCCAGCTCAATAGCTTTATCCACTTTCAGATTTGTAAATCCTCTCAGGACTTTTCTTCTGTAAATGGACTTATGTCTGCCATCCTACCCCCAGTGTTCCTACTGTTTTTTTTGGTTAGTCCCTCTCTCCCTCCGCTGTGAATACTGAGCAGAAGCAGAATACTGAGCAGAAGTGTCAGTTCAGGATATCTGATTTTTGCTGATCCTCCTCCTCTGCAGAGTTTCCCCCAGCTCTTTTTAACCTCATTATTCCTCTCCTTGTCTTCTTTTTGCTTATGTAACTAGAAAATGTCTTGTCCCCTTTAGTTAACCATTAGGATATCCTTTCCTAAGTTTGCACATTTGCACCCTTCATTTCCTGTCCTTCCTCCACTTGCTTTTCCTGGCACACCTCCCTGTCCTCTTCCCTCTGCGTTTCCTTGTACCTCCTGAATGCTACCTTTTTAGCTTCACAGCCACTTCCCTCCTGTTTTTTTCTCACTTATTTCACTCAGAGGTTTGTTGTCTTCACCTACGTTATCCTTTAATTTGATCCGTTGTTCCTCCACCCTACCCAGGCAATCCCCTGCTAGGTCATTTCTGAGGCATCCACTCATTTTTAAAAAATCTGCCATCCTAAACTTTGGGTCCCTCATTGTTTGTGTGGTATCCTTCTGCTGCTGTCTTTATATTAAACCACACTGTACAGTGATTGCTGGTTCCCAGGTAGCATCCCACCTTAACATCTGCAATACTGTCCCTGTTTGACAGTACCAGATCCAGTATTGCCCCATCATGAGTGGGTTCTCTGACTAGTTGCCTGAGAAACACCCCTTGCAGGGAGTGTAGAATATCCCTGCTTCTAGCAGAGGTTGAGGCTGGTAGGCTCCAGTCTACATCTGGTAGATTAAAGTCCCCCGCCTGCAGCACCTCCTCCTTTTTTTGTCACCATGCTAAAGGCTTCTCCTAGTGTCCTAGCCAGTTCTTTCCCCTGTGTTGCAGGTCTATATATCATCCCAGTGTAAATAGTGGCTCTTGTTCTTGCCTCAAGGGTGTCTCACAACACCTCCAGCCCCTCCATTCTCCGCTGTCCCCCTTGCATTTCTGTCATTATGATACTATTCCCTCACATACAGCACAACCCCTCTACAATTCCTTCCCTTAGTTCCTATCCTTCCTGAACTGAATGTAGCCTCGCATAGCCATGTCTCGGTCATGGCCCCTGTGTACCATGACTCAGTTACAGCCCCAAGATCCATGTCTGCCTTTGCTATGATGCCTCTAGGTCTGGAATTTTATTTACAAGACTCCTTACATTTGCACACATGGACCGCCACACCTTGCTCCCACTCTGCCTGCAGCCTCTCCACCCCCCCATGCCCTGCCACATCTTCCCCTCTCTTTTTATAACTTTTATTACCATCCACCTTGACTTTACTACTCTGCTACTTCCTTTAACCTGCTCCTTGGGGAAGCTTCCTCCTCTTAGGTCATCCCTTCCCACTGCTACAGTCTGTGGTGGGGGGGCAGTTTGTACCTCTCTTTGACTTTCCACCACTCCCCTCAGCTAATTTAAATGTTCAGCAAAGTAGCATTTAAGCCATCCACTAAGGACTGTGGTTCTCCGCCCAGACAGATGCAGGCCATCACCTCTGTATAGAACCATTTCTCTCCAGGTTAGTCCCCAGTCCCCAGTGAAGCTGAACCCCTCCTCTCTGCCCATTTCTTTAACCATGAGTTGAAGATCCCGGTACGGAGTACCCTATCCTGTCCTTGGCTACAGACAGGTAGCACCGCAGCAAATGCCACCATGTGCACTAGTTGCCTTAGGTACATCCCCAGTTCCCTGAACTCTCCCTGCATAACCCCAGCCCTGTCCCTTGCTAGGTCATTATTCCTCAGTTAGCCATTGACATCCAGCTCCTCCAGTAGCCTGCCACCCTAGTGATCCTTAGGATCTGCTGTCGTCCCTCTGAGTCATGATGTTAGGTAGCACATAACCTCCCTCCCTCTCTCCCCCTCATTCCTGTTCTCAGATCTAACACCCTTATAATTGATTTCCCCACCATAAGCTGCTTTCCCTTCTGTTGAGGTTCTCCAACTCCCACCTTGGAGTTTCCCCTTCAGAGGACCCCCACATCCTCCCCTGTCACTACTTCAGGTGCCTCCTCTCAGCAGTCCCATCCTGCCAGAATGACAAAAGAATTGTGTAGTAGCACAAGTTGAAGAATGTGCCCCTGACCTGCCACCTCCACCTTCCCAGAACCCAGCAAGGTCCAGTCAGCTCTCCTTTTCCTAGGCAACCTTTGGGGCAAAGTCAGTAGATTCAATGTCTCCTGGATGGGGCAAGAGGTCCTCTGGATCCCTGCCACCTTGGCTCAGAGACCAGTGGCCTCCTACCTTAACCTAGGAAGGTCGTGCAGGTAGGGCAACATCTTGGTCTCCAGGATGTCTGCCAGAAAAATACAGATCTGCAACAACTGCACTGCACCACTCCCATAACTGATTTTATAAATTTATTTATTTATTTATTTAGATTTTGTTTACCGGGTAAGCCCACTGAGACCAATGGTCCCTTTTTCAGGGGTGTGATAGGGCGCAGTGTATGTGGGCAGTCATATAGAAAAAATATCTCACCATTCCTTGTAAATATTTCAGTTTTAATTTATTCTTCTCCAGACGTTATTTACAACAGGATAGTTTCAGTCCGGTATAGTACTTTTCCCATCTTACACTTCCATTCAGACAGCAGACATTAAAGCAAATGGCATCATCTGATATTTGTAAGTCTTCCATGGAGGCAGTTAACAAAGTAAACAGCAAACAGAATATTCTGGCAGTTCTAAGTCTTCAAATTCGAGCATGAAATAACACAGTTTATCAAAAACTCCACAGAGCACTTTTCAGCAGCATCTAGAGCATACCCAGGCCCACAGCAAAACAGAATCTGACCTCTCATCCCACATACAGTCTAAATTTATACCCCAAAGGAGTCATGTGATTATTTAACTCCACCCCAGCATATAATTATATACTTTAAATCTTTATTTACTATACATTTATTTTATTTATAAACACATTGCCCTTTAAATGGTCATAACAAAACATTTTCACTCCTATAAACAATTTAAACCCTTTTAAACATAATTTCTAACAATCAAAGCACCTCCTTCCTATATTTGATAAAGGAGAGGAAATGAGGTCGCCAGCCCTAGAAGAAAAAGACGCTGCCAGGACCAACTCGGAACCCCACAAACACCGCAAACATTTTCGTTTTAAAGAGATTCCAGAATCAACTCCAAATCTCCCCACTCTACCTCCAGAAGGTTTGTAAAACACAAAACAATTATGCTTTGCTAATATAATCCATTTTCAGGGAAGGTTTTAAAAGTAAATATCTTTGCGATAGTGCGAACAATCGCACTATCGGGAAGGAGCTCAGCAAAATATACAAAGCCGAGAACATCTTTTCAGGGAACGCTAACACACTATAGTTGTGTTACCAATGAAATAGGCATTCATATACCTCTTCAAATCCCATTTATTTAGATTGCTTTGTTTTTATTGTATTATTTCAAATGCACTCTGCACGAAACACAGTGCAATACCAGCGCCTTCATTCCCAGTGTCCAGCTACCCAATTCTCTTATCACCACAATCTCAATCAAAAGGCCATTAACTAAATTTCAACAAACAACTAACAAACAGACTTTCCAGCTTTGGAACAGAATGGACGGCCGGCTCTTAAGAGCAAACTGAATCAGCGGGAGCGAGGAACTGTAATTGGAACCTAGAAATACCAGAAAAAAACGACAAAACCACCGCCCAAAACAAACACCCAAAAGAGCACAAATTATCACCCTCAACCACTTCATCATTCCACGGTATGTCAAAATTATACTAAAGGTTTTAAATCATCACAGTACAGTTAATAAAGGGCTGCAAGAAGGAATACCTGGTCAACGGTGCGTACCCTCGCACAGTAATTCTACCGGCAATTCATGTTGCCGCCTGGAATCTCAGCAGGGTTCTTATATACAAAATAAACACATTCCTCTGTGCTCTTATTAATAATATTTAACAGAGAACAAAATAAAGAATTGATGCTCACAAATTTTCAGGGTCTCTAGAAGATACTTTCTTTTACAGGTGAAACTTTAAATCCTCAGAACCCTGAACACAACACCCTGAGCTTTTCTTTAAATAGCCCTCAAAATGAAACAAACGTAATTAACATACTCAAACTAAAAAGACTAAAGGTATTAAACAATGCCCTGACAGAAGTCTCTGGATTTGAAAGAGAACCAAAAGGTTCTCAACACTATTATAAAGCTTGCAAACCACAAGCCAGCCCATTTCTCGTCGGCTGACATTTCAGCTCAACGGCATACATTTCAATATATCATTTTCTTCTAGGGAAACTAATATACCCCAAAATATAACACCAGCTTACTATTTTGCTACAGCTTCCAAGCAACAGCCAGAATATATTTTTAAGCTGCACGAGCGTGAATGATCGCACAGTCGTGCCGCTGTAAGGATCGTTCCAGCTGCCACAATAACAGGAAAAGCTACTCGCAGGGGGAAAATTAATAGAATTATTTTCTCCATTGCCTCCTAGGGACTATGTTACAGAATAAGATTTTATAGAAAGGGGAAAATAATTCTATTAAGTTACCTCTCACCAAATCTCACAGAGCTACTCTGTGACAAGGGGCGAACCGGAATTAGTTACAGAAAGGACACTACAAAACAAGAGATACAATTAGTTACATTTGTAACACCATAGTACAGTGATAATATTTATACAAGGGTAGCAGAAGGGTTCTCATATAGGCTCCATGTATAGACAGAGTGTTTAGACCTCACATATAACTACCTATTGCTTTCAAATGTACCTTGCCCCTGTTTTCCCTTTTCTGTGTTTGTTCCTTTCCCACCTACACCCTCTATTTGTATTTACTTTATCACCTCACCCTAGATACGGTGTTACTTGCTTTCCCCTTTATTCAATTACTGTACCCTCCTACTCTCTCTATCAGTATTTATCACCCTACCTTAGTTTGGTGTTACTAGCTTTCCCCTTTATTCACCTTCTGTCTATGGGAATATCTCACTCAGTACACGACTGCCTCTTTATGTCCTTTTATTAACCCTCCCCTTTTTGTTCTTCATGATTATTTATTGCATCTTATCCTAGATAGGGTGTCTTCAATATTCCCACCTGTAGCCACAACTTCTTTGTTTCCCAAGCAGATACTCTCTACCCTGCCACCTGTAGCTATGTAAACAGTAAACTGTAAGCTAAAAGGTACCTTACCTTCTCTTAGCCAGCAGAGCTGCCTGCTTGTCCATGGTCACCTGTGGTCACCTGCCAGCCCTGATGACCCCAGTTCCAGTTCTTCAAAAACAAAAGGATTCAGAAGCTTTAACTCCTAAATCTATTAAGCATTAAGGACAGTGGACCCCATTTGGAACCCATTTGTAGGAGGCAGACTGATGGAAATTATTGACCTGTGTGCCCACTCAATAACAAATAAGTGGGTGTTGGAAATCATATACAAATATTATGCATTAGAATTCACTACCTTGCTTCCACAAAACAAGTTCATAATTTCTCCATCTCCGAAAGATACACTGAAACCAATGAATCCTCATCAAATGATTAAGAAGCTACTCAACAGTAGTGCAGTGACTACAACTCCACTGGATCAGGAAGGCTATGGAGTGGACTTTTATATTATTTACTTTGTCAGAGAAGATGGAGAACCTCAGATTGGAACTAGATTTAAAGTTTATAAATCAGTGTATCAGACCACTCCACTTCAAGATGAAAACTTTGAGGCTAACAATATACATAGTACGCCAAGGAGACTTTCTAACAATGATAGTCCTGAAATATGTACAGTATATCTCTGCATTACTGAATATCACTCATGTCAGAAATATCTGAGGTTCAGCATAATGGGTCAGTACTGATGTAGCCCCCAACCCAGTTCCAGTACTCTATACTTATGTGGACCCTAGCCCTATCCCACCCCCCTCTTGAATGCAGCCATGGTTTTTGATCCCACCACCTCTGCAGGTAGTTTGTTACATGGCTCAATGACCCTTTCAGTGAAGTACTGCTTCCTTAGATCCCTTTTGATGCTTCCATCCTGACGCTTCCATTCGTGTCCTCTAGTAGGATATTTTATTAATGCATCTCAGGAGCCTGAATGTCTCAATCATGTCCCCACTTGCCCTCCTAGTCTCCAGAGACTACAAGTTCAGCGACTTTAGGTGCACCTTATAGGACAGCCCCTGTAGGCCTTGCACCATCATAGTCACCCTTCCCTGCACAACCTCCAGCCTATCCCTGTCCTTCTTCAGTTGAGTCCTCCAGAACAGGACACAGTACTACAAGTGAGGCCTCACTAGTGACCTATACAGTGGGAGGATGCCCTCACTGTCCCTGATGTCAAATCCTCTACCAATACACCCTAGCATTTTATTTGCCTCACTGTAAGCCTTGTTGCATTGACTTGACTGCTTTAGGTTGTTGCTTATGATGACCCCTAGTTCCCTTTCCTAGTGTGAGACATTAAGTTGGACCCTGTTAAGCTGATATTCTGGCCCTGGGTTCCCTATTCCTAGATGCACTACCTAGCATTTCTTTGTATTAAACTTCAGCTGACAGATATTGGCCCATCTTTCTAATCTCTGTAGTTCTTTTTGCAGGTCCTTCACCACCTCTGTACTGTCAACCCTACCTCCTAGCTTAGCGTTATCTGCAAAGAGGGCAATCTTGTTCTGAATGCTGTTGACAATGTCACTAATGAACATGTTAAAAAGGATCAGACCCAGAACTGAGCCCTGGGGCACTCCGCTAGTGACCTCTCCCTCCCCTGACTTCACCCTGTTTACTACCACTTTCTGACATCTGTCCTGCAGCCAAATACCAGTCCACCTAACTATGCTCTTTGCAGTGCCTAAGTCCACCTATTTTGTAAGCAGGTGCCTGTCTGGCACTGAATCAAAGGCTTTACTAAAGTCAATGTAGAGGAAATCCACTGGGTGGCCCCTGTCCACTTCCTTAGTCACACAGTCAAAAAATGAAATGAGGTTTGTCTGTCATGACCTCCTCACAGCAAACCCATGCTGTCTCATGTGCTGGAGACTGTTACCTTCCAGATATACCATTAGGTCCTGCTTAATTATTGAACTTAAACTTGAAAAGGGAAGCCTTCCACACATACAAAATGACCTGAAAGGATAATGAATGGGATGACTACACACAGAAAACCAAGGAAGCAAAGAGAGCTGTGAAACTGGCAAAAGCATCAGCTAAGCTATGGACTGCATCAGGGATTAAAATGGGGGACAAACAATTATTTTGTTACATCCAGGAGAACAGAACAAAAGGGGGAGGATTGTTTAGCTCCAAGATGGTGAGAGGATCATTCCCCATAACAGTAACCATTATTTTGTTACTGAAAATAACTCAATAGTTCTTTACCGTTACTCCAGCGATGCTACGTCTATCATTTGAATTATTCTTTATAATATGGCATCTCCATAATTATAACATCAAGTAGGTCATTCCTCTACAACGCCACTGCTAAAAAGAAGAGAACATGGAATCATTGGGGGGCAGAAGCTATGGAAAGATGGATTCTGATTCTGCCAAAAATAATTCACTCCAGTCCAAAGAGGGAAGGCAATTCTGGGAAGTGATGTTAGCTGAGGCTCACCCCAGCATCCTGCTGCACATTCTCTGCCACCACCCTACACTGATCCACCGACACTGACTGCCAAATGGCAGAAGACTCTGTAAATGAAATGCACCCCCACCCCCGACCAGCAACCTGTCTTTGTCGGGCATCCTCAGCTGTCTCAATAATATAATGGAACACAGAAACCACAATATTTACATTTTGACTCCTGAAACTCTGGTGACATGAAACTTCTAGGAGTCAGCATGGAGATTGCAGTTTCTGTGTTATGGTGTATCAAGAGGATGAGTGAAGACAGGGTACCAAAGAAGCAGGCTAGGTAGGTACATTTTAAGCACCTCCATAAGGTGGCATTGTACAGGGTAAACTGCGCCCCTCGAATCCAACTTACCTTGAGTCAAAAATGGAAAAAGGTCTGCACATGAAAAGGGAATGCAGAAATAAGGAATTTCACTTGTCTCCCACTCAGCTAATCTGCAAGTGCCACGACTGACCACCACACTAGTTTATGGAGTGTACCCAAGTTTAAAAAAAAATTTAATTCCAATCAGTGGTCTGGATGCCCGTCTCCATTGTTGTCACACTTTGTCCAATATCACCCAATAAGATCGCTAGGATTATTTCACCGCAGTAATTCGTGGCTAAAATCCCGAAATCAGTTACACCAACAGGGGTATAATACTGCTGCAGAATTACCGCTGTCTCTGTCGCTATATGGAAAGAGAAGAAATGGATTAGGCAGCAGTAAATGTGGTGCCCTGCCAAGCTGCTCCCATGGTGGAGTGGCTAAGGCACTAGCAACTGAAGTGGAGGAGACATGGGGACCAGGGTTTGTTTCCCTGTCTCCTAGTATCAGACTTTTCTTAAATTATTTTAACAAAGACATACATTTTTTTTTATAATAAAGACATTTTCCCCCCATCCCGAATTTCTCCTCATCTCCGAGGTCCACACCCCCTTGTACTTAATTATAATAGGTCTGGGGGCAAGGCAAGGTTTATTTTTCTAGGTGCTCAATCACAGAGGCTCTGGGTGCCATACAATAAAAGCACAGTATCAGTAATAAATAGGCATCAAATAAATATCACAATATCACAGCATAAAATAAATATGGTCTGTGACAGCACATAACCCAATTAAAACATATACTCAGAGGAAAAAGGAAGAGGCAACTCCTGAGGTTGACAAATAAACAAGGTCCGGGAAGGCCTGACTAAACAGGTAGGCCTTGAGGCAGGCCTTAAAAACCTCAGCTGAACGGGGTGGAGAAGAGCCCCAAACAAAACAAAAATCTCTGTGTGTTGCTGGATTGGTTTTTGTAGTGTGTCAGCACTTTTGTGGTGGTTTCACCAACCGTTGTATTTTTTATGATGTTGTGGTTGTGTCATTGTGAGCTACAATGTTTTTGTTTGTGGTGTTATCACTTGGAATCCTTTGTCTGGGTGTGGGTCAATATTGCTGTTGTTACTCTTACCGGTGCTGCTCTGCTCCCTTGAGTCTAGTGGGCCTTACCCCATTAGAAAAGAATTAAAAACCAAAAAATCCTTCTCCACCTCTGTGAGCCAACAACGGAGGTCCTCCACTTCCTCCCTTGGGCCAACAAACTCTACTGCTGATGTTGTTCCTGCTGGAGGTGCAGATGGTTCTGGTTCAGCAGCCTGAAGTAGAAACAAGGGGACAGCTGCTTCAACAGGGTTAGCACACTGCCCCATCATGCAATGCAAACTTCCCTTATGCCTTGTTCCGCACATCACTGCCAGCACAGATGGTCCCACCACTTCTATCACCACTGCTCACCGCTTCCCTCTGTCATTCCTCCCATTCAGCACAATGATATATTCTTAAATGTGCTCTTTGGCCCCTAGTACTCTGCTTGCCTCATGCCTTACATAAATCAAAAGTGACCACACTGTGGTCATGCAGGTCAGAGGTAAAAACGTACACTAGGGAAAATTTGCTGTACCGCCAGCATGGGCAATGTACTGCTGCTGGAGGAACATAGGAGCACAAGGATGATGAGCGGGGCTTCTCTTTCGGGGGGATGGTGCCAGTGGTGAACTCAATGGGGGTGGCACAGGGGGTTCTTGTCCCTCCATTTCAGTACCAGGAACAGAGGGCTGCTGTTCCTCTGTACTCGTTTCTGGCTCCTGCTGCTGGTATTGATGTTGTTGCTGGTCCAAGGCAACACTCATCTCCTTCTGTGGCATGGCCCTGTTGGAGAATCAGATGGGGCTGATGCTGCCACAGCTGTTGCTGCATGGTTGGGAGGAAGTGATGAGGTACTGGAGGGGGGAGCTGTGCTCTTCAAAAGAGGCACACCCAAAAAAGACAGGATGGTGAAGAGATGTGGCACTGCTGTGGGGGCAAACACCTCCATGACTACGACTCTCCATCCCAAATTCAAATCGAAACAAAAAGAGAAAGAGACAGAGACAGCAAAGATAGAAGACAATCAGGAAAATAAAAGTAACAAATAGGTATAAAATAAAAACACAGATTGCAAATAAAGATTTACTATTAAAATAGCATTCACTAACTAAAGTAAAATAAAGGAAAGACAAAAAGACAAAGAAATTACTGCAAACAACATTTGAAATATATATTTTCTTTCCAGTATAGAATAGACTCCTTCCACAGTCTCTGTCTGACTAGAAATGAGAAACAGGAAGCAAGTCAGGCAGTCACTGCACAGAGATGTACCATGTGACCTGTACAAGCTCTTCCATGTTAGACAAGTTGTTTATTGAAAGCCTCATTTTCACAAAAATGTATCTTGGCAACAGAAAAGGAGATGTTACAAGGCAAAGTCACAAGGCGAGGTTGCCTGACCATATCCATATGGGTTGGGAGACATGTGTAGTGACTGGTATGCACAGGTTTTGATTGTGTACAGTGTACCAGTGCCTGTTTGTGTCTGCCACAAACATTTATGAAGGTGCTATGCATTGCTACAGCTTCTCCCGTGGTGGCATAGTGTAGTGTTCTGCAATCAACTGGTATGAACACCTGCCTCATAGAGTGGATCAGTGTCCACACATGCAACTCATACATATGTCTGGGAATACCCTCGTACAGAGGTGGGCCTGCACACAGTGTGAATGTGTCTGCACTTCACATGTGCACAGTAGAGAAGCTGCAAGGCATCTCAGCAGCTGGCCATTTGTCTGGGTCACTCCCTCCCTGGACCTGGAAGAAATGTAGGGGACCTCCCCTTGGGATGAGCTGATGTCATGGCATTGTTTTGAGGGGCGGTCTCACAAGGCTGCCCGGAGGCAGAGGCATTCGGAGGAGGATGAAGAAAGAGGGGTCAGTGAGCTATGGGCCAGGAGCTTTTCCCTCTTTCTCCTCTGTTCATTGAACTGGGGGGGGGGAGTTGGACTACATCCATCCTGTGGCTGCTCAGGAGAATAACAGACCAAGGGTACAAGGGGAAGAAGGAGGAAACGAGTCTAATTCTTGCAAAGGGCTTGTCACTTCTGGTTGGCATGAGGCTTAGGACTGCAAGACCCGAACTCAAATGGGAGGGGTGGTGGTTCAACTTCATCAAGACTATTTCTCAGGCACGGCAGCACCAGATCTGGGTGGCAGCAAGGGTGCTGGGCCATATGACCTTACCCACTCCTGTCTGAGGGGTTCTGACTCAAGGAGGTACATCAGTCTTCCGGCCCCCCACTAGGGTGGCCCAAGAATTGAGGGAAGAGTGTGGGAGGCCTGCTTGAAGGCTGTGTATCCTCCTGGCAGTGCATATTGCTCCTAAAAAGGTGGTTACTTATTTCAATAAATACATGGCTGCAGCCATTTCCTCCAAGACCTGTGTTGTGTGGTTATTTCAGGAGAAGGGAAAGTGAAGGGATACCAGACAATGCATGGTATACATTGTGGATGTGTGTCTGGCCAGCATACATAACTTTGACATGAAGTGCCAATGTACTTTCCCTGTGTTATCGCATAAGTCTTTGTGGATTGGACCTGTGGAGTCTTAACTGCAGTTTTAGATATTCATATCACTAAATGGGTTGAAAAGATTAGTGCATTTCAGGAAGCAGTGTATTATTTAGTCTTGTTTAGTTTGGTTTATTTCTGTTAACCAGGTTTGTCCACCTGGATACAGAGAACCCCTTTTCAGTAATTATTATATATTACTTATCATTTATAAGTCCCCCCCCCCCCCCCGGACACTCCCCAAAATATGCTTGAGATCATTACCTACCATGTGGCAAACATACAGAATGTTTCTAGCAATGCACTTTCTGCTCCTCTCACCTTCTTCAGTTTCCCACAATACACTGTGTGACTCATGGACTGGCTCTATAGAGAATCACACACTGACAAGATGAAAGACCCCCTCCCCCTCCATTCCCAGTATATCAGCAGCACACAACTGTCCCATCAGCCAAACATACCCATCATGCCAGTATCAGCATCTTGATTACTGATTACCACCACAGCAAGTGAGGAATTCCCATGATTAGTGCAATCTTACAGGGATTTTGAAAATTTGTTTATGATATACGTGAAATGTGGAAAATGTTTCTGCAGATGAAGCTCTGGCCCATGGGTGTTTGTAACCTGACTAATAGGACTAATAAGTTTCTTGTTTTTGAGGTGATTTTCAAGCCCAGTGGGGCTAAAATCACCCATCAGCGATGGCAGATTGTAAGCTTTGTTCGGTTCACCCATGAATAACATCTGTGATCTTTGAAACATAAACATTTTGAAAAGTAAAATGACAGTATCCGGCAAAAAAATGCCAAATTGAAGATGTGTGCATTCATATAACTTCTTTTTTTCACAAGCATGAAAAATGAAACATTTTAAGGCAAAGTTGCAATATTTGTTTAAACCTAATACACCATTGTTACAAGAAAAGACAACTCCAGGCAAAAGTAAATGAAGTGTGTGAATATGGCTTATAGTAATACAGGGTTTTGTTTGTTTGGCTTTGGGTTTGTTGGGGGAGACAGTAATTACAGAATACTTCACTTAGATTTGCTTTATTTAGTTTGTTGCGAAAACATACAAATATGTTTAGTCAGCAAGCATAAACCCGATAAATGATACACTTGGGTAGCCTGCTTGTGACTTTTTAACCCAGGTTCACAGCCTCTATCACACTCTGACTGTCCTGTGAAAAACTTTGATGTCGAGATACTCATTCACTCTTTATTTGCTATTGTCCCTGTTATTTACTTTTGTGCTTTTTTAAAGAGAGGTAGTGGGAGAAAACTGACACCACCAGCCAGGTTATCAGTCCTGGCATGGATACCGTGGGATATCTTAAAGGTGGACTTTGTTTGGGGAGAGGAGCTGAGACAGGAGTTAATCGCCTGAAATCTCCAGTTGGAGCTACAGTATAAGCACAGGTCACCAGAAACAGCAGGGTCAGTGCAGGTGCAGAGATAGTCAAACACTCTGTTCTTTCATTTCCCCGTCTCCATCTTGTCTCTGTCTTTCCCTTTTCTCACTCTTGGTCTTCTCTCGAATGCCATCTCTTGCTTTCTACTTGGCACTGCACTTAGGATTTTTTTTTTACTTTCATGGAACATTTTAGAAGTTTATGCAAGCACCACAGAACATTTTGAAACACGGAATCCTATTTTTGTAGGAATGTATTTGCTTACTAATTTGAAATTCACATTATAGAGACAGAGGGACTACCCCCACAAGATGCAGTATATTGTTTTTCTAGGGGTCCTAAGATTTCTTCAGAGTTTGATAACCATTCCATAGAACTGGCAGCCTCAAACAGCTGAATCCCATTCAAAGGGATCTGAAATCGTCAATTTTCATTTCTCTGGGAGGATTAAGTTAAAAACTGAATTTAGTTTCTGAATTCTAAATGTAACACTATCTAGAAAATTAACATGGGTCCACTATTGGACCAATGATTTTATTTATTTTGTTATTTTATTCTTTGTAACTTGGTAAGGCATACTGGGTACAAGGTCCATTTACAGGGGCAACCCAGGATCACAGAGAGGTTTACAGGGGAAACTCAGGAGCACAGGGAGGTTAAGTGACTTGCTATGGGTCACACTGGATTGTGGAGGCTGTGGGAATCAAACCCAGGTCTTCTGGAAGTGCCAAGCTCGTTCACAGCTTGTTGCTCTAATCTCTAGGCTATACTGCCATTCCTACTGTTGTGATTGTTACATTTGCTCTAATACTGAATATTTATTACTTACATTTTATGGCTTATTCATATCAGATTAGGATTAAGCAATATATACTGATGCTGCATTTCACATTTGCCATACTTTGTGGCAACTTTGTGAGGTATTTTGTCTAGGTCACAACTGAAGCTTTCACCTGCTTAAATAAAGGAGTTGATTGAGTTTGTCAGCCTAGGTGAGCCACTTATTTTTAATATTTTCTTTGTAGTCCATACTCCTACTGATCTTCCTATATTGGGCCCCCAAAGCAATCTTTCCATCCTGAACGACCTCTTTTATATATCTAGCTGTCATCGCCCACAGTTTGTCCTCCATGGTGGAGCCATGCTATCATTCTCTTTCTGGAGTCTAATATCCAGTATATTCCAGGGCTGGCACGGGGCTGTAAGAGCAGTGATCCTCATCCTAGGACCAGTGTTCTTTTCTACTACTTCCTCTAAATTCCTATCTACTCTTATGGATGCCAATGTCAAGGACCCCAAAACAGACATGTGCAATGGTATGCGAAGTGGAACATGCTTGGGTTCCCACCCACACACCCACCCAATTAGGTTCTGTGATGACTCAGTCCCAGAGCCACCAGGGGACAGAGTGTTTTGGGGAGAGCCTGCCACTCTGCCACAAAGGCAGAGAGTAACTAGACAGACTCTACCAGAGCCTTCTGCAGGCCCACAGGATCATATATTTCCAAGGCCACTGCTTTCCAGTTATTACTAGAAAAAATTGCTAAAATTCCTGAATTTGGACTGTCTGAACACTTGTAAAAACAGAATCCAAGCAATTTGGCCATTTCATGGCAGATCAGTGAATCAACTGTCATTTTTCTACAAATTTCTACCCGTATTATTTTCCTTTTGATTTAATTTAATTTTCTGTGTTTTTAGTCTGTTTACATTTTGAATATGTATGTACATACTAATAGTTTGTCAGTAAACACCTGGTAAAATCCAGAAATTAGGAGTTTGGTTTTATCAAGAGTGTCACTTTGTCTTCTGACATCTTGATGACCAGTTTGAAAAACTAATGTCTCCCATTGTGGTGTCTCTAACTGATCTGTAAATGGGCAGATTTTCATATTAAATGAGAACGTAACCTTTGTTACGAAAGTATTCAGTGTGATTTATAGTATGTTTATACAGGTGGTAAATATGCTGTCTCTTATGAGCTTCCTGTTGCACATCCTTTGCATTCCAGAACTGCTGAGCTTTGCCTTCCAGTTTTGTTTTCCAGCAAACTTATAAAAAGTCACTCACATAACCGGCGGAAAAACAGTGGCCTTAGATTTGAAACACTCCCTGGAGAGTAGAGAGGCCTGCTTTAGAATCATGTCATAGTGTTTTTTTTTTCAGCACTAATACTCAATATACTGGGCCTGATTATGAAACATGGTTTAGTCCTGCATACCTGTTTCAGGGAGTCAGTGTTAATCAACTGAATTATCCAATGCTGTTTTTTTGGTTGAAAAGTTCCTATCCAGAGACTGTAGGGAGACGGCTATAATTATTAAATGTTATTGGGTCCTATCACTGTTGACACTGGGATGTCATTGTTTTGCCAAGGACTGGTGTTTGCAAATGTAGATTATTTACTTTTAGATGCTAAGAGCTATGGATGTTCAGATACTGTGCCAACATTTTGGGACATCCCAAGAGTCTAACAGTTTTGTCTGGAATGGTTAGTACAAATATTGAGGGCTCTGCACTGGATTAAAGTGGATCATTATTTCTTGACTAGATCTCCACGAGTATCCAGGGTAACTGGGCTGTGTGTTATAAAAATAAAACACCCCTCTATTCCTCTCCAGGTTGCCAGGGCTTGTCCTAGCCCCACACCCCAACCATAGTTATTGCCTGCCCATCATCACATCCTCCCGGAGACTCCATAAAGTAATAGAAAAATGTGCCCTACTGACACTGTGCCAGGAACAAAAATCATCTTTATAATCACACCCCTCTGTAGTCCATACTCCCAAAGCCCCAAGATCCCTTTGTTCAATAGTGGGATCCCCCCCAATTCATGATTTAGGGAGATAATAGGGTCCGACCACCATGTAGTTCAGTTGATACCTCTTGCACCATGCCAGTGCACTGGTAATACAATCATTGTGTGACTGTATTAGCAAATGATGGGCATGACTGGGAGATAGGTGCAAGGATGTCAATGCCATTGATGATGCAAGGCATGCTGATTGGTAATTCTTGTTACATCTCCATGTCCCGGGATAAAGTTAAGTGGAGCCATGGGGATGGGAGGTCACTGGAGACCTGATGGATGACACTGGACAAAATCATAATTACAGGATTTAAAAAGAGCCACATCTTATGGCAAATGTAAATTTATACAACTGTGTTCATATATAAAAGCAGCACTCTGAATTCTACCAAAGCTACAAAGTACCTGACTCACACAAACAGCTCCGTTTTCTAACACGAACTCTGCTGCACTGATACACTGATAACAGAGCAATGATGTCATCAGTCCTAACAAGCACACTTAATTGAACCATGGGACTAATATTTAAAACCTACATAGTAACTGAAACGTGCCCTTAACAATACTGATTCAAATCTCATTAATAAAAAAAAAAGTATAGAAACATAGACACTTTTGGCAGAGAAATACCATTGGTCTATTAAGTCTGTTAGGTTTCATCCTACACTATCCCATGACCTATTATCTAGATGGGGTTTTACCCTCACCCCACCCCTTGCACCTCTTCCTTACTACTACCCACTAAATGACTATTAAACCCCTCTGCCCCCATCCGTACTTGAACAAAAAAAAAAAAATAATGTGTGGGGAATTGTTTTTGCAAGCATAAATACACATGACATCCCATTTTCCTGCAATTTTTATTATCAAAAATACTTACGAATTTGTCCATTTTTGAACATTGGGAAAACTGTGAGAAAGTCAACAATTTTCATGCAACAGTTCTCCAGTTTTCATGTGAAAACAGCAATTTTCTCACAAAATATAAAATGTTTGTGCAAAAATATTGATTTTTGCACAATATCCTTTTTGCAATGTCAGCATTTTTACAAAAACATTGTCACAGAAATGTGCAAGTCCATTTCACCAAGCACTAATTAAAAACACTTTTATAAGTGAAATAACACTACCCCAGAGTTTGTGGTTTATGCTAGGCTAACCCATGTCACATAAAAAGAATCATATTTGGTATCAGCAGACCCCAACTACACACACTATTCCAAAATAAAATTTCATTTCTTGCTGTTTCTATTTTTTTAACAATAAGGATATGTGCATTTAAAATGAAATGATGATTGTGCTTTAAAAATCTGTAATAGAGTGGACACTTGGTTGGGGGGAGTGTAAATAGAGATCGAGGTAAGCCTGAGAAGTGTTCTGGAACGTGACAACTAATTTTTAATGCAAAAAAATGCAAAATCATGCACTTCAGGCATTGAAACCCAGGGTCAGAATACAAAATGGGGGGAATGATACTGGCCACTGCCAAACAGGAAAGATACCTGGGTGTTGTTAGATCTGATGGCCTAAAGGTGGTCAAACAGTATGACAAGGCAGTGGGGAGAGCCAATGGGATGCTAGGGTGCATAGGGAGGGATATCACCAGCAGAATGAGGGAGGTGGTTATACCTCTGGATCAATCTCTGGTGAGGTCCCACCTAGAGTACTGTGACCAGTTCTGAAGTCATCATCTCTGGAAGGACATAGACAAAGTTGAGGCAGTCCAGAGGAGGGCAACCAAAATGGTGCAGAACCTGCATCAAAAGCCCTCTGAGGAGAGACTGAATAAGTATCTCAATACGTACAGACTGGAGGAAAGAAGGGAGAGGGGGGATATGATTGAGACTTTCAAATACCTCAATGGTATAAATAAGATTCAAGAGGGAAGCTTTTTTCAGACAAAAGGATGCACAAGAACAAGGGGCCATGTGATGAAGCTGGGGGGGGTACAATCAGGGGAAGCATAAGGAAACACTTCTTCACTGAAAGGGTGGTGGATTCCTGGAACAGCCTCCCTGAGGAGGTGGTGGGAGCAAAATCTGTAGTAGGATTTAAGAAGGCATGGGATAGGTATAAGGGAACCTTGGATGCAAGAAAAGGAGGGGGGGAGCTGGGGATAAAGTAGGGTCTATGGCGTGACTGTAGGTAGGGAACATGTGCAGGATAGATGGGCTAAGGAGTCCTTATCTGCCATCAAATTCTATGTTTTTATGTGTAAAGTTCATTTTTCCTCATGCGTTTCTAGAGCTGAGATCACAGTCCTCAGCTTGTGACATCACAATCAGTACCATAACATGGCAAGGCAAATTTTGTTTATATTGCACCCAATCCAATTGGCTTGGGCATGGTACATTCCAAATAAACAGTAAAATGCAAACAGAACATACCACATTATGATACAGCAATAGGAGAGCAGAGATTGTAAAGTCCTGTCATATATCATAAACCAAATTAACAAAGAAAATGACTCCTGTAGACCTCACAACCTAGCTATCACCAAAAACTTGTTTAAACATAGAAACATAGACTTTGACGGCAGATAAGGACCGCTTGGCCCATCTAGTCTGCCCATTTCCCTACCTAAAGGATAGGCCACAGATCCTAGTTAACCAATAGCCTATTTCTTCCTACCCCCCACAAGAATTGCCTTATGTCTGTCCCATGCATTCTTGAATTCTCCCACAGTTTTAGACCCCACAACCTCCTCAGGAAGGCTGTTCCATGCATCCACTACCCTTTTCTGTGAAATAATACCTCACATTGCCCCTGAACCGCCCTCCTTCTATCTTTAAATTGTGTCCCTTGTTCTTGCAAGTCTCTTTTTCTGAAAGATGCTACCTCTTGGACTTTGTTGATTCCACTGAGGTACTTAAAGTTTCTATCATGTCCTCCTCCCTTCTTTCCTCAAGGGTATACATATTAAGCTCCTTAGCCTCTCCTCATACGGCTTCTCTTGCAGACCCTGCACCATTTTAGTTGCCCTCCTCTGGACTACCTCTATCCTGCCTATGTCCTTGCAGAGATGGGGTCTCCAGAACTGGACACAGTACTCCAGATGGGGTCTCACCAACTGTCTGTACAGAGGGACAACAACTTCCTGTTTTCTGCTGCTGATGCCTCTCCCTATACAACCCAGTATACTGCCAGCCCTCCCTACTGCCTTCTCACACTGCTTGCTAACCTTAAGGTCATCTGATATGATTACCCCCAGGTCCCTTTCCTTTTTTGTTGTTGTTACTACCTCCCCACCCATTCTGTATTCTTCACCTGAGTTCTTGTTTCCCAGGAGCATTATTTTGTACTTCTTTGCATTGAATCCTAGCTGCCAAACTTCTGACCATTCCTCCAACCTTGCCAAGTCCCTTTTCATCCTTTCCACGCCTCCTTGTGTATCAACCCTGTTGCAGATCTTTGTGTCATCTGCAAAAAGGCATACTTTTCCTTCCAGTCCCTCTGCAATGTCACTGTTGAAGACATTAAAAAGGACTGGACCCAATACTGAACCCTGCGGTACCCCACTAGTAACCTCTCTTTCTTCAGAGTGGACTCCATTTACAATTACCTTCTGTGTCCTGTTGTGCAGCCAATGTTTTACCTAGGCTACCACCCTGGGACCCACTCCCAGGCTGGTTAATTTGACTATTAATCTTTTGTGTGGGACTGTGTCAAATGCCTTGCTAAAGTCTAGGTAGGCCATGTCTACAGCCCCTCCCTGGTCTACTACTTTGGTCACCCAGTCAAAGAAATCTATTAGATTCGTCTGACATGACCTTCCGGCTGTGAACCCATGCTGCCTTGGGTCCTGTGCTCCACTGGCCTCTAGGTACTCAACTATTCTTTCCTTCAGAAAAGAGATGAAACTTGATCCCCTTTTAAACACCTCAGGTCTGATTTTCAAAAGATTGGGACTGATGCAAGGGGCTTGCATCAAGGAGAATGGTCCAAAGGGCTCCTTGTGCCACATCTTGCACCACTCCTGATTTTGTAAGACACCTGTGGCACTATTAGGACTGCCTGTGTCAACCAGGCTTATGCCATCCTTGCGACAGCCACATTGGTGCACCATGGCAGAAGGGGGATTAGACTGGAACAGCACTGCAGTATCCCCAACAGTGGGATTTTGCAAGACCCCTAGTGGGCACACAGACCCTGCTGTTAGACCAGCCAAGAGCTGGTCTAATCTGCCATGCACCACTCCTGTAGCAGTTGCTGGGTGGGGAAGGGGTTACCCTGTGCCCTCTGGGGAAGCCACCCGTACAGCCCCCAACACATACCAGACCACCGCTGGAGTAGCCAGTGGTCCATGGCAGGTATAAGCTTGCAATGAACACCCTGTGATGGCACTGGTGCATCTGACTCCCCAAGGACCTGCACTGAGTGGTGGCAGTCATGCTCTGCTCCCATCAGGGGCAGTTGCCACCCCCATCTTCACCTGTCTCACCCCCCCTCAAGCCAGGGCACGCCCAGGATGACCTGCCAGACACCAGAGTGACTGGCCGGCAGATCGCCAGCACTGGATGCTGCTGCTGCATGCTCATCCCATGCCTTGTGGCATTCCCCTCCCGTGTGCCTTTTCTTTGGTGCAGCAGTGAACTTGCAGCAAACTCAGGGACTTTGGTGCCAGGACCCTTCTTTTTCCAAAATCCAGTGCAGGGTCCCTAGCTCACCCAAGTTTGCTGTAGATGGTGGTTCGGCACATGATACATCAATCTAAGGAGCCTTTCTAAAATTGTGCCCCCTCCACTGAGGTAGAGCAACACAGACTAGTAGGTAATGCATTCCAAATAGTTAGAGCTGCGATGGAAAGGGTGCAAACAGCGGTGAAATGTTGAGTAACTACAGCGTGGCTTATTGCACACTTTTAAAGCTTTTTATGCAAATAAAAAAATGGAATCAAACCCATGAACTTGTATTGTGTTTATTTTATTTATGTCTGTGTGTGATTGCTCTCATTGTTTTTTTGATACTGTTACAATTAAGCACAGCATCATGTCTTTTCAGTGCGGCCTGCCCTTTTGTTCAGTGGAAAAGTCCTACCTCCTGACTGCCTTAAATGGGATCATAGGATAAAAAAAACCTTCACCTCAGTGGAGCAGAGATGGTGTCCCATACTAGATAAGGCTAAGAGACATTTTAGGTAGTAAGTAGAGCTGTAAAAATTGTTCATATTCAGACAGAAAAGAAATCCATAGAATTTCAGAAAACTGATCTCGTGGAATTCCGTCAGTAACATAATTCTTAAATTTTGAAATGCAATGTTCTTTGTGCATTAATAATCTGCAATTTACAAAAACTGTGGACTCCTTTTCTGAAATCTGAATATCCCTCGACGTTTGCTTTATCTGTGGAAAGCTACTCCTCGGTTTACATAGAAATGCTTTTCAGACTTCAGCAGAATAATGAAATAAGCTCCAAAAAGCATTTCAGAATCAGAATTGCCATTCCACACAAATTCTGTTGGCAGAATTCTGCATTCCGCATAGCTCTAGTATTCAGGGTCCAGACTGTGCAGGGCTTTATAAGTTACAAACTCAGTATTGAAGGTGATGTATTATTGAATTGGCAGACTGTTGCTCACAACAGACTGTGATGTCACATGAAGAGAGGACTGTAACATCAGCTCCTGAATAGCAACACAATAAACATAACTGTAAATGACAAACATTGAGATGCATATATAAATTATTTTTAATAGAGAAAACAATGGCTTGATGGTCAATTTTATTTTGTGATCATAGGTAATTGGGATCTGCTGATGTCAGCAAGTGACCAGAGCCCCTCTTTAAAGGGGCCACAGTACTTACTTACAAACCTGTGCTTTGACCAAAAAGTGCCTTTAACTCTGTAATTGATTTATCACTCAACACATTTCAAAAGCAGAAAAAGACACTTCATACTTTGTGGAATGAATTGTTAATCCAATTGTTGCCTAGTGCACCTACCCAGTTACCAAAAGCTAATAAATAAATAATAAATAAATAAATTAATAAACCTCTGGTAGCCGAAGGCTTTCAGTGCACCACCAGAGAGTGAGGTAGCCTTGCACAAGCCATCCTTTTATCATGTGTTATTCCTTAGTTAATATCACTCACTTGTAAACCTCCAGAAAGGGTGCCATCAGAGCACAAGCTTAGGAACCTGGAGTTCACGGGTTTGAATCCCAGCAGTGTCACTTAGTGCGTGGACTTTGCCTTCCAGTGCTTCAGTCTTCCCCTGTTGAAAAGTTGGGCAGAAGCACTAGCCCACTGAAAATATGTTACTTTTCAGCTGGGCTGTCATGAATAAATAAACAGTAATTGGAAGGCTCCGCCTATGGTTTGATGGACAAGCAGCCAACCACTCCCACTTCCTGAGCTATATAAGCAGTTCCCCTCAGCCTCCTTCTGAAGCACTTTTTCTTTGCTGGCCAGAGACTCTGTCTGTTTGCTCTCTGCAGCTGTCTGGGGCCTGCCCTGACCCCCCCCCCCCACCTTGCTGCTTCTTCTGCTGGACTCTGCGTTTTGTTCCTCTGCTTCTGGTTTGTATATTGCCTTCGGCTGTGTGCTTCCTTTTATTCCTTCTCTGTTTCTTCTGTGTTTGTGTTTTTCTTTTTTTTGGGGGATTTGGTTTCTCAGCTCCTACCATTTGCTTGCTCCCACTGTTTGGCTCTTTTGCAGCTCCAGCTACTGCTTTTACTTACTCCCATTGCTATTGTAACCAGTACTTGTGTTTTTACACAATCCAAAGCTGCTTCCCATGCTGCAGGCCTAACTGCTCCTCATGCTATCAAGCCTAATTGTTTTCACCTGATTCAAGCTCCCTCTGAACCTTGCTATGCAGTTCAATCATGTTTTCCCTGCTCAATCAACCTCCCCTGTGGTCATTGCTGTTTTCACAGCATTGTGCTTCTCCTTCCATGCTTATAGAATACAACCACTCATAGCTGATGCTATTCCCTGTTTGTACACTGCTGTTCTACCCTGAGGTCAGCTAAAGCTACTGCTGATGCGGTTAACTAGCTTTAATATCTGAATGTGGTTCTCGACCCTTCTATCACCTTCTTGTTTTTCCTACAGCAGGGACTGGGAAGTGATTGGGGAGTCTTGGCCCCATGTGGCTAATTATTTCTGTTCTAAATTCTGCCTTAGCAGCCGAAAATCCTCAGAGTATTTGTCACCTTAATCTGACTTTTGAATGCCTGGCTGGCTTGCCCCACTATCATACTGCTGCCCCCCATTTACGTTCATGTCCCATCATTGTTACAATGTTTTGCAGACCTATGTGTTGATCTGACTATTCCTATTGCTTACTGATCTACATGCTGGTCCGAGTATTGTTTTGCTTTCCTGAACAACTACCCTGCCTTACTGAACTACATCCAGATCAACCCCTGATTACGCCATCATTGCTCACTGCTCATTGCCATCTACCCTCTGCAAGGCCTCAGCACTCAATGCCTATTCAGCTCCTCATCAGTCCATGGGGCAAGCCAACCATACTATTCTGGTGCAGGCTTCCCCTGCAGCCGATGGTCTCACTCTGCAGCTTGGGCATGTGAAACTTTTTTTTTTTTTTTTACCAATTATTTTACCAGGTGAGACACACTAAGCTGAAAGCTTGTTTGCAGGTGCAACCTGGGAGCACAAGGAAGTTAAGTGACTTGCTCAGGGTCACACAGTATGCACCTAGGGGGCTGTGGGATTCAAACCCAGGTCTTCAGATTTGCAGCTCAGAGCCTTAACCCACTGTGCCATACTGCCTCCTACTTGGGGCGGGGTCCTTCTCACCTGTCCCATAGCAGGGAATGTCCTCACTCTGGGTGGACCTTCAGTCATTAACTGTACCAATGGCACCCCAAGTTGTAGAAGTTAAGACTCAGCTGTGAAGGGTGGGGTACCTTGCAGGGGGCTCTGTTTAGCTACCTGAGCATGGAAGCACCCTTCAAGCTACTCTTCCTATAACTTCCTCTGGTTCACTTGGTTTATGTTTAGGACAAGTAGGCTGGGTGAGTGCCTTGATGGTTATTGCTCTCCTCCTCCTACCTTGGGGTTCATCAGTTGCAGAGGGCAGTGACTTGCAGCCCTCCATGACATTCCTGTTAGAAGGATAAAGTGAGAGATTTCCTCCAAATTGGAATA
The DNA here is from genome assembly GCA_016271365.2 of Neoceratodus forsteri. Lineage (NCBI taxonomy): Eukaryota > Metazoa > Chordata > Ceratodontiformes > Ceratodontidae > Neoceratodus > Neoceratodus forsteri. Next base: position 1,425,114,741 of record CM057455.1, read on the forward strand.
TTTTCCACTTCCCTTTAATTGGGTTTCCAAATTTCAGCAGCAGAGCCGTCACTAAATAAAATATCCCAAGCCTGGAGGGAAGGAGACCTAGGCCTTTGATCCCTAGAGATTTCCTCCTCAAAGGGTTTTTTTTCTCTCCTCCGTGTCTCAGGTCATGACTGCTAGCATAGTGTTCCCTAGTTCCGTAGGCAGGATCCGCTGTTTGATGGAGGGGGATGGTGACCCCACTGCCATTCCCTCTCTCCTTAGGAAGTTCCCTCATCCCCTTTTGCAACCCAGCAAACTTCTGCCATTGCAACCCTGCTATCCCATTACGTTATCAAGCTGCCTCATGCTTATCTATTGCCATGTCTCACAACTTTTGATTGCTTATAAGCTTCATCCTACTTCCTTTTTGGGGATCCTTCCTGAGGTACCTTTAGCCAAGGGAAGTGTCCCACAGCACTTCTAAGGGTGGAACCCTCTAGAGGGTTCCTTGCCTTTGGTACCTCTACAGGGTGGTAATTCCTCTGGAATAGAAACATAGAAACATAGAAACATAGAATTTGATGGCAGATAAGGACCGCTTGGCCCACCTAGTCTGCCCATTTTCCTACCTAACAGATAAGCTGCAGATCCTAGTTAACCAACAGCTTACTTCCTCTTACCCGCCCCAGGACTGCCTTATGCCTGTCCCATGCATTCTTGAAGTCCACCACTGTTCTTGACTCCACGACCTCCTCAGGGAGGCTGTTCCATGCATCCACAACCCTCTCAGTGAAAAAATTCTTCCTCACATTACCCTGAGCCGCCCTCTCTGTCTTCAAATTGTGCCCTTGTTCTTGCACATCTCTTTTCTGGAAGATGCTACCTCTTGGACTTTGTTAATTCGCTTGAGGTACTTGAAAGTTTCTATCATGTCCCCTCTCTCCCTTCTTTCCTCAAGAGTATACATATTAAGCTCCTTTAGTCTTTCTTCGTATGTCTTCTGGTGCAGACCCTGCACCATTTTGGTTGCCCTCCTCTGGACAGCCTCCACTCTGTCTATGTCTTTGCGGAGATGGGGTCTCCAGAACTGTACACAGTACTCCAGATGGGGTCTCACCAACTGTCTGTACAGAGGGATAACAACTTCCTGTTTTCTACTATTGATGCCTCTTCCTATGTATCCCAGTATCCCTCCAGCCTTCCTTACTGCCTTCTCACATTGCTTTCCCACCTTTAGGTCATCTGATATAATTACCCCCAGGTCCCTTTCCATTTTTACTGTTGTCAGTATCTCACCCCCCATTGTGTACGCTTCCCCTGGGTTTTTGTTTCCCAGGTGCATTATCTTGCACTTCTTTGCATTGAATCTGAGCTGCCATACATTTGACCATTCCTCCAACCTTGCCAAGTCCCTTCTCATCCTTTCTACTCCATCCTGTGTATCAACCCTGTTGCAGATCTTTGTGTCATCTGCAAAGAGACATACTTTTCCTTCCAGTTCCTCTGCAATGTCACTTATAAAGACATTAAAAAGGACTGGTCCCAGTACCGAACCCTGTGGTACCCCACTAGTAACCCTCCTTTCTTCACTGTGTACTCCATTTACTACTACCTTTTGCGTCCTGTTGTCTAGCCAATTTTTTATCCAGGCTACCACCTTGGGACCCATTCCAAGGCTGGCTATCTTGTGTATTAATCTTTTGTGGGGGACTGTATCAAATGCCTTGCTAAAATCTAGGTAGGCCATGTCCACAGCCCCTCCCTGATCTACTACTTTGGTCACCCAGTCAAAGAAATCTATTAGATTCGTCTGACATGACCTTCCCATCGTGAATCCATGCTGCCTTGGGTCCTGTGCCCCACTGGCCTCAAGGTACTCAACAATTCTTTCCTTCAGAAGTGATTCCATCATTTTCCTACCACTGAGGTCAAACTAACTGGTCTGTAGTTTCCTGCCTCTGTCCTGCTCCCACTTTGTGAAGAGGAATTACATCTGCCCTCCTCCAGTCCTTGGGTACCACCCCATCCTCCCATGATTTGTTAAAGAGAGTAGTCAGCGATGTCACTAGTTCTACCCTTAGTTCTTTTAGAATTCTTGGGTGAATCCCATCAGGCCCCATTGCTTTGTCCACCTTCAATTTTATAAGTTCATTCAGAACCCTTTCTTCTGTAAATGGACTGGTATCAACCCCTGTCTTCAGAGTGTTTCTCTTGTTTGGTTTAGGTAACTCCCCCTCCTCTTCCTTTGTGAATACTGAGCAGAAATATTCATTCAGTAACCCTGCTTTTTCACTGTCACCCCTCACCCACATTCCTCTCCTTTATTAAGCTTCAGTATCCTCCTTTGGTCTTTCTTCACTCCTAATGTACCTATAAAGGTCTTATCCCCTTCTTAACAGAATTGGCTATCCTTTCTTCGGTTTGGGCCTTTGCTATTCTGACTACCTTCCCAGCCTCTTTCTGCTTTAACTGATAAAGTTCTCTGTCCTTCCTTCTGTGTTTCCTTATATTTCCTGAATGCTGCCCTTTTCTCCTTAACTTTCCTGCCACCTCTTTGTGAACCATAGAGGTTTTTCCTTCATTGTGTTTTATTGATTTTTTTTATGCAAAGGCTTGTTGCCTCTGTGATGGCTGTTTTGATCACTTCCATTGTTCCTCCACCCTCCTTCTTGCCTGTTTGCTAGTGTTTTCTGAGGCACTCTCTCATTTTCCCAAAGTCAGCCCTCCTAAAGTCTAGTACTCTTGCTTTCGTATGGCTTGATTGTATGGCTGTGTTTATCGTGAACCACACTGTTTGGTGGTCACTTGTTCCCAGATGGCTACCCACTTCTAAATCTGAGATTCTTTCTCCATCCCCATTTGAAAGTACCAGGTCTAAGATTGCTCCCTCCCGAGTCGGTTCCAATACTAGCTGTCTGAGACATGCCCCCTGTAGGGCATCAAGAATGACTCTGCTCTTGGATGTGCCTGCAGCAAAGGTGCTCCAGTTAACATCTGGCATATTCAGGTCCCCCATCAACAATATCTCCCCTTTTTCTGCCATTCTAAGAAAGCCTTCTATCATTTCCTTGTCCATTCCCTCCCCCTGAGATGGGGGTCTGTATACAACCCCATGCGGATTGTGGTGCTATTTCCTGTCTCCAGGGTGACCCAAAGTGCCTCATCTGCTCCTGTTTACTCTTTAGTTCTGTTGCTTTGATCCTTCCTTTACATAGAGAGCTACTCCTCCTCCTCTTTTACCCTCCTGTCCCTTCTGTAGATTGCGTATCCTGGTATGTTGACATCCCATTCATGGTTCTCTGTGTACCATGTTTCTGTGACTGCCACAATATCCAGGCAACCTCTTCCATCAAGGCCACTAGTTCAGGGAGCTTGTTACACAGACTATGGGCATTGGTACTCATCACCCTCCACTTTTGATAGCCTTACCCCTTTAGCCCCATTTCTGTCCTTACTGCCTTTGCCTTGTTTTACATTTAAATCTGTTCTGCTCCCCTAATAACTTCTGTACCCTGGCATTTACTTCACTAATCACCATGTTTTGTGGGAGGAGGCTCGGATTTCCCAGCTCCTTTTCAGTGCCTCCCCCCTTGGCTAGTTTAAATGCTTGCCAATGAAGCATTTAAACCTCTCACCTAGGATCCTGGTTCCCCCCCTGGACAGATGCAGACCATCGCACCAGTATAGGTCTGCATTCCTCCAGGTGGCTCCCCAGTCCCCAATGAAGCCAAAACCCTGAGCTCCACACCAGTTTTTCAACCACTCATTGAATTCCCTGGTGAGAAGTGCCCTAGCATCTCCTTGCCAAGACAGGCAGCACCTCCGAGGAGGTTACCGTGTCGCTACTTGTCTAAGGCCCCTTCCCAACTCTACAAACTCCTCTTGCACTGCTCTGATCCCATTCCTAGCCAGGTCATTTGTCCCAGGTGGACAATGACATCCAGCTCCCTCCTCGTGCAGCTTCTCCCACGATCCTGAGGATTCGCTTCCTGTCCTCCAAGCCATGGCGCCAGGAAGGCACCTTACCTCCCTCTCCCCATCATCCCCATTTCTACCCCCTAAGATTGAGTCCCCACCAGGAGTTGTTTCCTTCCCTGTGGGTCCCATGCCACCCTCCTTTGGGTCTCCTTTGTGAAGGTCCCCAGCATCCTCCATGGTCTCCACTACAGGTGCCTCCATAGAGGAACCACTATCCACCAGAAGAGTGAATGAATTGTGAAGAGGTACAGCTGGAGGATGCAACTCTGTTCCACCACCTCTCCTCCTTGAGCCCACCTGGTCCAGCCACTCCTTTTCTTGGCAACCTCTGAGGTAGTGGCATGGCCCTGGTGGTCCCTGGGTGGAGAGGAGGTTTCACAATCCTAGCCAGGTCAGCCTGGAGACAGGCAACCTCCTCTCTCAGACCAGAGAGGTGCAAGCAAATAGGGCAGCATCGCAGCCTCCAGAATGTCTCCCGGAACACTGCCGCCCCACAGCCATTGCACTGCACCACTCCTATCATGTCTTATTTTGTGTCCCCTGTACTGTTTCTCTGGATGCTTACTCTCTCCTCTCCTTACAACTCTCACCCTTTCTGTTCTGGGATAGCAACTTCCTATCTTCTTCAGTAGTCTCCTTCTTTCTTGCTCAATATCACACTACCAGCAGCTAGGGGGGGAGAGTGAGCTACTTTTTCTACTTCAGGGTTGACAAAACCAATGTTTCTCTATGATCCTTTCCTTCCTACTACCAAACAGGAAGTTCCTGTTGACAGTTAAATCCAGTGGCTATAAAAGTAGAACTGGCTTTGGGTGGGTGGGATGGAGGGCAATCAGACAGTGTGAATGGCCAAAACCTAAGTAACACAGTAGCACAAGCATAACACTTACTGGCTGCGTAGGCCAATAAAACAAAATTGAAGGCAGCCATTCATAATCATTTATTTTATTTTAACATTTTTTCCAGCAAAAGAAGACGAAGACAAAGACAAAGACAAAGACAAAGACAAAGACAAAGACGCATTTGTATAGTGCTTTTCATACACATTGTATCCCAAGTGTTTTACAAGAAATGATAAACTGGTAGTAAAGTGACTGTAAAGGTATAGTGGCAGCCATTTTGCACATTGAGACCTACACATAGCCTTGGGCAGTTGCATGAACCTGTTTTATGCAAAGGGGAGTATTGCTCAAGACTCCAGAGAAAATCCCTTACTCTTATGAAAAGTGCCTTGGGTTCTTTTACTTACATCTGGATACCCACTAGCATAGCACCAGAGATGGGCAGGAGAGTCTTTAGTTAAATGCTTCATCTGGAGGTTGGCATGCTCTGACAGTATAGCATCCCACTAGTACTGCATTCAGGTGCTAGCATTTATGGTATGAGTCCAATCATCTGTGAGAACAGTTCATTTCAAGGTATATCTTGGGAATGGGGTACAGGGGATTAACAGAACTACAAAATAACAGTAATTTAACAGACAATATAATGCAGAGCAAAATCAGAAAAATATCAGAGTTTGTGCATAGAGTAATAAAGTGATAGGAAGGGTGGTGGAATATAAACAATTATGTATAGTGGGCAGGTACAGGGAGTACTGGAGGGGATTTAGTTAGTTGCAGAAACTGTGGTGCCACACTCTTTCAGGGAGCACTGTAGAGGTATGGAAGCTGCCCAGCCTGCAGGACATTGGCTCACTTCACCTGAAGCAAGTTGCAGCCAGGGCTGGAATATGTCAGCTACAGAGCTGGTCGGGGGGGGCTGCAGTTCCTCTTTCTCATTGGTGTTCAAGGCTTTGCAATGAGAGGTTGGAAACTAGTGGACAGGGAGGGGGGTCAGCAGGTAGCAATGATGGGGGAAGGGTCCTGATATTGCAGCGTGCAACCAGTTTACAATACTAAGCAAAGTGGTACTCCCACTTCCAGAGGAGAGCACCCTGTTGCAAACAGATCCCCCCAAGGTGACTATAGCAGTGACATCCACAATGGAAGACATCATGCAATGTGGGAGAGCTAGGAAGAGGGTACACATCTTAGGGAATTCCATACTGAGGGGTAACAAGAATGTGGTGTATGCCTCAGACCAGGAGAGAAGGGTGGTGCACTGTCTCCCAGTGGTGACAGCGGATATGGTACTCACTGGGGAGGGGAGGATTTGTTAAGGAAATGGGTGGGGAACCTGACATTATTGCCCATCTAGGGATGAATGACCTATTCAGGAGTCCATCAGGAAAAGCAAAAGCTAATTTTAGGGAGATGGGTTCAGGGCTAAAAAGGTTAGCGAATAGCATGGCCTTCTTGAAAGTCCTCCCAGTGAACAGATGGGGAAGGCAAGGAAGCTGAAAATCTACCAGTTTAACAGTTGGCTAAAAGCATGGTGCACTGAAGAGTGGGGGTAAAGGCCTATTTAGGCCAGATGGCCTTATTCCAAACAGGGATTGTGCATGGGCACTGGGGCAGAAGTTTGAGAAATACATTTCTGGGTGTTTAAATTAGCAGGGCAGGATGCTGGGGCTATGGGCATCTTGGGGGGAGTACTCAGGTAAGCAAGACTCAGCAAACACTTCCCAGCTAGTGATGGCATTCAGAGAGTAGAGTGAAACAGTCAGTTTATGTGGCAGAGTTGTGTGCCAGGGACCAGAAATCACAGCAGGCAGGCTAGAAGGAAGGCTGAAGAATGTGGGGTGGTGGGAGTTAGTACTAATAGGAGACCTGAATCTACCAGGTGCAGATTCATGGCAGCCAAGAGTGCCAAAAGCCAAGCATGGGTATGATGCTACAGAACTGCTTTTTTTGCACAATAAGACAAGTGACTCACCAATAAAGGGGCTATCCTAGATCTGGTACTCACTAAAAGGGATTTCATTAGGAATGCCAGAGTTGTGCTGCTGCTCGAGTCCTGTGACCACAGTTTAGTTTGGCTTTAGACTGAACAGATGGCGCATCATTCCAACTCAAATATAATGGTCCTCAGTTTCAGCAGGGCAGATTTGGGGACAGTGGGTGAGCTGCTCAGGGAAAGATTGGCAGAGGTAGGGAGGGATGAGGGGTGAAGGCCAAATAGGATGTGATCAAGAAAGGAAAAGCTGAACTGACCAATGCCTGCATTAGGCTGGTGGGTAAGACCAGAATGTCCAGAAAACCAATGTGGCTTACCAAAGTGGTGCAGGAAGTGATTAAAGCTAAAAGGGTGGCATTCTGGAAGTACATGGCAGAGCAGAATGAGAGCAGAAGTGGAGAACATTTCAAAAAGATAAAGGATGCCAGCAGGGCAGAAAGGAAGGCAAATGGGCAGATACAGAACTAAGAATTGCACAGTGGTCAGGGAGTAAGAGAAAACTGTCTGTTATGTTAAGGAAAGAGGAAAGCAAAAGAGGGAATTGTCAGGCAAAAAGAGTGGGAGCAGATGGGAAGAGGATGAGAGCAAAAATAAAGAGATAATGAACAAATATTTCTGTTCAGTATTTATAGTCGAGGAAGGAAAGACTACTCCCTGACTGTTGGATCAGGGCCTGAGAAGCACAGGGAAGTGGATGATGGTTAGGAATGGAATCATAAGAATGAGTGCTAAGGGATTCAGGGCCCTGAAAGTGAATAAATTACTGTGATTCAATGGCATGCAGCCTAGGGTGTTGAGAGGGGTCAGACACCCTTGGCACCACTGGCTGATCTAGTTAACTGCTACCAGGAAACAGGAGTTATGCTAATGGATTGGACAGTAGCTAATGTGGCACCACTCCTCGTGAGTGGGGACAGCGATGACCTGGGAAACTACAGACCAGTAAGCCATACCTCAGTGGTATGAAAGCTGCTGGCAACCATCAAAAAGGAAACATAAAAACATAAAAGTTGTTGTCAGATAGGGACCTCTTGGCCCACCTAGTCTGCCCAGTTTTCCCTTCCTACTGTTCCACCACAGTCCCTACTTGATCTCTGGTCATCTCCTCCCCTTGTCTTACTACCCAGGTCCCCTTGTATCTGTCTCATGCATGCTTAAATCCTGTCATGGTTTTCACACTCACCACCTCTGCTGGAGGGCTGCTTCAGGTATCCACCACCCTTCTCCATGAAGAAGTATTTCCTTACATTCCCTCTGAGTCCCCCCCCCAACTTCATAGCATAACCCCTTGTCCTTGTGCTTATTTTTCTATGGAAAATACTACTTTTCTGTACCTTATTAATACCTGTTAGGTATTTAAATGTTTCTGTCATATCCCCCCCTTTCTCTTCAGTCCTTGAGAGAGCACATATTTAGCTCCCTGAGTCTCTACTCGTAGGGCTTTTGATGCAGGCCCTGCACTATTTTGGTAGCTCTCTTTTGTACTGCCTCCACGTTATCATTGTCCTTCTGGAGATGGAGCCTCAAGAACTGTACACAGTACTCAATGTAGGGTTTTACTAGTGATCTGTACCAAGATAATATTACCTTCTTCTTCCTACTGGTGATATCCCTCCCTATGCACCTGAGCATCCTGCTAGCTTTCTTCATTGCCTAATCACACTGCTTGACTACCTTCAGGTCAACAGAAATAATTATCCCCAGGTCCCTTTCCTGTTTGGTGGTTGCCAGTACTTCACCTCCCAATTGCTATGCAGCATCCAGATTTCTGTGTCCCAAGTGCAAGATTTTGCAGTTTTTTGCAACTTTTCAAATCATCTCTCACTCTTCCACCTCCCCCAGGATATGCCTGCTCTGTTGCAGATCTTGTGTCATCCACGAACAGGCATACTTTCAATTCTAGCTCTTCTACAATATTGCTAATGAAGACATTGAAGAGGACTGGGCCTCAAACTGAGCCCTGAGGAGCCCTGCTGGTCACCTTGCCTTCTCCAGAGTAGACACCATTTATCATCACCCTCTAACTCCTGTTGCTTATTTTTTTTATCTATTTATTTAAGTCTCGGATTACATATACCTTTGAGCATTGAGCTCTTTTACAAATGTTCCACGTCAGTAGGATAGGACAACAGATTAAGAAGACAATAAAATATGGTACAATTAAGTGTAAAAAGGAGAGAATAAAAATCATAATGGACAATCATAATGATTAAACAGAGACACATTATGCTAATTAGTTTCAGGCACATGAGAAATACATACAGTAAATTGATATCAGCCAACAGGCTTTGTCAACACAAACTGGGCACATGGTGGGAGAAGGGAAGTGGTGGTGGGGGGTTAGAGCTGTGAAGAGAAAGAGAGGGTGTGGGAGGGGTGGTTGTGAGGAAAAGGTGGAGAAAAAGGAGGGGAAAGAAAAGTGGAGAGGGGGGTTAGGGGACGCAGGGGAGAGAGGTTGGCAGCAAAAGTGCTAAGTAGCTATGGCTAATGGTCAAGTGCTAAGGTTGCAGTTTGGAATAGAGGGTTAAGGGAAACAGTCACAAGTGCTCTCTGCTGAGAGTAGTAGCCAAAGCTTGGGTCTGAACAGGCCCAGTTTAGATTTGGAGGAGATGTCACTGTTGAGTGCATTCATCCAAAGTGGGGCCCTATAGGTGAATGATCTTTGCCCCTGGGAGGTTCAGCAATGAGGGACCTGAAGGAGCTGAGATTCAGAGCCTTGGGTGCAGTGTGTATTACAAGGGGGGGCTTAGAAGATCTTGTACATCAGGTGGCAGGTTGCCTAAGGTTATTTTCTTGGCTATAAGGCACGTTTGGTATTTGATGCGATTTTTAAGCTGAAGCCAACCAGTTTGGGCATAGAGGTCACACGTGTGAGTGAGACGGTGGACTCCTAAGATGAGATGGCACACCTTGTTAAGAGCAGTGGAGATGTGCTGATAGGGAGGTATCAGCGGCAGAGCCATAGATGATCAATCCATAGTCAATTATGGAAATAATAAGGATCTGTAAGCCAACCTTAAGGCTTCAGGGGTCAGAGAGTGCCTGTATCTGTAGTGTAGACCAATACAGATATTTACTGCTTTGGTAATGTCATCTATATGCACCCCAGATGATAAGTTGCTGTCGATGGTGACTCCAAGATACTTCAAGTACTGTACCTGTTCAAGAACAGTTCCAAGGCAGTCAATGATAGTCTCAGGATGTTGCCTGTGTTTATTGTGGGAGCTACTGAAGAGCATAAGCTTAGTTTTTTTATAGTTTAGTATCAACTTGTGATTACTAAACCATTTCTCTCCTGAGGTAAATCCGAGTTGTAGCTGGTTTTCAAGAGGTATAGGGTCTGTGTGAGTTGTGTAAATAAAGGCATCGTCTGCGTAGAGTAGGAGCTGTTCAGGGCAGGATCATGAGAGACTCTTTAGAAAGAGACTAAATAGGAGTGGGCCCAGGATGAATCCTTGAGGGACCCCAAAGTGAACAGGTTTTGAATCAGAAAGGACATTGGCAATTTTGATTTGTTGAGTGCGGTTTACCAGATAGCTATTGAACCAGGCAGTGGAATCAGCATAACCAACTTCTTACCCAGTTTGTAACTTTCTGACTCACTCCCAGACAGGCCAGCTTGTTCACCCATCTTCTGTGTGGAACGGTGTCAAAGGTCTTAATGAAATCCAGGTAGGCTGCATCTGCTGCTCCTCCCTGATCGACTGTCCTGGTCACCCCATAGAAGAACCCAATCAGGTGTGTTTAGCAAAACCTCCTCCCGTGAAACCATGTTGCCTTGGATCCTGTTATCCACTGATTACAAAGTATTCCACTATTCTTTCCTTCAATTGTGTTTCTATTACTTTGTCCACTACCAAAGTCAGACTGACAAGTCTGTAATTTACTGTCTCCTTCCTGTTCCCACTTTTGTGAAGTGGGACCACATCTGCCCTCCTCCAGTCCCTCAGAACCTCCACAATTTCTAGATATGTTGAACAGAGTTGTCAGAGGTGCAGCCAGCACCTCTTCAAGCTCCCTCAGTGTCCTGGGGTGTACCATTGCTTTGTCTAATTTTAATTGTGCCAGTACCTTGATGACTTTCTCCTCTGTAAAAGGACTGCTGTCAAACTCCCTACCATTTATTCCCTTGTCCCTTATCTTTGGCAAGTCACCTACTCCTTCTTTTGTAAATACTGAACAAAAGAATTTGCTCAATACGTCTGCCTTCTTTTGGTCCTCCTCCTCTCAAACCCCTTCTTCCCCTTTTATCCTTACTATTTCCCCTTTGGTCTCCCTCATCTCACTTATCTATCTAAAGAAAGTTTCATCCCCTACTTTTAGTGATTGGGCAATATTGTCCTCTGTTTGTGCCCTCTGCACATCTAACTACCTTCCCTGCCTCCCTTTGTTTCTCATGGTAGAGTCCCCAATCCTCTTCCTTCTGTATGTTTTTGTATTTTTGAAATGATAGTTCTTTTGTTCTTACTTTTTCTGCAATGTCTTTAGAGAAGCATAGTGGTCACTTTTTTTCTCTTCCCCTCATTAACCTGCCTGACACAGAGATTTGCTGCTTTTTCAATGCCCCCTTTATTTTTTGTTCATAGTTCCTCAGTTCCCTTCAGATCCCCTGTCTCTGCTAGGGCATGCTTGAGTTATTCTTCCATTTTCCTAAAACTGGCTCTCCTGAAGTCCAGGACCCTCATCTTAGTGCGGCTTGGTTCTGGCCTAGTCCTTATACTGAACCACACTGTACGGTGATTGCTGGGCCTCAGGTTGTCACCCAATATGAAGTCAGCAACACTGTGCCTGTTTGTCAGTACAAGACCCAGTATTACCCCCATGAGTGGGCTTCTTAATTAGTTGCCAGAGGAATGCCCCTTGCAGGGAGTCCAGGATGTCCCTACTTCTGACTGTTGCTGCAGCTGGTGGGCTCCAATCTGTGTCTGGTAGATTGAAGTCCACCAGCAACACCTCCCCCTTGCATGCCATCCTTTGGATGGCTTCCATCATGTCCTTATCCACCTCTTCCCCTGTGCTAGAGATCTGTAGATCACTCCTGTGTGAATAATGGCCCCCTTACATGTTTCCAGGGTGACCCACAGTACCTCAGCTCCTCCATGCTCTCTCTATATTACTGTGGCTTTTATTTTGTCCCTAACATAAAGAACCACTCCTCCCCCTTTTTCTACCCACCCTGTCTCTTCTTAACAGAGTATACGCTGGTATAGCCACATCCTAATCCTGGTTTTCACTGCATCAGGACATGTTATCTGCAACCATATCTAGGTCTGCTTCTGCCATGGTTGCCTCTAGGTCTCTAATCTTATTGCCTAGACATCGAGCATTTGCACACATGACTCTCCAGACTGTGCTGACATCCTCTCTCCCTTGTTTCCCATTTACTCCCTCTTTGTTTCCTCGATTATCTACAGTATCTCATTATCACTCTTCTCTTCTATCCCCTGGATTCTTTTTGTATATGTTATATACAAAAGAGCACCTTTTGGAGTTCCTGGAGAATAATGGACTACTGAACAAGTGGCAGCATGGGATCATGGCAGGCAGGACACACCAGAATAACCTATTTGACTTGTTTGATTGGGTTGCAAAGGCTGTGGATAGCGGACAAGCAGCTGTTGGGTTATATTTGGACTTCATGAAGACCTTTCAATCTGTACCACACAGATGGCTGGTTAAAAAGCTTGAAGACATAGGAGAGAGATGAAACTCACCAGATGGATAGAAAACTGGGTGGGGGCAGGACTTAGCAGGTGGTAGTTAAGAGGGAATTTCTGGGGGTCTGGAGGGTTACCTGTAGGGTGCTACTGGGATCGGTCCTGGGGCCAATGTTGTTCAACATCTTCATATGTGTCATTTCAGTTGGTATACAGAGCTGGGTCTGCTCTTTGCAGATGACACTAAGACTTGTTGAAAGGTTGACAAAGAGTAGGAAATAAGAGAAAGCAAAGGGATTTAGAAAGGTTAGATAAATCTATAGTGTAGCAACTTAAATTCAGTGCCAAGAAATGTAAGGTTATGCATATTGGTAGGAAATTCTTAGAACCTACTGTTGGATGGGGGAGTGAGGGTGGTTGAAATTACTGAGGAAAGGTACCTGGGAGTCATTATCAGTATCAGCTCTTAAGTCCTCAGCTCAATGTTACAAGGCATATGAGAGGGCAAACAGAATGCTGGGGCATATAGGTTGGTCATTTCCAGTAGAAGGAAGGCAATGATACTGCCCCTGAGGTCCATGATAAGATTGAACCTGCTGTGTCCACTTCTGGAGTCCCTACCTCATGAAGGACAAGAACCACTTGGAGAGGGTTCAGAAGACAGCTTAGACAATGGTACAGGGGCAGTGTGGGAGGACATGTGAGGAAAGGCTGGAAAATGTGAACATACACTCACTTGATGTCAGAAGGGAGAGGGGATATTATTTAGTTTTGATGGGAATTGACAGGGTAGACTGCAGGGATCTATTAATCATTAATGAAAATGCAGTAAAAAGGAGGATAAAAGGAGGTTGGTGGGGGTGGGAGTGGGTAGTGGACACCTGGAATAGTCTACAAAGTCAATGATGGATGCCAAATCACTCACTGGTTTCAAAAATCAGATGGGACAGGCATATAGGGATAGCAAGATCTGAGAGAAGGAGGATGAATTGCCAGGACTGGGCAGTAGTGGAGCAGTGGAAAGGCAAATTGACCCAGCAATTCGAGTCTGATGTCAGGTCACGTACTGCGTTAGGCAGGAAACTGGCAGACTGGATAGAATAATGAACTATTATCTGCCACCAGAATCTATGTATCTATGTATCACACAAGTAAAGTACAGATACAACATAGCCAAAAACAGTTGATCAAATAAATCAGTAACCAGGGTTGTTTGCCTACTACGGCAGGAAGTAGCACCAATAGGCCTGGTCAGTTCACTGTCATGCCTCTTGAGAGACATCCCCAAAGCAGAGACTTGATTATAACAAGTGAGGAAGTTCCAGAGGGAAGGATGTCTCTAGGAGAATTCAGCTTATTTGGCTGAGAGATGATGCCTAGCAGTGAGGAACAAGCAGGTTTTGAGTCACAGGAGGTGTAGCCAGAGGGCATATATGGCATGAGCAGGGTGGAGAGGTCGTTGGGGAGAGGGTTTATACAAAATTTGAAGATCAGCAAACAAATCAGTTTTCATGCTCAGTAGGGCATATTATAGGGTGGCCAGATTTGTGTTAGGCACTGCTGGCCCTCCTAGCAAGACCCACCTCTGCCTCTTGCTTAAAAATGTTAATTGCCCCATTCCCTTTAGCAGTCAGAAGAGAGAGACAGAGAATCTGGTACACCATTTTATTCAATTGTATGAATAATGCAGCCTCTAGCTATTTACTGGATTTGTTAACTAATCATGATCCCCAATATTGATTATGCAACATATCTTGACAGGGCCTAAGAGTGGCAAGGACATGCCCTAAGTATGACAAAATGGCTTTACAATACGTGACATCTCTCTCTCTCTCTCTCTCTCTCTATATATATATATATATATATATATATATATATATGTTAGAGTTGAAGCAACAAAAGTAGGGAAATGCAGCATTAAGGTTTCCAACCCTAACACCGCACTGCCACCCTGCACAAATGGGGATGGCACTGGGGTCATCAGCCTTAATGCTCACCCCATTCTCCTATGCTGTACCCACCTAGTTTATTTTCTAATGGAATGGCCCTAATGCAACCCCTGATCCCTCTTTGCCTGTGAAGGGTGGAGGTGGGGTGTCTGGGTTGGAAACCCTAATGCCACATTTCCCTATGTTTGTTGCTTTAACCCTAACCGATGCATTAACAAAGTTTTTTGTTATTTATTTCCTTACATTTTGAGATAGTATAATCATATCATAATTTTCTTGGCAGAGCGCAGGACCCTTCGGGCCCTGCACTTCCATTCCTTCATAGATGTATGTATGTATATAATTATGGAAGGGCAGGGCCCTCATAGCCCTGGACTCCCATTTCTCCATAGATGCACATATGTACATAGCATCTAAAGGGCCCTGCACTTTCATTTATAGCACAAGAGTGATGGAATTGTCAGCATAGCCATGTTATTACCCAACCTGATGTACACACTACACCAAATATTCAAATCTCTGTTGAAATGTAATTCTGTGCAACTGCAATTTTCTGGGCCATGCACTCCCAGTATTGCAAATTGGATTGTCCTACCAGCCCCATTACTGCATAATCATATCCATCCTGTATATAGGGCCCTGCGCTTTTACCTGCATATAATTACAGAGATGCAGCACAGATGTAGACCCATTCCAAGTAAGTCTTGTGCTGCAAATGGTGCAATATGTCAGTAACCATACCAACTGTGGAAAAAATTCTAATACATTTGTAATCATGGAGTTGTAACCTGCATACGTGCTTAGTACACTTAATGTACTAAGCTGTGCTTAGTGAAAAATTTGTATCTCAAACCATTTTCTAGATTTAAGCACTGAAAGGTGCCACGTTCACCACATTGTTATCTTATGGCAAATTCTCAACTTTGGAATGCAATAACTAAGGAACCAGTACACATTTTTACAACAAACCAGTAGAGGTCACATCTGTGCAACACCCCCTTCATACCCTACAACTTTAAAACCAAAAGTCCTAACCGTTTCTTTGCAATGAACTGTCAAAGAAACAGCAACCTTTAAAAATCCCTGTTCATGAGCTGTCAAAATCCTAGTTCATGAGCCGAGTCCTTGTTCATGAGGTATCAAAATCCCTGTTTGCGAGTCGATCCTTGTTCATGAGATACAACCATCTGGTTGTCCTGTCATGAGCAAGGATTTTGACAGCTCATGAACAAAAACTGGCTCGTGAATGGAGATTTTGATAGCTCACGAACAAGGATTTTGACAGCTCATGAACAAGGATTTCTCATGAACAAGGATTTTGACACCTCATGAACAGGGATTTTGTCACCTCACGAGCAAGGATTTTTTTATAATCCTTGTTCGTGAGGTGTCAAAATCCTGTTCACGAGCCGAATCCTTGTTCGTGAGGTGTCAAAATCCTTGTTTGTGAGCCAATCCTTGTTTATGAGATATGACCATCTTGTCATCCTCTCACGAACAAAGATGTTGTCAGCTCATGAACAAGGATCAGCTTGCAAATGGGGATTTTGACACTTCATGAACAAGGATCAGAAGCGAGTGACGAACAAGGATTTTAGAGAAAAATAATGGCCATGTTTGGGGAACATAAACCAAACCAAAGCAATGGGTTTGTGGAGGGCATCACCCTGAACAAAACCCATGCTTTAATTTCCTCAGAAAATGTCTGTGGGTTAAGTTACAACATTTTACTTTTTGAAATAAACAAAACAAGATGGCGGCTCATAAATGGGGATTTCTTTTCATATGAACAGGGATTTAATGAATCCCCATTTGTGTTCTGTCAAAATCCCCATTTGTGAGGCCAAATCCTAGTTTGCAATTGTGCAGCTATCCAAAAGACTGAACTGAGCATGCTTAGAACCTGAAATTTCAAAATTTACTAACTTTGGAATGGATTAATATTTTTTCACCAAACAAATGCTGAATTTTTCCTTGGAGAAAACTATTTCTACCCTGAATATTTCAGGTCACATTTCCAAATGGAGTGGCTGCAGTGTGATCAGGAAAAATCAGGAAAAATAGGCAAAAAAAAAAAAAGCAAAAGTCACTCTTTTTCACTATGTACTGTGCACAATCCGTAAATCCGATCAAAACCAAACTTGCCTCATCAAGAGAGCTACCTCAGGGGATAGCACATTCCAAATTTTGTGCAAATCCTTTGAACAGTTACAAAGTTATTAAAGTGCAAAATTTGGGGTTTAACATTATACTGCCTACTTAACCCTAACTATAGTGGCGCTACTGTGCCTCTATTATATATGTATATATATATGTAGGGAAATATAACCTTAGGATTCCCAAGCCTAAGACTCCACTGCCACTGTGCAGGAGTGTGGTCTAAGGCAGGAACAGGCAGGAGGGGAACTTAAGGTTCTCAACCCCTACATTTTCAACATAAGCTGAAAATGCCATTGACAGCCATTGTACAGTACTTACCTTGATTCTTCTGTTTGTGGTTCAGTTTTAAGGAGTGCAGATGTGTCCTGGTCCACAGAAGATGACAGTGAATGACTTCCCGTGGTAAATATGGGGAAAGGGAGAGGGTGGGGTGGAGGGTGCTAAGTTGGAGGTTTAGGATGGGTGAAGGGTATGGCAGGGACGATGTGGGACCATTTTATTTTTCTTAGGTTTAACAATTAAAAAGACCTCAGGGGATCATTTTCTTTTCCTACAGATTTAAAAATTAAAAGATGTCAGGGGACTGATTTCAGAACACTGGGAGTGGGCTCCCCAGTGTCTCACACTACTGGTGGGGAGGGGGCATACATGTATTGGGACACTGGGAAAGGGCTCCCCAGTGTCCCATAATGAGGGATTTTTTCTTTTTAACAGGTTTAAAAATTAATAAAACACATTGGGGGACTGATTTTGGGATGCTGGGAGTGGGCTCCCCAGTGTCCCACACTGCTTGGGGGGTCATACATCTATTGGGACATTGGAAGTGGGCTCCTCACTGTCTCACACTGCTTGAGGGGGAAACACATGAATCAGGACACTGGGAGTGGGCTCCTCAGTGTCCACATTGGTGGAGGGGGCTTACATTGGGGACTAAGTCCAAAAAGTGCTGACAAGAATAGCGTCAGTTAGGGGTGCGCTGCAATAATGGCGCCTTTTTTCTTTTGTGGGGGGGAATGGATCATGGAGCAAGTTTAATTTCTGGGGCTGCAGAATACCATTTCCACAGCCCCCTGTAAAAAAAAAACACAAAGTCCCAATACTGGCAAAAGTTGGGTGACCAGGATTAGAACCCTGGTCTCCATTGCCACTGGCTGATCTATTCTGTGTACCAGCCCTCCACATCATGGTAGCAGCTCAGTCAGCCTCCTGTTCCCAGTAGTCCTTGTCCTGTATACAGGACAATGGACAGCAACTAGGGGAGTGCTTACCAGACTAGTACCCTTACATCGCCAAAAGAGGGATTGGGCACCTTGCTGTCAGCAAATTAAGAAACAAAAGTGGTAATGGGAGGGTGACGGGGTGGCACTAGACAGCGGGAACCATTATTGGGGGTGCCACTAGACACAAGGGATATGGAAAAATAATAGGTGGGCAGGGTATGCCACTAGACAACCAGGCTCCCTGCGACCCTATGAACCCTGCCTGTGAAAATAGGCTACCTCCCTGATGGAAACAAGCTACCTCCCCATGAAGATAAACTTGTTGTAGCATGGCATATCTATTTTGTTTCCAAAATTCAACATTTTATAACTTTTGAACAGATTTATATTTTTTGACCAAACTTTCAAAAGGCACATCTGTGAGACAAAAACTTTCAACTCTGAAAATTTCAGATCACAAACAAAAGCCATTTCTGAGAAAAGGCTGTTGAAAGGAACTAAAAAAAAAAAAATTGAAAATAGAAGTGAAATTATGCATTTTTCACCACGCTGTATCTCAAACACCACAAAAGGGATTCATATGAAATTGGGTACATCAAGAGACCTTTATGGAGGCATTATAGAGTAGTGATTTAAGGCACTGAGCTACAAACCTGGCAACCTGGGTTTGAATCCGACAGCCCCACTTGAATACTGTGTGACCCTAAGCAAGTCATTTAACTTCCTTGTGCTCCCAGGTCACATCTGGAAATAAGCTTTGCCTTAGTGTGCCTTTCCTGGTTAAACAATTTCCCCTTCCCTTCTTACCTTCTACTCGCCACAAAGTATGCCAACTTTTGTGTGAATCCATTGAACTTTTGCAAAGTTATTAAAGTGCAGACTTTGAGGTTTAACATTAAACCACCCAGCCAACCATAATGTACTGGCACCACTGTGCCAGTATAATATAATATAATATAATATAATATAATATAATATAATATATATATATATATATATATATATATATATGACTGTACTTGAAATTTTGAGATAACTTTGTCTGTTTGCATTGTCCCAATTTTATATATTTTTATGATTATGTATTTTATTTATTTATTTATTTGAAAAGGTTTCACCAGGAAAGGTTAAAACAAAAAAAGTAGGGAAATATAGCATTAAGGTTTCCAACCCTAACACCGCACCCCCACCCTGTACAAACAAGGGTGGCACTGGGGTCATAAGCCCTAACGCTCACCCCATGTAAACAGCTCATTTCCAGAAGCATCCTGGGGGGAGGGGTTACATAAGTAGGGGAGCAAAACAAAGACAGACAATATAAAAACAGCATAGCATACGTACAATACATTACTAGCTCAGACAAGGAAGAAGAACTACTCACAGATGCTGCTCTATGCAGATGATACCATCTTATATTCATCATATGACGATTTGGATCTGGCTATGGAAAATGTACAAAGGGATTGTTCTGGCATTCAAGGGTTCTACATAATTTGAGGCTCCTCCTGAATGTCAGAAAAACCCAGTGGATGCTTTTTGGAAAACCTAAGGTTAAGGGGATGAACGTAATTACTAATTCCCTGCAATCAGTCACTGGTGTTGGAATAGAAGGGGTCAATCAATATAAATATTTAGGTATGATTCTTGACAATCATTTAACATTTGAATTTCATATTGTTAATGTTTCAGTGAAACTAAAACAATTATTAGGATTTATTTTCCGTAATCGAGTATTATTTAATTATTCCATCAGAAAACAACTTGTTTCATCATCGATTTTGTCAGTATTGGATTATGGTGATATAATCTACAGGAATACAATTGATTCAGTCTTACATGGTCTGGATACACTGTACAATAGTGCTTTACATTTTGTAACTCATCTGTCATTTGGTACCCATAGATGTACATTATATGTTAAGGTGGGATGGACATCATTGAAGGATGAAGGGATATGCATTGGCATATTTATGTTTATAAATTTATTTTACAAATATTACCCCCTTTTTTGTTATCAAAATTGTGGCCTAGGTCTTGTCCCAGATATGCTCTTAGATCCATGTCTGGGTTATCTTTTCAGATTCCACAATGTGGCTCTAAATATAGGGACAGACTGTTGGCTACAGCTGTACCAAGAACTTCGGAAAAAATTAGAAAACAATTGAACATTCAGGTGTTGATATCAATAGGGTGATACAGATAATCACTTACAAGCTCATTCTTTAAGCATTGCAATTGTTTTGGATGAATGTGATTAGTGTATACTTCATATGTACTCTATCAGCTGATAATTTTAATGTATTTTTGTATAACTAATTTTGTATATTTTGTATGTATGTCTAATTATATGTTTTGTAAGTGAATATGTTTGGAAGCAATTGTAAAGGAGAAACTATTTTCTCAATTTGCTATCCAATAAATTGATTGATTTGATTTGAACTAACCATAGTATTAAGGTAAACTCATACAGGGTTACAATACTGTAGTCACAAGAGTATAACTGGTACTGAGGAAGGTGTAGACCCTAATGGAGTACACCTTAAAGTGCTAGATATGGCTGGCAGAGTACAGGGGGTACCAAGGCCTGAGTAGGCAGGGGGTGCCAACTGCTAAGTAGGCATGTAAAATAAGAGAAGTGCTAAGAAGTCAGGTAGAATGGTAGGGACAGGGGAAAGAGGAGGGGAGGAGAAGGTAAGGTGTTGGGGTAACACCCCTTCAGGATGCTGAGAACCCCACAAGGGGTATGGACCTGGATAGGAAGGAAGTGAGGGAGGGGGGAAAGGGCAGGGGAAAGAGGAGGAGAAGTGAGAAGGCAAGGCAAGCTGGGGGGTTACACCCCTTTAGGATGCTGAGAACCCTGCAAGGGGTATGTACCCAGACATGAAGGAGATGAGAAAGAGGGGAGAGGGCAGAGAAAAAGGAGGGGGGAGAATGCAAGGCAAGGCAGGGAAGTACACCCCAAGGAAGGCAGTGATGAATGAGAGAGAGTGAGAGTGAGAGAGAGAGAGAGAGGGCACATGGGAAGAGGGGTGGAGAGGTAATAAAGCAAGCCAGGGAAATGACACCCCTTTAGGATGCTGAGAATCTTGTGAGGGGGGATGGTACCTGGAAAGGAAGAAGGGGAGAGAGAGAGGAAGGAAGAGAGAGAGGGAGGGAGGGGGGAAGGAGGAGTAAAGTGGGGGGAGGAAAGGGAGGGAGTGGCAGAGGCTGCTGTTAGAGAAACTGGAAGAAAATGGGCGGAGATGTTGGAGATTGAAAAAGGGGGTAGGAAAGGGAGGGGTTAGGTGCAGGTGCAACTGTGAACAGTGTGCTTCTGAAGGAGAAGAGCTAGTGAATGACAAGATTGTGCGCAGTGAATTTCAAGAAGGAGGGAATTCCAGGTATTAGGGAACTTGAAGGAAAAAGTGCCATGACTTGATTAGGTGCACCATGGGGGGAGAACAAGGGTACAATGAGTGGAATTGTGAAGAGTATAGGACAGAGGAGGGAGGGGAATAGATAGGAGGGTGGCTAAGTATGGAGGGAGAGATCCAAGCCAGAACTTCTCAACTAGATTGGCACTGTGTAGAAGATGTCAAGCATTAAGGGAGGGAAATGAGAGTGATGTATAAAGATCACAGTGGTGAGTAAGTGGAGGGTAACCCAGTATGAAGTGACAGAGGGAATTGAAGAGGGTGTCCAGTCTGGAGAGGGTGGATTTAGAGGCAGAACAGTATACTGTGTCCATGAAATCGAGGATGGGGAAAACTGACTTTTGGACAATTTCTCTCCAGGCTTGCAATGGCAGGCAGCTGCAGTGCCTGTACAGAGCACCAAGCTTAGGGATTAGTTTTTTGTGGATAGTGTCAATATGAGCCCCAAAGTCGAGGGACTTGTCTAGCCATAATCCAAGGTACTTAAAGGTGGGAACTTCTTCCAATATAGTACAAGAGAGAGTGTTGAAGCTAGGGGTGGTGACAAGTCTGGACAGCTTTTGTTTGGAGCGAAAGGTCATGAAGACCATTTTTTGATGTTCATGGAGAGTTGGTTAGCATTGAACCATTGCTGAATGTTGTTAAAGTCCTGCTGAAGACTGGTGATCACTTCAGAGGGGGAGGTTCCAGAAGAGAATAAGAAAGTGTTGTCTGCATACATGTGGATGCTTGAGGAAATGCAGGCATTAGGATGGTCATTTAGGAAGATGGAAAACAGTATTGGTCCGAGTACTGTACCTTGGGGGGCACCAGTGTTGATGGGGAGAGGAGATAGAGTTACCAATTCTAACTGTGTTCAACCTGTGAGGTAGGACCTGAACCAACTGGTGGCAGATACAGAGAGGCCAGCCAATGACAGCTTACTCAGGAGGGGGGAGTGGGAGACAGTGTCGAAGGCTTTGGCCAGGTCAACAAAGATGTCAGAGGTGATGCATCCCTGATCCATACCCGGTGAGTATGGAGTCAGTGAGCTAAAGGAAGGAGGTGGTGGTGGAGTGATTTGTATGGAATCCAGACTGGAAAGGGGTGAAAAAGGAGGTAGAGTCAAGAAAGGCATAGAGTTGCTCCAGAGACAGATGTTCTTTGAGATTTTAACTGTAACCTGTACCTGGCATGCAGGACAATCATGTAAAAAGGTCTGTGCCTAGTGGATCTATCAGTTCCATGTCATAACAGAGATCACGGAAAGGCGATCACCATTACGCGAGTGTACATTGCCAAAAATCAGTTTTGGTGATGCACACTTGCAGCATGGACAAAAACGGTGCCTGAGACCTACAGGTCTCATTCTTAATGTGAGGTGCTGTGCCCCTTGCACCCCCCATGGGGGCTTTGCCCACCACACCCTTCTATTTATGGATTCTAAACTTGGGGGGGTGCATGTTGGGGGGGGTGAAAAACTTTAAAAAAATACATGCCGCCTGCCGTCCAAAAGAAACCCTACACTGTGCCAGATCTGAACCCTGTGCAATGTGCCTCCCAACCGACAACCCTCCCCAGGATGCCAGTGGTCCAGCTCAGCGGCTGCCCGCCAAACCCCCTCCCACATACCATCCCTCCCCTGCCCCCCCACAGGTGTGTGTGCAGGTATACCAGCTACTTTCTATCGGGTTTTTTTCGTCCACCCAAGTATCCAGTCACCACCCTCCTTGGTAACCACGAACACAGGCACTGTAATTGAGTCACCATTTTTGTAGGCGTTGCAATTTCAGTCACACTGTTCACTGGATCTATCCTGTTGAAATGTAATATAATTTATTTATTGATTTAATAATTAATGGTATCCCTTTTTTGCCATAGGGAGATCGTGCCTTAATTTGTTGTTATAAAGGAGTGTTTATAATGGAAAAACACATGCACAGTTCCCCTCGCTCTGCACATGCGTCTGCTGCAGTGTCTTCCTTCCTGGCTCACCACTTCCTTCTTGTCCACAACCCAGATGCCAGAGAAACACAGTGATAAGTCACTTCATAAACAAAAAAGTATGCCAGCCCGGTGGTGCTGAGGGATGAGGTGCTTGTGCCTTACCTCTTGCTACGCCGGCAATCCATGTTTGGGAACAAGCATGGGCCACTGGGGGTTGGCAGGGTTGGAGATGGATTGAGCATCTGGTGGACTGCTCTCCATCTCTGGGGAGAGGGGATTTCAGCAGCCAGTGCACGCCTGACCCCTGGCGGAGGCTGGTTCTCAGCGCCACAGAGCTGCTACAGCATGAGGAGTGGTGCGCAGTAGATGCTGATGGGGACTTGCATGGAAGCTTGCATGACCCCATCGCAGGCATCATTGCATGCCGCGCAACCACAAGAAGCACCAGAAAACCAGGAAAAACAGCTCTCGGTGGATGACAGAGGAGCTTGCAGGCCTCATACCTGGCTAGCCATGGTGCAAAACACTGATCCAGACTTGGTAGGGGAGGGCCCCCTCTGCTGACCCTGCCAGGGGGAGTAAACCCTGGGAGCTAACACTAGATGGTGGATGCCAGGGTGATGGGGCTGAGGTTCCCCCAGATTGAGAGGGCCGTTAATGCAAAGGAGTATAAATAATAAAAAAAAAAAAGTATTATTTTCTCCAAATAGGGGATAGTAAAATATAAAAAAAAAACCTGTAAAAGCTCTGAAAATGAAAATCTGTGGACCATTTCACCAGCTGAAAATTGAACTTGGGGCACTGCTGCACCGGAATAGCTGCTATTTTATATAATTTGCTGTGGCCAAAAACGGAAGATGCGGCAATTATATAAAATAAAATACAGGGTAGAGTATAAACTCAAAGTTTACACATACTGTCTGGGTTAGATGCTTTGCACAAACCCCTCGAGCTTTGCTCTTGGGGTTTATGTAGCATCTAACCCCTCGAGTGTGTGTAAACTTCTAATTAAACACACCACCCCATACTTTATTCTATTTTTTTATCAACAAGGTACCATGCATGAACTGCCTTCTCTCAAGGGAAGGCAATCCCAGTTTAGAGTACATCTAGATGGTGTTATAAATGGTGACCAGCCTGGATAGGGAAAATTTGGTACTGCTACACAGAAAATATCTCTGTAGTCAAAAACAGAGAGGCTCAGTTTATAAACAATCTCCAGTCTGCAGCAATGATGAGGCATGATTTGCTATGGTGGAGGGCGACAAGCCTCGGGAAGAGTCTGGTGGAGATCGTCAATGTGGATGGAGGAGACTGGTCCAGCAAGACTCCAAGGTTTTCAAAAATGTGATAAACACCAGAGCTGAGCTATCACTTGCTTAAGAGTGTGCGCGCGTGTTTGTGTGTGTGTGGAGGGGGGCTTAGTTAACCTGTATTTGAGGCAACAGTCATGGTCACAGTTTTCTTTGCATATTGTGCAGTTAGATCATAACCAACAGTGAATAGGATTGTGATTAGGCCATAAAATGATTCGGAGTGCACCAATGTTTGAGCCAGTGGTTAAAAGAGACTGTATCATCTGTTTACATGTGGATGTGGGAGAAGATACAGTCAGAGTGCAAGCCATTAAAAAAAACAACAGTACAAGCCAATGGCTATGCCTTGTAGGACTCCCATGTCTATTGAGAAACAGGAGAGAGGGACCCATCTATGTGAACAGATTGAATAGTTAGGCAGGAACTGAACCAGGAAGCAGCTTACTCTGAAAACCCAGCTCTGGCAAACTTGTTGAGAAGGAGGAGGTGGGTAATCATGTCTAATGCTTTGCAGAAATTTATAAATGTGGTCACTGTGAAGAGACTCTAGTCTCTACCAGTTAGAGATGCAGCAAATTTAAAAATCCATCCAGTGAAGTGAATGCGAAGTAGCCACTTCGCGTTAGCACTTCGCTACGCGGAGTGCCCCATAGGAAAGGCTCACTTTGCCTTGTTATTATTACTTCGCATTGTCATTCCACTTTAAACACGAAGTAAGGCAGAGTGACAACAATACTGGCAGCATCCCACCCACACAGTCACCAGAATGAATGTGCATCCCCAAAGTGCTACTGCCTTGTGTCCAGAAAACTCCCCAGTGCTGATGAAGTGAAATGAGAGTGTAACAAGAAATGCAAAGTCTCCCAGAATTAATGGTACACTCAGTTTTGCATGCAGTGGTCAGGTCACACACATAATCACCAGAATTAATGTGCATCCCCAAAATGCTACTGTCTTGTTTCCAGAAAATTCCCCAGTGCTGACGAAGTGAAATGAGAGTGTAACAAGAAATGCAGTCTCCCAGAATTAATGGTGCCATACAAACGCACAGACAGATTAAGATTGTGCTGCACACTCAAGGGATGCATACGAAAAGGCACAACAAAACCTAACCAGTGCTCACAAATCACAAATCCATATCTGGAAAGGAATACATTTTGCCAGCTGGGGGATTAGAGCATGGCAGTAACAATCCAGTACCAGCAAAGATAACACAAAGCAGTATAAAAAATTCATGTAAGTGTGGTGGATAGCAGGTTCACACTGCTGCAATTACTCTGTAACACAATAAAAGGTGTCTGATTTAATGGTACACATTGCACACACACTCACATGCACACTCAAGTAATGCGTAGCAAATTGAAAACCTTTAGTAATATAACCAAATGTTTTTTTTTTCACTTTATCTTTTTATTGAAATTTGAGTATTTAAGAAAGCACACATCTAATACAATAGAAGACAATCCTCCATGTAAGGTATAAAATATCACTTAACAAAACACAGTATTATGGGTAAACGTATTGGAGAAGCCTTATATACATGTATTGATAATAAAACACAAACCTAGACAGGATGTAAGTGGAGAGTAGAAGGGTTACAATCAATAGGGTATTATAGGATCAGAAATAGCAACCATGTACGAAATACATGCTATGGCAGGCTATGGCAAGGCATTCAGTAAATTGCAAAAAGTGATAAATGTGGTAATATGAACAATGTTCAGTAATGGAGAGGTGAAGATAAGAGAAAAGTGTGCAAGGAAAGAAAAAAGAGAAAAAGCAAGGAAGAAGGGAAGGAGAGAGGGAGAAAACAGGGTAGAAGGGAAAAAAGAGGAGAAATCTGTGCACAAAAGGTTTGACAAAACCTAATCTGAGAGCAAAATAAGAAGGAGGGCTAAATATCCCCAAGAATTAGGGTCTAGAAGAACTAGGTTTGATGTACTTGAAGTAATCCTGCCAACATCTGTCATATACAGTGAGTCGGTTATGAGTAACATGAGATAATCGGTCTAGGGAAGCATACTGAGAGGCTTTGAAGAACATCTGAAAGAGAAGGCACCAGAGTTGATTTCCATTTAATAAGAATCAGACATTTAACCAGAAGAGAAAGTATGTTTAGCCATATAAAATGTGCATGTGAGAGGAGAGAGCTATTGGGGATAAGGATGCCTAGAAGGAATAGCTTGGGGTCAAAAGGTAGTTTTGTCCTGCTACTCTGGAGGCAAGTAAACAGACTTTATGCCAGAGCTTATAAATGGGAGCGCAAGACCACAAGATATGAAGTAGATCCCCATTGGCCAAATTGCAATGCCAGCAATTATTATTATTTAATAGGCTCATTTGTTGAAGCACAGACGGAGTTCTATGCCAAAGATGTTGGATTTTAGTTTGTATTAAAGAACTACGGGCATCTTTAAAGGTATTATGTGCAATACGCCAACAATTACTCCATTGTGCATCTGAAATATTGTAGTTAAGAAGAGTACTCCATTTATTTTTGGCCTGTATAGACTGATCAGGTAGATTATCAATAATGGCTTTGTAAATGGAGCTATTTAATTTCACTGATAAATTAGTCCAGTGCGAGATGTATGAGTTTAGAAGAGTATGCCTATACACTAAACTAGAGAGAGTTATAAGCTTGCCCAATTTGTAAAACCTCGAGTCCTGTTTAGAAGCTTCCATTTGACCTGCAAGTCTGAGAATGATCTAAGAGTGGAGAATTTGGTCCAAGATATCTCCGAGAATGAAAATGCCTTTGTTCCTCCAATGTACGATACAGAAAATTGGGTGATCTTCTAGAGTGAGCAGTGGATTGCTCTATATAAGGCATACAAAACCAGGGCATTGATTGGATTTCAGGAATTTGTGTGGGTTAGTTTCAATAAAGAATAGAGGATGATATAGTCGGTGAGATTTTAGTTTAGAGGAAATGGGATTAAAATGAAGGAAGTGGAACTCCTCCCGGCACAACGTGGATTCCACTGCAACCCATAGTGGTGAGTGAGGGGAGGGTTTCTGAAAACTGCTTAATGGTTTGGGCCATTCGAAAGCCCAGAGGTAGCCTTTGAACCAGGGGAGTCTGAATCCCCCTTTTTTCCAATGTGATCGAAGTTTGTTGCGGTTAAATCTCGGTGGTTTCCCATCCCAGATAAAGTTACCTATTAATTTATCAAGTTTAGCAAAAATGGAGGATGGTAAGACTAAAGGAATATTTGCAAAGAGGTAAAGAATCTTGGGAAAAATGGATATCATAATGGCTGCAATTTTCCCCATGAAAGAGAGATTAAGAAGCTTCCATCTGTCCAGAATTGTTTTGATGTTATCAAATAAGGGGTTAAAGTTAATGTCCCATATCTTCCCTAAGTTACTAGTAATTTTGATTCCTAGATATGTTATACCCTGTGGTGACCAGTGGAATCCAAGAGGTATGTTCATAAAGGCTTTACAGTGGTCATTAAGGTGCATAGTTTGTGATTTTTACATTCAAAGCAAGGCCAGACATTTTGGTAAAATTATTAAGCAATTCAACCAACAGGGGCCCAGCCTCATTCAGGTTTTCGAGTAAGATTAAGAGGTCATCCATGTAGAAGAGAGAAGATAACTTGAATTGCTCACAGGTATGCCCACAATGCCAGAAGATTGACATAAACAAGCAGTCAGGGGTTTCATAGCTAAAATAAACAGGGAAGGTGACAGGGGACAGCCTTGTCTAGTTCCCCTTGCTAGATGAAAGTAAAAGGAAAGGGTGGAATTAGTAAGTACTTTAGCAACAGGGGAGTTATATAATAGCTTGATCCAGGAGCAAAAGGTATGAGAAAGACTGAAATAAGCTAAAACTTGATGAAGGTAGTCTCAGTTTAAGGAATCAAAGGCCTTCATGAAATCAATAGCTATGGCTGCAGCTGGTGTCTTGAGGGATTTGGCTTTGTGAATTAAATTAAATAAAGAACGCAGGTGATCAGAACCAGATCTATGTTTTATAAAACCAGCTTGCAAACAATGAGTTAGCTTGGGAATCAAGGATTCAAGTTGAAAAGTTAGTAGTTTAACAAGTATCTTCTCATCCATGTTTAATAAAGAGATGGGCCTGTAACTTGCAGGGTGAGTAGGGTCTTTTTCTTTCTTAGGGATTAGAGTTGTGATTGTTTTGGTGCAAGATGGGGGAAGCTTGCCAGTATTGGAAGCTTCTTGATAAACATTAAGAAGAAGGGGACATAAGGTGTTGGAAAACATTGTATAGAAATTGACAGGGAATCCGTCACTCCCAGGGGATTTGCCATATTTCAAGGAAGACAAAGTTTTCTGGATTTCCTGAAGCGAGAAGGGTTCATCTAAAGAATTTGTTTCAAGAGTAGAAAGATGAGGAAGATGTAAAAATTTTAGGAACTGTTGAACTTGGAAAGTAGATGGAGGATTTTTTGTTAGAGTATAGTTTTTGTTAGAGTATAGTTTTTGATAAAAGGTTTTCATGATACGATTTATAGAGGGGTTGTCAGAGTGAATCATACCCTGTTCATCTTTTAGGCTTAGGATGTGTTGTTCCATTTGTTCTGCTTTGAGCTGATAAGAGAGGAGTTTCCCATTTTTATCGCCGTGTTCCCAAAACTTATATTTAAGTTTAAACAAGGCCAGTTCAGTTTTACGAGAAATTAATTTGTTATTTTAACTCTAAGTTAAAGAATTTCAAGATGAAGTTGAGAATCAGGACAGTGCTTATTAGAAGAAAAGTATAAATTCTCTTTAGCCTTAAGATATTTTTCCAAGTCAGCCAGCAGTTGTTCCCTTACTCTTTTCCTATGTGCAGCATAACTGATAATTTTTCCTTGAATCATAGCTTTAAGAGCTTCCCATACAGAGGACGTAGAAGATTTGGCTGGGGTATTGTGAAAGAGAAAGTCCTGAATTTGTGCTTTGATCATTGGTAAGAAATTGGGATAGTTGAGAAGGAGAGGGTCCAGCCACCAGTAAGAAGATTTAGGTGCTAATGGGCCCCACAAAAGTTGCAATTTGACAGGGGAATGGTCCGAGATTATGGTGGGAGAGATGGATGAATCAATAGTTTTTACCATTATAACAGGAGAGGCTAGTCAGTAGTCAAGTCTACTGTATGTCTTATGTAGAGAGGCGTAAAAAGTAAATTCTCGATCATGGAGGTGAAGGAGGCACCCTACATCAGCTAATCCAACATCTTGCATTTGTAATGAGAGTGCTTTAATACTTCTAGGGTGGGCCTCTGTAGTGGGGCTACTTCTGTCAATGCTGGCTTCTGAAGCTAAGTTAAGATCCCCTCAAAAAATAACTGGTGTATTATTAGTGTTAAAGGATAGACTCTGTTGAGCTAAATTATGAAAAAACTCTGGGGAATCGGAGTTGGGAGCATAGACATTAACAAGCAGAAGAGGACCAGAGTTGGTATTCAGTTTGACCATCACCCATCTGCCGTCAGTATTGGAAACGGAGTTTACAAGGGACCATTTGAGACTCTTATGAATAAGAATAGCAACTCCTCTTTTTTTTGAGGTATAGGATGATTCGTAGATCTGACCAACCCAATCTTTTTTAAGTCTATAAACATCCTCTGCTAATAATTTTGTTTCTTGAAGGAAAGCAATTTGTGTTTTATATTTTTTGAGATGTGAAAGAATTTGCTTCCGCTTACAAGGAGAATTAAGTCCCTTCACATTCCATGTATATAAAAGTGTGTCACTCATATTGTTAGTGTTAAAGAAAGAGAATAATCGCTGGAGTGTGAAGGGAAAAATACATGAGGCAGAGGATGATTAGAATACAATACAGAGAGCTTATACATACACAGAGAGCGGCAGGAACATTCAAGCCAGAAAAAGTGAGATGTATGATACATGAGTAGCACAGATATCTTATTAAAGTTAGAATAGAGATGAGGAAAGAGAAAAGTCATTGACAACAACAATATTAGTAAGCTAAATAACAAAGAAAACATTTTATGGGTGCGAGGAAATATGAGTCAGCCAACTGGCTAAGAGACTCTCTCACCACACTCTGGGTAGTCGATGTAGGGGTGAGGAGGAGACTAGGAAGGACCGGTTATAAATATCGGCCCAAACCTAAGTCTGATCCCAGTAATATAATAAGTTAAGTATTCCTGATAAGCTAAACAGAAAGGGAATAATACCAAGAAAGGCAGGGGACTGTAATAACCTCAGCTTAATTCTAAGCTAACAGGACAAGGTATAAGGATAAAGCTAAATACCAGAACTTATTTATAAACATTAGATTAGTAGTAATAGTACAAGATATACCAACTCGAAATAACAGTAAATTAAAGAACCATATACGAGATGCCAGTACAGCCTAGACATAGAGAAAGGAATTCAGGGAGCCAGGTGGAATGCAAATGAACAAATATAAAAGGAAAAGTAGATTATTACTACATTAGAGTGACTCTGAGTATACTTTGCAGTGCAACAGAATAAGTACATAATAAATACAATATTGAGGGGGAAAGAAGAAAGGGGAGGTCAATTTAAGCCCTTACGCCCTGAGCCAAATGCAAATCAGGATTATGTGGAGAGGTATAGGCTTCGATGATAACTGTAGACAGAAGAGATAGTCATAGTAAAGATCAGCTCCAATTTCTCAAAAATCGCCTAAATAGGCGTTATATGGAGTGACTAGGTCTAGAAGACTAGGCCCAGTGAGCCCCAAAACAGGAGGGACCACACAGCAGTGGATTTCTATAATATATGTAGGCTTTGAGTAAAATAAGGAGCATAAGGAAGATGTAAATTGACAATCCTTTGCAACAGTACACCAAACATAGCCCACCTCTTTGAGTGCTAATGATAGTTCCATATTGTAAACAGGAGGTAGTAAGAATAATGGAGCGTAGGGAAGGAGATAGATTATGTGTGGTTGCCAATAATACTTAAGAACCTGTCATCAGGAGAGGGAAGGGATAAGCTGCCTTCTAATATATAATAATTCACATATGAAAAAAGAAAAGGCAATAATCAGGATGCATACCACTTGAAGATATGCAACTGAACAGCCAAAAGACTATAAACCTGATACACTGCTAAACTGGAGAGTAAAAGGCTAGATACAGAGAGCCTATTTAGTGAGGTAATGTATAAGATCTAACATTAAAATAATGGGTTAGAAAAGCATTGCTGATATACCAAAGTTCCCTTGAAGACCTTTAAGCTGCTCATTTAAACATTGCAACAAAAAGTAAATTGATTGTGCCGCGATGTACAGCCTTTGCTTTCTGCACCCACTGGGAGCGAAAGCAACCAGGTAGCATAGACTGTAGAGTGGGCGACTAAGCAGAAAAAGTGTACTGGCACTCCCTTTAAGTATCCTGGAAGCAAAACCTACCAAGATATAGCAACTATGACCATATTACTGACCACATAAGCTCATGACACCTTAGATTTATTAGCAGGACTGTGACTATTGATGTTCTTGCTTTTGGTCTTTGCCCTACATTTCTTTTTGGGCGGCTCTAAAGATTTGAGTGGGGAACTTGCATTAACTTCTGCCCATGAAGTATCAGTAGAAATGCATCCCTGAGGCACAGGGCCTAAATTAGAGGGATGTTGTTCTGAAATTTGCTGGGAAAGATCCTCCTGCAAGGAGTGCATGTCATCCTCCAAAAGAGCAAACGTATTGCTCAAGGGAATAGAGGGGTTGATTTGGAGGTGAGAGGCTGCAGCTTGGGGTGTTTGGGGTGAAACCTTGCTCGAACAGCATGAAAGTTTTGAAGAATAATGCCCTGACAGAAGCTTCTCTTACAGCTGTGTTGACTGCCTTGGGGTCAAATCAGTTGCAGCGTTGCTTCTTGGGGCTGCGAGTTCTGCAACACTTTTCCCATGTTCCTGTACCTTGTCGTCCACCCTCGGTGTGGATACCAAAGCTGTGTTCGGTTTGCCAATTGCTGCTGAACCTCCTAGGGTAACATTGCAGAGAGAGACCACCAGATAGTTGGCTAAGACGTCAGGGGTTTCAAAATCCTTGAAAGAGCCTGAGAAAAGGTATAGTGTCACAGGGTTACGTAGAGCAAATTTAATTCTTCTTTGGTGGAGGATTTGTTTAAGTGGATTGTAGACCTTCCTTCTGATGGTTAAATCTGTTGAAACATCTCTGTAGATGGAAACATTAAACTCTTGCCACTGAAGTTTCCCCATTTCTCTTGCTCGTTTCAGTATTAATTCTGTGTGGGAATAGTTCAAGAAGTGAGCAATGATAGGCCTTGGTCGCTGGTCTGATGTTGGCCTGGGACCTAGAGTGTGGTGAGACCGCTCAATGATTAATGTTAGGTCAGGGGGCAGTTTAAGCAATGCAGGCAGCACATGTAATAAAAGCGCAGTAGTGTCTCCTAATTCTACACCTTCAGGGAAGCCAAAAAATCGTAAATTGTTGTGATGATTACGACTTTTAATATCGTCAATTTTGGCTTGTAAGGATTTAATATTTCGATCTTGATTGCGGAGAGTAGCCTGGAGGTCATGAATAGTAGTGATGTTACAGGCCATTGCTTTCTCATTAAATGCAATTTTCTGGCTAAAATTTCAATAGTGGTCACATTCTGTTGGGTAGAGGTTTTTAGATCATTAATCTCAGCCATCAGTTTAGAAAACATTACTTCCACTCCAGCAAGTGAGCTTTGCTGTACTTGGAGATCTGCCATAATGCTGAAGGATGAGGCCTAGTATGAGGCAGTACAGTGTAGAATAATTGAATATAAGTAGATGATGGATCAAAAATGACTTATAAACTGTGTCAGACAGTAAGATTACAGGAGTTGGTACCAAAGAAAGGTCTGATGAAGGCTGAATGAGGTTAGATTGCAGTCATTCCTACAGAGATTCTGAACTATGCTGCCATCTTCTGCCTGGTCAGGCCACACCCCCATAACCAAATGTTTTAAGCAGACAATCTGTACACTGCTGCACCACAACAATCAGCAAAAAAAATGTGAAGAATTATTGAAAATATTACTGTGTGTACATTAACACAGTTATACAAGAAAAATATAGCCAAAACAGAAAGACTTCCTTTTTCTCCCAGTTAATCTACCTACACCACAAATACACCCCTCCCCCAAAACACTCTTCACAGTACACAGACTGACTGTTCTAAATTAACATTCAAAATCTACACACAACAATAAACACTCGATGATATGAGCGCAGAAGGGTTTCCTACAATCGATGTACTAAATTTTGAGCCACAAATATAACTCAAAAAGGCATTTTAAACAGCTTTTAGAGGTTTTGAATCGTAGAGCTCTGAGAGAAAATTGTCTCCTCCTACCACTGCACACACCGCCCAGGCCAGAACTGAGGCTGTGCCGAACAATCTAGAGCCCATGTGACCTGCAATCCCATGAATAACTGACAAATTTCATTTGGAGCTCAATTACAGAGGGAAGTGAGGTGAATTACATTGATTTCAATGTACTTCACCTTAAAATTGTTGGAGAAGTGGTTTGAGGGAAGGCGGAATAACACAGAGTCATTGGTTTCAATGGACTTCATGTTCCTCATTATGAAACAAAGTACTCCACTTCACATTGTGGAGTTCTCCACGGATTCCACATTACTCAGTGAATCACTTCACGGAGCATAGCAAATTGAAAACTTCAGTAATATAACCACATATTTTAAACAAACTAAAATTATGCACTGCTGCACCACAACAATCAGCAAAAAAAGGCAAGAATTATTGAAAATATTACTGCGTGTACATTAACACAGTTATACAAGAAAAATATCACCAAAACAGAAAGCACTGTCTTTTTCTCCAAGTTAATCTACCTACACCACAGACACGCCCCTTCCCCAAGGCACACTTCCACTGTCTCTCAGCACACAGACTGAATGTTGTGCATTAACATTCAAAATCCACACACAAACAATAAACGCTTGATGATATGAGCACAGGAGGGTTTCCTATAATTGATGAACTAAAGTTTCAGCAAATAAAATGACTCAAAAAGGCTTTTTTAACAGCTTTAAGGTTTGAATCACAGAGAGCTCTTAGAGCAGATTGTCTCCTACAGCTTCATACACACACTACCCCAAACTGAGGCTGTGCAGAACAATCTAGAATCCATGTGACCTGAAATCCCATGAATCACTACAAAATTAGCCTTTGGAGCTTAAAAACAAGGCGAAGTGATGTGGAGTACATTGTTTTCAATGCACTTCACCTTAAGAATTGATGGAGTAGTAGTTTGGGAAGGAGGAGTAACGTGAAGTCATTGTTTTCAATGGACTTCGCGTTACCCATCATAATATGAAGTACTCCACATCGCATTGTGGAGCACTCCATGCATTCGCTCTGAAAATCACTTTGCGCAGTGAATTTGGGCCACTTCGCCCATCTCTACTACCAGTATGTGGGGAATCAGTGAGTCCAAGGAGTGTTGTGTTACTGGATTGATTTGACTAGAAGTCAGACTGGAAAGGGCTGAGAAGTGACAGGTCAGATAGGAAGGTGGTGAGCTGTGGACAAAGTGCTCCTGAGTCTTGAAGAAGTTGGTAAAGAGGGAAATAGGCCAGTAATATCCGGGGTTAAAAATGTCACCACTCTTGTAGAGATGGATAATTTTAGCTATCTTCCAGGCCTGGGGTACTGTTTAGGACAGAAAGGAGAGGGTTGGGAAGGTAAAGATAGGTCAGACAATGAGTGGAGAAACATGAAGCAAAAGATACTGGTCCAGAACATTGGAGCCACTTTTTTGAGAAGTCAATGGCACCAGAGAGGTCATTAGAGAAAGCAAAAGTGGATCTGGGGAGGGCTCGGGGAAGGGGGTGGAGAGTGAGATTGGGGGACTTAAAATGGGGATGTTGGTAAGTAGGAACTTTGTACAGCTACTGTGGCAAAGTATTCAGTGAAGGTCTCTGCAACTTCAAGGCATGTAGAGCAAATGGTGTCAGCAACTCTCATTTGGGTGGTTGGCAGATTGGTGGTGGTGAGGGTTGAAATGTTGTGAATCACCTGTCAGTATTTAAATCATTAATTACTTAACAGTAGAATACAGGAACCTTTGCAACATAATATTTTTTTTTTCACAATGGGAGGGCTTTGCCCACGGTTCGATGTGGGGAATAGATCCTCCCACAACCTCTATTTAAGCCCTCCACTAATGCACCTCCGCTGTTTAGGGAGTGTTTTTTGCCTGTGCTCCCTGTGTGACTCGTGTGGATGTGCTTTTTCACACTCCCTGCTGCCTGGTTTGTTGTTTTGGTTATCACCTTTGTCTTCCCCTCTCCCCTCTTCTCCCTTTGTTCCATGTCTCTCATTGTGCTATATCTGTGTTTGTTTCCTAGGCTGTTCTGGCTGCCTCACTGCTCCTTCCTGCTCCCTCTTTATCCATCCTGGGGCTTCCTGTTCCATTCTTTCTTGTTTTCCTTTGGGCACTCTCTAGCACCCCGATGACACCTCTGAGCACCCCTGCTCTGCTTCAGTAACCTGACACCGCTTCTGAGCATCCCTGCTCTGCTCCACTGTTCTGTCGCATTTCCTTCAGTGCGAGATCCCTTCTTGTCCCTGCTAGCCTGTCTCCACTGCCTGCTACATCCAAAGCTGCTTCTCATTCTCTGGATTCCCCGATTAACCAGGCCTCACATAATTTCTGACACTACCTGCTTACTCCCAGCCTGGACTTCGCATCTCCAGTTCGTTCCCTACTGCTGACCTCATTGTAAGTACTTTTTTTGTCCTGTTTGTCTCTGCAAATAGTGCTTCTTTAATTACAGCCCATTTCTCTGTTCTGACTCTTCGGCCGTAATGCACGTGGATCCGAATCGATAATCCTCCTCTCACTGAACCTAGTACCAGTTCACCAGTTACAAATACCCCACTGCCTTGCTGACAACCACCAGCCTACCATTAGCGAAGCTCTTCTACCATTCTCACTTGGTGTCACCTTCATTGCTACTTCTCATTCATTCCTGCAACTGCTAGCCATACACCTACCCCAGAGAGTTCAATTATTTCACCTCAGCAACACATTAGCTGAGTTTTTACCTAAACTTCTACAGTCCTTCCTCCTATTAGAAAGGGTAAATGGCACCAGCCCAGTGGCGTATAGGGTTGAGGCACGGGCGCCTTACCTGGACCCATGCCGGCAACCCAGGTTCAGGAACAGACTCAGGTCACTGGGGGCTGGCAGAGACAGGAGAGGATTGAGCATCCTTAGGGACTGCTCTTCTCTCCCGGGGTGGGTTGGGGAGTTGTCGGTCGGCAGTGGCCTCTGGTGGAGACCAGAAGCACTGTGCAACGGTGAAGGAGGGCTGTACATAGAAAAAGCATGAAAAACGTTCCATGTCACGCCAGACAATGGCTGCCTGACACTCCGAGCCCGTCAATGCCTCCGCAGCCTTCTGCCTCAGCAGCATCTCCCTGGACCAAGATGATGTGCTGGTCTGCGTCTCCCAGCTGGTGCTTTCCCCCTTGGAGGAGGGGGACCCTTCTGGTGAAGGGATATGCTGGGTTACCCAGGGAGATGGCTGTCATTTGAGAGTGGAGGCTCGGGGGACAGGATGGGTTGGTAAGGAAGCCTTGGCTCGCTGGAAGGAGAGGCTGGTGTGGATGCAAGTAGGGGAGAAAAGAAATAATACAAAAAAAAAGAAAGGGTAAATGAACATGGTGGGAGTGTATGTTAAGCCTACCATCCTAATGTTTCAATATGTACCACTCCCCTCAGGCTTCCCCATCGATAAAATTCAGGTAACTCACTTCAGCTAGCACCATTTTAATCTCTCAGCAGGATAGGCAGCCATGCTTGGGTCACCTGCCACTCAACCGAGAGGAAGCAGAGATGCTCGCCGTATATTCTCCTTCGCTTTTGTACTAGCAGGCTTTGTACTTCATTTTCCTCAAAGAAGACTACAACTTTACATCAACCATGTCAGCGGCTCCTGCCATGCACCACCACAGTGTAGTCAGCCCTATCTTCTTCAGACACAAGGACAGTGTACCCTTGGCTCCAGCTCCAAATCAGCGAAGTGAGTGATTATATTACAGATGCCTTCCCTACTGTCCCCATCCTTCATGGGTGAGAGAACTTGTCACAGCTGTATTCTGCATGGCTGACCTCCTCATCACATCTCCCCACTACTCTAGGGTACAGAGCCATTTTCCCTACTTCTAGCCACCTCATTCAGTCCCAAGTTCCACAGTCTTCCCCCAATGTATGCTCCCAGACACATATCCTATCCATTGATTCTATTTTATGTTTACCATACCTATCAAAATACATATATCTCATTATCTCCTCTCCTACTTTGTATTTCCTATACTTTTTATTTTCATCATCAAACACAGATTCATCATCCTACGCCTGTTTCCATTCCTAACTCTCTCTCTTTTTCTCTTCCGCAGCGTTTGCGCTTTAGCCAGCCCATACCAGCAGGATTCCAAACTCCGTCCCTAACTTGTGCCTTCTGAGGTGCTGAGCGTAGGTAGGCTTCCCCTGTCTACCAGGGATGGGATTCCATTACACTAACTACTTCTACTACTTAACAACCTGACATCCTCCATCCCAAACTCTGCTGGATAGCATCGAGTGAAGGTTAGCTCGCCCCAACTACCGGGGATGGGAGTCATGTCTACCACCTACTGAGTCATATCCTTCCTTCTCCATCTCAAGCCAGTTGCTGCTTGCCTTCGGGAATGGAACTTCTTCACCAGGTGTCTCGTTATCCTACCTATGCCTAGCTGCCTCAAGGCAAGATCATCCCATCTCAGCCATCACCGTTGGGTGTTTGGATCTCCATTCCATTGCTTCAACATGATGCATTCTCAACCTGATGCCCAGATGCTGTTTCCTTTCAGGAACATAACTTTGCCCGACTTGCCTTCTACATTCTACCTGGTCTGTAGCCTCAATTAACACACTGCCTCCCTTGGCTGGGAGCCTGACTCTGCATTCGCCTGTTTTCCCTTTTGCAACCACTACTTGATGAGGGTTGCTGCTTCCCTTTGGGAATGAGGCCTCCTCACCTCTTTTGCCTTCCAACTCTCCCTACTGGATAATATGCAAGTCTTCACTCACCGAATACCTAGTTTGGTTGCCTGTTTCTATGACTCCACTAGTTCTGTACCATCTCTGTTTTGTACTCAGTTACCACTCCCATTTGGAGCTGGATCTCATCCACTCAGTTGCCTCCATCCTCCTATCTCAGCCTGCTGGTATCAGATTAAGGTGATCTCTCCTCCACTACCAGGACTGGAAACTCATTTCTGCACTTGTCTGTTTCAACTTTGTATGCTCTCTGCTGGACCACCGCTTGCTGCTCCCTTCTGGACTGGAACCATATACCATTATGCCTCCATCATCATACCTTCTCTGGCATGTCATGTCCTAGTCATCTTACCCTACTCCCTTACATAGGAGCCTGCATCTGCACCTGAAAGCCCATTCTTTGGCATTTTCTACCTCCTACCCAATTACAGCTTCCTTCCAGAAACAAGTCCACTCTGCTCCCAATGACTTCCTCCATTACTCACCAGCCTATATTCTGCACTTCCATGGACCTTCGTGCATGACCCCTTTTGGCCTTCTTTCCCTCAGGATTTGGATCTTGCCTGCTCATTCAGTCTCTATCTCACTCCTGTTCAACTGCCTCATGGACTTCCACGCTGGTCACCCCTTCCAGCTGCTGTATGAATTGTTTGATTCTTCAGATGTGGATCCTCATCCTTCTACACTCCAGCACCTTTTGTCATTTCTTCTCATTTTTTGAAGCCTTCGTCAGATGTGGGACTCGGGTATCTCAAGCTCAATGGCTCATAGTGCTTGGCTTCACTCCTTGGTCTTCTGTGGATCATACTCTGGTACCTTACTGCAGCCTTTCAGCCTTCCGCTGCTGTTCACCGAAGGGATGAAACGGTCCTGTTCCTTCCTGAACTGTATGTCATTCATCTTCACCTAGCCCATCACCTTTCCCGGATCACTCCTTTAGCCCATCACGATCCACTCCGGACTTTCTTCCATTTTTGGATAACTGCCTTTTCATCTCCACCTTGCAGGCTTGGGGCTTCATACCATTTGCTGTGGCTCCTTTGGGCCTCATACCTTATCTCCGACCAGTATTCCTACCCAGTCAACTGCTCTTCCATATTATCCATTTTATACTCCTACTGTAACCACACTAACAGTACCTTTCCACTACTCATTGGACCACTCGTTCATTATTCTGGAGACATACTACTGCCAGCAAACATCCCTTGGCTAACATGCCTCATAGACTCTTATGTCATCATAGAGTTTTATATAATGCTCAATCAGCTCCTCATGATCATTCAAGGAATCCCATTTGCCTGGATAATAGGAAGATCTTCTCAGTCTCTATTGAATATAACTTCCAACTCCTGTCTGTTCAATTACCGTGACTTCCCAGTCTACCTCGTCTCACTGGCTACCCTACTACATGGAAAGGACTTAAATCCTTCTGCTATGCTCTGACTTTGTAATTAATTATGCTTCTATGGATACCGGGAATCACAAGATAGCCCATTCAACTACAGCCATCATCCGTTTTACCTTCTGCAGCCTCCCCTACTGTCACCAACTCAGCCGACTATGTTACTCGACTCCTACTCCTCAACAGTCATTGCTTGTCTTAAAAATTTCACAGATGCCTTCCAGAATATTTGTCATGGGATCTCCACAGCCTAGATGATTACTAACTCCACGACTTCCAAACAGTTATTTTCCCTCCTGGACATAGCCATTCCTTATACAATTATCCGCACCTTTTCATCTAGTACCTTCAGCCAGGTTAATCACTCTTCCAGTGGACCCTACAGCCTCTTCTTCTCTAACTGCCCATACCAATCTCTGCAGTAAAGACCATCACTGACAATTGGCTCTCCCGAATTTTATTTGGTAATCCATAACAAGTCAAGACAAATTCATCTACTCATTCTTGCCTCCCAATTGGTCTAATCAGCCTTGGCACTAGATCCATGGCATCCTACACTAATCAGTCTCACTACCAATTCAGCCCACAGACTCTTCCTTATATGCTCCTCCAAGCTTCTCGCAAGTATTTTGATATCGCATTACCTGTAAACTGAACCAACCATATGCCACCACTGTGCATCTCCTAGATGATCACATCACAGAAATACCCGCACTTACTTTGGGCAGAGTACCAATAGAGTATTTACTCATGCAGTTATGAACATCATGACCAAAGAAGCCATCCATCCCTTTACCAAATTTTCAATCATTCCCCATATACATTAGGCTACCATCTGGACCATTTCCACAAATCTTTTTCTATTTTTACCAATCAGTTATGGCATTACTCCCATCAGTCACTTAAAACTCTCCCCTACTCATTTTTAACTCTGTGATGGTTACTTAGTGACTTATCACTCTCTAGTCAATGTCTTACCTCCAGAATACATGAACACCAAACCTTACATGAATTGGACCAGTCACCCATAACTTTGCAAATCATAGCAAATCTCACCATGTACTGTCTGATTGTATATCAATCAAATTATGCTCTCCCTACTCATTATGCCCCTACAATGCTTTGGACATGCATATTTTATCACCTCAAAAATATGGACTACATTAGCCCTTCTTCAACTGGATTTGCTCCACACCTAGGATTCTACCATTCCTATGGAACAGACATACCCTTCATCCTCAGAATCATCATTCAGTCTGCACTGCATTTAGATCGAGAATGAACCATCATCTCCAGGGTACTCAAAGTCTCTCCTCTACTCATTTTCTACTTCATGGATGCTTCTTTAGTGACTTCTCATTCATTACTGAATTCCTTGCCTCCAGTCCATATCTTGACAGTCAACTCTTTCACAAGTTGGATTATTCACCAATGACTTCTTCCACCATAACATTTCCACCATTCTCTGTCTAGAAACCTTTCCCCTGCCTAGTAACCTATCAATCAAGTCATGCTTCCTCTGC
Organism: Neoceratodus forsteri; assembly: GCA_016271365.2. NCBI lineage: Eukaryota > Metazoa > Chordata > Ceratodontiformes > Ceratodontidae > Neoceratodus > Neoceratodus forsteri. The sequence continues at coordinate 1,425,156,110 of CM057455.1, forward strand.
TCATTATATCCTTGCAACCCCTTCGGACAAGCATTAATTACCATCTTGGAAACTTGGACTTCATTCACCCTCCTTTACCTGGATCTACTTCACACTTCGGATTCTATCGCTCCTTCAGAAAATACCTACTCTTCAACCTTAGGATCATCATTCAATCTGCATCACCCATGGCTCAAAGATGGATCATTGTCTCACCAAGAAGCTCACCACCCTCAAATTAGCTATGGTTACGAGAACCTAGGTCCTTCTCCTCTTAGTATGCCCAGAGGATGGGCAGACCTCCAGCCATGGGTCCTCAGAGATTTCCTCCACAGATTTTCCTGTCCTGAGTGCCAGGGGGTCATACTCTCAATGAGTTGGAGGAGGTATCTTTTTGGCCTTCTATTCCCTACAGTTAATACCTGCATACCTAATACTCAAGGGTGGGAATAGAGTAAAGCCACAAAAAGTACTACAAGTTACACAAACACTATATACCACAATTCTCCACATTGCTGTTCCACAAACATTGAATTAATTTACATGAGGCTGATTTCTGTAATGTGCTTTTATGGAACTATCCCCCTCCCCCAAGCTTGATTTGATTCTTGTGCTTGAGTGCAAACAGACTCAATCCAGTGAGTGTTGGTCATTGCACAAGGACAGAAAAAACAGCATTTGTGAGATATTTTAGCCTGGATTGGAAACTGAAAATTCTAAATTACCTTGTACTGATTCCTAAAATTCCTAATTTTGTTCTTCCAGATGTTTTTAACAAAGGTAATGTGTCCAGTTTATGACCCATTCCCCATTATAGAACCACAAAAGCAATCCTTTCTATTGCGGCAAAATGCTTATTCTAAACAACATTATACAGTAGCAAGAAAGAATGCTGATCCCTAATTGATCAGACTGGGACTGGACCCAAGATGTTATCCCAGCATAACATCCTGGCTCTAGTCCCACCACAATCATGACTGCATGAAAAGTAAAAAAAAAAAAAATCCATCCATAGCCATCCCTCACTTCCCGCTCCCAATGAAAGTGAAAATTGCTTTCCCGATCAGTGCTCTCCAACCTGCTCGGAATTGGCCTGGATGCTTCATGCCGACCTTAACACACTCATGGTGTGTATCACTTTCATCTCCCAATATAAAACACACAACAACTGTACCAGGAGAACAACCAGCAAAAGCCTGCTCTAAACAATGATTGCTATTTTGTGGGCAGCTGTCTGCACAACTCCCACAAAAAATACAATAAGTTGCAGAAACGAGTGTGGCAGAGAGCTTGCCGTGCCTCCTTCCTACTAAAATCAAAAAGAATTTACTCACCTCTCATGTTGTCTTCATTTTTCTCCTCCCCCAAAACACATGTGCAGTAGCCATAGCCAAACTAGCCAGTGGGGGCGGCTACGGTGGGCAGAGTACTTCCAGTTTCTCAGAAATGAAAGAAAAAGACACGGAAACAGAGACGCAAGAAAATGCAGGAGAGGAGACTCTCTATTCAAACTAAAAGAGAATAAAAAACATAGAACAACAAGCCCTCTCCTGGCATTTTCTGACAACTGTACCAAGACAACAACAGGGTGGGGGTTGGAGACTGAGCTACCTATTGTACAAAATACATAATAAACACTATTGTTTACTATGTATCCCTACCCCTTCAAAAAATTACACAAAAATGTGATTTTAATAAACCTTTTCATATTTTCTCTGTTTTCTTTATAGTTTGAGCCATTGTATAATAGGAATGATGCACTCCAGGGTGGGTGTTATGCTGGGATAATATCCCTTCTTAGGTGCTGGATGCCCTCAGCCTGCAGCTTCTGGGCCCAACCACCTGAGGTGGGATGTTATCCCAGCACAACACCCACCCTGTTATACGTTATTCCTTTAACAACAACAACAAAACAAAAGAAAACACTGGAAATATGATTTTGCTCTCTCCTTGAGATATATTCAGTTAGGCTAGGTGGATACTCTTCACTAGAAACAAATGCATCATACTCTTAAGCACAATCTTCCCATGTGCTAGCTCATCAGTGCTCTGACAGCATTGCTGCTCACAATGCCAGTGACCTAGTACATCAGAGGGTGGGATCAAGCATCATGGGGGACATGCCAGAGTCGGACTGGCCCACTCGGTTGCCTGGATATTTCCAGGTGGGCCCCCTCTGTTGGATACTTGGCTAACACCTAAGTTCTGTGAATATGTGGTGTTATCATCTGTTTTCTAATACTATTGTGTATTATGGGCCCTACATGTAAATGTACAATGCAAGCACAGAGCTAGAGTATCAAAATGAACTGTAATATTGATATGGGTGTCTTTTCCTGGGCCGTCCCCTACTGATTTTTCAGGTGGGCCCTTTTGCCACATTTCCAGGTGGGCCCCCTGTACTCCTTTCTGACCATGGGACACGCTCCTCTTCAGGGAGAGAATGAACTGTTTTCAGCACTTTCAGAGAAGGCATCAGGCTTCATGTATGCTACTGCTTCCTGCCTGACCACAGATAGTGGTGCAGCTGAAGCCTCAAACATGTGTAGAAAAATTCTGATTAACTGTGATTCCATGTCTGGAACCATTTCCGTCAGCCTCCTGCAGAAGAGAGAACAGCACGAAATACTCCAGCCCAGCCAGATGACCCATTTGCTACTCTCAGACCCTTTGTCACCACCAGATTTATACTCCAGAGGAGATGGTGCCCTCAAAAGCCCAAAGACAGGGAATAATTTTGGGGGTAACAGGAATCTCAGCCAAGGTGGTGTTGGGTTGGATATTGACAGTAGGCAGATGGGGGCAGAGGTTGCAAAAAGGGGGAGGAAAAATAATAAATAAAAAAACATTTCCCATGGTTCAGTTACCTGTGGGTTTTCCCTTTAGTAATTGTATTTAAGGGGAATATAAGTCTATCTCTACCTAGTTGATGTACTGGGATCAGTATGATAGGTCCCAAACAAAAAATTCAGCTGGAACAATAGTTGCAACATTTTAATTCTTTCAAACATTCTTGTTCTGGACCTACTACCTAATGTAAGTGCAAACCTTTTACTTGTAAAAGTCATTGTAACAAGTGGAATTACAGAAAATGATCTTGGATGCCACGAAAATGAATTGTGACTCAAATGATGCCACTACTAATACCAGTCCCAGTATAGACATGTTCCCAATTAATACCTCATTTATTTTAATGGTATGGTCGCACCACTATAGTTAGGATAACATTTGCATTTCAACGTTAAGCCCTTATATTTGTAGCCATTTATAACTTCGGCATCTTTGAATCTAGGGACCTGAACATGGTTAGGTAAACTCTTAATCACCCTGTCCAACTCAAAGCACCCTTGGGTGTTAAGTGGCACCCCTTTCTTCATTCCATCCCTGTCCAAGTTTTAACTGGGTCCAGAGGCTCCCCCCATCTCAGTTTTTTTCTAAGCTTTTTAAGTGTGAAGTGGCAACCCTTCTTCACTGTGTCCCACTCAAACCAGTCCCTGGTGTCCAGTGATGCCCCTTCCTTAACCCCTGTCATTCCAAATGTTTCCTGGTGCCTAGTGGCATGCATGATATACCATTGTGCAACCAAAACCACTCTGTTGCCCCGGAGCATTTCTACAACAAGAGGTGCAGGTTTATCCTCTCCTGTAAATGGTCTGCCTTTCATTGTCTGCTGTATAACCAGCTTAAGTGACCAAGTCCCACAAGCAGACATGACTATGACTGCCTTTCTTTGTTTTACAAATGTGCACAAGGTAAAGACCAAATATCTCCTAGCTCTCCTCATACAGTGCCTTCTCATTCCAATCAACAGCAACACTTACCTTCTCAATTCCCAGGATGAAGCAGGAATTTTGTAGAGTGGGCTTTACATTTGCAGCACCAGACACCGGGAACAAGCCCCCTCTCCAGCTGAGGAATGCTTCTAGCTTTCATGTGTTCAAGCCTAGTCTTTACAGCCACCTTAGAACTCCCTGTATTTGTTTTGGTACAGAATCCCCATCTAACTGACCATGATTATGTTGCATAACAATGCTTATGCTCTTTGTTTGCAGTGAGTCCACTTTGTTAGCTTGATTTGATTGCTGTTTCGATGTGCTTACCTGTAGAGTTTGTTAGTTTTTTGGTTTTCATGTGTATATTTCAGACTTATGTAACTATTCCTGCTGGACTATGTTAACCTGCTGACTACTGCTATCCTCCCTGGGACCACCATGAAAACAAGATGCTGCATCTCATGAGGTTATCCTGATTGGAATAATTTCAAATAAATACATAATGGCATCCCCCCACACACACACACACATACACTCACAATGTCTTTCTAAGCTTTCTCTGATGTCCAGTTACTTGGGTGACAAAGGACTTAGATGGGTGACAAAGAAGTTAGAGCACAGTGGAGTGGTGGATGTGGTCAACTTAGATTTCAGTAAGGCTTTCAACACCATTTCACATGGGAGACTAGCAAGCAAGCTGGGTAGCTTAGGTGTGGGTCCAAAGGTGGCAAACTGGGTAAGAAATTGGTGAGGAGATAGACCACAGAAGGTGGTGGTAATTTAAATGGAGTTCACTCCAAGGATGGGAGAGTTACCAGTGGGGTGCCTCAGAGATCAGTGCTGGGACCGATTCTCTTTAATGTCTTTATAAGTGACATGGCAGAGGAGCTGGAAGGGAAGGTCTGCCTCATTGCAGATGACACCAAACTCTACAATTGGGTGGACACTCCAGGGGAAGAGGAAAGGATGAACAGAGACCTGAGAAAACTAGAGTGGTCAAGGGTATGGCAGCTCGGTTTCAATGCGAAAAGTACGAAATAATGTACTTAGGGCAGAGAAACACAGAGGCAGAGTACAAAATGGGTGGAGTGGTATTGCCAACCACCAAGCAGGAAAGAGATCTGGGGGTGATTTTATCGGATGACCTAAAGGTGGCCAGGCAGTGAGAAGGCAGTTGGGAGAGCTAGTGGGATGCTGGGGTGCATAGGAAGAGGTATCACCAGCAGAAAGAGGGAGGTGGTGTTACCTCTGTATAGATCTCTCATAAGACCCCACTTAGAGTACTGTATGCAGTTCTGGAGACATCTCCAGAAGGATATAGACAGAGTGAATGCTGTCCAGAGAAGGGCAACTAAAACTAAAATGGTGCAGGGTCTGCATCAAAAGCCCTATGAGGAAAGACTAAAGGACCTCAATATGTACACCCTGGAAGAGAGGAGGAGGAGGTATGATAGAAACCTTTAAATACCTCACAGGGGTTAAAAAAGGTACAGGAAGGAAGTATTTTTAGACAAAAAGATGCTCAAGAACAAGGAGACATGCAATGAAGCTGGAGGAGGTAGATTCAGGATATTCAGGAGAGATGTTAGGAAGTACTTTTTCACAGAAGAGTGGTGGATTCCTGGAAAAATCTTCCAGAGGAAGTGGGGGGTGAAGACAGCGGTGGGGTTCAAGAATGCATGGTACAGGCACAAGGGAATCATAGTAGAAAGGAAGGGGGGGAGGGAGAAAGAGCAGTGGCTCAAGTACCATGTGCACAATGTAGGCAGCCATCAAATTTGTGTTTCTCTGTCTCTCTCTCTCTCTCTCTCTCTCTCTCTCCCCCTTCCTGCCCTGCTCTCACCACCCCTTCAGCTGGCCGCTGTCTAAATTAAATACCACTGAACTGAGATATTAATAAAAATCATGGTATAGGCATCAGATAGCCAGAGAAGTTAATGGTGGAAGGTGGCATGGTGTACAGGGGGTGGGTTGTAATGAGAAGGGATCACTACATGGGAAGCCATTTAGGTCAGCTTTTTAGAGTGGGCACAGTTGACTGAGTCTGTTGTCCACCTGCAAGCTGGAGCCAGAGCTAGCAAGTAGAAGTTATTGAAGTCCACTTTACTTCAGAAAAGCCCAGGCACAGCTGGTTTAGATTCACCTCTATAGAGCATCGGGTAAATGAGATTGGGAGACCCAGCAAAAGCATAGAAGTATGCTTTTTAGTCCACACTGCTGGTAAAAAGGTTTCAGTTATTTATTTATTTATTTTATTTGTTTTTGTTAACCAGGTAAGCACACTAGACAACTACTGCCTATTTTCAGGTGTGACCCAGGAGGTTACAGAGTACATGAGACACATTATACAATGTCAAGGTAACATACAGGCCCACATACCGGTGGTTCCAGGGTATAAGAGATACAAAATACAGAGTCAGGGTAACATACAGACCCACATACTAGTGGGTGGGACAGCAACAGTACACATGGCAAAATTATACAGTAAAGTAGGCAGTACATCAACAGGGTTCATCAGTAGCATGGGGAGGTAAAAAATCAACAGGAACAATAAGGCAGAGAGTTGGCAGTGTGCCAGAAAGATGCAAAATTAGTACTGAGAGGCAGAAACAGCAGGAGACAACGTGGCTGTGTCAACTCCCACGAAAAAGACAGTGCAGACAATACAAATTGCATGACCTGAGAGAAAGTGGGGGCATCAAAATGCAGCTAGAGTGGGTGCTGATATGTAAGGGAGCTAAACTGTTTTAGCTTAAACCATTTCTGAGATTAGCCGATGAGATGAACAGTATTTTTCAAGAAATGTTCAACCACAGTGGCAGTACCAATTCAAACCAAGTCAATCACTTTTAAACTGGTTTAGCTGAGCTAAACTGATTTAACAAGTGCAATGTGGACAGGGGGATGTAAAGTACAAGAAAAGCATATACTGTATTGATACAGACACAGTTATCAGCAAACAATATTAAAAAATGAGAGGTAAAGGCATAACTGTGGAGACCTTTACCTACATAAATTGTTACGGAAAACTTCTCACTTTATAAGGTTCCATTCCATGTAAGGGCTGGCAGTGTAGCCTAAAGGTTAGAATAATGAGTAGGGTCACTGAAAAATTGCACCCACAATTTTTATGCGGAATCCATAATTTTCAACAGTCTCCGCTAAAACTGACATGTTCTGCAATTTCTTGCGATTTGTGAGTTTTTACATTGAACTATGTATAAAGTATTAACATTTTTAATAAAATACTCTTGAATATTTTGACAATTTTGCATGCAGACTTGAGTTTAGCCAAAACACTGCACTGCAAGGTAGGGCAAGGGCTTTATGTGACACTGCTTTCTTTTGAATCCTTGTCTTGTTTGGTTTCAAAATCCACTGGCCAAGCATAAGTACACTTAAGGTGCTTTTACACACAGATTTATGTAATGGAATAACTGTTATGGAAACAGTATTCTGTTACATCCCTTGTGTGTAAATTGCATCTGTTTCAGTCCCTAGGTGAACGTTCGTCCAAACCGCAATCTCTGCTTTTTGCGGTTTGCACAGTTGTGTTCCGTTTTGTTGTGCTGTGTAAAATAGCCATTCCAGTACAAAGGCAGAAAACAACATTTGTAGAGCAGAAAACTCTGGGGGAGCCGAAACAAATGGAGACAGGGTTGCCGGAATACTTGCAGTGTGTAGAAAGGAACCTGAACGCAACAGAGTACAACGGCGCCACACAGGTAACGCTGATTCCATTTTAAAAACCTGTGTGTAAAAGTGCCTATAAACACTTAATATCTGTGTTGAGTTGAAACAGTCTATCAGAAAACTTTTTTTGTTGCCACAGAGAGTGAAACAAAATATGGAAGAAAAGGTGCAAGGGGACATGATAGAAACTTTCAAGTACCTCAAGGGAATCAACAAAGTCCAAGAGGGTAGCATCTTTCAGAAAAAGAGACTTGCAAGAACAAGGGGACACAATTTAAAGATAGAAGGAGGGCGGTTCAGGGGCAATGTGAGGAAGTATTATTTCACAGAGAGGGTAGTGGATGCATGGAACAGCCTTCCTGAGGAAGTTGTGGGGTCTAAAACTGTGGGAGAATTCAAGAATGCATGGGACAGACATAAGGCAATTCTTGTGGGGGGCAGGAAGATATAGGCTGTTGGTTAACTAGGATCTGCGGCTTATCCTGTAGGTAGGGAAATGGGCAGATTAGATGGGCCTAGCGGTCCTTATCTGCCATCAAAGTCTCTGTTTCAAGTTATCCCACTCACCTAAATGGGGTGCTAACTACAGTATGAAGCCTTTTTGCAAGTGGTAGGCCAGGTTTTTCCTTGTTAGCATGCTTTCATTCAGACTAGTTTTGATTCAAACAGCTGAGGATTTTTGGATGACCCTGCCGATTTTAAACTTGGATAAGCTAGTTGGTAACAGTGATCTTGCTCTTGGCAATCTACCACCTAGATGCTCATATGCAAATACTACAATAAAAACCTGACTAAAGTTTGAAAACAAGCTTATAAAACACACAAAATGTATCTGAACATCAATCTTTAAACAAAAATCATGACAGCCAGAGTAAAACAAAGGTAAATTACAGGGTACCCTGACTCCTGTATGATGTAGTAAAAATGTATTGGTATTTTTTTCATATTTTTTGGTAACCGGTTAAGGCCCATTAGGCACAAGTGCCTGTTTTCAGCGGCAACCCAGGAGCACTGAGGAGGTTAAGTGACTTGCTTAGAGTCCCACAGTATGAAAGTGGAGGTTGTGGGAACCAAACCCAGTTCTGTTAGATGTCCTCAGCTCATTCACAGTTTGTTACTCTAACCTCTATTCTATACTTCCAGCCCCAATAACCACCAGATTTAATGTTTAAATATGTGATTTCAAAAATAGTGTACGGTACTAACAGTGCAAATTATGAACATTAGACACTTTAACGACATGTTACTAAAACTCAATTATTCGCCACTCAATCTGTTTATTTTTTCTTGTACCGAAGTCAGTGAATAGCTGGCAGAGCACTGTAACAGCTGTTGATTAGGCTTCATTATTCTACATCCAGAAATAGAAAAATGCATTTCTTCTGGATTTATTTAGTACTGATTTGCTGTGGCTCACTTTATAGAATCTATTTAGCACTGTATGAGGCAGATGTTTTTAAATTTTGCAAGATAGGCAATGCTTACAATAGCTTATCAGTTTGGTTTTCATTTTAGGAACATAAACTTTTTTTGTTTCAAACAGTTTGGGAGGATGAGGAGCATCCTGAGGAGGGACATGGACGAGATCCACCACCAGGAGGAGGTGGAGCAGCTGTGGGGGGTAATAAAGAAAGGAACCCTAAAAGCCACGGACTAATGCATCTGGAAAATTAGCAAAGGCAAAAGGGGAAGAAAGCCTCTGTGGTTTACAGCGGGAGTCAGAGAGGCGATCAGGGAGAAAAAAAAGAGCATTCAAGGCCTACAAAACATCACAGGGGGAGGAGGAAAGGGAGGACTACAAAGAAAGACTTAGGACAGCAGGTAAAACAATCAGGAAGGCAAAAGCAAGCACATTGGAGAAAATAGCTAGGGAGGTGAAAAGGGGAGACAAAAAATTCTTTAGGTATGTCAGCGACAAGAGAAAAAGTAGGCAAGGGATCCCAAGACTTAGAGGGGAGGGGGGTAATTTGGTTGAAGGGGATGAGGGTAAGGCAACCCTACTCAATAAATACTTCATACCAGTAGTCGAGAGAAGGGGTACAGAGGGCGAGGAGGCAGACATGAATCCCTTCACGGAGGAGAGAGTGATGCAGGAGCTGAGAAAAATAAAAATGGATAAGGCTATGGGGCTGGATCAAGCACACCCAACAGTTCTCAGGGAGATGAAGGAGTAGGAGCTGGTGGGACTTCTTGCCAAGCTGTTTAATCTATCCCTCAAAACAGGGAGGGTCCCAGGGGACTGAAAGATGGTGGAGGTGGTGCCACTTTACAAGGGGGAGGAAAGAGGACCCTGAAAACTACTGCCTAGTCAGCCTCACCTCCGTGGTAGGCAAGCTGATGGAAACCCTCCTTAAGGAGAGGCTGGTAAGACACCCAGAGGAGGAGGGGCTGAGGGATGAAAACCAGCATGGGTTCACAGGGGGTAGGTCTTGTCAGCCCAACCTGGTAGAATTCTTTGAGGATGTTACGGAGGTGTATGATGGGGGGGTGGGGTGGATGTGACCTATCTGGATTTCAGGAAAGCGTTAAATTCCATCCCCCACAGAGGGCTGGTAAGCAAGTTAGACAGCTTGGGAGTGGGGGCAAAGCTTACAAAGTGGGAGGAGGATTGGCAGGGAGGAAGGATGCAGAGGGTTGTAGTAGATGGAAGGCACTCCAGGGAGCTAGGGGTGAAGAGTGGGATATCACAGGTATCGGTGCTGGGTCCAGTATTGTTCTCTGTGAATGTGGCGGATTTAGCAGAGGGTCTGAATGGAAAAGCATGCCTGTTTGCTGATGACACAAAGATCTATAACAGGATAGACACGCGTGTGTGTGTGTGTGTGTGTGTGTGTGTATGTGTGTGTATGTGTGTGTGTGGAGAAAATCAGGCAGGATCTAGCCAGGCTGGAGGAGTGGGCGGAAATGTGGCAATTGAAATTCAACATGGGGAAGTGCAAAATAATGCAGACAGGGCCAAATAATCCAAGAGTGAATTACTGCCTAGGGGGAGAGTAACTGCAGGTCATGGAGCAAGAGAAGGACCTGGGTATTTGGATCACTGACACATTAAAGGTTAGGAACCAGTGTGAAAGGTCAGTGGGTAGGGCAACAAAAATGTTGGCATGCATAGGGAGGGGTTTCACAAGTAGGTGTAGGGAGGTAATCATGCCACTGTATAAGACACTGGTGGGAACACAGCTGGAGTATGGAGTACAATTCTGGAGGCCCCATCTACAAGGAGACAAGGATAGGCTAGTGAAGGTACAGAGAAGGGTGACTAAAATGATCCAGGGGCTGAATGAGAGACCATATGGGGAGAGGCTGGCAGAGCTTGCTCTATATACACTGGAGATGAGAAGGGATGGGGGGGACATGGTAGAAACTTTCAAACACATGAAGGAAAGAAATAAGGCCAAAAGGGATAGCATCTTCAGACTGAGTGAAAACAAAACCACCAGGGGTCATACACTCAAGCTGGAGGGGGCAGGTATCAGGGAGATATAAGGGGGAGTTACTTCTCACAAAGAGTGGTAGGGTGTTAAAATAAGTTGCCGGAATGGATGGTAGAGGTGGATACAGTGGAGACATTCAAGAGGGTATGGGATACATACAATGGCTAGGCAGGGGTGGAGAGAGAGGGTGGGAGAGGGGCTAAAGGGAGGGGGTGGTGGGCTATCATCTTTTGAGCAGACTTGATTGGTTGTATGGTCCTTTTCTGCCAGCAGGTTTCTATGATTCTGTGATACTATGATGTTCAAGTGGCAGTGAATTCATTTAGCAGTTTATACAGACTAATACATGCTGCAGAAAGCATTATAAGGTTTATTGTGAAGCACTCAGGGTCTATAGTAGAACTCCCTCAATTTCCCCACAATTTTTGCAAAAAGCTCCGCAATTTTGGGTAACTTTCTCCACAATTTTCAAGTGGCCCACTGTGAATGAACTTAGTACATCCAGCAGATCGACTTGAGTCTGATTCCTACAACCTCCACTTGCATACTGTGTGACTCTGAGCAAGTCACTTAACCTCCCCAGTGCTCCTGGGTCACCCCTGAAAACAGGCACCTGTGCCTAGTGGACCTTATCTGAATACCAAAGAAAAAAAATGTCCCAGCAGGGCAGAAATTTAATTTTAAATTAATGAAATACTATCTATCTGCTTTTGGATAAACAAACATGAAATCTTACAAGTTTGGACTTGCAAATACTAACCGATAAAAAGAGGCCCTTGAAAAATTATTCCCCACCTTGTGCCAAAGACTGTACTGTCAATACTGAATTGATATTACAAGTACTTGTACAGTACTTTCAGAAACAGTTCTCCACCCTGTGCTTTTTAAAGTACAGACTTCGTTCATCAAAAGGTTACCATCGTTCATTAATTTTTTACTTGGGTTATTTAAGGAGTCAGATGATATTAATGTTTAAAAAAGACTGGATTTGTGCCTAACATTTATCATGTGGTTAACAAGAAGTGACCATTTTCCTGATTTCACAAGTTTGATGCAGTTGATGTCAAATGTCAAATGTAATAAATGCTGGCCACTTCTGTGTTGTTTATACCTAGCAAAATGCAAATCTTCTGATTTGGCCAATCCAGTGTTCAGAGACTCGGATTTAGGGGTCTGGGTTTGGTTGCAAATTGTGCTTGTATCACTGACAGCTGCAAACTGTATTTTGAAGCAAATGTGCTGCAAAATACTTTGCAGCTGAGAGCTGGCCTGGTGGTGGAGAGGGCTGAGGCATCCAAATGCCTTACCTCTTACCATGCTGGTATACCACCTACCCTTATTTCTTTTTTGCTACCTACCAATGCTTTGTAGCCAGGACTTCCTTGTAATGAGCCTGCTCAATGGAGTTTTTCCTGCAATAAACTTGAACTTGAATGGATCCGGGGTCAGAAGCAACCTTGAGTCATCGGGTGCTGGCTGGGGAAGAGAGGATTGAGCATCCAAGGGACAGACCTCCTCTCCTAGGGAGGGTGGATTGTGATATCCTGGCTCTAAGTGACTCCCTGTGGAGATGGGGGATACTACTGCTGGGATCACATCTGGGCATGGGGGAGGGGATGGTGGGTGTCCTTTGGGAGGGTGCAGAAGCACTCCCATCCTGTGCTGGATGGCATTGCATGTCCTCTCCTCTGAGGTGGGGATCAGAAACTCAGGAAACACCCCATCTGCTGGGAGGAGGACCCCACTCCAGCCTCCCACAACCAGTGCTGGATCCTGCTTTTGGGATCCCAACTGCCTCTTTCCTTCACCTCCACCTGTGGTGGCTTCAGATCTTGAGGAACATTCATTGTGGTGCTGAAGGTGACCCCGCTCCGGAGGGATGACTGAGGGTGCCACACATAGGTGAGTCATGGGTGGGTTGGAGGAATGGTGATCCCAGTAGAGAGGATCTGAACAGGATGTGAGACAGTGCAGATATGGCTAATGGGGCCCCAGCAAGCAGCGACTGGAGGGAAAAAGAAGATAAAAAAAAAATACTTTGCAGCTGAATCTGGTTTGCCTTAAAGGAAAATTATAACCTCACATCTTGTAAATTTTATTTGTTTCCATGTCAACAGACAACTCTTTACCTGCAGCTGTTAGAGATATATATGATTGCTTTAGTTTACTTTCACTTTTCATACTAGTCCCTGTAACTATTCTGGGAGTCTCCATTTTCTGGCTGTTGAAATCTCATTATCCCTGAGAGTTTCATTAGCACGTGAGAACATAATGTCTCAGCACCTTTTAGACTTCACAGTATGCCTGTCTGTTTAATTAGAGTTTAACAAAACAAATTGCAGCAAGGTGTGAAGTACTGTACCATATTTGCCTTCTGTTAGCTTTGCAAACTAAGTTGTAACATAGGGTTCTTCCCTTTAAGCTGCATTCAGTTTGTGTGTTTCTAGAGTTTTTTCAGGATGTTTGTACTTTCAGCATAGAGATACATGGTTTAAATGGGTGATGTGACATCTTGTTCTCATATGCTAAAGCAATTCTCATGGACATTGAGAGTTCAACAACCATAAACTGGAGATCCCCGGGATTGTTACAGGGGGCTATCATGAACTTCGAAAACAAACTAAAGCCATATATATATATATATCCATAACAACTATGGCAAAAGAGTTGTCTGTTGATATGGAAACATTTACAAGATGGGTGAAGTTTTCCTTTAATGACCAGGAAGGCAGGAAAGAGGGACAGACTACCATCTACTGCCTGCCTGGCCTGCCCATATTTGTAAAACAAAAATGACTGGAATCCACCCCCCCCATCCACATACCCAATCAACAGTGCTGCCTCTTCCCCATCTCTTTAGCACTATATCTATCCATTCTACCTCAAGCCCTCAAAAATATTAATCGTTTGCCACTGTATACAACCTTTAGAGCAGCTCCTTTCCCACCCTCCTTGACCCAGTACAGCAAACAAATACAATTCTCAGAATTCTTCTTTCCCCTTGCTCTCTGATCAGCAATCTCCCAAATTCCTCCACTGAAGTAAAATTCACTCCTGCTTCTGGCACAAGAGAGTGTGGGGTCATATTCCAGAACAAAACCAAGATTAACAAGCATTTGTCAATGCCGAATGTTGGTAGTGCAGGAGTTAGAGAGATGCATAATAGGAATGGCAGTGAAGTATTGAACTATCGCCACCCCCCCTCCCACAGAGACTGAAAGGCATTGGGGGTGTGCCTTTGGGTCATCATCCATAATGCTTATGCCAGTCCACCTCACCCCATCCTGCAGACAGCAAGAGGCGTCGTGGTGTGCCTTGGGGTCTTTGGCCCTTACGCTCACCCCATTCCATAAGGAAATAAGCTGAGATGGGTGCAGTATAGGAGAATGGGGTGAATGTTAGGGCCAAAGACCCCAAGGCACACCTCAATGCCTGCCAATGGCTGCAGAATGGGGTGGGGGTGGAAGGACGTGAGCATTATGGCCGATGAACCCAAGTGTCACCCCCGACAGCTGTCAGTCTCTACAGGGTGGGGCGTTATGGTTGGAAACCCTAATGCCCTGGGAATATGTTGATATTTTCACTTCAAATTTTCAACATGGGCTTTTTGGGACCCCACCTCATGAACAGTGTCACTATCATTTCTTTATCCTGAAAGGTGATTTCACACAGCAACTGCACCATTCGACACCACAGATGTGGAAACACATTTCAGGCAGGATGTGAACAATGACAGCTGTACTGTTCATGAGGAGGTGTGAATAAATGCCAATGTTGAAAATCTGGAGTGAAAATATGAAAAATTGGCAAAGTTAAGAGCGTGCATAGAAACTGCGCAATGCACACCGTTAATGCAATCATTTTTCTTGAATTTTTCCACCAAATTTTCAACATAGGCATTTTGGGACCTCCCCTCATGAACAGTGACACTGTGATTGTGTTAATATGTCCCAAAAGTTGATTTCTTACAGTGACCATTCCATTCTGTGTCACAGGTGCAAAAACACATTTTGGACAGATTTGAAAAATGACAGCTGTACTATTCATAAGGAGGTGTGAAAAAATGGTAATGTTGAAATTTAGAGTGAAAATATTAAAAACTGGCACAGTTACGAGCATGCATAGAAACTGCTCAATGCTTGCTCGTAATGCAGTCATTGTTTGGAATTTTTTCACCAGATTTGCAACATGGGCTTTTTGGGACCTCCCTTCATGAGCAGTGGCACTGTCATTTCATTAATCGGTCCCGAAAGATGAATCTGTACAGCGACCATGAAATCATCTTTTGGGACTGAGAAATGAAATGACAGTGTCAGTGTTGATGAAGTGGGGTCCCAGGAACCCCGTGTTGAAATTTTGGGCCAAAATTCCAAAAAATGGCTGAGATATCAACTTAAGTTGAACCCCCCCCATTGACTCCTGTTATACGGCTTATCTTCGATTATTCATTTTGCAGTTCTACTTTGCAAAGCGCAGACATGACCCCATCCACAGAAGATGATAGGGCCCAACTTCTAGAGGTAAGTATGGGGTAGGGGGTGCTGGGAGGTGGGAGGTGGGTGCGGAGATGGAGAGTTGGGATGGGGGAAGGGGACAGTAACACAATGATGGACCATTTCCTTTTTTACAGGTACAAAAAAAAACCTGGCAAAGGATGGTTTTCTTATTTCACAGGGAAATGTTTTTTTTTTTATTAAAGTGGGCACACTGGGGTGGGCTCCCAGTGTACCACAATAGTGGGGGAAGGGCATGCCAAAACGGAGATTGGGCACCATGATGTCGGCAAATCAAGTAGAGGGATTGGGGGGCCCATCTGACAGCAGGAGTGGGCATCCCAGTGTCAGAAAAAAATAAAACAAAATTTCAGCACACTGGAGTGGGCTCCCAGTGTGCCACATTAATGAAGCAGGGGGTAGGAGGGATACATGCCAACACAGGGATTAGCCCCCCTGATATTGGCTTTTTGGGAGTGTGTGGTGGGTGGCAGGAGTTACCATGTTTTGGCACACTGGGGTGTGCTCCCAGTGTGCCACGTTTAATGGGGAGGGGGAATACATGCCGACACTGGGATTGGGCACCCCCGATGTCGGCTTTGAGGGACTGTGTGGTGGGTGGTAGGAACTGCCATTGTGGAAAGTCAGTCTGCGGCTACATTATTTATTGAAATGTTTCACCAAGAAGGGCACACTGAGCAAACATGTTACTTGAAACTCCGGCCATACACATTACTGTGCACTGTAATGCTCATAGCTGGAGTCTTGTCATCTGCCACTGCAATGATGAAACTGCATCTGATTGCAGTGGCAGATTTCTTTCAACTTTTTGGCTCTCTTTGAAGTTTTCTGTCATTGCCAGCATGCTCACTGATTGGTGGCTGAGGGACGCACCCACTAAAGCATCTCCTGCATTGGCCTCAACACTGACACACCTCTGAAATGTACTACTACCACTAGATGTTGCTTGCACATGAGCACAAGCCAACATAAAGATCAGACTGATAGTGTTTCAGAGAGACAATCTGTTTTTGTTGTCTAAATATATTATTTTTCATTTTAAATTAAAGGTTTTAAATGGGTTTAATACTTAAAGGGGAAAAGCCCCCTGCGTACATGTCAAATGTTTCTGCAGCTTGCAAAATGAATTTTATTTTACTAATTTTTTTCAGTTATGAATGAAACCCACCTTAAGTTGAAGTGGTGCTGTAAGGCATGGGTCCCTGGCCAGTATCTTGTTTTGATGAAAGAAGTAAGGGGACCTCATGTAAAGGATCTGGAGCTCCAGGCTCAGGGCTTTCTGTAAGTCCACTCCTTCGGGGGATGACATGAAGAACCAAGTGTGTGCAAGAAGATGGAGGAGTAATGACAAGCTCAATGTTTCCTGTCACAGTGCCCCTTCAGGGGTAGCACTGGACCCATTAGTGACAGAGAAGGTGGAGGAGAAGAAAAGGGAGCTGCCTCCATTGTGGAGGGAGTAGTTCCACCTGGCTGGAATTGGCAGTGTTGCAGGGGTTATATCTATACATTTTACCATTTTAACTAGTGCAGACAATGATCTCCACAGTGGAAAACCATGACTCTGAGGTAGCTGTATTACTTGCCACACTGGCCAACCAGCCATGAATGTTGAGGCCTCATTGGCCAAAATGACAGCAGCTCTCCTGATTGTTTGTTTGGGCACCCACCTAGGCATTATTGCTATTTTATCTAGCCCACACAGTGGCAGGCATCAAACCCTTATGACCTTGATTTCAGAACTGTTATCTCGATGTAATGTAATATGAAATGTTTGCCTTTATTAACTCAACAAGACTCGCCTTGGTGATGGATGAACCTGAGTAAAAATTGCTGCAGAATGTGTTTGGGCAAGACTATCTGTAAAATGTCTGCACCACCAGGAGGATTCTGGTGATCAGGACATGTGGTGCTCTTGTTTAACACTGTCCTCATGTAACATCTTTAACATCAATTTAAATGTGCAGGACTGATTAGTAATGGACATGTTTTGCTCACACCATATTTGCAATGGACATTCTGCAATTTGAGGGTAAGGTATGCCTGGGAGGATTATACTGCAAGTGTGATTCTAGCGCTCACGTTGACACAGTTCCCTTTTAAAGGGACACTGTCATCTTTTGCTGACTATTTTTAGTGAAGAGTGACATAATGATGATAAGGCAGTATTTTTATAAAAAATTAACATTGAGCATACCGACCTTATCTCTTGTGGTCCACTCCTCTTGCTCATCCCCAAGTTAGATCATAGTTAAACTCGTTCATGAACAAGTTAGAGTTTTGTCAAGGCATGCCATTTTAATGCCAAAAAGCAAACTATGATGTGTACTGAGCAGGACAATGAAACTTATTTTTTAAAATGAACATTATATAATATTGATTGATTTATTTAAAATGTTGGTACCTGGGAAAGGCACACTGAGCTGAGACTCATTTCAGGTGTGACCCAGGGTTGGGGGGAGAGGGAGTACAGACATGAGGAGCATTTCAAACATCAAAGTACATACACAAAATACAATGGCAGACAAAACCAGTTAACAGTAGGTAGGGTGGCCCACCTGATCTAGCACAGCAAGGAATCTAGCTTAGGAAAAAAAGAGGCAGACAATGGGTACCTTACACGGTAGCAATAGGTTACTTGCACTAGAGAGCTTAAGATTAAGCATCTCAAGAATTACAACACTGAGTTGAGGCCAAAGACACAGGTGGCCCAGATATGGGAGAAATAGTGGGGGGTGGGCAAGAGACCTTGGGAGAAGAGAGACAGAAGGGTCAGCAGGGGGGAGACAAGTAAAGGGGGAGCAGGAGTAAGCCTTAGCAGATGTCTAAAGGCCTGGAGAGTGGGAGAGAGCCAAAGTGAAGAGGGAAGCAGGCTCCAGAGGGAGGGGAGTCAGTAGGAGAAGGCAGTTTGCTCAGCACATGAGTGAGAATGGGGAATAGCGAAGGTGCAAGACTCTCTGGAGCCCAGGGAGTAAGAAGAGGCAAGGGCAGGTGAAAAGAGTGTAAAGAGGTAGAAAGAAAGGAAGTTAATCCAGTATTTAGCAATTACAGAGGTACAGTGGAACTGGGTTCCATGTCATAACAGCAAAATGTTTACAGGACTCGCACAAGAGCGAGTACATTTCGCAGAATACCAAATCAACACTCAACCCACCTAAATGACTACCAATATGGTGACAGAACTGAGATACAACAGGAGACATTAAAATTAACATTTAATGCAGGGGGCTATGCCCCCACAACCCCCAAACTAATATAGTCAACTCCAGGGGGGACACTGGGGAAAGGGGAATACACAGGAGGGGGCAACTGTATTCAGGGGGATACCTTGGCTGGGGCACCATCTGTCAGGGGAACAACAGGACATCTCGGGACCAAAAAAACATTTCTAACAGTCGAAACTGTCAAAACAAATATCTACCTACAGGCAGTCCCAAACCCAGGACCATCACCATTCTAGCTGGTGACCCTATCTGCTACACCAGACAGGCAGCTCAGCAGCAGCAGGTTTCATTCCTGTATTTGGCTGGCATTACTCTACAGTTTCCCCATCGTATGCCCTCGCTATAATGGCCCTCTACACTTGCAATTTCCTCCCATCACTATCCCTGCACACTCGCTATTCCATCGGGCATCCAAACTGAGTCGCTCATATTTGAGTCACTCAGTTTGCTTCACCCGTATGACAGGATACCATGGGACTGGTGACGTGAAGGTAGAGGAAGGATGAACAGGTTGGAATACCTTTTTTTCTGTATCATCAAATTTCTGTACCACTGGACATTTATGAAAATGGGCATATTTGCTCCCATACTTTCCAGTACTGTGTAAAAATAAAATTGAATTGAATTGATAGAGAGAACACTGATGAGTGTGGAGAGGAGAGTTGGTGGTGAAGTGACAGAAGGCACTGCAGATGATGTCCAATCTGATGAGTGAAGAGGAGGAAGCAGTGTCTAGACAACATCTGCACAGTCAAAAACCAGGAGGACCATTTTGGTTGCCAGCTCCTGGCAGACCTGTAGGGTGAGGTAGTCCTTGTTTTGGTATAAGGGGTCAAGTCTGGGACAAAATTTGGCATGGATGGTATCAATATAGACAGAAAATTCAAGCTTACTATTAAGCCAAACCTCCAGGTGCTTGAAGGCAGGGACACACTGAAAGAGGGTGCCATCCAAGGTACAGAAGACAGGGGAAGGCGAGAGCCTTGACAGTTTCTGGTTGGAGCCAAAGGTCATGATCACTGTCTTCTTGGTGTTAACCATGAGCTGACTGGCTTGGTACCAGTGCTGCACATTAGGGAAGTCGTGCTGGAGTGGGACCTCAATAGCTGGGGTATATGGACCAGAGGTGTAGATGACCATGTCATCCATGTACATGTGGATGTGAGAAGAGACACAGGCAGAGAGGAGGTCATTTAGGAAATAGAGAATAGGACCTGACTCAGGATGAAGCCTTATGGGATGCCTGGATGGATGGTGGGGGGGGAGCAGAACACCACCCACCTGGACTGCCTGTTGATGATCAGGAAGACATGAATGGAGACAGCTTACAGTAGATGCTGAAAGGTCAGCAAAGTTCAGTGTCTCCAGTAAGAGAGGGTGGGACATCAAATCAAAAGCTTTGGCTAGATCAATGAAGATGGCTGAGGTGATGTGTCCCTGATCCATCTCTGTAAGGATAGAATCAGTTACATGCAGCATGGAAGAGATGGTGGAGTGGGTCTTCCCAAAACCAGACTGGAAAAGTAAGAGGTAGTTTGAGGAGGAAAGAAAGTCAGCAAGCCTAGGGTATACAGTGGATTCTTGAAGCTTGGCAAGAGAGGAAGAAGTGAAAACAGAGGGTTACCTGCAATATGATATGAAAAAGTGGCTTTGAAAAATAAAGCCATAACTCAGAGCATGTGCATTAACTGAGGTGCATGCCCAGAGTCAATGCTTTACTTTTCAAAGCCATGTTTTCATATGATATAGCATTTGTTTAAAAAAAAAACAAGGAGGAGCAGACAACATGATTTAAGGCCAGGTGCTCAATACCGTGTTCTTATAATTATGTCAGTTATTCACCATGTATGGCATCAGTGTAAATTTAGATGGCAACAGGCACCAGGTTTTAGTACTTTAAAAAATAGTCAGCAAAAACTGACAGTGTCTCTAAAAAAATCTGAAAACTCTTTTTGACAAATGACAGTGTGTGTCCACTCATGCTTGTATTAGTTTGCCACTTATTCTTTTTCTTGTGAACATTTACAGTTAATGTGGAATTTGTAAACCTTTTCTCACTTACTGCAATCCCCACTCCATTCCCCCCATTCATGTTATCTTTTGGAAGTGCAGATATTGTTACCAAGTTATGGCTCACACTGGTAGGTGGTATTGGTTCCTTTGATGCACTGAATATTTTTAAATGTTTTTAGTCTAGTGCACTGTTTGTACATTGGGTGTGGATAGTAATGATTGTTGCACTTTGCTCTTCACCTAAGAATGTATGCACTGTGCCTTTAAGATCTCCCAGTACATATACCAGCATTAGAAGACACCTGGCATTCCCTGAGGACACGCTAATCCACAAAGTCGGTCAAACATAGATGCAACCATCTCTAAGCTATGACCCAAACTTGGCATGCTCTACCGGCACAGGAACTCCCTTCCACTTCCTGCCAGACAGCAAATTTTAACAAAAATTATCCTACCTATTTTCAGTTATGCGGATGTGGTCTACAGCACTGCCTCATTAAGCACCCTAGCTAAGCTAGACACTACTAAACTCTTTTTGCCACTTTGCTTCAAACTCTCCCCTCACTACTTACCACTGCAACCTATACTCCCTTCTGGATATTACCCCACTGTCCCATCGGCACTATATCCACTCTGTCAACTTCATTGCTAAATTCAGGTTTAATTTGCTACCCTTCTATCTGGTGCATAGGGTCTTATTGGCCCCGGACACCCCTTACTTGTTTAGACATAAAAACAAAAGATCCTTTCTTATACCTTGCCCATCCTCATCTTTTGACTAATCCGCCTTCTCCCATCAGCTCCCCAAACTTTGGAACAAGCTCTCTCCCACCATTAGAAGTGCTTCCACTTACCTCGCTTGCCGGATCCAACTACGCCTCCTGCCGGCCCTACCCTGCTGCTGTCCCAGATTACCCAGACCCACACTACTGCACTTACAGGTCCTAGCCCATGCTAGAGCACTTATTTTTGTGACCCTCTTTCTCCCAAAGTCTTATGTCCTGTGTTCTGGAAATGTTATCTAGTTTGCCATTTTACTTTGTTAATCTTGATCTAACTGCTGTAACTGAGCTCTTTTTCATCTTTTTGTGTCGCTGACCTGAAATTTGTTGTCAAATCCTGCTGAACCTGATTGTACTACCTCATGTAATCCAATGGTCTTGTGTTCAACTGTATGTATTCCCCAGCCCCCGGTCACACCTGAAACAAGCCTTGGCTAAGTGTGCATATCCCAGTCAACAAATGTTTAAATAAATAAATAAAATAAAAGGAATGTTTTCTGGTTCTCTGCTGGCATTCCCGTGGTAAGGGGCCATCATGTTTAGTACCTGTAAAACTGTAAGTTGCAAATAGAACTTTCTTTGCTTACTTGTATTTGCCTTGTGGTACTATTGGTTATTAAATACAGTGGGGTGCTCAACTTTCTTATTGCTCTGTTGTTCTTTTGAGCACGAGCACAGAGCAGCAGAGCAGGCTTCTGTATGTGTTTTATTTCATTTGGCTTTTTCGCCTACAGCAGCCATAGTCCACCATTCTGACTGCGTGATATTGAGCCTTAGTTCCTTATACTAGCAGATGTTGGATAGGAACTGTTATGTCCCAACAATTTGGTGACATGCACTTGGGGGACATTGGCAGACCACTGTCAGCTGTTATATTCAGTGACCTTTGGTCCAGTGATCTGTTTGCAGTGTGAGATTTTGTTCCCAGTACAAATGTAACAGCAGTAACGGGTAATGCAGAATCAACAGCTCCTAACATCATATTGGCACTTCAAGAGCTAGAAAAAAATTCTCTCAAGGCCATATCCCAATACTGGCACAAAACAACTGTAGAAGCCTATGTGAAAGTTGGGAGAGTACCCAGGGGCCTCAGAGTAATAAAGTGGCCTGGTTATGGCCAAGAGAGGGAGCATTTAATGAGGGATTGGCGTGAAGCATAGCAACATGCTTCACTTTTATTTGCGAACTGCATCATCAGGGACTGTATTGTACAGCAAGGTGAACTACAGGCTGAGAAGAAAGCCAAAGAGAAGGTGGTTGCTACATTCAAGGGCCACCCTGATTTTGATGCCTATGACCTCGAACTTAAAGGAAATCTGTACGTTGCCTTATGGAATTATTCTAAAGGTTACTATGAGGATCCAGTATGTAAATTGCTAGGTTATATTTAGAAAATGTTTTCAGTAAGACAGAAAAAAATGCTTTTTAAATAGGGATGTGGAGGCATCCATTTTGTGGACAGGAAGGGTGTTGTGATGATGTCACTGCATCACCATTGTTAACAGTGTGCAGTGCAGCAGGTGAGAACAGTTTGACTGTGCTGTCAGGGATTTTTCTGAGGAACACTCAGGATATTATGTTTGACAGAGTGTAAGAAAAGGGAAAGGTCTGGGGAAAGGGAACATTGTTTAACCAGGAGTAGAACAATAAGCTGAAGCTTCTTTCCAGACGTGACCTAAGAGCACAAGGAAGTTAAATGACTTGCTCAGAATCACACAGTATGCGCCTAGGCAGCTGTGGGATTCAAACCCAGGTCTCCAGATCTGCAACTCAGAGCCTTAACCCACTGCACTATTACTGCCTCTTAAAAGAATCCAGTGCTTCTCTTCGTGATAGAACAGAATCACTGTCTGTAGGAGCAGTTTGTTTTAACCTGCTTAACTGCACACTGTTAGAGCTGGTGAGGCAGTAACATCATCACAGCACCCAAAACATGATATTGTGTCAGGTATAGGAACCCTGACAAAGCCACATTGTCAGGTTTTGTGGAAGACTACATAAAAAAAATTGTTCTCACTTTACGACCGTAGATCAGGGACATCACCCACATATTGGGCATCTTGGGGGAACTGAATTTATTTCCATCGGACCTATTGATAACTATGGTCATGGTGTTAGTGTACACCAATGTCTCCCATGATGGGGAACTAAGGGATCTTTGCATGTGGTTAGATATGGTAGCTAGGTACTGTGATCCTTTCAAAGTCTTTTTGTTAGGCAATCTCAATTCATTCTCAAGAGCAACACCCTCCTCTTCCAGGGGCCATACGTTTTCCAGGTGAAAGGTAGGTACAGGAGTGGGGGCAACATTTGCCCCCAATTATGCTATCCTTTACCCGGGCCCCTGGGAGAGTGAGATGGTGTATAATACTGAGCTCACCCCTTATCTTGACAATTTGTGACTGTGGTGCTGGTTTATTGATGATTTACTGATGGTGTGGTATGGAGAGGTGGAGGAACTGTTGGATTTTGTTGCCCTTTTGGAACAAATCCAAATACAAAATTCACAGTGAATTACAATTTGGATCTGTCACCTTTTTGTATTTGGTTATACACAAAACTGATCTGGGTTCAGATGTTACTGATTTTTATTGAAGATGTACGGACAGGAACAATATACTCCAATCCAGCAGTTGCCACCCACACCACACCATCAATAACATACAGAAGCCTCATTTCCTCAGAATTAAGAGGAACTGTTCTGATGCAACAACCTTCGAACGGAGGTCTGGGGAAATGCAAAAGAGATTTTTGGCCAGGGGATTCAATGTACAATTGATATGTAAAGTGACAGATGAAGTTAGGAGGGTCCCACAGGAAAATCTGTTACTGTAGAAACCAAAAGATCAGTCTTTACTGGGCAGTAAGATTGGTTACACAGTATACCACTCACAGCACCAAGATTATGGACATCCTAAATAAAAACTGGCATATTTTAGCAATGGAGCCTGCATTAAAGGAAATATTGGAATCAGAAACACCTTCTAGGATCATTCATAGGAGGGGTGTAAATCTCCACAACACGTTGATCCATAGCTTTCAACCCATTGAGAACAAACAGCATATGAACTGGGTACCTAAGGCATGAGTAGGTTGTTTCAACTGTGGGCAGTGTTGTCCTTGTAATCTTATTCAAAAGTGCAAGGTGTTCCATACAGTCAATAGAAGAAAGGAATATAAGATTCAGAAATTCATTAATTGCTGTACCCCTGGGGTACTTACCTTGCTACTTGAGCCTGCCAATTGTTTTATGTGGGGAAAACCAAACAATACCCTTAAGGTTAGGATGAATAAGCATTTATGGTCAGTTCATAGAAGGTTGTAGTACTCTAGTTAACCACACTGAGCACGTGCAGGATGGGACAAAGTATTTGTTTACTTTCTGTTGGATAGAGAGAGTGGAAAATGGACAGAGGGGAGGCGACCTCAACATTTTGCTCTCCAACAGAGAGTCATTTTGTATTTATGTATCAGGGACTCTCAAACACCCTAAGCAGGATTAACAAAGCAGATGCACTAGGCACAAATGAGATGCATCAGCGCAACCTGAAAATACACCATTGAGCCATTCACAGACAGCACGGTTGCCCCGGCGCAACCCAGATGCACTGCCCCAAACAGGACACACCAGGGACACATGTAAATAATATGTGGCACAAATTGAGGGGGCACACACATGCATACTCAGCACAGAGCAATTCACAGTGCAAAATGAAGGTGCAACTACTGAGCATTCATGGCGCATGCACCAAATGCGCCATGGAAAGATAAGTATAAAAGGAGTAGACTTAAGTGCAAGCCCCCAGCAGGCCAGCAGCAGGATCGCAGGAGCCAGCAGGACTTGAAAGGCAGCTGAAAGGCTAATATGGACGGAGCACCATTCCTGATGGTAGGCATGCTAATCGGGATGAGGAGATGGGTGGAACAGCAATGTGGTATGGAAGGCACCGTAGATGGCCAGCACCATGGCGGTATCATGCCAGACTGACATTCGAACAACTCACCGACACAGAAACAGTAGTCTGATACTGCCTGAACAGGGCTAGTCTGAGGCAGCTCTGTGAGCCGTGCCATGATGAAATGCAGGCACCCACTGAACGAGGTCATGCCATAGCTGTGGAGACCAAGGTGACAACAGTAATGTGCTTGCTCATCACGGGAACCTTCCAGAGGCCAGCTGGAGACACCACAGGCATCTCCCAGGCATCCACCTCCTGTCTCCTCACACAATTCCTCACCGCACTGCTACCACATGCTTAGGAGTACATCCACTTCCCAAGCACACAGGCAGAGCAGACAGCAGCCATGCAGCAGTTCCACAGGGTGGCATGCATACCAGGCATCATAGGGGCCATTGACTGCACCCATGTGGCAATCTGCACACCACCTGGTAATGATGCTGTAACATACATCAACCACAAGGGGTACCATTCAGTGAACTGCCAGGTGGTGTGCAATGCCGCAGAGCACAACAGCAATGTCTGTGCCACACACCCTGGGAGCACACATAATGCCTTCATTTGGCACCATTCTGCCCACTGCCACAGATTCTAGGCAGGGGACATAACAAGTAGACACTTAGTAGGTGTGTGGGACAAGCTGACCCACTGAACAACAGGACACCATGGCACAGGATAGGAAGGGTGGGGTAGGTATGCAAGTAGCAAGATGCACAATGCACAGATGGGGCAGCAGAGGTGGGACAGCAGAGGAAGGGACAGTGCTGCAGGTGTGCACAAACTGGTACAGTGTGGCACAGGTACAACGCATGGAAGGAGGGGTGCAGTGCCATGAGGGGCAGGTGTGGCAGGGCCAAGTGCACCACAAGCAGGCATGCGGGTGCAGCTGCTGGGCACACAGGGCTGACAATGGGGGCCGTGGCACGTGTGGAATGCAATGGTATAGGCAGCCAGGGGCAGACAACAGCAGCAGGGCTAGACGCCATCAGGAGGGAGGGGGAGGTAAGAAGGCAGGGAAGGGCAGAACATGGTCAGTGGGGTACGAACACCACACACAGCAGTGCACCATGGTGCAGTGGTGGGAGCTTGGTGTGCATGTGATCAGTGGACTAACAGCCACCCTTGCTCCCCACAGGTGATGCAGCATACCCACTCAGACCCTGGCTTCTCACTCCCATCAGATGACCCAGAACAGAGGAGGAGGAGCATTACAACGAGGCACACATTGCCATGTGCACCATCATAGAGCGCATCTTTGGCAGGCTGAAGATGCGCTTCTGGTGCCTGGATAGGTCAGATGGGCCCTACAGTATAGCCCTGAGAAGGCCTGTGGCATATTCTTGGCCTGTTGTATACTAAACAACATGGCCATGGACCGTGGAATAGTTGTCCAGGCTGTGGAGGGCGACAGTTCTGGGGAGGAGGAGGGTGGGGATGAGAATGAAGTGCCACAGAGACCGCAGGCAGGACCGCCACTGGTGTGACACGACCCATGCCAGACTGCGAGGGCCAGGCAGTACAGGGACACAATTGTGGAGGAGCACTTTGGCGACCGCAGGTGAGTAACACAGGTTTGTATTGAGGAGGAGCACAATAGTGACCACAGGTGAGTAACACAGGTGTGTAGTGCAAGGCGGGCACAACACACCAAACATATAGCCCCACTCAGCCACAGGCACACACAACACAGGCCATACAGCAGTGCTGATGCCACAGCGGAACGTAGACATGCCAGTGTCCACGAGGCACAAACACACACACACACACACATGCACACCACAGTCAACATGGCCATGTGCCATAATATCAATGCCAGGGATGGCATGGATCAGTGTACAGCTGCTAACACATGTGCACAGCACACACAGGATTGCACTCATAATGCCCATGCCACACAGCACAACAATGGCGCACATCTTAAGTTTGTAGCCCTTACGCTGGATGAAATTCTGTCACCACTAACACATATTATTAAAATGTCACTTAGATACTCTCAATTTCCTCAGAAATGGAAATCTGCCACTGTGACACCAGTTCATAAGTCTGGGGATAGCACAATTACTGGGAACTACAGGCCTATCTCTATCCTTCCCCCACTCTCAAAAGCTCTTGAGCGTATAGTGACTGACCAACTGGCTGAATACTTAGAAAAATATCAGCTACAATGCCCGCAACAACGTGGGTGCAGAAATGGTCATAGTACCACTACCATCCTTCTGGAGTTCCCAGGCTTTATTCACCACTCCTTAGATCAAGGACACCTGGTCGATGCAGCTTTCATTGATTTAACCAAAGCTTTTGACACAGTGAATTATGCCCTCCTGGTCGAACAGCTTACCACCATTGGCTAGCTCGTGACAGCATAGCTTGGTTTGAAAGTTACCTGAAAACCGTACACAGCAGGTGAAGATTAGTAACACCATTTCGGATAGCAGACCTGTCTTATCTGGAGTTCCTCACGGGTCCATCTTGGGCTCTATTTTATTTAGCATTTTCCTCAACAACCTTCCTTACTCCTGTCAGAGTCACATCCTTTTATATGCTGACGATGCTGTCCTGTTTACCAGTGATCCAGACCCTAAGGTTCTTGAATCTAGGCTACAGAGTAATTTCATAGTTGTAGAAAGATGGTTCCATAAGCACAAGTTAGTTATGAATTACAGCAAGACTAAAACTATGTTGTTCTCCAGCTCCCAAAATAGGCACAGAACTTATCCTCTTTCTATCACCAATGAAGAGGGCTCTCCCCTGGAGCTAATTCAGCTCTTTAAAAATCTCGGGATTACTATTGAAAGTACGACGACCTAGGCCTATCACATTGACAACATTGTTAAGGCTGTAAACACCCACATTGGGCTACTTTATAGGCATAAGCAATGTTTGACCCCAGAGGCTCTTAACCTGGCCATTAAAAGCTCTCTTGTCTCGCTTATTGATTACGGCTTACCAATCTATGGATCAGCTACTGAAACAACTCTTCGCCACATCATAGTTGCACTCAACAAAGCATGCCGGCTCCTTACCGGCTCAGCCCGTCCGTCCCATACCTGCGACATGTATGCTCAGGCTAACTGGCTCCAATTCAAAGGTAGACTTGTGTACCAAACATGTTTACTGTCCAAAAAGTAAGCTTAGGCAAAATGCCCCCAGGAGTCCAAAAGCTTATTACCCCACTAGCCATCATTGCACCAGAGCTCTACAAGCCAGTTTTTTAATATACCCCATATTAAGCGCTTCTCTGGGACAAGGTCCTTTGCCTACCGTGCCCTGCTTATGGATGTACCTGCTGCACCATGGCATCACTTCAGCATCCACCTTGGGCTCCTTCAAGGTTAAACTTAAGCAAAAGCTAGTTGCTGATGCCAGTTGCGACTGCTTCCAATAGCCTTCCTTCTTGTGACCAGCACTTATTCTAACCTTATGTTATTCTGACCTTATGCATAACTGTTCTCAGCATGTAAATAACTGTTCTAAGTTGCTAATCATTCTCCTTCACGTTTCCTCTTGATTCCTTCCACTCTTTCCCCTCACCCCTCTATGGCTTTCCCCTATCCCCCCTCCCCCTGTTATATCTCCTGAGCTCCTCTGCTCACTTTAAAATGCTTTGTCCCATACCTTCTCACCTCTAACAAGGCCCCTGGGCTGATGCCATCCCTTACCTTGTTAATTATTAGATAATAGGTAGAGTCTGTTCTCATTTTCCTGTAAAGGGTCATTTCATAAGACCCCACCCCCTCTAATATGACCCTTTGAATTCCAGGTTTTAATCAAATATGCACCATGGCATACATTGTACAATGCCACATGTACTGGAACTTCTCTAGTTAGACACTCTTGTAATGTCTTGTATAATTCCTTGTTTTGTTTGTTCTCCGTCTCATACTTTCCCAATATGTATTGTTCATCTGACGTGGAACCTATGAAATGAGCTTGTTCTCAAAGGTGTTATCCGAAATTTCAATAAATAAATAAATAAATAAAACACAGACATTCAGGTGGCACTGCACAGGGGCCCACGATGGCAATACACTGAGGCATGCACATGCCACCCATGCCACCCCAGGCAGTGTGAGCCAGGCGAGTGGGACACACAAGTGGCAGGTGCAGTGGTCATTGAATTAGGGACCTGGACATCACAGGGTGGCACCACGGCCACCACAGAAATGTGGGCAGCCTCGCCCATGACACATAGATGCTGCCTCAGCACCAACATCCACAGGGGGTGTTGCCAACACCCCTGTATGGGTACTGCAGTGAGACTGTGAATGGGTGCTCATTGGGGTGGAGACCCCGTGAGCAATGTCAGGTTCTGGGGATGCTGAGCATGGTGAGGTGTGGCAACGGCATCGGCAGCAATGGGTCCACTTGATGCCACTGCCTGGGCATGCAAGAGGCACTTCTGAGTGTATGGCTGGAGGTCCGGCGGTCACGGCACACACCGGATGTACACGCTGCCTCAGTAGTGGCTACAATTTGCTCCAGACCTGTGGTCATGCCCACCCACAATAGGCATGCCTCTGCCAACATCTGGGCATGCCACACGACCTCCAACTCATGCTCAAGGGCCAGCAGCATCTGGAGGCCCCTGAATTCCACCCATAGGGATGCCTACCCCTCCATGGTGTCCTGCAGGAGGTAGGCATAGCCCTCAATGTCATCTGTGGGTGAGGGCTCCTGGTGATGTTGCTGACAGATGGGTGGTGAGCCAGCCTGCTAAGGAGCATCCACAGGCAGCGGTTGCACTATGGCAGGCTGCAGCATGGATGGAGCATGGGCATGCACAACCCCATCATGTCCAGGGATGGTGGAATCATGGTCCAACGCTGCCTGAGTGTGCCCCACAGCACCAGGACAGGACGCACTGGCTGACCCCACTGCTACAGCGGGGCCAGGTGCAGAGGACACATCACCCATCACCATGGGGTGCTGTGTGAACCCTACATGTGTGCTGTGCAGCAGGGCCACCAACGGCATCAGGTGCCACCTGCGCAGGCACCGTGTGTTGCGTGCACCAGTGTCACCCATGTCTCCCAGTATCTGTGTGGCATCTGCATCATCAGAGACATCACTGTATGCCCCCTGTGTGCCAGATGCCAGCACCAGCAGGGCATCAGTGATGTCCACTGTGTCCCCTGGGTTGTCATCAGCCAAACCCAGGAAACCCCCCAGCCATGAGGTGTCATGCCCGCCAGCAGTGGCACCACTAGCTGAAGGGTTTGATGGGCCCACCACCACCACAGGCACTGCAGCTGGAGCCACTGGTGCATTGGAGGAGCCAGGGATAACACCATCCCCCATCATGCCCACAGTCCTGTGGGGCAGGTCGGCATCATCGCCTACAAAGGCATCCCAAGCAACTGTGGACATGGCTGCACCCATGAGGCATGATGGAGCTGCAAAAAGAAAGGAAAGAAACATGGTCAATGTCATTGGAAAGTACAGTGGCAAACATACAAGTACAGTGTGTCACAGTGGTGTGCCATGAGTGCGCATGACAGTCCCTGACACGGCCGGGCAACGCCCGTCCAGCTGCTGCTGCCATGCACCAGATGTGAATGGGGATGCTCGGTGCCAGTACACACCCACATGGCACCTTGTGTGTCAGTGTGACACCATACCCATCCAACAGTGTTATGGAACCACTAGCCTGATGGGCAACAGAACAACACATGTCCCCCGGCATGGCCTTGCAGACACAGCTGTGCACAGCATGGGCCACGTATGGGCCATGGTCACCCATGGTACTGCACACAGGCACATGGGTAGCCCGTAGCACACAGCAGGGCTGCCACAGCCACCATGGCACACACAAGTAGCCTGACAGGTGTCAAGGGCATAGATACTCACAGTGCTGTGATGGGCTACCACCCATCTGGAACCCCCCCTCCAGGGACGCCCTGCACAGCTGACCAGGCAATGCTGGCCATGAGCAGCTCCTCATTTGGGGTGAGACGTACACCCGACTATGGACCACCCCCTGTCCTGCTCAATGAGGCCTCAATGTGTGCCACCTTCTCCTTGGCCCTCCTCTTCCCATCATTATGATGCATCCTACACTCCTGGGTGGTCCGGTTGAACTTCACCACTGCATTGACGTGGCATGCCACTGCCTCCCAGGCCTCATCCCGAGCTGCACGGCTGCCACCCCTGCCAGTCAGGACATCCCTGCACAGGTTATACACCTCTATGAGGGCTCTCTCCTTATCATTTGTAAAGTTAGGTCACCTGTGACTGGTGGCACTGTCTCCTCCAGACATCATGGCTACTGTGGGATAGAAGACACAGACATTAGACAGGCACATGCAGGTTGCTGTGTAGCCTTTACCACCATACAGTGGCTGCAGTGTACAGGCACACCACCTGCCTAACAAGGACCTGCCTTTAGAGCATGTCTGGGATGGTGTCACAGTCTGTCAGGGCAGCCTTGTCCAGGTGCCCTGCCATGGACAGCTGCACATCCCTGGACATGTCACAGGTGATTCATGGCTTGGTACACAGGCCTACAATGACACTCTGCATCCATCACTGTATGTGCATGCCCAACACCCTCCACCATGCCTCCCCCAGCCTTGCCATGGTGGGCTGTGGGACAGTGTGTGGCACACACCAGGGTGCAACTGGTGTCCCTGCACATGTCTGGACAGTACCAGGCTGTCCACGGCCCATAGCATCATTTGCAGTGGCTACAATGGTAATGGAAATGTAAATAGAACTTACCTTCAAGGCTGTGAAACCTCTCAGTCACCTATGCTCAGTATGGGCTGAGTTAGGAGCATTTATGGTTCAGGGCACACAAATGAGGTTTGGGGCAAGTATAATGAGATGCTAAACAGCTGAGATGCCTCCGAATTCGGTAATGGGCTGATTTGGGAGCAATCTTTGTGAATTGCATAATTGCCCTCAGCTCATCCCAATCAGCATGGCGCATCTGCTGTGCTGAGCACTTGTTCGCATGGCGCATTGCCCGCACATGCATGTTGAGTTTGGGGCATGTCCCTGAATGTGGTGCAGGTCCATGGGAGCAGTGTTAGTGCATGCGCAGTGTGTTCTGTACCCCGAGGCGCATCCATGCATCTGTGCGATCGGCCTGACAGTTACATCGACAACATACAGCTCGCGTGCAACTCTTGGTGCCATGTGTACACACATGCATGTTCATGTGTACAATGCATGCTATGCCTCCAGCTCCTAGGCATGCCCTGATCATGCGACTCCTGTCCTTGCGCATACGTGGGCTACTGTGCAGCACTGTTGCTATGCGCGATGTTGTGTAACATACACAACATGGTGGACATGTACACACTGCACATGCGTGACCCAGCCATGACCACTAACCCGCTTTCCCACCATGGCACTGCGCATTGCGCATGCGAGTGTGTGCACCAGTGGACCAATCGCACATCAGCGCGTTGTGCGCAGTGACTTGCACGTGGCCTTGTGGTGCATGTGGCATGGTCAGGCCATTCAATAACTCAGGCCTCACAGACAGCACTCTGTGAATCATGCGCATTGGACATGCCAAGTGCCAGGTGAGCAGAACCTAGGGCCATGAACTGGTCTGAGCTGAAGCTTCTACACCTGGTGGCCCTAGTGATGTGGCTGGAGGGCCAGCTGTTCAGCCAGGAGGACCTGCAGATGCCCAGAGCCCATGTGTGGGCCAGGATTGCAGGCCAGCTGGTGCACTGCACAGGTGTTCCCCACACAGGGGAGCAGTACAGACACAGATATGGTGACCTGCAACCCCGGGACAGGGTGCAGCTGGACCATTTGTGGAATCATGCAAGCAGGGATGCACTGCCCCAACCAGGTATGTCACACTTGTACATGTGCAGCATGGGCACATAGGGGTTGCTGCACCACACAACAGCACACTCACATAGGCACACACACACACTTGGGCATGGCTGCATCTGCACTGTGGTGCCATGTACTGCATGTAACATGGGGTGGACCTCTCTACAGTGGTATGTGAGTTGGTCAGGGCCACTGTGCCATGCATGGGGGTAGGACTGGCATTAG
Source organism: Neoceratodus forsteri (assembly GCA_016271365.2). NCBI lineage: Eukaryota > Metazoa > Chordata > Ceratodontiformes > Ceratodontidae > Neoceratodus > Neoceratodus forsteri. Next base: position 1,425,189,497 of record CM057455.1, read on the forward strand.
CATTGCATGCCTATGGCTGGGCACGTGGGGGGCACAGGCCAGGTTGCTGTGCACTGCTGCGCACCACTGGGCCATTCACCAGTGGTGCACTGTTTGTTTACACCGTCACTGCATGCCCACACCAGTTTTGGAGGGGGGTCTCTGCCACGTTGCATCTACTCATGATGTTCTCTGCTTTTGTGTGTCCTGCAGGGCTGGAGGCCAAGTGGGGGGGCTGCAGAGGCCATTGAGCTGCAAGAGCGGAGGGCTACTGGAAGTGCACATGGTGGTGGCCATGAAGTTGCAGGTAAGTTACCATGTCATGCATGCATTGTCTGTCAGGTAAGGTGGGTGTCTGGTCAGGTGGGTGTTGCCAGCACACTGTGCCTTCCTGTGTGTCACTTGTCACATGGGCCCATTGCTGGTGTGGGTGCAGTGTGTGCCTGTACCATGGTGTGCATGGCCCCTGAATCGGCAACATCCATGTGTGCATGCTGTGTGCACTGTGGCCACTCATCGGTGCACCAGTGCTGTAATGTCAGGGCCCACATGCTTGTGCAGGCCACTGCCTTGTGTACGTGTTGCATGCAGCTTGCCCCTCTGCCCCCTGCACAGGCCACTGCCTTTACATGTGGGTCATGTGCCCACATGGTTCCTGCGCACATTTGGTGAGGCACCTGGTGCCTGTCTTGTGCCTTGTGCATTGCATGTTGTGCCTGGTGGGCTCTGTGCCATCTCCGTGGCAGATGCCACCAGCCCACGCACAGCACAGGGGGGTTGGGGTGGTGTTTGGTACATGGCACTTAGTATCTGTTCTCTGCGTTCCCACTCTAGGTCCCCGGGATGTGCATGCTAGTGGCCATGGCCATGTGGGACATTGGCTGGAGGCACTACAGGACATAGGACCGCATGGTACAGCGTGCCATCAGCGAATCCCTGAGGCCACTCTTCAGGATGCAGAGACATCTGCTGCAGGCCCTGGGTGATGTGGCCTGGCTACTGATGACACGGGGCTGGCGGAGTGTGCGCCATCCCTGTCATGCCCCATGGTATGATGATGGACTCTGTTTCCTTTGTTTGCCCTCCTTTCAGTTGTTTGTTGTCCTCCCCATCCCCTATAGCTGCTCCCTCTGCCAGTCTCCTCCCCTGCTTTGCCCAGTTTCTGGTTTTGTAAATAGTCCCACAATCCCCATCTCTTGTTCACATTCTACTTGTACATAGTTGTCCCTGTTGTTGTTGGCGTTCTCCTTTTATCAATTTATTTATCTGACCCATTGTCTGCGGTCCTTCACTGTGCCATGTTTGTGGGTTTGGTGTCATCTGCAGCTTTCCACGGTCCTGTGCTGCCATACTCCTGTCTACAGCTGTATTTGCATGGGCTGCTACCTCCTGACCCCCCGTCCCACCCAGTGTGTGGCCTCCAGGTTGCCTGTGGCTTGTGGGTGGGCCTACTGTCCTGCTGCTCATGTGTCTGCCCCTTGTGTGTGTGTGTTGCCTGTGGCATGCATCCATTGCACTGCTGCACTGTCGGTCATCGGCCCTGTGTGTGGTCTCCTATGGTTGGGGGTCTGTCATGCCTGTGTGGTGCAGTGGTGTCACCGTGTGCTGCCTGGCCTATGCACCGGTGTTACCCTGTGTGACTTTGTACACTGCCACAGCCCTGGGCACCTGCAGCAGTGACCATGTCCATTGTCCGCTACCATGCCGCATGGTGTCCCCCGCTGGCCTGTGGCTCCTTGCTGGTGGCAGTGTGTCTGTCCTGTGTGCCTGCCATGGGCCTGTGTGGGTTGTGCCATGTGGTTATGGGTATTGTTCTGTATGCCCTGTCTCTGCATTTTGTCTGCTGTGGCCACTGTTGGGCACTTGGCCACTCTGGCTTGTCCCTTTGGGCATGTGTCCCTATCTCCTTTGTCTCACTGCAGTGTCCCCTATTGCTCCCACATTCCCTGCTAGGTTGCTCCTTATTCACTGTTCTGCTCCCCTGGGTGGTTGTGCACATCACGGATGAGTTGGGGCATCTCCTCTTGTGCCTTGCACATCGCGTGCAATTCACAGTGGGGTTGCGCACTGCACATCCCATGGTGCATCCCTTTGTGTATCACTCTGCTTTTGGTGAGCGCATCCTGTTTGCACCGGCGCATCTCATTTGCGCCCAGCATGTCTGCTTTATGAATCCTGCCCCCGGCCCAAACAACACCATCAAATTGTGGGTGTTTTTGATATATGTTTGCTTTTGATCCTGTTGCTGCTATGACTACCTCTGGGTTAAAAAAGATCAGTGAGCGTAACTATAGTTCTTTTGTTATATGATGTTATTATATTTATTTATCTTGATATACTGGTAGGTTGTGTATCATTCGGTCCTGATGACTTTTTGCAATGTAATATGTGATTGCTGGTATGCTTTCCATGCTGTAGCTGGGCACCTTCAGTTTTACAATTCTATGGCTATGGAATGCATGAGGTAAATTGAAGGTAGGATGCCCTTAGATGTGGCATTGCAATTATTTATATGTGTGTCTGAGCCATTATTGATGTTTCTTTAAATATACTCTTTAAAATGCAATAATATTAAATTGAATGCAGTTTCCTTGTTGCTGGATCATTGTAGCCTGCGGTTTTCTTGTATGAGTACACCTTGTTATGGCATTTGTTTTGATTGCAGCATCTTTTGGGCATATGATCTTGTCACAGTGGTCACAGCATACCATGCAGTGCCCCGTCCATTCCACCCCTGCACCCCCTTCAGGTTATCTTTCAGAAGTTTAGATACAGTTAGCAAGTTATGGCTCATACTTGTAGGCGGGACAGGTTCCATTGATACACTGTATATTTTCAAATGTTTTTAGTCTGTTGCACTGTTTGTACATTGGGTGTTGATAATAATGATTGTTGTAGTTTGCACTTTGCCTAACAATGAATACACTGTGTCCTTAAGATCACCCAGAACATAAACCAACAATGCAATTGGAGACAGCTGACACTCCCCAATGATGTGATAATCCGCAAACCAGTCGGTGTATTTTTTGGTTCTCTGCCGGAGTTCCTATGGTAAGGGGCTACCATATTTAGTTCCTACAAAACTGTAAGTTACAAATAGAACTTTCTTTGCTTACTTGTATTTGCATTTTGATATTATTGGCTATTGAATGCAGTGGAGGTGTGCACTTTTCTTATTGTTCTGTTTAGTTCTTAATGTGTATTAATGTCGGTCTAGGTAGCAGCAGGCTAGACAGTTCATATTTTGTTTAAACAGGGCAGTGGTGGAAGGGCGGATTTATATATTAATGAATAATGATTTGTTTTAAAAAAATGGCATACACTTTCCCAGGGTCAGAGTCCATTCATATTTTTTTTAAATGTTACAGTGTAACGAGATACAGCACGTAGAGTTTCAGCAAAGTGGGAGTCAGTGAGAAATTGGTATTGTAATTTGTCATGCATTTGGGGGGTTTCTGTGGGGTGAGTATTCTAGATATTTTGGTGGTCTCTATCTTTAAAATGAAAGGCCATGCACTGAAGTACTCAGTAAATCAGGTTAGGTAATGTATGCATGTAGGGTTATAATTTTGTGTTGGGGAATGGACAAATTGCAGACCCAGAAGTAAGGTGAGTACAGAGAACTGGGTGCTTGCCCTGTCAGGAAAATGTAATCTTTGTTTATGTTGGGGGGGGGGTGGGCATAATTACTTATACTGAATGTGTGAGATTGGCTCAGAGTTCTCCTTTTTGGTCTTACTGTACTTCCATGACTGCAACTGATCCTTGTATGCCAAGGCATCGATGTATTTTTAAAGGTAAGATGATTTGTTATTTTAAAAGGAGGGACTTATTCAGGAGGCAGTCAGCAAGCCAGGTGTGGTGGTGTATGTGTTCAGGGGAATGGGGCAGTATATTTTAGGAGTCTGTTTTTATTTTTAAAGAAGTCACCATATTATGAAAAAGAAATAACAATGTGCACATGCTCACCAAGGTGTACCAGGCAACCGTTTGCATGCACCAGTGCCCAAAATGGAGAGGAAATAAACAAACTCTGTTCAAAGCTGATATGGTTGCAGGGAGCTTGTATGAGCACCACCAAATGCCACATGCAAGATGGAGGCACAGAGAGAACTGTGCATGCATGGCACTCGTGAATGCATAGTTCTGCTGAATGGCATAACATGCCATTATCAAGATGGCATCGCTGACAGAACTGCGCATGCGTGACACATACGCATGCACAGTTCTGACCAGAAATGTGGAAGTGGTTGATGAGCTGAGAAATAATGTGCCCATGGTGGACTGCTTCTGACTGTTTTGGAGTTCCTGAAGAATTATTCCAAAACTCCAAAACGAAAGTGTTCCACTGCCTGAATCCGGTAGCTTGTTTTTAGAGCTACCATAAAATGGCTGCAGGCTCTGCCTACATAACTGAAACAATTGCTGGACACAGACTGAAAGACTGGTGCAAAGTCCTGCACTTTTAATTTGCAGGTAGAAAACACACAGAGGTGTACAATGTCTCCTATGCAAGGATGCATTCTTCTACATATGACCTTGTTAATTGGAGGGTTCTTTAAGGGCCCTTTGTAAATACATTTCAATCTCGTATGGCATTTGCCAACATTTCTCTCCCTCTCCTTGTAATATGATATTATGTATTTCCTTGGAGCAGGGTATTTATCTCACATGCCATAAGGAAGAGTGCAAGCCTGGAGTGGGATTTGGGGTGGCTTGGTGGGTGTAGTGCACTATGCAGAGGGAGCGGTCATCTTGACAAGCATGCATTGCATTGTGCAGTTCATGATTCTCCATCTGTCTGCTGAAAAATAGCAATTAGATCTCAGTGAGTCAAGGCCTGAAGCCACTTCATTTTTTCAGCACTACTACACAAGAATATTGTTGCAACTAGTGGTGGGTGAAGTGGCCCCAATTCGCTCCGTGAAGTGATTCACGGAGTGAAGGCGAATCCGCAGAGTGCTCCGCAACGCGAAGCGGAGTACTTCACATTATAATGGGTAACGCAAAGTCCATTGAAAACAATGACTTCATGTTACTATGCCTTCCCAAACCACTACTCCGCCAATTCTTAAGGTGAAGTACATTGAAAACAATGTACTCTGCCTCACTTCGCCTTGTTTTTAAGCTCCAAAGGTGAATTTTGCAGTGATTCATGGGATTTCAGGTCACATAGGCTCTAGATTGTTCTGCGCAACCTCAGTTTTGGGTAGTGTGTGTATGAAGCTGTAGGAGACAATCTGCTGTGAGAGCTCTCTGCGATTCAAACCTTCTAAAAGCTGTTAAAAAAGCCTTTTTGGGTAATTTGTTTTGTTGAAACTTTAGTTCATCGATTATAGGAAACCCTCCTATGCTCGTATCGTCGAGCGTTTATTGTTTGTGTGTGGATTTTGAATGTTAATGTACAATATTCAGTCTGTGTACTGAGAGACAGATGAAGTGTGCTTTGGGGAAGGGCGTATCTGTGGTGTAGGTAGATTAACTTGGAGAAAAAGACAGTGCTTTCTGTTTTGGTGTTATTTTTCTTGTATAATTGTTTTAATGTACACAGAGTAATATTTTCAATAATTCTTGCCATTTTTTTGCTGATTGCTGTGGTGCAGCAGTGCATAATTTTAGTTTGTTTAAAATATGTGGTTATATTACTGAAGTTTTCAATTTGGTATGCATTACTTAGTGTGTGTGTGAGTATGTGTGTGATGCGTGTCATCAAATCAGACACCTTTTATTGTGCCACATAATTTCAGCAATGTGAAACTGCTATCCACTGCAGCTGTGTAATTTTTGTACATCTTTGTGGTATCTTTACTGGTACTAGTACTAGTGACTGTTACTGCAGCAGTGCAGTACACTGCCCCACCCCCCCCGGCCTGCCCCAACTGGCAAAGGAATTATTTTCCAGGTTTGAATTTCTGATGGCGAGCACTGGTTAGGTGTTGTGCCTTTGCATCTGCATCTCTTCAGTGCGCAGCAGCAACCTGAATCTGTCTGTGCATTCGCATCTCTTTAGGGTCCAATCTCCATCTCTAACTTAAGTCAGTTGTTTCTTTGGCTTCCCTTCAGAGTACTGGACAGGTGTGGTGCATAATTCTGCATGAACATTGTACTCATTAATATGCATTTTTAAGTCAGGACCATCATCACGAATCACTGGTGATACAAATCACGTTCTTCATCATCACGGTCACAAATGCAGTCACAAATCACGATTTACGATCATGTCACATATCACAACATTAATCTTTTTTAATAGTTACTTAGATGCATTGTAAGCCTGCTTTGTAGTATCTCTCCATGCTTCACCACCCCACCATTGTACTCATTAATGAGTGTTTTTAAGTCAGGGAGTTTTGTGCCAAACCTCATCGGGACCCGTTGAAGTACAGCCGTAGGCATTCACGTTTCTTCATTATCACGGTCACAAATGCAGTCACAAATCACGACTTACAATCACATCTTACGATCACGTCACGAATCACAACATTACTTTTTTTTAATAGTTATTTGGATGTATTTTAAGCCTGTTTTGTAGTATTTCTCCATGTTTCACCACCCCACCATTGTACTCATTAATGAGTGTTTTTTTTTTTGCTATTTCTTTTATTCTCCTACTGCTGCCACTGATCCCTCTCTCAGAGCTCCCCTCATAGATCCCAATTTACAGCCTCAAGGAGTCTGACCCTAGAGTGCTAATGCTACCCTCATACCTTCAGGGCCTCGGATTACCCTCCAGGCAGGGTGGTGGAGATCCCCTACATCTCCCCCTGAGCATTGTTGGGAGTGCGCACAGCGGAGTCTGCTTCTCGGTTGCTGCCCTGGAACCAACACTGAGGTTCGACGCCTAGATCAGGACAGGTATTTTCCGGTGTTCTGATGGATCCCCAACACTGGTGTGCAATGAGGAGCAAGGCTGCTGGTGTGCATAGAGATGCACATCGAAGCCAGTCCTCTGCCAACATCTACCCTTGTGTACAGCGTCTCTCAGCTGAATCGACCACCCTGAGGTTCCCCAACGGGTGGCAGTAGCAGCGGAGTGCGATCCCCTCCCCGAGAAGGGAGAGCAGCCGCTACGCCAATCTTCTCCTCCCGGGCCGACCCCTCGCCAACCCGAGTCCGCTCCCAAACCCAGGTCGCTGGTGTGGTATGAGGTGTGGCATCCAGCACCTCAACCCTCAGTGCCACTGGTCTGGCAGATTAATGAGTGCTTTTAATTGGGGGAGTTTTGTGCCACACCTCATCGGGGCCTGGGAAAGTACAGCCATAGGCATTCACATTTCTTCATCATCACGGTCACAAATGCAGTCACAAATCATGATTTACGATTATGTCACGAATCACAACATTAATTTTTTTACTAGTTACTTGGATGTATTGTAAGCCTGTTTTGTAGACTCTCTCCAGACTTTACTATCCCACCATTGTACTCATTAATAAGTGTTTTTAAGTCAGGGATTTGGACAGTGTCTGCAGTACATACACAGACTGGAAAGAAGACTGACTGCACACATGGAGTTTAGCACAGTATACTTGCACTGCTCAGAATACAAAGTGTCACACATACGGAAGACAATAGAAAAGGGCATAATTACATACAAGGGTCGGGGATGGTGGAGGAATACATTTTATAACACAGCAAGGAAGGTGTGGGGGGGCACATGGTGTGAGGAAAAAAACGAATGTGGGATTCCATGGTGATCCAGCAGCAGTTCCAGAATGGACATAATTTGCAACTGATGTCACTCTATGTGATCCTGGTGGAGCAGCAGGTGCTGCTGTGGCCCTCCTCTTCTTAGGGATGCCGCCATGCACAGCTGCACCCTCTGCCATGGAATGGCAAGCAGGTGCAGGCATGGTCCGTTCTGTGGCAGCCTACCACTCCAACTGGCAGTGATTGAGCATATGGGTGTGCTGGCCCCCAGTCCCCAGGTGAGTCCCCCGGGGGCCACGGTGCACCTCCACCTCACATAGGCAGCACTTAAACACACTGCTGTCCCCCCCAACACAGTCAAAAAACTGCCAAACAACGGAGGTGCGGGGAGGACCAGGCACAGGCAGGGGAGGGCCAGATGAACTGGCAGCCGACTGGTCATGGTGCTGAACAGGGATGGGATCCACACCTGGGCCCGGGGGAACAATCACATCCTGCTCCAGAGGACCTGGTGCTGGACTTGGTGGTGGTGGTGGTGGTTCAACTGCCTCAGAGTCAGGGCAGGAGGCAGTGCTGGTCCTGCTTCTGCTGGGGGGGGAGACAAACAACTAACTACTTATAAAGGTAAGAAAAATAAAATTTACAGAAAGAACAAATTAAGTAAAAAAGAGTACAGAAAAGACAAAAAAATTTAGTTTTTAAAAAAGCTGTTGCGTCTAAAGCAAAGTTTAAATCTCCTCCTTGCTCTGATCTCAAAGTATCAGCAGTCACAAAACACACTCCTCTCTCTCCATCTGCACAGGAGAAAGTGAAAGTGTCTACTTGTATGACTCACTTCCTTCCTGCCTAGCTAAAGAGCATGTGACTTACAGTACTGTAAGCCATGTGATTTGTGGGGGTGCTGCCAAATCTGAAACACCAAGTGGATCACTTAGAATCATAATGAGGAACGCGAAGTCCATTAAAAGCAATGACTTGGCCTTGCCCGCATTGCCATTCCACCTTAGTGAAGAGTGGTAGCCCATTAAGGTGGAGTGAGCACTTCCATTGTCCACTCCACGTAGCTGAGTGGCAACGCGAAGTGCCCACTTCGCATTCACTTCGCCAGCAGAATTTTAATTCTCTGCATCTCTAGCTGCAACTGAGAAAAGTTGCCTTTGGTTCAGTCTGTGTCCCATTTTCTGCTCTGCTGTTTGGATTCATTTGGTGCATATTCCTATTATGATTTGTCTTAGCTGAAAGCAGCACTATTTGCCAGGTGGCAGAAAATGTCATCATATCATATTTTTGTTACACAAATGAATTTCTGACCTCCTAGGATTCATAATCAGTATACTGTATTTCAAAGTCCATCAGATATCTAAAATAAATGATGCTTATAACTGTTTATAATTGACTCATTAATTATGGCTGCAACTTAAAAATCTCTTCTACTGAGACTACCTTTCAAATTTAGATGCTGCATTTATATTGTGAGTGTATTATAATGGTGCAAGCACATGTTTCTGATGGTAAATTACCCCTCTGCACCACATCAAATGTTTACTTGTTTTTTGCTGGCATTGCAAGGGTGAAAGAACTTTTCAGAACTTCAGTATCATATATCTCAGTTCAAGAATGAATAGGAACATAGAATTTCACGGCTGGCCTTTTTTCTTGAGTAACCTTTGACTTTTACTGCAGACTCCACTTGTTCTACGGCACAGTCCACTCCCCCCAACTTCTTGCCTCTAAAATTCCCTTGTGCATGCCCCAGGCATTTTTTTGATTACACCACTGTTTTTGCCCCCACTATCTCTGCTGGAGGGCTGTTCTAGGTATCCACCACCCTTTCTGTGAAGAACGTCCTCACATCCTTCATGAATTTAGCCCACTTCAGCTTCATGACATGTCCCCTTGTTGTAGAGTACCTTTTTTCTCTGAAAAATACATTCCTCCTTTATCTTATTTGCCCCTCTGAGGTATTTAAAGGTCTCTATCTTACCCATTCTCTCCCTTCTTTCCTCCAGCATGTACATATTTAGCTCCTATAACCTTTCCTCATAGGGCTTTTGATGCAGACCCTGCACCATTTTGGTAACCCTCCTCTGGATCACCTTCACTATGTCATTCTGGAGATGTGGTATCCAGAACTGGACACAGTACTCAAGGTGGGGTCTTACAGAGGCAGCACCCCCTCTATCTCCCTCCTGGTAATACCCCTACCTATGTACCCCAGCACCCCACTAGCCTTCCCCACTGCCTTGTCACACTGCCTAGCCATCTTCAGGTCATCTGATATGATTAAACCCATGTCTTTTTTCTGCTTGGTCTTTTTCAGTAGCACTCTGCCCATTTTGTACTCTGCTCCTGGGTTTCCATGGCCCACATGCATTATTTTGTACTTTTTTTGCATTAAACCCCAGCTGCCATACCTTTGACTACTCTGTTAGTCTTTTCAGATCCTTCCTGTCTTTTCCACCCCCTCCCCAGAGTGCCCACTCTGTTGCCAACTTCCTTCAGCTACCTAACCGGGATTTACACAGTTTACCTTGATTTTAACAATACTACAGAGCATTTCTTATGCAAGGCCTACTTATAACTTTGCTCTCTCTTTCGATCTTATGCATGGGATCTCTTTTCAAGTAAGGCTGTCTTTCAAGCCATTCCATTGTGGTAGCAGATCCGTATGGATCCAAGAGACCTCCCTTGTGAGGTGGCCCACCAAAACTCCCTAAAATACCATGCTGGTCATGATCTCCTGGGTTCTTAAGATGAGTTGGCTGTTGTCTGCTTCCTTCTAGCTAGAGACGTAGGGGTGTCCTGCCCTCCAGAACCCCAATGGGTTCTGAACCTCTGCAGACCTTGCCAGAGGGGCCCAATGTCTCCTGCACGTAGGACCCTAGCCTCCAACTTAGAGCCCGCAGGCACCTTCAGTTCAGGCACAGCTGTGGTGCTGGACTCTGCTGATGGTCCATTCTCTGCTTTCAGTCCCTTCTGAACTCACTCCAACAGCTTCTCTTCCCCTCTTATAATCTTTCTGGGAAAGGCAGGGCCATAAATATTCATGATGGGCTTTCCCACTTCTAGTTGAGTCAGGCTCCTCACAGCACAAACACCCAGGCATCTTGTCTCCCAGAAGAATTTCCCTGGCCTAGAGGACAACTATCAGGGTCAGGCTTAACCCTTTGAGAGCTCCCTAGTAACCGGCCTTGACTGAGTGAAGAGAGAGGCTAGTTACGTGTACAATCTATAAGAAGCTCATACCCAAACTTGGCTTACTGTACAACAACAAATCCTATCTCCAGCTTCTTGTCTAGAAATAATTGCACTTATGGTGTTAGACTTTGCAGATGAGGTGCACTTTTTTGTTCCTAAATCTACCCTGGCCAGCCTGGATCCCCTTCTTTTTTCTGCCACTTTGCCCTCAACTGCCCTCCCCTCACCCACAACTGTTGTCTTCATGCTGACATTTCATTCCCTTGTTTGACTCCTAGCACCAATCTTACTGCACCTTAGTCCACTCTATATTCTGGTTCAGCTCCATTCTCTATTACCTGTCCACACTCTTCTCTCCTGCCCTCTTCTCATCCTACTCCCGTCACTCATATGATTCCTATTTCTTTTCTGTCCTCTACTCCAGAACCTCTGCAAGTCAATCAGCATCTTCCTCCCACTTCTTTCTTCTTGAGACAGTATAACTTACAGGTTATAGCACCAAGATGTGAGCCTGGATACCCAGCAGACCTGGGTCTGAATCCCACAATCTCTATATGCATACTATGACACTGGGTAAGTCATTAACCTCCCATTCTGCCCAAGATACACCTGGAAATGCACCACAGCTTTTTAAATATTCACTAAATGAAGGAAAATACAAACTACATACTGTGGTACTTCACTAGTGAAGGTGCCACTGTGCAACATTTTAGGCTGGCAGCACTACACAGGGACATTTTTGATATTGAAGTGCTACAATGTGTAGTCTCTCTCTTTGGCAAAGTGCCCACTCTGCCTGGCAGCAAGCTATGTGTAGTAGTGTGCAAAATAACGCTATGCCATGTAGTACAATACATAGTAAATTATTTACTCTTTGCACACATCTAGCTGAAATTAGTGACAGCTTTAAGTCCCCAGCCCAGTAAAATAAAAAAGAATCTTGATCTTTATTACAATTACATTAAAAGGAAAAAACTTACAGAGCAAACGTATGATCCACATTACAAGGTGCAATATGGGAGATAGACGCCCATTTGTTCTGGTGTCCAATAGGCAATCAAATGAATATTGATGCCTGCATATTCCCCAAAAACTGGCTGGAATACTTCCCAAATCAATTTAAGCAGAGTTCTTCACCGATAGCCCCAATTAGGAACAATATAAGAATGAGTAACATGCAAGCAGATTTCACCACAAAACAGGAAGTCATCAGTGTGATAAGGAAGCAGAAAAATAATAAGTCACCAGGGAGAGATGATATGTAGTCCAGCTGAAATTCACCAGCAGAATGGGGATGGGTGGGGAGAAATACTGACAAAGTTAATTAATTGTATTAGCTGGGCTGAGAAAATTCCTGCTATTTGCAATACTGTAGAAATTATCCCACTCTACAAAAACAGTGATCAGAATGAGCCATGCTCCTACAGATCAATTTCTCTCCTTTGTCTCTCTCAAAAAGATACATTCTTAGTTTTCGTTGATTGATTGATTGATTTAAACATGTTTTAACAGGTAAGCACACAGAGCCCAGGGCTTATTTCCAGTTGGGACCGGGGGGGGGAGTAATGGAACGGTGAGGAGTCTTATAGCGTTCATACATTATATTACCCAGCTGTATATGTCATTTGCCTCTGGAACAAATGGTGCCATTAAAGTGCTGAATAAGCACCTGGCTGAAAGGATTGGATATCCTATAACTAGCTGAAGTTGAACCCCGACAAGACAGAGGCACTGGTGATTGAACATGGTAGCTGGCATGATGGGAGTGCTTCCGGGGTGGTGACAGGTTTGGTCCTTGGATCTACCCCATTGATGGCATCCCCTAAGGTGAAAATCTGGGTGTCGTCCTTAATGACAGACTGACACTGGATGCCCAGGTGTCATCTGTCTTCCAAAGTGTTTTTTTTTCACTTAAGGAACATCGCCCAGATTAAACCCTTGATTCCGCCAGAAGATCTGCCCTCACTGGTACATGCCTTTGTGACATTTAGTCTGGACTACTGTAATGCTCTACACTTTGGGGTCAGTGGAGGGAACCCCTGCCGACTGCAGCTAGTGTAGAATGCAGTGGCCAGTTTACTGATGGGCCTGCCTAGGTTCTGTCATGTAACCGTGGTCCTGTGAGATCTGCACTGGCTGCCAGTCAGGTGGAGGATCATCTTTAAGGTGGGTTTGCTCACCTATAAGGCCCTTGGAACTTGGCTACCTGTATGAGCTCCTTGCACCTGCCATCCCAGTGTGTTCCCTCCGCTCCTCCACCTAGGGCCTTCTAGCAGTTCCAAGGGCTGGGCTGAAAACCTTGGGAGACCGCTCCTTTGAGGTGGCCTGCCCAGCCCTCTGGACCTTACTTCCAAAATCACTGAGGGAGGCCCCATCGGTGGAGGCCTTTAAAAGGGGCCTGAAGACCTACCTTTTAAAAAAAGCATTTTCAGAATGTTTTAGTTGATTTTAATATTACTGATTATTAATTTATTATGTATTTATATATGCTGCCTGTTTAACCCTGCTTTTACTACCTGTAAGGTGCCAAGAGCCCCCGAGATTGAGTGCCATATATAAATAACATTTGACTTACTTACATACATTATACATTCCAAAAACAGTTTAAACAAGTTCATGGTAAGCAACATGTCCTGGTGCAATAAATTAAATCAATATAACAGGGTAGCCCCACTCAAAGAAAATAAAATGTACAACCATGTTTGTCCCGCAGAGGATCACAGCAGTTAGCACAATGTACATCACTGGGTTAATGTGATTTGCATTAGCTAGATGAGTTGGATAGGCTTGGGGGCTTGGCACTGGGGACATGTCATTGTGGATTTCTAGTGGGCCTTGATCTGAGCTTTGTTTGATGTGGGGGAGGGGGCAGTGACATTGACTGGAAGATTGTTCCAGGTGTAAAGAGCCTGTAACTGATGGAGGCTTGGCCTGTGTTGCACTTGTAGTGTGTGGGACATGGAGATGGTGACCTGCATTGGATCTGGATTCTGGGCAGATAGGAAGAGTTTGCTACAGAGGAGAAGTAGTCTGACAGATATCCAGGTAGTTCTCCAGACCAGTACTTGACACCCAGGAAGGCAGTATGCATCATTTGTCTCATGGTGGGAGGGGACCTACATTATCTAGCTTATTGCACATGCATTAGTTGGAGCAGTAGATATTAGGAATGGATTGAAAAGGAGAAAATCCTAAGTAATAATAAGTTTGGGTTCCAAACTAGTAGAACTATAGTTGGCAGTATTTGAATCAGGTCTGCAAAAGTGTTTTATGGAAAGATAGCCCCCTATCTATGTCATTCATGGATAATAAGAGGGCTTTTGATAACCCTAAATAGAGAAACACTTTTGAACATTTTATGTATAGAGGGTATAGAATAGAAAATCCTAGAGTGAATAAAATGCTTTGGATTTGTTAGAACATGATTTAATTAGTCAGAAATTGGGGATTCTGGGTTTTTCTGGACCTGCAGTGGCTTGGTTAAAAGATTATTTGTTAAATTGTCAACAATTTGTGAATGTTGGTTCCCATTCTTCAAAGGTATGCTTGATTAATTGTGGTGCCCCATAGGAGTCCATATTAGGCCCCATGTTGTTTTCTATTTTTGTAAATGAACTTCCCTCTGTTAGTTTAAAATGAAAACCATTCTGTGTGCAGACGATTTGATAATTTACTGTCAGAGAAAATTTATTGAGGAAATATCCACTGCTTTAAGTGATGATTTTGGTAGAGTTTATACTTGATTTTTGAGTAATTCATTAGTTTTGAATTAAGTTAAGATGAAATCTATGGTTTTTGGGACCAAGGGAATGCTAAGTACAAACCCAACATTAAGTTTGTTTGATCAAAATGGACAGGTTATAGAACAAGTTTTTCTTTTTAAATATCTTGGTGTTTTGTTGGATTCTAATTTGACCTTTTCCCCTCAAGTTTATTCAGTTACCAGTACAATAAATCAAAGGTAAGGTCTGTTATATAAATATTAGGATTATTTTTCTTTTGAGGTTAGAAAAGCCATAGCTGTAGGATCATTATTACCACTTTATGAGTATGTTTCTCATATTTATTTGGGGTTCGGTAGTAGGAAATTGCAACAGTTGAAGGTGGCCTATAATAATATTTGTAGATTTGTTTTATTACAATCTCCCCGATTACATCATTGTTTATTGTACTCTAGGTTAGATTGGTTGTCTTCCCTTGCAAGAACAGAATATTTTTTCTGTTGTATGTTTTTCAAAAGTGTGTTCTTAGGGTCCAATTTCCACTTAATAGTTTAATTAAATTGAGATGTGTTCCTCCTAGTCTGCGTTCATCTGAAGGTATTACATTAGTTGTTGAATTGTCTAAATTGAAAATTGCTTCCTGTGCCTTCTGAATTGCTGCCCCCCCCTTCATTGGAATGTACTCCCCTTGTTTATTCGACAGGCAACATCATTTGGTGATTTTAAGAAAAAAACTGATAGAATTTTTTTTGTTGAAGTATCAACGTGTTTGTAATATTTAATGTCTGTAAAGTTTTGTGTATTGCTTATTTTGTATTGTTTTTGTATGTTTTGTATTGATGTTCTGGGTCGGACCTGAAAAGGGCCTTTGGTCCAGTGTCACTTACCCGGTTAACAAATAAATGAATAAAAATAAATAAAATAAGGACATTTTAAAAGTTTGGTATTTTTGCCCCACACACAAATCAGTTAAATGCAGGCATTCAAATGTATGTCAATGATGCAGTGTTGATAGCAAGGACAGTTAGTGGCCTGCAAACAGCTTTAGATACAGTGCAATTTTCTTCAAGTTCCCTGAATTTAGAATTAAATATAAAAATAACTAAATCCTACAGTTAGCAAAAATAAATCATGAATCATATAAACTGGACATACAGTACCCAGGTATGAAATAGAGGAAGTAGAACATTTTAATCTTGGCTTATGTATTTCCTAAAAAACAAAACAAGCAAACAAAAAAGTGGCAATTTCGAGGTGAAGTTAAAAAATGAGAAGCAAGGTAAACCACCCTTGGAATTTACAGATTTGGTACATTTTTTTCAGTAATTCTTTTTCTGCTGTGCAACAAACCTTTCCTGTGAAAATAAACATAGAAACATAGAAATTATCGGCAGATAAGGACTATTAGGCCCATTCAGTCTGCCCGTAGGACCTATGCATTGTATGTGGCCACTGACCCTATGTGAATCAAACTGCTGTGTTCTTTACACTTAGAAGTATGGGGATTTAAGAATGAAATTAAGTTGATGGAAGCAATACAAAACATGTTTTTTAGAATGTCCTTAGGTCTCCCTCAGATGATCCCTCCAGAATGCCTTAGGTTGGAACAGGGATTTATTGTTTAACCCTAGAAGCCAATGTTTGAATGGTGAACTATTAATATGTAAAACATTGATAAGACTTTTTTTTTTTATAAAATGTCTTTGTTTGTCTATCTTTTATAGCATGTTAAACTGTAAATATTATGCATACTTTTATGTAATCATCCCTGGACAGCCGCTCTGTAACATTATACAAAGAGTACAGAATATATAGGAAGAACAAACTCCATTTAGAATACTGCAAAAAGAAAACAATCAATCAATCAGTCAATCAAATTTTATTTCTTAAGCTCTATTCCGGAGATCATAGCGCTGTACAAATTGAATCAGTAAAATCATAAAAAACACATAAATAATTCATTAAAACATTCAGCTAAACTTTGGCAGGTAAAAATACTTCAAATTAACAATTACTAGCCTCAGTAAATACTAAGGCAAACAGGTGCATTTTTAATGCAGATTTAAAACCCTGGATGGTCAGACAGTCTCTGATCTGATGAGGTAGAGAGTTCCACAGGGTTGGGGCCATGAAAGCAAAGGAAAAGGGCCCCAGAGGTCTTCAATCTGACCCTGGGAACCTCTAGCAATCCCTCGTTGGTGGAATGGAGTGAGCAGAGGGGGTGGTAGGGGCAGAAAAGATCTTGCAAGTAGTGTGGTCCCTGACCATGTAGGGCTTTAAAGGTCAGTAACCTGACCTTGAAGGTGATCCACCACTGTGCAGGCAGCCAGTGCAATTCACTGAGTACAGGCATGACATAGCTAGAATTAGATAAGTCAGTCAATAACCTGGCTGCCGTGATCTGCATTAGCTGCAGTCAACGGATGTTAACCCCCGGTAACCCTAAGTATAGAGCATTACGGTAATCAAGGCATGAGGTTACAAAGGCAAGGACCAGCTTTGGAAGATCACCAGGTGGGATCAGGTGCTTAATCCAGGCAATATTCCTTAGATGGTAAAAAGAGGTTTTAACAACAGCAGACACTTGAGTTTTTAAAGTCAGGCTGCTATAGAATGCAATGCCCAGATTTCATGCCCAATCAGCAGTAAGCAGCTGGTCACCCCTGAGCCAAAGCCCTGAAGGTAACCCTGCCAACATCCCTACACCTTGGCAACCTGGGTCCACCACCAACACCTCAGTCTTGCCTGAGTTCAGCCTTAGCCAGCTGGATCTCATCCAATCCTGGATCTTAGAGAGGCAGTTGTTAAAAACTGCGACCGCATCACCCTGCTCAGGCACAAAGGACATGTAGAGCTGAGTATCATCTGCATCGCAGTGAAAACTCAGCCCATACTGCCTTATAATGTCTCCCAATGGCAGCATGTACACTGCCAACAACATGGGAGACAGCATGGAGCCCTGCAGAACCCCACATGACAGGGGAGAGGAGCTGAGGAATAAATTCCTGACACCACTCTCAGAGACCTGCCAATGAGGAATGCCAGTGAGGAAACAGAGGGTAGCATTATGTAGGCTAAGACTGGGGATCTCAGAAGGTGGGGATATATTATACAGAAAGGGAAAGATCAACAGGAGTAATGTGTTTTACAAATGTGACAAGGAAATATTAATTATAATATAAACACTTACTGTAAGAGTGCAGCCTGTTAGATGCTGAAAGGAAAAGATGATTGAAACCTTTTGGTTTGAGTAAATATGTAAACAGCAAAAGAAATATGGCAATTGAACATTTATTCTCTGATCGGAAACCAGTAATTTCTGCCATTGCTAGTTTTGCACATAGTGCTTTGAATAAACTTTCAAAGTAGATATCAATGTAAAGGGAGCTTAAAATTGATAATGGTACCCATGTTTTTACTGTTTTAATGTCAGTGTATGTAGGCACTGGTTTTAACTGATGGCCTAAAACAATGGGCTCAATTTTCAAAGCCCCAAGAATGCCACAAGCCCCTGGTGCAATGATCGTTTGGTGCACTGGGCTTGTGGCATTCTCCCAGCCACCCATCGGAATTTTTAACCCCAAGGATCAAATGCCACAAGTAAGACCAGGTTTCCCTGGTCTAACATGCACCCGTTGGGAGACCCTTTTTCAGGGCTTGCACCAAATATTTGGCACAAGCTGCCATAAAGTGTGAAAACTGTTGCAACTGTGCCCAATGTACTAAACTCAGGTGAAGCTGCATCAAAGGAGTTTGGAGCAGCTGTGCCAAGGAATGGGGTTGAAGCAGGGCTTGATGCAAGGCCTACTGTATGTCAACTTTGAAAATCGAAACCAGTGTCTGTAATTTGAAATTTTAAATAACAGTTTTCATTTACTGTATGTTAAGTTGCATCCATACATTTGTTGTTTAATAAATTTGAAACTTGAACTGTAGGAAGTATTTCTCTCCTACTGGAACTACATATCATACATTTTTATTTAAAACACTGATATGACTATTTTTTAAATAGCATTGGCTTGATTTTCAAAGCCCAGAGAATGCCGCAAGTCCCTGGTGCACCGATTGTTTGGTGCATAGGGCTCGCGTCATTCTTCCAGCTGCCCATCGGGATTTTCAATCCAGAGGGTCAAATTCCACAAGTTAGACCAGGTTTTCCGTGGTCTTACTTGTGCCGTTTGGGGGATCCTTTTTACGGAGCATGTGCCAAATATTTGGTGCAAGTTGCTGTAAAGTGTGAAAACGGGTCGCAACTGTGTTCGATGTACTAAAGTCAGGTGCAGTTGCTTCAAAGGAGTTTGCACAGCTGCCCCAAAGAATGGGGTTGACACAGCGCTTGATGCCAGCCTTGCGTCAGCCCTTGAAAATGAAGTCCTATGTCTTTGTCTGTCTTTTATAATATGTTATCCTACCCCTTCTTAAAACTTACCACTGTGTTAATGTTGACCAGCTCCACTGGCAGATGGTTGTACTTTTCCATCACCCTCTATGTGATGAAATGCTTCCTTACTTCCCTCCTAAATCGCCCCTCCAGCCAGCTTACAGCTGTGAGCCCTTGGGAGTGATCCCTTGCTAAGCTGAAACAGTTGCTGGTTATCACATCTCCCCTCTTTCTCCATGTTTCCAGTGAGTACATACTGAGGTCAGCCAGTCTTTCCCCATCAGACTTCTCCTGCTGGCTATGAATCATTTAAGTCATTCTCCTTTTGACCAGCTCTAGACAGCTCTTGTCCTTTTTTAGAGGAAGTTCTAGAATGGCTCACAGTACCTCATGAGCATCTTCACCAAGGATCTGTAGAGAGACAGGATCACTTCTTTCCTTCTGCTTGTGAAGTCCCTACTTATCCAACATAGCATACAGCTAATGTTTTCATATGACTTGGTCCCCCAGACTGAGATTCAGTTCAGCTTCAGTTTATTTACATAAAAGCATACATAAAGTACAGTTTAAATATGGGATATATCGTGGACTGATTAAAAATATCACATTTATTTTTATCTGCAGGGTTTGACCTCTATGGCCTCATGAGTGACAAAGCCACAAGTAAGGTGACTGTAGAGGTCAAGCCCTGCAGATAAAAATAAATGTGATATTTCTAGTCAGCCCATGGCATATGTAATTTATACAATGACAGTGCCTCTCTGGCAAGATTAGTTTTTTTAATGAAGTGTTAACTCTTTCTGTTTGATTTCGTGCTTTGTTTGTAACTGCAGCAGATGCCATTGTGATGTCATCAGCATTGTTCAAGTTTTTCTCCCATTGGTGAAGAAGCCTCACTACTCCTCCTAGCCGTGCATTAAAGTGTCTAACACATACCCTGTTGTGTCTTATTGCAGTTATGAAATGGCTATCAAAAATACAGATGTATGTGATAGCTAAAATGTATAGTATTTAATAGTGAAAAGGTTCAATGTTTGTTTACCTTTTTAATAAAATAGTTCCTCCGCCTGTTTTTTTTTTTTTTGAGTTCAGGGCTTTTGACCTGCTTAGGCTTCCATATCTGTCTTTTTTCTCCCCATGTAGTTGTCATGGCACCAGCCTTACACCCCCACCCCCACACCCACTATCCAACTAGCAGCACTCCTAATCTTCTTTTTTTTCAGAATCTGGTTGATCCTACCTTTATTTAACACACAAAAGTATCTGGTTGATCCTGCTGTTTGCCACCGGCAGACATTACCACAGTCTGAGTGGGAATGGCAAGTCTGTGGCAGACTGGCTTCTCACTTAAGTGAGTTATCAAGTGAGCGCTTCCTCTGTGGCTCCAGCAGTGGGGAGGGGGTCAAAACCATCAGTTTCTCACCACTGCGCTGGCTCCTGTGGCTGCTCCTAGTCATCTGTCAGCTAGGAACAGGGGGAGGGCTCAAGCGCCATCTGTGTCGTGTGGTAATTACACTTCAGCGTTGTGTTGAGCGAGCGGTTACCACACGATTGCGATCATGGCAGTTGCTTTTTTTTTTTAAATGCTGCAGATTGTGCATTTACTTCAAGATATGTGAGTGAGTGTTAACTTCACAGTGAGGGTGGCATCACTTGTGGCACAAAACAAGATGGCGGCTATTTGATTTTTGAACATTCTTTGTGAGCAGCAACACTGTTATCAGTGCCCAGTGTGTATTGCCTGGTCTTATTCCCGTGTTGTTAGACACTTTAGCACACAGTTAGTGCCCAATGAGAATGCTTGAATTTCAATGCCCATTTCATAAGAGCTCCTTTGTGACCAGCTTCAAGTGGAAATAAATGCTGATGGCATGCCTAAGATTGAAATAAATGATTTATTTTTCACTTCAGGCCTGTCACACATGAAAATAAATGCATTTATTTGCAAACTTTTACTCTCACAGTCATTGTATAACTATATTAGACTGGTAAGGTTGGCAGGGAGAGGGGCTGGGGTAAACAGAGAGTGGGTAAGTTCAAGTGAAACTGTAGAATGAGTAATCCACTAGAAGCCAAGCCAGTGTCTGACTGGTGAGGACCTAGGTAGGAATCAGGCAGACTGGATGACCACAAATCTTGTTCTGTGTGTAAACATCTAAGTATTTATGTATCCTACGTCTACTGAATTCTGACTTGGCTAAAAAAGTCATTGGGCTCAATTTTCAAAGGGTGACATAAAGCTTGTGTCAAGCCCTGGGTCTCCACTGGTTTGTGGCACAACTGAGCCACACTCCTTTGCCACAACTAAGCTCGATTTTAGTACATCGGGTGCAGTTGCGACAGTTTCCTCATTTTACAGCTGCTTGCGCCAAAGCTTTGGTGCTAGCCCCATAAAAAAGGGTCCCCCAAATGAAAGTTAGTACAGGAAAAACCTAATCCAACTTGTGGCATTTGGCACTCAGGAGTAAAATCACAATCACCGGCTGGGAGAATGCTGCATGCCTTGTACGCCGAACAATCAGCGCACCAGGGGCTTGTGGCATTCTCGGGACTGCGACAATTTAGCCCATTGTGTTTTTTAAAAATCACACTGAGGTACAACTTGCTGATATTTTTTTAAACACATTTTGGACTATATTTCTATGCAATTAGTTAATAAATAATTGGACAAGGAGGGGGTAAATGAAAGTAGGCCTACATTCATACTGCCTGCTTTGTCACTGGCATGTTTTTGTGCATGGAAAGAGAACTGACCTTATATTTCCTGGCTGGCTAGCTCCCACATCTTGATGAACCTATCCTATCGTTGATGACTAGATACCGCTCCATTTCAGTGAGCTGATCACCGATTTTAAGGACAGTTTACAGTATGGGAACACTAGATATTGCTGTGGAGGGATGTCCCACACCTGCTATGCTGTTAACAGCTCTTGGGAGGAGATTGTGCAAATGTTTATTCAGTGCTACTCTCCTACACTGTGGGTCATAAATTAAGGGTGGTTAAGCATGAGGTTATATGTCAACACCTAACAGTCTCCTCCTTTATAGGGACATAACAGACACAAACTTTTATATGTCAGACATTCTTTGATTGAAAGAAAAATTATTCTTACATCAGCACTAAAAACAAAAGCTGAATTTTTGTTGGTCCTGTCACCTAGAGTACGTTTTTATTGAGACATGCTGTCATTTCCTCCGATCCCTGGGAACTACAGATTGATGTGTTTGGCTCTGCTAGTTGTTTATTTATTACACATCCTTGTTGCAAAACTCGTGCCTGTTAGTCTTAAGCTGATACATTGCAACTGGAAGTAATCCAAGGTGATAATTTCTTCCTTTTCTTCCTAAAGTCGGTGCTGAAAACAAGAACTGTTTTACTTCCTTGACCAGCAACAATACAGGAATTCAGATTCCCATCCCTATTAAGGACTTTTGCTTGGGGGGTGGGGGGGTGCACTACATTTTCATGCTGACATGCTTAGCCACCATGCTGCTGACAGCTATAGCTTTAATGAGGAAATAATGCTTCTAGCCCCACTGGTCCTTGCAAAAGGAAAGTCATTGTATAGTTTGACACCTGTCATTGAATCCAGGGACTGGAAAGGGAGCCCAATGGAAACTCAGTTCCAGGAGTACAATTAAGAGACTGACTCAGTTCCAAGAGTAAAATGGGGAGGGACTACTCCAGTGTAACATTTACCCATCAAAAGACATAAAACTGAATAAATAGTACATTAAAATGCAACATACAGAGCTCCCAGATCTGTAACTCCAGCTGCAATTTTCTTGTGTTTTGCTGTCGATTATACTGTTTCCTATTGAAGTCCGATTGCTCTATTTTCCTGTATAACCAGTGCAAATCCATGGGAATGATTTCCCTTTAGGTGGCTCCATTTCCTTGTAAGATACAGGAATTATTGTAGAACTGGGAGTCCTGAACATATAAAAAGGAAATGTGTTTCCCAAATCCTTGTCAGGTATTTGAATTCCCAGAAAAAATCTTGTACCACAGGAATTGGATGCTACCGAAGCAACAGCACTAGGACATAAAACACAAAATCTGAAGCACTCACAACTGGAAAAAAACTATACAGCACTGGCTAGAGCAAAGGCTTTTATTACAGCTGCAGTGGGTGTAGCCCTGCAGACATCTTGAGAGCACAGTAGAGAAAAGGGAGCTTACTGGATACTGAACAGACTTTTAAATAGTGGAGGTGAACATCAATCACTGTGCGTCCACTGCACTATTTTGTCAATCGGTCCATCGACGGAACACAGCACTGATGGCCGCTGGAATTCTCAGCACATGCGTGATGACTCATGCATGTGCACTCCCTCTTCCTAAGAGTGATGACTCTACTTCCCCTGGAAACTTTCACCCTATCTCTCTCTGTCTCCTCCCCACTCTCGCTAAGCTCCAAGAACACTTGGTCCTCTACCAACTCAACTCCTTTCTAACTGACTCCTCCTTCTTCCCCTCATTCCAATCTGTTTTTTGGAAAAATCACTACACCACTGCCTCCCTACTCATGCTCACTGACTCCATCCTTACCGAGATGGATAATGGCCTCATCACCTTAGCCATCTTTGTCAACCTCACCAAGGCATTCAACACTGTCTCCTATGCTCTCCTTCTTGACTCACTTACGGTAGCCAGCCTGTCTACACCCACCTCAACCTGGTTAGGGCCTACCTCACAGGCAGAACCCAATCTGTTAAGGTCCAGGATTCCATCTCTCTCCTCCCCTTCCTACTACCACAGCAGTCCCGCAGGGCTCTGTGCTTGGTCCAGTTCTTTTCTCCATATTCCTAAATGACCTGCTGTCAGTCTGCTCCCCCCTCTTCCTCCTCCTCTATACACATGTATGCCAATGATACAGTCTTGCATACCTCTGGCAAATACCCAGCTGATGTTGCAACCACACTGCAGCATGATTTCCACCAGGTTCAGCTCTGGTTTGCCTCATATCAGCTCTTCCTAAATGCCAAGAAGACAGTCTCCATGACCTTTGGCACTAGGCAGAGACTCTCAAGGCTCCCTGGCCTGCCCTCTTTCCGCACCCTGGACAGGACAATCTTAGAGGACACCACCTCATTCACATACCTTGGGGTTTGGTTGGACCAACAACTCAACTTCTCTGGACATGTTGAAAAAACTGCGCCCCAAGCTTGGTGCCTTATATAAGAATTATAGTTGCATCCCTCCTACAGCCAGGCATGAACTTTTCTAGAAGATGACACTCCCTATCGTTGACAACTGCGATGTAGTCTATGGTGCCACTCATAAGTCCTCCCTGACCAGGTTGGACACTCTCTTTAACTTCTTTTGTCGTTTCACTCTTGACGCTACCTCCTGGACTCATCATTGTGATCTCTATAATACCCTGTCATTTCACTCGCTTGCTAACAGGTGCCTCTCCCATTGCACCAAACTCACCTATAAATATTGGCTTGGTGAACTCCTAATTACCTCACCACATGTCTCTCAACCCCACCCACCCTCCCACTCCCTCAGATCTACTGACACTTGTATTTTGGAGGTCCCCTGCCACTCCACTCTCATCGGTCAAACTGACTTTTCCTATCATTTCCCAAAACTCTGGATCTCCCTCCCCCCTCAAATATGCCACTCCTCTTCCTACACCCTCACATCTGCCTTACATAACTACCTCTCCTTTAGCTGTTCCTGCTTTAATCCACCCTAACTTCTTCATATAATTCTGCTCCAGTGCATTCACCCCAAATCTCCCATTCCTCTAAATTTTATCCCCATTGTCCCTACCCCCCTTTTCTGCTACACACCCTCTCTTCCTACCTCCCTCCTGTCCTCCCTACCTATTATCTTCTCTTTGTCATCTCTAACTTTGCCTCATTCTGTCCTCTGGCTGGGTTCTCAGTATCCTGAAGGGGTCAGTTCTTGTCATGCCTCTCACCTCCCTTACCCTCCTCTTCTTCCCCTCTTCCACACCCCCACCTCCCTCCTCCTCCACTGTACTCCTCTTTACTAAACTGTTAGCCCCTAAATCTACATTGCACTTATATTTGATTTGCACTTCTGTTAAACTGAAGCTTATTGTACTGTTTGTGTTTTGTACACCAGCTCACCTTAGTCCAAACTGTTGTATCTCATTTAATATACTGCCTTCTAGCTACTCCCTATTCTTACCTTCCCCTTGAAAATCATTGTATAATCATACTGTTTACGTATTTCTTAGCTGTATGCTTTTCCAAATGTGAATATTGTGATATTGTATCAATCTCAGTAGACGATTCTCATGTACTCCCCAGGATGCACCATGAGATGAGCTACTTGTTGTTCAGCGTGCCCTGCTGGTGAAACATTTCAATAAATAAAACTGAACTCTGGTGGCACGGCGGCACAGTCCACTATGTCCAAGATGGCCTCTGGAGTCCAGTGCACATGTGCGGTTGTCGCGCATGTGCAGAGAACTCCGGTGGCCATCTTGGACATGAGTGAACTGTATCTACTGTCTCTCAGAGTTCAATGTATAGTCGAGGAGAACTCTGGTGGCAATCCTGGACACAGCAGACAGTGCTGTGTTCCTCCGTGACCTCGGCTCGGCCGTGCAGCTCTGGCCAGTGCTTGTTAAACTGGTATCTCAGGTACAAACAGGTTAAAAACAACAAGCCTCACTATGTGTGAGCTGCCTAATGCATTTCACACATATAATGTGCTTATTCAAAGGCCTTTGAAAAAGCACATTATATGTGTGGAATGCGTCAAGCAGCTCACACATAGTAATCTCGTGATTTTAACTTGTTTGCACCTGTTTGTACCTGAGACACCAGTTTAATAAAAGCCTTTGCACTAGCCAGTGCTGTTTAGTTTGCTTCAAATTTTGTGTTTTATGTACTTGACTGGTTCTATCTTACATGAAAGGTGGTGGGTTCCCCCAGTGAATTATGCCCATTTTCAGCACTGACTAGGTCAGCATATACGAAAAATGTTACAATACACAAGCTTTTGGGTCACATGGATGGGTCCCATTCTTACTGTAGGTGTAGACTGACAAGAGGACCTCTGTGGCAAGAAAGTTTGCATACTGTAATCCTTGTGTACTATTTAACTTTGCAAGTTACGGTTTAGTACATAGTTGTTGTTTGATGTTAACATATTTTAATTAACCTTAATGCACTTCTGAGGGGTATAAGGACACTAAGCCTTTAGCTCCATGCCATACTTCACCCCTGGGGCATACATTAAATAGAGAATAATGGATGGGTAGGTGATTATAACTCAGATTTTACACCCTTCCCCCGAGGTGTGAAATGCCAGATAAAACCCTGACAAGGCCTTATAATTACGCTGCATTCCACACCTGATGGGGTGTAAAATCTGAGTTTTCGACCATCTACCCATCCTTTGTTTTATATAATTGCTGGGGATCATTTTTTCACAACAGCAATTATATAAAATAAAGATTTCTCTAGAGAGCCATGGACTGGTTGGGTTTCAGTGCGGTCTGCGACTCGTGAAAAAAAAACTGTATTTGTGTGTGTTTTTTTTTTCCTTTCAGGTACTCGAGTTTACAGTTTTTTTAGCCGTTGTTTCTTTATTTTCTTTACTTGGTTATTTTTTAAATGAACTTACCGCTAACTCAGGAGTGCAGCAAACTTTCTATCACTAGAGAATGGTGGCCGGTGAAAGTGGAAGAGCGGTGGCTGCGCATGCTCAGAATTAGGGAAACCAGGCGCGTGTTCACTGTTATAGCCAGCTGGTTATAACGGTGAAATTACAACCTGGTTTCCCTATGGGAGAAGATGAGACCCAGTAATTATAATCCTGTAACGTACACCCTGACTTGGTTTAATGCTTACTAACTGTTAACCTATAGATAATGTAACTATTCTAAATTGTGATAGAACACCACTGGAAATAAGCCATGACTCACTGGTTATGACATCTTATCCATGTTTATTTATTACAACAAACTAAACCTACATTGATTACATATGAACATATGAAGAAGCCAGCAGAAGAAGGCCATTTGGTCTAGTAAGTCTTCTCATATTGCAGGGTCCATAGCTTGAGCTAATGTCCCTGCCCTTCCTCCCCACTCCTCCCTTCCTCCCTACCCATGACCCTTACACTCCCTCTATGCCTGTCCCAGCCTTCCTTAAAGTTTTCCACTGTCTTCAGTGAGATTACCTCTTCTGGCAGCAAATTCCAAGTGTCCTTCACCCTCTCTGTGAAGAAGTGCTTCCTGATCTCCCTCCTAAACCTCCCACCCTCCAGCTTAAGACTGTGCCCCCTCATGTTATTATTGCCACTAAGCTTAAAGAGACTCTCCTTATCAACCTTATTTATCCCTTTCAAGTACTTGGAGGTCCCAATCATGTTCCCTCTCTCTCTCTCTCTCTCTCTCTCTCTCCTGTCTTCCAGGAAGTACATATTCAATGCCCTCAAACTCTCCTCATATGCCTTACCCTGCTGACCGGCTATCACCTTTGTAGCCCTCTTCTGGACCTTCTCCAGCAGGTTAATGTACTTTTTGAGGTGTGGGCACCAGTACTGAACTCCATACTCTAGATGGGGCCTTACCAGTGACCTGTACAAGGACTGTATAACCTTTGTTGATTGATTGCAACTTTTTTGTACAGTATATATGTTGGTTCCATAAGCAGTGTCAACCTATTCAACAGCTATAGAACTTAATGGAAAAAAGCTTTACTTAAATCTGATTTTTGTTAAACAACCTAATGGTTTACAACTAAATTAAATTCACATTGCTAGTCCTTCTTTATCTGGCACAGATTGCCAAAGACAGTACACTGCGTTCCAATAGACTTCTGAGTTTTAAAGGTTAACTCATAACTAGCATAGCATGTAAAAGGATTAGGACAAATGTATTGATTCTGGCTGGAACCAAATAAAAAAATGAGCTTGCATCATTCATAGGAGACTCACATGCTTTCTCCAGTTACTCTACTGCTATATAATTAGGAACTGAAAAAAAAAAACTATACATGAGGCTTGTTCTGTAACATGGGCCTGGTTCTATTATCCTTGAAATATTATATTATAAATGTAATACTCAGACACACTTCAGCTGATATTTAATGTTTCCATATTTATCCCCTTCATTATTTAATAACGAGGATACTTTTATAAAACGAGATATTTGATGACTCACACTTTACCTCATCCTCCTGCTTTTCCCTCCACCGAAGTCTTAATTAGAGCTGGACACAATTAAAACATTCTATTCCTTGCATTTTCTATGAAATGCACATAATTATCTCTCAATTCTGTGCATTCCATAAATACTCTTTATACATACTTAAGCATTGCTTGGGTTTTAAATGCACAGTTTCAAAAATAGCATCTTCTTTGCTACTGACTGGAGCAAAGGGTTCAGGAAATTGCAGACTGGATGGCTTCTAGCCGGTTCATAGGTTCATAGTTGAGTACAAGCTCAGGAGGCAAAGCCTATTATTGAGCTCGCCAACCAAAGGGTGGGACATTTTTATATGTAATCAAATTTTGAGTTACCCATAAATTGATCCAACTGATATTTGAACGTATCAGTGGTCTTACTCTCTACAACTGTGGCTGGTAACGTATTCCATATCTTGACTATTCTTTGAGAAATCCACTGACTTCTCCTTTTAGTTCTGCAGTTAACCCCTATAAGTTAAAAGTTATGAGATCTTGTTTGTGAATTGTGAAAATGTGTTTCTATTCCTAAAGTTTCAGCAAGGCCTGGTTCTCTTATGGCTTTGTAAGCTAAACAAAGGTCACCTCGAAGTTATCTATATTGGATAGAATATAGATCCAATATTTTTAATCTTTCTCCGTAGAATTTATCTGCCATACCCTGGATTCTTTTAGTCATTTTTCTTTGAACCCCTTCTATTTGTTTCTAACCCCGAATTGTAGAAGGCGCACAGAAAGGTGCACAAAATTCCAGGTGTGATCTTACTAGGCTAGTATAAAGGGGTAAAATGACTCGAGATTGTCTGCTTTTAATATTTTTCCACATGCATCCCGACTACAATGGAAGTGATGCAGGTGGAGCTGGGCCCTCATGGGGCAACAGCTGGATGTGCAGCTGTTGTAATGCCGTCATTGACTGGCATGTTTCTGGAGACCTTGGATAGGGTGAATAATCTGGGAATCTTTATGAACTCAGACTTGCCACTTAGACATCAACTGTTGGCAATGGTCCACAATGAATTTTTTTCAACTCAGAAATATCTCCCAGATGAAACCTTATCTTGGACAACATAGAAACCCAGAATTTGAAGGCAGATAAGGACTGCTTAGCCCACTTAGTGCGCCCATTTTTCCCTGCATATAGTATCACTGCAGATCCTGCTTCATCTCTGGCACATTCACCCAACACCCTTCCCTTTATCTAAGATTCCCTTATGCCTATCCCATGCATTCTTGAACCCCACCACCTCCGCTGGAAGACTGTTCCAGGAATTCACCACTCTTTCTGTGATGAAGTGCTTCATCACATCTCTTCTGAATCTAAACCCCTCCAGCTTCTCACTAATCCATGAGCACCTTTTTGTCTGCAAAATACTTCCTCCTGTACCTTATTTACCCCTGTGAGGTATTTAATAGTCTCTGTCATATCTCCTCTCCTTCCATGCTTCCAGGGTGTACATATTTAGGACCTTAAGTCTCTCCTTATAGGGCTTTTGATGCAGACCCTGTGCCATTTTAGTTGCCCTCCTCTGGACCATTCCCAATCTATGTCCTTCCAAAGATGTGATCTCCAGAACTGGACACAGTACTGTAGGTAGGGTATTACTTTATGTAGACAAGAGGACATGGTGACTGTGGTGCACACATTCATGACTTGAAGATGGGACTATTGTAATGGTAGGTACCTAGGGCTATCAGGGAAGTTGGTGCATTGCCTGCAACTGGTGCAGAATGCATGAACAAAGGTTTTTCTACAGATCGACATACTCAGAGCAGATTATACCTGTGCTACGGCAGCTGCACTGGCTTCCTGTCACATGATGACCCACTTTCAAGAGCTTGTTGCTAACATACAAACCCCTGTATGGATTGAGGTCTGACTACCTAAACAACCTCTTAGCCTCATATCTATGCTCCTGATCAACCACTCAGTTCCATTAAAGACATGTTCTCATTGGTCTCCAGGGCATGTTTGAAATTTTCAGGTGAGATGGCCTGTTCAGTAGCTGCTTTGCTTTATAGAAATCCCTCCCCCATCAACTGAGGAGTACCGCACTGGTGGAGAGGTTTTATAAAGGGCTGAAATCCCATCTATCTGCCCTAGACTATAATTTGGATTTTTAGTTGTGACAGAGTATTTATGTTTTATGAGTTTGTTTATTGTATTTAATATTTGTATTCAGCGGATTTGAATGTATATTCAGCACTGCATGTATAACTGATTTGTGAAGCACTCTGAGCCATTTGGTTAGGGTGCTATATAAAACAGATGCTGTGCCTTGCCTTTCTATATGAAAATGTTCACAATCATGTAATTTACACATCAGAAATCTAAATTAAGCATTTCTTGAAAACGTATCCTTGAGAATGACACTTTGAACAATAAATGAGCATTTTCAAGTATTTTGCTCATAAAATTGACAAACTGTATTTTTAGGACCTTGTTTTTTAATATCTAAGTTGGACAAAAAGGTGTACTTTAACAAAGTTTGCGAAAAGATATTCCAAAACTGCTAATTTATCAGGGCCCTGAAATTCAAAACTTTGCCCAGGCGCAAAACTGAGTTTGCCCACACAAACTGGGTTTTGTGCAGAATGGCAATATTCAAAAGCCCAGGTAGTGCAGGCAAACTCAGTTTGCACTGGGCAAAGAGCAGTGGGAGGTGCAATGTAAACGTAGATGTTCATCATAGTTGCTACTTCAGCGGCTCCGGGTCGTTCCTGAAAAGGGGCAATTTTTGCTCAGTGAACTTACCTGGTGAACAAATAAATAAATAAATAATAAAAATAAATAAAATAAATGAGGGGGCAGGGACCTGAATATTGATGCAGTCCAATATTCAGAGCATGTGCACCACGCAAAGCCACTTTGCTTGGTCCCCTTGGTGATGCACATACCACCAAGTCAAACCCTGACTTACTCCCACAGAACCCTAGCAGTTGGCAAGCTACTGCAGCCACCACACTGATTGCCATTCCCATAAGAAATAGTAGCCTTAACCCTGGTAGTCTAGTGGTCCCTCCACCCTCCCCATTCTCTGATCACCATCCTGCTCATGTGAATATCATTTCCTGGTACTCCAGGGGTCTCTCCCCCCTTCCCCATTCTCCAGTTACTGTCCCAATATTATAAACATTATTCCCTGGTAGTCCAGTGGTTCCTCCTTCTATCCTGTTCTCCAATCAATGTCCCCATATTAAAAACAATATGTCTTGGTAGTCTACTGGTCCCTCCCCCCTTCCCAGTCACTGATCTCTGTCCCGATATTAAAAAAATGATTCCATGTTAGTCTAGTGATCCCTCCCTGGTCACTGATTGCCATACTGATTAATAGAAAATAGTCCTCCCTGGTAGTCCAGTGGTCCCTCCCCCACCCGAACACCCACCCAATAAATATATATATAATTTTCATTGGTATCGATTGTCTCCCCACCCCCACCTCACTCCCTTGGAAAAAAACAAGCGTACCATTTCCCTGGTGGTTAATGGGCGCTCACCTTGGCAGACAGGTGACTCACCACCCTGCCCCATCCTGAATCCCAGCCTGTGACTGGCATAGCTCTCCTTCCACTACCATGGCTGGCCAGCAACTGAACTGTGAATATATTAGTGCAGTACACACTACACACTCACTGGTGTCAAACAATGAGCATGTAATGTCTACTGTACTCACTCATTCACAGTTTAGTCAGCGGCTGGCTGTAGTCATGGGAGAAGGTCTGTGCCAGGCACCAGTAGGGTTTCAGGATGGGGGGGCAGGGTGGTAGGTCACTGTCTGCCAGGGTGGGAGGAGGCTGGGAGTCCACTAGACCACCAGAGAAATGGGACAATTTTGTTTTTTCCAAGGGATTGAGGTGGGGGGTGGGGGGGAGGTACACTGGACACCAATGAAAATTATATATATTTATTGGGCAGGTGTTTGAGTGGGAGGCAGGACCACTGGATTACCAAGGAGGGACTGTTTTCTTTTACTTGGTACAGTGATCAGTGACTGGAGGAGGGACCAGTAGACTACCAGGGAATAATTTTTCTAATATCGGGATTGAGATCTGTGACTGGGGGGTGGGCCCACTAGACTGCCAGGAAATAATGCTTTTAATGTCGGGATAGTGATCGGAGAATGGGGGAAGGGAGGTACCACCAGACTACCAGTGAATAATTTATTTTAATATCATGACAGCAATCTCTGAACAGGGGAGAGGGGAGGGACCACTAGACCACCAGGGAATAATTGTTTTAATATCAGGACGGAGATTGGAGAATGGATGAGGGACCACTGACTTCAGGATAATGTTTTATTATGACCAGAACAGTGATCGGTGAAAGGGAGGGGGAGGGACTTTAGTCTACCAGAGTTATGCGTTTTGTTTTTGTATGGAACGTCAATCACTGGGGGCCGGGCCACTAGCACCAGGGATAGCTCCACTGACTAGGCAATTGGGGTGGTGGTGCTGCACAGTACAGCCTAGCTCCTATGCAAATGGACCCATAATGGATATGCAAATGGGCCCCTAGTGTCTTGCATTCCCAATGGCTTCATTAGCATAGGCCCCTTTGAATATGGGTATTTTTTCTCAGGCACAAGCCATTGTGCTGCCCTATTGTGGGGGCTGTGTCTGACTGGCACTAGGTGGTTTAGTACCTAGTCTCACTGGCCTTATATTCAATGTAATACCACAGATGTGATATTCCACTGAATATAGCAGTTTTGGACGACACCTGTGTTATTGCAAAACCAAGCGCAAATGTTTGTGCTCAGTTTTGCCCATTTCTGAATATCGGGCCCCAGATTTTCAGAAATGTGCAGTATGAAAAAAGGTGTAGATTAGTGCATTTTACGCAGAAAAGACCTACAGTACATTGTGCTTTTAAAAAAATGTTTTTTTTAATTATACAGATTGTAAAAAATGCACCATATGCTGAATTCGCATAATTTTTGTGCAATTTCACAAGCAAGAAAATAGTATTTTTATGCTATTTGTGTACAGGTCATTTAAATTTCACCAAGCACTAGTCATAGTCCCCCACTTATCATAGTTATTTTCACATTGCTCTCCCTGGTGAGATGTCAAAAAACGGAAGAGCGCGGGAGCAGGGCTGGCAGACCAGGAAGTGGAAGGGATCAGCAGGCCATCAGGTTCGGCCCAATTTATGATCCCTTCCCTTCCAAACTGGACTTTTTGAAAAATTATCATTTATGGTTCGGAGGACTAGTGCTGCATTATGTTAACATAGAAACATAGAAGTTGGTGGCAGATAAGGACCGCAAGGCCCATCCAGTCTGCCCATTTTTTCTACCTTATGAATGTGCTATTGGCCTTTACTCTGTCAATGGCCTATCTATTCATACTCATCTGTATTGCTCCCTTATGCCTATCCCATGCCTGTTTGAAGCCCTGTACTGTATTCATATCCACCACTTCCTGAGGTAGGCCATTCCATGCATCTACCACTCTTTCTGTGAAAAAGAACTTCCTCACATTACCCCTTAATCAGCCTCCCTCTAATCTCATGCTGTGTCCTCTTGTCCTACTATTTGTCTTACATTGAAACATGTTAGACTCTTTCATCTTGTTAATGCCCTTAAGTTGTTTGAGTATTTCAATCATATCACCTCTCTCCCTCATTTGCTCTAGGGTATACATATTGAGCTCCATTAATCTGTCCTCATACAGTATGTTTTCTGATGCAGTCCCTGCACCATTTTGGTTGCCCTTCTTTGGATTGCCTCCATTTTTTTAATGCCCTTGTGCAGGTGCGGCCTCCAGTACTACGCGCAGTACTCCAGATGGGGCCTAACCAGTGTCTTGTAAAGAGGGATTATTACCTCCCTCTTATGACTTGCGATACCCCTACTAATACACCCCAACATCCCTCTAGCCTTACCTACTGCTTTAGTGGTCTGCTTGGATGATTTCAGGTCATCTGTGATGATGATGCCCAATTCTCTTTCTTCCCTTGTGATTGCCAGCAACTCCCCTCCCAACCTATAGGTGGCTTCAGGGTTTCTTTTTCCTATGTGCATGATCTTGCACTTCTTTCCATTAAATCCCAGTTGCCACTCTTCTGACCATTTTGCCAGTTTTTCCAGTTCTCTTCTCATTCTGCTCACCCCATCTGGATCATCTACTCTGTTGCAGATCTTGGTGTCATCTGTAAACAGACAAACCTTACCTTCTGGTCCATCTGCAATGTCACTGATGAAGATATTGAAAAGGACTGGCCCCAGGACTGATCCCTGAGGTACCCCACTTGTGACTTGCATCTCTTCTGACTGTATACCATTTATTACCACTCTCTGTTTTCTGCCCATCAACTAGTTTGCCACCCAGTTGTCCAACTTCTGACCCATCCCAAGCCTACCCAACTTATTAATCAATCTTCTATGTGGAACAGTATTGAAAGCTTTGCTGAAGTCAAGGTAGGTGACATCAACTGCACCCCCTTGGTCCACCACTCTTGTTACCCGGTCAAAGAAATCTATGAGATTAGTTTGACAGGACCTTCCTGTTGTAAATCCATGCTGTCTTGGATCCTGTGCTCCTATGAATTCCAGGTATTGCACTATCCTTTCCTTAAGGAGTGCCTCCATAATCTTGCCCACCACTGAGGTAAGACTGACTGGTCTTTAGTTTCCTGCCTCCTCCCTGCTACCACTCTTTGTGGACAAGGATCACATGAGCCCTTCTCCAGTCTTCTGGGACCTCTTCTGTGCTCAGAGACTCATTAAACAGTTCTGCTAATGGCTCTGCTAGTTCCACCTTTAGCTTGTTACACGAGGTCCCTGCACCCTAATTGATACCCTCAGGGGTACACCGTAGACAGCTAATGTTTAGGCATAAGCTATACTAATACATAGGGCTTAGGGCATCTACCGTATAAGAGTAGATGTCAGGATATGAATACATATTATTGTAACTCACTTTGCTTGCTAATGCACACACATTATACCATGTATTTTCTGTCTATTTCTTACTTGTCAGATGCCAAGACACCTGTCATTGAAGTAATTCTAATGTGTAAGGCAACATTGCCATCTTTTGGTGATGGACACCACTTCACTTTGTTATGTAAGACTTTGTATAAGAACATCTTTGTTCTAAAACTGATGACTTTACAGAATTATATAATGTTATCTTGGACCATGGAGCCACCTCTAATTTAGCCAATAGGGCTCCTCTCTGTAACTAGAAATGTTTCTGTGTTTCAGTAACCATAGTAATTATCATAGGTATATAATGTTATGCACAGGTTCTACACCTCAGAGACCCGAGAGATCCCAAGAGACTACAAAGAAACCTTGAGGTGTAGGGAACACTTAGCACTGGCTCCCAGTTCGTATCGGTAAGAACTGCTTAGGGCAACTGTGATTCATCCCTTTTTGTAGTAATAAACTTGTTTATTATTTGAATGCAACTTGTTTGTGATTATTTGCATCTCCAATATTGCCAAGAACCTGAAAGTGAGGTTCAGACCTCTTACAAGCTCCTTTAGTACCCTGGGATGTATGACATCAGGTCCCATTGCCTTGTCCACCCTGAGCTTAGCGAGCTCTTGTAGGACCCTTTCTTTTGTGAAGGGACTAGTGCACATCTCCTTCTCCCCGTGTCCATGGTGCTGAGCTGTGGGCTCTGCCCTACCTTCTCCTCAGTAAATATTGAGCTGAAGCATCTATTTAGGATAGATGCTTTTTCTTGGTCCTCCTCCACACAATCCCCCTTTTCCCCTTTGATCTTAGCAATACCTACAGAAAGTTTTGTCCCCTTTTTTTTACTGTTCATGCTAGTGTTTCCTCAGTTTGGGCCTTTGCTTGCCTTATTGTCTTCCCTGCTTCCCTTGGGGAAGTTTGGTATGCCTCCCTATCTTCATCCCGCTGCATTCCCTTATATTTCCTGAAGGCCAACCTTTCGGCTCTGTCCTTTTCTGCTACTGGTTTTGAGAATCAAAGTGGTTTCCTTCTTCTTTTGCTATTGCTTTTCTCTCTCTAACACAATGGGATGTTGCTTCATGTATTGCATCCTTAATGCTTGCCCACTTTGCCTGTACCCCCTCACCAGTATTTCTTTCTTGCCAGGGCTAGTGTAACTCTGTTGGCCATCTTATCAAAGTCAGCTCCTTTGAAGTCCCATATTTTTGCCTTGGAATGGGATGATTTAGTTCTAGTGGCCAAATTGAACTAACCCATGTGATAGTCACTGGCCCCCACGTGACCTTCTACCTGGAGAACTGTGATCCTTTCCCCGTTAGTCAGTACTAGATCTAGGATAGCCCAGTCTCTTGTGGTTTGTTGTACCAGTTGTTTGAGGCCCTCCCCCTGCAGAGAATCCACCATGTGTCTAGTTCTGGTGGATGTTCCTGCTGGTATTGACCAATCTGCACCTAGCATGTTGAAGTCTCCCATTATCAGAACCTCCCCTTTAGCTGTCATGTTTTGTATATCTTCTAACAGTAATGTGTCCATGTCCTCGCCCTGGTCTGGAGGCCTGTAGACAACCCCAGTTCGTATGGCTGTCCCATTTCTAGTTTCCAGGGTGACCCACAGCTCTTCTGGCTCCTTATTTGTATTCTGAATTTCTGTAGCTTTGATATTTTCATTGACATAAAAGGGCCACTCCACCCCCCACCCCCTTTTTGCACCTCGGTCTCTTCTAAACAGTACATAGCTGGTACTGAAGTCTCCCAAATGTGGTTTCTGGTAAACCATGTCTCACTAATGGCTACTATGTCCAGTTTAGCCTCTGTCATTGTTGTCTGCAGGTCTGGGATCTTGTTTCCCAGACTGCGGGCATTTGTGTACTTGGGCTTTTGGGCTATAAAGCCAAAAAGCCCTTTATAAAATGTTGGAAATTTCCTTCAAAAATAGCTTACAATACAGGAAGTAGGATTTTTGAAAGGATCCACCCAAGATGCAACTGGAGATGCAGCAAACTTTTAATTTGCTGGTGAAGTGAACGTGAAGTGGTCCACTTCGAATTCACATATCACTACGCAAATTCTTCATTAAAAAGTTGAAATTCGCCTTACTTCATGTTGTTCACTTCGAGTTCACTTCAAGTTCCAGTTTGATAAGGCGAAGTTGGTAAGAAACAGGCCACTGATCACATGCCTGACTATCTCTGCAGGTCTGCAGGTCACATGATTCAGGGAGGCAGTTAAATAGACAGGAAGTCAGTGTTTTACTTTCAATAAAGTCTTCCTCAGCACCCGCAGCAGTGGAATGGCTTGACTAACAGATGCAGTCTTACCACTCACTGCCTGTGTGGCATGTTCAAATGGCCTCAAAATTAATATTACTGAGTCCATGAGTCTCCATTGTTCAGTTGTCGTTAGACACTGAGGCCCTTGAACTGTTACAGCTGGTGTGCATAACTAGGTACTCAGAGATGGCTTTGTGCTGCTCATACACCCGCTCTACCATGAAAAAGGTCGAGTTCCATCTCATGACACCTTCAAGCTTTAGGCAGTGCTGAGGGAGACTGTTTTGAATCTGCAGCTGCTTAAGTTGGTCATGGGTCTTTCCAGAGCATGAAAAGTGGCACAGATGCGGCGTGCAACAGTCAGCATTTGCTTTATTTCAGGATATTGCAGAAACTCCCTTACCACAAGATTTAAACAGTGGGCCATGCAGGGAACCCTCACAAAGTCACCACTTCTGATACATTTAACAATGTTTGATCCATTATCACTAGCTATGAAGCCAGCTTTTAGGGACAGGGGGTGCAGCCACTCATCAATTTCTGTCAGTAGCAAGTCTAGCATGTTTTCACATTTATGCGACCCTGCTACACTATGCATTGCAAGCATGGCATGCTGTCTAATGCCATGAAGCTTGCTATCACCACAGTCTGACTTATTACACTGCTTTCCCATCCCATTATCACAGACAACCCCAGGGCTGCGCCCAATGTGCAGTAATACACAGACAGGAACTACCCGCCATTTTGCCACTTGTCCACATATCCATGCTTAAGTGAATGTAATGTGATGTGGAATGTTGAAAGGCATGTCTTACAGACTCTGTCACCATCTGATATAACTCAGGGACAGCACGGGTGGAAAAGTAGGTCCTGGATGAACAGGCGCGTGCTGCAAAGTGCTGGAATCCCACATTCTCCACAAAGGAGAATGGCAAAAGGTCAATTGCCAGCATTTCCACTACTACAGCACTGAGTTCATGAGCAACTGCATGATTTGGTGGGTATTTACTGTTCCAGGCAAAAAGGCTGCGCAACGTGAGCTGCATTGTTCGGTGTTTTGCACATGGCATGCCAAATGGCTCTCCTCTGTGAACTGACATGGATGGGGTACCTTTGATGTGTGATGGTAGGTACACAGGAGACAACCAATAAATGGCAGTTATTTTACCTGTTTTAAGCACTGGGGTTGATGTACCAGAATTATTACGTGGATCACTGCTACTCTGACCACTACTTGAACCTTCAAAATCCTCCTCCTCCTCCTAATGCCTGTAGTAATCCTCCAGTGTTATTTCACCACCTTTACCAACATGGCTACTTACACTAAAGGAAGGGGATACCATGCTCACTAAGGTGGCTGAGGGTGAACACCCCACTATAGCATTAGCCCCCCTTCTGGTGCCAAATTCACAGTGCCATGTGCCTGCTCTTGAGATGAGTATGCTGGCCCCCAGTGCCCAGATGGCTACCCTTTTTACCATGCTTCACACATGCTTGGCATTGAAGTGACTGATTTCGAGTTGGAGAAATCCCTTTACTTGCAGCAACTGCTACCTTTCCATTCTGCTGTGTACTACCATGGTCATGACCACTACTCTTAAGACTGCTAGACTTACTACTAGCCCCTGATGAACCTGCCTCATCATCACAACAACTTCTACTGCTAATAGTCTTATTGACAGCAGCACCACAGCCAGAAATAGCTTTGCATGAATGTCTCTTTGTGGGCATTATTTAAGATTACACAGGCAATTAACAGCAACTTATTGTTTCAGCTGTTTTGGGGGGATGGGAAGCAAAAAATGCAAGAGATGCAGCCACACAGGGACAAGTAACACAAGACCTGAGCCAGTCTTCAAAAATCCAAGTCACAAAACAATACCTTGATTTGTGGGGGGGGGGGGTACAGCTTTAGCTATACAGACAGAGGCAAGGGAAAAAAATTCTAGATGGGCTGAGAAATTCAGAATACTGCTATTGCAGTGCCATAATAAAATACATAACAATTTACACAACGCACACACATTAAAGGTCAGCCACAGAAACTTTAACTGTTCAGTAAACTACAATATAGATAGTTTTTTAAGAGACTGAAAAAATGACCAGCATACAGAAAAAACCTATAAAAAATTACATAAAGTTGTATGGTGTGTACCTGATCACACAAATAATAAAAAAGCTAGCCAACAAAAGTTGGAAAAACTGCCTTTCTCACCAATCTCTTTTCTACACCACAGATACACCCCTCCATTGAAGCACACTTCTACAGTTTCTGTCACTACAGAGACTGAATGTACTACATTAACATTAAATATTCACACAAAATCAATAATTGCTCGATGACATAAACACATAAGGGGTTCCTATAATCGATGTACTAAATGTTAACACAAAATCTTGTGGCATGAATTGGTTTTTCGATCGTTTGAATCTCAGCGCTCTGAGAGCAAACTGTCTCCAGCTTTCCACTACATACACTACGCTGAACTGAGGCTATGCAACACAATATAGAGCCCATAAGACCTTAAATCTCATGAATCAATGCAAAATTAGCTTTAAAGTGCAAAAAAACAGGGCAAAGTAGCACAAAGTCCATAGAGAATAATGAAAACTTCGCATTATTTCAGGATGCAAAGTTTTCACTTCACTCTACGGAAAATTATGCGAAATTCGGGTTCTATGTGAAATACTACAAATAGCAAATTTTAGCCACTTCACTCACCTCTAGATGCAACTGCTGCTATTAACAAAACTGAAATGATTCAAACTGCTGGACTATCTATTAGAAGATCTAACAACATCCAAAGCACATCCCACAAAAGATGCAAGTGTATCAGACCTATACAAATCTCTGTTGTATCCATTTCATGAACTGATACAACTTTTGAAAATAGCAGTAGGGGCTCCCTGGATGTAATTGGGCAGATGCAAATACAAACACAGCATGCATTTGTATATGTGTGCAACTCCTAAAAATCTTCACTGCATTGTTTTAAGGTAATTTACAAAACTTCTCACCTGTGTAACTGATTTCCGCCCATAGTGCACCAGGGCAAAGAAAGTAAGCAAATAAAAGAAAAGTTGCA
Organism: Neoceratodus forsteri; assembly: GCA_016271365.2. Lineage (NCBI taxonomy): Eukaryota > Metazoa > Chordata > Ceratodontiformes > Ceratodontidae > Neoceratodus > Neoceratodus forsteri. The sequence continues at coordinate 1,425,229,887 of CM057455.1, forward strand.
GAAAGTAGTGGTTAGTTGGGTAAGAGAGTCACAAAATGTATATTTAGTGATCACATGCTCTGTTGAGGTGGTTGAATAAGGTTCTCTTGAAGCATTCCTTTAGTGGGGCATATGGGAAAGTATTACAGATAGCTGGTTCAGCAGCAGCAATCTCAGTTTCACTAAAGGATTTATAGGCTTTCTGTACGTGGAAGAGATTCCTGTGTTTAGAGTATAATTCAGATTTTATACATTCTTGTTCTAGTAGCATAATCTAAGAGCTTTCCAAGTGTTTGGGAAACTTTTCAGTTACTACACTTGATGGTTTGACTCTCACTTATGTCAAAGGCTTACTTGGACCAAAATATTTCATTTGATGCTCACCTAGATCAGATATTACAGTACACAGTAGCGCCAATATAGTTAGGGTTGAGTAGGCTGTTTAATGTTAAACCCTTACTTTGCACTTTAATAGCGTCATCACCATTCAATTGATTTGCAGGAAATTTTGCATGTATGGCCTCAGGAACAAGGTCTCTTGACTTGTCAAGTTTTGTTCCAGTCAGATTTGTAGATTCAGAGACCTGCATAGTGAAAAAAATGAAAACACTGTGTTATTTTTGCTGGGATTTTTTTGTCCCCTACTGCCCAGGCAGTTTGGAATTTTGTACTGAAAATTTCAGAGAAGGAAGGACTTGGGCCACAGTTATGCCTTGCACTAGTTTGATGAAAAAATATTAATCCATTCCAGAGTTATATGGATTTGAAATTTCAGTTCTGAGCATGCTCAGTACGATCTTTTGAATAGCTGTTTTATACAAAAACAGAATTTTTGCTGATAAGAAAAAAGATTCTGTTTCACATATAAATAATCTTTTTTCATGAGAAAAAAATATTTTTTCATATGGCTGCCATCATATTTCCATTTTTTAGAAAAAACTATTTTTTTTAAATGCCATAAAAATTATATTCTGCAGAGACACCAACACATGTATCCTGCTAATCAGGACCTCCTTAGATGGATTTTGCAGTTAATGTTTGGAAAAATCACCCAGAAATGTGTTTTAAGACATTTTAAAATCATTTTCATTATCCAAATCTCTTTTCTCACACAGCCATATGAGAAAAGAATATGGCCATACAAAAAAGATTCCATTCATATGAAAAAGCTTTACTGTTTTGGGTATCCTGAGTCTTGGCAAATCAGGCCTGGAGTCTTACTTGTGTTTATCAACCCTAACGCTCACTCCATTTTCATACAGTCTGCACATTTGAGGTTATTTGTTGATGGAATGAGGGAAGTGTTAGGGCTGATAACCCCAAAGAAGACCCCAGACCTGACTTGTCAAGACTCAGGACAGCCAATACCATTAAGTTCTTTTCTTTTTGCTGCTTGCAGGTTGGAGGTTGGGTGTTAGGATTGGAAACCCTAATACCACATCTCCCTACTTTTGTCAGTTTAACCCTAACTGGTCATTAATAAAGGTTTTTGCAATGAATTAAGAAATAAGATATGACAGTGGGTGCATTATGGTGGGATAACAGCCCACCTTGTGTGGGTTGAAGTACGAGGTGAAGCTGAGTGCTTCCACCACCTGAGAAGGGCCATTAGCCCAACATAATGCACTCACTGGAGTGACATGTTGCAATTTTGAAATGGGTCCTATTTAGTAAATTGGATGTGTTTTTTAAACATATTTTTGTTGAGCTACTTTCAGCTGGGCTGTTGTGCTGGAATAAAAGCCCAGCTGAAAGTACCTCTTGGCTAATCAGGAGCCAGCATTCTTTTTATCCATTTCATAATATAAATTAATATACCCAGCTTGGGAGCCCTGTACTGGATTAAGAATTGCCTGGCAAAAATTTCTGTTGCCTGGTCCGTTTTGTTACAAAGGTCAAATTTGGGAATAATAATTCAGGAAAAGGTCTTTGCTAAAGTGAAACATAATAGAACTGTTTTCCATAATGCAATCTGTAAATCAACATTGTTAACTGGATGTAGGGAACATTGCTATCACATTTATCTTATTTATTTGTAATTCTTTGGAAACAACCTTTGAGTATGAAGTCTTTTATAAAGGTTCCACGTCATAAGCACATTAGAAAACATTAGAGACATTAAGCTTGACCAGATACAAAAAAAATTCTTTATTGTGGGTAGGAGAACTTGACAAAAGGTAGTAAAATAGAGCATTGCATGATTAAATACAGTCAGGATGGGGAAACATTGTAATCTCAATAATGCAGCCTGGAGGAGCCTTGTCGAGTTATCTCATTGAGAAAAGGAAGTTGACTAAAGTTGTTTTGCTAGCACAGGAGGATAGACTTACTTTGCTCATGTGCATTTTGCACACAAGATCCTTGTTAGCAAAATCTGCCATCCTCTAATACACTATCCTTAACCGATCCAAATAATGGCTTGCATTCAGCTAATATAAATCTTGTCAAAATCTTATTATCTATCTAGTTATCCTTCCTATCCCCTTCTGACCTTTCTTCCTCTTCTGGGCCCTGATGCTGGATCCTGGATCCTGCCTTCTCAGGGGAGAGGGGAGAGAAGCAGATGTTAACAGAGGACTGAGCCACAGGAAAGGGAAATAGGACAGCACAGCACAGGGGAAGGGCATGTAAGGACAACACAAGGAAGGAGAAGTGAGGGTAGAGCACAAATAGTGGGAACAGACAAGGATGGCCAAGAAGGATATGCTATCTTATTTATGAATCCATGCAGGATGCATTCCTGCACCAGCCAGTAAGGGAACTGGCTCAGGGGGAGGCAACACTGGATGTAATTTTGACTAATGGGGACAGCATGGAGGAGGAGGAAATTTAGGAGACAGTGACCACTGGATGGTCAGGTTCTCCCTCTGGGCAGGGTCAGAGAAGGCCAGGTCAACCATCAAGGTTCTGTACTTCAGGAGGGTAAATTCGAGGGGAGAGAAAGGGAGGACTGCAGATGGAAGGCTGGAAGGGAGATGGGTATGAAAAATGGGAGGATGGATGAGGGGGCAAGATGTTGGGAAGGGGAGAGGGGGATCAAAATGGACTAAGGATGAAAAGCTCATGGACAAGAAAGCAGTGGGGAAAGTGTACTCAATAGGAGTTATACAGTGGAGTCAAACAGGTACTGGCCACTGGCTGGGCTTATGGAAAAGGAGAGGACGAGGGGGAGAGAGGCAGATGTTAACAAAGGACCGAGCCATAGGAAAGGGAAGGAGGACAGTCCAGGGAAGATCACGTAGGGAGAGCACGAGGGAGGAGAAGCGAGGATAGAGAACTAAGAGGGGAAATGGACAAGGAGGGTCAAGAATCAGCCAATTTCTCACCAGAGATGCCAAGAAACAACTGGTCCAATCCATTTTCCTATCATTGGTTGATTATGCTGACTTCCTCTACAGCCAATGCCCCAACTCTTACATGGCTAAACTGGACACACTCTACCATCGAGCACTGAGGTTTATAAACGGACTCCCCTTCGACACACATCACTGCACCCTATATGCGGCAGTGGGATGGACATCACTAAAGTTCAGGCGCCACAGAAACGCCACTCTCTGGACCTATAGAGCCATCTCTAATAAGCTGCCTTACTATATCTCCTGCTGTCTTCCCTGAGTATAATTGGGAAATATGGCGTTAAGAAGTTACTCAGCTATTACACTTAAAGTACCAAATCAAAATCCCGCTCGGCAGGGGCAGCCATAAGCTTGCCACCTACCTTATGGAAATCTACAAAAAACCTCAAATTAAGCACCTAATCGGTATAAATGCTTTCAAAGATGCTTTATTTCCATACAATCAGAGAAGTATGTAACCATTCACCCTCAGACCGATACGGTGTCAGCTTGCTGGTATAGACATGACCTAGACCCAATTTTGAAGTACAGCCCCCAGCTTGCTCCTCACCAGCCTAATTGTTCTCTCTATTCCCCTGTCTTATCAACACTAGGCCCATCCATCCCCTTATTCTTCCTTTCCCAGCTCGGATAGGGCTCACTACCCTGGGTTGTGACATCCTACCATGCCCGACTTTTTATAGCATTTCAATCCAGGGCTCACACATACTCCTTTCTCCATCCACCTTCTCTACATCCAGCTTTACCAACTCCTTTCTGTGCACCGTGCTCCTAGCCTTTCTCCCTACTTTCTCCCTCTTCCCCTACCTTCACCTCTACCTGGTGTACATTTTTATTTTTATTTTTTATTTTTCTTCCATTACTTCCTCCTGCAACCTTAGATAACCTGCTTTATCTTCCTATAGACACTTCTATATATGTAAATACCATGTAATCTGTACAATATCTGTATAATTCTATGTACATATGAACTTCTTTTTCTTCCTCTCTGTAAAGAGTATTATCTGTATTGCCTTGTAAATACCTGTGTTGACCTGTATATACAATTGTTCATGCTCCACCCAGGTCCATCTTGCAAATGAGCTTCTGCTCAACGATGAACGCCTGGTTAAATAAAGACTTGATTGAGTGATTGATTGATTGATTGATAGAAGGACATGCAACATGTGGGAAGAATGGAGGGGGAGAGCTTGGAAGAAGATAGGGAGGAGGAAATGGGGAGGCAGGCTCCTGAATCCAGCACAGGGGCCCAGAAGAGGGAGGAAGGTCAAAAGGGGATAGGGAGGATAGCTAGTAGCAGGGAGAGGAGGTGAGAAAGAAGGAGCAGGGGAGGGCACATTGGAGAGGAAAGGGAGCAGATGGGGATGATACTACTAGGTGGAAGGAGCGCGAGAGACCGAGACAGTAGAGGTGGGGCACTCTTGGGGATAGAAAATGCAAAACCAGTTATTGTGTATGGGGATTCAGTCCTAAAGAGAATTCATTGGCTAAGAAAGAAAGTAGCTTTTAAGGGGAGATCAATTTTTTGCAACCCAGGAATGGAGGACAGAAGGGAGCTCCCTAGGATAAAGGACTGCATTAAGTTAGTGCGAGGTAAGCCACACTTACAGTAGTATTACATCTAGGAACAAATTACTTGGCTGGGAAAGAGGTGGGGGGTTCAAAGGAGGTTCAGAGAGCTAGCAGAGGGATGTAAAGGGCTTGTTAGTTCCCTGGCCTTCTTGGAGGTCCTGCCATTGCATTGTACTAGCATGGCCAGGCAACTCAGAATAAAGGAATTCAACCTCTGGCTGAGACAGTGGTGCAGGTAGGAGGGCTTCATATGTTTGGGAGACTGGAGTGACATGTAGGTAGATGAGCACCTGTATGCATGGGACAGGCTGCACATAAGCAATGTAGGGGCTACATTATTAAGAGCAAAACTGCAGGGGTACATAGATGAGAGACTGGGTGTTGACTTAAGTTTAAACTAGATGGGGAGAGTGTGACACTAGGGGAGGAGGGAAATCTCAGCCTAGCAGAACTAACCTAGCTTGCACTCTCCCAATGCGGGTGAAAAGAGACTGCAGGAGGGAAGGGGATCAAAGAGGTGGGGTGAAATGGAAGGGAATACTGGCCAACACCAGGAGTCTAGGGGATAAGGGGGATCAAAGGGGTGGCATGAGATGGAAGGGAATACTGGCCAACACCAGGAGTCTAGGGGATAAGGGGGATCAAAGGGGTGGCATGAGATGGAAGGGAATACTGGCCAACACCAGGAGTCTAGGGGATAAGGGGGATCAAAGGGGTGGCATGAGATGGAAGGGAATACTGGCCAATGCCAGGAGTCTAGGGAATAAATTGGGTGACTTAGAGGAAGTGGTGGGAATGGACGACCCAGACCTAATAGCAATAACTGAAATGTGGTGGACAGATTGTCACAGTTGGGAGGTGGAGTTACAAGGGTACAGTCTTTTCAGGATGGATAGACAGGGGAAAAAAGGGGGGATGTAGTCCTGAATGTAAGAGATGGGATTAGAGCAGAAGAGGGTAAAGAGGAGAAGGTACTGCTGAGATCTTTCGAGTCACCTTAAGCAGGAAGGGGGGGAGACAATAAGGATATGGGTGGTCTACAGGCCACCACATCAGGGAGAGGAGGTGGATAGGGAAATGGCTAGGAACATACAGGGAAAAGCCAGCAAAGGGGAGATCCAGGTGGTAGGAGACCTGAACCTACCCGATGTGGACTGGCAAATCCCATTAGCCACATCCGAAAAAAGCAGAGACTTGTTAGAATCCATGTAGGATGCATTCCTGCACCAGCTAGTAAGGGAACCGACTCAGGGGGAGGCAACACTGGACATAATTTTGACTAATGGGGACAGTGTGGAGGAGGTAGAGGTGGGGGAAAATTTAGAAGACAGTGACCACTGGATGGTCAGTTTCTTCTTCTGGGCAGGGTCAGAGATGGGTGGATCAACCACCAAGGTACTGGACTTCAGGAGGGCAAATTTTAGGAGGATTAAGGAAATTTTGAGGCAGGAACTTGAAGGGAAGCAAAATCTAGAGGAGGCAGATGATCTTTGGGGGGCAATAAAGGGAGGTATCATGAAGGCCATGAAGGCCATGGAGCAATGCTCCTGGAGGATAAGCAAACAGAAAAGAGGGAGGAAACTCCTGTGGTTCACGGCAAATGTTAGGGAGGCAGTTAGGGAGAAAGAGAAGGTGTTCAAAGCCTACAAAACCACAGGGGTTAGGGGAAAGAGCGGTCCATAAGGATAAACTCAAGGAAGCGGGGAAGAACAATTAGAAGGACAAAAGCATTAATGGAAGAGAAAATGGCCAAGGAAGCAAAAAGGGGGTGGGGAACAAAAAATTATTTCCTTATGTGAGTGACAGGAGGAGAAGCAGGCAAGGGATTCTAAGACTTAAGGTGGAGGGGGGTGCACTAGTTGAAGGGGATGAGGAAAAGGTGAATCTACTCAATGAATACTTCACATCAGTATTCACGGTTGAGAAAGAAGGAAGGAAGAGGGCATCTATTAAGCCAAAGGAGGAGGGTGGGTAAGGAGGTGGACACAAGCCCCTTCATGGTGGCTAAGGTGTTGGAGGAGCTGGGGAAGATAAAAAGTGACAAAGCTATGGGCCCAGATCAAGTCCATCCCAGGATACTTAGGGAATTACGGGAGGAACTGGCCACACCTCTTACTAAGTTGTTTTATATATCTCTTGAAGTGGGGAGGGACATGGAGACTGAAAGCAGGTGGAGGTGGTGCTGCTGTACAAGGAGGGGTGTAAAGATCAGCCAGGTAGTTACCGCCCAGTTAGTCTCACCTCTGTGTTAGGCAAATTGATGGAAGCTCTCATAAAAGAAAGACTGATACAACACCTAGAGGAGGAAGGACTAATTGATGACAGCCAGCATGGGTTCACAGGTGGTAGGTCATGTCAGACCAACCTGAATGAATTCTTCAAGGGTGTAATGGAGATGTATGATCGGGGGGGGTTGAGCAGTAGATGTGGCCTACCTGGATTTCAGGAAGGTGTTTGACTCCGTCCCCCACAGGAGGAGGTAAGCAAGTTAAGCAGTTTAGGAGTGGGGTCCAAGCTTACAAATCGGGTGGAAGATTGGCTGGGGGGAGGACTCAGAGAGTAGTGGTCAATGGGAAGCACTCCAGGGAATGAGAGGTGATGAGCGGGGTTCCACAGGGATCGGTGATGGGACCCATACAGTTTAACGTATACATATTAACATACTAATTGCCAGCAGATTAGGCCTTACAGCCTATCGAGTCTGCTCAAACCTCAGGGCCCTTGTTGGGAACCGAGGCCCCCCCATTGTGTTCTGATACTTCCCCTTTCTGTGTCTGTCCTGCCCTCTCTTGAAGCCCTCCACCGTGGAAATCTGGACCAGCTCACCAGGCAGAACATTCTAAGGTTCCACCACCCTCTCAGTGAAAAACCTCCTCCTCTTTTCTCCCCTCATGCTTCCACCTTCCAACTTCAACCCATGTCTTCTGGTGATACCTCCCTCCTTTAGTCTAAAGATCCCCTCCGTGTTTACCCTATTTATTCCCTTGAGGTACCTGAAGACCTCAATCATGTCCCTCCTGTCTCTCCTCTCCTCTCCTCCAATGAGAACAGGCCAAGCTCCTTAAGTCTGTCCTCATAAGTCAACTCCCCCAGTCCTAGAATCATCCTGGTAGCCCTCCTCTGTACCCTCTCCTGGAGCTGTATGTCCCTCTTCAGGCGCGGTCTCCAGTACTGTACACAGTACTTGAGATATGGTCTAACCAGTCCATTGTACAGCAGCAGAATCAATTCCCTGCTCCTAGAGGTGATCCCCTTTACAATGCATCCCAACATCCCGCTTGCTTTGCTAGCTGCTCTCCTGCACTGCTCAGAGTTATTCATACATGCATCCACCATGACTCCTAGGTCTTTTTCTCCAGCCGAGGCCTCCAGTGCCTGTGTGGGGGCTTAGCAGAGGGTCTAAATGGGAAGGTGTGTCTGTTTGCACATGATATGAAGGTCTATAACAGACTGCATACTATTGGGGGGGGGGAATGGGACAGAATCTAGTCAATCTGGAGGAGCGAACAGAAAGGTGGCAACATCAATTCAATGCAAAGAAGTGTAAACTAATGCACATAGGCCGTAGTAACCCCAGGGCAACATACTGACTTGGGGGGGGAGGCACTGCAAGTCATGCAGCAAGAAGAAGACCTGGGAATTTGGATTTCTGGTACCTTAAAGGTTAGGAATCAGTGTGATTGAGTGGCAGGCAATACAACAAGAATGTTGGCATGCATAGGGAGGAGCTTCACAAGTAGGAAGAGGAAGGTGATCATGCCACACTACAAAACACTGGTCAGATCACAACTGGAGTATGGAGTGCAATTCTGGAGGCCACACTTGCAGGGTGACAAGGATAGGCTGGAGAGGGTCCAGAGAAGGGCAACCAAGATGATCCAGGGGATGCAAGGGAGGCCATACAGGGAGCGGCTGGAGGAGCTTGGTCTGTATACACTGGAGGTGAGAAGGTAAAGGGTATGGTGGTGACCTTCAAATACCTGAAGGGAATGAATAAATAAAGTATGGGGAGGCAGCCTCTTAAGGCTGAGTGAAAACAAAATCACCAGTGGCCATACATTCAAGCTGGAAAGGGATAGAGTTTGTGGGGACATAAGGGGGCATTACTTCTCAGAGAGGGTTGTAGGACCATGAAACGGGTTGCCAGAATGGGTTGTGGGGGATGAATACAGTGGAGAAATTCAAACGAGTATAGGACAACTACATGGGGCTAAACAGAGGGGGAGAGGGAGGGCAGAGAAGTAGGAGGCAAGGGGGGGGGCTATTTTTTGGGCAGACAAGATGGGCCAGGTGGTCTTTTTCTGACGGATGAATTCTATGATTCTATGAGTCAATGGATGGCCAGAGATCCCTCCCTTGCTGTGCAGCAAAAAATATGGAAAATTTCCCTTTTTTCATGAGGCTAACCTTGGCTGACAATTTGTTTAAACAAAAACTGAAAGAACACTTAAAGGTTAAACTTACTTGTACAGTATCCACTTTGTTAAGCTCTGTGATGTATGTGTTATATAACAGAAAGCAATTGGGCACTTACTATCATCAATGCCAAATGTATTTCATATACTATACATACTGACTGCCTTTATGTAACCTGCACATCATGAGCCTGGGTCACTCCTGGAAAAAGGGATTTTATTCCTCAGTGAGTTTACCCAATCAACTAACAATTCAAAAAGATAAAAGTAAATTATTGATATCTCAGGGTGGGTCTGATTGATTGGATGTTTAGGTAATGCAGAGAAAAATGTTTTGTATATTGGTATACTAAAGAAACCCATTTAAATTATTCCCTTAAGCTGGGTGGGAGCAGTCCAAGAGTTGAAAACTGAAAGCAGTGACATGTTCCACTATTGCTACACATTGCACATCTGCACAGATTGTTGAATGTGACTTTGTAAAATGATGTGGAATTTGCCAATCTATATATCTCACTCCCATATTCAAGAGCAAGTAGTAGTGATTGTTGGAGGATGGCTTTTTTGTTATTAGGATTTAAGCAATTTTTTTGGGTGATGCAGTAGGGAAAGTTTACCCATATACCTAGATACTGTATTTGAAGAACTTTACATTCTCCAGAGGGGTCCTGATGATGAAAGAATTTGCAAATAGAAATAACTTGGTTTCCCAGTGAGGAACATGGTTTTAGTTTTAATATTGTTCATCAGGAGACAGCGTGATGTTATTTAGGCCTGTGTCTTTACAAATAGTTTGCTCTGTTCATGAAAGGGTGGGACATCAATGTGCCATGTATCCAAGGTGCATAGGCAATCCTAAGTGTGAATGCCATGCAGCAAGAGCCCAGCTGACCCCGCCAGCAGCATTCACAATGGGTGCACAACCCCCTTGTGCACATGATCCCCCAGCTGACCATGCAGCTAGATGCTACGGGTGGCCCAGGAGCATGCCAGTGGTGTGCCTGCACTCCACGCCATTCACCAAAGCATGGAATGATAGGTATGGGGTGACACAAGATACAGCAGAAAGGACCCTGACATAAAGTATGAGTATCCCCTCTATGGACAACTACCAGATGTATAGTACTACATGGGGCTATGGCACTGTATTGTGTACAGTATATCATTAGCCACTCACATCCACCTACAGTACTACGTGTAGGTACAGTTGACCAGCATTGAATCCCTGATGTACTGTGGTGTTGTTGTACAATAATGTAGCAGGTGATGTGGTAGAGATACTGTTGCTAAGTGATAACATAGGGACCATGCACACTACTGTCATAGCAATACCTCCACATATAGAAATTGGTATGCTATTATGCTGTATTATGTCATAAAACAATTGCTTCACCCCCAGAAGAGGAGGCTGATGTGCAGTACAGTCAAAACACAGTCCACATACAGGACTTACGAGGCATGTGGGTTGACTGCACTGCACCTCAGCCTCCCCTTTGGGGGAGTAGGGCTGCAGTTGTGTTACGATACACTAACCAGCATAATAGCAGAACATACCATATTGCTATTACATGGAAGTATTGCAAACAAAATAGTGTGCATGTTCCCAAAGTTACCATTCAACAACACTATCCACACCACATCACTTGTTACAATAATGAACATAAACATTGTACATCAAAGATCCAATGCTGGACAGCTGTACCACCACACTTAAATGAAGGTGGCTGCATGCTGCTACTGATGTAATGTTAGCACTCTTGGTCTGGAGTGCTGTCACTTAAGTGTCTACCATGTGGCCTGTGCAGACCCTTTGATGTGTACCATGGTCAGGGGTTACTGATGCCTGAGATCCCACTCCATGCCATCCCAGAATCCTCTGCTGGCGTGCAGCAGGGGATCCATTCTGAGACCCAGGATGGGCATCTGACTGGATGCACAACTGTGCCCCACAATCTTCTACCATGCAGCTGCAAGGGGGGGGACAGGTGGCTGGTGATAGTAAATGCTGGCCGGTGCATGCCTGTCCACAGGTGTGGAGCTGCATGTGCAGGGTATGCACCTCTCATGGTACCCAGCACACATTAGTGCATAGAGGCCATTATTTGTAAAAGGCTATTCAGTTCCATGATTAATTTAGTGTAACCCTGACACTGTTATACCAAGGGCTACTACCACTGCATGCTTCCCTGACTGCAGGTTGAGGGGCCTGGGTTTTTGCCTAACTGGTACCTGGGTATCCCTACCAGTAGTAGTAGTACAATTATGGTGCCTCCACCCAGAGTAGTATTTAAGTCCCTACCAGTAGTAGTAGTACAATTATGGTGCCTCCACCCAGAGTAGTATTTAAGTGGTACAGCCCTCTGGGAAGTTAATACCACCCACAATCCCGCCTAGTGACCTTTCTTACCTAACTGAATGGTTACAGTGCTTAACGGTTAAAATACCAAGTAGTTTGACCATTAATGATATGCTCACACTCAGCCCACTTACCCACAGGGTCTGGATCTCTGGCATGCACCCCATACTTCTCCTGTAAAAGACAGTTTCACAACCACTATGCATTTTAAGACAATTTACATATATCTTATCACTGTAAGCAGATTAATAATATGCTCATGGCTCAGTTTAAGTGTGAAAACATCAAACAAGTTTATTTAGGGGAAGTTTAACAAGGAAGGGTGAGAATCAAAGTAAGGGGTAAAACACTTGGCATCTATTAAATTGTTTAGCATTAAAGTCAATCGAGCCCTGCATTCACAGTCCTGGCAACTACTTGGTACCCAGATTGTAAACAGGCATGCTTGATGGTGCCACGGGTTGGCTGGTGTTGCAGCTGGTTGGGGCCTTTGATGGAAAGAATGGTGATTATATATATGCAATAACTCAAAACCAATTGTATCCGCTGGCCCGGTGGCACTGAGGGTTGAGGCGCGGGACGCCACACCTCGCGCCACGCCAGCGACCCGGGTTCAGGAACGGACTCGGGACACCGGGGGCTGGCAGGGGGAAGGAAGGATTGAGCGTCCTACGACAGCTCTCCTTCCTTCGGGGTGGGTGAGGGATGTATGCGCCGCTGCAGCGACCCCCAGCGGAGGCTGGGTGTCCAACAGCATGCACATTTGACAGGGGTGAGAAGCCGGCAGACGTCTGCATGTAAGTGCGCTTGCGTCATTGCCGTCGGCTCTCCAGGGAACATAACATACACAAAAATGGGTCTCCATGCTCCTTAAGCCCTCCCGAGTTCCTCTCAGGTCATGGATTCCCCAACCAGTTATAAGGACCGCAGGCTGTGATATGGGTGCACAGCTCATGCCCCCATCCTCTGAGGAGCTAAGCCAGGGTGACCGGGGGAATCGGTCGACATAGAGGGACCTCAGGAGGCCGTGATCAGGGTGGATACCTGGCGTGAGTAACCCAAAAAAATACAAAAAAAAGAACAATTGTATCCATGGCCAGATCACCCAGTCTATTTAAGCACTTTAACTGGTGGGAAGAATCAGGTGGTACCATAAATAATTCAACAGCTGGTTTCAGGGAGCTACCCTGGTTTTACTCACTGTACCCCAACAGATGAAGGAAAGCAATGGTGACATCAAGACCTGTTGCTCTCTCGAGTAGACTCACCTCCACTTCATGGCCTTTCCCTATAGCTGGCCACAACCTGTGTGTAGCTGCATTGCAGGGACTGACTCCCCAAATCTGGTCGCTCACCAGGATGGTGCTGCTGCTGGTGCAGGAATAGTCTGACTGGACCTCTGGTAGAATAGGCCCAGTTGAAGAAAATGTCTTTTAACAGTTTAGGTTGCATGCTGGTGAACTCCCCAGCTGGGTTTAGGCAAAGTTCCTTACTGCAGAAGGCTGGCTCCCTCCTAATCACAGGAGTCCCGGGAACAATTTCTCCATCCACACAGGAGGCCACAATCTCGGTGGCTGAAGAACAGTAAACTTTCCCTTTTAGTGATTTTCCGGCCTTTTTCCAGCTTTCTGGCTGAAAAAACCCTTGGTCTGCTTTTCTGGCAGTTCCAGGAAATCAATCCCCTTTAGGACCGAAATGGAAGTCGCAGGGGCAATACAGGCCTCTCCCTGTGAAGGATGACAGAGCCACACAGGCTCGTTTCAGTTCAGAGACTCGAGCTGCAATGCATCTATCTGCTACAAAAGTACTTCTTTCTTTTCCTGCTGCAAAATCACTTCTTTCTCTGTGTTTAGGCCATCTGCATATTTTTCAAATCCTTTAGGGAAGGCAAGATAGACCTTTTCCCTGCCTTTTCTTCAACTCTTACAAGAGCGCCTTTCACTTGGAGAGCTCAAGCTGCACTCCACACAGTTTAAAAGCAGTTTGGGAAGAAGAACATTTTTCCTGTATTCCAGTTGGCTGAGGGAGCAGTCAATCACAGTTCAGGTGCTCCCATTGGTCTGTTTAGGCACCAACCTGAAAGTTCACAGTTTCTACCATAAGGTACTACAATTAGAACCCCTCAAGGACTCCTTTGTCCTGATTGGTCCAGAGAAGAAGTCCAGAACCAAAGATGGCAGCTCACATCAGTGAGACTGATACTGGCAATACTGACATATACAAATAACATGTTCATTTTAATATTATGGATGCTTAAAAATTAAATATTTACAGTGCTAGTAAGGGCTCTCCCTCTGCACTATTAGTGACAGCAGAGGGGAGCCAAACAGGGAAGTGTTTGGCTGGTCATGAGCCCTGCAGTGCTCAGACCCAGCCCAGGCTATTTACACAGTACACCCGACTGAAGCTCTTAAAAGGACAGCATGGAGGCAAGGCATTGCACATGCAGAGCAACAGCAGAACATCACCAACATGGATTTAACTTCTCTTGTGGGATGTCTACCTGGCAGTGGGCATGAAAGGAGCCCAGGGAGACAATTAAGGTAAGCCCCTAAATTTGGGGGTAGGTACACTAGCGTTAGCCTATACAACAATAATATTTGCATAAAGTTGTATATCAGAAGCTGAGTTGGTAGAGAGAGAGGACATATCATTGATTTATAGTTATATTGTATTACTTTTAAAGCATATATAGAGAACATCAACATTAAAGGCATTACACTGAAGTCAGACTAATATTTGTGCTAATAAAAAAAAAACCAAAAAACAAGCATCTGTCAGTGCCGGATGTTTGCCGCAGGTACTGCTGTCGAACTGGATCTAAGGTGCAGATCCAGGTGTTGGAAGACTAATATGAGCTGGGCTGGGTTGGCATTACAGCTTGACGGCAACAGACATCTATGGACATTTTTATTTTTACAGTGTTTATTTAAAAAAAAATAACCTACAAGTGAGGGTTTTGTTTATTTCAGGTGGAGACACTGGGGGATTGAGCACCCCCATTGTCAGTGTTACGAGCAGCCCCCAGAAGCGATGGGGCTTTAGATGCTCTGAGGTGCATTTTTACGTTTATATGGAAGATAAAGCAAAGTTCTGTTAGGTCTCCCCCACTCCTGACTCCAAGGAAAAAGTATAATTCTATGGCTGGTCTCAGATACCTAGAGACTGCAGCTGGACCTGGCTGAAAGCAAGACCATTTCCATAATTTTACCAGAGGATCTTTTTTTTTCTTCAAACAGAGAATATGGGAGTCCTCCCAAGAAATTGTTTAAATGCTAAGTGTTCAAATTTACAAGTTGTTGCACTCTGAAGCAATTAACTAAACACCAGTTTTATAGGCAATCACTGTGTAAAAATCCATGCCAGACACAGTTTATTTCATTGTTTGATCTACCCTATATTAATGTGAAATGGTCATTATTTACTACCCTAGTAGCCAAGTGACCATTAATGTTCTTAAATGTTCCATTTTCTACTCTATCAGCAGCCTACTACAGCAAGTGTAAGCTGACTCGTGTGTGTGTGTGTGTGTGTGTGTGTGTGTGTGTGTGTGTGTGTGTGTGTGTGTAGCCAGGGAGAGAGAGAGAGACACACACACACAAGCAAAGTGAGCAGTTTCAGGTTTCAGTTTCAATCCCTGGAATGTAACATGAAAGATAAAGTTAAGTTCCGTTATGTCTCACCACACTCCTGATTCCAAGGAAAAAATATAATTCTATGGTTGGCCTCAGGTACCTACAGACTGCAGCTGGACCTGTATAACTGACTGTGTGTGTGTGTGTGTGTATAGGTGTGTGTAAAATACTGGTGGGGGGAAGCAGGCAGGCTGAGAGCACATGGTGAGATCAATCAGCTGTGCTTGCTGAAAGAGCTCAGTTATGAATATGAATGTGTCTGTCAGCACATTGTTTTGAAGTCCACACACTTTCATGCCTAAACGGTGTCATGACCAGCCTTGCTGATTATTGGTCAAGCCCCTTGTGGAACCTCTTGCATTGGACCACTTTTACACACCCCTCACCGCCCTGTACGTAGCAAAATGTTTGACTTGTGCTAGTGCACATGGCAAACATGATAACTAGTTCATATCATCTGGGAGGAAACATTTGAAAAGCTAGTCAATAAAAATCATATTACCTTTAGAGAAAAGCACAATGTGGAAGATAACTTCCAAAAATATGACCTAGTTAATTAATTAGATCCTCTATAATCAAAAACTAAGTACAATAATTGTCAAGTCAATCTGCAGCTTCTGCTATCATAGACATTTCTTGTTCCGCAGGTGCTGCTTACTCTCCATCCTTATCTGATTCTTTTTCATATTGTGCACGGAAGAAAGCAGCAAGTTGGTCAATCTCAAAAAGCATAAGAGTTTTGTGCTTGTGTACAGTCTTGACTTTCGCAGGTGCCAATGGCTGAAATTGGGATCCGATTTCCAAAACATCTGGCAGTAAGTGAGAGATTTCCTGTGGCCTTGTTGAGTGGTAAACACAAAGTCCAGGAAAACACTGAAGCAATATACTTTATAGGATAAATTGCTTTTCATCCTGGACAGTTTAAGGATCAAATCTCTGTCAGACTCAAATACCATAGAAATAAAAATAGTAACTTTGCTTTCTGGGTCCTCTTGTTCTGTAAAAACCTGCAGAGCAGCTCTCTTTGGAACTCTAAAGGCTTTAACCAGAAAATGTAGATTTTTTGATGGCAAATCATAAACTGAGACAAACAAGTTTTTAACAAGTTCTCTTACAGGTTCAAAATCCTTATCAAATTAACGTGGCAAACCAACGATTCTTAGATTTTTGTAACAAACTTGGTTCTCCAACATTTCAGCTATTCAATTCACTTACTAAATATCTTGTGTTAATTCTTTGTTGCTGGTTTCCAAGGCTTTTATTTTTTCAGAGTATAAATCCATGGCTGCATTGTTTTGCTGAACTTATTTCTGCACGGCAGCTACAGTATATTCTTTTTGTTTTGCTTTGTTTATTTCTGTATGAAGCTGACTTTTTCGTTAAGTGCTTCAAACTATATGCTGCATCCTTTCCAGAATCTTATCTATAGAATTACCCATAGAATCCAAAGTATGTGATTTATTTTGTATTTGATCTGGATGTTGTGAAGATGACTGTTGCATCATGCTGCTCTGAGTTTCTCCCTGAGCTGCCAAATTCAAACCTGACCCATGCTCAGATACAGAAACAGACCCAAAAGGACACATTATCATTACTGTTAGGGAAAACTAATGAGACTGAAGCAGACACCTCCTGAGCTGGGGTTCCGGAGCTATCTCCAGGCTTTCTAAGGTCTCCTGGGCTTGTAGCCAGTCAAAAATACTTCTCAAGAGGATGGATTCATGGGGAGGAAAATTCATTGAAGATGTGCTAAAATGATCTTTTCATTTTACAGATATATGGGCAAGTATAGATGCTTTTTAAACTTATTTTCCATAGTAACATCCACTAAACACAAATGTATAGTGTATGTCTCAGGCAGCCATATTTTTTCCCCAATGGTATATCACTGATTTAGATGCTGAAAAGTAATGGTGTCAGTGTGGCTCAGTTGGTAGCACATCTGCCTCTGGTCCAGTAGGTCGTGGGTTCTCGCCCCACACGGGATTGGACTTGCACCTAAAAATCGAGTGCAGTATTAGGGGGTGCTGTACTGCTGGGGTGTGCCGTCCCTCGGATGAGACATTAAACCGAGGTCCCTTCTGCCCATCTTGGTGTATCGCCCTGGTGGGTGTCCAGGTGGAAGTAAAAGAACCCAGGGCACTCTTCGCAAAGAGCAGGGAACATTCCCGGTGTTCTGGCCAACATTCCCCTTCCCATAAACTGGTTCATGCAATTATCCAGGCTGTGTGTGGGTGATGATGTGCGATATGGCCGCCACCATACATTCAGTCACTTCACTACCAGTCTAGCATTGCTTGTAAAGCACTTTGGGATACTGTGTATGAAAAGCGCTATATAAATGCTGATTCTCTGATTCTTAATGTCCCAAGATAAAACCCTGTGGCACACCCCATACAGAAAGTTAATGAAATATAAGCTGAAATGTGCATACTATAAATATTTTATTTTAAAAAACATTTCCAGAATACTGGAAAATGACTTCAAGTATGAAAGTTACAGAGCCAGCTCTGTAGAATTTGCAAGACAAGCATAATCATAACTGGAAAAAGGGTATGATTCTCCTTTAGAAAAATGCCAGTACTATCTTCCAGTGGAGTGGCCAATATTATGTGAAGTGTTACTGTTATATCATTATGCTTAAAGCAATTGTTTAAGCCAAGAACATCATTTTATTCATTAAAGCTTGAATTGAGCACCATATGCATGAGCCATAGTTATTCATATTTCATGTGTTACTGTATTAAAATGTAATATTTACTGGTTAGTGTTGTTTATCAACTGCTGGAAGTGGCTGGCAAACTCTATTATTCACACATGTGAATAATGAACTGTGAATAACGAAGTTTGACCAAGCACCTCTCTCAAACGTTGTGCCAACACTTATCTAGTGCTGACTATTAAGAGCCCAGGGCACCCCAGAAGATGGAGAGAATTCTAACTGCCAAGGTGGTGTGAGGGAGAGAGGAAACACAGATCAGTAAGAGTAGTTTAACAGCTTACCTGCAGTACACCTCTTGTCCCTTGGTGCTGACATTGGGTCCTGTTTGGTGCGGTGGTCAAAAAGTGGTGCAGCAGTTCCTGCTTCCTCTCATGCTGGGGTGTGGGCTCTTTTCATCCCCTTTCATTATTTTGCCACAAATTTTTTAAAAATTAAAAGTTTTCAGTCGCTCAGTGGTGGCGTGCTGAAGAGCCACATCTGTGAGAGAGCGTTGGTCCCGGAAGAGTGTGCCGGAGCATCAGGCGTTCTGAGGCCACATTTTGCCATCCTGTCCCTTGCCTGCAAGTCCCTCCCTCTGCCAGCACCTCACACCCCCTGAAGTAGTCTCCTTCACCCTGAGTCGGGGCAGTGAGTCGGTGGCAGCACAAGAAGAGAGCTGTCCACCTGGAACTTTTCAAAGAAATAAATAAAGTTTTTTTTTATTGATTAAGAACCAGTAAATACAAAAAAAATAAAACATAGGGAGTGTGTATAATTGTTTTTTTTTTTATGACACCCTCAGTGCGCGATGCCCTAATAAACCCCTTGGGCTTTGCCCTTGGGGTTTATGTGGCATCACTCACCTTGGGTGTGTATAAAATCCTCATTATACACACTTCCCCATGCATTATTCTATATTTACTACATATACTGCTACATCAACCCATTTAATGCATATTGACACATGTAAGTGTATCAGTATGGCCTAAGCATTTAGTCCTGACTCCAATCTTTGATTTAAAAAAAATACGTTCCTAGCCCTAATGGTTTTAAGGTTATATTTTTTTAAAAGATAATTTCTTTTATAAGGGCTAAATTTGGAAACAATAAGTTTAGAAACTTAATTTTTCTAATGGAGGCTTGAAATCAGCACAACATGTTGGAGTCATGTTGATAGCCTTGCCATGTATTGGTACTCATTACAACATATTACAACACATTTTTATAAGCTCTGATTAATTGTTTACTGGTCCTGCTGCCCTTCCTGTGTTAAATACAGATCCAGAGGACTGTACTTAACCCCAGGAGAACAGTGGGACCAGCAAACATCTGATGGGATTTTATAAAAGCTCTAACATGCACTGCAATGCTACAGCCCTCCTCTAATGTCAGTCCAGAGCATTCTGGGATTTGTAGTTACAGAAAATGTCAGCTTGACACTCAACGGCAACAGTCTGATACAATTGAGTATATGGCAGTAAACAGTAAGTAAAAAAAAATGCACTTAAAGTGCAAACTGGATCAGTGCCATACAGTGCTGACTGTTCCCCTTTAATACAGCTGCCATGTATACATATGAATAGCAACATGTGCATACTGCAATATATGTCAGCACATGCATCAACATGTTTTAATGCAAATTATGAAATGGAGATTGTAAATGGAGGAAGCTGATTGGCCGAGAGGTTTTTGAAGCCATGATGATATCGGGCTACATCATCACGGCTTCAGAAAATCTCTGGTCACCAGCCTCCTCACTCTCCCAAAATCACATCCGCACCTGTTCCTTCAATTCTCACACAAACACCCCGTGTTCCTGCCACTACAAAGGAATGTAGATTTCGTAGCAGCCTCAGTTAGCCAAAATGTACTGCCACACTACAACCCACTATTTCTTTCAAATGAAGCGCTCGCTGCTTCTACGTGCGACTTTGCCATCTCTCTCTCTCTCCCCAGAGGCGTGCACTTGCTCGACCAACCACCCGTTTTCCACACACAGTAGCACTTGGAAAAACATTGTTTTTTTTTTTTTTTGTTTCTTACTTCAAAACTCCTGTGTGTACCCTATCAGTTGCCAAACTAAATACTGACAACTAGCAACTTACCGATCTGTTGAAAAGACTGGAAGTCTCCCTGCTACTCAGTCGGCTCCATTTCAGTCTGTCTTCCATCCCTTTCTGGTGGCTTGCATTACAAAATCCTGTCTACAGTATTTAAGAACAAAAATAAAAGCACACACAGTTTCCTTGGCTCTTGACCACAGTATACAGGGCTGGTACAGTCTTACTTCACAGTTGCACCTCCTCCACAAGCATCAGTTACATTTACAGCAGCACCACCTGCTGCCCAGACCCTTCCAGGAACTATTTCTTGAAAGGTAGTCATCCAACACCCTAAAACCCTCATTTTCACAAGGTTATGAATATTTTGTTTTATTTTTTTATGAAAATGTTTTTTGAGCCAGTTCATAATAGCAGTAAGTCACTCCAGGGTGTGGAATATCATGGGATATCATCACTTCACGGACAGTTGGATGCACTCGGCCTGTGGCCACGTGCCCAACCACACAAGGCGTGATGATATCCCATGATACACCACACCCATTCATGCCTTATTGCTTAAATATACCATGGACATAAGTGAACAGCCAATGAAATCATCAGACTGGCAGTTTACCATTGGTGTAAATCCTCTGATAATCAATGGCTATTGATGAGCAAACAATCCAAATCATCTGCATCATAGGAATAAATACAATAAAAATAAAACACAAAGCAATCTCTTTAAAAGTTGTATTTTATTATAGTAAAAAAAATTAACCTTGGTATAATTGCAATAAGCCTCTTGGAGGATGTGGGTTATCAGGGGATTTACCATAGCTGGTGAGGATTTACCTACTTGGCTGCACCTCATGGGCAAACCACTCCAGCCGTGGTAAATCCCCCGATAACCCACACCACTCATGGCTTATTGCTTAATTGATACCTCATAAGTGTAGCAACATGACACCATCATATAACACTCATTGTAAGCTTTCATTAAAAAAAATAAAGTCCCCATCCATTACAGTTCCAAAATAACTTCTTTCTAAATGTAATTGCTTCTAGAAGGGAACATATTGGAACTGTTAGGGCTAGAAACGTAATTGTTTTTAAAAGAAAGCTTCAAGTCACATAGTCCAGCATATCAATATCAAAATGTATCAATATGTATTTTCCATGATGGTTTAAAAACTTTTTAAAAATATATGTTTATGTTTTCTAACTTTTGGTTTACAGTCAGCATAAACAAATAAGATTGGCATAATCTTACAAGGGGTAGTCCCCTTTCTAAAGTAGTGTAATCACATCACATAAACTCCATTTTCCCTGGACTGTCTCCATAATCACTGGCAAAAGCATCAGAAGATAATGAACGTGATCTCTTAGGTGTGCTTTTAAAATGCAGTGTGGTGTTACATGAATCACATAAAAGAAATAGAGAGAAATATTGGAACACCTTTCTGGGTTAAAAATAGCATAAATACAGGAAGACATTACCTAACAGTTCATGTAAATAAGTAAAAAGGTTTTAGATTTCTTTTAAAATATGTGGGAGGGGGCTGTCAAACACCTCATAGCAATTATTTTCCCATTCAGGGGGACCACAGCTGAAAATACATATTTGCTACATCTTCCCAAATAATCAAATGGGACTGCTAAATAGTTCTGAGTGAAGGAAATTTGCCTATGTCTAGGGTGTGAGATAGATCAGACCAACAGGAGGGAGTCTAACTAACCAGACTTCTATAAATCAGCAGCATATAAACTTTGAAGGTTATCTACCATGTATCCAAAATAAACGGTGTGTACTCTACATTGGTTCTGTAAATGTAATAGGCTTAGTGCAGGAACTTCTTGTTGATATAGGTGAAATCACACCAGTTTAAAGCTCCTTTACAGGTCTGAACAGAATTTGCCTACATTTCCCACAGATTTCAACCCTTCCCTTCCCCACTGGATTTAATCAAAACTGATGTATTTGTTTTAAACCAGTTAGCATATGCTGATGATGGCACTGTTTACATGAAACATTTTTGTTTCTTGGAACTACAATGAAGAGCAAATTCTGTTTTAAAGCTAGTTGGAGAGATTTGATCTGTGTCACTGAAAATGTCTGTCAAGAATCAACATAGACATGGGTTAGGGCCTGCTGGGGTCTGCAGGGCAGGGCCCACCCAAATCTGCTTTGTGATCAACACAGCAAAGTTCACCGGCTTATGTAGAGCTCAAAATCTAATCTTTATTCCTTCTTTTCAATGGGCAGGAACATTTGCTTCCAGTTGTGTAACAATACATGTGAGAAACACTAAATATATATTTTGATCAGAATGCACAGTGCTGTCAAGTGCCATTACCCACCAACATGCAGTGGGGTTAATGAGATTGTTATACATGCGTGGACAACTAGTACGCATGTGACCTACTTTAGTTTGCCAGGTTTAATTGTCAGTGATATTGTCAGTAGCAGATTTTGGGCGATGTATTTGTAAAACAGGAAGCACGAAGAACGTTTAGAGTAGAACAGCTGTTCAAGTACAGGAAGGAGCCTGTCTGCCAGAAGGAGATAAAATCAAAGGAAGGGACTAGGTTAGAACTCAACTTCTGAGGAACCAGGATACAGTATGAGCAAACTTAGGCTCCAATCCACAATGATCACCTGGACATGCAGAGATTGGATGTATCTGGATGTGGACATCCTGAACCTGTGGATGTCCTCTTTACTGGTGGCATCTACAGCCCTACCCTAATACACAAAATACCAGATCATGGAGGGTCTGGATCATGTCCAGGGCAGAATGGAACCAGACAGCTGGCATCCAATTAGATACCTGGCCCAGTGCTGGAGCGCATCTACTGCTCTATATGGAATAGGGTATTGTGGGCTACAACAATTCTTCATGGACTGCCATATCTCTTCAAGGAGAACAATGTTTTTAATTAGAAAACTATATTCTGCACATAGCCCCCAGTGAGGATAACCATGGACAGGTGCTGAATGGCCCTGGAAAGTCTTGGGGACCAGGGGATACTTACACCCAGGGCCAACTGGTGTTACTGCTGCCCCTGGTTTGCAAAGTGGCACTGCACACAGCCTCTATGCCCTGGTATAGATTCCAGGCTGTGGATCACATAGGAGGGTCCATGCCCCATGTGTGTCTCCACCAGACCATGTACGTAGACACACAGGAAATCAGGGTGATGCAGAAGGGGGCTGTATCAATGACACAGTGTGCCCCATATGAGCAGAAGGGTCACACCATTGGCTCGCAAGCCCTTTTTGCACATGTGGAGGATTGACCTTCTGTTTGTGGATTGGGCACTTAAGAACAAATTCTTATGAAAAGTGGTCAAGGACCAGGAAAAGGGGAGACCAACTGAAGCTTCTTGGATGCCCTCTGCTCTCATGGTCATGAGTAGCTAACATAATTCTCACTTTTTAATGACAAATATGGCTTGGATGCTTTGGTATGGTGTAAGTAAATTTTGTTTAATTTTGCACCATTCTATGTCCGTAGTATTTACTAGTCAATGAGGTATTTTCAGAGCTGTTCTTGATATGATGGATCAGATTGTGGCCACAAAAAATTGTGAAGTTATTCACATCTAATGTTTGCATTTTACCATACATTCATTTCAAAAGTTTAAATCTTCTCTTTCATTACCACCTTTGAGGGACAGGGAGCCCCCAATTCACATTTGTTATATTTGCTTGTTTATGTAACATAATAATATGGCTTCCCTCTTGGCATCCATTGGCATTTTGTGTTCTGCAGGCACTGGAGCAAGTGGGACCTAAAATGCATACACAGATGCATAAATTAAGTGCAAGTGGTCCACACACAAGGCTGCAAAGGTCTCATTTGAAATATGGCATAAATTCAGAGTTCCCCCCAAGAAGAGCTACATTTGTGATCCTACAGCCAACAAATCACATCTTCCAAAAAATCTAACTCAGTTATTGCAAAATTTTTTGTTCATCAAATACTAACTGAGCAACACTCTATCTACAGTGGCATTCCCCAAGGAAAACGAAGACAAGAAAATTATGGACTTTCAGAACTGGTCTTAGATGGAGTCACGTGATGCACCTTGCTGTGTAGACAGCTTAGCTTCTCTGCTCCACTCCTCACTAGATTTACTAGGTTTACTAGATTTTAAGGACATAAGGGAGCCTGTTGACCAAACATGAATGTCCCCCACATGTGTGGGAATAACCACACCAGGCGATATTGGGAATAATAATATTCATCTAACTTATTTTTAGAAGCATCCAAGTTTGGTGAATCAACAATACAGTGGGGAAGTTTGTTCCACGCCATGATTGTATGAACTGTATAGAACTGATTCCTTTTATTAGTCTTTGCTTTTGGGACAACTAGCTTTTTATTACGTGATCAGAGATTGTCACGTGTGTGACTAATTTTGATTCCACACTCTTCCATGAGCTCTGAAAATTGGAGTAATTTAAACAGAAAAAGAAGATCACCCCTCTGTCTACAAGCTTCTAAGGAATGCAGTTTTGTACAGTACAGTCTCTCCTGGTATGATTTTCCCTTCAAATTAGGTATCATTTTGGTCACTTTCCTCTGTACTTCCTCAATAAACTTTATATCTCTGATCATTTGTGGTGATCAGAGTTGAGACCCATAATCTAAAATTGGACAGACATAACTTTTGTAAGTTGAAGTTATTACCTGCTCTGATTTACAAGTAAATGATTTATTCATTTTATTCACTAATTTTTTTGTCTTTCTGGAAATTGATAAACACTGATCTCTAGATGTTAATTTATTGGTAATTATAACTCCTAAATCTTTTTTTTTTTACTGAGTTTTTAAGTAAACTCTGGTTCAAAATATAAGTATACATTGGGTTATTAGCACCAAACTGGATGACAGTACATTTCTCCACATTCAAAATCATATCATTATCTAGTGCCCAGCTTTCAGTTTTAGCAAGATCAGATACTAGTGATAGATGTTTCCCAAGGGTATCAACCCCCCAATATTGTATCATCTGCAAATTTTATTAGCGAATTTTGAATGTCCCTATTCATGTCACTCACAAAAACATTAAACAGAATAGTTACCAGCACAGAGCCCTGGGGCATGCCACTTCCCACCAATCCTTGAAAGGAAGTACACTTTTGTGTGTGTAAAACTGAGTTCTGTTAGAAAGCCATGCTTGGATCTATCTAATGATATCAGTGTTATACCTAGTTGTATTAACTTATTAATCAGGGCCCCATGTGTAAACTTATTAAAGCTTTCATGAAATCCAACATAATAACATCAGTAGGAACACCCATATCTAGTTTCTCGCTGATCTGATTATAGAATGAAATAAGATTTGTGGAGCATGATCTTCCTTTTTTGAAGCAATGCTGAGTCATATCTACTGCACAATTCCTAGTTGATCTAGAGATACCTCCAACTGATTCTTAATAATCCATTCTAATGTCTTGCAATAATGAGAGGTGAGACTTATTGGTCTATAATTCTCAATTTTTGATCTGTTCCCTTTTTTAACTATTGGAACAATCACTGCTGTTCTCCAATCATTGGGCAACTCACCTAGTTTAAGGGATAGATTGAATAGGATTGAAAGTGGGTATGCCATAGATTTAGCTGCGTGCTTTAATAAATATGCACTTATATTGTCTGAGCCGCAACTGGCTGTTGGATTTAATTTTATTTACTCATTGTAGACCTCAGATGTATTGATATAAATCTCAGGCCCAGACCCTAAATTTAAATTGATAGGATTCAATGTATTCTTTGAAAAAACAGAACAGAAATATGTCTTAAATTTGTCTACAATTACTTGATCATCATCTAGGATAGTATTATTTTCCATGACTGGCCCCACTTTCCTAGATGTATACTTACAATTTGAGTTAATATACGAATATACACGTTTACTATCTTTAGAGTGTGCAATATGAAATTCACTCTTGGCTTTGGCCTGTCTTATAGCTAACTTAAGCTTCTTTTGTTTACTAATATAGTCTAGTGTATTACTTAGAGATTTGTTGTTTTTAAATTGTTATATGCCTTTTATTTCAGCTCAATCAGTTTCTTAACTGTTGAGGTAAACCAAGAAGGTATTTTACATCTACTATTATATTGTTTTCCTAAAAGGCACATATTTGTCCTCTATACTTAGTAATAAATCTTTAAAGGATTCCCATGCTAAGTCAATTGAATCATGTGACAACAAACTATCCCAATCTAAATTATGAATTTCTTTATTAATTAAATCAAAATTTGCTTTCTTGTAATTCCTCAGTAGCACCTTATGGAATATAGGTGCCTTATTCATTGGGAGGGAACAAGTTACAGTGTTATGATCACTATTGGTCAATGGAGAGCCAACATCGATATCACATATTTTATCTGGTATGTAAGTAATAAGTTGAGGATGTTAGAATCTCTAGTAGGTTCAATAATAAGTTGCTCCAGACCAGCATCAGTACAAATCTCAATAAATAATTTTTCAATATGTGTAATACCAGAATTATCTGACCAGTTAATTCCAGGTAAATTACAATCACCTAGAATAATTTGATCACCCAACATGGATGTTTTCATAATTTGCTCAAACAATGCTTCATTATTTATTTATTTAATTTATTCATTCTCGGATTACAATACCTTTGAGCACATAACAGCTCTTTTACAAAGTTTCCATGTCAGTGGGAAGGGTTACAGACATACAATAGATGGTATGACATAACATTTTGACAAGAAAGTATTTTAAATGACAATATGACATTAGCAGTGTAGCTGAAATTAAAACTATGAATCAGTAGGAAATTAAAAATAACCTAATACAAGAAGGCAGCTCAAGGTGCTTTGTCAAATAGGTATAGGCAGATTTAGGTGAACAAAAGTTCAGGTAAGTGAAGATAAACAGTGGAAAGAAGGTGGAGGGAGAGAGGGGTGAGGTGAAAGAAGGATCAGGGAAGGAGGCTGGAAATAGGGCAGAACGATTAGGGAGAAAGTGGTCATTCACAGAGAAATGGGGAGAAGTAGGTACACAAGGATGTGTCAGTACTGCTGAGGTAGTGCCATGTCAGTTGAAACAATCACAGGAACTGTTAACTGTAAGATGCTGACAAAGAGTGCCTTTAAATGGTCCCAATTTTGGTAAGGAAGAGATATCACTGGGCAGCGCATTAAACCATTGTGGTGCTCTATATTCAAATGATCATTGGCCTTGTGTAGTCCAGCATCTTAGGACAGAGAAGAGTTGGTTGACTAAGCTATGCATGTGCTAGGAGCTACAAGAGGGGTTGAGTAAGTTATATTCTCTTGTAGCGCTTGGTAGTCTATAAAGGTTTCCAATTATTATAGCTTTTCTTCCTGGAAATATAACTTTAACCCATACTGTCTCAAGGTCCTGATTTGAATTTTTAGGAAGTGATAGTAAATACGATTGAAATATATTATCAATATAAAGACAGACTCCTCCACCTACTCTATTTACTCTATCTTTATGACAGAGAGTATATCCAGCAATTTCTGCCATCCAATCTGACCCTATATTCCACTACGTTTCACAAATACCTGCAATTTTGATATTATTTTGAAGCATAATTGCCTGAAGTTCACATTTCTTATGAATATTCAGACTTCTGGCATTTGTCATTAAAATGTTACAGCTTCTGGTGGTTTTGATTTTAGTCCCCTTTCCATTATTTCTAGAACCCCCCCCCCCCCAAGGTCCTAGTTTAAATGGTTCTCTAAGTATGCTACAATTTTTCTCCCAAGGAGCTGACTTCCTCTTTTGCTAAGGTGTAAACCATCCCATGAGAATAAATGTGGTCTGTCTATAAGATTCTCCCAATGGGGGACGCATCCAAACCCCTGTATAAGACACCGAGGCCCGGATATTCAAACTGCTCCCAAAATGTGCGCAACAGCAAGAGCAAGCACAAACCAATTGCGCATATGTGCAACAGGTGCGATATTCAAACATGGAGCAGAACAAATTGCGCAAGCAGCCAACGCTGAATAGCGCACTAACTGCGCCATAGCGCAACCAGGAAGGAGAAGCTGAGCAGAAATGTTGCACTATAGTGCAACCAGGGCAGCCCAGCTGAGCAGTCCAGAGGTGCCATAGTGCAAGCAGAGCCCCCCCCCAAAGCAATGGAACTGCACATCCAGGGAGGCAGGCTGGGGCCCACCGCCAGCCATGCCACACATGGGCACAGGAACACACTGCAGAACCAACACCACACCTGCACACCCCAAGCACAGCATCACTTGGGGTGTGATGGATGATCTACTGGCCCATGGGGACAAGCCAACAAAGCACAGCAGAGCCATGACACCCCAGCACAACCACTGGCAGGCTGAGAGTGCCACACACAGGGGGTTGACAACCACAGTGCACATCAGCTCCCCATACGCACAGCACACCCTGCACCATGACCCCAAGACACCACCCATGTGCAGTGACTGGCACTGCAGGAAACCATGCATCCCCCCCAGCACACGTCAACCCCGTGCAGCACAGAAGCATACAAGCCAGACACACCCTGTGCACCCAGCAGTGGGTGGCAGCAGATGGCAAGACCAACAGAAAGTCACTGCCATGCTGGAGATACCTCCCCATGCACACACACACCGCACACCACACACACACACACACACATATACCCAGGACCATACCACCCCAGATGGCATGTACACCCCTGCAACTGAGCACCCATAGCCAGCTGCAAATCAGAGACCAACACAGTATTCATATCAAAATAGAAATGTATATTTAAATATCCAAATAGTAAAGAACCAAAACAATAACAACTATTTACAAGGGGGACGGGTACAAGGTAGGGGTGTTCAAGGGGTAGGGATGAACAACTTGGAGAGGGAAGGCAGGGTGGTAGGGATGGGAGAAGTGGGAAGGGTATCATCAGCTATGGCCCAGCTGGCTGCTCATCCTCTTCCTGGTTCCGGACCGTCCTGTGCCGCCTCCTCCGAAGGCCATGGCGCCTGATGGACTGGAGGATGGCCTGGTTCTCCATCGACACTTGTGTGAGGCCCTGAATATCCCATCAATCCTCCTGAGAACCTCGAGGCCTAGGAAAATGGGAACACAGTCAATGGCTGTGACTGACCACAACCCTGAACACCACCCAACCTGCAAGCCATATAGCCCAATGTCCCAACCTGTGATGGCATGCACCCACCCACAGTGAACATGCACATGGCCATCACCTAAACAAGCGGCACCAGCTATCTCTTTCCTGCACACACACACACTGCCCATGTCCATCACAGCACAAACAAGGCTGTCAAGTGATGTGGCAATGGTGCGATGCCAGTGACACAGTTATGCCCAGTGCATGCATGGACCACAGTGACGCATACACAGACGCGGTTGTGATACTGGACAGTGATGCATGTCACCTGTGTCGTGTATACATACATAGATACATAGACAGTGTCGGCAGATAAGGGCCTATGGCCCACCCAGTCTGTCCATTTGAGCTTGTAAGTTCACTTTGTTTTCCTATAAGTCTGTTGCCCCTTACCCCTGACCTCCAGAATTCCTTTATGTCTATCCTGTGCATTCTGAAATCCCGTGATTGTTTCAGCCCCACCACCTCCTCTGGCAGGGTGTTCCACTTGTCCACCACCCATTCTGTGAAGAAATTCATTTCCATGTTTCCTCTGAATCGTCCTCCCTCCAACTTCATCCCATGCCCTCTAGTCCTGGAACATCTTTTTCACTTAAGAAAAGTGTTTTCCTGCACCCTGTTCCTCCCTGTAAGATACTTGCATGTCTCTATCATATCCCCTCTCTCCCTCCTCTCCTCCAGGGAGTACATGTTCAGTTCCTTCAACCTGTCTTCATAGGACTTGTGATGCAAGCCATGCACCATCTTTGTTGCCCTCCTCTGAACCTTCTGTGCCCAGTCTATGTCCTTACGTAGGTATGGTCTCCAGAACTGTACACTGTACTCCAGGTGGGGCCTCACTAGTGTCTTGTATAGTGGAATTATGACCTCCCCTTTCCTGCATGTTTTGTATTGTGCAGGGCTAGTGGTCTCCCCCCCAGCATGCAATAGCATCCATGAAGTCATGATACTCACACTGCTCAAGCAGCTGTGTCTGCCGCTGCTGCTGCTGCTGCTGCTGGGGTGCAACACCCGCTGGCACCGGGGCCCTGGCATGGCCTCTCAACCTGGGCCTGCATCCTCATCCCGCCTGTGGGAGACATATGTTGAGACAAACATCAGTGTGACTCCAAAGCAGACTGCCCCTGCCCCAGTGAGAGTGCCTGCCCACACAGCCAGACCCATTCATCTCACAGCTGCACACACTGACACAGCCAACCATGGCAGAGCCATCACCTATGCACAGCCACCAAAACACACTCCACCCCTACAGAGAATACAGGTGCATAGATGGTACACCCACCTGGCCTGGGCACCACGCCCCACAGCGCGTGACGCAGCCTCTCCCAAGGTCCGGATCCCTCCAAGAGGTCACTGTACCGGTGCCGGCACTGCTCATCAGACGGCACCGTCCAGTGACCCCACCGGTCAGTGGCCACTTGATGCCACACCTGTGTGGGCAATGGTGAGGTGCCTCACCATAAAGTGCCGCATAGTGGGGCTCTACTAGGGCCACCAAGTTGGCCAGTTCAATTGGCTCCAGGAAACAGCTCTTCCTCTAGCCATGGTACCACACACAGCAGGCAATATGGGCCCCACTGCGCCGTAATCCCCACGGGAGATGTTACATTAGACCACCACACTTCCAATCGCGCTTGTTCAAACAGCGCTGTCACTTCACATAGCGCTGTCACCAGACAGTGCAATAGGGCCGTACACATGGCAGGCGAACAGCGCCAGGGGGCAAAGGTCGGACACAAGGTCATGGGCCATGATGCAAGGCCACGCACAATGCCATCTGATGTATAGGCATCCTGCGTGACCGACCAGCTGCGTACCAGTGCCACAGTGGGCTAGTACGCAGTAGTGCCACAGCGCCATATAGTGCCCATTGCTGTAGCGCCACTGGCACAATGGTGGCCATGGTCTGAATTGCCGATCGCGCACAGCACGTCAGCAGCATGACAGATGCCTGCGTAAGCTATCTGGGCATGCGCAATGCAGTGTACCACACAGTCACAGATCTGCGCCATTGGCTCAGCCGACTCAACCGTGATGGCGCAGCGCAGATTCGCGATATTCAGCTGACACATGCAAATCATCTGATCAGCCATTCAGGGCACATAGTGGCGCGATTTGCATGTCATTATAGTTGCTCCTCTAATTTGCATGCATTGCGCTATAAATGTGCGACATTGGGCTGCGCTGCCCAGATTCGGTTACTGCAGGTGAGAGGTGAGTTGCATGCTGTGTGATGTTCTGGACAATGGTCATGGGAAAATGCTGTAGACTGCACAGTGACAGGTGTCCACTTTCCCCCATACAGATCGCCAGACGAAGTACGAAGAGACCGAGCACAGCCAAGGTGAGGGTGAGGATGGTAGGCGTAAGAGGAGGCCCAACTTTACAGCAGCAGAGACAGAGGCCCTCTTCCAGGCCTACCTGGATGAGAGCCAGTACTGAGTGGACGGAGGGGCACCCTCAGTCCGTGCGGCTGCATGGGAGGGGGGTAGCTAGGGCCATTAACCTGCACGGAAGCCACCAGCCCATGCAGGAATGCAAGAGGAAGATGGGGACAGACCACAGGAGGTTGAAGGAGAAGGTGGCAACCTTCAGGGCGGCGCGCTGCAGCACTGGCGGGGCCCGCCAGTGGTGTTGGAGCTGACCCCACTGAGGAGACACTGGTCGCATCAATGCAGCGGAGCGCTGTTGAGGGCATACCAGAGGTGGATTCCAGACAGGTGGAAGCCAATCACTGCACGGTATGACATGGTGGTGGTGTTGGGGGGTTGGGGAGGTTGTTCCATGCACTCACATGTACTCTTTTCTGTTACAGATCCTGTTCATCTTCAGGAAGCGGTGGTGGTGGGTCCAGGCAGGGATGATGACCTGCTGGACATGGGAGGAGGGTCCATCCACCTCTATCACCAGCCAGCAGGCACTGCAGCAGCATGCACGTTGGGCGCCAACTCTGGTGTCAGTGATTCAGGTGCGGGGTGCACAGCCTGTGTCTCAGCAGTCTGGCATGCAAGCATGCCAGCGCGCCTGTGAACTGTGGCTGTAACGCATGCCTGCACCATTGATGATGGGGACTGCAATGGGCAGTGATAGGGGTGTGTCCCATGACGGACACACAGCAGGCCAGCACGTGCCCCTGGGCCTTTCTGGTTCCAACTTGTGCCAGCATGCTGGTACAGTCCCAGGCTGTGCCTGTCAGCACCGGTGGGGCAGCACTGGTGGCTGTGCAGGTGTCTGGCACTGTTGCCAGCAGAGGGAGAGCAGTGGACCCTGGGGCACAGCGGTTGGAGGGCAGCAGCAGCAGTCACCCACCAGGTCTGGGGGTACAGTGTCAAGCGGTGGCACATGTCCACCGCCCTTTGATCCACCCATTCCTGGTCCAGGTGAACAGTGCCCACCCTCAAGGGGTGTTGTGCATCAGGACCTTCCACACCCTGGGGGACAGGATGCCATTGGGGCACAGCACCCATTGGATGAGCACACCAGCCTGCTGCAGGAATCAGTACATCTTCAGAGGTGGGTTGCAATGTCCGTGGAGGCACTGTCTGTGTCTGTGGGAGGCAGCAGTGGGAGTGTGCTCTGGACTGTGCCGAGCTGGTTCATATGCGAGACGGATGTGACCGCCGGCCATTGACAGAGCTGGCCCAGGCAGTGGTCTCTGTCGTGGGCGCATTGGGCACACAGTCAGGTGCCCTGACACCACACCCACACAGTTCACTCTCCACTCCCCATTCCGCGTCGTGGAGCACTAGGCCTGTCGATGCGGGTTCTGCTGTGGCCATCGAGCACCCCTGGTGTGGTTTGTTGCATGCTGCAGACCCTGTGCGGGCAAGGTCGCGTTCACGCAGTGGGACCCCTGGTGGTGCAACAGTGCCACTTCATGTGGCCCCTGCTCAGTCTGCCAGTGCTGTTGGGTCACGGCGGGGCCACCCACGCATCCGTGGTGGCCGTAGAACAGTGCTACATGACTGAGCTGTCTCCCAGTGCGGGCTCTGTCTGGTGCTGCCATGTGTGCAATGTGTGTGTCATGGTGGGCAGTGCACTGCTGGGTGCTCTGCTCACCACACCGGCTACGGACCACCTCACACCCTCCCAACTGCTGTCCACAGGTGCTGTGTGTGATTGATGCCTGCATTGTACTGTACACCAGATGCCAAGGGTGCCCAGCATCTGACACCACGATTTGGACAGTACAGGTGGTGGGGTGGTGGTGGTGCTGTGTTAGCAATGTCGGTTCTGCTGTGCTGTGCATCTGCCCATGTACGTCTGTGCCTGGTGTGTGTGTGTCCGATGAGTGCTCACCTCCCTGATGGGTGTGTTTGTATGCCTGGACCTTCCTCCCCTGACCATCATGCACCCTGGTGTGTTCCCCTGTGTGCCTGTGGTTTGTGCATGGACAGTGTTGGTTGCACATGTCCCTTGACTTACCTGATGTTCTGCATAGTGCTCCTCTGTGATGGTGTCCCGGTGCAGCTGGGCCTGCCGGATCAGTCGGGGTCCCTGCCGTCCTAGGGGGCTGCTTATCACCATCAACACTGGCGCTGGCATAGTCCCCATCAGCTGTCCCTCTCTTCAGCCTGTCCCGGCTATCCCATAGTCTTTGGCTATGTTGTGCAGGATGCAACAGGCCAGGAATATCCCACAGGCCTTTTGGGGGCTGTACTGTAGGGCACCGCCGGAGGTGTCTAGGCATCAGAAGCATGCCTTGTGCATCCCAAACACCTGCTCTATGATGTTGCGTGTGGAAACATGTGCCTCATTATAGCGTTGCTGCGATGGGGTTATGGGGCGCCGGTACGGTGTGAGCAGCCAGGGACAGAGTGGGTATCCGCTGTCACCTGTGTGGAGATAGTGGAGATCAGTCTCATGTTCAGGTCCATATTGGCCATATCCCTGTGTGCCACTACCATGGCACCTGTGTCATTCCCACCCTTGCCCCGAGTTTGCATTCCATACATGTGTACTCACCCACTAGATGGCCTGTGGGGATGTCCCCACTCTCGAATCGATGGCACAGTGCAGACTGATACCATATAGAGGCATCATGTGCTCCACCAGGGTGTGTGGCACAGACATTGATTAGCGCCCAGTGGCATCACACACCACCTGGCAGTTGACACTAGAGTCCCTTTCTGTTCGAGTCATGCGAGCCCGCCAGGGGCCAGGTGGTGTGCAAATGGCCACATGGGTGCAGTCTATGGCCCCTAGCACACCAGGCATACATGCTGCCCTGTGGGAACCCCTGCATGTTTGCTGTACGCTCTGCCACAGTGCTGGGAAATGGATGCTCCGCAGCATGTGTGGCAGCAGTGCGCTGAGGAATTGGGTGAGGCTGCATGGCGGCCGACTGTGTGATGCCTGTGGTGTCCCCTGTCGGCCTCTGAAGGTGCCCGTGGTGAGCAGGCACATGCAGGCTGTCACCTTGGTCTCCACCGACAGGCGTGACTCCGTCGTGAGGGTGCCTGCATCACATCACTGCACAGCTCACAGAGCCGTTTCAGTATTGCCCTGTTCAGGCGGTGCCGGCCCATGATCTCTACATCTGTGGTACAGCTCAAAGCTGATGCGACGCGGTACTGCCTGTTGGGGAGCATACTGCCGAGCCGAGCCTTCCGCGCACGTCCCCTGCAGCATGCATTCTCACCCCCTCATTACAGCTTCCATGTGAAGCTGGCACTGTCCATCTCCTGGCTTCTGCCCCCGGCTGGTGTTGCTGTGTTACCCCCGCTGTCCTCACTGCTACTTCCACTGCACCGGGCACCCCCCGCTGGCCTCTACAGCCTATGGCCCACGCTTTCCTTGCCTGCCCTAGCCTGTCTGTTGTCTGTCTGTCTGTCTGTCTCTCTCTCTCTCTCTCCCCACTTGGCAGCCTTGTAGCGTTCTTGCGCCGCTTCCTTGAGCCTTTTTATTTTGGCTCATTTCCGCTAGTGCGCAATTTCCGGCTGTGCCGCTATTGCGCATCGTGCAAGTCTTTGAATATCGCATTGCATTCTTTATGCATGGATCCACCCCCTTCGGTTGCGCATGCCTTCATTTTCATTGCGCTGTTGCTCAGCATGTTTTCGGGGGCGCAACTGCCTCTTTCTGAATATCGCTAAATGGCGCATTTTGGGACTTGCGTATGCGCAACCCTTTTGAATATCTGGGCCCAAGATCTTAACCAATTATTAAGCATTTTACTCTTATCAATTATTGCTTGGGTAGCCCTCGCGACAGGTAGTATTTCAGAAAAGCAGCTGTCATAATTGCATGCTTTTAGGATTTCACTTAGGTTCATAGGATAATTACAAGATCGAGGGAAAGCCCATTATGATCTCGCCACCTACTCTAGGTGGTAATCGTATTTTAATTCATCCATATACAAGTCTAAATTTATTTTAAATTGGTATAAATTTTCACTATGCACAACCTCATATGAGAGGGAGTTCCATATCAGAATTATCCTCTGGGTGAAAAAATTATTTCTCTTTGAAGTTATATATAGAAATTCCTTTTTGATGTCAACTAGACTGGAATTATTTATATTATTCACAACAATATGGATAATAACTAATGGGTTAGCTCCACTGTTTTTCAGGTTTGTATTTGACATCATAGATAGATCCGAAATCCTAGCACCCCTGTAAGTACAGCAAGTTCTGTTGGCTTTATCGCCTTTACACACTAGTTTATCTATGTGCTTTATCATAGAGTCACCAAGGATAAATGTTTGATGCTGTACTTTCTGTGTTGATGGAATAGTATTCTGATCCGTTTTTACAGGATCGTCCAAGGGCACATGATCTGACCTATTTATATCCTGGGGACCTCTAGATATGTGGTTAGCAAGGATTTGTCCATTTCCAATATTATACTCTGAGGATTTCAGAGACACAGGGATTTGTGAATTTGACTCTGGTGGCACAGGTACTGGGGGTGTCACATGTCCAGTATCCATTATTGCAGTGCTTAGAACTTGTTTGGGAGAGCCTTTATTAGTCACTTGGTCATGTGTTACAGGGGAATCAGTAATTGTTACTGTGTCAGAATCAATATCAGAGTCATGATTAGGTTCTTTCAGTGAATATCTATTGTTTGTAGGTAATACAAATTCCATTGCTCACCTTCCTTTCTTGGGAGGATTATCCTGGGCAATGGTCCAGTCATTTTTATTGATGTCACATTCTTCAGTATCCCTATGTCTACATTTAGTGTCCCCCTGTCCTACTTGGTGATGTCGTATATCTTGCACAGATTGTGTACTGTTACAGTGTGTTTGACTTGAGGGGGCACAAACAGTGTTGAGATGCGAGGAGTTAGCTTAAGTGGCATCTATTACTTCGATATGCTGTTGTATACTATGTTGATCCACTATTATGGAATTAAGCTTCAATTTACATATTTTAATTTAATCCTGAAGTGTAGCAATATATAGGCATTTCTTACAAGTAGTCCCGATGTCCGATAACTCTGTTTCGACTATAGTATACTTTAAACAAGTTAAACATTTGTAAGCCCAATCACCTTCTAGAGTTCTGATTAAATCTGCCATACTGCATATAAGTAGTAAGCTTGTTCAACTGCAATATACCTACTGTAAGGCACCAAGCTGGAATGGACCAGCGTTCACTTCCCCTTTCCCTGCTATCACGCTGACACATGCAGACATGTAGCATGTGACTTTGCACACATCTTAGCATGTGACACATGCATGCTCACCCTGCCTGTGCTCACCCCACTGGCACAGGGCTCACTTAAATGTCCGCGGGACCCAAAAGTTGCTTTGGGTCACATGACACCACCTCCTGACCTTGCTAAATAAAATATTGTATATTAGCTAATTACCCTTATAACCAGAGCAGCTAACACTGTTTATCATAAAATGCTGCTGTACTAACAAGTACAGACACTAAAATACTGTCAGGATATTAGTGGACAAACTCAGAGCCGTATGCAGGAAGTCAGTAGTTCTCTGCAACACAGAAGAACTACAGCTCCCAGTATACATCCCACTCGCTTCTACAACTCGCTTTTCAGGTATAGCACCAAACCAAAGAACGCCCTTAGTCCGTACTGTCTCACCTTTAGCAGGTCTCATAGTATAGGCACAAGAGGAATAATCACCCTCGCCCTGCTGATCTTATTATTTTATTATTTTCTGTAGTCACCTAACTTTTATGTTTCTGGTTTTTACTTTTTGATTTAGTGTGACTAACTTAGTGATCATGGGGTTGGGCATAACTAGTCCTAAAATGGATGCAGAAATGAAAACAGCAGCAGTGCATCATACCCCTCCATCTACACCAGAGAGAAAGAGAGAGAGAGATGAGGCCACAAAGAAGAGTAAAGCGCAGGCCCCAACTGCATCCAGATTGCCAAACACATCTCAGCCACTCACAGAGGATTGTTACCTGCAAGAATTATCACCTCTCAGGGAATTACTTTAGTTTATTACCGAAAAACTGAAAACCATTTGAGCCTGTACAGATCAACATACCCAAAGGATGGGTTACGCCAAGGTTCGAATTAGCTCGATGAAGGATTGATGTAACTGAGTCAAGCCTGAGAGCGTGTCCCTTTGCCAGAAATTGGCTCATATAGAGGATAAATTGGAGGACCTGGAGGGCCGCAGCCGCAGAAATAATATGGTCCTCAATGGGCTGTCGGAGGGCTCAGAGGGACAGAAAGCAGTTCAGTGAAAAACTTGCTGGCACTTCTCCTAATGGCCCCATCTACATTGTTGAGCATGCCCTCTGAGCCCTCCATCCCATGCCTCCTCCAGGTACCTCACCTCGTCTGCTGATTTTTAAATCGTTAAACTATTTGGACAAGATACATTCACTTACCAAAGTCAGGGAAGCTAAGGAGATCTCCTGGGAAGGACACAGACTGAGACATGTACAGGAGCTTCCCTGATCAGTCCGATTGAAAAGAGCAACCTATTGTGCCGTCTTTTCTAAACTCCTAGCTGCTCAGATATGGTTCCGCATGCTGTCCCACCTGGCTCCAGATTAACCACAAAGATTCTCCCAAAGTGTTTCAATCTAGTGAGCTAGCCTAATCAGAATTGCCAAAGCTGTGCCTGGATTTGTTCAAACCTTCAGCTTGATTTTTCTGACATGGTATCTGCATTAGGATTTACCCCTTGGCCATTTCTCAGTTTTGGACTTGGGATTTATTTAATTTCTTAATTTCTTCTCTCTGCTTGCTAAAATCTAGAAGTTGAACCTTACTAATTAGGAGAGAGAGTGGACTGAAACCTTGGACTGGCACTGGGTAGTGATCTGTTATTTCTCATTCTCTGTGTGTTTCTATACTTTATCCCTGATTGATTTACCTTCCTTATTCGCACCAGGATCTGGTACCAAACTGTGGGGTGCATGAGGGGGTTATCTGAAGTCCAAGTGCAGAGGTCATTTTGGTTTCCTGTGGAGGACTGAGCTGGCAGCAGCATTATATTCCTAAATGACTCTCCATTTAGCACGAGTCATATGTTTTATCGTGATCCTACTTCAACTGATTCCTTTACTGTAATTTTTTATGCCACATTGTTGATCTTCACTTCCTCTCGAACCCAGCTCTATGGAGTTGTTTTCTCTGTGAGTGGAGCGCAGTCTGGAGGAACATGCTTTCAAAATGTGCTTGGATTAAGTTATGCTGGTTTCCCAGTTGTTTTTTTGACAGACTATTTACTTTATTCGATCTTCGATTATACATCAGTCCATCTTCTTCATTTGAATCTAAATCCTGCCTCTAACTGTGTAGAAGCATGTTCAGATGCCCTGCAAATTTGTGCAGTGATCCTTCACTGAATCGACTTCCTACCTCATTTTGCTATTTTGGATGAAGTTAACTGGTTACAACACTTTTGGACTATTGAGTATGGGATCTGCTGATTTTTAGTTTATATGCCCAAGACCTGTATGACTGTCTGATTTGAATTTTCTGTTTTTTTTTTTGGTTCATATTTTCTCCCACGGGGCTCCGGTCGGCTTTGACATCCCGACCAACACCCTAGCCCTGACAACCGATATCAGGCCATTCTCCTCATTACCCCCACGGATTACTCCCCATGGCGGGGTGGTAAAGAGCAATCCAGCTCAACCCACTGGAGCAGGATCCAGATGAGGAGGCACTATTCGGGATGGGCGGCGAGTGTCGGAAGCTCATGCTGCCTGACCAGAGCTTGATTTTCTCCTTTTTCCTCCTTGTGGAGTGCTGACGTGCAGTGACGTCAAGGCTCGTATCTGACAACTGCTGTACTTTGCACCCCATTGCTACATTACTCTAGTAGCACCCCAGGTCATCGCCAGGGGTGGCTGCAGAGTGATGGGACCCTGGATCTCTCCCCGGGATAGAAGAGCAGTCCTCCGGATGCTCCATCCTATCCCTCTCCTGCCAACCCCTGGTGGCCTGGGCTCGTGTCCGAGCGCCGGGTCATCAGCGTGGCGCGTGGTGTGGCATCCAGTGACTCAACCCTCAGCATCACCGGGCTGGCTGATTTGAATTTTCAGTATGCCAGTACATGGAGAAGATAATGTACCTTTTATAGCCTAACTAAGTCCTGGTTAAATGTTATTTGTTGCCTGTAATTTTTACTTGTTTCTTTTTTTTTCTTTTCTTTCCTTTTTTTCTCTCATTTTCTAGTTAGCCCTCTTATGATAGCATATATTATAATTATTCTAATAATTACTCTGGGGCTAACTATTGTTTGTGGGTTGGTAAGCTTATATTTACTCTGCAGAGCTCACCAGGTTGGTATTGGGAACCCCTTCTTAGCCTATTGCTGCCTGTACTGTAAGCAAGTGGATTGTTAGCCTGGTTTCTTATGCCCCTTCCCCTATAGTAATGGGGAAACATGGGGAAATTAAATATTTGCCACTAGTTGCCCTCTCCTATGTCTGGTAATCTTGCCTCTTAATAGTGCCCAAAGTGTTAAGCTTCAGGTTTTTCTTTCCCCTCACTTCTAAGTTCCATAGCTTGAAAATATAGGTGAGCGCTGTTCTTTGGCAGAGGTGCCAACTCATAATGGGTCCCTTACTCGGCTATATGTGCACTCTTTTTCTAGCTAGCTACCTCTACATTTCTTTTTAACTCTACTATGTGGGCTCAGTGTTGATGCAGCTGGTCCACATCCCTGGGCTTTCCCCCCGAGGTAGCTCTCTGCTTTTACATTGACAGCGGACCTGTCTCGGTTCCCACGAAAGTTTGTCAGTGAGATTTTCAACTGTTTCTTGTTAAGAGGGGTGCAGAGGATTTTCCTGCTGGAGTCATATAGGAATCAGACACTTTATGGCACTAGGAGATCAGATGGGAGTACTGGTGGAGGGCTTATTCCCCTAGTTGTTGTACTGCCAGCTATTGGGAGAGGTGAAGCATTGGAGGCGGGCATGCAGTTCCCTGCTTTTGCCAGGTAACTGTGGGTTGAATGGGTCCCCTTATCTGCTGGCTGTCTGGTAGGGATTTTCACCTATGGAAGATATGATCCACCCACAATAATTTTTTTTTTTCTCAATGCCCATCGGGGTACCATACAGGTACTTATTGGGAATGGCCATTTTTATCAGATTTTTGGGCATTTTCACTGGGACTTGTGGCTGGGTACCTTGCCTCTGATAGTCCTCTAATGCCAGGCACTACAATTATGTAAAGTGTTCGAAATGATGATGTAATCCACAGTACTTTTTTGAGCATTTTGCTGTTCCTGGTGGGAATATCTTGTTCGTTTCCTTCCTTGAATGTTATTGTTTAGTGTTCCTTATATTGCTGTCTCAAGTGTTAGCTTCTTTTCCTTGTTATTTAGGAGGGGTTAGTTATGCATTGGGGCCTGATGTTTTCTAATTTCATTATTCATATTTTAATAGTGATAGACATTGGGGGGGTGAGGGTCGGGGGAGGTTGTCAGGTGATGGTGGTTTGTTCTCACCATGGGCTTTATCTTGTTGGAGTGGCAGTCTGTGGGACCGGGGTAGTTATTTCTATTGTGCTTTGAGGTTTGGTATTTTTTCTGTTGCTCTTTTTTATGGGGGATGGACAACATTGTGGCGGTAAGGGGTGCTTTCTTGAGGGGTGGCGGTTGTACAGAATTTTATACATATGTTCTCATTGTTTGTTTGGGGAATATCATAGAATATATTTGGTTTGCTTTTACTTATGGCTAATTCCTTTAAATGTATATCTTGGAATGTAAAAGAGGCTTGCTCCAGGTAAAACAATGCCAACGTCTTAAGTATTTGCAAAACAGAGGATGTAATATTGCTTTTTGCAGGAGACCCACCTGCTTGCCTCAGAAGGGTTACTATTTAGTTGACAAGCGGTAGCTCAGGTATTTGCTGCTGATATCAGCACTAACACTAAGGGGGGT
Source organism: Neoceratodus forsteri (assembly GCA_016271365.2). NCBI lineage: Eukaryota > Metazoa > Chordata > Ceratodontiformes > Ceratodontidae > Neoceratodus > Neoceratodus forsteri. The sequence goes on from CM057455.1 coordinate 1,425,271,431, forward strand.
AGCTATTCTGTTTTTAGTGTACTAATCTTCAAGAGGCACAAAGTATTGCAGACCCTCAAGGTCGCTTTCTCTTAGTTAAAGGGCTTTTAGACAGAACCGAGGCCCTCCAGAGAAGTCTTTAAGGCCCTAATAATTATAACCCCATTTTTTTCATGGAACTAGCTTCGACCCTGGCTCCATTCGTTAGTCTCCCCTTAGTTTGGGGGGGGGGGTGGCTAGAATCTCTTTTTCACCCAGGATATGGACAGTATGGGTAAAACTTCTGCTGGTCTATCTCTGGCCCATACGAGACTTAGTGGACTTGGTTGACCTATGTGATCCTTGGCACATTTTTCACCCTGTTGTGAAGGGGGTTTTACATTCTATTCTGCCACACACGGGACTTACCTTATTTCACTGATTTGAAGCTGCAGCTTCAATTAAAACTTCAATTTTGACACGAGGCTTTAATTCAAGGGTGGATATTATTTGAGGGTGGCTTATATTGCAAAGCTTATGGCAATCCATTACACCGGGCTTCTAATACAGTCATTTTAGTAGTGCAGCAGTCGAAACACTAATTGCCATGACATTAAAAAGAGCTTAGCCATTAATGCCATTGCAATTGTTTGGGCAGTTGTTGTTTGAGCTGTAACAAAATGGTAGAATGTAAGTGCTATGATTTGGGCTTCAAGCTGTCGGTTGTGAATAGGGCTGAGTGTGAGAGTAATTGCCCTGTAGCAGAGGCTCTAAAACTTGATGAAAAACTGATCTGCAAGTGGCAGAAAAACAAGGAAAGGCTACAGGCTATGGTCACTGAAGTTGTCAGTTCTGAATCAGACCACAAACACTGATGGCTTCTCTGTGCTGGCCGCAAGCCTTCGTTTCCTACCGAGGAAGCCAATCTCGCCACCTGGATATCACTGCTGAGAGAGCAGCACGTTTGAGTGACCTGAAATGCTATTGCCCTAAAAGCCTCTGCAGTAATCCCCAATCCTGATTTTAAGGTCACCAGAGGGTGGATGGACCATTTCATAGCATGGTGGGGTTTCACCATAAGACAACGCACCACAGTGGGCCAGAGACTGCCCAAAGACTACCTGCCTAAAGTGACTGAATTTATTTATTTTTGCGCAAAGCAAATAGCAAACAGCAACATACAAGTGCAATCCATTGGCAACGTGGATGAGACCCCAGTGTGGGCTGACATGCCCGGTGAGAAAACGGTAGATGCTATTGGCACTAAATCAGTGTCATTAATGACAATCTGCCATGGATATTGAAAATATAACACACACTTCAGCAAGCATGGCGTCTATTTCAGGGCATGGATCACCAATTAAGGTCTGGCACACAATTATCACTTCTAAGGCTACTAAATGAGGGCAGCTTCTATTAATAACACCAAAAATTACCCCCGGTTACTATTTGAAGGTGGATACTTTTTGAGGGTGACTTTCAAATGGAGAAATACGGTATTCCCAGACTGACTTTTTCCTCATTAGTCAGAGTCTTTTAGCAGGATTTCTGGGCTGTGAGATTGATCCTAGAGTTTTGTCTAACCATTCATCGGTTTGGGTTCAATTTACTTTAGTTTCCAACTCTCGAAAAGATACTACATGGAAACAGAATAATCAACAACTTAAGGATCGCTTTATCTTAAACAAAATCAAAGAGCAAATAGAGGTCTTTATACCCCAGAATACTAATTCCGTCTTCTGGGGGGATGTGGAATGGAGCTGTCTTTTAAATGTTTTGTAAGAGGGGAATTTATACGACTCGCATCTAAGAGGAAGCAGATTTACGAGCAGGAGGCCACCACTCTGTTAAAACGCATCAGGGAATTAGAAAAACTTTTAACTCATCCACTTCCAACATGCTGTGGAAGAAATTGTTCACACTCAGAGATAAGTATGTGAAACTCATACTTGATCAGCTGAAAATGCTATTTACAAAACAGTCTACATATATAGATCAAGGGGAAAAGGCTGTGTTGCGTTTGCAAAAACAGGAGGCTTCTTGGTTAATTGACTTGATTAAATCAGTAGCCTGTGACATCGGCACCTGAATTAAGGTGCCATCCGAAATGGCAACGTGATGTGGGCAAAAGCCCAAATGGCGAGGGGGGGAGAGCGACCAGATGTGGTGGGGTGGGTGACTGCAGTGACAGGATGTTGCTATATGTACACGCGTGTGGGGGGGGAGCGAGCATGGCCTGGGAGGGGGCGGAGGGAATGTAGGGGATGGCACTGTGGTCGGCTGCCAAGCTGCACCATGGCATCTGGGGTTGGCCTCCATTTGCAGTGCTTGGTGTACCGGCTTCGGGTCTGGGTCCGGGCGCTACTGCAATTTTGTTGCACCCGGCCTGAAACTTGTTTTTCTTTGCTTTTGCGCCCCCTCAACATGCACCCCCCTGGAGTTGAGAATCCTTTAGTAGGGCAGTGCAGGGGACAAAGCCCCCCATGTGGGGTAGGGTGCAGCCCCCCCCACAGAAAGCAATAGAACCAAGTCCTCAGCGCCGTTCCTCCATGCACCGAGGATGTCAGGGTGGCAAAATTGTTTTCGCTGCCCTGACGTCGCTATAACGCGAGTTGCCGTTTAGCACTCACCATTATCACATAGAAACACTTAAATCAGAGCAGAACAATACCACCAAAATCAAGCCTAGGGATATTGCCCAGGAATTTGAAGCATATTATTAAAATCTGTATGGTCCTATGGGTGACCCTCCTTCTGTATCCAACATACATCAAAATCTAGCTGATATCCCTCTTCATACCCTTAATGCTGACCAGCAGGCCTCACTTTCTGCACCTATCTCTGAGTGTGAAATATTGACTGCGATAAGATCTCTTACCTTAGATAAAGCCCCTGGCCCTGACGGCTTTACCTCCAACTTTTTTAAAGCTTTTGCTAAAGAATTGTCCCCTCTCCTGCTCCATTTCTTTTTTACATCTATGAGTCAGGAGTTTTGGACTGCACCCTCTTGGAAGCTCTCATTGTTTTACTTTTGAAACCTGCGAAACCTCCGGATTTAGTTTCAAGTTACCACACGGTGATCTCCTTATTGAATTACGATATCAAAATTTTGCCTAAAATTTTATCTTTATAGATTAGTGCAGTATGGGCCAGACTTATCAGTTAGGAACAAGTTGGGTTTATTTCAGCTAGGTCCTCCATCTATCATTTGTGTAATTTTTCTCATATCTTGTCCACTTCCAGGGACTCCGAGCTACCTGTAGCTTTGGTTTCCTTGGATGCAGAGAAAGCCTTTGATAGAGTAAACTGGTAATTTTTATTCTGTACATTAAAGGCATTTGGATTCCCTCTTTCTTTTCTTCTCTTCTCTGGGTTACTGTTATATATTCAAAATCTACTGCTAAGATTTACTGCAATGGAATATTTTCCTCAACCTTTTCTTTGTATCTGGGTACAAGACAGGGTTGCCCGCTATCACACTTATTGTTTAATTTATATCTGGAGCCTTACTCTTGAAACTTAAAAATAACCAGGCTGTGTGTGGTGTGTAAGAGGGCTCTTGGAATTTCAAACTTTCAGCATGTGCAGATGACATTTTGCTGCATATAGCTAATCATCAAATATCTATCCCAGCTACCTTAACCACCATTGCAGAATTTGGCAAATTGTCTAATTATAAACTTAACCTAGACAAGTAAGTGGCTATGCCCCTTACTCCTATGGTTCTTAAATATGATATTTCCATTTTAGGGCTATCTTGGGAACCCAAACAAATTAAATATCTTGGGATTTACTTGATGAGGAGTTTATCTTCTACTAAAAAGATTAACTTGGATGTACAGACTTAGTTTGGCTAAGCAGATTTACTGTGTGGTGGTGTTTTTATTTTTTACTCACAGGGATTGCTACTGTTTGTTGCTAACATTTCATTGCTTTATTTTTTCCTCTGATTCAAATTGTTGTTGCTGGTATACCTTCTTCTGCATTATTACAAGGTGTGCCTACAGGTGTGTGCTAACAGATTACTCCTGTAATCTTCTGATTCAAATTGTCTTTTGCAAGGTATATCTTCTGTTACTGCTTTATTTTTCTCTGGAGCAAAGTGTTTCTTACAGCGTATATCTTCTCTGAAATTATTACAGGTGGTGCTTTACAGGTTTACAGTTTTATCTAACATTAGGATAAGCTTTCAGGGTTACTGCATTTGTTGTTGACTGATTGTTTCTGCTCTTACCTCCTTGTTCTTTCATCCGTGGTTCTTCTTTTTAGGCAGGGGAAGGGCCCAGCCACCACCCCACCCCACACTACACTCCTTTTATAGGGTACCACAGTTGTGACATTTCCTGTGGCAGAGCAGGAAGGGGTGGATCAGTGGGGCCTCCACAAGGTGATCTCATTTACAGGGGCACTAGTAATTTAACTTGTTATAACAAGTTAAACAAAGCACAATTAAACCATTACTTGCATTTTTTTTCCTTTTTTTTTTCCTTCTAATTACTCTGACTAGGTTACAAACCCAGCAACTTATTTGGAATGGATTTCATTAACTGCAGGTACTGTGGAACAATTTTCAGAAGGACAGTCTTACAGGATTTAGGACACTGTCCTACATGCTGGGCCTTTGGAGATCTTAGGTTGCTCCGGCAGCATGGGCAGAAATTGCACACTCAAATTTCATATTGAAGAGGAAATACATTATAAGAACCACCCGCCATTTCCCAGCATCCAACAGAAAAACCTCGACCGCAGAGGGTAGTTGGTCCAGGAGGTTGGCAGGTAGTTAGGAGGAGCAAATCAGGTGCTCCATCACTCTCTGCTCTCCAACACATTACCTCCAAAAACCATATAAACACTACAAACAGGTATCTGCCTCTGTCTCTGAAATCAAATAAAGAGGCAGAAGACACTGCAGAGCAGAACACTGCCGGCACAGGAGCTAGTACAACAAAACTCACCCAAATCAGGAACCAAAACAAAACAAGCACAAAGGAAATCCAAAAAACTTCTGATCATAGGAGACTCCATGATTCGGGGAGTTGATACCCATGTCCAGCCAGGGGTGATGGTCAGATGTCTCCCAGGTACATCAGCATGGAGAGACACTGACCGCATTGCTAAAATTGTTCACAAAGCAGGAGAAAACTCTGATGTCCTAGTACAAATAGGGACTAATGATCTCCAGCGGTCAGTTGTGGAGACCAAGGAACACCTGACTAGGCTGGGTGACAAACTATCATCTATTTCATCTGGCATCTCCTTCTCTGAGATCCTGCCAGTCTGGGAGAGGGGAGCAGATGGACGGAAGGTCAGAGAAGGGGAGATAGGGGAGCTAAACACGTGGCTCAAGGGCTGGTGCCAGGAAAAAGTACACAGATTTGTAGGGAACTGGCAACAGTTCTGGGAGCGAAAGTTCTTTAAATTTGATGGACTGCATCTGACTAAAGAGGGAGTCAGTGCATTAGGGGCAGAAGTTTGATGTCTTTGCAGAATATTTAAACTAGCAAATGGGGAGAGGGGTGCAGCACCCCATACGTCGAATGGGAAGAACACCCCTCCCCCCTCAGCTAGTGGTCAAACAGGAATTCAGCATGTTTGCCATTCATTTGCATCACCAGGTAAGAAAAAAGGTTTGTCTCCCCATACGAGGCACGGGGGTAATGCCAAACTTCACCCAATAACTAACACCAAATTCTGGCCAATGGAAAATCATGTACACAAATGCTCACAGCCTGGGAAATAAGATCCCAGACCTGCAGGCAATAATGTCAGAGGCTAAACTGGACATAGTAGCAATTAGTGAGATGTGGTTTACCAGTAACCACACTTGGGAGACTTCAGTACCTGGCTATGTATTGTTCAGAAGAGACCGAGGTGCAAAAAGGGGGGGGGAGGAGTGGCCCTGTATGTTAAAGAAAATATCAAAGCTACATAAATTCAGAATACACTTAAGGAGCCATAAGAACTGTGGGTCACCCTGGAAACAGGAAATGGGGCAGCTGGGGTTGTCTACAGGCCCCCAGACCAGAGGAAGACATAGACACATTACTGTTAGAAGATATACAAAACATGACAGCTAAAGGGGAGGTTCTGATAATGGGAGACTTCAACATGCCGGATACAGATTGGTCAATACCAGCAGGAACATCTGCCAGAACTAGACTCATAGTGGATTCCCTGCAGGGGGAGGGCCTCAAACAACTGGTACAGCAACCCACAAGAGACAGGGCTATCCTAGATCTAGTACTGACTAACAAAGAAAGGATCACAGATCTCCAGGTAGAAGGTCACCTGGGAGCCAGTGACCATCACATGGTGTGGTTCAATTTGGCCACTACATCTAAATCATCCCATTCCAAGGCAAAAATATGGGACTTCAGAGGAGCTGACTTTGATAAGATGGTGAACAGAGTTAAACTAGCCCTGGCAAAAAGAAACACAGGTGAGGGGGTACAGGCAAAGTGGGCAAGCATTAAGGATGCAATACTTGAAGCAACATCCCATTGTGTTAGACAGAAAGGAAGTGCAAAGAAGAAGGAAACCACTTTGGTTCTCAAATACAGTAGCAGAAAAGGTCAGAGCCAAAAGGCTGGCCTTCAGGAAATATAAGGGAACACAGCGGGATGAAGATAGGGAGGCATACCAAACTGCCTAAGGAAGCAGGTAAGGCAGTAAGGCAGGCAAAGTCCCAAACTGAGGAAACACTAGCACGAACAGTAAAGAAGGTGACAAGACTTTCTATAGATACATTAGTGAAAGGAGAAAGTCAGAGGGGTATTGCTAAGCAATGGAGAAAAGGGAGCATGTGAGGAGGAGGACCCTGTAAAGCATCTATCCTAAATAGATACTTTGCTCAGTATTTACTGAAGAGAAGGTAGGGCAGGCCCACAGCTCAGAATCATTGACACAGAGGGGAGGGAGGTGAGCACTACTCCTTCACAAAAGAAAGGTCCTACAAGAGCTTGCTAAGCTCAGGGTGGATAAGGCAATGGGACCTGATGGCATACATCCCAGAGTACTTAAGGAGCTAAAGGAGGAACTAGCAGAGCCATTAGCAGAATTGTTTAGTGAGTCTCTGAGCACAGGAGGTCCCAGAAGACTGGAGAAGGGCTCATGTGATCCCGCTCCACAAGAGTGGTAGCAGGGAGGAGGCGGGGAACTACAGACCGGTCAGTCTTACCTCAGTAGTGGGCAAGATTATGGAGGCACTCCTTAAGGAAAGGATAGTGCAACACCTGGAATCCATAGAGGCGCAGGATCCAAGACAGCATGGGTTTACAAAAGGAAGGTCTTGTCAAACTAATCTCATAGATTTCTTTGAGTGGGTAACCAGAGTGGTGGACCAAGGGGGAGCAGTTGATGTCGCCTACCTTGACTTCAGCAAAGCTTTTGACACTGTTCCACACAGAAGATTGATAAATAAGCTGGGTAGGCTCAGGGTGGGTCAGAAGTTGGTCAACTGGGTGGCAAACTGGTTGACGGGCAGAAAACAGAGAGTGGTGGTAAATGGTATACAGTCAGAAGAGATGCAAGTCACAAGTGGGGTACCTCAGGGATCAGTCCTGGGGCCAGTCCTCTTCAACATCTTCATTAGTGACCTTGCAGATGGACTAGAGGGTAAGGCTTGTCTGTTTGCAGATGACACCAAGATCTGCAACAGAGTAGATGATCCAGATGGGGTGGGCAGAATGAGAAGAGATCTGGATAAACTAGCAGAATGGTCAGAAGAGTGGCAACTGGATTTAATGCAAAGAAGTGCAAAATCATGCACATAGGAAGAAGAAACCTGAAGCCACCTATAGGCTGGGAGGGAGTTGCTAGCAGTCACAAAGGAAGAAAGAGACTTGGGCATCATCATCACTGATGACCTAAAATCATCAAGCAGACCTCTAAAGCAGTAGGTAAGGCTAGGGTGTTAGGGTGTATTAGTAGGGGTATCACAGAGTCGTGAGGGAGGTATTAATCCCTCTGTACAAGACACTGGTTAGGCCCCATCTGGAGTACTGCGTGCAGTATTGGAGGCCACACCTTCACAAGGACATTAACCAAATTGAGGCAGTCCAGAGAAGGGCAACCAAAATGGTGCAGGGACTGCATCAGAAGACATATGAGGACAGATTAGCAGAGCTCAATATGTATACCCTTGAGCAAAGGAGGGAGAGAGGTGATATGATCGAGGCATTCAAACACCTTAAGGGCATAAACAAGGTGAAAGAGTCTAACATGTTTAAATATAAGAAAAATAGCAGGACAAGAGGACACAGCATGAAATTGAGGAGGCCGATTAAGGGGAATGTGAGGAAATTCTTTCTCACAGAAAGGGTGGTGGATGCATGGAATGGCTTACCACAAGAAGTGGTGGCTATGAATACAGTGCAGGGCTTCAAACAGGCATGGGATAGGCATAAGGGAGCAATACAAATGACTATGAATAGATAGGCCACTGACAGAGCAAAGGCCGATGGCACATTTATAAGGTAGAAAAAGAAATGGGCAGACTGGATGGGCCTTGCGGTCCTTATCTGCCATCAACTTCTATGTTTCTATGTTTCTAACTTGGTGAAGGTTCTGCAGCAAGATTTAAAGAGGTGGAAAAGCTGTAACTCTTTGGGGTAGAATTAATATTATTAGAATGAATGCACTTCCCTTTCTTTTTTACCCTTTAAACATGCTTGATGTATGTCTCCCTTCCTCTTGGTTTCAGCAGGTCCTGGAGACAGATTTTATCTGGTTCATAAAACATCAAGGCTAGCGTATCACAAGTTAGCAGCCCCTATGCAGATTGGCAGTCTTGGTCTCCCACATTTTTTAGTGTATTACCTTGCTAGTCATGCTAGCAAGTATTTAAAATGGTTATACACTGCAACTATTGAAGAGACACCGGCTTATTCCCCTATCTGGCTCTAAACTGAACAAGAACTGATTAACAAATATGGTCTCTCCCTATGGTCAATTCTCTTCTTATCCCTTAAATCTCTCCTGAGAGCTATACAGGAAACTGTTATTGGGACCTTGGTTCAGGTTAATTCACGGCTTAGTTTGGCAGTGCATTATAAACCTTCTCAGGATGTTGCTCAACCCATTTGTAGGAATCTTAACATTAAAACTGGAGGCAGGGCGATTGGTGAAGTTTGATTGCCACAATCGGGAGGGGTCAGGGCATGCAATTTGCTCCACAATAGGGTCTTAATGTCCTGTCAGTCTATTATGACATTTATTTATTTATTTAAAAGTTGGTAACTGGGAAAGACACTCTGAGCCAAGGTTTAATTCCAGGTGCAACCTGGGGAAGGGAAAGGGGGACAAAGTATAAAGGACACAGCATTTGTGCGTAGTCATACATAATGTTACAGAACATTAAAAGTAGGTGCACAGCATAGTGACAGCAGAAATACATGGCAATGTAGTGTAGAACAACATCAAGACTGATACAATTGTTACAATGGTGCGAGACAGAGTAAGCACAGTGATACATAACAATGAGGCAGCCACAATCAGCAGTACATCAAACACATAGGCAATAAGAGCTGAAGTTAGGACAGGAAAGGGATGGAGGTGGACGGTGTGGTGGGAAGAGGGGAGGAGGATGGGGAACTGGAGTTTAAAGGGGGGTTACAGTGACAAGGTGGGAGGGGGAGATGCCTGAAATAGTTTTTGATAGTGGCTGCAGTTGGCAAGCCTTGAACCATAAGGGGTAGTGTATTCCACAAGGCGGGGAGCCAAAAGGTGAAGGCTTGTTTCCCCGCTAGTGAGTGCAGGGTAGCTAGTGAGAAGAAATGTGGGTCATGAGGGTGCATGGCACAGCCAGAACAGGTGGCAAGGGTTAGTTGGGAGGATAGATATAAGGGAAGAGTGTGGAACCAGAATTTTGCAATGAAGGACACACAGTTTGCGAGCTGGAGATTAGCCAGAGAGGAGAGGGATATAACCTGATAAAGGAGGCAGTGATGCTTGTGGTAGGGAAGATTCATAGTGAACTGACAGAAGGCATGATACAGAGGGCAGAGCTTGGCCAGAGAGGATTGGGTGGGGCAGCACTATAGACTACATTTGCATAGTCAAATGAAGGGAGGATGAATTTGGTTATGATTTCTTTCCTGACTGGAAGGGAGAGGCAGAGTTTGTTCCTGTGCAACATGCCTAATTTGGGGTGAAGCTTATTATGAATTGAGTCGAGGTGTATGCCGAAGTCCAGTTTGGGGTCTAGCCAAACTCCCAGGTACTTATAGCTGTCCACCGCTGAGATTTTGGACCCATCTAGAGCATAGAAGGAGGGGGGGAGGACAGCTTGGCCAGCTTCTGTGCTGAAGTAAACACCATAGCAACAGTTTTTTTAGTGTTACACCTGAGAGACTTAGCGTCTAGCCAGCGTAGCATATTCTCAAAGTCAGATTGGAGGACAGATGTGACTAGGTCTGGGGAGAGGCCTGAGATGAAAATCACAGAGTCATCCACATATATTTGTACTTGCGAGGAGGGACAGACTGATAGCAGGTTATTTATGAAGATGTAGAAAAGGGTGGGACCGAGAACTGACCCTTGTGGAACTTCGGCCAGGATGGGGAGGGAAGGAGATTTTATTTTATCCAGCTGCATGAACTGGAATCAGTCCGATAGGGAGGCCTTGAACCAATCGAGGACGGGGCGGGGCCCATTGAGGCAAGGTCATCTATTAGGAGTTTGTGGGCAAGAGTCAAATGATTTGGATAGGTCCACAAAAATGGCCAAAGTAAGGTGACCTTTGTCCATAGCAATGTGAATATGGTTGGTGAGTCAGAGAAGGGAAGATGAGATGGAATAGTGCAGATGAAAGCCAGATTGGTAGGGGTCAGGACATCATTGGTGGACAGGAATGAGTTTAATCTTTTGGATATGAGGGATTCCAATATTTGGGAGAGGGCAGGAACTAGTGAGATAGGCCTAGAGTTGCCCAGATTTGAGGGGTTGCCCCTTTTGTGTAGGGGGATGACCTTGGTCATCTTCCAGGCTTTGGGTAGGACCACTTTTTTAATGGAGAGTGAGATCATAGCCATGACATATCTTTCCATATAGAAAGCAAGGATATATTTAAGGTATACCAAATCCAGCACAGTATTTTGCAACATTTTGGTCCCACGATAGGCAGTACAAATTATTCAGATTTTGTGCAATCTGTAACTGATACTGCCTTGCAACCTCATGCAGTCTCTAAACTATATTTACTCCTGTTTTCCAATATTTTTTCTGATTTATCGGGTGACTCTTTATATTGTGTGGCAACCTTCCCTCAGAGGAATTTTAATTGGCATAAAATAGGGGCTGACCTATATGTTTGTACATCACAGGATCGGCTTCAGCTTACATAATTTTATATTTTGAATAACCTCTACGTTACACCTGCCAAACTTGCCAAAAAGGGTTGGTTGTCTTCCCCAGTATGCACCCATTGTGGCCAGGCAGAGGGTACTTCATTGCATGTTTTTTTTGGAATGCCTTAAAGTGGCTCCTTTATGGGCCTTAATTAAGGTGAAGTCTGATCCCTTGCTAGATACTGAAGATGATTTTATTCCAGAAGTTTGACTAGTGGGAGATTATGGTCAAATACCAGAAAGAGAATGAAGATATGTCATGGTTATGACCTCACTCTCCATTAAAAAAAGTGGTCCTTTGCTATGGGTTGGGTCAATCCCCATTTGCTAATAACAAATGGTTGCAGGAGCTTCTCATTAATATTCACACCAAGAAAAATGATAGTATTCATAATAGACTACCAACTTATCAAAAAAAGTGGAGCAAGTTGCATACTCTACACTATTTTGGTTCCCCTGGAGCAGACCCCTCCTTCAGGTTGAACTCCCAGTTTGTACTTAATCTTAACCTTGGTTCTTTTAGCCTCACTGTGCTCCAAGACATTCCTCAGGTTTTTATTTCCGTAATGATGTCTATATTATTTTAGGGTTTTCTCTCTCTTGCATCCTTACCGCCACAGATTGGGGGAAGGGATAGTTAGTGGTGTTTCTTGATTTGTTCTGTTCATGGCTATGATTTTTTTTATCTCTTGAGTTTTATGTTACTCTGTTTTTTAAATTCCGTAAAGCTTATTCAATTTTTAAAAAAATGGTCTTAAATGCCCTCACTCCCTGTGGCCACTGGGGGCCCCAGCCATTGCTACTGCAAGTTATCAGTTTTTCAGATATAAATGTTTTGTAAATTATATTTTCATTCACTGTGCACTGTTGAAACAACAAAAATGTACATGATCATGGCAAAAATATACAAACTTGCATACTAATGCAATGACTTTAACAGCACAGCACAGATTAGTCAATCAGAAGCATTTATGTTGGCCAAATGTGGAGGGCAGGCCCCTAGAAGAAAACAGTTTGGGCTCCCCCAGAAATGTAAGGCCATCACTTAGGACTCTTACAGGAATACCAAAACCTCATTAGCTCTACATACTTTTTTTAAAGCTCACAAAGGAACAAGTTTCAGAGACACTGTGGAAAGGTTGTGGTGCATTACCTGAGTCAGACGATTTACAGTGCTTATTTACTCTCATTGCCATAAAGTTTGATTGCATGTAGAAAGTAGACCTCCTGAAAAGAAAACTCTTCTGCTGTTATCAGGGCTTATCTGTTTGTGTGGGCCTGGGACTAATTAAACAAATATGACCTTTGCCAAGCATACTTGTATCTTAAGCTGTGCTTGGTAGAAACCTCTACCTGACTTATGCAGTGAACTGTCCAGCTGCTAATAAAGACACTTTGCTAAAGATAATGCTTCTGCTGTGGTTTATAGGACCTTTGCTGACTCTTGTTTCACCTAGAGGGGATTTCTAACTAGTAGAAATTTGTGTCCTTTTGTACAATTTTATATGAGCTAATCCTCGCATTACAGCCTGGTAACATTAGAAAATTCCATTTTATACAATTTTTATGAACTGAGAACCATTTTTACACAGTTTCACTTTTCAGATGTGTAAGTGCAGAATGTTGCCTTCCTACAATATGCAGTTTCACAAATGGCATTGTTTTATGTGAAAATATATACTTTGCTATTTTTTTTTGCCCACAACAATTACAATCCGTGCATTTTTGAAAACCGGCTTTTTAAATGCACAAGTTGCAAAAAGCAAACCTTTCAGGTAGTTTGAGCACAAAAGTCCAAATTGCGTATTGTATTAAACCTGGTTTGTTATAAATTAGCAATCTGGAGAAAAAGCAGCACATTCAAATATTTTGCACATAAGCATTCCAAACTGCTAATTTATTAAAACTGTGTTTTGCAAAATGTTAACTATTGAGAAAAAGAGCAACTTCATATGTTACCTCAGCTGCCTGTAACATGTATTTTCTCTGTTTCCCTTCCCTGGGTCATGCCTGGAAATATGCTTTGGCTCTGTGCACATTTCCCAGTTACCAATTTTCAAATAAATACATTTTGTGAAAAAGTTCAGAGTACTTAATCCTTCACAGACTGGGTTTTACAGTTTAAAGAAAATGCACCACTGCTAAATCTTCATAATTTTTGGGAGCTTTGCAAAAATTGCAGTTATTTGGAAACAGGAGTCTGGGGCTATTTTGCAGGGATAATTTAAAATTTGCCCACAATATTTGGCATTAGAGGCAGGCAAAGTTTAGAAAAAAAAATAGAAAATACTGATTGGGAAACCATACACAACCAACCCGTACTGCCACAGAGGGGTTCTGACTACATCAGATTTTGAGATTGTAGAGTAATTTGGTCCTAAAGGTCTGGGTCATGGTGGGCTCAAAATAAGACAGCAAACTAAAAAGACAAAGAACCTTAGCACTAAAGCACTAAGGCAACAGTTACCCAAAAAGGGCATTTGGCAACAAAGCCAGATTTCCAAGAAATACAACACCACACACACACACACACACACACACACACACACACACAAAATGCAAAGTATCATGGGATATATATATTTAAATCATCATGAAAATGTAGGCTGTTTCTGCTGTAAGCAGGAATGCATGGTGCCAAAGGGCCTCCCATACAATCTGCAAAGGGTGAGAACAGAAGACACAGACATGTATTTCATTAGATGCATGACTCAGTGTGCCTTGTCTGTATCTCACCCCAAGGGAAAACAAGCAAGCCCTAATGTGGTCTTGTGGATTTGGGCCATGGTGGGCCCAAAATATAGAAGCAAGCTAAAATGACAAAGAACCTCAACACAAAAGCAATGAGGCAAGGGTTGCCCAAAAACGACATTAGCAACAAAGCCAAGTTTCCAAGAAATATAATAATGCAAAGCATCATGGCATATACATACAGATCACCACAAAAAAAAAGCAGTCTGGTTTTGCTTTAAGGAGGAATGCATGGTGCCAAAAAGTTAGCACAGAAGACACAGACACACAATTTGTCCTATAAAGGACTCATTAGTGTGTCTCATCTGTATCTCACCCCAAGGGAAAACGAGCTAGCCCTAATATGGTCCTACAGGTTTGGGTCATGGTGGGCCCAAAATAAGAAAGCAAGTTAAAAAGACAAAATAACTTCAGCACAAGAGCACTGAGGCAAGAGTTACCCAAAAAAGGGCATTTGCAGCAAAGCCAGGTTTCCATGAAATACAAAATCACACATACACCATAATGCAAAGCATCATCGGATATATGCAAATCATCATGAAAATGTAGGCTGATAAGCAGGACTGCATGGTGCCAAAGGGCCTCTCATACAATCTGCAAAGGGTAATGATAGAAGACACAGACACATGTTTCATCCTATACAGGACTCATCAGTGTGCCTTCTCTGTCTTTTACTCTGGCAGACCAGACCTTGGTTTGATTCTCACAACCTCAACTTGCATACTGTGTAACTCTGAGCAAGTCGCTTAACCGCCCAGTGCTTCCAGGTCACCCATGAAAATAGGCACTTGTGCCTAGTGGGCCTTACCCGGTTGCCAAAGACTAAAATATAAAAATAAAAATGTGGCTGTGTAGTACATGGCAAGGGCAGGCTGGCAAAATAAATCTTTGTCCTGTGCCATCCAGATCCCGAGGAGAGAGAGAGAGACTACGGAGGAGAGGATGAGAAATTTAACAGTTCCAGAAATCCCAAATGAAAGTTTCATTTTTTTTCCTAGCTTCAATGTGGCTGTGTGTACAGGGCAAGGGCAGGCTGGCAAAATAAATCTTTGATTTGGGCCATCCAGAGGACAGACAGCTACAGAAAGAGAAAGAGAGAGAGAGACTGTGGTGGGGTCCACGAGAAATTTGACAGTCCCAGAAATCCCAAATAAAAGTTTCTTTTTTTTCCTGGCTTCAGTGTGGCTGTGTGTATAGGGCAAGGGCAGCCTGGCAAAATAAATCTTTGACTTGGGCCATCCAGAGGAGAGAGAGAGAGTGAGATTGCAGAAGGGGGAGTCATGAAAATTTTGCAGTCCCAGAAATCCCAAATAAAAGTTTATTTTTTTCTGGTTTAGAAGTAGTCATAGTACTAGAAAACATTACCACCTCTTGGACCAGGTAGTGTACCATATTTATTTTTTTTATTCAATCTCAGATTACAATACCACAGTACACCGCGACATGCAAAGCAGTTACATTATTTACATGGGTAGGGTGGGTGGGCTCTCTTAGTGCTGCTCATTTGATCATTCATATCCATTTCTTTGGCCTGTTCAGCTCTGACTGGAACATCCATCAAAATAATACACACACAGAGCCATTAATGAAAAAAACACCTTAGCTGCTGGGCAGTGCCTTCAGTGCTCGGTGGTGCTATGATATAGATATTTGCATCTGCATCTGTCTGTCTCTCACTCCGTCTCTCTCTGCACTCCCAGCACACTCACGTCATGGACCCAAGCAGGATATGCCACCATTACAGGCCAGCCATGAAAGGGCTAGTAGTAAGTGATTGCTTTTTTTATTTAGCAGTTTTACATTAATTTTTATACAAATAATCCATTCAATTATTTCCTTTGGGCATCTGCATCAAATGTGACTGACTTTGGCCATTTCCATGCATTTTTTCACATGTTTTCAAATATTTGTCAATAAATCAGAACTAATCAGAACTTCACCGTGTTCTGGTTCTTATTTAATAAGGGTCAGAACTTCACTGAGTTCTCCTAGCCCTATCCTCTATCCTGTCCTAGTCCTTTTTAAGGTGAGGGCCCCCAAATTAGACACAGTACTCCAGGTGTGGTCTCACCAGGGACTGATAAAGGGGGAGGATCACCTCCTTTCTTCTATTATCTATTCCTGTCCCCTATACACCCCAACATTCTGCTTGCTTTGCTGTATGCTTTGTTACACTGGCTTAGTTGTTTTAGGGTGTCACAAATGATGACTCCCAGGTCTCGCTCTTCTGTAGTGGTACTAAATATAACCCCATTTAGCCAGTAATCTGTCCAAGGGTTACCTTCCCCAAGGTGCATCATTTTGCACTTCTTTGCATTAAACTTCAGCTGCTACACATTTGATCATCTTTTGAGCCTTTGGAGGTCTTATTTTAGTTCCTTTACTCCTTCTATGCTGTCCACCTTTCTGGTAAGCTTAGTGTCATCAGCAAAAAGGGCAAGTTTACCTGTATTCCCTCACCAATGTCAGTAATGAGCATGTTGAAAAGGATGGGGCCCAGGACCGATTCCTGAGGTACTCCACTTGTGACATCCCCCTCTGTTGATCTCACCCCATTTATTACAACCCTTTGTTTCCTGCCCTTAAGCCAATTTCCCACTCAGATGACCATGTCCTTTGCTGCTCCAAGATCCTCTAAATTCTTTAACAGGTGCCTATGCGGAATTGGGTTAAAAGCTTTACTGAAATCAAAGTAGAGGAGGTCCACTGCATGATCTCTTTCTAGCTTCCTAGTCACCCAATCGAAGAAGACAATAAGGTTGGTCTGGCATGACCTCCTTGCCATTAACCCATGCTGCTTATTGTCCTGAAGATGATTTGTTTCCAGGTATTCCACGAGGTCCTGCTTGATTAGGTTCACCATCAGTTTTCCCACAATACATGTGGGACTAACCCACCTGTAATTTCCTACCTCCTCCCTGTCCCCTCCATTGTGGAGTGGCACCACGTCAGCTGCTCTCCAGTTGCTGGGTACTATGCTGTCTGTAATGAGGTATTGAACAGATGTGTTAAGGGATCAGCTAGTTCTTCCACCAGCTCTCTAAGTACTCTTGGATGCATCCCATCTGGGCCTTGAGTATAATCCAGCTTGAGGGCAGCCAGGCCTTTCCAGACCCTGTCTTTGGTGAAGACTGGGGTTCCCCTTTTTTGGATTCCCATAGCGGTTGCATTGATGCCACTTTCAGGTAGGGGGCCCTCATACTTCCTGGTGAATATGGAACAGAAGTAGTTATTTAGGACTGCAGCTTTCTCTCCATTGTCTTACGATTTTGGGCCATGCTGGGGTAGGTTGCAGTGAAACATGTTTGACTTGATGTATTTATTGTTAAGTGATGGGTAAATCTGAGACCAGCAATAGTAGCCCACATTTAAGGGCCATATTATAAGAGCTGAGTCGAGCCCAGTAGTTTGGTGGAGTGGTGATAGCTATCTGGGATCGGGCCTCAGCTCATTGATAATTGGAGGTGGGACTGAGTCAAATTTCTTTTTTTTTGAAATTATATTTCTTTATTATTTTATATAAAGGTAGTATACCTGAGAGAACAGTACAGGGATTGCACATTATGACCAATGATATAAACTGTATAGCAACTGCAGAGTGACAATATACAACAGTTTACAGAGATCCCTGAATCTGGAAAAACAATGAGAAATACCCCCTTACCCCCTCACCCAGATCCCCTGGCTCCCCTCCCCCCTTCCCGAGGATGTGCCTTCCATAAAGGAAAAAGGAAAAAAAAAAGAAAAAAGAGAAGAAAAGGGAAGAAAGGGAGCTGATCCTGATACATATGAGATGCTTAAAGGTATATCAGCTGCCAAGGTAGTTAGAGGTGTACCCAACAGGACATTAATTCAAATAAAGAGCATATAATTTGCCCCATTTCCACTCAAACAAAACCAGACAATTCCAATAACTTGCTATTAACCTTTCAGTCCAAAAGCAGAGAGAAATTTCACTGATCCATTCTGCATACAAGATAACCAATTGGTCCATCCAATGCCTAAGGACCAGTCTTTTGACTACCATCAAGATTAAAGCCATGTGGAATCTACGCTCCATCACTTGTATATTGGAAAACATCCCTAAGATACAAACTTCTATAGTGAATAAATCATCAAGGCCCAAGAGAGGGTCTAAGTTAGATTGGATGGACTGCCATAAGGGAACCACCTTCTCACAATACCAGAAAATGTGTACCAGGTTCCCTTCCACTGTGCCACACCTTGTGCATAGAGTTGAAGATAATCTATTTCATTTAATCAGTTTAACTGGGGTGTAATACATGTTGTTCAATATATGGTATTGAGTGAGTCTATGTCTGTCTTGAGAGAGATTCCGATATGTATCTACCCAAATCTGATCCCAATCTAGAAGGGTGTCTGGCAGAAGAGAGGACTAGCATTTGGAACCAGTCAAGGAGTCCGGGGAATTTAGTGTCCAGTAGGAAAGAATAAAGCTTAGAAATGCTATGGGCCTCAGTTGCCTGTTCCTGTATCTGGTTTAGGAAGGGTTTAATTTGAGACGGTGTGGGATTGGAACCGAAACTGGAAGCCACTAGGTGTCGTAACTGAAAAACTTTAAAAATGTGCTTCTGAGGACTGAGTCAAATTTCTGATAGGATGGTTGTGGCAGGGTTACGTGGCAGGAAGGCGACCAGTCAGGGACTCTGTAGTTCAACAGGAAGTGCTGCCTTAAGGGGCTGCACAGAAAGGGTTAAAAGGTAGCCATCCCTAACATGTTCACACACATGTTTGTGTCCCAGCTCGAGTGGAGCCGCACAGGAGTTGAACAGGTGTAAGATTGGTGTCTTATGCATCTGCAGGTGTCAGCAGGAGAAAGCAGGAGACTCTGCCAGTCAATTAAGATAAGGTACCTTTTCACTACTGTGTAACAGTCATTGCTAGGAAGGGTGGAAGGTAAAAGGTAGGTGAAAACTGGGAACAGGAGAAACACCCTATCAAGGCTAGGAGTATAAAAGTATTTAAACAGTTATGGGTGAACGCAAATAGAAAAGAAAAAGGGGGAAACTAGAAACACCATGTCAGGGGTAAGGGTACAAAGGTATTTCCAGGTAACAAAGGGAGACCAGAAGTTGGGAATGCCGAGAGTAGTGCAGTGCAGTGGCTGTGGGATCGCAGTTTTCAGAGAGACCTTCTGGAGATTGTGGTGGTGTCCCATCTGCACACATTTCTCTGGATTGAGGGAAGAAGTCATTGGACTTCAGACTGGGTTGGCTAGGATTCGAGAGACCTCTTCCTCCTACACATGGGCCACCAAGTCTATAACCATTACCTCGTAGGATGTAAGGGAGGAGGAATGGCTAGACTATGGTGGGTTCTGGAAGGGTCGGGGCGATGGGACAAAGGCACATTCCTCAACCAGTACTACTACATAATTCATCTGCTGCTCTGGTGGAGTGGGACTGCTGGAAGGAGGCACTAGCAGATGTGACCAGGGAGGATGTGGGGCCCTCCATAGTGGAGGCCCCTAAGGAGGGTGGTAGAGGATGCCAGAAGAGGAGGAAATAACTTCTGGTGGGAAACTCAATTGTGAGGAGGATAGATTTTGGAACAGGAAAGGAGGGAGAAAGGCAGGTTAGGTGCCTGCATAGTGCCATGGCCTGTAGGGATGGGAAGTGGATCCTGAGGATCACTGGGACAGCAGGACAGGAAGGAGAGCTGGATGTCTTTGTCTACCTGGGGATTAATGACCTTGCTAGGGACAGGGATGGGATAGTACAGGGCGAGTGTGGAGAGCTGGGGAGGGGGTTTAGGTAGATAATATGCTTATAGAAACATAGAAACAAAAAAATGTATGGCAGATATGGGTGCATTGCCCACCCAGTTTGCCCTATTTTTTTTCTAACTTCAGTTTTGCTTCAGACTCACTTGATCTATTGTGCAGTCTCTCCCCTCCCCGCTTCCTTACCTCTATGATTCCCTTGTGCCTATCCCAGCCATTTTTGAACCACACCACTGCTCTCACCCCAGTATCTTAACAGGAAGTTTGTTCCAGGAATTCACCACTCTTTCTGTGAAAGTACATCCACACATCTCTTCTGAATCTATCCCACCAGCCTCATATCATGTCTCCTTGTTTTTGAGCACCTTTTTTTTCCTGACAAATACTTTTCTCCTGTACCATATTTACCCCCCATGAGATATTTAAAGGTCTCTATCATATCCCCCTCCCTGTTCTCTTCCAGGGTTTGCATACTGAGGTCCTTTAGAAACATAGAAACATAGAATTTGACAGCAGATAAGGACCACTTGGCCCACCCAGCCTGCTCATTTCCCTACCTACTGGATAAGCTGCAGATCCTATTTAACCAGCAGACTACTTCTTCCTACCCCCAACCCCTAGAATTGCCTTATGACTGTCCCATGCATGCTTGAATTCCACCACTGATTTTGACTCCACAACCTCCTCCGAAAGGCCGTTCCATGCATCCACAACCCTCTCTGTGAAAAAATACTTCCTTAAATTACCTGTGAGCCACCCCCCCTCTATCTTCAAATTGTGCCCTCTTGTTCTTGCACACCTCTTTTTTTGAAAGATGCTACCCTCTTGGACTTTGTTGATTCCCTTGAGGTACTTGAACATTTCTATCATGTCCCCCCTCTCCCTACTTTCCTCGAGGCTATACATATTAAGCTCCTTTCATCTCTCTTCATATGTCTTCTGGTGCAGACCCTGCACCATTTTAGTTGCCCTCCTCTGGACAGCTTCCATCCTGTCTATGTCTTTGCGGAGATTGGGTCTCCAGAACTGCACACAGTACTCCAGATGGGGTCTCACCAGCTGTCTGTACAGAGGGATAATAACTTCCTGTTTTCTACTGGTGATGCCTCTCCCTATGCATCCCAGTATCCCCCCAACCCTCCTTGCTGCCCTCTCACATTGCTTGCCCACCTTTAGGTCATCTGATATGACTACCCCCAGGTCCCTTTCCATTTTTGTTGTTAGTATCTCACCCCCCATTGTGTACTCTTCCCCTGGGTTTTTGTTTCCCAGGTGCATTACCTTGCACTTCTTAGCATTGAATCTAAGCTGCCATACATTTGACCATTCCTCTAACCTTGCCAAGTCCCTTCTCATCCTTTCCACCCCACCCTGTGCATCAACTCTGTTGCAGATCTTTGTGTCATCTGCAAAGAGACATACTTTTCCTTCCAGTCCTTCTGCAATGTCGCTTATAAAGACATTGAAGAGGACCAGTCCTAATACTGAACCCTGCTGTACCCCACTAGTAACCCTCCTTTCTTCTGAGTGGACTCCATTTACTATTACTCTCTGTGTCCTATTCTCCCTAATTCTTTACCCAGGCTGTCATCTTGGGACCCACTCCCAGGCTGGCTAACTTGTATATTAATCTTTTGTGGGACTGTGTCAAATGCCTTGCTAAAGTCTAGGTAGGCCATGTTCACAGCCCCCGATCTACTACTTTGGTCACCCAGTCAAAGAAATCTATCAGATTCGTCTGGCATGACCTTCCCGCTGTGAATCCATGCTGCCTAGGGTCCTGTGCCCTCTGGCCTCTAGATACTCGAACAATTCTTTCCTTCAGAAGTGATTCCATCATTTTCCCTGTCACTGAGGTTAAACTAACAGGTCTGTAGTTTCCTGCTTCTGCCTTGCTCCCACTTTTGTGAAGGGAATCACATCTGCCCTCCTCCAGTCCTCGGGTACCACCCCTCCTCCCATGATTTGTTAAAAGGGTAGTCAGTGTTGTCACTAGTTCTACCCTTAGTTCTTTTAGAATTCTGGGATGAATCCCATCATGCCCCATTGCTTTGTCCACTTTCAGTTTTAAGAGTTCTTTCAGAACCCTTTCTTCTGTAAATGGGCTGGTATCAACTTCTGTATCCAGAGTGTTTCTACTGTTTGTATTATGTACCTCACCCTCTTCATTTGTAAATACTGAGCAAAAATATTTGTTTATTATCTCTGCCTTTTCACAGTCTCCCTCTGCCCACCCTCCTCCCCTTTATTAAGCCTCACTATCCCTCCCTTGGCCTTCCTTCGCTCCCTGATGTACCTATAAAAGGTTTTATCCCCCTTCTTAACTGAGTTGGCTATCTTTTCCTAGGTTTGGGCCTTTGCTGTTCTGACTGCCTTCCCAGCCTCCTTTTGCTTTAACTGATACAGTTCTCTGTCCTGCTCCTTCTCTCCTTGTATGGGCTCCTGATGCAGACTCTGCACCATTTTTGTTGTCCTCTTCTAGACTGCCTCCACTCTGTCTCTGTCCTTCCAGAGATGTGGGGCTCAATTTTCAAAGGTTGATGCAGGGCCCTGTATCAACCGCATTCTTTGGCACAGCTGCGGTAAACTCCTTTCACGCAACTGCGCCCGATTTTAGTGCATCAGGCACAGTTGCATCACTTTCAACACTTTATGATGGCTTGCACA
Source organism: Neoceratodus forsteri (assembly GCA_016271365.2). Lineage (NCBI taxonomy): Eukaryota > Metazoa > Chordata > Ceratodontiformes > Ceratodontidae > Neoceratodus > Neoceratodus forsteri. Next base: position 1,425,293,895 of record CM057455.1, read on the forward strand.
AAATATGTGGTGCAAGCCCCATAAAAATGGCCCACAGCATGCCACAGGTTAGATCAGGGGGAGCTGGTCTAACTTGTGATATGTGGCGCATGGGAGTGAAAATCCCAGCTGGCACCAGGAGAATGCATCAAGCCCTGTGCACCATATGATCAGTGCACCGGGGCATGTGGCATTCTTGGATTTTTGAAAATCAAGCCTGTGGCCTCTATAACTGCATGCAGTACTCTAGGTAGGATCTTGCCAGCAAACTCTACAGAGGCAACACTACCTCTTTCTCTTTTTGCTGGTGATACCTCTCCCTCTGCACCCCTGGCTGCCTTGTTGCACTGCCTGGACACATTTAGGTAATCCAGTATGATAACTCCCCCAGTCTCTTTCCTGCCTGGTGGTTGTCAATACAAATCCACCCATTTTGTATTCCACCCCTAGGTTTTTGTGCTCTAAGTGCATTAGTTTGCACTTTGCCACATTAAAACCCAGCTGCCATACCCTTGATCACTCCTCTAGTCTTCTGAGGTCTTGCTCAGCCTTTCCACCCCACTGGAATGTCCACCTTATTGCAGATTTTTTGTCATCAGCAAAGAGGCAGATCTTCCCTTTTATCTCCTCTGCCATTCTTCTTATAAAGACATTAAAGGGGACATGTCCTAGCACTGATCCCTGAGGTACACCACTAGTCACCCTCCCTTCCTCAGAGCTAACTTCATTTACAACCACCCTCTGTTGCCTATCCCCTAAACAATTTCTCATCCAGTTTACCAACTTTGGACCCACTCCTAAATGTTAATGCAACACAAGCACAGAGAATCAGTAGTGTACCTAGAAAAATGAAACTGTAAGCCTGAACCCTTTGGTGCATCTTTACTGTCCCACCACCCCACCCCTGTTTTAGACATGCTGGTACATTACCCACATCCCTCGTACACCCCATATGGAACTTCTTGAAATGCATAATAAAATCAACACATACAGCAGGTAAGCTGTGGCTTACTTGGCATCGTATCCCTGTATCCATGCAGAGAATGCAGCTATTGCCAGACAAAAGCCCCCCAGGAGGGAGGGGTGGGATTTCATTATAGCATTTATCAGGAATATAAAAAAAACACTTTACAACATTTGAATCCAGCTGTACGCTATGATATTTTTAAATATGAATTCATAGACGATTGTAAAAAAAAACTTAAGTGACTTAAACAATAAGGCATGACAGGGTGTGCACTACTGTGGGATATCGGCACAAGTCAGGGAAGTGTGGCATGAGGCATCCTTGGCTTCTCTTACCCATTTTATAATATTGCTTATCTACATGTATGCACATGGTTCCATGAAGCTGATCAAAAGTAATGTCTGTTACTTTGTTGATCGATACAGGAATTTTTGTTTATGTGTATACTCCAGGTGTCCTGGCATTGATAACCTCTGTGTCCTTAACAAGGGCAACTTTTAGACTATTCAAAATCACAGTGAATGGGAGTGCCACATACAAGCTGTGCAGAATGTAAAAGTCTGCCAGCATAATTCAATTGTAAAATTATAAATGAAATGTTAGGCAAGAATTACAATTCCTTTCCTAATGTGTTACCCATTGACCCTGGAAACTGTATTGACCCTTGCAAAATTGCTGAGGAATTTAATCTATTTTTTTAATAAATCTAGACAAATACATCCCTGAGAGTACTAATAGGGCAACTGCTTCTAATATTAGTTCATCAGTTAATGAAACTCACGGTCCAAAGTTCTATTTCCAGGTGCTCACTCCGATGGATGTGTTTAATTATGTTTCCAAAATGAACATGTAAGAGGTCTAAACTTCACTTTCAGATTCTTGACGATATTGGGAATGCAAATAATCACGAACAAGTTGCATTCGAGTAATAAACAAGTTTATTACTACAAAAAGGATAAATCACAGTTGCCCTAAGCAGTTCTTACCAATACGAACCAGGAGCCAGTGCTAAGCATTCCCTACACCTCGAGGTTTCTCTGTAGTCTCTTGGGATCTCTCGGGTCTCCGATGTGTAAAGCCTGTGCATAACATTATATATCTGTGATAATTACTATAGTTACTAAAAGATAGAAACATTTCTAGTTACAGAGATGAGCCCTATTGGCTAAATTAGAGGTGGCTCCACGGTCCAAGATAGCATTATATAATTCTGTAAAGTCATCAGTTTTAGAACAAAGAAGTTCTTATACAGAGTCTTACATAACAAGGTGTAGTGGTACACATCACCAAAGGATGGCAATGTTGCCTTACATATTATAATTACTTCAAGGACAGGTGTCTTGGCATCTGACAAGTAAGAAATAGACAGAGAATACATGGTATAATATGTGTGTATTAGCAAGCAAAGTGGATTACAACAATATGCATTTATCCTGACATCTACTCTTGTACAGTAGACGCCCTTAACCCTATGTATTAGTATAGCCTATGCCTAAACATTAGCTGTCCATGGTGTACCCCTGAGGGTATCAATTAGGGTGCAGGGACCTTGTGTAACAATTCCCCCCCTTGTTGCCTCCAAGGGCAACACAGGCAAATCCAGGGAATGGACAGGAGCAGTGGTCATTTACAATCCTGATGCGCGAGCCTTGTAAAGGAACTCAAGCTGCTCACGGTGTTGGTGCAGTGTACGTCGTAGGCAGCAGAGCATAATAATCAAAGTGAATATTAAAAATGCTTGTATTATAACAAAACCTTTAAAAGTAATCTCTAACCAGGTGTTAGTCAATGCATTATTCATATCTCCATCATTGATCAGATCAAGAACAGCTTCATTGGCTTTGGTTATATTATTGCTGATGTGGATGGGGTGTGTGTCCTTTCTATCTAAAAGGGATTTCAGTGTAAGTGTAAGTGGATCTATGTGTACGTTAAAGTATGGTAGGTATTCTGAGAGTGTGAGTAAATAATCTGGGTTACCATCAATAATGTCTGCATCCATAAGGGGGATGGGGGTTATAATGGTATGTCCAATAACAGTTTTCTGATGGGGAACACAACAGAAGTTGGGGTAATCAATTGGACAAGTAACAGAACCATATGTATAAGACTTAAAATTAGTCGCAATGCAGTACTCTCCGTCAGAGTTATACTGTGAGCGTACAGTAGGTAGTCTCCATTTTTGCAACTGGACAGGGCATGTGTAGGTCATCTTCGAAATCCGTGTTGACAGGCGATGAGCTTCTTCAAGATAGGACTGGTAGAGCTGATCCGGTGACAGAGTCAATTCAAAAGAGTTGGTGCCATTCTCAGTGATGTCATCATCCATAGTGAAAGTCCAATCAATGCTGTCTGGAGAGTAGCCACAAACAGGGCATATGACATCAAACACATCACATCGGCACAAGTAGATGTATTGCTTTTTCGCACAACAGTCCGTGTGCGGTGCCACCCAGGCATACAAGAAGGAGTGGTAGACCAGTAGAGGTGGTAGATCCAGGCATTTTCTGTAGATGTCATCATCCAAATGCCCTATCTAATGTGCCAGTGCAAGTTTGTCGAACAAAGCTGTAGTGGGATCAAAACGTGGTAAGGAGACAGTAAAAGAGACAAACATGGTATCTGTTATGGAGCATTTCTTAGTAGAAAAACAAGGACCAGTGTTAGGGTGCCTGGTCACAAACCCCAAATTTCTTGCTGTGGAGAGAGGAATAGACAAAGTCTGTTGCATACACAAGGAAACACAAGTTGAAAGTTTACATTTAGGACAATACCCTTTAGAGATGCGTCTATCATGTATTATGTCAGGGATTCTTCCAGTTTCTAAATCACAGAAGAGGTTGTTGATGGTAGTAAGGATGTATGAACCATATGCAGAACAAAGTAATTCCCTACCAATGTATTGTCTTTCAGCTTCTCTATTGTTCTTTTGTATGAGTGCATTAATCTTATCTTTTGAATCAGTAAATGCTTTTGCAATGTCATGCATGTTGTATACAGTGTATCTTTCTTCCTGACTAAGACCATCCACACCATGCAATAATGGTGGTAAAACATTATTAACCAAACCAGTGGAGAATTTTGCAGAATGACTTTTGATAGCAGCAATGTCTGCTTTGTTCCAAATGGACATAGCAGTACTAAAAAAGACCTGTGACAGTACCTGTAGCACCTGTAACATCAGAACTGTCAACTTCTCACGTTTACTACGTGTATGATTAAGAGTGCCAGGAGGGGTTTTCCTCCTAAAATTACCTCTATGTTCAGTAGAATAAACCCCAGTAAAGGGATCCTTAGTACAAATCTGAAATGCAGCTAAACTATCAAGCAATAATGTACTATAGAATGCAGATGTATTAGTATTATGACACATACCAAATTCTTTCATGTTCCAGTAAGTAAGATTAAACAAAACAGGTATATGCATGAACTGTAAATTATTAATCAAAGAACCTGGGAGGGCAGTGGCTGTGAGACCACTACGGGGACCAGGGTTATGTTTTGGACACTCCAAAAGCTGTTTTTCAGTGGGAGGTAGAACAGAGAGATACATGGCTACAGAGGCCATGTGGTGTACAGCACAGAATCTGCGGGCAGAATCTTTGGAAAGAGAGTTACAGTAGGAAGGATCAATCAGAGCAGTGATGTTGTACAAACCAGAGTGTCTTAATGCAGTTTGTGACAAGGACAATGAACCATTTGGGGATAATTTAGCATTGGGCCAACCCTGAAAAGTTCCCTTGGAGAGTTTGGCCACAGGGAGAATTTGTCCTTGTGATGTGGTTTGCCACTCAATTTGAAAGGTAGATTTGTCAGGAGCAACGACCGAGGCAATGAGGTAAGCATCGGAACCTTCCTGGACAGTAATCATAGTATCTGGTATTTTGATGGAAACTCCCTCTGTAGGGGGTGCTGGAGGATCCAGTTGTCGAAGGAGGTCTGGTACTGTGCCTTGGGAGCAAGGGATCACTCCTGCAAGGAGGAGAGATAGGAACAAGATAGCCATCTTGTCAGTATATCTGAAAAGGAAGATCAAAGATTAGTACATTAGTACAATTCCACCCAGTGGGGTTAGGAAAAGTAAGTTTAAGTTCCTTTGTACAATTTCAATTGGTTTGCATGTAACCATTTGTCAGTCAATTTAATGTTGTAGAGGAGTCTAACTTGATAGACTGCCAGACTGAGCTTGTTGACAATGGGGTAAGGGCCTTCCCACTTATTGGAGAGGGAATGGGTGGGATGTGCAAATCAAAGTACCATTACCTGATCTCCAACCTGCCAATCCACTTCTTGTGTGTGTTTGTCAAATTGTATTATGAACTGTTGCTGGGCTTTGCCCATGCAGTTTGCAGCGTACAAGTGTGTGTATATGAGGTCTTTTTCTGAGCTTTTCCACATACTGATCCACAGACACTCGGTCTGCAGTGGGGGTGTGCAGGTCAAACAACAAGTGTTCAGGTAATCTCATCTGTCTTCCAGTCATCACCTCAAAGGGTGTAAGCTGGGTGGTGGCTGAGGGGTGTACCCCTGATTGCCATAAGGAGTAAAGGCAATAGGGAATCCCAGGTTTTGGGATTATCCTCTATGAATTTGGAAAGCATTTGCTTAGTCTGTCTGTTGGCTCTTTCTTGACCTGAGGATTGAGGGTGATAAGGTATGTGGAACTTTTGCTGAACCCCAAGGAGTTCAAGGGACTCTTTCATCAACTCACCTGTAAAACTGGTTCCTTTGTCGGAGTCCACCTTGAGTGGCAGGCCCCACCTGGAGAAAATCTGTTCTACCAGGATTTTGGCAGTTGTCTTTGCTGTGCATGTCTTAGTGGGGAAAGCCTCAACCCACTTAGAAAATAAATCGGTTACCACAAGAGCATACTTGTTGTTTCTACTGGTATTGGTTAAAGGACCAATAAAATCAATTTGAATTGCATGCCAAGGGCCAGTGTGTCTTTGTGGTAGAAGTTTGGCATTTCATTTTGTAGGTATGGGATTGTTTTGTGCACAAAAACAAGGCAGTTGTCAATGTATTGTTTAACATCTTTGGTAATACCAGGCCACCAAGCGGTGGTCTTGAGATGTTGGAGGGTATTTTCTGCTCCTTGGTGTCCACCAGTAGGAGTATCATGTACTTGGTGTAAAAATTCAGATCTCAAATGTCTGGGGACTACCCAAAATTTGGTGGTAGTGTCCTCTGGTTGGAACCAAATGAGTTTGTCGTCAGGGGATAAGTGTAACTTACCTTCATGCCTGTGATATGGGTTATGTGTAGGGAGTCTTTCTTCAGTACCTTTGTCAAGGAATCTGAACACCTCTTTGAGTTCAGTGTCCAAATGCTGGGCTGCTGAGAGGTCCAGGGGAGAAAAAGACTCAGCTTTCTTTTTAAGAGCTGCAACATGTACTGCTGCGTTGGCTTCTGGATGATCCATCATCCAGACGTCCCCCCTCGGGCCCCTTCCTTAGCAAGGGTATCTGCTGTGTCATTGAATGCATGATAGGGATCATGTAGAGAGTGAGCTTTAACCTTGTGCACATAAAGTTTGTGTGTGTATTTCTGTGCCAATGCATGTATGTAGATTACCAATTCTTTGTATTTCACTGGACTGCCATCAGAGGAGAGGAAGGAGTTCTTCTGCCAGAAAGGGAGAAATTCTGTAAGGGAGCAACAAGCCCAATTAGAGTTTGTAAAGATGATGGTATCCTGAGCTCCATGTTGGATAAACTCAAGTGCACAGGCCGCCGCTGCCATCTCTGCATACTGCGATGAAGCCACACTACAACGTTTAGATATCTTGACAGTGTTCCCATAGGGATAAACCACCAAAATACCTATCCCTGCAATCTGTTCTCCCTGATAGTACGGTGCTGAACCATCAGTGAAAATACGACACAAAGAGGTACTCTCAAGTATCTCTGGCATGGCAGGGAGGAAGGACCCGGATCTGGGAGGTCAGGTGACTACAGCATACAGTCATGGGGTTCCCCCTGAAAAAGGAGACCATGAGCTAGCAGAGACAGAACTTTGGTCTGGTGGACCTGGATATCTCTATCCTGGAGAAGAGACCAATGTGTCAGCCTAGTGTTGGAGACTGACCCATCCTTCACTCTATCTGAGAGCAGAAAGGTAGTTGGCATGTGATTAGTGTTGAGAATCAGTGGTGAGTACCCAATGATATACAGGAAGTGCTTGACAGCCCAGTAGGTGGCCAGAAAGTTCCTTTCACAAAGGCCGTACTTCTGTTCCACCGGGGTCAAGAGCTGTGGTGCATATGCGATAGGTCTCAAGGTGCCATGCACCTTCTGGGCCAGCACTGCTGACAGCAATGTCAGAGGTGGCACACTCCAGATGGAATGGTAGTGCTGGATTGGGGTTTACCAGTGCTGGGGCAGAGGCCAGAGCCTGCTTCAGTGACGTCACAGCCTGGGTATGAGCAGGGCCCCAATTCCATAGAGCATCCTTTTTGAGTAGATCATACAAAGGAGCAGCTTTCTGTGCAAAATCACAAATAAAATCTCTCGAGTAGTTTACCATACCTAGAAACCTTCGAAGAGTTGCCACACTGGTGGGTAATGGCAAGTCTTGTAATCCCTGAATCTTTTTCCAAGTAGGGCTCCGGCCTTGGTCAGTTATTTTTAAACCCAGAAAGAGTACTTCTTTCTGACATAATTGTGCTTTTGTTGGGTTGCATTTCAGACCTGCTCTCTGAATGAGAGTCAGTAGTTCGTCCAAGAGATCCAGATGTTGTTCCTGTGTGGCCGTGGCCAACAACAGGTCATCTACGTACTGTAAGAGACATTAGGGGGCTGAGAAACTCTGTAAGGTGTCCATCATATGGAGATGGAAGAGGGATGGACTGTTATGGAATCCCTGTGGCAAGCAAGTCCAAGTGTACTGTCGTCCTTCGAATGTGAAGGCAAACTTATACTGACTCTTGAGGGCCAATAGTAATGACCAAAAACCATTGGAGATGTCCAGGGCACTGAACCATTTCTGATCCGGTGTTAAAAGTCGAAGCACATCTGGTGCCGGCGCCACAGTTGGGGAACAACTGGGAGTGACCTGATTCAGTTTTCTGTAGTCAATAGCAAGTCTCCAGGCACCTGTGGGTTTTTTCATGGGCCAAACGGGAGAGTTGGCAGTGGAAACACAAATTCTGATTACTCCTTGCTTAAGGAGAGACTTGATCATTTCTCGGAGAGAGGGTAAGGCTTCAGTGGGAAATGGGTATTGCCTTTGTCTTTCATGTGCCGGGCCTGGCACCTCGATAACGGTATGCATTCTGCCACAATCATGCTTATTAACTGCAAACGCTTCCAAATGTCATTGCAGAATAGGTAGAAGTTTTGGAAAGAGTTCATGGTTCTTGAACAAATCTATGACATCATACTCTTTGTTATTGATAGAGATTGTCGCCACAGCATGTGAGTCAGGAATTAAAACAGTGTGGTATTGACCCTAGATCTGTATCAGCAGCATGTTATCTAGATCCACCACACAGCCGTGTGGTGCAAGGAAATCAATCCCTATGACACTAGGATGATCATGCAGTACCATTAGTTGGAAAGCGTGTGAGGCCTTCAAATGGCCTAGCTCTACCGGTAAGGGTAGAGAACGGTATGCAGGCAGCCTCGTACCGTCAACTCCTGACATATTGGTCTTCCGTCCAGTAGACCAAGGAGACGTGTACGGGTGTTTGTCGTGGAACATGGATACAGCTGCACCTGTATCTAATAAGACAATTAGTTGGCGGCCCCCGACCTCGGCCTCAGTGCAGGGCCTTCCATTTATATCCAAGACCAGCTTGTTTACAATGCGGACTGGAGCCTGCAATTGTCAATCCATATTGCTAGAGGCATGCAGAGGTTGGGCCTGACTTGCATGAATGACTTCACAGTGTTGTACTGATGCAATGTAGGGAGGAGCTTCCGGGTTCAGGCTTGTGTGGGCCTGAGAGCTCGTACTTCCGGTGTCTCCATGACCAGTAGTGGAATGGGTCACCAGTTGTACTGCCACAAGGGTCTGTGCAGGAACAGCATCTGCTACGGAGTGCACTTGCCCCAGGAGTTCTCAAAATTTTCAGTTTTCTTCAGCTATCTCCTTGTATGAGGGACCCGGTCTTTGTAATGGTTTCCCTCTGCCCTTGTGCCTTCTGTTTTTAGGCCAATTCAGGTTCCCACTCCACTGTTGTTGTTGTTGGCCCTGTTGGGGGTTTTGTTGGTTGCTAGCTGGAGGGGCCGATGGATGTTTGGGCTGCTGTTGCTGGGCCTGCCCTTCCACAGTATAGTGTGTCGCGGTCCCAGAGGCGGGTTCCACGGCAGCAACCTTCTTGGAACCGGAACCCAAATCACGGATGTACAGTTGATACACCCTCTCAGTTTTCTGAAGAATATCGGCAAATCTATCTGTATTTGGGTACGTGGTTGGCTCTACCTTTTCTCTTACAGCTGGGATCATGTTCCTAAGGAACAAGATCTTATATTCAATAAGATCTACATCCACAGCTTCTTGTGCCAAATGCTTCCCTGCTTGGTAGGCCATCAAGAGTCTCTGGTGGTAGGTTGCTGGGCTTTCTTTTGCGTTTTGCTTCATGGGGTATGCCAGCATCACTCCTACCACACCTGGGCTATGAGCGGAGATGAGCTCATTTGCAACTTCGTCGAAGGTGGCGTTCCCATCCTGGTGAACTACTTTGGGGAGTTTGGCCCATAAACCAGGATCGATGGTCTGGAGTAGTATTTGGACCTGATATTCTGCGGCGAGGCTGAGCATCTCGCATTTGGAGCACACCTTTTCCAAATGGCAACTGAGGTTGTCAGACGGGCTCATCCGACCCATACTGTCAGCAATTTGCTGAACAGAGTAGGCCATTTGTAGGGGATTAGTTGGTGGTCAATCAGGCAGAGGTAACGCGTCTCGCGCACCGTCCAATGCTTCGCGAGCTGCAGCTTCAGCTGCAGTACGAGCAACACCTTCCTGAGTGCCAGCCTCTTGTAAAATTTGTCGGATCTGACTTTTAATGGCTTTCATACTTCTTTCAGGAAGAGGAACATTACCTAATGCTCTATCAATCATGGTTTCAATCTCTTGCCTGTCTTCCACACTAACGCGGCTACGGAGGTGCCGTGGGAGGACCAAACTTAGGCCTGCTCCCCTATCATGGGCAGCCATGATGGTGTTTCCCATGATGAGCATCATGACGTCATCGACGTGTGACCTGGGGAGTAGTGGGAGGGGACCCGCCATACTGTGGATGGCTGGGTGGGGAATCTGGGCCATAGTAGGGGCGTGACTGGGCATTGTACTGTGAGACGTCATCATCAGATAACTCCCCTTCTGATGACGAGTGAAAGGCAGGGGCTATGCCTCCCATTGCCTTAACATGGCCAGCCAAAACCTCTCGCTGATGGCGCAACTTATCCATCTTAGCTTTACATTCATCATGATTCACACTTGCAACATCCATATCAACCTGATCCTGCTTCTGCTTTTGCAAAACACAGTACGTGGTGCTCAATTCGCGATTGTCCCTATAGGCTATTTCTAAATCGTTATGTACCTGGTTGATCTCGTCCTGAAGCTCACCCATTTCATCACTCAACTGTGCATTCGCAGCACTCAACAAATCATTAACTGTCTACGGTGTACCCCTGAGGGTATCAATTAGGGTGCAGGGACCTCATGTAACAAACACTAGACCTCAAGTTGGGATAGATAAACTGGCCTATAGACTTGTCAAGGCCTCTGCCAATATTCTTTGCTATCCATTAGCAAAAATGTTCAATCAATCATTATGTTTGGGTCAGTTTCCAAAATTATGGAACATACTGTAACAACAGTGGTCCTTGTTCACAAATTCGGTAGTACAGCTAGTTTGCAGAATTACAGGCCCATCTTATTGCTGTCTCTCCTTACAAAAGTTTTTGAATGCATTGTTTTTGATACATTTTTCAAATTTCTCAATAAATATGAGGTTCTAACACCAGCCCAGTTTGGCTTCCATCCAGGACATAGTACTGAGAAGACTTTGTTCGGATTTACCCAGTCCATACATCTAACCCAATGCCTCTGCACTGTGGAGTTCCACAGGGTTCAGTCCTGGCACCTCTATTGTTCACAGTGCACATGCTGCCATTGAGAGACATTATCAGGTGGTATGGTTTGGGTTTTCATTGTTATGCTTATCATACCCAGCTATACCTGTCCTGTGCACCTGGAAACCAAATGGCAGCCTCTGTGTTTAACACCAGCCTGGCTGAGATCCAGAACTGGATGACTCATAACTGGCTGTGACTCAGCCCAGACAAGATGGAGGTACTGGTGGTAGAGCCTGGCCAGCAACGGGATGGGAGATGAATAGGGAATGATCCTGGCTTGAGGCTAGGGGGCATCACTTTGATCCCCCCAGATCGGGTTAGGAATTTGGGCATGTTCCTTGATGACAGTCTGACACATGATGCTCAGGTGTTGGCCATCAGCCAAAGTGGTTTCTGTCATCTGAGGAACATTGCTTGGAATAAAGCCCTGTTACAGACTGAGTACCTTACCACTTTAGTGAATGCCTTCATCATGTCTAGGTTGGACTATTGCAATGCTCTCTTCCTAGGGCTATCTGGAGGCAATATCTGCCATCTGCGGTGGCCAGGTTACTGATTGGTGCAGCAGGGTAGGATCCTATTATGCCTGTTCTCCACTGGCTGATGATAAGTTGGAGGATTGCCTTCAAGGTCGGGTTACTGACCTATAAAGCCCTACATGGCCAAGGACTGGACTACCTGCAAAACCTCCTGGTTCCTCACTACCTGACCCGCTCTCTTCATTCTACTGAGGGTTGCCTCCTAGTGGTTCCCAGAGCTAGGCTATGGCAATCAGATGACCGGGCTTTTTCAGTTTCCGTGCCAGCCCTGTGGAACTCATTGCCTAGTCACTTCAGGGAGGCACCCTTGGTGGAAACCTTCAAAAAGGGCCTGAAAACATTCTTATTTGGCAAAGCATTTGAGCTGTATAATTAGCGAATTTAATTATATGTTTTATGACTGTCTTGATATTATAGATAGATGTTATATGTTCTTTGTTTTTAGAACTATCTAATTTTAAATGTTTATTTAGATTTTATTTTAATTCTATTTTTCTGCAAGTTGATTGCTGATGTTCTTACATGTGATGTATTGAACTGTGAAGCAGTTTGAGCCTCCGGGAAGGAGTGCTATAGAAATAAAGAATCTATCTACCTATCTATCTAGCTGTCTATTGGAGTATAAAACTGGATTGTGATTAAATAGCTTTTATATTCATAGTTATAAAAGTTTCCTTTTCAATATGTGTGTAATTATTGAGTATGCTTAGAAAACACTGTGCTGCATGGATTTCAATGTTTTTTAACTTTGGTTTATAGACACTTTAACACTTTGTGTGTTTGTTTTTCTGCACTGTCACTTTAAGTGGTTCTTTTAAAATCACTGGTGATCACCTGCGTTCTTCATTCCTCTGATGATGCAGTGAAGCAAAACCAGTTAGGGAATCTGTAAGTGACTTGGTCTGTAGGGCAGTTGTTATTTTAACTTAAATAAAAGCTTATCTTGCTAACAGTAGAGTGGTGCCAGTATTTGCTCTGCCTTTGCTATTTGCATTTACCAGGCACACTCGTTTTAGTGGAGTGTTTTTTGTTGCCTCATTACTATGCAAGGATCTGCTCGAGCTCATCATTGTGAACTTTTGAAAATGGTGAAATGGCCCTCTCTGTTTCCCAGATTCAAGCTCCAGCTTGGTATAATCACTAGGAAAACTCTGTAGAATAAGATTATGGCTATTTATAAGGTATTTTGCAATTTAAGGTATCATTGGTACATACTAGATCTCAAGATGTTGCTTTCTTTAAAATCCCTTTACTCAGAGCCAGCTTGGGCCAGAAATCATTGCAGTATCAGCTTCCCGGCTCTTATAATTCTCTTCTTCAACATCTTACTGACATGTAATTTTGTGTGAATATATTTAAAATGAAGTTGGCAAATTTCTTAACCTATGATCAATAAAATTGTGTTAATGTTTTGTTTTTGTATTTTATCCTTTAACATTTGTTTACACGTTAATCATGTGATTTTGTATGGATTGATGTATGCCGCCTGTTGTTAAAGCTTTTTTATTTCTATCTGGTCGTCCATGAAAATGGGCAAAACATGCTCATGGATTTACCAGATTTTAAATAAATAAACCAAACCAATCATGATTATGATTCCATGAAATTTCATGAAATTCTGTCAAAATTTAAATGTCAGTTATTTCTACTTAACATTAAAGCAACCTAAATTGCCTATTTAAAATTATTAGTGTTGCTCAGATAGTATCCTAGAAATTAGGATACCAAAGGATAAGTCACATTTGGACAGATAGTTGCTGTGATAGGATAGTAGTACTATCTGACCATGGATCCTACCCTCTAGGATCCAGTTTGGATCCTAATTATCTGACCTAGGATCCCTGGGCCAGACCTAGGATCCATCGCTATCTGACCCCGGATCCTAACTATCTAACCTAGGATCCCTGGATCCTATCTAGGATCTATCACTATCTGACTCTGGATCCTACATCTGTCTTTGGTAGGCTTTCCAGTAAGATCTAAGGTAGGATACCAGCACTATCTGACAGATTGTGGTAAGATCCATAAAAGCACTATCTGAGCAACATTAAAAATTATATATCACATGTGTAAGTGTACCAAAATGCAGATTGCTAGCTTTAAAGGGGTCTGAGTTATTGGTGCCCAAACACTGCATCTAAATTTAATTTCCACTTATTTCCATTTAATTTTAAAGTTATATATTTAAATTTCTCGACATTTGAAAGACTTGAAAATAATGTAAAACACTGGTATGTGTACTAAAGTATAGGTCTCATTCTTTAAAGGGGGCTGAGCTATAATTAGCCAACCATTTTGTACATTTTTTTTACTGTTATTTTATCTAATTTAAAAACAACAAATCCAAATTTTACTAAATTGAAATGTTTAAACTACTTTACCTCCTGGATATGTGTGTCATGTTTCAAGTTTCTAGTTTTAAAGGGGACCAATTTCTAAGTAGCCAAACCTTAAGAAATGGTTATATTAAATTTTGCAAGTATATATACTGTAAAATTCTCAGCTTCAGTAATTTTAAACTAGAGAATATAATGCTAGCATATCTGGAAAGTCATAGAACATATAAAGGAGGTTGTGTATATCAGCGTTATAATTTTTGGCTTAAAGGATGTTCCTGTACAAGTTGTCCTGTGGTCATGTCATCTTCAGGGCAGTGCTCTGGAAGTGGGGTTGCTGCCCAGTTTGCAGGAGACTGGAGGCACTTAATATGGAGCTACTGTAGCATCAGTGACCGCTGAAGAAGGTCTTCTTCAGGGTATTCTATGTGGAGGCAGTGGCAGCACACTGAAGGTTCAATGCCCCAAAGGATGCACAAGTTTCTGAAAGGGAGGAGGAGGAGGAGGAGGATATTAGTTGACCAGAAAAGAAAGGGCATGTTCCCATGTGGGTCAGAGAACCAGTGCTTGCAATACAAAATCCAATATAAATTTTCTCCCCTGAGCAGCTGAATGTTCCAGGCACTCTCCATAAGGAGCAGGTGACTGACTGCAGTGTAGGTAGATGGGTATTCCTTAAAGGTGGCAATTACAGGGATACTAGCATAAAGGGGGAAAGTGAACTGGACAACTATGGTTATAAGTGATTCCATACAGTGGAAAGTGGAACAGAGGAATCATTCTACAAGGAGGAATGTGGCGACAGGGTGGCCATGTGCCAACGAGGGCAATCAGGAAGGAGGGACGCAGACAGGATTATTAGAATTGTCAGGGCAGAAGTAAAGTGGAGTAGACTAAACATAATGATAAACATAGGGACAAATGACCTGCAGCGGCAGGCTACACCTTCTAGAGCAAGTCTGCACTTCAACAGGTGCTCACAAATGAGATGCTTCAGCTGGTGCAATTTACTGAAGAATACATTTTGTTTTTTTTATTTTCAGTGTTCCTTTCCAAGATTTATAGCATATCTTGGTAATCTGTCTAAAATGTCCATATAGAAAAGATTTGAAACATTTGTCTCTCCCGTTAACCTCACGGTGCTTGGTTTTATGACATAGTGCTCACCATGACAACAGTCTGTGGTGTCACATACTGAATTTGTGTGGTTAACAGGGTAGAGTCAGATATATTTTGAAAGACTTAATGAAATAATTGCTGCATTATCTGCAATATTTAGCAGTCTAACAGCAGAGGACGTTAAAATAATAAATTACTAGAAAACAATAAAATTAAAACAGTTGGTGTAACTCTGGTGTTTTTAAGCTTTTCATTATAATAGAAAGTTGCTCTTTAAGCAAGGTTAAAGAAAGTTTCATAAAATTGTGTAGTACGCTTACATGAGAGACAACCTCAGTCACTTTTTCTGAAGAACTCCCAGTATAAGGTAAAGGGACAGCTGGGTTTCTCCTGATAAACCAGTTCAGGGGGAGTGGTTCAAGGAGGGGTATGTCATAAATGTGAACTGGGGTAACTTTTGGATGGATAAAAAGCTGTACAAAGAGTACAACCTGAACTCCAGAATACAGGGCCCAAAGGTTTGTGGCCAAAAATATGATGTCTTCCTAAAGAGACATTTAAACTGACTGATGAGGAGGCTGTAGCCCAGGGACATCATAGACAGCAATACAGTTAAGGAAGGTCAGACATGCTCCCCCCAACTGGGTCTAGGGCAGAGGTTGGATGGGAGGACAAGTGAAGGACCCACTGAATGAAGCAGTGTTACAATTTCTCTTTGGCAGCTATTGCTGCAGCATGCTAAGTGTGAAAAACAGGCTGTTTCTTTTTCTTTTTTTACAGCTGGATACTTGAATGTCCAATCCCTGGTGCCACCTAAAGAATTATTTATGTATCCATCCCTATCTGACACTGAGGGTCCCACCTCCAGTGCCGGTTAAGACACCTCCCCCCACTTTTGTATTATTCCCACCCACCCAATATATAATCTGACACTGGGGTGTCCAGCCCCTGGTGCCAGCTAACTAAAATTGTATCTGAGACTGGCTGGAGTACCCAACCCCAGTACTAATTATGCCCCCTTCATTTTTGTTTTTGGCTCATCTGCTGCCCACAACATGGAGAACCTGCCACCAGGGTGCTGAATCCCCATCATCATCTCAGAGTGCCCCTCCCAACAAATGCATGTGTGACACTGGGGTGCCCACCCCCCATGCCACCAAATATCAAAACAGTAAAGGGGTGCCCAATTCCCAGTGTCAGAACCTATGAATGGAACATTTTTCCCTCAAAGTCTTTTTCTTTTTAATCTGTAATGAAAAAGGGTCCATCGATGACTGTTTTGCCACCATGCCCCTTTGCCATAGCTGTCCCTTCCCCCACCCATTCAAACCCCACTCTCAGCACCCATCCCACCCCCACATCCCTCATTCACTTAAACAATGTCCAGACTCTGAGAAGAAAGCTATTCTCTCCCTGCAACTGTTAACTGAGGAAACAGATAAGTGCTGTTAAAGTATTTCAAATGCATTTTGAACTTTTATTTGTAACCTGGAAATGTTTTAATATTTTTCTACCAAATTTTAAACATGGCCTTTTTGGGATTCCACCACATTAACAAGGTGGGTGAAAATTAAAAACTTTAACCTACAGGATTCATGATGTAGGTTCATAGGAAGACTATGTTCTAAATTTGCTGTCAGATTATTAAAAAACAACAAAGTTATAAAGGAACATTAACATTTTTCAATGCTTACTCATAACTTTGGTAATTTTCAATATTTTGACACCAACATTTTCAACCTAGCCATTTCTTCACACCTACCTCATAAATGTGTCAGGTGTCATTTTTCAAATCCTGTCTAAAACATGTTGTCACATTTGTGGTGCGAAATGATATTTCAGCCAGTGTTTTATAAATGACACCACCCATGTTTGGGGGGCATAAGAAGACTACATTGAAAATTTGGGTTCAAAGTGCCACCCAAATTATGAAGTAATGTTGTTTGCAGAGCCAGCTGTTAAACCACTAGGTACTATGTTACCTTTGCATGCTGATGACATAAGTTCAGTGCAAGCTCAGTGAGCCAGCTGGATGGGCTAAGGCTGGGGGAAGGGGCTGTGGCAATTACCCCACCTGGGGAGGGACATGGAAGTGTTCTGTCACACCGATGACACTTTGTGGGAGGCTGGGGAGCCTCACCTCAAAATGAATTGACCTGCATGTTGAGATCCAATGGGGCCATGCACTGCATCAGGACAAGTGAGATGACAAGAAAAATGGGGAAAAGAGTAACTGGCTGGATGAAGGTCAGGTCGCTGCAGGCTGCACACTATCAACAGGTCCCCTACTGCTATCAGCCACCCAGCCATGCCACCTTTCTTCTCAGGAACTTACCCTATGCCTTTGGTACCCCCCCAGATTCCCCACATGATGGAGATAGGAAGGGGAGGGATGGCCTTGCTCTCAGCTCATTTGGCAATCTTTTCCTGTCAGTGTTGCAGGATGTGAAAAATGTGACCTTCCATGATCTCTCGGTAAATGTGTTGGACTTTTTTGTTCCATTTTGTGTGAAAGGAGATGTCTTCATCATGCCCTACTATGGTGAATGAGCAGAGCAACTTGCTTTTCTCAGAGGAGAGTGGTCTGAGGGACACTGAATCTTATCCACATCCTTCAAGCTAGCCTCCACAAGTGATCCAAGTCTGTTTCTGATCCCAAGTTGTTGCCAATACCAGTATATATGCTCTTGACCAACTCACTTTAACCCCCCCCACAAAAATAAAAAAACTACAAGCCCTTCCCACCCAACACAGCTGATTGGTAATTATTGCATCCTAACCCATTTTCCACTTTATGTCTGCAGATCCAATGGAATGATGAACAAGACACAACAAGGCACCAACCCCAGCATTGGAGAAGACTGACCATGAGTATCAGATAAGTATTTTCTGTTTAGAGTACCTTGTTTGTTCCAGTTAATTATTAAAGAATTTCAGATGCTTTGTGATCTCATTGCTATTCTTATTTTACAGGTACAACTGGATGTTCTCTCAAGCCACCCAGCCACCTTCCCAGATTCCCCAGGACCCAGGTAAGAAATCTTTATTATTATTACTATATCTATGCTGGGATCGGTATGGTGTAATGGTGCAACCACAAGTTTATAGATGCTGTTACTTTTCAATTGTTATTTGATTGGTGAAGCAGGGTGAGAAATATCTCCACAATTCTGTTTATCTCATTTTGCACTAGTCCCAAAGGAACCTATGCAAATGAGAATATGATTCTGCTATCAAAAAGAAGGGACATTCATATATCATGGGGTATTATAGTTAGAGTGGAGGAGGCTGTATAATGTCAAACCACAATTTTACACCTTAATAAGTTTGGCAGTGTTCAATAAAATAGCCCAAGTTTTGGCATCCATGGTCAGGTTGGCACAGTCTCAAGAAGTGAAAAGTTATACAGCATAATGGCATCTTTGTTTGTTGAGATATAGAACACTAAAAAATACAAAAAAAAGAGCTTGGTTTTTCTATACTTAACATATTTTTCTCTTCACCAACCCTGTGGCATTGAGGGTTGAGTTGCTGGACGCCACACCACATGCCACACGGGTGACCTGAGTTTAGGAATGAACTCGGGTGCCAAGTCAGCAGGGGAGGAAGAGGACTGAGCATCCAATGGACTACTCTCCTCTCCTCTCCCTGGGAAGGGATCCAGGGATCATCCAGCACAGTAGAGACCTCCAGTGGAGACCAGGGGTAACACTAGTGCCGTTAACGGGGAACAGCATGGAAAACATCTACAGGTCAACTGTGCTGATGTCATTGCACATCCGTGCTCCTAGGGAACCAGTTGAAGAGAACCCCCGATCCTAGATAGGAGACGGCTACCCTCAGGACCACACCACCACATGCCCAATACCAGGCCTGTGTCTCCACCCCCTCTGTCCTTCCACCTCCTCAGTCAGAACATTAGATTTGAGATAGAGTTCCAGGAGTGGAAGGAGCCCTACCCCCAAGGGGCTCAGAGCTGGAGGATATGCCTGCTAGAGGTAGGTGCAGGGCAGCTAACTCTGAGGAGGCAGGGCTTCAGGTGGGTGGTAACAGTGGTGTTGGTGAGTAGGGGCAGCCTGAGAGAGTTCCAGGACCACAGCATAAAAAGAAACTACAAAAAAAAAAAAACTCTTTTTTTTTGGTTCTCTTGCACAGCATAGACAGTGCATAACTTTCTCATGAAACTTTCAGGATCGAATGAAAAACAGGCTGGAGGTCTGCACTGGGAAAAGGACGTGCCTGGATAAAAAGCAGAAATGCAAAAGATAAAATCTAGCACTCACCCAAACCACAAAATAGATGGCTGCTCAATAAATATCACGGTGCTTCATTGTATTAGTGTGCAGAAAATGCAATAAAACACTTCCAGACACATTTTGGAACACCACAGGCTCCTTTCTCAATGGATGAAAAACATCAAATAAAGTGCCTTTTTATAGCCAAGTCATATCATGTCATAATGGCATCATCAAAGTCAGACAATTAGGGTTGAAGCAGGCTGTACCAAGGTAATGCCTTTCAAAGGTTTTGTAAAAACATAGTATATGGTTCAAGAGTTACAAGGATTTTTCTGGATAACCGTTGAGCTTGACTAGTAAAAAAACACCAACTGTGAGTGCTTATTTTCATGATATACTTGTCATGAGAAATTATTTAATTGTTGCAAGGAAAAAAATGATTGTGGCAGCTACCATCTTTTTTAACTCAAAAACATTGAAAATGCATAGGTAAACAGGATTTGTTTAGCTAGATTCTGGTGTTTGTTTTTTGAAAATTGCCCTCACAATAACATTCTGGGCACCAGAAAATCCTGGGTGCCCAGCTTAACAAGAGGAGCCATTAACTTACATTCTCAGTATGAGAACAGTGGGATGTTCTTGAAACGTGAAGCCACTGCTGGAGCTGTGCTGCTGTTTTCAGTTACAGCAGTGAGTCTGCAATCTCCTGCTCTCTTTCTGTTTCTGTCTGTCTGTCTGTCTGTCTACCTACCTACCTATGACTAATCCCAATTGTTTGAATATATTGTAAAACTTTCAGCTGAAGGTATGGAGGGTATTTGTATACTGCATTATTTGGTCCCCTTTTTTTCTCTTTAATGTTTCATCCTTGTGCTAACAATAGGCTCTGGGATTCAGTGTAGGGGGATTCCTGTCTGTTTAACAGTGGAGCAGCAGGATTTACATAGAAACTGACATGGCTGGCTAAATATTGTGCAAAAGCTGCTTGTAGTGGCCTGTAGCTGCTGACACAGATCAAGCTGTAATCCTCTCTCATATGCTATATAGAGAATTTGTTCTTCTGTGTGCAAACACATGATGGCTAGTCTCATCGTCTACTTCCTGATCCCCCCGACATCCAGCTTGGCACCAAAATTCATTAATATACACACACAAGACCATGGGGATAAAAATAAAAATCTGTACAGCAGACAACATACAATTCCATATTGACAATAGTAAGCAGAAGCAGATGGCTACTAGCTGACTTTGCACATAAATTTGCCAGTCATGTGGTTCTTGACCAAATTATTTATTTATTTATTTATTTATTTTTAGTTTTTGTTGACCGGGTAAGTGCACTAGACAAATCCTGCCTATTTTCAGGCATGACCCAGGGGAGGGGGATACAGATGAATGCAAACTGACCTTGAACCAGATGAAGCTGTTGGTGGTATTTTTAGTGAATGAGGGAAATTTGGCCAGGACATCGAGTAAATTCTCCTACTCTTTTTGATAAGTGCCATGGGATCTTTAAAATCCACCTGAACTACCACCAATCCAGGCAGATGGGATCTCGGTTTAATGTCTCATCTGAAAGACAGCACCTCAGAAGTGCAGCACCCCTCTCATGCTGCACTACAGTGTCAGTACTGGGACATTAACCCAAGTGCCAGATGTGGGAACTGAACCCACAGCCCTCTGATCTCCTGGCCTCAGAGGCGAGTGTGCTACCTACTGAGCCACTGACACTGCGAACTTGACTTCATTAAAGTAAGGTAGTACACCCACCCCAACTCAAGCTCCTCAGATCCAGAGGACACTTCAAAGTATACCTCACAGCCCTCACAGGTACCACTTTTGACAACCTAATATCCAGCTCTTCCTTTCTGGGCCAAAAAAGTGCAGGGTGAATAGAAAGTAGATTATGCTGGATTTATCTTTGATGTTTTTGTGGGGGATGGAGAAGGAGAGAGGAATTTTTGCTTTGACCGTCGTGTGGGACTCAAGGTCAGTCTTTCAGTCCTGAGGGGCCAAAGGCTGGATGTACTACAGGTGAATGAATCATGCTCCAATGTTATCTATCTCTCTCGCTCACATGCCCACTGACACTAGCTTGTATTCCCCTTCAATTTCTCAGTACACTAGCACTTCTCCGCTGGTAGGTATTCTAGCCCATGCACATCTTGGCTGCCAAGGACAGATCGCTAACTGACTTAACTTTTCAGTCAGCCATGATCTGTGCATCCATTGAACTGCTTGTTACTAATTTGCAGGGACCATAGACTCCAGCACTGACTCCATAATCTCTAGTGGATGTGAACTAACAGATGCATTATTAAGCTGTTATAAATCATGCCTGTCTTTTACAGTGCATAAGTGGGGGAAAAAATGATCCATTTCATAAAGCAGATTATGTCCCTTATAATAAATGCACCCCACCCCCAAGCTGAGGAACATCTGTAATTATAATTAGTTTTTCATAAATGTCCAAACAAAATTATTAAAGCTAGTACCCAGCCACAGGACACAAGCCCATAATTCACTTTCAATGGTGAATTATTTGATTGCTATTCACTTTGGTGGAGGGTACGAGAAGACAAATAATAGTTCCAGCATATTGTTGCAATGACATCTACTTCATTTAAATGGTTTAGGTCTGCAGTACATTCCTATTAATGAAATGAAAGGTGAATGATCAGGGCTTATTCTTACTAAGAATCAATGACTGAAGACTGTTTTACTTTTGTGTTTTTAAATACCAACTATTTTACTTTTGCATTTTAAATTCAGTTTTAAACACCAACATCTATAAATGTATGCAACTATAGTAGTGTTTCAATCAATTTTTTAATTAATTCCCTCCCCCTCCCAGCTTTGCCAGCCCTTACTCATCCTTCCCTAGTACTCAAGGATACTTATATCAATATCTATAAAAAAGCAGACCCGGGTACCCGACCCTTTTCTTTTTTTTTTTGTATCCCCTCCATGTTGCTCACCCCCTTTCTAATAACTATGTTAGTAGTAGTGCCCACCCCCAGTGCTGCTTCTTTATCCCCCATCTCTTCCAGGTGCCCCCCTCCAAATACTTGGTGGCACTAGGGTGCCCACCTCTGGTGCTGCTGATTATCCCGACACAAGGGTGTGCAATTCCCAGTGTCAGCTACAGTCTGAATTCCCATGTAAATAAAGAAAATCATCCCTTGTTGACCTTTTTCTTTTTTTAAACAAACCTGCAACCCATCAGACAGCCCCGTGAATTCTTAATGTCCATCTCTGCACAGACATGCAAGGCAAGCAAGGGCCTTGTAGTTCCATTGGCAGATAGAGTCCTCTGGGCCCTGTTCATCTGCATGTGTCCACACAAACCCTGAAGGGACCTGAGTGAATGAGAATATAATTCCATTATCTCAAAAATAAAGGAAATTCTTTGCAAAACAACTTCATTAATGCACCAGTTAGGGTTCAACTTAATGCAACAAAAGTAAGAAAATGTGGCTTTATGGCTTCCAACCCTAATTCCCCACTCCACCCCCCCAAGCAACAAAAGGGGAAACATTTGGATTTTGTGTCTCCAGAGTCTTGGTAAATCAGTGGTGTGGTCTTCCTTGGGGTTGTCAACCCTAATGCCCACCACTTCCTTGAGTAACCAATGTCAGAAGCGATATCCTTTTTTCACAAAGGGCTTGCACAGCTCTGAGTGAAGAAAGCTATAACGTATGTGTTGGCAACCTGTAGTGAGACATACTTCTCTACCTTTGAAGAGTGTATCACTGTAAGGCACTGGCTTGGAGCTGTACCTTCTGCTTCAGATAGGAGGATATGGGCTGTTTGAAAGGTAAGCATTGGGGCTGACAACCCCAAGGAAGACCTCACCACTGATTCACCAAGATTCCAGAGACCCAAAAATCCAATTGTTTTCCTTTTGCTGCTTGCAGAAGAGGGGTTGGAAGTTAGGGTTCAAAACTCTAACACCACATTTCCCTTCTTTTGGAACAAGGCCCTGCACATCAGCACCAGTGGGTGCCAGAGAGACCTGCCCTTCAGCTGACAGATGGCCTCTTTGCCCTGTGTGTCTGTATCAGATACAATATGGAAGCTCAGAGCCCAGAGGTCCCTGTGCATCTGCAGTCCACCAGACGGCTACACAAATTCTTAATGTCTGTTGCTACATAGAAGTGCAGAGCCCATAGAGCCATGCACATCTGTAAGAAAAGGGCCCTGCACATCCATAGACAGACAGACTCTTCTCTTGGTGCAGGGTCTAGAGTGCCCTGTTCATTTGTATCTGTTCACGCAGGTTCCAAAGGGACCTGCATGAATGGGGATACAATTTCACTATCTAAAAAAGAAAGGAAATTATTTGCATAAAGCTATGTTAATGCATCAGTTAGGGTTCCACTTAATATCATAAAAGTTGTAAAATGTGGCATTAGGGTTTCAAATGCTAATTTCCCCCACCAAGCAGCATAAGGACAAGACCACACAAGCAACCACAGATAGCCATAATCAGGTAAGACAAACAACATAAGTATAACTGTTTCCAGATTATACAAATGCCATAGCACTGATGTACTACCTTTGTGGATTTGTGTCTGTGACTGGAGAGAACCACAGGCCTCACAGGGATCTGTGCTTCTGCAGCTGCATCTGTGTGTGTATGTCATATAGCGTGCATGAATAGTGCATGCTCCATGGGGGCCTGTGCTTCTGCAGACATAAGTAGTGTTGCAATGTGAGTGTCATGGTTTCAGTGGTGGATAAGAAAAACATAAAAGTCCCACACTCACCATCACCAAAATATAACATTGCTCACTGTTGTAATTCTTAAGGTGCTGAAGTTTATTTAAGTGCCAGTGCTCAGGCATGTCTTAACATGTGTCGTACCTGGGTCCTTTATCAAAAGACATGCCCACATACAAAACATCACATCTTAAATGCATCATTATGACATCATAAAACTGTGACAAAGTGAAAGCACATGGTAAAAATAAGTGAAACAAGAACCATATAAAACAATCACAAAGTACTCAATCAGTTAAAATGCCATAAATATTCAAAGAAAGCAGGATGACTATGATTAAATCCTGGCAAGACAAGCTGAAATTTGTGTCTCTCCTTGCATTAAGTCTCTGTTCCTTCTCTCAGCTGTCTGCCAGCCTGAGTCACTAGTGTAGTCAAGAAATGGATGAATTCTTAACCCAGGATGGTGACACTAATGGCAAAGCCCTCTACGAAGTGAACCAGAAAGAAATAAAGGACATGTTCAAACATCTCATCTGTCAAATTGGCAAGCTGGAAATCACCACCCAGAGGATCAACACAGACATCATTGATGTATCCCACTGAGTCAGCGTGGCTGAGCAATAGATCACAGACATGGAGGGCTGCATAGACAGGCTGATGGCCTACATCCAAGATCAGGACCACACAATGAGAACTCTGCGGGACCATGTGGAGGAAATACAGAATTGGAGCTGCAGAAATGACTTGAGGCTGGTAGCTTCCCAAAGGAATGTGAGCACCACAGTGTTAATGATTTTCTAGAAAAAGCTATCCCCAGGTACTGGGCTGCAAGTGTAACAGGAACAGACAGGATTGCACTCTAGAAGAAATGGAGACTCTGAAGTAAATTCATAAATTAATTAAAGCATAGAACTGGCAAGCATTCAAAAATAATAAACAAAGGAGGACATCAAACAAAAACCATGGCACATCAACCTGATTGATCTTTACAGGGAGGTGGCTGGGCTGCAAAAGTCAGGGTTCTCTGGAAATTGACCAATCACATTGGCACCGTGACCTATCCTGGTGAGATTGCTCCATTTCATGGACAAAGAGTCCATCATGTTCCTGGGGAGAAAAAAGACGGACTTTAATTGCCATGGCCACCCATTTAGAATGATCTGGACCATATGTTTAAATGGATCAATACATGGGGGATGAAATTAAACCGTAATAAGTGCAGGATTATGCACTTTGGTACCAATAACCCCTCTCACGCTTACACACTAGACAACAGAGTGTTAACCAGTACTGGTATAGTGAAGGATTTGGGGGTCCTGGTATCAGATGACTTCCTCCCCAACTCTCAGATTAATGGAGTTATTCTTAAGGCCAACCAGATTATTTGGTCAATCAAGAGAAATATTAAATCAAGAGACAGCAAAGTACTAATGCCCCTATACAGAGCCTACGTTCGCCCACATCTAGATTTTTCCTTTCGGTTGTGCTGCACCTTTAAGAAACATGACATTATGCAACTGGAAAAAGTGCAAAGAGGTTACTCTAAAATTGTGAGAGGTCCACAAAATGTTACTTATGCAACCAGATTTAGTTCTCTGAACTTAATGTCCCTTTCAACCCGACGACTAAGAGGGGACCACCTTCTTATGTATGACATCATGGAGGATCCCTACTTACTGACCAGTTTAGGGCTAATGTTTAAGGATGACATCTATAATTTCAGAGGTCACCCGCTCCAGTTACAACACAAGAGATTCAACCTAATGCCACGTAAATTCTTTTATACTCTACGTATTATCAAGCTCTGGAATGCATTACCATTGGAGATAATTACCAGCAGTTCCAAGTCAATGTATAAGTCCTGGTTGGACACTTTCATCCTTTCAGGCACCACTATTCATTACTATTAACAAAAGGAGCAGTCATGGGCCTCATGGCTCTCTAGCTTCTGTTCGATCTAACTATGAATCTAAGTATGGCCACTGTATCCAGATTTTTGCCAACTTCTCGCCAGCAATCTCTGAGCACCACATGGCCTACACCCCTAGTACAGGACCTATGTTGATCTGTGTCTGATATACTCTCTCCATTACCCAGTGACTCTGCAAATAGTGTTGAATGCAGTCTCCAGGTCATTTGAAACCCTTGACGCAGCTGAACATTTTCTTAAAACCCACTGGCTGAAACTGAAGATTGACAATTTCTGTCCCTCCCAAGAACTGACGCACAGGAACGAAAAGCCACAGGCCATAGGCACAACTACTATCCCACATTGTGGTGGTGGTAGAAGACCAGTCCCCATTCAACCACTCCTGCCCAGTGACGAAGACCAATTGCTCATACCTCCAAAGCAAAAAAGAAAAACAAACCCAAAAAGTCAGTATCAGGCCTGAAAAAAGGACAGATTCCTCCAGGATCCAGTCACTGAGCAGAAACTGCAGCATCAATTCCAAAGCCTCCTTGGGCTCTGCACCAGTCTACCTGGGCAACAACTGCTATGCCACCTTATAGTCACAGCCTATAGCACAGAATCAGCCTTATCCCCCAAGCTCCTTAAAATCATCAAAGTAACCCACTCACCCTCCAAAGTGAAGTGGCAGCAGCCAAGGAGAACAAGGAGAGGCTCTCCAGCCATGGTATCACATCTGATGCTGCCACCTGAATGCAACATAAGGAAATGAAATATGACTTTCTATCTTTTTTTGATAACTAAACCATTTTCCCTAACAGACTGGTGCCAGTAGCTCCACGTATAAGGTACACAGGTCTCACAGCCCTATCTGGACTCCATGTTAATTACAGACCATAAGAGGGCAATGAAGCATGGAGGGCAATAGTTATGCATAACTGTTTGGTGCTTTAAAACTCATCTTATACAGTGGTTAATGTACAAAGATGAATGCACCTGTTGATTGTATATTTGCTGTAATCATTTTTATATCTTTGAATGTATGTTTACTAATGCATTGTCTATGTCATTGCCTATTTTTTGTACTTTGACTTGTTGTCTGGAAAATGGGCAGCTATATGCTCATTAGGCCTACTAGTATAAAAAATAAAAAATAAAAATAAAAATTAAATGAAATACCCCTTGTCATCACTCAGGTATAGCCCCTTTAAGTGCATAGGCTGCAATAATCACATGTACAATGGCTAATGTTTCTGATCCTCCTTACATCTCAGATAGTCACCACAGCCTTGCCCTAATAAATGCTGTTGCATGCAGGCCTGTAATTTCACTCTGGTCAGACTGTGGATATCAGTATGGCCGGCCTCCCAGGACAAGTAATAAAGCCATACAGGATCAAGAGACAAATCTGTGATGATGGGGGGGGAGACAGTATACACATATGGAAACTGGTAACCCTAAGCCTGCAATCAGCTACAGGGAAGGGGGGCACTACAAATGTTGGGGTGCTTCACAAAGGCCACTGGGTTTTTCCTGTTTGGTAGGGCATAAGAACACCATCTCCACACTCCTAGCCTAGCCATGATAGGGGGAGAAATGCACCAAAGTACCTACAGGCACAGTAATTTAAAGTGTCAGGCATATTGATTTTGGCTGTGGATGCAGCTGCACACAGCTTGTGTACATACACCAAAGCGCACTCCACTGAGGCAGTATGTGACTAGACAGATATGCCTCCCCTTCGGCAGTTCAAAGTCTGTATAAGGCTCTTGGGTGTTATGGGTAGGGGGAGGGGGTTATCGAATCAGGGAAGTGGGGGGTACTGCTTTCTGGTGAGGGGTTCATTGTTACTCTTCTTGTTAGCTGTGTTTTCTGCTTTATGCTTGTTATTATCTGTGCTCTCATGAACAGCAGTCCCTGGGAAGGAGTTGGGGAGGGGGGATCAAACAGCTTTTGCAAGGACAAGAGGTTTACTAGTTTGATTACCTGGTGTCATCACCAATATTTTAGAGATAGTTATGGGATTAAATATAATTAGCTGGAATGCGCAGGAACTAAATTTTCCCATTATAAGGAAGAAGGCAATGTCATACCTAAATGCTTCAAAACTCACCTAACTTTCCTCCAAGAAACTAAGCCCTGTGCTGCAGATGCCATGAAACTAAGAGAAACTGGGCAGGATAGGAGAGATGCAGCATAGCCACTGCATCTAAATGAGGGGTCTCCATCTTGATACACAAATCCCTAGGGTGGAAAGTGGATAAAACAGGTTCCAATAAGGAGAGGTGGGTGTTAGTTGTGATGAAAACCCTGGAAGGCCCACATATTCTGGTTAACATTTATGGGCCTAACAATAATGACCCTGCCTTCTCTCGCATCTGAAGTCAAGAACTAATTGAATTCAACTCAGAGAGGGCTCCTCTGATCATAAAGGGGATCTTAATGTGATCCTGGAGTCAGATATATACAGGGGTGGAAGGATGCCAGAACTGCACTTGGGGGCAGTAAAGGTTATTAAAGCCACGGTGGCAGAGCATGGCTTGATGAATGTGTGGCATGCCCAACACCATAATCTGAGGGACAATATATACCTTTCCACAGTCCACAGCTCATCCAGCAGGATAGACCTCTGACTGGTCACACAGATGATATTGGACCAACTAACAAATGCAAAAATACTCCCCTTTCATTATTTAGAACCATGCTCCCTGAAGATTATGGTCTAGGGAGGCAGTATAGTGCAATGGTTTAAGGCTCTGAGCTGCAAATCTGGTGACATCCAGCAGACCAGACCTGGGTTTGAATCCTACAGCTTCCATTTGCATACTGTGTGACCCTGAGCAAGTCACTTAACTTCCCTGTGCTCCCTGGTCACACCTGCAAAAAAAGCTTTCAGCTTAGTGTGCTACTCCTGGTTAAACTAAAAAAAAAAAAAAAAAAAGATTATGGTCTTATGGGACCCAAAACCCCAAACATACCGCATGAGGAGTTTGTTGAGTTTGCTGCTGACAATAACGATATACAGGAGGAAACCTTAGATGGAAAGCATACAACCCAGGCCACAACTATGGTAGTATATCAGTGTCAGACTCCCACAATTCTAGAAGGCAGCTTTGGCACAGTGGCAGCTCTGACTCAAGCAAAGAAAATAGCACCATGAACACGATCACTTGAAATGCCTTTAACGCACCAAGCCATTCTGGAGTACAATCCTCATGGCAGACACCCTACACCAAATCTTGTGGGAAAAGCAAAAAGTAACTGGTGTGCTAATGTTGAGGCTGTTGACAAGCCGCCAACCTTGATCTGCAATAGTTAATTCTAAGATGCTACCCAACCAAGCTATTTGAGGTTGAGTTTGAAAAGGCGAATGCTCAATAGGTACCGGGATGGACAGCTTTTATTGTGATGGGTTCATCTACCATACCAACATTAACATGTATTGGATACTGTCCTGTGCTGCTAGCACCACCTGCTGAATGGAGTACAGTTTTCACTGTAATGACGAATGTCTGCAAGATGTCTAGGATATTTGGCCAAGATAACAGTGTCTTGATATTTGACAAGGCTATATACTTTAAGGCCAAAGAGAATCAGTGAAGGTGCCTGTAAGAATTTCAGGAAATAATCTTGAAAATGGGTGGTTTCCATATAGCACAGATATTTCTGGCTGTGTTTGGAAAGAAGTATGAAGAGAGTGGTCTGGAAGACATCCTCATAGAATCACAGGTGTATGGTAGCAACACTAGGAGCAGTCTACTTAAAGGCAAATCATACAACCGTGGAGTGAGGGCCCACAAGCTTGTAATAGAGGCTCTGTTCAGACTGAGGTGGCAGGCATTTTGCAACTGGGTACAAGGCAATAAGATTGATTGTGATGTAGACCTCATCAACAGTAAATTCCAAGAATGTCAACATGCGGTATCAAACAATGATGCAACAAGCTCAACAGCAACACTTTCCCAGCGCAGTGATGCCCTTAAGAATGTACAGGATGCACTGCACAGATTCCACAATTTTGGAAAAGCAACTTCCCAAACATTTGCATTCTAGGATGATTACATCGAAATGGTTAGCATCCTAATGCGACTCATTAGATCAGAATGTGAAAGCAACTGGGACCTGCATCTTGCGGTGGCTGTAGAGATGCTACCACTATTTTTTGCCTTTGACCACACCAGCTACTGTATGTACGCTGGGTATCTTTGTACATCATTGATATGAAGCTTCTGCCAGATTGTGCCCCTGAAGTTCATGAGCAGTTTGTGCAGGAAATCATGCTGTAGCTTAGTCTAGAAATAAATTCAGCAAAGTCTGGATAGACGTGGCACTTGAACAAACAGTAAACTGTAATAGTAAAGTAAAAGGGGGTATAGTGGGTTTCACTTTGAAACCAGGAGCCTTGGCTAGATGGTTCATCACTTCTCATGAGTGCTCAGCTATCACAACTTCCGTGAAGGTAATGTGTGATATGGTAGACTCAGACATTTCACAAGCAAAACACAATGAGGCTGCACCATGTTGTATGCAACAAGATGAAGGAGATGTAAATACGATTGTTAACACAATCACCGACTCCATGACAAACCCATTTGATTTTAATGCTGACTTACTAGCACTCACCAACATTGCAACTGGCATTGTTGCACCCACAAAGGTTGCCACCAAGCTTGTTATTGCAAATGATACAGGAATCAAAGCAGTGAAACAGTTTGTGGAAGACAGACTAAATTCACATACCACTGGATTCTTTGAACCACTGCACAAACTCAACATCAAGGCATTTGCATTAGACCCCGGAGTCAGTTGAAAAACATTTTCTGACTGACTTACCACACATTATGACTGATTTTTCCAACTAGTTTGAAATTTCTGACTTCAACTAAGTAAAGAAAATGCAACCAATTTTTTAAACTTTCACCATCGTTGAATTTTATTATGTTGCATGTTTGCATACATTAACTTCATATCTTCTGTTTGTTAAATGAATACATAATTACACTTATTTGGCATATGCCGCATATGTTATAATACATAGGTATAATTGACATAAGAGGCAGGCTTTTCGGATTTGCAATATAGACAGCAGTCACCCACACCAGCAATACAGAAAAAATACGTACAGTACAGACAGACATACTAATCAGAGGTTCTATCCAAACCCAGTGTCTCGGGAAGAATACAGTGAAGTCCACTCCCACCAGATGAGCAACAGGATGTACATACAATGACATAAGATAATAAACATGCAAGAAAATAGGTTTGCATTCTTTAAAGATTGTGCATGGGTAAGTAACTATCCAAATAATCTGACAGCCGATGAAAACACCCAAGTGTGAGGTTAGTCGTAAGTAAGCATTTGCGTGCAGTGACACTGTTTTACTTACTGATTACTGCAGTGTAATACATGAATCAGGCTAAGTAATGTTGTTAACTTGTTGGATGTAATTTCATGTAACCAGACATTCCAGAATGCCATAATGCTGACTGCAGAGGAGAACTGCAGAGCTGGTAGATTCGATTGCCTTTAATAGTCAGCCTGCAGTGAATGTCAGAGTGTTTTGTAAGCTTAAATCTTCATTTTGTTGGACAGCTGTTTGTGTGTGGTGACTCGGGCTAGGTACAGTGAAGTCAGAGGACTGTAGGAAGCACCATGAGGACAGCAACATCTGATTTTAGCTTACAAGATAATGAACATGTATACTACAGGGTGCAGGCTATTAAAGAATGCATATCCTATCTGAGCAGTTCTCCTCTGATGGGAGCATCATGGATTCTGGGATTTATGGTTACATGAAATTGCATCTTACAAATCAGAGTCAGTTAAATTAGTCTAGTGCATTATGTTGTGCAGTAACAGTAATTAAAATGAAATCTTTTTGTACACCAAGTGAAAAATGTGAGCAGCCACACACATGGGTGTGAGGGTT
Source organism: Neoceratodus forsteri (assembly GCA_016271365.2). NCBI lineage: Eukaryota > Metazoa > Chordata > Ceratodontiformes > Ceratodontidae > Neoceratodus > Neoceratodus forsteri. Next base: position 1,425,325,725 of record CM057455.1, read on the forward strand.
TGCTTACTGCTCCCCTTTAATCTATCCTACTTGTGTTAAGGTAGAGTAGTTTCACATGTTCCACCAGGCCAGTAAAGAAAAGTCCAATCCTCTTGACTTGTATAATGCCAGCTGTGTATCATTTAAGTTGGAACTATAATATTCATCAACATGCAACCAGAAAGGTATCCAGAACCAGATATAACCAGAAACTTATCTAGAACCAGAAAGTATTTAAGAAAAATCTTAATAAAAGCTTAGCATAGGCAGAAGTCTTCTGCCCCGACCCCACCGCGCCCCACAGTTGTAAACAGTTTTGTAATTATGTGCTGCATGATCAGACCTAGGTAGTTCACAAGAAGCCATTTTCCTTTTCCACTGGTGCAAACAAGAAGTATACCATAGCTGCAGGAATCTCATGTTGTAGTGTAAGTAAGCAGACTAATTATATGTTCCATTTTCAATCTAACTCCATGACTGTACAGGTCTACTTATCTTGGTTTATTCAATGGGGATACAGCAACATCTTCTATAATATAAACCACATTACCATAATATAAACCAGATTACTATTACCTGTGCTTGTCACAACATAACACAAGTGTGTGTAGTCCTAGTACCCCCAAATACATTCTGGTTTCTTTGGCTGTTCTTGTCTATGCTGGACATCGCATCCAAGTTCACATTGTCATTACTCCTTACAGTAACAAGCTGCATTGAAATTTACAGTGACAGTACATAAATTATGATATTAGAGAACAGTGAGAACATGGATGGACACAGAATGCCATGGATTGGTGAACTGTCCTAGTTTATTTGTTATGTTGAGGCAAACCACACCGGTGTGAAGGGAAGCAGTGGCACAGCATGTCCGGAGAATGTTCGTCCAGTACAGAGAGCAACAAAAGACCAAAAAATGGCCATTGGCCAGACATAGTTAATGATTCTGGCAAGGTTGCAGAGACTGATGTGAACTTTTGGTAACACTGAGTAAAGATTTGAGTGAGGGAGCATACCCGCCATTTAAGGTGGCTTTATGTAATGTAGAAGAGTTGTATTGTAATAAGTTTAACCACTAGGCCCTAATTCTGTTTGGACTTATTTAAGCCTTTTTCATGGAAAGAAATAACTCATCTCTTGAGTTCTACTGTGTTCTGCTGGATGCCAAGCTGAAAGGACATGCACCCTATCTGCACAAATCCTGATGATGATGATGATGATGAGCAGCTCCCATTCATGAATAAGGGAAACCAATCTGCACTACCTATTTCTGAAAAACTATGCCTGTCTGTCAAGTGGCAATGTTTTAGCATTATGAATTTTCTTTTTGAACAGTTTTTTGTTTATGATTGCATCATATGTTTTGTTTTAACAAAATCATGTTTGATCACAGCTGTCAGCCTCACTGGACAATTATTGTAAGTAACAGTTTAGCATATATCTGTTGGTTATGAACAACTTATGCCTGACTGTCCCGTCATCACCATGTCCAGCCTTTGGGTATCCTGATGCCTCAACCCAAAGCACCACTCCCTCCACTGTGGCACCAGTGGGGATCAACATAGTGAGAGGTCCTATGGCACCTGTTCACCATCAACTGAGTTGACTGGTGCACATCCCTTCCACCCATTTATTTGCCCAGTCCCTCAGGCTGTCATATGTGCAACAGAGTGGTCCAGGTATAGAAATGCTGGCAGCTGTGAACCAGCATGATTTGGTCAAAAAGAAACACAAGAAGCACAATCAAGATAAACCTGTTTCATGTCTGATTTGTTCAGTGAAATTAAGGTAAAACTGTTGTTTACTGAATTGTTGAATCGGTGTCCTACGAATATTTATACCAAAATATGTCTATGACAGTGGCAAATTTGGGGCAGATGCTCTATATCACTGAGTCTAGAGGCTCCTTAACTTCTGATGTTCTGATAGATGGTAGTCAGGGAGGGGTCCAGCCTTCGAGCATTGTTGCCTGTACCCCAAGGACCACTCCCCCCAGTGTGTCACCAGTGGGGATCAACATGATGAGAGGTCCTATGGCATCTGTTCACCATCAACAGTGAGTTGACTGGTGCACATCCCTTCCACCCATTTATGTTCCCAGTCCCTCTGGCTGGTATATTTGCAATGGAGCGGGCAAAAAATATTGACAACTCTTGAGTGACCCATTCCATTGAGAGTCACTGAAAGATACATAAAGCACAATCAAGGGCAACTGTTCCATGTCAGAGAGTGTTCAGTTAAAACATTGTTTCCTTGAATGATAATGAAATATTTTGGTAAAAGTCTTCAGAAATGAGGCCAGATTACATGTGTTTTGTTGAATTCAGGGCAGATGCAGTACATTACCTGACTCCTGGCTTGACTTGATAGTGGTATGGGAGGAGTCTAGCCAGCCTTTGGGTGTTGATGCCTCAATCCCAAGCACCACTCCCCCCACTGTCTCACCAGTGGGGATCAACATGGTGAGAGGTCCTATGGCACCTGCTAGACGTCAACAGTGAGTTGACTGTTGCACATCCCTTCCACCCATTTATTTTCCCATTCCATCAGGCTGGCATATTGTGCAATGTAGCGTGCCGGGCCAAAAAACAGTAACAGACAGTGGCTTGGATCTGATCCATCCTGATTTTTAAATGGGAGTGCACATTAAAGGTCCAACTTGGTGTCCAGCACAGACTCCGAGTCAGATCACTGTCAATGAGAAAGTTTTATTGTGTGAACAATTCAATAATAGTGATAATAAAAGTATACTACAACCACTACATGAATGAATGTAATTTAGAGACATTTGGTAGTTTGCTATTATGTCTGACTCACTGAATGGCATGTAGGCCAAGAAATAACTTTTGGGACAGTTATCTCCAGAGTTTAGCAGAAGGAATTTCATTTTCTCATTAAGTGATCTTAACTGTATTGCGTGATGATGTACCTAACTACGCCATCCCCAACACCAAAAATAAGTCAGCAAGTGACCAATGATGAATTCTGTATGACTACATTCATACAGCAGTACAAACACAGATAAGTGAAAAAGATCATCACACTGTGTGATAGGAAATTCAGCTGCGGCAGCTGGCTAGCCAGAATAGACAGTGGCCTACCAAGCAAATGATGAACTTGGTCTTGGATATTGAATTTTTCTGTCATGTGTAATGTAACCACAGCTTTCTAAATCTGCTATTAATGCCAATCACACTGACATACAAGAATAAATCGCATTACAAGATTAGAGAAATGCCCAGCTGAGGGTTTTAAACTCTTGTTACAAATTCTTGAACCGATGTATATGGCTGAAATGGCAAATTAAGTGCCGTCATTGCATTACATTTCAGTACCTGAATGATTAAAGAGCACCGTTCACAGCTTTTTTACTTTTATGCATGAATAAACCATTATTTAACCAATTTTGCTACTGTTTTTCAAACAGTAGTGTCATCTGAAGTTAGTTTTAGCACTCTGTGCTGCATAAAACTATTGTGGGTGCCACAGATTGTATAGCAAGCAGCCTGGTGTGGGCTGTGGCTGTGGATGTAGCCATGGCTGCAGTGCTGACATCACTGTAGGTACTAGGGCAGAGGAGTGACTCACTGTCACTGTGCAGCACAGTGCAGTGGAAGGCTTGGTTTTGCAAGGGTAAAGTAACAGTAGTCAACCTACGGATCGTGTGACCCCCTTCCCCAGGACACCCACCTGTTAGCAATGCATTATGCCAAAATCCGAAATGCCTCAAAATTGTTATTTATTTTTTTTTAACTGTTTTCTGCTTCTGTAGCAAAGCAGCATGGGGACTGAAACACAGGCTACTCACCTGTAACAGTAGTTCTAGGAGTGGTATACGTTGTTCTTCTTCCACACTTGTTGCATGTCCCTTTACTCTTCGCCTTTAAAGAGGTTCAACAAGTTAATTAAAATACCATGTGTGGGCTGGTCCAGTGGTGCAGAGGGCTGAGGTGCTGGTGTCTTACCTCGAGCCACGCCAGTGACCCAGATTCAGAAGGTGACTCGGGGCACTGAGGGTCAGCAAGGGAGCAGAGGATTGAGCATCCAAGCCATCCATTGCACTGCTCTCCTCTCCTAGGGTAGGAGCGGGATCGCATCGCTCTGCAACAGCCCCTGGTGGAGACCGGGAGCACTGCATGAGCATCGCAATAGAGGGATGTGCCAAGAAAATGGCAAACTGCTCAGGACTGACTGGATGATGGCAGCCAGCCTACCACACCCCTGAAGGGCTACCCTGTTGTCAGGCTACAAATATGAATTAAGGGGGGCTCCAGGGGGAGGAGTAGTGGGGGGATGTCAGAGACCGTGGCTGCCCAAAGGAGTGGCGGGTCCTGGACATGTAGAATATCATGTGCACCACATGGTATGGTGCCTTTCCTGAGCAGCACCCTATCTGGCTATATTTTGCCCAAAACATAATCCATGTTAAAGAGTGGAAGGGATTGTAAATTTGTGAGCAAATGATCCCTTCAAGTTCCCAGTGCTGGGAGCTGACTCAAAACCCACCACCCCCATGCTCAGGCACATAATGATGTGTGCCCAGGGACAGTGCGGGGGCATGCTTTATTATTCTTTATGGGAGCTGACTTTTAAAACCTTTTTCAAGATATTCGCTGTCATTAACCATGAGCACTGGGTGACTAACAAGGACCTTGTTAGTTGACCGGTGTCCATGATTAAAGACAGAATGACCGCATATGTATAAAAAAATGTTTTAAAAACTTAGCCTCCATAGAGAATAATGGAGTGAGCCACCACACTCTCCCTGGGCACACGTCATTATCTGCCTGAGTGCAGGGGTATGTCTTTAATCAGCTTCCAGCACAAGGAAGTTAAAGTGATTGGCAGTTCACAAATTTACAATCCCTTCCACTGTTTAATATGGATTATGTTTTTGGCTAAATATAGCCAGATGGGGTGCCGCTCAGGTAAGGCACCACACCATGTGGTGCAATGCTTTATCTTAGTGAATCTCTTTAAATTTTGCCTGAAGATCTAAAAGCTGGCTCCTCCTACCCACCCACCTGGGTTGTGTATGCCTCTGCTTTGCCCCATGATGGCAGATCTTGCCCACTGGAAGCAGGGGCTGTGCACTGAAGCTGTGGAGGTCGAGTGGAACAGAGATTGTAGAACTGAGGCCCCAAAACCAGCATCCCGGTATGACTCTAGGTTGATGTGGAAATGAGTAATGAAGGTGTTTGCTGACTTCCAGGTAGCAGCCCTGCAAATATCCTGGATAGGGTGGGAAATTCCTAATAGCAGCCACTGACGCAGCAGTATGTCAGGTAGAATGAGCTCTTATCCCTATGGGAGGCTCCTTGCCCGCCAACCGGTAGCAGAGATTAATGCAGGATGTTATCCATCTGCCAATCATCTGCTTTGCTGTGGGTCTGCCAGGTGTAGCTTCAGCATATATATATATAGCTGGTGAACCTCTCCCCAAACTACAGCAGTTCACTCCTTATATTAAGAGAGCACTTGTCTCAGGTCCAAAATATGGAGCCTATACTTTGCCTCTGAAATGCAATTGTGGTAGTACACCAGCAAAGTCAACACCTAGTTCAGGTGGGACTCCAACACCACCTTCGGAAAGAGTTTTGGGTGGAGGCACAGGACAACATTGTCCCTGTGGAAGACCAGATAGGGAGACTCAGAGAGCACCTGTAGTTCCCCAGTCCTTCTGGCTGATGCGATAACCACCAAGAAGGTGGTCTTCCATTACAGATGTGACATCTCACATCTGTACATTGGTTCAAATGGTTTGTCCATGAGCTTTGCCCAGACCAGCAGTAAATCCCAAGGAAGTGGTGGCTCATGCAGTGGAGCGGAAATGTGGCCGAGGCCACCGTGTATCACCCAGGAGGGTGGAAGGAGCCAGCTTGTAGACCTTCTGGCAAGATGTAAAGGGAAAGGGACATGCCAACATGAGTGGATAAGAACAACATATCCACATCCCTAGGAAGAACAGTTAAACAGCAAGTTACCATTAACAGTAGATCTTTGGGCTAAATGCCTTGCCTTATGCTGTGCCATTGACCTGGGTTCAGGAATAAACTTGAGCACCAGAGGTTAGCAGGTGGAGGAGAGGACTGAGCATTTGTAAAACTGCTCTTCTCTCCTGGGGTGGGTTGTCAGTGCTCTTTGCTGCTCCAGCGGCTCCTGGCAGAAGCTGGTAGACAGCAGCAAGATGCAGAGCACACATTGGTGATATGGGAGCAATGGCGGATGTCCTGCAAGCGGGTAAGGGAGTTTGCCCACATTGCACTGGACATCATTCAGATCCACGGTCCCATGGACAACACACAAGGAAAAATCCCAGGAGGGCTGAGGAGGAGATGAGGGCCTCAGGGACCAGGCCGCACATCCCCAACACTGGACTGCTGCACCAGTGATCCACAGGCACCACCTGCAGAGATGAACCCTCTAATTTCAGATAGATGCTGCTAAAAGTAGGACAGGCAGGCCCTCCCTGGGGAAGTGATCTGGTGGGCTGATATGTCTGTTGGAGGGGGTCACTTGGGGGGGAGTCTAGGTGGGGAGTAGTAGATCTGAGTCAAGCAGACTCCTTTCAGAGATGCCTCAGAAGACTGAAAGAACATAAAAACAGTAGGGTGAGGGAAAAAAATAGATCCTTGAGGGGATGTTAGACATCAGGTAACATGTAGGAATGAGTCTCAAGCATGTACAACAAATAAGTGGGGAGGCTGTGAGGCGTGATCTCTATAAACTTAAGGCAGGAAATGTGATGATGTATAACAACCTTCTGTGCACTCGATGACTTTCATAAACTTAAAACAGAAAGCCTTGATACTGACCTGGCATCGATCCATGCAGAAGCAGTGTAACCCAAACCCTCCATGTGGCAGCTGCAGAGAATAGCAGCAGTGGACCCTGATATCTGAGATCCCCCTGAAGATGATAATTCATCAAAAGTTGCTGTCAATGTCAGTCTACCCAGCTGTCAGTTTATCCATTGTTGTGATTACTGTCTGTACTTTGATAATTCAAAAACAATAATGCCTTCTGAATTATGCCATTTTACTAGTGCCTCACATCCACATTCCATTGTGGTGACTCACATTTTACAACCGAGAGACAAGTAAGGCTCTGCTATGGCATGGGTACGAAGGAGGCATTATGTTGTCAAATTATTAGGATAAATTCTATTCACAGCCATGCAGAGGCAGTGGAAAGCTTTACAAGTAAACTGAGTGACAAGACATATGGATGATTTGGCAGGTACAATGCACAGCTGACAGCAGCAGGTGGGTGTATTGGGGAAGGGGAACACAGAGTTCATTGACTACTGGTAGTTTCCCCTTACAAAACAGCTGTGACACAGAGTGCAGTATGCTCAACATTGTTACTCAGTACTGTGCCATACGGTGATGTATCCAGTTGTGGAGAAAGCAGCCCAGCACATGTGATGTAAAACATTGTGGCCAGTCATGAAAGGTGCTCTTTAAGTCAAGTGGTAACAGGCACTCAGGGTAGACAAAGGAAAGACTCAAGTTTCTGTTGTCATATTTACATGGTCAGTATTTATGTTGTTGGCATATATATACCTTGCAGCATACGAACAGTAACAGGTATAGTGGTTCAAAGTGTCATGGAATGGTGGGTGTATGAGTGGTGTCTATTGTGAGCAACTGCAAGACAAGTAGTTAGTTGATGGAAGACAGTATTGACAGCAGCCTGCAGCAACAATAACTTTTGTAGAGTTGTGCTGCACCAGATGTCTTATATCCCCCCCCACAGACACAGACAGACAGACAGACACACACATACACACATCCACAGACCCACACTCTTGTTGGGGTTGGGCTTATTTTTTTTTTATTTGCTAATGGGAAAAAAGAGTGGATAGTTATCATGAATAAATGACATATATTTCTGATGATATGGGGCAATGCTCGGCTGTTTACCATTCAGCAATAACCCCATCACTGAGAACATGCATTCCACTGGCACACTGGATGCCATAACGCCAAGGTAAGTTTTTGCAAGCTGAGCCAGAGTAGGGTATCTGTGTTCATTATTCTTCCAAAATGTCGGTGGTAAATCTTCCTCCTCACTTGTAGGTTTCACCATCAAATATCTGTTTATTTCGTCTTCCAAAGCTGAGCTATCATCACAGTTTGGATCTTCATTCTCTGCCTCTTCATCACTGAAGGAGACACTTGAAAGTGGTATTGTCACTGATGGTGTGCTGCTGGCTCTGTAATGTCTACTTGGAGTACTTGTTAAAAAAGCTATTTTCATAGTTTTAAATTCCCTCATTTCTTCCACTGCATGTTTCAGTACTGCTTCTTGCTCCTCCCTAGACAGCTGCAAAGCATCTTTGGTGGCTGGATCCAGTAAGCATGGCAGTTTGACAATATCACTTTCTGGAAAGCGCCTCTCGACATTTTTCAGCACTAGCCATTTCACCTGCTGCACAGTGGGATGATGTTTTTTACTTATCTGTGATTTTTCCACAATCTCATTTTGTATGAGTGGTATTAGTGCCAGGTGTGGTTGATTACTACTGACCAGATCAGTCAGCTCCTTAAATGGGAGAAGAAAATGTCTGAGTTCTTCAACAATATCAAACTCTTCAGTTGTGAGGCACAGCTCACTGTGTCCAGCATGTTTCAAAGCTTGCTCAGCCTCCCAGTGAAGATTTACAATGCTTTCAAACATAACAAGTACTGAATTCCACCTAGTCATGACCTGTTGTTTTAAAGTTATGTGATGCCTTTTTTTGTGTTGCACAATTCTGGAGGACGTTGCTCTTTTTAACGGGTCACTCTTGCGACTGTGTCTTTCCTGTGTGCCACTGCCTCGGATGTTATTGAGAATGGGTTCTGGTGCTGCATCATCATCATCATCGTCATCACTGAGATAGAGTCCAAAATCTGAATGCATATCCTCATCATCTGTTCCACTTCCACTGTCTTCAACAGGGTACTCGGAATCCAATGACAGAATGTTTTGTGCATTTGCAATCTTTTCCAGGAGGCTGTCCATCACTTGCAGGTCATTACTGTTGGCTACTTCCTCCTCAGTTAGGTACCTTTTGAAATGTAATGTAGTCACTATGGATTTGCATTTCTCAATCAAGTCTTGTACATCATTGACACGATTCATGGAATCAGTCATCAGCAACAGATGCAATGCATGCACAACACAGTGATTACACTGTTCCACCTGTAGCATGCGACTAGCCTTCTTCATGTTCTGTGCTCCATCATGTGTCAAGAAAAGTTTCACTGTTCTGTCAGTGGCAAAATCCTCAAGTTCTCTGTGGACATGCTGTGCCATGGCTTCCCCAGTGTGGTTAGGCAACACTTTACAAGACAATGTAACAATGCAAAAGTCCCAACCCACATTAATATAGGCTAGGTGGATACCAAGGTAAGGGCGACATTTGTATTTGTTGGTCCATCCATCAAACATAATACAGATGGAATGCACTGTACAGAGGTTGTCCTTATTTTGATTTTTAATAAGCTGTATACATCATGTAGCGCTTTACCATGTAAGCTTCTCTCATTAGGTATTTTCATACTCGGGAAATTTTTGGAGAAGAAAAGTTGGAATCCCTCTTTGTTGACTGACTCAAAAGGCATCATATCCAAAGAAAACCATACCAAGACGTCGCGAACCAGTTCAAAATCAGAGGAAGCTGGCCGCACACTACCGGTGCCACCACCAAGAGTCAGATTAATAGTTGTTTACTTTGGTTTCTGTAACTTGTTACCCTCATGTACATCTATGTTATGAATGTGGATTAAATGTTCCATTAAGGATGTAGTAGCTGTCTGTAGGGCATAACTTTTAACTTTGCTAATGTGCACAGTAGACTGACCTTTTGTGTACATTGCTTGCTGTGCGTCTAAGCAAGGAACAGAAATATCTACTGTCATCAAGCAACAGCATAGAAACTGAACCTGGATCACCTGAAGATGTACCTGGGACCTGTGTTTTAACATACAGTGAGCCAAAGTACTTCCAAACAATGGACTTACTATTGCTGTGAGACCTAAATTTTGGAGCCACAAACAGGTTGCATATTTCAGATTTCTCACTTTGTGACAGTAGTGATGTACTTACATACTTGTTAGTTTTACGACGAGGTGATGCTCCAGCCATATTTGACTTTGACAGCTACTACACTACAACTACTCAGTACTGGCTTTTCTGTAACAAACTGGTAGAAATGAATGAATTCTTAACAAAACCACAGTATTATGATATGGGATAATGCACACAGTATAAGTAGTGGATATATGTATACAGTAAAATACCACCAAGTCAACACTTGAAAAAACAAGAACAGGATGCAATGTCCAGCATAGACAAGAAAACTGTTATTCAACCAGGAAGTTAATGCACATTTCAATCAAGATAACACAGTTCCATGACAAGGCATGGCATAGTGCATGCACAGAACTTTAACAGAATGATGCTGCAGTGCAGTACCAGTAGCGCACAACACATCAGCACTGTGAAAGTGAAGGTTACAACTCAGATGGGGCTCATGCTGTGATCACCAATGTATTCATTGTTACCTGCATAAATGCTGCAAGTCCTCTACAGTGCCTGTCCTGCCCCACCCTGGTAAAATAGAACATACACCCCAGTAAGGGTAGGGGTTATGCCCAGCTGGGTCTGCACCACCAAGTCTTACTGGATGTGATTCATTCAGAAAATGTCTATTTCTTGATGAATTAATGTTGTTGACTCCAGGCCTGTCTTTGCCACTTCACTTCCTCAATACGAAGTGTCAGGCTGATCAAGAAGGTGAACCTTGATTGCTTCCTCCAGCTTACTTTTCAGGTAATCTACCTCATCCTACAATACAAAAAGTTCTTGTAAGGCCCAGGTATAGGTAGTATATGTTGCAGTATTCCTGCAGTAACCAATTTCCTAGCTAAAAACAAGTGTGTAATAATTGCATTAAAACATCACCTATACCTGTGAAATTAGAATTCTGTCACATCACCAAGGTATGGAAAAAGGTATAAGCCAGCAGTGCAACTGCTAATGTACCATAATTCTGGACTGCACCCATCTACTATGGAACACTGAGTGAGATGACAGACAGCAAGGCTGCATGACATCATTGCTATAATGTTCATCCCTTAAGTAGTATGTATCATTAAAACATGATCTCATAAACACTGCAATGTGAATCACACATCACTGAACCTTGACCATCACTACTGCTGCTTCAGTCTGAAACAAAAATACAGAACTGACAAATGGTGAGACCACAGCCAAGAAGACATGAAATAAAATACAAGAGGATAATGTATGGTCTTAACCATGCTGTAAACACTTCAGGAGGTTGCCATTACCTCATGGTAAACATAGAAACTGTAACTCCAGAGGTTTACATGTCATGGCAAGCAGCAGCTCAAGACTTTTCAGCATGGTGATCACAATATCCAAAGATGACACAGTATATCATAGTGGATATAGGCTACCAAGAAATAGTCATCATACACTGAATTACTTTTATGATTGATTCTTAAATTACCATTCTTAAAGCAAATGGGAAGATTGATTCTTAATTTATGTAACAATGCTTATTGAGCTGGTCTTGTTAAGCATTCCATCATCAAACAGGAAGATTGATTCATCACCATGTTTATTGAGCTGGTCTTCTTAAAAGAATGCTGACCAAACTGGGAGTTCCCACCCACAAAAGGTTTACCCCACTTTAACTTTTTATAGTGAAGACGGCGTTGTTCTTGTGCCACAACTTACTGTATTTTAATTTGGAAAAGTGTGCGACCCGAAGTATGGTGGATGGGGGGGCAGGTGCTCCTTGACTGTAAAGGTGCAGCACGCACTGTTCGCGTCAATAAAAATGAATGGAAGTGAACAGTGCGGTATCGCACCTTTACAGTAAATGGAGCCCCCCCATCCGTCTCAATTCCAGGTCACAGACTTTTCAAAACTGAAATACAGTAAGTTGTGGCATGAGAAAAGCACAGTTTTTAATATAACAGCTAAATCGGGGGGTAAGCCTTGCGGGCCCAGAGCCTGGAGCACCCCCACCTAATTTTGACAGCTTTCCTTTAAGCAGTCTGAAATCAAACAGGAAGATTGATTTGACAATAATACATACTGACTTGCTGCTCTTCTACACATTCCATCATCAAACAGGAAGATTGATTCATCACCATGTTTATCGAGCTGGTCTTCTTAAAGGAAAGCTGACCAAATCGGGGGTTACCACCCACAAAAGGTTTACCCCAGTTTAACTTTTTATAGTGAAAATGGCGTTATTCGTGTGCCCCAGTTTACTGTATTTTAATTTGGAAAAGTCTGCAACCCGGAAGTATGGTGGATGGGGGCGGGCACTCCTTGACTGTAAAGGTGCAGCATGCAGTGTTCGTTTTAATACAAATGAATGGAAGCGAGCAGTGCAGCATTGCCCCTTTACAGTAAATGGAGCCCTGCACCCATACTTCTGGGTCAAAGCACAGACTTTCCAAAATTAAGAGTCAGCTGTGGCATGAGAAAAACAAGTATTTACTATAACTGCTAACCCGGGGGATGAGCCTAGCAGTGCCCGGACTCGGAGGCTGGAGCACCTAATTTGGACAGTTTTCCTTTAAGCAGTCTGAAATCAAACAGGAAAATTGACTCAATAACATTTATTGAGTTCAACTTCTTTTTATCTTAAACAGCAGCTGAACTGACACCTTCAAGAGAAGTTTAACAAAACACAATATTCAGACACAGTTCAGCTTGTATTTCACATTAATGTTATAACCCTACCCTCCTCTCCATTATTTATTACTGAGGTCATTGCCATGAAAACAGGATCTTTGCTCCTGAAGTGTTCATATTCCCATTATCCCAACCCATGAGGTCAAAATGCTATGCTCATGACATCATTGTTACTCCCATGCAAGACTGTGATATGAGAAATCACAATAGAGGACTGTGAGTTTAAGTAGGAAGTAAGCTACAGAGGCAGATAAACAGTAATAAAACTCTTAAGGAATTTGCATATTCATGCAAATGTACTCAGTGATGAGTAATGGGGAAGAAAAATATCTATAAAACATATATAGAATGCAAGCTGAAGTGTGCATAATTATTATGTTTTTCAAAGTTTTCTCCAAAGGGGTCAGTACCTTTTTAAGCATTTTACATCCAATAGGAAGACTGATTCATCTTATCTACCAAGTTTCAACTCACTTCATCACAACACTTTTCATCACTATAGCCTTGTCTAGTGCAAATCAGTTAATTGAATACCAACAGCATTTTCAACATTTTTCTCGAAGCTGAACATTGACTATTGTGAGCATTCCATTTTGTTATACCACTGATATAACATACTTAAGAAGGGATAACAACAGAGTGATGTCATATCAATGACATAACAAGGTTGGAAGGATTCACTCTCTGTTTACTGCTCAATAGTAATACAGGCCCCACTCCCCCGCCCTATATTATTCTTATAAGGCAAGGCTAGTATAGCCTAACTCTGCATTGCAGCTGCTGCCAAAATACTACTGCACATTACCATCACATGCATAGAAATCAACTGCATTAATTTTATTACAGTCTTACTTTCTTTTGTAGTGTAGTGTGCGTTGCCATTGTCTACCGACGACTATCCCCAGAGGTGAGACAGATACTGAGCCAGGAATGATGGAGAGGCATTTACTTACCCCTTGGTGACTCCACTGATATCCAAAACAGAAGTCTCAAAGAGGCAGCTGCTGTCCAGTCTCCTGTATCCAGCTCTGAACGACACGTCTGATGACTGAGAACAACTCCCACTACACTGTAGTCATGACTCTCATTCTTCTCTTCTGGGATCTTCCTTGCCTTTGGGAGTCTCCATCAATGACAGTACTGTAACTGCTGGCCTAACTATAATATTAAATAAAAATATAACTTTTACTATTGGTGTGTTTCTCCCCCAGAGGTGTGCACATGCAACAAATTTTCCCCAAAATCAGAAATACTACTGGCCTATACTCCCCCAGCTGAACCACTTTACTTGCACTGGCATAATCCCAAATCCCCCCATCTGACCTCTAACTCAAAACTCCATGCAGCCGCTGCACTGAACAGTCTTGTGATACATCATCAGCATTTCGCTCCACTCCAAGACGGTAGACTAGATCTCTGCAATCACCCATCCGCATCAATAACTTCTTCCTTACCTGCCAGAAAAGAAATTGTGCCACCACTGATGAACCCACATAACTGAGTCTGTTTCCATTTTAATTGGTAGCATATGTTCATCATCCCCACCCCCACACCAGCTGGGTCGTCCATTAAAAAGGAGGTTTTATACACACAGTGGTGTTGTAGTAGTAGTACCACAGTAGCAAAGGCAAACAAGATGCTGGGATGCATAGTAAGGAGGATCAGTAGTAGGACAGAGGAGGTTATACTGCCCTTATACAGGTCACCAATAAAGCCGCATTGAGAATATGGAGTTCAGTACTGGACTGGTGCCCACACCTCAAAAAGGACATTAACTTGCTGGAGACAGTCTAGAGGAAGGTTAGAGAGATGATAGCCAGTCAGCAGGGCAAGGCATACGAGGAGAGGATGACAACACTAAACATGTATTCCCTGGAAGACAGGAGAGAGAGAGAGAGAGAGAGAGAGAGAGGGGGACACATGATTGGGACCTACAAGTACTTGAAAGGGATAAATAAGGTTGATAAGGAGAGTCTCTTTAAGCTGAGTGGTAACCATAACATGAGGGGGCACAGTCTTAAGCTTGAGGATGGGAGGCTTAGAAGCACTTCTTCACAGAGAGAGTAGTGAATACTTGGAATGCACTTCTGGAAGAGGTCATCTTGTTGTAGGAAGTGGGCAGCTTTAAGAGGGCTGGGATAGGCATAGGGGGAAGGTAAGGATCATGGGTTGGGAGGAGTAGGGTGGGAGGGCAGGGACATTAACTCAAGCTGTGGACCCTGCAGTACGAGCAGACTTGATAGACCAAATGGCCTTCTTCTGCTGGATTCTTCATATGTTTGTATGTAAACAGAGGCTGGATTTTCATCCATGAAGGCATGCCACAGACCTTTGATGTGCCAAACATACAGTACACAGGGCTTGCAGCATGCACAGAGTGACATTTGGAACTTCCATCCCTTGCTCCAGGCATAGGTCCTTAGACCACAAAAGTGTGGTCTTGCTTGCACCGTCACTCTAGGACAAAGTTATGGTGCTTGCACCAGAGCATTGGTGCAAGCAGCCGTAAGTCACAGAAACTATCAAAGCTGCACCTGAGAATAGAAATTCCGGTGCAGTTGTGGCAAAGGGGGATGACGCACTACAAATGTTAATGTCCTGTGGCCAGTGACAGTGCTAACATGCACCAAAAGGGCAAAAGTTGTGTCCTTTCCAATTTGACCCTCTTTCCTTTGCCAGTGGGTCCAAACTGATGCACCTACTCTATAACAATATGTAAAAGAAGGGAATGTGAACTGTTAAAAAACTGCCACTGATTATATTTTGACACAGTAAGTTTTTCTTTTGACCCATATTTTTTACACCATTGGGTCCAATTCGACCATTGTTTTAAACCCCCTAGTGCTGTCACTGCCCGTGGCACAGGACTGGATGCGAGCACTGCACCAGGGTATGAAAATCCTGCTCGAGGAGTGTACATTACTTACTGCAGTACTGCAACACTGAACACCACTGTGACTACACAAAAGCCCCTTTTTTAGTGACAACTGGATGCTAGAAATCGGATTCCAACCACCAGCCTTACATTAATCCCTGTTACATTGTCATGTACAGTAACCTCCTGCAATCCCTGGTAGTCTACTACCCCCCAATGGCACTTGGCAGTGCCAGTCCACCCCTCCCCAACATGGCCCCAGCACCAACTAGCAAAACACACCTCTCACCCCCACGGCAAGCCACCGACTGAGCTCCCTCCAAGCACGTACTGCTGTATACAGTACATGCTGAGTCATTGAGGGTGGGGGGGTGGACTGCACTACAGGGTGGGGGGCCACTAGACTACCAGGGAATGTGGGGTACTGTCGCGAGTCAGGCAGAGAAAAGTGGGGGTGCTTGAATAGCCCAGTGGGGCATTGGTATAGATCTGTGGTGCTGGGGATTTGGGGGGGGCTTACAATTCAGGGATGCAGGGTGGGGAGACTTGCTCCATGTCGGAAGCAGTACTGTGACTTGTGACACCCTGTATAGGTGCAGCATCCCTTTGGTGTACCCCAAGTCACAGGAAGTAGCCACCAGGGACCCTGCCTGGTTTGAAAATGGGTGCAGGATCCTTAGCGAATCGGAATATGGTGCAAATCGCACACATGTTCTGGTGACTTGCACCATATGTCTTGGAATGGGGCCCATAGATTCTTCAGATCAGCATTCCATCTTAGCACTGCTGAATGACTGGAATGATTCTGATTTTTAAAAAGCTGTTGGTGGAAGAACTATTATATTAAACAGCTCACCCTAAATTAGGACAGCATTTCAAAAAGTAAATACTTTACCCATTAAAACATACATACGCATTAGCTGGCCCAGTGGTGCTGAGGGCTGAGGCACTCATCGCCTACACCTCACTGCCACGCACAGGTCACCAGGGGAGGAGAGGGATCCAGCATCCAATGGACTGCTCCCTCTCTCCGGGGTGGGGGGTTCATGAGTCAGTGCATGACTGCCCCCTGGTGGAGGCTGGGGGACAGGATGCATGCTGTACTCCAGGACGAGTTGGGGGCAGATGCCAGGAGGGAGCGTGTGCAGAAGCGTGCGTGCTCCCCTCCACCAACATCAGGGGGAAAGAAAGAGGAGATAGATGGCACCATTGTCGAGTGGCTTGATGACTATTTGAAGATCTCTTGCTCCAGGGGTGCACCTACTCTGGATCCATTCAGGTGGGTGAATTCGGGGCTCCCAACCACCCTCCCCACTGTGGGATGGCATCTGTATATTCTGGTGGAGTTGCCAGGCAGAAAGGGAGCAGACAGATAGCCTCAAGGAGGAAAAAGGTATAGCCAAAAAAAAAAAAGTACACACACACACACACTAGCTAAATGCCCAATGCCTGAATTTATTTAGTTCCCAGAGTTCTTTAGTTCTATATATTGTAATGCAAAGCACCACACACAAAGCACTGCAGCAAGCAGTTAACAGCTTACAGCAGCCACCATCCCCATTTATTTACCCAGGCCATCCCCCTTCTCCATTTTCTTAGCTGTTGGCCTGGCCTTGGCATATTTATTCTCCTAATCAGAAGAACTATGAATAAAATGGAGCTATTTCTAAATTCTATTATACTGTACTGCCAAGTCTGTTAGCCCCAAAAGGTCATCACACACAGGGGGTGGACTTGAGGAGTTGGCACTGGAACTGTGGCACTGTTGCCTGCCTCAGACAGTATAATATAATATAATATAATATAATATAATATAATATAATATAATATAATATAATATAATATAAAACCTCCATTTTATTCATAGTTGCTTTTAATATAATACAATATAATATAATATAATATAATATAATATAATATAATATAATATAATACCTCCATTTTATTCATAGTTGCTTTTTTACTTTGTACTCTTGTTAATCTCCGAATATGGTAAGAACCAGGCACCAGCATTTGTTATTGCAGTGTGGCAGTGTGGCACCCCACCACCTGGTAGCTTTTCAATGCAAGAGCAGTGTGAGTCTGCACAGCAATAGCAAATGCCAGTCGTGCCAAGGTGACAGACACACAGTGGGAGATCGAAAGGAGTACAAAGTTAATGTAATGGTGTGGGGGGTCCTTTAAATGAAGACTGTGCCTACACTAGAGACCGGGGTACTGGAGCTTAAAAAAAAAATCAGAGACAAACTAGACCCGAGGGACACATCTTTGGTACTATTCACTCAGAAGGCTGATAGAATGAAAGGATTAGTGTTAAGATGCATTTTCTGAAGAAAGTCTGTAACTTTAATGTTTGACATTTTGTGTTTTTAATCCCCACTATTCTGTCACAAAACCACAAATTGTGCGAGGGAGAGGAAAATTTTGAAGCAAAATCAGGGATGTCATCATGTCCCTGAAAATCATGGACAGTTGAGACTGAGGTATGTACATGGATGCAACTGGGATCCATTGAAATAACTAAGCAGCTAAGAACCCTTTGATTCTTGTCTTGCACTTTTGCTTTTGCCTGATTAAATGTGCCACTCCTTGTCACTCCTTGTCATCATTTATCATTAATTACTGTGCATTTTACTTTACAGTGCTCTACACCATCCACCATCAGTCATCTCCATCCCTCACTCCCCACTTCTCCCCCAGCCCAATGCCCAAACCACAGCAAGGGGACTGTGTTAAAGCATTTACATTTTCAGCACCCACCTCTCAGCACTCACTCACTCAGGACTCAGACTGACTGCTGCTGTGATGGCAGGTTGGTCCTCCAATCACATGTACCTCGTGGCTCCAAGCTAGACATGCTAGGCCTCAGCTATGTTTTTGTCTCCACCACACTACTCGATCTGCTGTTCCCAACCGTCCCAGTACCCCCCTTGGGTGGCTCAGCACTGTGTCAGTCAGTCGTCCGGCTTGCTTACCTCCTTTTCCACCATGCAACGCAGTCGCAGTGCTCACTCGCACTTGGTTGACCGTTGACTCCACCACTTGTCTGGGACTCAGTCTAGAGATGACAGACTGTCCAAAATTTAATTGGATTGGACCCAGTGTGAGTCGTTACCTGCCGACAGGCAGCAGCGAATGAAGAACCACCCTCTGTGGCTTCAGAGAATGCCCGTGGGCCGGGGCCGCTGCTCACTCACTTTCACTTCACGAATGATGACACGGAATGGGGTGACTCCTGCACTAGACTGGTTAACACACTACACAGACAGATCATGTCTGATAAAACAATTCTTTTTAGAATATGGTCAGTTCAATATAAGGACACCGATGCAATGATCGATGACCAACGACCTTGCTCTGTGCTGCACAACTCCTTTCCTCCTCAGCGACGGACTGTTAAGCACATTCTCCCTGGCAACTCGTGCATCCCATTTACCCCAAGCAGCTCCCGACTCCTCCTCCTTCAGTCATCATTGATGCATACTTGGCGCCACAGGAGTTAGAAGGAGCATTATTGGCCCATTTTGGATGGTGCATGGCAGATGGACATGGACAGCAGTTGGGGGCTGACGGAAAAAATACATTGTTGCTATTCTTGTCAAACGGCGCCAAATGGTCCAAGGAACACCTCCCCGCCCCTTCAGAAAAAAAAA
Source organism: Neoceratodus forsteri (assembly GCA_016271365.2). NCBI lineage: Eukaryota > Metazoa > Chordata > Ceratodontiformes > Ceratodontidae > Neoceratodus > Neoceratodus forsteri. Next base: position 1,425,344,958 of record CM057455.1, read on the forward strand.
ACAACAAAAACACATTCACTGCCACAGTGCAGCATGTCTCTTTTATTATGGAATCGCCGACTCTACCAAATTGTGACTCCAACATAATATGACTGCAATTCAATGCAATTGCAACTAATTGCAACTGCATTGAATTGCAGCTGATGATTCTGACAGTAGACAACAGCTCCGAGGTCTAATTTGCATATCTAAGCAAGAAAATCAAATTGAAAGTTAGTAATGATAAGATGGTGACTATTAATGCAGACAGGAAGTTGTTTAGCCGTCATGTATTAGCTGCACAAGCAAGAGATATTGATCTGAAGGAAGTTTTTACACATGAGCATTCCACAGTTTCATATGGTCTTGCGCACTCTGATGGTACCCTAAACAAAACTGCAAAGAGTAAGCTGTTGTCTGAATTAGAAAAAGAAGCAAAATCAATGTTTCAACTGCCAGCATCTAACATGCACACAGCTTAGATATTGGATGGCATGGCTGTTTTACAAGTGATTGAGCAAGGGGGTGCAACTAGCTTTGGAGAACTTGCTAAATTGGTCTTCAGAATATTACACCAGCCTTTACAGGGTTATGAGAGCTGCAAAAGATTAGATATCATCTTTGATTGATATGATGTCAAAGATTCGGTATACCGTGAGTATAGCGACCAAATATGGGCGCCACATCAAAATGGTGACTCATATTGGTCGCTATACTCATGGGCTACCCTGCAGGGGTAGCAACAGTACACGACCGCTATGGTAGTGTATGGCAACAGGAAGGGAGGGATAGCGAGGGAAGGGGACGGACAGGGAATAAGTTTTGAGAGATGGGTGTACCTGCTGATGCCAAGCTAGCTGTGTGGTGTGGTGTGGTGGTGTAGGTGGCTAGCTCAGGTGCAGCAGGTACAAGGTTTGGGACCGGGTGTGGGAACATTTTGCCACGGCCTGCGACCATGGCACTTAATTTTCATTTGGTTTAGGGATTTTTCCCCCTTCTCAACATGCACCCCCCCGGAGTTGAGAATCAATATTCAGAGGGGTAAGGGGGGGCACATTCCACCCCCCCTGCAAAAACACTTTTTTCAATTCTGGATGTCAGGTCACTTGAAAGTGTATATCGCCAATTTGCTTTTCGGCGATATACACTCGCCATAATAGTGATCACTATTCTGCAATCGCTATTATAATATGGAACCAAAGATTTACTTAAATCTTTTTAGCATGCATGGAGGCAATCATCAGTCATCATAAAGCAATGAAGTCATAATCCGTGTTCCCAAAACATCCATCCCAATGCAGTGGAGTAAGTTCATTGGAAATCCCAAGAATAAAAAACATCTGGCAAAATTCCTGTCAGAATCATGGTGTGCTATGGTAGAAACTTTACTTGGCCCAGATCAGAAAATGGTTATTGCAGGTGGACTCAAGGACAACCTCATAGCTCGCATGGTCACTTCAGATGGAGTTGTAGACTAAGAAGATCTATTCTTTTTGCATGAAGAAGCAGATACTCGGCTTCTACTTCATGTTGCCCACGTTTCACAAGAATATCCTTGAGTAGTGGAGTGGTCTCCAGATACTGATGTTGCAGTTATCTGTGTACATTTTATTCACAAGTTGGAAGCAACTCAGAAGCTTTGGTTTCATACTGGTGTGAAGGATAAAGCCGGGTTTATACCAGCCCACACCATAGCAGCTGAACTTGGCCAACAACTATGCAGAATGTTGCCAGCAGTACACACAATCATTGAGTATGATTCAGCCAGCAGTCTTGCAAGGACTGGCAAACTAAAGCCATGGAAGCTTGTCAGGAAGAATCCACACAAATTTGGAAGCCTTACCAAATTTGGCACTACGGTGGATATACCTCCTGCACAGTTGAAATCAGCAGAATTTCTGATAACCTTTTTCTATGACACAATGGCTAACTCAGCGGATGTAAATGGTGTGCGATATAAGCTTTTCTATCACAAAAAGACCCAGAACAAAGCCCTGCCCCCAACTTCTGATGGTCTTCTGCAACATACCAAGCATGCAAATTACCAGACCCTTATCTGGAACCATGCCCAGGAGGCTCAGCCTGACATCCCATGCCCATTTGGAAATGGCTGGCATCACGACAAGAATGGAGACATTTCTCCAACATTAATGACACAGACACCTGCCCCTGAGCACTTCTGGAACTCATTACATGTCAGTGTAAAAAAGTCAAGTGTGAGCACAACTGCAGTTGTTCAAGGCAGAGCATGGCATACACACAGGCTTGCTTGTGTACTGGTGGTGAGGACTGTTATAATCCTCATAAAGTTGCCAGTGTGGATCCAGATGAGTTTGATACTACAGATGATTCAGACTTAGACATGTACCATATGACAAATATATTGAAAAAGGCTAAACACACATATATATACTGTCATAGTGCCCATCGCTGAAAGGGAGTCCACTGGATATTAATGTTTTGCTAGCACCATGGTGTGCAATAGTATACCTGGCTTCTATCACAATGAATACGATATTTAAAATGTTTGTGTCAATGAATAATCTGTGCACTTATCAATACAAACCACAAAGGCAACATTCTTTAAGTAATGAGCCTTATTAATAATTTGTGTCAAAGAAATCTTTTGTATTCACGGCCTGGTCGCGCTGTGGGTAGAGGCATCCACCTTACCTTGTGCCACTCCAGTGACCCATGTTTGGGAATGGACTCAGGTCACCAGGGATCGGTCAGTAGGAGAGTATCGAGCATCTGATGGACTGCTCTCCTCTCCTGGGGATGGTGGGTTGTGACTCCCACAGTTCTGGTGGCTCCCAGTGCAGACTGGGAGCATCACAGCTAGCAGGGTCACATCGAGGAGTATGGAGATGATGGCAGGCATCCTGCAGGTGGGTGTGGATGCATGCCCATCGCATGCTGGATGTCACTGCATGTCCAAGCCTCCAGGACCAAACAAAAAGAAGAAAAGCCCTGGCAACAAGGAAGGTGAAGGCAGGTCCTATGGACCAGACTCCACACTCAGTGCTGGACCAATCCCAGCCAACCTCTGGTTCTCCTCGATCTGGCTGCACTCTAGACTGTAGATAGAGTGTCAGTTGGGAGTTGGCGGCCCCACCTTGGGGGCTTCAGAGCTGGGGGGATGACGAGTCGGGGTGAGGTAGGGGAACACCCTGGGAACAGAGGTTCAGTCTGGGAGGGGTTTCAGGTGAACAGGAGAAGGCTGACATTCCCGTATCCTGCCAGAGAGAATCCTAAGGGGCCAATGAAGGAGCATTAAGAAAGCTCAAAAAAAAAAATAGAAAGAAACCATTTGTATGACTAAAATTTGTTTTTTCTTTAAAATAAATTGCTTAAATCTCATTTTATTGGTAATTTTTACTTTTAAACTTGTCTTGACAACTTTAGTACATGTTTGTGGCCTTTTCACTTGCACAAAATGTTGTTTTGACATGGATGCAAAAATTCTGCATTCGCATACCTTGCTACCACTTTACAAGACCCTAGAAAAGTACCTAAGGGATACTTCTATCAAAATAACATAGTTGTTGCTTTCTGTATGGGGAGGGGGTGCTACATTGCCAAAAATGTCAGGCCTGGGCCCCCAGACTACATATCCTCTATCAATATCTCTTAAATGTTCCCCATCCTAATTTTATATTTTGTTAGTGTTTTTCCCACATATATGGCTCTGCACTCACAAATAACCAAATACACAATCTTTTCCATGTCACAATTACAAAAGCAGCATACTTCAAAATCAATTTTAGTATGTGGGTTTGAGCCCAATTCACAAACATTTGCCCCAGCACAAAGTCTGTGCAGCGCAATAGATAGCAGTTGCACAAGAACAGGGCAGCCATATTTACAAAGGTGTAGTATGGGTGCTAAACACATTGGGCTCTATGCACTAATGGGGCAGGGGTATGCGGAATTCATACATGCCCCTGCCCACATAGCTGCACAGCCATGGACAGGTGTGCACTGGCAGTATTCATGATTGCCGGCCACCTGTCCACTGCCCTGCTTCCTCGGCATGTGGGAGCGTAGTAGACAGATATGCAGACTAGGTGGGCATCCCAGGCATCCAATGGGATGCCTGACCTGGTCCACCAGTGGATCCTTTGTGCCCACAGCTGCGAAGATATGGCTGCCACCAGGCAGCATGCTGCAGCAATGAATCGGGCTCATACCTGGTCGGCCATCCCCAGACCACCATTCACTGTCCGTGGTCTGGGATGGCATGGTGTGGGGGGCTGGCAGTCCCCACCAGTGTATTGGCAGCCTGGGGCCCCACATCCTGGGGTGTGTGCAGACCTTATGGCAGGGGTTCCCCCTGCATACTGTGTGCCCCCTGCACCCAGCACTCTGCAACTCTGAATGTCGCTGAGTGCAGGCACGCCCCTCCCGGCACACCCCCTTCATACCCCAACAGTGTTGCCCTCCATGCAGCCTGGTGGTGGGGCCATGTGCCCTGTAGGGCATCCCACGGCCAGCCACATGGGTGTCACAATGGTTGCGGAGTGGTTGTGCACCCCGGTATGCATGCATAGCCACTCTGCCCCATTAGTGCATAAGGCCAGTTGTGAATATAGTGCTAAGCAATGTGCACAATGGGAGCAGTATCATGCACTGCAAACATATGGGCAGGTTAGAGAATAGTACTGCACAGTGCTATTGCACAATGTGCAGTGCTGCAGAAGAGATGAGCACATTGGTTGACATTACTCATGACTGCCTGCAAAAGGCTGAGTATGTATTACACTGCAGAATGTGTGCTGATATGGGGCATGGCAGGCTGTACCAGCAAGAGACAAATACCTGAAAAGGTCAGCAAGGAGGACACCGATGTGGGCACCACAGTGGTGTGGTACAGCTTGTGAGCATCTAGGACCTGCTGACAAGGGGCAAGACAGAGAGTGTGCCACATGCTGCAACACAAAGACTATGAGATTGAGGCCTGTGTCACCCAAAGGAACAGCCATGATGTTAGTCCAGTGGTCACATATAGCAACCCTTGCAGTTGGACACACAGTGACACAGAGGTGGCTGTGCATGTAGGGATACATGGGGCATGGGGAGATACATTGGGCCCTCCTTCCCACCTGGTGTGGGTGGTCTTGTGGAGGGGACACACTGGATACCCAGAATGGAGGTGAAGCAATAAGAAATAACACACACGGCACACAGGAGAAGTTACATGTACAAAAATCTTTACTATAAACATAGAAATTCAAACTGTAAATCATTACATAAGAAAATATATAGAGAAACACAAAACCATAAACAAAAGGGGGTGGGTTAGGAAAATTAGGGGACTGAACAATCTACAGAGGGTGTAGGGTGTCAACTATATACAAATATAGGGGGTAGGGAAAGGGGTGGGTTGGAAAGTGTGGGGGACTAAGGGACAGGAAAGGCAGGATCTTGATAGTGGTGCCTATGGTGCAGTTGGGGGCGAAGGTGGGGGAAGCCTCTCTTCAATTTGGCGCTGCTGCTTAGCCACTGTCTCCAGGTTGTCTGACATCTGTTGCTGTATGCCATGTGGATTCCCTGCAGGGGGAGGGCCTCAAACAACTGGTGCAAAACCCACAAGAGACAGGGATATCCTAGATCTAGTACTGACTAACAGGGAAGGGATCACAGATCTCCAGGTAGAAGGTCACCTGGGGGCCAGTGACCATCACACAGTATGGTTCAATTTGGCCACTACATCTAAATCATCCCATTCCAAGGCAAAAATATGGGACTTCAGAGGAGCTGACTTTGATAAGATGGCCAACAGAGTTAAGCTAGCCCTGGCAAAAAGAAACACAGGTGAGGGGGTACAGGCAAAGTGGGCAAGCATTAAGGATACAATACTTGAAGCAACATCCAATTGTGTTAGACAGAAAAGGAAGTGCAAAAGAAGAAGGAAACCACTTTGGTTCTCAAATACAGTACCAGAAAAGGTCAGAGCCAAAAGGCTGGCCTTCAGGAAATATAAGGGAACACAGCAGGATGAAGATAGGGAGGCATACCAAACTGCCCTAAGGAAAGCAAGGAAGGAAGGTAGTAAGGCAGGCAAAGTCCCAAACTGAGGAAACCCTAGCACGAACAGTAAAAGAAGGTGACAAGACTTTCTACAGATACATTAGTGAAAGGAGAAAGTCCAGAGGGGGTATTGCTAAGCTCAAAGGAGAAAAGGGGGCATGTGAGGAGGAGGAACCTGTAAAAGCATCTATCCTAAATAGATACTTTTGCTCAGTATTTACTGAAGAGAAGGTGGGCAGGGCCACAGCTCAGCACCATGGACACAGGGGGAAGGGAGGTGAGCACTACTCCCTTCACAAAAGAAAGTGTCCTACAAGAGCTCGCTAAGCTCAGGGTGGACAAGGCAATGGGACCTGATGGCATACATCTCAGGATACTTAAGGAGCTGAGGGTGCAACTAGAAGAGCCATTAAAAGAACTGTTTAGTGAGTCTCTGAGCACAGCAGAGGTCCCAGAAGACTGGAGAAGGGCTCATGTGATCCCACTCCACAAGAGTGGTAGCAGGTAGGAGGCAGGGAACTACAGACCAGTCAGTCTTACCTCAGTAGTGAGCAAGATTATGGAGGCACTCCTTAAGAAAAGGATAGTGCAACACATGGAATCCATAGGGGCACAGGATCCAAGACAGCATGGGCTTACAAAAGGAAGGTCCTGTCAAACTAATCTCATAGATTTCTTTGACTGGGTAAGCAGAGTGGTGGACCCAGAGGGAGCAGTTGATGTTGCCTATCTTGACTTCAGCAAAGCTTTTGACACTGTTCCACATAGAAGATTAATAAACAAGCTGGGTAGGCTCGGGGTGAGTCAGAAGTTGGTCAACTGGGTGGCAAAGTGGTTGATGGGCAGAAAACAGAGAGTGGTGGTAAATGGTATACAGTTAGAAGAGTTGCAAGTCACAAGTGGGGTACCTCAGGGATCAATCCTGGGGCCAGTCCTCTTCAATATCTTCATTAGTAACATTCCAGATGGACTAGAGGGTAAGGCTTGTCTGTTTGCAGATGACACCAAGATCTGCAACAGAGTAGATAATCCAGATGGGGTGGGCAGAATGAGAAGAGATCTGGATAAACTAGCAAAATGGTCAGAAGAGTGGCAACTGGGATTTAATGCAAAGACGTGCAAGATCATGCACGTAGGGTAGAGAAACCCTGAAGCCACCTATAGGCTGGGAGGGGAGTTGCTGGCAGTCACAAAGAAAGAAAGAGACTTGGGCATCATCATCACCGATGACCAGGGCCAGTGGAAAATTGTGGAAAATATTACCCAAAAATGCGGGGACTTTTTTGCAGAAATTGCGGGAAAATTGCGAGGGTTCACTATACATCCCCACTGCCCCCCTAATAAATCTTTCATTGTTTGCTGCAGCTTGTATTGATCACATGAATTGTTAGATAAATGTATTGCCACTTGTAAATACTTTTAATAGGAAGGAAGGGGTGTGTGTTTGAAATGCACTGCAAATTAATCATTATGTAGCATATCTTCTAAAAATCAAGACATCTAAAGCATGCAGTGCTAGCTAGATTTTATTCAGTAATTTACAATTAGTCTGTACTGAATACACCCTGAAATAGCAAATTTTGCCAGTTTCTAGATATTAAATAATGAAGCCTGTTTAAACTACTTGCTTTGGCGCAAGAACAAAATAAACAGATAACCAGGGTGCCTAATTAAGGTCTAGTAAGCAAAATTTTTATTTTGTTAAAATAATTGCTGTTCTTAATCAGCACTGTAAGTACATTTTTAAATCACATGATAAAAGTATCAAATCATACCAGTAGCTTTTCATTACATCATACAATAGTTTTCAATACATTGTACTTTTGTTCTACTCGGTTTGCAGTGATTTTACTTGGATTGCAATTATTTTGTCTATTTGAAGGTAACTGTTTAACTATACTTAACCTGTTCAGCATGTTTTCAGAAATGTTTGCTTTTTGTAGGCTTTGTATGTGAGTATGCAGTTGTGGCAGACTGACATGTAAGGAATCACTGTCACTAACCCCCTCAGAAGTACATTCAAGTTTATAATCAGCAGGGCCACCAAACTCCTGACACATTTGAATCAAAATCCTTTCAGATTGAAAGTATTTATATAAGGAAAATCTACTCTACCATTTAAAAACAAGCACTGTGGTCAATGCTTCATTTAGGTGAATGGGGCGCTTTGCACCTCTTCTCATACCTGTTTCAGTCTCTGTGTCAGCAAAAAGTTCTCTGATAGTCTGCTTTAACGCAGATTTTAAGTGTTCAGGTCTACCTATGCATGACCGGAGGATTTTGAAACCGAAGCAGGGAAGTGAACCACATGAAAGCAGAGTCACATTTGACCCCTTCTCATCTCACACTGTACTGTTTTGGTAAAAGTCAAGTCTGTGTACTAAATTGTTAGCATATCTGAGTAGATTTCCTTGAGGATTTAAATATTTTTATACAATTTCAGTCAAAAATTCCATAAATGTAAGAAATTGCAAGAAATTGCGGATTTTGTGTGGAGAAGGGTGAAAATTGCGGAAATTGCGGAAAAATTGCACCCGCAATTTTCCAGTGGCCCTGCCGATGACCTGAAAACATCCAAGCAGACCTCTAAAGCAGTAGGTAAGGCTAGGAGGATGTTAGGATGTATTAGTAGGGGTATCACAAGTCATAAGAGGGAGGTAATGATCCCTCTTTACAAGACACTGGTTAGGCCCCATCTGGAGTACTGCGTGCTGTACTGGAGACCACACCTTCAAAAGGACATTAGCCAAACTGAGACAGTCCAGAGAAGGGCAACCAAAATGGGGCAGGGACTGCATCAGAAATCATGAGGACAGATTAACGGAGCTCAACATGTATACCCTTGAGCAAAGGCGGGAGAGAGGTGATATGATCTAAACATTCAAACACCTTAAGGGCATTAACAAGGTGAAAGAGTCTAACATGTTTAAATATAAGAAAAATAGCAGGACAAAAGGACACAGCATGAGATTAGAGGGAGGCCGATTAAGGGGGAATATGAGGAAATTCTTTTTCACAGAAAGAGTGCCGGATTCATGGAATGGCCTACCTCAGGAAGTGGTGGCTATGAACACAGTGCAGGGCTTCAAACAGGCATGGGATAGGCATAAGGGAGCAATACAGATGAGTATGAATAGATAGGCCACTGACAGAGCAAAGGCCAGTGGCACATTTACAAGGTAGAAAAAGAAATGGGCAGACTGGATGGGCCTTGCGGTCCTTATCTGCCATCAACTTCTATGTTTCTATGTTTCTATGTTCACCAGCTCTGTAATCCTCTAAATTATACTGCATTGTTAGGACACCTGCCATCTCAAGAGCTCGTCCCTCCCCTCCTGTAGTTGGCAGGGTGCGAACAAGACCTAAGGGGAGAAAAGTAATGAATTCAGTACTGTACCACTGACTGTGCAGAGATGTGCTGGAAAATGAAGTAACCCCCCCCCGTGCACCACCACTGGAGCAAGACCTGTGAGATGTGTGGTAGTGAATGTGCAGGTGTGCTGCGGCACTGTGTGTGGGAGACATGCATGTCAAGAAGCACAGGACAAACATCTCAGGTGTGATGCATGAGGTATCTAGAGCCAGGGCACCATGCTCTACATCATGCAACATGATGCAGAGACATACGGGTGGGTGGTCATTATGCCACAGCACCAGCAAGTGTACACTGTGTCACCGGACTACTTAGGTGAGAACAGCCATGGGACACTGAAAAATGTCAGATGGATGTCATAGTGCTGATGGATCATGGGCACAGACCACACAGGGCTCAGCTTCTTGCATGGTTGTGGGGCACAGGGGTGTTGCCCTCCGCTGTTATTACCTGGGGGGGAGCTGATAGAAGGCACCAAGCACTGTGACTGTGTTAGAGTGCAGGGACAGGTCTCACACACAGCTCATGTCAGGAGATGCAGCACACAACTTCAGGGATGAAAATCAGGCCCCATAATGACCCGTACGAAGGGGGGGGAATAGAGTGACATGAGAGCGGCAGTGCGTAGCTGATAAGCAGAAGGGGTGACAGTGTCATCGTCGTATGTTATGCACAGCCCACAACATGGCATGGTAGTGTAGAGCATTCCACAGAGATGTAAGCAACAGGGCAAGGACAATGCATGGTATAACAGAAAGGCCTTGGCATGCCTTCTCCCCCAAGGGGTTTGTGGTGGTCTTGCGGGTTGCACCAGTTTTGTACGCTCAAGCCACAGCTGTGTTAAGGGCATGCTGATCCACCCATGACTTGGTAGGTGTAGATGTCACACCCAGCGTAACCAGCCATTGCTGCACACACAGACACCAGCCCAGTGGATTCCATTTGCCACGAACATCATTAGCGAGTACCCTAGAGTACAGAGACTAGCACAACATAAACTACTATACAAACAGACAGAGTACCAGGAAATGGCAGCAACACAGTTAGGCCCACAGTCGGAAAGGGAGGGACATCAGAGGAGGTATGTGGCCCCCCAACGGCTGCATAAGGACTCTACTAGGAGACTGCGAGGAGGCAGGAGTAGGGTGCTGCGCCAATGAGCGTGGGTGGGAAGTCACCACATGAGGAAATGGTCTAGCAGATGGATGCAGGCCCATGAGCATGTGGAAAGACAACACAGGAACCAGCTGGGCACATTGAACCCTAGGGGCCAGAAATCTGTTAAGACACACACATGACCCAGCTGTGTCTGTGGAACTCTGATCGTGACATAGTCCTGCGGCCACAGCACAGTAGTAGTGCCCTAAGGTCCAGAACGGAGGCACATGTCTGTGACATTGGACAGTAGTCCTACTGCCAGGTGAGGGAGAAACAGGATGTCCTGGTGGCAATGCCCATGTACGTGAGTAGACAGCCCTCACAGCCTACCCACATGCAGTTTGCAGATGACACACACTGAACACCTGTCCCTGCCTGGGGCGTCAACAGCTGCTGTGTGCAGAGATGGCAGGGAAGAGGTGCGTGTGTGTCCTACAGTGCCCTAGCTGCCACAGGAACAGTGTGCATGCACAAGAGCCAGCAGACAGGACAATGATGCGCACATTCATGTTTGGATAGGATGTTCACTGCATATGTGGCATGACATCCCCTGCAGTGGCATAGGCCAGGCATGGCAGGGGCCATGTCTAACATGTGCTATGTGTATTCTGCTACCCAAGTGGAGAACATCATGTCATGCTGGATGCAGTATGGTGCCATAGGTTAGGACATGCAAGATGTGTGTTCCAGGCATACTCACATGACAGGCTGCACTCCTTGAGTCTGCCGCCGCTGCCATTCCTTAGTCTGGAAGACCCCTCCTCAGCCTCCCACGTAGACCACTGGGAGACGTGGGCTCTGGATCCTCATTCTGCAATGGAAAACACAACAGATACTGTCAGTGTCATGCAGTAACATGTTACTTGGTATAACTTGGTTAGGTGAGATACAAGAAGGCATGGTGCCCATCGAGAGTATCTCCCACAATGTTGAGGATCATTGTTTGCAAACAGTTTCTAACCATGAATCTAATTTGGTTTTAAATGTTTCAAAATTGTAATATTAACAAGGTCATTAGGTAATTTGTTCCATATTCTGGGAGCCCTAATTGTAAAAAAGTGTAATCTTTTATTAGTATTTGCTTTTGGAACAATTAACTGTTTGGTGTGTAGTCTGGGCACTAGTTTCCTTGTTGTGTAGTTTAGTCCACATTGTTGCATCAGGTTTGGTTGTTTCAAGATTTTATGAAGAAACAGGAGATCTCCCCTCAACTGCCTAGTTTCTAATCAATGAAGTTTTAGTTTTTTTAACCTGTCATCATATGGTAAGTGTGCCAAGTGCGGTATCATCCTTGTTACTGTTCTTTGGATGCTCTCAGTGGTAGCTATATCCTTTTTGAGATATGGGCTCCAGAATGGTGACCCATAGTCAGAATGCAGTCTAACATACGTCCTATACAAAGGAATAATACAGTTTTCGAGTTTTGATACAAATGTACGATTTATTCTTCTGAGTAATCCGTTTGAGTTTTTGGCTAGTTTGTTACAGTGGTCACTAGAAGATAATTTGTTATTAATATTAATTCCAAGGTCTCTTTCACAATTTGTTGTTTTTAATAACATATTGTTTAATTTGTAAAATTGATGTGGATTATTATTACCGAGATGAAGTACGGTACATTTATTATTGTTGAATTCCATACCATTTAACAATGCCCATTCCTCAATTTTATGTAGATCTGTACACAGTTGGTTCATGTTGTCTGGTGTATCAACCTTTCCTCCCAGTTTGGTGTCATCAGCAAATTTTGATAAATAAGTATTTGAACTAGTCTGCATATCAGAAATAAAAATATTAAACAGGACAGGCCTGAGCACAGAGCCCTGTGGTACCCCACTGGTCACCCCACCCACGTCAGACAATATTCCATTAATTCTGACTTGTTAGGTCCTGTCTGTTAACCAGTTTTTCACCCAGTTAGTTAGGTATGCTGAAATTCCTAGTAGTGTCAGTTAGTTGATTAATTTTGTATGGGATACGTAATCAAAAGCTTTACTGTAATCTAAAAGAATAATGTCCATGGGGGGTCCTTATGTCTAATTCATGGTGGATTTGATTATAGAAAGCAATTAAATTTGCAGTTGTTGAGTGTCCTTGTTTAAAACCATACTGTGTGGTATCTTGAAGGTTTAGATACAAAATTTCTTCTTCCACTAGGGTTTTGATAATTTTTTTCATTATTTTACACGGCACAGAGGTTAGACTTATAGGTCTATAGTTTTCTGGGTTTGATCTATTCCTTTTTTTTAAAACTGGTGTCACATGTGCTGTTAATCAGTCAGTGGAAACTGTTGATTCATTGAGAGATTTATTAAAAATAATAGCCAGTGGTGTGGATATTGTAGCAATAGTTTCTCTCAAAAATCTAGGATTGATCATATCTGGTCCGGGACTTACTTTTTTGTTTAGTGTTTTCAATGCCTGTTTAATTTGATTAATAGTTATCAGATAATTGTGATTGTTAGGTTGTTTTGGTGTTATAAGTTGATGTGTGTCCATGTGTGAAAAAACAGAACAAAAATACTTGTTTAAGTGATCGGCAGTTGCTTTGTCTGATATTGTTGGCGTGTTGTTGATTATTAATGGTCCAATTTGTCTAGTATTACCTTTGCTCTTATTTAAATAGGAGTACAGTGATTTTTGGTCATTTTTTTGTATGTGCTATCCTGAATTCTAAGTTACGTTTAGATTTCACAATTGCTGATTTGAGTTTTTTTACAGAAGCCCTACATGATAATAAAATTTCGTTATTGTTTGGATATTTTTTTAGTTTAGAAAAACATCTTTCTTTTTGTTTAATTAATGTCCTGATGTTTTGTTTTTTTTAGCCATTTGGGAATATATCCTTTAGGATTATATTTATTTTTTGTTGGTACATATTTGGATTCCAAGTCCAGAATAATCACTTTAAATTTGATCCAGGCATGCTCTACTGATAGAGAAGAAAGAATATGTTCCCATTCTATGTCTTTTAAGTAGTTGTTAATTAATTTGGTCTGCTCTATCATATTGTTTGAGTAATATGTTGTTTCTTAAATATTGTTGATGTTGGGGTATACTAAAAAAATATAGATTTGTGATTGCTATTCTCAAGAGGGTCTAGCAAAGATAAATTTGAAATATGTGTATCAATTGTGGTAAGAAGTAGATCCAAAATATTGTTTCCTCTAGTGGATTCTGAGATAAGTTGATCTAAACCCAGGTCGATCATCTCAGAAAGAAAGATCTTTTCGGTGTCTGTTTTACCATTTAAATTATCCGAGCTGATATTTGGCATATTGAAATCTCCCATTATTATGGCATTATTTTTTTTTTTGCTATGTTTTTTATTTCAGCCACAAGTAGATTAGGATAATCAAGGTTTTCATTCGGCGGTCTGTAGCATGTCCCCAGAAGTATTTGTGGTTGTCCCTTAAATTGAATTATAACCCATAAACTTTCTGTGTTTGTTGAGATGTTATTTTCAAAGGAGGGAATGTGGTCCCTAATATACATACGTACTCCACCTCCTTACTATATACTGTCCTGCAAGCCCACCCAGGAACACGGCAACAAGGGAGTTGACAGAAAGATACCCATGAGGTGGACATGTCAGCTGCCCACCACGGGTGAAGGACTTGTCGCACATGTGCTCATGCATAGTACAGGTACTGACATGTATCCCTCTCAACTCAAAAAGGTCCAAGGATAATATTGTGAAGATGGTAGTATACATGGAAAGCATGGCATGGTTACAAGGCTGTTATGGATGAAATCAAGATGTACTGTCATTGTCCTGAAGGTCATGACCTATGCTATCTGATTATGTCTCCCAATATCTGGGTATTGATGCACCAGTGTGCTGTGATACATGTGTCGAAGATGGGACATTGAAGAATCCAGTGCCAACATTCTGGTGATTTGTCGGGACATCACAGTAGATAGACATCCCCAGCCTGTTGTACATGATATCCCATTTGTGCATTACAGTTTTGACTGTACAGATGTTTCAAGTGTGCAGCCACTGCCTGGGATCTGGGACAGTTGGCCACCATCATCTGGCCATGTTCATAGCTAGGCAGAGAATGGTGCATCCAACAGTGTGACATGGGCATACCTGTCACCATACATGCAAAGCAGGGGGTGGTTGCACATGTGCAGACACACATCACAGACACCATGGTGGAGACATGTGCACACAAGAGAGGAGGCATGCAGATCCACATTTAAACCTCACAGTGGGCCACATATGACTGTGAGGTACTCTTCACTGTATCCACTGACCTCCTGTGACCATCCAACCCTAACCATGTCATCACTGATACCAATGCAAACACACCAAGGAAAGAACAACAAGTACCAGAATGTACATATGCATACAATAGGAATGCTATTAGGCTGTCTGTGTATACAGTCAGTGTGACATGACACATGCGGGGCTGTAGCATGGACCAGCCACTTGGGTAGGTTAACCCCTGACTGTGCAGCAGTGCTTGTTGTCTCACCCTCCTGGCATGTCAGGACAAGGTTGGGGTGTGCTGTGTACAGTACCAGTGAGGTCATGTACAGATGGACATGGGGTACTGTGCCCCATACTATGACAGGCCTGCCTGATGTGCACAGGTCAAGACTGTGGCATGGGGTACCTGACTGTTACCATGTGAGGATACTGTAGGAATGCATGAACATGGGAGTGTGGCTTGCCGTAGTGGTGCACACCACCCATACAGTACAGCACTGCATGCATGCAGTGCAACACACACTATGCAAGGCCCATCAACTGGTTCATGGAGATAGGTGGTCAATGCCATATATGTAGCCAGCCCAAGGGGAAGGGGCCGTAACACATTACCCTGCCAACGTCCCACAGTACTTGCCACTCTTCATTGTATACCATTGCATATGCACATACTATATGCAGTGCCAGTGTTCCAGAATATGAGGCAATACCTGCACAGTTGATGCATGCACTGTGTTTGTACACTCTGGTAATGAGTTCATTCCTTAGGTTTTGGTGTGGGATATGTGCCACCTCCAACTGGTCAAGGGAGGTCAAAGTTGTTGGGCAGTGTGGAATGTTATCAGCTGAGTGACTGTGGACATAGCCCCAGCAGTGACTGACTGCAGCACAGGAGGACATGCCATTCCAGGCCTGGCCCCCGGACCGAGGCATGGAGCTGTGAACCTTTCCTGCCCCATGGTAACTGGGTGAGGAACTGTGGTGCAGTTAGAAGACTCATGCAGTAACCCATGGCAACAGTGTGTGGCAGTAGTAGTGCATGTCTATGTGCCACAGTGAGGTGTACTATGGCAGGGTGCCGCTGCCTGCAGGGACATCACCCTCATGTGCCAGGGAGCATGCAGGACATTTAACATACAGGAACACCCACACAGTTATTCCCCAAGTAGGTGCAATGCAGATCAATTATTGTACAGACCTGGCTGTGGCATGGTGCCATCCCATACCATGTCCTGGAACCTTCTCAGCCTGTCCCTATCCTGGTGGACTAGGTCCCTGAACTGGTGCAGCACTGCTCCCCTTCTGACTCATGACAGTGAGGGCTGACAGGTGTCACCCAACTGATACCTACACCTCACCCTGGGGTCGCTTAAGATCCTCCTCCCTGAAGGCTGACCCCCGTGACCACCAGATCCAACAGGTTGGTCAGCTCCACCTTGGTCCACCTGTTATCCCTATGCATGTGAGCTCTAACTCTTCTGTGTGTGGCCATGTTGTCAGAATAGCAGCTCTCACACCACTGAAGGCACGTTGCAGCAGTGTAGGAAACTGTGCACTATAAGAAACAATGGGTTGCTTTGAGCTATTATACATAGCACTGTGCAGTAAGTGCACCAGAATTGTGATGCCACAACATTGTGTAGGTGCAGTATGCTGTTCACCATGCATTATCGCACATGTGTGGCACAACTCAGGTGCCCTCTTGGGAGATTCTGAAAAGACCACGAAGTGCAGTAAATGCACCACACAATTCACAACTTTTTTGCATGGCACATTAGCATTGTACAAGAGAAAACTGTTAGCGCAACTCAAAAAAAGTGCTATTCTCAAAGGAAGCATGTAACTGAGCTACTTAGGCAGTCAGTAGGCTAAGCTGTCAATTTGCATTTCACTCCAGAGACTTCTGCATGCAGTTGCATAAAACTTTGCTCCAGCGCCATTTAAGGGGACAAGTGCACCACCTTCAGATAGCTGTGGAATTGCAAGCGATGGAGACAGCAGGTACTGACTCTGGAGCCAGCCAAGTGGAAGATTCCAGGCAGCCATGTACATGAAGTACAGATTTACAGACTTCAATGGCTTCATGAGCTAACACTTTATTTTAAGTGTATTTAACTACAATGTAACTACTGTATAACTGCACTGTAACTACTGTGCAGTTACATGTAACTACTATGTAGCAAGCACTTCACAATATAGGGACTGTGCAGCCTAGCTTGCCACATAACAATTGTCACTTCTGTGTGACGCTTCTTTGCCTACTGTGTCATGCTATGTCTCTGCCAATGTCTATAGCAGCAGGCCTACACAATAGCATACCTTACGGTGACAACGCACCTGCAGGGCTCCCATTTGTACAGGATTTCCATATTTTACAGGGATTAGAACCATCTACAGGGGAACTTGTGCCCTCAGACTTGCATAGCTTCTGTGGGAAGGCAGACCAATCTGTCTTCCTTGGCATATACTATCTATATAGGGACTCATTGGAAAACTGCCGTGCACTCACAGGGACACTGCTACCCACTTTGAAATTACTACACACATATCAGGCACAATGGAAGCAGAGCCCATATCGTGAGGTGCAACGTGTGGCATGAAGTCCCCTGTCATCATAGTGTCCCATGTCTGTAGGGGTATGCTTGCCTGTCAGGGGAACCCACATCTTGCCCACTGCCTGAATCTGGAATTCTGATCCCACAACTGCTTGGCATCTAACACATCCCTGTTCACAGTGCAGCATGGTTGCCTAGCCTACAACAGAGGCAGCAGTATAGCACTATGTGTTCCTCACTCCCTGACACTGAACACCATGCCGTTCACACACCATGGCACAGATATCTGTCTCCATGCCACTGGACTGTGTGCACCACGGATGTGTGTTTCCCAGCACTGGTAGGCCCAATGCATGCCTCACACATGGGGACATGCCTGTGACTCTGCTGTCATGCTGGCACCAACAGTCCCCAGACAGTACATGGTATGCCTTCCCCCAGGAGCATGGGCAGTTGTTCCAGCCATGGGAGTGCTCCCCTTGGACCATGACTGCCTTTTTCAGCTGCACTGCATGGTGTGCACTGACACAACATTGGGGGGGGGAGCTGTGGCAGTGTCTGCTGAGCACACTCCTCTGATGGACAGGTTCTTGTCATGAGTGTTGTGGACTGTCATACCGTACTATTGATGTACAGTGACATGGTTGCTCATGGACAGGGCCCTGGACATGCAGCTGCAAGTCATACTCCAAAGGAGTGTCACCTTTGGCCCTGTGGGGGGATGGTGAGGGTCTCCACTCATTTTGCTGTTACACACCTATACCATATGTACACTGTTGCCATGGTCCCATGCCACACACTAGTATGGATCAGCCACACTCTTCACATGCAGAGCCCATGCCACTGACCTGTCACTTTCACCTCTCCCCAGCAGGTGCTGTGCCTGAGACAGAGAGAATCAGGACCCATTGTTTCAGCAGTGATGAGCCTAATGCCCTCAGGTAGGCATACAAGGCCCATGAGTTGACCCTCACACGCTACCGCAGCACCACCGCAGTGGTCTGTCAGGCCTGGAAATAGATTGCGGATGAGGTTAATGCAGTGGGTGGTCAGGACAGGACAGTCGAGGCAGTGGTAAAAAACTGTAGCAAACTGTTGACGGGCCAAGGTATCTGAGGCCATGTGATGGAGGGAATTGTGCACCACTAGGGGTGGATGCCTTGTGCCCACAATGATGTGCTCCCTGGACAGGGCAGAGGAGACAGTGGCGCAGTGCTGCATGCTGTGGAGGTGACCTTGGTACCTGGTGGGGGCTATGAGTCCCAGGTACCACCAGCAGTCCCAAGTAAGTACTACCCAGATGCCTTTGTTGTGCTCAGATGTGACACACCTCTGGGTGCACATATATGGGTACCACAAGGCATGGACACAGGCCACACATAGTGTACCAATCCAGCCCTACAAGGCAGCTCCCTTGGATGTACACAAGGACTGGCACATGCATATCCTCCATGGTCAGCCCTGGGTTCACTTGCCCATGTGGTGGAGGGACCATATGCACACACACGTGCATCCAGCTGCAGCAACACACTGCATACTATCACAGCACTGCGTAACTATGACTACATGCTGTGTCCTCCAACAGTGTCACTGATTACTGTACTTGCTGTGCTACATGCTGTATGTTGGCCTTGGTTGTTGTGCCTTGGTTGTGCCCTATGGGTGTGGTCAGTTTGCTTGTACATGTCTGTAGTGCATATATCACGATTTGTGTGACACGGTGGTGGTTTAGTCTTTTACCTGCACCAATAGCATGTTAACACTGTGCCCCGTACAACTCACCATCAGGCTCACAGTACACCAACATCCTCTCACCTTCCCTGCCATCCATCATGGACATACCCTCACCAACATGTTTCTCTCCCTATAGTTCAGGTTCTGAGCCAGCCTACAACAGCGGGAGTACTACCAGGGCCATCTAGTGGTGTGAGACATCCCCCCATCACAAGTCCAAACCTGCACATGGACAGCAGTAGGGTGTCCACTGTGGGAAGTAACGAGGAGATATTTGAGGCCAACCAGGAACTCTTCACTTATGTCTCCCAGCTGGAACAGGCCTTTTTATCCACCACCACTATGGAGAAGACAGCACAAACTGGAGCAGCAACCACCTCTACCTGCACCTCACATGCCCTTGCAAAGGACCTGACCTTTGCATCCCACACCTCTGCACCTCTCATCTCCTCCTGTGCCACACATCCCTCCCTATCCACAGTCCTCACAGATAGTGGTCCCCCACACTCATCAGAGGCCAGGATGTCCACACTGCTTGGAGATGATACTGTCCAGGCTCTGCAAGGTGGTGCACTTCCCTAGCTGCCCCACAACTGCCAGTGACAGTTGTCAGTGTCCTGGAAACCCATGGGGTCCATATATCTGTCTACTCCTCGTCCTCCTCCTCTGGAATCTGCACCCATTGTGCCACAGTGGGATGAGCAAGGTGCCCATCGGATAATGAGCACTGCCATGGACAACCAGGCTGCCTCCCTCAGGGTCCATGAACAGATCCAGGATATCCTGCACCAGAACCTCACTCACCTCTGGCAACAGCAGCGCCAGAACATACAATGTGCAGAGGAGCATGAGGACTGACTCTTGGATGCCATTGGGTGGATGTTTGGGGGCCTAATGAGGGTAGTAGAGAAGCTGGGCAGTGTGCTACTTGACAGACAGAGCTGTTGTCACAGTTCTGCTACACACAGTGGGCACAGTCGCTTGTTCTGGAAGAGGCAGTGTCCACACTGTGGTGTATAACATCAGCCAGTGGCAGCATGCATGCATCGCCCGCATACCCTGGCAGACCGTGCACCCCTGGCCGAGGCATGTCCATACAGGCATCCAGTGTCCTGTGTGGCCATGCGATATCCCGACTGATGCCTACGGCCTGTGTGTCCTCACAATCAGTAAAACCCTCCATTGGGGCCACTACACCCTCTCCCCTTGGTGTATGTCATCCACTGTCTAAACCCGTGGTGGCTGCAGGTAGACATGGTTGGGCCACCACCACCACCCCATTCGGGTCCTGTACATGGGCACCTCCATACATAGGTTTCTGTGCTGGACATTCCCTCCTGCAAGAGTATAGGCAGGCATATTCACTGCACACATTTTTGTTCATTTAATTTTCACCTGTCCCATGCCATATGGTTTTTGTTACTATTTTAAGTCCTGTCTGGGGTATTTGTGTTGGTGTAGTCCACTGCATAGTTTTTCATTCTGTTTAACTGTATATTGGTTCTGACTTTGATATGTATCACACTTAGGTTAGTTGACACATTTTGTATATATTTGCAAATCTTTTGTGCTTTACCAGTTCAGGTGTAGGGTTTTCATTTCCCTGTGTGTTTACATGTACTGTCAATAAAGTTTTAATGGTTGGTTGCAGAATGTGTGCAATTGCTGTTCACCATCTGCTGGCTGCTAGCTGTTGTATGATGTTGCTTCTGTGCCCCAAAGTTGTTGTCTGTTCCTCTTGAACCAGCAGCTCTACTTCATGGGTGTGTGCCACGTTGAGTACCATACAACAGGCAAGGAATATACACAGGCCTTCTGAGGTTGTGTTCTGTGGGGCACTGCTAGAGCAGTCCAGGCAATGGAATCACATTCTGAGCATGCAAAGACATGCTCAATGATGTTATGTGTGGTGGTGTGTGCCACATTGTATTTCTCCTCTGCCTAAGACGTGGGATGGAGGACAGGGGTGAGGAGCCAGAGGCGCAGATGATATGCACTGTCTCCTATAATAGACACATACATATGTGAACCTTGCCATGAACTTGGTAATTAACTACAGCCCACATTCCGGAAACCATCTTGGGTTTCCCACCCTGTTATCCCACCCTGGGACACGTACCCATGTACCCTGGGGGATGTTGACTGTCCTGCGAGCATATTCACCACACACTGTTTACCTGTACCGACACTTACATTTTGTGCCTTGCTATGCTCTTGGTAGTGAACTGCAGCCCCTATTCTGGAACCCATCTTGGGTTTCTCAACCCCTCCCCACCCTGGGATGCAATCCTGTGTACCTCACAGGGGATTACTGTACTGTCCTGCAGAGCATACTCACCCACAAGGTGTCCACTGGGTATATCGCCACCTTCAAATCTCTGGCACAGGATGGAATTGTGCCAGATGAAGGAGTCATGGGTGCTCCCAGGATAGCGTGCCAGCACGTTGATGATGCACCCTGTGGCATCCCATACCACCTGGCAGTTTATGGGGTGGTATCCTTTCCTGTTCAGGTAGGCATCTGACTCCCAGCCTGCTGGTGTGTGAATAGCCACATGGGTGCAGTTGATTACACCAAGTACTCACGGCAGGTGCGCTAACCGGTAAAACTGCTGCAATGTTGCTGTTCACTCTGCTGCGGTGCTAGACAATACTATGAATTCACTAGCACGTGGCAGCAGAGCATCTACAAATTGGACCAGCAGGCATGAGGTGGATGGCTGCGACACCCCAATGGTCTCCTCAACTGGGGTCTGGAAAGTGCTTGTTGTCAGGAGGCACACGGCAGCAGTCATCTTCACCTCCACCATCAGGGCATGGCTGTATTGGGTGGTACTGCACAGGTCTTCATCCAGAAGTTTTCACAGCTGCCTGAGCATGGCCTGTTTGAGGCAATACCAGCTGACCATCTGGTCATCGGTCAGTGTCACAAAAGAGACTCATGGCCAGCACTGTCTATTCACAGTACGGTGCCTCGGCCAGTGACAGATGGACCAAGAATGTCCCTATTGCCACTGCTCATCCTGTACGGCCTCCCCCACCATGAATAGAAGCTGTAGTGTCATGTCCACCATTATGCTTCTGTCTGCACTGCCTAGCTCTGCTTTTGGGCTTTGCCTGGATTAAGAGGATCTTTTCACAGATGGCATTTACTGCCATGCAGCATGCCGTGCAAGGCACTTTGCACAAAGAATCTACATGATGTGGGTGATTACTATTGTATGCAAGTAAAAATTACGATTGGTGCCCTTCCTATATAGACCATATTTTAACCTGTTCTCATTATTATTACTTATTTGCATATCCAGATAATTAATGGTAAAAACATCACTTCTGCTATAGTAAAATGAAGATTCTCATTGCTGTTTCCTAAAACATTTACAAGAGAATGTAACCCTTCCACTGTCCCTTTCCGGATAAGCAGTATATCATCAATACACAGTATCACTTATAAAGGTTGATCCGCATGTACTCATTTACACTAGGGTCTCAAATTCAATGTTCCTCCACTCCCCAAAGAACTGTTTGCATACTTTGGGGCTATTGATGCTTCCATAGCTGCCCTCTTGATTTGGAAATAAAACTCATTAGAATACAAAATAAAACAGTTATGTTTTAAAACCATCTCTGTGAGGCCCACAATGAATTCTATTTTAGATGCATCCAATGTAGTACGTGCTTTCAGTCCTCTTTCTAATGCCATCACTCCCTCATCATGAGTTACAGTATATTTGTATATAACAATACTATATCTAATGTGACAAGGAGCTAATCGGATTCTGTGTGTGCATCTTTCAAAATCTATAACACAACATTTCTGTCTTTAGTGTAGGAAAGGTAACTTGCAGCAACCTGCTTAATATGAAAATCCACGTACTGTCTTAGAGGCTCTGTTAGTGAATTAGGGCTACTAACAATCAGCCTCCCGAAGTGGGGTATTCAATCTCTTATGATCCTTGGAGTATATAAATAGTAGCTCTCATCAGAGATTCAGCTTTCATGAATGATAGTTCATCCCTTGATATAACCAGGTTTTCATGGGCCATTTCAGGATACATCATTTCTCTTTTCAAAAGCATTGTTGGATCTGCTGGTATCTTTCTATAAAACAACAGATCACTAATGGTCTCCTGAGCTTTGTGTTATAGTCAGTATTTTTCATCAGAACAATAGATTCCCCCCAATCCACTTTTTTGATAGTAATTTGCTTATATTTATTCAAGCTTTCTAGTGCCTGCAAGTCCTCCACAGTGCAATTTACATATCTCAAAGGGGTATCAGACATTTTCTCACACAGCTTGAAATCTTTTTCACATATATTTTTATACATCATAACAGTGGGGTTCGTAGAAGGTTGGAAAGATGACTTACTCCTAAACCCATTACCCTGCACATCTGTATTCATTTGTCCATCATCTATAAAAGGAGCTCTCAAGTTCAAATTTCTGATAAACTTCTGAAAGTCAGTAAAAATCTCAAAGTCATTCAGTTTTCTAGTAGGGACAAAAGGCAATCCTTTCTCTAATACTGTTCATTCTGCCTCTGTAAGTTCATAATTGGAAATATTAACCACATTACTACTTTGTTTTTGTACTGTAGAGGATCTAAGTATATCCCCTGATTGCTATAGTTGTTGTCTCTCCTTCTGCCATTTCCACCTCTTTCCCCCTCTTATCTCATCCATCTCACTCTTCTTGGAATCAGATCAACCATAGACTCCTACATAGTGGTCTCTGATAGTTGTAGTTCCTCTGTTGTCCCTTCTGTGGTGGTGGTTAGTAGCTCTCTAAAAAGGGAGAACTGGTAGAGGAGGTGGCCCTTTAAGCAGCTGATTCCATGCTGTATAAAGATAGTAGAACATTTATTGTATTTAACGAGCACATGTCCTTGTGCTCACTCCTAAAAACATTAAGAAACCTTGCCTGCCCCGAATTCCTATGGTGCCAAGGGAAGGTATCATATTGTGACTAGGGAGCCCAGCCCCAATCCCTTCCACTTCCTGATACTAAGAGCCACCACCTGATGTCACTAGATGGAGAGTGCAGTGGTGTGCTCTATAGACAAGACTAAGGCCATTTTTAAACTCCATTTTTCATATTTTAGATAGCCATCATTGAACAGTTCAAGGCCACTGTTCAATTAAAAATAGCTTTGTTAGTTGAGCAGTGGCCCTGATTTGCTGGAAATGGTCATCTAGAATATGAAAATGGATTTTAAACAAAAGTCCCATTCATGTCTATGGTGTGCGCCCTGCCCTCTCCATGTGGTGATGTCACAAAACCGGGCAGCTCTCAGTATCAAGAGGAAGGGGATCAGCAGCTTGGCTCCACAGAGCCAAAATACAGTCTCTTCCCTTCCAAATTAGGGGCAAATAAAAATTCTGAGATTGGCCCCATAGCAAATGGGGCAGGTATGGGTCCTTCATGTTTCTTGGGAAATTTTAAGAAGAGCAGGAAAGGTATTCTTTAAGGGACTAAATTGATATATGTATTGTGAGATATGAGGTGCTTTGAAGGGTTATTAGTTGTAAAGTGATTGAAAGTGTGTTTTAATTAGATGTAATTATAGACACTATACGAAGACCTCAGACAAGCATTTGATTAGCCCTGAAAAAGCATTTTTGGCATGAAACAATCATCAGCTAATTCTCTTTGTGTTGCTGTCTGTAAGTTTTTAATCAGACATGCTGGAGCAAATAATAAATAGTTTTTTTTAAAGTTATTTTTGGTTTTGTGAATATACGTCGTGTGGCTGCTAGCTCAGATTTTTCTCCTAACCACAATTGAGTTTTTATCTAGAGCTTGGCTGTTTCTGGAGCTGCTATCAGTTCTGTTTTCTAAACTGATTAGTACCAGAATTACAGTAAACAGACTATTGCAGAGAAAGTATGAACTAGCAATTTGACATCTTCATCACTGTCTTGGGGGTAGTCCAGCAAACTCCTTGCCTTATGCCTAAAGTGCATGCAGGTGAGCAAACTCACTGCTGGCACCCTGAAGTGATGATCTCAGGACATTCATTCCATTATGAAGCAGTTCTATACCAAGCTGTATGCCTTACTCCTCCCAGGCCAGAGTATGTGAGGGATTTCTTAACCTTGATCTATCCAACAATCTCACCTGCTCAGACCTCAGCTCTAGAGGCTCCAAACACAGCTAAGGAAATAGCACAAGCCATGAAATCCCTGAACCTCAGGAGAGCTGGGGGGCGGTTTTCCTGCAGTTTTTAATCATCTGCTGACAGAGGACATCACCCCTTACCTACAGAAGGTCCAGAACTTTCTAACATGAGACATTCTTGCACAGACAATGAGGATGGTAGTTATCATGGTGCTACCCAAGAAAGGAAAGATCTGAGATTGCCAGGCAGCTATTGCCTATTTCCCTTATCAGCACAGAAGTCAAAGTCCATTCAAAGATACTGGCTATGAGACTTGAGCTGATCCTCACTTGTCTCATGCATCCATCCTAGGTTTTTTTTATCAATGGTCATCTTAGTTCAGACCATATTAGGACCTTGATGTCCCTAATCCACAAAGTCCACTGTAGAAATCCCAGGCAGCTTTCTAGTGGTGGATTTTGAAAAATCCTCAATTCTGTCAAATGGCTATACTTTCAGACCACCCTGGATAGAATGAGATGTGGTCTCACATTCAGAAGCTGAGTATAACTTCTGTACAACACTCCCAACACCTCTATACTCACCAGTAGCTTATATTTGTCCCCTTCCCCTTACAGAAAGGGAACAGACAGGGTTGTCTTCTTTCTCCCCTCATGTTTGTCCCACCTACTGAGCCTCTGGCCATTGACATGAGGGAGCAGCCCTATATGGGATCACAGTGCAGGACAAGGAGTATATGACCTTTCTGTATGCTGATAATCTCTTGCTTACCCTCTGTCAAGCCACAGAGTCAATTCATACTTTCCTATTCCCATTGCAGTCCTTCTCCAAGGTCTTGGGGTTGAGAGTAAATCAGCATAAAACAAAAGTCCTTCTTCTTAACAAGGTCTGCCCTTCAGAGGCCTTGGTCAGTTAGGCATTTCATTAGTTGAGAATGGCATTATACTTAGGGATTGGGATACACAGGAATATGCCTAAAATGATTGCCATGAAAATGGACCCCTTCTGGCCTCTACCAAGGTTGAACTGCATAGATAGAGGGCTTAAAATCTCTCCTTGGTGTGCAAAGTGGACTCCACCAAACTAATAGTAGCACCTAGATTCCTCCACATCCTCATCCACCTCCCCTTGAAGATTACAGTTCTATGGTTTCACAAGATAGACAAGATCATGAGAGACATCTTGTGGTAAAGGAAGCCCTCGAAGTACAGCAGGGCCAAACCTAGGAGCCACTGAAGTAGAGGGAGCTGGGGGCTATGTTGGAACCTAGCCTACCATGTTGCCTAACACTGCAATGGTTCAAGGGAGACGGAATGGAGGCACCTCTCTGGCACCACCTTGAATCAGCCCGAACAGGTGGTCACTCACCTGCGATAGTGCTCTATACTAGAAGGGGATGCCAGCCAACACCTCCCCATGTTGGTGCTATTCTTCATTTACTGGAAGAAATTAAACATATGGCTTGAGGAAGATCCCATCCCTAAGGAAAGGAACCCAATCTGGGGCAACTCAGAGGTTAAGACAGGGGGATGAATGCTCAATAGGGAGCTATGGGAAAAACAAGGGATCCACTTCTTCAGAGATCTGTTCACCCATGGTGTGGATCAGCTGGATTCCTTCACAGGGCTCTCTGAGAAATACCACATCCCCAAAAGAGACTTCCAGAGATTTCTCCTGATCAAAGACTTAATTCCGAAACACAGTCATCACCCAACTGCCCCCAGAATACTGCCAATTGCTCAACCACTGACCAGTTGTATCACCGTACAAAAAGGTACAGACAGCAGGATCTACAAGGCCCTAAGGGAAAGGGAAGGGAAAGGGAAAAATTGTTTAAGCAGGAAAGGCACACTAAGCCAAAGCTTGTTTCCAGGTGTGACCTGGGTGCACAAGGAAGTTAAGTGACTTGCTCGAGTCACCCAGTATGCAAGTGGGAGCTGATGAGATTCAAACCCAGGTCTCCAGATTTGCAGCACAGTGCCTTTAACCATTATGCTGTGCTGCTCTTAAAGGACACCCAACCAGACCCCTCACAATCTGCCAGAACTCAGTGGCAAATGATCTGGCTCCCCCACTGAGTCACAATAGGGCCACAGCAGGGTCAGATCACATAGAGCCTGAAGGGATGGCAGCAGCAGGCATATCCATAACAAACCCTGTAGAGGTGGTACTGCACCTCACCCCCAAGTGCTTAGAACTATGGTGTTAATGCAGTCCAATACCTGATGGAGATGCAATGCACCAGGATCCAACATAGTCCACATTCTGTGGGACTGCCTCCTTTGCAAATATTCTGACTCGGTACAAAAATCTGTGAAACTTTCACCAGTAACTTCATACTGTCTAGTGCAGCAGTGTTTCTCCTGGGCTACTGCCCAGAAGGACCCCAAACTATCTCCAAAAGTGCAAAGGCTCACAGCAGTCAGGGTGGCTGCCAGAGGCTCATTCTGTGAAAGTGGCATACAAGAGATCCCTCCATCAATGAGTGGTTACTGACAGTGGAGCAGCTAACTACATACAGTATGAATGGCTATCCAATTTACAAATAATACCATGACAAAATACCATAAATGCTAGGCCTCCTTTCTTAACTCCCAAGTACTGCACTGCACCCTCCACCCCAGGTTGATACTTCTCCAGGTTAAACCATTTGTTATTTCTGTGCTGTATAATCTACATTTTCAAAGAAATAGTGGTATAGGTAGCACAGGTTAATGTTTTCTGTAGCTGTAAGGTAGCGTTAGATTTTTTTCTTGTTCCTCCTCAGACCAAAGATATCAGGGTAGTATCCTTATCATTGAGTTGAGCCAGGTACTCTCTGGGTTTGACTTTTAGAGCTGAGCAGTGTATAAAAAATAAGAACAGATTAGGTGATAGGGTAGCTAGCTGCTGTATTACTGAGTTCCACTTATATGCTATATTAATATGTTTGCCAGGGCATTTGTTTAACCCTTTCCTACTGCTATCCATATGATCCTGGTGATGTTTTGTTCTTGTTGTGATTGTACATGCTTTTTATCAGTAAAATAACTAACAACAAAAAGGGCATATATTAGTATTACAGCAAATAAAGGGTTGCATATCCAGAGGTATAACCAGCAAGAAAGTGGAGGTCATTTTGCCATGGTACAGATCCTTAGTATGGCTTACAGTGTGCCATATTGGTGCAGTTACCTAAAAAAAGATATCCGCTTACTAGAAATGATCCAGAGAAACAAATAAAATGATCCTGGGACAGCAAGACAGAGACTCAGAATTCTCAATATGTACTCCCTGGAGTATAGAAGGGAGTGGTGTGACACTATCAGAATCTCCAGTTACCTTAAGGGTTTCAACAGGGTGAGTTCTGGTGGTCTCTTCAGCCTTCATGGCAATAGGATCACTGGAGGCACAGTCTCAAGGTGATTGGAGGAAATTCAGGAGAGAAATAAGGAGGCACTTTTTTCGTGAAGAAGGTGGCAGCTAAGTTCAATGAGTTGCCAGATGATGTAGTCTCCTGAAGACAGGCAACAGCTTCAAGACAGGTTGGGACAGAGCAAAGGGCAATGTTGCATGTAGGGAGGGGAGTTTGGGTGAGGACATCAGTGGGGAGGGAGGAGCAGATAACATAGAGGGGGTGCAGAACCCTCAGCAGACACTGAGGTCTGCAAACTCAAAGTAGACATGATAGACCACAGGGCTACTTTCTGCTGGATCAATCCTGTGTTTGTATGTACTGTAGAAAGTTAGTTCTATAACTGGGGGCTTGAGAGTGATAACAGTAGTGAGCTCATAAGCAGTTACCATGTATTACTGTGATTATGATAATGCTGTTTTTTTACTCCAGGTATGTAAACACACACAGCACCTGCTGGATGTGTGCTAATCTGTATAAGTGTATTCATTACTGCTCATCATGAACTGGTGAGAAACAATAGAGCAACCTTATTGGCTGAACCATCTTTTTACCCATGATTAAAATCCACAACACAATCACAGGTAAGAGGTGCCAACCAACAGGTCTTTATACCTGCAGAAAATCCCTGCACCACAGCTTCGGCAGCATACCGATCTGCCCACTCATCTCACTAACCATGATGTCAGAAGCACTCCCAGTTACTTGCAGCAAACACCAATCCTTACAGCTAAGTCAAACTTTTTTTATATTGTCACCTGCAGCAGCCACAGTTGTCTGCCACACGTAACAATTTTTCCGCAAATAGTCACTACTGACAGCAACCTCAAACTCACTGCGGCTACATATAATTCAAGTGACTTTACACATCCTGAGTACACCTTTGCAGCATGCAGTTTTTTGTTTAAAAAAAGGACACTGAATTTCACAGCATGCCCAATATGGGGCAACACTAACTGCCACTATTCAATTGGGACACCACAACTGCCACTCACCATTATTTCACAACCTAAATCAGGACACTGCAACTGCTGCTCTTCTCTGAAACAGAAATCAGAACTGAACTGAAATCGTTTCACAGAAACACCAATAGTCCATTTCAAATTCCATTCACCACAGTGCTAGAAAAAAAATGATGATGATAAAATCCACTTCCTGCCTTCTCCTTCTCCTTCTCTGTGTCCTACCTCTGTCACTGAGCACTTACTTCCAAAGGGATGAGGGCCAGACTTCACAACACTCAGACTCATCAGCTCCCACTACAACTGCTCCACTTATTGGACACAATCAAATGCAGTCCTTTTTTTCCTAAAGATCAAATGCACATATTTCATAAAAAGCATGAATTCACTTGTATTCATGTTACTGTGTGATGAGTAGTGTTTCCTGAAAATAACATGCTGTTTGGTTTTGTGGTTTTTAAATCAGTATCTGTTAATGTGTTCTACAGTAACTGAAAACAGTGAAGAAACAGTGAAGAGTTTTCTGTCCCTGTCAGTGAGCAATAACATCATACTTGTCCAGCCTGCTGTTTCAGCAATTAAGTCCCTGATTGACTGAATAAGCTGTTGCAGTTCCTAGTTAGAGCATTCTGTAGAGATAATTGATTTCATTCAAAGTTTGTTACAACCCATCTGGTTTGTGTTTAGAAGATTAGCTTAAAATCTATCTTTCTGTTCTCATAAAAAGTTGTTCATTTGGGGTTCAGTGCTGAACTGAAGTGATATGAATGAATGTCTGTGTGAAATTACTTTGTCTGTATCACAGCTGTTAGCCCTCTGTCATCAAAACTCTGCATTCTATTCTGGCTATATAACACAGGGTTGTTTAATGGATATGAAATTAATCTACATTCCATTAATTCATAGAAGCAGTGTGTCTGATGTAGCTTGATAAATATGTTCATGCGATAATTTTGTTTTCATGTCAGATTGACAAATGTGTCTGCCACATTCTGCTATTTCAGGAACATGTACTGTATGAACTCTCAAAATTTAGTTCTTTGAGGGTTTCTGTATGAAATATATCATGTATGTCATAACTAAATACTATATGTCATCCTGATGCCCCTGACTCCTGCCCAACAGTTGAGGCAGCAGTTTTTTACTTCCTTTCCCGCCCCAAAAGCTTCCTGTCTCTGACCCATTTCAGGCTGCTGCATCCACTGCCCACTGTCTTCTCCACACAGTCAGGGCTGCTGCCTGCTGCCACCTGCACGTTGAGGCTGCTGCACCTGCTACCCCTGTTCCCCATCCTATAAAACAATATGAAAGTATTTTTTTCTTCTTTCAAGTAGTTTGGGCAGTGTACCAAAGGATCTGACTCTAGTGGCAGGGAGCAGCATGGTGCAACAACCCTAACTGTGGTGGCAAGAGGTTCTATGGTGCAACAGGGCACAGTGATGTCAGAGGACAGAGGACAGCATGGTACAGAAGCCTTAAATGTGGTGCAGGATACAGTGGGGCATCAGGGTACTGCAGCCCTGACTGTGTGATGGGGTGCATGTGGTGCAGCGGCCCTGCCCATTTGGGGCAATGGAAGTAGGTAGCAGGGTACAACAAAAGCCCCATATTTAGTGCCCTGGGGCAGCATGGTGCAGCAGCACAAACTGTGGAGGCAGAGGCTGTGGGACTCAACAGCTTAGAAGAGCACAGCAGCCCTGTCTGTGGAGACAGAAAAAGTGGGCAACAGAGTGCATTGGCCCTGACTGTGGGGGTGGGGGACAGAGGGAAGCAGGGTGCAACAGCCTCAACTGAGAGGCAGGAGACAGGGGCATCAGGATGCCATATAGTATTTCTAGATATACACATACAGTACATGATGTCTTTTCACACAGAAACCCTCAAGGAACTGAATTTTATGAGTTCATACAGTACATGTTCCTGAAATAGGAGAATGCGGCAGACACATGTTTGTCAATCTGACTTAAAAACAAAATTGTTCTCATAGGAACCTATTTATTGAGGCTACATCAAAGACATGCTGCTTCTATGAATTAATGGAATGTAGATTTATTTTATATTCATTAAACAACCCTGTGTTATATAGCCAGAACAGAATGCAGAGTTTTGATGACAGAGAACTGACAACTGTGATACGTCTCACAGACATTCATTCATATCACTTCAGTTCAGCACTGAACCCAAAATGAACAACTTTTATGAGAACAGAAAGATAGATTTTAAGCTAATCTCTCTAAACACAAACCAGATGGGTTAGTAACAAACTTTGAGTGAAAACAATTAGCTCTTCATAATGTTCTAATTGGGAACTGCAACAGCTTATTCAACCAATAAGGGACTTGATTTGCTGAAGCAGCAGGCTGGACAAGTATGATGTCATTGCTCACTGACAGGGACAGAAAAATTCCACTGTTTCTTCACTGTTTCAGTTACTGCAAGACATTAACAGATACTGATTTAAAGAAAACCACAAAAGCAAACAGCATGATATTTTCAGAAAACACTACTCATGACAGAGTGATGTGAATTCAAGTGAATTCAAACTTTTTTATGAAATATGTGCATTTGATCTTTAATGTACCCTGCCACATTACAAAATCATTTACAAAATAGTTTTTATATGATTCGTTTTCTTAAACTTTCTATATGAAGATACATTAAAATCTGTTCATAATAGCAAACATAGCAATAATGCACACCTATGTGTGGTACTTCTTGGGAGCATGAGGCACTCAGCCTGCTGTATTGTAACTCACACTGCATCCTGAGGCATGATGATATCCCATGATATATCACAAACTGGAGTATATGATTGTTATTTGCTATTTCTACTTACAGCAGAAGCCATGGCAATTTAAAAGAAACTAATTTTCATTTATGCTGGCAAATTTTATATTAGTAAGTCAAACATAAACTTAGTAATATACTGTAGAATTAGTTTGTATCGTGGCTGTTTAATTTCACTGTCCTAGGTCAGGAGAACAATTGGCAGTAATTTAAAATCGCAATCTTCTGTGTTGTCATTTCAACTACAGTAATCTATCCTCATTTTACATTCCACCATCTGGTAACACTGCTTATGCACTCATGCCCCAATCCAAAGGAAAAGCACCATCTCCCGAGAGAACAGAGATCGTTGTTAATACTGGATCTCTTTATAGCACACAGCACAGAATCTGTATTACTGCAATTAGAAAGGCATAACATCATACCCATTTCTGTATCCTCATTCTGCACAGATCAGCTGCAGCCTCTGGATGACAGCATTATCAAAATCTTTAAGGACTTCATGAAAGATCAGTTTACTGAATGGCACTCCAGTGCTGTCTCTGCTAAACTTGCCCAAGGCACATCAGCAAAGCTGTTAGCATTGACCTAAGGATGACGTCCATGAAGACGAAGCATGTGCAATGGCTTGTTAAGGCATTCAAAAAGCTATATTTGTGATGAGTGGATGTAATCTGTGGCTTCTAAATGGCAGGGATCAGAGATGCCCATTTTTCATGCCTGGACACCACAAAACTAAAGGATATGACAGAGATTGAACTGTGAATGAACTGTGAGTCAATTCGTTTATAAGTATTTTTGTTTCCAGGACTCAAAGATGCTGAGCAAGCTGCACGAAGAGCCACCAAGCGAACTGAGTGAATTCAGATTAATTTGGGGTTTAGTACTGTATTGCTGGTGATTACACTCATTGTTTACTGTGTGTACTGTATTTTGCTACTGGTTTTAAAGTGTTTATTAAGAATAAATGATGTCATTAAGTATCCTCGAATGTGAAACAAATTTAGCTGTAAAACTTTCTTCACGGTGCTAATCCCACCAGCGAACATAGCGGCATTTTATTGTCGTCGAAATTAAGTAATTCTACAGTACATCCACAAACATTACCTCCGGCCTTAATTCCCCTTTGCTTTACCTTAAAGTGCTAGTGTAATGCCTAAAACTAATACTAGTTTTTAAAAGCAGTCAACCATTACCTTTTATAGCTGAGGTACTTTTTTCTTTTCCGTTTGTTTTATTGGAAGATTGTTTTACCTAATGTTGGTGGGCGTGATGTGTGGGAACAGCACTGTTCCTGACAGCCAACATATCTATTCCCCCCCACAGCGTGGGAGCACTGTGGCCTCACTGACAGTGACATCACTGCTGCTTAGGAACAGCCACTCAGTGGCTGCCAAGTCAGTCAGCTGTGATGTTACTATCAGTGAGATCGCAATGCTGATGATGTAGTGGGGACAAAAATAGGTATGTCAGCTGCCAGGCTAAGAATTGTTCCACACATCAACCACAATGTTATCCTTTAGAAGATTTTCTAGGGAGCAAAGGAAAAGAAAAATACTTCAGAATAAAAAGTTACAACTGACTACTTTTTAAAATTTGTATTGTTATCCTGTCTGCCTGTTTTGGTTCCACTAGCTCTTTAATTAATCCAGTTTAGCAATGTTCCATTGAACAACATGGGAGATTGCCAAACTGGATTAGTAAAAATAAAATAAATAGTGTTACCACTGGATGTAAGCGTACAACATTAGTCGCTAAACCACTTTATTTAGCTTTTACTGTCCTGATTTAGCAAGCTCCATGATGTTCAATTGCACATTGCAGAATCAGGTTGGTAAACAAAAGAAATATAATGTTGGTACTGCAAGTAATGTTCAAAAATATAGATCAATGTTTTGAATAACTACAGAAAATATACCTTATTAGATTGACTGAGACCTTGATACTCATTGATCTGGGTGTAGAAAATCCTGATTTCCAAAAATGTATTTAAATCAGCAGTGCACAATGGAGGCAATTTGTTTACCTGAACTTTGTTATTCTAGTTTAAAATTCCCTTGCCTTCTGTCTTATATGATAACCCCAGATGGTGTCTACTTTAGCACTTTTCACATTTGAAATAATAAAAGGAACACTCTATTAATTAAGCTCAAATCAGGTTTTCATCAGTATTCTCAGATGTTTCTGTATACTTGTTGCCCATAAGTCAGAATGCAGTGTCTGCTGCATCCTAGTTCATTATAGTAACAAGAAAGGTGATCTTAAGTGGAACAGTCAGCACTAAAGTCTCACACCCAAGAATGGGGCTGGTCCCAATTTGCACGCTTGTACAAAAGGATTTTGTTACTGCTTACTGTGGTATATCAGACTGTATCAGGTTGATTTTGTTGACTTCAAGCTGCCATTTGCATTAACCAGAAATTTCAGAATCCCCTTCAGCTAACATCAGAGCAGGGCCACAGGAATCAGAGATTTAATAGCCTGCAGTGCATGTTAAAGAGTTTTTGAGTTCAGATCATGTGCTTGTCAGTCCATCTGATTTTCCCAGGAAAAGTACAGTCCTCTGTGACTGTACTTCAATTCAATAAAATTTTAATTTTATGTTGGAAAGCATGTGAGCAAAAATGCCCATTTTCACAAATGTCCAGTGGTACAGAAAATTGATAATACAGAGAAAAAGGTAAAACAAAATTTGCAAAATGTTATGATATTTACGAGAGGCCCTATGCACGACATGCGCGGAGTGGCTATGTGCCGCAACTGGGAACATAACCACTCTATGTCCTAGGTGCCCCGTGCCCCATGTGGGATGCACAGAGGGACATGCAGCACAGATATGCCTGATCCCCTGGCTACATGTGGAGCAATGCACCGGGGCAGGAGAGGGGCAGTCTGACACCTACACATCATGCACTAAGGTGCGTAGTGCTGACCACAGGGTTGCATAGGGGTCACTGGGTATGCCACTGAGACCCAGCCATAAACCCCTATGTGTCTCACACACACCATTGGGCAGAGAAA
This sequence comes from Neoceratodus forsteri, assembly GCA_016271365.2. Classification (NCBI taxonomy): domain Eukaryota; kingdom Metazoa; phylum Chordata; order Ceratodontiformes; family Ceratodontidae; genus Neoceratodus; species Neoceratodus forsteri. Next base: position 1,425,380,290 of record CM057455.1, read on the forward strand.
ACAGCCCTTTTATCCCCCCAGGGTTGCAGGACTAGGACGTCAGATGCCACCCACCCACTCTGGCACACAGTGGTGCATTTGGTAACCCACATCATCATGGGCACCCCTCACAGGGGCATGGGTACAGGCCCAGGGCTGCCACCCCCCACTCCCTGATGCCCACGGTGCTCCCCTCCTGTGGTGCTGGGCACTCCGACCCCCCTCCACCTGGCTGCATATCCCTCATCCATTCCACTATGCTAATCTGTGCTGGCAGAGGGCCAGTGGCATTGCCCTCCCTCACCTGCCACTGCCGCCGGCCATCAGGTTTCCACAGGACATGCTGCTAACACATGCCCCATTGTGCAAGGGATCCAGTGTGGGTCCTGGTCTGGCCATGCGATTGGGTGCCCGGACGATCCCGCGACCCTGCCCCTGGCCACCTTGCAGAGTCCTGCATGCTGGGGGTGGGGCCGCAGACAGGTGGCCAATGGTAGTGCATATCATTGGCTGTCACAAACCCACTCAGCAGGTCAGCCCTCTACTCCTAAAGTGCCAACCTCCGAGCATAGTATTGTGAACAGTTAACAGAAACAGGGTAACCCTCCTGTCTGTTTTGTGGGTTCAAATCAACCTTTGCTCTCAGTTCTGGAGGGATCAAACTTTGAACCTCTTGCTAGCATACCCAATGTACAGGCTCAGATAATTCTGCTCTTCGGGGGGGGGCAGATATATTTTGCCTATGGGCACCTAACCAGGTGTACAAAATGAACCCTTAAAACTCTATTAAAGACCTCAGAATAAATTCTTACCTTTTCCCAGTTTGGTAAAACCTGTAAGCTTTGTGCAGTGTCAGCTTTAACCATGTATGCTTCCCTTGTCAAGAAAAAGAAATTCAAGGCACACCAAATAGTCTCTAAAGTAAAGGTTTACTTCAAAATAGATAAAAAATGTAAAATGTAAATACAGAACCATATATCACAAAACATACAAATCACTTAAACAAAACAGGTTTAAAAGTGCAGACTAAATCTCCTACCACAGTACTCTTAGAATTGTCTTTTCTAAGGTATTCTTATCTCACAATGCTGTAGATGTTTCCTTTTCAGAGACCAAACATTTGTGTCAAAATGGAAAACAGAATACTGTTTAAAAACTGGCTTTGCCAACCTCTTTGCATGAGTTCACCTAGCTCTTCCCAGTCAGAATATAACAAATTATATCTATGCGAAACAGGATGTCTTTTCTAGATGGTAAATTAATATTCTGTGACCTCAGCAAAACTTTTTTTTTCAAATGACTTTCTTTGATCTATCAGCAGCTTCCCCTTTCCAGGACATGAAAGGACTTGTTATATCTCTCTGCCAGATGTCACGGAGGTGCACCATGTGAATTTTACTGTGTTTCCTCTGAACGTTATAAAAGTTTCTGATCTATCTTGGCAGTTGGCAAGCTGCAATTAGTCACATAAAAAGGAGATCCTGAATTTTAAGTCTCTTCTAGCCTGTAATTATCTCTTGGCCTTCCAGGTAATACCTATTAGCTAAAACCTGGGGGCCGTTGTCATTCCACAGACTGTCAGCATCTCTCATGAGAGACATTCAATAACACATTTTTATGTTACAAAAAGCATAGGTTAACCAGAACCATCTGTCCAAGTGTTGCAGTGCCTCCCCACCTAGACTGAATTTGGGGGCTCTATCCCCTGCATGAGATGAGCTTCTCAAATCAGTTCACTCCTCGTACACATGAGACAGCCCATTGGAGTTCTGATATTTGTCTCCAACCCTATGTAGAATTGTCATATCATACCCTTGCAAAGCAAGACTCCATCTTAGTAATCTACCATTGTTTTTCCCCATCTGCGTCAGCCAAACCAGGGGGTTGTGGTCAGTCTGCACCACAAAATGCTGCACATATAAGTATGGCTCCAAATTCTTTAGGGCCCACACTATGGCAAGAAACTCTTTTTCCACAGTGGAGTATGCCTGCTCCATGGGAAGTAAACTTCCTACTCAGGTACACTACAGGGTGATCTCTCCCTTGGCTGGATGTCTGACTCAGTACTGCCCCAATACCCACATCTGAGGCGTCAGTCTGAACTATAGAGGGTTTGCTATAGTCAGTAATTGTCAAAACAGGAGCACTGCACAGTGCCTCCTTTAGTTTGAAAAGGCTTCCTCACAGGCTGGACCCCAGGTAATTTTCCTGGGCATCCTTTTCTTTGTCAGGTCATATAGGGAGCAGCCAGGGCACTGTAATTGGGTACAGATTTCCTGTAGTACCCTGCTGTTCCTAGAAAACTCCTGACCTGCTTCTGTGTTTCTGGTCTGGGCCATCCCTGGATTACCTCTATTTTATTTGGTTAGGATGGAGCTGTCCCCAGCCTACCACATGCCCGGGGTGTGCCACTTCTCCCATACTCACCTGGCACTTCTCGGCTTTGACAGTGAGCCCGGCCCTCTGTATCCTGCCCAGCACTTCCCTAAGGCGGGATAGGTGTTCCTCCCAGCTGGTACTAAAGATGGCAGTGTCATCCAGGTACGCCACAGCATACTCCTCAGCACCATTTAACACCTGGTTCACCAACCTTTGGAAAGTGGCCAGGGCGTTCTTCATTCCAAAAGGCATTACAGTAGAATCCCGTTTATCCGAAGCCCCCCGTGGACATGTAAATTGTTCGGTTAAACGGGAGTTTGGATGAACGGGAGGTCTAGTGCTCCATTGATGATACGAAAGACTGACTGTATGCTTCAAGATCGCACTTTATTAATTATTGGTGCAAATTAAACATAAAATATAAACATAATCAGAATTCACTTAATTAATCAAAGCCATGACAGAAGGCTATATTTTTTTCATGAAAACGTCAGTGACTGTTTTTTGCTTTAAAGCAGAGGTTTGCTTTTTACTTGCCCGACCCTGTAGGTTCCTCAACAGCATCAGTTCGACCGGTGTGCTTCCGGTTGCATTTCGAGATAGTTCAGGCACTTTTCAAAACATGCCGCTGCCTCTGAGTGTGTGACTTGTGTTGGAAAGGGCACCTCATCTTCTTCTTCCTCTGAATCCTGTGTAACGACAGGTGTGCTCTGCACAAGGCTAACAATTCAGTCCTCGTCGAGACTTTCGTGTCCGTCCTCTCCTGTGTCACATGACAGCCATTCATCCAGTTGCAGGGTGGTAAATGGTTCCCCAGGTAACCGAGCAGTGATCTCTTGCAGCTCTGCCTCTTCTGATTTGTCATTCGCTGCATTACTCTCTTCTGTATCGAATCCTCTCAGCATTATCCGCCTCATCTGTTTTAAAAGTTAGCCGGATTTATCCTATGACTTCTGGACTGTCTCAGGCCGAACATTATCCAAGCATCTGCTAGCATATAGCAGATGTCTTTAAGAGTAACTTCTTTTATGATTTCGCAAAAGTGGGATTGATTCATTTCCTCAGTCAGGACTGACTGAAGCAGCTTTGCGGTAATTTCTCTTCATGATTTCAAGGATACCTTGATCGCAGGGGTTGGATTTTGGATGTGGTGTCGGGGAGGAAAACACACTTGATCTGACCACCTCTAGTTTTTATTGGTGGGATTTCAGGGTGAGCAGGGCATTATCCAGTAGTAGAATAGCCTTGAGGGCATCCTTCTAGACCATAAGTGTGATTTGACAGCAGAGTGCAGAACTGATCATGGAACCAAGATTTGAATAAGTGTGAGTTCATCCATGAGTTGTTCTGGGACCCGTACAGTACAGGTAGTGTGCCCATATTAACATGTTTGAAGCATCTAGGTAGACGGGGCTTGGCTATCATGTATGGTTTAAGTTTATGACTGCCTGTAGCATTAACGCATGCCAGGATAGTCACCCTTTCTTTATTCTTTTTAAACCCTGGAGCGTCACGCTCCCCCCCATGGGCTAGTGTCTTATCAGGCAAACATCTTCAAAAAAGCCCTGTCTCATCTGCATTGTAAACCTGCTCATGGGTAAGACCCTCGGACACTATCATTTCATTCAGTTTTTTCATGAAAGGGGCTACCCCCTGTTCAGCAGCACTGAGCCGCTCACCACACAGTCTCAATTGATGGATGCCGTGCCGCTTTTTAAATCGGTCCAACCATCCATCACTGGCAGTGAATGAAGTGTTACTGCCTAGTCTCTCATGGAACTGCAGGGCCTTTTCTTTTAGCAGTGGCCCAGATATAGGGGTGCCCTTCTCCCGTTCTTGACGGAACCACACGTAGATAGCAGAGTCCCATTCCTCGTCTGCACAGGTTCGCATATTTTTTCTGCAATCACCTCCTGATGTAGACTCCATTGTGGAAGTGAAGCAACGTAGCTTGTCCTTAGACTCCTTTATATCAAAGACAGTAGATTTCCCCATGCCATATTCAGCGGCAAGAGCAACTGCCTTCTCTCTGTTTTCAAGGTGTTCCACAATCCGCATTTTTTGAGCTATGTTGAGAACGGTTCGCTTTCATTTTGACATGTTTGTTTCACCACTGAATGTAGAGGGGGGAATGAAAGAATAAATAGCCTCAATACAGTAAGGTAAGAAAAAAGCAGTTTTCTAAATTGAAGGGCAGTTTTCCAAATTGAATGGCAGTTTTGACTGTTCAGTCCGTCATATGACAGTTTTAATTGCTTGACAAATCATTGTAAGCGCTTAAGTAAAACAGTTAATCGGGCACCACTTAGTGTTGATATACTGTACTGTAATTGTAGGAGTGACAGGGGGACATAGTACAAGTCCGTTAGATAGGGAGTTCTGGATAAACAGGATCTGGATAAATGGGATTCTACTGTACTTTAAATTCAAATAAGCTTATCGGAATGATGAAGGCTGACCTCTCCTAGCTCTGTCTGTCAGCTCTACCTGCCAATACCCTTTGTCAGGTCAATGGTAAATAAGGTAGAGTTGCCTCTCAACTTGTCCAGGAGTTCGTCCGTCTGGGGCATCGGGTGGGTGTCTGACTTCATGACTGCATTCAGTCCATGATAGTCCACACAGAAATGAGTAGAGCCATCTGGCTTAGGCACAAGGACTATGGGTGAGGCTCAGGGGCTGTGGGATCTCTGGATAACCCATAAATCCAGCATCTCCTCCACTTCCTTCCTAAGGTCCTTTTGGACAGCCTCTGACACCCGATAAATGCTGTCCACCGTACGGGTGTCTGTGTCCCTGTCTCCACATCGTGAGTCGCTAAGGGGGTTAGTCCAGGCTTGGTGCCAAATAATGGGGCAAAGTCTGCAAAACCTCCTTACTCTGGATCTGGTCTGGAACCAGCTGGGAGACAGTTTTACTGCCTTCATAGGGACTCCTGCTTGCTTTCCTCCAGCAAGTCCAGAGAGGTCTCCTTCTTCCATCCCTCCCCAGGACTACACACTGCAAACACCATGTCAGCCCTATTTGCATGGCTTCATCATGTTGACATGGTGCATCCTGTCTGTCTGTCTTTGGTCAGGTAACTCTACAAATTAGTTCACGTCATTTACCTTCCTAACCACTCTGTACAGTCCTGCCCTCAGCCTGCAGCTTGTCTTTCCGGCCGGAATAGGGACAATGACTTCCTGACCCACACGTGTCGGTGAGCTATAGCTCTGTGGTCGCCACACACTTTTTGTTTCTGTTGGGCAGCTGCCAGGTTGCTCTGGGCTGTCCCCATAAGCTCCTTTAGCCTTTCCTAAACTTAAGGACGTCATCCACAATGGGAGTTCCTGGGTGGTGTGCTTGCCTTCCCAGTCCTCCCAGATCAAGTCTTGGGGCCCATACAGGGCATTCATATAAGAATTTGAAGGGGAATCCTCTTATCTCTTGGGCACCTCCTATATGCAAACAACAGGTGGAGAGTATTTCTCCAAGTCCCTCCCATGCTGTTCAGCAAATGCCTGGAGCATTGACTTTAGGGTACCATTGAATCTTTCCACAAGCCCATTGGCTTGTGGTGATCTGATGTTGTGCATCTCTGCACCACCCACTTCTTCCATAAACATTTCATCAGGTCCAACATGAAGGAACCCCTCGATCTGTGATAACCTCCTGTGGAAACCCGAGATGGGAGAAAATCCCAAGTAACCTGTCCTCAGTGAGGATAGGATGACTGCCTCTGGGTACCAGGTGGCATAATCCACCACAGTCAGGATGAATCTCTTCCCTGAGGAACTGGGGATATTTAAAGGCCCACAATATCCATTCCCACCCTCCGGAATGGCTCCTCCACTTGGGCAATGGAATCAGGGTGGCTAGGGTTTTCTTGCCTGCCTTCCCTATTTCTTGGCACCAGTGACAAGACCTGCAATAATCCTTCACCTGCTGGGTGAAGTTAGGCCAGTAGAAATTCTTGGCCAACAGCTGCATCATGTGCATGATTCCCAGATGACCAGACAAGGGAAAATCATGTGCAATCTTGAGCAACTGCTCACAATACCCCTGGGGAACAACAAGCTGCCCACCTAGCACCCCTCCCTGTCTGTACTGCCTGAGTATACATAAGTCCATTTTCCTAATAAACCTTATGTCTGTCATCACCTCCCTGTATGCGGTCCAAATCTGCTTAAGCCCTCAACTACAGCAGACTAGGGTCACTTCTCTAAGGCAACTGGGCCCCTCACACATTCCCAAGGCATGGGACAGGTCCCTTCAGTCACTAAACTAGGGTCCCTAGCACTAACATCAGGGCACTCAGGATCACTGTCAATCCCAACCCTCTGACAATGGGTCACCCTCCTCTTTGGAATAACCCTCTGTAGCTGTGTTATTACTTGCTACTGAAATTTCTATGTCCTTTTCATTAGTTTCCTATCCGGAGACACAGGCTGGGAACCAGACTCTCAGCGGTTTCCACAATGGCTTCTGTGGTGGGTTTCAGGAAACTACAATTTTCCTTGCCACTTGGTGACGGGTAACTACATACCATCCCTATTTGAGATTGTTGCCCAGGATCACATCCACTGCTAACAGTTTGGCTATAGCCATCTATTTGCACAGTTCCCCTGTTTCACCCCAGTCTAGGAGAACACTAGCGAGGGCAATGTTTTTGCCTCACCAGTAAAGTCCTGTAAAGTGCGTATTTATTGGTATAAGCTGACCAGGCTCTACTAGATCCCTTTTACCAATGTCAGGATGCCCTGTGTCCCTTAACCCTTGTGTCTGTACACCATTCACCATGACTAGGTGCATGTGTTCCCTCATGTTCAAGAGCATGCCAGGGACACAAACAACCTACTTCTTTTCTAGTACCATTCTGGGTATTGTGCTTATTCTTTTGGGACACTGTCTGGCAATATGCCCAGTTTCTTTTATAATCAACATCCACTTCTCTTTCAAAAAATCTTTTCTCTCTGAAACCTGGGGCTAACTGGTTTCGGTGGGGCAGTGAGAGTTTTAGATGCCCTGAAGGTGCGCTTTTCCCTTTCTGCACTGCCACACCACCCATTCACTCTCAGAGCAGGTCTGCTCTTGGAATAGTGGTCTGAGAGTTCAGCAGCCTCTTGCACTGTTTTGGGATCTCAGTCCTCAGCCAGGTTTTCAGCTCTGCTGAGCATGCCCAATAAAACTGTTCTAACAAAATCGCATTTTCAATTTTATCAACAGAGTTTGCCTCAATTCCTTCCACCAATGTTTTAAACTGATGTTGTTTCATAGCTGCCTTGTAGCTCATGTTAGGGCCTCTCCTGAGCTTACAGAATTTAGCTCTGTATGATTCAGCAGTTAATTCAAATTTTTTAGTGCAGCTTTAAGTTTGCTGTAATCATCACTGTCCTTATTGTCCATTTGATCCAATGCATCGAGCTTTCCCAGTAAGTAGCAGAGATAGCTGGAAGCTCCAGGACACTGTAGGAATTTTACCCAGAATACATTTTCAAAAAAATTTAAAAAGGCATCCATGTTCTCCCCCTCTTTAAATGCGGTTATCAATTTGAAATTCAATTTGTAACTCAGTCCAGTAGTCCCAGTTAAACCCAAGCAACACCTGCTCTGGTGCTGGTGGTTGAGTGTAGCTTCTCCAGTTCGTGTGCTCTGCCATAAGTTGATGTGTGTCCATGTGTGAAAAACAGAACAAAAATACTTGTTTAAGTGATCGGCAGTTGCTTTGTCTGATATTGTTGTGGTTGTTGATTATTAATGGTCCAATTTGTCTAGTATTACCTTTGCTCTTATTTAAATAGGAGTACAGTGATTTTTGGTCATTTTTTTGTATGTGCTATCCTGAATTCTAAGTTACGTTTAGATTTCACAATTGCTGATTTGAGTTTTTTTACAGAAGCCCTACATGATAATAAAATTTCGTTATTGTTTGGATATTTTTTTAGTTTAGAAAAACATCTTTCTTTTTGTTTAATTAATGTCCTGATGTTTTGTTTTTTTTAGCCATTTGGGAATATATCCTTTAGGATTATATTTATTTTTTGTTGGTACATATTTGGATTCCAAGTCCAGAATAATCACTTTAAATTTGATCCAGGCATGCTCTACTGATAGAGAAGAAAGAATATGTTCCCATTCTATGTCTTTTAAGTAGTTGTTAATTAATTTGGTCTGCTCTATCATATTGTTTGAGTAATATGTTGTTTCTTAAATATTGTTGATGTTGGGGTATACTAAAAATATAGATTTGTGATTGCTATTCTCAAGAGGGTCTAGCAAAGATAAATTTGAAATATATGTATCAATTGTGGTAAGAAGTAGATCCAAAATATTGTTTCCTCTAGTGGATTCTGAGATAAGTTGATCTAAACCCAGGTCGATCATCCCAGAAAGAAAGATCTTTTCGGTGTCTGTTTTACCATTTAAATTATCCGAGCTGATATTTGGCATATTGAAATCTCCCATTATTATGGCATTATTTTTTTTTTTGCTATGTTTTTTATTTCAGCCACAAGTAGATTAGGATAATCAAGGTTTTCATTCGGCGGTCTGTAGCATGTCCCCAGAAGTATTTGTGGTTGTCCCTTAAATTGAATTATAACCCATAAACTTTCTGTGTTTGTTGAGATGTTATTTTCAAAGGAGGAATGTGGTCCTAATATACATCGTACTCCACCTCCTTACTATATACTGTCCTGCAAGCCCACCCAGGAACACGGCAACAAGGGAGTTGACAGAAAGATACCCATGAGGTGGACATGTCAGCTGCCCACCACGGGTGAAGGACTTGTCGCACATGTGCTCATGCATAGTACAGGTACTGACATGTATCCCTCTCAACTCAAAAAAGGTCCAAGGATAATATTGTGAAGATGGTAGTATACGTGAAAGCATGGCATGGTTACAAGGCTGTTATGGATGAAATCAAGATGTACTGTCATTGTCCTGAAGGTCATGACCTATGCTATCTGATTATGTCTCCCAATATCTGGGTATTGATGCACCAGTGTGCTGTGATACATGTGTCGAGCGCATGGGACATTGAAGAATCTGTGTGCCAACATTCTGGTGATTTGTCGGGGACACACTGGGCAGTAGATAGACATCCCCCAGCCTGTTGCATACATGATATCCCATTTGTGCATTACAGTTTTGACTGTACAGATGTTTCAAGTGTGCAGCCACTGCCTGGGATCTGGGACAGTTGGCCACCATCATCTGGCCATGTTCATAGCTAGGCAGAGAATGGTGCATCCAACAGTGTGACATGGGCATACCTGTCACCATACATGCAAAGCAGGGGGTGGTTGCACATGTGCAGACACACATCACAGACACCATGGTGGAGACATGTGCACACAAGAGAGGAGGCATGCAGATCCACATTTAAACCTCACAGTGGGCCACATATGACTGTGAGGTACTCTTCACTGTATCCACTGACCTCCCTGTGACCATCCAACCCTAACCACATGTCATCACTGATACCAATGCAAACACACCAAGGAAAGAACAACAAGTACCAGAATGTACATATGCATACAATAGGAATGCTATTAGGCTGTCTGTGTATACAGTCAGTGTGACATGACACATGCGGGGCTGTAGCATGGACCAGCCACTTGGGTAGGTTAACCCCCTGACTGTGCAGCAGTGCTTGTTGTCTCACCCTCCTGGCATGTCAGGACAAGGTTGGGGTGTGCTGTGTACAGTACCAGTGAGGTCATGTACAGATGGACATGGGGTACTGTGCCCCATACTATGACAGGCCTGCCTGATGTGCACAGGTCAAGACTGTGGCATGGGGTACCTGACTGTTACCATGTGAGGATACTGTAGGAATGCATGAACATGGGAGTGTGGCTTGCCGTAGTGGTGCACACCACCCATACAGTACAGCACTGCATGCATGCAGTGCACACACTATGCAAGGCCCATCAACTGGTTCATGGAGATAGGTGGTCAATGCCATATATGTAGCCAGCCCAAGGGAGGGGCGTAACACATTACCCTGCCAACGTCCACAGTACTTGCCACCTCTTCATTGTATACCATTGCATATGCACATACTATATGCAGTGCCAGTGTTCCAGAATATGAGGCAATACCTGCACAGTTGATGCATGCACTGTGTTTGTACACTCTGGTAATGAGTTCATTCCTTAGGTTTTGGTGTGGGATATGTGCCACCTCCAACTGGTCAAGGGAGGTCAAAGTTGTTGGGCAGTGTGGAATGTTATCAGCTGAGTGACTGTGGACATAGCCCCAGCAGTGACTGACTGCAGCACAGGAGGGACATGCCATTCTAGGCCTGGCCCCCCGGGACGAGGGCATGGAGCTGTGAACCTTTCCTGCCCCATGGTAACTGGGTGAGGAACTGTGGTGTGCAGTTAGAAGACTCATGCAGTAACCCATGGCAACAGTGTGTGGCAGTAGTAGTGCATGTCTATGTGCCACAGTGAGGTGTACTATGGCAGGGTGCCGCTGCCTGCAGGGACATCACCCTCATGTGCCAGGGAGCATGCAGGACATTTTAACATACAGGAACACCCCACACAGTTATTCCCCAAGTAGGTGCAATGCAGATCAATTATTGTACAGACCTGGCTGTGGCATGGTGCCATCCCATACCATGTCCTGGAACCTTCTCAGCCTGTCCCTATCCTGGTGGACTAGGTCCCTGAACTGGTGGCAGCACTGCTCCCCCATCTGACTCATGACAGTGAGGCCTGACAGGTGTCACCCAACTGATACCTACACCTCACCCTGGGGTCGCTTAAGATCCTCCTCCCTGAAGGCTGACCCCCCCCGGTGACCACCAGATCCAACAGGTTGGTCAGCTCCACCTTGGTCCACCTGTTATCCCTATGCATGTGAGCTCTAACTCTTCTGTGTGTGGCCATGTTGTCAGAATAGCAGCTCTCACACCACTGAAGGCACGTTGCAGCAGTGTAGGAAACTGTGCACTATAAGAAACAATGGGTTGCTTTGAGCTATTATACATAGCACTGTGCAGTAAGTGCACCAGAATTGTGATGCCACAACATTGTGTAGGTGCAGTATGCTGTTCACCATGCATTATCGCACGTATGGCACAACTCAGGTGCCCTCTTGGGAGATTCTGAAAGACCACGAAGTGCATAAATGCACCACACAATTCACAACTTTTTTGCATGGCACATTAGCATTGTACAAGAGAAAACTGTTAGCTCAACTCAAAAAAAGTGCTATTCTCAAAGGAAGCATGTAACTGAGCTACTTAGGCAGTCAGAGGGCGAAGCTGTCAATTTGCATTTCACTCCAGAGACTTCTGCATGCAGTTGCATAAAACTTTGCTCCAGCGCCATTTAAGGGGACAAGTGCACCACCTTCAGATAGCTGTGGAATTGCAAGCGATGGAGACAGCAGGTACTGACTCTGGAGCCAGCCAAGTGGAAGATTCCAGGCAGCCATGTACATGAAGTACAGATTACAGACTTCAATGGCTTCATGAGCTAACACTTTATTTTAAGTGTATTTAACTACAATGTAACTACTGTATAACTGCACTGTAACTACTGTGCAGTTACATGTAATTCTATGTAGCAAGCACTTCACAATATAGGGACTGTGCAGCCTAGCTTGCCACATAACAATTGTCACTTCTGTGTGACGCTTCTTTGCCTACTGTGTCATGCTATGTCTCTGCCAATGTCTATAGCAGCAGGCCTACACAATAGCATACCTTACGGTGACAACGCACCTGCAGGGCTCCCATTTGTACAGGGATTTCCATATTTTACAGGGGATTAGAACCATCTACAGGGAACTTGTGCCCTCAGACTTGCATAGCTTCTGTGGGAAGGCAGACCAATCTGTCTTCCTTGGCATGTACTGTACTATATAGGGACTCATTGGAAAACTGCCGTGCACTCACAGGGACACTGCTACCCACTTTGGGGGTACTACACACATATCAGGCACAATGGAAGCAGAGCCCATATGCGTGAGGTGCAACGTGTGGCATGAAGTCCCCTGTCATCATAGTGTCCCATGTCTGTAGGGGTATGCTTGCCTGTCAGGGGAACCCACATCTTGCCCCACTGCCTGAATCTGGAATTCTGATCCCACAACTGCTTGGCATCTAACACATCCCTGTTCACAGTGCAGCATGGTTGCCTAGCCTACAACAGAGGCAGCAGTATAGCACCATGTGTTCCTCACTCCCTGACACTGAACACCATGCCGTTCACACACCATGGCACAGATATCTGTCTCCATGCCACTGGACTGTGTGCACCACGGATGTGTGTTTCCCAGCACTGGTAGGCCCAATGCATGCCTCACACATGGGGACATGCCTGTGACTCTGCTGTCATGCTGGCACCAACAGTCCCCAGACAGTACATGGTATGCCTTCCCCCAGGAGCATGGGCAGTTGTTCCAGCCATGGGAGTGCTCCCCTTGGACCATGACTGCCTTTTTCAGCTGCACTGCATGGTGTGCACTGACACAACATTGGGGGGGGGAGCTGTGGCAGTGTCTGCTGAGCACACTCCTCTGATGGACAGGTTCTTGTCATGAGTGTTGTGGACTGTCATACCGTACTATTGATGTACAGTGACATGGTTGCTCATGGACAGGGCCCTGGACATGCAGCTGCAAGTCATACTCCAAAGGAGTGTCACCTTTGGCCCTGTGGGGGGATGGTGAGGGTCTCCACTCATTTTGCTGTTACACACCTATACCATATGTACACTGTTGCCATGGTCCCATGCCACACACTAGTATGGATCAGCCACACTCTTCACACATGCAGAGCCCATGCCACTGACCTGTCACTTTCACCTCTCCCCAGCAGGTGCTGTGCCTGAGACAGAGAGAATCAGGACCCATTGTTTCAGCAGTGATGAGCCTAATGCCCTCAGGTAGGCATACAAGGCCCATGAGTTGACCCTCACACGCTACCGCAGCACCACCGCAGTGGTCTGTCAGGCCTGGAACTAGATTGCGGATGAGGTTAATGCAGTGGGTGGTCAGGACAGGACAGTCGAGGCAGTGGTAAAAACTGTAGCAAACTGTTGGCCGGGCCAAGGTATCTGAGGCCATGTGATGGAGGGATTGTGCACCACTAGGGGTGGATGCCTTGTGCCACAATGATGTGCTCCTGGACAGGGCAGAGGAGACAGTGGCGCAGTGCTGCATGCTGTGGAGGTGACCTTGGTACCTGGTGGGGCTATGAGTCCCAGGTACCACCAGCAGTCCCAGTAAGTACTACCAGATGCCTTTGTTGTGCTCAGATGTGACACACCTCTGGGTGCACATATATGGGTACCACAAGGCATGGACACAGGCCACACATAGTGTACCAATCCAGCCCTACAAGGCAGCTCCCTTGGATGTACACAAGGACTGGCACATGCATATCCTCCATGGTCAGCCCTGGGTTCACTTGCCCATGTGGTGGAGGGACCATATGCACACACACGTGCATCCAGCTGCAGCAACACACTGCATACTATCACAGCACTGCGTAACTATGACTACATGCTGTGTCCTCCAACAGTGTCACTGATTACTGTACTTGCTGTGCTACATGCTGTATGTTGGCCTGTTGTTGTGCCTGGTTGTGCCCTATGGGTGTGGTCAGTTTGCTTGTACATGTCTGCAGTGCATATATCACACATTTGTGTGACACGGTGGTGGTTTAGTCTTTACCTGCACCAATAGCATGTTAACACTGTGCCCGTACAACTCACCATCAGGCTCACAGTACACCAACATCCTCTCACCTTCCCTGCCATCCATCATGGACATACCCTCACCAACATGTTTCTCTCCCTATAGTTCAGGTTCTGAGCCAGCCTACAACAGCGGAGTACTACCAGGGCCATCTAGTGGTGTGAGACATCCCCATCACAAGTCAAACCTGCACATGGACAGCAGTAGGTGTCCACTGTGGGAAGTAACGAGGAGATATTTGAGGCCAACCAGGAACTCTTCACTTATGTCTCCCAGCTGGAACAGGCCTTTTATCCACCACCACTATGAGAAGACAGCACAAACTTGAGCAGCAACCACTCTACCTGCACCTCACATGCCCTTGCAAAGGACCTGACCTTGCATCCCACACCTCTGCACCTCTCATCTCCTCCTGTGCCACACATCCTCCCTATCCACAGTCCTCACAGATAGTGGTCCCCACACTCATCAGAGGCCAGGATGTCCACACTGCTTGGAGATGATACTGTCCAGGCTCTGCAGGTGGTGCACTTCCCTAGCTGCCCCACAACTGCCAGTGACAGTTGTCAGTGTCCTGGAAACCCATGGGGTCCATATATCTGTCTACTCTCGTCCTCCTCCTCTGGAATCTGCACCCATTGTGCCACAGTGGGATGAGCAAGGTGCCCATCGGATAATGAGCACTGCCATGGACAACCAGGCTGCCTCCCTCAGGGTCCATGAACAGATCCAGGATATCCTGCACCAGAACCTCACTCACCTCTGGCAACAGCAGCGCCAGAACATACAATGTGCAGAGGAGCATGAGGACTGCCTCTTGGATGCCATTGGGTGGATGTTTGGGGCCTAATGAGGGTAGTAGAGAAGTCACAGTGCTACTTGACAGACAGAGCTGTTGTCACAGTTCTGCTACACACAGTGGGCACAGTCGCTTGTTCTGGAAGAGGCAGTGTCCACACTGTGGTGTATAACATCAGCCAGTGGCAGCATGCATGCATCGCCCGCATACCCTGGCAGACCGTGCACCCCTGGCCGAGGCATGTCCATACAGGCATCCAGTGTCCTGTGTGGCCATGCGATATCCCGACTGATGCCTACGGCCTGTGTGTCCTCACAATCAGTAAAACCCTCCATTGGGGCCACTACACCCTCTCCCCTTGGTGTATGTCATCCCACTGTCTAAACCCGTGGTGGCTGCAGGTAGACATGGTTGGGCCACCACCACCACCCCATTCGGGTCCTGTACATGGGCACCTCCATACATAGGTTTCTGTGCTGGACATTCCCCTCCTGCAAGAGTATAGGCAGGCATATTCACTGCACACATTTTTGTTCATTTAATTTTTCACCTGTCCCATGCCATATGGTTTTTTGTTACTATTTTAAGTCCTGTCTGGGGTATTTGTGTTGGTGTAGTCCACTGCATAGTTTTTCATTCTGTTTAACTGTATATTGGTTCTGACTTTGATATGTATCACACTTAGGTTAGTTGACACATTTTGTATATATTTGCAAATCTTTTGTGCTTTACCAGTTCAGGTGTAGGGTTTTCATTTCCCTGTGTGTTTACATGTACTGTCAATAAAGTTTTAATGGTTGGTTGCAGAATGTGTGCAATTGCTGTTCACCATCTGCTGGCTGCTAGCTGTTGTATGATGTTGCTTCTCCCAAAGTTGTTGTCTGTTCCTCTTGAACCAGCAGCTCTACTTCATGGGTGTGTGCCACGTTGAGTACCATACAACAGGCAAGGAATATAACACAGGCCTTCTGAGGTGTGTTCTGTAGGGCACTGCTAGAGCAGTCCAGGCAATGGAATCACATTCTGAGCATGCAAAAGACATGCTCAATGATGTTATGTGTGGTGGTGTGTGCCACATTGTATTTCTCCTCTGCCTAAGACGTGGGATGGAGGACAGGGGTGAGGAGCCAGAGGCGCAGATGATATGCACTGTCTCCTATAATAGACACATACATATGTGAACCTTGCCATGAACTTGGTAATTAACTACAGCCCACATTCCGGAAACCATCTTGGGTTTCCCACCCTGTTATCCCACCCTGGGACACGTACCCATGTACCCTGGGGGGGGCGGGGCTTGTTGTACTGTCCTGCGGAGCATATTCACCCACACACTGTTACCTGTACCGACACTTACATTTTTGTGCCTTGCTATGCTCTTGGTAGTGAACTGCAGCCCCTATTCTGGAACCCATCTTGGGTTTCTCAACCCCCTCCCCCCACCCTGGGATGCAATCCTGTGTACCTCACAGGGGATTACTGTACTGTCCTGCAGAGCATACTCACCCACAAGGTGTCCACTGGGTATATCATACCTTCAAATCTCTGGCACAGGATGGAATTGTGCCAGATGAAGGAGTCATGGGTGCTCCAGGATGGCGTGCCATGCGTTGATGATGCACCCTGTGGCATCCCATACCACCTGGCAGTTTATGGGTGGTATCCTTTCCTGTTCAGGTAGGCATCTGACTCCCAGCCTGCTGGTGTGTAATAGCACATGGGTGCAGTTGATTACACCAAGTACTCACGGCAGGTGCGCTAACGGTAAAAACTGCTGCAATGTTGCTGTTCCTCTGCTGCGATTGCTAACAATACTATGAATTCACTTACGCGTGGCAGCAGAGCATCTACAAATTGGACCAGCAGGCATGAGGTGGATGGCTGCGACACCCCAATGGTCTCCTCAACTGGGGTCTGGAAAGTGCTTGTTGTCAGGAGCACGGCAGCAGTCATCTTCACCTCCACCATCAGGCATGGCTGTATTGGGTGGTACTGCACAGGTCTTCATCCAGAAGTTTTCACAGCTGCCTGAGCATGGCCTGTTTGAGCAATACCAGCTGACCATCTGGTCATCGGTCAGTGTCACAAAAGAGACTCATGGCCAGCACTGTCTATTCACAGTACGGTGCCTCGGCCAGTGACAGATGGACCAAGAATGTCCCTATTGCCACTGCTCATCCTGTACGGCCTCCCCCACCATGAATAGAAGCTGTAGTGTCATGTCCACCATTATGCTTCTGTCTGCACTGCCTAGCTCTGCTTTTGGGCTTTGCCTGGATTAAGAGGATCTTTTCACAGATGGCATTTACTGCCATGCAGCATGCCGTGCAAGGCACTTTGCACAAAGAATCTACATGATGTGGGTGATTACTATTGTACCGAAGTAAAGAATTACGATTGGTGCCCTTCCTATATAGACCATATTTTAACCTGTTCTCATTATTATTACTTATTTGCATATCCAGATAATTAATGGTAAAAAACATCACTTCTGCTAGTAAAATGAAGATTCTCATTGCTGTTTCCTAAAACATTTACAAGAGAATGTAACCCTTCCACTGTCCCTTTCCGGATAAGCAGTATATCATCAATACACAGTATCACTTATAAAGGTTGATCCGCATGTACTCATTTACACTAGGGTCTCAAATTCAATGTTCCTCCCACTCCCCAAAAGAACTGTTTGCATACTTTGGGGCTATTGATGCTTCCATAGCTGCCCTCTTGATTTGGAAATAAAACTCATTAGAATACAAAATAAAACAGTTATGTTTTAAAACCATCTCTGTGAGGCCCACAATGAATTCTATTTTAGATGCATCCAATGTAGTACGTGCTTTCAGTCCTCTTTCTAATGCCATCACTCCCTCATCATGAGTTACAGTATATTTGTATATAACAATACTATATCTAATGTGACAAGGAGCTAATCGGATTCTGTGTGTGCATCTTTCAAAATCTATAACACAACATTTCTGTCTTTAGTGTAGGAAAGGTAACTTGCAGCAACCTGCTTAATATGAAAATCCACGTACTGTCTTAGAGGCTCTGTTAGTGAATTAGGGCTACTAACAATCAGCCTCCCGGGGGGTGGGGGGTATTCAATCTCTTATGATCCTTCGGGAGTATATAAATAGTAGCTCTCATCAGAGATTCAGCTTTCATGAATGATAGTTCATCCCTTGATATAACCAGGTTTTCATGGGCCATTTCAGGATACGCATCAATTTCTCTTTTCAAAAGCATTGTTGGATCTGCTGGTATCTTTCTATAAAACAACAGATCACTTAATGGTCTCCTGAGCTTTGTGTTATAGTCAGTATTTTTCATCAGAACAATAGATTCCCCCCAATCCACTTTTTTGATAGTAATTTGCTTATATTTATTCAAGCTTTCTAGTGCCTGCAAGTCCTCCACAGTGCAATTTACATATCTCAAAGGGGTATCAGACATTTTCTCACACAGCTTGAAATCTTTTCACATATATTTTATACATCATAACAGTGGGGTTCGTAGAAGGTTGGAAAGATGACTTACTCCTAAACCCATTACCTGCACATCTGTATTCATTTGTCCATCATCTATAAAAGGAGCTCTCAAGTTCAAATTTCTGATAAACTTCTGAAAGTCAGTAAAAATCTCAAAGTCATTCAGTTTTCTAGTAGGGACAAAAGGCAATCCTTTCTCTAATACTGTTCATTCTGCCTCTGTAAGTTCATAATTGGAAATATTAACCACATTACTACTTTGTTTTTGTACTGTAGAGGATCTAAGTATATCCCCTGATTGCTATAGTTGTTGTCTCTCCTTCTGCCATTTCCACCTCTTTCCCCCTCTTATCTCATCCATCTCACTCTTCTTGGAATCAGATCAACCATAGACTCCTACATAGTGGTCTCTGATAGTTGTAGTTCCTCTGTTGTCCCTTCTGTGGTGGTGGTTAGTAGCTCTCTAAAAAGGGAGAACTGGTAGAGGAGGTGGCCCTTTAAGCAGCTGATTCCATGCTGTATAAAGATAGTAGAACATTTATTGTATTTAACGAGCACATGTCCTTGTGCTCACTCCTAAAAACATTAAGAAACCTTGCCTGCCCCGAATTCCTATGGTGCCAAGGGAAGGTATCATATTGTGACTTTGTGGAGCCCAGCTCCCAATCCCTTCCACTTCCTGATACTAAGAGCCACCACCTGATGTCACTAGATGGAGAGTGCAGTGGTGTGCTCTATAGACAAGACTAGGGCCATTTTTTAAACTCCATTTTTCATATTTTAGATAGCCATCATGAACAGTTCAAGGCCACTGTTCAATTAAAATAGCTTTTGTTAGTTGAGCAGTGGCCCTGATTTGCTGGAAATGGTCATCTAGAATATGAAAATGGATTTTAAACAAAAGTCCCATTCATGTCTATGGTGTGCGCCCCTGCCCTCTCCATGTGGTGATGTCACAAAACCGGGCAGCTCTCAGTATCAAGAAGGGGAAGGGATCAGCAGCTTGGCTCCACAGAGCCAAAATACAGTCTCTTCCCTTCCAAATTAGGGGCAAATAAAAATTCTGAGATTGGCCCCATAGCAAATGGGGCAGGTATGGGTCCTTCATGTTTCTTGGGAAATTTTAAGAAGAGCAGGAAAGGTATTCTTTAAGGGACTAAATTGATATATGTATTGTGAGATATGAGGTGCTTTGAAGGGTTATTAGTTGTAAAGTGATTGAAAGTGTGTTTTAATTAGATGTAATTATAGACACTATACGAAGACCTCCAGACAAGCATTTGATTAGCCCTGAAAAAGCATTTTTGGCATGAAACAATCATCAGCTAATTCTCTTTGTGTTGCTGTCTGTAAGTTTTTAATCAGACATGCTGGAGCAAATAATAAATAGTTTTTTTTAAAGTTATTTTTGGTTTTGTGAATATACGTCGTGTGGCTGCTAGCTCAGATTTTCTCTAACCACAATTGAGTTTTTATCTAGGCTTGCTGTTTCTGGAGCTGCTATCAGTTCTGTTTTCTAAACTGATTAGTACCAGAATTACAGTAAACAGACTATTGCAGAGAAAGTATGAACTAGCAATTTGACATCTTCATCACTGTCTTGGGGGGTAGTCCAGCAAACTCCTTGCCTTATGCCTAAAGTGCATGCAGGTGAGCAAACTCACTGCTGGCACCCTGAAGTGATGATCTCAGGACATTCATTCCATTATGAAGCAGTTCTATACCAAGCTGTATGCCTTACTGCCCCTCCCAGGCCAGAGTATGTGAGGGGATTTCTTAACCCTTGATCTATCCCAACAATCTCACCTGCTCAGACCTCAGCTCTAGAGGCTCCAAACACAGCTAAGGAAATAGCACAAGCCATGAAATCCCTGAACCTCAGGAGAGCTTGGGGGGGGGGCGGTTTTCCTGCAGTTTTTTTTTAATCATCTGCTGACAGAGGACATCACCCCTTACCTACAGAAGGTCTTTCAGAACTTTCTAACATGAGACATTCTTGCACAGACAATGAGGATGGTAGTTATCATGGTGCTACCCAAGAAAGGGAAAGATCTGAGATTGCCAGGCAGCTATTGCCCTATTTCCCTTATCAGCACAGAAGTCAAAGTCCATTCAAAGATACTGGCTATGAGACTTGAGCTGATCCTCACTTGTCTCATGCATCCATCCTAGGTTTTTTTTTTATCAATGGTCATCTTAGTTCAGACCATATTAGGACCTTGATGTCCCTAATCCACAAAGTCCACTGTGAGAAATCCCAGGCAGCTTTCCTAGTGGTGGATTTTGAAAAATCCTCAATTCTGTCAAATGGCTATACTTTCAGACCACCCTGGATAGAATGAGATGTGGTCTCACATTCAGAAGCTGAGTATAACTTCTGTACAACACTCCCAACACCTCTATACTCACCAGTAGCTTATATTTGTCCCCCTTCCCCTTACAGAAAGGGAACAGACAGGGTTGTCTTCTTTCTCCCCTCATGTTTGTCCCACCTACTGAGCCTCTGGCCATTGACATGAGGGAGCAGCCCTATATGGGATCACAGTGCAGGACAAGGAGTATATGACCTTTCTGTATGCTGATAATCTCTTGCTTACCCTCTGTCAAGCCACAGAGTCAATTCATACTTTCCTATTCCCATTGCAGTCCTTCTCCAAGGTCTTGGGGTTGAGAGTAAATCAGCATAAAACAAAAGTCCTTCTTCTTAACAAGGTCTGCCCTTCAGAGGCCTTCGGTCAGTTAGGCATTTCATTAGTTGAGAATGGCATTATACTTAGGGATTGGGATACACAGGAATATGCCTAAAATGATTGCCATGAAAATGGACCCCCTTCTGGCCTCTACCAAGGTTGAACTGCATAGATAAAGGGCTTAAAATCTCTCCTTGGTGTGCAAAGTGGACTCCACCAAACTAATAGTAGCACCTAGATTCCTCCACATCCTCATCCACCTCCCCTTGAAGATTACAGTTCTATGGTTTCACAAGATAGACAAGATCATGAGAGACATCTTGTGGTAAAGGAAGCCCTCGAAGTACAGCAGGGCCAAACCTAGGAGCCACTGAAGTAGAGGGAGCTGGGGCTATGTTGGAACCTAGCCTACCATGTTGCCCAACACTGCAATGGTTCAAGGGAGACGAGAATGGAGGCACCTCTCTGGCACCCTTGAATCAGCCCGAACAGGTGGTCACCACCTGCGATAGTGCTCTATACTAGAAGGGGATGCCAGCCAACACCTCCCATGTTGGTGCTATTCTCCATTTACTGGAAGAAATTAAACATATGGCTTGAGGAAGATCCCATCCCTAAGGAAAGGAACCCAATCTGGGGCAACTCAGAGGTTAAGACAGGGGATGAATGCTCAATAGGAGCTATGGGAAAAACAAGGGATCCACTTCTTCAGAGATCTGTTCACCCATGGTGTGGATCAGCTGGATTCCTTCACAGGGCTCTCTGAGAAATACCACATCCCCAAAAGAGACTTCCAGAGATTTCTCCTGATCAAAGACTTAATTCCGAAACACAGTCATCACCCAACTGCCCCCAGAATACTGCCAATTGCTCAACCACTGACCAGTTGTATCACCGTACAAAAAGGTACAGACAGCAGGATCTACAAGGCCCTAAGGGAAAGGGAAGGGAAAGGGAAAAATTGTTTAAGCAGGAAAGGCACACTAAGCCAAAGCTTGTTTCCAGGTGTGACCTGGGTGCACAAGGAAGTTAAGTGACTTGCTCGGAGTCACCCAGTATGCAAGTGGGAGCTGATGAGATTCAGACCCAGGTCTCCAGATTTGCAGCACAGTGCCTTTAACCATTATGCTGTGCTGCTCTTAAAGGACACCCAACCAGACCCCTCACAATCTGCCAGAACTCAGTGGCAAAATGATCTGGGCTCCCCCCCCACTGAGTCACAATAGGGCCACAGCAGGGTCAGATCACATAGAGCCTGAAGGGATGGCAGCAGCAGGCATATCCATAACAAAACCCTGTAGAGGTGGTACTGCACCTCACCCCCAAGTGCTTAGAACTATGGTGTTAATGCAGTCCAATACCTGATGGAGATGCAATGCACCAGGATCCAACATAGTCCACATTCTGTGGGACTGCCTCCTTTGCAAATATTCTGACTCCGGGTACAAAAAATCTGTGAAACTTTCACCAGTAACTTCATACTGTCTAGTGCAGCAGTGTTTCTCCTGGGCTACTGCCCAGAAGGGACCCCCAAACTATCTCCAAAAGTGCAAAGGCTCACAGCAGTCAGGGTGGCTGCCAGAAGGCTCATTCTGTGAAAGTGGCATACAAGAGAGATCCCCTCCATCAATGAGTGGTTACTGACAGTGGAGCAGCTAACTACATACAGTATGAATGGCTATCCAATTTACAAATAATACCATGACAAAATACCATAAATGCTAGGCCTCCTTTCTTAACTCCCAAGTACTGCACTGCCGCCCTCCACCCCAGGTTGATACTTCTCCAGGTTAAACCATTTGTTATTTCTGTGCTGTATAATCTACATTTTCAAAGAAATAGTGGTATAGGTAGCACAGGTTAATGTTTTCTGTAGCTGTAAGGTAGCGTTAGATTTTTTTTCTTGTTCCCTCCTCAGACCAAAGATATCAGGGTAGTATCCTTATCATTGAGTTGAGCCAGGTACTCTCTGGGTTTGACTTTTAGAGCTGAGCAGTGTATAAAAAATAAGAACAGATTAGGTGATAGGGTAGCTAGCTGCTGTATTACTGAGTTCCACTTATATGCTATATTAATATGTTTGCCAGGGGCATTTGTTTAACCCTTTCCTACTGCTATCCATATGATCCTGGTGATGTTTTGTTCTTGTTGTGATTGTACATGCTTTTTTATCAGTAAAAATAACTAACAACAAAAAGGGCATATATTAGTATTACAGCAAATAAAGGGTTGCATATCCAGAGGTATAACCAGCAAGAAAGTGGAGGTCATTTTGCCATGGTACAGATCCTTAGTATGGCTTACAGTGTGCCATATTGGTGCAGTTACCTAAAAAAAGATATCCGCTTACTAGAAATGATCCAGAGAAACAAATAAAATGATCCTGGGACAGCAAGACAGAGACTCAGAATTCTCAATATGTACTCCCTGGAGTATAGAAGGGAGTGGTGTGACACTATCAGAATCTCCAGTTACCTTAAGGGTTTCAACAGGGTGAGTTCTGGTGGTCTCTTCAGCCTTCATGGCAATAGGATCACTGGAGGCACAGTCTCAAGGTGATTGGAGGAAATTCAGGAGAGAAATAAGGAGGCACTTTTTCGTGAAGAAGGTGGCAGCTAAGTTCAATGAGTTGCCAGATGATGTAGTCTCCCTGAAGACAGGCAACAGCTTCAAGACAGGTTGGGACAGAGCAAAGGGCAATGTTGCATGTAGGGAAGGGGGAGTTTGGGTGAGGACATCAGTGGGGAGGGAGGAGCAGATAACATAGAGGGGGGTGCAGAACCCTCAGCAGACACTGAGGGTCTGCAAACTCAAGTAGACATGATAGACCACAGGGCTACTTTCTGCTGGATCAATCCTGTGTTTGTATGTACTGTAGAAAGTTAGTTCTATAACTGGGGGCTTGAGAGTGATAACAGTAGTGAGCTCATAAGCAGTTACCATGTATTACTGTGATTATGATAATGCTGTTTTTTTTTACTCCAGGTATGTAAACACACACAGCACCTGCTGGATGTGTGCTAATCTGTATAAGTGTATTCATTACTGCTCATCATGAACTGGTGAGAAACAATAGAACAACCTTATTGGCTGAACCATCTTTTACCCATGATTAAAATCCACAACACAATCACAGTAAGAGGTGCCAACCAACAGGTCTTTATACCTGCAGAAAATCCCTGCACCACAGCTTCACAGCATACCGATCTGCCCACTCATCTCACTAACCATGATGTCAGAAGCACTCCCAGTTACTTGCAGCAAACACCAATCCTTACAGCTAAGTCAAACTTTTTTATATTGTCACCTGCAGCAGCCACAGTTGTCTCCACCGTAACTAATTTTCCGCAAATAGTCACTACTGACAGCAACCTCAAACTCACTGCGGCTACATATAATTCAAGTGACTTTACACATCCTGAGTACACCTTTGCAGCATGCAGTTTTTTGTTTAAAAAAAGGACACTGAATTTCACAGCATGCCCAATATGGGGCAACACTAACTGCCACTATTCAATTGGGACACCACAACTGCCACTCACCATTATTTCACAACCCCCTAAATCAGGACACTGCAACTGCTGCTCTTCTCTGAAACAGAAATCAGAACTGAACTGAAATCGTTTCACAGAAACACCAATAGTCCATTTCAAATTCCATTCACCACAGTGCTAGAAAAAAAATGATGATGATAAAATCCACTTCCTGCCTTCTCCTTCTCCTTCTCTGTGTCCTACCTCTGTCACTGAGCACTTACTTCCAAAGGGATGAGGGCCAGACTTCACAACACTCAGACTCATCAGCTCCCACTACAACTGCTCCACTTATTGGACACAATCAAATGCAGTCCTTTTTCCTAAAGATCAAATGCACATATTTCATAAAAGCATGAATTCACTTGTATTCATGTTGCTGTGTGATAGTAGTGTTTCCTGAAAATAACATGCTGTTTGGTTTTGTGGTTTTTAAATCAGTATCTGTTAATGTGTTCTACAGTAACTGAAAACAGTGAAGAAACAGTGAAGAGTTTTCTGTCCCTGTCAGTGAGCAATAACATCATACTTGTCCAGCCTGCTGTTTCAGCAATTAAGTCCCTGATTGACTGAATAAGCTGTTGCAGTTCCTAGTTAGAGCATTCTGTAGAGATAATTGATTTCATTCAAAGTTTGTTACAAACCCATCTGGTTTGTGTTTAGAGAGATTAGCTTAAAATCTATCTTTCTGTTCTCATAAAAAGTTGTTCATTTGGGGTTCAGTGCTGAACTGAAGTGATATGAATGAATGTCTGTGTGAAATTACTTTGTCTGTATCACAGCTGTTAGCCCTCTGTCATCAAAACTCTGCATTCTATTCTGGCTATATAACGCAGGGTTGTTTAATGGATATGAAATTAATCTACATTCCATTAATTCATAGAAGCAGTGTGTCTGATGTAGCTTGATAAATATGTTCATGCGATAATTTTGTTTTCATGTCAGATTGACAAATGTGTGTCTGCCACATTCTGCTATTTCAGGAACATGTACTGTATGAACTCTCAAAATTTAGTTCTTTGAGGGTTTCTGTATGAAAATATATCATGTATGTGCATAACTTGAAATACTATATGTCATCCTGATGCCCCTGACTCCTGCCCAACAGTTGAGGCAGCAGTTTTTAGCTTCCCCCTTTCCCCGCCCCAAAAGCTTCCTGTCTCCTGACCCATTTCAGGCTGCTGCATCCCACTGCCCACTGTCTTCTCCACACAGTCAGGGCTGCTGCACCCTGCTGCCACCTGCACAGTTGAGGCTGCTGCACCTTGCTACCCCCTGTTCCCCCATCCTATAAAACAATATGAAAGTATTTTTTTTTCTTCTTTCAAGTAGTTTGGGCAGTGTACCAAAGGATCTGACTCTAGTGGCAGGGAGCAGCATGGTGCAACAACCCTAACTGTGGTGGCAAGAGGTTCTATGGTGCAACAGGGCACAGTGATGTCAGAGGACAGAGGACAGCATGGTACAGAAGCCTTAAATGTGGTGCAGGATACAGTGGGGCATCAGGGTACTGCAGCCCTGACTGTGTGATGGGGTGCATGTGGTGCAGCGGCCCTGCCCATTTGGGGCAATGGAAGTAGGTAGCAGGGTACAACAAAAGCCCCATATTTAGTGCCCTGGGGCAGCATGGTGCAGCAGCACAAACTGTGGAGGCAGAGGCTGTGGGACTCAACAGCTTAGAAGAGCACAGCAGCCCTGTCTGTGGAGACAGAAAAAGTGGGCAACAGAGTGCGTGGCCCTGACTGTGGGGTGGGGACAGAGGGAAGCAGGGTGCAACAGCCTCAACTGAGAGGCAGGAGACAGGGGCATCAGGATGCCATATAGTATTTCTAGATATACACATACAGTACATGATGTCTTTTCACACAGAAACCCTCAAGGAACTGAATTTTATGAGTTCATACAGTACATGTTCCTGAAATAGGAGAATGCGGCAGACACATGTTTGTCAATCTGACTTAAAAACAAAATTGTTCTCATAGGAACCTATTTATTGAGGCTACATCAAAGACATGCTGCTTCTATGAATTAATGGAATGTAGATTTATTTTATATTCATTAAACAACCCTGTGTTATATAGCCAGAACAGAATGCAGAGTTTTGATGACAGAGAACTGACAACTGTGATACACGTCTCACAGACATTCATTCATATCACTTCAGTTCAGCACTGAACCCAAAATGAACAACTTTTTATGAGAACAGAAAGATAGATTTTAAGCTAATCTCTCTAAACACAAACCAGATGGGTTAGTAACAAACTTTGAGTGAAAACAATTAGCTCTTCATAATGTTCTAATTGGGAACTGCAACAGCTTATTCAACCAATAAGGGACTTGATTGCTGAAGCAGCAGGCTGGACAAGTATGATGTCATTGCTCACTGACAGGGACAGAAAAATCTTCACTGTTTCTTCACTGTTTTCAGTTACTGCAGAGCACATTAACAGATACTGATTTAAAGAAAACCACAAAAGCAAACAGCATGATATTTTCAGAAAACACTACTCATGACAGAGTGATGTGAATTCAAGTGAATTCAAACTTTTTTATGAAATATGTGCATTTGATCTTTAATGTACCCTGCCACATTACAAAATCATTTACAAAATAGTTTTTATATGATTCGTTTTCTTAAACTTTCTATATGAAGATACATTAAAATCTGTTCATAATAGCAAACATAGCAATAATGCACACCTATGTGTGGTACTTCTTGGGAGCATGAGGCACTCAGCCTGCTGTATTGTAACTCACACCGTACCTGAGGCATGATGATATCCCATGATATATCACAAACTGGAGTATATGATTGTTATTTGCTATTTCTACTTACAGCAGAAGCCATGGCAATTTAAAAGAAACTAATTTTCATTTATGCTGGCAAATTTTATATTAGTAAGTCAAACATAAACTTAGTAATATACTGTAGAATTAGTTTGTATCGTGGCTGTTTAATTTCACTGTCCTAGGTCAGGAGAACAATTGGCAGTAATTTAAAATCGCAATCTTCTGTGTTGTCATTTCAACTACAGTAATCTATCCTCATTTACATTCCACCATCTGGTAACACTGCTTATGCACTCATGCCCCAATCCAAAGGAAAAGCACCATCTCCCGAGAGAACAGAGATCGTTGTTAATACTGGATCTCTTTATAGCACACAGCACAGAATCTGTATTACTGCAATTAGAAAGGCATAACATCATACCCATTTCTGTATCCTCATTCTGCACAGATCAGCTGCAGCCTCTGGATGACAGCATTATCAAAATCTTTAAGGACTTCATGAAAGATCAGTTTACTGAATGGCACTCCAGTGCTGTCTCTACAACTTGCCCAAGGCACATCAGCAAAGCTGTTAGCATTGACCTAAGGATGACGTCCATGAAGACGAAGCATGTGCAATGGCTTGTTAAGGCATTCAAAAGCTATATTTGTGATGAGTGGATGTAATCTGTGGCTTCTAAATGGCAGGGATCAGAGATGCCCATTTTTCATGCCTGGACACCACAAAACTAAAGGATATGACAGAGATTGAACTGTGAATGAACTGTGAGTCAATTCGTTTATAAGTATTTTTGTTTCCAGGACTCAAAGATGCTGAGCAAGCTGCACGAAGAGCCACCAAGCGAACTGAGTGAATTCAGATTAATTTGGGGTTTAGTACTGTATTGCTGGTGATTACACTCATTGTTTACTGTGTGTACTGTATTTTGCTACTGGTTTTTAAAGTGTTTATTAAGAATAAATGATGTCATTAAGTATCCTCGAATGTGAAACAAATTTAGCTGTAAAACTTTCTTCATGGTGCTAATCCCACCAGCGAACATAGCGGCATTTTATTGTCGTCGAAATTAAGTAGTTCTACAGTACATCCACAAACATTACCTCCGGCCTTAATTCCCCTTTGCTTTACCTTAAAGTGCTAGTGTAATGCCTAAAACTAATACTAGTTTTTAAAAGCAGTCAACCATTACCTTTTATAGCTGAGGTACTTTTTTCTTTTCCGTTTGTTTTATTGGAAGATTGTTTACCTAATGTTGGTGGGCGTGATGTGTGGGACAGCACTGTTCCTGACAGCCAACATATCTATTCCCCCCACAACGTCGTGAGCACTGTGGCCTCACTGACAGTGACATCACTGCTGCTTAGGAACAGCCACTCAGTGGCTGCCAAGTCAGTCAGCTGTGATGTTACTATCAGTGAGATCGCAATGCTGATGATGTAGTGGGGGGACAGAAATAGGTATGTCAGCTGCCAGGCTAAGAATTGTTCCACACATCAACCACAATGTTATCCTTTAGAAGATTTTCTAGGGAGCAAAAGGAAAAAGAAAAATACTTCAGAAATAAAAAGTTACAACTGACTACTTTTTAAAATTTGTATTGTTATCCTGTCTGCCTGTTTTGGTTCCACTAGCTCTTTAATTAATCCAGTTTAGCAATGTTCCATTGAACAACATGGGAGATTGCCAAACTGGGTTGGTAAAGGTAAAATAAGTGGTGTTACCACTGGATGTAATGGCAAACATTACCGTCAGTGCGAAAACCACTTTACTTAGCTTTTACTGTCCTGATTTAGCAAGCTCCCATGATGTTCAATTGCACATTGCAGAATCAGGTTGGTAAACAAAAAGAAATATAATGTTGGTACTGCAAGTAATGTTCAAAAATATAGATCAATGTTTTTGAATAACTACAGGAAAATATACCTTATTAGATTGACTGAGACCTTGATACTCATTGATCTGGGTGTAGAAAATCCTGATTTTCCAAAAATGTATTTAAATCAGCAGTGCACAATGGAGGCAATTTGTTTACCTGAACTTTGTTATTCTAGTTTAAAATTCCCCTTGCCTTCTGTCTTATATGATAACCCCAGATGGTGTCTACTTTAGCACTTTTTCACATTTGAAATAATAAAAGGAACACTCTATTAATTAAGCTCAAATCAGGTTTTCATCAGTATTCTCAGATGTTTCTGTATACTTGTTGCCCCATAAGTCAGAATGCAGTGTCTGCTGCATCCTAGTTCATTATAGTAACAAGAAAGGTGATCTTAAAGTGGAACAGTCAGCACTAAGAGTCTCACACCCAAGAATGGGGCTGGTCCCAATTTGCACGTTGTATGCAAAAGGATTTTTGTTACTGCTTACTGTGGTATATCAGACTGTATCAGGTTGATTTTGTTGACTTCCAAGCTGCCATTTGCATTAACCAGAAATTTCAGAATCCCCTTCAGCTAACATCAGAGCAGGGCCACAGGAATCAGAGATTTAATAGCCTGCAGTGCATGTTAAAGAGTTTTTGAGTTCAGATCATGTGCTTGTCAGTCCATCTGATTTTCCCAGGAAAAGTACAGTCCTCTGTGACTGTACTTCAATTCAATAAAATTTTAATTTTATGTTGGAAAGCTATGGAGCAAAATGCCCATTTTCACAAATGTCCAGTGGTACAGAAAATTGATAATACAGAGAAAAAGGTAAAACAAAATTTGCAAAATGTTATGATATTTTCGAGAGGCCCTATGCACGACATGCGCGGAGTGGCTATGTGCACGCAACTGGGACACGCAACCACTCTATGTCCTAGGTGCCCCCGTGCCCCCATGTGGGATGCACAGAGGGGACATGCAGCACAGATATGCCTGATCCCCTGGCTACATGTGGAGCAATGCACCGGGGGCAGGAGAGGGGCAGTCTGGCACCTACACATCATGCACTAAGGTGCGTAGTGCTGACCACAGGGTTGCATAGGGGGGTCACTGGGTATGCCACTGAGACCCAGCCATAAACCCCTATGTGTCTCACACACACCATTGGGCAGAGAAAACAGCCCTTTTATCCCCCCAGGGTTGCAGGACTAGGACGTCAGATGCCACCCACCCACTCTGGCACACAGTGGTGCATTTGGTAACCCACATCATCATGGGCACCCCTCACAGGGGCATGGGTACAGGCCCAGGGCTGCCACCCCACTCCCTGATGCCCACGGTGCTCCCCTCCTGTGGTGCTGGGCACTCCGACCCCCCTCCACCTGGCTGCATATCCCTCATCCATTCCACTATGCTAATCTGTGCTGGCAGAGGGCCAGTGGCATTGCCCTCCCTCACCTGCCACTGCCGCCGGCCATCAGGTTTCCACAGGACATGCTGCTAACACATGCCCCATTGTGCAAGGGATCCAGTGTGGGTCCTGGTCTGGCCATGCGATTGGGTGCCCGGACGATCCCGCGACCCTGCCCCTGGCCACCTTGCAGAGTCCTGCATGCTGGGGGTGGGGCCGCAGACAGGTGGCCAATGGTAGTGCATACCGCTGGCTGTCACAAACCCACTCAGCAGGTCAGCCCTCTACTCCTAAAGTGCCAACCTCCGAGCATAGTATTGTGAACAGTTAACAGAAACAGGGTAACCCTCCTGTCTGTTTTGTGGGTTCAAATCAACCTTTGCTCTCAGTTCTGGAGGGATCAAACTTTGAACCTCTTGCTAGCATACCCAATGTACAGGCTCAGATAATTCTGCTCTTCGGGGGGGGGGGCAGATATATTTTGCCTATGGGCACCTAACCAGGTGTACAAAATGAACCCTTAAAACTCTATTAAAGACCTCAGAATAAATTCTTACCTTTTCCCAGTTTGGTAAAACCTGTAAGCTTTGTGCAGTGTCAGCTTTAACCATGTATGCTTCCCTTGTCAAGAAAAAGAAATTCAAAGGCACACCAAATAGTCTCTAAAGTAAAGGTTTACTTCAAAATAGATAAAAAATGTAAAATGTAAATACAGAACCATATATCACAAAACATACAAATCACTTAAACAAAACAGGTTTAAAAGTGCAGACTAAATCTCCTACCACAGTACTCTTAGAATTGTCTTTTCTAAGGTATTCTTATCTCACAATGCTGTAGATGTTTCCTTTTCAGAGACCAAACATTTGTGTAAAATGGAAAACAGAATACTGTTTAAAAACTAGCTTTGCCAACCTCTTTGCATGAGTTCACCTAGCTCTTCCCAGTCAGAATATAACAAATTATATCTATTGAAACAGGATGTCTTTTCTAGATGGTAAATTAATATTCTGTGACCTCAGCAAAACTTTTTTTCAAATGACTTTCTTTGATCTATCAGCAGCTTCCCTTTCCAGGACATGAAAGGACTTGTTATATCTCTCTGCCAGATGTCACGGAGGTACCTATGTGAATTTTACTGTGTTTCCTCTGAACGTTATAAAAGTTTCTGATCTATCTTGGCAGTTGGCAAGCTGCAATTAGTCACATAAAAAGGAGATCCTGAATTTTAAGTCTCTTCTAGCCTGTAATTATCTCTTGGCCTTCCAGGTAATACCTATTAGCTAAAACCTGGGGCCGGTTGTCATTCCACAGACTGTCAGCATCTCTCATGAGAGACATTCAATAACACATTTTTATGTTACAAAAAGCATAGGTTAACCAGAACCATCTGTCCAAGTGTTGCAGTGCCTCCCCACCTAGACTGAATTTGGGGGCTCTATCCCCTGCATGAGATGAGCTTCTCAAATCAGTTCACTCCTCGTACACATGAGACAGCCCATTGGAGTTCTGATATTTGTCTCCAACCCTATGTAGAATTGTCATATCATACCCTTGCAAAGCAAGACTCCATCTTAGTAATCTACCATTGTTTTTCCCCATCTGCGTCAGCCAAACCAGGGGGTTGTGGTCAGTCTGCACCACAAAATGCTGCACATATAAGTATGGCTCCAAATTCTTTAGGGCCCACACTATGGCAAGAAACTCTTTTTCCACAGTGGAGTATGCCTGCTCCATGGGAAGTAAACTTCCTACTCAGGTACACTACAGGGTGATCTCTCCCTTGGCTGGATGTCTGACTCAGTACTGCCCCAATACCCACATCTGAGGCGTCAGTCTGAACTATAGAGGGTTTGCTATAGTCAGTAATTGTCAAAACAGGAGCACTGCACAGTGCCTCCTTTAGTTTGGAAAAGGCTTCCTCACAGGCTGGACCCCAGGTAATTTTCCTGGGCATCCTTTTCTTTGTCAGGTCATATAGGGGAGCAGCCAGGGCACTGTAATTGGGTACAGATTTCCTGTAGTACCCTGCTGTTCCTAGAAAACTCCTGACCTGCTTCTGTGTTTCTGGTCTGGGCCATCCCTGGATTACCTCTATTTTATTTGGTTAGGATGGAGCTGTCCCCAGCCTACCACATGCCCGAGGTGTGCCACTTCTCCCATACTCACCTGGCACTTCTCGGCTTTGACAGTGAGCCCGGCCCTCTGTATCCTGCCCAGCACTTCCCTAAGGCGGGATAGGTGTTCCTCCCAGCTGGTACTAAAGATGGCAGTGTCATCCAGTGCAGCCACAGCATACTCCTCAGCACCATTTAACACCTGGTTCACCAACCTTTGGAAAGTGGCCAGGGCGTTCTTCATTCCAAAAGGCATTACAGTAGAATCCCGTTTATCCGAAGCCCCCCGTGGACATGTAAATTGTTCGGTTAAACGGGAGTTTGGATGAACGGGAGGTCTAGTGCTCCATTGATGATACGAAAGACTGACTGTATGCTTCAAGATCGCACTTTATTAATTATTGGTGCAAATTAAACATAAAATATAAACATAATCAGAATTCACTTAATTAATCAAAGCCATGACAGAAGGCTATATTTTTTTCATGAAAACGTCAGTGACTGTTTTTTGCTTTAAAGCAGAGGTTTGCTTTTTACTTGCCCGACCCTGTAGGTTCCTCAACAGCATCAGTTCGACCGGTGTGCTTCCGGTTGCATTTCGAGATAGTTCAGGCACTTTTCAAAACATGCCGCTGCCTCTGAGTGTGTGACTTGTGTTGGAAAGGGCACCTCATCTTCTTCTTCCTCTGAATCCTGTGTAACGACAGGTGTGCTCTGCACAAGGCTAACAATTCAGTCCTCGTCGAGACTTTCGTGTCCGTCCTCTCCTGTGTCACATGACAGCCATTCATCCAGTTGCAGGGTGGTAAATGGTTCCCCAGGTAACCGAGCAGTGATCTCTTGCAGCTCTGCCTCTTCTGATTTGTCATTCGCTGCATTACTCTCTTCTGTATCGGAATCACTCTCAGCATTATCCGCCTCATCTGTTTTAAAAGTTAGCCCGGATTTATCCTATGACTTCTGGACTGTCTCAGGCCGAACATTATCCCAAGCATCTGCTAGCATATAGCAGATGTCTTTAAGGGTAACTTCTTTTATGATTTCGCAAAGTGGGATTGATTCATTTTCCTCAGTCAGGACTGACTGAAGCAGCTTTTTGCGGTAATTTCTCTTCATGATTTCAAGGATACCTTGATCGCAGGGTTGGATTTTGGATGTCGTGTTCGGGGGGGAGGAAAACACACTTGATCTGACCACCTCTAGTTTTTATTGGTGGGATTTCAGGGTGAGCAGGGGCATTATCCAGTAGTAGAATAGCCTTGAGAGGCATCCTTCTAGACCACAAGTGTGATTTGACAGCAGGTGCAGACTGATCATGGAACCAAGATTTGAATAAGTGTGAGTTCATCCATGAGTTGTTCTGGGACCCGTACAGTACAGGTAGTGTGCCCATATTAACATGTTTGAAGCATCTAGGTAGGCGGGGCTTGGCTATCATGTATGGTTTAAGTTTATGACTGCCTGTAGCATTAGCATGCCAGGATAGTCACCTTTCTTTATTCTTTTTAAACCCTGGGCGTCACGCTCCCCCATGAGGCTAGTGTCTTATCAGGCAAACATCTTCAAAAAGCCCTGTCTCATCTGCATTGTAAACCTGCTCATGGGTAAGACCCTCGGACACTATCATTTCATTCAGTTTTTCATGAAGGGCTACCCCTGTTCAGCAGCACTGAGCCGCTCACCACACAGTCTCAATTGATGGATGCCGTGCGCTTTTTAAATCGGTCCAACCATCCATCACTGGCAGTGAATGAAGTGTTACTGCCTAGTCTCTCATGGAACTGCAGGGCCTTTTCTTTTAGCAGTGGCCCAGATATGGGGTGCCCTTCTCCCGTTCTTGGCGGAACCACCGTAGATAGCAGAGTCCCATTCCTCGTCTGCACAGGTTCATATTTTTCTGCAATCACCTCCTGATGTAGACTCCATTGTGGAAGTGAAGAACGTAGCTTGTCCTTAGACTCCTTTATATCAAAGACAGTAGATTTCCCATGCCATATTCAGCGGCAAGAGCAACTGCCTTCTCTCTGTTTTCAAGGTGTTCCACAATCCGCATTTTTTGAGCTATGTTGAGAACGGTTCGCTTTCATTTTGACATGTTTGTTTCACCACTGAATGTAGAGGGAGGAATGAAAGAATAAATAGCCTCAATACAGTAAGGTAAGAAAAAAGCAGTTTTCTAAATTGAAGGGCAGTTTTCCAAATTGAATGGCAGTTTTGACTGTTCAGTCCGTCATATGACAGTTTTAATTGCTTGACAAATCATTGTAAGCGCTTAAGTAAAACAGTTAATCGGGCACCACTTAGTGTTGATATACTGTACTGTAATTGTAGGAGTGACAGGGGGACATAGTACAAGTCCGTTAGATAGGGAGTTCTGGATAAACAGGATCTGGATAAATGGGATTCTACTGTACTTTAAATTCAAATAAGCTTATCGGAATGATGAAGGCTGACCTCTCCCTAGCTCTGTCTGTCAGCTCTACCTGCCAATACCCCTTTGTCAGGTCAATGGTCGTAAGGTAGGTTGCCCCTCCCAACTTGTCCAGGAGTTCGTCCGTCTGGGGCATCGGGTGGGTGTCTGACTTCATGACTGCATTCAGTCCATGATAGTCCACACAGAAATGAGTAGAGCCATCTGGCTTAGGCACAAGGACTATGGGTGAGGCTCAGGGGCTGTGGGATCTCTGGATAACCCATAAATCCAGCATCTCCTCCACTTCCTTCCTAAGGTCCTTTTGGACAGCCTCTGACACCCGATAAATGCTGTCCACCGTGCGGGTGTCTGTGTCCCTGTCTCCACATCGTGAGTCGCTAAGGGGGTTAGTCCAGGCTTGGTGCCAAATAATGGGGCAAAGTCTGCTAAAACCTCCCTTACTTTCTGGATCTGGTCTGGAACCAGCTGGGGAGACAGTTTTACTGCCTTCATAGAGGACTCCTGCTTGCTTTCCTCCAGCAAGTCCAGAAGGGGGTCTCCTTCTTCCATCCCCTCCCCAGGACTACACACTGCAAACACCATGTCAGCCCTATTTGCATATGGCTTCATCATGTTGACATGGTGCATCCTGTCTGTCTGTCTTTGGTCAGGTAACTCTACAAATTAGTTCACGTCATTTACCTTCC
This sequence comes from Neoceratodus forsteri, assembly GCA_016271365.2. Lineage (NCBI taxonomy): Eukaryota > Metazoa > Chordata > Ceratodontiformes > Ceratodontidae > Neoceratodus > Neoceratodus forsteri. The sequence continues at coordinate 1,425,416,162 of CM057455.1, forward strand.
TAACCACTCTGTACAGTCCTGCCCACTCAGCCTGCAGCTTGTCTTTCCCGACCGGAATAGGGACAATGACTTCCTGACCCACCGTGTACGAGTGAGCTATGGCTCTGTGGTCATACCACACTTTTTGTTTCTGTTGGGCAGCTGCCAGGTTGCTCTGGGCTGTCCCCATAAGCTCCTTTAGCCTTTCCCTAAACTTAAGGACGTCATCCACAACGGGAGTTCCCTGGGTGGTGTGCTTGCCTTCCCAGTCCTCCCAGATCAAGTCTTGGGGCCCACATACCGGGCATTCATATAAGAATTTGAAGGGGGGAATCCTCTTATCTCTTGGGGCACCTCCCTATATGCAAACAACAGGTGGGGGAGGTATTTCTCCAAGTCCCTCCCATGCTGTTCAGCAAATGCCTGGAGCATTGACTTTAGGGTACCATTGAATCTTTCCACAAGCCCATTGGCTTGTGGGTGATACGGTGTTGTGCATCTCTGCACCACCCCACACTTCTTCCATAAACATTTCATCAGGTCCAACATGAAGGAACCCCCTCGATCTGTGATAACCTCCTGTGGAAACCCGAGATGGGAGAAAATCCCAAGTAACCTGTCCTCAGTGAGGATAGGATGACTGCCTCTGGGTACCAGGTGGCATAATCCACCACAGTCAGGATGAATCTCTTCCCTGAGGAACTGGGGATATTTAAAGGCCCCACAATATCCATTCCCACCCTCCGGAATGGCTCCTCCACTTTGGGCAATGGAATCAGGGTGGCTAGGGTTTTCTTGCCCGCCTTCCCAATTTCTTGGCACCAGTGACAAGACCTGCAATAATCCTTCACCTGCTGGGTGAAGTTAGGCCAGTAGAAATTCTTGGCCAACAGCTGCATCATGTGCATGATTCCCAGATGACCAGACAAGGGAAAATCATGTGCAATCTTGAGCAACTGCTCACAATACCCCTGGGGAACAACAAGCTGCCCACCTAGCACCCCTCCCTGTCTGTACTGCCTGAGTATACATAAGTCCATTTTCCTAATAAACCTTATGTCTGTCATCACCTCCCTGTATGCGGTCCAAATCTGCTTAAGCCCTCAACTTCTGTAGACTAGGGTCACTTCTCTGAGCAGCTGCAAACCCCTCACACATTCCCAAGGCATGGGACAGGTCCCCTTCAGTCACTAAACTAGGGTCCCTAGCACTAACATCAGGGCACTCAGGATCACTGTCAATCCCAACCCTCTGACAATGGGTCACCCCTCCCTCTTTGGAATAACCCTCTGTAGCTGTGTTATTACTTGCTACTGGGGAAATTTCTATGTCCTTTTCATTAGTTTCCCTATCCGGAGACACAGGCTGGGGAACCAGACTCTCAGCGGTTTCCACAATGGCTTCTGTGGTAGGTTTCAGGAAACTACAATTTTCCCTTGCCACTTGGTGACGGGTAACTGCACATACCATCCCCTGTTTGAGATTGTTGCCCAGGATCACATCCACTGCTAACAGTTTGGCTATAGCCATCTGTTGCACAGTTTCCCCTGTTTCACCCCAGTCTAGGAGAACACTAGCGAGGGGCAATGTTTTTGCCTCACCAGTAAAGTCCTGTAAAGTGACGTATTTATTGGGTATAAGCTGACCAGGCTCTACTAGATCCCCTTTTACCAATGTCAGGGATGCCCCTGTGTCCCTTAACCCTTGTGTCTGTACACCATTCACCATGACTAGGTGCATGTGTTCCCTCATGTTCACAGGCATGCTTCCAGGGACACACAAACAACCTACTTCTTTTCTAGTACCATTCTGGGTATTATTGCTTATTCTTTTGGGACACTGTCTGGCAATATGCCCAGTTTCTTTACATAATCAACATCCACTTCTCTTTTCAAAGAAATCTTTTCTCTGAAACCTGGGGCTAACTGGTTTCGGTGGAGGCAGTGAGAGTTTTAGATGCCCTGAAGGTGCGCTTTTCCCTTTCTGCACTGCCACACCAACCCCATTCACTCTCAGAGCAGGTCTGCTCTTGGAATAGTGGTCTGAGAGTTCAGCAGCCTCTTGCACTGTTTTGGGATCTCAGTCCTCCAGCCAGGTTTTCAGCTCTGCTGGGCATGCCCAATAAAACTGTTCTAACAAAATCGCATTTTCAATTTTATCAACAGAGTTTGCCTCAATTCCTTCCCACCAATGTTTTAAAAACTGATGTTGTTTCATGGCTAGCCCCTTGTAGCTCATGTTAGGGCCTCTCCTGAGCTTACAGAATTTAGCTCTGTATGATTCAGCAGTTAATTCAAATTTTTTAACAGTGCAGCTTTAAGTTTGCTGTAATCATCACTGTCCTTATTGTCCATTTGATCCAATGCATCCCGAGCTTTCCCAGTAAGTAGCAGAGATAGCTGGAAGCTCCAGGACACTGTAGGAATTTTACCCAGAATACATTTTCAAAAAAATTTAAAAAGGCATCCATGTTCTCCCCCTCTTTAAATGCGGTTATCAATTTGAAATTCAATTTGTAACCCAGTCCAGTAGTCCCAGTTAAACCCAAGCAACTTACCTGCTCTGGTGCTGGTGGTTGGAGTTGTAGCTTCTCCAGTTCGTGTTGCCTCTGGCACTCACACTCCTCACGGTCTGCATCTCGGCATTCTCGCTCCCTCTTCTCCTCTGCAGTTCACTGGTGCTCACGTACCTCACGGTCTGCCTCCTGTTGTTCAGGGTCCCTCTCCCTCTGGAACTCCAGCTCCATTCTGCACAACTCAATTTGCAGCCTGAGTACTTCTGGATCCAGGAAACAAACATACGAACATACAAAATTTGCCAGCAGATAAAGGCCTAGAGGTCTATCAAGTCTGCTCAAATGAGCAGCTAGCACCCTTATTCTGCAGCTGCCCCTCCCTTCCCCTGCTGCTGTTGCCCTTCACTGACAGTGGCCCTGTTGCCCTCCTCATCAGATCTGGACACTGCACTGGCCACTAGTCCTGCCACATTCAAGGTTTGGTCCCTTACAGTCACTGTCTGTGACTCAGTGCTCTGAGTATCTGCTACCATCAGGGCATCCACGAGGTTCTGTTTGCTGGTTTCACCTCAAAAGGGACTCCTCTGTCCCTACACAACTGCTTTAAGTAGTCTACAGTGTGCCTGCTGTAGTTGGAAGCCATCTTCTTCCTTAACTATGGCTACCCTGACTTGCACTTTAGAAAAAAAATAAAATGGGTAGGAATTTGATTGTACACCAAGTGATATAGTTCTGTCTCCTTTTTTAAAAAAGAAATCACTGCCTTTCTTTTTGCGCAAGTGAGCTGACAGTCTTAAGCTGACACACTGAACAACCAGAGCTTGTAATACCAAATTTTTTGCACTGCTGCCAACCAATCTGTCACAAACCCACTCAGCAGGTCAGCCCTCTACTCCCAAAGTGCCAACCTCTGAGCATAGTATTGTGAACAGTTAACAGAAACAAGGTAACCCTCCTGTCTGTTTTGTAGGTTCAAATCAACCTTTGGTCTAAATTCTGGAGGGATTCAAACTATGAAACTCTTGCTAGCATACCCAATGTACAGGCTCAGATAATTCTGCTCTTTGGGGGGGGGAATATCTTTTGCCTATGGGCACCTAACCAGGCGTACAGAATGAACCCTTAAAACTCTATTAAAGACCTCAGAATAAATTCTTACCTTTTTCCAGTTTGGTAGAACCAGTAAGCTTTGTGCAGTGTCAACTTTAACCATGTATGCTTCCCTTGTCAAGGAAAAGAAATTCAAAGGCACACCAAGTAGCCTCTAAAGTAGAGGTTTACTTCAAAATAGACAAAAAAATGTAAAATGCAAATACAGAACCATATATCACAAAACATACAAATCGCTTAAACAAAACAGGTTTAAAAGTGCAGACTAAATCTCCTACCACAGTACTCTTAGAATTGTCTTTTCTAAGGTATTCTTATCTCACAGTGCTGTAGATGTTTCCTTTTCAGAGACCAAACATTTGTGTCAAAATGGAAAACAGAATACTGTTTAAAAACTGCCTTTGCCAACCTTTTTGTGAGAGGTCACCTAGCTCCTCCCAGTCAGAATATAAAAAATTATATCTATGCCAAACAGGATGTATTTTCCAGAAGGTAAATTAATATTCTGTGACCTCAGCAAAGCTCATTTTTTTCAAATGACTTTCTTTGATCTATCAGCAGCTTCCCCTTTCCAGGACATCAAAGGACTTGTTATGTCTCTCTGCCAGATGTCACGGAGGTGCACCATGTGAATTTTACTGTGCTTCCTCTGAACGTTATAAAAGTTTCTGATCTATCTTGGCAGTTGGCAAGCTGCAATTAGTCACATAAAAAGGAAATCCTAAATTGTAAGCCTCTTCTAGCCTGTAATTATCTGTTGGCATTCCAGGTAACACCTATTAGCTAAAACCTGGGGGGAGGGGGGCATTCAACAGACTGTCAGCATCTCTCATGAGGGACATTCAATAACACATTTTTATATTAAAAAAGCATAGGTTAATCAGAACCAGCTGTCCAAGTGTCACACCGGCATGCACCTGTCTGTGGGTGCGCAGCTATGAGGTTGGGGGTACATGCGGATTCCATGTACCTTTGCCCCTTCGTGCATAGGCCCAATATGAACAAGTATATGACAGGATCATCTAGATTAGAAACAAAATACAGAGCACACAACAAAAGAGCCAATAAACAGATACAAATAAACTCTTAGATAACTCAAGGATTGGTGGACATTCAGGGGGGTTGCCTACGGGGCAGGCACAAGTGGAGAATTGGAGGAGGTGGTCCTTGAAGGAGGAGGTGAATGAGCCAATTGAACCACAGGTCTGAAGTTCAGGGCAGTTTATTGTAAAACTTAGAGCACTTGTATGTGATGGAGTTCTGCTCATGCTTGGTGAGGTAAAAAGGGGTGTCAAAGATACGACAGGTGGCCCCTCTCGTACTGCTCTTGGGAACTGATAAGGGAAAAGGGAATTAATGCTGAACAGCAGCAGTTTATGGTGAACTTGGTGTAGGAAAGAGAGCATTTTAAGTTGAAACTTGTCTTCAAGGGTGAGCCATTTGATGGAGGCATAGAAGGTACAGTGATGAGTCATTGAGGGGAGGCCGGTCATGAAGCATGCAATACTATTGTATGTAGTCCTGAATTTGGAGAAAAGGGGGGATGTGTTGGGGGGGAGTAGACAATAGAGCCATAATCAAGGAGGGGCAGGAGAAGGAAGCTGGCAAGGCATAGTCTGGAGATGGAGATAAGGAACTTTCTGATTCTGTATAAGAGACCAAGCCTCAAAAGGATTTTCTTGATGAGGTTGGCAATATGGATATTGTAGGACAGGTGAGGGTCTAAGTACAGTACAAGGTAATTGAATTCGTAGACTTGTTCTATGATGTTACCAAGATTGTCTGAGAGGGATCTGCCCAAGACTGGAGCTTTTCTTGGACCTGAGAAGATCATAAACTAGGCTTTCTTGGAACTGAGAACCATGCCTTTGGTAGAGAACCAAGTGTGTAGCTTGCTGAAGTCAACCTGCAAGTTACTGAACATTGTATCCAGGTTAGTGTCACTGCAGTAGAGGGCCGTGTCATCTGTGTAAAGGACTAGCTGGGTGGTTTGGTAGATGGAAGGGAGATTATTGATGAAGAGTGAGAACAGGAGCAGGTCCAGGATGAAGCCCTGGAGTACCCCATATTTAATCGGACATTCAGCAGAAAAATGTCCATTAACATGAGTTTTCTGCGATCTGCCAGAGAGGTAGCCTGTGATCCATTTGACAACATTTTCAGATATGTGCAAGCCCTTAAGGGTGTCCAGAAGAAGGCTACATCTAATTTCAGGTCGAACGCCTTGGTCAGGTCCACGAAGACAGACCCTGTGTACTGGCGCTTATTGCTTGCCTTGAGTATATCACTGGTGAACCTGACTAGGGTGGTTTTGGTGCTATATCTGGATCTGAAACCTTGCTGGGCAACAAAGAGCAAGTTATGATGGTCGAGGAAGGCAGTGAGCTGGGTATGAACAACTTTTTCAATTATTTTGGAGAGGGGAGCAAGGAGGGAGATAGGTCGGTAATTCCCTACTTCATTTCTTGACCCAGACTTGAACAATAGTTTGATAGTAGCAGTTTTCAGGTGCTAGGAAAATAGCCAGAGTAGAGTGAGTGGTTAAGTATGTTGGTGATGGGGACTGCTAAGGAATTAATGGCCTGTTTAAAGATTTTAAAGTCAATTCTGTCCACCCATTTGCTGGTTTCAGGGTTTTTACTTTGGAGGAGCTTAATGGCATCCGAGGGTTTTAGGACCCTAAACTAGAATCTGGGGCTGGGCTTAGACATAGTAATGGGGCAGGTGAGGTAGGGGGTAGATGAGGGGTGGAACGGGAGAGGAGGGGAGGGTTTATATTTATCAAGATCACCAAAGAATGAGTTAAAAATGCTTGCTACTTCTGAGAGGTCATTGGTCTTAGCCCTGGGAGGACAGCAGGATCTGCAATAAAAAGATTAGAGCTTATAATAACTCTATCATGCAAGCTATTGAATCTCCCATTGCTGCAGCCCTCCTCTAATGTCAGTAGCAGGGAATCCTGGGTATCTGGTTACAGCAAATGGCAGCTTGGAAGTCAACAAAATCAACATGATACAATCTACTATACTGCAGTAAACAAGTAAAAATATTGTTTTGTTAACAAAATGCAAATTGGGACTAGCCATACACTTAGGTGAAGTTATCTTGACCTGACTGTTCCCCTTTAAATAGTGGGTTTTCAAAAACAACAGAGAATACTCATGAAAACCTGGTCCAAGTCATTTTAATAATAATAATAATAATAATAATAATAATAATATATAACTTTATTTATCCAGTGCCTTTCAAAATTATCAAGGCACTTTAACAATAAAAACGGCTAAACAAGATGAAGTTAAAACACAGTAAAAATACAAATGGGCAGTAAAAATTCAATAAATTCAATAAAATCAATCAGAGTAGGCTTGGCACCACAGAAAAGTTTTCAAGGCCTGCTTGTAGCCCCCAATGGTCGTGCACTCCTGTAGCTGACGGGGTAGAGAATTCCAAAGGGTTGGGTCACATACATAAAAGCATGGGACCCTGATGATTTTAAGGATACCCTTGGAATCTCTAACAACTCCTCATCAGCGGAGCAGAGCAATCACCTGGGGCACACACCTTTTATTATTTCCACTTTAACAAAACAAAGTGGCAAAGCAGACTCAGAAAGAGGCAAACATTGGTATCATACAAGTCAGGAGATAAAAAAATAGAAGCATAGAATTTGTCTGCAGAAAAGGAATACTTGGCACACACAGTCTGCCCAAAGGTCCCCTACCTATACACATAGCACTCTGAAATAAATAGTATAGGTCAACATTGTCACCACTATCTTGCTCTGCTGCTTTAATCAACAATATGATTGAGGTGGCACTACATGGTGCAGTAATCTAATTTCCAAGAGTATAAATGAGGCTAAGGACAAGTACTTAATATCCATGAAGAAATCCAATTATTATGGAGGATAGTGTTACTATCATATATCCCTCGTATGCTTCATGTATAAAATGCAAAGCAGTTTTGCCTCTACAGACAATGGAAGGGATTGATGTAGTGGCAAGCGAACTCACTTTAAATAATTATAAAGCCATTTGAAAATTTTGAAATAAAATGAAAGGTAGGGTAAGGTAACATGAAGGTGTCATTCTGAAAAGAATTGCTGCAGTGATTGTCACAGTCATTCATTTAAATATAAAATTGATGAGATTATGTCATAAACATGAAATAAATCCTTTATGTTATAACCACAAATGCAGTCAACAGGCCATTTCTCTTTATTTTTTTATTTTTTGGATTAAAATTTAATCAACTGACTAAACTACTGGGCTCAATTTTCAAAGCCCAGGGAATGACACAAGTGCCTTCTCAAACATTAATGATGCAAATGGCACCTTGCATCAAAAGATGTGGCATTCCCATTTTTAGAATGCAGTCTGTTTCAAAAAGGGGAACGTAACACTGTGCCAGCCTTGCAGTCCAGATCAGGATGTGCCAGGTCACAAGGGGGCTTGCACTACAGCAGTGCAGCAACATCATCTTTTTGGGGATTTTGAAAGCCCCACCATGGATGCAGCAAATGCTCAACGTAGATCAGTCAGGAGGTGGTCTAAGCACCTGCACCAGTGCCATAAATTGTGGTGAATTGGGGAGGGGATGTGAATGTGGGGCTGGGCAAAGAGGGCAAGGGAGGTTGCCTGGGGGGATCGAGGTGACATCTGGGCATATGATGGAGTGCTCTGACACTCAGCAGGGTGCATTTGCTTGTTTATTTACTTTATTATTTCCTATTAATTCTAACTAGTTTTCCACAAAGTACTATATCTAGTCAACATATCCAGCATAAATAAGCAGATCAGATACAATGCATCCAAGGAGGGGCAAGTCACATTTCCAAATAACATGGCATCATATGTAAATGTAATTCAGGTTTGAGGCTGCTGAGTTACATTTATATATGATGTTATGTTATTTAGAAATATCCCTTGCCCTTGGACCTGATCTGTTTATTTATGCTGGATCTATTAAATAGGTAAGTAACTTTGTGGAAAATGACTTAGAATTGATAGACAGTAATAAAGTAAATAAACAAGCAAATGCACCCCACTGGCAGCCACAGCACAAAATCATATACCCAGCTGTCACCCCAACTCCCCCTAAGTTATCTTCCATGCCCATACTGCCCCCCAGCCCACTCCTGTCCAGTACATTCACCACCACCACCTCCCCCAACCATCCAGGCCCCTCTAGTGTTGCAATGAGTGGGGAGAGGGAGCTGGATCAGTCATGCAATTCCTGCAGGTGCGCCAACTGTTTGGCAGAGATGTCAGCTTGCAGCCAACCCAGGGAGTTTGGTGGCCAGACTCTGATTTTTGTAAAATCAGGTGCAGGGTCTCTGGCACCCCTGGAGTTCGCTGCAGCCCTGGAGTGACGCAACTTGCATTGTCCTAAGGGATCTTTTAAAATCGAGCACAGGATATGCTGCAACTTCAAGAGTTGCCTATCCATGCTGCTGAGCTGAACCGTTTGTTTCAGTTTAAATCCAAGGCCATAGCCTTCTGAAATGACTTTCAGTCTTTTTAAGTGATAATATATAACTAGTTTGCTATATGAGGCAATAATCCAATTGTGGAGTGGATAAAGTATAAGGCCAAAGACTGAGTACATTATTTCCATGAGTCAATTGGATTTTCGGTGAGGATAGTGAATACACTGTCATAATTATGCTATTATGCTTCATGTTAAAAAAACAATATATTTTTGCATTTTTTACACCCCTTTCCAATTAATATGCAAGGTAAGATGATGGTGCCACTACTGTCATTTTATTGTCAATAAAATGATTGTTGCAATGTCACTATTGTCATTTTAGGGGGAATATAGGCCCACATTTTAAAAGGAGATGTGCGGCACAAAATGGAGATGCTCAGTGCATCCTAGAAATTGCGAGGAAACGCAATATTCAAAAGGGAGAGATGCGTTGCGCATTTCCGAAAGCATGATTACACAGAAGTAAGTGGCATAAAAAAAGGGGGTAATTACATGAATATTCTGCACATCCATGTATTCAACCAAAATGTGCATTGCATCTGCCGCTTATCCCAGAAATGTGCTGCACAAAGATAGGCTGACAAAAGAATGGCCTGAATTGGCTAGCCACACACAGGAAGGCCTCAGAAATGCAGACAGGTCATCCTGAGACAGCTCTTGGAGGTGCACCAGGATGTGCTCCAGTCACCCAGACACAGCAGTCATTCTAGGATGGAAGTACCCAAAGCCACAGGTGCCGGTACACCACGAGCACCGCCCAGACAGCCATCCCCTACACCACCCCCTGGGATGTAGACACCCAGTTGCCACATGCCAGTGCTGTTGGGTGCCCTTCTAGCACACCAGCAGAGCAGATGGCCACACTGCAGCACATGTACTGGGGGACATGGCCTGCACCCATGTGGCCTGCAGTGGTGGCATGCACCCAGAGTGACATCTGGAGTAACAGTGCCAAGGTAGCCTGGTGGTACATGTGGCAGCCTGGCACAGGCCAGGGACTGACCTGTGGCACATGCCATGGTGGTACTCCATAGGTCCACACAGGTGGGATCCACCCAGTCGAGTACCTGGTCAGCCTCTGCATACTGCCATTTCCTGCAGTTATCACCATGTTCCTCTCATACGGGGGGGGACACTGCAGGTGACTGTATGCTGCATACAGAGCTGGTATATCACATGCATGTGGTATGCCAATCAGACTGTGTCACCCTCTGCCCTCTCCTGTTGCTTGTCCAGGTGGGTCCCGGTGGCCACTGTCAGGTGGGCCCCCTGTACTCCAGTCCAAACCTGTGCATGGCTGTAGGTAATAGTACTGTACCCAGGCCACTGCAGTCCACTCACTCACACACAAACATTCTATTACACCTGTGTGCTAGGCTGCAGTACCTCCTGTTCACCTTTGTGAGGTAGTGTGGCAGCCCTGCAAAGCTGGAACTGAGCATGCCCGAGGGAATGCAAATGGCCTGCATACATTTCAGTAATGAGCTGTGCATGAGGGGAATGGGCTGGGAATGTGCAGTGAGGTCATTTGCATATCCCAACTGAATATTGCAATTTTGCATACCACGCATGTGGCCACCTATCGCACATTTCCCTATGCTCCACATAGGGTTCAGGTCACCTGCCACACCATGCCTCTCCCACTGTGTGATTTCACAAGTTTGGGATATTCAGCTGAACATGCAAGATCACATCTCACAGTGCATCTTCTAAATATGCCAGTATTCTGTGCCGGCGCATCTCAGTTGCGCAGCACAGGCACATGCGCAATGCAGCCTGGAACTCTTGAATATGGGGCCCAAAATGACTGCTGAAAGGTTACTGTAGAAGAAACTGTAGCTCTGCCTTGTGATTGGAGGAGAGGGGTCCGCATGCAGTATATGCTATTGCAGTCTTTAGACTGTAAAATAATAATCCCAGGCATTTTAACAGGAAGCAGAATCTACATGTAATATAATGTGGCATAATCTCAACAAAACACTGAAGTAAATATTTTCAGTGGTAGCTAAATCATTGCTTGCATATACATTTCTCACACATCACAGCCAATAATATATTTTCCTGCCTTTTACCTAACTGATTTGAACATGGCATTTTGCACTCTGCATGGATTTTATAAGCTACACAGAGAAAGAAGCAGCACACACAAATATTTGCAGGAATCAGAAATATTAATTGTATTGCCACATGGCAACGCCAAACTAGATACCCCTAGATATCCCCTTATATTAGGCTTCCTGCCATGTAACAGTAAAATGAATATCATTTCTGTTTCCTGCAATGAGCTGTGTGTGCTGCTTCTGTCTCTGCATAGCTTGCATTTATTTAGCAGAGGCACCTTATGAGGTGCTGAAATGCACTTCTTTCTGTGTACTAAATTAATTGTATGAGGTTCTTAGAACTCTTATTGAGTGTGGTGCTTCAGTGTTGGAATTACGTGTTATAAGATGTGGAAGATTTAAGGGCCCTCTTTTCATAACCCCCCCTCCCCCAAATAAATCTTACAGTAGCAATACATGCTACATTTAGATATTTGGGAATTAGTGACCTGGAAGGCACACTGAGGCTAAACTTACTTACAGGTGCCAAGGGGAATGCAGTAAAAAAAAGCTTCAAATAGAAACAAGTATTTGTCAATGCCAAATGTCTTGCTGGTATTGGCATTAATAGTGCAGGAATTAGAGAGATGCATAATAGGAATGGCAGTGAAGTAGTGAACTGACACCAACCCCACCCCCACCCTGCAGAGACTGACAGGCATTGGGTTGTGCCTTTGTGTCGTCAGCCATAACGCTCACACCGTTTCACCTCACCGCACCCTGCAGACACCGACAAGTGTCGCAGTGTGCCTTGGGGTCTTTGGGCCTTATGCTCACCCCATTCCATAAGGAAATACACTGAGATGGGTGCAGTATAGGAGAATGGGGTGAGTTTTGGGGCCGAAGAGTCCAAGGCACACCTCAGTGCCTGTCAGTGGCTGCAGAGTGAGGGTGGGGGTGGAATGGTGTGAGCATTACAGCCAATTACAGTGTTTAGGGGATGGATGGGCTAGACAAAGTGGGAGAATGGAGAGGGGTGGGCAGATAGGGATAGTTGGGTCAAGGAGACACCTTGGGGCGAAATGGGTTCAGGAGAGGGGTCCCCCTTGCCTGATTCCCATACCCAAGAGCCCCACGGATTGTGGGCAGGTACTGCGATCCTCTCTGAAAATCCATCCAACTCGGGCGGTGTTATGTAATGCCAGGTCGATTAGGAACAAGACTGCTATGTGCAGATCTTGTTGCAACATCTGACCTGGCATGTATTACAGACCTGGCTGGATGAGAATGCAGGTCCTATTTTAGACTCTGCTGCTCCAGCTGGGTTCTTGGTAATGCACCATCCAAGATTGGATCGTAGGGGCGGGGGAGTGGCCAGCTTTTTTAGATCAGATCTGGGTCTTGTGGAGGTACCAGTGGGTAACACCAGATCCTTTGAGTGCATCCTGGCAGCAGGTGCAGAGCTCAGGATTCTCCTCATATACCGTCCACCCGGTGATGGTGGTGAATTCCTGAAGGAGTTCGCGGACTTCATCGTTGACATGGCACTGGAGTCGCCTAGATGGCTAATACTGAGTGACTTCAATGCCTGGGTCGACGATGAACTCGCACTGGAAAGAACTTCCTCCAACTTATGTCTATGTTGGGCCTGTCACAGGTAGTTACCTCTGCTACCCATATAGGTGGACACTCTTTGGACCTGGTGTTCCTACTGGATTTGGATGTCTCACATTTGGAGGTGGAACCAAATGTGTGGACAGACCATCACACCATAAGATTCAGTTTTGGGGCACCCCCAAATAGGTCTGCCCTATGGAGATGGTCCAGTATTGCCCTTTAAGGGGAGTAAACCCAGAGGGCCTATTGGCGGTACTGGACCTATCGGGTGTTTTGGATGAGAGCATGGGTCCAGGGGACCTGGTTATTGCCTATAACAAGGCGGTGACCGGGGCCCTGGACCAAATTGCTCCTGTTCGCGTTTGCCCACTCACTCAGCGCCCAAAGACTCCTTGGTTTGATGAGTCTTTGAAAGAGCTGAGGAGAGTGGGGCGAAGGCTAGAGAGGACATGGCGTAAATCTTGCCTGGATGCTGACAAACTTAGATTGATGGATCATTATGTTTTCTATCAATCAGCAATATCCCGTAAGAAGGCAGAATTCCTGTCCAGGGAGATTGCTGCTGCGCGAAACTGACCGGCTCAACTCTTTTGGACTGTTGACAGATTGTGCAATCCACTCTGTCTACAGTCTGGAAGAGATTTTTCACAAATAAAGTGTGATGAGCTTGCTCGATTTTTCTCTGATAAGACTGCCAGCATTAGGTCGGATATCAGCCAAGCTCACTCTTCAAGGGTTTGCAGTGATCGGTGAGGGGAAGCAAACACCTGTGTCACCTGGTCTGACTTTGGTAGGCCGGAATTCATGGACATTGTGAGGATTGTCCAGACTGTACGTCCAGCCAGCTGTAGTTTGGATCCGGGCCCTACGCCTCTATTATTGGGTTGCGTAGATATTATCTGTCCGACCATTGCTGAAATTGTCTGGAAATCTTTGGAGCTGGGGATCTTTCCTGAACCCTTAAAGGAGGCGGTCGTTCGACCACTCCTAAAAAAACCTTCATTGAATCCGGACTGTCCAGCTAACTACAGACCTGTCTCTAACCTGCCCTTTTTGGGTAAGGTTATTGAAAAAGTGGTTGCACTGCAACTGGATGACCATCTTACAAATCACAATGTCTATGATACTCTTCAATTGGGATTTAGGAAAAGACATAGTACTGAGACTGCTCTTGTCCGGGTTCTAAATGATCTCCTGATAGCGAGAGATCAAAAGGCTTGTACTATTCTAGTCCTTCTTGATCTCTCTGCAGCATTTGACACTGTGGACCATGGTGTGCTTTTGGAACGCCTGCGGTTTTATTGTGGACTGTCTGGTACGGTTCTGCAATGGTTTCAATCTTTTCTCACAGGGCAGAGACAGAGGGTTATCACTGGAATTTATTCCTCTGATGCTGTCTCTTTGCCTTGTGGGGTTCCATGAGGGTTCCATTTGGCACCCATGTTGTTCACTGTCTATATGCTGCCATTGGGAGACATTATTAGGCAATATGGCTGGTTTTCACTGCTATGCAGATGATACCCAGCTATATTTGTCCTTTAGTCCCGGCAAGAAGATGCAGTCTCTATACTTAACAACTGTCTATCCGAGATCAATGATTGGATGAGTGCCAGCTGGCTAAGGTTAAACCGGATAAGACTGAGGCGTTGGTGATGGACCCAATCCATGTGAGGCGGGTTGTAGGGGCTAGTCTCCTTTCGGGCGTATGGATCGATGGTGCCCAGCTCTCGACCTCAGACCGGGTGCGTAACCTGGGCGTTATTATTGACGACAGATTGACGCTGAAATTTCAGGTGTCTTCTGCTGTCAAATCTTCCTTTTACCATCTGAGGAATATTGCTCGGGTGAAACACCTTGTTCCTCCAGCTGACCTTCCGACATTGGTCCATGCCTTTGTTACTTCTCGCCTTGATTACTGCAATGCCCTGTACCTAGGGCTGCCGGGGGTTGATATCCACCACTTGCAGCTAGTGCAGAATGCAGCAGCCAGGCTTTTGACTGGGACATCTATGAGGAATAATATTACACCTGTGCTGCGCGAGCTGCACTGGCTGCCGGTTCAGTGGCGGATCACCTTTAAGGTCGGGTTACTGACCTATAAAGCCCTTCACGAACAGGGACCTCGGTATCTTCAAGATCTGCTTGTTCTCTACTGTCTCTCTCGCTCACTCCGCTCCGCCGGCGAGGGATTGCTAGAGGTTCCCAGGGTTCGTTTAAAAACTTCGGGAGCACGGGCATTTTCTTATGCTGCCCCTACCCTGTGGAATTCTCTACCTCATCGGATACGAAGCTGCCTGACCATTGAGAGCTTTAAGTCAGAACTTAAAACTTATTTATTTCAAATAGCTTATGGGTAGTGACTCGTTGTATTTTATTGTAATTATATTGTTATTTCTGTTGTTGTTTATATGTATGAAATTTGTATGTATTTAAATTGTTCTATTTGTACAGCGCTTTGATATCGAAAAGCGCTTAAAAATAAATTTTTACTTTACTTACTTTACTTTACTTTACTTTACTTTAACTATCGGCCCTATAAAGGTACACAGATAGCTAGTTAGTGATTGCCAGCAAACTGCCTCAGAAATCAACCACCACTTTATCAACCTTGATGAATACAAGATTGGACTACCTCCTTCTACGCCAGCACAGAACACCGACGAACCCCCCTGCCTTAATAGACCTCAATTTCACCTGAGATTGGTCAAGGCTAATGAGGTCTTTAATCTCCTAAAGGCTCTCAGAAATAAAGGCTCTGGCAGCCCCGATGGTATCAGCCCTAGGTTACTTAAGGAAGGAGCCCAGTCCCTTGACAGACCTTTGACCTGGTCTTCAACAGGTCTCTACTTGAAGGAAATGTTCCTCACTAGTGGAAGCAGGATAATGTGGTCCCCATTCACAGGAGTGGCATGAGGGAATATATTGACAACTACAGGCCCATCTCCCTGCTATGTACCCTTGCAAAATTGCAAGAGAGGCTAGTTTACGGGCAACTGAGGGACTGCCTGGAGTTCCACCAGCTCCTAGCCTCCTCTCAGCATGAATTCTGGACAAACCATGGCACTGACACAGTCCTCACCAATCTAACAGTGGACATACTCAGTGCAATGGATGCAGGTAAGCTGATGGGTGCAATCTTTATAGATCTGTCCTAGGCGTTTCACCTTGTGGACTACAACCTCCTACTAACAAAGCTTCACAAAATAGGTCTGGATCCCCAGGCCCTCAAGTGGTTCAAGAGCTACCTATCAGGCCACTCTTGGAGGGTCATCTGGAAGGGACAGCTGTCTGACCCTCTATCTATCAAGGAGGGAGTACCTCAGGGCACAATTCTCTGCCCCCTCTTGTTCTCTCTCTTAACTAATGACCTCAACCGTCACTGTGGAGAAAGCTCAGTGGTTCAATATGCAGATGACACTGTCATCTACCGGTCCATGGCTAATCTGCCGGTACCAGGTCCTCTCCTCCAAGCTGACCTAATGACACTTGAGGCCTGGCTTACATCTAATAGAATGGTCCTCAACACAGGCAAAACAAAAGCCATGCTGTTTGGTCCTAGATCCCTTGGACAGGACAGGACCAAATCCATATAGATAAATTCCCTTGCTGGAAAAACGATAGACATGGTAGACGCTATAAAATATCTAGGGCTAAATATTGACCAAGGTCTCACTTTCAAGTCCCACGTAGACCAAGTAATCAGGACAATCCACAGTAAACTTGGCACCCTGTAACGGCTAAAAGACCAGCTTATCCCGGAGGCTAGGCTAGCAATTGTCTCCAGTGTCCTTCTCCCAATACTAACTTATGCTACCCCTGTAATTCAGGGAATGTCTAAGAAAGAGTTCAACCGGCTACAGGTCCTGTATAACAAGATTGCGTGGTTCATGACCCAGAGTCACCCAAGAAGCCACCCCTGTGAAATGCTTGCCCAGTTGCAGTGACCTTCTTTTGCTTCTCATCTTCAGCAACCCTGCTCTGCCTTGTGTACAAATTGTAGGGCCTGGCTGCTCCACCCAGCCTAAAAGTGACTATCTCTTCCAAGCACAACTCTCGTGCTCTTAGGACCTCAGATTGGACTCTACTTGCAATCCCCAGAGTCAGGACAAACATTGGTGGCAAATCCTTCCCCTATACTGCCCCCTACTTGTGGAATAATCTCTCATCCTCAGTACAGAAAGCCCCCTCTCTTCTAAACTTTCATACAGGGCTTAAGGCCCACATGTTAGAGTCCAGCTCTTGTCACTGTCATGGTATAAGATAGTCTCCTCCTGTCCAACAAACAGTACCTACCCTCTCCCTTTCTCACCCAAACAGACTGCAAGGTCTTGCCTTGACTCATTCAATCGCTGCACTTATGTTTCATTGGTTCTGAATTACTGCTTATATTGTAACTCTGTTATCATCTGTACTTTCACTGCAACCTGTTGTACCTGACTGTCTGTTATTGTACTGTATCCCGGGTCGCCCCTGAAAAAGGGACCTTTGAGACTCAGTGGGACTACCCAGTCATCAAAATTCAATAAGTAAATAAATAAATAAATCACACCCCTGATGCCTGTCAGTCTCTAAAGGGTGGGGCGTTACAGTTGGAGACCTTAACTCCCCAGGTGTTTGTTGGTATTTTCACTCCAACTGTTCAACATGGGCTTTTTGTGACCCCACCTCATGAACAGTGGCAGTATCAGTTCATTAGCCGAAAGGTGGTTTTGCACAGTGACTGCACCATTTGGTGCCACAGGTGCAAAAACACATTTCGGGCAGGATGTGAAAATTACATCTGTACTATTCTTGAGGAGGTGTAAAAAAATAGCAATGTTGAAAATCTGGAGTGAAAATATGAAAAATTGGTGAAGTCATGAGCGTGCGCAGAAACTGCGCAATGCACACCCATAACACAATTATTTTGGAGATTTTTTTAACCAGATTTTCAACATAGGCATTTTAGGATCTCCACTCATGAACAGTGACACTGTGATTTTGTTAATCGGTCCCAAACATTTTTTTCCCACAGCAACCACTCTACTTCGCGCCAGATGTGCGAAAACACATTTCAGGTAGTATGCAAAAAATGACAGCTGTACTGTTCACAAGGAAATGTGAAAAAATGGCAATTTTGAAAATCTGGAGTGAGAATATTAGAAATTGCCAAAGTTACAAGCTTGCGTGTTGCACAATACACGCTCGTAACACAGTAATTTTTTGGAATCTTTTCATCAGCTTTGCAACATATGCTTTTTATGACCCTACCTCATGAACAAGTGGCACTGTCATTTCATTAATCAGTCCCAAAAGGTGATTATGTGCAGTGACCATGAAATTACCTTTTGGGACTGAATAACGAAATAACAGTGCATGTGTTCATGAGGTGGGGTCCCAAGAACCCCATGTTGAAAATTTGGAGCCCAAATTCAAAGAAATGGCTGAGATATCCACCTAAGTTGAACCCCCCCCCCACACTGATGCCATTATACAGCTTACTGTGATTTTCTTAAGTTTGCGGTCATCTTTTGAAGTGTTCAGACGTCTCCAGGTTTGTTTGTTTTTTACAGCTTTTACTAAAACATGCATTTAGGCACACTGGGGTGGGCTCCCAGTGTGCCACATGTTTTATTGGGGGAGGGACTGAAGCTGATACAGATTGGACACCCCCATCTGCAAAGAAAGCATGTGTGTGTGTTAGGCAGGGCTGAAGCAGATGGCGACTGGGCACCCCTGTTGGCAAACAAATTAAACTGAGAGGGGTATTATGCCAATGGGGACTGGGCACCCTGTTGGCAAACAAATTAAACTGGGGGGCATTACGCCAATGGGGATTGGGCACCCCCATCGGCAAACAAATTGAACTGGGGAGGGGGCATGCCAACAGGGGGACTGGGCACCCCTGAAGTTGGCTTTCTGTGGATTGTGTGGCAGATGGCAGCAGCCACTGCCATGTTCATTGAAATGTTTCACCAACAAAGGCACATAAGAGAGGTGTGTCATCTGTGTCACTGTATGACAAGCTTATCTCTGATTGGAGCAGCACATTTCTTTTAAGTTGGTGGCACTTTGCATATACTTGAGTCAGTGCTAGCATGCTGGCTAACTGGAGAATGAGGGACACACCTTCTAAAGCGTGTCCTGCATTCGCCAACACTTACACACCTCTCCATTTCTCCTACTATCACAAAATGTTGCTTGCACCCGTGCAAGACAACATAAAAAAATAGATGCAGTACGTAAGAAACAGCAGCAATCCAAAAGTATGGTACACAGTAAAGTACGGTAATAAAATAGTGTGATAAGGAGAAAGGTGCAAACTGCAACAAGATATGGAAATATTTCCAAGTACAATACAAATATTTTGCCAGACGTTGCATGTGGCTAAAGAACCATGAACTGCTAGGACTCACTACAGTTCTGTAATGGCCAAATTGTTGTGTATCCTCCACTGTGTGGTGTAATTATTGGGGGGACAGGGCAGGTAACATGACCCATCCCAACCTTCTCACATAGTCATCAACACTGGTGCGCATCCTCCTTGCTTTAGGATTTCAGATTTATTTGCCACTAGAGTAAAACGTATTTTTTAAAATTATTTTCCTGCCCCCCACCGTAATTCTAGCTCTCAGCACCATATAAAATAGGGGACATAATATAATTTTACCTTCAAGTGTGAGGGGGCAACACCACAACTCATGAGTGGCAGAGCCACAAGTGAGTTATTAAAGTCTGACCCCTCAAAAATAATGATAAACTGTGTATGCTGTGATCCAAACTGGGTCAGGTTTGGGAAGGTATCCATCTCATTGTTAGATTCTATTGTACCTTTCTGCTGGTGGGATCCAGCAGAAATGGTGGAAGCCAAAACAGTAGGGGGCTTCAAACATGTATTGGCTAGACATAGGGGAATATTAGTAAATAGGGTGGGAGGTTGAGGGGAGGATCAATGAAGATCAGTTAGGGTCTGTGGAAACAGACTAGGAAGGGACCCTCTGGGCAGACTGTGCTGGCCAAGCAGCCCTTCTCTGCCAGCAATTCCATGTTTCTATATTTCTGTTTTGAATCAGACCATTGTGTAGTCAATTTATGCAACATCTGTTGAATAGTTATACCTTTTACACCAGCTGTTTGTTTGGACTGCACTATTTTAGCTGTTTGCTTCAGTGTTGCTATTAGCAACTGTGATGTGAAAACTGCTCTCTAAATAGTTCAGTACTCCATTGTGATTAAACAAATCTTTGAGATATTGAGTATGACAACACTAAAAACAAAATTTTGCAAGGTAGTTTTATTTCTATAGCATTCTATCCGCAGGTCTCAGATCACTTCACAAGGAAAACAACATCCCCAAAACCAAACAAACAAACAAAAAACAACCAACAGATAAATAGTTTAAAACACATTTAAGAAAACTAACAATACGTAATTCTCTCATTCAAAATGAGTAACTATTAGCAACCCAATAAAAGCCTTCCCCAGATTCATCTTACTTAGATATCACATAGATCTAGTAACAAATTAACAGGAACAAATCTTGGAGTTAGCTGCCTGACCCTAGTACATGCTGAACCGTACTTTGCTGGCAGACAAAGGCTCTTGTAGTAGTCTGAGGTCTGCAGGTGCAGGGTGGACCGATGGTAACATTTGACTGATTGCTTTATTTTACTGATTGTTTTATTTGACTGATGTTCTTTCTCATGTTCTGCAGCAGAGGAAGCTCTGGAGGAGCAAGCGCTCATTCAAGTAACTGAGGAGAGCTCGCTCAGTGACCTAAAATACTAGCATACAATAGGGGTGCACTAAAAAAGGCACCAAACACAAACAAAAGATGAATGTCCTTAAATACCAGAATACTGGTGCTTTGAGTGTGGCACAACAGACTAAAAAGGCTACAGAGCTGTGCAGGAGTCATATCTCACTCCCTCACTGCCTACTAGCTATTGGTACAGCAGTCTAACATAGACTCCATGCTGCTCCTAACCTACGGCACTGGAATCTGTCACAGGGCATCACATTGGGACACAGAAGTGTGACCAGACTATGGGGAATCCTCTGTCCAGGAGAAGGAGGCTCGAACATTCCGCATTGAGAACGAATCACCACTTTCTGCTCCTGGTAAGAGGAAAAGGGTTTGTTAACAGGGGCCACCACACGGCATTCGGTCACAGGTCCTGAAGTCACTAAAAGAGCCTAAACTTTACTTGCATAGATCTGGTAACAAATTAACAGGAACAAATCTTTGTGTTAGCTACCTGACCCTAGTATACACTGAACCTTACATTGCTGGCAGACAAAGGCTCTTGTGGAAGGCTGAAGTCAGCGGGTGAAGGGCGGACCACTGGTAACACTTTACTGATTGTTTTATTTTACTGATTGTTTTATTTGACTGATATTATTTCTTACTTTCTGCAGCAGGGGAAGTGCTGCATAGAAAAGCTTGTACTGAGAAAAGGGAAAAACAAATATGTTGTAATCAACCTTGGGACAAACCATTTAGCCAATCAAATGCTGGAGGAAGCCAAAAGTCACTTAGGGCTAGCAAACAGATTGTCCTCTATTTCATCTACCTTAGCCTTCTCAGAGGTGCTACCAATATGGGAAAAAGGTGGTAGCACCAAGCGAGCCAGGGCAGAAATAATCAATGGACTTAACACATGGCTGCAAGAATGGTGTCAGGAAAAGGACCACAGCTTCATAGGAAATTGGAGAAAAAGGATTTTTATAAGTATGATATCCTGCACCTTACCAAAGAGGGAATGATAGCGCTTGGCCAGAAATTCGACGTATACGTGAACCTTTTAAACTAAGTAATGGGGAGATGGTGTTAGCACACACTGTGGCGACCAGTGTACAGGTGACCACTCACTCCCCAAACAACCAAAAAATTCCAAGTGTACATGAGGCTGTCAAACTGAGAAATGGGGAGGCAGAAGCAGCACACACACCACAGCGATGGGTGTGCAGGACACCACTCACCAAACATTCAACAAAAGCAACAAATTAACTCCAAAAAGGAACAGAGAATCAGAACAACAACAAAATTGGGAAGCATCACCATACAAAGGGGTAAGATTGTATATGGAGGGCGATGGTGACAAATGCTAGGAGTCTAACAAACAAACTTCCAGACCTCATGGCCACAGTGGCTGAGTAGGACCTAGACTGGGTAGCTCTGACAGAAACCTGGTATATGGATAATCATAGCTGGGACACAGTGATCCCAGGGTACAACCTTTACAGGAAGGACAAGAAAGAGAAAAAGGGGGAGGGGTCGCAATATACATCAGGGAGGATAACGGCTGCAGAGACACAGGGGTCTTCTACCAAGACGGAAGCCCAGTGGTTAAAAACTGATATAGGGAATGGGGCTAACATCAGAATCAGAGTGGTATACAGGCCCCCAACAAAGGGGAAAAAGGGGGACAAGAAACTACTAGAAAAAATACACAAAATGACAGACAAAGGTGAGTTGACATTAGTGGGGGATTTAAACCTATCTAACATAAATTGGGAAACACATACAGCAGCAACAAAAAGAAGAGGAGACTTCCTAATAGCCCTAATGGGAGCAGGTCTGAGGTAACTTGTGGATACAATAATGAAGGAAGAAGCTTTTCTAGACCTGCTTCTCACAAATATGAAAG
The DNA here is from genome assembly GCA_016271365.2 of Neoceratodus forsteri. Lineage (NCBI taxonomy): Eukaryota > Metazoa > Chordata > Ceratodontiformes > Ceratodontidae > Neoceratodus > Neoceratodus forsteri. Next base: position 1,425,438,541 of record CM057455.1, read on the forward strand.
GGTAACATGGATTGAAGTTGGATGCCATCTGGGAAACAGTGAACCCTATATGGTCAGATTCAAAGTGAACACAGCTGAGGTTACAAAGCCACTCCAAAATCAGGATCCTAGATTTTAAGAAAGTTGACTTACAGAAAATGAAGGAAAGCCTGACGGGGGTCTTAAAAATCACAGAGGGGAAAAGAGTGGAAGAGATGGGGAAAAACCTTAAGGGAGCTATTCAAACAGTCACAGACCAATGCACCAGAAGGGTAAGTAAAGCAAAAAAGAAAAGAAACCCTCTCTGGTTCTCGAAGATGTATCAACTACAGTAAAGGAACAAAAAGGCTGCATATAGGAAATACAAAGCATTGAATAAAGAGGATAAGGAAGCATACAAAGAGAAACTCAAGAAGGGGAGTGAGGCGATAAAGAAGGCTAAAGCGCAGACTAAGGAGAAGATTGCAGAGGGAGCACAGCAAGGTTTAGGGATATTAGGGAAAAAAGAAAACTAAAGGTGGTATAGTTAAACTAGCAGCAGAGGGAGGGAACCTGGTAGAGGAGAATGAGGAAAAGGCAGAAGTCCTAAATAGGCACTTCTGCTTAGTTTTTACAAAGTAAGAAAAGGGAAATGGACCAGAAACAGTTTGTAACTGGACAAATAGATTGTCAGTAGATACAAGCCCCTTCATAACAGACCAAGTCTTAGAGGCACTCAACAAATTGAAAGTGGATAAGGCCATGTGACCGGATGATATACGCCCCAGAATCCTGAAGGAACTGGTGAAGGAACTGGCAGCACCCCGGCTGCCTTATTTACTAAATCACTACTGAGCGGAGAAGTTCATGAAGACTGGAAGAGGTCATTGGTGGTTCCACTTCATAAATCTGGTAGCAGGGAGGAGGCAGGAAACTACTGCCAAGTGAGTCTTACTTCATTCATAGGGAAATTGATGGAATCCTTACTCAAGCAGAGAATATTAACATTCCTGGACTCCAGCAGTCAACAGGATCAGAAACAGCATGGGTTCACTGCAGGGGGGGTTGCCAAACAAATGTTGTTGAGTTTTTCAATTGGGTAACTAAGGCAGTTGATAATACAGAAGCAGTTGATGTGGTATATCTAGACTTTAGCAAGGCCTTTGACTCGGTTCCACACAGAAGGCTGGTGAAAAAGCTAGAATGCACAGGGGTAGGATAAGAGATGGTAAACTGGGTGAAAAACTGGTTGCATTGTAGAACACAAAGAGTTCAGGTGAATGGCACATTATCAACAGTGGGGGAGGTAACCAGTGGGGTGCCCCAGGGCACTGTGTTGGGGTCCCTGCTATTCAATATATTCATAGCCACATTGCAAATGAGCTCAAGGGAAAGGTGTGTCTGTTGCAGATGACACCAAGATTTGCAACAGGGTGGACTCTTCAGAAGGAATAAAGAAAATGAAATCGGAACTAAAGAAAGTGGAACAGTGGTCCAGAGTATGGCAGCTGAAATTTAACGCCAAGAAGTGCAAAATCATGCACCAAGGAAAAAACAACCCTAAATGGGAGTACTACTTGTTGGGGGGAGACTAGCAGCAACCAAACAAGAACGAGACCTGGGGGCTCATGATATCAGATGATTAGAAAGTAGAGAGACAATGTGAGAAGGTGACACTAAAGGCCAGTGGCATGCTGGGGTGCACTGTGAGGGGAATCACAAGCAGAAGAAGGGAGGTGATATTGTCACTGAACAAGGCACTTGAATGCCCCCACATGAAATACTGCATCCAGTTCTGGAGACCACACCTCAGGAAAGATATTGATAGGATAGAGACAGTACAGCAAAAGGCAACAAAAATGATGCAGGGGTTATACCACATGACATATGAAAACAGGCTAAGGAAATTAAACATGTACTCCCGGGAGCAGAGGAGGGAAAGGGGAGACATGATCGAGACATTTAAGTACATCAGGGGCATAAATAAGGTACAGACGCAGGAACTATTTCATGCCAAGGAAGATAGTAGAATGAGGGGGTATTTTATTAATTAATTAATTAATTTATTTATTTATTTATTTATTTATTTTTATTTATTCAAGTCTAGGATTACAAAGTACCTTTGAGCCGAGGCTGTTTTATAAAGGTTCCACATCAGGGTGTACAGTCTTGGAGTTACAATATCAGTATGAAGCAATCACAAGGGAGGTTTTGACATGTTAATACAAGGTTTCTTACATGTGAACAACTGGAAAGTCTTTGAGTTACAATATCAGCATAAAGCAATCACAACAAGGGAGGTATTTCACATGTGAACAAACAAAGAGAGGGTACATAGGGGTCAAGAGAGGCGCAGAAGAAAAGAAACATTGAAAGCAGGAGGGACACGAGAGGAGGGTGAGGAGTTGGGGAGGGAAGGTGAGATGGGGGCTAGTATGTAGCAGCCTGAGGCAGCTTTGTCAAGGGGAGGCTAGGATAAGAGCAAAAGTTGGGCAGTGGAGGCATAAGTGCTGGGAGGTGGGGTAATTGGCAGTCACTTTGAAGACGGGATCGGTCAATAGCAGTTGTAGGAGTTAGAGGCCAGAAGAGCTTGGCGGAGTCTGGTCTTAAAGGCACCCATAGTTGCAAGACCAGTAATGTCACTACTGAGATTACTTATCCAGCTAGGTGCCCTATATGCAAAGGATCTTTGGCCTTGGGAAATGCGACAGTGTGGGATTTGCAGCAGGTGAGGTTTGGATTTCCTGGTGTTGCACTTATTGGTTTTAAGATTGATGAGACAGCAGACTCTGGGGGGGCACTGCCCATCATTATTCTTTTCGCTGTGATGTAGGTTTGATATTTAAGGCAATTATTTAGTGGTAGACACCCCAATAGAGAGTAGAGGTCACAGGTATGGGTGAGACGGTGTGATCCAGTGGCTAGTCGACAGGCCTTATTAAGGGTGCTTGAAATCCGCTTGAGGGATGAGGCGTTGGCGGAGCCATAGATGATTAATACATAATCAATTATACTAATGATGGAGCTCTGGACGACAACTGTTAGAGCTTCAGAGGTGAGGTTTTTCCTGTGTCAGAACAGCAGGCCCATCCTGATGTTAGCTGCTTTGACCACAGTATTTAGGATCTGTGGCCTATCCTGTAGGTAGGGAAATGAACAGACTAGGTGGGCCAAGTGGTCCTTATCTGCCGTCAAAGTCTATGTTTCTATGGCAATGTAGGAGAGGTGGGAGTCGAGGGTGATGCCAAGGTATGTAAAGGACTGTACTTGTTCGATTATGACTCCTTGCTTAGTTTTGATGGTGAGGTGGAACTGTTTAAATTTGTGATGAGAGCTGCTGAAGATCATGGATTTTGTTTTTTTCTGGTTTAGGGTCAGTTTGTGTTTTAGAAACCAGCTTTCAACTGAAGTGAAACCATGGTGAAGGTTATTTTGCAGTTGTTGAGGATCCTGGTGGGAAGCAAGGATGACTGCATCATCCCATAGAGAATGATTTGCTGAGGACAGGATTCAGGAAGCGAGTTTAAGAACAAGCAGAAAAGGAGGGGGCCTAAGATGGAGCCCTGTGGGACACCTGAGCGGACTAGTCTGGGATTTGAGAGAGTGTTGGAGATTCTAACTCTTTGGGACCAGTTTTCTAGGTAACTTTTCAAGCAGGTTACCGAGTTTGGAGAGAGACCCACTTTCCAGAGTTGGGTAAGCAGGAGGCCGTGGTGGACAGTATCGAAGGCCTTTGTTAGGTTGATGAAGGTAGTGCTGGTTAGATGCCCTTTGTCCAAGGAGTGGTGGATGGTGCCGGTAAATTTGAGCAATGCAGTGGAGGTGCTGTGATTCTTACTGAAACCGTGTTGCTGCCTGCTCAGCAGGTTGTGTTTGTCAAGGTAGTCTGTCAGCTGGTCAGTGACAATATGCTCCAGGGCCTTTGAGAGAGGAGGGAGGATGGAGATGGGTCAGAAGTTCTCAGGTGCAGTTCTGGCACCACTTTTATGAATGGGGGTTACAGTGGCTAGCTTCCATTTATCGGGGAACTGGCTAAGGCTGAGGAAGAGGTTGAAAATCTTCATCAGTGGATGAAGCAATTCATCAAGAGTGAGGGATAGAAGTTTGAGGTCTAGAGAATCACTGCTGGTTCTGGACTTGCTGATAGCTCTGGTTATGTAGTCATGCACCTGGTACATCTTAACTGCTTTAAAGTAGAAGGGGGTGACTGGTCATGGTAGTGGAAGTGGGGGGGAAGGAGTCGGCCATTTCATTGTAAAAGTCTGGAGGGAGTACAGAGCTAAGGTCAGTGAAGGTGGTATTGAAGGTATCAGCTATGAATTTATATAAAAGGTATATAAGGTATGATCTGAGACTGAAAGGAGAGAAGTTCAGGACCAACACTAGAAAATTCTTCTTCATGAAGAGGGTGGTGGAAGCCTGGAACAGCCTATCTCCAGAGGCCATGGGCGCAAAAACTGTAGAGTGGTTCAAGAGAGCTTTGGACAGGCACAAAGGTATCATTCACCAGTGGGGAAAATTTGGGGGTTGGGGGGTGGAAAGTATATACACTGGGCAGACTATGTGGACCTTGCAGTCCCCTTCTGTTGTCATCTTTTGTGTTTCTAGATCACAATGACTTGAAGTTAGCTACAAAGATACCACTTGTTATATTGCCATTTTTATCTTCGTTGGTGTGGTATAAAAATATGTACACAACATACATGTAATTAGATGTATTATTTTCAGACCTGTCCGCCCAAAATGGAAATAAATGGCTTATTTTCACTTGCCTTCATCTTATTCTCCTTTCAGTATTCATTTATTTTCCACTTGTGTACATCATTACTAACTTCACTTAATTGACATCCAACACTAAGCAAAATGTTGCTCAATACAACAAACACAACACCCACTCATTAGCGTCCTTTTAATATGAAACAAGCATTTGTCAATGCTGAACATTTGATGCTTGTTAAATATATTTTATTTTTTGTTTTACTTTAACCCCAACTTTTGAAGGAACTTGTTTTATGATTCATCTTATAGACATGACTTGTACCATTTATAGTATGTTTGCCAAAATGTCATTTCACACCAGAAGTACAAAACACATCTCACCCAAGATTTTAAAAATGACTCATGGGGGACATGGCTTGAGCACCAGCATAATGGCAGCCAAAATCTATTGCTCTGTCCTTCATTGGACACAATCCGCAGTCTCCTGATATCCAGGACTTATTACCATCTAAAACTTCAGGGAATATATAACTGGCCCCTACAGACTGCCAACTGCTACAATTTTTGCTTTACAACCGACCATAACAGCTGGACACGCGGAGATTTCTAGACACAATGCCAGACACACCAGGCCACATAAGCCTTAACTACCAGTCCAGGAGTACTCGCAGTGGCCCCAAGCACATCTTAACCTCCGAGTGGCCAACATAAAACATCTGGTAAGTACACCCCTTGACCAGAGACATTGTTTTAGCTAATCGAGGCAGAGTGTGGGGAATCTCAGTACAAATTACTTTTGGAGATGGTGGCATCTGGATCCCCCCAGACCACTACCACCGCCAAAGGTGCTCAGTAGGCCCCAAGCAAGCAAACACAAGTAGGAGACTCGCTCTCTTACATCACCAAAATGTTGGAAGCTCTGCTGATCAAGGTAGACAGAATAACTGCTGCCTTCACTGGCAATATTGCAAATATCCATCAGCTAGAAGATAACATGAAAGTTGCTGAACAACGGACAGAGAAGCTGGAAAGATATCAGGGTCTGGTATGGCAACGACTTCAGGACCATAAGACAAAACTGTCCAAATTATGGAAAAGAGCCAAAGACCAGGAGAACCGGGGATGCTGGAACAATATAAAGATCCTGGGTGTCCTCAACGGTGCTGAGGGCCAGAACATGGAGCGATTTCTAAAAGCTCATCCCCAAGCTACTGGAAGACTGATGGAGGGGCCCTGTGGAAGTGGAGCAGGCACATAGATGTTATGGAAAGACTGGTTCTCCCAATACTCCAGCCAGACCTATCATTGCCTATTTATTAAGGTACTCGGTGAACAAGTACTGAGAGCTGTGGGAGATCTTGGGGACATTACCTGGAGGGGAGCCCACATATCATTTTATAGGGACTACTCCCACAAACTGGTGGCCTGGTGCAAATCCTTTGCCTCCCTGGAAACAATTTTGCTGGCTAATGGCTTTAAATATCATTTCAAGGGTCTCACCTCCTTATATGTCTCGAAATATGGCAAGAACCTCTTAGCTCAGTACCCACAGGAGGTTGAAAACTGGCTCTCCAGGCATTGGCCCACTATACTGAAAAATACTACATCTCCCAGATGCCTCTGGGTCCCTGGGAGACAGGAACAGTCTAAGAGGAATGGAGATGGGGAAGCTGTTTCCTAGGGACTTTTTCATGAACAGACAAGTCCTACTGCAAGTGAGCCCTCCCAAGCCAAGCTCAAAGAAACAGCTAGATTTTTCAGCCCCAAGCTCTGTTGGACCAGGTCCCTCCGAACCTATGCAAAAATCTTCTGTGCCTGCCACTGACTCTGACAAAATACAGCACCAGGGCTGCCCCTGACTGAGATCCAGAAGTCATCAGCACAAGGAACTAAGTCAGTATTCTGCCTCTCCTCCCGATAAACTTCCATGGGAGGATTCATCTTCAGATGAGGAAGCGGCTGGACCTTCAGCTCAAGACTCTGAATATGTGGACACTGACGCTCCTCTGTATTAGGCAGTCGAACCTCTAGACCCTACAGATGCCATTGACGAAGCCCTTCTCCCAGTCAGGCCAGGAATTAAATAATTAGCTGAATTCATGGCTGAGGTCCTGCCACCTTGTAAGAGCACAGACAAGCACCCCACAGTGTCAGCAGCCCCTGGACCAGAAGGTTGAAGATCAGACGCACCGTATAAGGATAAGATGTGGACTTTTTCTTTTTTTTGATGTTACTTGATGCTTAAATGTTACTATCTCGAAATCAGTCATATGCTAACTTGAGCTTACAGTCCCCCCCCCATCACTCTGGGGGGGGGATAATGATGGGCTTTATACACCCTTCCTTTCTTTTCTTCACCTCCAGGTAGCCTTTTTGCTGGAACACGAGGAGGGGGTGCGGAATGCCATGGAACACCTCAGTGATCCCTCCACTCCCATATGCTGTCTATCTACCCTGACTATAGGATTAAGAGAGTGAAGCGGTGGATCTGTAACACATGAGGTCCCCCCTTCAGACCCTATCCTCAGCTGCCCGGCGGATGCTCTGAAGTATGGAGTGGGGTAGTTAGTTACCCCCCATTTGGAATAGCTTATTTTCTGGTGGTGACTTACTAACCCTAAGCCTGGTGGTGGGGCAAGGGCCCCCAAGTGTTTGACTGTTCACACCCACCAGATATCCTCATTTATTAATGGTTGAAATGTTGTGGTTTTCCCCCGTTTCTCTCCCATCAGTTCAGCTGTTGCTTTGTAGGTTAATTCATATACTAGGAAAATGTATTGGCAGAATAGTATACTGTTGGATTTGGCAGTCAGTTATGGGTTGAGTTCCCCCTCCCCCTTCTTCCCCCTGATTCCCTCCCCCCAGATCCAGAGGTTTGGGATCCTCTCCCCCCCCCGACCTTGGATCACCTATTAGTGTTGTATAGTCCAGGTAAGGATGGGCCGCTATATGGTCGATCCTTCCTATACCCCATCTGCGTGCGTAAGCCAACATAGCTGGGGATCATCAGTGCTGCTGGGATTATGGGAGGATGGGGTGGTAACTGAGGACTGGAGGAGAGCAGATGTGATTCCTCTTCACAAAAGTGGGAGTAGGACAGATGCAGGAAACTACAGACCAGTTAGTTTGACCTCAGTGGTAGGGAAAATGATGGAATCACTTCTGAAGGAAAGAATTGTTGAGTACCTAGAGGCCAATGGGGCACAGGACCCAAGGCAGCATGGATTCACAATGGGAAGGTCGTGTCAGACGAATCTATTAGATTTCTTTGATTGGGTGACCAAAGTAGTAGACCAGGGAGGGGCTGTGGACATGGCCTACCTAGATTTTAGCAAGGCATTTGATATAGTCCCACACAAAAGATTAATACACAAGTTAGCCAGCCTTGGAGTGGGTCCCAAGGTGGTAGCCTGGATAAAAAATTGGCTAGACAACAGGACGCAAAGGGTAGTAGTAAATGGAGTACACAGTGGAGAAAGGAGGGTTACTAGCGGGGTACCGCAGGGTTCAGTACTGGGACCGGTCCTTTTTAATGTCTTTATAAGTGACATTGCAGAGGAACAGCAAGGGAAAGTATGTCTCTTTGCAGATGACACAAAGATCTGCAACAGGGTTGATACACAAGATAGAGTGGAAAGGATGAGAAGGGATTTGGCAAAGTTGGAGGAATGGTCAAATGTATGGCAGCTCAGATTCAATGCAAAGAAGTGCAAGGTAATGCACCTGGGAAACAAAAACCCAGGGGAAGCGCACACAATGGGGGGTGAGATACTGACAACGGTAAAAATGGAAAGGGACCTAGGGGTAATTATATCAGATGACCTAAAGGTGGGCAAGCAATGTGAAAAGGCAGTAAGGAAGGCTGGGGGGATACAGGGATGCATAGAAAGAGGCATCAATAGTAGAAAACAGGAAGTTGTTATCCCTCTGTACAGACAGTTGGTGAGACCCCATCTGGAGTACTGTGTGCAGTTCTGGAGACCCCATCTCTGCAAAGACATAGACAGAGTGGAGGCTGTCCAGAGGAGGGCAACCAAAATGGTGCAAGGTCTGCACCAGAAGACATACAAAGAAAGACTAAAGGAGCTTAAAATGTATACCCTTGAGGAAAGAAGGGAGAGAGGGGACATGATAGAAACTTTCAAGTACCTCAAGGGAATCAACAAAGTCCAAGAGGGTAGCATCTTTCAGAAAAAGAGATGTGCAAGAACAAGGTGGCACAATTTGAAGATAGAGGGGGGATGGCTCAGAGGTAATGTGAGAAAGTATTTTTTCACAGAGAGGGTTGTGGATGCATGAAACAGCCTCCCTGAGGAGGCCATGGAGTCAAGAACAGTGGAGGAATTCAAGAATGCATGGGACAGACATAAGGCATTCCTAGTGGGGGGTAGGAGGAAGAAGGCTGTTGGTTAACCAGGATCTGCAGCTTATCTGTTAGGTAGGAAAATGAGCAGACTAGGTGGGCCAAGCGATCCTTATCTGCCATCAAATTCTATGTTTCTATGTTCCCTTTACGTATTTAACTCTCCGCCCTAAGTGAGTTCACTTTAGATAGTCTCTTTTATCTCTTGTTTGCATAAGATAGTCTTAACACTGTTTACTAAAATTGTGTTTGTTTTGTATTCTTCTTTTCAAAGCTATAGTAGCTGTATTAAGTACTTATTACATTGCATGATTCCCTTCTCTGCAATTCCTTCAGACCTTGGTGATTGATGGGAGAAGTACACCCTAACCCTATCCTGAGAATCAGGTAACCTTCCACCCTAGCTTGGTTGACGACTTGGAGGTGAGTGGAACTTAACCATTGGGGTTGACTAATCATGTCAGGCAGGGGTTCCATTAATTTATCTTCAGTGGAAGTCAAAAACTTCCAAGAGTCAAGATCTGGAAGTTGTTTCAATTTTTTGGAAGTCAAGATACTTCCAGCAAACCACTTTAGGAAATCGATATTCTAGGAAGGACACATTTATGGATGTTAATATAATATATTAGTGGTAATAAACAATTTGTTTCAGAATAATCCATAATTTCTGACTTCCATGTTTGCAATTTTGGAAGTCATCTAATTTTTGGTTTTACATCTGGAAGTCAATGACTTCCTCCCTCTTTATATTGAAAGTTTTTGCCTTATTTTTGGAAGTCAAATACTCCCAAAATGAAGTTAACTGAAGCTCTGATGTCAGGTAATACTCAACAGGGATGGAGATGAGTCTCCTGGAACGTTAAGGGCTTTAATCACCTGGTGAAGCACATAAAGGTACTACAGCACCTCCACTCCCTACGAGCTGACATTGCCCTTATCCAGGAGTCACATCTCACTGCAAGGACGGTGCAATGGCTCAACAAACTGTGGGTGGCAAAGCGCTGGCTAGCTCTGCACCCACCAAATCCAAGGGCGTAGCTATATTAATACATATAGCTAGCCCTTGGATTGAGGAAGCTGTCAAAGCAAACACCCAAGGCTGCTGGGTGGTGGTCTGCCTCTCGTCCCTTGGGGGGAAGCAATAGTTGCATATGTCTACGGACTCAACACAGACTCAGCTTATTTCTTGGCCAAGATTAGTCAGGCTCTTGCCTCCCTCTCTGAAAGCCATTCAAACCTGTGGATTATACTCAGGAGGGACTTCAATCTAGTCCCTGATTTCTTTTTGGATAAGCCCCATCCCACCCTCCAAGCACATCCCAGAGCTAGAGCAGCCATGCAAGAGCTAATTGATGAATGGAGCCTCATAGACCCTTGGAGGAGAGATAACCCCAGAGGTTGAGATTATACCTTTTTCCCCCTGTCCATAATACTCATAGCTGCATTGATTACTGGCTAACCAATAAAGAGGCGGCTCGGGGTATAAGTGACACCAAAGTGGATAATATCCTTATCTCTGGCCATGCTCTGGTTACATGTAACTATCTCCCTCCTGGGCAAAGTCTATCACATACCAGATAGAGATGCAACCCCCTGCTCCTCCAAAACCATTCCACATGGTTATGGTAGAGGAAGTGAAGTCTTACTTCCTAGTTAATGCTGGAGGAGAAGTCAGTGCTGGCACCATTTGGGAAGCCTTTAAGGTAGTGCTGCTGGACTGTATTATTTCTTATGCTGCAGCCAAGAACAAAGCCCATAAGGCGGAACTCTCCAAGCTGCAGGCGGAGTTAACTATCCTGGAATCAAGGTTTAAGGCATCCCCCTCAATGTATACAGATCACTCCCTGGTAACTTCCATAACAGGGCTTAAATATCATATCAACACCATCCTGCAGCAAAAAGTTGAATGGCAGCTCCTCAGATCTAAACACAAATACTGGGAGGGAGGTGAAAATGGTGGTAAACTGCTTGCCTACCAACTTTGAAAGCAGCAGGCAGCATCCCGTATTCATGCACTGAGGGATTCCTCCGAAAGGTAGTCTAGGAATCCAGGGGTATCAATGGGGTAATAAGACTGTTTTACCAACCCCTATACCACTCTAAATCTTCCCTGGATGCTGGGGGTACGTCTAAGGAGCTGGAGGAGTTCTGCATATCTGTCAATATCCCTCAACTTCCTCCAGAATCCGCTAAAGCACTGGACAAGCCTATTACCAGAGAGGAACTGCGGGCTGCCTTATCTCAGTTAGCCAAAGGGAAAGCACCTGGACTGGATGGCATGACAGTGGAGCTGTATCAGCTGCTACGTGATGAAATCTCAACCCTGCTTCACCTGGCTCTACAAGAGGCACATGCCAAAGGCTCTCTACCCTCCCCCATGAGGGAGGCCCTAGTTACTCTTCTCCCTAAAAAATCTTCTGATGCCCTGGACTGTGCTAATTTTCACCCCATCTCACTTTTATCAGTAGATACCAAGATATCGGCAAAGGTCCTACTCAACAGAATGGTCAACATTTTGCCATCTTTAATCCAACCTTCACAGGTGGGGTTCTCCAAGGAGAAATCTGGGTCCATCAATCTAAGATTGGTACTCAACCTCAAGTGGCTAGTGTTGCAGTATTCGGAGCCAATGGAAACCCTAGCCGTTGACTTCTCCAAAGCTTTTGACTCTGTGGAATGGAACTAACTGCACAAAGTCTTAAGGCTCTGTGGCTTTGGCCCTTACTTTTGGAGATGGATATCCACCTTGTATAACTTGCTGTCTGCCAGAATTCTTACCAATAAAGACATCTCTTCCCTGTTTCAACTACAAAGAGGCATTTGCCAGGGTTGTCTTCTTTCTCCTTTACTATTTCTTGTTGCCCTAGACCCACTGGCCAGGAAGCTCTTAGCCATCAAGGATATCTCCGGTATTCAGGTGGGATGACACTCCTACCTTGGTCAACTCCTACGCAGATGACTTCCTCACTATGTCACACCCAGAGCAGTCCCTGCCTAAAGCCCTTGCTATATTTGCAGAACTTCACTACACTTTCAGGTCTCCAGGTGAACCAAAGGAAAAACATTCTTGCCTCCCTAAACCTGGCAAGTTCTAACAGATGTCTGCGGGGCATGAATATCTCATGGGCTCCCAAGGGCTTTTCTTACCAAGGGGTGACCATCACCATTAGATGGAAGGAGTTGGAAACTGCAAACTGTTCCCCCTTTACTCACCTCACTAGCCACAGAGATTGATAGCTGGCACAGGCTCAAACTTTCCATGAAGGGCAGGGTGGAGGCTGTATGAATGTTCTTTCTTCCCAAGGTATCCTGCCTCTTCCATAATCTCCCTGTTCATATGTTTCCTAAGCTATTTCAATCCCTGGACAAGCTGGTCTCTCTCTTGCTCTGGGACGGTAACCCCCCACCCCACTGGAACCAACTTAAACTCTAGGCCCACTGAACTAAAGGGGGCCTAGGTCTCCTCTGGTTTCAGGGATATCATCTATCACACCTTGCTGCACAAGCATTGGTTTGTCCCTTCTTCCTCCCATCCTCCTTTGTGGGTCAAACTGGAAACCTACCTGGCCCAGGTGGATTCCCCATGCTCACTTCTTCTCTCCACTCGCCCTTCACTTCCCTGGGCCACTCCAGTTATGCTGGAGATAGGGAGAGCTTGGCAAATGGCCACGGTTATCTCTCATACACCTCAACCCACCTGGCACCCCCCATTAGATTTTAGAAAATGGGATTATAGAAAGCTTAATTTGATTGGCTAAAAGTACCAATCAGTCAGTCTGGTATGAGACAATAGAGACTGGGAAGTATCTAGTCCCAGTCTCTGTTGCCTCATATAGTTCTAATAATATTAGGCCATTGGAACTTTTAAAATGGCAACTGCGGCCATGTTGTTTGTCTCACTTAGCGAGACACAAGCAGTCAGCTGATCTCCTCCTGTCCCGCTTGCCTTGTTCCTGAACTCACCTCAGCCATGAGCGAGTAAATGAATACAACATTTCGATTTTTTTATCCTGTGCCCCATTAGCAAATGAACTAACTGCAAAAATAAAACGGTTTGTAAAAAAAACAAAAATCAGCACTGTCACGCCACTTTCCAACCACTAAGTGCCATCCTGTGATCACCGTCACACTCTCCAACTCTTTATTGTTTTTGTACATTTAACTCTCACAACTCACATTTGTGAAAAAAGACCTCTGGTAAAGTAGAAATGGGCATTTTATTTAACTCCCTGCTCTCTCTCTCTCTCTCTCTTTCAGTTGACTAGATCGCGGTTGGAAATTCCTCTGCTCGGTTTTGGGATCCCGGCTCCCTGCCCCCGATATGCCAGCAAGCTGAAACTTTAAAAACATAAAAAAAGCCTCTGTCCCCAGTACCAGTGTGCCACAACTTTCCCGGTATCGCCTGACTTGAAGTACTCTCCCGGACTGCGCTCAAGTACCCCACAGCTCTGCTCAATTTGCCAATTGCAGGTCCACTTTCTCTCTTTTCCCACGTCAACTGCAATAGCAACAGCTTCAACTACCAGTTTAAAAAAAACAGACTAAAAGTATACTGCCAGACAGCATGGGGGGTGGAAGACAGCAAAAGTGTTGGTGGGAGACACAGCTCCATTAGTGCTGACCAGCTGTTTCAGCACTGCGACCATGCCCAATGAGTGCTTTCAGCCAAGCCCTGTTCGTACCCAGGTCTAACCATTAATGAGAAACCCAACAGAAATGCTACACATAAAAGGGAAAAACAACTACTAGGATGCAAATATTAAAATTCTTTCCAGTGTTTTAACAATATAAAGCCCTGTGTGTAACCACGTGTGTGTGTGGGGGGGGGGGGCTTGAGGTGAGAGATGGCTGAAACTGCAGTTTCAAAAATGGTAAACAAACCACTGAGGTAGCTGGAAGTGAAGGCTAAAACACAGGCAGCTTATCGGTAAATTGGTAAACAGAGAGCTGGGCTTGAGGGAAGGTAAAAATGATAAAATAGAGCTTACAGTATCTCCTTGTCTTCTTGAAGTACAGAAAACAGGTTGGGGGGGAATGAAGACAAGCACACTCTGGAGTGTCCAGTAGTACAAAAGTCCATAACTTATGCAGGTGGAGGAACTATTTTATTACAAAACTAATAATAAACTAACTTCATTAACAATTTATTTGATTTTATATTTTTTATTTTACAGTGCCCATTTTTTTAGCGCAATAATACCCTCCAGGGTGGGTGGTATGGACAATACCGGACCTTCCAGGGGCTATAAGGCCCTCTGCCCAAGTGCATCGGCCTCATTACGTTTCCCCTGGCGTCTGGTATTGCCCACTACTGCCCACCCTGTTGGGTATTATTGCTTGCATAACCACTTCTGGAAAAACAAAAGTATATCCATAGATAAAAAAATTATCCTCTGGCCTGGATGGGTTGACAAGAGTATTAGGCTCCTCCAGGACCTGTACATACCAGACTTCTAGGAACTGATGTCCTTCAACCAGTTGAGGACCCAGTTCAACCTCCCAGCCCATGACTTGTGGAAGTATCTCCAAATCTGGAGTGTTATCCGGTCTCTTTAGACACAGGTAGCCCCAGAATCCAAATGGCATTGGATGGACTTACTCCATAAACAGAAGGTGCAGCGGGGTCTGGCTGGGAAAATTAACTGAACAATACGGGATGCCCAGTTATATCCCACTGAAAAATGCAGAAAAAATTGAGAGGTGGACATCCAGGTTACAATCTCTCAAGAAACCTGGAACCATTGTATTAGAGCTGCTCACACTGCCTATAAAGATGATAAAAGTCAAATCATTCAACTGAAGATCCTGCTCAGGTGGTACAGAACCTCAGCCATCCTCCATTCTATGGGACTCCTCAGCCATGCACAATGTTGGAGATGTCACCAGATTCCTGCTCATTTACTACGTGTACTTAGGCAATGCCCAATGCTAACCTCTTTTTGGTCCTCAGTATTTGCGGATTGCACCAGAGTGGTGGGCTGCTCAGTCTGCCAAACAAATCCACTGCTGCTATTAGGTGACCCATCATCTTGGATCCTCTCCCACCACCTCACAGGGGATGGGTTTTGGCTGCTGTGCTCAAGGCCAAACAGGCAGTTGTGATGAAATGGAGGCAATCCCAGTCTCTCTCAATCAGGACATGGTGCTCCATGCTAGTAAAACTAGCTATCTTTGAAAGACTTTCCTTCTCCAGTCAGGACCAGTTTTCTAGATATCATAAGAAATGGGATGCCTGTCTGAACTCACACTTGTGTTCTGTGCCACCTACACCACCTGGCAATCCCCCCTTTTGAGGTTATATCTGACTTGTTCCATCTTACCCCAGATCCTCATGCATTAGGTGATCTACTTATAGACCTGAAGGCCCCTGGAGGGATAGTCCTTCCTGCTCCCTTCCTCTAGGTACTTTGGATGAGCGGAGGGTTTTCCATCTCCCCTCATCCCTCCCCTTTCTTGCCCCTCCTCCCTCTTGCATAAGGAAGGGTGGCACTTCATACCTCTTATCAGTTTTCTGGAAGTGTATGTATTGATATGTTAACCACTTGACAGTATGTATATCATTGCTTTCCATATGATATATAGCTTTGTCTTTACATATGGCAATGGTATATCATACTCTGCTTAGACTTATAACCCTCCTCTATGGAGGGTAGAAAGCTCACTGTACGTGCTCTATGATTTTTGTTCTTCTGCCATGTAATAATCCTGTGATGGTATGTAAAATTGAAAACAATAAAATCTTTTATGATAAAAAAAATGACTCATGACACGTTTATGAGGTGGTATTGAAAAATGGCTATGTCGAAAGTTTGGAGTCAAAATATAAAAAATTGGTGAAGTTATGAGTGAACAATGAAAGAGTGTAATGTTCAGTCATGACCTGGGCATTTTACCATATTTGTACACCAGATTTTCAGCATAGCCTTCTAATTACCCCACCTAATGAACCCAGTAGGTGAAAATGTTCAAATCTCTGCCAAAACATCATTCTGCACCACCGAAATGTCATTCTGTGCCACAGGTATGGAAAACAATTTTGGTCAGGATTTGAAAAATGGAAGCTGTCACACTCCTGAGGTACTGTGAAGAAATGGCTATATTGATAATTTGAGGTCAGAATATTGAAAATTACCAAAGTCATGAGCCTGCATTTGCAGATTTCAATGTAGGCTCATAACTGTATTGTTTTTGATATTTTTACACCACATTTTCAACATAGGCCTCTTATGATCCCATCTCATGAACAGTTGCAGAGAAAATTTTCAACTCCTGCCAGAAAGGTGATTTTGCGCAGCAACCATAAAATCACCTTTTGGGACAGAGTTGCCTAATTTCACTGCCATTGTTAATGAGTTGAAGTCCAGAAAATATTCAAAAATGCCAAAGTTATGCCACTAAGTTTAAAACCCCATTGAAATACATTGAACTGCATACCTGATTTTCTCAGTTCACGGTCCGGCTTTGAAGAATGAAGATGTGTCTGTGGCCCAAAGAGGATTACATCATTGGACTCTCAGTGGGTAAGGGCTTGGGGTTAAGGGAGGTAAGTGCTGAGTGGGAGGGTTGGGTGGGGAGCATAATGGCACAACAGACATTGATGGACTGTTTTCTCTTTTACAAGTTTAAAAAAATAAAAAAAAACAATGAGGGATGGTTTTCTTTATTGCAGGTGATGACACTGGGGGTCTGGGCATAGAAACATAGAAACATAGATTTTGACAGCAGATAAGGACCGCTTGGCCTACCCAGTCTGCCCATTTCCCTACCTAATGGATGAGCTGCAGATCCTAATTAACCAGCAGCCTACTTCTTCCTACCCCACCCCTAGAATTGCCTTATGACTGTCCCATGCATGCTTGAATTCCACCACTGTTTTTGACTCCACAACCTTCCTCCGAAGGCGCTCCATGCATCCACAACCCTCTCTGTGAAAAAATACTTTAAATTACCTCTGAGCCACCCTCCTTCTATCTTCAACTTGTGCCCCTTGTTCTTGCACATCTCTTTTCTGAAAGATGCTACCCTCTTGGACTTTGTTGATTCCCTTGAGATACTTGAAAGTTTCTATCATGTCCCCCCTCTCCCTCCTTTCCTCGAGGCTATACATATTCAACTCCTTAAGTCTCTCTTCATATGTCTTCCGGTGCACACCCTGCACCATTTTAGTTGCCCTCCTATGGACAGCCTCCATTCTGTCTATGTCCTTGCAGAGACTGGGTCTCCAGAACTGCACACAGTACTCCAGATGGGGTCTCACCAACTGTCTGTACAGAGGGATAATAACTTCCTGTTTTCACTGGTGATGCCTCTCCTATGCATCCCAGTATCCCCCCAGCCCTCCTTGCTGCCCTCTCACATTGCTTGCCCACCTTTAGGTCATCTGATATGACTACCCCCAGGTCCCTTTCCATTTTTGTTGTTGTTAGTATTTCACCCCCATTGTGTACTCTTCCCTGGGTTTTGTTTCCAGGTACATTACCTTGCACTTCTTAGCATTGAATCTAAGCTGCCATACATTTGACCATTCCTCTAACCTTGCCAATTCCTTCTCATCCTTTCCACCCCACCTTGTGTATCAACTCTGTTGCAGATCTTGTGTCATCTGCAAAGAGACATACTTTTCTTCCAGTCCCTCTGCAATGTCGCTTATAAAGACATTGAAGAGGACCGTCCTAATACTGAACCTACGGTGCCCTAGTAACCCCTTTCTTCAGAGTGGACTCCATTTACTATTACTCTCTGTGTCCTATTCTCCAGCCAATTCTTTACCCAGGCTGTCATCTTGGGACCCACTCCCAGGCTGGCTAACTTGTATATTAATCTTTGTGTGGGACTGTGTCAAATGCCTTGCTAAAGTCTAGGTAGGCCATGTCCACAGCCCCTCCCTGGTCTACTACTTTGGTCACCCAGTCAAAGAAATCTGTCAGATTTGTCTGGCATGACCTTCCCGCTGTGAATCCATGCTGCCTTGGGTCCTGAGCCCCTCTGGCCTCTAGACACTGGGCACCCCCAGTGTCAGTGTTATATTTGACAGCACCAGGAGAGTGCTTCCCTGTGCTGCATAACTAAAATGGGCAGGGTTGGGGGGTAGAAGCCTGCATGGGGGATTGGGCACCCCGTGCCATAATATCAATTGGGGTTGGGGGGGTGGCAGTTACTGCGGTGACTGCAACAGACATCAATAGATGTTTTTCTCTTTTGAAGGGAGATAGCAGCTGGTATGGGAATTGGGCACCCAGTGCCATAATAATAACATGGGTTTGGCCTAGGGGGAGTGGCAGTTATGGCAGCAGCTGCAACAGATATCAATGGATGGTTTTCTTTTTTACAGGATACACTGTCAGCTTTTAGCTGATTTTTAAAACCCCAATGGAAATTGCTGCCTGTACATATCATTCATACTGAAAACACTATTCCTTTGTCCTGCTTATTGTAAAATGCTAATTTTTACCTTAATTTTGCACATTTTCCTATTTCCCCATCCTGAGTAAAATCCTGGGCCGACCACTGCAGCAGCGTTTGCACTGCTAATGTTGTGTGGTAGCACCAGTAAACTCATAAATGAACGAGTTTGAATATTCTCAAACACGGTAAGATAAAATTATTTTCAAATAAAAGACCCTTTCCTGAGGATGGAAAAGTGAATGTGCTGCTGAAATGAGCACTCTAAGATATCGGAATCCTTAATTGAAATATAAAGCCGTGACTCTGCGCATGCACTTTAGCATTGGCTGAAGATGGTGCAAAGGAGAACAAAGAAGGTAATCATGTGCCAGCAGGGTAGAACATAAGAGGAGAGGTTGGAGGCCCTGAATATGTACTCCCTGGATGAGAGGGGAGAGAGTGGGGACATGATTGAGACCTCAAGTATGTGAAAGTTCAAGTTTATATCCTCAGGTAAGCTCTATTGAGCAAGCTCATTTAAAAGGAGGTCCTGCCACAAACATAACAGCAACATCAAATACATAATAAACAGCATAACATAGTAAAAAACTAATACAAGAGAAAACAGTACAGACTTAAAAATATCAATAAAACTAACAACTACCATATCAAGACATGAGACAAATATGACAAGGAATAATAATTTACAGACAGCAACACAGGGTATAAAGGGAGAAGTGCAAAGTGGTGACCTGGCAAGATGGTGCAAGGTCTGTCATAGAAACATAGAAACATAGAATTTGACTGCAGATAAGGACCGCTTGGCCCACCTAGTCTGCCCATTTTCCTACCTAACAGATAAGCTGCAAATCCTAGTTAACCAACAGCTTACTTCCTCCTACCCCCCACTAGGAATGCCTTATGCCTGTCCCATGCATTCTTGAAGTCCCCCACTGTTCTTGACTCCACAACCTCCTCAGGGAGGCTGTTCCATGCATCCACAACCCTCTCAGTGAAAAAATACTTTCTCACATTACCTCTGAGCCGTCCCCCCTCTATCTTCAAATTGTGCCACCTTGTTCTTGCACATCTCTTTTTCTGGAAGATGCTACCCTCTTGTACTTTGTTAATTCCCTTGAGGTACTTGAAAGTTTCTATCATGTCCCCTCTCTCTCTCCTTTCCTCTAGGGTATACATATTAAGCTCCTTTAGTCTTTCTTCGTATGTCTTCTGGTGCAGACCCTGCACCATTTTGGTTGCCCTCTTCTGGACAGCTTCCACTCTGTCTATGTCTTCTTGAGATGGGGTCTCCAGAACTGCACACAGTACTCCAGATGGGGTCTCACCAACTGTCTGTACAGAGGGATAACAACTTCCTGTTTTCTACTATTGATGCCTCTTCCTATGCATCCCAGTATCCCCCTGCCTTCCTTACTGCCTTCTCACATTGCTTGCCCACCTTTAGGTCATCTGATATAATTACCCCAGGTCCCTTTCTATTTTTACTGTTGTCAATATCTCACCCCCCATTGTGTACACTTCCCCTGGGTTTTTGTTTCCCATGTGCATTACCTTGCACTTCTTTGCATTGAATCTGAGCTGCCATACATTTGACCATTCCTCCAACCTTGCCAAGTCTCTTCTCATCCTTTCCACTCCATCTTATGTATCAACCCTGTTGCAGATCTTTGTGTGATCTGCAAAGAGACATACTTGTCCTTCCAGTTCTTCTGCAATGTCACTTATAAAGACATTAAAAAGGACCGGTCCCAGTACTGAACCCTGCGGTACCCCACTAGTAACCCTCCTTTCTTCACTGTGTATTCCATTTACTACTACCCTCAAGTCCTGTTGTCTAGCCAAATTTTATCCAGGCTACCACCTTGGGACCCACTCCAAGGCTGGCTATCTTGTGAATTAATCTTTTGTGTGGGACTGTATCAAATGCCTTGCTAAAATCTAGGTAGGCCATGTCCACAGCCCCTCCCTGGTCTACTACTTTGGTCACCCAGTCAAAGAAATCTATTAGATCTGTCTGACATGACCTTCCCATCGTGAATCCATGCTGCCTTGGGTCCTGTGCCCCACTGGCCTCTAGATACTCAACAATTTTTCCTTCAGAAATGATTCCATCATTTTCCCTACCACTGAGGTCAAACTAACTGGTCTGTAGTTTCCTGCCTCTGTCCTGCTCCACTTTTGTGAAGAGGAATCACATCTGCCCTCCTCCAGTCCTTGGGTACCACCCCATCCTCCCATGATTTGTTAAAGAGAGTAGTCAGCTGTGTCACTAGTTCTACCTTGTTTTTTTAGAATTCTTGGGTGAATCCCATCAGGCCCCATTGCTTTGTCCACCTTCAATTTTATCAGTTCTTTCAGAACCCTTTCTTCTGTAAATGGACTGGCTATCGACCCCCCATCTTCGAGAGTGTTTCTTGTTTGGTTTAGGTAACTCCCTCCTCTTCCTTTGTAATACTGAGCAGAAATATTCATTCAGTATCCTGCTTTTCACTGTCACCTCTACCCACATTCCTCCTTTATTAAGCTTCAGTATCCCTCCTTTGGTCTTTCTTCACTCCCTAATGACCTATAAAAGGTCTTATCCCCTTCTTAACAGAATTGGCTATTCTTTCCTCGGTTTGGGCCTTTGCTATTCTGACAGCCTTCCCAGCCTCTTTCTGCTTTAACTTAAGTTTAGTCCTGCCTTCTGTGTTTCCTTATATTTCCTGAATGCTGCCCTTTCTCCTTAACCTTCCCTGCCACCTCTTTTGAGAACCATAGCGTTTTTTTCCTTCGTTGTGTTTTATTGATTTGCTTTACACAAAGGCTTGTTGCCTCTGTGATGGCTGTTTTGATCACTTCCCATTGTTCCTCCACCCCTCCTTCTTGCCTGTTTGCTAGTGCTTTTCTGAGGCACTCTCTCATTTTCCCAAAGTCGGCCCTCCTAAAGTCCAGTACTCTTGCTTTTGTATGGCTTGATTGTATGGCTGTGTTTATCGTGAACTCACACTGTTTGGTGGTCGCTGTTCCCAGATGGCTACCCACTCTAAATCTGAGATTCTTTCTCCATCCCCATTTGAGAGTACCAGGTCTAAGATTGCTCCCTCCTGAGTGGGTTCCAATACTAGCTGTCTGAGGCATGCCCCTGTAGGGCATCAAGAATGACCCTGCTCTTGGATGTGCCTGCAGCAAAGGTGCTCCAGTTAACATCTGGCATATTCAGGTCCCCAGCAACAATATCTCCCTTTTTCTGCCATTCTAAGAAAGCCTTCTATCATTTCCTTGTCCATTCCTCCCTGAGATGGGGGTCTGTATACAACCCCATATGGATTGTGGTGCCATTTCCTGTCTCAGGGTGACCCAAAGTGCCTCATCTGCTCCTCTGTTTACTCTTTAGTTCTGTTGCTTTGATCCCTTCCTTTACATAGAGAGCTACCCTCCTCTTTTTACCCTCCCTGTCCCTCCTGTAGATTGTGTATCCTGGTATGTTGATATCCCAGTCATGGTTCTCTGTGTACCATGTTTCTGTGACTGCCACAATATCCAGGCAACCCTCTTCCATCAAGGCCACTAGTTCAGGGAGCTTGTTACACAGACTACTGGCATTGGTACTCATCACCCTCCACTTTTTGATAGCCTTACCCCTTTTAGCCCCATTTCTGTCCTTACTGCCTTTGCCTTTTTTTACATTTAAATCTGTTCTGCTCCCTAATAACTTCTGTACCTTGGTGTTTACCTCACTAATCACCATCATAATCAATAAAGTGCTGAGTCCCAAAAAGGGTAATGAGAGGACCTAGGGACCTGACTAGCTGGGATAGTAGCGCAGTCATCGTTACAGGAGCTACTTATTAGGTCCTGTAAAGACGACTGCCTTTGCTATCCCCTCTAGTTGGGAAAGGAATAAATAAAGTGGATAGGTAGTGTCTGTTTTAGCTAAGTGGAAACCGAAACATGAGGAGCCACAGGCTGGATTTTCAAAGCCCTCAAAAGATGCAAGGTGCTTGAGGCAAACATTGCAGATGCAACTGGCACCTTGCGTGAAACAATGCAGCATTTCCAATTCAGAAACAAGGTCTTTGTCTGAATCAAGAGCCGCAGCAGCAAAGTGGTATTGCAACCTCCTTGCGACACAACTAACAGTGCTCCAGGTCACAAAGGGGCTTGTGCAACAGAGGGGCTGCAACATCCCTTTCTGGGATCTGGGAAGCCTCATCATGGCTGCAGCAAGGGGTTCAAGAGAGACAAGCAATGAGCTGGTCTAATCCCCATGCACCACTGCCAGACACTGTGTTGACTTGTTTTGGGGGGCCCTGACAGATGTGTATTGGGGTGGAATGGACACAGGGTGCTATAGTGGCAGTTGTGGAGGGGCTGAGCAGGCATATTAGTGATGTTGTATCCAGTGGGGGTGCCAATAATTGGGCAATGCAGTCAGTGACATGGAACAGTGATGGGGGGGTACAGAGACACAGAGAACCATGGCCCCACTTGTGCACAGCCCTGGGAGCTGCAGCCAGGGCTGTGCCCATGTGGGGCCATAGGACTGTGTGTCTCTGTACCACCCCATCACCGTTCCATGTCACTGACAGTATTGTTCATTAATTGGCACCCCCACTGGGTATAACATCACTGATATGCCTACCCACCCCTCCCCAATTTACGCTATGGCACCCTGTTCCCTTGCTTCCCCCCAACCTTGAGTGCCACCCATTATGATAGCCCCCAACCCCCAACCATCCTGGCACCTCTAGTGTTGCATGGGTGGGGGTCAGCCAGATCCCGGCAGCATTTTCCGCAGGTGTGCTAATTCATTTGCTGCATGCCTTCAGATGTGACAACTCACGGATCTGTGGCACAGGGACCTTGTTTTTCCTGAATACGGCACAGGGTACCTGGAACAGCTAGGGTACCACAGCCCTAGATCACCACAATGTGCAATGATCTAGGGGTGCTTTGAAAATCCATCCCTCAGTCTCAAATTGGGAGGGGTTCAGGAAGGAGGCTAGGAGGTAGTTCTTCACAGAGGGGGGAGTGGTGAGTTGGATTGTGCTTGCAGAAGAGGTGTTTTCACTGAAGATGGTGAACAGCCTCAAGAGAGTCTGGAATGGAGTTAGGGGGAAAGTAAGGATCAAGGGAGGGGATGGAGGGGAAAGGAGGTTTGGGAAGGGGGGGCAGGATCATTAGCTTAAGCTGAGGACCCTGCAATATGAGCTGGCTTCACTGTATGTTTGTAAATTCCTAGGTTCACCCTAAAATTTAGCAATTACCTTCTCACTCTGTCAGTAGCCTGTGTTCCCAACCACTTGGTAACTATATCCTTTTTCTATGAATAGCCTGTGCTACCTATTTTCAGAACAATGGCTCCTATCAAAAAATTAAAATAAAACCTGAAAAGTGGAACAGTTGTATACACTGCACCGACAGTGGCCTGACTGAAAATATGGCATTTTTTTTTTCTTTTGTGAGGATTTTGGACTTTCTTTTTTTTATCACTACTTTATTTTCCTCCTGCAGCCACCACTCTGTCTTACATCCAGCCGCCGCCACGCTTCCACCGATGGCCCCCCGGGGTGCCCCACACACACCGGCTGGCATATGCTGCTGTACCCATGAAAGGAACCTCCCCCAAGTTTCCACACCAGGCCAGGATCCAATACCGGTATGCTAGGTCACCCCCGGGCCACTGCCGGGCTCAGGAAGCTGCGGCCATCAAGCTGCCGTGAGTGGTGCTGCCGATTTTCCTCCTGTTTTTTCCCCACAAGTGCAGACATGCAATGATGTTGTGCACTGATGTGCTGATGTCCGCTGCACTTCTCCCTCCATTGCACCGGCTCTAGCAGTGCCTCCGGGCATCCCAAGGGGCCGCTGTTGAACGGTGGATACCCACAACCCTCCCCAGGATAGAAGAGCAGTCCTCCGGATGCTCGATCCTATCCTCCCCTACTGACCCCTGGCAGCCCAGGCTCACATCCAAACCCGTGTCACCAGTGTGACGCGAGGTGTGGCACCCAGCGCCTCAACCCTCAGCGCCACCGGGCCGGCTCAGGTTTGGACTTTCATAAGCCATTTGTTGCTTTAAAACTTGAGATTTAGGGTCCCACGTCCTTCACTCATGAAACTAGATTATATCTATGGAGTCAGGCCACTGATATCCCCTATTTATACCACTGGAGGAATGAATAACATGGCTGAAGGAAAGTTGTTACTTAGCCCTGTTATTCACCTCAGAGGTCAATAACACATTATTCTTCCAGGAGCACTAATTTTTCTCACCTTGGTGACATCATACTGATGCTGCAACTCCTCTAAGTCCCATGGTATTAATAGGACATCCCATAGGATATTCAGGGATCAGCATTTTAATCATGCTGGAATGGTTCCAGTAATGCCAGCCTTGCACACCTGGCTGTGACACTGGTTGTTTGGCAGCATTATTGACAACATTAAGTGAATAAAAAACATTAGTTATTTTTTTTCTGATGAAATAAGATCTAAAATCATCAAGATCTAAAATAAACATGTATTTTATATGTTGCATATGTTACAATCATTTAGAAAATGGTCTTTTCAAAACACTGAAAGCTGATTGGCTGAGAGCGCCTTGAAACTATACATTTATCTCTTAACAATGGCTGCAAAAAAACAAGTACTAGCTCACAGTGTCTACTTACCAAAAGGTATACTTGTGCCCCCATTGGATTTGAAACTAAAACCATTTTTTCCCATGCTTACAAACAGAGTCTCCCCCCGCCTTCAATTCTCTATATCGAGCACGTCAACACAGACACAAAACACAGAGATAACCTCCACACAGTCTCCCAGTTTGATGAAATTTCTCTCCCTTTTTTCTGTTTTAAAAAAACAGTTTGTCTACTTCAACGTAGTAGCACTAGCATGTCGCACGCTCAGTGCTACTCATAGACGGCTCATCTTGCCTTGCCTCCAGCCCGCTTGGAACAGTTTCTTTCTTCTCTTTTTATTTTTTAACAGAAACCACCCACCTTTTACATCCCTCACCTGATCATGAAGGAAATCTGTCAGGCGCGATCCGTCATCCGAGGGTGCTCCACCTCTGACCCGTGATGCCTGCTGCACTCCGTCCCTGTTCTCTAATTTAGTTCCACACCATGGACTCCAAAATAAAATACACAACCACAAAAAAAAAAAAAAAAAGAAAAAAAAGGAGCAGCAGGAGCATGGTGTAGATGGGACTGAATACCACAGAAGAGGGGGAGCAATTAACGAAAAAAGGCAGTCATTAAACAGTAAAAACAAGTGTCTAAGCCCTAGTAATGACATGTATACCAGTAGAGGGACTACTTTACCAATAAAACTCACTTTCATGTCATCTGTAGTCATTTTTTTATTTATGTATTTTTTTATTTTGCCAATTACACTAGAAAATGTCACATATAGCCCATTTTCGAAACACAGTAATACCCTCCAGGGTGGATGGTATTGGGATATAGCGGATCTTCCAAGGGCAGTAAGGCCCTCTGCTGGCAGTGACAGGCCTCATTATGCCCCTGGATGGTCCAGTATATCCCAATGCTGTCCACCCTGTTGGATATTATTGCTTACTTATGTTACAGGCTATCTATGTCATAGTAATTTATGTTAGAGGTTGCATGTGTCACAACCACACATTCTACAGCCTGAGCTTTTCTCAGTACCAGTCAGAGATCAGCTTTCACAATGCTGATGACATCACAATAGCACTGTCCTGCCTTAAAGCCAGTTGCTGAACTCAGATGTTAACAGATCTTTACACAAACAACTGATTTAAACATGATAACTTTAAAAAGATGTTCTGTAAATTGAACACATGACTCAAAATACAGATTTGCATTTATGATGGCTCAGGACTTAAATGATTCACTCGGGCTTTGCTAACTTTTTAGGAGTGGGCCTGCCCTCTCACTCATGAAGATAAATTTTGTAGTTTGAGTCAGGCAGCTGTGTAGCCCATACTTTATATGGTATGGTATAGTCAATGTCCTATTCTGTGAGTGGCACAGTGACTAAGAAAATTACATTAACAATGTAGAGTGGTTGCCATTTATATGTGACCTTTTTTGACTAAACTGGTTCAAGCACCAATTTTTCTCTTGTATTAATCAGTTACATTATATGCTTGTAAGGTAAGGTAAAATTTATTTCTTGAGCTCCTTTTAGAATATCAAGGCACTTTACAATAAAATCCAATAAACAATGGCAGAAATTCAAATCATCCAAAAAAAGCTTGATAAAACAAATAAGTTTTAAAATCCAACTTAAAACTCATGACAGTTGGGCATTCTCTTAACTGATGAGGTAGAGAATTCCACAGGGTAGGTGCAGCATAATAAAAAAAGCGCGTGCCCCAGATGTTTTCAAGCAAACCCTGGGAATCTCTAGCAATCCCTCATCAGTGGATCGGAGTGAATGGCAGGGGCAGTAGGGAGTCAGGAGCTCTTGCAGATATCAGGGTCTCTGCTCATGTAGTGATTTATAGGTCAGCAAGCCGACCTTAAAGGTGATCCACCACTATACAGGCAGCCAGTGCAGTTCACGCAGCACAGGCATAATATGACTAGTCCTAGACAAAACAGTCAGAAGCCTGGCCGCTGCATTCTGCACCAGCTGCAAGTGGCAGATATCAACCCCAGGAAGCCCTAGGTAGAGGGCATTGCACTAAGCAAGGCGGATGGTTATGAAGGTGTGAACCAATACAGGGAGGTCAGTCAGAGAAACCAGGTGTTTCACCCGAGTGATATTCCTTAGATGTTAAAAGGAAGATTTAACAACAGTGGAAACCTGAGATTTCAAAGTTAAACCGCTATTGAAAATAACACCCAGCTTACACATCCAATCTGATGTCATGAGCTGGACACCATCAATCCATAGACCAGAAGGAAGCCCAGACCCAAGACCCACCTCCAGATGACCTAGGTCCATAACCAACACCTCAATCTTGTCTGGATTTAACCTCAGCCAACTAGTGCTCATCCAGTCTTTGATCTTGGTTAGACAGTTGTTATGCACATAGACCGCATCATCCTGTATGGGCATAAAGGACATATATAGTTGGGTATCATCTGTATAGCAGTGAAAACCCAAACTGTACCTCCTAATGATATCTCCCAATGGCAGCATGTACACTGAAAACAACATGGGTGCCAATATGGAGCCCTTCGGCACCCCACAGGACAGGGGGAGGGCATCAGAGGAATAAATTCCGGTGACAACCCTCTGTAACCTGCCTGTGAGGAAAGATCGAAATCAACTTAGAACTGTGGCAGATAATCCACAGAAGTGCCGCAGGTTCTCCAAAAGCAAACCATGGTCTACAGCTTCAAATGCAGCCGAGAGATCAAGAAGGACTAAGATAGTATGAGCCTTTTGATCTCACGCAATTAGAATATCATTTAACACCCGAACAAGTGCAGTCTCAGTGCTATGTCTCTTCCTAAATCCAGACTGGAGAGCATCCAGGACATTGTGACTTGTAAGATGGTCATCCAGCTGCAACGCAACCACCATCTCAATAACCTTTCCCACAAAGGGTAGATTAGAGACAGGTCTGTGGTTTGCTTGGCAATCTGGGTCCAAGGAAGGTTTTTTTAAGGAGTGGTCAAATGACCATCTCCTTGAGAGGATCAGGAAACACCCCCTTTTCCAAGGAACACCCTACAATTTCAGCAAGGATTGGGCAGATAACATCTACACAACGTACCAATAGTGGCATAGGGCCCGGGTCTAATCTACAGCTGGTTGGTTGCAAAGTCTGGACAATCCTCACAATGTCCAAGAATTCTGGCTGGCTGAAGTCAGAACAGACAGACCAGGTGTACACAACCTCCTGCCGATCTCCGCAATCCCTGATAGAGGGAGATGTGCCAATCCCTGTCCTGATGCTGGCAACCTTATCTGCAAAAAAATTGACCAAGCTCATCACACTTTATTTGGGAAAAACCTCTTCCAGACTGAAGACAGACTGGATTGCACAGTCTGTCCATAGTCTGAAAGAGCACAGCTGGTCAATTTCATGCAGCAGCAATCTCCTCAGACAGGAATTCTGCCTTCTTACGGGTTATTACTGATTGATAGATCTTATAATGTTCCATCAATCTAAGCCTGTCACATCAAGGCAGGATTTCTGCCAAGCTCTCTCTAGCCTTCAACCCACCCTCCTCAGCTCCTTCAAGGACCGATCAAACCATGGGGTCCTTGGGTGCAGAGTGAGTGGGCGAACACGAACATGCATCAATGAGCCCAGAGCATCTCCCACTGCCTTATTATAAGTCAGTACAAGACCATCTGGACTTATGCATTCACTCAATAAACCTGATAGGTCCAGCACCACTGATAGATCTTCTGGGGTAACTCCCCTCAAAGGGCGGTACTGGACCATCTCTGTAGGGGCAGGCCTACTTGAGGGTGCCCCGAAACCGAACCCTATGGTGTGATGGTCAGACCAACCAACTGGTTCCACCCCCAGATTCATGGTCTGCATCCCCAGGAGGAACACGCGATCCAGAGAGTGACCTCCAATATGGGCAGCAGAGGTAACCACCTGTGTAAGGCCCAGCATAGTCATAAGCTGGAGGAGATTATTTCCAAACTACGAGAGTTCATCATCGACCCAGGCAGGGAAGTCACCCAGAATTAACCATCTGGGTGACTCTAAGGCCACGTCGACAATTAAGTCCGCAAACTCCTTCAGGAATTCTCCCCATCACAGGGTGGACGGTAGATGAGGAGTATTCTGAACCCTACACCTGCTCCCAAGATACACTCAAAGGATCGAGTGCACCCCACTGGCACATCCACAAGGCCCAGTTCCATTTTAAACATAATGGCTACACCCCCGCCTCTACGATCCAATCTCGGGCAGTGTATCACTGAGAACCCTGGTGGAACAGCAGATGCCAAAACAGGCCCTGCATTCTCGTCCAACCAGGTCTCAGTAATGCATGCCAGATTGAATTTTCCTACAAGATCAGCTGTTCTACTTGATCTGACATTGCATAACACCGCCCGAGTTGAATGGGTCACCGAGGAAGAACCCAAGACCTGCCCACTATTTGTGGAGCCCTTTGGTATGGGAACCAGGCAGGGAATCCTCCTTTTCTGACCCCATTTTACCCCAGGGTGTCTTCTAGTCCTGATGACCTCAATCCGTCCACCCCTCTCCATTCTCCCACCATGACCAGGCCACCGCTTTTTCAATCGATTTCTGACTATCCCCAAGGTGCGACACCTCTTGTACACTTCAGCTGGCAATGGAGGACAGTCAAAAGGGTGTAATGCCCTGAGAATGGTGGAAGAATAATGCCTGGCAGTCTCAAAATCCTCCCAACACATTTCAAGTACACTTATTATAACACAACGTGATCCCACTAATTAATAAATAAAACAAACATCAAACAATTTAAACCTTTATCCTATACTCAACTTACCTCCCCCAAATTATACACCCTTAATTGCACTAAAAATAATCCAACAGTCTCCTATGATAAATAATCCGACAGACCTTTACAACAAATCAAACAGGTGATTTCAAATGTTTTCATGAATGAACCAAGGAAGCTCACACCTCCCTCGTTCAAATGTCAAAGCTTCCCAATCCCAGACTCCACTTTCGCCAGAAGTCTGAAAGGCAAGTAAACAGTAAAAGAAATATAAAAAGATTCAGACAAGTAGAATCTAAACAGTGTCCCCAAAGTATTATAAATCAAAACAAATTGCGATAAAATCAGTCCAAGTCCAACGTAGTGAAGGAAAGTCAATCCAAAGCAGTTTAAAGGGCAGAACCTCAGATAGTGCAAAAAGACAGGCCTCAGAGAACATTCAGGACACAGCTCAGATATCCCCAATGTAGCAGTGGGCTGGGGCGTGATAGCCAGAAAACTAAGGGGAGGCCCCCCTCCCATTGCGCCAAATCGCAGGCCTTGGCACCTAACCACCGGTGACCCACAGCTACAACCACCTGAGGGACAAGCCAGTAGGTATGTCCAGCAGGAGGCTTAAGAGAAAGTCTGATCAATTCCCCAGCTCCCCGGAGAGTCACCAGAGAAACTCCCGCTTGGTCGCGGGGGCACACCAGCCACTTAGCCCCAAGCACAAAAAGGAGACCCCTCCGCCCAACACAATTCCCAAACCACACTACTGCTTTTACATAAAGTCTAAACATCCATTAAATTGCTGAGTATGCTTTCACCACACCAGCTACTTCCTCAAAGATGATAAATTCAAGATCAGTCCAGACTTCCCAGTTCCACAGCCTGCCCTCTAACTGCAGTCTTCCCCAGAACAGGTGGCAAAAGCAAATCGAGATTCCCACAGTGTTTCTGCAACAATTCTGCCCAGATCCTCCGGATTCAAACTCACAATGCCAGGCAGCAGGTTCCAAACTACATTTCACCGTGGAATAAAAGTCAAAGTCTGTTTCAGCATTCCAAAAGAAACGGAGCCCATCACAGTTTCCAGCGATAAAACTCACAAGAGCAAAGCGAGCCATCAAAACAATAAAAGCAGCTGACTACTCCCAAATAACTAGGCAGAACAGGGAGACCAGCCATCATAAAAAAGCTGAAACGGTAGATTTGCATAAAACAAAAGTGAACCACCATAACAGCTGATAAAACTCTCGAATCGCAGAAAAATAACCAAAACACTAACTATTTGCCCACAGTTTGCTTAAAACGGAGCACAGTTTAATAAAAAATAAATAAACAAACTCAGACTCCAGAGTTCAGACCTCAGGCAGCTCACACACTGCCACCATCTTGCAATTTGTCCTAAAGTGCTACAGATGTTTCTCATACAATATTAATATGGATTTAAGTAAAAGAGTGAACTCCATCTTCATGTTCAATAGGTTATATATAACTAAAAATGTTATAACATTCATGCTGTTCAAAGACAAATTATCTCCGGTGATAAAAAGTGACAGTGATTCTTTAGGGACCAAAACAATTTCTCTGTGATTAGTCTGCAAAATTATGAAACTTTCATTGATTTTATGCCAGAAATCATTTCAACACTCTAAAAATATAATTGTGATATTTGTAAACAACATATTTTAGAATTGTTGTTAATACCTCAATAATATTACTGTGAAATGTATGCCTTTGGCATATCACATAATGTGTGGAGGCCCTCCTCCAACCAACTGAGATATATACATATATGTAGCCATCTCACCCCACCCGCAGCCCATCGTCTAGGGGCCTGATAGAATAAGACCAGGAAGGGGGGGATCAGCTTCACAGACACTAGTCCCAGAAGAAAAAATTTAGGTGGACTTTACCTGGCATGATGTCTTGTTGATTGAAGGTCTGACAGCAGCTAGGGGTGCCATTTTCAAACTGGAGGGACAGAGGAGGCAATCAAGGTTAGGTGGCAAACAGTTTATTTAATGAGGATACTGTCCACATGATCAAATCAATTCAAATGGCAATATTTAATGTCCAAACTTTAAAACTCGTAACAGCAAAAAAATGCTGCTCCCAGGAGCAGGGGGGTTGGCAATAAGGTAAGCAAGCTAACAATTTAACTGGCACAGAACCACGTCACATACTTGTGGCTGAAAAGGCCGGGATTGCAGGGTCCTTTGGGGCTGATAGAACTCCCAGATGATGGCAGCAACACTTTTCCATAGTTCACAGAAGCCCCGTTACTCTCCTCTCCAGACCTCAACTCACAAGCACAGGGCTATGACCATTCTTCCTTCCACCCTCTGATGCTGTCCCTGACTGTGGCTTGAACTTTCACTCTGCCACCCATTTTTGCTATGTACAGGGCCCATTGCAGTCAAGCTCCTGGCATCTCTGAACATCCCAGGCCCAGTTGATCCAGGAGACCCATTAGCCACCTATCTACACTCCCCACAGGCCATCCAAACAAGAGAGCGGCATGCCACATGGAAGGAGGGCACAGGTTGCCACCACTGTACTCCCTATGATGCAGTCTGCTGCCACTGTGTCACCCCAACACCCATTACCCATTCACTGGACTCCACGGCACCCCACCCCAGTGCTGTGGCGCACGAAGGTGGGGTCCACCTAAACTCTATGGGGCACAGCTCCCAAAGATGCCAAGAGGTCCAGATACCAGCCACACAGCTCCTACACAACGGGACAGACTCCCCAAAATTTTCCCGTGTGACCACCCATGATGCCTGCTGAGACACCAAGGGGCTAGGGCAGAACAGCACCCCCAGCCTGCACTTTTGCTCCTGATCATGCTTCCACTGGCCTCCCCCAGTGGCACCAAAACTACCACATAAATCCCCTAGGGAGCTCAGACTCCACCCAGCTAGCAAGCAAGCCAGACCCCTTATCCCAAAAAAGGGCAAAAAAAAGGTGGAGGGGGCTTATTCAGTATGCACCCCAAATAGGGGAGGTTTACATATATATATATATATAATAGGGATACAGTCGCACCCCTCTAGTTAGGGTTCAACGGCCACTTCTATGTTGAACCCAAACTTTTGCACTTTAATAACTTCACAGATGTTCAAACGAGTTCCATGAAATTTTGCAAGCATCATCAGGGATCCATGATCTCTTGATGTGGCAAGTTTCGTTCTGGTCGGATATGCGGGTGTGGAGATACAGATTCTCAAAAAATGTGAAAATTACCATTTTTTGTATGAATCCTTTGTTGCACCATTTCTGAGAAATGGACTGGGTGTTTGGTCTGAAAATTTTAGGTTGTATAGGGCTTGGATCACAGATGTACCTTTTGAATGTTTGGTGAAAAAATATTAATCCATTCAAAAGTTATAGAATTTCAAAGTTTCCCATTATTACCTATGGGAAAAGTTAGATATGTTGTGCGAAAGAAGATTTCTTGATCGTGAAAGTGTCATCCTAGTTTGCAAATGGAGAATGCTCTTTCCTGCAGGAGGTGAGAAGGGCAGTAAGGGCAGCCAAGACATCTACGGAGCTCAGGCTGGCGCAGGGCATTAAGAAGGGGGAGAAGGACTTTTTCAGGTACATTGGGGAGAAAAGGAACTGTAAGGACCATATAGTAAGGATTAGGAAGGAGGGGAGTTGGGTGGAAGCAGGGGTTGATAAGGCAGAAACACTAAACAATTACTTTTGCTCGGTATTTACTAAGGAGAAGAGGGGGGTGATACCCAAGGGGGGAGGGAGGGCAGAAACAGAAGGGGAGGGGTGACGGATCGGGAAATCATAGATGGCAGGGTTCTGGAGGGTATGAGGGCACTGAAGGAGGACAAGGCATCAGGCCCAGATGGCATGCACCCCAGGGTACTGAAGGAGCTGACAGAGGTCCTGGAGGGACCTTTGGCAGACCTATTTAATGCCTCACTACACTCAGGGTGTATACATCAGGACTGGACGATGGCTCATGTGGCACCCCTCCACAAAAGCAGCCCCAAGAATGAACCAGGGAACTACAGATCAGAGAGCATCACATCTATCGTGGGTAAGCTGATGGAGACTGTCCTGAAGGAGAGTCTGGTGGCCCTCCTGGAGGCCAAAGGACTATTGGACAGCAGATAGCATGACTTTGTAAGTGGCAGATCCTACCAAACCAACCTGGTGGAGTTCTATGACTGGGTAACTAGGCAATTGGATGGGGGGCCATGCAGTGGATGTCCTGTACCTGGACTTCAGTAAGGCATTCGACCCAGTGCCGCATAAGAGGCTGGGAAGTAAGTTAGAAGGCACAGGGAGGTGCAAAGCTGGCGAGATGGGTAGGGAACTGGCTTCAGGGAAGGCAACAGAGGGTGGTGGTGGGTGGGGAGCTCTCATCCCCATGGGTAGTGATGAGCAGTGTTCCGCAGGGCTCAATGTTGGGACCAGTGTTGTTTGAGATATTCATTGCAGACATATCATTGGGCATAAAGAGCAAGATTAGTCTGTTTGCTGATGACACCAAGATGGAAGCAGTGATGGATGACCTAGAGGGATGGCAGGGGTTGCAGGATGATCTGGCAAAGCTGGAAACCTGGTCAGACACCTGGCAACTGGGGTTCAATGCAAAAAAGTGCAAGGTGCTGCATTTTGGGGTGAAAACCCAAGGAGGAGTTACTGGTTGGGGGGAGTGCAGCTGCCGAGATAGAGGAGGAGAAGCATCTGGGGGTTCTCACTACAGGGTCAATGAACAACTCTGCACAATGTAGGAAAGCAGCTGCAAAGGCCAATAAAATGCTGGCTTGCATTGCAAGGGGTATATCCTTGATGGGGGGTGATTCTGCAACTGTATAGATCATTAGTTAGACCTTAACTGGTACTGCGTGCAGTACCGTTATCTGAAGAGGGTCATTAATTACTGGAAGGGGTGTGAAGAGGGCTACAAAGATGATCAAGGGGCTGGGGACTTAACATATGAGAGGAGGCTGAGGGAGTTGAACATGTACTCACTGGAGGAGAGGAGGGACGGGGGGGATATGATTGAAACCTTCAAGTACATGAAAGGAATAAACAAGTACCGTACCTCTGTACCAGAGGGAATGTTCAAAATAAGGAAGGGGAGGGACACCAGCGGCCATGATATGAGACTGGAAGGAGGAAGGTTCAGGAGGGAGATGAGGAGACACTTTTTTATGGAGAGGGTGGTAGCTGGGTGGAATGCATTACTGGAAGAAGTGGTATCCAGTAGAACAGTGGACTGCTTCAAAAGGGGCTGGGACAGGGCAAAGGGGAGGGTCAAGGGAGGGGAAGGATGGGAAGGAAGGGCAGTTGCAGAATAAAGGGTGCTAGCTGCACATTTGAGCAGACTTGATTGACCATTAGGCCTTTATCTGCTGGCAAATTTCATATGTTCGTATGCTGCTGCCATCTTGTTTTCAGTTAGCAAGGCAAACAAACTTAAGTATTTTAAAAAATACTGTCAGTTTGTAAACACCAACAGTTGCATTTACCTAATCTGGGCCCCAGGAATCAGATTCTAAGGTCAGTTTTTCACAAAAATGTTCAGAAATGTGTTTATTTTATCCCAGGAATTCTTTGATGCAAATTGCGGACAGTCTCTTTCACAAAAGAAGGATACTGTCTTGCAAATTGGGAACGAGGATTCTGCTTTATCACGAAAGAGAATTCTTTTTCCGCCATTTGTGGCAAAATATTTTTTTTTATCCTGCTGCTGCCCTTATGTCCCCTGGTAGTCTAGTGGTCCCTCCCCCCTCCCCTGTTCTCTGATCGCCCTACCCATGCTGCCGTGATGTACCCTGGTAGTCTTGCGAACCCTCCCCTATTCTCCAATCACCATCCTGGTGCTGCAGTTACTGTATATCCTCTGGCAGGCTAGTGGTCCTTCTCCCCCCCCCGCTCTCTGATCCATGTCCCGGTGCCTCTGATCCGTGTCCTGGTGCTACAGTTTGTCCCTGGTAGTCTAGTGTTCACTCCACCACCCCCTTTCTCCAATCACCATCCCAGTGCTGCTGTTTGTCCCTGGTAGTCTACTGGTCCCTTCCCTGTTCTCTGATCTGTGTCCCGGTGCTGCTGTTTGTCACTGATAGTCTAGTGGTCCCTCCCCTGTTCCTCAATCTGTGTCCCAGTGCTGTAGTTTGTCCCTGGTAGTCTTGTGGTCCCTCCCACCTCCCCTGTTTTCTGATCCATGTCCCGGTGTTGCCATTTGTCCCTGGTAGTCTAGTGGTTCCAACCCCCAATTTTCTGATCATTGTCCCAGTGCTACAATTTGTCCCTGGTGTTTAGTGGCACCTCCCATCCTCCCATTCAGCAAAAAAGAAACCTGCAATGAAGAAAATGGCCCCTCAATGTTTTTTTCAGATCTGTAAAAAAATAAATCCCTCGCCAATCAGCTCCCCCACCTCCCACTGAGCACCCACCACCTCACTCCCTAGTACACATCCACATACCATCACTCACTTGATCAGGTGACAGGTTCAAGTCTCACACTCCGATCAAAGACACGTCTTGCTGCTGAAACTGGTGGCTGCAATATGAGAAACTAAGGTAAATGTTGTTCAATGTATTTTCAATGGGGGTTTCAACCTTTATGCATGACTTTGGCATTTTTTGAGGTTTTGACCCCAAATTTTCAACATGGCCTTTTGGGGATCCCACTTCATGACCAATATGACTGTCATTATGCAATCCTTGCCAGGGTAATAAGAAGGCTATGTTGAAAATTTGGGGTCAAAATTATTAAAAAATGGCAGTCATGACCATTGCAATTTCACTATGCATGCTTGTGACTTTGGGAATTTTAAATATTTTGGCTCAAAATTTTCAACATAGCCTTCATATTACCCCCACCTCATGTATGTCACAGTTGTCATTTTTCAAATCCTGGCCAAAATGTGTTTTTGCACCTGTGCACAGAATGGTGTTACAGTTGCATAGAATTACGTTTTGGCGGGATTCGAAAATTCCAGGCCCTGTGCTCCCAAAGGGAAATAAGGATACGATTATACTATCTCAAAAAACAAGCAAATAAATTGCAAAAAACATTGTTAATGCATTAGTTAAGGTTCCAGCAACAAAAGTTTGGAAATGTGGTATTAGGGTTTCAACCCCTAACACCCAACCCCCACCCTGTACACACCAACAGGTGCTGGGAGTGAGCCTTGGGGTCATCAGCTTTAATGATCACCCCATCCTCCTATACTGTACACATCTCAGCTTATTTACTTATGGAATGGCTGGGATGAGTGTTAGGGCTGCCGACCCCAAGGCACCTCCCCATACCTGTTGGTGTGTGCAAGGTGGGGTTGGGGTATTAGGTTTGTAAATCCTAGCACCACATTTCCAAACTTTTGTTGCTGGAACCCTAACTGAAGCATTAATGAAGTTTATATATACTGTATATATCTATATATGTGTGTGTATATATATATATATATATATATATATATATATATATATGTATGTTGCAAAACTTTGTCAATGCTCCAGTTATGGTCAAATGGGGAAATTAGGTGTTAGGGTTTCCTAACACCCACCCTCCCAAACCAGGCAGGAGAGCAGGTGTGGGGTGTGCCTTGGGCTTCTCAAGCCTAATGCTCACCCCCATTCCATCTGTAAATAAGGTCAGATGTGTAGACTTTTTTTGAGATAGTATAATAGTATCCTTATTTTACTGTGGGAGTGCAGGATCCTTCATAACCTGCGCTCCCAACCCTCCATAGATGAGTATTTGCATGTAGCTGTGGAAGCACAAGGCCCTCTAGGCCCTGCACTTTGATTTATAGGACAACAGAGGTCAAATTGTCAACATAGCCATCTTATTACCCAACCTCATGTTCAAATCCCAGTCAAAACTTAATTCTGTGCAACTGTAATGCCCTTCCATGCCACAGGTGCGAAAACACATTTTGGGCAGGATTTGAAAAATGACAGCTGTGACATACATGAGGTGGGGTAATAAGAAGGGTTTGTTGAAAATCTGGGGTCAAAAGATTTAAAATTTATGAAGTTACAAGCAAGTGTAGCGAAATTGCAATGAATGGTCATAACTTTGGCATTTTTTTATATATTGTCCCAAATTTTGAGTATAGTCTTCTTATGATACACCACACACACACACACACACACACACACACACACACGGAATAAAAGTTCAAGACTCAAGATAAATGATTCCACAGAGCTTTAATCTCACCACTTGGAGTGCAGCTTACATAGGCCCAAGACATAGGGACCCACACCAAAAACCTTTTAACGTTTCACCAAACCTTTGACTTTTTCAAAGATAATGCCATCTAGTGCATGAACTGCTTAAACAGTCATAAAGTCACACGATAAAGTGCATATAATTAAAGTGATAGTGCATTTTTTCTCCTTAGCACCTAGTGTATATATAAGAATAACATGTAAATAAGCACAAAAAATTACATACAAAACCTAGACAACATATTTAAAAGCTCACTATTATCCTCTCTGTAATTCTCTTTGGCCTAACCAGTTATTATTAATAGTCATTTAAATCACATACTGGTGTGTAACACTGACCTAGAAAAAAGATTATGTTAAATACATAACAGATTTTAACCTCTGGCTTACAAAGGGCATTTCTCACCTAGAGTAATATGCAGAGGACAGAAGAAGTGAATTTGAGAGCAAAGATTCCTGTGATTATATACAAAAAGCCCTTTAAATTTTGTATGACCTTATTTAATTTATTGGCCATGTGACAAAGTTTCTTTGGGTTTCATTTCAGAAACAGACCCACATACTTATAGACTAAAGAGAGGATGCTGAACTAGTAACTATTTGAGGGAGACGGGGGGGGGACTCAGAAGGAGGAAAGAAAAAGCACAGTGGGCCAGAAGGAAGAAAGAATGGACTGATGTCTAAATACACATGTATTTAGTGGAAGGACTAGATGTGGTTCAATATACAGGCTAAAGAAAGCTGTTATACATTTATTGGTTTGGGGAAACTCAAGAAAAACATGGAATCCTTACAGACCAGTTTTTCAGTTTAGATAAAGTCCCATGGTTCATAAAAGAGAGGTTTGTAGTTATAGAAACAAGCATTTGTCAATGCCGGATGTTTGCTTGCTGGCATTGGTAGTGTAGGAGTTAGAGAGATGCATAATAGGAATGGCGGTGAAGTATTGAACTGAAGCCAACCCCACCACCACCCTGCAGAGACTGACAGGCATTGGGGTGTGCCTTTGGGTCGTCTGGCATAACGGCCACACCATTTCAACATACCCTGCCCTGCAGACACTGACAAGTGTCATGGTGTGCCTTGGGGTCTTTGGGCCTTATGCTCACCCCATTCCATAAGAAAATATGGTGAGATGGGCACAGTATAGGAGAATGGGGTGAACTTTGGGGCTGAAGAGTCCAAGGCACACCTCAATGCCTATCAGTGGCTGCAGGGTGTGGGTGGGGGTGGAATGGCATGAGCATTACAGGCGGCAATCCCAAGTAACATCCTTGATGCCTGCTAGTCTCTGCAGGGTGGGGCATTATGGTTGGAAACCCTAATGCCCCAGATGTTCATTGGTATTTTCACTCCAAATTTTCATTATTTTTTTTTACAACCGCCCATCTCATGAACAGTGACAATATCAGTTTGTTAGCCGAAAGCTGATTTTGCACAGTGACTATGCCATTTGGCACCACAGGTGCAAAAACACATTTCGAACAGGATGTGAAAAATGACAGCTGTACTGTTCATGGGGAGGTGTAAAAAAATGGCAATGTTGAAAATCTGAAGGGAAAATATAAAAAAACTGAAGTCACTAGCGTGCATAGAAACTATGCAACGCACACCCATAATGTAATTAGTTTGGGGATTTTTTACAGCAGATTGTCAACACAGGCATTTTGGGACCTCCGCTCATGAACAGTGTCACTGTGATTTTCTTAATCTGTCCTGAACACTGATGTCCCACAGCAACCACGCATTTCTGCACCGGAAGTGTGAAAACACATTTCGGCCAGGA
Organism: Neoceratodus forsteri; assembly: GCA_016271365.2. Lineage (NCBI taxonomy): Eukaryota > Metazoa > Chordata > Ceratodontiformes > Ceratodontidae > Neoceratodus > Neoceratodus forsteri. Next base: position 1,425,478,346 of record CM057455.1, read on the forward strand.
TGTGAAAAATTACAGCTGTACTGTTCATAAGGAGGTGTGGAAAAATGCCAGTGTTGAAAATCTGCACTGGAAATAGTACAAATTTATGAACTTATGAGGGTGCGTGGAAACTGCGAAATGCACACTCATAACACAGTCATTTTATGGACTTCTGTCACCAAACTTTCAACATAGCCATTTTAAGACCTCTGCTCATGAACAGCATCACTGTGATTTTCTTAATCTGTCCCAAACATTGATTTTGCACACCAACTGTGCCATTGTGCGCCACATACGCGAAGATACATTTTGGGCTAGATGTGAAAAATAACCGCTGTACTGCTGATAAGGAGGTGTGGCAAAATGTCAATGTTGAAAATCTAGAGTGAAAATATTAAAAATTTGTGAAGTTACGAGTGTGCGTAGGAACTGCACAATGCATGCTCATAAAACTGTCATTTTTAGGAATTTTTTCACCAAATTTTCAACATACGGTTTTGGGGGGACTACCTCATGAACTGTGACACTGTTGTTTTATTACTCGGTCCCGAAAGGTGGTTCTGTGCAATGACCACAAAATCACCTTTCTGGACCAAATAACAAAATGTCAGTGACTGCATTCATGAGGAGGGGCACCAAAAACCCCATGTTGAAAATTTGGTGAAAAATATCCCCAAAATGGCCAAGATATGCACCAACGTTTAAAAAAACCCATTTACACCATTATACAGATTACTGGCATTTCTTCAGTTTGCAGTTGGCTTTGAAGAGTGCAGATGTGTTCCTGGTCCACCAAAGATCATCGCGCTGGGCTCCAGAGGTAAACATGGGTGGGTGGCGCGAGGTAGGTGTGCAAAGGGTGGGCACCGGTTGGGGAGGGGAAGAAGACAGTCAACAAAGGACCTTTTTTTTTTTTACACATTTTCTTTTTTTATTTAGGAAGATGACAAGGGACTTTAACCACGCTGGGGTGGGCTCCCAGCATGGCAGCTGGACACTTTTTTGGGGGGCAGTGGAGGCAATGGGTGATTGGCACCCCCATCAGCCATAATGACTTTTGCTATGCTGGGGTGGGATCCCAGCATGGCACCTATAAGTCTGTGAGTTTTTTTGTTGGGGGGAGACTGTGGAGCTGACAGAGGATTAGGCACCCACATCAGCCATAAGGACTTTTGCCATGCTGGGGTGGGCTCCCAGTGTGGCAACTAGAAGTCTGTTTGGGGGGCAGTGGAGCTGATGGGAGATTGGGCACCACCATTGGTCAGACAACGGTGTGGAGGGAGTGCATGATCACACTGGGGTGGGCTCCCAGCATGCTAGGTAGTGTTGGGGGTGGTGTGAACGACGAACTGTCTATGACAGTTCAGATGCAGTGCTGAAGTACGTGTAGGCAATTTGCATATTGCTGATGGCAGTATGCAAATTGCCTACACATTACCACTGCTGATTGTGGCTGTGTTTCCTTCACAACTGTACGCCACTGCATCTGAACGGTTGTCATAAACAGCTCGGACATTCATTGGCGTGGTGCAGCCATGCCTGCAAAAGGGAGCAGGGCATTGGGAGTGGGGGAGGCACACCTACGAAATCTCGTATGGTGGTACTATGTTTCTTGCACATGTGCAAGCAAACTTAAAAAGAGGATGCCACTTCATGTACATTCTATATTGTATGTTCTCAATGACTCTTCACACCATATTTCCTAGAAAAAAATAGAGTGAAAAATTATATAGTCAAATGATTAATCGCCTATTCTTCAGAAACAGTTTTAATTCTGTGTGGTCATTCAGTCCATTACCTGTGTAAGCCCCCATTGTAAAAATCCAGTAATTCTCTCTCTCTGGCTTAGTAAATCATCTCTACACCCTCCTGTTGGGCCCAGTTTCACACATTCCAAACCAATGAACTTTAAAATGTGCTCTTCTTTATTTTCCACATTTTTCATATGTACTGCCCAAGCATAAGCAAGATTTTCATTTCTGATAGCTCTCAAATGTTTCCCTATCCTCTTCTTCCACTTTCTTTTTGTCTTACCTACATAGTACACACTGCATGTACAAAATGACATGTACATAACATATGTAGTATTACAGGTGATGAGTTGATTTATGTCATGCATTTTTCCAGTCAGAGGATTTCTAAACATACTGCATTCATGTATGTGTTTCCAGCTGCTGCAGTTCCCACATTTCCTACAGTCCTTGGATGGTGGAGGTGGCCAGTTTCTAGGAGTTTCCACCTTCTGTGCTGAACTGACCACCATGTCCCTCAGGTTTCTGGCTATACGGTATGACATTCATGGGGGAAACTGTGCTGTTTCTGCTAGTCTATAGTCAGCTGCCAAGACCTTCCAATGATTGTTTGTTATATCTCTAACATTCCATGATCTAGTACTAAATGTTGTTACAAAGTTTATTTGGTTGTTTCCTTTTTCATTTCTTTTGTTGCATTCATTAATTCCTCCCTTCCCATCTTATTGCAGGCATTCCTTGCTTTGGTCAAAGTATCTGCAGAATACCCCATTTCCAGAAAAATGTTTTCTCTGAATCTTAAGTTCTTTCTCCATATCTGACTCAACACTAAATTTTTTTCTTTATTCTATAGTACTGACTTTTAGGGATGTTTTTGATTGTATGTCTGGGGTGGCAGCTACTTGCCATAAGTATTGTATTACTGTCGGTTGGTTTTCTGAATAATGTTGTTTTCACATTTCCCTGCTTATTCATTTTTATGCTTAGATCAAGGAATGAAATATCCTCTTTACTAGCTGAATAACTGAATTTCAAATTAGGGTTAGTACTGTGTAAGTACACAATGAAGTTCTCCAACTCTTTCTCATCACTTCTCAATACAAGCAGTACATCATCTATAAAGTGCTTATAAAGCGTAATTTTTGACCAAAATGGATTTGCTTGTCTGTCCGAGATTGCTCCTTCCTCCCAGAAGCCCCAAAACACATTTGCATAATCGGGGGCAAAACTTGCCCCCAAAGCTGTTCTGTTGAGTTGTTGGTATGTTTCATTCTGGAAAATAAAATAGTTTCCTTCCAAAATTATTCTTGTAAGCTCAATTAGGAATTTAGTTTCTGGTTTGGCTCCCACCCCTCTTTTATTCAAAAAGTATCTCAGTGCTTTGATACAATCTTTATGCAGTATGTTTGTATATAAAGACTGTATGTTTAAAGTAACCAGCATATTGTTGTTTTCAATCTGAATTTCACTGACAACTTTTAGGACATCTCCAATATCTTTGAGAAATGAGGGTAGTGTGTTCACAAAAGCTTTAATGTAGTCATCTACCATACTTGCAAGGGATTCAGTGGCTGCACCTATACTGGATATTGTGGGCCTACCAGGGGGGTCCACAAGAGTTTTCTGTATCTTAGGTAACAGGTAAAACCTGGCCTTGAGGAGATGTTCTGTTGTCAGACATTTTAATTATTTTTCTGTAATGAGCCCTTCCCTAAGTGCACATTCGAGAAATTCATCAATTCTTATTTTAATTCCACCCCAAGCTAAAAGGTGCACCAGCTTATAGCCTCCATATGTAAATGTTTTTAAATGCAAAATGCCTTTTTTATCCTAGACATATAATGCACTTTAAGAATGGATTCTGGAGAAAGTTTTCTTCCAATATAATTTTTTTTAATATCTTACACCATGTTTCCATTCAAAAAAATCCGTAATGTTACTCACAATATGTGCAGCAACTAGACAACAAGTCAGTATACAAATAAGACCATTAAAATGATGTTAAGCACAGCATAGCCAGAGCTACCAGCCTCTGGCTACCAAACTTTACATTTCACTCCATCTGGGTGAAAGCTTCATCAGAGGTTAAAACTCCAACCTGTTTCTCACGCCTTTGATAGGGCTTACAATCTATTGAAGCGTTTGTGCAATTATATGCTACAATTAAAAGAATTAGCTATTACTTAAATACAATCAATAACACCTGAATTGTGCAAAACCAGTAAATTACAAATATTACTAATGTAACATGACATACTGTCAAATATTCACACAATACCCATTTATAGCCTAAACATTTTTTACATGTGAAGCAAAAAATCTTTTTGCTGTCCTATATAATCATAGGACAATTTACAACAACTTCTTAAATTACATACACTTATCAGAATCAATATTATTTCTTTCACTGCATTACTTTATGTTCACTTAGAAAATTCACATTTTATGTAGAACTCTATTTGTATAAGGTCCTTTTCTTTAAACGCACTGTCATTGCGAATGAAGTTGCTGCAAGTCGGGCTGGCTCCAATTCATCAGTTGGCAGATATTTTACGCACTGAGGGCCAGATATTCAAAGCATAGCGCAGCACACAAACCAATAGCATGGGAATAGCGCAGGAATAGCACAGAGCAGCCATATTCAAAGGACCAGTTAGCGCGGACAAACAGCAGTAGCGCGGGGCAAACCAATAATGTATGCAAGGGACAAATTGAGGGGGGGGTGGCCAGCAGAGATGCACAAAGGGATATTCAAAGTCCCAGCACTGCACTAGAACACACAGCACAACACCTAGTGCAGCGCTAGTTACCGCCTATAAAAGGCTGGCCTTAATCCAGGGCAAAACACCTAGGAGGAGGGACCACAACAGGAAGTGGGAATGTGTGCAGTGCCAGTAGCAGTGATGCTGCCATTGATGGCAGCTGTAGTGGAGGAGAGGGAGTAGGCACAACATGGGCCACAATGCAGGCCAAGGAGACGGTATGCTGCAAACAGGTGGTACCGGCCCAGGGTCTCCCTCGAGACCCTGCCTGATGACCACATCACTGGCTGGTACAGAATGAACAGGGGAATGCTGAGGCAGCTCTGTGAACTCCTGTATGAGCAGCTGCACCCAAACACCAGACGCAGCCATGCCATGACAGGGGAGGAGAAGGTGACAGCAGTGATGTGCTTCCTTGCCACAGGGACGTTCCAATGACCAACGGGGGACACCATTGGGTTAACACAGTCTGCCACCTCACACCTCCTGACCCAGTGCCTAGAGGCTTTCCTGCCACATGCTGGGGAGTTCATAGTATTCCCCAGCATGGCAGCAAAGCACAGAGAAACAATGCAGCAGTTCCATCGAGTTGCACACCTACCATCTGTACTGGGTGCCATTGACTGCACCCATGTCTTCATCCATGCACCACCCGGTGATGGCAGTGATGTGTACGTAAACAGGAAGGGGTACCACTCCATCAACTGCCAGGTGGTGTGTGATGCAACTGGGCACATCAGCAATGTCTATGCACAGTACCCCGGCAGTGCCCACGACGCCTTCATCTGGCACCAGTCCCAGCTGTGCCAGGTGTTTGAGGAGGTCAGGATACCCAGTGGGCAATTAGTCGGTGAGTAGCAGCATACAAGGCATACACATGACAGCATGGATGGGGGCAGGCAGTGGAGGCCAGGGAAGGGGTGTAGGAGGGCTACACAGAGGTGCAGGACAGCAATGGACAGACTGCAGTATGGCACTAACAGGTACACATCTCTTGACAGGGGACAGCGCTTATCCCCTGTGACCCTGGCTGCTGACACCGGTACTCCGACCAGCCACAGTGGCCAAGGAGATGTACAACGAGGCACATGCCAGCACAAGAAACACCATAGAGAGGGAGTTTGGCATCCTGAAGATGCAATTCAGATGCCTAGACACATCAGGTGGTGCCCTACAGTATACACCTCAGAAGGTATGCTGTATCTTTCTAGCCTGCTGTATGCTGCACAACATGGCAATGAACCACGGGATACAGGCACCTGAACCTGAGGGACAGTCCAACAGTGAGCCAGAGCCAGCGGTCAGGGGGATAGTGGAGCAACTCAAGAGGAGGGACCCTCGCATGGCACGCAGGGCCATAGAGCACAGGGACAACATCATCAGAACACTGTCACAGACAAGAGGGTAAGTACAGACTGCACAACAACTTGAAACAGTACAATGATGACTCTATTTAATGTGCACAAAGAAACAGAACAGTGACACCAACAATCACAACAGTAACACAACAGAGAGGAACAGACAACATGTGTGCATGTGGTGTGATGTTGGGGGTGTGCAGGACACACGGGGGAGACACACAGCCACGGTGTACTGTCACTGGGGAAGCAGGATGTGTGCTGTGAGTGTAAGGAGGGCAACTGTGGCAGTGGAAGTGTGAGTGTCCATGTGATGGGGTGCGAGGCTGTTTGTTAGTGTGTGTGTGTGTGCATGTGTGCACGCGCATATGGGTGTGCCAATGTTGAAAAGGGGGGCGATGACTGTGCACTGATACAGTATGACCGTGACCATCACCGCCAACTACCACCACGCACACGACGTGCACCACTACTGTGGGTCACAGACCCTGGTGTGCTCTGGGCTGAGGACAAGGCCGATGAAAATGGTAAGGCAGGCAGGGCTGGCCTCCTGTGCCAATGGGGGATGGCGGAGCTTGACAGGGTGGGTGAATGGCCATGGTGGTGCTGTGTTCCTGACGTTGTGTGTGACGCAGTGGAGCTGGACCCAGTGCCAGCCCTGTGGCCACGGGTTGCCCACCTGTGTGCATCTGTGCCTTCTGCACCCTGACCAACCAGCTCATGCTGGTGACCCCCATGCACCCCATGAAGTACATTAGCGATGTCGACCACTGCAGACATCAGATCAGCAAAGCTGCAGTCGATCGCACCCACCATGTGGCCCAACCTGTCCTCCGCCCATTGTTCAGCACGGGCAAAGCCCACTGAGATGGACTCCCTCATCAGTGCCAGCTTATGCCTCAGCTCCCTCTGTAGGACATGCAAGTCCATACAAGCCTCCTGCTGGGAAGTGACAGCAGTCTGCAGGAGTTGGCGGGCACCATGGGCATCCTGCCCCAGGGGCACAGACCCCTCATTTGCAGCTGGCACAAGTGCCTGCTGCACAGAAGGAACGGGTCACTGTCACACGCCTGGCATGGCCTGCTGCTGGCGACCACTGGTGGTGGTCTGTTGCACTGGGTGGCCCGAGACCACAATATGTGTGGGACACTGCACGTCCAGCAGTGCAGAATTGTTCCCCACACTGCCCACCACCGGATGCACAGGGACAGCCACACCAGCAATGCCGAACACACTACTGGCACCTGTTCCACGGCCTGCCAGCAGCCCCACCCCTGCATCCCCCTTCACAGGCACGTCCAGGTGGTGGGAAACCTCTGACATGTCAGTGTCATCGCCACTGGTCACAGTCACTAGGAGTACCTGCCCTACACCCATATCCTCCATTTGTGCATCCTCCAGGTACTCAGTGGATCCCACCCCCCCTACTGAAGTGTGTCCCCCTCCCAGGCAGTTGCAGCCCCTGTCCATTGGATTGCCATACATGCAGTGTGTCTGTGCGTCCATGACTGGCACACAGACCGGATGTTGATGGCCATTCACCATCATCCTCCACAACCTCTGGACCATGGTCATACATCCTTTGCTTCTCCTGTTGTTCCACAGGTCTTACAGACACCGCTGTGGAGAAAATAGGGACAGGGTCAGTCACCTGTACACGGACACTGTGCTCTAACACCACCACCACCATACCATGCAGACCCCAGGACACGTACCTCCTTCACACAAGCCCATGACCACATGCACCCACCCAACCCACAGTGCACATGCCGTTGCCATGCAGCTGTTTGGCAGCCCACAGTGCACCCTGTGCAGGACACCAACAGCAGGACCATGCACCCATGTCATCACAACATGCAGGGTATACACATGTGAATACATACCTGTCCTGAGCAGTGCGAGAGGCATCTCACATCCACCACCCGGCACACCTGTGACTGCCACCGTCCTCAGTGTTGATGCCACCATGGCCATGAGTGGCTCCTCCACCCACTGCCGTTGGTCTTGTGGTCCTCCACCGGTCCTCATCAGTTCCCGCAGTCACTGTGCCTCCTCTTCCTTGGCACGTCGCAGCAGGTCATTCCAGCACTTTCGCACCACCTCGGTCGTCCGGCCACATCCACCGACAGCATTGACCACAGCTGTCACCTCCTTCCAGGCTTGGTGCACCACCGCATCCATAGCCCTGTGCATGTGGAGCACATGCTCCCTCTCCTTCACAACATGCACCAGTGTTGTCAGCTCATCTTGGGAGAACTTATGTGCGCAAATGCACTCTTGTCGTGATGCCAAACCTATGGGACAGTCGAAAGGGACATGTGTCAGCAGCCATGTCAGTACTGCATTGCATTACACATAGACATCACCATGCCACCCCCTACAATGACACAGGCCACATGAACATGTCACTGTGCATCGAGTGCATGTACGGTGCACACAGCCACATAGTCACTGGCCGCCCTGTGTCTGGGCAGCAAGCCCTGTACCCACATGTGCACTGCTGTCGCCCATGGCTGGCATGTGCACCCATGAATGGAGCCACCCCTACGCCCACCACCTGGAATTGTACTGTGTCTTGCGTGATCACTACACTGAGTGCGTGGACAAGTGCACTGGCATGTAAACAATGTCAGGACACTAGGCACAGTCCACACAGTGCATGGAATGGCACAGTGCCGGGACCCTGTGTACTCCCTGCAGGGGGGCCACAGCCTACCATGCCACACATCCAGGGAGTCATGTCAGTGAGCCAGTGCCACAGGACACACCTCAGTAGTGCTCTAGGCCCCTGCCTGGTGCCCACAGTGTGGAGGCAGTGCCACATGGCACAGTGCACTGCAGGGGAACGTGCACAGTGCATTGGATGGTATGCTGCCCAGGCGGACATCTATAGCTCTGCACCATCTCACAGCACAGTGCTTGCCTGTGGTCCAACATGTGTCTGACCGTTCACCAGCAGGTACATCTGTGTGCTGCAGTCAATGCTGACCCTGTTCTGAGCTCTTGCTATTCTGAGAGTCCAACGGCAGTCGTACGTACCTGCCTTTTGCTGCTCATCCCCCTGTTGCATCTCTCCACCTGTCCCTTGTAGATATGCAGTATCTGTAGTATGCTGCATTACCACAACACAACACTGGTGGTGCTCTGCTTGCCCTTTTATAGCCCATCCAGGCAATCAAGCCTGTTATGCATGCAAATCAGTGCATAATTATATGTTAGTCACATAGTTTGCCTCATGCATACACAAGTACCCCCATTTGCATAGTCCAGTTGAATATGCCCCTGAGTAGCACCGGGCTATCACCTTAGCGCTATGCAAATGTCAGTGCAGGGCTATTGGAGGGACAGCATCATGCTATCCCATTAGCGCAGTGCTCTATGCTATAACACAACCAACATGCATGCTCGTGAGGCCCCCATGTCCACGCTATCATCCTGGCATAGCTCGTTGTAGTGCCGCGCTAGCCAACACAGCACGGCGCTATGCGCATGCGTGGTACACAACCTCAGGGTCATGCCGGGGGTCACACATGCACAGTGTGAACACTTCCAGGCAGCGCCATGCTATGTCATGTGACAGCGCAGTGCTACAGTGGGTATTGCAGGAGAGTCCTGGGTGTGCCAACCGCTTGCTATCTGACAGGTGTTGAGGAATACGAGCTGTGTGGGCAATGCCAGAACATGCAAGACAGCATGCAGTGGTGCACCGGGACAGGCACTGGGAGGAGGTTGAGACAGCCAACCTGGTGGAGCTGGTGTAGAACAGGCACCGGAGGCTGTTTGGGGAGGTCAGGGAGGGGGACCTCCCACGTATGCAGGTGTGGGACACAGTTGCATGCAAACTTACTGCCCACACTGGGATACCCTGAAACGCTGAGAAGTGCCGCCACAGGTATACGGACCTGCAATGGAGGCAGCGTCAGCAGCTGGAGCGCTTCAAGCGCATGGTGCATGATGGCAAAGTGCCTCTGCCAGGTAAGTGGTGTTGCATGTTGACTGCACCACCATGTCAGGCTGCGGGTGTGTGTGTGTGGGTGTGTGTGTGTGGGGTGGTGTGTGAGGGGTGGTGGGGTGTGTGTGTGTGTGTGTGGGTGAGTGTATGTGTGTGTGGGGTGTGTGTGTGTGTGTGTGTGTGGTGCCATGTTGCATGGTGCTGTGGCACATGATGAACAGGCGGGGTGGCGCAGTTTGGCCCCCTAGGGGCACGGTACATGCTGTGCCCATTGGTGTGGGAGGTGGGTTGGGTCATGCTGTTTGGCATGTCCTGGTGCATCACCAGCCTGCGGTCAGCAACACCATTGTCCAGGGATCCCGCTCCTGGGGGACTGTCGACGTACACACACGGGTATGCGGATGTTCACATGGGAGCTGCAACAGGCACTATCCCAGTACTGCAGCACCGTTGATCACCGTCGTGTGTGCCTGGCAAATGTGCCATGGGCCCTGCCACCCTCTGTGTGGGTGTCCTCCATGTTCACTCCGTGTGTGTGCATTGTTGTTAGGGTTGCGTGTGCATCTTGCTGTGCTGCACTTGGTGTATGCTGTGTTATGCAAACACCACTTTCTCACCTGTCCACTGTAGAGCAGATTGAGCAGCCCATGGCTGGAGGAGGGAGTCAGGGCAGGACCCAGGAGCAGAGGCGAGGCAGCCTGAGGGTGCCATCCATGCCACAGTGGGTGCAGGAGAGCAGGCCTGAGAGCGGTGGCATGTTGCATGAGTACCTGTTTCATTGCTCTGTGATCTGTGCCCTTTCACTAGGCTGTGTGTCACATCTGGGTGTCCTGCCACTGACTGGTCTAGTGGCATGCCTGCAATGGGAAGTGGGCCAGTGGCAGTGTGGCACTGTGCTGTGTAGCACACCTGTGCTGCACACCACAGTTGGATGCTGTCAGTCTGGCCCGGGGGGAGGGTACTGTCAGCTTGCATTGCTGTGCGGGTGACTGATGGTGGTGGTTGCTCTGGTGGTGAGTGTTCCGTGGGGATAACATGCTTTCGGCTGCCATGCCCACCTCTGGGGTCCATCCATACCCCCACAGGGTGTCTACATTTGCACTGGTGGTGGTGCCTTGCTGTGCATGTGGGACAACACGCATCATGCCTTACAGGCATACCTCTTATCCTTCTGTCCACCAGCTGTGAAACATTGCCTGTCAAACTGTGCTACATCCTGGCACTGTGCCGTACGCATTGTGGAGTCCTTCCATGTATATCTCATGAAGATGTTACTGTGTTGCAGTTTAGTTACAGGGTACTGTTGTCACTGTGCTATTACATTATGTGCATCGTTGCCTGACAGTGTTGACCTTGGCTGTGGAACTAGTCCTCACAGGGTGGGACAGGGGCTCCTGTCACATGGGTTGGGGACACTTCCTTGTACCATGTCACAGTTGGGTGGTATGCTTTCAGTGGCCTTGCCTGGTGGCATGTGACAGCCCTTCACTAACAGCATCTGTGCCCTGGCTGACTGTTATCCCCTGGCCTGGGTCAGTAATTGGCAGGCCACTGTCATGGTTCATTGATGCTCCTGCATGCCTGTCATTGTTGTTGGTGCTGTGCTCTGCATTACTGTGCATTTCTATCTTTTGGTAGGCAGCATGTCCCAACGTGTGGATGCCCTTGTGCATGTTGTGGCGTGGCCCTTGCACTCAGCTCTCTGGGGATCCAGCTGTGTGTCTGCCGTGTCTCGCTGTGTGCTGTATTTGGGTGGGAGGTGTCACATGTTCCCTGGTGCTGTCAGGATCATTGTCATCATGTGTGTTGGGTTTTGTGTTGGTGTCTGTGTCGCCCTGTGCTGCTTTGTGGGAACCTTCCACGTTGGCCTACCAGTGCGGCACTCAACACCACCTGGGATTGCCCATTGGGACATGCTGTCCATCCCTGTATGGCCACCTTTGGCTGCTGTCTGCCTCCTGTCTGGTGTACCGTCCTCATGGTCTCACCCTTCCTCTTGTAGGTCCACTCCGGGAATCGCTGTAGGTGACAAGGCCAGAGGAGTCAGAGGGAATTGAGGACCTGCTGTGCCACATCGTCAGACAGCAAAGGACTCTAACTGAGCAGCAGGCCATCCTCATTACAGAGACATGGAGGGTGGCAAATGTGCTTGAGGCTCGGCTCCCGGATCCAGCAGGCAGCTAGATATGCCCTACTTCCCATGCTGTGTTTCCTTCCCACACCCCCTCAATGGACTTGTTTATCCCTTCCTGGAATGTAGTCATCTGTCCCTGTGTGCATCCTCCTCCCCTTTGCACCCTTGTCCTGTGTCTTCCTGTCCCTCCAGTTATTATCATCACATATGTTTTCTTTTGGAATCCTTGTTTTGCCGATAGTGCATTCCTTTTTTGTTCCTGTAGTGGGCATTTGGTTGCATGGGTTGTGTGTTGGGGGGGTCTTGGCATGTTGCTTGGTGGGAATGGTCCTGTTATGTTTCTTTGTTGTGGGAAGGGTCGTCCAGTGGTGGGTGGGGCATTTTTGATTCTGTGTTTTGTTCTTTGGTTTTTTTATGAGTTTGCTTCACTGTAATATTTCCGTTGCCTATACTTTTGCATATTTTTCACTACAGTGCATTTACAACATTTTACTGTGTCCTGTGTCATTCTTGGCTGCTGGGGTTCTGCATGCTTTGTACTGTTACTTGTGTTCTCCACATGGGTCTGGGTTGTTGCTAGACATTCCCGTGCATGTGTAGCATCCTCCAGGATGTGCATTGTGGTGTGCTCCTGATACATCATTCCAGCATGTGTTTCCTTGCATGTGTCCCAGGGTCAGGCTGTCTCACCTCTGCACTGTGTTCCATTGTGTGTTTGCACTGCCTGCCTGGGGCTATATTCAGTGCTGTCTTGTGTGCTATATTCAGTGCTGTCTTATTCCTGGGCTGTTTTTGCCCTGCACTCCTGTCCCTGTTTGCCCGGCTTCCTTTGCTTGCTATATTCACCTGGTTTTGCACAGCACTTTTCCTTTTGAATATTGCTAACGTTTTGCTCTGGGCTATGTTTGCATGCTGGGCAGTGCTACCTTGGCCATGGGGCACTTTTCTGAATATTTGGCCCTTAGAGTCTGGGAACAGACACACAGGACACAGTTCTGCAAGATAAAAGCAAAACAATACTGAGCCATCTATTTTCAAACTCCTTTCAATATAAATACACTGACATCTTTATGGTATGAGCTTATTATAGAAATGGAGATAAATTTGGCTCAGTTCTCAAAAGCACAGGTCCCAAATCAAAAGAACGGGGGGGGGGTGGACACAAGAAGGGTTCAGCACTTACATTATTAGAGATGATGCACAAGTTCAAGTGAATCATTCATGCCTGGAGGGAAACATGCCCATGTTCTAAAGATCAACCAGGTTTCACGCACATTTATTTTATTTTACCAATCACCACCTCATTTGTGTTTGGGTACCTTCTGTAATCTGAATAATGCAATATTAAGTTCACTTTTATTTTTTTCCTTTTGTGTGCCTCCCAGTAGCATACTTTTATTCCCATCTCTTAATGCTCTAACATGTTCTCCAGTTCTTAGCTTGAAACTCCTAGTTGTCCTCCCTATCTAAAACGCCCCACACTGGCAGCTCAGCATACACACAAACCTCACTTTATTACATGTAATTAATTAATTACACCTTATCTGATTTTTTCCCTCTCGGATGTTCCACTGAAGGTCCTTGTGTTACATATGGACAGTACATACACCTGCCATATTGCTTATTCATTTTTGGGACTTGCCAATGAGACATCATTGTTTTCTCTGGACAGTACAAGGAAGATACGACAAAGTCACCCACATTACCTAACCTGTTATTCGGGGATTACAGAGAGGATAAAAGTGAGCTTTTAAATGTATTGTCTAAGTTTGTATGCAATTTTTGGTGCTTATTTACATGTTACTAATATATTTATTCTTATATACACTAGGTACTAAGGAGAAAAAATGCACTACCACTTTAATTATAGGCACTTTATCATGTGACTTTATGACTATTTAAGCAGTTCATGCACTAGATGGCGCTATCTTCAAAAAAAGCCAAAGGTTTAGTGAAACGTTAGAAGGTTTTTGCTGTGGGCTCTATGTCCTGGGCCTATGTAGGCTGCACTCCACTGGTGAGATTAAAGCTCTGTAGAATCATCTATCTTGAGTTTGAACTTTAACTCTGTGTGTGTGGTGTGCCATGACTGTTCTGTTGGCAAAGTGTACATAATTGTCATTGAGCGCCCAGATTCCTGGTTATGGCTCTGTTCTACCCAGTATAGTCTTCTTATGACCCCACCTCATAAACCCCTTTGGTTAAAATTTTCAAATCTATGCCAAAATGCCTTTTCACACCACAGGTGTGAAAAACACATTTCAGACAGGATGAGAAAATGACAGTTGTACTGTTCATGAGGTGGTATGAGAAAAATGGCTATACTGAAAATTTGGACTTAAAATGTTGAAAATTACCAAAGTTAGGTGTGTGTGTGTAGAAAAATGTCAATGAAAGTTCATAACTCAGCCATTTTTAGTATTTTTTTTCATTAAATTTTCAACATGGCCTTTTTGGGACCCCACCAGTGTTGAAATTTCATTATTCAGTCCTGAAAGGTGATTTTGTGCATTGACCATGAAATCACTTTCTGGTCCTGATTAACAAAATGACAGTGCCAGTGTTCATGAGGTGGGGTCTCAGAAAGGCTATGTTGAAAGTTTGGTGAAAAATTTCAAAGAAATGGCAAAGTTATGAGCATAAGTTCAAAATGCCATTGAAATACATTATATGGCACTTGCCTTGATTCCTCAGTTCATAGTTTGGCTTTGAAGGGTGCAGACATGTCTCAGTCCACAGAAGATGACAGCCTATGACTAGTGGTGGGTGAAGTGCCTAAAATTCGTTACACGTAGTATTGCGCGAAGAACCCAAATTTCACTTACTGCTCCACAAAGTGAAGTGAATAACTACGCATGTCGAAGTAACACAAAGTTCACATTGTTCTCTATGGACTTCGCATTACTTTGCCTTGTTTTCTATTGACTTCATGTTACTTCGACTCATTTTTGTGCTCTTTAAGGTGAATTTTGCAGTGAATCATGGGATGTAAGGTCACATCTGCTCTATATTGTCCTGCACAGCCTCAGTTCATCATAGTGTGTGTAGTGGAAAGCTTGGGAAAGTTTGCTTTCGGAGTTCTGAGATCCAAACCCTCTAAAAACCTTTAAAAATACCTTTTTTGCTACAGAATTTTGTGACAAAATTTAGTAGATTGATTATAGTTATATAGAAGTTGATGGCAGATAAGGTCCGCAAGGCCCATCCAGTCTGCCCATTTCTTTTTCTACCTTATAAATGTGCCATTGCCTTTGCTCTGTCAGTGGCCTATCAATTCATACTCATCTGTATTGCTCTCTTATGCCTATCCCATGCCTGTTTGAAGCCCTGCACTGTATTCATAGCCACCACTTCCTGAGGTAGGCTTGCCCATGCATCGGCCACCCTTTCTGTGAAAAAGAATTTCCTCACATTCCCCCTTAATCGGACTCCCTCTAGTCTCATGCTGTGTCCTCTTGTCCTGCTATTTTCCTTATATTTAAACATGTTAGACTCTTTCACCTTGTTAATGCCCTTAAGGTGTTTGAATGTTTTGATCATACCACCTTTCTCCCTCCTTTGCTCAAGGGTATACATATTGAGCTCCATTAATCTGTCCTCATATGTCTTCTGATGCAGTCCCTGCACCATTTTGGTTGCCCTTCTCTGGACTGCCTCAGTTTGGTTAATGTCCTTGTGAAGGTGTGGCCTCCAGTACTGTATGCAGTACTCCAGATGGGGCCTAACCAGTGCCTTGTAAAGAGGGATTATTACCTCCCTCTTACAACTTGTGATACCCCTACTAATACACCCTAACATCCCCCTAGCCTTACCTACTGCTTTAGAGGTCTGCTTGGATGATTTCAGGTAATCGGTGATGATGATGCCCAAGTCTCTTTCTTCCTTTATGACTGCCAGCAACTCCCCTCCCAGCCTATAGGTGGCTTCAGGGTTTTTCTTCCCTATGTGCATGATCTTGCACTTCTTTGCATTAAATCCCAGTTGCCCTTCTTCTGACCATTTTGCTAGTTTAGCCAGATCTCTTATCATTCTGTCCATCCCATCTGGATCATCTACTCTGTTGCAGATCTTGGTGTCATCTGCAAACAGACAAGCCTTATCCTCTAGTCCATCTGCAACGTCACTGATGAAGATATTGAAGAGGACTGGCCCCAGGACTGATCCCTGAGGTGCCCCACTTGTGACTTGCATCTCTTCTGACTGTATACCATTTGCCACCACTCTCTGTTTTCTGTCCGTCAACTAGTTTGCCACCCAGTTGACCAACTTCTGACCAACACCAAGACTACCCAGCTTATTTATCAATCTTCTATGTGGAACAGTGTCAAAAGCTTTGCTGAAGTCAAGGTAGGTGACATCAACTGCTCCCCCTTGGTCCACCACTCTGGTTACCCAGTCAAAGAAATCTATGAGATTAGTTTGACAGGACCTTCCTTTTGTAAACCCATGCTGTCTTGGATCCTGTGCCCCTATGTATTCCAGGTGTTGCACTATCCTTTCCTTAAGGAGTGCCTCCATAATCTTGCCCACTACTAAGGTAAGACTGACTGGTCTGTAGTTCTCTGCCTCCTCCCTGCTATCACTCTTGTGGAGTGGGATCACATGAGCACTTCTCCAGTCTTCTGGCACCTCTCCTGTGCTCAGAGACTCACTAAACAGTTCTGCTAATGGCTCTGCTAGTTCCACCCTTAGCTCCTTAAGTACCCTGGGATGTATGCCATCAGGTCCCATTGCCTTGTCCACCTTGAGCTTAGTGAGCTCTTGTAGGATCCTTTCTTTTGTGAAGGGAGTAGTGCTCACCTCCTTCCCCGCTGTGTCCATGGTGCTGAGCTGTGGGCCCTGCCCTACCTTCTCTTCAGTAAATACTGAGCAAAAGTATCTATTTAGGATAGATGCTTTTACAGGGTCCTCCTCCTCACATGCCCCCTTTTCTCCTTTTAGCTTAGCAATACCCCTCTGGACTTTCTCCTTTCACTAATATATCTATAGAAAGTCTTGTCACCTTCTTTTACTGTTCGTGCTAGTGTTTCCTCAGTTTGGGACTTTGCCTGCCTTACCACCTTCCCTGCTTCCTTTAGAGAAGTTTGGTATGCCTCCCTATCTTCATCCTGCTGTGTTCCCTTATATTTCCTGAAGGCCAGCCTTTTGGCTCTGACCTTTTCTACTACTGTATTTGAGAACCAAAGTAGTTTCCTTCTTCTTTTGCACTTCCTTTTCTGTCAACATAATGGGATGTTGCTTCAAGTATTGCATCCTTAATGCTTGCCCACTTTGCCTGTACACCCTCCCCTGTGTTTCTTTTTGCCAGGGCTAGCTTACCTCTGTTGGCCATCTTATCAAAGTCAGCTCCTTTGAAGTCCCATATTTTTGCCTTGGAATGGGATGATTTAGATGTATTGGCCAAATTGAACGATATCATGTGATGGTCACTGGCCCCCGGGTGACCTTCTACCTGGAGATCTGTGATCCCTTCCCTGTTAGTCAGTACTAGATCTAGGATAGCTCTGTCTCTTGTGAGTTGTTGTACCAGTTGTTTGAGGCCCTCCCCCTGCAGGGATTCCACCATGTGTTTAGTTCTGGCAGATGTTCCTGTTGGTATTGACCAATCTGTATCCGGCATGTTGAAGTCTCCCATTATCAGAACCTCCCCTTTAGCCATCATGTTTTGTATATCTTCTAACAGTAATGTGTCTATGTCTTCCCCCTGGTCTGGGGGCCCGTAGACAACCCCAGTTCTTATGGCTGTCCCATTTCCTGTTTCCAGGGTGACCCACAGTTCTTCTGGCTCCTTATGTGTATTCTGAATTTCTGTAGCTTTGATATTTTCATTGACATACAGGGCCACTCCACCCCCCCTTTTTGCACTTCGGTCTCTTCTGAACAAGTACATAGCCAGGTACTGAAGCCTCCCAAGTGTGGTTGCTGGTAAACCACATCTCATTAATTTGCTACTATGTCCAGTTTAGCCTCTGACATTATTGCCTGCAGGTCTGGGATCTTATTTCCCAGGCCCTGATGTGGTTATAACATCGAGGATTTATTGATGTTTTGTGAATATTAAATGTTAATTTAGTTGATTCAATCTGTACTGAGAGACACTGTAGAAGTGTGCTTCAGGGAAGGGGCTGATCTGTGGTATAGATGGGAGAGTAGTGAAAAAGGCATTTTTTCCAACCGTTGTTGGCTATTGTTTTATTATTTGTGTGTTCACGTAGACACAGTGCAACTTCACTGAATTGTTTATAAATATTTTCTGTTTGCTAGGCAGTTTTTCAGTCTTTTTACAGGACTGTCTGGGTTGTACTGTACTGAACAGTTAAAAGTTTCTGTGCCTGACCTTTAATCTGTGTGCGTGCTGTCAACTGATATGCATTTCACTGCAGCACCACAATAGCAGTACTCTGAGTTTCTAAGCCTGTCTGCAATTTATTTACCTGCTTCTGTGTAGCTAGGAACTATGACTCCCCCCCCCCATCAAAACAAGGTATTGTTTTTTGACTGGCTGCTTTTTATGTTTGCTTGCACGCATGTGCAAGAAACACAGTGCCATCATCCGAGTTTTCAGAGGTGTGTCACCCCCTTTTCCAATTCAGTCAGTGTCTTGTGGCAGGTGCGGCCCCAGTCCTCAATGCATGCTGGGCATCTGCATGACAGCTCCAAAATGCAGTGGCATGATTGAAGGGGCTTCGGCACAGTGAGCAGCGATAAGATATCGCCTGCTCATGCGCAGCTCCCCCTACACACACACACACACACACACACACACACACACGCATACTGTGTGCTGCCACCCCACACAAACACTGTATAGCCGACAGGGGGGTGCCCAATCCCCGTCGGCTGTGCGCACTCCCAAAGCCTTCCACATGCCACGCTGTTCCACCCCAGCGTAACTCGTGGTAGCCAACGGGTGCCCAATCTCTTGTCAGCTCCACGCCCCCACCAGCCATCCTGTGCCACGCTGGGAGCCCACCCCAGTGTGGCAAACGCCCCGCTGCCGTTATTTTGGAAAAAAAACCTGTAAATTAAAACTGTCCCTTGGTGCTTCTCCCTGGCCCCTCCCTCAACCCGCACCCACCACAGTGCACCCTGCCTCCCCACCCCCCCCACCATACTTCTACCTCCGGACCTAGGAGCGACGATCTTTCGTGGACCGGGAACACATCTGCACTCTTCAAAGCCGACCGCAAACTGAGGAAATGCAGGTAAGCTGTATAATGGAATAGATAGGGTTTTTTCAACTTTATTGCATATCTCAGGCATTTTTTGGAATTTTTTTACCAAATTTTCAACATGGGGTTTTTGGGCCCCCTTCTCATGAGTGCTGTAAACTGTCATGGCGTTACTCGGGCCTGAAGGGTGATTTCGCAGCCACTGCATGAAATCATCTTTCCAGAATGATTAATGAAACGACACTGCCAGTGTTCATAAGGTGGGCTATCAAGAAGCCTATTTTGAAAATTTGGTGGAAAAATTCCAAAAAGTGACTGTTTTACGAGCATGCATTGCGCAGTTCCTACGCAGGCTCGTAAGTTCGCGAATTTTCAATATTTTCACTCCAGATTTTCAACATTGCAATTTTATCACACCTTCTTATGAATTGTACAACTGTCATTTTTCACATCTCACCCAAAATGTGCTTCCACCCATGTAGTGCACAATGGCGCAGTCGGTGTGCAAAATCAATGTACGGGACAAATTAAGAAAATCACAGTGATGCTATTCATGAGCAGAGGTCTTAAAATGGCTATGTTGAAAATTTGGTGAAAAAATTCCTAAAAATGACTGTTTTACGGAAGCGCAGGTTGTGCAGTTCCCACGCAGGCCTCAGAAGTTCGCTGACCAATATTTTCATTCCAGATTTTCAACATTGCCATTTTATTACATTTCCTTATGAACAGTACAGCTGTCATTTTTCACATGTCACCCAAAATGTGTTTTACATATGTAGCGCTCAATGAGTGCGATCGGTGTCACGAAAAGCAATGTTTGGGACAGATTAAGAAAATCAGTTACACTGTTCATGAGCAGAGGTCTTAAAATGGCTATGTTGAAAATTTGCTGACAAAAGTCCATAAAATGACTGTGTTATGTGTGAGCATTGTGCAGTTTCCACGCACCCTCGTAAGTTCATGACTTTGTAATATTTTCAGTCTAGATTTTCACCTGTGGCATTTTTCCACACTTCCTTATAAACAGTACAGCTGTCATTTTTCACAACATGGCTGAAATGTGTTTTCACACTTTCAACGCAGAGATGCCTGGTCGCTGTGGGAAATCATTGTTTGGAACAGATAAAGAAAATCACAGTGACACTGTTCATGATCGAGGTCCCAAAATGCTCTGTGTTGACAATCTGCTGTAAAAATCCCCAAACTAGTTACATTACTGGTGGTGTGTTGCACAGTTTCTATGCACGCCGTGAACTTCACCAGTTTTTAATATTTTTACTGCAGATTTGCAACATTGCCATTTTTTACACCTCCCATGAACAGTACAGCTGTCATTTTACATCCTGTTCGGAATGTTTTGCACCTGTGGTGCTAAATGCCATAGTCGCTGTGCATAAGCAGCTTTCATTCTAACAAACTGATGTTGCCACTGTTCATGAGGTGGGGTCACAAAAAACCATATTGAAAATTTGGAGTGAAAATACCAATGAATGCCTGCGGTATTAGGGTTTCCAACCATAACGCCCAACCCTGTAGAGAATGACAGGCATCAGGGATGTGACTTGGGATTCTTGCCTGTAATGCTCATACCATTCCGCACCCTGCAGCCAGTGAGAGGCATCGAGGTATGCCTTGGACTCTTCGGCCCTGAAGTTCACCCCATTCTCCTATACTGCACCCATCTTACCATACTTCCTGATGGAATGGGGTGAACATAAGGGCCAAAGACCCCAAGGCACACCGTGGCACTTGTCAGTGTCTGCAGGGTGGGGTGTGGTGAAATGGTGTGGCCGTTATGCCTGATGACCCAAAGAAACACCCCAATGCCTGTCACTCTCTGCAGGGTGGTGGTGGGGTTGGCTTCAGTTCAATACTTCACTGCCATTCCTATTACGCAGCTCTGTAACTTCTACACTACCACTGCCAATGCCAGCAAGCAAACATTCAGCATTGACAAATGCTTGTTGAAAATTGGTTAAGGATTCAAGGGCAGGTATTGTGCAGTGCCTGTGCTGCTGCATTTAGTGTTTTGCTCCCCAGACACCCAAAAGTGCCGAAATATCAAGTTGTTGTAAATTGTCTGTTTCATCTGAAAAAAATGCCCATGAAGAGACAATCAGGCAAAGCAGTTTCTGGCTGTGATGCTGCTGCCAAGACTATTAGCAGTGGAAGTCATTGTGAAGATGAGTCAGGTTCATCATGGGCTACCAATGGTAGCAGTGTTAAGAGTGGTTGTGGCTGTGGTAGTATGCAGCAGAAGGGAAAGGTAGTAGTTTGTGCAAGTAAAGGGATTTGTCTGACTATGTTTTTCACAGTGAAATCAGTCACGTCAATGCTGGTTGGAGAGGGTGTTGTCCCTGCTGTTAGTAAAGTTAGTGAGGGCATGGTTGATAACAACATGAGTATTGCTACAAGTTCAACCCTGTTAACATATCATGTGGGAAAAATGCTGTTGAATCTGCAGGCTTGAGTGCAGTTGATGTCCCACTACCTACAGTACTTGCACATGATTCTGATCATGATGATGACTCAGTCTCATGTTTCCACTGACACTGAAGATAGGCCATCCAAACATTCAGATATTGACAAAAAAAGTGTTTCTGGTAATATTGAGGCTGCTGTAGAACTTGGAATATCTCCACTGGAGGATAGCCTCCAAAGTGAATTAGAGGATAATGATTAAGATGATGATGCTAGCAACCTCATTTGGGAACTGGAAAAAAGAAAGTGAAGGTGGCTGTTTGTAAACAGTCTGTTAGTCAATCTCCCCATCATAGTTCTGCTGTAGCTGTGTCTGTTGATGATGACCCTGAATTAATAGTCATAGATTGTGATGATCAGTCAAAGTCCAATTGTGCACAACAGCAGAAATCATGCATTACACCCCCATTTCATCCCCACCAAAGGTGCAGTTACATATGTAGTAGCAGCAGCACCAGCAGTGACATGTGAAGAGTAGGGCATCCAAATGCCTGGTATTCAGTGAACAAGGTGGCTGAAATTGGGCACCGACAAAAATGGCAACTCAATTACGGTACCTGTGTTCATGGCTACCAAGGGGAGGGGGACCGGATACTGGGGTGGGCAAATACCATGACAGGAAGTAGCATGTATATGCACACACACACACACGGGTGGATAGGAAGAGGAGGGATGGTATGTGGGAGGGGGTGTGGCAGTCAGCTGCTGAGCTGGTCCACTAGTGTGGTGGGAAGGGCGGTTGATTGGGATGTGCAGGGTACAAGGTTCGGGTCTGGTGAGGTGTGGGTTTTCTTTTTTGCCAGCAGATGACATGTATTTTTTAAAGTGTTTTACCCCTCGATATGCACCCCCCCGGAGTTGAGAATCTGCAAGTAAAGGGTGTGCAGGGGTGGCTTCTCATGGGGGGTGCAGGGGCACAGCCTCCTGCATTAAAAATGAGACCTGTAGGTCTCTGTGCCACTTTTGGCCACTCTGCAAGTGTGCATCGCTGAAATTGATTTTCGGTGATGTACACTTGCCGTAACAGTGATTACCTTTCCATGATCATCATTATGACATGGAACCCAAATCGTTAGTTTGGGATTTTTTTGTACAAGATGTCAACAATGAAACAGTGGCAATCTGCCAGCTTTGCCAAGTGCATGTGAAGCGTGGTAAAAAGGGTAGCCATTTGGGCACTGGGAGCCAGCATACTCATCTGAGGAGCAGGCACAAGGCACTGTGGATGCAGCACCAGAGGGGATATAATGCCATAGATGGGTATTCACCCTCAGCCACCATAGTGAGCATGGTATTCCCTTCCATCAGTGTAAGTAGCCATGTCGGTAAAAGTGGTGAAATAATACCAGAGACTTACTACAGGCATGAGGAGGGTGATGATTTGGAATGCTCAAGCAGTGGTCAGAATAGCAGTGACAGTCCATGTCGTAATTCTACTACATCAATCCCTGTGCTTAAAACAAGGAAAATAAATGCATGTATTGGCTTGTCATCTGTGCATCCACCATCACATATCCAAGGTACCCCATCCATGTCACTTAGTAGAGTAGAGCCATTTGACATGCCACGTGTAAAGCAATGAACAATGCATCCACACTGCACAGCCTTTTTGCATGCAGCACTAAATACCCACCCAATTATGCAGATGCATGTGAACTCAGTGCTGTCATAGAGGAAATTCTGGCAATTTGTGTGGGTTCCCTGTATGGCCCACTGTTTAAATCTGGTGCTGCAGAAGTTTCTGCAGTACCCTGAAATAAAGCAAATGCTGACTGTTGTACTCTGCATCTGTGCCCACTTTGCATTTTGAACACTGATTTCCTGCCTATTTAACTGCCTCACTGAATCATGTGACCTGCAGACCTGCAGAGACAGTTAGGCATATGATCAGTGGCCTGTATTTTAATGACTTTATCTTATCAAACTGTAACTCGATGTGAACTCGAAGTGGACAATGTGAAGTAAGGTGAATTTCAAGTTTTTAATGGACAATTCGCATAGTGCTATGCAAATTCCAAGTGGACCACTTCAGGTTCACTTCGCCTGTGAATTAAAACTTTGCTGCATCTCTACCTATGGCCTCCAGTGGTAAGTATAAGGTAAGGGTGGTGGGGTGGTGGATGCTCAGTGGGAGGGTCGGGATGGGGAAGGAGGATGGTGGGGACGATTAGAGAATGTTTTGTTTTTTTCAGGATTAAAAAAAGATGCTGGGGGACTGGTTTTTTTTTTAGAGGTTTTAATAAAAAAACATATTTTGGTACACTGGGAATGGTCTCCCCAGTGTCCCACACTGCTGGGGGGGCTTTTAATGCCAACACAGAGATTGGGCCCCCCGATGTTGGCCACATAATAAAACAACGGGCTGGATGGGCATCCGACACCAGGGGTGGGCATCCTGGTGTCGGATTATATAAACTAAATAAACTAGGGACTAGGGGATGGCAATCAGAGAGTGGGGGTGCCACTAGACACCAGGAAATATATGGGACAGTGATCAGGGAGTGAGGGGTGTCCCTAGACACCAGGGAAAACAAGGGGGCTTACAACACACACCGTAGCTGGCAGCAGGAGTTTAGCTGTGGCTGCAGAACTTAATAAAATCCATTGTTCTCATACAAAGAATGCGGTACAAGGCTCCTCTCACTAAGCTGGGCACCTAGGATTTTGGGTTCCCAGAAAATGTATTTCTGGCCCTAACTGTGAAAAACAAACACCAGAATCTAGCTAAACAGGGCCCGTTTAGCCAGGTTCTGGTGTTTGACTTGTAAAATGTCAACATTTTTATGTATTTTTCACGAATTTGAGTTTGTGGAATAAAAAAAAAGATGGCAGCTCATGAAAAAGGATTTTTCTCTCTCACAAAAAAGGACTTTATTCTCACATAAAAAGAAACAGGTCTCATAAGACAGAATACTTTTTTGCAAAATCAAATCCTTTGTCGAACTTTCTCCCTCTATCCTGAAAAGTGATCTTCCCATTCAAAACAATGGGAAATGAAAAACTGAATAACTTTGCAAGAGACTAATATTTTTTCACAAAACAAATGCATGCCCATTATGTTACCCAAGCTATTTCTACCAAAAAAAATCACACCAAAATTCCACACCATCTGGGTGCAAGGTGATGAGGAAAAAACTGCAAAAAGTGGTGACTTTATGACTTTTTCTACTGTCTGAATCTCAGCATCCCCACATCCAACCAGAGCAAAACTTACCAAATCAAGAGATCTACTCCACAGGACAGAACATACCTAATTTTGAGTAAATCCATTGATCGGTTGCAAAATTTAAAAAAGTGCAAAATTTGAGGTTTAACATTACACATGATACTCACCCCTAACTATAGTGGCACTACCGTGCCACTATGATATACATATAGGCTATAGCATATGACATGAGTGAGAGTGAGAGTGAGATCGTGGAAATATCTTCTATGAGCTATACCTGACTTTCTGACCTTACGCATGGTGAAGCCATGAGTGTGATCAGAAGAGGTCATATATAGTGAATGAAGATATTTCTACTATCTCACTCTTACCCATGTCATATTTGATTTGTACAACATGGCCCATATATTCAAACTGCGCCCAAAAGTGTAGCAATCAGGACCAAGCAAGAAGTCCACTGTGCCCATAGCAGCAAGAAGTGTGATATTCAAAACCGCGAGACCAAGATGCACCTACAGCCAATGACTGAATATCACACCACCTGCACCATAGCACAACAAGGGATGTTCAGCTGAGCAGTCCAGATGCACCACAGCACAACCAGGGACACCCCCCAGCAGCAGGGCAGCAATGCAACAGCACAACCAGGGATGCAGGGGCCCACCACCCATGCCACAGATGTGCAGAGGAACACACAGTAGAACAGACATCATCCCCCACACCCCATGCACTGCACAACTGGGGGATAGCTGGAATAACCACCAGCCCATGGATACCAGCAACCAACCCACAGCCGGGCCATGATGCCCCAGCACACCCCCTGGCAAGCTGTGACTGGCACACAAGGAGGGCCAACTACCCCAGACCACACCATCCCATCAATGCAGAGCACATCCTGCACCATGATCCCCATACACCGTGCCCAGGAATAGCACCCAACAGTACAGGACACCCCATGCATGCCACCCCCCCCACTGTGACACTGCAACCCTGTGCACCATGGAGCCATGCAAGGCAGCCCCACCATGGGCACACTGCAGCGGATGGCAGCAGACAGTGATGCAACAGATGCATTCACAGTGCCGCCCTGCATGTCCCCCTCCCGAGGTACAGCTGAGAGACAGACCATGCGTCAGCACATGAGGTACCCCACATGTGACAGGGCATGCCCTGGACCCCACCTCCAGCAGTACAGCACCCTGCACACCCTCCCAAGGACACATCCCATCCCAGCACTGGCCACAACAGCCAGCACAGACACGCACAGTGTAACATGGAGGCATGCACCCCCCAGGATGCAACACAGTGCATGGACAAACACCCACCCATACCCAAGGGCACACCAACACAAGAACACAGTAGCGGGTCAACCAAGCCACTGGCATGTGGCCACGGCTGACATGTACACATGGCTAGCACCCCTACATTGCACAGGTGTTCCAGCCACTCTTCGCAGGCACCATGAAGCTGTATGCCACCAGCATGCTGCCGGAGCACAAGTGACAGACACTGGAGCACATCCCCTGCAACAGACACAAGCGACAGCATGGATGGTGGACAACAACAGCGGAGATCACAGTGCCACCAGAGGCAGACGTGCATCATACTGGTGATGGCGGTCAACCTGGCATTGTGCCGGGTACAGCTGTTATCCAGCATGGACAGCCACCACTGACATGCCAGCAGACCATGCATATCACAGACATGAAAGGGTGTCAGCTGCACAGGCCATGGATGTTCTGACAGGGGTACCATGCACACAGTGCAGTCTCCGTGGACCACTGCACACAGGCATGCAGTGCACAGAGTACAACACACAAACCACAGACAGTGGCTGATCCCCCTGTCCACACCATAGGTGGTTCACCTCTGCACACACACACACACACACACACACACACACACACACCCATGCGTGCACCACCCCTGACGCCATGCACACCACTGCAGCTGAGCACCTGTAGCCCGCTGCAAATCAGAGACCACCACAGTTGTTATGACAAAATGTATATATTAAAACTATGTACAGTAAACCTATATACAAAACTATATACAATAGTAGGGGAAGGGCCGCATAACAGGTGGGGGCGGGTAAGGGGCAGGGATGAACATATGGGAGAGGGAAGAAGGGGTGTGAGGGAAGGTCAAAGGGGGAAGGTGGTATTTGGGGCATGGGGACATCACTGACCGCCCCGGTCCTCTTCCTCCTGGCGCCGATGTGATCTCCGCCTCCTCCTCCTCCTCACCCCATGGTGGTGGATGGGCCTCAGGAGCTCCAAAGTCTCCCTCCCGACCCGCAGCAGCTCCTGGATGTCTCGCTGTATCTGCTGGAGAGTCTGGCCACCTAGGCGAGGGAGCAGAGTCAATAGGTGTGACTGTCCATCCCCCTGCAGCCCACCCATTGTGCATGGCATACAGCCATGTGACATGCCCCTGTGATGGTGTGCGACCACCCACAGTGACTGTGTCCACAAGACCTGCCCACCCAGGCAGCCACAGCCATGTGGACCACTGCACACACCCACCACCCATATCCTGCACAGCACCACCATGGCCGTACAGTGACTTGGCTATGCGGTGTGAAGGCAGTGCCACAGCCATGTGCCCAGTGCACGCATGGACCACCATTGATGCACTCCCAGACATGCAGAGCCAATGGACAGTGCTGACTGCAACAAGTTGCGTGCATGGCAGTGGTGTTACTGGATGGTGGCCATACCCAACTGCCCGCCCAGTTATACAGCATGCAATAGTAATCATGGATGTAAGGCACTCACCATCAGCAGGCTGGTCCATGCGCCACGGACCACCTTCATCCCTCCTGTCCCTCTCCTCCAACATGCAGCACCTCCCCTCGCGGTTGCGCCTCTGTTCTTTGGCCCTAAGGTGCAAACATGGAGAGAGGAACATCAGTACAATCTGGTAGCAATGTCCCCCCACCCCCATGTGTGTGCAATCCCACAGATCCAGACCAACCCACCCCATACCCCAATACCACCACCACCACGGCCAACACGGACAGCCCCCATGTGCCGGACACATGGAACCGTGATACCTGTATGGACGATAATAGTGTATGGATGTTGCACCTACCTGGCCGTGGCACCGTACCCCTCCTGGCACATTCCCACAGGTGGGCAAGCAGGTCCGGGTCCCTGCACCTTAGGTCCCCATAACGGTGGCGGCACTGCACTGCCATCCACCCCATACCGGTGGCCTCCTCCAGGGCATCGGCAACCTCCTGCCATACCTCACTCCTGGCCCTGTCCAGGGGTGCCTCCCCAAACAAAGCCCCAACATGTGGCTCAACTATGGCCACAAGGTTTGCCAGCTCGATCTGGCTCCACTGCACAACACTCCTCCATGCCATCTCTGCTGCTCAGTTCAATCAAAATGGCACTCTGCAATGCAGTCCTGCCATGTGCAGATGCTGCGCAGTACAGCGCTGCCATTCCCTATCGTGCTGTCACCGAACAGCGTGATAGTGGTGCACCCATGCCTGATGCATGGCGCCTAGGGGACAAAGGTCAGGCACAGGTTCGAGGGTCTCTGGCGCACGGACAGCCACAGTGTGATTGGAACCCAATGCATGTAGCACAATTGGGTGCCTGTGTGCCACCTCCTGTAGTGGCCTACCACGCTGTTGCCTCAGTGCACCTACGACACCCCAGTGCCACAGCACCATATAGGTGAACAGCGCTGTAGTGCCACTGGCACAATTGTGGCTGTGCTCTGCATTGCCTCCCGTGCACAGCATGTCAGCATCATGGCAGGCACCTACGTGATCAACCCAGGCATACGCAGTTAGGTGTGTACTGCGCATGTCACAGAACTGTGCCCTTGGCTCAGCACTTTCAACACAATTGCGCAAAGCGCAACAGCGCGATATTCAGCCGGCATATGCAAATCAGCTAATCAGCCATTCAATGGCGCAGTCACTGCATTTGCATCCACTTAAAGATGCGCCTCGCCTCATTTGCATGGGTTGCGCTATAAAAGTGTGACATTGGGCTGCACTGGACATAGTTGGTTACTGCAGTCTATTGCGGTGAGTTGCATGCTGCTTGGGAGTGTGGACTGTGGTGTTTGGGACATGCATGGGACTGCACAGTCACAGGTAACACCTGTCATTCTCACAGGATGAATCATGACCGAGCGTGTGGTGGAGGAAGAGGAACAGAGTTGTGGAAGGAAGAGGGGGCCGAATTTCATTAAGGCCGAGACAGATGCCCTGTTCAAGGCCTACCTAGACCAGGAGCCGCTTCTCAGCAGACATCAGGGAACACCATAGGCCCATGCTGCTGCATGGGAGGAGGTGGCACGTGCTGTAAACCTGCATGGCAGCCACCAGCGCTCCGTGCAGGAGTGCAAAAAGAAGATGGGCACAGACAGGTGGAGGATTAAAGTGAAGGTGGCTGCCATCAGGGCAGCACGGTCTGAGACAGGTGGGGGACAGCCGGAGGTGCTACGCCTGACTCCATAGGAGGAGCTGGTTGCTGGCAGCATGCAGTGTTGTGCCATTGAGGGTGTTCCGGGTAGTGGATTCCAGATGGGTGGTAGCCCGTCACTGCACGGTAGGTCATGATCTGTCTATTGGGGGGGACAGGGTAGGTCACATGCAGTAACGCTACTTTTTTTCCCTTACAGCTCCTGAGCATCTGCATGGGTCAGCGGTGGTGGGCTTCTCCACTGAGGTCAGTCACATAGAGATGGAGGAGGGCCCATCCACCTCCACAAAAATACACAGGTCAGGACGACAGTGGGCCCACCTGGAAGTCCGGACTGATGTTGATGGAGCAGGTGCGGAGGAGGCCCTGCCCATGTCCCAGCATGCCAGCGTCCATGGATGCCAGCATGCTGAGACTCAGGCTGGTGCCAGATCTGTCACCGATGATGATGGAGCTAATGTCATGGGCAGTGACACGTGTGTGCCACAGGATGGCCACACAGCAGGTGACATCGCAGCCATGGCTGTGGGTGGTGCTACCGTGGAGGTCTGCATGTCATCACAGTCCCAGCCTGTGCCTGTCAGCACCAGTGGGGCAGCACTGGTGTGTGTACAGGACAGTGGGACTGTTGCGGCCACTGCAGTGGCACCATTGAGCCCTGGGGAGCGGTAGCATCAGCAGTTAGCCAATGGCCATGGGGTACAGTGTCAGGGGGCAGCATCAGTGCACCACCTGTGGACATGCCTAAGCCTGGCCCTGGTGTGCAGCGCCCACCCTCAAGGGATGATGAGCATCAGGGCAGCGAACACCCTGAGGGACAGCATGCCGATCAGGCAGATGACTTCTTGGATGAGCACACCCCCTTACTGCAAGCATCAGTCAATCAGCAGATGCGGCTTGTGATGGCAGTGGATGCATTGAGTGCAGCTCTGCGCCAGGCAGAGGAGTGTCGCAGCAGAGACACTGCTGTGCTCCTGGCAGGGATGAACCGGTTGCAGGAGGATGTGACCGCTGCCATTGAGAGGTAGACACAGGCATTCACTGCTGTCATGGCCACAATGGGCACACAGTTATTTGCCCTTGCGTCACAGACACCACGCAGTGCAATGTCTACCCCCCATTCCTGGTGTCGTGTGACACCATCCTTGTCGACACCAGGTTCAGCTGTGGGCATCCCGAGCACGCCTGGTGCAGGCATGTTCGGTGTGCTGCAGACCCCTGCTCGAGCACGGCCGCGTTCACGCAGTGGAACCCTTGGGGGACCGTCGGTGCCACCCCTGGAGGCCAGTGGTCAGCCTGTCACTGCTGGTGGGTCTCGGCTGGGCCGCCCACGCATCTGTGGTGGCCATGGTGCTGTGGCGTGTGACTGACCTGTCTCCCAGTGCAGCTACTGTCTGATGCTGCCCTGTGTGCATTGTGTCATTCAGCGGGCAATGCACAGGTGGGTACCCGGCCCTGCACGCACACACACAGTCCATCTGCACACCCTCCCGGCTGCTGTCCGCAGTTGCATGTGCATGATGATGCCTGCATTGCACTGTACACCACTGTGCAATGGTGCCCAGTGTCTGACACATGCACTATGACAGGCAGTGGGCGTGGTGGTCTGTGGACATGTGTGTGGCTAGGGGTGGCAGTCTGGGTTGGTGTGCCTCCTACCCTTTGTGCATGTCTGGTGAGTTGTGTGTGTGTGTCTGACCACGTCCCATGTTAGACCTCACCCATCCCTGATGGTGTGTGTGGTTCCATGCCCAGCCACTTCCCTTGACAGCATGCACCCCTGGTGTGTGTCCATGTGTGTTTGTGGGTTGTGCCTTTGCCACTGGTGGTTGCACATGGCCCCATGACTTACCTGGGTTGGCTGAAGTGCTCATCCATGATGGTGTCCCGGTGCAGCTGTGCCAGCTGGAGCAGTCGGGGATTCCATCGCCCAAGGGGGGGCTGCCCATCACCATTGTCACTGGCGTCCTCATCGTCCCCATCGCTGTCCCCCTCTTTGACCTGTACAGCTATCCCACATTCGTTGGCCATGTTGTGCAGGATGCAACAGGCCAGGAACAGCCCGCAGGCCTTCGAGGGGCTATACTGTAGGGCACCAGTGGAGGTGTCCAGGCAATGGAAATGTGCCTTCAGCATACCGAACACCCGCTCGATGACATTGCGTGTGGTGGCATGTGCCTCATTGTAGTGTTGCTGCGATGAGGTCGCAGGCCACTGGTATGGTGTGAGCAGCCAGGGATGGAGTGGGTATCCACTGTCGCCTGTGTGTAGAGGGTGAAGGTTAGTTTGGTGATCAGCATTGCCCTGCCCCGAGCCATGTAGGCCATTACCCATGTCACCTCTGACCATGCCCCTCCCAAGCTCTATGTTTGTCTGTGGGGTTTGCACACTCACCCACTAAGTGGCCAGTGGGGATGTCCCCACTCTTGTATCTGTGGCACAGTGCCAACTGGTGCCAGATGAAGGCATCGTGTGCTCCCCAAGGGTGCATGGCACAGACATTGATTATGCATCCCCTGGCATTGCACACCACCTGGCAGTTGATGCTAGCATAGCCCTTCCGATTAATATATACAGCCCTCTCAGGGCCAGGTGGTGTGCGGATGGCCACATGGGTGCAGTCTATTGCCCCTAGCATGCCACACATACGTTCTACCCTCTGGAACTCCTGTATGTTTGCTGTGTGCTCCACCGATGTGCTGAGGAAATGGATGTACTCCGCAGCATGTGGCAGCAGTGTGCTGAGGAATTGGGTGAGGTGGTATGACGCGGCTGACTGGGTTATGCCTGTGGTGTCCCCTGTTGGTCTCTGGAAGGTACCCGTGGTGAGCAAGCACATGCAAGCTGTCACTTTAGTCTCCACTGACAGATCATGGCTCCATCATGTAGGTGCCTGCATCACATCACTGCACAGCTCACAGAGCCACCTCAATTTGCCTGATTCAGGTGGTACCAGCCCACGATCTCAGTATCGCTGTACAGCTCGAAGCTGGTGCGGGCTCAGTACTGCCTGTTGGGGGCATACCGCCAACGGGCCTTTCCACGGTTGTGCCCCCCCTGCTGCCCACCTTCTCACCCCCCTCATTACTGCCTCCATCTGGATGGTGGCACTGACCATGTCCCTGGCTTGTGTTCACCGCTCCGGCAGCTGTTTTTCTGTGTTCCCCCCAATGTCCTGGCTGCTACTTCCCCTGCACCAGGAACACCTTCCCGTGGTGGCCTCTGTGCTGTGTGGCACTTCCCCCTTCTGCACTGGCTGCAGCTCCCCACACCTTCTCTGTGCCTCTCTGTTCAGGGTGCCCTTTCCCTGGCCTGCCCTGTGTGTCCCTCCTGCCCAGTTTGAGTTGCTAGAGTTCAGCCTCATGTGCCTTCCCTGTAGCGTTCTTGCACCTCTCCCTTGTTCCTTTTTATTTTGGCTCATTTCTGCTATCGTGCAACTTCCGCTTGCTCCCCTATTGCACATGGCGCATGTTGTTGAATATCGCACTGCGCCATTTATGCATGGTTCCTCCCCCTTCAGTTGTGCATACATTCATTATCATTGCGCTGTTGCTCAGCATGATTTTGGGGCGCATCTGCCTCCCGCTGAATATCGCAGAATGGCACATTTTCGGACTTGTGCTGGAGCAACCCTATTGCGCATGGCGCAACCCTTCTGAATATCTGGGCCCACGTGTTTTAACTAGTTTGTGATAGAAATGATAAAAAATTAAGAAAGGAAAAAAAGTACAAATGATAAATTGTGCCTTTCTGATCTATGACTCAGGATAACAGAAGTAAATCAATGCAGCACAAATTAATACAGTCAATACAGTACAAATTCTTACAATCAATACTGATGCAAACTAGAAAACAACTGAGTCTACAAGGCATCTCACAATGCTGCCTCCAGTGCTACACATGGCTACTGTGATGTCATCAGCATTGTTAAAGCTGCTCACTAACTGGTTCAGTATTCCACTGTGACATACCTAGCTTTGCAAGACAGTAGTACTATCTTGCAAGTTGGTAATAAAATAGCAGTTTTATCTTGGCTGATCTGGATCCATACCTGTTGTAGAAAGATAGATGATAGACAGACAGACAGATAGAGGATATGACATGGGCTAATTTAAGATATCATTTTTATCTTCATGAGAGTGTATTGGTCTGTTGATATCTCAAGAGTGGTGAAGCCACAAGTAAGATTGCACTGAACCAATACCCTAAAATGAAGATAAAAATTACTTCTTAAGTCAGCCTTCATCATATTTGATTTTTACAACAGGTGTTTGGGTATTTTTTTTTGGTGACAGAAATGGTAAACTGTTACAAAAGGAAAAGAAAATAATTTAAACGACATAGTCTATTCTGTATTCAATCAAAAAATAAATGTTATCTCACAATTTATTTATTTATTAAAATAGTTTTATCAGGAAAGGCCTACTGAGCCATAAAACTCATTGCAGTGGTTTCTGGGAAGAAAATAAATGAAGTTCACTGGGTATGCTCAGAAATTTGTCTTCACATGTGAGAATAAATATCTGAACATGTTGGGTGTTGCCACAATGAGTGAGATAAATTTATTTATTTTTTAAGTTAACATTTTTTATTATAAAAGCAAGCAAATAAACTTTACAGCAGTACATAACACAAAACTGTTGACAGTGAAAACAGTAATACCATCTGACAAATGTTACCTAAACACAGTGTACAGTCTACAAAGCAATATACTTTCTGAGTATGCACAGTAACCTGCTTCATTTATTTTGCTCATGCTACCCAAAATAACATGTTTATCTTGACAAATTTATTTTACACCATGTGTGTGCGGGCGCCTGAGCATGTATTTAGCTCAAATGAACAATTATTAAATAAGGGGTAAGATAAAAATAAATGATCAAAAATGCACAAATTGCTTGATTTCACCTATATTATATTGCACAATTTCATGACATGTGCAGTTTACTGTATACCTACTTTCCATGTGAGAACAACAGCAAATGGAAAAAAGAAGTGGGCAATTTCATCATTACTTGTATATGCCTCAATATTAATGTTGATAGAATAATGCCCACTAATTTAAATATAAAAAATGGACCTTGTGTCAAAATAGTCATACCTCTCAACTGTCTTAAAAATGGAAAGGGACCTGGGGGTAGTCATATCAGATTACCTAAAGGTGGGCCAGCAATGTGAGAAGGCAGTAAGGAGGGATGGAGGTATACTGGGAATGCATTGGGAGAGGCATCACCAGTAGAAAACAGAAGTTGTTGGCCCTCTGTACAGACAGTTGGTAAGACCACATCTGGAATACTGTGTACAGTTCTGGAGACCCCATCTCCGCAAAGACATAGACAGGGTGGAGGCTGTCCAGAGGAAGGCAACCAAAGTGGTGCAGGGTCTGCACCAGAAGACATATGAAGAAAGACTAAAGGAGCTTAAGATGTATAGCCTCGAGGAAAGGAAAGAGAGAGAGGGGGCATGATAGAAACTTTCAAATACCTCTAGGGAATCAACAAAGTCCAAGAGGGTAGCATCTTTCAGAAAAAGAGGTGTGCAAGAACAAGGGCACACAATTTAAAGATAGAGGGGGGACAGCTCAGAGGTAATGTGAGGAAGTATTTCTTCACATAGAGGGTTGTAGGTGCATGGAACAACCTTCCTGAGGAGGTCCTAGAGTCAAAAATGGTGGGGGAATTCAAGAATGCATGGGACAGACATAAGGCAATTCTAGTGGGGGTAGGAGGAAGTAGGCTGTTGGTTAACTAGGATCTGCAGCTTATCCATTAGGTAGGGAAATGGGCAGACTAGATGGGCCATGCAGTCCTTATCTGCGGTCAAATTCTATGTTTCTATGTAACTGCCACACACACACACACACACACACACACACACACACACACACTAGGGGGTACCTCACTCATTTTATCCCTCAGAACCCCTCTGTCCCACATTGAGAAGGTGACATTCCACACTGACCACTGCCACTTTTAAGCAAGTAATGTATAATAATATAAGATGCTAGGTTATCAACAAACATTATAAACATTAGTGCACTTATTTCCACAGTATTCTGACCTTGTAATGTCATGTTTGATGATGTGCCACACATTTTGTCCAGTTGTCACACATCCTGTCACCTATTTGGGTGATAAATGGCTGAGAGGTATGAAAATAGTTATTTAGGATTTCTTAAGCACTCCTGTGTATCTGTGTGTATGGGGGGAGCTTAATACTTTTGAAAGTAATTCCGTTTATTCTGCTAGGGTTGCTGTATGAAGAATTACATGCTAATCACATCCTTCTGTTTTTAAGTACTGTATGAGAGAATTCGAGACCAAGGAAACTGGCTGCACACATCAAAGTCCCGGCGCGCGCGCACACACACACACACACACACACACACACCTGACAGTGTGTGCTCAATACAGCGGGCTAGCTAGTTTTTGCTGAAGGGATGAAAGCACCCGGGTATACAGTATCCCCAACTATCATACCGCGAGCCACTGCGGGGCTGAGGAAACGGAACCAAAACAAACCGGACAGATAGGAGACTGTGGACATACTTCAAACTGAGAGGAAGGGCGGAAAGGACGGAATGGACATTCCACAGAAGTTGTGGAGCCGACGGATCCCCCACCACACACACACACACACACACACTATGGAAAAGATGTCTCCATCTCAGGGTTGCTACAGACACATCCAAATGGGTCTAGGTTACATTACACACAATGAAATAAAATTTATAATAATAAATTAATAAATAAATAAATTATAAATAATAAAATAGAATTTACTTAAAGCAAGTCACAAAAATGAAGTGTAGTTCCCATCTGAAAGCATCCTTGACTGAAACACATAATCTGCAGAAGTAAATACTGCATGTATGCAGTTAATTTGTTTTTACCCATATGATGCATTCTCTCATGTACCCCTTCTCCCGGGTCGCATCTGGAAACGAGCCTTGGCACAGTGCACTTTTCCATCACTGTTACCTCGCTGTAAATAAGTAAGCAAGCAAACAAACAAACAAATGCATACATAAATCAATATTGATAAGTTACCATGGTACAGCTCAAAAGTGTGTAGGTGTGGTGCCCTCGTGTTCACCTTCAAAATAATAACAAAAAAAATGAACTATGCCTGCTTTCACATACTGATGGTCACCAAACGATTGCACGGGAAAGTCATATAATGAGAAACAGATGAAAGAACAGAAATACCTGTTTAGAATAAAATAATTTAAAAAATGATTTGAAGAGTTGACTCTTCAATCAAGAAAAATCATTCGCTGTTCTGAAAGTTAGCATTCCCTTGGTATTATTTTTTTTTTGTCCTGGTTGAATAACCTGTTTCTTTGGTAACTGAAGAATAGTTATCACTGGTCTACACACACAGGTGTGTGTGTGTGTGTGTGTGTATATATATAAATATATATATATAGATATATAGATATATATGAAATGCAAAATCACACATGCCCCCACAATGCATTGTGGGGGCATATGTGATTGTGTATTTCTTTGAAACTTGGCTTCCCAGCCAAATGCCCTTTGGGGTAACCATTGACTCAGTGTTTGGGCACAGAGGTTCTTAGTTTTATATATATATATATATATATATATATATATATATAGATATATATCTATATATATATATACATATAATACACACACACACACACACACACACACACACACACACACACACACCATGAGCAACTCAAATTTGGGAGGCAGTATAGCGCAATGGTTTAAGGCTCTAAGCTGCAAATCTGGTGACATCCAGCGGACTAAATCTGGGTTTGAATCCCACAGATTCCACTTGCATACTGTGTGATCCTGAGCAAGTCACTTAACTTCCCTCTGCTCCCAGGTTGCACCTGTAAAAAAGTTTTCAGCTTAGTGTGTCTCACCTGGTTAAACAACTAAAATAATAAAAAATTGGCTTTCCTGATATTTTTCGGTAAGGGGCAATTCAAAGAAACTTCCCAGATATCTTTTGGAAAGGGGCTAAAATAGGTTGTGATTTATAAAGACCAGCCGTCACGTTTTATTAAACAATCAGGAAGAACACATTTCCAGTTTTAAATGCATTCTGTTTAAAAAGAATTTCTGAAGGGACTCTGCCTCAATTGTTTCACCCCCCACACACAACTGGACAAGGCAAACTTCTTACCAGTCATTCCCCCACTGGCTAAATCCGTTTAGTAAATCCAGTATAACAGTAATCTATTTTATTACTCACAGTCAACAAATTGCAAATAAATAATTCAACTTTCAGCTCCATCCTACCTCTGAGGACACGTCAGCGCTTACTGATAGTTGTCTAAATTTATGTTACCCCCCTGAAGTAATCAGCTGTAATTGCTTTAGCACCAATAAAATTTAATTTTACAGAACAATCGGTGAAGTCTGGTCTCTCTTCTTTTCCAAACAGTATTAACCCTTTGAAACCATGTCTTATCAACAACTGATGCATTAAGGGGGCTGCAAAAGCCAATCAACGACCTTGCTTTTATAAGTCTTTGTAAGAGGACCTCAAACACGCACAAGATGCATGCACTAGTGAGGAAAGCATCAGCATAGGTTTGCAATGGGTATTGTGTTTCCACTGAAATATTCGTACTCCTGCGTTCTTACCCGAAGGTTAGAAAACACTCAAAATAAAACAGCATTCTTGGCTCCGCTGTTGCCGGTTATATACCTGACCTTTGCTATTCAGTTTCTACAGAACTATACCATAATAAGATCCCGTTTGTAACTGTAGCTACTTTATTGTTTCATTCCGTTCACGCAGTTACAAAACATGTATGTGTATTCATACAGTTTGGTGCCAATCTTTTCATTGTTCTACATCTCAGGCTTCCAATATTCACATCAAGCCAAGTATGCAACATCGTGTTTCTGTTTAGCACAAAATGCAGTTTTCTTACTGCTTAGCGTAATAGAGCAATGCCACATCTTGGCATTAACTGAATAGGTTACATGAAAATTGGCAGTTGCAGATTTTTTTTTCTGTATCATTTTCTAGCAGTATGCCAAACTGAAGAAATAAATGTATTTCTCTATTCTATCTATCTATCTATCTATCTATCTATCTATCTATCTATCTATCTATCTATCTGTCTATCTATCTCAACACACACGTGTGTGTGTGTGTGTGTGTGTGTGTGTGTGTGTGTGTTCATTTTTGATGACTGCATGCTTGACATTTAGCCACCAATGATTTCTGGCTGACTGGAAATGAGAGAGCACTGTTGTCACTTATAATTTTAGGTCTGATCTTTTATTGCGGGGACCTGTGTGAGGAAAAATTAGAAACTTGATTTGTGGAATACAGTGCAACATTATTGTCTGGAAAAGTCAAAAAGGAATAATATTCAGAAATGCAGCTATATAACAGGAAGTTCTCCGGATGTTTGGAGCTTTTCATGTGGCAGTTGTGGTTCAGACTGATAAGGCTGGAGTGCAAGTTCCAAACCCCTTTAGAAAGTGACCTTACAGAGCCATACCTCCCAACCGTCACTGATTGTGAGGGACGTCCGTCATTTTACACCTCGAAATTACTCTGTTCCTCCTCCGTCCCTCACGGAAAAGGTGCTGCCCAAACAGAGAATGTGCAGTAAATTCAAACGTTAAAGCAGAACTGTATAATATTCAAAGAAGTTAAATCAAAAATAAACTTTGCACAGGTAAACATAATGGTTTCCACAGTGTTGTGAGCTTGTATCTCCAGGTTTGAGTGAGGATGTGTCCCCTCATTAAAAACTGAGAGGTATGACAGAGGCATTTCATATAACCGAGAGGAAGAGGACGCTTGAAATCGTGAAAGTTCAATGAGAGATAGAAGGCACTTAAAAATAAATGCGAGAGAAGACATTTGCTGCGCTGCGCACAGATTAAAGTGAATTTGTTGAGTGCTTTAGGGTGAGCAGATGACTTCGAGGAAGACTGGAGAAAGAAGTCAAAAACTGAGAGTGGCTGCATGGCATTATGTCAAGAAAGACACAGTCAAAAACAAAAGACAAACACAAAACAGCCACTTTTTGTATTTTATACAGTTGATGCATACTACGAGGCCAAGCTATTTGGTCAAATTAAAAATGTCATTGTCCCGTCCGTTTGGGGGCTGGAGGAGCTTCTCTGTCTAATCCATGCCGCCAGGCTAGTCCAATGACATTTACATAATTAAATAACATAGTAGATAATCCCCTACCCCTGACATTACCTGAGAGCCCCGCCTCAACCCTTTGTAAACTGTTGCAGCTTCATAAAAGAAATGCTATTAGAGCCCCATTTGCAACTTACACGTCTGATTTAGAATAAAAGTACAGCTCTGGCTTTGATCCAAGATTAGTGCCTTAACAACTAGTAGTAAACCAGTTAGGGTAGGCATATCTTCGGCATTTTACTGCGACCGGTTTCACTTGGTGTGGGGACTACGTTTTATGCCACCCTGGCATTTGAGGACACCCATATCCCTTATCCATTAAATAGAAGACCAGTAAATCCCGCTCTACCTTCAAATAACCGTTTTTCTCCAGTGATATACAATCCATAGAACCGCACCCCCACCAAATCGGTTTATATTGTGCACTGTAATGTAAGTGGGTCTGTCTGACAATCACATAATATCTACAATACACATCTGGTTAACAAAAATTAATTTGCTAAATAAATAAATACATACTAACATAAAAAACCTGAGATGCATAGGGCGTATTTTATGATTAATTATTCCTTGCCACCTTCTGTCACTTTAACAAAAACTCATATTCAGAAGGTTCCCCTTCAGCGCCTACTGGTTCCCTTTCTGTTAGAAATGTTGAAAACTTGCCAAGGCAAAAATTAAAACTGATAAAATATTCTTGTGGCTATGTATAATACAAATTGATAACACCGGCAGTGACGTGAAATAGACAGACAGACATCCTCAAAACGAATTCACGGGGTATGCTGAACAGAGAACAATGATATTTCTGCTCCCTCTTCACAAGTTACACTGACTTTCTGAACTCTGCTATTACCAGCCCCTCCACCTGCAGCTAGAGACTTGGCGTGATGCTGCAGCCCCACATGGGACGAATTGTTGCATTGTCTGTTTGGATGTTTAATCGAAATGGAGTAGGGTCTGAAGTGAGGAGCTGAGATCAAACTGCAGGTCCCTTTGTATGGAAAAGGCGCAGATTAGATGAGACCGCGAATAAACAATCTTTGATGAGAACGAGAGAATTCTTTTCTTTTTAGTGCCGCAAGAAAGTGACCACTTAACCGTAGCAGTGGCAGACTTCTTCGTGGATTAAGAGACAAATCATGAGTTTAATATCCTCTTTTCAGGGCAATAAACAAAGGATCCATTTTTTTCGAAGCTGTAAGCACAGTCATATAGACGGGATTTTTGACTTGTGCTACTAACTGTGGACTTTCCTGCAACCATATTTACACCTTTCAATCTGTGAAAAGCACGTGTTTGCATCTTATAATTTTATAAGTGTCAACAAATGAAACCTTAAGTGGTGGATTATTGATGGGTGTAGTGCACAATGTAACACTCATGTTATAGAGAAGAACAGACTACATACAGATCACAATATATTTGTAAAGTCAGTGCATTAAGTTTCCATATGTAGTGTCATGTTTGCTTCAGTGTAGCGATGCTGATGTGTTACTAATTCATACATCCAGCTTAATTCATATATACAATATCAACCGGCATTAGAGGTTGCAATGCAGCTTTTGTTAAGCTTAGTAATTCCAGAAATAAAAAAGAAAGAGTCATATTGTATGGCCCTCACCTTGATATACAACAGTCATTCTGATTGCAAAAGCACAATTAGAGACAGCAAAGAATATATCTTTGTAAACAGAGATTTTCCTTAACACCTCTTTGAAACAGAAATTACAAGCAGTTAGACAGCTAGGAATATCACGTTTGTATGTGTTCTCCCCATGTGTCAGTGTGCCCTCACCCAATCATGCACTTTTAACTTGCATATGGTAAAAGATAAACAAGATAAACAACAACCCACATTGTTATTGGAAGATTACTTAAAGTTGTTCAGTCTCAAAACTGGTAATATATCGTCGATG
Source organism: Neoceratodus forsteri (assembly GCA_016271365.2). NCBI lineage: Eukaryota > Metazoa > Chordata > Ceratodontiformes > Ceratodontidae > Neoceratodus > Neoceratodus forsteri. The sequence goes on from CM057455.1 coordinate 1,425,519,626, forward strand.
CAGGTCATTAACACTTCTCACACGTCTGCCACAGTATCCCCGCTCATATGCTATACTGTATTTGCAGCTCTAAAAGTAATATTCAAAACTCTTAACAACGCAGGTTAAAATGACAACATTAGGACAGGCATTTGTAGCATTTGTAAATATGCAAATGCCTGCATATGCTCTATGACTAAATGTGTGTGCCTGGGAAATGTAGTTAATTGAAGGTTTTGGTGAATATTTCGCGAAACATGATAGACAGACAGGCAGACAGACAGAGAGACAGACAATATATATCATTTATTGGTGGGTAGTACCCTGGCACTTTTTCGTATTGCAATACGATGCCGATCCCCCACACACACACACACACACACAAATGAATGGCTTGTTTTCAAGGAAATATGTTCTTAACAAGGCATTTACAATATGACCGCAAATGTGTAAACCGTGTACGATATTGCAAATGTGTTTATACTTTTGTGTATTTCTTTTACCTCTCTTCCCTCCCCGTGCCTAACTATGAAACAAATTATTGTATCTCTGTATGTTCACCCGTTGAAACATTTTCAGATAAATAAATAAATATGAAGAGATAGTTGCTGTTATGTGTTGCCTGAGATTACTTCAGGGGTCATGCGTGTGTCAAGCAGGCATGAAAAACTGACAAAGTCCTAACTACTGCAAAAAAAGGCTTTTTAAATTCTCTCATGCATGTTTCAAGTGTCTAATGTCCCTAAAAATTGCTTAAGAAAAGCTTGAAAATCCATAATACGTGTGTGTGTGTGTGTGTGTGGGGGCTGATCAAGAAAGCACTGAAAGAAATTAATCTGTGAAGGAGATTATCCGTGCAACTCTGTATGTTACCAAGTGAAACAATTTCAAATAAATAACGAAACTGGGACTTTGACAAACATACTAACACCTATGGGGGGGAGTGAGGAAATGCAAGTCATTACAACAAAAACAATAAATGCAATTCATGAAAAATACTAATCCTCTAACGAGCATGTTAATTACTGAAAAAACATTTTCTGTTTTTATCGATGACTTTATAATAAGAAAGTTCGTCTTCAGGAGGGCCACAAGAGTGCAAACAAGTCCGAGTTTCATTTTCCAGGGCGGCCTCGTAGATTCAGCCGAACATCTCTGACTGCTGTTTAGAGTTCCCGGTACAGTAAACAGCACTAAGTTCTCCAGCCTAACCTGAAGACAGGTACTCCGTAGGTGGTAGTGAAGGGGGTGTCGGTGACGTCACGACCCCTGGCCAAGCCCCTTACACCTTTCCCGTAAAGTTTCCGCCCACGTGCACCCTGATTGGCTGCTGCTCTGTTTAATTAGGGGCCGCTGCGGAGCAGCCGGGAGAGTGAAGTCTGTCCCGAGTTATAGGACCTGTGTGCAGAGAGGCTGACTTGAGCGAGACCCAGTGCCAGTGATCGTGCTGCTAGCTACAGCCCTGCGCCTATCGTCCGTTATCAGCCCTTGACCAGTCACGTGTGCAAGACTAGTCATAGTCCGGCTGCTGCAGCGTCCCACAGAGGAATAGAGGCTCCCCCGGCACGCCCCGCTGAGATGAGCAGCCCAGATGCCGGCTACGCCAGCGACGATCAGACCCAGGGAAGGTGCCCACCGCTACCCATGATGATGTCCACCACCATGGCACACTGCCCTTGGGCCGAGGCCGCCAGCCCCATGGGAGATGGGAAGGTGAAAAGCGAGCCAGGAGCTGCGGCGTTGTCGAACCCGAGCCGCGCCAAGACCGAGCCGAGGATCCGTCGGCCCATGAACGCCTTCATGGTCTGGGCCAAGGACGAGCGCAAGCGGCTGGCACAGCAGAACCCGGACCTGCACAATGCGGAGCTCAGCAAGATGCTTGGTGAGTGGGAGATGCCTGCCTAAGGGGCGACTATAGTTCACATCTGAACTTGTCATTTGACTGAACAGATGCACATGTATAGCTTTAGATTTGTACTGGAACACCAGGGAGATTTTGCCTTTGTTGCCTGCCCTGCAAAATACACAGCGATTCTACTCTTTCTGGGAACCCTGGGTGGAGCTTAGAGTTAGTTCTCAGTGTATTAATTGTCTGCACCTTAACTTGCAGTGTTTGATGTAGTGTGCGTGTGTGTGTGGGGGGGGGGGGCAGAAAGAGTCTTTACCCCACAGCTCTAAAGTGGGCACCACTGCCACTTCATGTAGTACTTCTCATTTAATGGAAAGGGAAGAACGTATGACGAGTTATACAGACACTGTATTTGCTGTGTTGACCCACTAGTCCTAGCGTTATAGGGTTACCACCTGTTCTGATTTTGTCAGGACAGGCCGGGTTGGGGCGGCTGTGCCCTGCGAAACATGAAAAATGCTAAATTTCCCGGTCTTATAGTAGAAAAAATAGTTTCTTTCAAAAAATGTCTTTCCTTTAGAAGTTGCTGAAAACTATGATAATTTAACTAAACCTCAAAATGAGAGGAAACCATGTGGACAAGTACAAAACTACAGCACTTAGTTCTAATTATTTAGAGAAAAGAAGTCTGTTGCATTGGTCAAGGTTATATACTGTCCTGCGAAAAATCAGGTTTCAGTATGAAATGTCCCCATTTAGGCTTCTTAAAAGGCGGTAACCCTACAACCTTATTGTCAACCCCAAAGGGTCCATCAGCTGCTGGTGGTGGTGGGAAGGGGGGCTTTGGAATTGAGTCCGTATACTTTAAGCAAAACTGCCATTCCTGCAAGTAACACGGTGCCTGATCCATTTTAACACCAAGGTCAATATGGTTTCTAAAGTTTATAGACGTACAATTGCAATGTTGCCAACTTGTTGAATCTGTTCCATCTATTGAATACTGTTTTATTACATTTATTGTTATCCTGAGGAAATCTATCTGTGATGCCATGTTTGCGTAGTGTCTTTCTACAGGGCTTTTGTTCTAAAGAGGGTTTGACCCCAACAAACAATGTGCCTATATAAAAATAAAACGTGTTGATGTCAGCTTGAAATCATGTAGGTTTGCAAGTAATGCGAGTTCTACATTTTCAAAATCAATGCTATAGAGCTACAGTTCAAGGTTTTACACGTTTATTCACCGACATGTCTGCGATTGCTGTCCCTGCCTCTTCTTTTTGCTTTTATATTGTCATCCACTAAGAGCCGGTACCCTCCTCTTTTGCAGGTAAATCGTGGAAGTCCTTGTCTCTGGTGGAGAAGCGCCCATTTGTGGAAGAGGCCGAACGGCTGCGGGTGCAGCACATGCAAGACCACCCAAACTACAAGTACCGACCACGCCGCAGGAAGCAGGTCAAGAGGATCAAGCGTCTCGAAGGGGGGCTGATGATGCCTAGCATGGCCGGCGAGCAGCAAGGGCCGGGGATGGTGGCCACTGGCGACGAGAGCCTTAACCTTCAGCGCTACCATCACCACCACCACCACGAACAGGGTTACCAGCTGGCCCATCTGGGTAATCCCTACAGGGAGCCGCCAGCCTACGACAGCTACAGCCTGCCCTGCACTCCAGAGACGTCTCCCCTGGACGTGGTGGAGACGGACCCGGTGTTTTTCCCATCGCAGCTCCAGGAAGAGGATTGCCACATGATGCACTATGGCTACCATCAGCAGCCTGGGACGGACTACTCCCAGCCAGAAGGTCAGGCCAGCTCCCTGCTCCGCAGGCAAGTATCACCTCCCGATACCATGCATCTCGGTCCCTTGCAGGGCCTGATGGGTTGCCCCAGCTCGCTGGCCATGTACTACACCCACATGTGCCCCCCGGTCAACCCCAGGGGCCACCCTCCACCCCTACAGCAGCAACACGCTGGTCAGTCCTCGCCGCCATCCGATGGGCAGCCCATGGACGCCGGTTTGGACCATTTGCATCACGCTGATCTTTTGGGGGACGTGGACCGCAATGAATTCGAACAGTATCTAGTTTCAGTCCCCAAATCCGATCTGCAGGGACTACAGTTCGGCGGACACGAATCTGCAGACGGCGGTCTCATCTCTTCAGTACTCTCAGATGCTAGTACCACGATGTACTACTGTAACTATAGCACCACCTAAGGAAGGACTGATGCATACTGCTTCAGTTGTAACCCTATGTAAAGAAGGACTGATCATGGACTTGCGAAGGACTACTGTGCTCTGTACTGTTGCAGTTATAGCACCGGGTAAGGAAGGCTTGTACTGATGTGTTATAATTACCTGACGACCGCGACAGTATTAAACTTCTTACGTAAGAATACAGACAATAGTCCCCTTTGGTGTGTGCGCCAGATACTTTTATATTTTTGTTGTAAATGATTATCAGAAAGGGAGTTATTTATGTAATTTATTTATGTTCTGTTTAACAAATCTGCCCAAGAAACCTAAAAACGAATAGCTAAAAAGCCCCGGTTTATAAAGTTAATACTGTCACTTACAATTGTCCCAGGTGTTTCAGGACTTTTGACGCATTTACTCCGAATATGCTTTGTTCATCAACATAATATATTGATCGTGCATTAAAAACTGTCAGTGTAAGAAGGAAAGGGCTACAAGTTTGCCTACCGCACACCAAGGGGCATCGTGTTTTGATCTGTAAGAGATCTTGTTTTAAAGAGACAATAAGAAAATTACTGTACTGCTAAAAGTACATTTATAGTTCATTTGCTTTTACTGGCGTTTGTAAACAAAACAAATAAGAAATTGATGTAAATATTTTTTTTTTGTACAAGATGTTTTGTATTTTTTGCACTTTTAAAAATAAATGATTGAAATATATTGTAAAATATCTGTCTCAATTATCTGTAGTATCCCACATTCTTTAAGTCAGTATTATGTCAACAACCTACAGTTCAGTAATATGATTGGTTTTAGGAAAGAGTTGTCTGAAAATATCTAAGCATAATGTTCTCCTCAGTAGCTAATTTTTTTTTTCAATCACAGTTCAAATACAAGTTCAAATCTTTTTAAAATCTTTTTTTAAATGAGTGTTTGTACTATGGTTTCCGTGTCCCATAAACTAAGATTCTGAGGTTCTTGTTTCCCCATTGTTCTATAAGAGGTAGATGTTTAAATGTGCTTTTTCATGAAGCTATTTAAATACCACATGTACCAGACCTGACTAGTGTGTCGGTAATTTGTTTAGCAGCAAATACACAAGGAGCTGAAGTTGATGATATACTAAAAATCAGCAATCATTGGTTCATGTTGTTTATAGCAAATATCGACTATTACCCCGTTGGTAAGTTAACAATCTCCGAATCTGTGCAAACCCACCTGGAGGTGCTGACGATTTTATTTGGACAGATTTAATCTTCTATAGCTAATGATCTGCATAATGGTGAGTTTCCTTCGTTAAATCGTAAATGTCACTTTTTGCCAATTTCCCCTATCGAGATGTATGGGAAAACAAATTCGAGAAAACAGGCATTAAGCCCCCGCCATATAATCATAGTCACAAGCAGCTAGCGGTTCATTCTTTGTAAATGAAAGTTACGAATAATAAGATTTCTCGGAGTTGCTTTTTCTTGTTTGTTCAGCGCAATGATTTACTAAGGCCATCCCATCCCTTTCAAGCTGTGTTTATTATATACATTGTTTTTATAGAAGGTACTCAGACATCCCGATCTCCCTGTTACAAGATAAATAGGTTCAAAAATATGTACAGCAAACCCTGCATATTAATAAAGAGGACGATGCAACCGCACAGTTTGGTGCACGGCAAGTTATTTCAGGGTCCTTCTTGTCTTAGAGTACAAATCCCACTAGTATTTCTACATGGTATACACTACTTCCTATTTTTAAGCGGCAACAGTAATGATTCCACTCAGTATTTGCGGATATATACAGTGCATACATTATATGTATATTTATTAGTGAGAAACTGAGAATTTGATTGCACTGTAGCGGCTGATGGATCAGAGCACAACTTGCATGTAGACGATGCAGGCGATCCCGATTCTCTTGGTGTAGTATTTTGATCCTAAACATTATGATGGGAACACATCTTGCAAATATTATTTAAAGTGTCACATTGTTTGGATTTGAACGTTAATCTTGGAGAAAAAGAAAAGTTCATAGGCCACTGTATTTCAGCCACTGGTTCACAACCCCTTCCCATAGGCACCTGACCGAATCTAAACCATGACAGTCGCGTCCCAAAGCCTGACCATCCCCCCCTAACGGCAATAGACCGAATTCCAGTAAAGTACTTAGCATATTGTGGAAAAAAAGACACTCCAATTTTCTGTTCATAAAATAAGCATTTTACAGCGTTCTCCGTGTTTTGTAATGTTGAACTCTACGGTCGAATTTAGGAGTTGCGTGCAGTGCTTGTAATTTCTGTAACAGGAATTATTCAACTTTACTAAAAAAAAATGGTTTCAATCTGCTGCCACAGTCATTTTCCCTGTTCTTATGATGGACCTTGACGGCCTACCTGGGATTGCTGGTTTAGGGGAAAAGAACGAGTTAACTACGCAGAAGTGAAGTGAAGTGCCAAGACACCCATCTGTTGTAGGTTGGTTACCTTCAAGTCAATCAGAATGCGTATCAATGTCTGACAAGCCTGTGGGCGGGGCCTCAGAGTTAACCGTTTTAGGGGACCTGGTAGGAAAAAAGGTATACAGGGAGGTCTTTGGGCCATGAGGCAAATCTTTATTTCTTTAAATAAAACAAGGTGTAACATTCCTGTCAAGTGCTAGTCAGATTACATCTATAATTACTGTAAACCATGACTATGTGTCATATTATGCTGGAATTAACATGCAACCTATTAATTAAAGGGAACGTGAAAAATATTCTTTACATTTTTTTAATATAATTGTAAGATTGGGCATGTGTGAAGTCTGTCTTACCACCCCAGTGAATTCATTTGTGTTTTGAAATAGTCCTATTATTTCCTTATATAGTACTCCATATTAATGCACCCCACAGTCATTTTTTAATTACTTAGGAGTTCCAGAATTCAGTGAGATCAGTTGCTCTGAAGGCAACAATGAAGCTGAACACAATGACGTCAGCTGAACTGATGTCCTTGTATTCCCCTTCATTATAGCGGTCAGCTCAACTGATGCCACTGGATTCTGAAACCACTAACTAATTAAAAAAAAAAAGAATATTGTACAAGAAAAGGATAGCGTTAATGTGGGCTCAATATAAGGAAAAATATGATTGTTTCAAAATAAACACAAAATAATACACGGGTGATAAAGCAGACTCGCACATGCTTCGGTTTGCAATTATATTGAAAAATGTGAACAGCATTGTTTTTTTTCACCTTTAAAGCATTTTCAGTATCTAGAAACACTAGTTAAAATATTCAGTCACAATTTAATGTATGTTTAATCAGTCTTCTGTATTTTTATCCATTCTTCTTTAAGGGTGCTGGATCAGGGCAGGTTAGTGGATATCCTCTTTCTGGACTTCAGCAGGGCTTTTGACTCCGTGCCACATCATGGGCTACTGGAGAAGCTGGACAGTATGGGGGTGGGGGAGGATGGGCAGGTGGATAGGAAACTGGCTGTCGGGGTGGGTACAGAGGGTGGGGGGAGGTCTCATCCTCAAGGTTAGTCACAAATGGGGTACCACACGGGTCAGTGCTGAGTCCACTCCTAGTTAATGCCTGTGTCATGGACATCAGAAATGGTATCGGGAGCAGGATGAGTCTCTTTGAGGATGACTCTAAACTGTGGGTGGTGGTAATTGAGGAGGAGGGAAAGTTGGACCTCCAGGAGGACCTGGCGACTCTAGGGAGGTGGGCAAGAATATGGAAACTAAAGTTCAGTGCTGCAAAATGCAGGGTTCTTCACCTGGGAGCCAAAAACCTGACTCATACATACACCTTGGGGGCGGCATTGCAGATTTCAAGGGGGGAAGAGACCTCGGCGTGGTGGTGGATGCCAAAATGAGCAACTCAGAGCAGTGTAGAAGGGCGGCAGCACAAGCAAATAAAATGCTTGGGTCCATAGCCAGGGGGATAACCTCAAGGAGTAGTGAGGTACTCCTTCCACTGTACAATAGCCTGGTTAGATCACACCTTGAATACTGCATGCAGTTTTGGCATCCCTACTTAAAGAAGGACATTGCATTACTGGAGAGGGTACAGAGCAGAGCAGCTAGGATGGTACTGGGGCTAGGGGGAAATGCCCTATGAGGAGCGACTGGGGGAGCTCAACCTATACTCATTGGAGGAGAAAAGAGACGGGGGGGGATATGATAGAGGTTTTCAAGTATCTCAAGGGGGTCAATATGGTAAGCCTTGAGGGGGTCCTACAGCTAAGAGAACCAGGGGGAGGTAGAGGGGGGAAACAAGGAGGTGCTACTTCACTGAGATAGTGGTGGAGCTCTGGAATGCATTGCCAGAGAGCTGGTGGCTGCTACTATGGTGGAGGAGTTCAAGAATGGCTGGGATAGGTGCAGGGGGAGGGTATATCCAGGGCCCCACTGGGAAATAGGGGTCCTTCTGTGGGTGGGAGGGAGGGCTAAAAATCGGGTGCCGGCATAGGCACTGACCATCAAGCAGACTCAATAGACCATAGGGCCTATTCTGCTGGCTTCACAGTATGTTAGTATGTTAACATGTGGGGCATTTGCAGAAAATAATTAAATCTGTGATGCATTGCATATTGATATTGCATTTCTAAAATTCTTCATGAATACTGGAAAATAATCTAACAGACACTGAAGTCAGAGGAAACTTTGGAACACATATTTAGATTTATGACATATAGTTCATGTGTTGTTCTATATTCATCTTCCCATTGTGAATATTAAAGGGGTGCATGTTTATTTTGCTTCACACCTGAAGGGGCTGGTCTACTGCAGTTTAAAAAAAAACAAATATTAGAAGTCTGTCACCTATGCATTTAAAAATAATGTCCTGAGTCACCTGGCTATCTTATGACCCTTCTCTCTGCCATAATGAAAACAATAGATGCTCATGTGGCACCCTAAGCCTCCTTCCCTATAATTGTCAACATCGTTGGTGGAGTCAGCTGTGGGAAATTCAGTTGCAGGATAGAAGCCAAGCTTTGTAGTGTTCTGACATGCCATTTGCTGTTTTCTCCCTACTTCTGAGGCTACCTAGCCAGTGATTAGTCACCAAACAATATTGAACCGGGTGTGGGATTGCCAGGGGAGGTCATTTATATATCTGAACAAACTGCAGTGGGAAGGGAGGGTTCTGGGATTGCCAAAGGAGGATATATATATATATTGCAAACAAAACTCCATTAAAACTTCATTAATGTACCAGTTAGGGTAAAAGTTACAAAAGTTGAGAAATGTGCCATTAGGGTTTACAGCCCTAACACCACCCCCAAGGCAGCACATCAGATGTGGGGTGTGCCTTGGCGTACTCAAAACTAACACTCACCCCATTCTATAGCACTATGCACATCTGACCTTATTTGGGGATATAATGGGGTGAGCCTTATAGTTTGAGTACCCCAAGGCACACCCCACATCTGATGTGCTGTCTGGAAGGAGGGAGGGTGTTAGGGTTGTAAACCCTAATGCCACATTTCCCAACATTTGTTACTTTGACCATAACTGGTGCATTAACAAAAGTTTTTTTTGCAATTTATTTCCTTACTTTTTGAGATAGCATTATCATATCCCTATTTTGCTGTGGGAGCACAGGGTCCAAAGGTTGAATACATAATTTTGTAAGATTTTATTTTTCTGACTGAGATTTGCCAAAGAGAAGGGAGTAACCTCGGCTAACTGAAAGACAAGTCAGCGTCCAAAATGTTAGGAAACATTGAAAAAATTTAATTAACAATAAAAAATGGACTACACATGAGTAGGGCACCCCTTCAGTGGGTGTGGTTGATATTTCACAGCGCTCTGATGCTTTTTCAAAGATCATTCTTCATGGATACTGGAAAATACTCTAACAGACACTGATGTCAGAGGAAACTTTGGAACACATATTTAGATTCATGACATATAGTTCATGTGTTGTTCTATTTTCAGCTTCCCTTTGTGAATATTAAAGGGGTGCATGTTTATTTAGCTTCACACCTGAAGGGGCTGGTCTACTGCAGTTTGAAAAAAAAACATTAGAAGTCTGCTACCTATGCATTTAAAAATAATGTCCTGAGTCTCCTGGCTATCTTATGACCCTTCTCTCTGCCATAAGAAAAGTAATAGATGCTCATGTGGCACCCTAAGCCTCCTTCCCTATAATTGTCAACATCGTTGGTGGAGTCAACTGTGGGAAATTCAGTTGCAGGATAGAAACCAAACTTTGTAGCGCTCTGACATGCCATTTGCTGTTTTTTCTCTACTTCTGAGGCTAAGTTCTGGTTACCCGTACTGTACCTAGCCAGTGATTACTCTCCAAAGAATATTGAACTAGAGAATGGCGTGTTGGAGCAATACAATGTTTCAAAATAGTGGTGACATCAGCCATGGGGATCCTGGGATGCCACATGAGTAATTGTTGTACAAACTGTAATGGGAAGAGAGGGTTATGGGATTGCCAGAGGAGGTCATTTATATATCTAAACAAACTGCAATGAGAAGGGAGGGTTCTGGGATTGCAAAAGGTGTATATATATATATATATATTGCAAAAAAAACTTAATTAATGCACAAGTTAGGGTAAAAGTGACAAAAGTTGGGAAATGTGGCATTAGGGTTTACAACCCTAACACCAGCCCCCAAGGCAGCACATTAGGTGTGGGGTGTTCCTTGGGATACTCAGTCCTAACACTCACCCCAATCTACTACACTCTACACATCTGACCTTATTTAAGGAAGAATGGGCTAAGCCTTAGGTTTGAGTACCCCAAGGCACACCCCACACCTGATGTGCTGTCTGGAGGGGGGAGGGGAGGGTTGTAGTATAATTGTATCCCTATTTTGCTGTGGTAGCACAGGGTTCAAATGTTGCATACATTATTTTGTCAGATTTTATTTTTCTGAGTGAGATTTGTCTGTTCCCTGGTATTCACTGGACCCCACCTTACATTTGTGCCTGGTCCTCCTAATAGCTCTGGTGTATAGTGGCACCCCACACTCCAATCTCATTATATATTTTATACAAATTTTTCATTGGTGTTCAGTGGTACTTCCAACTGTGCCCAGTCCCCATTAATTTATACTTAATAGCCCTGGTATCTAGTGGCACCCCCATCCTCCCAGTTCTATATATATTTGTTAATATATTCATTGGTGTCCAGAGGTACCCTGCACCTTCCAATTTTCCCCATTCACTGTCATGCCACAGTATATATCCTTGGTGTGTAGTGACCCCCCCCCACCCTCTGATACTTTTATTAGTTTAATTTCACTTTCCCATTGGTGGCCACTGGCACCCCCACCCCACCCTTCTATATCAGTGTGAGCCTGATAATAAGAAAACAGTCCCTCGGTGTCTTTATTTTTTTTTTTCAAACCTCTCCACCATTGCTCTGACCCACACCACCCACCAGTCCTCCCACTGGGCACCCACATCCCTGCATTTTCTTGACCCCCACACACCCTCACTCACCTAAACTGTCCCCATTGTGAAGATCCACTCTCCAATCAAAGATGGATCTTGCCGCTGGAGCCTGAGACTGCTGTAAGGCAAGTAAGGGAACTGTGGTGGGAAAATACGTTGTGCCACAGTTACCTTAATTCTCATACAGCAATCTCCGGTTCTAGCAGCAAGGCATGTCTTCAATCATAGAGTTGATATCCACTTTGAGGCCAGTTCAGATGAGTGAGAGTGTGTTGGGGGGTCAAAGAGGATGTGGGGTGGTGGGTGCACATTGGGAGGCTGTTTTCCTATTTTCAGTTTCACACTGATATAGAAGGGTGGGAGTGCTACTGGCCACCAGTGGGGATATGAAATTAAGCTAATACTGGGATTGGAGGGTGGAGGGGTGTCACTAGATACCAGGAATATAGGGAGTGGGAGGGTGTAATTAAACACCAGGTGCCAGGATGGAAAATGGAGGGTGGTGGCACACAGCACACAGAGGGAGGGAGTGTGAGGGCTTAATTAAACACTGGGTGCCTGAACAGGGAATGGAGGGTGGGGTGGAGAGCATACAGAGGGAGGGAGCAGGAGGGTATAATTAAACATCGGGTACTGGGATAGGAAATGGGGGTGGGGCAGACAGCACACAGAAGGAGGGAGCTGGATGGTTTAATTAAACATCAGGTGCTGGGATAGGAAATGGTGGGTGGGGGTGAACAGCACAGAGAGGGAGGGAGTGGGAGGGTTTAATTAAACACCTGCTGCCTGGATGGGAAATGGAGGGTAGGGACGGACAGCACAAAGAGGGAGGGAGCGGGAGGGTTTAATTAAACACTGGGTACCAGGATGGGAAATGGAGTGTGGGGGAGGGCAGCACACAGAGGGAGGGAGTGGGAGAGTTTCTTTAAAGAACATCAGTGCAGGGAAAGGGAACAGAGGGTTGGCGGATGGCACACAAATGGAGGGACCGGGGGGCAATAGACACCAGGGAGATTTTTCAAGCCAACACGTGTTGGGCTAATTGGGGGCCATTTCACCCTATTCTGAAGTTATTTTTTTGAAATGTGTGTTTTATATAAAAAAAAACAGCTATGTAAAAATTATTTTACCACAAATTGTGGAAAGGATCCTTTTCAGTGCATCCTATTTCACAATTTGCAAAAAAAGAAAAATCCTTTTTTGCAAATTGCAAAAAAGGATCCTGCTTCACGATTCCTTTTTCATAATTTGTGAAAAAGGATTTTGGCATGTTAAAAAACATATTTCCAAGTCATTTATCAAAAAACTAAGCCCATAATCTAATAGAATGGGTCCCAATTAGGTAAGCACAACTGTTGCTTTGTACTAAACCAATGTTATTTTTACTTATTTAAATTTGTTTTCCTCACTAAAACAAGATGGCGGCAGCATGAAAAAGAATTTCCCATTTGCAACAAAGGATCCCCCATTTGTGACATAGCATCCTTTTTCAAGGTGAACATCTAACTTTTCCCTTTGAAAATAATGGGAAATGTTAAAATGTAATAACTTTTGAATGGCTTAATATTTTTTCACCAAATCTTCAAAAGGCACATCTGTGACCTAAGACCTCTCTACCCTAAACATTTCCAAACAAAATTCTACACCATTTGCACATAGCGGTGTGACAAAGAATTTGACCAAAAATGGTAATTTTCATATTTGTTGACACTGTATCTCTGCACCCACACATCCAACTGGAATAAAACTTGCTACATCAAGAGATCTTTTTCCCTGATGGGGCATGCAACATGTCATGCAAATCGGTTGAACAGTTGCAAAGTTATTAAAGTGTAAAATTTCAAGATTAATGTATAAGTGAAGAATGAAACCTAACTATAAGGGTGAGATTGCGTCCTTATAGTTAGGATCGTATGGACAATTTAATGTTAAACCCCAGTTTTTGCACTTTAATAACTTCATAGTGTTCAATGGATTTGCACAAAATGTTGCATGCATGGTCTCACATGGTAGATCTCCCTGAGGAAGTGCACATGTGCGAAACCGGTCAGGCCTTGTGAGTGGGGTCACACACCTTGTGGCACTTTGCAAACTTTATTTTTTGTCTTGCCCATTTGGATATTAAATACCAAGCTTTTTGATTCCTGCCTCTTGCCTCCTGGTCTGTGGATTTGGATTTTACACAGTGGACGGTGCTCAGCTGCTTGTGTTCCTCTAAGATCTCTGGATGTACCATGTTTCGTTCCAGTCGAATGTGTGAATTCCAAGATACAGATAGTGCAAAAAGTTAATTTTTGGGATTTTTTCCCATTGATTTGAATAGGTTTTCTGTCAACTTGGCTAGTGCCCAGATGGTTTGAAATTTTGGTCTGAAGTTTTCTGAGTAGAAAGTAGCTGGCTCACAGATGTGCCTTTTGCTTATTTGGTGAAAAGATATTAATCAGTTCCAAAGTTATTTAATTTTGAATAACTGGTTCTGATCATGCTCAGTATGCACCAAAAATAGTTGTATGAAAAGAAAAAAAAGACTTCTTTTTTCATATTCATCATCCTTTTTCATGAGGGGAAAATCATTTTTCATTTGGCTGCCATCATGTTTTCTGGTTTTCCCTAGGGAAAATTCAAATTTCAGAAGCCACAAAAATGACATTCTGAAGAGCGACCAACACATGTATCTTGTTTACTGGGACCCCCATAGCTGGATTCTGCACTTAACTGTTGGAGAAATGCCCTTAAAATATAATTGTTTTAACATTAAAATCTTTTTTCATGACTCGTGATATGGAAAAATAATCCTTTTCCATATGACGTCATCCTTTTTCATGAGGGGAAATTCTTTTCTGGTATGAAGCTTCAATGCATTTCAATGGGTTTTTCAACTTTGTGGCATATCTTTGCATACTTTGAGCTCAAATTTTCAACAAGGCCTTTTTGGGACCCCACCTCAGGAACAGCGTTGGTGGGATTACACAAATCTGTATTGGAAGGCAATTTCACGGTCAGTTGGAGAAATCACTTTTTGGGAGGGATTTGAAAAGTTTCACCACCCTTATTCATCAGGTGGGGTCATAAGAAGGCTATGCTGCTATTTTGGGGTCTAAATATATAAAGATGCCAAAGTTATGTGCATACATTGAAACTTTGCTACACTCCTTTGTAACTTTGGCAATTTTAAAATTTTGACTTGAAATGTTCAATATAAACATCTTTTTACACCACCACAAACACTGGCCAAACTGTGTTTTTGCATCTGTGTCGTGCAATGGTGTTGTGGTGGTACAGAATCACATTTTGGTTGGGATTTCAACATTTTCATTACTGGATTCATGACGTAGGGCAATAAGAAGGTTAGGCTGACAGTTTCATTACTGTTTTTCTACAAATGCAAGTGCAGAGCTCAGAGGTCCTGGCACTTCAACAACAACATGTATGTATACATCTAATGAGGGATGGGTGCCCTGCGCTCTCACAGACAAATGAGGATACAGTTATACTATCTGAAAAAGTAAGGAAATTATTTGCAAAAACTTTGTTAATGCACTGGTTAGGATTGAAGTGACAAATGTAGGGGAATGTGGCATTAGGGTTTCCAACCCTAATGTCCCACCCACGCCCTGAAGGCAGCAACAGGTGAGGGGGTTTGCCTTAAGGTTGTCAACCCTAATGCTAATTCCATACCATGGTCCATGAGTAAATAAGCTGAGATGGGTACAGTGTATGAGAATGGGGTGAGCATTAGGGTTGACAACCCCAAAGTACACCCCACACCTGTTGTTGCCTTCATGGTGTGGATGGGGTGTTAGGGTTGGAAATCCTAATGCCATATCTCCCTACTTTTGTCACTTCTATCCTAAGTAGTGCATTAACATAGTTTTTGCAAAGAATTTCCTTTCTTTTTCAGATAGCATAATTTTATCCTCACCTGGCTTCTCCGGGACAGACCTTCATGCCAATGTCTGGCTTTTGGACTGTGGTGAGGTGCCTGGTCACCAGTGCATGACCTGTGAAGGACTAGACTTCATCCTGTGGCCATGGGGGTTTTCCACCTTGGTTGAAGGTCCTGGACAGTGCAATGCATGGGTGGGTGAGCTCTACCTCCATGGAGATGCCCTAACATGTCTATTCATGGTCCTACACGCAGACACACCCAGACCTGTACTGCCACCCAGACAGCTCCAAGTGGCAGTGGTCATGGTAACCCCCCTCCCCTGAGGGAAGAGAACTGTCCTTGGGATGCTCAATCCTCTCCCCCAGCTGACACCTGAGTGACCCACATCCATTCCCGAACCCAGGTCACCGGCATGGCAGGAGGTGAGGCATGAGTGCTTCCGTCCTCCATGATACTGGTCCAGCCAGAGGAGGTAATTTTTAAAGATCAAAGGATAGTGCTTTTGTATTTGTTGAAGTTTACACCGGAACCAATATCATACATGGTTGGGTTATCAGTTAGGAGCTTCCAGGAAGTGCAATTTCAACCTCTATGACTTCTTTCCTACCCCTATGATGTCTTTGTAACCTTGAAACCCCTAAACAAGGTTCCTCAGGATTGGTTCATATTAAAATTTGGTTATTGTGAGAGCTCTGCGACTACTTTGAGTCTGCCAAAATGGAGATTTGTAACCTCATAATTCTGTTAAAACAATGCTACTGGCAGCTCATAGAAGTGTGGCTGAAGATGAGTGTCCCCCTTTAACTTGCAAACAGAATTATCAGCTTGGCCTGACTCACTATGTACATCTAACATCACAATCCTCTGAGTCTGATAACTCAGCACAGGGTCATGATGCCAGGCGTAACCAAGCAGCCACTGTGGATGAAACAGATGACGGTGGCCCTGTCTTCATACTGATACATAGATACATAGATACATAGACAGTGTCAGCAGATAAGGGCCTATGGCCCACCCAGTCTGCCCATTTGAACTTGTAAGTTCAGTTTGTTTTCCTAGTATGTACCTGACATGTATAGTTAAAAGGGAACTAAATACAGAAAATATGTATGATTTTAAAACTGAATGGCAACTCAAATAAGGTTTATTTCAGTTTCCCTGTAACTGAAATAAACTAACAAACTGAAATAGACTAACATAAATTATTTATTTAGTATTTGTTGACTGGGAAAAGTGGGCTAGGAAATTCTGCCTATTTTTAGCTGGGGTAGGGGAAGGGGGGTTACAGATGGAAAACGACTGAAACTGATCCAGATTAAAGAGCTAGTGAAACAGAAAACAGCAGACAGGAACATGTTATATTATTAAAACTTTTAAGAAGTAGTCAGTTGTAACTTTTTATTTCTTTGGTAGCAAGTTTTCTATGCAATAGTATTATGATGGATGTGTGGAATAGCACTCTGCCTGGCAGCAGACATGTCTAGTTAAATTCCTCACACTACATTATCTGCACTGTGACCTCACAGACAGTTAAAAAGATGACTGACTTGCCAGCAGCTGAATGGCTCTTCCTAAGCAGCTGTGATCTCATAATCAGTGAGGTCACAGTGCTGATAATGTAATGGGAGGAACAGAACTTGATATGTCAGCTGCCAGGCACAATGGTGTTCCAAACATCACACTTCTACAAACAGTGAGGGACCACTTAGGGTACCGGTGGAGACCATCAGTAACGTCATATCACAAAACTAAAGAAGTGCTATACAGCCACACCAAAATAAAGTTTCTTATGCTGACACATGTAAAAAGTGCAAAATTCACCTTTACTACTGACCACAGAACTACACTGTCTAGCTAGACCCTGTTGTTTTGTCATCAGTAATAAAGGTGAATTTTGCATTTTTCACTTGTATCAGCATAAGACACTTATTTTGGTGTGGCTGTGTTGCTCGGTTTTTTGTTTTCTGTGCTATAAATCACAGCGCTAGAATCAGATTAAAAAATCATCTAATTAACCAAAGAGAAAATAAAAATACCTCTGATATAAAAGGTAATAGTTGACTCCTTTTAAAAACTAATATTAGTGTTAGGCAGTGCACTAGCTCTTTAAGCTGTTGATGGTATTCTTAGTGAATGGTGGAAATTTGGCTAGTACTCTGGGGGAAATTCCCCATCTCTTTTCAAGAATTGCCATGGGATCTTTAATGTACACCTGTACAAGCACCAGAACAGGCAGACAGGACCTTGGTTTAATGTCTCATCCAAAAGACATCACCTCATGAGTGCAGCACCCCCTCATGCTGTACTACAGTGTCGGTGTTGGGATTTTACCCCAAGTTCCCGGTGTAGAGCTAGAAACTATAACCTTAGTACATGGTATTTTCAACTGTGTGATCCTTAAAGGAGAACTGCATTTAACATCTACATTTGTGTTTTCTATAGAAGGTGCCTTACAAATAGTGGTTCACACTTTTTTTTTTTTTATTTGACTAGTTTTGTTGTATATTCATTTGATGATTATCATTTACATACTGCTGACAAAAACAATTTTTGAACTGTATGATGTAGTTTATGTCCTTACTCAGCTCTTTATTGTTAGCACAAGGATTTCGTGTTTTACCATTGATCTCTGGGGCTGAAAGGCACATGGATTGCATTATACAGTTCTAAAATTATTCCAGCAACTTGCAAATCTGAAACACCACTAAAAGGACAATGAAGAAGGAACAATAACATAATTCTAAAATTAATTCTCAAAACAGCTTCTACAGGAAAAACATGCTTAGGTTCAAGTTCTCCATTAAAAAGATTTCATAGTTTCCCCAGAAAAGCTCACAGCTAAACCTTGGCTACATAACATTTCCAGAAAAAAAAGAGAATTTTAACACATTCCAGTTTTTATTTCCAAGGCATTTTCATGAAAACACATTTTTTTTAAATCTTCATTTGTTCTAGTTGCTTATGCTAGCCTTAAATTCATATTATTCACACAACATCACAATCTGTTGCTCTGGAAATGTTTCTGATGTCATGAGTGGAGGATTATTACTTCAGGACTGGTATAAGCAATAGGAGCAGATTACATCTATGGGTCAAGATCATGTTTCCATGCAGCTGACTTTAGTAATAAAGACAAAAACAATACCAGACAGGATTGAGCACACTCCACACCAAAGTAAACTCAGAGCATTCAAGTTGTTTCAAAATACAAGTTGGTTAAATAATTCCAGCTCTTGAGCCACAATACCGCAACACACGCCAGCTAACCACCCAGTACTTCGACTTCCTGCGAGTCTTCCTTAGGGGTGTCAATAAAGCATTGAATGTACTGAATTAATTTTTTTTTAATGTTACGTCATTGAGTCTTGCTAATGTTAACTGTCTTTATTTTGCAGAGAATGTGAAAATTGCTTACATTTTAAGAACTTCACATTTTAAAGATCAGTACTGCACATTTATAACACAGGCTGTCACCCTACGGAGATGAATATCAAAATTCATCAATGTAGTGTCTCTCCCATCTGAATTCTGATTAGCTCAATCATGGGTTTCCATACTTTAAAACCATCAGGTATGCATACGTGGATGTAATGAAGCATGATCAATATCTCAATAGACACGTATGGATGAAGATATGATTATGTTGTGACTGTTACATAAATGCATTATATGAAATATAATTATACCTATTATGGATAAATTACTATTAAGGGAAACATGCACCTTTCTGTAATATTATTGGAAATATGGACATGTGTTTATCCTCCTTAATCTCCCCCCTACTGTGCTTTTATTTCATTACTTAAATAATTTGTCTTTTACCCTTTTTTAGGGCCCCATGTTCATGATGTGACTAATATTATAATTTTTCAGTTGAGTGGAAGTTCACTGTACAAGTGTGACTGCAGGGCTTCCTCTCAACTCATGTCATCAGGTACTGGAGCAGATCAGTAATTTCGAAAAATGAATAACAGTTGGGGAACAAAACCTTAAAAATAAATACAAGAAAAACTGCTACATAACCTCCTAACTCCTCATCATACCCACCACACTTTCTGCTTCTCTGATTTGGGCCTCCTCGTGATTCACAGGGAACAGCTAAAATCATCTGGTGACAGCGCCTTCAGGTTATCTGGCCCAGTCCTATGGTATTCGCTTCCAAGATCCTTGACAGAGATTCCTTCATTGGGGTCCTTTAAGAGGGGCCTGAAATCATACCTATGCAAGGAGGCCTTTGGACTATAGGCAATGTCACCTGATTAACTGGTTGTCTTTTAGAATGTATTTTATTAATATGTATTATTAGTTATTTGATCTGCATTATTTCAATTTGTATATTAGTTGGGTTTAGAATTTATTGTGTGTTTTATTCTATTTTTGAACTGATTGTGATATGAACTGTCCTGAACTTTGTACAGTACCCTGAGCCCCAGGGAAAGGTTGTTTTATAAGTAAAGCTTACTTACTAATTAGTGGGACACTGGCAACCTCTTTTGCATCATACTGTTTCTAGTTGTAAACCCACATTTCTTGATTGCTTACCTTCTTCCAGATTCATTGATGTTGCTGGTGGTTGTATCTGCTTGCTTTCTGAGTAGAACAGAAATGCATGCTAATGGTGTAATTACACCCATCCTTGTTTTGCTTAAAATTCTTGATCTACTCATGTTACATACTTCCTGAATATTAGGAACATTCCCAGACAAAGCAACCACTCATGATGCATTAGTTTCCTCTCCTCTCCTCTCACTGAATCATGAGTGGTTAGACTGCATTGAGGGTGTTCCCAATTCCAGGAAAGAGGCAGTGGGAGTTGGTCAAGGACTATAAACAGACATGTTTTTGTGTGGTAACACCAGTATGGTGGGTAGTCCATTTTCACTTTTAAAAAGAAAATAAGAATTAGAATCATACTACCAGATACATCAGCAATCTCTACAGCATATGAGTAATCATATTTTATTTTAAACTGGAGACACTTTGAGGCCATAGGGGATTGACAGTGTCCCTTTAAGTACAAATTTCTAATTATATTAAAAAAATGGTAAAGCTAGGTTTGTATTCCCTTTACAACTCGCAAGAGACAACTTTTTTTTTGTATACTTTATTTAAGCCAGCAGTACAGGGGTGTCACATCGAATAGCCAGAAAGTACAAAGCATTTAAGACACACCATCATTGAAATTACAGCAATGGAAAGTTTTACACTCAAGGAGTAACAGTATGAACCACTTTAGTATGTGACCATCTGACATGGGCAGGAGTAATCTATTTTAATGTAGATTAAAAAAAGAAATAAATAATGACTGGACTCACTTCCATCTCTAAAACATGTATGGGACAGAGTCAAAGGACAAAATATAGGAGCAACATTACCGACTAATTTAAGAGCGACCCCCTTAAAAATTCAGAAACCAGGGTTGTGACAAGGCTTCCTCCACTGGGGAGTGGAGACCACATATCTGTGAATTTACTCAACTGACCCCTGACTGTGTATTGTATTCATTCATATTTCATACAGCCTAAGAGAGAGTTAACTCATTCAGATATAGTAGGCGTGGTGGCAAGCCTCCAGTGGGTGGCCAGTACCTTCAGCCCCATAATGTTACCCAAGCTCCACAGAGCCAAATGGGGAATGTTCTGTCTCACCATCTCACCATCTCACCTGGGGGGAGGCCCAACAGGATCTCCACAGGCTCTAGCCTGAGGGGGATCCCTATCAGTCTAGATAGTATCTCCTGGATCCCCCTCCAGAAGCACTGGACCAGGTGGCATTGCCACACCATGTGATAAAATGTCCCATTATGTACCTGGCATTTAGGGCAAAGCAGGGAGTCACCAGAGTTTATTATGTGGGCCAACCAAGGGGTGTGATTTGTCCTATGAAGAACGTTGTATTGGATAGCCCTAACTCTATTGTTAACTGAACAACTGGTATTACTATTCAGTAAAGCAATCCAGTCCCCTCCAGTCAACCCATCTTGGTATAGCTCAGATTCCAACTTATCTTTTGTTGCCCTCATAAGGTCAGTCTATCAATAATTTATACATTCTTCTCAAAGGTTTGAATGTAGGGTCTTCAGGTTGTCCCCAAAACATCTCCCGCAGTGGGCAGCTTGACACCGCCCCACCCCTGACCATCTCTACTGAGGGTTCTATTAAACAATTTTCTCAGCTTATCAAACAGGGGAAAATGAGAATGGCTAAGATTGTGGTTTGCCATCAGATCTTTAAATGAGCAGAGTTCCCCTTCCCTTAAAACATGTTGTAATAGGTGTATACCCTTTACAGACCAACTTTTTAATATGGGACTATCCCGTAAGGACAGTCCTCCTTCCTGCTGCAGTAACCTATGTATAGAACACTCAGGGGATTTATTTATTTAGTTTTTGTTGACTGGGTAAGTGCACTAGACAAATCCTGCCTATTTTCCGTCACGACCCGGGGAAGGGGGATACAGATGAATGCCAACTGACCTTGAACCAGATTAAGCTGTTGGTGGTATTTTTAGTGAATGAGGGAAATTTGGCCAGGACACCGGGGAAATTCCCCTACTCTTTTCAATAAGTGCCATGGGATCTTTAACATCCACCTGAACTATCACCAATCCATGCAGATGGGACCTCAGTTTAACGTCTCATCCGAAAGACGGCACTTCAGAAGTGCAGCACCCCTCTCATGCTGCACCACAGTGTCAGTACTGGGATATTAACCCAAATGCCAGATGTGGGATCTGAACCCACAGCCCTCTGATCTCCCAGCCTCAGAGGCAAGTGTGCTACCTACTGAACCACTAAACCTCCCCCACCTCAATCATCTCATGGGCCAATTTCCAGGATCAATTACCGTGGTCTTAGTGCAGGGGTTAGATGGGACACTCAAGGAATCCACTCTCCCACGTAAGGCCAAGTTCCCATAGTATATAGAGGAACCAGTAGACCCCTCCAACCCCACCCAGACTGGTTGCCCTGTAGGGCTTTTTAACATGTCCTGAATATGGGCTACCTGTGCCACCACCTAGTAGTGTCACACGCTGGGGAGCCCAGGCCACCCTTCTTCTGAGGGAGCCACAAAAGATTTTTTTTAATCCTAGGTCTCTTGTTATTCCAGAGCAGCTGAGTAATAGCTCCCTCTATACTTTTAAAATATTTAAGTGGAATTTTCAGAGGCACTGTTTGAAAAAATATAGGTACTGAGGCAGAACAGACATTTTGATAAGGTTCACTCTCCCCAGGAGGGTCAAAGGCAAAGCCCATCAGGTTGTACAACCATCCTTTATTTTGGATATCAAACCTTTCATATTAATTTTTATCAAAGTGGAAAGCTTAGATGGAATCTGAATGCCCAGGTATTTTAATAATTTAGTTGGTTGTACCAGAGTCTGAGCAATAGTAATAGGAGTCCGCTCCCCCCCAAGAGGCATCCACTCACACTTAGTCCAATTAATCTTATGGCCTGAGAGGGGGCCATATCTCTAAAATAACTGGGTCAGCTCCACCATTAATTCCTGAGGAGAGCTAAGGAAAAGAAGCACGTCATCTGCAAAGAGCAATATCACATGTTGCATTCCCTTCTATTGAAACCCCTTGATGCGAGCATTAGATCTGATACTTTGTGCCAAGGCCTCAATTGTGAGAACATAAATTAATGGGGATGGGGGAAGCCCTGCTTAGTTCCTCTTGTCAAAGCAAAGGGTGCAGAGATTATATTATTTGTAAGGATTTGAGCTTGAGGTGACCGATACAATACTTTCAACCATTTCATCATGAGGGGACCCAAACCAAACTTCAGCAGGATGGCCAACATAAACGGCCATTCAACGCAGTCAAAGGCCTTTTCACATCTAATGCCAGAAGGCCCCCCCCACCCCTGCTTGGCCAATTATGCATGATGTTCAACACGCATCTGATACTATGTTTAGCCTGCCTGCCTTTCACAAAAGCTCCCTGATCTGGGTGGACAAGATTGAGGAGAAGACATTCCAACCTGGTCACCAAAATTTTAGCTAGAATCTTGTAATCTGAATTAAGTAATGATATTGGGTGTATGCAGTGGAGGAGCTAGAGGGGTGGGCTGGGGGGCAGTCGCCCCTCCTGGCTGCCCCAGTGTGAGTGGTAATGCCCCGCCAACATCTTTATTCACTGTTTAGTGCCCATTGTGGAGCCCATGATTGACTGACTGCCCCCCAGCTCCCAAACACTCCCAAACCTGGCTCCACCACTGGTGGTATGAGGAGCATTTCAGAGGGTCTTTTCCTGACTTTGGCAGGACTGTAATGGTGGCAAGGCACTGTGGGGGAGGGCAATGCTCCATCCTCCAGAGACTCAGCTATCATATCCAACATCAATTGCCCCAACTCCTCCCAAAGCATTTTATAAATTTCAGCTGGAATCCATCAGGTCTCGGGGCCTTCCCTCTCTTAGCTTTCTAATCAGCTGCCTTTAATTCCTCCTTAGTAATAGGGGAGTCAAGTCTCTCCAAGTCCACCATCCCAACCTTAGGTAAGGAAACATCTTTTAGAAATTCCTCTGGACTGGCCCCCTGCCGAAACTCGGTGGTATAGAAAAGGGAGTAGTAAGCTCTAACAGCATCATTGATTTTTGCTGGTCGTATGTCATGTCTCCCCACCACTTCCACTCCTAAGATGGTCCTTTCTGCCCTTTGTCTTTTAACCATGCCTGCTAGCCATTTCCCCACTTTGTCCCCTTCAAAATAAAAGGATTTAGTAAGGATAAGAGCTCTCTCTATTTTATGATTGTAGACTTGATTCAAATTACCTTTCAGCACTTTAAGCTCTGTTAATTTGGACCTAGCCTGCTTGGACATAAGTTCCCCTTCTAACTTTTGAATCTGGCATTCAAGGGATTGTTCCCTTTTGAGGCTTGTCTTCTTCTTGTACAACGAGTAGGAAATGGTCTCACCTCATATTTTATTTATTTATTTATTTATATTGCAATCAGTTTACAACCTTTGAGCCAGGGGCTCATTTCCAAAGGTACCTTGTCAAGAGAAGAGAAGATAATACAGGTACAAAATACATACTATAAGCGAACATATGCATAAAGAGACAGACATACATGGATCCTGGTTACAGTTTACATTGGTTGTATTATAAAGTGCAGATTCAGGTATAATAGATAACAGGGTTGGTTACAGGGTTTAGCAGCATAAATGTATGACATTTGCAAAATGAAACAGTCAAACAGGTTACACGGTATTAGATTACAGAGATAGTCAAGCATGTGACAAGGACAGTACAGCGGGTAGTTAGATTCAGTAACAGTGGTGCATACTAGTAGGACAACTTAGCAAGCAGTATACTAAGATTGTCATACATGAGTACGTTCTTGACAGTAGTGAGAAGGTAGCAGTTGGATAAGGCAATGTGTAGGTGGTAGGAATAAGGTGAGGGAGGCGGGTGAGCCAGAGGCATTGTCAGGACAAAGGGTGCTTGTACACCCATTATGCACAGGTGCAGCAGCGCTTGTTGAACAGCTCGCTTTTGAGTGCAGTTTTGAATTTGGAGATAGTGGGGATTTCAGAGATGCGTAAGGAAGTGTGTTGTACCAAGAAGGGCTCTGTGTATGAGAGACCTCTGTCCATGTGAGGTCCTAGATCGAGAAACCAGGAAGGTGGCCTTGCAGGAGGTCCAGTACTGACTAGAGGTTGGGCTAGGAGGAGGAGGATGTCAGCCCGGTGGAGAAAAGTCCTAGCAGGGTTTTTTTAGTTATAAGGCAAGTTTGGTATTGCAGCCATTCGTCAAGGTTTAGCACTGTTGCCAAGTCATAAAGCTGGTACGTATGTGTGAGCCTAGGGGCCCCTGTGATTAGCCTGCATGCCTTATTTAGGATGAGGTGGATTTTGTTTAGGGCAGTCGTGTTGGCAGCACCGTAGACAGGTAGTCCATAGTCAACTAGCGATAGTATGGAGGATGTAACTGCAAGCGGAGGGCATCGGGGAGACAGTTTTTGTAGCGGTACAAGATACCAAGTGTATATTGGTAGTAGAAGCAAGGCTTCGGTGGGGTGTGGTAGGTGAGGGCTGAGTCAAAGGAGACCCCTAGGTACTTATAGGAGTGGACTTGCTCCAGTTGCTGTTTGGAGTTGGAGAGGATACGGAGAGGGAGTTGTAGCTTTGTTTTGAGGGTGGGCAAAGAGCATGGTTTTAGATTTTTAAGATTTAGGACCAATCTATGCTCTTTAAACCAGGTTTCAGTGTCATTATAGGAACATTGCAGGAAACCTGAGGAGTGGGGTTGCTGCTCGGTGGCAAAGATGATTGCTGGCCATCTGATACAGAGACTTTCAGTGCAAGCACTGGGCAGGGTGTTAAGGTATAGCGAGAAGAGTAGGGGTCCCAGGATGGAGCCCTGTGGAACCCCTAGAGGATAGGACGGATTGGAAAGTGTCCCACCAATATTGACACGTTGGGAGCGCAAGGGATAGTAGCTGGAGCACCAGGCAAGTGGTCCAGTGGCAAAACCAGGCGTGACAGAGGCTTCCAGCAGTAGGGTGAGAGACTGTGTCGAAGGTCTTGATAGGTCGAGGAACACGGCCCCATGGAGAGCCAGCGCCCATGGAGGAGTGTAGAAGGATGCGACCAATAAGAGCTGTGCGCAGAGCCAGTCCTGCACGGAATCCGTGCTGTTCAGGGCAAAGGATGTTGTATTTGGTCAGGTATTCAGTGATTTGCGTGGCAACTAGTTTTTCAGTGCCTTGGAAAGGGGTGGGAGTATGGAGATAGGTCAGTAGTTCCCAGCTAAGGACCTGTCACCCCCTTTATGGATAGGAGTAACAGTGGCAGTTTTCCAGGTAGTGGGGAATTGTCCCAGGCAGAGGGATTTGTTGAGAAGGCTGGTGAGTGGGGTGAGGACCTGATCCAGAACCAGCCGGAGAATTCTGTGGTCCAGGTTGTTGTCACCGGGACTGTTGCCTTTTAGTGCACGGGTCAGGTGCGGTCTGGCTTCCTGGGCAGTTACCCTACATAGGTAGAAGCTAGGGTGATGGAGGGCAGGGGCAGGTTGGGAGGGTGGTTGGTCAAAGAAGTTACAGGGGAGGATAGGACTACGGTCAGTAAAGGCGGTGTTGAGGAGGCTTGCAATGTCAGCAGGGTCTGTAACAGTGGTGTTGTCAGTAGTAATCTGGGAAGGGGGAGGGGAGCGAGTGTTCCCATTCAGTTGTTTGACGTTGTCCCAGAAGGTACGGGAGCACCCCCAGGAGGCAGTGAGGGTGGCCTGATGAGTGGTCAGCCTTGGCTTTCTGATTGCCCATGTGCACTTATTTAGGTGCAGCGTTGTAAGCCTGTCTGTCTGCTGGTCTCC
Organism: Neoceratodus forsteri; assembly: GCA_016271365.2. Lineage (NCBI taxonomy): Eukaryota > Metazoa > Chordata > Ceratodontiformes > Ceratodontidae > Neoceratodus > Neoceratodus forsteri. The sequence goes on from CM057455.1 coordinate 1,425,546,245, forward strand.
TAGTTTCTATGGCAGGTGCCAAAGATTATCCCTGTGCCTGAGCAGCTGTGAAAGGCAGGGTAATCCAGGGCAGGTTATGTTTTTTGGACCGGACGGCTGAGAGGGGAGCAAAGAGGTCACAGGCTTTACTAAAGGTTAGGGTAAAGAAGGCAAGGGCAGTGTCAATATCAGGAGCGCGGTGAATGGGGGACCAGTCTTGCTGTTCAAGGTATTGTTTAAGGTTTTTCAGACCACACGGTCTGAAATGCTGGCGGGGTGCGCACTGTGCAGTGGGTCGAGGTGAGGTGGCCATCCAGTGGAACAGCACAGGGGAATGGTCACTGAGTGAATCAGGGAGGACTTGGATGTCCAGGATTTTTGGGGGGCGGTTTGTGATGATGACATCTAGGAGGGTGCTGGTACCTCTCTTAGGGTTCACTCGTGTGGGTTGGGAGACTAGTTGTGTTAGATCCAGGGCTGTGAAGGAGTCCCACGTGGACTGAATATGAATGCTTTAAGAGCATCCCAGATAGTCTCAACATCTGTATCCCTGGGTCTATTTAAAGTAGTAAAGTCAGCAACATGTTGTTTTAATTGTAGGAGAAATTTTTGGTCCACCAGAAGGGTGGGGTCCATATGCCAGTGCAGGATGCTCCTAGGTTCTCCCTTCCCCTCCAACACCACCTGCAAAGGGGCATGATCCAAAATAATTATCGGGCCATAGGAGGCCTCTGTAATATCCTCCAACTTAGACTTCGGAAGGAATAAATAATCTAATCTGGTACATATTTTGTGGGCATAAGAGTAGAATGAGAATTCTCTGGTGGAGGGGTGGTGGAATGTCCAGGCCTCCTGTAGGGCCCTACCCTCCACCAGATGGCAGAGTGTTTTAACACTCCAAGGAACTGAGCTTGTCCTCAAACTGGAGTGATCCAATTGTGGGTCCCAGTAGGTGTACATGTCCCCCCCATTATAACATCATCAGGGAATGGTGCCAGCATGGCCTCCAAATGGGTGAAAAACTCCAGTGAATTTGTGTTAGGTCCATAGACTGAGACCAACATTGTGGGTTTGCCTCCCCATCTCGACCACCGCTATGACGTACCATCCCTGGGGGTCCATCATGGTAGAGAGAACCCTGTGAGGAAATCCCGGCCCGATCCAGATGGCTATGCCATGAGCCTTAGAGGTAAAGGGAGACACCAAGAGTGTGCCCCCCATGAATTACGCAGCCCCTCTAGTTCCTCCCTAGTAGAATGGAGCTCCTGCAAAAACATAATGTCACCTTTCATTTTTTTAATTGGGTCCACACCCATTTCCTTTTAACCGCTGTTCGTATCCCATTAATGTTCCATGTTACCAAAGTGATCTTATCCGTATTCTCCAGAAAAAATAATACTGTGTGGCATGTCAAACCAACAATAACTCCAAAATCCCAAGACACCCTTGACTGCTGAAGATTTTTTTTGTTTTTTATAAAACCCGTGGATTGAAACCCCTTCCCTTCCCCACTTACATAAAGAAGTAATGTAACTATCACACAAATTTTGAACAAATCTCCCAACTCCCATCCCTTCCCCACTAAACTACTTAACACTAACATACCACCCAAAACAACCTTATGACCCCCCTCCTTCTTATTTAAAGAGGATACAAAGAACTTCCCTCTTCTTCTCATGGATTGAGCATCCATCCCTTGCAATGATTGTATAACAAAAAATACAGTCAACAGAACATATGTTACCCCCTAAAAAGAAATTCAAATTTATACTGTAGAGAGCCAGCCGGGGGGGGGGGGGGTTACTTCACCACCTCTGTTGCTTGGGGGCTATTAGAGAGAGATCATTTAAAAAAAGGAAAAAAAAAAACCCTTCAACATGGAAGTTCCGAGGGAGTTCCTGCCCCCCACTGCAGTATCTTTGGGAGCAGGTCTTCCCCTCTTAATGGATGGTACAGCTTTAACTCAAGTACTCTTTCTGAAACATTAAATAGATCAAAGCTCCAATGTGTGGCCCTTTGTTAATAAACTCAAATATGCATGTACCCTCTCCACCCAGCTCTCTCCCTCTAAGGAGATAGTAAACAAGCACAACGAGACTATTGTCCTAAGTTGCTGGTTCACACGCCACCCTCCTTTTTTCATTGCATGGCATGCAGTGATCTCCTGCATCCCAAACAGCAAGACCCTGAAGGTCATTTAAAGAGGCCTATAAGTTCAGCATGCCCAGAGTCAAAATAAAGTCCCAAGCTGAAACAACACGGTTATTAAGCAGGAGTAAACAGATAAAAAAAAAACAAAAAATGTCCAATCATTGCGGCAACATCTACCTGATGTCATAACCAAGATCCAGTGAAAAAGTCAGGGAGACAGGGGAGAAGGGAGCCTCCGAATCCAGCCCTTATAGGCCTCTTACAGAGTTGTGGATCAGGCAGTATGCACCTTCCCCCTCATCCCCTGACAAGTAGTGGAAAGTACTTTCAGGCTAGGCCCTAGTTCTCAAGTCAAGCTGCTTTTTGGTGCTCCAAATCATGGGCATATTCCAAAGTGGCTGCCGGGTCTGTAAAGGCTTTTGTGTTACCTCCCAGCAGTCTGATAATTAAACAGGCAGGGTAAGAAAGCATAAAAGGACTGTTAATGGAGTGCAGCAGATGGCGAACTTCTGCAAATGCCTGAATTTGTATTTGGAGCTGGTGGGAATAATTGGAAAATAAACTCATATGCCTTTGTTGTTCCAAAATAACACCGGTCTTCCTCACTGCATCTAGGACCTGAACTTTATCTTGATAATGGAGAAATTTAACGATGGTGTGTCTGGGCTTCTGATCCGGGGATGGCTTTTGCCCGGGAGAACGCTGCACCTTTTGGATCTCTAAGGAAATGTCCTGTGGCAACTGCAGTGTTGTCTTAAGCCAAGTTTGCAAGAATTTCAGACAATCTTTCCCCTCCAGCCCCTCAGGGAGGCCTATTATTCTGATGTTGCAGTGGTGCTCCCAATTCTCATGACAGTCTATAGAGATGCAGCGAATTTAAAATCTGCTGGCAAAGTGAATGCAAAGTGGCCACTTCACCTTGGCACTTTGTTATGCGGAGTACCCCATAGGAAAGGCTCACTTTGCCTTGCTATTATTACTTGGCGTTGTCATTCCGCCTTAAACGTGAAGTAAGGCGGAGTGACAACAATATTGGCAGCATCCCACCCACACAGTCACCAGAATGAATGTGCATCACCAAAGTGCTACTGTTTTGTGTCCAGAAAACTCCCCAGTGCTTGGAAGTGAAATGAGAGTGTAACAAGTAATGCAAAGTGTCCCAAAATTAATGGCACACTTAGTCATGCGCGCAGTGGTCAGGTCACACACAGAGTTACCAGAATTAGTGTGCAACCCCAAAATGCTACTGTCTTGTGTCCAAAAAATTCCCCAGTGCTAACGAAGAGAAATGAGAGTGTAACAAGAAATGCAGTCTCTCAGAATTAATGGTGCCATGCAAACGCACAGACAGATTAAGATTGCGCTGCACACTCAAGGGATGCATACAAAAAGACATAACACCTAACCAGTGCTTACAAGTCACAAATCCAAATCTGGAAAAGAATACATTTTGCCATTTGGGGGATTAGTGCACAGCAGTAACAATCCTCTACCAGTAAAGGTACCACAAAGCAGTATAAAAAATTCATGCAGGTGTGGTGGATAACAGGTTCACACTGCTGCAATTACTCTGTCACACAATAAAAGGTGTCTGATTTAATGGCACACATCGCACACACATATACTCACACGCACTCTCAAGTAATGTGTAGCAAACTGAAAACCTTTAGTAATATAACCAAATGTTTTAAGCAGACAAATTGTACACTGCTGCACCACAACAATCAGCAAAAAATGTCAAGAATTACTGAAAATATTACTGTGTGTACATTAACACAGTTATACACGAAAAATATAACCAAAACAGAAAGACTGCCTTTTTCTCCCAGTTAATCTACCTACACCACAAATATGCCCCCCCAAAGCACACTTCACAGTACACAGACTGACTGTTCTAAATTAACATTCAAAATCCACACACACAACAAAACACTTGATGATATGAGCACAGAAGGGTTTCCTACAATCGATGTATTAAATTTTGAGCAATACATATTACTCAAAAAGGCATTTTAAACAGCTTTTAGAGGTTTTGACTCACAGAGCTCTTAGAGCAAACTGTCTCCAGCTACCACTGCACACACACTACCCAGTCCAGAACTGAGGCTGTGGCGAACAGTCTAGAGCCCATGTGACCTGCAATCCCATGAATAACTGCAGAATTTCATTTGGAGCTCAATTACAGGGTGAAGTGAGGTGAATTACATTGATTTCAATGTACTTCACCTTATAATTGGTGGAGAAGTGGTTTGTGGAAGGCAGAATGATGCAAAGTCATTGGTTTCAATGGACTTTGCGTTCCTCATTATGAAGCAAGCACTCCGCTTCACATTGTGGCCCGCGGATTCCATGTTACTCAGTGAATCACTTCATGGAGCAAATTGGGGTCACTTCACACACCACTACTTACAGTACTGTAACTCACATGCTGTATGGGAAGGAACACAAATGCCTATGGCTGTACTTCCCTGATGGGCTGTAGCACAAAACTCCCAGACTTAAAAATGTTTATTAATGAGTACAATGGCGGGTGGTGAAGCCTGAAGAGATACTGCAAAACATGCTTACAATACATCCAAGTAACTAGTAAAAAACTGAATGTTGTGATTCGTGACATGATCGTGAATCATGATTTGTGACTGCATTTGTGACCGTGATGATGAAGAACGTGATTCGGTGTCGACGGTGTGAGATAACCAATATGAAAACTGTATTGGGAACGCGAATGCCTACAGCTGTACTGCCCCGATGAGCTGTAACACAAACTCCCCAACCTAAAAACTCTCATTAATGAGTACAATGGCAGGGTGGTGAAGCCTGGAGAGATACTACAAAACATGCTTAAAATACATCAAAGTAGCCAGTCAAAAAATTAGTGTTGTGATTCGTGACATGATCATGAATTGTGATTTGTGGCTGCATTTGCGACCGTGATGATGAAGAACATGATTCAGTGTCGATGGTGTGAGATAAACAATATGGAACTGTATTGAGAGGGGAATACAAATGCCTATGGCTGTACTTCCCCGATGAGCTGTAGCACATATTCCCTGACTTAAAAACGCTCATTAATGAGTACAATGGTGGGGTGGTGAAGCCTGGAGAGATACTGCAAAACAGGCTTACAATACATCCTATTAACTAGAAAAAAAATTAATGTTGTGATTCGTGACATGATCGTGAATAGTAATTTGTGACTGCATTTGTGACCGTGATGATGAAGAACGTGATTTGTATCACGAGTGACTCGTGATGATGTCCCTGACTTAAAAATGCATATTAATGAGTACAGTGTTCATGCAGAATTATGCACCACACCTGTCCAGTACTCTGAAGGAAGCCAAAGAAACAACTGTGACTTAAGTTAGAGATGGAGATTGAGCCCTAAAGAGATGCAGATGCACAGACAGATTAAGATTGCTCTGCGCACTGAAGAGTTACAGACAGTCACTGGTACTAGTACCAGTAAAGATACCAGAAGGAAGTATAAATATCACACAGCTGCAGTGGATAGCAGGTTCACATTGTTGAAATTATTATGTGGCACAATAAAAGGTGTCTGATTTGATGACACATGTCACACACATGCTCACACACACACTAAGTAATGCATAGCAAATTGAAAACTTCAGTAATGTAACCACATATTTTAAACAAACTAAAACTATGCACTGCTGCACCACAACAATCAGCAAAAAAATGGCAAGAAATATTGAAAATATTACTGTGTGTACATTGACACAGTTATAGAAGAAAAATATCACCAAAACAGAAAGCATTGTCTTTTTCTCCAAGTTAATCTACCTATACCACAGATGCGCCCCTCCCCCAAAGCACACTTCCACTGTCTCTCAGTACACAGACTGAATGTTGTACATTAACATTCAAAATCCACACACAAACAATAAACACTCGATTATATGAGCACAGGAGGGTTTCCTTTAATCGACGAACTAAAGTTTCAGCAAAACAAATGACTCAAAAAGGCTTTTTTAACAGCTTTTAGAAGGTTTGAATTGCAGAGAGCTCTCAGAGCAGATTGTTTCCTACAGCTTCCTACACACATTTCCCCAAACTGAGGCTGTGCAGAACAATTTAGAGCCCATGTGACCTGAAATCCCATGAATCACTGCAAATTTCACCTTTGGAGCTTTAAAACAAGGTGAAGTTAAGAACTGGTGGAGTAGTGGTTTGGGAAGGTGGTGTAACGCAAAGTCATTGTTTTCAATGGACTTCGCGTTACCCATTATAACTCGAAGTACTCCGCTTTGTGTTGTGGAGCACTCCACGGATTCGCCTTCACTCCACGAATCACTTCATGGAGTGAATTGGGGTCACTTCGCCCACCACTAATCATCTACATCTTGCTTTAGGAACTCAATCTCTCTGAGGGCTTTAGCGAGATCGATTGCTTGGGAGTTCGATTTATCTTCTTGGTCACTAAGACGTTGTTCCAGTTCCCCCAATCGCCTTTCATGGGTTTCTACTTACTCCGAGGTGGTGTTCATGGCCTGTTGTAAATGCTGTATTTGGGCTGTGACATTGGCAAACCCAGCCTCCATCCTGGTGCCCAGGTCATATTTGAGGTCTTTTGTCAGTCTCTCCAGGTTTTGATACCCCTCTGTCATTGTCGCACTGGGTATCGACTCGGAATTATGGCTGCAGGTTGCGGGTTCAGTGGATTGTTGGTCCTTCTCCGGCTGTGCTTGGAGTGATGGTCTGGAAGGGTGTTCAGGCCTGGCAGGACCTCTTGCAGATGATTCTTGTTGCGGGAGTTTAAAAGGCAGCTTTGATTGTTTTTTCCCTGATTTCAGTGAGGATAGCATCAGCGCGATGTAATATGCTTAGTATAGCTTGTAGATGAATTTTAAAGACAATTCTGAGAGGGGATTACAAGGGATGGTAGCAGAGCTCTTTGTTCAAGCTGCCATCTCGCTCCGATGCTAGGCTCCCCAAGAGGCAACTTTTGAGTTAATTTTTTGACAAACACATGCAACAGCCATTATTACAAAGCAAGTAGAAGACACAGACTGAATACCATGTCATCATGAGGGTCATACATAAAACAAAAGGGTTAAAATAAGTACAAAGGGAAAACAGAAAATATTTTTAAATTAAAAATTTTAACCACAGGTCTTTTTCAGGAATTATCTTAAATGAAGACAGTAAACAGCCAGCTCCAATATAAAGGCTATTTTAGTATTTCGTAGACAATTGAATATTGTGAACAATTACAATATGTTAGCCTATGTCTAATCATGAAAATAGAAGTTTACAAGAATATGGAAATCCTTGATTTGATGCCAAAGGTTTGCTGTATGCAGAGTCATGTGAATTCCTGCTATGAAATAAGGCAGGGAGGTTTGGGTGGTTCCGGGCTTTACAGGAAACATGGGGCTGAGACAGTACAGGAAACACTGTATCTAAAAAACTCATGATAAGAAAATTAAATGCAAATTTGAGAAAATAAAGCTGAGGTACTCTTTCCAAAATGTATTTAGAAGTCATGCCTGAAGTAGGGATCAGTAGATACCAAAGAGACCCCCTTATGGAGCCCCTTATGAAGGTTGCTATGTAGGGAACAACTGATGTTTGTTTTGTTATAATGCAAACTAAAAGTTTAATCATTGTGGTGAGTGCATCATATTTTTGTCTATTCTTCTTCCATGTGTAAAAGTATAAGATGAAGGTGTGGAAGGTTGAAAATGGCACAGACCCTCATAAAAATTGATTTCAGTTTTATTTCAAAGGAGTTAAAGCCATTAGGTAAATCATTTTCAAGGACATCTTGGGCATCAAAGTTCGAAAACAGTAAACAAACACAAGTTAAACAAGCATTTGTCAATGCCGAATGTTGATTGCTTTGCTCCATTGAGCTCACTCACTCCCCCTTTGTCACTCTCTCGTTCTGTTTCTCTAGGAGCTGCAGGCTGCGCCTTTGTACTGGGCTCCTGCCTGCATCGGCACCTTTGTCTGCCCACAAAGAAATCCGCAGCTGTCCCGACAGAGCTCCGTTGAGGTCGCTCAGTCTCCCTCTCTCACACGCTCATTCTATTTCTCCTGGTGCTGCAGGCTGCCCTTTGTACTGGGCTCCTGCCTCTGTTGGCACCTTTTTCTGCCCATAAAGAAATCCACAGCGGTCACGATAGAGCTCAGTTGAGCTCGCTCACTCCACATCTCTCAGTCGCTCGTTCTGTCTCTCCCACCGCTGCAGGCTAACCTTTTGTACTGGGACTCTGCCTGCACTGCTGCCTTTTTCTGCCCACAAAGAAATCCGCAGCAGTCCCAACAGAGCTCCGTTGAGCTCACTCACTCACTCCCCCTCCCTCACACGCCCGTTCTTTTTCTTCCGGTGCTGCAGGCTGCCCTTTTGTACTGGGCTCCTGCGCTGGGGCTTGTTTCTGCCCACAAAGAAATCCACAGCAGTCCCGACAGAGCTCAGTTGAGCTCAGTCACTCCCCCCTCTCACTTGCTCGATCTTAATCTGTCCCAAACACTAATTTCCCACAGTGACCGTGGTATTCTGCAGCAGGAGTGCAAAAACATATTTAGGCCAGGATGTAAAAAATGACAGCTGTACTGTTCATAAGAAGGTATGAAAAAATACCAGTGTTGAAAATGTGGTGTGAAAAAGTTACAAGGGTGCATGGAAACAGTTCAATGCATGCTGTAACACAATCATTTTATGGACTTTCATCACCAAATTTTCAACATAGGGATTTTAGGACCTCTGGTCATGAACAGTGTCACTGTCATTTTCTTAATCTATCCCGAACACTGATTTTCCACAGCAATCGCGCTATTCTGCGTCACAAGTGCGAAAACACATTTTGGCCAGGATGTGAAAAATGACAGCTGTACTGTTCATAAGGAGGTATGAAAAAATGCCAGTGTTGAAACTCTGGTGTGAAAATATTACTGATTTGTGAAGTTACAAGGATGCTTGGAAACTGCACAGCTCACGCTCATAAAACAGTAATTTTATGGACTTTCATCACAAAATTTTCAGCATAGGCATTTCAGGACCTCTGCTCATGAACAGTGTCACTGTGGTTTTCTTAATGTGTCCTGAACACTGATTTCCCACAGCAACTGCACTATTCTGTGCTGGAAGGATGTGAAAAATGGCAGTTGTACTGTTCATAAGGAGGAATGGGCATATCCAGTCATTGCTTTGTCTCCATTCCAGAGACCCTGCTGTAATATAGGACCATGGAGGACCCTGGATGGGAGGGTGAGCAACTGTAAAGTTCCAACACCGCTCCATTGAGCTTGCTCACTCCCCCTCTCTCACTTGTTCATTCTATTTCTCCTGATGCTGCAGGCTTCCCTTTTACTCTAGGCTCCTGCTTGCATTGGCGCCTTTTTCTTCTCTCGTTCTGTGTCTCCCCAGGCTGCAAGTTGCCCTTTTGTACTGGGCTCCTGCCTGTGTTGGTGTCTTTTTCTGCCCACAAAGAAGTTCACAGCTGTCCCAACAGAGCTCCGTTGAGCTCTCTCACTCCCCCTCTCTCACTTGCTCATTCTGTTTCTACTGGCGCTGCAGGCTGCCCTTTTGTATTGGACTCTTGCTTCCATTGGCACCTTTTCTTGCCCACAAAGAAATCTGCAGCAGTCCCAACAGAGCTCTGTTGAGCTCGCTCACTCCCCCTCTCTCATTCACTCATTCCATTTCTCCCAGCACTGCAGGCTGTCTTTTTGTACTGGGCTCCTACCTGCATTGGCTCCTTTTTCTGCCCACAAAGAAATCTGCAGCAGTCCTGCTAGAGCTCCGTTGAGATCAATCAGTCCCCCTCTCTCATTCACTCGTACTGTTTCTCCCACCACTGCAGGCTGCCCTTTTGTACTGGGCCCCTGCCTGCATGGACTCCTTTTTCTGCCCACAAAGAAATCTGCAGCAGTCCCAACAGAGCTCCATTGAGCTCGCTCACTCCCCCTCCCTCACTCATTCTCTCGTTCTGTTCCTCCTAGTGCTGCAGGCTGCCCTTTTGTGCTGGGCTCCTGCATTGGGGCCTTTTTCTGCCCACAAAGAAATCCCCAGCAGTCCAGACAGAGCTCAGTTGAGCTCAGTCATTCCCCCCTCTCACTCGATTGATCTTAATCTGTCCCAAACACTGATTTCCCACAGCAACCATGCTATTCTGAGGCAGGAGTGCAAAAACATATTTTGGCCAGGATGTGAAAAATGACAGCAGTACTGTTCATAAGGAGGTGTGAAAAAATGCCGGTGTTGAATATGTGGTGTGAAAATATTACAAATTTGCAAAGTTACAAGGGTGCATGGAAATAGTTCAACACACGCTTATAACACAGTCATGTTATGGAGTTTCATCACCAAATTTTCAACATAGGGATTTTAGGACCTCTGCTCATGAACAGTGCCACTGTCTTTTTCTTAATCTGTCCCAAACACTGATTTCCAACAGCGACTGCACTATTCTGCTCCAGAAATGCGAAAACACATTTCAGTCAGGATGTGAAAAATGGCAGGTGTACTGCTCATAAGGAGGTGTGAAAAAATGCCAGTATCGAAAATCTGGCATGACAATATTACAAATCTGTGAAGTTACAAGGGTGCGTGGATACTGTGCAATGCACACTTGTAACACAGTCATTTGATGGGCTATCATAACCAAATTTTCAACACAGGCATTTTAAGACCTCTGCTCATGAACAGTATCACTGTCATGTTCTTAATCTGTCCCGAACACTGATTTCCCACAACGACCGTGCTATTCTGTGCCGGAATTGCAAAAACACATTTTGGCCAGGATGGGAAAAATGACAGCTGTACTGTTCATAAGTAGGTATGGGAAAATGGCAATGTTGATAATCTGGAGTGAAAATATTATATATTCGTGAAGTTACGAGTGTGCATGCAAACTGTGCAACACACGCTCATAACACAGTCATTTTATGGAGAATCATCACCAAATTTTCAACAAAGGCATTTTAGGATCTATACTTATGAAAAGTATCACTGTCATTTTCTAACCCTGTCCTGAACACTGATTTCCTACAGCAACTGTGCTATTCTGCACCGGAAGTGCGAAAACACATTTCAGCCAGGATGTGAAAAATGACAGCTATACTGTTCACAAGGAGCTGTGAAAAGATGTCAATGTTGAAAATCTGGTGTGAAAATATTGTAAATTCATGAAGTTATGAGCATGCATAACAACTGCGCAACGCATGCTCATAAAACAGTAATTTTTTGGATTTTTTCCACCAAATTTGCCACATAGGCTTTTTGAGAGCCCACCTCATGAACACTGGCACTGTCATTTCATTATTCAGTTCTGAAAGGTGATTCCGTGCAGTGACCGCGAAATCACCTTTTGGGGCTGAATAACACCATGACAGTGGCAGAATTCATGAGGAGGGATCCCAAAAACCCCATGTTGAAAATTTGGTGCCAAAATCCCAAAAAAATGCATGAGATATGCACCAAAGTTGAAAAAACCCTATTTATTCCATTATACAGCATACCAGCATTTCTTCAGTTCGCGGTCAGCTTTGAAGAGTGCAGGCGTGTTCCGGTCCACCGAAGATTGTCACGCCAGACTCCGCAGATAAGTATGGGGTGAGGGTGGGAGTGGGGAGGTAGGGTGTGTACAGGGTGGGTGCGGGTTGTGGGAGGGGGCAGGGAGACTGTGAGGGACAATTTTCTTTTTTGGCAGGTTAAAAAAAAAAAATCACAGGACTTTTTTTTTTACAGTGCCATTTGGCATGCTGGGGTGGGCTCCTAGAGTACCAACAGAGTGTTTTTGGGGGCAGCTGTAGCTGATGGGAGATTAGGCACCCCGTCAGCACAAAGGGGCACAACAGCTGAGGAGATTGGGCATCCCTCAGCACAACTATACTACGTGTTTTGGGGGAATTGCTAACAGGGGTGGGCTCCCCCATCGGCAAATAAGTGGAGGACATAATGCCACGATGGGGTGGGCTCCATCGGCAATTATGAGCGTCAAGGAACTGAAGCCGACAGGATTGGGGCCCCGTCCGCAAACAAACAAGGTGGGGGAGATATGCTGCCGAGGGATTTACCCCGGCAGTAGGTGTTATTGTTTGTGAACATGGTGGCAAGCCACTGCCATGTTCACAAACAATATCACAGTAACAAGGATCCACCTAGCAATGACGGGTTGCTCCCTCATTGCAGTGGAATGGCTTATGCTGCAATGATGAGGTGGCCCCTGATTGCAGCAGCTGAAACCTTACAAGGTTGTGGCACACTGGCTGAACTAGTGTCTGCAGCAGCATGCCACCCCATTGGGAAAAGCAGGCCAAGTCTCCAAAGGCTGTGGGGGCATTGGCCACAACAGTTCCATGCCTCCACAACCTGCTTCTGCAGCAAGCTGCCGCAATATGTTTCTTGCCCATGCACGCGATCAACATAAAAAGTTAATAAATACTTCAAATAAATTACACACAATCCCATTTAAGAAGAGACAGTTAGGAAATGCAACACTAAATATAGTACTAACATAACAAGCCATAGACAATTTAAATGTATACAAAATACAGCAAGTTTTAAACAGAACCAGACTTCAGAAAAAGTTAAAAAAATGTATTCCAAACATTTTTTTAAATATTGTCTTTTTTCATATATATGGGATACACAATAGCTCCATTGTTAGTGGGATAGACTTGCGAGCAGTGGGAGAAAGGGAGAGGGAGGGGAAGTGCTGAAATGGTGTTTCAGCTCAAAGTGATAGAAAGTGGATCCAGAGGATAGCTAGGGCAGCTGGAGAAGGAATGGTGCTAGATATCATTGTCCATTTGGGGACAAATGACTTGGCAAGGGACAGGGTAGGATTGGTGCTTGGAAATTTCAGGGAACCAAGGAAGGGCCTCAAGCAGGTGGCAGATACAGAGGGTTTTGCCAAAGTATTACTTGTATATGCAAGGTAAGAGGTTAGGGCACTCTACACCAGAACATTTAACCCTTGCTATGCCCCCCATATGATGAAGCAGCAGTGACAGACAGCCTGAGGAGAGAAAGCTCCACAGGGCAGGCTCTCAAGAAGACAGGTGTGGGGACAAGGCAGAGGACAAGGGGATATAAATTTGGGAAGCAAGAAGGAACAAGTAAAGGAGAAAGGCCACAGAGAAGGTAACAAAGGAAGACAGTGGTTAGAAGGTGCTTCAGAGAGGAGCACAAACAAGGGGAGAAAGCAGGGAAGCTGACAAGGAGGGAGTAAGGTATGGAGAGCCTTGTGTACCAATTTAAGGAGTCTGGGAAATTCAATTCCAGACTGGGAGGCCATCATGATGGAGGCTAGCCTTGTGCACCAATGTAAGGAGTCTGGGAAATAAAATTCCAGATTGGCAGGACATCATGATGGAAGCTAACCTTGATTTGGTGCCCATAATGGAGTCATGGTGAACTGACAGCCCTGACTGGGACACGGCCATGCCGGGCTTCTCTCTGTTCAGGAAAGTGGGGGAAGGGAGGAGAGGTTGTACTATATATAAGGGAGGGAATCAAGGCCATGGAAAAGTACAAGTGCACACTGAGGAAAAAGAAGGGCTAGAAGCACTGTGGGTCATCCAAGAGACAGGTACTAGGCAACTATCCATACAGGGGTGATATACAGACCTCCAGCACAGGGAGAAGAGTTGGATAAGGCACTTGGAGAAGCCATCATCCTGATGACAAGTCAGGGGGAGGTGCTGCTAGTTGAGAACTTCAGTCTGCCAGATATGGATTCTGGATATGGATAAGCATCTGTGGGCTTCCCAAGCTGCTCCTGTGGCCCTGGCTCTCTCTAAACAGGCCACAGCTAACAGACCGCCCAGCTGACCACTGGACAGATTCAGCCCATCTGCAGGCTTCTCAAGCTGCTCCTGTGGCCATGGCTCCCTCCGAGCAGGCCGCAGCTAACAGACTGCCTGACTGACCCCCGGACAGATTCAGACAGCCCATCTGCGGGCTTCCCAAGCTGCTTCTATGGCCCTGGCTCTCTCTGAGCAGGCCGCAGCTAACAGACCACCCGACTGACCTGCAGACAGATTCAGGTACGCACTGGACCTCTGAACCTCATGGTTTCAATGCCGCTTTTTTTGACTGGACGCCCAGTGGAGGAGTGAGGCACTGATTGGCAGTTTCTGTTCCTTGGCTAATTTTCCAACACCTGGCGGTTCCTGATCTCAGGGAAATCTCTTACTGTGCTGTGATCTGGACTGAATTTTGGTAAATGTGATTACTTATGTTATGCATCAATTGGTCTTACTTTACCTGCCAGTTTAGCTAGTCTATTACAAGCCACTAGTCTAGCCTCTCGGTATTATTTGCTGCTGTGCGACTAGTGCTGGACAAACTGTATTGAATAGCAGCTGATGTTTGACTGCTTAGACCTAGCTACTGAGCAAGATTGCTGCAACTTTCCATTTCTGCCCTTCTGAAAAACCTTGTCCCCTTCCCCACACTGTTCATTCTGTTAATTATTAATTTCTCTGCCCCACTTGTAATGCTGTCTCTCTAAACAGCTTAATTTCTTCTCTGCCTTACCTACAAACCCTTCCCTTACACTCCCCCTGCTGCTGCTGTCCTCCTCAGATGTCCCGGTGCCAAAGCACTGACACCCCCATTAGCTCCTCTTTGGTCTCTAAATAATTGCCCTGCATTTGCCACCTCTTTACCGCATGCTTTGTCCTGCCCCATTGCCTGCCCCCACTGAGCATGCTATTGTACTCTAGCTGTATTTAATCCTCTGTGTTTCCCTCCTTGTTCCACAGACAGCCCATCTGCGGGCTTCCCAAGCTGCTCCTATGGCCCTGGCTCTCTCCGAGCAGGCCACAGCTAACAGACCACCCGACTGACTCCCGGACTGATTCAGGTACACACTGGACCTCTGAAACTTGGGATTTTCAATGCCGCTGTTTTGACTGGATGCCCACTGGAGGAGCCCGGCCCTGATTGGCAGTTTCTGCTCCTTGGCTAATTTTCCAACGCCTGGTGCTTCCTGATCTCAGGGTAATCTCTTTCTGTGCTGTGTGCTGGATGGAATTTTTGTTAATGTAATTACTTATGTTATGCATCAATTGTCTTACTTTACCTGCCAGTTTAGCTAGTCTATTACAAGACACTAGTCTAGCCTCTCGGTGTTATTTGCTGCTGTGCGACTAGTGCTGGACACACTGTATTTTATAGTAGCTGATGTTTAACTGTTTAGACCTAGTTACTGAGGAAGATTGCTGCAGTTTTCCATTACTACCCTACTGACAAACCCTGTTCCCTTCCCCACACTGGTCACTCTGCTAATTATTAATTTCTCCACCCCACTTGCAATGCTGTCTCTCTAAACAGCTTAATTTCTTCTCTGCTTTACCTACAAACCCTTCCATTACACCCCCCTGCTGCTGCTGTCCTCCTCAAACATCCCAATGCCAAAGCACACAGCCCCAGTTAACTCCTCTTCTATCTCTAAATAATTGCCCTGCATTTGCCACCTCTTTTCCACATGCGTTGTCCTTCCCCATTGTCTGCCCTCCCACTGAGCATACTATTGTACTTTAGCTATATTTAATCCTCTTTCTTATCCTCTTTGTTCCACAAACAGCCCATCTGTGGCTTCCGAAGCTGCTCCTGTGGCCCTGGCTCTCTTCGAGCAAGCCGCAGCTAACAGACCCCCCGAAGGGCGCCTGGACAGATTCAGATACACATCGGACCTCTGAAACGCGTGGTTTTCAATGCTGCTGTTTTGACTGGTTGCCCAGTGGAGGAGCCAGGCACTGATTGGCAGTTTCTGCACCTTGGCTGATTTTCCAATGCCTGGCACTTCCTGATTTCAGGGAAATCTCTTTCTGTGTTGTGTTCTGGACTGAATGTTTGTTAATGTAATTGTCACCACTGCCAACCAATCTGTCACAAACTTGCTTAGATGGTCAGCCCTCTACTCCCAAAGTGCCAACCTCTGAGCATATGATTTGTGGACAGTGAACAAAACAAGGTAACCCTCTTGTCTGTTTTGTGGGTTCAAGTCACCTTAGTCTCAAGTTCTGTAGGGATTCAAACTGATAACCTCTTGTTAGCGTACCCAATTATCAGGCTCAGATAATTCTGTGTTCAGGGGGGCCAGATATCTTTGCCTACAGGCACCCAACCAAGACTTTCAAATGAAGCATTAGAACTCTATGCAAGACTTTAGAGAACTCTATCCATTTCCCAGTTTGGTATATCAATAAGCCCGTACACAGTGTTAACTGTAACCTTTAAAAGCTCCACTTAAACAAAAACAAATGTCAAGGTACTCAAGGCAGTTTCCGTTGTAAAATATATCTTTACTTTAAAATATCAAAACAGAACAATAAACACAGAACAAATATCCCAAACACATACAATCTTAAAAACAAAACAGGTTTTTAAAGTACAAACTAAGCTCTCTTCTCCACATAATACTTATCTCCTACAGTGCTGATGTTGTCCTTCTTCTCTCAGTCAGAAATAAAATCAAATGTGTCTCTCTAAGGCTTGCTCAGTTGGATAAAAGCAGTCCTGAGCTGGCCTCCTCTCTGAGGTCATTGAACTCCGCCTTGGAGTATTAAAAGTTATATTTTACAGCACAGGACATCCCAACGAGATTTTAAAAAAATGATAAGCGACATACTCAAGTTCCTCTCCTCAGGTTAACTGGTCAGAACTGTTTTTTGTTCTGCCACACACACACACATACATAAACAGTTTCTGTGATGTCCTCCCAAAGCATCCTGGGAATGTGTATTGGACATTCTAAATTCATCTGGATCCTTGTTATCTACACATCAAAGGTCTTTCTGATGTAATTCAAGGGCTCCCTCTGACACCCCTCCCAACACAGGTTCTTCCTGGCAACTATTGCAAGTCAAAGGATCTCCCTGAGGGCATTATAAAGTGGATACTTTGGTTCTTTCCTTCAAAGAAAATTTAACAATAAATTGCATTTTAAATAGCTGCAGATTTAGCTATGTCCTGTTCTTTGAACTTATCCCTGGTTTCCTTTTTTGATGTGTCAGTTCAGCAAGACTGTGGGTCTTCTGACTGCCCTTCCCTTACATAAATTATATGTAATACAAGAACAATTTGATACTTGGATCAGAATCAGTGGTCCAAGTGTGACAATTCCTTCCCACCTAGACTGAATTTGGGGGCTCTATCCCCTACATGGGATGAGCTTCCCAAATCCGTTCATTCCTTATATACACGGGACAAACCATCTGAGTTCTGATTCTTGGCTCCAGCCCTATGTATGATTTTCAAATCATACCCTTGTAAAGCAGAACTCCATCTGAGCAGTCTACCATTGTTTTTCCCCATCTGCGTCAGCCAAACTAGGGGGCTGTGGTCAGTCTGCACCACAAAAGGCTGCTCATACAAGTATGGCTCCAACTGCTTTAGGGCCCACACTATGGCAAAACACTCCTTTTCCACAGTGGAGTACGCTTGCTCCCTGGGAAGCAGTTTTTTACTCAGGTAGGCAATGGGGTTGTCCCTCCCTTCGCTGGATGTCTGGCTTAGTACTGCCCCAATACCCACGTCTGAGGCATCTGTCTGAACTATAAAAGTTTTGCTATAGTCCAGACTTGTCAAAACAGGAGCACTGCACAGTGCCTCCTTCAGTTTGTTAAATGCTTCCTCATAGGCTGGGCCCCAGGTGATTTTCCTTGGCATTTTTTTCTTTGTCAGATCAGATAGGGGAGCAGCCAGGGCACTGTAATTAGGAACAAACTTTCTGTAGTACTCTGCTGTCCCTAGAAAGCTCCTGACCTGCTTCTGGATTTCTGGTCTGGGCCATGCCTGGATCACCTCTATCTTTATTTGGCTAGGATGGAGCTGTCCTTGGCCTACCACATGTCCGAGGTATGCCACTTCCCCCATGGCCACCTGGCACTTCTTGGCTTTGACAGTGAGCCTGGCCCTCTGTATCCTGCCAGCACTTCCCTTAGGTGTGAAAGGTGTTCCTCCCAGTTGGTACTGAAGATGGCAATGTCATCCAGGTACGCCACAGTGTACTCCTCAGCACCATTTAACACCTGGTTCACCAACCTTTGGAAAGTGGTCGGGGCGTTCTTCATTCTGAAAGGCATTACTTTGAACTCAAATAAGCCTATCGGAGTGATGAAGGCCAACCTCTCCCTAGCTCTGTCCATCAACTGTACCTGCCAATACCCCTTTGTCAGGTCAGTGGTCATAAGGTAGGTTGCCTCTCCCAACTTGTCCAGGAGTTCATCCGTCCAGGACATTGGGTGGACGTCTGATGTTGTGACTGCATTCAGTCCACGACAGTCCACACAGAAATGGGTCGAGCCATCTGGCTTGGGTACAAGGACTATGGGTGAGGCCCAGGGACTGTGGGATCTCTGGATTATCCCTAAATCCAGCAACTCCTCCACTTCCTTCCTAATGTCCTTTTGGACAGCCTCTGACAGCTGATATGCTGTCCTCTGTATGGGCGTCTGTGTTACTGTCTCCACATCATGTGTTGCTAAGGGGGTTAGTCCAGGTTTGGCGCTAAACAAGGGGGCAAGATCTGCTAAAACCTCCCTCACTTTCTGGTTCTGGTGCGGTTTTAGCTGGGGAGACAATTTTACTGCCTCCACAGAGGAATCTTGCTTACTTTCCTCCAGCAAGTCCAGAAGGGGGTCTCCTTCATCCATCTCCTCCCCATGACTACACACTGCAAACACCATGTCCGCCCTATTTGCATATGGCTTCATCATGTTAACATGGTACATCCTTTCTGTCTGTCTATGGTCAGGTAACTCCACAATGTAGTTTACGTCATTTACCTTCCTAATCACTTTGTACGGTCCTGCCCACTCAGCTTGCCGCTTGTCTTTCTGGACCGGAATAAGTACCATGACTTCCTGACCCACCATGTATGAGCGAGCTCTGGCTCTGTGGTCGTACCATACTTTTTGTTTCTGTTGGGCAGCTGCCAGGTTGCTCTTGGCTGTCCCCATAAGCTCCTTCAGACTTTCCCAAAACTGTATGACATAATCCACAATGGGAGTTCCCTGGGTGGTGTGCTTGCCTTCCCAGTCCTCCCGGATCAAGTCTAGGGGCCCACCTACCCACCGGCCATACAAGAGCTCGAAGGGGGAAAATCCTGTTTACTCTTGGGTCACCTCCCTGTATGTGAACAACTGGTGGGGAAGGTATTTCTCCCAGTCCCTCCCATGCTGTTCAGCAAACGCCAGGGGCATTGACTTTAGGGTACCATTGAAGCATTCCACAAGCCCATTGGCTTGTGGGTGATATGGTGTCGTGCATCTCTGCACCACCCCACACTTCTTCCATAAACATTTCATTAGGTCTGACATGAAGGAACCCCCTTGATCAGTGATTACCTCCTGCAGAAACCCAACACGGGAGAAAATCCCAAGTAAGGCATCGGCCACTTTGTCTGTCCTCAGTGAGGATAGGGTGACTGCCTCGGGGTACCAGGTAGTATAATCCACCACAGTCAGGATGAACCTTTTTCCTGAGGAGCTGGGGGTATTTAAAGGCCCCACAATATCCATTCCCACCCTCTGGAATGGCTCCTCCACTACGGGCAATGGAATCAGGGTGGCTTGGGTTTTCTTGCCCGCCTTCCCTATTTCTTGGCATCAGTGACAAGACCTGCAATACTCCTTCACCTGCTGGGTGAAGTTAGACCAGTAGAAATTCTGGGCCAACCACTGTATTGTACACATGATTCCTAGATGACCAGACAAGGTAATATCATGGACAACCTTGAGCAACTGCTCAAGATATCCCTGTGGAACGACAAGTTGCCTGCCTAGCATCCCTCCTTCGATCTGTATTGCCTGGGTATACAAAAGTCCATCTTCCCAATAAACCTTAATTCAAGGGCTTCCTTTGATACCCCTCCCAACACAGGTTCTTCCTGGCAACTATTGCAAGTAAAAGGATTTCCCCGACGACATTATAAAGTGGATACTTTGGTTCCTGCCTTCAAAGAAAATTTAACAAAGAAATTGCATTTTAAATTGCTGCAGATTTAGCTATTTCCTGTTCTTTGAACTTATCCCTGTTTTTTTTTTGGGATGTGTCAGTTTAGCAAAACTGTGGGTCTTCTGACTGCCCTTCCCTTACATAAATTATATGTAATAGAAAAAAAATTTGACACATGGATCAGAATCAGTGGTCCAAGTTTGACAGTAATTACTTAAGTTATGCATCAGCTGCTGCTGTCCTCCTCAGATGTCCCGGTGCCAAAGCACCGATCCCCCCGTTAACTCCTCTTTTATCTCTAAATAATTGCCCTGCATTTGCCGCCTTTTTACCGCATGCTTTGTCCTTCCTCATTGCCTGCCCCCCACTGAGCATGCTCTTGTACTCTAGCTGTATTTAATCCTCTTTCTTAATCTCCTTATTCCACAGACAGCCCATCTACAGGCTTCCCAAGCTGCTCCTGTGGCCCTGGCTCTCTCCGAGCAGGCCGCAGCTAACAGACCACCTGACTGACCCCCAGACAGATTCAGGTACACAACGGACCTCTGAAACTCATGGTTTTCAATGCCGCTGTTTTGACTGGACACCCAGTGGAGGAGCCAAGTACTGATTGGCAGTTTCTGTTCCTTGGCTAATTTTCCAATGCCTAGCGCTTCCTGATCTCAGGGAAATCTCTTTCTGTGCTGTGTTCTGGACTGAATTTTTGTTACTGTAATTACTTATGTTATGCATCAATTGGTCTTACTTTATCTGTCAGTTTAGCTAGTCTATTACAAGACACTAGTCTAGCCTCTCGGTGGTACTTGCCGCTGTGCGACTAGTGCTGGACAAACTATATTGTATAGTAGCTGATATTTGACTGCTTAGACCTAGCTACTGAGCAAGATTGCTGCAGTTTTCCATTTCTGCCCTACTGCCAAACCCTGTCCCCTTGCCCACACTGGTCACTCTGCTAATTATTAATTTCTCTGCCCCACTTGTAATGCTGTCTCTCTAAACAGCTTCATTTCTTCTCTGCCTTACCTAAAAACCCTTTCCTTACACCTCCCCACTGCTGCTGTCCTCCTCAGATGTCCTAGTGCCAAAGCACCGACTTCCAGTTAACTCCTCTTCTATCTCTAAATAATTGCCCTGCATTTGCTACCTCTTTACCGCATGTTTTGTCCTTCCCCATTGCCTGCCCCCCCACTGAGCATGCTATTGTACTGTAGCTGCATTTAATCCTCTTTCTTACCCTTCTTGTTCCACAGACAGCCCATCTGCGGGCTTCCCAAGCTGCTCCTGTTGTTCTGACTCTCTCCGAGCAGGCGACAGCCAACAGACCACCTGACTGACCCCTGTACAGATTCAGGTATGCACCAGACTTCTGAAACTCATGGTTTTCAATGCTGCTGTTTTGACTGGACACCCAGTGGAGCAGCCAGACAATGATTGGCAGTTTCAGCTCCTTGGCTAATTTTCCAATGCCTGGCACTTCCTGATCTCGGGGAAATCTCTTTCTGTGCTGTTTTCTGGACTAAATTTTGGTAAATGTGATTACTTATGTTATGCATCAATTGGTCGTACTTTACCTGCCAGTTTAGCTAGTCTATTACAAGCCTCTAGTCTAGCCTCTCGGTGTTATTTGCTGCTGTGCGACTAGTGCTGGACAAACTGTATTGTATAGTAGCTGATGTCTGACTGCTTAGACCTAGCTACTGAGCAAGATTGCTGCAGCTTTCCATTTCTACCCTACTGACAAACGCTGTCCCCTTCCCCACACTGGTCACTCTGCTAATTATTAATTTCTCCGCCCCACTTGTAATGCTGTCTCTCTAAACAGCTTAATTTCTTCTCTGCCTTACCTACAAACCCTTTCCTTACACCCACCTGCTGCTGCCCTCCTCAGACATCCCAGTGCCAAAGCACCGATCCCCCCATGAACTCCTCTTCTATCTCTAAATAATTGCCCTGCATTTGCCACCTCTTTACCGCATGTTTTGTCCTTCCCCATTTCCTGACCCCCACTGAGCATGCTCTTGTACTCTAGCTGTTTTGCATCCTCTTTCGTAAGCCTCCTTGTTCCACAGACAGCCCATCTGCGGGCTTCCCAAGCTGCTCCTGTTGCCCTGGCTTTCTCTGAGCAGGCCACAGCTAACAGACCACCTGACTGACCCCCGGACAGATTCAGGTATGCACCGGACTTCTGAAACTCTTGGTTTTCAATGCCGCTGTTTTGACTGGATGCCCACTGGAGCAGCCAGGCACTGATTGGCAATTTCTGCTCCTTGACTGATTTTCCAACACCTGGTGCTTCCTGATCTCAGGGAAATCTCTTTCTGTGCTGTGTTCTGGACTGAAGTTTTGTTAATGTAATTACTTATGTTATGCAAAAATTGGTCTTACTTTACCTGCCAGTTTAGCTAGTCTATTACAAGCCACTTGTGTAGCCTCTCAGTGTTACTTTCTGCCGTGCGACTACAGGTGGACAAACTGTATTGAATAGCAGCTGATGCTTGACTGCTTAGACCTATCTACTGAGCAAGATTGCTGCAGTTTTCCATTTCTGCCCTACTGACAAACCCTGTCCCCTTCCCCACACTGGTAACTCTGCTAATTATTAATTTCTCCGCCCGACTTGCAATGCTGTCTCTCTAAACAGCTTAATTTCTTCTCTGCCTTACCTACAAACCCTTCCCTTACACAGCCCCGCTGCTGCTGCCCTCAGACGTCCCAGTGCCAAAGCACCGATCCCCCCCGTTAACTCCTCTTCTATCTCTAAATAATTGCCCTGAATTTTCCACCTCTTTACCACATGCTTTGTCCTGCCCCATTGTCTGCCCCCCACTGAGCATGCTATTGTACTCTAGCTGTATTTAATCCTCTTTCTTACCCTCTTTGTTCCACAGACAGCCCATCTGTGGGTGTCCCAAGCTGCTCCTGTGGCCCTGGCTCTCTCTGAGCAAGTCGCAGCTAACAGACCACCCGACTGACCCCCGGATAGATTCAGGTACACACCAGACCTCTGAAACCTGTGGTTTGGAATGCAGCTGTTTAGACTCTATGCCCAGTTGAGGAGCTAGGCAGTGATTGGCAGTTTCTGCTCCTTGGCTGATTTTCCAATGCCTGGTGCTTCCTGATCTCAGGGAAATATCTTTCTGTGCTGTGTTCTGGACTGAATTTTTTCGCCCAGCTACCTCTTCCCCACCTCCTCACAGTATGAATTAGACCCTTGCTCCGCCCCTTTTCTCAGCCTAGCAGCTGAATGGTTACTTAACTGCTGCACATTTTTATGCTATTGGCCTCCCTGTCTTCAATACCTGATTTGACCCACTTTCTTACCCCCTCTTTTTAAAGCAGTCTCATCCACAGGATTGCACATTTGCTCTCAACGTTTTCTCTAGCCACTCCAGTTAACGCCTCTCAATTACTGCTCTAACCTACCCTATTGTTAGGGACCTCACCCTAATTTGACTATATACCCTTTCAGTTCTCCAGTTAACTCCTCTCAATTACTGCTCTAACCTGCCCTATTGTTAGGGACCTCACGTTAATTCGACTATATACCCTTTCAATTCTTACACTTCCACTGCCTATGGTGACATACCCAGTCACAGCCAAACCACCCCAGTAGCTGGCACCTTTGCCTTTGTGTAGGTT
Source organism: Neoceratodus forsteri (assembly GCA_016271365.2). Lineage (NCBI taxonomy): Eukaryota > Metazoa > Chordata > Ceratodontiformes > Ceratodontidae > Neoceratodus > Neoceratodus forsteri. The sequence goes on from CM057455.1 coordinate 1,425,569,952, forward strand.
GCTAATTCAGTCAACAGGCTGCAAGGACCAGACAGATCAACTGTGTTTACTTTATGCAAGGCATCACCATGTGGGTGCCCCACTGGCTCCATTTTCTGTTCATTCTTTTCTTTGTGCCATGCACAGTACACACACTCTCCCAATCTTCTAGCCGGGGGGAACATAGCCTTCTGGTGGGCTGTCGTGTGCACCGTAACTCATCCTATAATTATCTTTGTGCTCTTAGACTCCCCCACCTGCAGCCCTTTGTTCAAACTACTATTAATGGTGGGACTTGGGCCGAACTGCCCCCACAGGGCATATATATTACTCTACCATGCACGTATCTCTCTTTACATCTCATAGCCAGGGTCTTGGTAATTGTTGTCTTAGGACAGACCAGATCTAAATATGGGGTTCTATTTACTTGGCCCGACACCCCTTGTAGAAGAACACGGGCAAGGAATTACAAAATGACTATTGCTGCGCTAAGGAAGCTCTTACTTTTCCTTCTGTTGTGCTCAGGAGACATTGAGCTTAACCCTGGCCCAGCTAAAGTTCTTACTTTCCCATCAGATCCAGCAAAACTAAAAGGAATGTGCTTTACACATGTAGCCTGTTAAAAAAGCTTACCTTGATCCAGGTCTGGGTCAATCATACCACACCAGATGTTTTGGTGATCTCTGAATCATGGCTCAGACCCTCTACACCTGACAGGGAAAGTAACATCCCAGACTATACATTTTTTAGATCTGACAGGCTTAATAGAGGTGGAGGAGTGGCCATCAACGTCAAGGATAAATACTCGGTTTCATGCCTAGACTCATTATCCGTTGCAAACCAATTTGAATGCCTGTCACTAAAGGTTGAGATGTCCTCCTCTACTGCGCTTTATGTCATAGGTTGCTACAGACCTCCGTCTGCTGGCTCTCAAATCCTCACCCATCTAACTACTATTATGGGGCATGGCTCCCTTGAAACAGCTATCCTGGGGGATCTTAACCTTGATTGGATGTCCAAGACCGCTGCACCACTTAAGGAGTTCTGTGATGCCCACAGACTGACGTAACTTATAGGTGAGCCTACGCACCCTAATAAGAAGAACCCGGTTAATAGTACACTGCTTGACGTCATCTTAGTAAGTAAACTGCACCTGTTCTCCCATTCAGGAACCTTTTTTTCTGATGTTAGTGACCATAGCATCATCGTCCAGGATCCACTATCCTCATCAAGGTTCTTTACTAAAAGGTCCAGACGTAACTTCAATCAGTCTGCCTACCTTGATGAGCTAAAATACTCACTGCGTTGGCAGGACTTTTATCTAGCTAACTCAGTCCACTTGGCATGTGACATCTTTTCTGAAATTGTGACTGGGGCATTAAATAAGTATGCCCCTCTTGTAAAAGTTAGGGTAAGGAGTAGAACCTGTCACTGGTTTTCTTTAAAACTCAAAACAGCACTGCTGGACAGGGGCAAGCTTTGGAAAAAAGCACAAACAACTAAGGTCCTGCTGGACTGGTGTCACTTCAGGAAAGCCAGGAATACATGCTCCAAGATGATAAGAGATGCTAAGGCCTCCTTTTATTGTTCGGAACTGGATTCTGCTGCCAGGAGCTCCTCTAAATTTTGGAAGTCCATTAAGGATATGTTCGGACATACCCCGGGGAACTCCCTGCCTGCAAAGATTACCTCTGGCAGTGCCACCATCTGCAACAAAATGGAAATCCTGGATGCATTTAACAACCACTTTGCCACCGCAGGGCTGGCATTTGACAACTCCCCTGCATGTTCTTTATGCTCCCAGTTGGGTGCGCAAAACTCTGAACCTCTTCTTACCAACTCAGTCTTTTCTCTCCAGCCTACTTCATTGAAAGGGAACTTTTATTACAGTTGGATATCAAAAAAAGTGTGGGTGCTGATTCTCTAGACCCATACTTTTTTAAAGTTAGCCTACCATGCTTTAGATGTACCTATTACCTACCTATTCAGTCTCTCACTGTCCCTTGGAATCCTCCCACCCTTATGGAAAACAGCTCATGTTATCCCTCTGTTTAAATCTGGGGACCCCTGTGATCTTAACAACTACAGATCGATTTCTCTACTCCCTATACTGTCCAAACTGTTGGAAAAAATTGTAAGCAAGCAGTTGAAAACCTATGTAGAAACTATGAATCTTCTAAACTCAATGCTATTTGGCTGTAGAGCACAGCATAGCACCATTACGGCCATAGCCAAAATGACCAATCATTGGCAGCGATACCTGGAGAATCGAAACTTTGTCTGTGCAGTGTTCCTAGACTTAAGTAAGGCTTTCAACACCATCAATCATGGCCTGCTCCTTTTCTCCCTGAGGGCGATAGGACTGGACTCACTATCCTTGCATTGGTTTGCTGACTACCTCTCTGACTGGTGGCAGCAATTCAAGGCAGAAGGTGAACTTTCTCCCCTTAAATCTCTGCAAAGAGGGGTTCCCCCAGGGATCGATTCTTGGTCCCCTACTGTTTGCAATTTACATAAACAACATTGACACCAACATAACTAAGGCCAATATCCATCTGTTCGCAGATGACACGGTTCTTTATCTAAGTCGGCCTTCGCCAGAAGCTGCCTGTGGAGACCTACAATCTGAATTCAGTCTACTTCAGTGCCAACTCCTAAACAAAAAGCTCTTATTAAATGCCAAAAAAACTAAGGCAATGCTGTATTCTCCACTTCTCCATGCTGCAAACTCAGCCAGTGCTGGTTCCATTCCACAGATCACAACAATCCTGGGAGAAAATCTAGAATTTGTCAATAAATTCAAGTACTTGGGAGTGTGGCTCTACCATAGACTTTCCTTTATGGACCATATCAAAGATCTGCTAAAGAAATTGAGGCAGAGGCTTGGACTCTTTTTCAGGATTAATAACTTCCTTACTAGTGATGCCAAGTGGCAGCTGGTACAGACAATGTTTCTTTCCTTGGTCGACTATCCTGACTTTCTTTATAGTCACTGCCCTGTCTCTCATCTTGGATACGTTGTATCACAGGGCTCTGAGATTCATTACTGGCCTACCTTTTTCCACTCATCATTGTGCCCTTTATGCTGCTGTGGGGTGGCCCTCTCTTCAGTACAGGAGAAACAGAAATGCTGTACTCTGCATGTTCAGAGCTATTATCAAGAAACAACGCCTATATATCTCTGATTGTCTTCTGCTATGCCAGCTTGGGAACTATGCACTGAGAAGCTACTCCTTTATTTCCTTAAAGGTACCTAAGCTAAAAACACACACTTTGGGAGAATGGCTATAAGCTTTGTGCTGCCGTCTCCATGGAACAAAATACAAAAACTGTTAAAGCTTAGTACCCCAGTCAGTCTATCCTCCTTCGAGACACTATATAACATTCTGTCAAGGAAATTTGCAACTGCGTCCCCCGATCCTAAACTTCACTACACTTATAGCGTACCTTGATGGCATTGTCCTCTCTGCTATGCCTGACCTTGTGGCCTCTACTTCACATTTCTCTAATACCTAATTGTGCTCCCCAACCTCCTGTCCTGTGTCCTCTCCAAGGCTTCATCTGCCCCTCGTCTATCCCCTACCACCCTGCCTGTACTATATTTCACCTCGCCCCTACCACACACCCCCTTCTAACCTATTACGCTGTTTTTTTTTCTTTTTTTAACTTCTCTGTCTGTCTTGTTTCTTATGGCATTGTATGTAATATACCATTACCTAACAATTGTCCTCTTTAGTACTTCCAGCTACTGTTACTAGACTCATTATACACCATGAAGGAATTGAACACTGTTTCCAAACTGTTCTCCACTTATGACTATGTTTAACTATTGTATCTCTGTATTGTATAATATTGCTGAGGTGTTATGTTGTGACTGTTCATATATTGTATATCCTGTGTTCCTGTGCTAACCAGTTCCATCTTGTAAATGAGCTATGCTCAATGGTGTTCACCAGGATAAATAAAGATTTGATTGATTGATTGATTGGATTGTAGCCTTCCAACTGCATCTTTGTCAGGGAGCAGGACCATCATTAACGCTTTACAAGGGACTTTTTTTCAGGCATCTAGTTAAGGAACCCACAAAGGATGGGGCAGTGCTGGACCTGGTGTTTACAAACTGGAGCAGCATTGCAGGAGTCACAGATAACAGTGATCACCGTATAGTGTGGTTTAACACTAAGGTGGGAACAGAGGAAAAACACATGAGTATGAGGGTCCTGGACTTTAGAAGGGCAGATTTCAAACAGATAGGAGATAGGGAGGAGGTTGCCAGGGATGGGCAGAGACACAGCTGGGAAAAATAAGGACAGGTACAATGAAGGCAACCAACCTTTTCATAAGGAAGTGAGTAAAAGAAGGAAAAAGAGAACATTTCGGTTATCTAGGGATGAGGACAAGGTGGTGAAGCAAAAAAGGCTGGCATTCAGGAGGTATAAGGATATGCAGAGGGAAGAAGACATGGAGGTATACTAAGTAAACAGAGGGAAATAGAAAAAGCAGCAAGGGGAGCAAAGGCACAGACAGAAGACAGGATAACCAAATGGGTAAGTAAGGGAGATAAGACTGTCTTCAGGTACATAAATTAAACAAGGAACACAAGCGGAGGGATAGTGAGGATAAGGAGGGCAGTAGGGGGATCCTGTATGAAAGAGCCTCAAGAAAAAGCAGACATCCTGAACGGGTACTTCTGCTCAGCCTTCACAGTGGAGGGAAGGGGCATGGACCACCTGGCAGCAGCAGGAACAAAGAGATAGGAAAGTGGACACAAGTCCATTTTCAGAGAAAAGAGTCCTGAAGGGACTTGCATCTTTAAAAGTGTACAAGACTATGGGACGGGAAAAGATACCCCCAAGAGTACTAAAGAAACTCAGGGAGATAACAGCTGCCACACTAAATGGCCTTATTCAACAGCTCACTGGAAACAGGAATGGTTCTGGAGGACTGGAGGAGAAAAGATGTGGTCCCGCTCCATAACAGTGGCATCAGGGAGAAGGCTAGCAACTATGGGCTGGTCAGTTTCACATCAGTCATGGGGAAATTAATGTAAACCCTGTTAAAGAAAAGGGTAGTACAGTGTCTTGAATCCTATGGGCTATAAGACCAAAGGCAATGTGGATTCATGGGGTGGTGGGGAGGAAATGCCAGACAAATCTAACTGACATCTTCAATTAAGTGACTAGGAAAATAGATGTTGAGAGAGCAGCGGACGTGGCCTATCTGGACTTTAACAAAGCCCTCAACACTGTGCCGTACAGGAGACTGATACAAAAATAAGCTTTGGGGTAGGAACCAAAGTGGTGAATTGGATAAGAAATGGTTTAATAGAGAGGCAACAGAGGGTTCTTGTTAACAGCACTTATTCTAATGATAGAGAGTGACTAGTGGGGTGCAACAGGGCTCAGTCCTCTTCAGTGTCTTATTAAGCGACACTGTGGAAAACTTAAAAAGAAGGTAGGGCTGACACTTAGGAGGGTGGAGAGAATACATAGTGACTTTGGGAAGCTTGAAGAGGATTCAAGAGCATGGCAGTTGGATTTCAATGCCAAAAAGTGCAAAATCATGCACCTAGAGCACAGGACCCTAGGAGCTGAGTAACATAAAATCATAGAATAGAGTAAATAGTGAGGAAGGTACCGACAATCACTGAGCAGGAAAGAGACCTCGGGGTTATCATATCTGATGACTTCAAAGTGTCAGGGAAGTGTGATGAGGCAGTGGGTAGGGCCAATGTGATGTTGGGATGCATAGGAAAAGTTATTTCCCGCAGAAGGAGGGAGGTGAAGTTGCCACTGTATCACTTGCTTGTGACACCCACCTGGAATATTGTGTCCAATTGTGGAGGCTACACCTCAAAAAGGACATAGACAGGGTGGAGGCAGTTCAGAGGAGGCCAAATAAAATGGTATTGTGGTTGCATTGAAAGCCCTATGAAAAGATACTGAGGGATCTCAACATGTACACCATGGAAAAGAGGAGAGCAATAAGGGACATGATAGAGACCTACAAGTCACAGGGGTGATCAGGATGCAGGAGAGGAGTCTCTTTTAAATGAGAAAGAGTACTAGGACTAGACAGCATGCAATGAGGCTGGGGGGGTTAAGAGTGATGAAAGGAAGTACTACTTCACTGAAAGAGTGGTGGATGCCTGGAACAAACTGCCAGCAGAAGTGGTGGAGATAAAAACAGTAGGGCCCTGCAAGCATGCATGGGATAGATATAGGGAAATGTTAGTGAATAGGCAGGGAGGAAGGAGAGTCTCCGGAAACCAGGAGGGTTTGTGAAGACAGACAAGGTGTGGACCCTTGGGGCAGACTGCATGGATAAGTGGTCCTTTTCTGCCAACAAATTCTATGTTTCTATATAATGTAACTTCATGAGTAAGGGGGCGGGACCATAACTAATGAGTGGCCGAGCCACAAGTGTGTCATGTAAGTCCTGCTCTCAAAGGGAAGATAAATTGTACATTTTGAAACAGGCCATTGTGTATTCAATTCATGCAACACCAGTTTAAAGTTAACCATTTTAAATCAGCTGTTTGCATGAAGATTTAACTGTTTCTATTTGAGTTTGACAGCTGGTTTTAGGATGGGACAGTGCTATTGTGATGTCATCATCATTGGGAAAGCTGCTCTCTTATTGGTTCTGAGAAGAGTTTTAGCTGCAGAATGTGTGATTGTGAGGTACACAATCTCTAAAGCAAATGACTGTGACATATACAACAGATAAAATAATTTTTTTTCTGAAGTTGTACATATCATCAGCCAAAATAACTAATTTATCTATGCACTCTTCATTCCTCTAGTGTTGCAGAAATTAAATAATGAAAGATGTAATGGCACCATATACTGTGTCGATTGTAAAACTGTATATCAGTATATGGTAACAGAGTATTTTTCTATATATTGATAATGAAAAGGATATACTGGAGGAAGTGTGGGCTAGTAGTTATAGTATTAGCTTTGGAATCAGGAAGTGGTATGTTCAAGCTACACTCTATGACCTTGGGCAAGTCACTTAAACTTTCAGTGATCAAGCCTACTCAGCTGAGAAGATAGATGTAAGCAGGATCCCAAACAGAAATGAGATGCTGCATCTCAGTGAGCAATCCTGGGTAACAGGACTGTAGAAACAATATACTGATATTAGTAGAGCAAGTTCAAATAATGATATACTGATGTATCAATGCACGGAAACTGCATCAATATGACTTATTTATGATGACCTGGTTCCAAGCTTTTATTAAAAAACAAATTTTGTAGCCCTAGTACTGCCAAGGTGAATTGTTTCTAAACATAATTGCTTCAAAAAGGGCTAATTTTAGAATTATTATATGTATATATATATATATATATATATATATATATATATATATATTAATGCTATATATATGTGTATTACATCAATACACTTTTAATCATGATGTTGTTGTTACATCTATATTGATATACTGCATATTGATGTATATCAACGTGCACTGACACATGGAAACTGCACCAATGAGAATTGCCAATGTCAAAATGCCTCCATAATGTCATTAAAAAATAAAATTCCTAGCTCTAATGATTCAAAAGTTAACCATTTGAAAAGAAAATTAAATTGAAACAGGCCAACACTGAAACAACTAAGGCTGTCAGCTTAATGTTTAGTATGTTCCATTACTTATACAGACATAACCTGTGAAAACGAGTTAGATTAAGGATTGCTTGAGGGGAGAGTTAAATGTTTGCTACTCAGATAAAGGTATGCAATGAAGACAGAATTTTAAAAATGCACATATAATTATGAAATAGTGTACAGTAGAACCAAAGAGTTAATGATATAATATTTTAATTGAAAAAATATTTCTTAATATACAGACGATAAAGAGTTTTGTTGTGTGTATATATATATATATACACACATACACATATATATATCTATATATATATTCATGGCAAAAAACTCAGTTTAATGTATCAGTTATGGTTGTTCCACAGCGACAAAATTGAGGAAATTCGATGTTAGGGTTGCCACCCCTTGCATCCTGCCTCAACCAACAGGCATCGGGGTGTGCGTTGGGGTCATCGGTCTTAACTCTCACCCCATCCCATGTGTAAACAAGCTGAGGTGGTGCAGTATAGGAGAATGGGGTGAGAGTTAGGACTGATGACCCCAATGCACCCCGATGCCTATTGGTGGGGGCAGGTGGGGTGGGGTGCAAGGGATGACAATCCTAACATTGCATTTCCTCACTTTTGTTTGCTGTGGAACAACTCTAACTGATGCATTAAATGGAGTTTTTTGCCGTGAATTTCCCTTCTTTTTGGAGAATGTACACTATAAATAGTGAAATAACGGTAACACAAACGCAAGTGCAAATGGTAACGCACATCGTGATGCAAACGTTAACGGTAATGCAAACGGTAATAGAATGCAAGCGCAAACTTTACTGAAAACATAAACGCAAACACAAGCACGTATGCAAATGCAAATCATAATGTGCACGGTCACAGTAATGCAATTGGAAATGCAAACACTGACGGAAACACCAACGATGACATGAAAGGAAACACAAATGCAAATGGAAATGCAAATGGCAGCGTGTATGCAAACACAAATGGTAATGTATATGGTGATGCAAACATAAATGATAATGCAAACAGTAAAAGAAACAGAAGCACAAATGGTAATGGAAACAGAAACGCAAATGCAAGCAGGTATGGAAATGCAAACCGTAACGCGCATGGTCATGGTAACGCAATTGGAAATGCAAAATGGTAATAGTAACAGCAACGATGATGCCAAAAGAAAGACAAATGCAAACACGAATGGAAGCACGTGTGCAAATGCAAATGGTAATGCACACGGTGACGCAAAATGAAATGCAAACAGAAACAGTAGTGGAAATGTAAATGGTAACAGTAACTCAAACACAAGCACAAACGAAAACGCAAAGCGAAATGCATACGGTTGTGTACATGGGAACGCTAACTCAAATGGGTATGGAAACACAAGTGGGAATGCTAACTGTAACAGCTGCATAGAGAAACACAGTGAGTACAAAGAATGTATGCATAATAATGGGCCTCAGAGCAGAAAATGAGCACTTGGAATACTAAATTGCTTATATCTCAGGAACCGTATGACGTACAAAAAAAATAAAAATTTCATATGATTTATGACTTTCCTGGCTAGTTTTATACTTAGTAAGGGGCTAAGCATTTTTCCAATGAAAAGTCCATATCTCAAAGAGTTTCCGAGATATGGTCCCCGAAAGGTGCGGCGGATGCCGCAAAGTTAGTCTATGGGAAAAATCATCAACTTCGGAGTACCGTAACTTTGCATCCCTGCAATATCTTCTCACCAAATCACCAAAAGGCACATTTGTGGGATGTTGGCTATCTTCCCTCTAAATTTCAGCCCAAAAGACCAAACCATTCTTTTGCAGCAGGGTGGCAAAGAATTCCTGTTATTTTGGACATAGTGTCGCAAAGTAGTTCATAGATTTGTAGATTCATAGATTGGTACAAGTTCAAAAGGGGAGATGCCCATTTCTGAACTCACCACCTGCTGTTTCAGTGGTGGAAGTAAAATGTCTTATTACCCATATATTCATCAAGTCTTTTTTTAAACTGTTCTATATTTTCACTATTTATAATGTCAGCTGGTAGTATATTCCAAATTGGAGGAATTCTCTAAGTGAAAAATGTCAACCTTTTGTTAGTTTTACATATGGTTGATTTTAGTTTCAAATTATGAGAGCTAGTAAAATTATTTACAAAGTATTTTTCTAATCCAATAGAGTTTAACAAATAGTCATTTTGGTATGCTTTATTAGTGTAAATTAGATCATCTCTTAAAATTCTATACTTCAAGGAGTATAGTTGTAATGTTTTTAGTCTGGTACCATAATCTACTTCAGACATTTTATCAATCCTTTTAGTTACTCTATGCTGTACTCTTTCTGTCATTTGCTGATAGCCAATAGAGGTTGGGGCACAAAATGAAGTACAGTAATCTAAGTGAGGTCGAACCAAGCTTGTGTATAAGGGCAATATAACTGATGGTTTCCTACTTTTGATATGTCTCAAAATATTACCTATAATCATGTGACATCTTTTAACAATTTTATTGGTATGGGAATTAAATTTTAAATGATCTGTAATTGTTATACTCAAATCCTTTTCTTCTGTAGTGGTAATTAAGTTTACATTTTTGTAGTGAATATGTGTACTTTTTGTTATTAGTCCCCATATGCATAACTTTACATTTTGCAGGATTGAATTTCATTTTGTGTTTTACTGCCCAATTTAAGTTATTTAAATTATCTTGCAATATGTTTGCTGATAAAGTGTTGTTCACAATACAACCTATTTTACACTCGTCTGCGTATTTGTTTATCCAGACATTTTTAGATGTTTGCATACTAGTTATCATTATATTGAAAAGTAGAGGTCCAAGGACAGAGCCTTGTGGTACTCCACTAGTTACTAGACTCCAGTTGAATTCGTGACCACGAACAACCACCCTTTGATATCTATTATGTAACCATGATGAGATCCAATTAATAAAATGCATGTCCAGGTTTATGTTGTGAAGATGTTCAATCAGAATTTTATGAGAAACAGTATCAAATGCCTTTTTAAAATCCAAAAATATGACATCCACCGGAAAGCCATTATCTAGCGCATCGCTAACTTGCTCAAAGAAGCTATGAAGTTTTGTTAAACATGACCTACCAGTGGAGAAACCATGCTGAGAAATATCTGTGCTACCAGAACTTTTAATATGTTCAGAAATTTTAGAATGAATTAATCCTTCAATAATCTTTCTGATAAGTGAAGTTGAACTGATAGGCCTATAATTAGTTATTGTCTGTTTTATTACCACCTTTAAAAATGGGTGTGATGTTCACCACTTTCCAGGATTGAAGAGCCCTTCCTTGATTTATAGTCATATTAAATAAATAAGTTAGTGGTCCAAAAAGTTCCTTTGATACTTCTTTCACAAATTTTTGATGGATACAATCAGGACCAGGAGAGGTTTTACATTTAATTTTGTTAATAGCTTCTACTGTATCCAGTTCTGAAAAGAATTATATGATATCTGATGTTTGTTGTGTATCAGAAAGTATTAAATCTGAGTGTTTAAATATACTTGTGAAATATTGATTAAAATTCTATAGCCATTTCTTTTTCACTAGTGATTATTTTGTCACTATTGTCTTTAATGTTGTGGTGTTGCAAATCACGACAGTTTCCCCCCCAAAAAATCACAAACGTGTTGCAATTTTGACACTGCTTTGCAACACTACAGATTACAAACATTTTGAAAAACATATTTCTGGGGTGTTTAACCCCCCCAAAAAAGACATGGCTAACATCCCAAGGGCTCGACTAGGTGAACACAAAAAGAATTGTGCCCTAGAGGGTCCCAAATTTAAAAGCCAAACATTTCTGTGACCACTAATTGATAAAGAATGGCTGAATCATGACACTACAGGGGTCATTTGTGGCACTAAAATCTGCATTTGCGATGCTGTCAAACTTTTTGTTAACTTTTCCCATTGACTATTATGGAAAATTTGTTTTTTGAATAACTTTTGAACCGTTCAATATTTTTTCACGAAATCTTCGAAAGGCACATTGGGGACCCTGGTTGCTGCATGTTCCCTGATTTTGGCCCAGTCACCTGAAACTGTGCGACCTGTGAAATACCAAGCAAAATTTTTACAAAAAGCGTAAATGCACTATGGAATGTTGTTTTACAACTCCGAACTGTATATCCAACGTACGAAACTTGGCAGATCCGGGGATCTATGGTATCGCTCCATGCCTACCAAATTTCAGGAAAATCCATCATACGGTGGCAAAGTTATTAAGCTACAAAATTTCACACTTTAACCTTAAATGGGGACCTAAACCCTAACTATAGTGGCACTACCGTGCCACTATAATATATTTATATATCGATAACAAAAAATATCTATAGGGTATGGCATGGGCCTAATACCAATATGCCTTATACTTATCAAGTTGTCTGTTACACCATGACATCCCGAGTGATGTCCATTAGTGATGTCACAGGGTTTGTGGATCACAAGTAAAATGTCAGGCAACTGTTTTCTAAGGCCGGAGCCATATTTGATTTACATGTATGCAATGCTTTAGGTTTGTTCGATAAGACTTTAGAATGTGCTGCTGTCCTGAAGCAGTTACAGTCAATGTTCTATAAATACAACTTTTTAAACAACAATCAAGTTCTGGCATCAAATTATGTTATTCTTGTAGTCTATAGGACTTACATTGAGCATACTTGCTTTCACATACACCTAGCATGAGAATATAATGATATTCTCACTGTGCTGCAGGTACCCAACAAGCAAAAATAAGCTTGATATTTGTGATTTTTTTTATTTACCCTACCATTGCACAACATGGGGATATTCCTAGGCCATCAAGAAATAAGCTTTTTATCCACTCCAGAATCTTGCCAGCAATGTTGCTGAGCAACGAGTGGTGGAGCAAAGCAGATCAAGTTTAATAATAATATGATATTACCCTAGGGGCATGGAGTGTTGAGGTACTGGATGCCTTACTTCCACCCTTGCCAGTAACCAGGATTCAGGAATGGACCAGGGTTGCTTGGGGGCTGGCCAGGGGAGGGAGGGAGGGAGGGAGGATTCAGCATCTCAAGGGCAGCTATCCTCCCTTGGAGAGGGGGGGAATACTACTTGCCTTCAGCACAGCAGAGGCTAGGCGGCAGCATGGTGGGATCAGCGGATAACGACAGGAGGTGTGATGGCACAACCCCTATGAGGGTTAAGATTCACATGCACAGTTGCGTTATATGCAGTTTCCAGTGGGTGAAAACAGAGGAAACTGTTCCAGCTTAGTTGGCATTCCCTGTACGTCCCACATGACCGTACATGGTAGACCATCCACCTAACATGACTTTGAGTAAGTGGTGGTTAACCTGTACGTCGATGAGATGGGTCAATGGTGGGGTTTTGGGATGCTGCTAGGATCCAGGATAGCTAGGAGATAAACAGGAATAATATAAAAAACTGATATAGTATATTGATATTCTGTAAGATTATCAATACATAAGATTCATGGTCAGAATATCCAGAAGATTCAGAAGATTCAGGGACCCATCTAGACACGAGCTGCTACCAGCTCAGAGAAACAGAATTTATTGGTAGCTAAGGCCCACCTGGCCCACCTAGTTTACTAATTTTCTCTGTTTATACTTCACCATAGACCCTACCTGATCTCTGGCTGTCCCCCCACCTCCTTACCAAGATTCATTTGTGCCTATCACAAACATGCTTGAAGCCCAACATTGTTTCTGCCCCATCACCTCTACTGGAAGACTGTTCCAGGCATTCACCACTCTTTCAGTGAAGAAGTACTTCCTCACATCCCTCCTAAGTTCCCCCTTCCAGCTTAATTGCATGCCCCCTGGTTCTCATGCACTTTCTCCTCTGAACAATACTCCCCTTGTATATGTTTACCTTATTCATCACATGAGGTATTTATAGGCATCTATCATCCCCCTTTTCCAAGTGTGTACATTTTGAGATCTCTCAGTCTCTCCCTCCTCATAGATCTTCTGATGCAGACCCTGCACCGTTTTAGTTGCCCTCCTCTGGACATCCTTTCTACCCTGTCTATCTCTTTCCTGAGATGATGTCTCCAGAACTAAACACTATACTCCAGGTTGGGTCTCACCAACAATCTGTACAGTGGTAACACCACCTCCCTCCTTCTGCTTGTGACACACACCCCAGCATCCCACTGGCCCTACCCACTGCCTTGTTTCAATGCTTCTCTGCCTTGAGTTCAACCAATATGATGACTCCAAGGTCCATTTCTTGTTTTGTGATCAATACCTCTTTCCCAATGTTATGCTTCACCTCTGAGTTTCTGTGCCATAGGTGCACTTTTTCACATTGAAACCCAGCTACCATATCCTTGACCACTCCTTGAGATCTCTCAGGTCTCTGCACATTCTTTCCACTCCCTCTAGAGTAGCCACCATATTAAAGATTTTGGTGCCATCTGCAAAGAGGCATATCTTCCCTTTCAGCTCTTCTGCAATGTTACTTATAAAGATATTAAAGAATGGTCCCAATACTGAGCCCTGAAGTGCCCTGCTGGTCACTATCCCCTCTCTGAGTGAGCAGCATTTATTACCACCCTCTTTCACCTGTCCATCAACCAGTTTCATACTCAGTTACTGCCTTTGGAGCCACCTTCAACCTGCCCAGTTTCCTTATGAGACTTCTAAGTGGTACTGCGTCGAAGACCTTGCTGAAGTCTAAATAGGTCATGTCCACCACCCCACCCTGATCTAGTTCCATGGTCACCTAGTCAAAGAAATCAATTGGGTTCATCTCACATGACCCAAACCCCTCCCCCCCATGAATCTGTGCTGCCTTGGGTTTGCAACCCATTGGATTCAAGATACTTCACATGCCTTTCCTTTAAAGCATTTCCATTAACTTCCTCAGCAGTGACATCCAACTGACTGACCTATAGTTGCCAACCTCCTCTCTGATGCCACATTTATGAAGCAGGACTGCATCTACCCTCCTCCAGTCCTCTGGAACCAGTCCTGTTTTCAGTGAGTTGTTGAACTGGGCTGTCAGAGGTGCAGCCCGGGTATTTAGTATAAACTGCTTGGTCAGGACAGCATGAGCAGAAATAGCGATGGGGTAGAATAGCATCTACTAGCTACCACTACCCCTATCACTATTCAACCAGGATACAATCAGTGGAGAAGAAGGAGAAAAGTGCACTTGCTGGCCAAGCTGCTCCCATGGTTGAGCTGGTTGGGGCAGCAGCTTGGCTAGCACATGTTGAGAGACCAGGGTTCTAATCCTGATCTCCCCTCGAGGATTTTATTTTTCATATTGGGGAACTTAGTGCTTTACAAAGGGCCATGGAAATAGTATTCCACAGCCCTACAAATTTAGTTTTTTCCCTGTGATCTTTCCTCCTCAGAGTTAGAATCTTGAAGTGGGGAGGGGGGGGCAGTCCCCCCACATAAAAATAAATTTGATGGTGTGCGTCGTTTACAATGGTAATGGTGTGCGACCACTACTGTTGGCACTGTGTTGGCTGGCAGAATTCTTTCCTGCCACTGTAGTGCAAAGTGCTGTCAATACAGCACTGTTCTGGACTGCATTGTTATTGACAGTGCTCTTCAAACCTAGTGCCACAGCCAGTACCTCCCTGGGCTCCCTTAGCACTGGCTCAGTATGTCTTTTCCTAGCAAAACTTTTGAAATAAGTTAGCATTAACCCAAAACAGGGTGTGGGGTTATTGGGGGTTAATCAACATCCCAGGTGAGTAGTGAGGCACAAGGCTGCAGGCCAAGTGTCCTCACAGCACCTGGGGTGTTGATTAAGTCAAAATAACCCCATACCCTGGAGTGGGTTATTGCACTTCTAACATGGGTTCACTGTTTTTGCCACTGTAATGTACCAAACACAGCTTTTGCATGGGTTTGAAGGTCTAAAATACAGATTAATCCTGTCACAGACAAAATAATCCCTCCTCCTCCTACACACTCACTGTATGTGATGAGGACTATAATGTTTCACAGACAGTTCTGAGATGATGTGTGAGGTTTACTACTCACAGAACTGTCTTGCACGCCCATATTCCCACTGCTGCATTCTGCCTGCCCACCTCGGGAAATACTATAGATAATCTTACCTATCTACCACACAGACACATGGTGCTCACTGCTCCAGAGCAACACATTCATACTGGACTTCCACATAAACTGGACCGGAGGCTACATGACTGAGGATGACAGAGGACACTGTCTGTTGCTGCCACTCTATCTTTCTCCTCAAGAAGTGCTGCATAACCCTGTTGTCTTTCTCCCAACTGACAGAGGACACTACAAGCAATCAGCATCATGGCTCCTGCTCTCCCTCTCTCAAATAACATTGTCATGGGCTGCCTGGCATAGAAGGAGGGTGGCGAGAGGGACACACCACAGAAACCCACCTGCACACAGGGAACAGTGTTGACCTACATGTCCCGCTCTCAGTGAACAGAGGATGGGGAGCGGACATCATCGGGTTGGGGGGTGGTGCACACTCTGTCTGTCTCTCTCTCAAGCACTCATGGGGACTGTAACTCTCACGCTCCCATGCCTGCAGATGACCAGAGAAAATGTTATCGCATGAACATCTACTGTATCCCTGTCAGGAGTGTGAATGGTACACTAGTGGTTGTTGCATCAAGGAACAAAGACACCTGTTTTTAGTTAGTTATTGCTATGTGGGTAAGAGATTTCCTCATATCTGATTGCCTAAGAAATGTTCCAAGCTGTGGTGATATCTCCCAATAACACCATACTCTTATGATAACATCACAGCCTGCAAATGTTCCTGCTAAACATAGTTCAACTATTTGTAATCTATTTTATAATTGCAAGCCGTGTTCTCATTTGGGATAACACCTCTTATTGCATGGTTAAAGGATTTCATCAAGGCTTAGTGCCTTACAATGCTCCTGAGCTGTAGCGGTAACTCATGACAACACACACTCTGTCATTAATTATTGCTTAACTACAGGCTGAGTTTTGTATGCTTTGAATGAGAATCAGGTAAAGACACACACACAGACACACACACACACACGTTTATTATGTGCTTCTTACTGTTTTACTAGAAGTGTTGATTCTTCCAATGTAAGGTTGTTTGTTAAATAAAACTTATGACATTTTCACAGTGAAGATTTCCTGTTATTTTTATATTGGTTTGTGCGCACGTGCAAGCAACATATTGTGGTAGTAGCACATTTCAGGGGTGTGTCAGTGTTGACCAATTCAGGGGATGCTTTAGTGGGTGTGGCCCTCAGCCACCAATCAGTGAGTACAATGCTGATGACAGCAGTTTCAGAGAGATCCAAAGAGTTGAAACGAATCTGCTGCTGCAACGAGAGACAGGTTCGTCATTGCAGTGGCATATGACACACCTCCATTACGTGTCTTTCCTGGTGGAACATTACAATAAATGTGGCGGCTCCTACCGTCTGCCACACAGTCCCCAGAAAGCCGACATCGGGGTGCCCAATCCCTGTGTCGGCATGTCCCCTCCCAGCACATTATGTGGCACACTGTAACATGGTGGGTCCTGCCGCCCACCACACACTTCCAAAAAACTGACATCAGGCTGCCCAATCCCCGTGTCAGCATCCCCCTCTTAGTGTGTCTTTCCTGGTTAAACAGTTTTCCCTTTCCTTTCTGACACTGGGATGCACACTCTCAGTGTCAAATATGCACCCCCCCTCAACCCGCATATACGCCTTTATTTATTTATTTGCTTTTGGTAACCGGGTAAGTGCACTAGTCAAAGCAATGCCTATTTTCAGGCACGACCCGGCCTTGCCAAAATTGGGGTGCCCAATCCCCATGTCGGCATCCCCTCCCCAGAATTATGGCACACTGGGAGTCCACCTCAGTGTGCCTATTTTTTTTTTCTGTAACCTGTAAATGAAGAAAACCTTCCCTTGTGGTCCCCCTGTGAGTAAGCAAATGGTCCACTATTGTCTCCTTGTTCCCTCCCCATCCCCACCCTTCCTCTGTGCACTGACCTCCCACAACCCCCTCACCCATACTTACCCTCTGGAGGTCAGGAGCCACAATCTTCTCTGAACTGGGACACATCTGCACTCTTCAAAGCTGAACTGCAAACTAAAGAAATGACAGTAAGCTTTATAATGGGAGGCATTGGGGGGTTTCAACTTAGGTTGATATCTCAGCCACTTTTTGGAATTTTGGCCCAGAATTTTCAACATGGGGTTCTTTGGACCCCATCTCATGAACGTCACTGCTGCCTGGTCACAAATTGTAGCAGAGAATCCCATACGTGTGAGCTTTACAAGTTCACTGGCTTTCTCAATTTCAAAGATAGGATAAAGTATCACACCTGCCTTCTTGCTAAGAAGGTACTAAACAAGCAAGCTCTGGCAGACCTCCATCCTCTTATTCAAATTGCCTCACGCAGGAGGGCTCCAAGACACTCTACAAATGCCCCCTTACTAGTACCACACTGTAGAACATCCCTTGGGCAATGGTCTTTCCATTATCGTGCCCCACTGTGGCTAAACAACCTACCATCCACAATCCCCCTTACATCCAGTATCAGCCAATTTAAAGCTGATCTTTGGACTTTCCTAATTTCGGCACCCTGTGACTGTAGTTAAAGTAAATAACTTGTTTCCAATACCACTTAGATGGTTACCCCCCCCATCCTCCTAGCACTCACGTCTAGCCCCAAGCTAGTATCCTCAATCTCCCTTTATCATGTACTGACTCAGAGCCTAGCTTATAAGGCCCTCCAAAACTCAAATACTGTCTTATGAACCAAAGTGTAGACCCGGGACCTCCTTTAAGGTTCCCAGATGATGTAACCATACTTATACGCTTCACCAAAGTTTAATCTTCTATCTGTGTTTCTTTTTTCTCTACCGTGTCATGTATTTTAAGTTTGTACTGTTGCCTAATGTATAATCTGTACCCAATGTTTAAGCTTGTGATCCTTAGTGTATGTTTCTTACTGACGTGGAGCCTTTGCAAAGGAGTCTATGACTCAAAGGATTGTAATTCTGATATCTTTCAATAAATAAATAAAATAAATAAATAAAAATTTAGTTTCCTGGTCCCAAAAGGTGATTTCAGATCGCTGCACAGAATCACCTTTCGGGACCGATTAACAAAACAACAGTGCCACTGTTCATGAGGGGAGGTCTCAAAAAGCTCATGTTGCAAATTTGGTGAAAATTTCAAAAAAAAATGACTGCATTACGTGCTTGTGTTGCGCAGTTTCTATGCACGTTCATAACTTCACCAATTTTTTATATTTTCTCTCCAGATTTTCAACATTGCCGTTTTTTCACACCTCCTTATAAACAGTATAAATGTAATTTTTCACATCCTTCCTGAAATGTGTTTTCACACCTGTGGCGCAGAATGGCACATTCACTGTGGGAAATCAACTTTTGGGACAGATTAACAACATCACAATACCACTGTTCATGAGGACAGGCTAAAAAATGCCCATGTTGAAAATCTGGTGAAAAATTTCCAAAAAATGATTGTGTTACAGGTATGCATTGTGCAGTTTCTACGCACATTCGTAACTTTGCCAATTTTTCATATTTTCACTCTGGATTGTCAACATAGCCATTTTTTCACATCACCTCATGAATAGTACAGCTGTCATTTTTCACATCCTGCCAGAAATGTGTTTTCACACCTGTGGCATCAAATGGCGAAGTCGCTGTGCAAAACCACCTTTTGGGATTGAGTAATGAAATGATAGTGCCACTGTTCATGAAGTGGGGTGACAAAAAGTCCATTTTGAAAATTTGGAGTGAAAATACCAACAAACAGCTGGGGTGTTAGGGTTTCCAACCATAATGCCCTACTTTGTAAAAACTGACAGGCACTGGGGGGGTGATTTGGGATTGTCGGCTGTAATGCTTACGCCATTCCACCACCACCCTACAGCCAGTGACAGGCATTGAGGTGTGTCTTGGGGTCTTCAGCCCAGTGCTCACCCCATTCTCCTATACCACACCCATCTCAGCATATTTGCTTATGAAATGGGGTAAGTATAAGGCCCGAAGACTCCAAGGCACACCACAACACCTGTCAGTGTTTGCAGGGTAGGGTGAGGTGAAATGGAGTGAGCATTATGACCGATGCCCCAAAGGCACACCCCCAATGCCTGTCAGTCTCTGTAGGGTGGGGGTGAGGTTGGCATCAGTTCAGTACTTCACTGCCATTCCTATTATGCATCTTTCTAACTCCTGCACTACCAATGCCAATGCCAGCAAGCCAACATTCTGCATTGACCAATGCTTGTTCAGTGAGAGACTGACCTGGGTGACCATGTTCTTATTCAATCCATAAAATATTATGCTGGAGCCAGCAGAGGGTGTGGCATGTTGTAAAGGCATTTCACTTGGCTCCTGAGGAAGGCAGGAGTGGGCCACCAAGCATTCACACACCCCTGTTATTCTACTTCAGAAGTCAAAATATACAAACTACAGTGCACACAAGGTAATGTATATCTCACAGTGAGAAATGTTAGTGACGGGATGTAAGTGCTCCATATGCAAACTGCTGAGGTACTTCTCCTGTGTTCCCAGGCAGGCTTTTGCTTTCATTCTGCCAACACAATTCCTCTCTGTGAGTTATACTTCACCTCAAATGCACTGTACTTTGTATCATTCTACCTTACTTGGAGTAACAACTTTTGATGTAATGGTGACAACTGGCAACTGTTTCCAGGTGCATTTCCTGGGCAGGATTTCCAAAACATGGGTGCAAATACTGTGGCTACATATGTAGCCATGGCCTTTGGCCCAACTGATTCACCCGAAGCATCTGATATACTTGTGTCATATTTTCAAACACAGGCTAATTTTACAGCACTTGGATGTGCTTTACGGCATCTTGCATCAAACTGTACCTACAAGTTTCCTGGAAAATGCATGTAAGGGGCCTCAAATTTGGCACACAGTAGACAACAGAAATGTTGTCCAGTAAGATGGCTCTAAGCTGCAATGATGGAAAATCCCAATTGTTTGGCACAAGATTTCAACACCAAAAGTCTGAGTAATAGGGAGTTATGTCAAATAAACTGCTTTTAAAATTCTGCCCCAAATGTTTCTTTTTTTTTTTTTTTGGCCTGTTTCACAGATGCATCAGATATGAAGACAGATGACTGCATGCCCTACCCGCAGGAGGAAGGTTGCAGACATAGTGGCCCCAATGGTGGGGGTAAAGGAGGGAGAAAATGAATAAAAAAATTATTAAAGAAAATGAGAAACTGCATCTTGCAATACCAGAGTTTCAGTGTCAGGTTCACCCTGCTTAAATGCACATCATTTATGCACAGAAAAAAATATGCATTTAAGTGGGCTGTGCACTTATCCAGACCTATATGGTTTCAATAGCAAAGACTGAGCCTGTGATACAGCCTGAGCCTGTGATACAGTTCTTTATTTTCTTTATTTCTGTACTTAGAAAGGCATAAAAAACAAGTATAATATCAAATAAAAAACAAAAATGTGATTAGAAATAATTTTGTTAGTATATTTATTTACTTTAATTCATTGTGTTAGGAAGGCATTACAGGCCAGTTGCTTATTAAAATTTATTTCACACCAGGTGAAAACAGACTGTGCACTTAACAGGTGTGAATTGCACATTAACATATGCATCAGTGAACTGTAAAAATACAAAATCACACATGCCCCCACAATGCAAAGCATCATGGGCTGCATATGCAAATCACCACAAAATATTATGCTGGTTCAACTTTAAGCAGAAATGCATGGTGACAAAAGGCCTCTCACACAGTTTGCAAAGAGTGCCAACAGAAGACATAGACATGTGTTTCATCCTACCAGGAATCATCAGTATGCCTCGTCTGTTTGACACCCCAGTGGAATGAACCAGCTACCCTAAGATGGTCAATTTGGGTTATGTTGTGGCGACCCCAATTAAAACAAAAAAAAATATAAAAGACAAAGAACCTCTGTGCACAAGCACTGAGGCAAAGGTTACCTCAAAGGGCATTTGGCCGGGAAGCCAAGTTTCAAAGAAATACAAAATCACATATGCCCCCACAATGCAAAGCATCTAAAAATATGCACTTATCAGGAATGTGCACCTAACCAGAAAAAGTAAGATATTAATAAGATGTATTTAATGTACACAGATAGGGACAAAAAAAGGGAAATAGAAATGTTTGCACTTATACAGAATGTGTGCTTATCCACTGTACTAGCTTGTCAGAACTCAAAATCAGAGCTCTATTAATCTGTTGGTTGATGGAGGTACAAGTGGCACCAGATCAGGTGCCCCAGTAGCTGGCAGCCCTCTGCACACAATGCTCCACACCTTAGTGAATGCCATGGAGTGCTGGCATGCCCCCCCACACCGCCCCCTGGCCTGGCCCCCCCATGGAGCTCCGTGGTCGGTCAGGGATCAGGTGCTTAGGGGTCACATCTCAGTGTTCTAAACACCACGTGGGGGGTGCAAAGGGTGCGGGGAGGTGTGGAGTGGCTACACGCTGCATATACGTGGCACATAGCCACTCCATACCTTTGTGAATAAGGCCCATTACCCCTTTTTCTGTAGACACTGAAAAAGTAGTCATTAAAGAAGGCTCTCATATCTCGTTCAACACTTATGATTTTACCATTTTGTTCCAGTGGACCCACTTGCCTATTTATCTTTCTTTTTCTGTTTACATAATTATAAAAAGCTTGATAGTTATCCTAAACATTATTCACTAAGTTAATCTCATGTAAGCACTTTGAT
Source organism: Neoceratodus forsteri (assembly GCA_016271365.2). Classification (NCBI taxonomy): domain Eukaryota; kingdom Metazoa; phylum Chordata; order Ceratodontiformes; family Ceratodontidae; genus Neoceratodus; species Neoceratodus forsteri. Next base: position 1,425,592,275 of record CM057455.1, read on the forward strand.
TTTATTTGTCTCTTGCATTCTTTTATTGTCTTCCTATATGCTTCCCATAAGATTTTGTATTACCTTTCTTTGCTGCTTTATAACATTATTTTTTCTTCTTTATCATTTTCTTTATAGTCCAGCTCAGCCACTTTGGTCATTATTGTTATACAGTACATGCCACTTATAATGGACATTGGTATAATGAACAATTGGTTATAGTGGACAAAAATTCATTTCCCAAACCAAATATATAAAATCCAATGCATTTTCCTCTGGTTATAGTGGACAGAAACATTGCTTCTAATGGACACTTTGAAGCTTTTATAGATATTTGTTGTACAGTTATTTTTTTGGGGGGGGTTCAGAGCTAGTGAGGAGATTTGGAAAATGTACAATTTTGGTGGAAGAGCTACAGAAACTAAATTTCTTACTAAATAATTATCCACAAGCTGCATAAACTTTTATTAGTTGATTACACTAAAAAAGGAAGTGAAATTATTTTTTAATAAAACCCTTACAGTGCAACTGCCTTTGTTCTTCCTGTCCTAGAACCCAAACATCCAGCCACTAGAGTTACTATCTTCTTACCTTCTGCAATAGACTTAATAAAAAAACTCATGTTCCCTGACTATTAAATAACTGTAAATAAACACACAAAGTACAGAAACATTTGCTAGGCAGGATTCGGAGTAATCTATTAAATTTTATTATAGATTTTCAATTATTCTGAACCTCTGCTCACACACATAGACACAATTAACACATAGGCTCCACCTCCTCTGGATGTAATGGACATTGGATATAATGGACACAAGATGTGTGCACAGATGCATCTGTTATAACAGGCTTACACTGTTCTTAGGTTTCGCATGCACAAACATTTCCACTACCTCCATTATTTTTACTTTCAAAATTTCCCATATATCTTCCAGGTTTTTTTCCACTGAATAATTCCTTCCACTCCAGTCCTCATAGATGTTCCTTCATGCTCTGGAAATTAGCTTTGTTGGTGCATCTGATTCTAGTTAAACAATTTTCTTTAATTTTGCAATTTTTGATCCTAAAGGTGACCATATTATGATCACTTCCACATAATGGTTCTGTGACCCTGTATCCCTCAATTTCCCCTCCATGTTGCTTAACACTAGTTCCAAACAAGGTTTTCCCCGTAGGCTGCTATACATACTGTTTGAGGTTTAATAATATTATGATATTTAATAGGAGACTGAAGCAGAAAATAAAATATTCACATGGGAAATTCAGTTAATTCCCTCAAACCTGGGAAATGGTGAAGTCTCTGGTTCTGCTTTAAAGGATTCCATCAAGAGAGCAGTATGATGCACTGGCATGGTGGTGGTGCTGAGGATTGAGGTGCTGGACGCCACACCTCATGCCACACCAGCGACCCATATTCAGGAATGGGCATGGGCTGCCGGGGGTCAGCAGGGGCAGGGAAGGATGGAGTGTCCAGAGGACTGCTCTCCTTCCCTGGGGAGGGGGGATCTGCAGCACTGGCACCTGAGTGTCCCCTGGTGGAGGCTGGGGAGCAAGGTGATATTCGCAAGCATGATGGGGCAGTGCAGAGGCGGCAGAGAGGTGCACTGGAGCATCGAGTTCCCCTCAGCCAGTATCATTGCATGCACCCGGCTCCAGAGGGAGCAAAATAGGAAAAAAATCCCACCACAGAGCCTCCATGATGCTGCCTCACTTCCCTTCTCACCCTCAAGCTGGCTCCCATAACCTGACCCATGTCCGTGACATCTTGGCCAGTGCCATGGTCCCACCCTGGTGGGGTAAGCCAGGGGGACAATGGGAGAACAGCTGATTTGGGAGCAAGGGGTGATGGGGGCCATGACCGGGCTGAAGCCGGAGCTGAAACGGACAAAAAAAAAAGAGCAGTATGATTGAATCTCAAGAGTGTCCCAGAGCCAGCGGCCACAACTGCAGATGTGCAGTGCCTAGCTCATCTTAACCCAATAAAGGAGACTTTTGAGTTGCAATGTGTCTTAATTAGGGTCTGCAAAGACAAGCTAGGCTGGGACCATCTGGGCAGACTGGGTGGGCCAAGCAATCCTTTTCTACTGTCAAATTCTATGTTTCCTTTTCTGCAGTTTATGCAGTAAAGAAGTTATGTGCATAGCAATTCTGTCATCATAGCAATTCTCTCATCATGACAAGAACTGTTTTTGTCATATTTAATCATGTGCACATATGGCTAGTTTGGATATGTCCCAATGAAAGAAACAATGTATACCCACTGAAAGACTTAAACAGCACTATATGTGATATGTGATATGTGATTTAGACCAGTGGTTCTGTACAATACTATCAGTGCTGTATAGTTTAGACAAGTGGGTTTGTAGAGTACTATGGGAGCTGTATGGTTCAGACCAGTGATTCTGTACAGTACTATTGGTGCTGTACAGTTTAGACCAGTGGATCTATACAGTACAATGGGTGTTGTATGGTATAGACCAGTGGATCTGTTCAGTACTATGGGTGGCACATGGTTTAGAGCTATGACTCTATATAGTACTGTGGGTATAGCATGGCTTAGACCAGTGGTTCTATACAGTACTATGGGTGCTGCATGCTTTAAACTTGTTCTGTACAGTAATATGGCTGCTATATTGTTTAGATCACTGGTTCTGTACTTGTCTATGGGTGCTGCATGGTTAGACAAGTTGATTTATACAGTACTATGGGTGCTTTATGGTTTAGACCAGTAGTTCTATGCTGTAACAAGGGTGCTGTGTGATACGACCAGAGATTCTGTACTGCTTATGGGTCATCTATGGTTAGATCAGTTGTTCTGTACAGTACTACAGGTGCTGTATGTTTATACCAGTGGCTCTGTACAATATTAGTGGTACTGTATAGTTAGACCTGTGGTTTTATATAGTACTATGGGTACTGAATGGTTAAGATAATTGATTCTATACAGTACAATGGGTGCTGTATTGTTTAGACACATAGTTCTTAATATCCAGAGTCTAGTGACCTCAATGTCTGGGCACTAGAACTTTCTGGAGGCATCAGTATTTATTTTTTCACCCCAACCTCTCTGATATATTTAATCTCTTTTCACTAAGTACGTGTACTGGAAATAAATTTCCTGAAGTATTTTTTCAGTTGGAATTTCTCTCCATGTTATTGCCAAAGTAAAATAAAATTGCCAGTTCCACCATATTTTTAATTGTGACATTTACAGCTCTGTGGCCACTGGCTTCTAAAATTATGCTATTGTCCACATGTTGCCATGGTAGCTTCATTTAATAAACACTTGTCTAGCCTAGAAAGCAGATTTAGCATTATTATGCAAATTCAAACCAGAACACAACTATTCAAGTGCTATGTTCTCCTAGGCGATGTAAACATGAGGTAGCAGCCATTTCCAAACATCCATTAATTTCTGATGTAAAAACAGAGATGGTCTTAGCCTGGTTCTTGCTATTATATAAAAAACAGGGTGAAGTCTGCAAGACACAGTTGGAGTTAGATTCTGATTTGTGATATGGGTGTTTTAACAAATAACAATGTGAACAGCTGCCATATTTCCACACTTTTGCTTATCAGAGCAAAAACTTGTTTCACAGTGTTCTCCTTGGAGTTGTCAAGGGAATATAGTTATTGTTCATTCAAAGGGTGGCAGCCACTTCTACCCATGGAGAATACGTTTAGGAGACACCAATCTTGGTCTCATTCCAAGGCATTGTGGAATTACTTTACAGTGTCTGATTTACTTTAAAGCCTCTTGTTATTGCAGTTTAGAAACAAAATTTATCCTGCACACATCCTGTTTAAAGCAACATGTTCTACTCTGTTCAGCAAAGATAAAGAATCGTATATTATGTTTTCATTGCAACTGAAGGTTGCATCTGGTTTGACTTGAGGAAAATCAATACTTTTTCGTAGACTCAGAAATCTGAAAGTTAATCAGCAGTATTTTCCAACTTTAAAAATAAGCTCTTAAATATGATTCTTTAAAAACAAATTTAATATTTCTTTCTTTTTTCATTTCAAAAGTTTCACCAGGAAAGACATACTGAGCTTGTAGCAGCTTGTGTCCAGGTGTGTCCTGGGGGAGAAAATGCACAATATAAAAGGTACAGTAGCTATAAAAATGAGTACAGAAAAATGCACACAATAAAACAGAGTGAAAATAAGTAACAGTGCACAGTCACAATTTGCAGCAGCATATGCAAGGCTACAAAAATAAATATGAGATATAATGCAAATTATGATACAAATGCTATACAGTACAGGTAGCAGCATCAGATGGTAGCAGAATTAAAGCCACTCAGACTGCTAAGGTGCGAGCTAACAAACCAGTGTTGGGGGTGTGCTCAGTAGGGTTGTCAGAACCCTCTGAAGTTCTGGGTTCTAGTTCCACTCTAGAACTTTTGAAAAAGTTCTAGGGTTCTAATCTTTTTTAGAACTTTTTAGAACTCGAACCCTATTTTTAAATTGTGCTGCCAGTAATAAAGATAGTAATGAAATACATGTAAAGGAAAAACTGTTTAATGTAAGGGGGAGAGGAATGATCATGAGTGACACTGATAGGAATACAACTAGGTTTATCTATGGTTTCTTCTGTTTCCTAAAGCCAGCAACTTAATATGTAACAAGCCCACCCACCCACCCATATGTTAAAAGTTTTTTCTGCTGCAGCTGCATCATAGTTGCTTAGTGAAAGAGAGAGGCACATTAGCCATTTATGTACTCAATTATATATACTCATTATCATGAATTATTAGAAAAAATAACTAATATTACCTAATCTCAGCGATTTGCTGATTTGTGTTTTAAATGAGTAAATCAAAAGATGCTATGTTTAAAAGAAACCTTTCATAACAAAGTCAAGCCAAGGTACCATAGCCACAGCACATGGAACTGTTGCAAAACATATTATGTCATAACGTAGTCAGTCAAGACATTTGAATAAAAAAAATATGCCAGTCATTGTTGCTGGCAAAAAATGCATGCAATTTTCTAAGATAATGCATACATATACCAACATTCTTGTTGGCAAATTGAAGTAATACATATAACTTTCTAAGATGATGCATTTTTCCTGCTGATACAGCAATAAAATCTGTATTTCAGTCACATAAATAAAAAAGTGGTTTCCTCACCACATACTGACTTAAGGAACATTTAATGTAGCTGCAGCAGTTGGCATGTGATGTTTAAGGGACAGTGTCTGTCAACCCCATCATGTATCAAATTATCACTACTTGTAAAGCAAAAACACTTTATGATAGGCCACATTCTGTGAAAACTGTTGATGCAGATTTTCTTTTATTTTTGATTCCTTTATTCTTTTTTTAAAGGGGACAGGACACTTGTGCTAGGTGGCAGCAGTTTGCAATGTATTTAATAAGAAAAAAAATATATATATATATTATATATATAGTAGGTTCCACTGTGGGCAATCGGTACAGCCCTCCCATACCATCGGTCCGTCATCATCTTTTTCCTCACCATCCCCAGCCGATCATAAATCTGTAAATGGAAGGACTAAAACAACACCCACCTTTCACCCCAGCACCCATTCCACTTTTCTTCCACCACCCTCCTCTATGCAGTAGCACCCATACCACCCTTACACCCATGTTAAAACCAACCAACAACCCTCACCCCCAAGCATGTATTTCACCCTCCTCTCTCACCCAAATGTTTAAACTACCCCTCCACTTAGTCATGAATGACCATTCATGTCACCCTTCTCTGTCCCTCACCCATGTTAAAACCCACTCCCCCAACCATCACCCATGTACTAACAACTATGCCATGTTTCTCCCTCCTGCATCCACGTTAAAACCAACCCCAACCCTCACCCATGCACTAGCATCCATGCCATCTTTCTCCCTTTTGCATCCATGTTAAACCAACCTCCAGCCCTTTACCACCCTCCAGCACCCATTCTACCCTCCTCCCCCTCTCAAATGCTAAAACTACCACATGCTTACTCAAGAAAAATGAAACTCTTGCCTCCAAATGAGCCATACTTAACTGTTCTTTAATAAACAACACCTATGTGAAAAACTGTCTTTTCAATTGCTTTCTTCTTATGGACAACATTCTGTACAGTCCCCTTCATGGAACCAGTAATTTGAGAGTTGTTGCTATTATGCCATGGTCTGTGTACAACAGAATGTTAAACACAAGCTAGTGTGGTATGAGACCTATGCTTACAGAATATGTGCTCAACCATGACATAGGCAAAACTCCAGATGACTCTGTTTCCCAGAAGAGACTTGTAACAGGATGCTGCCCACAGAAACATAACAGTACAAAATACAGTTTTTCCCATATTTTTTTATTCAGTAAGATAAGTTACATATGGATCATTTTGTTTTATGGCTAACATTTCTGTAATTGAAAAAATAATAAACAGCTACCAATTAGAACTCATTGTTTTGTCCTCTTTAAAATTGAAAAATAGACCACCCCCGGTCCCAGCCCATACTGATGCACCACAAAGTCACAGAAGGTAAATCCCAAAATATATGTTTGCACTTTAACTATAAATAATATGATACAGAAATGATTGATGTGACAGTGTCCCTTTTATGCCAAATTTGGGCCTGTTCCCACTAATGTTAAAATTGTCCTATATATAAAACTTGTTGACTTTAGACCCTAGCTACAAAGCAGTTTGCCATGAAATGGTGAAAGTTTTGGGGGGTATATAGTCCAAGGTAGTAGATCAAGAAAGGAGAGAGACAACCAAAGTCATCACAGTCTGTAAAAGTTTCCTTTTTGGTGCAGAGAGACTCTGTTCCACACAATATTTACCAGCCACCACCATCTGAGATGTCATCACTGTCAACATCCACAACATCAATCACTTCAGGATCAGTTTGCATACTCTTATAAGGATATGAAAATCTTGACTTATTAACTTTAATAAAAGTTAATGTGTGTACATTTTCTAGCAGCAACTTATTTCTGGTGTCTGTCACAATATTGCCAGCTGTACTAAACATTCATTCTGAAGAGACACTTGTTGCAGGACAACCAAGATATTTACAGGCTTCATCATACAGCTCTGTCCAAATCAACTTTTTTAAACTCCGGTATTCAAAAGGGCATGCATCAATGGGAATAGGCAGTTCTTGCAGGTAACTGTCTACCATGAAGGACAGAGATGGCTCAGAAGAGGAATCAGCATAAGCTGGTATGGCAGCAATTTGGGAAAGGTTTTGCCACAGATTTAGCTTGCTACTAAGGGTTGAAGAAGTGGCAGTTGTGGAACAACTACTGTTAATGTTTGGTGACTTTTCCAGTTCTGTATCCCTTTGTGAAGATGAACCTGCATGTTGTGGTGATGACAACCTGAGGGTACTGTGCGTGTCTGTGTTTGACTCCTGTGAGTGCTGCAGCTCATCTAGCAACAGACATTTATACCGCTCTATATCATCTGTTTTGGAAGATGTATAGCTTTGAACCTGGGATCTAAGAGAGTTGCAAGGATGTAGTGTTTTGATTTCGACATTGCAACTAATTTGTCATTGGTTTTGAAGCGCTCGCTCATTCTCTTTACGAGATTCCCATGATACAGGCGACATGTTGTCTGAGCTTCAGATCTGTCTTTTTCTGTTCGTAGATTTAGAACACTAAGATTATGTGAAATCAGCATTATGAGTGGGATAACCTGACTCACAGATGCGCCTTCAGAAGACATGTCCCTTGTAGCAGTCTCAAAAGGAGCTAGGATGCAGCACACTGTCTCCATTAATTTCTACTGCAGCACAGACAGCATAATGCCATCTCCAATAATGTAACTGGAGCAATACTCATGTACAGCTTGCTTTTGCTCCAAGATGTGCTGCAGCATATAAAGCGTTGAATTCCAACAAGTGGAAACATTTTGAATCAGCTTTTCCTGGGGCAGCTTGTGTTTTTTTTTGCAGTTCGGACAATGTCCGTATAGCCTTGGTTGAATGTGAAAAGTGATTCACAACTTTTTGCAAACAGCAATCATACCATCCATTTGTGTTTCATTGCTGAGAAATCCCATGACAATTAAATGTAAGCAATGTGCAAAGCAAGAAGCATGCATAAATCCTCCATCCTGTACTGTTTTCAAGATGTTGGCTCCATTGTCACTTACTATGAAGCCACATTTTAGACTGGGAGAATAAACCCATTCATCAAGGAGGGAATTTAGTTCCTGCAAGATGTTTGCAGCTGAATGACTTTGCCCAAACTTCTTTAAATGCAGCAGCGCCATCTTCTGGGGTGTCTTTGTTTTTGAAGAACCACAAAAAAAGTGACCCAATGAGCGGTAAGGGACATGTAATCTAAGTTTTGAGTGCTGGTTCATATATCTGTTGTGACATGAATAACCCCACCCTCTGCCATTTTAAGTGCAAGCATCACTGTCACTTTTAAAGCTGGATAAATGTTTGGTATTTCAACATAGGAAAAGTACCTTCGATGAGGAACATTGTAATGAGGCTCTGCTAGTTTCAAGAGCTCTCTAAAATCTTCATGCTCAACCAAAGAGTATGGGAGAAGGGCTCTAGCTAACAGTTCACCAATTCTGTGATTAAGATGAAGGGTGTTTGGATGATTTTTAGTAAAGGTATTCTTCCTTTCAAATGCCTGAGACAGTGTTAGCTGTTTACAACATGTCCCTGCTGGTTTATTATACTCCGTGCTTCGATGGGCAGATGGACACTGGGATGGTGGACTAGGACTTATACATTCAGTGCCATCACTGGATGTGCAACTGGTACTAATGGTGCTGGCATTGGTGGTAACAGTGATCCTAGGGCTGGCAGTGGTTCTGTCCACATCAAGTTCAGACAATTCAGTATCCATTTCAGATTTCTGACCCTTCTCACGTGCAGTCTGGAAGATGAAGGACATGGGTTTTGGATGATCAAGCAAAACTGAATGCTTTTTCAGATGGCGTTTAAGAGCTGTAGTGCCAAGGTATGACACAACTTTACCACGGCTTACACTCTGTTTACACAGGGAACAGATTGCTCTGCATGGATCAGTTTTACTGACAGAGAAATAATTCCACACCTCAGATGTGACAGATTTTGTTAGAGTGCTAGGAAAATAGCTAAAGACTGTTTGCGTCTTTTCACCTGTCCTAACAGAACCCAGGACATGCTCCTTGGTGCTAGAAGAGTGGGCAGAAGACTCTGATGGATTTTCATTGCTGGCCAACACAGAAGTGGTGGATTCAGTGGATATGTCCTTTTCATTGCCCACAGTGCTGGATGTATTTGCAAGTGCACTACCTGATTCATTGTCAGCAGACTTGCTCATTTCACTTTGTTGAGGAAGTAATGATACGTCGCAAGACACAACAGTGTCGGACTGAGACAAAGAGCTACTGTCTGAGTCAGAAAGGGACTCACTGTCACTTGCATTATTACTGCTAGTCACAGGGATTTTAACAACATGAATGGCATATCTTATGGTGCCTCTCTGTGTGACCCCAGCAGCTGCACAGGTTTTCTTAAAAGGTCCCCCTTTACCACACTTCATTGTTGCTCTTTTGCTGTTTGTTGAATTTTTATCACATGAAATATTTTGGTTATTTCTGCTAGCACCAGGATTACCACTTCCATCAACACCCGCTCCAACACCAGCAACAGATGCTTCATCTATGTTGGTGTCAGCCATAACAGTACCAGTATACTGCAGTGAACACACCCACCCCCACACAATTCCTGTGTAAGAAAGCAATGTGATCTGTGATCACTGGCTACAACTCCAAACTTTTATTTTGGCTGTGTGACACTATGATGTAGTGGACTAAAAGTAATTGAAGAATATGATGGTTTGCAACTAAAGGATCCCAGGTTCAAGGCTTACAGAATGATTGGGCTGCTGGGCATAGGCATACACATAGCAGTTAAGGGGCGCAGAGCAGCAGGGTGATGGACTGACCACAAGAGACGGAGTTACACACACAAACCAAGGAAAGAGATTTTTCTGTCTCTCCTCCCAACGGAGAAATATATTTTTAGGCTTCTGTCATGTATTTAAAGTTAATGCCACCACACAACTGGCCACTGGGCTTCACATGGTAACACACACTTGGTAAGGTACAGTGCAGTCAAGAGGCACACAGCAGCAAGGTGATGGGCTGACCACAAGAGACGGAGTTACACACACAAACTGAGGAAAGAGATTTTTCTGTCTCTCCTTCCAAAGGGGAAATATATTTTTAGGCTTCTGTCGTGTATTTAAGGATAATGCCACCACTTAGTTACACACACAAACCGAGGAAAGAGATTTTTCTGTCTCTCCTCCCAACTGGGAAATATATATTTTTTTAGGCTTCTGTCGCATATTTAAATAATGCCAGAAAGTTTAGTGAAGCCCCCCCACCCAAGCACAGTCCTGGCTGAGAGACCCTGTGTTCCAGACAACTTTTGTGTGGGACTGGGACCAAATAATATTTTCCTTTTTTGTGGGCTTAGATTAAAACATCAAGTTTTCACACAAAACCTCTTTTTTCCCTCTCAGGAAGAATCCTTCTTTTCTTCACCCCTTTCCCAGCCAGGAGATCTCCCTCCTCCCAAGAGTGCCACGAGTCATATATAATTGTGATTTGTGAAAAAATTCAGCAAGCAACTAGAGGTATGTTTGTGTGCAATGCAGATTGAGCATTCACACACAGTCTTTCTGAAGTAAACAGTCCTAGTCTGTCCTCTCCCATTCTTAGCTCCTTTCCCACCCTAGTTTCACTTTCTTTCCTCAGTTCTCGATCCCGAGTCCCTCCCCTTCCTTTTCCCCACCAGCCCATTAACTTTTTTTACATTTTCAGGAACTGGCTGCATGCATGATAGGTTTAGTACAATTTTGAACTGACAGCTCAGGCTGTGGCTCCTTCTCTGCTACAAAACTGAATGCAAATGGGGCCACAGCTGCACAGACGACTTCACCATGCTTGATCCCTCGACTTGCGAGACTGACTCGAGTTGCTCTATCACCACCACCTGACTGCATAGCAGATGGTCAGGTGATATCAGCCTGAAAGGGCTTCAAACAAAGCACCCTCGGTGAATGAGTTTACCACATAGTCTAGTCACTGATCCTAAATGAAAGTAATGTACTACTTCCCCCATGACAGAATGTTTCCCTCAGTCTGAATGCCCAGATCTGTCACCCTTGTGTCATGTTAGAAGGATTCTGCTCGTATACTTCGAGGTTGTTAAAACTAAAAGCACCTCGCTCAAACAGGTTACTTTACGAGACATTACCAACCGAGATTACAGTATCAAAACTTGATTACACTGAGGAAAGCCTGCCCCGTGACATCACTAGAGCTGCCTCTTCTAGTCACACCACACTGCTCTGGAGGTATATAGTGTAAATATCTGGAATAGGAATGGAAGGGATGCAAAGCACACAGAAAAGAAGTGAGGTTTTGGATGATTCGAACCCTTTTGCAAACCCTGTAGTGTTCGAGTTCTAAATTAGAACTCGAACACCAGGGTTCAAGGAGAATTTGAATCTTTCTCGAACAAGTTCTGACAACACTAGTGCTCAGAAGCACATTTCTTAATAGGATGGACAGTGGGTGGGCAGAGAGGGACAGTGAAAAAGCAGGGATACTGAATGAATATTTCTGTTCAGTATTCACAAAACAGGAGGAGGGGAGGTGCCTAATCCAATTAACAGAAGCACTCTTGATAGGGGGGGTCGATCCCAGTCCTTTCACAGAAGAAAGGGTTCTGAAAGAACTCCTAAAACTGAAGGTGGACTAAGCAATGGGGTCTGACAGAATTCACCCCAGAATTCTAAAAGAATTAAGGGGAGAACTAGTGAAACCACTGACTACCCTTTTTAACATATAATGAGAGGATAGTGTGGTACCTGAGGACTGTAGGAAGGTGGATGTGATTCCCCTTTCACAAAAGTAGGACCAAGACAGAGGCAGGAAACTACAAATCTTTCAGTTTGACCTCTGTGGTAGGGAAAGTGATGGAATCACTTTTGAAGGAAAGAATTGTTGAGTACCTAGAGGCCAGTGGGGCACAGGACCCAAGGCAACATGGGTTCTCAGCGGGAAGGTCATGTCAGATGAATCTAATTGATTTCTTTGACTGGGTGACCAAAGTAGTAGACCAGGGAGGGGCTGCAGACGTGGCCTACCTAGACTTTAGCAAGGCATTTGACACAGTCCCACACAAAAGATTAATAGTCAAATTAACCAACCTGGGAGTGGGTCCCAGAGTGGTAGCCTGGGTAAAACATTGGCTGGACAACAGGACACAGAAAGTAATTGTAAATGGAGTCCACTCTGAAGAAAGAGGGGTTACTAGTGGGGTACCACAGGGTTCAGTACTGGGTCCAGTCCTTTTTTAAGTCTTTATAAGTGACATTGCAGAGGGACTGGAAGGAAAAGTATGCCTCTTTGCAGATGACACAAAGATATGCAACAGACTTGATACACAGGGAGGCGTGGAAAGGATGAAAAGGGACTTGGCAAGGTTGAAGGAATGGTCAGAAGTATGGCAGCTTGGATTCAATGCAAAGAAGTGCAAAATAATATACCTGGGAAACAAAAACCCAGGGGAAGATTACACAATGGAGGGGAGGAGGTAGTAGCAACAACAAAAATAGAAAGGGACCTGGGGATAATCATATCAGATGACCTTAAGGTTAGCAAGCAATGTGAGAAGGCTGTAGGAAGGGCTGAGGGGATACTGGGATATATAGGGAGAGGCACTACCAGCAGAAAGCAAGAAGTTGTTATCCCTCTGTACAGACAGTTGGTGAGACCCCATCTGGAGTACTGCATCCAGTTCTGGAGACCTATCTCTGCAAGGACATCGACAGGATAGAGGCAGTCCAGAGGAGGGCAACAAAAATGGTGCAGGGTCTGCAAGAGAAGCCATACGAGGAGAGACTAAAGGAGCTTAATATGTATACCCTTGAGGAAAGGAGGAGAGAGGGGACATGATAGAAACTTTTAGCACCCTCAGTGGAATCAACAAAGTCCAAGAGGGTAGCATCTTTCAGAAAAAGAGATGTGCAAGAACAAGGGGCACAATTTAAAGATAGAGGTGGGGGCAGTTCAGGGGCAATGTGAAGAAGTATTTTTTTCACAGAGAGGGTAGTGGACGCGTGGAACAGCCTTCCTGAGGAGGTAGTGGGGTCTAAAACTGTGGGAGAATTCAAGAATACATGGGACAGAAATAAGGCAATTCTTGTAGGGGTAAGAAGAAATAAGCTGTTGGTTAACTAGGATCTGCAGCTTATCCTGTAGATAGGGAATTGGGCAGACTAGGTGGGCCAAGCGATCCTTATCTGCCCATCAAAGTCTATGTTTCTATGTTTCTGTGTTACCAGATGGATTAATTGACTAGTGCACAGTTTGCCTGAGGGGGAGGGGTGTTGCTCACAGTTGGCTGAGGACAACATGGGGACATCAACAACACAAGAGGAGGGGATACAGGGGTCAGGGATCAGTGAGAGTCGCAGGAAGGGCTGGCAAGGTCTCAAAGATTAAATCTGAGGGAGGAGAAGGATGAGCCTGAATGAGCTTGAGCAGTCACTGTAGAAATGTGGAGGGAGGACAAAGTTTAGGAAAATGATACAAAAAGGAAAACAATATGAGAAAGACATTTGGCCTATGAAAGTTTTTCTGGAGGGCAGGGAAAGGGAATGGGAAGCAGTGTTCTGGAAGAGGTAGGAGACAGAAGGGGGCAGGAAATGAGGACAGAGGGCTAAACCAGAATTTAGAGAAAAAGGTGACACAGTGTGTGATGCATCTGACATTGGGGGAAGGAAGGGAGAGGGAGCAGTAGAGAGAGCACTGGTGCATACATGGGGAGGGGGGCAGTCCAAGACAACACAGCAGAAAGAGTGGAAGAGGTGGTCCAGTGTGGCAAGGGCAGACTTGGAAGTGTCACTGTAGACAATGTTACTGTAGTCACAGATAGGAAGGATCATCTTAATGTCTGTCTCCCTGCAAGCAGGGAGAGGGATACTGGCTTTATTTTGATACAGCCCACGTCCTTTGGTTGGAGTTTGAGGTGGTTTGCATCAATGTGGACTGAGAAGTTGAGGTGCCCATCTAGTCAGACTTGAAGACACTTCAATGGTGAGACATCAGCAACCAAAGTACCATAAAGGATGTGGAAATATGGGAGTGGACAAAATCTGGCAAGCCTCTGCTGGGAGCCAAAGTTCATGGACACAGTTTTCTTGGTGTTAGGTACAGAAGTCTTGAAAGGAGCCAATGCTGAAGACTGTCAAAATCCTCTTGGAGATGGATAGCAAGATCAGCAGCAGAGCAACCAGAGGCAAACAGTACAGTGTCATCTGCATACATGTGAATGAATGCAGAGTAACAGGAAGAGCAGAGGTCATTCATGAACAGCCAAAAGAATGTGGGACACAGGGCAGATCCATGGGGAATGCCTGAGCAGATAGGAAGTGGGGTATTGGGATGTATTCAATATAGACATGTTGTGACTTTCCCTCTATGTAGGAGCAAAATCAGCTGACTGAAGAGGCAGAGAACCCAGCTGCCTCAAGCTTGTCCAGGAGAAGGGAGCATGACACAGTGTTGAAGGCTTTGGCTAAGTTGACAAAGATTGTGGAAGTAATTCAGCCCTGCTCCACAATGGACTGGACTGAGTCTGTTAGTCAGAAGAGTGAGGCGAATGTTAAGTGGGACTTCTTGAAACCCCACTGGAAAGGAGTGAAAAAGGAGGTGGAGTCGAGGAACTATGTGAGTTGTGAAAAGACAAGATGTTCATGGAACTAAGCCAACATGGGGAGGAGGGAAATGAGATGAAAGTTTCCAGGAGTGTAAGGATCACCCCCCCCTTTTGGGTAGGGGATGACAGTTGCTGACTTTCAGGCAATGGAGATGGAGGCAGAGAAGAAGGAGAGGTTAAGGAGGAGGAAAATAGGGAAGGCTATGGCTGGTGCAGAGAGGTAAGAAGATTGGAGTCAAGGTCATCTGGGATCATAACCTTGTGTAGGTCAAGAGCTAGGAGGGTCTTAAGAGAAGCCAAGGGAGTAATATGAGACAAGGATTGTAAGAGAAGGATGTGGGTAAGGAGGGGGAGCAGAGGGGTGGGGTAGGGGGAGGAGAGATAGGGAACAGGTGGTGAATAATAGCCGTTTTCACACGGCCGCTCAGCATACCATGCGCTGCCACTCCTGTACAGCTCTGACCTTCTGATGTGCTTGTGATATAGATTTACATGGCCCCTCTCAGCACCTATGCAAGACGCACTAGTGAGGGGCTGTGACTGGGGGGGGGGATTCGCCTGCTGGTTGATATCAGTGGCATAGGAGGAACGCTCAACTGTTCCCTGTTATGTCAGAGTGAGCAGTGCAGCCTGCTCATGTGGCTGCACTTACCACTCACTGACATCAGCATCCTCCAGTTTTTTCCAGATCCCAAAGTGGCATACTGGTCCACTTACCAGTAAGTGACTACATGTCTGCCTTTGTGCCAAAATAACCCAAGTGATCATGTTGCTCTGGTGCAAACACGACCATGTAAATGGTCCTAATGGGTTGAAGGAAGAAGCAACCACTGCAGGATGTGGGAGTTGTCAATATGGCATAGAGCACTGGGTGGCAGGGATAAAAGGGTGTGGATAACTTTCCAGAACTTGGAGGGGTGATTAAGTTTGTTCTGGCATGTGGATGCAAAGTAACTTAATTTTCCAAGTCTGGTGTCTTTGGTACAAGCATTGCAAAAGATCTCATAATTTAATTGGGTGGGGGCAACTGTGGTCTTATAGGACCACCAGTCCAGATCACATGCTCAAATGCAGGCCAGCAGCTCAGCAGAGGTACAGGGAAGGTGAAAACCTTGGACTCTGGTTTTCCTTAGGGAGACTTGCTGGTCCCAGACAGTCAAAGATCTGTTATGGAAGGAGTCGAAGGCTGAATTGACATTGGTGGCTGTAGAGATACAGATATTCTAATGACAGTGGCATTTTAGATTACAAAATAAGGAGTGCAGTGCTTTTATTTTGGAGAAACTTGATTTTGTCTTATGAATGGGGTCTGCTTTTCACCAGTTTCACAGCTGGGGTGACGGAGACCCAGGAAGGTCAAGTGACATGTTCAAGGAGGCAGTGGTCATAGAATTTTATAAAGCTCAACAAACCTCAATGATTTGAACCTGGGATCTCTTTCACATTTTCATTCCTAACTGTTTAACAGTTCTGCTCTTGTGCTTCAAATTTTAACAATTCTATTACAAGAACTAAGCAAATATGGTATTAACTTCTGAAAAACATATCAAGCTTTATTGCCATCTCAGATACCTTTAAAAAAATGTAAAGTGGCATTATCCAGGGACTAAGCCCCACTCCAATCAAATCTTAATTTCTGTTTACCTGATCAAGCATTAACTTCTTCTGTTTTTGTTTCTGAAAACAGTATTTCAACTGTATTTTTCAACAGTTTCATAAAGTGTTTTGTTTAAACTGTACTGTAATTGCTATCGCCTCCAATAAATGCCCAGGTAAATATTGGTAATGGAGAAGGTAGCCCAATATGGGGTCCATAAAGTGTACAGGAGGTGGGTCATAAATTAGGTAGCAGGTGAGAAACAAAGAGTGGTGGATGATCATCACTCAGAGTAGAGATGTGCTGAGCAGAGTACCCCAGGGTCAGTTGTCGGTCCATTGTGAACACGCTCACCAGTGTAATACATTTCTAAGCCTGTAGATGGTGTCTGAATAAAGTATTTATGGCCTTCAGTAGGGGTGTGTGAATACCTTAATTTGAATATTTTGGCGAATATTCGTATTTGGGGCTCCAGATATTCGTTATTCGACCCCCCCGATAAGTGTTTTTTTTAAAGACATTGTAGCATTGTTAAACTTCACCACTTCCTTTCCTTTTGAAGTACACCAGGGAATTCTGCCATGAACACTCCCCAACAGTCTTTCAGGCACCCTAAAAGGCAACAGACTACTGCACTGGTCAGTGGTCAGGTGACACATGGTCATCATAGATTGAGTAAAGGCCGCAGATGAGGTGACGTCTTGTGTCTTGTTTAGGGCAACTAAAATGGCACTGGCGTAAGTGCATTGTATGTCTATCCTGGAAGAGAGGAGAGCAAAATGTGCCATGATAGACACCTGCACACGTACATCACAGGGAGAAGATAGGGCACAAAAGGAGAGTCTCTTTCAAATGAGAAAGTACCAAGAGCAATGGGGGCATGTGATGAAGCTGAAGGGGGAGCTTAAGACAGATGTGAAGAAATATTCATGGAAGGCATGGTAGATGACTGACAGAGACTGCAGGCATAAGTGATGGCACCAAAAACAGTGTGGGGCTTTAAGCATGCATGAGATAGGCATAGGGCTGGGGTGTTTTTTAAAACAGGCAGGACGGCAGTAGAGTTGCTTTCGGGTCTGCAGATGAGACTAACAAGGCAGGGATGGACAATCTGGGCTGACTATGTGGGCCAAGCGATCCTTTTCCAACATTAACCTAAAGTGCACAATAGTAAGGTCACCAAAACATGATACAGTATTTAAATGTTTCTAGTTTAACAGGGGCCTCATGGTGATCCTGCAGTTATATGCCAGGGAGTGGAGACTCATTTGCCCTTTTAATTAAATATTTAATGTGATAGAAAAAAGAAAGGGTGAGCCCCAAAAATGTAACATTACACTTTTGTAACATTAGGCAGATTGAGATATGTACTGTAGCACCAGTTTCATGTGGGCAGATCGTATTTGTAGCCAATCACTGGCAAGTTTAGCTTAAGGAACACTAGTTGGTCAACGTGTTGAGGGTCCAGCTTGGAACGGTGTGGTTCAACAATGTCACCAGCAGTGCTAAACACCCTCTTGGATGGCACACTTGTAGGAGGGCAGCTTAGATATTTTAAAGCAAGTTGTGCCAGGTGAGGAGAGGAGTTCTTTTTCTGAACCCAGTAGCCCAGTGGATCATCAAATGGCACAATTGATTCTGCAAAGTTGCCATTAAGTAAATTTTCTGCAGAAAGAGGCTGAGACAGTGAGCATTGTTATGTTTTAACATTTATTCTGGTCTTGTTCAACAAACTCACGCCACTAACTGGAGTAGAGCAGCTTTCATTTTTATTCAGGTGCCTCTCTCGTCTCAGGCACAACACTCTCTCTCTGCTCTCTTTCTAGCTTACACATATCAGAATGCTGCCCCCAGTGGCAGAAGTAACGCAATGCATTACCATTTCAAATACATAACATTTCCTCCCCACTAAATTATATTGTCACCAAATGAACAAGTATTAGCATTATTCGCTATTATTAAGATGGTTCATACTATGCTAGAGGTAGGGGGTAGACTGCCCCAGGCCTCGAACCAGTCAAGGGGATTATTCTGCCCCAAATAATCTGATCTGGCTCTCTAACTACACAAAACATTTATTTCTTTTAAATGTCTCACAGGTTCAAATGATCTGGAGGTTTTGAAATTCGGGATGGATAACGTTTCTCATGAGCAACCCTTGGCATGGCTGCCCTGTCTGGTACCTCCCTCCGATCCTCTGTTGGTGGTTGTACAGCCTCACCATTGCTCCTCTACACCTACTTCTCTGCATCTTCAGAAGGTGTTGGGACTTCCGCAGTGGGGCTTCTGTAAGCTACGGCAGATGGAATCCACATTTCCCATGGGTTTTCTTCCCTAGGGGTGTCCCCATCTGTGCACTGCTGAAGATCTAGGAGCTGTTCAGCATGCCGTTTCCATTTCCCTCCAGATTCAACATCAACTGTATATGACACTGGACCCATCTGAGATGTCACCACACCAGAGGTCCACTTCTCCCCCTTCCAGTAATCTCGAACAAGCACCTCTTGGCCAACAATGAACTGCCTGTCCTTTGAATGAGCTTGCCGACGTAGTATTTGAGATTTTTGGTTCTTCCAAACCTCTGATGCCACATCTAGCTTAAGCAACTCAAGACGGGAGCAAAGCTTACGCCGAAAAACAACATTGCTGGAGATTCCTTTGTTGTAGCATGGGGTGTATTTCGATATGCCAGCAGGAAGTTATCCAACTTGTGTTGTAAGGTCAAAGACCCCCCCGATCTCAGAGCATTCTTCATGGTTTGCATAAAACGCTCCGCTAGACCATTAGTCGAGGTGATATGGGCACTACGAATATGCCCTCACACCATTGGACTTCAAAATGCTGCAAAGTCACTAGAAATAAACTGTGGTCCATTGTCGACCAGCTGTTCGGAATCCATGTGGCTAAATAGTCCTCATAGCTTGAATGGTCTTACTAGTAGTAGTGGTGTCCATGACTTGAATTTTGGGCCACTTTGAGTGGGCATCTACCACAATTAAGTACATGTGTCCCTCCCACGGCCCCACAAAATCTACATGAATGTGCGGCCACGGTGCACCTGGCCACATCCAGGGATGTAAAGGTGAGGGACACGGCATTTTCTGAACACGCTGACAGGTAGTGCATGTTTTTGCTTGTTGCTCAATTTGCAAATCAATCCCTGGCCACCAAATATAGCTTCCAGCTAAAGCCTTCATTCTCACTACGCCTGGGTGTCCCACATGTAACTCATCCAAAACACGAACACGTGGTTTTGAAGGGACAATCACCTGGACACCCCACATCAAGCAACCTTGCTGTACTGAAAGCTCATTACGTCTGATGTAGAATGGTGATAACTCACCATGAATGTCCTGGTTCACAGTAAAATTCCCCTTTGTTACTAAGTCCAAAACTTGAGACAACACAGGGTCAACTTTTGTCTCCTTTTTAATTTCAGAACTTGTGATGGGTAGTTTCTCAAGCTGACTGATGTAGAAGACATCGACAGTGTCCACTTTGTCACTGTGGGCTACCTGCAGAGGCAATCTAGAGAGCCCATCAGCATTGCCATGAAGAGCCGCCTTCTTGTATTCAATGTCGTAGTTGTGAGCTGATAACAAGAGACTAGCGTTGCATTCTGGCTGCTGCCATGGAAGGAATACCTTTGTGGGGGCTGAAGATGGTCGTGAGGGGCGGTGATCAGTGAGGAGCATGAATTCCTGACCATAGAGAGTATTGGTGGAATTTACGAACTCGAACACTATTACCAGCACTTCTCTTTCAATTTGGGCATAGTTTTGTTCAGCTTTGCTGAGAGTTCTGGATGCAAAGGCAATTGGCTTTTCATCCCCATTCGGAAGAACATGAGAAAGAACTACTCCCACCCCATAAAGTGAGGCATCACACGCCAGTCTGATGCTCAGCTGTGGATTATAGTGAATGAGCACATCTTGCGAAACAAGCTGCTTTTTGGCCTTCTTAAATGCGCTCTCAGAGTCCTTTGTCCAACACCAGGACTTCCCCTTGCACAGCAAGCCATTTAGTGGGTTGAGAATTGTAGCCAGATTGGGAATAAATCTGCCATAATAATTTAACAGGCCCAAGAATGACCGTAACTGGCTCCGCATTTTCTGGTGCTGGGCGTCTATAACTTTTTTCTTTCTCAGGCGATTTGTGTAAGCCCACTGCATCTATGTTATGGCCCAAGTACTCCAATGAAGTCTTGAAAAATTCACATTTCTCCTTCTGGACACGCAACCCAAAATCTTCCAATCACTGTAGAACTGCATCCAGGTTTTTCAGGTGCTCTGCATAATTCCTACCGGTCACCAGTATATCATCCAGGTAACAGTGAACATTCGGAAGACCTCGCAAAACCTGGTCCATAGCTCGCTGAAATATGGCTGGAGCTGATGCAATGCCAAAAGGTAGGCCATTATAGCAGAAGAGACCCTTTTGGGTGGTTATTGTGAAATATTTCCTTGAGTTTTCATCTACTCTCATTTGTAGATAAGCATGTGACAAATCCAGCTTACTGAAGCGTTGGCCCTGTGCCAGCGATGCAAACAAGTCTTCAATCCGTGGGATTGGATGCTGTTCCACACAGGACTGGATTTGAGTACTTTAAAGTCTCCACATATTCGCACGGACCCGTCTTTCTTTACCACTGGTACTACTGGCGTCGTCCAGTCACTACACTGTACAGGTGACAAGACTCCAGCTTCGGTTAGGCGAGTTAATTCGGCCTCCACTTTCGGTCTGAGTGCATATGGTACTGGGCGAGGTTGACACAACTTTGGTTTGTGCTGTGGCTTCAAAAACACTCTTGCCTCAGTGCCCTTCATTGTGCCTAGCTTCCCTTTGAATAAAGAAGCATGTTTTTGCAACACTGCTTCTAGAGTGTTGTGGTCACCCGTACTAACGGTCCTTATCTCCTGCCAGTTGAAGCGTATTTTCTTCAGCCATTCTCAGCCTAAGAGTGAAGGGTAGTTACCTTTAACCATGTACAAAGGCAGTAGTACCGCTTGCCCATTTATTTTCAACTGCACCTTGATGACACCTTCAGGTGAAATTGCCTCGCCAGTGAATGTCCTCAGTACAACGTCAGTCGTTTGCAGGGGTAAATGTCTCTGCATAGTTTCATACTTGTCTCTATAAATCAATGAAACTGCAGCCCCAGTGTCCAATTCCATTTTCAGTGGTTTCCTCAATTTCAGGTGTTACACAGATGGTTGCCTGTCCCTTTAAGAGTCAGCAAGTGCAATGCTAATTCAGTATCAGTGTCATCACTGCATCGTTCCTGTGTTTCCACACAATGTACTTCTCTCTTTCTACATTTTGCAAATTGCTTCCCTTTGCTTCCATTGATTTCCCCTCCTTTCTTTTTCCCTCTGCACACTCACCCAATGTGGCCTTTCTTCCCACAGTTATGACATGTCTGTTCTTTAAACCAGCAATCCTTATCACAGTGATTAGCCTTCCCACAATGACCACATTTATTAGGCTTCCTGGGAGAAGAAAAGGATAAAGCATTTACTTTCAGGGAATCACTTAGGTGCTGAGCCTCCCGTGCAGCTGTTTCCATTGATACAGCGATCTCTATCGCTTTCTTGTATGTCAGTCCCGCCTCCATTAAGAGACGCTTCTGTGTTGCTTCACTTTTTAAACCGCACACAAATCTGTCCTGAAGAGCATCATCTAAATGGGTGCCAAACTCACAATGCTCAGCTAATTTCTTTAGAACAGCCACATACTGTGCAACAGACTCACCCTCTGCTTGATTTCGTTTGTGAAAGCGAAATCTTTCAGCAATCACCTGAGGCTTAGGAGAGAAATGTGTCTGCAAGACCTCCACAATACTGGCAAAAGTTTCCGGCTTTTCTGGCGCTTATTAGACTTCAGCAAACTGTAATGCTTAGCTGCCCATGACACTCAGTAACATAGCCACTTGTTTTCATCACTTATATCATTTGCTGTGACAAAATGTCCAACTCTCTCAATATAAGTTGTCCATTGTTCCACATTTTCATCAAAGACATCAATATGTCCTATGGTCGCGGCCATCTTTTTGTGTCTCTCGCGGGTTCATTCGTGGGTCCAAAAGTTACGTCTCAGGAAAACCCTCACAGCTGTAGTTCGTTCTGGTAAGGTGCTGGAGAGTAATTCAACACCTCGTCGCCAATTATGTTATGTTTTAACATTTATTCTGGTCTTGTTCAACAAACTCACGCCACAACTGGAGTAGAGCAGCTTTCATTTTTATTCAGGTGCCTCTCTGGTCTCAGGCACAACACTCTATCTCTGCTCTCTTTCTAGCTTACACATATCGGAATGCTGCCCCCAGTGGCAGAAGTAACGCGATGCATTACCATTTCAAATACATGACAAGCGTTTGTTTTGCTGTCGATGCAATAATGTGCTGAGTAATGCCCAGTTACTCACCTCTACATTGCCACTATGCCATCATTATCCATCTCCACCAGTATCATCCGATTCCAAATCACCACATGCCTGTCTGTCTCCCTCAGGAACCTGAACTGGAACATGTTTCATCCCTTCTGAGTATCCGACTGCCTGTATGGCACTATTTAACACCTCACTGAGCTGTTGCTTAAAATGAGTCACCCTGTGGCTATCCATGACTATACGAAGGATCTCGCGTTTGAACCCAGGGTCTAGCATGGTAGCAAACACGTGATGGCAGGTATCCATGACTCTGATGAACCTTGCTTCAAGTTCTGCATCGAGATGAATAACAAGGTCAGTGACCTCTTGTGGACTGAGTGTATTGTCAGCCAAAAACTGTTGTAATGATCTTTTGAGAATATGCACAACTGGGATAACCTGACAGTAAGGCTGTGGAAGCACTTTAATCACATGTACTCCTCTCAAATGGTGCGATAACCTTCACCATGCCCTCAAGAACTAACCAGTTATGATGTCCTAGGACCCCTACAATTTCTGCCTCCATAGACATTTCGTGTAGTGCACGCTTTTGCATCAGGCATGAAGAATTCCATCAAGTGCTAAAATCTTGTATTACATGATGGTGGGACAGACCAAGGCATTCCTGAACTTCTCTAAATCTGTTAGTGGCTTTTATAGAGTAATGGAAATGGCTGTAGATGGAACGGGCTGTGGATAATATGTTGTTGGTCCTAGTATTGCTATGCAATGCGTGAGTCACCACAAAAGTTAATGTGTGTGCAGAGCAATGAATACTCACAAACTGGCCATCATGGATGGCTTTCACTGTGTTTGTGCCATTGACAGTAACAAAAAAGCCAGCTTTTAAATTAGTGTTAACACCAGTCCAAGACCGCAACATGTCTTGCAGGAATGTGAGAATATTATGTGCTCTGTGGTCTTCTTCCATCAGTCCAATGTTCAGCAAAGCTGACCTAATGAGATTTCCAGATTGGGGGGGGGCAAGGGTGAGCCACAAGGTGATGCATCAGAAACAGCAGCAGCAGGGTGTTGCACACACCAGTGTGCAGTTAAGGAGAGATAGACATGCAGGGAGTTATCGCTAGTCCAGATATCTGATGTGCAGTGAAAAACACCACCAACAGCCTCTGCAAGCAGAGCAGCAACAGCAGATCGTATGCCATCATACAGTCATGGCAATACAGTTTGAGAAAATTTAGTATGAGATGGTATCTGATAATGTGGGTGCAAATACAGTAGTTGAGAAGCCATTGGAAGCCAGTGTCTTCCACAACTGACATAGACTGGAGAGCCAATGCCATCATCTCAGCAATCAGCTGTGTGATTTGCTATGCTGTTGGATGTGAGGCATGATACTTTGTTCGTGAATGTAGATAATTCATTATTGGAACTGCCATGGGAGACATCGATGTGGACCGCTTCAACAACGGTGGTGTGTGAAGTGATGCTGACTGTCTCTGCCTTGTACTATCACTGGAGTCAGAAGTGACCACCAGAGTAGAGGCCGGACTCCGTGTTGGTGAGGGGGAAGGAATGCCATGACAACTGGGTTGCTCGAAATCAGATTTGTCAGTACCACCACTACTGCCAACAATGCATGCCTGTCCACCAGAGGGGTTTGGTCTTGATGAAACCAAGGGTCCAGATCCAGACCCAGATGATCTTCAATACACTTGAGGGTGCTTAAACTTAAAGTGGTTCTGTAATTATGTTGTGGTTAAGTTAGAGAATGATTTCCCTTGGCTTATAGTGGTGTTGCAAAAAGAACAGACTGCCTTGCTTGTGCCCTCCTTTAACACAGTGAAATGCAGCCACAAAGCTCTTTTAACACCGTGGTTACCAGTGATTCTGCTTGCACCACATCCCCATTTTTGTTTTTAATAGATGTGCCTGTCTTGTCCTGATGTTCTTGCCCTGTGACCACTGCTCCGATGGTGCCATGCCAGTGCTGTCATCACTTGGCTGTCCTTCAGGATATGATGGAGCCTGCTGAAGAAATGTTAGTGTTGCTTGTTTGGTCTTCTTAGGGGAAGGGGGACCCTTACTGCTACTTCTACTACCCTTGCTACTAATGCTACACCTAGAGGCTGTTTTGACAGCCACCTTTATTTTTCTGCCTTCAAGGTATATAGCATACTCTGCCTCCTCTTCAAAGTCCCTCACATGTGCCTCTGATGAAGAAGATGATGTGTCACTGGGCAATTCATCATGTGGAGGAAAATACTCAGAACCAGATGACTGGTCATACTCTGCAACTTCTTCAGGAGTACTGAGAAGCTGAGAAGCAGGAAGCATAACTATCAATTGTAGTGCCCATATTGGTAATGTGCACTGTGGCAACAGTGTTACAGTAGTGGAAGTAGTGGCAGGGTTCATAGTGTCAGTAGTGGCTGGAGTGACAGTCACAATTGCAGGACTGGCTGTAGTAGCCATGCTGCCCATTGTTGTGGAAGAGGAAGACAGGGTCCCTATAGTGGTGGTGGTTGTAGTGACAGATATGATGGTACTGGTGAGAGATGGGGACACATTGGTGGTTGTGGTGAGAGTCATGATGGTACTGGTGAGAGATGGGGACACTTTGGTGATTGTGGTGGGAGTCAAGAACAGTGTCCTTCTGCTTGTGCTTCTTGTACCACTTTGTCCTGTGCCAGCCACAGTACTACTGTTGCTGGAAGACATAGGCTTGGAAGGGGTAAAGAATAATTCTGGGCATAAAATACAGGCTGACCATCGCTCACATTTAGGGTCAGCATCACCAACCTGCTCTTCCATTGTAGATTGGCTTGGGCTGAACCAAGTACATTTTTTTCCACCTCTACCTGTCATTGTCTTTTTCTATGCCAACAAGTTCTAAACAGTCTCAAGTACTTAATACTTTGTAAATGTACAAAAGTTCTGCTTTATTGTAGCACAGAACAATTATTGCAAGCAGCACCTGCTACAGTACTGCTTTATTTTCACACAGAAAAGTTATTGCAAGCAGCACACATGCAAGGCAGGCAAGGGTGTGCATACACTGCAAGTGTCATTACCTAGCCCTAAACCATGGGGGTGGGAGTGCAGTCAGCGGACTGCCCTCCGAGGCTGCTAGTGGCTACCGACTTCTGTGAAGCCCTGTGAAACCTCAGATTACACCAACAATATTTCTTACAGAGATTTCTATGGCAGAACTACTGCAATTCAATTATTTTTATTTGTAAATGCACAAAAGTTCTGCTGTATTTCAGTACAAAAAAATGGTTGCAAGCAGCAGTACTGCTTTATTTTCACACAGAAAAATTATTGCAAGCAGCACATATGCAGAGCAGGCAAAGGTGTGCACACACTGCAAGCATTATACTTAGCCCTAAACCATGGGGGGTGGGTGTGCAGTCAGCCGATTGCCCTCCGAGACTGCTGGCAGCTATTGACTTTCACGAATCCCAAGCCCAACCTGAGATTACACCACAAATATTTCTTACACAGAGATTTCTACTGCAGAACTAGTGCAATTCAAATATTTAATTTTTTTTATTTGTAAATGCACAAAGGTTCTGCTGTATTTCAGTACAAAAAAATTGGCTGCAAGAAGCAGTACTGCTTTTTTTTGCACAGAAAAAGTATTACAAGCAGCATTCATGCAGGGCAGGCAAGGGAGTGTGCACACTATAAGCATCAACACCTAGCCCTAAACTGTGGGGGTGGGAGTGCAGTCAGCCAACTGCCCTCCAAGATTTCTGTCTAGTCTACTGCTGGGTTTGTGAAACCTGATCCCCCCACCCCAGAAATACTTATTATTTACACCACCAAATTAAAGACTTTTTTTTTTAATTAGTGCAGTACAGCAGTCAAGGTAGAAGTTAGAACTACTGTAATTAAGGAGGTAAATTGCAGCCTAAGTCTCTCTGCAGCTCCTCCTGGCAAAATAAATCAGACAATTTCTCTGGGGAAAAACACAAAAATACTCACACCACTACCAGGCAAACAGGCACTAAGAAAAGAAACACACTACTCCTTTGCTTCCAGAGCACAGCACAGAGGCTTCTGAAATGAAGGTATACTAGTTTCTCTCTGTAGCTCCTAGCAAAAAAGATTACTACATCAGATGATTTATCCAAGAAAAAAAACTCTCCAGTGCTCCCACTAGTACTAAGCACTAAGACACATGGTACAGAACAAAAAGGTATACTAGCTTCTCTCTGCAGCTCCTAGCAAAAACAAGCATTTGCCAATGCAGAATGTTTGCTTGCTGGCATTGGCACTGGTAGTGCAGGAGTTAGACTGATGCAAAATAGGAATGGCAGTGAAGTACTGAACTAACACCAACCCCCACCCCCACCCTGCAGAGACTAAAATACATTGGGGTGTGCCTTTGGGTCGTTGTCCACAATGCTTATGCCATTCTACCTCACCCCACCCTGCAGACACCAGCAGGTGTTGCAGTGTGCTTTGGGGTCTTCAGCCCTTATGCTCAACCCATTACATAAGGTAATAAGCTGAGATGGGTGCAGTATAGGAGAATGGGGTGAACTTTAGGGCTGAGGACCCCAAGGCACACCTTGATGCCTGTCAGTGGCTGTAGGGTGGCGGTAGAATGCTGTGAGCATTAAGGCCGAGAAACCCAAGTCAAACCCCCGACGCCTGTCAGTTAGTACAGGGTGGGCGTTACAGTTGGAAACCTTAATGCCCTAGGCGTTTGTCAGAATTTTCACTCCAAATTGCTTAAAATAAGCAGAATTTGTCTAGTGCCTGCCCTGTGTTCCAACAGCTTAATCTGATTCAAGGTCAGTTGGCATTCATCTGTATTCCCTTCCCCCAGGTCGTACCTGAAAATAAGCAGGATTTGTCTAGTGCACTTACCCAGTCAACAAAAACTAAAATAAAAAACGAAATTAAAAAAATCCAAAATGGGCTTTTGGGACC
Organism: Neoceratodus forsteri; assembly: GCA_016271365.2. Taxonomy (NCBI): domain Eukaryota; kingdom Metazoa; phylum Chordata; order Ceratodontiformes; family Ceratodontidae; genus Neoceratodus; species Neoceratodus forsteri. The sequence goes on from CM057455.1 coordinate 1,425,619,893, forward strand.
TTACCTCACAGACTGTGGCACTATCACTTTTTTTTTTTTTGTATTTCTCTTTTCCCCCTCCTACGGACATCAGAGCTGCACCATCGGGAGTCACCCATTAAGTCTGTCCCTGCCAGTGCCTTACCTGACAGTCTCTGGTACCTCCATCCAACCTCAGATACCCCCCCGGATGGGATCAGGGTGGGGGAAGACCCCCAAATCTTGCATATCTCGTCAGGGTCCTGGGCCATAGGCAGGCATCGGCACATCAGGACCCGACTCAGCACTTGGTCTTCCTGACTCCAATGGGGTGTTTTTCCTCTGTTCCTGTGGGACATTGCAGGCCCATACGTTATGGCATATACTCCGATGTCGGCAATGTCCCTCCCCCTCTTTCCTCAAAGGAACAGCTCCTGTGACCGATTGGTCACTGGCCTATGCCCGTGACCAATTATGCCCCAGTGACTCCAGCTTGCCTTTTCGCCCCCAGCCTCTCCCAGGGGTCGCCACTTGCCAGGTTTAAAGAACCTTCCTCCACCGAGAAGGTGAGCCGTCATCAGACACTCCAGCCTATCTCCCCCCCGGCCAACCCCCAGCAGCCCCAGCTCGCTGCCAAACCTGGCTCACTGGCATGGCATGAGGTGTGGTGTCCAGCGCCTCAACCCTCAGGGCCACCGGGCCAGTCACTATCATTTTGTTACTCAATCCTGAAAGGTGATTTCACACAGCAAGTACACCATTCGGCACCACAGGTGTGGAAATGCATTTTGGGAAGGATTTGAAAAATGACAGCTGCACTGTTCAAGAGGAGGTGTGAAAAAATGGCAATGTTGAAAATCTGGAGTGAAAATATGAACAATTTTCCAAGTTACAAGCGTGTGTACAAGCTGCTCAACACACGCCCGTAATGTGGTAATTTTTTGGAATTTTTTCACTAAATTTTTTACATTGGCTTTTTTTGGACCTCCCTTCATGAAGAGTGGCACTGTGATTTTGTTAATCCATTCTGAAAGTTGACTTCACACAGCGACTGCACCATTCTGCGCCATAGATGCGAAAACACATTTTGGTCAGGATGTGAAAAATGACAGCTCTTTTATTCATAAAAAGGTGTTAAAAAATGGCAATGTTAAAAATCTTGAGTGAAAATATTAAACATTTGCAAAGTTATGAGCGTGCGTAGAGAATGCGCAACACACTCCCATAACGCAGTCATTTTTGGGAATTTTTTCACCAAATTTTCAACATGGGTTGTTTGGGACCCCACTTCATGAAAAGAGGTACTGTCATTTTGTTAATTGGTCCAGAAAAGTCATTCCGTGCAGTGACTGCAAAATCACCTTTAGGGACTGAGAAATGAAATGACAGTGACATGTTCATGAGGTGGGGTCCCAAGAACCCCATGTTGAAAATTTGGGGCCAGAATTCCTCAAAATGGCTGAGATATCAACCTAAGTTGAAACCTCCCATTGATTCCCATTATACAGTGCTTATCTGATTCCTCAGTTCGTAGTTTGGCTTTGAAGAGTGCCGACTCATCCTGGTCCACAGAAGATCACTACTCCCGAGCTCTGGAGAGTAAGTATGGGTAAGGGGAGTGCGCAGAGGGAGGGCTGGGGTAAGGGAGGAGGAACTGGGGAGACAACGCTAGATGGTTTTCTTTTTTATAGTTTAACAAACAAAAAGACTCTGGGGGACTGTTTTCTTTCTTTGCAGGTTAAAAAAAATTTAAAAACTTTTGGGCACACTGGGGTGGGCTCCCAGTGTGCCACATAAGTTTGGAGCAGGGAGCACATGATGCTGACTGGGATAGGGCACCCCCCTCGGCAAGCTTGGGGGGAGGGGAAACATGATGCCAACAGGGATTTGGCACCCCTGTCAGCAAAGAAATTGAGTTTGAGGGTGGGGACCATCTGACACTGGGAAGGGGCATCCTGGTGTTGGGGGAAAATAAAAAAAAAATGTCTGGGCACACTGGGGTGGGCTCCCAGTGTGCCACAATGTGGCTGTGGGGGGGGGACATGCCGACATGGGAATTGGGCACCCCTGGTTTTGGCTTTAAAGGAGTGTGTAGCCAGTGGCAGGAGCCATCACTGTGGAAAGCCGTGCCCCAGCTGTTTTAGTTATTGAAATATTTCACCAGGAATGGCACACCAAGCAACTGCTGATAACTTTGGCCATGCACATTACTGTACACCATAATGCATATGGCTGGAGTCTTCTCATTTGCCGCTGCAATGACGAAACTGAACCTGACTGTAGTGGCAGATTTGTTTCAACTCTTTGGCTGTCTTTGAAGTTTGCTGTCATCACCAGCATGCACACTGATTGGTGGCAGAGGGGTGCACCCACTAAATCGTCCCTTGCATTGGTCACAACACTGACACACCTCTGAAATGTGCTACTACAGTACCACAAGATGTTTCTTATACATGCGTGCAAGCAACCATAAAAATCACTACATCAGATGATTTATCCACAAATAAAAAAAACTCCCTGTGCTCCTACTAGTACTAGGCACTAAAGACACATGGTACAGAACCAAAAAAAAAGGTTTTGTGATGAAAATATTAGTTTTTTGCAACTCCTAATCTCTTCTGATTCAGAGCACTGTCCACTCTCCACTACGATCTCTCCACTGCGCAGCAATGTCGAAGTGTTATGTAATGTGGCTTTGGCAAATGCTCAGCAATTGGCCAGCAAGTCCTGTGAGATCTTCAAATCCTGTGGGAACACCGAATACCGAATATCAACAAATAGCCACGAATACTGAATACCGTCTTATTATTTGTGGTATTCGGAATTTAATATTCATTACTTGCACACCCATAGCCTTAAGGTGGTTGTTGCCTGGGTTGCTCAGGTCACTGAGTCTAGTCATCTTCACTCCATGGAGGGACTCACCTTCCCCTACCCTTAAAGGGCAACAGTTACTCAGGGCCACTGAGACTCCACCACCTGCTAGGACAAGTACTGATGTATGATGGGAGAACTAGAAAGTGGCAGAGTGCTTTCACCAATGGAGAGCCTTTCAACAGGGTGCGATCAAGGAGTTTCCCCCACAGCAAATATACAACCACTTCTGCCTCATGTGACAGGGACCCCAACAAAACCATCACCTCCCTACTTATCACTCTAAGCATGCAAATTAAACAGTGAAACACTAATAGCAAAGTACTCAGTAATTGCAGTCAAATAACAAACGGAATTTATTGTGAGACAGGAACAGGATCTGGGATGAAGGAAATTATGTTAAATGCAAAAACACATCAATCTCCTATTCTAAACCCATCATTTTCTAGTACAGTCCCACAACTCACCCCACTGGTGCACCAGTTAACATCACAATCCCACCAGGAGCTCCCACAATTTATTAAATGCATGTAGCTGGGTGTCCTGGCTTGTGAAGATGGACATTGGAGCAGTACTATTGGAATCAGATAGCAGAAGATTTCAATAAGTGCTTTAACACAAAAACAGTAGAAAGCAATTGCAGTTGCTCCTGGCTTGAAAGGTCGGTCTTCAAGCAATGGACTATAATCATGTAGAAGACTACAATTTAGCTATCTCTAACTATAGAGTTAACAACAGATGAGTCTGACTCTGACCCAACACTCATGACCTCCTATCACTACTGAGCCACAGGCTCCTTCAGGATTCTTCTCTCTGGAAAGGCAGATGCAGACTGTGTAAAGGCATTGCTCTGACCAAACCTACTGGTAGGATGGGGTGTGGGCCATATTATTATCCAATGAGTCTGGCCATCTTCACCCAATGGAGGGGCTCACCTTCCCCTACCCTTCAATGGCAGCAGTCACTCAGGACCACTGATACTCCATCACCTACTATGACCAGTATTGATGGCAAACTGATTGAGCAGAGGCTGAACACCCTTACAGCTCTAGAGTTTCAGCAAGGCAATCCCTTGCTCCAGGTGTATAGGGGCACAAATAAGGCAAAACCTGTTCCTTTGCACCAAAGCCCTGTGACAGCACTTTGGCAGACTCAAAGCTGTGAGAAATGTCTGTGTGGGGATTTCAGCAGCATTTCAACCAAAAGACTGACAACAGACAGAACGTAGCATACCTGACTGACTTCCACACATTCAGCCTGACATGATCTCATGCAGCAGAGAATTCAATGAGCCAAGATCTGGGGACACAGTAGTGACTGACTGAACAGTTTTCTCTGGGCATATTACTGTATATAACTCCTTAGAGGAAGGTTCAATTTCCAGTTTGCAGGCAAGGGATCTAACAAAATGCTGGCGCACCGGCACAGTGGCAGCGCTACTGCATGTGATGCTGACAACCCAGGTTCAGAAGCAAACCCAGGAGTCAGAGAGTCAGCCTGGGGGAGGAGGATTTAACATCCTACAGATTTCTCTCCTCTTCCAGGGGGAGTGTGGGGAAGCACCGGGTGCTCAATTGGCCCTTAGCAGAGGTTGGGATATCCGACAGCCAGAGCTCACTAACTTGGGATGCATGTAAGACGTTCAGCCACGTGCCTTAACATCATTGCATGCCACACCTCCTGGGGGACCAAGCACACATAAAAGTTACCAGGCTGAGCAACAGGATGTCAACCTCTCTAAGCCCCATGCTGCAGACTGAGGCACCCGGCCTCTCAGATCATCTTCAGTCTCTCACTGGGGAATAGTGTCTCTCCCCTATGGCCCCACAATGAGGGTTAAGCCAGGGTGCACTCTGGGGGGAGTAAAGGGTAAGTCCTGGGGGATGAGGTGGCAGGGGATGGAGCAAATGAAACAGCCAGTAGCAAAAAAAAAAAAGATCCAAGAAAATGACTATAGCTCTCAGCTTATACGTTATGCAAAGCTGAGCTTTTTGTTGGCTGTTTTTCCCAGGCTGGCTATGTGTCCTGTGACCTCTTCCCATAAGTCTTTGGGCCAGACAGACAGCAAATATTATATCCCCCTTTATAATCTCTGTTTAGTTTTTGTTTTTTACTTACTCATTAGTGGTTTAGGACAGGTGGCAAGAACCATTAGGAAAGATTTGACATACTCAGATTGTTCATCCTAGAATGAAAAGGCTAATGGGGACAAAATCCCAGTTTTGTGAATACTTAAAGGGATAGACAGAATGAAGTATGTAAAGATGGTTGATTTGGTGAGTGTATGTAGAACAAAAAAGCATGCCCTCCTACTGAAAGGGGGATAAGGGGAATATTAAAAAGCATTACTTTACACAGAGGGTGGCTAACATGTAGAATAGCATACCCAGTAAGGTTATGGAAGCTAGCACAGCTCAGGTTTTCAAAGCAGACTAGAAAGATTCCTGAGGGAGAATGTAATCGAGAGTTACACAGCATGATTTGGGGTAACATTCCACTCCAGCTGATAAGCTTGGATGTGTGCAAGACACACATTGGGTACAGTCAGTGCCATGCAGCAGGATGGTCAGACAAGATGTATCCAGCAGGAGGGACAGATAAGATGGACCCTAACAAGAGTGTGAGAGAAAGAGAGAGAGAATACATGGATTGGCCTGGTGGCAACAGGTGATGGAGCATTGCTTCTCTACATGGATGACTCAGGATTAAGCCTTGATCCTGACTCCCTTGCCCAAGGCTGGTGGGGTCTGTAGTACAATGCGGAGACAATGCATACTTACCCAGGGAAAAGGTGCTGAGTGTCCCTCTGCAACATCACCTCCTGTGGTGGGTGCAGTAGTAGCATTGATGTTGTGGATGACCACATGGGGTCAGCTATCCCCTACCCACATAAATAGCCTCACAGAAACTCATTGGTTGTGCCAGGGGAGGTGGCCGGTGGGAGGGTGGAAAAAGGGAGAAAATGCCAGACACAGCATGGATGACAATGGCAGCCTAAAACCAACCCAGGTGCCACTGAAAAGCTGGTGCCCTCTGCTTCATTGCCTCAGGCTGCTCTGTGGAGGCTGGCAGCATGTGGGCTGGTCGCTGGGGTCCTGCCAAGGGGGCAAGCAATGGAGGAATTGGGAGATGGAGCAGAGTTTATGCATTCAACATGAACATATTCCAGAATCTTGGCTGGAATCTATGATAGTACCACTTTACAAAAAAGGTAGCTCGGAAGACCTTACTACATATATTTTCCAATCAATTTAATAAATAATATCACAAACGTATTTTCAAAAATACTGTGTTTATGACTAGAAAGCAGAAAATGTAAAGTGAATTTCTGGCAGGTTTCTGTATCTCGTTTGCCAATAGACCATATCTTTATATCAGCACATCTGATAAAAAAATATGTTCTATTTGAGAATAAATAAACTATATGCAGCATATGTGGGTCTGAAGTCAGCATTTGACTCTCTCAAATAATCTCCTGTAGAACACCTTAACAGAGTTAGGAGTTGAGAAAACTCTGCTTAGTGCTATTATAAAATTATACACAAATAATTGGGCATGTGTAGGGTACTCTTTAGATGTGAAAATGACAAAAATATATTTGTGATGAATAAAGGAGTTAAACAGGGTTGTCCTCTTGCACCAACCCTGTTTAGCCTCATTATTAACAATTTTTTAAAAGACCTGGAAGATAACTTCTGGGTTACTTACAATTGCCTCACTTAATATATGCAGCCTCCTCCCCAAAATGGACGTACTGAATGCATGGATCTTACAACATAACCCAGACATCCTCTCAGTCGTAGAAACATGGCTTTCTCCAAAAGTAGTGGATGCTTCAATTTCCATCTCAGGCTACACAGTGTTTAGACAGGATCGTCTCTCCAAGCGTGGGGGCGGTTGTGCGATCTACCTCCAAAACAACCTTCAAGGTCTCGCCCTAACTCTGCCCAAAACTGATGACCATATGCCAGCACTTGCTATAAAAGTGCTTCTAGGTGCACACAATAAAACCCTTACTGTGTTTCTAGTCTATATTCCTCCCAGACAGATGGACTCCTGCTTTGATTCACTCCTGGAGTGTTTTGGCTTTCTGAGTCTTAATTAGGAAATTATCATGTTTGGAGATTTCAGCATCAATTGGTTCTCTCCTGACAAAAGCCCTTTCAAAGATGCAGTTTCAGCAGTTCACCTCACCCAGCTAGTCGAGTCCTCCACTAGAATCAACTATAAAACTGGGACAGGTACCTTACTGGACTGGGTGCTCTCTAACCACCCTGATCATATATCGGACACAACCGTACTCTCAGATGCCTTCAGTGACCACTCTTCAGTCTTGTTTCATTGGGCAAACAAATTCTCTAAACCACCCGCTAGAACAATTACCACCAGGGTACTCATCCATGGGCATCTTGAATCACTAAAAGCTGACCTGCATAATCAGGAATGGTTTACACAACTAACAACGTTGACATTGCCCTCGACCAATTCATTCTTCAGTTCAATGTTATATGTGATAGGCACACCCCCAATAAAAAGCATAAAATCAAAGGCCGCTGTAATCCCAGGTTTTCTCCAGACCTCCTTGAGCTTCTGAATGCCAGGGACCATCTATGGCACAGGTCTAGGTCCCTGTGTAACCAGGCCGACATCCAGAGGTACAAAGTGGCTAGAAACAGCTGCACAAGGGCTATTCATGCAGCTAAAAAGCAATATTATAAGGAAGTGCTCTCTCGGACCTGGAATGATGGCAGAAAATTTTGGACTAACCTTAAAGAGATCACTGGAAGAGACCTCAGATCTGCCCCTACCATGCTTAACATTGATGGTGTACCCTCGCTCAACCCCAAACTTATTGCTAACACTTTTAATAATGCCTTCATGGACCTGAGTGGTGTCCTGCCACCTGGCTACTTCTCTCATCCCCCCAAAAATGACTACTCTGGGAAAAGAGACTCAGTGCCCTTCTCATCCTCCTTTCTACTTCAAAACCCTCTTAGCCCATGAAGCCAGGAATTACCTACTCAAGGTATTAGGGAAATCAAGATTTAGTGGTGACACCCTGGATCTTAAGTTTGTCACCCTTACACTGGATAAAATTCTGTCACCTCTAACACATATTATTAACATGTTACTTAGTTACTCCCAATTCCCTCAGAAATGGAAATTTGCCACTGTGACACCAGTTCATAAGTCTGGGGATCACACAATTACTGGGAACTACAGGACTATCTCAATCCTGCCCCCACCCTCGAAAGCTCTTGAGTGTATAGTAGCTGACCAACTGGTTAAATACTTAGAAAAATATCAGCTACAATGCCTGCAACAACAAGGGTTCAAAAATGGGCTTAGTACCACTACCACCCTTTTGGAGTTCACAGGCTTTATTCACCACTCCATAGATCATGAACATCTGGTCGGTGCTGCTTTCATTGATTTAACCAAAGTTTTCGACATAGTGAATCATGCCTTCCTGGTTGAATAGCTTACCACCATTGGCCTTGCTCGTGACAGTGTAGCCTGGTTTGAAAGTTACCTGCACAACCGTACACAGCAGGTGAAGATTGGTAACACCTTCTCGGATAGCAGACCTGTCCTATCTGGAGTTCCTCAAGGGTCCATCTTGGGCCCTCTTTTATTTAGCATTTTGCTCAACAACCTTCCTTACTCCTGTCAAGGTCACATCCTTTTATATGCTGACGATGCTGTCCTGTTTACCAATGATCCAGACCCTAAGGTTCTTGAATCCAGGCTACAGAGTAATTTCAAAGTCATAGAAAGATGGTTCCATAAGCACAAGTTAGTTATGAATTACAAGACTAAAACTATGATGTTCTCCAGCTCCCAGAATAGGCACAGAACTTACCCTCTTTCTATCACCAATGAAGATGGCTCTCCCCTGGAGCTAGTTCAGCTCTTTAAATATCTGGGGATTACTATTGACAGCATGACGACCTATGTGTTAACACCCGCATTGGGCTACTTTATAGGCATATGCAATGTTTGACCCCAGAGGCTCTTAAGCTGGCCATTCAAAGCTCTCTTGTCTCGCTTATTGATTATGGCTTACCAATCTATGGATCAGCTACTGAAACAACTCTTCGCTGCATCATAGTTGCACTCAATAAAGCATGCCGGCTCCTTACCGGCTCAGCCTGTCTGTCCCCACCTGCGACATGTACGCTCAGGCTAACTAACTCCAATTCAAAGGTAGACTCATGTACCAAATATGTTTACTGTCCAAAAAAGTAATCTTAGGCAAAATGCCCCCAGGAGTGTAAAAGCTTATTACCCCCACTGTCAACCGTTGTTGCACCAGAAGCTCTACTAGCCAGATTTTTAATATACCCCGCTGTCACACTTCTGTGGGACAAAGGTCCTTTGCCTACTGTGTCCTGCTATGGATGAACTCGCTGCACCATGACATCACTTCAGCATCCACCTTGGGCTCCTTCAAGGTTAAACTTCAGCAATAGTTAGTTGCTGATGCCAGTTGTGACTGCTTCCAATAACCTTCCTTCTTATGACCAGCACTTATTCTAACCTTATGCTATCCTGACCTTATGCATAACTGTTCTCAGCATATAAATAACTGTTCTAAGTTGCTAATCATTCTCCTTTCACATTTCCTCTTGATCCCTTCCACTCTTTCCCCTCACCCCTCTATGGCTTTCCTCCATCCCCCTTCCCCCCTGTTATATCTCCTGAGCTCCCTTGCTCACTTTAAAATGCTTTGTCCCATACCTTCTCACCTCTGATGAGGCCCCTGGGCTGATGCCATCCCTTACCTTGTTGAGTATTAGATATTAGGCTGAGTCTGTTCTCATTTTCCTGTAAAGGGTTGTTTCATAAGACCCCACCCCCTCTAATATGACCCTTTGAATTCCAGGTTTTAATCAAATATGCACCATGGCATACATTGTGCAATGCCACATGTATTGTAACTTCTATAGTTATACACTCTTGTAATGTCTTGTATAATTCCTAGTTTTGTTTGTTCTCCGTCTCATACTTTCCCAATATGTACTGTTCGTCTGATGTGGAACCTATGAAATGAGCTTGTTCTCAAAGGCGTTATCCGAAATTTCAATAAATAAATAAAAAATAAATTAAAAAATAAACTTCCACTCACTGTACAATTTAGGCAGAAAATGCCCTGCATTAACTTACACTGATAATCTTAGTTTACTATTTACATCACCAATAGGATTACAACGGAAACTTGCTAAACTTTAAAGTTTATGTGTATGGAGAGAACTAGTGATTAACATCGAAGAAAGTAAAGTAGTAGTAGTATTTTGGCAAGAAAAGTGATGCATAAATGGCCACTGGGGACTTCATACTTAGAGAAGGTGAAAGAATATTGCTATCTAGGAATATTGGGGCCTATTCACGAAGCCCTGGCCATAGATGCCTGGTGTGTAAGTGACATACGCAATGATATACGAAAGTATACTGTGCATACTATGCCATGGCAACATTCATGAATAACAGTGCACCCTGCACAGGGAGAGCAGACACATAGCTATGCACCACACAAAGTACGTGCATGCCTAGGGACATGCCTGTGTAGCAGTGCATGTGTGTGGAGCTGTACTCACATTCACAACCTGCACTATGTCACCCAGGCATATGGACCAGGAAGTGCAGCAATATGCTGGGTTGAGGGCAGCAGTAAACCCCAGGTGCATAACACAGGCACACAAGGTACAGCAGGGAATGGCCACTGTGCACAGCCCCATGGACATAGCACCAGGCAGATGACATTGTGAGGACACCCCACAGCATGCCAGATACAGAGCAACACCACCACAGGCTGCTCAGTGGTGGACATGGCATACACTGGCACTGGGGAATGTGCAGGACATTGGGCACAGCACTATAATGGAAGAGAGATACATACATACAAATATACAAAAGAGTCAGCAGAAGAAGGCCATTTGGTCTATCAAGTCTGCTCCTTATTGCAGGGTCCTTGGCTTACACTATTGACCCTGTCCCCCATCTTCCTTTTCTCTCTGACTGACCTTCAACTGTCCCATGGCTTCTACTTATGTCTATCTCAGGCACTCTTAAAGCCGCCCACTGTCTCGGTGCATTCCATGTGGTCACCACCCTCTCTGTAAAAAAATGCTTTCTAACATCCCTTCTAAACCTCCCCCCCCCATCAGCCTTAAACTGTGCCCTCTTGTGGCTTGGTTGTCTTTTAGCTGGCAGAGACCTTCCCTTTCCACTCTATTTATCCCCTTCAGGTATTTGGAGGTCTCTATAATATCACCTCTCTCTCTCTCTCCACTCCTCCAGGGAGTACATCATCAGGGCTCCCAACCTCTCCTCATAAGACTTCCCCTGCTGACCCCCCGATCATCTTTGTTGCACTCCTTTAGACCCGCTCTAGCAAGCTGATGGCCAGTTTATGGTGTAGGCACCAGTATCTTATCCCATATTCCAGATTCGGTCTCACCAGTGACCTGTACAAGGGCAGTATGACCATGGTTTCATGTCATAATCGCAAACATGGAACTGCGACCCACCGAACAGCAAGTCCATATTGCCAAACGCAATATGCGCTTACCACCCACAAGAAGGAACGAGCAACACAGTAACGGCACTATACAGTGCCATAAGAGGACAACATAACTCAATGTTTAATGTGGGGAGTTACGCTGCCCGCACCCCCCCTTTGTGGGGGGCAAGCCACCAGCACCCCCCATATTATTATTATAACCAACTCTAGGGGATGCATCTCAGGGAATGGAGAAACTCATTGGGGGACGCACCTCAGCTGGGGCCACCTGTCAGGAGGGGAAGAACAGTGTCAGGGGGAACAAACTTGGGGGGACAGAACCCCCCCCTAAAATAAACTTCACCCTCAAACAACACCTACCCCACACACAAAAAAACAGTAGCGCACCACGTCCAAACAAAGGTCGTCGGCATCAGTGGCTGTAACCCTAGCCACTGCACCACAGGAGCAGCTCAGAATCGGCCTGCTCAGCAATACCTCACATCTCATCCAGGCCCATCCTCCCACACTATACCCTCCCGGAAGTCACCATCTTTCATCACTCCCTCTACCCTCGCTCTTTCCTCATGGTCACTCCTGTCACATTCGGTGACAATGCCATCACTCAACTTTCAATCGCTCATCCACAGTCACCCTTATAACGGTATAACTCTGCCCACTGCTGATTCCTCTGGCTATACACCCTGACATCTTGTGTGAATTCATTGCTGCCTTTTTGCACTGTGAAGAGTGCTTCAGGTTGCTAGTAATCTCCACCCCCAGATCATTTTCCTCCTCCATTGCTGCTTTCTGCCCCCCCCCCCAAGTAATACTTGGTCCAAGGATTCCTGGCTCCAATGTGCATCACTTTGCATTTCCTGGCATTGAAGCCAAGTTTCCAAATCCCTGACCATCTGTCTAGTTGTCTGAGGTTTTTCTGCAGGTCCTGTATCCCTTCCACTGTTTCTACCCTCCCACAGAGTTTAGTGTCATCCGCAAACAGGCACATCTTGCCTTTAATGCCCTCACCAATGTCATTTATGAAGATGTTGAACAACACTGGCCCCAGCACCAATTCCTGTGGGACTCCATGGATGACTTCCCTGCTGCTGGATTACTCTCCCCCACCACCACTCTCTGAGTTCTGGCTTTCAGCCAGCTTTCTACATACCTGGTAATATTTTCCCCAACCCCTAGATCGGCTAACTTCCTGATCAGCATCCTATGGGGCACAGAATAGAAGGCCTTGCTGAAGTTGAGGTAAATGATATCCACTGCCTGGCCCCTGTCCACCACCCTGGTGACACAGTCAAAGAAGTCAATCAGGTTCGTTTGACATGATCTTCCTACCACAAATCCATGTTGCCGCTTGTCCTGGAGACCATTCTCTTCCATGTACCTTACCAGCCTCTCATTAAGTATGGTCTCCATGAGTTTGCACATGATTGAGGTCAGACTGATTGGCCTATAGTACCCTGGGTCATCCCTTGGTCTGATCTTGTGGAGAAGCACCACATGTGCTATTCCGTAGTCCTGCGGCACCATGCCTGACTCCAGGGAACTATTGAAGAAGCTTGCCAGCAGCACTGCAAGCTCCTCCACCAGCTTTTTTAGTACCCTAGGGTATATGCCGTCTGATCCTGGGGACGTGTCTACCATCAGTGCCAGCAGTTCCTCCCTCACTCTATCCACTTCTATTATGATGTCTGTGCTCCTTCCCCCCCCCCCTGCCTTTTCCCCAAAGGAGGCACTGACCCATCTTTTTTCCTAGTAAATACAGAGCAGAAGTAATCGTTCAATACCTCTGCCTTGGTCTCTTCTTCCTCCACCCACACATCCCCCTTCCTCAGCCAAACTATTCCATCTTTCTTGTCCTTATTCTCACTTAAGTGGTGAAAGAAGGCCTTCTGCTCCCTCTTGATCCCTTCACTATTTGTAGTTCAGACATGGAAGATGACACCCACATTATGGCACATCATCCACCAGAAACATAGAAACATAGAATTTGATGGCAGATAAGGACCACTTGGCCCACCTAGTCTGCCCATTTCCCTACCTAACGGATAAGCTGCAGTTCCTAGTTAACCAACAGCCTACTTCCTCCTACCCCCCACTAGAATTGCCTTATGTCTATCCCATGCATTCCTGAATTCCCCCACTGTTTTTGACTCTACGACCTCCTCAGAAAGGCTGTTCCACGATCCACAACCCTCTCTGTGAAGAAATACTTCCTCACATTACCTCTGAGCCTCCCTCTATCTTCAAATTATGCCCCCTTATTCTTGCACATCTCTTTTTCTGAAAGATGCTACCCTCTTGGACTTTGTTGATTCCCTTGAGGTATTTGAAAGTTTCTATCATGTCCCCTCCCTCCTTTCCTCGAGGCTATACATCTTTAGTTCCTTTAGTCTTTCTTCATATGTCTTCTGATGCAGACCCTGCATCATTTTGGTTGCCCTCCTCTGGACAGCCTCCACCCTGTCTATGTCTTTGCAGAGATGGGGTCTCCAGAACTGTACACAGTACTCCAGATGTGGTCTTACCAACTGTCTGTACAGAGGGCCAACAACTTCCTGTTTTCTACTGGTGATGCCTCTCCCTATGCATCCCAGTATCCCCCTCAAGCCCTCCTTACTGCCTTCTCACATTGCTGGCCCACCTTTAGGTCATCTGATATGACTATCCCAGGTCCCATTCCATTTTTGTTGTTGTCAGTATCTCACCCCCCATTGTGTACTCTTCCCCTGGGATTTTGTTTCCCAGGTGCATTACTTTGCACTTCTTTGCATTGAATCTAAGCTGCCATACATTTGACCATTCCTCCAACCTTGCCAAGTCCCTTTTCATCCTTTCCACCCCACCTTGTGTATCAACACTGTTGCAGATCTTTGTGTCATCTGCAAAGAGACATACTTTCCCTTCCAGTCCCTCTGCAATGTCACTTATAAAGACATTAAAAAGGACTGGCCCTGTACTGAACCCTGCGGTACCCCACTAGTAACCCTCCTTTCTTCACTGTGGACTCCATTTACTATTATCCGCTGTGTCCTGTTGTCCAACCAGTGTTTGACCCAGGCTACCACCCTGGAATCCACTCCCAGGCTGGCTAATTTGTTTATTAATCTTTTGTGCGGGACTGTGTCAAATGCCTTGCTAAAGTCTAGGTAGGCCATGTCCACAGCCCCTTCCTGTTCTACTGCTTTGGTCACCCAGTCAAAGAAATCAATTAGATTTGTCTGACATGACCTTCCTGCAGTGAATCCATGCTGTCTTGGGTCCTGTGCCCCAATGGCCTCTAGATACTCAACAATTCTTTCCTTCAGAAGTGATTCCATCATTTTCTCTACCACTGAGGTCAAACTGACAGGTCTGTAGTTTCCTGCCTCTGTCTTGCTCCCACTTTTGTGAAGGGGAATCACATCCACCCTCCTCCAGTCCTCTGGTACCACACCATCCTCCCATGATTTATTAAAAAGGGTAGTCAGTGGTGTTACTAGTTGTTCCCTTAATTCTTTTAGAATTCTGGGGTGAATCCCATCAGGCCATATTGCTTTATCCACTTTCAGTCTTAAGAGTTCTTTCAGAACTCTTTATTCTGTGAAAGGACTAATATCAACCCCCCCATCCAGAGTGCTTCTATTGACAGGATTAGGTATTTCCCCCTGCTTTTCTATTGTAAATACTGAGCAGAAGTATTTGTTCAGTATCCCAGCTTTTTCACTGTTGTTCTCTGCCTAACCACCGTCCTCTTTGTTCAGCCTCAGTATTCCTGCCTTAGTCTTTCTTTGCTCCCTAATGTACCTATAAAAGGTTTATCCCCCTTCTTAACTGAGTTGGCTATCTTTTCCTCGGTTTGGGCCTTTGCTATTCTGACTGCCTTACCCACTTCCTTCTGCTTTAACTGTTACAGTTCTCTGTTCTGCTTCTTCTGTGTTTCCTTATACTTCCTGAATGCTATCTTTTTCTCCCTTACCTTCCCCGCCACTTCTTTTGAGAACCATAGTGTTTTTTTTCTTTCATTTTGATTTGTTTATTTGCTTCACACAAAGGCTTGTTGCCTCTGTGATGGCGGTTTTGATGTTTCCCCATTGTTGCTCCACCCCACCTTCTTGCCTGTTTGCTAGTGCTTTTCTGAGGCACCCTCCCATTTTGACAAAATCAGCCCTCCTGAAGTCCAGTACCTTCACTTTTGTGTGGCTTGACTCTACAGTTAAGTTTGTCGTGAACCACACTGTTTGGTAGTCGTTTGTTCCCAGATGGCTACCCACTTCAAGATCAGATATCCTCTCTCTGTCCCCATTTGACAGTACCAGGTCTAAGATTGCTCTCTCCTGAGTGGGTTCCAAAACTAGCTGTCTGAGGCATGCCCCCTGTAGGGCATCAAGAATGGCCCTGCTCTTGGATGTGGCTGCAGCAAAGGTGCTCCAATCAACATCTGGCATATTCAGGTCCTCCATCAGCAATATCTCCCCTTTCTCTGCCACCCCAAGGATGCCTTCTATCATTTCCTTGTCCATTTCCTCCCCCTGAGACGGGGGTCTGTATACAACCTCTGTGCAGATTGTGGAGCCATTTCCAGTCTCCAGGGTGACCCACAGTGCCTCCTCTCCTCCCTGTTTACCCTTTAGTTATGTTGCTTTGATCCCTTCCCTCACATAGAGAGCTACTCCTCCTCCTCCTCTTCTTCCCTCCCTGTCCCTCCTGTAGATTATGTACCCTGGTATGTTGACATCCCAGTCATGGTTCTCTGTGTACCATGTTTCTGTGACTGCCACAATATCCAGGCATCCCTCTTCCATCAAGGCCACCATTTGAGGGAGCATTTTACCTAGACTACGGGTACTGGCACTCACCACCCTCCATTTTTTTCTGGCTTTATTTCTTTTTGCCCCATCCCTGTCTTTACTGCCTTTGTCTTTTTCTCTATTTACCCCTGCCCTTCTCCCTATTGACTGCTCTGTCTTGGTGTTTACCTCACTAATTACCCTGATTTTGTTTGGGGGGCTAGGATTTCCCTTCTCCCCTTCAGTGCCTCCCCCTTGGCTAGTTTAAATGCTTCCCATTGAAGCATTTAAACCTATCACCTAGGATTCTGGTTCCCCTCCAGGATAGATGCAGACCATCATGCCTATATAGGCTTGCATCCCTCCAGGTGGAGCCCCAGTCCCCAATGAAGCCAAATCCCTGAGCTCTGCGCCAGCTTTTTAACCAGTCATTGAATCCCATGGTGTGGAGTACCCTAGCCTCATCCATGCCATAGACAGGTAGCACTTCCGAGAAAGTTACTGTGTGTGTTACTTGTCTAAGGCCCTTCCCCAACTCCACAAACTCCTGTTGCACTGCTCTGATCCCATTCTCAGCAAGGTCATTCGTCCCTAGCTGGATAATGACTTCCAGCTCCCTCCCTCTTGCCACAGAGGGCACCGTGGACACAGTGTAATTGACACACAGAGGCACCAGCATTGATGGATGTGGGTAGCCACCCCCCACCCCACCTATGTGCCCAGACAGTACCCCTGGAATGCAGGGTAGGGTGGAGGATGGGAAACCATGGGTGTAGGTGTCCCCTGGGACATGGCCACCAACACAGTGGTATGGATCATGCAAGAACCCAAGACAGAGCCAGTACATGCTGCCACCACACATGGCAAGCACAGTGAAGAACACAAACATACCCCATGGTCTAGTCGGGCACCCCACTGTAGGGACCACCAAAGCATGCCAATGGCATGACCATGGCACAGACCACAGTGATGGAGGCATGGACAGTGCAACCCCCTGTAGCACAACCCCCCAGGCAGTGCCAGGTACAGTGGGCTACCAGCAGAGATGCATAATAGCCCCCAAACCTTGACGCAGACACACACCTCCACAGGTAATGATGAGGACACCAGTGTATGCAGAACAGACATCTTCACTGATGACTCTGGCACAGTAAATATCTCAGGGACCACACAGGCTAACATAAATGAAATCACCACTGGCCCCCAAGTCCTTCTCATCCTTGTGGTCCCCACTGGAGCTTGAAGGGGTGGTGTCAGTGTATCACTGGAGGTGCAGCACCAGGTGATGCAGTGGTCCACAATATCCCTGGAATAGAAAGATGAGAAGACAGCCATGATTGCTGGGGGCATGGCTGACAACAGCAGACACACACATGCACCACAGTCACTGGCACAACTTACTTTGGATGGTTCAGCGATGACCCACATATCCTTCACCTTGTCCTTGTAGTGGACGTCATCCATGTCCACCATCCAGGACAGGTGGTATGGGAGGTTGAGGGGTTCCCTGTAGCACTGTGGTGCCACCATGAATGATGCAGCCTCATACAGCTATGCACACTGCTCTAGGACGATGTCATCTGGCCACCCCTGAAAGTCCTGTAGAGGCACAAAGGAAGAGCAAAAGGTTAGCAGCACAGCACACAAAGACCCTGGACACACATGGACACCATCAATAGGGGCAACACACAGGGCACAGCACACATGGGCACTCATGGTGGACAGCATAGCGCATACACCACAGGTGGGCATGCAATAAGTAGCAGGTGTACAGACCACGGTTGCCCCATATGTACAGGACCTATGGGACATGGACAAGACAGTAGCACACAGTAGGGTAAGAACACATCCACTCACCTCCCCAGGCTCTGTGTACTCCCAGAGGATCCCCTTTGGGGGTCATCAGTAATGTAGTGGTGGACACCCGCTACAATTTTCAGGGGTACACCCACAGCCACCCGACCTCGGGTGCAGACACACCCCCATAATGTGGAACACTTGCAGCCTCCATGTTGAGATGCAGAATGGTGTGCCGAGTGGTGATGCCTAACATTGTGTGTGACCCCATGGGTGTGTCGGGTTACGGTTCACTGAAAGGGGCATCTGCGGCTGTGGTGGCAGCTGCCCCACATGGTACATGGTGCGGTATACAGCGAGTAGTAGCAGCAGTTGGACTGAGAGTTGCTGTGATCTCATGGGGTTTGCAGAATGTGCCCTGGGCTACCCATGAATGCCCTCCTATGGGAGGGTGAGGGGGAGAGAGAGAGAGAGAGAGAGAGAGAGAGAGGGCTCCAAGGAGATGACACAGGCCCAGGATACTAAGGCCCTGTACAACTGTGGCTCAGCTCTGTGAGAGACAGTGCATTGAGCTGTACCGGCTGGACCAGGACGCAATCTTAGGGCTCTGCCACATGCTCCAGGAGCAGCTGCAAACCCTGACCTGTAGGTCACATGCCACGTCTGTGGAAATAAAAGTCCTGTGTGCTCTGTCATACTGTGCTATGAGCTCATTCTAGAGGGTCACAGGGGATGTCACAGGTGTCAGTGAGTCATCCATGTCCAGAACCTTGCACCAGGTCATGGACGCCTTACTCCAACATGTGCATGACCACATATGGCTCTCCACACTGATGCAGACATCTGTGCCACAAAAGTGGCATTCCATGCAATGCATGGCATGCCTAATGTCTTGGGTGCTATAGACTGTACCAACATGGTCATCATAGCACCTACCCTGGATGAGGAGGTATACAGGAACAGAAAGGGTTTCCACAGCATCAACTGCTAAATTGCATGTGATGCAGATGGTATCATCACCAATGTGTATGCCAAGTATCCTGGGTTGACTCATGATGCATAGATGTTCAACAGATCCAGGCTAAGTGAACACCTTGTGGATTGTGGTGTGTCAATGGGTGGCTGCTGGGTGAGTATGGATGTGTCACGTACATGACACAGCTGTGCTCACTGCCACAGGAAGCTAACATGTCCGTTTTGTACCCAATGCCTAGGTGACAATAGATACCCACTCTGACTATACCTGATGATGCCATTCCTGATGCCACATGGCAGGGAGGAAAAGGCATACAATGAGGTGCACAGGAGTACATGTGCCATTGTCAAGTGAACCATCAAGGTGCTAAATATGTGGTTCCTTTGCCTGGACCACACTGGCGGCATGATGATTTTGGCCCCTGGGAAGGCCTGTAGAGTGATTACAGCATGCACCATGCTGCACAACATGGCTGTTTGTAAGCAGCTACCAATAGCTAAGCACCAGGGTGCCATCCCACAGTGTGACTGGGAGGGGGATTATCTGCAGCACCATTGTCCTGAGACACTCTCTGGCCTGGTGGCACACCATGTACTCTTGTGTGGGTAATTCAGGAGATAGGGTGTACATAGTGCCACTGAGATGAGGCCTATACATCCTGAGCACCCATATAGAGGGAAATGGGTGTCCTACCTTGTGTGTTCTGCGCGGAACTGTCCGTGTCATGAGGGTATTGGGTGGTGGTCCAGCTGTCGTGGGTTGTATAGATTGTGTACCTGTAGCAGTGTTCCAGGTCTGCAGCAGCAATTTTTAGCCCGCCCAGGCCCCGGAGGGTGGGATTCGGAGGTGTGGCCTCTGCCCTGGGTGGTGGGTATATGGGTGTATAGCCCCCACCCCAGGTGGCAGGGTTCATGTGTGTGGCCCCAGCCCTGGGGGGCAGGGTTCATGTGTGTGGCCCTCACCCTGGGGGGTGGGGTTCATGGGTGTACAGTGTGATCCTGGGAGGGGCTTGGAAGGGGTATGTGTAGGGCTGCATGGTGGGGCTGTGTTGGGTCAGGAGCACATGCATAGGTGCCACTGTGCATTGTGTGTGGGCTGCATTACAGCCTCCTGGCAGTTTCCCCCAGACGTGTGGAGGAACATGTGACCAGGTGGTGTGGCTGTACACTTGCCATGCCCCCCACATGGCCTATGGTCCTCAGATGGCCTCATACCCTGCTGCCCTTGTGTGTCTCCAAGGTCCCCCATCAAGCAGGTGGCCTATGGCCCCTGGGATTCGGAGTTGGCCCCCAACTCCTGTATCCCTGTTGGGCTGGCAGATGCCTTAGTGTCAGTGCCCTATTCATGTGTCCCGGGGCCTGGGGGCTGGCGGGTGGCAACTAGTGTGGCCTGGTACTCTGTGCCACGGTGACTGGGGCACATGCTAGTGCTAGCATGGGTGGCAGAATGCAGCTGTGCCTCAAGCCCTGAGTGTTCACCTGCCAGCATCTGGGATGCTGGCCTGCTGCAGGGACAGCCTGGCTGGTAGTGCCAGCCCCAGATAGCAGACAGTTTGCTGTCTGCTCCAGGAGTTCTTCTAGTTATTTGTGGGCACACTGCAGCTCATGCACCTCCATGGTCAGGTTGGGCAGGGCATCAGTGTTGTCCCACTTGGCCTGCAGGTGGTCCCATTCCAGCTGCCGCAGTTTGGGATAGGAGATCTGCATGACAGACTGTGGTGTCTTCCTGTGCACCTGGCGGGTCAGGCGTGCAGAGAGTTCCTTGTTCCCACTGTCTGCATGTTTTTTTGGGGTGGAAAATTGGCCTCCTATATCCCCAGGCTGTGTGTGTGGGATGAGATGTCCTCCTGCATGGCCAGGCATGTACAGTTGGCTGCTACTCAGGGCCCTGTTCCACAGCACTGGTCAGCCAGCTGTGTGGTGGCTGTGGGCTGGCTCCAGATGGGGGGCATTTGCTGGCTCTTGTCAAGTGTCTGGGTGAGGTTCTGCATGGCCTCCGGCATCCCCAGCATGGTCTCAGAGTCAGTGTCCTCCATGATAGCCATCTCCTGCATCATGTCTTGTGACCTCTGCTCTATACCTGTGGAGGAGAGAACATTGGCTGGTTACATACAGGTGCATTGGCAGACATTGGCATGCATTTTGCTGGCCATGATGGGGACCACATACCTGTGCCGTCTGTGTCCCTCTGTGTATCTTCATCCATGGCAGTCGCCGGCAGTGCATGGGTGCAGGCAGTAGTCTCCTGCTTTGCAGGGTGTGAGACAAGATTGTTGGTTATGCTGTTCAGTCATATACCTCTTATCCTGTGTCCCCTGCACTGTGCCCCATATCTGGAATGGTGTCAATGCCATCCAGCTCCCTGTGTAGGCTGACCTCAGTGAGGGTGTCGGCCACCATCCTCTTGATGGGCGACAGTGTTGGCACCTGCATGAGTGTTTCCCTGGATGTACCATCCTATGTCTGTTCCATGGCATAAAGCTTCTACATCACAGCCAATCAGAGGTCACACCACTTGTGCTTGAGTGCCACAAGTGTCCATGCCTCTGAACCAGCCATGCTTACAGAGGCCTGAAAGTCAAGCCATATCCTGGCCTTGACCTCCACCATGGTGTTCAGGGACTCCACTCCATACAGCACCCCATAGTTGTCTCAGATGTCTGAGACTGTTGCTGACACCTGGCCACTCAAGAAATTGGTGGACTGGGCCCTGGTGGTACCCCACAACATCTTCCTTCCATGGCCATCAGCTTGTACCCAGCCATGAAATGCAGGCTCTTGTTGGGGGGGTGGCACAGGAGTAGCACCTGTCTCTGTGTCCCACTGTTAAACACTTCTTCATCATGGTATTAATTTCCTTGCATCCACACGGGGCTGCGCATATGCACATATATAGTGGGGTCAAAGGGCAGGGACACATATGCCTCTGCCTCAGGTCCCACTGCACGTGACTTTGTGAATGCTGAGTGTTTTTTTCAGCTGGCTGTGGCACATAGCTGTGTGCCCATGTTATGTTGCATTTCCATGCACTTTCTGCGCTTTCATGAATAGGCCCCATTATTTGCAGAAAATGTTAAGTGGAAGAAACACTTTATAAAAGTCACTGCAAAAGCAAATTTGGCGAAACAAGTCTTGTGGAAATAACATTATTGATATTGAGGTCATACTATAGCACCTGCATTAACAGCTGGAGAAGTTAAACTGAACACAACAATTTTATATGGTGTTGAGGTATGGCCACCACGTTTTCCCAGAGATTGTGAGAAGATGTCAGATTCATGGACAAATCCCTATTGAAAGTTTCACCTTCAACACCAGTAGTTTTTGTGAGGGCAGAGGTAGGCAAAGCAGAAATCAAATTACAAGCACAGGCCATGATGATCTTATATTGGATCAAATTAGTAGCAGTGAAGGAGGATAGATTAAACAAGCATTTGTCAATGCTGAATGTTGGCCTGCTGGCATTGGAACTGGCAGTGCAGGAGTTAGAGAGATGCATAATAGAAACATTGAAAAACATAGAAACATAGACTTTGACGGCAGATAAGGACTGCAAGGCCCATCCAGTCTGCCCATTTCTTTTTCTACCTTATGAATGTGCCATAGGCCTTTGCTCTGTCAATGACCTATCTATTCATACTCATCTGTATTGCTCCCTTATGCCTATCCCATGCCTGTTTGAAGCCCTGCACCATATTCATATCCACCACTTCCTGAGGTAGGCCGTTCCATGCATCCACCACCCTTTCTGTGAAAATGAACTTCCTCACATTACCCCTTAATCGGCCTCCCTCTAATCTCATGCTGTGTCCTCTTGTCCTGCTATTTTTCTTATATTGAAACATGTTAGACTCTTTCACCTTGTTAATGCCCTTAAGGTGTTTGAATGTTTCAACCATATCACCTCTCTCCCTCCTTTGCTCTAGGGTATACATATTGAGTTCAGTTAATCTGTCCTCATATGTTTTCTGATGCAATCCCTGCACCATTTTGGTTGCCCTTCTCTGGACTGCCTCAATTTGGTTAATGTCCTTGTGAAGATGTGGCCTCCAGTACTGCACGAAGTACTCCAGATGTGGCCTAACCAGTGTCTTGTAAAGAGGAATTATTACCTCCCTCTTCCAAATTGTGATACCCCTACTAATACATGCCAACATCCCTCTAGCGTAACCTACTGCTTTAGTGGTCTGCTTGGATGATTTCAGGTCATCGGTGATGATGACGCCCAAGTCTCTTTCTTCCCTTGTGACTGCCAGCAACTCTCCTCCCAGCCTATAGGTGGCTTCAGGGTTTCTCTTCCCTATGTGCACGATCTTGCACTTCTTTGCATTAAACCCCAGTTGCCACTCTTCTGACCATTTTGCCAGTTTATCCAGATCTCTTCTCATTCTGCCCACTCCATCTGGATAATATACTCTGTTGCAGATCTTGGTGTCATCTGCAAACAGACAAACGTTACCCTCCAGTCCATCTGCAATGTCACTGATGAAGATATTGAAGAAAACTGGCCCCAGGACTGATCCCTGAGATACCCCACTTGTGACTTGCATCTCTTCTGACTGTATACCATTTACCACCACTCTGTTTTCTCCTCGACAACCAGTTTGCCACCCAGTTGACCAATGTCTGACCCACCCCGAGCCTACCCAGCTTATTAATCATTCTTCTATGTGGAACAGTATCGAAAGCTTTGCTGAAGTCAAGGTAGGCAACATCAACTGCTCCCCCTTGGTCTACCTCTCTGGTTACCCAGTCAAAGAAATCTATGAGATTAGTTTGACAGGACCTTCCTTTTGTAAACCCATGCTGTCTTGGATCCTGTGCTCCTATGGATTCCAGGTGTTGCACTATCCTTTCCTTAAGGAGTGTCTCCATAATCTTGCCCATTACTGAGGTAAGACTGACTGGTCTGTAGTTCCCTACCTCCTCCCTGCTACCACTCTTGTGGAGTGGGATCACATGAGCCCTTCTCCAGTCTTCTGGGACCTCTCCTGTACTCAGAGACTCACTAAACAGTTCTGATAATGGCTCTGCTAGTTCCACCCTTAGCTCCTTCAGTACCCTGGGATGTATGCCATCAGGTCCCATTGCCTTGTCCACCCTGAGCTTATCGAGCTTTTGTAGGACCCTTTCTTTTGTAAAGGGACTAGTGCACACCTCCCTCCCCCCTGTGTCCATGGTGCAGAGCTGTGGGCCCTGCCCTACCTTCTCTTCAGTAAATACTGAGCAGAAGTATCTATTTAGGATAAATGCTTTTACATGGTCCTCCTCCTCACACGCCCCCTTATCACCTTTGATCTTAGCAATAACCCTCTGGACTTTCTCCTTTCACTAATGTATCTATAGAAAGTCTTGTCACCTTCTTTTACTGTTGGTGCTAGTGTTTTCTCAGTTTGGGCCTTTGCCTGCCTTACTGCCTTCCCTGCTTCCCTTAGGGAAGTTTGGTATGCCTCCCTATCTTCATCCTGCAGGGTTCCCTTATATTTCCTGAAGGCCAGCATTTTGGCTCTGATCTTTTCTGCTACTGTGTTTGAGAACCAAAGTGGTTTCCTTCTTCTTTTGCACTTTCTTTTCTCACTAACACAATAGGATGTTGCTTCAAGTATTGCATCTTTAATGGAAATGGCAGTAAAGTATTGAACTGACGTCAACCCCACCCCCACCCTGCAGAGACTGACAGGCATTGGGGGTGTGCCTTTGGGTCATCGGCCATAATGCTCACGCCATTTTACCTCACCCTACCCTACCCTACAGACACCGACAGGTGTCGTGGTGTGCCTTGGAGTCTTTCGGCCTTATGCTCTACCCCATTCCATAAGTAAATACACTGAGATGGGTGCAGTATAGGAGAATGGGGTGAACTTTGAGGCTGAAGACTGCAAGGTACACCTTGATGCGTGTCACTGGCTGCAGGGTGGGGGTGGAGTGGAATGGCATGAGCATTACGTCGACGATCCCAAGTCACCCCCCCGACACCAGTCAATCTCTACAGGGTGGGGTGTTATGGTTGGAAACCCTAACACCCCGGGCATTTGTTGCTATTTTCACTCCAAAATTTCAACATGGGCTTTTTGTGACCCCACCTCATGAACAGTGGCACTGTCAGTTCGATACATGAAAGGTGATTTTGCACAGCGGCTGCGTCATTTGGTGCCACAGGTGCAAAAATATATTTTAGACAGGATGTGAAAAATGACAGCTATACTGTTCATGAGATGGTGTGTAAATATAACAATGCTGAAAATCTGGAGTGAAAAGATAAAAATTGGTGAAGTTATGAGTGTGCGTAGAAACTGCACAACACACGCTTGTAACGCAATCATTTTTTGGAATTTTTTCACCAAATTTCAACATGGGCATTTGTGGACCTCTCCTCATGAACAGTGGCACTATAATTTTGTTAATCTGTCCCAAAAGTTGATTTTCCACAGAGACCGTGCCATTCCGCCCCACAAAGGTAAAAACACATTTTGGGCAGGATGTGAAAAATGACAGCTATGCTGTTCATAAGGAGGTGTGAAAAAATGACAATGTTGAAAATCTGCAGTGAAAATATAAACAATTAGCAAACTTACAAGCTTGCATAGAAACTGCAAAACGCATGCTCGTAACGCAGTCGTTTGTAATTTTTTCACCAGATTTGCAACATGGGCTTTTTGGGACCTCCCCTCATGAGTAGTCACACTGTCATTTTGTTAATTGGTCCTGAAAGGTGATTCCAAGCAGCAACCACAAAATCACCTTTTGGGACTGAGGAACGAAATGACAGTGACATGTTCATGAGGTTGGGTCCCAAGAACCCCTTGTTGAAAATTTGGGGCCAAAATTCCAAAACATGGCTGAGATATCAACCTAAGTTGAAACCTCCCCATTATAAAGCTTATCACCATTTCTTCAGTTTGCGGTTGGCCTTTGAAGAGTACAGACATATCCAGTGCCACAGAAGATCACTGATCCTGACCCCCAGAGGTGTGCGGAGGAAGGGTGCGGGTTGGGAGAGGGAGACGGGGGAGACCACGAGGGACTGTTTTCTGTTTTAGAGGTTAAAAAAAATAAAAAGACTATGGGGATGTTTTTTCTATTTTACAGGGGGCAACAATTAGAAATAAATATTTAGGCACACTGGGGTGGGCTGTCAGTGTGCCACATAATGGGGGGACTTGCCGACATGAGGATTGGGCACCCTGATATCAGCTTTCCGGGGAGTGTGTATCAGGCGGCAGGAGTCCTCATTGTGGAAAGCCATGCCGCAGCTATTTTACTTATTGAAATGTTTCACCAGGAAAGGCATACTGAAACTCCACTACTAACTCCGGCCATGTGCATTACTGTGCACTGTAATCCACATGGCCGGAGTCTTGTCATCTGCCACTGCAATGAGGAAACTGCACCTTTCTGGAGCGGCAGATTTCTTTTAAGATTTTGGCTCTCTTTGAAACTGCTGTCATTGCCAGCATGCTCACTGATTGACGGCTGAGGGACGCACCCGCCAAAGCATCCTGTGCACTGGCCACAACACTGACACACCTCTGAAATGTGCTACTACCCCAAGATGTTGCTTGCACATGCACAAGCCAACATAAAAAAGCAGCTCTGTAGGGGGAAAAAAATCACACATTACTGAAGGAATGTAAACCAATTTGGTTAGCTCAATTAAAAATATTTTTGAAGAAATAGGCTTAGGCTGTCTACAGAAATATGGTAATGAAGGTATAATAATTAGTCAGAAATATGTTTCTTTTATGAAACAAATGCTAATAGACATTGGAAAACAAAATAAATACAATGCTAATCACAGGAGCCAACTGCATAACCTGGTAGAAAAGAATTAAAGTAATTCATAATAAGGAATATTACCCGTCTATATTAACTGACTAAGAAGATCGCTAAACTACCTCAAGAACAAAGTCTGAACAGCTCTTTACTAACTAACTGCATTTTGGACATGGTAAACCTAAGTCTCTGGCATGTTACTGTGGTTTGGGAAGAAGTGGAAGATCGGTTCCATATCCTGTTCATATGAGGATGGAGTAATAAAATGAAGTAAAGATACTTGAAAATGTTGATGGAATCTGGTATGGTCTTGAAGGAGGAACTACTGATAATTTTGTCCTCAACTGCAGATAACAAAATAATGTTGGTGGTTGTGCATGACCTTAAATTAAGCTTTAAAACTCAGAAAAATAAAGATGCATGGATAAGTCTGCAATAATCAGAAAAATAAATTGTTTAATAAAGGAATAATGCACGACAGGGTGCATGTTGTGCTGGGATAATGTCATGCCTTGGATGGTAGGGTACAAGGCTGCAGGCTGAGTGCATCCAACAGCCACGGAGTGACATTATTCCACCATGACACACACCCTGGAGTGCATTATTCCTAGTATACAATGACTCATTTGAAATTATACAATGGCTTTTTAAAAACAAAAAACACAAAAAAAAGATGGAAAAATAGATTTCAAAGCATTTTTTTGTTTGTTACTTTTATCTATGTGTAGGTGTACTTTTTTAAAAAATAGTGCCAATTTATTGATTTGACCAGTAGATGGAGCTGACGTGTGGCTCTGCACCCCCAAGCAAGTTTTCTGTTTGTATTTTCTCCCCATTACCTCAGTGTCCCCCCCCTCCATTTATGTCTTTCTGCATGTTTTTGTTTCTCTCTCTCTCTCTCTCTCTCTCTCTCTCTCTCTCTCTCTCTCTCTCTCTCTCTCTCTCTCTCTCCTCCCTCCCTTTGACTCGCTGGTCATGCTGTTAGCTGAGAGGAAGTCAGACATCCACCCTCACCCTCTCTGACAACTGCAGCTGTGACCATTCTGTGTTGCCGACTGCAAGGAAGTCAGACATCTGCCCTCAGCTTCTCTGGTGATCGGAGCTGTGACCATTCTGTGAGCCTTCTCCCAGTATAGTAGGCACATGTTTGTACCTGGAGATCAAGACCCAGAGAATGGCACTCATGGAGTCAGTAAACATCAAGAGACACAGAACAGCACTCAACAAGTCAGTAAAGTGCGATGTGCTTTTGAAAAGCACATGTGCGCACTCTTTTCATGCAAACAGTGGGAAGTGGTGTGTGAGGCAGTTTGGGCTTTGAGGTTGTCCTCTACCACCTCCCATCTGTTTACTTGTCTATATTTTGCTTCTCCCAGTACAGTTGGTGAGTTTGTCCTGGGAAAAGATTTCTACAAAAACTGACTGAATCCAGTAGATGCTCACAGTATTATGGGCAAAGAGACGATTGCCAGCAGTAAAGCTAAGCACACTGACGGCTTCCTTTTATATTCCTTTTTCTTTTTCTTTATTTAAAGGGAAACACCTGTGAGCGAGGGTAGCTCACATGTGTGTTCTACTACCCCTGTTTTGCTCCCGAGCACAAAAAGAATTGTTTTACTTACTGCCATTAACTTGTATCTCGTTTTGACATCAGCAACACAGTGCTCGCCATGCCACGTGGTTTCTGAGGTACTGGCCGCTTGCCGCATGCAAATGAGTCAGCAGCAGTGTGAATGATCGCGCACATCTCTGAGTGCTTGTGTGGTTGCCATGGTGCTGAGGTGAAAGTTCAATGCACGTTCACAGCAGGAATGCGGTCTGTTAGCTGTGAAGGTGCATTGAACTAAACGTGGCAGGTATTTCATGTTGCACCTTCCTCTGAAATGCTTATTTATCTGTTTATAATCCGACAACAAATTTACAGAGCAGTGGATGATGTGGGCATGTGGTGAACATGGTTACAGAGCACCAGAGTATGTAAAACACAGGACAACCCTGATTCCTTATATTCCTTGCTTGTGTGTGACACATGTATTCATATTAGAAGTACTGGGAGACAGTGATTACTGCGGGGTGTTGGCGTTGCAGAGGAATACCTGATGGATGATGTCTCTGTGGGTTACACGGGGGGGGGGGGATATAGAACTACACAGATTTCTTACTGAGAATTTCATTGAGGGCTACACAGAAGGAGGGTGTTGTGGGCCCAGAAAAACATTGATTCCGGAGATAGAATGGAACTGATGGTAGCTCAGCCTTTGTAGGGGTGGGTAGGTTGGCACAGTAGTACGCCGATTCATGATGGATAATGGATGATATTTTCAGTGCCTGTAGTGGTGGGACAACACAGTACTACAATGATGCCACCGGAAAACATTGATTTTAGAGATAGAGGACCACTGATGCTTGCTCAGCAGGTGTGGTGCAGAGGACTACACGGATCCATAACTGCTAATGTCTCTGAGGGTTACACTGCATGGGGATTTGTGTGCACAAGACTACACAGATCCCTGATGGATAATGGCAGTGACGGATGCACAGCATTGGTGGGGTGTTTGGTGGTGACAGGACTACACGGATACCAGAGGGTGACTGAAATTGATGATTCTACAGCATGAGTTGTGTACCTTAGTACTACATGTATTCCTGAATGAAACTATCACTGAGGTTTACATAGAAACATAGACATTGCTGACAGATTAGGACTGCAATGCACATAGAGTCCGCCAATTTTTTATACCTTGTGAATGTGCCATAGGGCTTGCATGCAGTACTCCTGATGGCACGTGAGCAGTGTCTTGTAAAGAGGTTTTTATTTCCTCTCTCTTCCGACTTTTGATAGTGTTACTAATACACAGCAACATCTCTCTAGCCTTACCTACTGCTTTAGTGGTCTGCTTGGATGATTTCGGTTCATCTGTGATGATGATGATGATGATGATGGCCAAGTCTCTGTTCTATTTTGATTGCCAGCAATGTCCCTGCAAACCTATAGGTAGCTTCATGGTTTGTGTTCCCTAGTTGCATGATATTGCACTTCTTTGTGTTGAACACCAGTTGCCAGTCTTCAGTCCATTTTTTCAGTTTTTCCACATCTCTTCCTATGCAGACCATCTTGGTGTCATCTTCAAACAGTGAAAACTTACCCTCCACTGCAATGTCACTGTGTAGTTATGTGACTCCTCCCATGTTGTGTAACCCTCATTTACATTCTTACCCAGTAATCTTTTTAGTTATGTGATCATCGCCCTACAACACGAAGGCTGTTTTCTCCTCAGTGCCATTATCAGTAATGACTGTGTGTATGCTGCATACCCTCAATGTAATTGTCATAGCATGAGTTTGTTGAAAAAGGACAACACATATTGTGCATGTACAATGCCACGTGTGTGTGTGTATGCTCATGTGGTTAGTGTGCTTTTCTGACATACTAACATGCTACCATATAATGCCAGCAGAGTATGCCTAACCATCTTCTGTGTCTGCCTATTTGGTCATGCCCCAACCAAGGAGCTGACCTTGCTGCCCCCCCACCCCCTTGCTACTCTCCATTTCCATGGCAAGATATTCCCCTTGTATTTGAGTTTGGCAGCACAACCCTACCCCTATACCTGTCCCAACCCCTGTCAAACCCCTCCACAGTCTGTGCCTCCACTAGTCCCCTGGTCAGCGCATATGATGGTTCCACCATCATCACAGTGAAAAGTAGCACTTCCTCCTTTCCCCATGAGTCTCCCCCCTTCTAGCTTCCACCAGTTCCCTCTACTTCCTCCATCCTTCATTTGGAGCACCCTAACTGAGCCTACCCTATTTATCCCCACCATGTACTTCAAGACCTCTATCATGCCCCCCCATCCCTGCTGTCCTCCACCGTGTACATGTTGAGTACTGTGAGCTCATCAAGCCTCTCCCCATAGGTCTTTCCCTCAAGCACCAGATCATTTTGGTTGCCCTCCTCTGGACACTTTGCAGGAGTGCAATGTCCCTTTCTAAGTGTGTCCTCATGAACTGAACACAGTACTCAAGGTGTGGCCTAACCAAGCAGCTATACAGAGGGAGTATGACTTTCCTCCTTCAGGAGGTAATCCCCCTAGCGATGCATCCCAGCATCCTATTGGCTTTGGCTGATTCCCTGCTACAGGTGTCACAATTGTTCATTGTGGCATCCAGCACAACCCCCCAAGTCACTCTCAGCCATTGATACTTGTAGCATCCAACCGCACCAGGGTATACACTTGGCCCAGGTTGCTGGTGCCCAGGTGCTGAACCATGCATTTCCCTACATTGAAACGCCAACTACACTTCCTACACCACCTCTCCACAGGATTTAGTTCCCCGTGCAGGGCTACCCTTCCCTTCTCACCATCCACCTGCACTCCCAGGTTCGAGTAATCTGCAGAGACTCATCTCCTCCTTATCCCTTTCTAATGTCTGACACATAAGTGTTAAACCAGAGGGCCCTCGAGACCAATCCCTGAGGACACCACTGAGGGCTTGGAGATGAGACTAAGCACATAACACGACCCTCTTGGGCACGCTCTGATAGCCAATGTCATATCCATATGTTCATCTGTTCCCCCCATTTCCCCTGCTCTCCAACAGGCCCCTTGAGGAATTGAGTCCAATGCCTTGCTGAACTTAACAAACAGGACGTCCACCAGCCTACCCCTTGTCCAGGGCACTCTTCACCCAGTCGTTGAACTGCATAAGTTTAGTCTGAGATGATTTCCCAGGATGAATCCATGCTGTCTGTCATTGTGGTACTAACTTCTCCAGTCTCCCCTCCAAGCCTCTCCTTCATAATACCTCATCACTTGCCCACCACCAACGTCAGGCTGACAGGCCTGTACTTCCAAGTGTCCTGTCTTGATCCTGCCTTGTGTATAGTCACTATCTGTGCCACCCTCCAGTCCTGGGGCACCCACCCCATCATCAGAGAGATGTTCAAAATCTCCATCAGTGGTTTCTCCAGGACATCCGCCAGTTCCCTCAGTACCATGTGATCTAATTCATTGGGCCCTGTTACTTTCTCCTAAGTGACCTGAGGAGTTCCGTAACTCTCTGTACCATGATTTCAACTGACACTTCCTCCCCCTTGGCCCCCTGTTTTGTCTTCCCCCCTCCTGATGGTGATGACCCCTCCCAGGCCAGCATGGGCTACTGATTGGTAAGTGTCCTGGCCCCTCCTCAATCTCCCCCTTGCCTCCATTGAATGATGCGTTCACAACATTCCCCCTGGTAAAAACAGAGGCAAAGTACTCATTTAGTACCTTTGCCTGATCCCCCTGTGTCCTCTTCCCATCCCTCCCTTCTTCTAATCAAGCTAATCTGCCCCTAACCTTCCTTTTTTCCCCAAGGTACATAAACACCCAGTTTCCTCTCCTGATATCCCTGCCCATGTTCTGATCCTTCCTTGTCTTACCTGCCCTCATCCCCCAGTGATCAAACATATACTACTGTCAATGCTACCTGCTGATACTTTGTATATACTGTATTATTGTATCTCACTTTATTTTTATTATTACCATTTTCTTGTGTGTTGCATCCCATGTATATTATCCCTTGTTCCTTGTTGACAAACCCAGGTCCACCTCGAAAATGAGCTTACACAATGGTGATCGCCTGGTTAAATAAAGACTTTGATTAATTAATTGATTGATTGATTGATTGACCCTTCTGGCTGCCAGGCCATATTCCCCCTAGATCCCTTTTGATGCCTGAGCATTTGAAGCACCTATAGGCAGCCTTCTTTTTCCTCACCACCTCTTGAACCTCCTGGATCCACCAACAGGGTTTTCTGGCATTACCGTATTTGCACCCCACTCCTGCACAGTTCTTTGTTTCCTCCTGCGCCACCCTCGTAAAGGTTTCCCACTTACTATCAGTGTCCATGTTTGCCTTTATCCCATCCAAACGATCCTTGAGGATCATTCCCATCTCCTTGAAGTCCGCACCCCTGTAGTCAATTAGCAGCATCTTTGTGCGGCCTTCCTTCCACCCTAGGTCCAGGCATAACCAGAGCATTGAATGATCACTTCCCACAAATGGGTCTCTCACTTCGAGGCCACTAATCTGGTCACTGTCCGCCAGCACTATGTCCATTATCTGGGCCTCACTACTAGACTCAAGCACCTGCTGGGTTAGGAATGCATCCTGGAATACATCCAGCAAACTCTGCTCACTGGCCACTGAGGATGTCATAGTCCCGGAGTCCATCCAAGGCATGTTTACATGTCCCATCACCACCACCCTTCCCTTGCACAATCTACAGTGTCCCCTAACATTTACCACCAGACTGTCCTCCATTTCCTCTTCCAGCGCAGGGTGTCTGTATACCACTCCTATTTTTACTTTCTTGCTATACTTTGTATTCAGGTTTACCCAAATCTCCTCCACACTCCCCCCTCCTATAGAAATGCCATTTGTGACTATCAGTGCTCCCCTCTCCCCTTCTATACACTCTGTCCTGCCTGAACATAGTGTGCCCCTCCAGGTGTAGATCCCACTCTTGCCCTGTTGTGTCCCTGGTCTCAGTGTCAGTTGCCACATCCACTGACCCCTCAGCTAGCATTGCGTTCAGTTTGTGCATCTTATTTCCTAAGGTATTGTGATTTAGCATGACCACCCTTCTCCCCTTTCCTCCCCTCCCATGTTGCACTCCATCTGCCCTCCACTTTTTCAATGTAACGATTCCTGCATTCACTTTACCTCTTTATTGATTATACAGTTAAAGGTATTTATTTTCATTTTCATTCTTGTATGTGTTTCCACTTCCATTGCTTTTGCTATCTTAATTCACAACTGGTCACAATAAAAAAGTATGTTATTCCCTATCGTACTTTATCTTGATCTTCCTTGATGTCACATATGGCAACCTCTGTCCCCATCCTGTGTCACAGAAACTGTAAATAGAACAATATCTATACATTGTCCTTGGTATTATTCCCACTACCCATAACACACTTGTCTCTTTGTCTGTCTCAGATAGTTAGAAGAACATATATTGATAATATAATGGAATAACAATTTAGCAGTCACAATGACACTTTTTAGTAGCGCATCACTTGTTTTTTGTTTTCACATTCATCAGCTATTTTTGAAATGGCTACTTCATCAAACCACAGCTCCACAGACAGCAGCAGCTCCAGCGATAGTGAGACTGACCACTTTGTTATGGATGTGCTTCACAGTGCCACTAATATTGGTGGAAAAATTAGGCCTTACATGTTTGAGCCTAGACGTGCCCGTAGTTTGTCATCCAGCAGTGATGAATCCACATCCAGCAGTTATAAGCATGGCAGACCTGATGTGTTGATTACTCGTCTTGATAATCTTGATTGGTGTTCCTGTGGTAAATGTTCCATAATGCCCACTGTTTGCAAGTGTCTGTGCTGTTCCGAGGTGTTGAACAACTTGGGTGACAAGCTTGAAGGCCTCAACTGCATCACCAAGAATCAGCACTTCAACACTGGCTGTCTTGATGACTTTGTTGTACAGCTATCTCTGACAAACATCTGCGATTGCTACAGGCACCCATACCCTTCCAACCCTCCCCCAAACAGGTATAATGCTACTATCATGACTGATTGATTCTGTGCTGCTCTCATTTATCCCCATGACATACTTAAAGGTGACTATCCTACCCCAGTATCCATCCTCTTCTCCTGTGAATACATATTGAAATGTCCCAGATTATCCTCATAGGGTTCCCTGTCAAAAACATGGATCCTCTTTTATGGTCTTCCCTGTACCCAGTACAATAATCTGATGTCCATCTTCAACAATGGGAGCCAAGGCTGCATGCAGTACTCCACATGTGGCCTGGACAATGAGCGATACAGGTGCTGGATGACCTCCGTCCTTGTGGAGGAGATCCCTGTGGCAATACAGAAAAGTACAACTGTGCTCCACTTCTTCCAGCACCTTTTAATTTGTTCATGTGAATCCATATCCATGTCCATCCCCTGATCTGGTGTACAGCACACCAGCACTGTACTCAGTTTCATATTCTTTGCATCTTGCAACTGCATCCATACCAGCTGCGAGGAGCATGTGTGAAGGCGAGGGGGTGCAATGCAAAAACATGTTTTGTAATACTGGAAAATATGTCGCAGAGAAGAAATGCGACAAATAATCTTTGTACTACATTTGTATCACTTAGGTGTTCCTAACATCAGTGAGATATGCATAAAGTAGGTGTGACTAGTTCTCAAGGTGGCAGGATTTTTTTTTTTTTTTACTCTTTTTCCCCCCTGGTCACGGTCTTAGGAGCCTCTCTCAGGCACCCAACCTGAATCCTGCCCTGCCTGAAGTCCCCCTGACCAAATCTTCCTCTCCCCCTCTCCGCCTCGCAGCTGGTACCCCCAGCTTAATCCCTCTGTGGTGGGGCTGCCCCTCCTACCTTGGGCGCACTTGCTCATAGACACCAGCTGCAGATGTGGGCCCTGGGCGGAGGATCCATGAAGGTCGGCTAGGTCGGACCAGGCAATGGGCATGTGGATGGGTGCCATCGCCTACCCCTAGAACCTGGTTTTTCTGTGTTCTGTGGTTCCTTCATCCCTGTGCTTGGGCATGTCCTGATGTTTCTGGTGCATGGCAACCCTACCAGCATCGGCCACGCTAGTATGTGCTTGCCTGGCTTTCTGCAGTACTCCTGGTCTCCACCAGGGGTCTCTGGCTCACTGTGCCATCCCATACCCTTGGTCCGAGGAGGAGAGCACCACATGGGCGCTCTGTCCTCAACCCTTCCCCTACCGACCCCCGGCACCAGAGTCCATTCCTGAACCTGCGTCACTGGTGTGGCACAAGGTGTGGCATCCAGCACCTCAACCCTCAGCACCACTGGGCCGGCACTAATGTGGCAGGATTTAGTGAAATTGCCACTATGTCAAGGGCATAAAAAGGCTGTTATTTTTCTTAAATTTTCACAGAGCCCATGTTATAAGCGCAATAACCCACTCCTGGGTGTGCGGTTATTGTGGATTAATCAACAGCCCGGGTGCTATGAGGACACTTGGCCCGTGGCCTCCAGCCTCACAACGCACTGGGAGTGTTGCTTAATCCACAATAACTGCACACCCAGGAGTGGGTTACTGCTTAGTTAATTGTCCACCTTCTGTTCTGTTTCTTCAGCACTGTAATGCTGTATTGTGACCTCAAGCATCTGTCTTTGAAGTGGTTCTTAGTGGTCCTCAACTGAATTGTCATTCATCTTTCAGGGGAATGTGCCTAGCAGCATATATTAATTACACCCACTGGGTGCATCACATCTTGGGATGCAAGGTCAGAAGAATCATCCCATCGTGTGCTGTAACTGCAATAAGGAATAAATGGCCAGATGCAAACGGAGTGCATAAGGGTTTCCATGAGGCAAACGAGGGAGATGATGAAGAATGGACCCAATCTTTCCTTGCAGATTTCAATGAACAGTAGTCAGTGTTGAATGAACAAGTTAGTTGTTTTTGAATGACACCTGAAGTTTCCATAATGCAAGCAACTCATGACAGTCATACTATGTTAGTGCCGATAACCAACATTTGCGTGAATCGTTGTACAGTGTTTAATATGACTGTCTGTTCATTCTTTCCATATATTAAATACTGTTACCAGTGAATTGTGCATCGTTCATCGCGCTGTGGCAACATGTGCCAAAGTTGCATACCAAGACAGTGATTGTAATAAAGTATATTGTTAAGTCAATACAAGATTGTCATGCATTTCCTTTTTTTTTCATACTACATTTGAAAATGTCACTGTACCTCAACAGTCGGCAGGGGGATAGTAGAAAGCCTTTTATTTGTTTGATTACTACAGTGAAGTTGTATTTTTTACTACTGGTGTGACACATTCCAAGAAATGTGTGTATCACTGCATTAATAAAAGAAATGTCACTTTAAAGTCAGTCATTAAAGACATGCATAATAATATCACTAAAAATACCACCAACAGCTTAATCTAGTTCAAGGTCAGTTGGCATTCATCTGTATCCCCCTCCCCCGGGTTGTGCCTGAAAATAGGCAGGATTTGTCTAGTGCACTTACCCGGTCAACAAAACCTAAATAAATAAATAAAATAAAAACACAACCTGGGCATGCATTAATGGCATGATGACACCGTGTTCTATCATGTGTCACAGCATAACTTCAGTGTCGATATGCTAAGCATCAACAAGGAACAATTGTGGGTGCAAGCTTTCATTGTTCATTATTGATGCTTCAAAGGGACAGAGAAAAAGCGGACTTTGCTAAACAGCTATTTTTACTCAGTGTTCAATAGGGAGGAATAAGATGAAGGCAGCAGAGCAGGAAAAGAAATGGCAGTGGAGGGGGAGGTAGAGATGAGGCCTTTTCTCGTGGAGGAACTTTTGGGGGGACTAGGTTGCATGAAGGTGGACAAGGCAATGGGGCCGGATGGGGTGCACCAAGGGTGTTAAGGGTATTAAAGGAGATACTGGCAGTACCATTGACTGCACTCTTCAATCAGTCCCTAGATACTGGGGTGGTGCCGGAAGACTGGAGGCAGGCAAATGTGGTCCCGCTGCCTAAGGGGGGAGGGAGGAAGTGGGAAATTACAGGCCTGTGAGCTTGACATCGGTGGTAGGCAAGCTCATGGTGAAAATAATAAAAGGCAGGATCACCAGCTACCTGGAAGAAAGTGGCCTGATGAATCCAAGGCAACATGGTATTACTAGGGGCAGATCCTGTCAAACAAATTTGATAGAGTTTTTTGATGGGGTCACTGAAGAACTGGATCAGGGGAGGGCAGTAGATGTGGCTTATTTGGATTTCAGGAAGGCGTCTGACTCTGTGTCCCATGGGAGACCACTGTGTAAAATGTCAGGATTGGGGCTGGGGCAGAGGGTAGTTAAATGGGTGGGAAACTGGCTGGGGGACAGGAGGTAGAGGGTCATAATAAATGGGATGTTATCCAAAGAGTGCAAGGTCACAAGCGGGTTCCTTCAGGGATGAGTGGTGGGGCACCTACTATTCAATATATTTATAGGGGGCATAGTGGAGGGCCTTGAGGGAGGTGTAAGTCTGTTTGCGGATGATATCAAGATCTACAATAGGGTGGACACACAGGAAGGGGTAAAAAAATGCGGAGAGATTTGGGGAGGCTTGAGGCATGGTCAAAGAGGTGGCAGCTTGCATTCAATACAGAAAAATGTAGAATCATGCATCTTGGCTACAGAAATCGGAGGGCAGGGTACTGTATGGGGGGCAGGGATCTGGAGGTAACGGAACAAGAAATGGACCTAGGCATCACTATATTGGGGGACCTGATGGCGCAAAGGCAGTGCGAGAGGGTAGTGGCTAGGGGGAGTGGAATGCTGGGATGCATCGAAGGTGGATCACCAGTAGAAATAAGGAGGTCATAGTACCCTTGTACACCCAACCTAGTTAGACCGCATTTGGACTACGGAGTCCAGTTCTGGAGGCCATACCTTAAAAAGGATGTGGGTAGGCTGGAGCGGGTTCAGAGGAGAATGACATAGATGGTAAAAGGGTTAAGCCACCTATCCTATGAAGAAAGATTGAGAGATCTGAACATGTACTTCCTGGAACAGAGGAGGGAGAGGGGTTACATGATCGAGACCTTCAAGTACCTTAAGGGTATACACAGTGTGCCATTGGAAAGCATCTTCCAGATGAAGGGTAATCAGAGGATGAGGGGGCATGGCCTGCAGGTGGAGGGGTGGAAGTTCAAGGGTAACATTAGGAAATACTATTTCACAGAGAGAGTGGCGGAAAAGTGGAACAAACTCCCGGAGGCGGGCGTTGGAGAAAAAACAGTGGAGGGATTCAAAAGGGCATGGGACAACCACAGAGAAGTGTTAAGGGTGGGGGCACAGGTCCAAGCAGCTAGTTGGACAAATGGGCAGACTCAGTGGGCCTTGTCGGTCCTTTTCTGCCGTCACAGCTCTAAGAATCTATTGTATCGTGCATGAGCACAGTACAGCTGCTGCTTGGGTGTCCATTGGCAGTGCTGCAACTTTGGCCGGTTATGTCACTGTACAACAATAAATTCATTCTTCAACATGACTTTTAAGTTCAGTAACGTTGTTTATGCAATGTTCATCATGGTTCAATATTGTCAATATGTACATCAACACAGATTATTAATGGACACTGATAAAGGTAATAAACATGTATTAACCTAAAATCATGTTTGAAGTAATGATGTCCAACATATCAGGAATATTTTTGAAATGCGCAGTTTTACAGACCTGCAACATTAAACAAGTACTTGTATGTCATTAACGTAAACGCAATATCTGTTTCATAATATCAAAAAAACATTGGTAGATCATGCACAATGCAGGTGTATGATGGTACAGTTACCCATTCTGTTATGCTCATTAACATGATGCAACAACAACATTAACAGCAACATTAACGGGATAACATGGTTAACGATCACTTAGAAATTTCTGTCAATATGTCATGAGGAGACACTCTGGCAATCAAATAAGCTGTGCAAAGGCCAGCGCAGTGACGCTGAGGGCTGAGGCACTGTGCACCACAACTCATGCTACGCCGGTGACCTGGGTTCGGGAATGGACTTTGGTTGGCGTGGGTTGGCTGGGAGAGGGAGGATCAAGCGTCCCAATGGATGCTCTCCTTCCTCTGGGGTGGGTTATACCAGGGATGCAACAAGCACCCAATGTCCTGATAGGGCCGGTGGGAACACGGACTCTTGAGGGGCTTGGCGGCTCTGTTCAATGGAGTCAGGGAGAGGAGACACTGTTAGGCACTTGAGAGAGATGTGTGTCAGCACGTCGCCTCTCTAGACGTATGTCCTTGCACTGGGGTCTCAGGGGGCTGGGAATGGGGACACAGAAAAACAGAAAAAGACCCCTCAGCAGTCCTAGATGATGACCGCTCTAAGCCACCCAGTCCACCAGCTCCGGACAGACCCCACTGTGCAGAATGGAGGAAGGGGGTAAGAGGCACTTTAGGGGCAGATCCTGAATTCGAGTGAGATGGGTTGGAATGAACAGCCAGAAGGAGTGGACACAAAGAGTAGAAAGGAGGGGATAAAACAGAAATTCAAAAAAAGAATATGCTGTGCAAGGCATCACACAACAAAGACATCACTCTTGTGGCTCACTAAGTTGTTACGCCGCCAGGGGCTGGAATAAGTTGCATATCATGATTTTTCACATCACATGGGGTTACAGTGGCCAATACAGTATGTGATCAGTCATAAGTAAGCCTTTGGATGGACATCGAGGTGAGCAGTGGGCTGTGCCAGTCGCTGCCTAACTTCTGGAATGGAGGTGGACATGGTGGTTGGCAGTGGTGGGTAGTGTGGGGGGGACACTATGCCATCAGGGAAAGGGGCTGCATGGGTGTGGGCCATCGTGATGGGGTGGGCCACTACACTACAAGTGTTTATGCTGATAGATATAATTACATGCTAGTGTACTTTCCACCCCATCATGACTGCCGACACCAATGCTGACCTTACCCAAGTAGCATAGTGGCCCCACCCACCACGCAGTGGCAACCACCTTCTCCCCCTCCACCACAGAAATTAGGCGGTGACTGGCACTGCCCACCACCGACCTCCACAGCTATACAACAACTTACTTATCATTGATTGTGTACTGTATTGAATGATTAATGATGCGCTCCTTCATTACAGTACACAATCACTCATTACTCACTCGGTGTCTGGCTGTGGAGGTGAGAGGACGGTTCAGCCAGTGGCTGTATAAATTCAATGATAGTTGCACTGGGTAGGTCAGCAATGCCTGTTGGAGAGTGAGCTGTAATGACATTAGACTACCATGGCAAAGTACTGGACATAATGAAATCTTTGTCGGTGATCTCCACTGTGGCATTTGCTTCCTGCACTTCAGAACAAAGTCACGTGCAACAATACATAAATACTACTTAGCTTTAAACCTGGTGTAGTGTTTTTGCAGTAATTCTTCAGATGATGGATGTTTAGTGGCAGCGATGTTACGAGGCAATGCGGGAACATGTAAAACTTTCATGTTGGTCAGTGGAATGATACAGTGTCCTCGAGCAGGGTAGCGACATAGCGATACGTTTTCTTTTCCTTTATTTTCTTCACTACCCACTGCTCCGTTTGTTTGGAGAAAGCAAAGCGGTGTCTTTTCTTTCCTTTGTTCTTCCCTTTCTTGACAACAGCTTGCTCTAAATTGAAATTCTCTCAGTAGTCCAACATTGCAATTTCTGTACAGGCTGACATGCCAGCATAGCTGAAGTGCTGCCTCTTGGGGCAATATTTTGTGAGCAAAGAATTGAAAACCTCTAGATTGCCTGTGTGGCTGAATTTTGTTATTTTCTGCATGTCCTTCAACAGTCTGGTGTCCATGACAACAGTCTTTAGTGCCTCATGTGCAGGACCGCCCTTTTGAAGCCATGTTGTTTCCCTCTGCTGCTCACGTGTCAATGTACCATGATCACACTGTCGGTACACAAGTCTGACTGTCCAGTTGTGTATGTTTGCAGTGTGTTCCAACACTGACATCCGTTTTTCTCTAAGTAATATTGCGTTCTTCCCACAGGTAGAAGCAGACCACCAAAAGTGGTTCAAAATCGAATGGATCCACTCCAGCAGCTCTTCACAATGCTTTTGTTTAGCTTTAGCTGACAACTTCTTTTCGATGGATTTTGACACGTGCCATTACATCAAATTGATGCTGAATACCATGGAAATGTGTGCCCTTTGACATCAAGCTAGTAATCTGGGGATGTCGGTCCGTGGCGACTGTGACTACATTAAGGCCAGCATCTATAATTGATGTCATACTGCGGATGAAACCTTCTTTCTCCATCACATTGGAGTTAGCAACTTCAGATACTTGTATGAGGTTGGACTCCAAGATGATGTTGCTGTCCATATCCATAACAGTGTATGTGCAGTACTTAGCACTATGTCTCGGCGAATCGCATCTTCCATTGCCTATTACTCTAAGTTCCTTCCCTGATACTGAATCCCATTTCATCCATTTCTGCTTCATCCAGTGGTTGTGAACAACAGGGAACAAGTAAGTGCGCTGTATTGTGTGGTACTGTGACTCCCCAAAAATAGACAGAGAGTGGTAGCAGGGAGGAGGCGGGGAACTACAGACCGGTCAGTCTTACCTCAGTAGTGGGCAAGATTATGGAGGCACTCCTTAAGGAAAGGATAGTGCAACACCTGGAATCCATAGGGGCACAGGATCCAAGACAGCATGGGTTTACAAAAGGAAGGTCCTGTCAAACTAATCTCATAGATTTCTTTGACTGGGTAACCAGAGTGGTGGACCAAGGGGGAGCAGTTGATGTCAGCAAAGCTTTTGACACTGTTCCACATAGAAGATTGATAAATAAGCTAGGTAGGCTCGGGGTGGGTCAGAAGTTGGTCAACTGGGTGGCAAACTGGTTGACTGGCAGAAAACAGAGAGTGGTGGTAAATGGTATACAGTCAGAAGAGATGCAAGTCACAAGTGGGTACCTCAGGGATCAGTCCTGGGCCAGTCCTATTCAACATCTTCATTAGTGACCTCGCAGATGGACTAGAGGGTAAGGCTTGTCTGTTTGCAGATGACACCAAGATCTGCAACAGAGTAGATGATCCAGATGGGGTGGGCAGAATGAGAAGAGATCTGGATAAACTAGCAGAATGGTCAGAAGAGTGGCAACTGGGATTTAATGCAAAGAAGTGCAAAATCATGCACATAGGGAAGAGAAACCCTGAAGCCACTTATAGGCTGGGAGGGGAGTTGCTAGCAGTCACAAAGGAAGAAAGAGACTTGGGCATCATCATCACTGATGACCTAAAATCATCCAAGCAGACCTCTAAAGCAGTAGGTAAGGCTAGGGGGGGTGTTAGGGTGTATTAGTAGGGGTATCACAAGTCGTAAGAGGGAGGTAATAATCCCCTCTGTACAAGACATTGGTTAGGCCCCATCTGGAGTACTGCGTGCAGTATTGGAGGCCACACCTTCACAAGGACATTAACCAAATTGAGGCAGTCCAGAGAAGGGCAACCAAAATGGTGCAGGGACTGCATCAGAAGACATATGAGGACAGATTAACGGAGCTCAATATGTATACCCTTGAGCAAAGGAGGGAGAGAGGTGATATGATCGAGACATTTAAACACCTTAAGGGCATAAACAAGGTGAAAGAGTCTAACATGTTTAAATTTAAGAAAAATAGCAGGACAAGAGGACACAGCATGAGATTAGAGGAGGCCGATTAAGGGGAATGTGAGGAAATTCTTTCTCAGAAAGGGTGGTAGATGCATGGAATGGCTTACCACAAGAAGTGGTGGCTATGAATACAGTGCAGGGCTTCAAACAGGCATGGGATAGGCATAAGGGAGCAATACAAATGACTATGAATAGATAGGTCACTGACAGAGCAAAGGCCGAT
This sequence comes from Neoceratodus forsteri, assembly GCA_016271365.2. NCBI lineage: Eukaryota > Metazoa > Chordata > Ceratodontiformes > Ceratodontidae > Neoceratodus > Neoceratodus forsteri. The sequence goes on from CM057455.1 coordinate 1,425,662,951, forward strand.
GGCACATTTATAAGGTAGAAAAAGAAATGGGCAGACTGGATGGGCCTTGCGGTCCTTATCTGCCGTCAACTTCTATGTTTCTATGTTTCTATGTTACATACTGAAAAAATGAAATAATTGGGATATACGTGAGTATGTGTTGCCACTGTACAGGATGCATGCACTGAGCAATAAATTTCCTGCAGCCATTCGATTCAACACTGGCTGGGAATGCCATGTGAATGGATGGTTTTGCCCACAGCAGAAGTTTGCCACCAACATTGTCCCCCTGACACGTGTCAAGTAACATAAGGGGAAGATTGCAAAACTGGCACACTATCATGCTCATTAACTGCAGCAAGGACGTCTTGAAAACAATGAATTTGGAGTCACCCACCAGCGGTGAAAAATGAGCATCCCGAAAATCCCTCATCACTGTCAGCATCATCTGAGTCTGGTATGAACAATGATGGGTCAGTGCTATCACGCGACATGCTGTCATTGGTCGTTGCAGAAAAATCAATGTGTTCTATTGTGCTTTTCTGTATTGTGGTTTTAAGAGGTGTGGATGTTAACGCTGGTCCTCCAAAGTCCACCATGTCAATCTGAGTTGTTGGGATACTTAATCCACTGATACAGTCACTTTCTGCTTGCTTCCACAGCTGATTCACGTAATGATTTTGAAGGTGAATTGGACTTACTGTAAGTGTGGTCTTTGTTGACATTTTCAGGGGTCTCTGGAAACTGGCAAGTGAAATCTCTTGTCTCGGGTGAACATTGGATAGAGATTGATGAGGTTGTCACACTGCGGTGACGTTGTTCTGGATCATGATGAGTAGATGGATTCTGTAACAGAATTGAATAAGTGTTCACATTTGGTGGTACCATGTCATTCAGCAATAGCTTACATGTAGAAGATAATACAGGTGCACTATCAACATGTTGCTGTCACATGTACTGGGGTCAAAATTCAGTTTTGCAGCCACTAAGTAAGCAATAAGGCACAAAGGGGTGTGTGTAAACCATATTTTACAGCACGGCCAGGGGCGTAGTAATATGGCACGAGGCCAATGGTCGAGTGACCTCACCTGCTGACCGTGCTGTGAAATATGGCTTACACACACCCCTGAGTGCCTTATTGTGCTTATAAAATTGACTCCTTTTTTGTTTTACTTTTGACAACTGGGAAAAGCATGTTTATAGGTAGAAAAATCAATTTACTTTGTGCATTTCTACTAAAATAATCCTTCCACACACTGCAAGTGATGTCGTTGTATTTTTGCCTACTGTCTTCTTACGTTTTTTTTTTTTTCTCACATTGAAAATATGGAATGTTTATCATGGAATGTTTACCATGGAATACATGGATTCAAAATTCTGCTCAGTTCCAGTGGAAGAATGTTTCTCTCCCAACACACTGTACACACAGACAACAAAGGCCTTTGTTTCAGCCGTAGACTCAGTTATCTCACTGTTAGTGCAAGAAGAAGAAGAGAGTTCCCTGATGAGCAGGTAAAGACAGAAGGGGGATGTTACACTATCAGGAAAGAAACAGCTGTAATGAAAACTATAAACAATAGTTATTGTTTGTAATGTGTTTATTTATGTAAGGAGTGTGTGATAATCAGGGAAACATTTAATTAATTTGTTTGATTTTTTGTTTAAAGTAGTTTTTATTTTAGGGCCCAGTTAGTTTTTTACAGTGTAAAGGTAGCAGCCATGTTTGTGGTGGAAGATCAGTTCTGGCAGTAGAGGGCTATCTGAAATGCCTGTGTTCCAAATGAGCATTGATCTATGTTGCAGACTTTTCACTGCTAAGCAGTCCTTATTTTTAACTTGTGTAAACCATATTGTACACATAAATAAGAGCCAGTCAGATTACATAATTTGACCATGCCATTTTATAAATTTCAGTTGGCAATTTTGAGCACTGCATGTAGTATCATGGTAGTGACACGTTAATGTGTGTGACAGTGTGTTGTATTACAGTTGCTTTTAGGGGTTGCATACAATGACTTTGTGATGTGCATGCAGTCTTAGTAATGTCAGTGAAATGAAGACAGGCACAAAATGAGGCACAGACACATAAACATACACACACACACACACACAGTCCCACATACAGCGAGTCAATTACACACACACACACACACACACACACACACACAGTTATACACACAGCCACACATACAGCCGCACAGACACACAGGCACAGAAGCACGGACAGAAACAAACAGAGAAACGCAGTCTACCACACACACAGAACAACAACACCCTCCACACACAAACACACATACATACGCACATGTACCAACACACACCAGTGCACATCAAGACAATGCCATTAACCAGCCAGGATTCGAACCCGGTACTAGCATATTGCTAAGCATGTCAAACCTGGTTGTTTTGCGGCTACAGAAAGGACGGCACACACATTCATTCATATATCGGAAACTAGAATTACTCAGACTGAACCACACAAACAGGCACACACACACATCTATACACAAACATCTAGAGAAACACAGACATCAATACACACACACACGGGAACGCATACTACGTCATACAGACACACCCACACACACACACACCCACAGACACACCAACACACACATACACAAACACACACACACACACAGCAATGACCACACAAAAACAACAATGCCACCACACACAAACACAAACAGGGCTTACCATGCAGTACTGTATGTTAACTGTGTACAAAAATAGTTTAATGGTTTTAAAGAAAGTGATAATAGAGCACAATAGTGTTTAGCAAGTGAAGACATGTGATTGTAGTACTACCAATGCATTCTGTGGACAGAATAAAACAGTGGTCTGCCGGCAAAGTGCTTTCAGTAGCACAATGCTGTGCCATGAAACCACAGTAATGTCACTATTATGAATAAGCTATGTAGACTGATACTACGAGTATACATGAGACACAACACCTGCTCTGTGATCATTTTCGTTATGAGAGTTACAGCATCTTTATAGTAGGTGTCCCTATATTACCCTTCTGTAAACTGGAAATAAGAACTGACAGGAGGAAAGAAGGTATACCTTTCAGTGGTCATTATCAGAAACAACAAGTGACATTTACATGGCGAGCATGAAGGTACTGATAAATGGAGCTCAGTGGTGTTGCCTCTGACATCTGTCATTCAACAGGTGATGGCCATTGTCCATGGACATCAGTCAGTCACATGATGATACACCTACCTGGCGGTGGCTGAACAGTGCTCAACTACCGGAAGCACCCATGGCTTATCGGCTTGAGGGGGGTATACCATGGGATTTGTTGGAGCGGGGTGGGACACTGAGCTCAGATGTTGCTTCTCAGGCAATTATTTCCACTGTCTGGGTTGGGCTGGGGACAGGTACCTGACTCGGGGTATACCGGGTGAAGCCGGGAGAAATCCAGTCATGATTTGTGGGTGTGTGGTGGGACACTGAGCTCAGATGTTACTTCTCAGGCAATTATTTCCACTGTCTGGGTTGGGGACAGGTACCTGACTCGGGGTATACCGTGGGTGAGGCCGGGAAACATCCAGTCATGGATTTGTGGGTGTAGGGTGGGACACTGAGCTTAGATGTTGCTTCTCAGGCAATTATTTCCACTGTCTGGGTTAGGTTGGGGACAGGTACCTGACTCGGGGGGGGGGATACCGTAGGTGAGGCCGGGAGAAATCCAGTCATGGATTTGTGTGTGTGGGGTGGGACACTGAGCTCAGATGCTGCTTCTCAGGCAATTATTTCCACTGTCTGGGTTGGGTTGGGGACAGGTACCTGACTTGGGGGGTGGGATACCGTGGGTGAGGCCAGGAGAAATCCAGTCATGGATTTGTGGGTGTGGGGTGGGACACTGAGCTCAGATGTTGCTTCTCAGGCAATTATTTCCACTGTCTGGGTTGGGTTGGGGACAGGTACCTGACTCGGGGGGTGGGGGGATATCGTGGGTGAGGCCGGGAGAAATCCAGTGTTAGATTTTTGGTTGGGGTAGGCATACCGGCTTTCAGGTGGTGTGAAATCCAGTGACAGATTGGTGGCTGCGGGGTGTGACATGGAGTACAGAGGTACTTTTCAGGACAGAATATGGGCTGTCCGTCAGGCCCACTTACGCAGCGGTAGGGATACTGCTCATGGCGCCAGCGACCCAAGTTCAGGAACGGACTCGGGTGGATGGAGGATCAGATGGTGGGGAGAAGGATTGAGCACCCAGAGGCTGCTCTCCTCCTCCAGGGAGGGAGGTTTTCTTGTTCTGCCTCTCTACTGCCACCTGGGTGACCACGGGTGGAGGTGCAGTGGGATGGCAAATAGAAGGAAGGGGGGACATTGGATGGGAGACATAGCATCTGCACATCCTGACGTGCTCTGTTCCATAGCTCCCCAAGCATGCCGACATCCTGTGGGACTACCAGAAAGCAGGAAATACCCAGCAGTGGTCCCTGAAAATGGAGCTCAGGCCCGACCCCATGCCCCTGTGGGCGCCGGTGACAGCATCCTCGATGATATATAAGCGCAGAAAGGGCCCATCCCTACCCACCTGGGGGATATAACCAAGGCTACGTGGGGGGAATGGACTGCACTGGTGCATGGACAAATAAGCGGGGACACATGAGGACATGGGAGTCTCCCAAAAGAAAGGGAGTACTGCAGCGAGAAGGGCACATAAAGAGAGAATAAAAAAAAAAGAATATGGGCCGTCGTGGTTGGGGGCAGGTATCTTGTTTCAGTGTGTCACATAATCACTGTACCATGATCAGCCAACCACCTGCCACATAGTCAAACACAGGGATACAGTCTATGAGGGTGAACTGTAAAAAATGTAAATTGTAAAATAAACACTAGCTTACAGACATGACTGCACGTGGCCGACAACGTTCATGACTTGAACTTGGAAATATTGATGGAGTGGAGCCTTCTTTCAAGCATCTTCTGGCATTGTCAGGATCTGAAAAGACAGCAAACAACATTACATCAACATACAGTTCCTGGCTTGTGTAATGAACATTTTAAGGAGATGTAACAGCAATGACTACTTACTGTGCTGCAAATTTCCCATGGGGATATAAAAATCTTCACCACAAAAGTGGTCAGAGCACACCACGTGATGTCTAGTCAGTTGGAAAACACCTATATTTATGTCAGAGCGAGACATTGCCAACAACCACCTCTGCATATCTGCTTGGACGCAAGGTAGCCTAAGAAAGGAAACCTTCCAACCGTTGTTTTTCTTGCCCGTGGTGTTCCCACATCCTACAGCCATACAGGTGGGCATTTCCTTGACCTTATGATGCTAAGTCAGGACACAGATTAATAATAACAATAGGAATACAAGAATAGAATAACAGTACTACTATAAGGAAATAATTAAACCACTAACATAACACCAACAACTGTCAGGCTATTCACAGAGCTCATTCAAAATAGAAATATAGGAATAGGAATATAGCTGAAGTGAAGACACAGTGAAGACAAAACACACAAGCCAACATGACAGAAACAAATAAGTTTATTAGACAAGTACAAATACTGATACATGGTAATGCAGCTGTCAAATCAAACTGCACCATGTACGAGGCAGCGGGAGAAAATTCCCACTACAATATGCACTGCTTGAGTTTACTGTGCAGAGTGAAACAGTCATTTCAGTAGACATGAAGGAGTGCTTTAATAGCGCTACACCTTTAAGACTCATGTGCATACGCGCGCATCTTCAAGCGCGAGCATGTGCGAGCACAGGTGCGATCCAACATGGCGCAGGCAAGTCGAAAAACAGCATGTAGATCCCAACAAAAGTGAGGAAAAACACAAAGTCACCAAAAGTAAGTAAAATAAAACATTTATGTTGCGTGGCAAAACAGAGGTTCAAAAACATGATGCTGGGCAGCATTTGCTCACAGGAGTTTCCCTTTAACAGATCACAGGAATAATGCTGTAGGGTTCTGGTAGGGGGTTTAACTTGTGGCATTTGTTGGGATTTTACTGAATTTGTGAGCTGTAGGATGGAGGGGTTTCACTAAGAAAAAACAATGAAGTACTGGCAAACTTCACTTCAGCCATGTCAAGTGTGGGCAACTTGGACATGACTTGTGGAGTGATACTTTTAACATTTAATATGGTCATGCGTGTGCTGGGACTAGAGCTGTGATGTTATGCTGGGATAACTGGGATAACATCACTGGTCCAGCCACAGTTAGAGCCCAGCATAATATATATTTGCATGCCATACTGCTCTGTGTCCTGAAACTAAAGAGAAGACCAGTAGAGCCACACTTTCTTTTACAGGAGGTCCCTGCACTATAGAAAAACAACTGGGACAAAAAATGGCAGCATCTTAAAAATCCATTATTTTATGGTAAAACATTAAGTACCTTCATAAACGTACATAACACAGCACTACAGAAAACCACTTAACTGTGGAAAACACTAACACAAACCACTACACCATGAAAAAAAGAAAACCTATACTACAGTAAAACATAGGACACAGCAAAAAGTGTCTCACTTAATGCATTATATAAATTAAAAAATGGCAAAGTCATACATACTCATGAACTAATTAATATCTCTGGCCTAACAAGCTCATAAAGGCAATTCACCCTTTAGGCTTGTGTCTTTGTGTCTTGTTCAGCCCCTCAATGGTATTATTTCCTTGGATTCTGCACTTTGCCATCATTTGTTCTCTTAAGCTTTAAAATTCAGAAAAATAAAGATGCATGGATGAGTCTACAATAAGCAGAAAATTAAACTGTATAATCTGTCTGTCTGTCTGTTTATCTATCTATCTGTCTGTCTGTGTCTGTGTCTGTCTGTCTATCTATCTATCTATCTATCTATCTATCTATCTATCTATCTATCTATCTATCTATTCTCTGCAAAAAAAAAAAACTTTGTTAGTGTGCTATTAGGGTTCCAGAGTCAAAAGCAGGGAAATGCCATCTTAGGGTTCCCAACCCTATTACCCCACCCCCACCCTGCTTGCAGGAACAGGCATGAGGGGTGTGCCTTGGGGATGCGAACCTCAGAGAATCTGATGATGACCACGTGGGTCAATACATATGCATGTAACTCCTTGCACTTTCACCTTAACAGCATGCTGGATGGATGTCCTGGGTCACCGTTCCTTTTTTTATTTTGCTGCTGTGGTTTTAATACTTCTGTAGAAGTTGACCATTTACTGTGAATACTCCTGTTTTTGTGACTTCAGTGGAAGTCTGTCTTTGGTTCCCATTTGGAACATATGAAGGAGATTTAAAGGAAGGTATTGCATCACAAACAACTGTGGAAGTGGCCAGAGACTCATGGATGCCTAATTCTTACTGGTATTGGACCTTTGTGGATGAGAGGTGTTTTCCTTTGTGGCTAGTCTTTTTTATGTGTTCTTTTGCTATTTAATAAAGTCCTTTGGTAACATTAGTAGTGGCTGACAGTCCTAATTTTTACCATTTTTGAGATACCCCTCTGGTACAACCCAAGAATTCTTCATTCTTGAGACGTTTTTGGTCACTACTAATCGTGTTTTGGGTCAGTAGAAAGAATGTGTAGGTCATAATGGCCAGATTCTTGTATCTTTTTTTTTTTTCAAATCAAAGTTTATTGGTTTTAAACTACAGAGAACAGGTCCAGTATCCTACAATGAGTTAAAGACAGTACAATCCTATATACCTTGGAACTGTCCCCTCCCTATCCTGGCCCTAAACCCCCACCCCCACCCACTAACAATTCCCCCCCTCCCATTTCAGCACAGTCTACTTCATCCATATATTCCACAGACTCCGTTCCTAACATCCTAACCTTATGTGTTAGAAAGTAAACAGCGTGTGAAGAGGTTCCCATATCCTTTTATATCTATCCATTCTATTATTGAGGCTAGCCACTGCCTTTTCCGTTCTGAGGTTGGCAAGTAGCTCTTTCAGCCATTCGGAATATGAGATATCCAGACTATTTTTGCAATGACGGAAAATAACCTTCTTAACAGAAAGGGATATCTACGCCATATGGTATCACCTGATGGTGATTCTTGTATCTTTTCTAGGTGAATATATATAAAATGATTTATTAAAAAACAAACAGATGAATCTTGTTAAATGTGAGCTGCTATGCTAAGTTGAATTCTAGTGTTTGTTTTAAAAAAAATGGGACAGAAATGCCTTTTATGGACTATATAGATACATAGATACATAGACAGTGTCGGCAGATAAGGGCCTATGGCCCACCCAGTCTGCCCATTTGAGCTTGTAAGTTCAGTTTGTTTTCCTAGAAGTCTGTTGCCCCTTACCCCCGACCTCCAGAATTCCTTTATGTCTATCCCATGCATACTTAAATCCCGTGATTGTTTCAGCCCCCACCACTTCCTCTGGCAGGGTGTTCCACTTGTCCACCACCCGTTCTATGAAGAAATTATTTCTCATGTTTCCTCTGAATCATCCTCCCTCCAACTTCATCCCATGCCCTGTAGTCCTGGAACATCTTTTTCACTTAAAAATAGTTTTTTCCTGCACCCTGTTCCTCCCTGTAAGATACTTGTATGTCGCTATCATAACCCCTCTCTCCCTCCTCTCCTCCAGGGAGTACATGTTCAGTTCCTTCAACCTGTCTTCATAGGACTTGTGATGCAATCCATGCACCATCTTTGTTGCCCTCCTCTGAACCTTCTCTACCCTGTCTATGTCCTTATGTAGGTATGGTCTCCAGAACTGTACACTGTACTCCAGGTGGGGCCTCACTAGTGTCTTGTATAGCGGAATTATGACCTCCCTTTTCCTGCTGGTGATGCCCCTGCCTATACATCCCAGCATCCTATTTGCTTTACCTGCTGCCTTGTCACACTGTTTCCCTACCTTGAGGTCATCAGAGATGATAACCCCAAGATCCCTTTCCTGCTTGGTGCATGCTATATCCTCACTCCCAACTGATACATTGTGCCAGGGTTTTTGAGCCCCATATGCATTATCTTGCACTTCTTTGCATTGAATTTCAACTGCCAAACCCCTGACCATTCTTCAAGTTTCTGCAGGTTGCTTCTCATTCTGTCTACACCCTCTGGTGTGTCTACTCTGTTACAGAGCTTTGTGTCATCAGCGAACAGTGAAATTCTGCCTTCTAGGTCCTGCGTAATGTCACTGATGAAGATGTTGAATAGGACTGGTCCCAGCACTGATCCCTGTGGTATCCCACTGGTCACTCTTCCCTCTGTGGAGTGACAGCCATTTACCACCACCCTCTGTGTCCTGCCACCCAGCCAGTTACCTACCCACCACACTGCTGTCCTGCCCACACCCATATTCCCCAGTTTGTGTAATAGTCTTCTATGTGGCACAGTGTCAAAGGCCTTGCTGAAGTCCAGATAGGCCATGTCCACTGCCCTCCCTGATCCACCTCCTAGTCACCCAGTCAAAATTTCAATGAGGTTGGTCTGACATGACCTCCCCCTGGTGAAACCATGCTGCCTTGGGTCCTGTAGTCCATTGACAACCAGATGTTCCACCAATCTCTCCTTCAGTAGTGCTTCCATGATCTTCCCCACTACCGAGGTAAGGCTGACTGGTCTGTAGTTCCCTGCTTCCTCTTTGTTCCCACTTTTGTATAAGGGGACTACATCTGCTGTCCTCCAGTCTTTGGGTACCTCCCCTGTTTCCAGTGATCGGCTAAACAGGATAGCCAGAGGTTCAGCCACCACCTCTCTTAGTTCTTTAAGGACCCTGGGGGTGCACCCCATCTGACCCCATTGCTTTATCAACTCTTATTACTTCCAGTTCCTTCAGGACCCTTTCTCGTGTAAAGGGACTTGTGTCCATTTCTGCACCATTCTCACCCCTTATACTCCCTTCAGACCCATTACCCTCCTCTTCCTCAGTAAAGACTGAGCAGAAATACCTGTTCAATATGTCAGCTTTACTGTTGTCATCCTCCATGCGGCACCCATCCTCCCCCTTCAGTCTCACTATCCCTCCCTGTGTTATGTTCTTTGTCCATCATCTTAGTGTGAATTTTTGTGTTATGAGACACAAATTTTTGGGTTGCACATTTAAGTGTGACCAAAGAATAGTTTGTGCCCACCAAGAATGGAATTCTTTTTTTTTTTTTAAGATTTTTTATTAAGAGGCAAGTAAAGACTCACATTACGTAGTCAATCATTTTTGCAGTCCTACACAAATCTGAGTATTATATGACAATGGATATACACGGGTAATATTGCATTTCTGAAACTATTTCTGGTAAGTCTACTCTATAATAGACCACACTGATGAAACAAGACCTTGTTCTAGAGCTGTGACGAGTGGGTCCCAGGTTTTATGACATCTTTCTAGTCTCATACACATCTGAAGGTTATTAATCCAGTGGGCGACGTTAGGAGGTGTGAGACTGACCAAGTGTTGCACCACCATGTTTCTTGCATTTATTAGGGCACTCTTACACAGTCTGTAGTTAGGTTGGGACTTACCCAACCAACCCAGGCCTGGTTCTTTCTCCCCAGTCCCCAGCATACACTTGGTTGCAGTTCTTGGTAGTTGGGTATTTAATATCTTTTGCATTGTATCGTGTACACCCAACCAAAAGAGGACAACCTTGGGACATGCTAGTTTGTTTGTTGAATTTTGTTGACCTGGTAAGCCCACTGGGCCTAGAAGTCCCTTTTTCAGGGGTGACAAGGGGGGAAGGGGGATACAGATGGTAAGCAACTGAAATTGAACCAGATTAGTGCCAAATGTAGGAAATCTCCAGCCAGAGATTGGCACTTTGGGCACAGATCAGATCTAGAGGGGGTACATTTTTTTGGTCTGCATGGGGTGTAGTATGTTCTGTAGACAAAGCTTAATTGTATCCTTCTTAATTTGTTTGAGATCGAACATTCCTGAATATTCTGAACAGCTCCAGCCCATACCTGATCATGCATTTCTAGCCCAAGGTCTTTCTCCCATTGCACTCTTGCCTTAATTTCTGGCTTTGGTCTGGCCCCCAGGAACAATCTATAAAATTAGGATATAGGAGATGAGCCTGGTTGTGGCCATTATATTATCTCCTCTACAGGAGAGAGGTTCAGATTTAGACCCAAGACAGAAGGTAGCAAGCTGTTATAATACAGCTCCTCCATCTAGCCCTAGAGGAGGTCCTACAACCCCTCACCAAACTATTGAACCTGTCCCTCAGTCTAGGACAATTCCCTGCTCTCTGTAAATGAGCCATCATCACCCCTATTTTCAAAAGTGGTGACTTCCTGTCCCCCAATAGCTATCGTTCCATCTCCCTTCTCCTTCCCCTCTCCAAGGCCCTCAAAAAAATAGTGGCTGATCAGCTGATAGACCATGTGTCTAAACATAGCCTACTGTGCCCTGAACAGCATGGTTTCCACCAGGGCCACAGCACCACCACTGCCCTCCTAGAATACTCCTCGGGCATCCATGGTGCCCTCGAACGTGGTCACCTTGTGGGGTTGGTGCACATTGACCTCACAAAGGCATTCGATACCACTAATCATGCTATGCTTCTAGTCTCCCTGCCCTCCCTGGGGCTCTCAGTTGAAACAATAACCTGGTTCAAAGGTTACCTCTCAGACAGATCCCAGCAGGTGAAAATCAACTCCACTCTATCAAACAGCCTTCAGGTCTATTCAGGAGTACCCCAAGGCTCCATCTTGTAACCCCTCATCTTCAGCCTCTTCCTAAACTCCCTCCCCAGCTCGTACCCTGGAAAAATTCTGCTCTACACGGATGACACAGTAATCTTCTGGAGCCACCCTAGCTCTGATTCTCTCCAGCATGCCCTGCAGGGTTTTTTCACTGAAGCTGAGACATGGTGGGCCAAGCGGTCCTTATCTGCTGTCAAATTCCATGTTTCTATGTTTCTGTGGTTCAGTTCCCACAGCTTAGTTCTAAATTGTAAGAAAATGAAATTAATGATCTTTGCCCACCGTCAGAGTCCTCATCATGACATCCGGCTGACCATCATCAACTCACTAGGATCCCCACTTGAGCTGGTTGAGACATTCAAATATCTAGGTGTCTCCCATGACATGTTCTTCAGCTTCCATGCACATATCCAACAACTGTCCTCCGCTATCAACTCCAGACTCGGGCTTCTGTACCAGCACAAATACTGCCTTCCCCCCAATGGCTAGCCATCTGGCTGTTACCTCTTCTGTCTTCTCCCTGGTAGATTATGGCATAGTCATCTATGGCACTGCTGACCTCACGGCATTATGACACATCAAAGCTGCCCTGAACAAAGCATGTAGACTAGTCATGGGTTATGACAGATGGACACACTCCTGTGATCTCTACAAGACTGCCGAATGATTGCCATTTGATGCCTGTCTTAGGTACCATACTTGCCTCCTGGCCAAGAAAATCCACCTTGGTCAAGCCCTTCCTGGTCTGCATAGCCTCATCCAACCCACCCCATTGGTCAAAACCTCCTGTAGTTCTCCTGGGACCTCTTCACTGTTGAACTTCCCTTGGTTAAAGAGGCTTCTTATACAAAGCCCCCCGCTGGCTCAATGGCCTCCCCCCGCTGTCTCCCTGGAGCCCAGGATACGTCCCTTCAAGACTAGTCTCAACGCTGTTCTGCTAGAATCTTCAGCCTGTGACTGTCCCTAACCCTCTCTTCCTCCTACTCCCCCTGCTTGTTGAGGCTCTGTAGTATAACTCTACCTCATAAATGGTATGCTATATATGGACAAAAATGTGTATTCATGTATTATCTAAATATTATGGATATTATGGATAACGCTGAGTCCCCCTCTCCCAAAGGCTATTGTTCTGTATCCCCCATATGTGTGGTTTTGTGTATTGTCTTTCTTCCCTGATCACTGTATTTATAATATTGTATGCATAATTCCATTCCTTGTTTTCTCTCTTGTTTGTCTTACTTGAACACTGTACTGCTTAATACTATATATAAGTCCTTATTGTTGTTTGACGCGGAGTCTTTGTAAAGGAGTCTATGACTCAAAGGGTTGTAATTCTGAATGTTATTAAATAAATATATCAATACAGGTGATCAGAGGCTGGGATCCCAAATTGCCATCTGAGCATAGTTTGATGTAGGAAAATGTTGTATCCTCTATTATCAACAAAGCATTTACTCAGGCTTAAGTTTGGGGACAGGGCAGGTCTGTGGCCAATGTATTTATGTAGCCCCACCCATAACCGAGCAAGGCACTGAGTATAGGGATTTCTATTTTTTGAGTTACAAGGTGACTCAAAGTAGGTGAGAGTAGGCCCTGTATTAGTCCTCCCTGAATATGCTCCTTCTCAATGACTAACAAGGCTGATTTATGGTTTATATTGGACTTTCTCTGGAAGGCCAACTGGGTAGCCCAATAGTAAAATTTGAATTTAGGCAGAGCTAATCCCCCCTTCTTCACGTGTAGTTGCAGGATTGATCTTTTTATTCTAGTGGTTTTACCTTACCACATAAATCTATTTAGTATAGACTCCAGTTGCTTAAAAAAATTTCAGGCACCTGTATAGGAATATTTTGGAATATATTTAGGCAGCAAGGGAGAATATTCATTTTTATTGAGTTTATACGTCCAATAAGACTAATAGGGAGACCTTCCCATCTGTTGCAGTCCTGCTTGATCCCAGCTAGTAAGGTGCTAAAGTTTTCTTTGTATAATGCCTCAGGGTGGGGAGTTATCATTATGCCTAGATATTTTAGGGAGTTGACCACTTTTACTTTGAGGAGCAGCTTCGGTATGGTGCCCTCTCTTTGTTCTCCTAACAATAGGAGTTCACTCTTGTCCCAGTTAATCTTATGTCAGGACAGCTCACCATATTCTATAAGTATATTGTGCATGATGATGATATCTTACTTGGGGCTTTGGAAGTACAGTAACAAGTCATCTGTGAATAAGGCTAATTTGTGGTTTACTCCCCCGCCACAAAGCCCTGGATTCTCGGTTCTTTCCTAATGACTTCTGCAAGTGGTTCCAGCGACATCACATATAGCAATGGGGAGAGGGCACTCCTGTCTTGTGCCCCTCGTTAATTGTAAGACTTGGTCAGGTTACCACTCACCAACCCCTGAGCACTATGAGCGCTATAGAGAGCTGAAATCCATTTTATTGTGGTGTCTCCAATCTCAAATGCTCATAGGGTACTAAACAGGTACTTCCAACTCCAGCCCATCAAATGCCTTTTTGGCATCTTGGGCAAGAATTCCCAGGGCCTTATTACTTTTTGACATTCCCCATTTTAATGTAATATTCAGGGTTCATCTGACATTTAATTTCCCCTCTTTCCCCTTAACAGAGCCAGATTGGTCATTGTGGATTATTGATGGTAATACTTTTTCTAGACTCCCTGCCAATATTTTTGCCATGTTTTTGTAGTCGGAGGCAAGAAGGGAAATGGGCCTGTAGGATGCACATTTTGTCAGATCCTTCCCAGATTTAGGGAGTACAGTAATGGTATGATCTCATGGAAGTTGGCAATGCACCTGGTTTAAAGGCCTCATTTATTATATTGAGCAGGGGATCCTTTAGTTTCTCAGCAAATAATTTAAAGAAGTCTATGGGATAGCCATCAGGGCCTCGGGCTTTGTCTCCTCTCATGTGTGATATGGCCGCTTTAACATTGCCCTATTCCACCAGATCTTCTAAGTGAGTTTTATCTTCAGCAGTAATCTGGGGAAGAGTTGCCTTGCCTAGGAAGCTTTGAATGTGATCCTCAGTTGGACTTACATCTGACCTGTATAACTCCTCATAGAACTGTCTGAAACACTCCCCTATGTTCTCATCTCCTTCTTGTGACTTGCCTTCCTTATCTGAGATCTGGACTACATCTCTCCCACTTTCTCTATGTTTAAGTTGCCATGCTAACCATTTACCCCCATTGTCTCCATCATAATATGCTCCTGCCTGAGTTAATAATCAGTGTCAGTGGCTCAACAGGTTGCACACTCGCCTCTGAGGCTGGAAGATCGTAAGGCTGTGGGTTCTCCAGGCACTTGGGTCAAATCCTAATACTGACACTGTAGTGCAGCATGAGGGAGGTGCTGCACTCCTGAGGTGCCGTCTTTAGGATGAGATGTTAAACCGAGGTCCCATCTGCCTGTTCTGGTGGTAGTTCATGTGGATGTTAAAGATCCTATAGCACTTCCCGAAAAGAGTAGGGGAATTTTTAATAATAACTTAAAAAAAATAATAAACAGCAGATAACACAATACAAGTAGACTTCACATCAATTAAACATTCAAAGCAAAATGTACGAGAAAGCAGATGCAAAAAAAATTATTTCAGTACACTTCCCCCACTATACTTTGTAAAGAAAATGAGTTACTAAACCGTATTATTTCACACAAAAATTCAAAAAAAAAAAAAAATACAAAATATAAAACTGAAATTTAAAAATATATTGCAGCCATATCAATATGAATACTTACTAAACATAGAAAACATATAATCCACAATTAATCATTTTACAAGACCCAATTTTGTATAAGGAAAACTTAAAAAAAAAACTTCTGGCTAAGCATTTTAAAGAAAACATATTTCAAACCATATTGTGAAAGACAAAGAAAAAAGAAAAATTCTGACACTGTACCCTATTCCTCTTTGTATGTATACCTTAATGACAGGTATCATTCTTCACCCACTATTAGTACACTTCTATAACTATACCCATTCTATACATCTTCTACCTGTATCCCAGCATGTTGGCTCATGTTTATCCTTGTTATCATGGCAAACACAAAGGCCCGGATATTCAAAGGGGTTGCGCATGGCACAACAGATTTGCTCCGGCGCAACCCCACATTGCACCCCGGTGGGATATTGAAAAGGCTGCCTGGTGCAGCACAAATCCCAATGCGCCGAGGCGCAATGTAAATGTATATGGTGCAGATGAAGGGGGCGTGCCCATGCATATGTGGCACATCCCGATATTCAGCCCAGATGTGTGGTGCTTATGCTGGTGCAGCCCTGCAGTGCGCCACATAGGGGGGCTCAAAGTTGAGACTGTGAATAGTGGGAACAACTCCTGGCCACCCACAGGTGGGCTGCTGTATAGCAGGGTGCAACACAGCAGCTGCCAGTCGTGGGTGGCCACCCGCCCACCCAGAACACTGTCCACAAGCACCCATATCTCCCTGGAGGTCTAGTGGTACCCCTTCCCTCCCGATGCTGCGATCATTGTTAATCACCGTAAAAGACCTTCCCTGGTGGAATAGTGGTACCCCCCCCTCCCATTACCCCAATTGCTGGTAAATGTACTTTAATCCATTGCCTGGTAGTCTAGTGGTACCCCCTCCCTCTGTTTCCCCATTCACCGGTAAAAGTACCCTAAAAACATTCCCTGGTAGTCTAGGTAACCCCACCCCTAGCCCTGATCATGATAAACTGCAGTACAAAACTTCCCTTATGAGCCAGTGGCACCTCCCACCCCTCCCACCCACCCACAGAACCCCTTGCCCACCCCACACCCATCATTGGCGGGAGCTGCAACCACCATACCACTCAGCCACCCGCTGGATGACAAGTACAGTAAGTGTGGACCAATGGGCTTGCAGAGCATACTGTATTGATTATCCCAAATATGTGAACTGTCATTCACATATTTGGGACTGTCTAGTACAGTATGCCCTCAAGTCCATTGGTCCACACTGTGGACCAATGGGCTTACAGCTCATACTGTACCTGTCATTCGGCGGGCGGCAGGGTGGTATGTGGGAGGGTTGCAGCCGCCCACCGATGATGGGGGGGAGCAGGGTGGCAAGGGGTCCTGTATGAGTAGGAGAGGTGGGGGTGCCACTGAATTGCCAGGGAAGTTTTGTACTGTGATTTACCATGACCATGGCTAGGGGCAGGGGCACCATTAGAATACCAGGAAATGGATTAATGTGCATTCACCGTGATCAGGGAAACGGAGGGTGGGGTTACCACTAGTCTACCAGGAAATGGATTAATGTACATTTACCGGCGAGCAGGGAAAAGGAGGGAGGGGGGTACCACTAGACTACCAGGGTTTGTTCTACGGTGATGTACCACAATCATGGCTACAGGGTGGGGGATGCCCTGGGACACCCTCTGCACATGTCATTCTGTGCAGGGCGCCAGGCGCAATTTGCCGGCTGCCCTGAGCAAGACATGCAAATGGAGCCATAATGACATGCAAATGGCCCCATTTGTGCCTTGCATATATTGTGGCCTCATTTGCATGCCCTCTGCTGAATATCGCGGGTGCTGCACCAAGCACAATTGCATTTGCGCTGGCACATCCCTGTGCTCCTTATCTGTGGCTTGCACCAGCGCAGTGCCACTGCACCATGCGCTGTCTGTGCCATATTCAATGATGCTGTGCCATGGTTCATGAACATTGAATATCATCTTGTCCTGGCCCCAGCACATCCCAGTTGCGCTGCACCCACGCTTGTGCCACTGCCAGGCACAGGCTGAATATCCATGCCAAGGTCTGCCATATGGATCCTTCATGGCAACAGGGATCCTGTGTATCCAATGGACAGCATCCCACCAGGTATGAAAGAGCTGTGAAGAAACAAAACATTTTTCTTGGTATTTGATGTTTAGCATAGCAGTTTCTATAATACTAAACAATGTCTCCACTGAAGTTTGTTGTTGTTGTAAGGACGATCTCCATCTGATGTTCCATATGCAATATTTAAAACATACCAAATATAACCATGACGTGCCTTTGTCAATTTTTGTCCATTAAAAAGGTAAAATACCTAACAACAGAATTTCTGGTGTCATCTTAGAAAAGGGGGACCTTGGCCACTTATGCTGTAACACTTCCCAAAAGTCTATAGCAAATGGACACTCAAAAAAAAGGTGCACAACCGGTTCAATTTTTGTAATGCAAGGCCAATACCATTCTTCTACCCTTTTGTGTTTCAAATTACCCTTTACATTAAGTTTACTATGTAAGGCCTACCAAGAAACATTCTAAATCTGTGAAAGGATTACTTTTAGTGTTAGCATGTTTGAGATATTGGTGGTCTTATGTGATGGTCATGTCTCAAAATGGGTGATATCAATAAACAATTTCTCCATGGTGAACTTATACAGATCTTTTCTGGATAAGGTGTGTATCTGATGTTTTGTAAGTAACCAAAGTTTAATTTTACTAAAACAAGTAAGAAAAGACATAGGTATCCCTCCTAAAGTTTTTTGTTTGTGTATCTGTATATTTAAAGGCCATTTTTCAAAAAAAGTCTCTAGTTTATCTTGTACCCAGGGAATCCAGACTATATCTTTTTGTCGTAACAAAGGCCAAAGATTATAATTTAGAAACACAGAGAAAAAAAAGGGGACAGGGTTTACCATGTTTAACCTGCCTTGACGTATTGGTCGGTATAGAATTCCTTGTTTTATTGGGTTTAACCTGCTTCCCCATACACAGGTAAAACACAACTGTATACCCCAGTTTCTAAAGTCACAGGTAACACAAATATTGTGCTCACATGAAGAAATAAAGTTAAAAGGAAAGTTTTTACTATGTATACTCTTTTCCTTTTTGCCATTTTCCATTTGTTCTATGCTGTTACCTTTGCTTGTGCCTTTTCCAACGTTATTTGCCAATTTATTGAGGCTAGATCTCCTACTCCAAAATATAATCCTAAAATAGACACTGGTTCTTTTACTATTGGAATACCTGCACTCTCATTTCTTACATCTCCTATAACAAAACATTTGCTTTTTTGATAATTAATAGCTGACTGAGCCACCTCTGAGTATTCTTGTAATAATTTTGCAACCTGTGTGCACGCCGCAGTGTCTGTCATTACTAAACACAAATCATCAGCATATGCCAGAGCCCTAAGTTCAGGTATTGTACTAGAAAAGGAAAGTCCTGTAATTGACTGACATTTATTGTTCTTGTGTAAAAGTGGATCTATGGACAAAATATAAAGTAGGAGGCTCATTGGGCATCCCTGCCTTACCCCCCTGTCTACTTGAATTTCTTTTCCCAACCATCCATTACAATAAGGGATGGAGATGGCATGTAGAGAACATGCCCGGATTGTATTTATGAACCTCTTTGGTGTCCCATATGCCTCTAAACAATCCCATAAAAATAATTATGTGGAACCCTGTCAAAGGTCTTAGACTGGTCAATACTCAGGAGGAACCCTGTCAATTCTACATCCTACCCCCTTTCCATTAAATCTCGTAATAGAATTAAATTGTCCAATATAGATCTCCCTGGTACCGCACACATTTGAAATAGGTGTATTATGTCTGTAACTACTGTGGCCAGCCCATCACTCATTGTTTTGTAAAAAATTTAAAATCAGCAGTAAGTAAGGTAATAGGCCTCCTATTTGATAAATACCCATTGTCACCTGATTTATGACGTACCAAGGCTAACCCTTTAGAAATACTTGCCTTTATGGAATGATGTTCCATTATTTCAATAAAAACCTGTACTAATTCTTCTAACAAGAACAATCGTTCAACCACTCCTTAAAAAACCTTCATTGAACCCTGACTGTTTAGCTAACTACAGACCTACCTCTAACTTGCCCTTTGTGGGTAAAGATATTGAAAAGGTAGTTGCATCACAGCTAGACAACCATCTCACAAATCACAATATCTATGATACCCTCAAATAAGGGTTTAGGAAAAGACATAGCACTGAGACTGCTCTCATCTGGGTTTTAAATGACCTCCTAATTACGAGAGATCGAAAGGCTCATACTATCTTAATCCTTCTTGATCTCTCGGCAGCATTTGATACTGTGGACCATGATGTGCTGTTGAAGCATCTGCGGCTTTTTTGTGGACTGTCTGGAACAGTTCTACATTGGTTTCAATCTTTCCTCACAGGCTGGACGCAGAGGATTGTCACTGGAATTTATTCCTCTGATGCCATCTCTCTGTCCAGTGGGGTGCTGCAGGGCTCCATCTTGGCACCCATGTTGTTCACAGTGTATATGCTGCCATTAGGAGACATCATGAGGCGATACAGTCTGGGTTTTCACTGCTATGCAGATGATACCCAGCTGTATTTGTCCTTTATTCCCGGACAGGATGATGCAGTCTCTTTGCTTAACAGCTGTCTATCTGAAATCAGAGACTGGGTGAGTGCTAGCTGGCTGAGGTTAAACGCAGATAAGACCGAAGTGTTGGTTGTGGACCCAGGTCGCCTTGAGGTGGGTCATAGGGCTGGGGTTCCATCGTGCCTTTGACCTCAGATCAGGTACGTAATCTGGGCGTTATTATTGACGATGGTCTGACCCTGAAATCTCAGGTGTCAGCCATCGTCAAGTCCTCTTTCTACCATCTCAGGAATATCACCCGGGTGAAACACCTGGTTCCTCTGGCTAACCTTCCTACCTTGGTCCACGCCTTCATGACCACCCGCCTTGATTACTGCAATGCCCTGTACCTAGGGCTACCGGGAATTGATATCCGCCGCCTACAGCTAGTGCAGAACTCAGCAGTCAGGCTTTTGACTGGGACATCTAGAAATAGTCATGTTACACCTATGCTGCATGGGCTGCACTGGCTGCCGGTTCAGTGGCGGATCTTCTTCAAGGTCGGTTTACTGACCTATAAAGCCCTACACGAACAGAGACCGCAGTATCTGCAAGATCTCCTTAATCCCTACTGCCCCCCTCGTTCACTCCGATCTGCCGGCGAGGGATTGCTGGAGGTTCCCAGGGTTCGTTTGAAGACATCTAGGGCACGTGCATTCTCCTACACTGCCCCTGCACTGTGAAATTCTCTACCTCGTCGGATACGAGGTTGCCTGACTGTCGAGAGCTTTAAATCGGAGCATAAGACCTATAATTTTTTAAAGCCTATGGAGAATAATTTTATCAATATTGTTTTAAATGTATCTTGTTTTAAATGTTGTTCTATTTGTACAGCGCTTTGGTCCTTTGAAAGCGCTTAAAAATTAAAATTTACTTTACTTTACTTTACTAACAGGGAATTTGCCAACTGTTTGTGTATTTCATATGGTATTCCATCTATACCCGGAGCAGATCCTGTGTTTAGGTTTTTCAGGACCCCTAAATCTCCTGAGAAGTTATATGTTATGATAAGGTCTGCTGCATATTGTTTGCAATCTGTGGAAGATCACAAGTCTATAACCACATTTTGACCTTTTCGCCCCGGGGGAGGGGGAGGGTCCTGGAACATTTTCTCCACATATGTAACTATTTATTTTAGAATGTCATATTTGTTTGTCACAAATGTTCCCTCAGGTAATTGGATCTGATATATGTTCATAACCTTCTGTTATGCTTGGTAAAACTCAAAAAGGGTTCACAAAAGCTTGTCTGCCTTGTGTCCCAAACTGTTGTTCTGTTTCCAATGATTTTAACCTGTTCTATTGTAGTTGTACTAATTTATCTCTTACTTCCTGTATCTGCGCAGTATAATCTCCCAGTTTTTCTTCTTGTAAAGACATGTTTTCCTGTAGTTGAGTATGGTACATGCAATATTGATCTGTCTTTAATTTCCATTAATCCTTCCCATTTTTTTGAAATAATCATGTATTTCCTTCTTTGTGTCCTCCCACCATTCTTGTGGGGAGTCATATAGGAAGGCAACAGATTTTCGGGCATCTAAAACATATTGGAACCCTTCCTGTATCACAGGGTTAGCTAATAAACTCAAGTTCAACCTCCAATACCCAGGTCCTCTCCCCATTCTCATGTAATTTGATAGTGTTAAACTAAGTATAACATGATCCGACGAAATTATAGGTACAGCTATAGCATTTGTAATCCCAACTATTTCTGATACAAAAACATAATCAATTCTTGTCATGCATTTTTCCTTAAAATATGTTTTAGGTGGAATTCTACCTCCAATCATAAATATATCCACCAGATTTGCCTGATTGATTAAATTATTCAGGGTTGTGGAGTCACATAATATTTTTGTCGTTTTCATTCCTCTATCAGTTATGAACCAACTACTGTTAAAGTCTCTAGCGAGCAGGACTAACCATGAAGTATAAAGATAGGGTTGTATCAGAGGAAATAAAGCAAATCTTAAAGCTTTCGTCAGGAGGGCATGTACATTTATAAGCCTCAATTCCAGATTTGCTACTGATACATCTGTAATCCCTGCCTGTGTGACTAGGCACAGGTTGAGAGGTCTGAGCTCGTTGAATGGGTGCCTCCACCCGGAGCAATGGTTCTGGGTAGTGTAACTGCTTTTGGTATAACCCTCTGGGATGCTATAACCCCCACCAACCCCTTTAACAGCCTAAACAATACAGCAGTAAAACATTCACATGTACCATATGACAGTAATGACTTGCTCACCCCCCTTGCACTTACCACCAGGGGTGGATCCTCTGCAGCTGCCCTGGAGACCTCCTGTAAAGTAAGACCTGTAATGCAGCAGTTCAATGGCAGTACAATACCCCCACCAAAATGGTACACACTAGCCAGGTTAAATGCAAAAAGAACAAAATCTGATTTATTCTGGGAGAAGTGAACGGGGTGGAGCATGAATCTAGCAGATAATTGACAGATCTGATTAATTCAGGCAGAACATGCATGCACAGTGAGTCCCTTGTATACAGTCACACAACCCTGGGTACTCAGTTATTAAGCAGGCTAGCTTGAAGCGATACCCGGGGTAGGCCAGTGTTGCAGCTGTTGTTGGGGCCCTTAGGAAAAAAAACTATTAGCATGCACATCAACCCAGAATTTGTCATCCGGAGCCAGATGGCTCAGTTCGCTGTAATAAACTCAAACAAATAAATCAGATGACACACAATGATTGCAGCTTTGTTGCAGGGAGCTACCCTGTTTAGTACTCACGCTACCCAGACCAGGTGGCAGGACTGATGAGATGAAGACCTCTGGATGATGTTCTGGTTTGCCAGGGGAAGCAGGGCCCACACGACTCACCGAGGTGGTCGCTACCTGTTCGATGGTGTTGAGCAGGGAGCTGAATCCCCGAGCAGGTCTTTCGTCATAAATGTCTGTGATGGGAACGGCAGTCTGGGCCGAGATGGCGGGGCCCAGAGTAGAGCAAGCAGTTTGGATTTAGTCCGTGTGAATGCTGGAGCAGCTTCCAGCTAGCATAACACACTTGAAGGTGGGGAACCAAATCATGATCCACACAGCACATTCAGCACACTTATGAGCAACACAACTCTTAGTCACAGTTCATGTAAAGTCAGGTTGCAATTTGGCAGAAGTTCTACGCAAACCTCTCAATCTGTGACTCACTTCCATACCTGACAGGCCGACCACTTCTGCAGCAAGTCTTCAGTCTCAAATTCAGGTAATGGTCACTCTCTTTCTCTTCAGGCTTCAGGTCTCAAACAAAGGAATTAGATTTAAGTCCAACTTTCATATTCACAGGATTTTTCACTGAAAGATGTGACAAGCAGGCCAGCGCAGCCTTCCTGTCGATTCTCCTGTGCTCCTACACAGGAGCAGCTGCTCGATGGCTGGAGCTGGTCACTCTCCAAACTCCAGCTCACAACTGACTCTGCTGCAGGCAGTTCTGGGGATTTCCTCTGAGATCCAAAAGGTTTGGTTGGCTGAGGGAACCGTCTGTCACAGCAAGAGCTCCCCCTCCAGGTCCATTTAGGCACCAAACCTTACAAACTACAATTCCTACAAATTTTAATTGAACAAGACCTCTGGGGACAGTCTCCATTTTAGGTCCTCTAAGGTTTGATTGATCCAACTCTGGCAGTCCAGAACCAAAATGGTGGCTCTTATGCAAAAAGTCCAAGCTGCAAGAGAAGACAGGTTAAACAAACTTCTATGCTATTATTAATAAGGCAGATACACAGTAAATGAACACAGTTCCTAACAGAGCTCCATCTGCTCATATAGCGACTGCAGAATGGAGTAGAAATACCGCTCGCCTGGCTGGTTACGAGCCCTAAACTACTCAGACCCAGCCCAGACTAATTTCTAACACAGCATAATGACTCTCTTAAAGAGACAGGCCTTCTATAGCACTCTCACGCAGACACATATAGTTACTGCAGACACAGGACACTATCCTGACAGTGGGCATTAGGTAGGGCACCTGGCATGCCACGATTCTGCGGCTGTGGTAATGGCTGCAAAATTCCCGCCTGCCCGTGGAAATCTGACCTGGCCATGGAAATTGAGCCTTTGTGCAGTTTTCACCGCAAAATATCCACTAATCGCAAAATGGCGGCCCAAAAAAACAATCGCTTTTTTATTTTTTCAGCAATATGTGTTTTACCAAAACCTGCCAGCCACTTTATATTTGGAAATTAAAGTTATGAATGGGTTTCTAGTGGCTGGCAGGCAGGATTGTAATCTCTGCACCGCCCCCCACCCCACACACAAAGAGTACACTTGTTAGAACCCCAACTCCATCTTGGACTAAATAAAATTCAAATGGCATGTCCTCATTGTTGCAGCCCCTACCCTGCCTGGCACTCCTTAGGCTAGCAAACCATCCTGGCAGTGATACGGCCAGTACCTACTACATCCTGAAACTGAAACACCCTGGGATGGAATGCCATGTCACCAATCCATTTAAATTACTAGTTAAACAGAGCAGTCGATTTCCTGCCCACCAGCCCATATACTACCAGTACGTAGTGCAACTTTTACAAGTGGCCATGGCCAGTGGGCAGGATGATCTCATGCTCCATTCTTCTCCAGTTGTCCTCCTAAAATATCCCTCTGCCGAGTGTGGATCGAGAATTTTTGTTTCCTCTGCCCGCTGGCCGCTATTTGCCGTGTTCATTGTTACAAGCCAGTGGTAGAATAAATCAAGCCTGTTCAACTGAAACCCAGCAAAGGGCTGCAGGTCCCAATAACAAGCTGCTAGCGGAGCTTCAATCTGTTCAGCCTGTTTCTATGGTCAGAGGTTTGTGGCTACCCCACGGGGGGGGGGTGGCAGCAATAAATTAATATAAATTTCTATTTAGAGTGAAGCAGAGGCATATTAATTCTGCCTGCTGGCCAGTAACATGATGTGGAGCTTCAGAACATAGCAGCCATTGGGCAGGGAAGCAAAAATAAAAGACGATCTGTCTGTGGTCCTCGGATATCACATTTGACCCAAAGTTTGTAAATCTGTGTAAATAAAGATGTGTACAGCTCATTTTATTATAATAAGAAGGCAGAGCTGCCCACTCACTCAAAAGTGCCAATGGTCTGACATTCCTCCCCCCCAAAAAAACAGCAAGACAGTTGGTTTCATTGTTCACCCTGCTCCCCTACCTCTCTGTGCCACTTCAGGGTTCCATCTCCTTGGTCTGTTTCAAGGAGGCTGTGTCGGTGTTCAGATAAGAAGGTGGTGGTGCTGCTGCTTGTTCCATTCTTGCCCATTTGCCCTAGCATTCTTCTAGTTCTAGGCTAGCAAATAAATCTACATTGCTTCAGTTTTTTAAAGCTTCCCGGGGATCGCATTTGCTGCTTTGGATTTGCTACGTGCAGCAGCCAATCATTTCGGTACTTGACTCTGCTAGCAAATGAAAATGTTCCAATTGTCCAATTTGTATCAAAGTGTTCAGCAGTAAGGGGGAGGAGATATGGGATTTGCTGGCCATCAAAAAGGGGTGAATTTCAATAGTTTTTCTATCGTTCCTGGACTCTGGAGAAACAACAAGACAAGAGAGCACCAGGAAGAAGACTGCCCAAGCCTACTGAAGGAAGACCACTGCTGCTATTGCTGCTGTTCCTGATATCTTCCTGCTAAGCAGAGGTACTGCAATATTTTGCCTTTTTTGTTTTATTTTGTTTGTTTTTTCACACTTTGTGTCTGCTTTACTTTTTGTTTCTGTTCTTACAATGAATGATAAAGGGAAGTTGTGGTCATTTTGAAAAAATGTATATATTTTTTACCAGTGAAATGTATTGGTTGCTGACCAAAAGAAGGTGCTTCTGGGTGGACAAAGGGGGCTGGTTGTCTGTTCCAAGTGTTTGCTGCTGTTTGCAAAGTCTGCAGGCAGAATCCCAGATGGCTGGGGAGGCTCTGACTTTGGTTGTTCTTGTTGTTGCCACCCCCCCCACAGCCAGCCACATGCTGCACCTGTGGATCATGCCAACAGCAGCAAACACTTGGAGTGAGTGGCAGAAATGTATATATTTTTTACTTGTGAAATTTATTTGCTGACCAAGAGAAGGTGCCTCTTAGTGGATGAAAGGGGCTGGTTGTTTGTTGTTCCAAATGTTTGCTGCTATTTGCAAAGTCCACAGGCAGAACCACTGGATGGCTGGGGGGGGGGACCTCTGACTTAGATAGTTCTAGTTGTTGCCCCCCCCCCAGCCAGCCACAAGCTGCACCTGCAGACCATGCCAACAGCAGCAAACACTTGGAGAGAGTGGTGGAAATGTATATATTTTTTACTTGTGAAATGTATTTGCTGACCAAGAGAAGGTGCCTCTGGGTGGATGAAGGGGGCTGGTTGTTTGTTGTTCCAAATGATTGTGGCTGTTTGAAAAGGTCTTGTTATTGCCACCCTCAGCCACCCAGAGGCTGGACCTGCAGACCATGACAACAGCAGCAAGCACTTGGAACGCACACATGGAACACAATGCCACCATCATAGAAGTTCTTCTCTGCTGGTGGTGATGGTAGTCTGTTGCAAGAGTTTGCTGCTGCTGCTGCTGTCAGGTGAATTCACTGGGTGGCTGGAGAAGGTTCCGACCTAGGTTGTTGAAGACTGATGCCAGGCTTCTGCTTCCTGTGCTGGTGGTCTTCTGTTCCAACTATTCAGTGCTGTTGTCAGTGTCCACAGGTGCCCTCTCTGTGTGGCTGGGGGGGGGCTCCGACCTTTGCTGTAGTTATTTCTGGCTTGTGCTTGTCCATGTGCTGGTGGTCACCTCTTACAAGTGTTTCATGCTGTTGTCAATGTCCACTGGTACAGGCCCTGGATGGCTAGTGGAGGCTTCTCTGAGCTAGGCTTGTATTGCGCCACTCCCTCACCCACTCTGTGGCTGAACCTGCCGACTTTGGCAACCACAGTAAACACTTGGAACAGACCGCCACCAGTGCAGAAAATGTTCTGAAGGTCTTCTGTGCTGGTGGCATATTGCTCTTTTTTTTAAATATATTTTTATTTTTTCCAAGTTTTCCAGAAGGAGATCAGAGTACATCTTATGTTTATTCCTTTTACAATATATACAATACAGTTAAGACATTAGATAGGTTCTCAGGCGTCTGTCTGATGATACATTTTCTGATTAAGTTGATCTAATACATTTGTTATAACTTTCATATACTTCCTTGTGGTAATGCCAGATCCCTTACAGATTTTAAATTCCCCTATGGAATCAAATCCAGTCTATGTCTGGATATCCAGAGCCACCACTTAGTCCAAAATTCAGTACATCTCTGTACCTTTAAATTAATATGAGCTGTCAAAAGCTCCATTCTATATGTTTGGTAAGTTATATCTTCCCATTCCTGAGGAGTTGGTGGGACTTTTTGGAGCCATTTCCTCGTCACAGCCTTGTGAGCTGCCAGGAGTAATATAGCTAGTAAGAGCCTTTGGTTACCCTTCCCTAATCCCTTTGGGAAGTCAAAAATATGTGCACATTCAGGTGTCAATGACCCTATTTCTGGGAACAGTTCTTCCAATGCTCCACCCACCTCCCTCCAAAATATCTCTAGGAGTGGGCAGCTCCAAAATACATGCTTGTTGTTAGCTAAAGGTTCCTTGCATCCTCTCCAACATTCTGATCCTAGTTGAGCATCATACTTTCCTACTATTTGTGGTATTCTAAAGAATCTTATTATATACTTCCAGCCAAACTCCCCCATATCAAGGATCTTGTAGTCCTATGGACTGTCGAGTATATCAATTCCCATTTCTCCTCCTCTAGGTTAATACCTAGCTCTTCTTCCCAGCATTGTTGCAAATGTAGTGTAGTCTCTTTCTGGTTACTATTTAGGGCTTGATACGTTTTAGATATTACATGATCTGGTATTGCTATCTCTATTGAATTTATTATAATTCTTGTTAGTGGATGTATCTCCCTTGGGTCCAAGAAGATGCCCATCAGATTCCTGCAGTAATTTCTTACCTGGAGAAATCTAAAAAAATATTTTTTCACTGGATGGTACTTTTTCTCCAGTGTCTGGAATTGACAAAAAATTCCCTGCTCAAATAATTGATAAAATCTGATAAATCCCTGGTGTTGCCACCATTTAAAATTATAGTCCTGTCTAGCTGGATCAAACTTGGGGTCTGCTGTGTTTTTCTTTAACAGGTTTACTCTAGGATCTTTGTTTTTTTTTTAATTATTGTTCTCCAAATGTTCAGGAGCTATCTAGTTTGTTTAAATCTGATCTCTCTTTCCATAGTTGCTTTCGGTATGGTTTGTCTGAACAGGTATTTCTCCATCTCCACTAATTGGGTTCCTTGTTCTATCTCCTTCCAATATAGGTCCCTCCCTTCATCTAGCCAGTGAAGTATGTGTGATATTACCGCTGCCTGTGCATACTGTTCTAAATTTGGTAGGGCTAACCCTCCTTTATTTTTGGTCAGTTGAAGGGTCATATATTTTATCCTTGATTTTCTCCCCTGCCATAAAAACCTAGATATCATACTATTCCATTTTTTAAAATTGTTCTTTGGTGGAACGACTGGGAGAGTCTGAAAGAGGTATAAGAATCTTGGAAGTATATTCATTCTTATAACATCAATTCATTGGTTTAACCAGAGACGTAGAGGGTCCCATGTCTGGAAATCCTCTCTAATAGATTGTATAAGTGGTGTATAACTAGCTTCATAAAGATAATGGGTTTCCTTAGTAAGATCTATCCCTAAATATTGAAATTTATTTCTTTTCCATTTCAATGGGTATCTCGCTTGAATTGCCTGACTCGGTTGGTAATTAAAACTCAGTACTTCTATTTTACTTGTATTTAACTCATATCCAGAAATGGACTCCATTTCTCCTAATAGGGAGAACAACTTCGGGATAGAGATCTCTGGCTCTGTTAAGTATATTAACAGGTCATCAGCAAAAAAGGCTGTTTTGTGTGTAGTATTGCGGTAGTTTACTCCTTTAACCTGAATATTGTCTCTGATGGCTTGGGCTAAAGGTTCAGCATGCAAGGCAAATAAGGAGGGGGATGGGGGCAACCCTGATGTGTACCTCTGTTTGGGAACAATGGGTCGAGTTTGACCTGTTCACTTTGATCATGGCCTGTGGGGAGGTATATATTCGTTGTATTATATTTAAAAAAGCTGTTGGAAAATTGAATTTCCCCATCACATATCTCAGAAATTGCCAGGAAACTCTATCAAACACCTTCTGGGCATCCATACTTAAAGTATAAAAGGGGCTTGTTCTTGTTGGATCACTTCGAAAAGAAATACTGTTTGTTTAATATTGTCTGCT
The DNA here is from genome assembly GCA_016271365.2 of Neoceratodus forsteri. Classification (NCBI taxonomy): domain Eukaryota; kingdom Metazoa; phylum Chordata; order Ceratodontiformes; family Ceratodontidae; genus Neoceratodus; species Neoceratodus forsteri. The sequence goes on from CM057455.1 coordinate 1,425,692,225, forward strand.
GTTTGGTGTTTTATTATAAAACCTGCTTGATCCTTATTAATTATATGTGGCAGTGTGCTCTCAAGTCATTTAGCCATAATTGCTGTAAAATATTTAAAATTCTGGTTTAAAATTGATATGGGACGATAAGATTCACAGTTAAGTGGATCTTTATCTAGTTTAAGTATAGTACATATATTAGCATACTGCCAACTAGTCAGTATAGGGGACATATTCTCCTGTATTGCATTAAATAATTTAGTTAACGTTGGGAGTAGTGCTTTTCTAAATGTTTTATAGAATTCTGCAGTATAGCCATCTTGGCCTGGGCTTTTATTCGATTTAGAATTACATAGGGCCACACCTATCTCCTGGGAAGTAAAAGGACAGGTTAGGGAATTACTTTGATCCTCTGTAATTTGAGGTAATTTCATTTTTGTAAAATATTTTTTATACTTTTCTTCATCAGGTTCCTGCAGTTAATTGTATAATTTTGAATAAAATTCCCTGAAGCCCTCAAGTATAGCTTTTGTTTTATTCAATATTTTAAATTGTGTAGGATGTTTTATTTTAGTTATTGTTAAAATTGCTTGTTGTTTTCGTAATCTATAGGCCAAAGTTTTGGCAGCGTTGCTGTCCCCCTCATAATATCTTTGTTTTACATACATCAGAGCTTGTTCTGTTTTTTGGTTTAATAAATCTTGTAATTGTGTCTTCACTTGATTTAACTGTGTAATTATGTCACCTCTTCCTCCTGCATGTAATTGTTGTAATCTCTCTAGTTCAATTTCTAAATCTTTTTGTTTCCTAACTCTCTGTTTCTTTTGGTGGGTTGCATATGCTATGATTTCACCCCATAATACTGATTTTAAATAATGTTCCTTCCTGCACCTCTTCCATACTATTCTCCTGTAATGTTCTGGGGATCCATTGCTGAGCCTTTTCTTTAAACTGTTTATCTTTAATAAACATATTATTAAACTGCCATTGTCTCATTATAACTTCCTGTTCTGATTCTAGTTCCACAGTATGATTGCATGGTCTGATACATGAATTTGAAAAATATTTGCATTATGTATTATATCTATAGGTTCCGCTTCCACCAAGAAGTAATCAATTCGTGAGTAGGTATTATGGACTCCCAAGAAATGTGTGTAGCCACGGGGTGCTGGATAGCAGTGTCACCAGGTATCTATTAGGGCGAGATCTTTTATTAACCTCCTACTGTGTTTCTGTCCCCTTGTAGCTCTAGGGATGTTGGGGTTTGAGCTATCTCATGAAGGATTCATTAAAAGATTCAAATTTCCACCTAATATCAATATCACTTGCTTAAATGCTATAATTGTATTGAAAATAGTTTGATATACAGTACTCTCTGACCCCGGATGGATATATATGCTGCCCACTGTGTAGACCTGCCCTTTCCAGTTCCCTTTAATCAAAGCCAATCTGCCCTCACCATCCTGGTAGGATTCAAGAATTTGAAAAGCTGAGGATCTTGGTACTAAAATTGCTGATCCCCTCCTCAGTCCCCTCATGTAAGCACTAGCTACTATACTTGAGGTTCCATGTTTGAGTAATTTCTGGTGTTCATAATTGGATAAATGTGTCTCTTGTAGGAGAATGATCTGGGGATGCATTTTTTTAAGAAGAGAAATTATTTTAATTTTCTTTATAGGGTTACTAAATCCATTGACATTCTGGGATACCACTCTAAGGATTTTCTTAGTTTAAGACATCTATATAGCATTGATATTTTTCCCCTCCTTCCATTTTCTCACTTTTGTTATATTGTGTTTCTGATGCAATACTTATTGCCCTGAACTGCACCATCTCCCTCCATGTTATTCTGGTTCCATGTCTCTTCTGTTTGGTTTCCCTGATGTATCTGTGTCTCTTCCTTATTTTAATCCCCCCTAAACAGTTTTCTTTCCTCTCCCCATTATAACCTATGTACATAGTGACTTCCAGTGTCAGAATCATCTCTGACAGGGACAGAATATTCCATTGAATGTGGGCTACTTGCTTTACTCTGTAGGCCTGCCCTGGGGGGTGTACATATCCCCCATAATACAATAAAAAAAAATTGGGCCATAGCCAAAACTCCTGTCAGGCAATTTGGTCCCTTAAAAGAAAAACTTAAATAATAATTATGAACACTAACATAAAACAGCATTAAACTGAGGTAGTTAGTACAGGTGCATAACTCTGTTCGCTTCATCTTGCTTCTCCCTCCCCCTCCTAAATAGATTCACAAGGTAGTTTATTATATTGAAACATTTAGTTTTTATGATTTGCAGGTATGTCTTCAGACTTCAGATCTCCCTTCACATTACTATCTTCTGTTCATTTTGGCCATATTTTGTTATACAGTCCAAGTCAAATCAGTCTCTTTCTCTATTGAAATGCTTTAAAGAGTCCTTTTTGGTAGAAAGTCTCCCTGGCTCTCAGCCTAAGGAAGTGCGTGCCTCATGGTGGGTTATGTTTATGATCTGTACCTTCTCCTCCCACTAGGAGGCCTAAATTAATTGTTTCCAGCATGCTTTCTGAGGTCAGCAGGTCCCCCATCCTGACTCCTTGGCATCTGCAGGGTGCTCCAGGTCTAGTCCAAGTGTCCCTCCCCAGGATTCCACATTCAGACCCCAAGCAAATTTCCCTTCTAGTTCTCTGAGTCCCTCTCCTCTGAAGGTGCCCTGTTATTTATTAATGTATTTAACAATCTCCTGTGTCAATCACTACAGGTGCGCCCGCCCCCTCAGATTCCCAAATAAAAAAATATTTAGATACAATTCTTTTTGCAAGAAAGAAAGGCCAGCTTCCCGACCTCTCTCCTTTAGCTACTTATGATTTTCTGGCATCTGAAATAGGACTCATAAGTGCTATTCCCACAGGCGATCCGACCCACAGGCCTGTTTTGGCACCATTCAGCTGATAAGTTCTTCAGAGAACCCTTTACCTCTAGTTCAGCTCATTGAGGTTCCTCCACCATATTAGTGTCAGCTGTGTACTTCCCTGTGGGGTATATTCCACCTGAACCCAGGAGGCAGTATAGCACAGCGGTCTAAGGCTCTGAGCTGCAAATCTGGTGACATCCAGCAGAACAGACCTGGGTTTGAATCCCACAGCTTCCACTTGCATACTGTGTGACCCTGAACAAGTCACTCAACATCCTTGTGTTCCCAGGTCGCACCTGGAAACAAGCTCCGGTTTAGTGTGCCTTTCCTGGTTAAACAATTTCCCCCTAGAGCTTCTCCTCCCGAGCTACCTTATCATCTAGATGGAGGGCCCACTCCTCCGCACACTGGATTTCCACCACACCAGGGCTCTGCACTTCAACCCATAGGCCTACTCACCCTAGAGAGACAATCATTGTATGCTAGTTGCAAATTGACCCAATAGTTTCTTTATCTCATTTAGGACTACTTGCTGTGATTCCTTCCCTGGTCACTTTTCTTTGTTCAGACCCAAGTTTGCATTGTATGGTTTCCCCGGGAGTTTGGTTGGTAGTTCAAATCCCTTCTGCCTCAAGTCCTCCATCACACTTGCCACTGTGTCACAGGTGACCTGTCTGCTAGGATACTAGATCATCAGTCTTGATGGCTAAAGTGTGCAGAATTTTAACTTAAGGTGTCTTAAGATTGGAAATAAGGGTACATATTCCTGTCTTCTCTGCATTGTGACCCTCGCATAGTCATTATCAAAAAAGACTCTCTGCTTATCCATAAATATTGTCTGTCTTACTCATGCTTTTTGGAGTATTATTTCTTTCGAATGGTAGCTCAGGAATCATATAATTATAGAACGTGGACGTGCCTCCGGGTCCAAGGGTTTGGGGCCAAGTGCCCGATGTGCTCGCTCTATTACCACAGGGAAATCTTGTTCCAAATCTAACTCCTCTCTCAACATTTTTTCTATGTATCCCCTCATGTCTCTGCCCTCGCTATTCTCTGGTATTCCATAAATTAGTATATTCTGGCATCTCTGCCTGTTCTCTGCATCTTCCTGTCTCTCTCCCAGGACTTTAGTTATTTCCAGAAGTTGAGTTAAAGTTGTTTGAATCTGGAATGTCTCTGTGGCCTGACCTGAGCTAGTCTCTTCTAACAACCTTACTTGGGTTTGCAAAGTTGTTACATCTGTGCGAAGGAGGTCATGGTCTGAATGAAAGTCCTGGAAATCTTTTTATATCTTGAAGGTCTGTTATTATTCTGTCCAATTTATCATTCAGAATGATATCCTTTGGGCTTTTGTTTTTTATGTTTTGATTTCTTTCTTGAGGACACTGTCTGGGCCTGCAACAATTCTGAGGTGTCCAAGTCTAATTTTTCAGCTCCTGATTTCTCTTCTTCTATCGGTAACACTGCATATCTATTTATAGTTCTTTTTGTGTAATTGAGGCCATTTGTAAGTATTTCTCCATCAGCTATTGGTTTTTGCTGAAATGTGGCTTTTCTTGCAGTTTTGGGAGCATGTATAATCAGAGCTCCAGTCTTAGGCTGCCATTAGCTCCAGAGCTGCACCAGAAGTCCTGTCATTCTGCTCTTAATGTTCAGTGCTGTTGCCAATGTCTGCATGATACAACTCGGGGACAGCCCAGATGGCAAAGTATGTCCTGGACAGGATCTTCCATTTAGGACATGTGCATGCCACAAAGCATTGGAAACCTGCATTGTCCACAAAGAAAAACACCAACAGGTCATTTGCAAGCATTTCTGCTATGGCAACATTGAGTTCATGCTTTGGCCGGTATTCATGGAGATGACTCTCCAAAAGGCTATGCAACGTGGGCTGCATTGTTCTGTGCTTTGCTCATGGCATGCCAAATGTCTCTGATCTGCGAACTGCCATGGATGGAGTGCCTTTGACACTGGATGGTGTGTGTGTACAGATGACAAACCAATAAATAGTTATTTTACCCATTTTAAGCACAGGGGTTGATGTAGTAGAATTACTACATGGACCACCACTGCTACTTTGACCACTACTAGAACTAGCTGAGATTGCCCTGGAAATGCAATGTATCCAGATAAGGAGAAAATCTGGAACATTTGCTGAATTTGTTGACACAGTTTGTATGGTGTTGATGTTGTCAATTTCTTACTGTGTTTTCTCCTTTGTTCCCCTTGCAGCAGACCCAGAAAAACTTAACATAAGTTTTTTTTGACTGTTCAAGAGATTGATTTTGCCTATTTATTTGTATCACTCTCTGCCTCAGTGATTCACCTAACACTTTCTTTTTTGACTTACAGCCAGAGTCGACAGATTTGTGCAGATGTCTACACTGTCCAGTAAGAACAAATCCAAGACTGCAATGTATGAGATCTCAAAAGATCGCTGCCAGCAGGTTTTGAACCAGCCACTTCATGAGGACGGTGGGAAGTTATTCTGCACTGCATGTAATTTACTCCTTGATCACATACGCAGATTGACTGTCTCAGACCACCTTTCATCAAAGGCCCACGGGAAGAGAGCTGCTGAGATGACCCTAGAAAATGGCAGGAAGAAGCAAAGAACCCTCATGACGTCCCTCCATAAAAATACAATTTCCCAGGTGCGGCACAAATAAGTTGTGCAAGATTTCACCAAAACATTCATGGAAGCAGATATTCCGCTGGAGAAAGTTGACCACCTAGCAATTCGTTCCTTCCTTCCTTGCCAGCTATGTACAGAATGGTGGAGCAATACCAAGTGCTGACCAGCTGAGTGCATCTTATGTTCCAGATATTTATGCCACTGAATGGAATGAAATTAGACAAAAACTGGTGGGAAAGAAGGTGACAATCATCATAGATGAGACAAGTGACATAGACCAGAGGAGCATTCTGAATATCCTAGCTGCTCCACTTGAAAAAGATGCCACCGGACGGGTATGCCCTATTTGTTGGACACTAGATTTTTGCCCTCTGTTTCACACAGTACTGTTGGACAGACAGTTGTACAAACTGTCAGTAAATATGGTATTTCTTTTGATGACGCATGGACATATGACACGGACAATGTCTCCTATATGAAAAAAAGCATCGCTGCCATTTTGCAGGGCTTGTTTCCAAACTGCACCCATATCACTTGCCTTGCTCACAACATTGACTTGGTTGCAGGGGCATTCGAGAAGCCATTTTCCCTGACAATGAAATACTGTACATGAAACTATTTAGAAAATCATTTTCATTGCCAAGTGAATGAAAGAATCGCTACCTGCAACATCTTACAGCAGCAGCACCTGACAGGCAAGCCAAAATGCCAGCAGACCCCTGTGCAACCAGATGGACTTCATATTTCCAGGCAGCGAGATATCACCACACTCATATTGCTCATCACAAGTCCTGTTGAAACACCCATGCAGCACCCTTCTAGCCTTAAAAGTAAGTCTGAATAATTAAAAGAATGTAAATTCAATAACAAACCTAATATCATCTTTATTTTGCAATAATGTATGTAATTTAACTGTGTTGTGTATGACATTTATACACATGGTAACATGATTATGCTACAAAAATACTGTATTTAAAATAGCATTTGTATTTTTTTTTTTAAACTTAGTTTTATTGTTAGTTATTTAGGACGTCACATTGATCAATATATAACAGTATACATTGTTTTTCCACATACATTGTGTTACAGTTTGTTTTTGTTTTCCCCCATTTTGTCTTTTCTGTTGCCAAGATTTGATTATGTTTATCTGTTTTGTTTCTTATACAGAGTTCATATCTCAACATCCTATTTTTAGGCTTTCATTCATTACATTACTTAGCAATGGGGTTCATTTTGTAAGTTAAGAACTTATCTCTTAACATTTCATCCATGTATATAATCAACTGCGTTTTGTCCTTCTAAACATAACTGTTCAGCTAACAGCTTACAGGATTCTTTTCCCTTTACTATAGCTTCTAGGTTTCAACCTGAATGATTTAGCTGGGGTCAAAATCGTCTTCCACTTAAGGATAACATTTGAATTCAAACTTAAACTTAAATTTCAATTTAAACTTAAACTTAAACTTAAAGGCGGGCACTAGGTTGCATCCATTTTCTACAATCTCAATAGTTATTTTCCCATTTCTGAGACCTAATTCTCCATATTACTGTCTTAACACATGCTTTGTGTGAGACATCTTTCGTTCTTCACCTATGTTGATGCCATGGGGACCAAAAATTGGAAAATCCTTCACTTTGTAGTCTTAACATTGCTATAATTTGTTCCATAGTTTCTACCTGAGACATTCTGGACCACCACTCTTGTACCGAAGGGGGAAGAGGAGATAACCACCTGGCTGTAATACACTTAAGTGCCACCAGTCTCATGATTTGAGCTAATTTTGTAGATTGTCTAGGTCCACTAATTAGTGTAGGGAGTTCCAGCACCAATTCCTCCCCCAAAAAGGGTATCTGCAGGCCCGTGAGCCTGGTTATTGAGGTATGCACTTCCCTCCAGAACAAACGAATCTGGGGGCAATCCCAAAAAATATGAGTTTACATTCCAGTCTCTCCGCAGCCCCTGCAGCACATTAAAGACCCAGACCGACTAAAATGTCTCATTTTAGTAGGGGTTAAGAAATATCATCATATCACTTTTCAGTGAAATTCCCGCCATGTGGGGGAACTTGTAACCTGCCAGCCCTGATTAAATCTTCTGGTCCAGACATTCTCTGCTATGCTAACTTTCAACTCTCTTTCCCATTTATCTTTAAGATCGTCTAGTTCTGATGGGAGGGTGTGTAGTAATATCTTGTATAATTGTGATAATGGATGTGTATTTCCCTTGATCATTATAGTGCCATAGAAAAAATATTCTAACTCTGTCCTCTCCCTAGTTATTTTTTGTATTCTGTTTGCTGTAGATATGTAGTGACGTACCTGTAAAAATCTATAATGATCTTGTTTCTGTAGGTGAAATTTTTCACTTAGTTGTGCAAAAGATAGCGGAGAGTTGTTCCTTATAAACTGGGCAAAGGTGGTTAATCTTTTAGTAGCCCAGACCTTATATCCTACGTCTGACCTTGGAGGCACAAAGGTAGGCTCAAACCATATCAGAGAGAGAGGTCCCAATCCCTCAGGGGTATACGTGAGTTTCCTAAGCTTATGTAGTATCTTCAATGAGTGGGCAACCCATGGGTTTGAATCAAGACCCTGTGTTATGTGGGGCAATGTATTAGTGGGTAGGGCCCAAAGTGCCCACCCTTTTAGTGAGTCCTCCTCCAGGATGTACCACCCTGAATCTATTCTACGCTTTGCCCAGGTACATAGTTGGGACCCCCTAGCTACCAAAAAATAAAAATAAAAGTGAGGGTAGGTAAGGCCTCCCAACTCCCTCGGTGCTTGCAATGTAGTCAGTGCTATTCTCGGGCGTCTACCGTTCCATACAAACCGTTTTGTTACTTTCTGCAAGTTGGTCCAAAAATCCCTAAGTATCCCCAGGGGCAAGGTCTGAAAAAGGGAAAGGAACCTGGGTAGAACGTTCATTTTTATAGTTTGGACCCTTCCATATAGGGTTAATGGCAAAATTTGCCAATGGGCCAGATCTACTTGAATCTGTTGAAACAGATGAGCATAGTTGTTCTTATCTAGTAAGGTCAAATCAACTGATACCTTGATCCCCAGTATTTTATCACATTTTTATTTGCCTAGACAAATGGGAAGGAGGCCTTAAATTCTCGGGAAGGCATGCCACTTAAAATAAGTGTCTCTGATTTGGAGTGATTAATTTTATAGCCTGCTAATTTCCCCTGGTTTGCTAACTCTTCCATTAGAATTGGTAAAGATTTTTCAGGTTCCAAAATGATAAATATGGAGTTGTCTGCATAGAGGGCCACTTTATGGGTATGGCCCCCAACCTGGACCTCCTGTATGAGGGAGTTAGACCTAATGGCCACTGCTAAAGGCTCCAGAGATAACGCAAAGAGCAGCAGAGAGAGGGGGCAGCCCTGCCTTGTTCCTCGCCCCAGTGGGAAGCTTTTTGTAAGATAGCCATTTACTTTAATTCTCGCCCTTGGTGCCTTATATAATGTTCCAATCATAGCTACAAACTTATCCCCAAAGCCAAATTTTCTGAGTGTTTCCTTTAGAAATACCCAATCCACTCTATCGAATGCCTTTTCGGCATCCATACTGATAGCTATTTGGAATTGTTTCTTATATTTTTTGGATGAGATTATGTTTAGCAATCTACGTATATTGTCTTGCAAATACCGCCCCGATATGAAACCAGTCTGATCTCGATGAACTAAGGTCTGTATTTGTTTCTGTAAACGGGCCACTATTATTCCAGTGAAAATCTTGGAATCTACTGGGAGTAGGGATATGGGACGGTATGAACCACAAGTCTCTGGATCTCTACTGGGTTTATGGATCACCGAAATCTGTGCCTCACTCCAGGATCTAGGGGGGTGCCCCCTCTCCCAGCAATAGCTCATTAAAGGCCTCCTTCATAGGAGGGATCAACATTTCTTGAAATTCTTTATAGAATTCCGCCACGTAACCATCTAATCCAGGGGCTTTACCATTCTTTAACTGTTTGATTCTTTGTAATATTTCCTCTGTAGTAATAGGTGATTCTAGTTCCAGTCATTGTGAATCTGACAGTTTAGGGAGTACTATACCCTCCAGATAGCTAAGTTTGTTATCTAGGTGACCCGATTCCCTCTCCTCCTGGTACAAGGTCTTGTAAAATTTTTGAAATTGGGCCGCTATTAAGTCTGGGGCTGTAATCAACTTTTTAGTTTGCGGTGATCGTAACTTAGGGACTGCTCTAGATGCTCTCTCTTTCTGAATTTGCCAGGCAAGTACTCTGCCTGCCCTATTCCCTTGTTCATAGTATCTTCATCTATAACACCTTGGTTGGCCCGCCACCTGTGCATCTAATATCGCATTTAGATTTTTTTTTTTGTTTCCTCAAGATCTTTTTTAGTCACTGGGTCCAGAGTCTCCTGATGATTCTGTTCTAACTGATAAATTCTTCTTTCTAATTCTACTCTCTCTTGAATTTTAGATCTTTTATACCTGGAGGCATATTTAATAATATGTCCTCTTAAATAGCATTTTAGCGCGTCCCATCTGACCCCCGCTTCTGTATCCTCTGGTGGATTGTGTTCCAAGAATTCTGTAGTAGCTTTGTGGATTAGTTCTTTGAAGTTACTATGCATTAGAAGACTTACATTTAAGTGCCACGTTGTTTCTCTAGGTTTGGGGAACAGTTCTAAACTTAAAGAGGTCGGGGCATGGTCCGACAATATTATGTTACCAATGTCTGTCCTATGTAGGTACTGTATACAGTTATGAGATACCAAAAAGAAGTCAATTCTGGAATACATTTTGTATTTCAAGGAAAAAATATGTGTAGTCTTTTACCCCTGGGTTAGAAAATCTCCAGATGTCCACTAATGACAATTCTGTGCATAGTCTGGCCAACACCTTACTTGATCTGGCTGAGCCCTCCGCCTTAGAGCCTACCCTATCCTGCCCCAGATCCATGACTGTGTTGTAATCTCCCCCCAATATTACCAAGCTCCATGGGTCCATGACTGATTCCAAAAGACATTTGTTTAAGAACAGTATGCTCTTTTGTTCATTGTTCGGGGCATACAAATTAACTAAGATACATCTCTGGCCTCTATATTCCCCCTTCAGTCTCACGTATCTCCCCTCTGGGTCGGTATCTACCTGTGTTACTTGTAGCGGGGTATCCCTCTTTACTAATATTGTCACTCCCCTTTTATTAGGCTGTTGTAGATATGCCGCTGTGTGTACCTCTCCCACCGATTCCCTACGGAGCTTTTTATGTTCTTCACTATCCAAACATGTTTCTTGTAGAAATGCAATGGAGGCTTGTTGCCTTTGTAGCTCCTGTAGTATTCTAGCTCATTTCACTGGACTATTGATCCCTCTAGCATTCCACAAAACTATCCTTAGGTCTCCCATTTTGTAGAAATCTCAGTCTTTTGAATCATCTGATGATGCACCTGTGCCCGCCATAAAAACTGTAACATGAATATAAAACTTCTTGACATTTTCCTTTTAACCAAACTACTGTATATACATGAAGCCATGAACATGGTGGATTTAACATTTTTGGTACTTCAGGGTGTCACTATACCCTCTTCCTCCCTCCTGGAGAAAAAAAAAACTCTCTAGGGAAGGAGGTAGGATACCAACTACTTAGTCTCCCAGCAGGAAAATGCCTCCTTCTATGTGACGTGTTCCAGCAGGGCTGTCTGTGGTGGCCCGGAATAACAACAGCCCAGAACCCAAACCCTCATGTAAACTCGAACCTTCTTCTTCAGAAGGGGGGTCAGGTGAGCTCTAAAATAGTGTTGGTACCTTTCTGGGGTTACTTAGTCCCTTATGCCATCACGGGGATCGCATCTCCCAGAGGGGCAACCCATTCCATGGTGGTGGAAACAGCCCTAGCCCATCTCCAACTATGTGTTGGGTTGAGGGTGATCCCTTCCCTACTACCTCCCCAGGAAGGACCCCTGGGGCAGCAGCTGGGAAGAACAGTGGAGGGTCCAATTCCCTCCTTTATCCATCAAAAATTCACTCTCTTTTCTTAAGCATTGATGACCCCCTTCCCAGCCCCCCCGGGAGGCCTCCCAAGCCACATCCAAGTGCCCATATCTGGTTGTAATCAAATCCTTGCCTCTCCTACCAGAATCCCAGACCTCTGGCAAGTGCCCCTTTCCCCTTCTTATCTTGACTACGTGACTGAGGACAATCCTCGCTGAGCTACACTTGAGGCTGAGTTGGTAATCTGCCCTGCTCCCCCTGCTTTGGGTTATGTCTCCTCTGCTCAACATAATGATTTTTTTTTTAATAGTATGGAGCGTTGAATGATATCTTGATTAGCTTCTAAGTTGGTAGTTTAACTTTGATCTTGTGGCACAGGAGGAGCCATGCCCCCGGTGAGCCAGGTGGGCAGCCGGCTGGAACCCCCCAGGGCCCACAACAATTCTGGCCCCTTCAGCCTCTCGGGACTTGCCTATCTAAATAAGAAGAGAGTCAATCTGCTACCAGAGCTCCTCCCCCACTGAGCCGTCCACTCCCCGGAGGCTCCCCGGAACCTGCCCCCCCATTGCATGTATCCTTCCCATCCAGCTTTTGCTGTTATTGTGAATGCTGCACATTCGTCATCCATCTTCCCATATGATGGATCCCCTTTACCCACCCTGGACCTTCATCCCACCCCCCCATTACTGCTACAAATCAACCATCCTAATTAAATATAGGAAGGCGAAAGAGAAAACTCCCCCTCAGTGAAAAATGCTGTCAAGAGAGAATTTACAGTAATAGGGCTGAGAGGCCTAGGCCTATTCAGCCAAAGTCACTGGCATATTATGTTCTCAAAAGTCTATTCATCTTCCCATGTTCTAGGATGGGTGCTCAGGATGAGGTCCAAGTGTGGCATATTTCCTCTTATTACACCTCCAAACAAAGCCTTCGATGCATTTTAAATTCGGTATACTCATCTGGTCAAGTGGCTTCTCCTTCCCATCTCAGAGCTCCACATTGGTTCAAGGGGTTTCCATCCTGCTGGGGAAGACTCTCTGAACACACTTTGTCCCACATCGATTGTGTCTCCCTCGAGCGCACTGCTGCTACTTTTTTAGGTCCCTTTGTGTGCCAGGTCCTTCTCCCTTCCAAGCCATTTGCAGGCCCCCAGTTCTCCTCCAATATACCGTAGAAACACCATGCTTTTCAGCCCATTTTACTGCTTCCGAGAGCTCCAGAAAGCGCTGCCATCCTTCTGGGATGTTTATTTTGACTCTTGCTGGGTACTGTAAGTGGGCTTGGTATCCCGCCTGTTTCAAAGCTTTTACCAACCCATATGCCTTCTGTCTGCGAGCTAGAGTTTGAGGGGCATAGTCCTGGTCGAAAAATAGCCGAACGTCACCAAATAACACTTGCTTTTTGCTCCATGCTAGGCGAAGGATTTATTCCTTTATTCTAAAGTCCATGAAAGCCATAATTATTGAGCAAGGTCTGGCCTTAGGATCTTTAGATTTCACTATTAATGAACGATGGGCCCGAATGATACCCAGATCTCTGTCACTGTCTAAATCGAGGATTTCTTTTAAAAAACTACTCATGAACTGAGACATTTGCCCTGGTTCCATTCCTTCAGGAAGGCCATGCAGATGGAGATTATTTTGTCTGTTACGATTCTCCAAGTCCTCTATTTGTTGTTGAAGGGCTAATTCTCTTCGGTGAAGATCCTGTAGTGCAGAATTATGTATATTGGTAACAGTTGTATACTCTGAGACCGTCTCTTCTAGTTATGCTGTTTTCTCTGATAGCTCCATTATTTGCTGCCTGTCCTCAGCAGCCCTTTGCTCCAGTCTGGTTAACATGTCGTTTATTTGCTGTAAGGTGGTACAAAGCATTTTAGACATAATGGTAAAGTTCTCTTCCCTTTCCTCTCCAGTTGTAGGTGTCTGTGTGATTAGGTCGGCTATCTCAGCATGGATCTTGGCCTGCTGATGTGACCCAGAGTTATTAAAATTAAGTTTTGCATTCAAAGCACCTGCTCCATCTTTATGTTTTATTTTCGGGGACATTAGATACTCCTCTATGCTGCGTTTTCTCGACAGTTTCTTTACTTTTTTTAGCTGGATTGTGAAGGATTGTTCAGGTTTGGAATTTGTGGTTTAGGATCAAGCTACCATTGCCGAGGCGACCGGAACCGGAAGTCCTGCATTTGTATTTTTGATTATTTTGCATCACATGGTAACATGATGCTACAAAAATGCTGTATTTAAAATAACATTTGTCTTTATTTTGCCTCCACAGGACATTCTCTTCAATGAGGCAACAGTGAGGAAACTGAAGACCGAGTTGGCATTTCTAGAAAAAAATCCATGAGACTGTGCACTTTGCTTGATCATTTCCAGGCTCAAGTACCGATCACGACCAATGTTGTGGACATCTGGAGGAGCTACAAATTTATCTGGAGTTGCATCAACAGCTGACCGTTGAGAGCTGCAGTGTCTTCTCTGAAGCTGCAGGTGCAGACATAACACTTCATGTGAAAAAAGAGCTGCTGGAAACCTTCAAAGAAGCCTTCTCCAATGCTGCCACATAGCTGGAAAAATACATAACAGAAGATGGTCAGCCAGTGATGAAGTTTCTTAAGGCAGTCCAAATCTTCGACCCTGCTAAGGTTATTTTTATGTGTGACACAAACAATGACTTTGCAGCTATTCCAGGGTGGACTGAAGTGCCAGAGGAGGAGCTGATGCTATACAAAAAGATTCTGGCACCTGCTTATATGGACAGCATTGCCCATGGAGAAAAAAACATTGACATGTTTTGGAAATCTGCTGCAGCATGTACACCTAAATTGGCAAAACTGTCTCTCCCAAGCATTAACTGTGTGACCAACTCAGCAGATGCTGAGTGTAGTTTTAGTGTTCATAACATTATTTATACTGAGAGACGTAGAGGCCTCTCAGAAGAAAGCATCAAGCGTATGGTATTTCTGTGCTACAATGCTAAACAAAAACATAGAATGATACAATAGGACAACTGTGTTGCAATTACAATAAAATATTCATTGTTTCTCACTTGTAAATATAAATAACACTTTTATTCAAATAAAACAGTATTGATCACATTTATACATGCATGGTGTACTGTTTATATCATTTATGATGGTATACAATGAAATTCTACTGCAAAAAAATGTGCAGCAGAATGCTGCGGAATCCATCGATTTCCACTGCAGTAACTTCACAGACCTGCTGCAGAAATTGCACCCTCCCTGCCGCAGTAAGCCAGGGGCCTTGGCATTAGGCAGCCCAGGAAGACATCTTAGTAAACCCCAATTTGTAGAGGGGTTACACATCTACTAACAATACTCTCCCTGGAATTACATCCACAATATGCACAATTTTTACTGTTGGAATGTTAATACATATGCTTTCTCCTTAACATGTTTCTTCTCCCATAGACCAATAGATCTGTCCCCATACCCATGCTGCACTAGCCTCCTGCATCTCTTTTGTTGTATGCAACCTTGTATCCTTTAGGAAACAAAATCATGCATTTTCTCAAAAAAATTAGTTTATATTAAGGTGCGTTTCCACTCAGATTTTATACTATTAGCATTTAACATTGCTAATGTAAAATCATACAAAGGCTGTTTCATAAGTATCTCATGTCACCAAAGGAGAACCAGATTTCTTCAAGGATGCCCTCATTTCCATCCATTTCTTCTTCACTTTACTTTCAGGCCTTTCTTGCAATTGAGCTATATGAGACCTCCCCCCCCCAAGGTTGTGAGGAATGTAAGGACATTGAGTTAGACATTGATTCAGCTTCAGGGTCTCTTTCTTGTAGAGCCAACAATTTATTCTGCAAAGAAACCTCAGGCATAGAAGTGGATTGTTTATTTTGAACTTTTTTTCTGAGACCAGCCATTTTTTGGGGACTCTGAAATGGGACTTCGACTAGTGGAGGAGGGCCAGATATTTCCATAGCCAATTCCTCCTGTTGTTTCCTCTGAGGTAATGGATTTTGAGTCTTATTTGTGGTGGTTTGCTTTTCCCCAACATCAGGCCCAGTAGATGCCTCTGCAGAGGGAACAATATCCCTTGGTGGGGGTGAGGGCTGGAGGTCATTTCCAGCCTTTGTGGTGGGCATGCATGGGGGGGCGCTCTTCCAGATTTTCCCACTGTGTGGATGTAAAAGTCTGGAATTCCAAAATCTGCATCATCTGTGTTGTGAGCAGCCCACAGGCAATTCAAGAAGGAATGACCCTCATCACACAAATTACATTTTGGAGGTCCATTGCAGTGTAGGGCCAAATGACCTACCTCACCACACTGCACACATTTTATAACCTCACAAGTATGGCTACGGTGTTGTGGGGAACCGCATTTGCAACAATGCCTAGGTTGGCCATGATAAAAACACAAAATCCTTGTCCCAGCCTAAATGAAAAGAGTTGGGCAAGTGCTGTAATCCTGAGTCATTTTGCAGGAGATTCACCTTGAACCTCCAACCCTCATTCCAAAATCCCTTATCATCAATAATTGGTTCTGGGTTCCTTGAATTTTACACCTCTTTTCTAACCAATAAATTATGTTGGTGACGTTTACTCCCTCATTATGAAACAGTATTGTCACTACTTTAAACGTTTGTTTCATCAAGGGGATTACCTGAAAGTTTTTCCATAAGGGATTAGTTTTGAGCTGGGCATATATAATCCAAAACTGATCCAGTGTATCTTGAATTCTGAAGCTAATATCGAAAGAATGCTCTCCTAGTGTATGTGTGTGAGAGCATACACTTCTGCTGGTTAAAAACCTAAAGATTGTTTCAAAAGGATTTTACCAACATAGAATCTGTCAGGCAGTTCCTCATTACTCCCCAAATATCTTAGTCTAATGGCGTTCCACCGTTTTGCCAGCTTGATTGGTTTGTTAGCCAGGCTAGCATAAGTAGGTGCTGTATTTGTTTGCTCAGTCTCCTTCATGTCATCTACTGGCTCTTCTGTTAAATTAGGTACAGTTTCTACACTCATCTCAGTGTCCCGAGCATCATAAAATTCATCTGCGATAATTTCAATAGAAGAGAAAGAAATACTACTTGTTGGAACTTCAGGCTTGATTACAGGTCCTTCAGGTTGAGATTCCACACTGATTTCAGGCATACGTTGTTGCCCATCTGTTTCTGTGGGTTTTCCAGGATCACCTTTTATTGTCGTCCCAGGTAATGGTATCTTTGGATCAGGGATCCAACTACCTGTATCCAAAAGAATCCACCCTGCTTCATGCAGCGCTCTGTCAAGGGACCACTCAGTCTGTTCTTCCGTCTGTTGAAGCGAGCTGCTTGCCGCTGTGCTTCCTTTTGGTACATCTGGGTTCTGTTCTGCTCCTAAAAATACAAATACTTTTGATAGATTTGCTCCCGTGCTCTCCAGTGAGTTATTTACTATTGTTTTTCTTTTCTTCTCCTCATCTACTGCATCACCAGGTAAGAAAAAAAGTCTGTCTCCCCATAAGACACACAGGGAAAATGCCAAACCTCACCCAACAACTAACACACTGAAATCTGGCCAATGGAAAATCATGTACACAAATGCTCACAGCCTGGGAAATAAGATCCCAGACCTGCAGGCAATAATGTCAGGGGCTAAACTGGACATAGTAGCAATTAGTGAGACATGGTTCACCAGTAACCACACCTGGGAGACTTCAGTACCTGGCTATGTACTGTTCAGGAGAGACCAAGGTACAAAAGAGGGGGTGGAGTGGCCCTGTATGTCAATGAAAATATCAAAGCTACAGAAATTCAGAATACACATAAGGAGCCAGAAGAACTGTGGGTCACCCTGGAAATAGGAAATGGGACAGCCATAAGAACTGGGGTTGTCTACAGGCCCCCAGACCAGGGGGAGTACATAGACACATTTCTGTTAGAAGATATACAAAACATGACAGCTAAAGGGGAGGTTCTGATAATGGGAGACTTCAACATGCCGGATACAGATTGGTCAATACCAGCAGGAACATCTGCCAGAACTAGACACATGGTGGATTCCCTGCATGGGGAGGGCCTCAAACAACTGGTACAACAACCCACAAGAGACAGGACTATCCTAGATCTAGTACTGACTAACAAGGAAGGGATAACAGATCTCCTGGTAGAAGGTCACCTGGGGGCCAGTGACCATCACATGGTATGGTTCAATTTGGCCACTACATCTAAATTATCCCATTTCAAGGCAGAAATATGGTGTGATGTCATCAGTGATGTCACATGCAGAACACAGAGGAGGGGCTTCCAAATTAACAAGGAGGGGAAGGGAGCCAGGCAATATGGAAAAAACATATATTTGAATGAAAATTTACCAAAAACAATGATTTCTGTGACACTACATATATTCTGCAGAATTATGCAAATTCTGCAACTGCAGAATCGCAGAATTCCAGGGGCCTTGGCTGGGGTGCAGAAATGGCTACCCTTATGACTGTATAGACTAGAGAGCTCCCTGTTGCTGGTGCTATACTGGTTAAGTAAGGTCCCAGTGGGTGTCCCCCAAGCCTTCCCATGGACCTGGACACTCATGAAGGGGCCCTGTCTTGGGTCTTTGATAGCTGAAGTGTCCATGACCCTGGCTAATCACTTCACCACATGCCAGCACCTCCATCCTAGATGCTCCTGGGACACAATGCAAGTATGGGTGGGGGCTGGGGTCCAGTGTGGTGACTGACAGGAGTACACTGGGTTTAATAGGAACCGGCTTGTGATACCTGCTGTCCTGGGTCTATCCCAACAGCCAAAGTAAGTCATAGTGGTATTTTATTTATTTTCCAAAGGACTGCCTATGAATTAGTATTGGGTGACAGTCTACAGGACACGTTGCTATAAGAAAGATAAAGCAGGGGTTAGCAATTAGTAGCAATCAGAAATAAACAGCATTCAATCCAAGACAGTCT
This sequence comes from Neoceratodus forsteri, assembly GCA_016271365.2. Taxonomy (NCBI): domain Eukaryota; kingdom Metazoa; phylum Chordata; order Ceratodontiformes; family Ceratodontidae; genus Neoceratodus; species Neoceratodus forsteri. Next base: position 1,425,710,629 of record CM057455.1, read on the forward strand.
CTACTGGGGGGGGCAATACCATGGATCAGATGAGACAGTTCACAGGGCGCATATACATTGTAGCTCAGGTGGTCCCATCAAGGTAGTGAGCACTGTTATTAGCCCAGCTGCCAAATGTGAGGGAGTTCAAGTTTGTGTGTCTGTCTATGCAGATAGTGACAGAAGAGCAACTGGGTCCCTCAATGAGAGAAAAGATGGTGGAAGGCAGTAGTGAAAGAGGTGACCAGAAGAGCATAGAGAGTAGAAGCAGGGCCTGCCAAGTGCTAACCTGGTGCCCCTTCCAATCGAGGGGCCAACCTAGAGCCCCTCATGACAGACATGCCCTGAACCTTCATTCTCCCACTTACCTCCACTCCCAAAGAACATCACAGTTTTGTGCACAGGTTTACTCAGAATCAGCCCTGGGCCTGAAAGGCAGGTGGCAACACAGGAGGTTTGTCTGCTGGATTGGAGGTTGCAGAGTATTGTTGGACCCTAAGGAGCTGCAGGAAGGGAGAGGTACAGCATTAGTTATTACTGCTGCCCAGGATTTTGGAGTCACCTCTTCAGTGCTGGCAATGGTGGCTGCAGGAGTCGAGTCTTCTATTGCCAGGGCTGTGACAGCATGGGCGATGTGGACCATATAGGTGAATAATTGTTTTTGCAGTGCATTGCCTGCAGACCATTAAAGGAGACCTCAGAGTCTTCTTCATGGCTTTTGCTTTTGGCACACAGGTGTTGGGTGGGGGAGTCTTTTTTGTATTTTTGGCTGTGTAATAGGCGTTTCCAGTTTTCTGGTGGTAGAGCCCAACCATCAGTCTCTGTAATGGTGACCTCCATCCACCTTCAGTGCTGCTGGGGTGGTGGTGCCCATTTCTTCTGGGGCCATGCTAGCAGCTTTGGAACTTCACCTACAAGGAGCTCTCATCTCTTTAGACCAGTATTTATGCAAGAAGTCCAAGAGAACATCTGGCATGGCAATATGTAGGGAACCCAATTATGGATCACATGAATTACTGCTGGGTATCAAAGAAAACTGCAGACCAGTTCTATGCATAATGTGCCACGCTTCAGTGTATGCTCTTCACTTATTCAAAAGTTTTTATGAAAAGTCTTGGAAGACGTGGATCTCATGATCCTGCTATATTATTTTGCCAAGTTCTCTGGATTTAGATAAAAATCACACTCCTAAGTGCAAAATTAAGCAACCTTGGCAAGATTGGTCTGGGGCACTCACCTTTCTTTGGCAGCAGCACCAGGGAGCAGTGAACCTGCTCAATATTGAAACAATGGTCCCCCTTCAGATTTAGGATCATGATCATGGCAGGGCATGTTGTAGGAAAGCTGTGGAGTCTGAGTTCAGTGCCTTCCGGAAAGCCGACAAACTGTAAGTTGTTGCAGCAGCTGTGGTTCTCAAGGTCGTTGACCTTGTCTTGTAATGAGTGGTTCAATCAGCCTTGCTCCTGGACTGTAGTCAAGAGGTCCTGGATTGCTGCTTTATGAACTTCCACCTTTTGATCAGTGTGTAGGAGCTGGACTTCAATTTTGTGGGGAGTTTGGTAGCAGGCTGCCCTTACCGCACTCATTTGCTGCAACAGTCTGATGAACATAGCCTCAACTGCCACTGGATCCCACTGCTGCTTCCTGCTTGCTGGCATTACAAAGTTCACACAGGGTGAGCTGCATTAAAAAATGGATCTCACTATCACCGGGTGAAAATGGCAGATATCTGGTAAAGGAAGGTATCAATCTGCAGCAGATGGGACAGACTATTGACTGGGATGGTTTGTAAATGAATGAAAGTGCTTTCAGTGATGGAGTACAGCAGAAGAAAAACTCGTGGGGTAGAGAGAAGTGGAGTTAAGCAGCCATCTTGGCTAGGGTCAAGCCATGCCCCAGTCTGTCACCATCATTAAGAACCCTCTGCTGCCTCTCATTCGGCCAATTTCCTGTCCATCCTACTATGTCCATTGAAAAACTAAGATCATCCACCTTCTTCAGCAATCTTCTGTGAGGCACTGACTTCAAAGCCTTGATGAAGCTGAAGCAGAGTAAATCCACAGCATGGCTCCTATCCAATACCCTTGTCACCCAGTCAAAGAAAATAGTCTGAAAAGACCTCCATGCCATGAACTCATGCTGTTTGCTATCCTGGATACTATTTCTCTCCAGGTAGCACAAAATGTCTTCTTTGACCAGACTCTGTCAGTTTACCTACAACAAAGGTAAGATGGACAGGTCTGTAGTTTCTCATTTGCTCATTGCCCCACCCCTTATGGAGCAGAACTATGTCTACTACTCTCCAGTCTTTTGGAACTACCACTATCTGTAATGAGCTATTGTATTGCCCAATCAGGGGTTCAGCCAGTTCTGCTGCTAGTTCCTTGAGTATCCTTGGATGCATCCCATCAAGCCCTGGAACCTTATCTATCTTTAGGGCTGCTAGCCTGTTTTGGGCCTTTTTGTTGGTAAATACTGTCTACCTCATCTTCAGAACACCCTTTATGACCACTTTGATACCACTCTCTTGTATGGCCCATTGTCTTCCCTTGTGAAGTTAGAGCAAACACAATCCCTAAGGATGGCTGCCATTTGCACATCTTCCTCTATTTCTCTACCTCTGTTAGGTAGCCTAACAATTCTCCCTCCTTTCTTGGTTTTTCACTATGCCAGAACAACTGCTTTTTTCCGCCCTTGACCCCATCCACAATATGCAGCTCAATGATTGCTTTTGTCTCCATAACCGCCCTCTTTGCTTCTTTGGTTCTCAATTGCTATTCTACCCATTCTTCCTCTTCCTCTTCCTGCCTTTCCTTGTATCTGGGGAAGGCCATTTGGGGGGGCCTTCACTGCTTCCTCAACCCTTTCTGAGAAGGGTCATTTGTACCTATTTTTTTTTTTTTTTACCATTCTCATGTAAAACTTAGATGTCTCAAAAAAGGCTCCCTTAATTGCCACCATCTCTTTTTGTTTTGTTTTATTGATTATACTGGTAAGCACAGTAGGGAAAAAATGCCCATTTTCACGTGGGACCAAAATAAGTCAAACATTTGACAAAATCTGTAATTAACAACAAGTGCAATAGGCAGTTAAAATAATATACAAACAGCCCATCTCATGTTTGCATGTTACAATGACAAATGGACATCGATCTATACCAGGCAATAAGATTTCTTCTAAAAGCAAAGAAAGAATTGTGCTGTGTAAGCTCTGATGGTAAATTATTGTACAATTTAGTTGCATAATATGACAAAATTCTCTGACCCTGGTGGATGTACCTAAAAGGAACAACATATAAACATAAAGGAACAGCCTATAAATGTGACAGAGAGTCCAGTGAATAAGTATCTCTTGTTTTCTCTAACAGAGTACAAAAGCCTGCTGTGCTATTAGGGTATTTACCCAGAGCCACCACATGTATAAATGCAGCAAGTTTAACATTTTTGAGGTCTTCAAAAGAAAGATACCCCATACTCTCATAAAGAGTGCAATGATGAGTTCAAGATGGAACGCTGCTAACAAACAGACAGACATGACTGTATAAGGAAATGAGTCTGGATGTAAGCCCAGCCCCTGCCAAGGAACAACACTCAAGCCCATATTTGATTGTGGAGAAAAGGAAACTGCTAGCCAACAGTCCACTAGTCTCCACAACCAAGTGTTTTCTGATCCTAAAAAGCATACCAATCTTCTGCTGAATTGTCTTAGTCAAGAAATGTGTGGGTCGTAAGTTAATGTACTGTCTACTATCAGGCCCAAGTATTTAAATTCATTGATTCTTTCAATAAGGTTTGCCATCAAGAGATTTATTTATAAGATCTAAGTTTACCCTCTCATATCGTCCAGCAAATAGCATGGCTTTTTTTATGTTTAAAATCATCTTGTTCCACACCCCTGATACTGTCTATTCTGACTAGCTTGTTCTGGACCACTTCCCTCATTCTGCTGAAGTCCACCCTTCTGTCACTTAAAAATAAAAGTACTAGATTTAAAAAAATGTTAAAACCAAATGAGGACCAACATAAGAAATGACTTAATTGATCTACAAGTGGACGAGGTCAATGTCACATGGGGGAGCTTAAGAAAGCAATCCAGACAGTCACTGACCAATGCATCAGAGGGGTTACCAAAGTGAAAAGAAAATGAAACCCCTTGTGATTTTCAAAGGAAGTGGTTAAAATTGTGAAAGAAAAACAGAAGGTGTTCAAGCTATACCAGGGCACAAACAAGGAAGAAGACTGGGTGTCATACAAGGAGAAAATGAAAGAAGCCTGCAAAAAAATAAGGCAGACAAAAGCGCAGACAGGAGCAAGTATAGCAGAGAGGGCAAAGAGAGGAGACAAGTCCTTCTTTAGATACATACAGGAAAGAATGAAGGAAAAAGGGGGTATAGTCAAGATTACAACTCAGGAAAGGAAAACAACAGAAGATGACCGAGAAAAAGCAGAAATCCTGAGCAAGTACTTCTGCTCGGTATTTTCGAGGAGAACCCAGGCGATGGCCCAGAAATGGCAAAACGCAACACCCAGGGACAGGGGTTGATACTAGCCCCTTCACAGAGACTGAAGTACTAGAGGAACTAAATAAACTGCAAGTTGACAAGGCCATGAGGCCAGATGAAATGCACTCCAGGATCTTAAAAGAACTGACATTAGAGTTGGCTGCCCCACTGACTAAACTATTCACCAAATACTTAAAGAGTGGGGAGGTACCCGAAGATTGGAAAAGTGTAATTGTGGTCCTGTGCCACAAATTAGGCAGCAGGGAGGACTCTGGAAATTACTAGCTGGTAAGTCTCACATCCATAGTGGGGAAGTTAATGGAGGCACTACTCAAACAGAGGATCATGGTATTCCTGGAGGCTATCGGTCATCAGGACTCCAAGCAGCACAGTTTCACAGTGGGTAGGTCATGCCAGACAAACCTGATTGAGTTTTTTGACTGTGTTACAAAGGTTATAGATGATGGTGGGGTGGTAGATGTGGTCTACTTAGACTTTAGCAAGGCCTTTGACTCTGTGCCACCCAGAAGGCTGGTAAAGAAGCTAGATCACAGAGGAGTTGGAGCAGAAGTAGTCAGATGGGTTAAAAACTGGTTACAGGGCAGAACCCAGAAAGTGCAAGTAAATAGATCACTGTCATCAGAAAGAAGGGTAGCCAGTGGTGTGCCCCAGGGTTCAGTACTGGGGCCCCGCTCTTCAATATTTTAATATCGGACATAGTTAATGGACTACAGGGAAAGGTGTGTCTGTTTACAGATGACACCAAAATATGCAACAGGGTCGACACCCAGCAGGGAGTGGACAAGATGGAAGCTGACCTCAAGAAACTGGAAGAATGGTCTGGAGCATGGCAGTTGAGATTCAATCCCAAAAAATGCAAAGTCATGCACATAGGAAAAAGAAATTCAAATAAGGCAAATAAGTCGAAAAAATGGTTCCAATCACACAAACTTGCCCTAAACTACAAAAAAACTAAGCTCCTGTTGTTCTCTTCACCATGCCACAAGCATAGATTGCATGTCATGACAGTAGAAAGCAACCTTGGAGCCCCCCTCAAACAAGTTCAACAATTCAGATATCTAGATGTAACCTTGGACAGCTATCTCACCTATGTATCTCACATTGAGAACATTGTCAAGTCTGTGAATGCAAAACTAGGCCTGCTGTTTAGGCATAGAAGTAATCTGACCTTGGAAGCACTTAAACTTGTTGTCTACAGTTTGGTACTATCCACTATTGACTACAGCTTGGTAATCTATGGAGCTGCCTCCACTATGTCCTTAAAAAGGCTAAATATAACACTAAACAAAGGTTAAAGGCTCATCACGGATCCGGACCACCTCACCCACACATGTGATCTTTACGCACAAACTGACTGGTTGAATCTCCAAGGACGGATCAAGTACCAATCATGTATACTAGCCAAAAAAGTGCTTATTGGAGCTCTACCAACTGGAATCTCCTGCCTTTTGCCCAGATCCCTCAAGGTCCGCCATACTCGGGCCTCTGATACTGAGATCCTACTAGTACCCAGGTTCTGGACTTCACAGTGCCAGTGGTCTTTCCTCTATAAAGCCCCCAACTGGCTAAGTGGCCTAGGTTTTGAACTAACTAGCCTAACTCACATGACCAAGTTTAAACACCTCCCGCACCAGCGCATCCTGAATGAGAGCACCTGTGATTGCCCCAATTAATTACAGCATTTTGCCCTCCAATGAAACTAGCCTTTCCTACTGCAGCCTGACAATGCCATTTAGCCTTGTTCTCCTCCTCTCACCCTCATCTCCATTTCGCACCCCAATCACCAATGAAACACTTCAAGAGTCATGTTTAGATCTCGGGCATCTCTTGACGCCTTGGCACTTTCTCTCCTATGTTGTTCCACCCCCCTTCTCTCCCCTACTCCTTATGCCCATGTTTTTCTCACCCTACCCCCACTACTCTCTCTCTCTACTTTCACTCTTCTCCATCTACCACACTTTCTCCATGACAAGGCCACCTGGCTGCTACCCATCCCACACGATTTCTTACCCTCCTCAATGTCTACCCCACTTTCTTCCTCTTAGTTTATACCAGTAGTATTGTATTACAAATGTAACTGAGAATGTTCTATCAATTATGTATAGTGATGTTTCACTGATATCAGTAAAAGTTATTATGTTATCCTTTGTCTGTCTGTATTTGCCCCTCTCCATTCTTTGACATGGAACCTTTGTAAACAAGCAGTCCTGTGCTCAAAGGTACTTGTAATCTGAGAATGAATAAATAATAAATACCTTGGATGGGAAAGACTAGCTGCCTCCACCCAAGAGCGCAATTTGGGAATCATTATCTCAGACAACTTGAAGGTAGGTAAACAGTGCGAGAAGCCAGCATTATTGGCCAGCGGTATGCTGGGATGCATTGGGAGGGGAATCACAAGCAGGAAGAGGGAAGTGATCCTGCCGCTGAACAGATCACTGGTTAGGCCTCACCTGGAGTACAGCATCTAGTTCTGGAGGCACCACCTCAAAAAAGACATTGGCAGAGTGGACATGATGCAGAGAAGGGCAAAAATAATTATTAAAAGACTGCACAAGATGTCCTACCGGGATAGATTGAAAAAACTGAACATGAATTCCCTGGAACAGAGAAGAGAGAGGGATGATATGATTGAAACATCTAAGTACTGGAATTCAGGAGGGCTGATTTTGTCAAAATGGGAGAGTGCCTCAGAAAAGCACTAGCAAATAGGCAAGAAGGTGTGGTGGAGCAACAATGGGGAAACATCAAAACTGCCATCAGAGAGGCAACAAACCTTTGTATGAAGCAAATAAACAAATTAAAATGAAAGAAAAAAACACTATGGTTCTCAAATGAAGTGGCAGGGAAGGTGAGGGAGAAAAAGATAGCTTCCAGGAAGTATAAGGAAACACAAAAGGAGCAGGATAAAGAACTGTACCAGTTAAAGCAGAAGGAAGTGGGGGAAGGCAGTCAGAATAGCAAAGGCCCAAACCGAGGAAAAGATAGCCAACTCAGTTAAGAAGGGGATAAAACCTATTATAGGTACATTAGGGAACAAAGAAAGACTAAGGCAGGGCTCAGTAGGTAGCACACTCGCATCTGAGGCCAGGAGATCAGAGAGCTGTGGGTTCAGTTCCCACATCTGGCACTTGGGTTAATATCCCAGTACTGACACTGTAGTGCAGCATGAGGGGGGGTGCTGCGCTTCTGAGGTGCCGTCTTTCGGATGAGATGTTAAACTGAGGTCCCATCTGCCTGAATTAGTGGTAATTCAGGTGGATGTTAAAGATCCCATGGCACTTATCGAAAAGAGTAGGGGAATTTTTCATTGGATAAAGCTTCATAAACAAAACAAGGGAAAATACAACAGAAAAATCATAAAATACAGGAATCAATATATAACATCAGAGTCCAGAAAATAAGTAACCATTCATACCCTTCAAAAGTCTGAAACACCAAAGACAAACCCAAAATCCCAAGAACAAAATCCACTCAGAAAAACCTATAATAACCAGAAGCAAAAAAAACAGCTATCCCAACAGTCCTTCCCGTCCCAGTGTATAATAGAAAACAAAAAACAGTTCATAGAATCACCCAGCGAGAATCCACTGGTCAAGCAAAAACTCGTAAAAAGCGGAGAGAACCCCAACCTTTCCACCAGTCCTGCATAAGAGCGCTAGAAAAGACATGTCTTTCTTTTTTAAATAACATTGTGATTTCAGACTCAATTTTATTTTGTAAGCCCAGCAAAGACAGCTGTTTTTGTTGCAACACAAAATGACATCTAGTTTGCCAAATTACCCATTTAATGAGAGCAAAAATTACTGGAGTCGTCCCTAAATGGAAACCACTCCAAAGAATGTTATCATACTGACCATACACCAAGGTATTATAATTCATAGACCTTAGATGAGGGATATTCCATGAACAGGCCAGCATAGGCCATAAACCAGAAATATATGGGCATTGTAAAAAAAGATGTAACATTGTTTCAATCTCCAATCCACAACCCTCCCTTAGACAAGATCTTTCCTGAATAGATGTGTGAAAATGATTTCCTCTGACATTTAGTCTAGAATGACAGCTAAGCCATACAGAATCCCACACTTTAGGAGGAAGTCTGGTTTCTGTTACTTGGCAAAGGACATCAGCAAGGACTACAGTGTCTGGTAATACCAGACAAGGATCTTTAAAACAGATCTCCTGTAACAGCTTACGATACTCCAATTTTCTGGTAGTATGCAAAAGGTCAGAGGTCAAGATATGCCAAAGTTTTAATTTTTTACAGATTTTCAAAAGATAGGGAGAAAAACCTTGCCGGATGTTCCGAAATAACCCCCATTGCTGGGTTTCCCACTTCTGCCAAAAACAGCAGCATCTGTCTTTAAACAAGGGAACCCAAGGCAATTGAATGAACAATAAAACAGGAACAAAATTTGCATAAAGAAAAACAGTAAAAGGAAAAATCACAAGATTAATCATGTTCAAACCATCATCACACACAGGCCAATATGTACTATTTTGCTTTATGGGATTAAGCCGACTCCCCCATAATAATTGAAAAGCCACGCTGTACATCCTAACCTCTAATTTGACAGGTAAAGGATACAGATAACTAACATTCAGAAAAATAGGCAATAAAAACATTTTAAACATAAAGACCCTTTTCTTTTTTGTCATAGGAAAACCTTTCCATCTTGCAACTTTCTCCTCTGCTTTGGCCAAGGCTGTTTCCCAATTGTGACAGGCCGGATCAGGAGCTCCAAACCAGCACCCCAGAATTTTAATCGGTAATGCAGATACCCCAACACCCCCTATAGCCCACGGAGCTACTTCTAAAGTACGAATCCCCACAACTGTACTCTTCTGTCTGTTGATCCTTGAACCAGAAAAAACAGAAAAAGAGTCTACAACCTCCATAGCCCGCTCCCCAGATACTTGATTGGCCACTAGTATAGTAGTGTCATCTGCATAAGCCAGGGTAATCAGAAATACACCATCCCCCAAACCCCAAAATGGTGCAATCCCTGTTGCCATATGTAATGTTCTTAATAAAGGATCTAAAGAAAAAACATAAAGAAGCGGACTCAGAGGACAGCCTTGTCTGACTCCTCGCTGAATCAGCACAGATCTCCCTAGCCTGCCATTTACCAAAGGCCGAGATGAGGCATGTCTATAAATGATTTGAAGCCATTCTATAAACCCATCTGGAATACCATAATGTTTTAAAACCTGAAACAGGTAGACATGGGGGAACCTCATCAAAGGCCTTAGCTTGGTCAAGGGAGAGTAAATACCCAGAACCACTCGACCCATCAAAAGCTTCTCTTAGTAATTTGGTAATGTCTCCCATACCCCGGAGGGGAATGGCACAAGTCTGACCAGGTGAAATCACTTCCTGAGCTACCCAGGACAAACATTTGCACAAAACTTTACATAGAATTTTCCAGTCGACATTTAACAAACTAATGGACCTCCAATTCCTAAGATCCAATCTATCCCCCCTTTTATAAAAGAAAAATCAAAATACTGTCTGCCAAAGCTGCAGGAAAAGGAACTAAACCAGACAATATAGTATTATAAACTTTCACCAAATAGGGACTTAAGAGACTAACTGCTTTCTTATAGAGTTCCCCTGGTAAGCCATCCAGACCAGGAGAAGAACCAGATGGTAATCCAGCAATAACCTCCTCCACTTCTTTCTGGGAAATAGGAGAGGTCAATAGGGATTTATCTGATTCCAAAAGATCAGGTATCTGTAATGTACATAGAAACTCTTCCATCCCAACAGTAGGGGATAGTTGGAACAAAGGAAGCTTCCACAAACTGATGAACCACTTCCTCAATATGACGGTGCTAGAATTTACAGTCTGACCTGTGTATCAGACTTCAAGGCATCCATATATTTAGAGTCCACCCTTTGCGCACAACATTCATAAGGATTAACTCCTTGCGCTTTCCCCTGAGTTCCAAACTTCTGTTCTAAAAAGAGAGAATGGGCCCTATCATACCGATACTTACACATCTCAGATTTAATCACAACAATGTCATCCATGAGATCTTCTCCAGTCTCTACAGCTTGAGAAAGTAGCCTCTGGAGCCTATCCCTGAACTGGAGGTAGGTTAGGTATTTAGAATTTGCTGCCCGTTTTGCCAAAGAGCTACATAAGGTTTTCAAATCTCGTTTCGAGTCTTGCCACCATAAAAGAGAATGATCATATAAATCAAAAACAGAAAACCTGGCCTCCAACTCATTATGAATGAGAGCCTAGGTATCTGTATCTGATAAAAGAGCCGAATTCAACCCCCAGACCGGATTCGGGCCAGGTTTGTTTACAGGAGTTCCAACAAAAACAGAAATCAGTCTGTGGTCAGAAGTCTCAACTGGAGAAACTGAAAAAGAACACACAGGGACCCAATGGGAGGCAAACCAGAAGTCAATTTTAGTAAACAAGTGACCCCTAGAGTAGGTATGCTCTGGTAAGCTAGAAAAACCAGCCGCACAATCCCTAAGTTTGGCTTGTGTACAAAAAGTTGGAATCAGAATATAACTTTTGTGATCTACCTGTTTTGTCAGATAAAGACAATATACAATTGAAATCACCTCCTAAAAAAACAGATATTGTGGTATACAAAAAAGGTAGAACTTTCTGCAATAAAGTAACCCGTTGGAATTTCGTCTGGTAATTATAAATATTAATAATACGTAATTCATGTGCCCCCAGCCGGGCATAAAGAATGCACGCACGGCCAGGAACCAGGACAATCAGACGAGAAACATGGAGGTCAGGATTCAAGATTAAAAACCCCAGCCCTGAGCATGGTTCCTCCCCCAATGACCAAAAAGAAGCACCCCTAAACCAGTCAGTAGATACCCAGTAGGTCTCTCTAGTAGTATGTAACCTGGTGTCTTGAAGTAAACAAATATCAAGATGATGACCGGAAATGATAGAAAAAGTGGTGAGTCTTTTTTTCTGGTTCTTTATACTATTGGCATTTAAGGATCCCAAGGAAAGGTGCCACATCATGTTCAGGTGGGAGGGACATTTGCCACAGTGGAAACCAGAGGTTTAACAGCTTTAGTCCCCAATCTTTTGGATTTCTTTTTCTTCTTGCCCCCCTTGGTATCTACGTAGGGAAATTCAGAATCAGTTACAAGTTCCGGCTGTGAGGAAATTAGTGAAGAGGAATCTGAATCATCATCCTCTGCATCCCACTGCTTCCTTTTAGCAAGTGGAAGGAACCTGTTGAACATGGAAGACCAGCCTCACCTCCATCCATAGCTTCTTTGCCCAATTTTTGGGATACACTGCATGTCATCTGTCTATTTTTGAAATTCCCAATCCATGGAGTGGGAGGCAGCATAACTGAGGTCCTGCCGGAAGGCCCCAGTAGTTCAACAGAGCAAGGGTGAGACTCCATACTCTCAGAAGGAAGGAGCAATGCCAGAGCAGCAACCACCTCCGGGTCTGTGGTACCTGGGGAAAGTACCTGCTGCCCTGGGAGCTTGACTGGAATAGAGGGGAGAGGTGGTACATATTTAGAAGGAAGGATCAACAGCAGAAACAGTTACAGAGGGTGAGGAGGGCTGGGAAGGAGGCACTTCAATAGGGTAATCATTCCCTGGTTTCCCTGCTGTATTTTCAGTAGAGTCATCCCCTCCCAAATTATGTGAAGCCCAGGGACAATCCCTGAAAGTGTGGGTGGTGTCTTCACAAAGATTACAAATAACAGGAGTTTGGCAGGCAAATGCAACATGGCTGATCCCTCCACAAAGGGAACATTTCATTTTATCACAGGCATTGCTCAGATGAGTATGAGCCTCACACCTGAAAAGTGAATGAGGTTGCCCAGCATAAAAGATAAAACCTCGGTCCCTCCCCAGGTAGAAGCAACTAGGTAGATGCTGAAAAACACCTCGAACCTGAGGCAATTTGACTCGAATCCTCCACCCCCCAGTCCAAATATCCTCAGAGTCAATAATAGGGTCTGGAATACCTAAAACAGAACATTTAGCCCTTAACCAGAGCAAAATATCCGATATTGCAACCCCTTCATTCTTGAACAACACAGTCACTGTTCTGTAGGCAGGCTTAGTGAGAGGAATAGCAGCAAAGACCTTCCAGTCCGGGCTGTTACGAACACCTTGGTAATGTTCCCAGAAAAGCTCCAAACCTTCAGCAGAGTTAAAGCTGATATCGAAATTTGGATCACCTGAGGTGTGAATTAAAGCATAAATATCCTGAGAAGAAAAACCCATGCTGACCTTCAAAAGCATACGGCCCACATATATTCTGTCAGGATGTAACTCTAAGCCTCCTTTATATTTTAGCCTTACTACATTACGCCGTTTAGCAGGTTCAGGAGGAGCATGAAATAATCCAGCATATGTTCTGGGGGATGAGTTCCGATCATGTTCAGGATCAGCTCCAGCAGTACTCACAGAAGGACGTGGGTGGGGGCAGGATGTTCCAGGCCAGGCCCAGGAACATCAAGTGCTGGTTTCAGGGCAATAGGGTCTTCAAGGTCATGATGCTGCCCAGAAATACTGGACAAAGTAGAGGTTTCTATAGGGTTTTGTTGCTGAGGAAAAAGAACCGGGGGGGGGGTCAGACAACTCAAAAGAAGAGGGAAGTTCCATAGGGTCAGCAAGAGCAGACCCTGGTCGTTGAGGCGACACCCAAGGCTGATTTGGCCCAGCTTTAACCCACCCAGCAGCCTGCAAGGCATCAGCAACAATATGCCCTGTGACCAACAAATTGTTATCAAAGTTAGAACTGTTCTAGAAGCAGTGTCCACCCCCCAAACCCTCTCCAGCCTGTAAATGTGGAATTAAGGCAGTGTCAGAAGAAACAACAGAAATCTTACTGGCAGGTTCCCGGCATGACATACGGGAACCGTTCGTGTCCATGGAGGTCTGTAACTCACTGTTTACCAGGTCTGGAGTTGCAGCAGACCCAGCACCAAACTCCGTCGTGCATACTCCTGGTGAACTGACAGCCATTGTAGAAAGTGGAGCTCCAGTAAGCAATGCTCCTGTTACGAGAAGGAGGGATTGGCTGTGACGCTTGCGGATCTCTTCTGCAGCAAGAAGGGCTCGCAAATACTCACTGAAACAAATGACAGCTTGGGAAGTCCGTCTGCAGCAGTGGGTCTGTGGAAAAAATAGGAGCCTCAGAGGAAGCTACACAAGCAGGAGAGGTAAACAAACGATCCTCAGCAGGAGCAACAACAGTAACAGTATCCAGACTAGGCAGTTCAGATACAGGCAACTTAGGAGCAGTACCCACATCCATCTTCTCAGAGATGGAAAAAGGCTCACACACAGGAGGAACTGAGGAGGAGGCCAACTCCTCAGCTCCAAGGACCATCTCACCTCCACCAGGATCAATGGGAGCCGCCATCTTGGTCCCACAGGAAAATGGGTCCCCCCTGCTCACAGGAAGCAGAGTAGGGGAATTTCCCCGGTGTCCTGGCCAAATTTCCCTCATTCACTAAAAATACCACCAACAGTTTCATCTGGTTCAAGGTCAGTTGGCATTCATCTGTATTCCCTTCCCCCAGGTCGTGCCTGAAAATAGGCAGGATTTGTCTAGTGCACTTACCTGGTCAACAAAAACTAAATAAATAAATAAAACATTGAGGCTGAACAAAGAGGAAGGTGGTTGGGCAGAGAGCGACAGTGAAAAAGCAGGGATACTGCATGAATACTTCTGCTCAGTATTCACAATGGAAAAGCAGGGGGAGATACCTAATCCAGTCAATAGAAGCACTCTGGATAGGGGTTGATATTAGTCCTTTCACAGAAGAAAGGGTTCTGAAAGAACTCTTAAACCTGAAGGTGGATAAAGCAATGGGGCCTGATGGGATTCACCCCAGAATTCTAAAAGAACTAAGGGAAGAACTAGTAACACCACTGACTACCCTTTTTAATAAATCATGGGAGGATGGTGTGGTACCTAAGGACTGGAGGAGGGTAGATGTGATTCCCCTTCACAGAAGTGGGAGCAAGACAGAGGCAAGAAACTACAGACCTGTCATTTTGACCTCAGTGGTAGGGAACATGATGGAATCACTTCTGAAGGAAAGAATTGTTGAGTACCTAGAGTCCAGTGGGACACAGGACCCAAGGCAGCATGGATTCACAGCAGGAAGATCATGTCAGACAAATCTAATTGATTTCTTTGACTCAGTGACTAAAGTAGTAGACCAGGGAGGGGCTGTGGACATGGCCTACCTAGACTTTAGCAAGACATTTGACACAGTCCTGCACAAAAGATTTATAAACAAATTAGCTAGCCTGGGAGTGGATTCCAGGGTGGTAGCCTGGGTAAAACACTGGTTGGACAACAGGACACAGTGTGTAATAGTAAATGAAGTCCACAGTGAAGAAGGGGTTACTAGTGGGGTACTGCAGGGTTTAGTACTAGGGCCGGTCCTTTTTAATGTCTTTATAACTGACATTGCAGTGGGACTGAAAGGGAAAGTATGTCTCTTTGCAGATGACACAAAGGTCTGCAACAGGGTTGATATGCAAGGTGGGGTGGAAAGGATGAAAAGGGACTTGGCAAGGTTGGAGGAATGGTCAAATGTATGGCAGCTTAGATTCAACACAAATAAGTGCAAAGTAATGCACCTGGGAAACAAAAACCCAGGGGAAGAGTACACAATGGGGGATGAGATACTGATAACAGCAAAAATGGAAAGGGATCTGGGGGTGGTCATATCAGATGACCTAAAGGTGGGCCAGCAATGTAAGAAGGCAGTAAGGAGAGCTGGGTGGATAGTGGGATGCATAGGGAGAGGCATCACCAGTAGAAAACAGGAAGTTGTTGGCCCTCTGTACATACAGTTGGTAAGACCACATCTGGAGTACTGTGTACAGTTCTGGAGATCCATTCTCCGCAAAGACATAGACAGGGTGGAGGCTGTTCAGAGGAGGGCAACTAAACTGGTGCAGGGTCTGCACCAGAAGACATATGAAGAAAGACTAAAGGAGCTTAAGATGTATAGCCTCGAGGAAAGGAGGGAGAGGGGGGACATGATTGAAACTTTCAAATACCTCAAGGAATCAACAAAATCAAAGAGGGTAGCATCTTTCAGAAAAAGAGATATACAAGAACAAGGGGGCACAATTTGAAGATAGAGGGGGACGGCTCAGAGGTAATGTGAGGAAGAATTTCTTCACAGAGAGGGTTATAGATGCATGGAACGGCCTTCCTGAGGAGGTCATAGAGTTAAAAACAGTGGGGGAATTCAAGAATACATGGGACAGACAAAGGCAATTCTAGTGGGGGGTAGGAGGAAGTAGGCTGTTGGTTAAGCAGGATCTGTAGCTTATCCATTAGGTAGGGAAATGGGCAGACTAGGTGGGCCAAGTGGTCCTTATCTGCAATCAAATTCTATGTTTCTATGAAAGGCATAAACCAGGTACAGATAGATGATCTCTTCCAATTTAAGAAGGGCAGCAGAACAAGAGGACATGATCTAAGGCTGCAAGGAGGACAGTTCTCCACCAACACCAGGAAGTTTTTCTTCACAGAAAGAGTGGTGGATGCCTGGAACAGCCTGCCTGCAGAGGTGGTGGGGGCAAGCACAGTGGTAGGTTTCAAGAATGCTTGGGACAAATACAAAGGAGCCCTCAAACCCAAGGGAAGTTAGAAGGCTAGGCTAAAAGACAGTGGGCAGACTACATGGACCTGGTGGTCTCCTTCTGCCATCAACTTCTATGTTTCTATGTTTCTGAAATCAAGGACCACAGCTCTCGACTGGGGATTTCTGATCAATGGCCTCTTGAACTAAATAGAGTTATGGTCACTGGACCCTAGTGACTCCCCTACTCCCACATCTCCTTCCACCTCTGAGTTAGTGAGCACAACATCAAGAATAGAAGCATGCCTGGTGGATTCCTTAACCAGCTGCACCAGCAGACAGTCCTGAAATGTATCCAGCAGGGCCTGACTTTTGGTGGTCCAAATCAATATTTGCCAAGTTCAGATATCCCACCACCACTACTTCCCCCTTTGCCGCTTCCCTTCCTAGTTCTTCTCCAAGCTCCCTATCCCTCTATTCCCCTTATCCTGGTGGTCTATAGATCACCCCCAACCATAGTTTCTTGACTGAGACTGCTGTGAGCTGCACCCACTGTGACTCAGTCGCCCCATTATTTCCCATGATGTATCCATCTTCCACAGCCTCGATGGCTATGAGGTCCATCTCAGTGTCTCCTATCATTGTCTGGAGCTCACTGATTTTATGACCTAGACTCCCAGTGTTGAAGCAGACCTCCTTCCATCTAACTCCTGATAATCATTTGCTTTTTATTTGTCTTTCTCCCTTATTCTTCCCTAGTCTCCTTAACTTCTTGTTTTTCAAGTTGATCGCAGGCTTTGTGAACCCTCCCTTCTTGGCCCTTTCCCCTAGCTCAACTTGAGCCTTAACCTAATTATTCTCCACTATGCTGCTACAAGCCCCCAGATTATTGGAGTACTAGCTAAGTTCCCTTTCCTCTCTCCTATCACCGTGGTTCCCTTAGCCTCAGTCTCCCCTGCAGTCAGTTTAATTGTCTAGTGAAGATGTCAAACTTATGCCCCAGTGCACTGGTGCACTCTTATCAGGTGAAGACGGTCACCCTTGAAGAGCCTCCTGTCCCAGAATTCCCTTAGTCTCCCACAAAGTGGTACACGATCTCCTGGTACCATTCCTTTAACCATCCATTAAACTCCTTAATTTCATCCATCCTTATTCTGTCCCCTTCCCCCACTCCACACAGGATGCACCTCAGAAAATGCCAGTGAGGCTTCGTGTGCCTTCAGTCTGCCCCCCAGTTTTCAAAAGTTCTGTTTTACCATCCACACAAGCAAATTCAGCAGATTGTTGGTATCCAAGTGTACCAGCATCCCCTGTCCCCCCTACAGTCCTCCTTTTCCTGTCTATGTCTTGGATGACTGATGCACCAGGAAAGCACATGAACATCTCCCTCCCATCCACATACTTGTGAACTGTGCAAGTTTTGCCCATCAATTAAAAAAAAACACAAGTTTTACAACTGTAAATGCACGAAAAACCTTTTATTCAGTTTTATCATTTGTGACACCATGAGGGTCATTTATTTGACTATCTGAGATTGCTGGGCATCTTACATGGGCATGACATCCTGCGGTTTCAAAATCTGGATCAGGGAACATTTAGGAGAGATCATCAAGAAAGACTCGAGCAATGCTCTTCAGTACATGTACATTCCCAGTCTGGCTCTACTGGCACACTTGTTCAAATTCTGTGGTATTGAAAGGATACAACTAGGCAGATTGGGTGGGGATCTTGACACACTCTTACTAAGGAGGGTGGGCATGTGGATTGTGCAGTTGGGAACTATATATCCCCCTCATTTAAATGAACATGTTAAATATAGGCTGTTCCCTAAACAATGAGAGAAATGGGGCTCGATTTTAAAAGCCCCCCCTAAGATCAGAGCACCTTGCTCCAAAACCCCAACTGTGACAAACACGGGTGCACCAGGGACCCTGTGCCTAATTTTGTAAAAACCAGGGTCCCTGCACCAAGCCCCCACCCCGAGTTTGCTGCAAGCTGTCTTCTGCACCACACAACTGGTGCATAGGAGGGGATTCACCATTTTGAGCTATTCACCCTTGTCACTGTCACCCAGATGTCCTGTCACCCAGTTGAGTCACTGTTATGACAGGTGATATCTTACACTCACAGTTTTGCCAGTCACTGACCTGAGCATGGGTGCATGTGACATACACCCTACTGTACCTGTCTCCCTTTTGCTAGTCGCCATTTAGTACTCGCCCTTATGTGGTTTGCTTTCTCCCAAAAGCCCTTATCACTGGATACCGAATGCCTCAAACTGTCGCCCTTTCTTGCAGCAGTGGCAGCTGTGGCAGGGACCCACTGGCCATGCATCAAATGGCTGGCAGGGTCCATAGGGAGCAGGCCATGTTGGCTTGGGGGGTAGTGGTTGAGATGGACCCCAAATGGGAAGGGTACAGCAGCATCAATTCCAGGGAGTGGGGGGTTGGTCAAGTGACTTGTGGTGGTGGGGAGCCCAGGATGTTACTAGCTGTGGCTCCTCAACTGCCGGCATGCTAGGCCAGATGCAGGGGAGCCATAGACATCCTCTGGTAGTAACCACAATAAGGGGGCATGGACCACTTCCCACTCTTTCATGGCACCCAGAATGGTGAACGGTTGTTAGACCATCCCCTAGCTGGTCTAAATCCAGCAGCCTCCATGAACTGTTGGGGGGTTTCTGGAATGCCACTTAAGGGGATGTGGCAGCCAAGATATAGTGCAAGCCCCCAACCACCATGGCACAGCAGTCTGGCACAGGTGGCCCCGGGTCTGCCACAAGCCTCCTCAGAAAATGCAGAGTACTGCAAGGTCTGAGGCAAGGTGACCCTTGCATCACTTTCTTTTGATGCAAGGCCCTTGTATCAGACCTTTGAAAATCTGGTCCAAGAAGTTATTTATAATGCAATGTTAAAATGAATTAATTCTGACATTGCTCTCTTTCTCTTTTTTTTCAGGTGTATTCCTCTGCATTTTAGAGAGACACAGATTCCGTTTTGAAGCAAGCAAATGTGACACAGTTTTGTGAATTCCTTACAGGATATAACTGCCATGACAGCAGTCTTAATACTATACATTTATGTCACACTGCTGTAGCTTCTGTTAATACTGTTATATAAATTTCTAGATTACTTTTTAATTCTCTACAGACTATTATTGTTAGGTACTTTATCACTTATCATATTTGAGTTACATTATAACTTTAAGAATTTTGCCATTTAAGGAGTGTGCTTAGCAACATCTGGGCCCCTTTGATGAAGCCTTAAGTAGTAGTAAATCATTTTTTTTATTCACAATGAATAAAAGGATACATTCAATTGAGCAAAGCTCATTTTCAATGAAGTTCCATGACACAAATAAATTAAAATAAGTTTCCACATCAAAAGGACATAACATCAAATCACTAAAACCACATATAATTAACAACAATCACAATACAGCAATAAATAAAAATTAATGTAAAAGACAATCACATTACACAATAACATACATAAAACACTAACAATTAATGCACCTAGTATTATTATGTAATATAGTAATACACCAATTCCTCAGTTCACTTTTATTATATCTAGTTCTATTTTTTCTCAATTCTGGGGGAGAATTATTCCATAATCTTATTCCTCTAGCAGGTACAGAAGATCTTCCAATACTCAGGTTATATTTAGTTGAAACAAATTGAATTCCATTAGAGGCTCTCAGACATTCCTTTGTTTTCCTAACTTCAAAGAGTTAAGTGAAACAGGTTGGGGTGTGTTTGTGTGACAGCATCTCCTGATATTAGTCACCGCTGCTGAACTATGAGTTATGCACATTATCTTACACTATGTTGCACTTTTTAGCATAAAATAAACTCATTGTGCATATCCATTACTGGTACCAGTTTTCCTTTGTTGCCATGTATCATAACAGGGACTCATTTGAGGAGCTCACCAGGATTGGGGTGAAATATGGTAATGTCACATACAGTACGGCACACCATCAGGTTGATCCCTGTATGAACAACAGTCCTAGCAGTAACATAATGCAACTTACTGGTTATTATAGGACATGCAAGGTGCATATGCACCTACATACAGATATAGGTTGCAGGGAAGCACCAGGTGTCTAACTGGTGGCAGAGATGATAAGCAGACTCTCCTGATAACTACCACCCCACACTGATGCCCCCAGTGTGATGCCTTTTAGCTCCTGCCCTTGCTCTCTGGCCCACTGATGGGAGGACCCCGGGTGTCAGGTGAGCCTTTGTAGAACAGGATATAAGTAAGTCCTGATACAGTAACTTGATGGGCTGAAGGAAACTGGTGCCTTCTGGCTACCAAGAGTTGCTGGAATGGTGCCAAATACAGAATTGGACTAAATAATGGGTTGGATGGGAGACTCCTGATTCTGCCTACTACCCTGAGTAGCTGGATCCTGTGCCACATAGTCACCTAAGCAAGGAGATATAAACAGCAAAATAAAGCTCCAATGAGCAGTGTAATAGGAGAGGTGTACTGTATAGAGGATATACTGTCACTTTAAATGCTATGGCTCAACAGCCTCTATTGGACCTCAGTAGCGGAGCCAGGTTTGGGATCATTTGGGAGCCAGGGAGGGCCACTCAGTCAATGACAGGCTCCACAATGGGCACTAAACAGTGAATAAAGATAGTGGCAGGGCACCACTATTCACACTGGGGCAGCCAGGAGGGGGCGACTGCCCCCCAGCCCCCCCTCTGGCTCCGCCACTGTTGGACCTCTTTGGAAGCTACAGGGAGTACCCTATGAGTAATGTGCAGAGTGTGTATGCTGGCTTAACTGAGGAGCTGTAATGAGAGATGAGTTGTGTTACACTATAGAATAAATATCTGTTCTTGAACAACCTGGAGTCTGAGCGCCCAATTCTCAAAGCCCCCCTGAATGGCGCAAGGTGTGACTTTTGTCAAAAGATGCACCAGGAGCAATTCTCAAAAGCAACCTCCATTAAACGCAGGCTATGTGCACCAATGGGGGCTTGCACTGTCCTTGTGGCACAAAATGGGCTGTGACATGGCACTAGGGAACTTGTGGCAGACACAGGCTGCCATATGCCTTAATTCATGATTCTCTAAACCTTCCCAGAGGGCAAATTTCTAAGTACCCTTAGACCAGCCAGGGCTGGTCTGCGGTACTTAGATGTGTGCCCTCAGGAGGCTAAAGATCATGCACCATCCACGCCCCATGTGTGTGGTGAGAATCCCCTTAATAAATATATATCAGTCCCTGGTGGTCTAGTGGACCCCCCTCCCTATCTCTGATATGCCAGTATAATAAAACACATAACTTTCCCTGGTGATCTAGTGGACCCCACCATCCCAGCAGGCAGTGCCCTGCCACCCCACTCCCACTATACCATCCTTGAGCCAGTGACCAGCACAGCCCTCGGCTCTCCACCATGGCTGGTCACCAACTGAGCTGTCGATGAGTGCATATTGTACAATCTGCTGTTACAGTACATGCTCATTGACAGCTCAATTGGCTGCCAGCTGTGGTGGAGAGGGGAGGGCTGTGCCAGTCGCTTGGTTGGGGAAGGGACAGGGGGGAGTGTGGTAGTGGAGCACTGTCTGCTGGGGTGGAGGGGGTCCACTAGACCACCAGGGAAAGTTATGTGTTCTATTATGTGGGCAGATGGTGGATAGGGAGTGGGGTTCACTAGACCACCAGAGAATGTTATATTATTTATTAAGGCGAGATCAGGGATCAGGATGGGGGGTCCCACTAGACCACCAGGGAACCATAGATGTTTTATGAAGGGGGAGATTGGGCATAGGGAGGGAGGTCTGCTAGACAACTAGGGACATGTTATCTTTATTAAAAGGGGGATCAGGATGGGGGGGAATCCACCACTTTGTTCTTGCCTGCCATGAGTGCCACCAGACTGCAACCACAGCTTGTGGTAAACCTCTCAGGTGTGCTGTCACTTTGGTGTAGAGCAACCTTTGCTGCAAGCTGTGAGACTTTTCCACTGGGACCCAAACCGATAGATAATTGGGTGCAGGGTCCCTGCTGCACCAGCTATCAGAGAAAGCTGCCCTTGGCGTGGTTTGCACCATGTTTTAAGAATTGAGCCCTGTGACTTTTCTGGCAAACCAAAGGGAGAACATTACAAGTGAAAGTTCTCAATACAGCAGCCCAATTGGCTTGAAGTAGCCTGGTGCCCCCTAGCTTTCTAGGAGGCACTGGAATGGAGCACAATTAGGGACTTCTGCTTTTTTCTGCTTCCACAGCAGCTGGATCCTGAGCTTCATCATCTACGAAGCAAGGAGAGAAGTCCAGCGATTTAAACAGAGAAAGGGCACTGATGAGTTATGTAATGGCAGCGGTTGTCCTGATGCAGCAGCCTAATTGATTGTAGATTGCAAAGTCCTGGAATCTAACCAAAAACAGATCCAATCAGACAGTATATGAGAGGGGTGACTCCTGCTTCTGCCTGCCCCCCCCCCCCACACACACACACAGCAGCTGGATCTCATGTGATGTTTACTGATGATTTGGATGTTACATGCAACCTATATTTAACAAACTGGGAGAATAAGAAGATGGGCAGCAGCATTCTGGCTGTGTTGTTATTTGGAGAACTGAGAGTTATGTATGTGATAAAGAAGAAAATGTCACTAGAACTAAGGAAGCATTACTTCACTGAGCAGGTGACAGGACTCTGAGGTACATTGCCTCAGGTGATCCAGTGAAATACAACTTGGTACTTTCAGGTACAAACTGAATTAGTTCCTACTGATGAACACCATTGCAGGATAGGACTGTCTGAGCAGCATTGGGAAGAAATTGATGGACCACTGGTCTCATTCCGTCCCATAAGATGCATCTGAGTCTGTGATTCTGAAGTAACAGGAAATGATAGATGCTAGTAAGCTATCTTAGCTGGTATCATTTAAAATTAAAATAGGGGAAGGCCTTCTTCACACTGAGCAGGATTAATACATGGTATAAAGTGGTATTATTCATTTATTCATTTGATTTTTGTTAACCAGATAAGGGCCTTAGTCCATATAGTCCACTTACAGACATGATCCAGGTTTTTCTAACACATTTGAATGATCTTACACACAGGTATACAAAACATTATACAAAGAAATTATGTAATGGAATAAATTATTGGCATACTATTCATTCACACATAAGTAAAATAAGCAGTTAATAACAAGTGCAATATGTATTGGTAAACAAGTAAGTTAATCTTTTCTTAAATACCATAGGAGAGGAGACTTGACAATTTTCACTGGTACTGTGCTCCATTTCTCTGGGGCACAATGAGATGAGGTGAGGTGAGCTGAGGTGAGCTGAGGTAGGTGAGGTGGGGTGGGGTGGGGTGAGGTGGAGTGGGCTGGGGTGGTGTGGGGTGAGGTGAGGTGAGGTAAAATAAGAGAAAATAAGATAAGGTAAGAAGTTTTATATGCCACCCTTCAGACCCACCATTTATTCCTAAGTGGTTTTCAAGCCATGAACAATGGCAACAGCCATTAGCTATGCACTTGGAAGTTAAATGACATTTAGGGAGGTTAAATATTGCACTGGAATGTTCAACAGTGGGAGAGAGAGAGAATCACATTAAAGAAAGGATGGTTAAATAACTTGCTCAAGGTCACATAGTGAGTAACTGGAGGTCGTGAGATTCAAAGCAGGGTGTCCAGGTTCACAGCTATATGCTCTAACCACTAGGTTACATTTCCCAGAGCAACAATAAAGCCTAAGAAAATATATTGTTTTACCTTTGAGGATGAGGTCAAACTTCAGGAAGTTCTGAAAAAGCTGAGTGACTGGTCATTCTCTTAGAGTCTCAGATTTAATGTAGCCAAATGCAAGGCTCTACACTTGAGGAGGAGAAATAGAAGCAGGACCTTCACTTTGTGTGTGGCTCCTCTTACTGCAAGAGAGGAAGAAAATAACCCGGGGGGGGGGGTTATAATAGACAGTTGGCTAAAGCATGACAATCAGTGGGTGGCTACTATCATGGTGGCTGGAAGATTGTTGAGCTGTATCATTAGGGAAATTACCAGTAGAGCATGGAACATAATCCTACCACTTCACAAGATCATAGTCAGGCCTCACATGGAGTACTGTGGGTAGTTCTTGGCTCTTCAACACAAAAACGATACAGATGCAGTAGAGATGGTATGAAAAAGGGCCACTAGAACAATCAGGCTATGGAAGATGACAGCCTTGCAGAGACACTGTGGGCCCTTTTTATGTTCATTCTGGAGAAATGGCAGCTGAGGGGGAGAACATGATCTTATTCTTCCACATACTGAAGGATAGTGGGTATGAACAAGGTCAATCAGATGGAGATGCTTGAACTGTTGTGTTCCATGATGAAGGGACAGCTCTGCAGCTCAAAAGTGATACATTTAAGAGTTACTTTAGGAGACATGTCATCAACCCAAGAGCAGTAGATGCATGGAACAGCCTACTAGCAGAGGTAGGAAACATGAAGACAGTACAGACCTTCACGCTTGGACAAATCTCTGCTTACCAAGAGAATTACAATGTACCCAGAGTAGTAGTAAAGGTGAGAATGACCTATAAATTAGTACGGGATTTTTTTTCTTGGGATTTTCATTTTTATAATTTTTCACTCTATTACACTAAAACAATATACATGCATACACTAACTGTCCATACTTCACAAGGTACATGGTAACTTTAAGAAAGGGCATGGATGTAACTAGAGATTGTGCTTTGATCAGTTAATTAAAAAAGTAAGTATTACGTAACCTTCACATGCATGTAAATTAAAGATTCAACTTAAACTGAAGTAAATAAATAGCAGCAATGGTAAAGCCATAAGTGTAACAGTGATGGATGACACATTTTAGAAAAACCAAAAAACAAAGGTTATTATATTTTAAACCATTATACAGCATATTAGCTCAAAGCTTTGGGTAAGAAATTACTCTGGGCACGAAAAATAAATAAAAAATAGAAAGGGTTGGGATACACCATCAGTACTGACTAAAATACTAATGACTGAAAAATTACTATGAGAATTTTTATTTATTGAAAATGTTTCACCAGGATAGGCACACTGAGCAAAACAATTAAATACCAATAGTCAAATCTTCCATTTTCATTGGCTCTATACCTGGGGCGCATACATATAATAAAACTGCATGTGTTATCACCTAACTAATTAATTCAATCTCAGAATGATAAATTTGATATTGACAGTACACCCAGATATAGTATATTATTATGAAGAAAAAAGCATTTGCTGAGCATTATAAGAAGAGAGCATCAATCTAACTGCCATATCCAAAGATTTCAGAAATAAAAAGCAAAAGTCATGACAGAGCAGTAATACCATCAAGTTCCATACTCATAGGTATTGTTAGATGTTCTATCCTTATCTACTACCATCAAAAGATAGACTAAAGAGTTTATTTATTGTAATACAGCAACACAAAGAGAACCCTTATTGGATATTTTAAAGTCATATATTTTTTCAAATGCAGTTTAAGATTGTACGGGTTTTTAGGCTCATCAGTACCCTTTTCTGCAGAGCCGAGTAAGGCAGGTTTCAGCAGTGATGGAACCACTCCTCAGACTACAGCTTCACTCACAGAATCTGATGTTACAGTATTTTGGATTCTTCTTCAGACACAGGATTCTGATTTCTAGTACAATACAAGGAATAATGTGTGGGAACAATACACAACAAGCCTGTGTTTCCATTGAGGGGTTGAGCTAACAGTTTATGTACCTTGAGAGTGAAGCTGAAACAACTAAGAAGATCTTGGGTGGGTCAAGCCCTAGGGAGTGGACCAGACACACATGGAGGGGGGAGTAGCTATCCTTATAGCAAGGTGAGTCCCTTTTCGACTTATTGATACTATAGTAGACTCCCAGCACAGATACATTTTGATCAAGACTTTGTTAGGTCAATCAGAGGTAGTGCTTGGTTTCATATATGGCCCATATGTAGAAGACCCTTCCTTCTCCTTTTCCCTTATGAATGACTTGATCCCATGGTCCTCCTTTCCCATTGTGCTGGGAGGAGACTGGAATCTCATCTGTTGTAATATCCTGGACCATTCTACTAGTCGTCCACTGTCTCTTTCCCCTGCACAGGTTGCCATTAGAGAAATTATGGATTCTATCAGCTTAATAGACCCCTGGAGAACTCTCTTTCCACATCAGAGGGAATACTCATTTCACTCTGTTCCACACAACTCATTCTCTCGATTAGATTACTTTCTTTTAGATATGGGACATCTCCCATCTGTATCATCCTGTAACTACCTTGCTAAGGTGATCTCCGACCGCCACCCCATTCTACTATGTTGAAGCCCCGGCCCGCCCCTTTCCAGAGATAAGGTATGGAGATTTAACAGTCAAGTTTTTTGATCAGAATACCTGAAAACCCAACTGTCTGAGTTTATTACTAACTTTCTAAACCTAAATATCCCTTCTATGCCTAAGTCAGGTATGCTGTGGGGGGCCTTAAAATGCTCAGTAAGAGGAGAAATAATTCGCATGGCAACAGTTAAAAAAGAGACGAACTCCAAGGTAACCTCTGCTCTACTACAAGATATTAGGACCTTGGAATTAGCACTCTCTACGGACTCTACCATGGATCAGTACAAGGCCCTAGAAATTCTAAGAGATTGATATAATTCAATCCTGACTGAACATGTAGAGTATCTCCTCGGACGTTCCAAGATTAAGTATTTTGATCAGGGGGATAAGGCTGGAAAGCTCCTGGCCTTACAACTCAAGGCACAGGACTCCAATAGAATTGTCCCAAGTATCCAAAAACCTGGAGGACAAATTGTCACCTCCTCGAGAGAAATAGTTAACTGTTTCCAAGAATATTATAAAAATTCGTACTCCCATGCTTCTTCTTCCTTTAGCCCAGAAATGCTAGACCAGTTTTTGCAACCATTACAACTCCTGCAACTCAACACATGTCAAGCAAATCTACTCAAAGCCCCAATTTCTCAAGAAGAGATAAAACTGGCTATTGATTCTCTTCCCACAGACAAATCCCCAGGTCCAGATGGGTTTACAGTAGAATTCTACAAACTTTTTAAAGGGAAATTAGTACCAGTTCTTTTAGACACTTATAATTATGTGTTTGAGCAAGGTATCTCAGACCCCTCTCTATTCGAGGCTACAGTTGTGGTCCTCCCTAAGCCCGACAGAGATCCTCTTCAAGTCACAAATTATTGCCCGATTTCGTTAATTAACGTGGACATAAAGATATTAGCAAAAATTCTGGCTACTCGGTTGTCTAATGTCTGGCAAAGTCTCATAAGCAGGGAGCAAGTTGGTTTTGTTGCCGGCAGAGTCTCTTCTGACCATATGCGTAAACTGCCTATCTGATCTCTGCATGCAGGGAGTCCCGAATCCCAGCTGCTCTGGTCTCCCTGGATGCAGAGAAAGCGTTTGACAGGATCTCATGGGAATACTTATTCTACTTGTTGCAGCTCTATAATATACCAGCACAGTATATAAAATGAACCAAGATCCTATACACTTGCCCTTCTGCACGTATACTATGCAACGGGCACCTATCTGAATCCTTTCATTTATAGCAAGGAACTAGACAGGGATGCCCACTCTCCCCCTTTTTGTTTGACTTATATTTGGAACCGCTTGTTAGATGCATTAATTACTCCCCTAATATCTCTGGTATCTTTACCGGGCCTAATCAGTATAAAATTTCGGTGTATGCTGATGATATCCTACTCCATATAACATACCCTCTAAAATCAATTTCTGCTGCATTTGAGCTTATTAAAGCATTTGGTAAATTTTCTAATTATAAGCTTAATATTACAAAGACAGAAATGATGCCCTTAAATGTTCATACATTTCAAACCGAGGTCGCTCATTTTGGGTTTCGCTGGACCAGGGACACACTAAAATATTTGGGAATATATCTCTCCTGTTCAGAAGTCAAAATGAAGCAATACAATCTTGACAAAATTCTCACTCAGATTAAAATGGATCTTTCCCACTGGGCTATGCTTCCACTTACTCTCTGGGGATGGGTAAATGTATTGAAAATGAATGTTCTTCCTCGAATCCTATACCCCCTACAGATGACATACTTTTTTCTACCTAAAATATAGTTTACTAAAGTTAACAAACTCATGTCCAACTTTTTAAGGGGCGGCAAGGCACCTCGGCGGGCTCTCTTTAAACTACAAAGGAGCAAGAATAATGGCGGCTTACAACTCCCAGATTTACTTCTTTATCAGTTCTCCATTACATGCTCAGTCATTGCATACTGGATGAAGGATGTGTCATATAATGGGCAGACCCAATATCTCCCCTTGTGGTACCAAATAGAGCAGACTTTACTTTCCTCGTATAATATATCTCTTAATACTCTCATTTTTTCCCCCTCCAAAAACTTGATTAAAAGTTTCAGGACCTTGCCCATAGGAACAACACTTCAAGTACACGCCCAATTATGCAATACTTTCCAGATATCCCTGGTGAAGAATGTTTCCCAGTCTATAAGTGCGAACCTCAATTTTAAAATTGAGGGAGTGCCTCTTTCACATAATTTCTGGCCAGGAAATACTCAGCTCAGAGTCATAGATTTACTACAAGAACACAAACTGATATCCTTTCAAATGGCCAGTACACTGTTCAATCTCCCTAATTCTTTTTGTGTTAAGTATATCTAATTACAGCATATGCTTCTACAACACTTTGGACCAGGGTACTGGACGCAGCACTTAGCTGGTCCTTTCCTTCCGGCTATTTCCAACTTACCCTCCTCTCATCTCATTTCTTATTTTTACCACCTCCTAAGGGATGGAATAGAGGAGCTGTGAGGTGCCACATTATATATCTGGGACCAGGTACTATCTTCAAATACTTTAACACCACGACCATGGTCTAAAATTTGGTCACAGCTGTATCAAGATGTGAAATGGATTAGATACTGCATTCTGCAGTTCTATGTAATACATGATCTATGTTACACTCCGGCTAGACTTCATCAAATGGGGAAACTTTCCTCAAATTTATGTTCCCACTGTAAGCAGAGTCCTGGCACATTACTGCACATACTATGGGAATGCAATAAAGTAACACCCTTTTGGGATAGCATAAAGTCTAATTTGGATCCCCTATTAGGGTTATCTGAAGCTTTCAATCTGGAAATTTGCATAATAGGAGACTATAGGGGAACTCTGAGTGGTACACATCAAAAATATATGACACTAATATCTATATGCGCCAAAAAAGTTATTACGCACCACTGGTTAGATCAGAATGTCCCAACGTACACAGAGTGGTTAAAAGAGATGCTTTTCACTTTACAAGCTGAAAATATGATCACTCATATGACAAAGAGGCTGCAATATTACCAGAAAGTATGGGCACCTTTACATACCTTATTGACCATTTAATGGCCCAAGGGGCATTGAATAATATAATAAAAAGGGAGAAGGGAGAAAGAGAAGGGAAGGGAAAGGAAGAAGGAAAGGAAAGAAAAAAGAAAGAATTTCATTCCCTTTCTCGTTTGTCTTTTTCTTTTTCCTTTTATCTTGTGAATATTATTATCTGTGACATTGTGACATTAATCTTGACCCTTTCCGACTATTGTACCTGGGCTAATGAAAGTACAGACTAGTGTCACTGCATACCTGATGCGGTAGGAGAGAAGGGGGGAGGGTGCAGGATAGAATCCGGGGGAATAGGAGGAGGAATAAGTGCATGTTATTGTAGGCCAGAGGGATTGTAGCAAGTAATTATGACTACAGCTTTACTAGATACTTTCTCGTAGTTTGTAAACAGTTAATATTGTAATAGAGCTTTAACATATAACATATGTATATGTTAATGTAACATGCGTACTTCCCTGTCTAATGTTTGGAACATATGACTTGTTAACTCTTCCTACAAATAAAATATACTCAATTTGAAAAGAAGCGAGTGAAGCTCAAGAGGTCCATGCTGTTATGTTAAGCCTGAGGTGGAAACACAAGGTGAGTTGTTTATGGTTGCCCATATTTTATTTTTATTATAGTATATGGTTTTAACATTTTTATTCACTATCCATACACCTTCTCCTCCTCCACTTGCCGACAATTAGAACAGTGACATTTTTATGAGACATGTAACTGCAGATGGTAGCAAGCCGCTGGCAAGACCATTTGTAAACCTTGGCCTTATTGCAGCCGTAACTGCTGACCTGTAATCACTTATTGGTGCTCCTACCTCCTAATCAGCTTGTTTGCTTTGTTTCTGATAACATTTTCTCAATAAAACAGCTGGTGACATTTGTTTCATGGAATATTTTAAGTTTGTTTTATAGAGCGGAGAATCAAATAAAGCACTGGAAGTTGGTGTGAAGAAAACACAGGTGCTATTGATGATGGAATGTACATAACAACTTTTAGAATATACCAAACAACATTTGAGCAGTCACTGATTTCTATATATAATAAAGGCTACCCATATACTACAGTTCTTTAAAAAATCAGCAAGCTGGTCAGGATAAAAAAAAGGTATCAGTAATAGTTGCTTTTTTCTTTCCAAGGGTATACTAAGACAATCTTGGCCCCAATTTCAGTAATATCAGGACAAATTGTCAGAAATCGTCTCTGACAGGCTTGGGTTGGGGACTAACGTCAAGGTAAATAAAAGCTTTTGTATTTTTAAACAGCACTGTTCCCTGGATTCTAGTGGTTTTGATAATCAGTGTGTAGTTGACTTCAAGAGAGAATTGTACCAGAACCATTGGGGGGGGGGTCTTGCAGTAGAAAAAGAAGGCAGATTGAAATGTTTCTCTCTTGTGAGTAGACAAAATGCCTTTATAAAAGTGGGTACACTGGTTGAATTAAAGTCAAAACACTGTTAGTAACTGCTTCACAATGTCCCAGGTAGTGGTTTCAGCAATCACAAACATAAGTCCACATATTAAAGGTTCAATTTTGGATTAAGAGTTTATATTTTACAGGTTTGATATATAGTATTTCTTAAATTCGCCAAAGCTTTATTAGAGTCAGTTTTGTTTAAAGCTTCTCATTGATCAATTTAAAGCAAGTCTACTGTTTTAAATAGTACCTGCTTGAACAGCATACCTGTTGGTCCCTGCTTATAAGGTGGGGAACGAGAGCTGTTGTTGAACCCAAAGTCCCTTCTAACCTTACATTACTGTGCTGTGGTACTACACTATCTTACTTATCTCCATTTGTAAGTTATTTTGTAAGTTATCAGTATGTTATTTCCACAACTTATATGCCAAAATCATATTTTGTAGTGAACAGGAGATTAGCTTTCCCAATTCTTGCAGTGCCCCAACAGACTTGAGCTGCTTTCAGATACAAGTAGCTGAATGCAGATAGTACAGTTAAATAGTAATTAATCCCTGTGGAAAAAAGACTTTGGAAATGTTTGGAATTTTGTAAATGATTATTTTTTGTGTCAGCATAATTTGTTTCTATGTCAGTGTGTGTTCTATGTAAATGCACTTTTTAATTTACCTATATTTCCAATACACTAGATGGTTGGCTTTGTGTTTCTTTACAAAATGCTATTTTTTCCACATAAAGTATTTCAACCATCCTCCAAGCAGTTGGACTAAGATTTGGATGACATGCACATTTTATCAAAGGCTAAAAATTAAACAAAAACGTCCATTAGCTTTAAAGGGAAATATGTAATGCTAACCTTACATCCCTAAAAATTCATACATGTTTACAGGAAGTTAGTTATCATCACTGAACAGGTGCTTAACGTATTCTGAAAACCAGTGATCACAAAGGAATAGCGACTTTAGTTTAATGGTATGGGGCTAGAGCTTTCAAAGTGTATTTACATAGAAATATCGTTTATTGCAGATCTCTCTGCCCCTGTCCAATCACAGCACAACTCATTTACCTTATTTTCACAGGTATGCAGATTTTTACAACTTTATGCAATTTGCATCAGCTTTTGGCAGAAAAGTGATATGGCACCATATTTGCCACAAATAGTAGTCCGCTTTTGGTCAGAGAGAAAGACGTAGAGCAAGACTGAGCAAACAGCTGACAATTTTTCTGTAGTAAGAGACCAGCAGGGGGAAAAGGAACATGAAAGGGGATAGTGGCTGTTGTGGTGTTCCTTTTGTTTTAAGCAGGAGACCAGCATGTTTTTTTCTAGACCAGCAGGGGACAAGGAGGTAGGACAGGGCAGTTACTCTCCTTAAGGTTGGAATTGCCTTCCCACCCACCTGGAGCCAGCTCCAGTCTTATAGGCACCAGGACTGATTGACAAGAGAGTCTTCCTGAGGGAACAGGAAGGACAGGCTCAGCAGGACAAGTCAGAGGTGGGGAAGTTGTAGCTCCAAGGGGGTGTGAGTAGCCAGAGGTTAGAGGATTTGAACACTGCATTGTGTGTTTAGAAATTGAATTAGTGAGGCAAGGTTAGATAGTATATGCAGGTAGTAAAAGGGAAGAGGAAAGAGGGGAGAGAAGCAAAAAAAAAAAAAAAACACCAAACAAAAAAAAGAAGGGCGAGTTCTTAACCTGTAGGTTCACTATTGTATTGTGGGAACTGGCAGGGGGGAGCAGGTAAGGTCTACATACAGGATGTAACTATGATGGGAGTGATGCAGTGCAGTGGTTGTGGGGCAGCAGTTTTCAGGGAGTCCTTTGGGAGACTGTGGTGCTGCCCATTTCCATGCATCTCTCTGGGCTGCTAGAGCAAGTATACCTCTGAAGAGAGGTGTTTTTATGTATAACTGAATTTTTGATGAAATGCATAACTGAATTCTGATGAAACATTTGTGTTTGTCTTTATTATTATAGAAGCTGCGGTAAAAGGGTTTCATCCCTATACAGCAGCTCCTTGGTGTTTGTGCTCTGCATTGTCTGATACTGGGGGTCATTGTCTGGCTTCCTAATACAGATTTCCTACTGCTATGAACTTTGGCTGCATTACTAGCACTTTTAAGTGCTTAAATAGCTCTATAAACCTCTAAACGCTTGGGGCAGCCTGAATAGGCTGATATTGTGTTTCATTGCACCTTACCACTCATGAGTGCATCCGGAAGTAGCCCACTTAGCTACTTCCGGTATAGCATTTCTTAAGACCCACAGTAGCAAGTGGGCAACAGATAGACTCTCCTGTTAGAGCAGGCATACCTCTGGAGAGAGGTGTTTTTATGTATAACTGAATTTTTAATGAAATGTGTAACTGAATTATGATGAAACACCTGTGTTTGCCTTTATTATTATAGAAGCTGCTGTAAAGGGGGTTTCATCCCTATACAGCAACTCCTTGGTGTTTGTGCTCTGCATTGTGGGATACTGGGTCATTGTCTGGCTTCCTAGTACAGCTTTCCTACTGCTACAAACTTTGGCTACATTACTAGCACTTTTAAGTGCTTGAATAGCTCTATAAACCTCTAAACACCTTGGGGCAGCCTAAATAGGTTGATACTGTGTTTCATTGCACCTTACCACTTATGAGCGCATCTGGAGGTAGTCCACTTAGCTACTTCCGGTATTGTGCCTCTTAAGACCCGCAGTAGTGAGCGGGGCGCACGTGCGTGGGGCCGCGTGCAGAGACACGCGCTTCTCAGAGCGTGTCTACCGTGTCCACATGGCAAACTGGCACCGAGCCCAGTGAGAACTGTACAAGTCAATTCCATTAAGCAAGTGTTCATCTGTAACATTGCTTGCTCCTACCAACAGCGAGATAAAGAAGGCTAATAAACTGTGCTCCTCTTGCAAAATGTACGCTGTTGGAAAACATACACCAGACTATATATGTGATAGATGCAAGCTGGTTACTTCCCTTCAGGAGGAAATAACACGTTTACAAACTAAATGAGTTATCAACTCAGATATTGAAGCTTTGGAGGAGTACATTGATCATATGACTCTCCTTCTAGAGGCTAACTCGACTTTAACAATCCAGGATAATGCTACCCCATGCAAGCCTCCTTTGCCATGCTAATAGACCCTTCTCATGAAGTACATTTAGCTGACACTCCTACTCCCCCTGCCCTATGTATACCCCCTTAGTTACACAAGCTGACTCTTTGAATGAAGTAAAGCTAGCTGCTACCCCGTTCCCCTTGCTGTATGCAAACCCCCTCAGTTTTACAAATGCGACCTTCTTACAACACAGACTTAGCTGGCACTTCTACTCCTTTTACTCCCAATTTCACTGCACAAAAATCATGACCACCAGATGAATCTGCATGATCCAAGGTTCTGAAATCCAAATCCTCTCAAAGAGCAGTTCCATACTCTAATAAAGGCCCCCCACTACTATTCCATAACTCCTTTGAACATTTATTAACAAATTCCAATGAAATACTTATTAATGATCAAATTCAAGGCAACCTTCTAGTTTACATCACACCCTCTGATTCTCCCTTTCTTCTCATTAATAAAAAACAACTGTTAGCTAGCCACCAAAATCTTTCCCAGCACAACTTAGATTCAGGCTCCCTCTCCCCCAGTATTACTGCTCAGAAAGCACAATCTCTAGATACCAAAACAGCTAACAAACATGTATTTGTACTAGGGGATTCTATAACAAAATATATTGATCGTGCTGTCTGTAACCCAGACAAAGAAAATCAATCTTGCCTAAGTTTCAGGGGGTTGGACGTTTTGGACATAACCTCAATGTTAAAAAATATGCTTTCAGCAGCTGGTGCAAACCCTCTTGTGGTTATTCATGCAGGAACAAATGAGATAAGCAGAACACCGCTCCATCAACTTAAACAGTACTATGTAGCTTTATGTAATATTTTGGAAGAAAGAGGATGTAGCATCGGCATATCAGAAATACTACCAGTCCCCAGAGCTTCAAATTATACCACAGTCAAAATCAAAGCATTAAATGATTGGCTTCACAAATGGTGTTACAGACAGAATATTACCTGTCTTACCCATTGGGAAGAATTCTATAACAACTTTTCCCTCTTCTGCTGGGATGGTCTCCACCTCAGCAGAAGAGGAAGTTTCCTTTTGGGATGTCAAATTACTACATTTATAAACAACCATTTAAACTAATATTAAAGGGGGAAACAGGGACAACACCCAAGTCTCTTAAAACAAACATCCAGCAGTACTCAAGCCACTTGAATGCTTTATCACTAAATGCCCATTCCCTTTCCATAAGCAAAGTTGCAGAATTAGAAACCAGAATCTTATCTCTTAAGCTGGGACTTATTGCTATAACAGAAACATGGGGTAATCCTGACAAACAGTGGATAACTGAAATTCCCGGCTTTAAACACTATTTTAAAAATAGAACTGATAATAGAAAAGGGGAAGGGATAAGTCTCTATGTTAAAAACACCATTCCCTCCTATGAGTCTCCTTTTAAATCACAAACAGAGAGTATTTGGGTGTACATACAACCTATAGGTCTCCCACAGATCCTGGTCAGCACTTGCTATCACCCATCATCTGCAGATATCTCTTATACCAAACAAATCACAACTGAAATTTCCCATCTTGCCAGTAAAGGCTCAGTTCTCATTTTAGGTGACTTTAATCTTCCATCAGTTAACTGGGACACATTAACAGAGTCTAACCAGCATGATTTACAGTTACTCACAACAATAATTGACCTTGGCCTCACCCAACTAGTCAGGAATCCAATCCGAGGTGAAAATGTACTCGACTTAGTAATAACCAACATGGAAACTCATATAACTAATTTATGTATCACCAAACCCTTGGGCAATACTGACCATATGTCTATTCTATTTTCATTACCCTTAAATAGTCATATCTCAAATAATTAATGTTTGAGCAAACTCTGTAATAGTTAATGGTGAATTAAAAAATGATAATAAGGAGATTGCAAATAGTTCTAATAATTATTTTACAGTGATTTATCAAGGAAATAAATCTAATGTGATTACTCCTTGTGTGGATATATCAGAGGTATTTAGTATCAGCCATGACATGGTATTTAAAGAATTATATAAGATATGTATATCTTCCTCATCGGGACCAGATAATATCAATTCTATAGTCTGCAAACAATTAGCAGATGTGGTTGCAAGGCAACTGACCACCTTATTTAATAAATATATTTTGACTGGCAACATTCCACTCAATTGGCGTAATGCAATAGTCATCCCAATACATAAAAAAGGAAATAAATCAAATGTGGCCAATTATAGGCCCATTAGTCTCAAATCAATCTGTTGTAAGACCTTAGAACATTTGATTAAAAATAAAATTGAGAATGATATAGTTGCATTGGGATTGCAGGACTCCTCTCAACATGGTTTTAGGAAGGGACTATCTTGTAATACAAACTTGATATTCTATAATTTTGTTAGTAGAAACCTAGAAAAAGGAATACCTATTGATGTAACCCTCTTGGATCTGGGAAAGGCATTCAACATGGTACCACACAATAAACTTATACAGATATTATGTGATATATGTCTAAACAAATACATTGTGAGATGGATCGGGAATTGGTTGATGAATAAAAAACAAAAAGTAAGAATAAATTCTGTTCTTTCTGATGAAGTAGTGCTTGCAGTGGGGTCCCCAGGCTTCAGTTTTGGGTCTGGTACTGCTTGGTTTATATATAAGTGATATGGGTAAGGGCCTTGATTCAGTCATCACAAAATTTGCAGATGATACAAAAATAGGTGGGGATGTTTCATATTTATTAAAGTATAAATAATTAAGTGATAGCCTTAAGAAAACTGAACAATGGGGGGAGATTAACAACATGAAATTCAATAAAACCAAATGTGCAGTAATACACTTTGGAAAAAAAAAATCCTAAATATCAACACTGTCTTAATGGAAAAATTATAAAACAAAGTAAATGTGAAAAAGACCTGTGAGTATGGGTAAATTCACAGTTATCATCAGGTTCACATATAATTAAGACTGTAGGGAAATGCAATAACATCATTTGTTCCATTAAGAAAGCCTTTATTTCCAGGAACAAAACTTGTGTTATAAAACTATATAAAACCTATGTTTTACCGCATCTGGATTACGGATCCCCAATTTGGAGTCCTTACCTTAAAAAAGATATTAACCAGGTTGAAAGAGTCCAAAGAAGAATGACTAAATCCATTAAAGGATTAAAAATGATGGAGTATGGTGAAAGATTGGAGAGTTTAAATCTCTTCCTTCTGGAGACCAGAAGAATCAAGGGTGATTTGTTATTAATGTACCGAATTATGAAAGACCAGACATTAATGGAACAATGTAACATAATGAGATTTCAAAAGAAAGTAAATTTAAGATCACATGATAAGCAAACTGTAGTTAATAAAGTACATATTGTTAGACATCAAAATTTTTATAATACACGAACTTCTAAGATACGGAATATTCTACCTGGGAATATTGTGGAGGCACTGACAATAGATATTTTAAAAAAAAAAGGTTAGATGAATATTTGTTATACCAAAATATGAAAAAAACTTTAAATTAATAAACCCACTATGAGTGGGAGACAATTTAATGGGCTTTTTGCCTACTTTGTCTAGAAGCACCAAGTTAAACCAAGTTAAACAATATGATAAGGCAGATTTCCCACAGATCAGTAAGCACCTTGGGACAATAGCATGGGACCAAATACTTTTTCTCCTCAATACTGAAGATTCTTGGATAACCTTCAAGCATATATTATATGAACTAGAATGACAGTATGTACCAGAAAAAAGGAAATATAACAGCAAGGGAAAATTCCCAGCATGGTATAACCAATCTATTAAAAAGCAAAGAGCTATTAAACAGAAACTATTTTCACAATTAAAGACATGTCATATAGCCCAGAAAGATGATATCTTGCAAAAATATAGGGTAGCAATCAAAGAATTAAAGAAACAAATTACCTTGGCCAAACAGAACCTTGAATTCCGTATTGCACATACCAAGGACTCACATAAATCCCTTTTCTCCTATTTAAATGGAAAAAAGGGGAATATAAGAACTGTAAGGCCCTTAATAAAAAAAAATTCACTATCACCTCTGATATTGAGACTGCCAATGAATTTAATAATTATTTTGATACAGTATTTGAACAAGATACCCACAGTGCATCCACAACTTACTTACCTAACCCTATCAATTATTCTTTTTCACTTCAGGAAATTAAGGAACTTCTAGGCTCCCTGAAAAAAAAAAAAGTCCAGGTCCTGATAATATTCATCCCAGATTCATATTAGGAACAATTGATACCCTCGCCCACCCACTCACTATTATCTTTAAAAAATCACTTCAAGAATCCATGATACCTTCAGATTGGTTAACAGCTATAGTCATACCAATATTTAAACAAGGTTCGCACTCTATAACTGAAAACTATCGACCAATTATCCCCACCTCAATACCCAGTAAACTAATGAAGAAGAAAATCAAATTATTAATTGAAGCCAAAATTAAATCATTAAACATTATAGATAACACACAGCACAGATTTAAAACAGGTTATTCCTGCACAACAAATTTGATCTCATTTTATAATACCATAAGTAAAAATCTCGATTCTAATATACCAGTCAACGTTATTTTATTAGATTACAGTAAAGCATTTGACAAAGTATCACATAATATACTAGTGTCCAAATGTATTAAATTTGAATTTTCCACCCAGTTAGTTTCATGGGTTCATAATTGGTTGAAGGGTAGAATGAAGAGAGTTAGGGTTAACAATGAACTTTCAGACATAGTAAAAATAACTAGTGGCACCCCTCAGGGCTCTGTCTTGGGACCAACAGTTTTTAACATCTTCATTAGTGACATGACAATTTCATTCAAAAATATAATTGCCAAATTTGCTGATGATACTAAACTGGGAGACTGTGTTAAACATGAGACTAATAAAACTCACCTAAAAACAGATCTTGCCATCATTGAACATTGGGCGGTAACCAATAAAATGTTTTTTAGTGTATCTAAATGTGCAGTTCTTCATCTGGGTAAAAATAATCCCAAACAGACCTACACTTTAAACAATATCAAAGTTAGAGAATCTAGTATAGAAAAAGATTTGGGAATACTAATTAATAACAAACTGTCCTTTTCTGAACACTGTAATAAAATAGCGAATCAAACTAATGCTCTTCTCCATAGAATAAATAATACCTTTATTTCTAAATCAGAAGAATGTATCATGACTTTGTACAAATCCCATATTAGGCCTTATGGTTCACCTTTTTGGAGTCACTACTTAGCCTCTGATATTAAGAGAATTGAGCAGATTCAACACAGGGCAACAAAAATAGTACCTCATCTTGCTCACTGAAACTATGATGAAAGATTAAAATGTACCAGGTTATATCTACTTAGATTAAGAAGACTAAGAGGTGATCTTCTCCAACTCTTCAAGATAATCCAAAATCCAAATCTAATGTTGCAGTGTGGAATTTCATTCTCAACCAGAAAAATTAAGGCTAGGTGCCACAACAAACAGCTTGTGGTAAATAGATCAAAAACTAATAAAAGGCAATCCTTCTTTACCATCTGAGCACTCAGGGCATGGAACACTTTGCCACAAGATATCATAGATTGTACACACATTGATACCTTCAAAAATAAGTTAGACCAATGGCTTTAGAATTCAAATTAAGTTAGGATGGAAACATAGTATTCACAATAACTAAATATGCCATGTCTGGAGGACAATCTAGATGGGCTGCGGCCCCCTTTTGTCCATGTAACCAAGTAACCAGACTTAAGGCCGAGTTGGCTTGGGTTAGGAGGAACAACTCCCCCACTCAGGGACCACTAAGTCCACCTCTGCTTCCTCAGAGGATGCCAGGAAGGAGGAACTGATGGACAATAGTGGGCTCAGGAAGGGTTAGGGTGGTGGATCATAGGCACATCCCAAATCTCATACCACTATGGAAATCCTACACCACACTTGCAGGGCAGGACAGTCCTACAGAGATGCCTGAAGCTGTGGTGGGGACGGATGTGGAGGTCATCCAGGGCAGAAACCTCAATGGGGTAGCAGAGGACCCCAGAGGAGCAGGAAGCAACTCCTAGTGGGGGACTCCATTGTCTGGGGAGTGGAGTTGGGCAGGCGTAGTGAGGTGGAGAGGGACATTAAGTGCCTGCTGGGAGGCACAGCTCAGAGGGATGGACAGTAAATCCAATAGATCACTAGGTTGGCGCATGGGGGGGATCTGGATGTCACTGTCCATCTGGTGACAAATTACCTGGCTAGGGACAAGGCAGGGATAGGAAGAATGCAGAAGGAGTTCAGAGAGTTGGGGAGTGGACTTGGGCAGGTAACAAGATCTGTGACCTTCTCAGAGGTGTTGCCTGTCCACAGCAAGGGAGAGACTAGGAATCTCCACTCCAGGGACTTCAATGCATGGTTGAGGAACTGGTGCAGAGAGAAGGGTTTTAGCTTGACTGGGGACTGGGGATCCACAAGGAGGGATGTAGGCCTGTACAAGGGTGATGGCCTACATCCATCTAGGGAGGGGACCATTGTCCATAGTAAGAGGTTTAAATACTTCATTTGCAAGCATTTAAACTAGCCAAGGGGCCGGGGGAAGGAAGCAGAGAGAATCAAACTGCCTACCTTCACAGATTAATGTAATCTGCAGGGAGTACCCTAAGGTTGGGAAATTGCCAGTGGTAACTAAACTAGGAAAAGGTAGAATGGCAGAGAAAAAGAGAAAGGGGATTAAAGGCAGGGGGGTAGTGAAGGAAAGCATGAGGATAAAAGGGTTGATGACAGGAGGGGAAGTTGCAAAATATGGAAGGCTACATGTGCAAATGCTCTCAGTCTTGGAACTAAAATCCCAGATCTTGTGACCTTGATGGCAGAGGTTGACCTGGGCATTGTCGCTATTACTGAGACATGGTATAATGAACCCATGACTGGGATGTTTCTATACCAGGTTATAATCTATTCAGGAAAGACAGGGAGGGTAAAAATGGAGGAGGGCTAGCTCTTTCCATCAGGGAGGATATAAAAGCAACTGAGAAAC
Organism: Neoceratodus forsteri; assembly: GCA_016271365.2. Lineage (NCBI taxonomy): Eukaryota > Metazoa > Chordata > Ceratodontiformes > Ceratodontidae > Neoceratodus > Neoceratodus forsteri. Next base: position 1,425,751,637 of record CM057455.1, read on the forward strand.
AGTGATTGCAGGGGGGCAGAGGCACTGTTGGTCACCCTGGAGACTGGCAGTGGTACTACTGTTCACACAGGTATGATCTAAAGACTTCCAGAACAAGGGGAAGAGTTGGACAAGGTTCTAATGGAATCCATCCATAATATGGCAACTAAAGGGGAATTGCTGCTGGTAGGTGACCGCAATCTACCAGATGTTGACTGGAGCATTTCAGCTGCAGCCTCAGCCAGGTGCAGGGATTTACTGGACTCCCTGCAGGGGGCATGCCTCAAGCAGCTAGTGCTAGATCCCATTCATGAAGGTGCAAATTTTGGACCTGGTACTTACCAACGGTGACAGAATTGTAGATGTCATGGCCAGTGGACACTTGGGATCCAGTGATCATCACACTGTGTGGCTAAATACAAGTACAGTGGCAGAGTCAAGCCACATGAATGCGAAGGTCCTGGACTTCAGGATGGTAGACGTTACAAAGTTGGGGATATGTCTCAGAAAAGCCCTAGCAGGGAGGGAGGACAGGGGGTGGAGTTGAGGAACAGTGGGTCCATCTAAGAAGAGCCATAGTGGAAGCAACAAACCATTGAATTAGGCAAATAAAAAGAGGCAAGAGAAAAAGAAAACCACTATGGTTCTCAAAGAAGTGACCGGGAAGGTAAGAGTGAGAAAGTTGGCTTTAAGGAAGTACAAGGAAACACAGAGGGAGGAGGACAGGGAAGTGTATCTGGATAAGCAGAGGGAGGCAGGGAAGGCAGTCAGGAGTTCAAAGGCAGGAAGGTAGAGAGACATGTGGGGAGTGGTGCAATACACTGGCTGTGGAGTGGCAGTTTTCTGAGAGACATTCTGAAGGCTGCGTTGCTGCCCTATTTTCAGGCAACTGTCTGCTCTGAGGGAGGAGGGTGCCTGACTCCAGGCCAAAATGGCAAGGAGTAGGAAAGCCTCCCCCACCAAGGAACACCAGTGCCACCACTGCTGCCTCAGAGGTTGCCAAGAAAGCAGAGCAGTTGGACCACAGTGAGTTCAGGGAGGGTGACGGTGGTGGAACTGAGGTGTATTCCTCAAGTTGTACCTCTCCACAATTCATATGCCATTCTGGTGGAGCGTTGTTTCACTATGGAGGCACCCGCAGTGGAGACCAAGGAGGTTGCTGGGAACCTCTACTAGGGAGACCCACAGGAGGGTGTTAAGGGACACCAAGGGGGAAGGAAGCAGCTCCTGGTGGGGGACTCAGTTGTTAGGGGGTAGAACTGGTGAAGGGAGGGGAGAGGGAGGTAAGGTGCCTGCCTGGTGCCTTGGCTTGGAGGGACAGGAAGCGAATCCTCAGGATCGCAAGAGCAGCATCATGGGGAGAGGGAGCTAGACATAATTGTCCACCTTGGGATAAATGACCTAGCTGGGCATGGGATCAGAGAAGTGCAGGAGGAGTTTGTTGAGTTGGGGTGGGGTCTTAGACAGCTAGCACCCATGGTAACCTTCTTGGAGGTGCTGCCTGTTTATAACATGGGTGAGGCTAGGGTACTCTGCACCATGCAGTTCAATGAATGGTTGAAAGACTGGGGCAGAGCACAGGGTTTTGGCTTCATTGGGGACTGGGGGTCCACCTAGAGGGACACAGGCCTATACTGGTGTGGTGGTCTGCATCTGTCCAGGAGGGAAACCAGGCTCCTAGATGATAGGTTTAAATGCTCGTAGTCTGGGCAACAAACTTCCTGAGCTAGTGGCCTTGATGGAAGAGGGACACCTGGATATTCTGGCAGTCACAGAAATATGGTACACAGAGAACCATGACTGGGATGTCAATATATCAGGGTACACAATCTACAGGAGGGACAGGGAGGGCAAAAGAGGAGGAGGAGTAGCTCTCTACATAAGGGAAGGGATCAAAGCAATGGAACTAAAGGGTAAACGGGGAGGAGAGGAGGCACTGTGGGTCACCTTGGAGGCAGGTAGTGCACCACAATCCGCAAAGGGGTTGTATACAGACCCCCTTCTCTGGGGGAGGAAATGGACAAGGAAATGATAGAAGGCATCCCCGAATGGCAGAAAAAGGGGATATATTTTTGATGGGGGACCTGAATATGCCAGATGTTAACTGGAGCACATTTACTGCAGCCACATCCAAGAGTAGGGTAATTCTCTATGCCCTACAGGGGGCATGCTTCAGACAGCTAATGTTGGAATCCACTCGGGAGAGAGCAATCTTGGACCTGGTACTCTCAAATGGGGATGGAGAGAGGATCACAGATTTTGAAATGGGTAGCCAACTGGGAACAAGTGACCACCACACAGTGTGGTTCACGATAAGCACAACTGTGGAGTCAAGCTATACAAAAACGAGGGTACTGGACTTTAGAAGGGTTGTCTTTGGTGAAATTGGGGGTGCCTAAGGAATGCACTAGCACATGGGCAGGAAGGAGGGGTGGAAGAACAAGGGGGAAAATCAAAACTGCCATCATAGATGCAACAAGCCTTTGTATGAAGCGAATAAAGAAAACAAAACAAAGTAAGAAACCACTATGGTTCTCAAAAGAGGTGGCAAGGAAAGTTAGGGAGAAAAAGAAAGCATTCAGGAAGTATAAGGAATCACAGAAGGAGCAGGACAGAGAGTTGTATCAGGTAAAGCAGAGGGAAGCAGGGAAGGCAGTCAGGATAGCAAAGGCCCAAACTGAGGAAAAGATGGCCAGCTCAGCTAAGAAGGGGGAAAAAACATTTTATAGATACATTAGGGAGCACAGAAAAACCAGGGAAGGGATAGTAAGGAATCATAAAGGGCAGATAGTGACAGTGAAAAGGCAGAGATACTGAACAAATACTTTTGCTCAGTATTCACAAAAAGAGAAGAGGGGGAGGTACCTAAATCAAACAATAGAAGCACTATGGGCAGGGGGGTCGATACCAGTCCATTCACTGAAGAAAGGGTCCTGAAACAACTTTTAAAACTCAATGTGGACAAAGCAATGGGACCTGATGGGATTCACCCCAGAATTCTAAAAAACTAAGGGGAGACCTAGTGATGCCACTGACTACCCTTTTTAACAAATCATGGGAGGATGGTGTGGTACCCAAGAAGTGGAGGAAGGCAGATGTGATCCCCCTTCACAAGAGTGGGAGCAAGGGAGAGGCAGGAAACTACAGACCTGTTAATTTGACCTCAGTAGTAGGGAAAATAATGGAATCACTTCTGAAATAAATAATTGTCGAGTACCTAGAAGCTAGCAAGGCACAGGACCCAAGGCAGCATAGAGTCACAGTGGGAAGGTCATGTCAGACAAATCTAATAGATTTCTTTGACTGGGTGATGTAATGCCCCAAAGTAAGGGGTTAAAAGTAAGGGGCATCACAGAAAAGTTTAGGGTTTTCAAACACCCCAGGGGTCCCTTATTGTGCCCCTAGGAAAGCGCTAGGCAGGGATAATAAAATAATAAAAGAAAGTTTTTTTTCCTTCTCTCTCCCTGCTGCCTGCCTGCTCCATTCCACCCCCCCCCAGAACAGGCAGCAGGAGAATGGGCACCCACGTGCTTGGACCGCTGTCCCTGGCCAGCGCTTGGTGCCATGTTCTAGCCCTTGGCATTTGTGTGGTGCGAGCTCAGGGTTCCAGAATTCGAACTCCGAGCACTTTTTCAAATGGGGATTTGGCCATTGGTAGTGAGTTGTCGTGCTGGGCTGTGGAGTGGTAGGACCTGTGGAGTGCAATGGAGACTGGACTTGCCTGAGTTTGGTTGAAGCCGTCCCGTTGACTCTGCCTGGTGCCTCTTCCAGCCAGCGAAGATCACTGCTGCTGTTCCTGGTGCTCCTCCTGTATCTTTGCGGTTGAATCTGGCAGTTGGCCCCAAGAAAAAAGGAAGATTTCAGCCTCCTGCTGCGGTTTGGGCTCCATTTGCCCGTTCATTTTTTTATTTTAATTTTAAAAGTATTCCGGTCCCCTGTTGGCGGCATAGAAGAGCTGCATCATGATTGCATTGCCAACGGTCGTCGGAAACCCCTCTGCTGTCCCTCTCAGTGCCTGCCTCCAGCTGTGCTAGTTCTCTCCCACTGCCAGAATACCTCCCGCTTCCCGGTTGCCTCCTTGAACCCCTGCTAGCGTGGCGAGTTGGAGGTGGCACCTGCATTGTGCTGTCCGCCCAAAGAAAAATAAAGACTGTGTTTTTTATTTATTTAAAAGGGTGCAATAGCACAGAAGAGGAGTGGCTGAGCACCGCGGGGAGGCTCGGGTCAGAAGGATTCAGATTAATTATTTAAAGGGGCGGGTGTAGCGATGCCCATGGGGAGGGGCAAAGGAAGCAAGGCCAAGTAAAGGCCTCATAAACATTCAGCAGAGGGCTGAGCAGAAGGAGGGGCAGAGAGATTGAGAGACAGCAGCTCTCAGAGAGCTAAAGAATTAAAGGGGCTGTGCCTCCTGTGATTAAAAGGGCAATGCTCAGGCCCAGGTTAAAAAAAGGCACCAGGCCCAGTTAAGAGAAGGGCACCAGGCCCACAGTTAAAACGGCACCAGGCCCAAAGTAAAGCAGGGCATCAGGCCCGAGGTAAATGTAGGGCACCAGGCCTGAGGAAAAGCTGGGTTTCCCCGCCTGAATAAAAGGGGTCCCCGGCCTAGTGAGTAAAGGCAAGCCAGCCCAGTAGTAGTAAAGGGAGCCTCGGTCTAGTGAGTAAGGGCAAGCCAGCCCAGTAGTAGTAAAGGGAGCCCCGGCCTAGTGAGTAAGGGCAAGCCAGCCCGTTAGTAGTGAGGGAGCCCCGGCCTAGTGAGTAAAGGCAAGCCAGCCCAGTGGTAGTAAAGGTAGCCCTGGCCTATTCAGTAAAGGCGAGCCAGCTCAGTAGTAGTAGTAAGGGCAGCCCAGGCCTAGTCAGCAAAGACAAGCCAGCCTAGTAGTAAGTAAGGCATATAGGCCCTACAGCAATTAAGGCATTTAGGCCTTTAGTGTTCAGGGCAACTAGCATAGGGCAAGGGATACCCCCTAGGATAGTGATTGGGGCATTCATAGCAAAACGTTCAAGGGTAGCCAGATCCTATTCCAGTAGGCCCTACAGTCAGAAAAGGGTCCATTTAAGGGTGCTTAGCTCACAATATGCTACAAAGTAACTAAAATGTCTGCACTGTTTATGCCACTGTTTATTGCTGCAGCATCTGAACAATTGTGTATTGGCTAGAAGCACCAAGACTGCATTGTACATTAGGATTGTGGTTATTTGCCCCTGGTTATCTGAACTATTGTCCCATGCATCTGAACTATTGCCCTGTGCATCTGAACTATTGCCCTACGCATCTGAACTATTGCCTTGGCATCTGAACTATTGCCCCGTGCATCTGAGCTATTGCCCTGGGCATTTGAACAATTGCCCCACAAGTAAATAATTGCCCCAAAATTGATAATTTGCCCTTCTTCTGGCAAATTATCTGGTCAGTACGCAGTTCTCTTGGCATTGCAGAAAGGTGTATGTATTAGCTACATTGTTGCCAGTGTATGGGGACAGTCTCAATCTTCTACCACATTTTTTTTATTTATTTATTTATTTTTATTTATTTCAATCTAGGATTACATTACCTTTGAGCTGAGGCTCTTTTACAAAGGTTCCATGTCAGTGTGTGCAACAGTCATCATTTTAGTTACAAACATATAGTCATTGACTTACAGACATGTAATAACCAGTACAAAGACTTGAACTATAAGCAAGACAAGGGAAGGGGGCGGTGGTGGGGAAGTGAGGGTAGGAGATTGAGGGGAAGGAGGTGTGTAGGGGTAAGGGGTACAGGAGGTGGTTGGGGTGGGGGCAGGAGTGGAGATACGGGGGGGACCAACATTGATGGTCCATGATGTGGTCTGTTGTTCTACAAGTCCAGAATCAGTCTCTACCTGGAGGAAGACATCTTGATCATCATTCTTCACCAGAAAGTGTCCAACCATCAGATCATCTGCTCCATCCGTGTCATTCGGCAAAGTCGAGTTCATCGCCGTTCGTACAAGTCGCACCCGGCGTTTCTTCTGTTCTACAGTTTGAAGTTACATTCGCCGAAGTTCAAGCGCATCACGACTGCCGTGCTAATGTTGTTTTGTATGGTTTCTGTTCCGGATGTCCTGAAGTTGGTCGCCCTCCGCAGAACAGTGTGTACATCCTGGAAGGACCTGGTTTGTGCCCCCTGGTCCTTCACCGCACGTCGAGTCTGTAAAAGCCCAGTTCGGGACGCATCTGCTGTTTCCTTGTTTTGTTCTAGTTCATTGTGATAAGGCTACACAATCAACCATCTTCACTTCAGATCCTCCTGGTTCCTGATTGCATCAGAGATCCTTCTTCATCTTAGATCCTTCAAAGTCTTGCTGGCCCTTGGAGTGCTGCAGCATTGTCCAGGTCATGGTAGTCCTGCAGTGGATTAGTTGCCACGCATCTCCTGGTTTCTCTTCTTCCTTGGCAGCCCTGAAAGTAGGTTTTGGCTGAGGGATTCTTTATATCCAGTATGGAATCTGACAGCCCGTAAGTGGGTTCATTCCAGGAACCAGCTTCTCTGGTTCTTTCTTTCTGGCAGCCCTGGACAGAGTGGGCTTTTTCCGAGAAAACTATGGTCTCTTCACAAAACCTCTCACCACCCCAGTGGCCTTAACTAGGTACTCTCTGGGAATTGGGTTTAGGGTTCTACAGTTCTGTTTTACTTCCCTTGTAGCTATCAACAAAGAACGACAGTGCACACGAAGACAACAGACTTTTGAACTTTGTGATAATTCTGTGGTCATTGAAAAACCAGATATTGTGTTGTGGGTAGTGAATAACACCTGATTTCCATCTAAGTATTATTTTCAGTTACAGGTTACTACTAAGGAATTTTAGAAGTAGAGTTGCAATAGGCCAAGGTGCATATCAAATTATTGCTTGTAATCATTTTAGCAGTGTTAGATAAAAGTAATTCTGTCCTATCTATCACCCTGTTATTGTTGTGGGGCATACCTTCTCTTGTAACTTTGTCTCCCTACCCACTAATACTAAATAAACGCCCTGTGGGTACTGCATCTCTTGGATGACTCCTGCCTCTCCTTGTCTGGGTAACTGGTATCTTATTCACAATAATTCAGAGCTTGGTGTCTCACTCATTTTATTCCATCTTCACATTGGGAGCACCACACACACACAAATTTTTGGCGTAGCTGGCAGGATGCAGATAATTATTTATCCAAGGAGTCCAAAGTTGGAGTTGCCTAGGGAGAAGTACAAATGGAGCCAGGGTGTAGTAGTGGACTGTCCGGTGGAGACAGCGAGTTGGTTGGAAGAGACCGAGATGGACTTCAAGGGAGTATTTTACCATCTCCATTAACTATGCTGTATTACTTTGGAGCCTCATGGCTTCCACAATTTTCTGGAGAAAGAGATGGAAGTGGAGCCAGTAATTTAGGGGAGTTTCACTCGAAGATGCAGGCTATGTTTAGGTTATACCAGGTCCCCGAGCAACAGAAGGTTGAGATCCTAATCGGGCAACTAAAAGGAGCTGCTCACCAAGAAGTACAGTCCTGGCCAAGTGGACCAAAAGTTACAGCAGAACAGATTCTACAATGGCTGCAGCAAATCTTTGATGCTCCAACTGTGTTCAACTTAAAGATGAAATTCTTTTCTCGCACTCAGAAGCCCCAAGAGACCACGCGTGAGTTTACATTGAGCCAGCAAGAGCTATTGTGAGCTATAGAGAGGGTAGATGCTGCGGAAGTCCAAGATGCGGTCTGAGTGCTGGTAGTGAAGTTCATTGAAAGGGTGCATAGTGAAGCCCTAAGGAGAGAGAGCTCCACATGCTACATTTGTAGGACCCCAAGGCTGATTACCTAGACTTTAAAGAGAAAGCAATTAAGATGTTCAGTTCTGGACACTCCGGAGATGAGGCTCAGGCCTATCCACAGATGGTAGCTGCAATGAGAACTGTGTGGCCTGGATATCCTAAAGAAAGATGGAAGGAAGACAATGCTTGGAAAAAGGGACTTCAACCCGAGGAACTCTCCCTACAGAGATTGGAGTACAGAAGAGAACCTGATGCATATCCGAGCCAGTGTTCGAAGCATGAACAGATGTGTGGACCAAGGATGCAGACACCGATCTGTTCTGTGTGGCCAGTGCCAGTCAACACTCTGAGCTGAATGAACAGATTGCCACCCTGACCCACCAGATGGCAGAAATGTGCAAAGAAATGCAAGGCCTAAAGTCAGGGTGGAAAAATGAAATATCCCTTAATCAGCCTGGAAAAGAAAGGAAGGAAGGAAATGATCATATAAATCATCCGAGGAGGGGTCAAGGAAGGTGCCCCATGGATCAGTTTGATAACCAGGGAAGGCCCATTTGTTGTCGATGTGGCATTAGTGGGCATATAGAGTGAAGATGCAGTCAGCCAGTGGATGGCACCCTTACTTTAAACAGAAATGCTTCGAGGATGAGGATCGACCCTGGAAGAGCAGGCGACCTGGTCCAGCAGCCCTATTAAGTCAGTCTTGTTTCATTGGCAAAAGTCCGATGGTACCGGTAAAGGTAGACGGTATCGAACTTATAGCTTTGTTAGATACAGGATCACAGGTCACCACGATACAGGGACGAGACTTCCGGAGGTATTGGATGCCCGATGATCTTAAGCCTCCTCCTACTTCTTGTGTGAAGTTAATAGCAAGCAATGGAGACGAAGTGCTGTATCTGGGATATCTGGAAGCTGATATCCAATTGGGAAAAAACACTCAAAGCAGACAAGACATCATCATTAGTGATCTGGAAAGTGATCATTTGCCACCATAAATCTTGGGGATGAATGTTTTACAAAATTGTTTTGACGAGCTAGTGCACATCCTCTAACAGAAAGACAAGCAGGTACCTCAAGTGGATAAACAATGCTCTGCAGCAAACTATCCATCATCTGCAATGCCATCAATGGTTTGCCAATGCTGGTGGGGAGATTGGTAAAGTACGAGTGACAGACACCAGGCCAGTAACATTAAAGCCGGGCACAGAAACCACCCTATGGTGCAAAGCAAAGGTGGGCCCGAGGGGTCAGGATTATGACGCTTTGGTGGAACCACATCCTACAAAAAAAGAAGAACCCATAATAGTGGCTCGGAGTATAGCTACCGTGACCAGAGGTCGGATTCTGGTTAGAGTGTTAAATTACGGGACTCACGATGTGCAACTTTACCGAAATCAGCTGGTTGCCCAAATCCACACTGTGTGCTTGCAGGACATTATTGAGGCTGAGGAAGAGATAAAGGTGGTACCTGGTGCAGAAATAAAGAATGTTGGTATACCAAAATGGGCTAAAGAAATCAGTTTGGATGATCCTAAGACCACTGCAAAACAGAGGGCTGATGTGCTAGAAGTAGTTCTACACCATAGAAAAGCTTTTAGCCAGCACCCTTTAGACTTTGGCTTAGCTCACGGTGTTCAGCACCACATTAGTACAAAGGGATATCCGCCCATCAGGGAGCGATTCAGACCTATCCCACCAGCAATGTACCAACAAGTAAAGGAGATGATCAGAGAAATGAGAGAGGCTGAAGTGATCAAAGAAAGCCACAGCCCATGGGCGGCTTCTTTTGTGTTGATTAAGAAAAAAGATGGTAAGATTCGATTCTGTGTCGATTACCATAAATTAAATGCCATCACTCATAAAGATGCATATCCTTTGCCCCGGATACAAGATTCCCTCGCAGCTCTCCAATCTGCCACCATGTTCTCGACTCTGGACTTAACCAGCAGATACTGGCAAGTTCCTATGGCACCAAAAGATCAGGAAAAAATAGCCTTTATCACCCCCATGGGTCTTTCTGAATTCACAAGGATGCCTTTTGGATTATGTAACGTCCCTGGAACTTTTCAGAGACTTGTTGAACACTGCCTTGGAAGTTGACATTTTGATATCCTATTATTATAGCTGGACAATTTTATTATATACTCAAAGACTCACAAAGACCATACTACACTTGGGAGAAGTATTTCAAAGATTAATTCGATACGGTCTTAAGATAAAACCGTCAAAATGCTATCTATTACAATCTAAAGGAAGTTATGTGGGACATATAGTTTCTTCTGAGGGAGTGTCGCCAGGCCCAGAAAAGATAGAGGTGGTAAAGGATTGGCCTGTTCCTACTACTGTCAAAGAGGTACCTAAGTTCCTAGGTTTTGTGGGATATTACCATAGATTTATCAAGGATTTTTCCAAAATTGCTGTGCCTCTGCATGAACTTCTTAGAGGATCGACAGAGGGTAAAGTCCCGAAAAATCATCCTGTTGTATGGGCAGCTGAACAACAGAAAACATTTGATCCATTAAGGAAAGTACTAACTGAGGCTCCTATATTAGCTTACCCTGATTATGCAAAGCCTATTCTTTTATATACCGATGCCAGCAACAAGGGATTGTGTGCGGTACTCGCACAGGAACAAGATGGCATAGAACAAGTTATAGCCTATGCAAGTCGAGGTCTAAGAGGCTCAGAGCAAAATGATGCCTGCTACAGCTCTTTCAAACTCGAGTTCCTAGCACTGGTATGGGCCATCACAGAAAAGTTCCGACAATATTTGGCTGCTACCCCTTTTACGGTTTTCACAGATAATAACCCATTGGTGCATTTGAATACTGCAAAGCTAGAAGCCCTGGAGCAGAGGTGGGCCTCCCGACTTGTGAATGATCAATTCTCCCTAAAATATCATTCTGGTAAAATGAATGCGAACCCAGATGCATTGTCTCGACTGCTGGGACAAGAGGAAGTAGAAGTAGATGATACCTTGTTGGAAAACATAGAAATGCCACCTTTTCTTCAAGTACCAGCTGAGATTGTCCAAGCTTGTTGTCAAGTTGTTCCAGAGCCAGAAGTGGAAACTCGACCCGAAGTAGATGATACAATTGCAAACCAAAAGAGTTTATGGGTGAAATTGCAAGACCAAGATCCTACTGTCAAACAAGTTAAAGCTCTAGTCTCTGCACAGAAACACATGACCCAGTGAGAATGAAAGAAGCTAAACCTAGATGTAATAAAACTTTGGAGGCACAGAACTCATCTGGCCATAGAAGATTGTCGTTTAGTAAAGAAAAGTAGAGACCCTACTACGCACATGGAGTTGACCCAGATCATAGTCCCAAGGACCAGTGTGTCAGTAGTATTAGAGGCATACCATGATCACGCGGGACATTTTGGGCACAAGAAAACTGAGGCTGTTATTAGTAAAAGGTTTTACTGGACAGGAATGCGTAGTGATATAATCAAGTGGTGTGAAGAATGCCCAGCATGTAATTTGAAACACAGAGAAAGAGGTAACCAAAAAGCTCCTCTTCATCCTGTAGTTAGTAATGTACCATTGGAATTAGTTGCTCTAGATCACCTGAAGTTGGACCCAAGCACCAATGGACACATATATGTTCTCACAATTGTTGATCACTTTTCAAAGTTTGTGGTTGCTAGTGCAGTGAAGGATCTATCCGCTCAAACTCCTGCTGAGACCTATTTGAGATGTTTTGTATGACCTTTCAGTTATCCTACAAAAATCCTTACAGACCAAGGAGCTCCTTTTGAATCCAAGCTGTGCCATGAAGTCTGCATCCTTTATGGAAGCCATAAGCTATATACCACTGCCTATCATCCACAAAGTAATGGACTTTGTGAAAGAACAAATCAGACTCTACTTGAAATGTTGCAGGCCCTACCAGAGTATTTTTTTTTTTTTTTGACTGGGTAAGTGCACTAGACAAGTTCTGCCTATTTTCAGGCACGACCCGGGGGAGGGGGATACAGATGAATGGCAACTGATCTTGAACCAGATTAAGCTGTTGGTGGTATTTTTAGTGAATGAGGGAAATTTGGTCAGGACACCGGGGAAATTCCCCTACTCTGTAGGTGGAGCCTTTGCGCTGGCTGCAAGATGGCCAGTTCGCATGATCCCCTGGAGGAGATGGACGCTGCTAGCTCAGGGGAGTCGGCCTCCTCCTCTGCGCTACCTTCCCTAGAGGCCTTAGAGGAACGTCTGGATATAGCTGCTACTAGCAGCGCGACTATATTGGAAATGGACTCCGTTTTTTCTGCCGTGCCTACTGAAGATAGTTCTGCTGTACCTGTTGGGAATGGAGTTCCCTCTCCCGCTTCCAGCCTTCAGGAACAACGAAAGGCGTTAGTCCTGCGATTGCAGATTCTCAATTCGGCACTGCTGGCTTCTGCGCAGGCATCGTCTCGGATGCCTATTCCTTGCTCTCTTTCCTGCGACGCCGACACTGGAAGGCCCCCAGTTGACGTCCTACCGGCAGATTCGGCTTCAGTCTTTTCCGCGTTGGTGCCTCCTCGACTCCCTGATGCCGACAACCTTCGGACTGTTTCTTCAGCCATTATTCAGCAACCTACGACCGAAATGCATGAAACTGCCTTACATGAAGCTGCTCCTTTTCCAGTAAGTGACTCTAGCAATAACATTGACTCCGTTTCTGTTCCTGGGCAACCTTCTGTTTTTTTTTTCTCTGCTACACATGAGCCTGGTTGGTCGAAACGTGGGGGTTCACTCTTCCATAAAAAAGCCAAACCTAACCAGGATACCCACTCAGACTGGTCGCCGGAGAAAGCATTAAAAAATGCAGGTTGGGAAAGGGGAGTTGGAGGGACTTGGACCCCTGATTCTCAGGATCCTGTGTACCTAAATATGCTTCAGAAATCCTCTGAGAAAAACTGCATGAGCTCCAACGAACCCCGGGGTGTGTCTTATCCTTCAACTGTTGCTAGTTCTAATATTTCTGGTGCTACAACCACTATCCCTAAGACTACTTCTGCTTTGCAAGGGACTAAAAATGTTTTTTCAGGACCTACTTTGTTAGCTACTGCCACTGTATCTCAGGGTTCTAAATTCAAACTTGCTGATTTTTTTTCCTCCAAAGGCGAGCATGCACCAAGGAAGAACGCTGTTAGATTACTTTATAAGGGTGGTTTAGAACTTCCCCCTGATCGTTTGTATATTGCTAAAACTCTTCTCAAAGGATCAATGAAGTTTTTTTCCTCTGAGATTTTTGCATTGATTAATATTGGTAACTCCAACTTTGATATCAGCTTCAAACAAATGTCTGGGCTTGATAGGTTTTGGGCTCAATATGACAAACTCCAGTCTGCACCAGTTTGGTCCCCTTTCCAGGCCATTCCTCTCACTAAACCTGCAATTTGTAACATTACTGTTGTTTTTAAAAATGAGGGAGTTCACATTGAGGATATTTTATTCTGGTTAAATAAACGGTGTGAAGTTTTGAACAGGCCTACCCTAATCTGGACTCTGAACAAATTTGGGATGGTAGTTGGAAGGTCGTTAAACTTTTTCAACTAATACTGCCCCAAAACATCTGCCTAATTTTTCTTTTGGGCAAGGACAAGGGCTTCATTTTTACGCTGGGCAACCAAGTCTTGTTTTAAGTGTGGGCACGACTCATTTAAGCTCTGCTTGTGACACTCTTAAATGTAGCCACTGTTTTGAATATGGTCATATTGCAGCCAAATGTTCTAACTCATTTAAATGCAACTTATGTGAGGGAACTGGCCATGCTTATGGCAGGTGCCCTTGGGCCTTTCATAACAGAGATGACTGCCCTTCCCATGACGGCATCATCACTGTTGCTCAACAGTTACATGCCCACAATTTAGCATCCTCTGCCTTAGAGATTGTCCCCCCTTCAGTAGCTGGAGATGATCTCTCTGCAGTCCCTGCTCCTGATCCTCAGACCCCCTTTCCAGCTGACTCCCTTCCTGTTTCTGCTGTGTCTTCTCCTGTTATTACTCCCGTTGTTCTTGACACAGTTATGCCTTCCCCTCATCCCATGAGTCTGGAGGGAGACATCCCTAGTTTCACTACTGTTACCCAACAGACCAGAAGGGCCTTGCTGTTGCTAGTCGCAGCAAGGATGCCCCTTCACGTAGCTGGCAAACCCCTAACAAGTTTGCGGTTCTAGCCACAGATCTTTCTGATAAAGACTCTGGGGGTGAGGATACTGATACCTCCTCCCTTCTTTCCTTCCCTGATGGGGTCGATGGGGCTGACACGGATCCGATAGCCAAACGCACTAGGCAACGACGGAGGGGCAAGTCCCCACCCAATTCTTAAATTATGTCTTCTCTAAATATATGTTCTCTAAATGTGAACAGTATTAAAGGGAAGAAGAAGCTGGTGGGATTTTTTTAACCCTTTCTGACCTGAACTGTGACATTATCTGCCTAGTCGATACCAGATTGAAGACCCATGGGAATTATTCCAGGCCTCGAAGGCATGGACCATGAGACCTTCCTTTGGTCTATTGGACCAGACACTTGTGATGGTGTTGGGATATTATTTTCTAGCTCTGATTTTAGAGTATCCAGATTAGTAGATATCTTCCTGGTAGGGCCTTGTTGTTGGATTTTTCATATAAATCCGAGAGGTTTCGGATGATTGGGACCTCGCCCCTCAAACCAAGGCACAGAGAGTTTCCCTTTTCATCTAGTTAAGCCCTATCTTTTTACATCTAGATTACTTTTATGGGTTGGTGACTTTAATTGCGGCCTACATCAATCAGATCGAGGCCTTCAGACTTCTAAACTATTTTGTGACTCTATAGCTTTAAATAATATAGTCTCCATGGTTAAGCTTGTGGATGCATATAGGTATTTCCACAAATCGGGTGGGTCTACTTTTTTTAAGGGGACCTTACACACTAGGATAGATTTTCTTTTTTTATCTAAGGTTTTGATTTTACTTTCTTGTAAAACTGTGGCTACTGAATTCTCAGACCATGTTGCTTTATGTGCCTCCTTTTCCTGGGCTTCAGCCCCGAGATGTAAGAAAGCCAGTTGGCGGCTCAATGATTCCTTACTTAGTGACTCTCTTTTTCTCAAACTCTGGCACAAAGAGTTTTTAGCTCGTTTGTCTGTAGTTGACCTCTATGATACTGGGATGGACTGGTGGGAGGCCTCCAAGCTGAGTTGGAAGCAGTTTTTCAGAAAACAGCTGCCAATAAACAAAATACTAAATATTTGTCCTATTTAACCTAAGGCATCAGTTACAGCATTTATTTTCTTTGGCCAGCTCCACTAATCATGATTTTAGTTCTCAAATTAGCGAAATCAGTACTCAAATGAGGTTATCTCAGTATAATTGAGCTGACTCATTAGGTCAGGAAGCTCGTTTTGGAACTCATATTACTAAAGGTTGTTCAGATCCCTTCAAGGCCTGCAAAGATAGAATTGACACCAAATTAATCACCTCTCTGCTATCTCAGTCCGGGGAATTACTTACGAAACCCGAAGACTTGCTTCGCTATGTTGAAAATCATGTTTTCAGTATGTTCAGTACTAAAGCTGACCTAGTTAATGCAGATCACTTTCTTCAATCATTGTTCTTACCTCAACTTTCTGATTCTGATCAAGATAGGCTTTCTTCTGATATTGATGAACATGAAGTATTAGCTGCTATTACTAGTTTAAATCCACATTCTGCCCCAGGGTCAGATGAACTGACCCCACATTTTTATAAGACCTTCTCTACTGATCTTGTTCCTGTGTTAACTATCATTTATAATGAGATGTTACGTTGTGATACTTTAACTGCTTCCATGAAAGAAGCATTATTGATTCTACTTTTTAAAAAGAAAGGGGATCCTTCTGATATAAATAATTGGAGACCTATTAGTTTGTTAAATGTTGACTACAAGATCCTTGCCAAAATTCTCTTGTCCAGAATGATTACTTTTGCATCACATATGATTAGTCCTACACAAACTTGTGGTATCCCAGGCAGATCTCTTTCTGATAATCTTATTTTATTGCACGAAATATTCGCTTTAGGAGAACATAATGCAGTCACTGGGTGGATTATCAGTCTGGACCAAGAAAAGGCCTTTGATAAAGTTTCCCATGCATTCTTATTCCTAGTCCTGACAGCTTTTGGGTTTCCAGTGCGTTTTCTTTCCTGGCTTCGTTTGTTATATAGAGATGTAGTGATACGCCCTAATGTTAATGGCTGGATAGGCTGTCCTATTTCTCTAGCCTGTGGGGTTCATCAGGGATGCCCGCTTAGTCCCCTATTGTATAATTTTTATATAGATACTCTTCTGAGAGCTATTTTCTTTGTCCACAGATTATTGGATTGTTTGTACCCTTCCTCTCTACCCCTTAAAACATTAGCTTATGCTGATTTAATTTTGGCTGTGGATTCCTCAACAAAGCAATAGGCTATTGCTCAGGTTCTTCAAACCTTTTCTTCAGTTTCAGGCTCAAAAATAAATTTTTAAAAAAGTATCTATGTACCACTAGGGCATACCTCCCTTCCCAGCGCAGAGCCTCTATGCGGAGTTTCTGTTACAACAAGCAGCTTTTCATATTTAGGGATTTTTTTTGGTCGTGAAAACATGCAAACATATAATTGGAACCTTGCTTTACAGAAAGCAGATAATTTGATTAATGGGTGGAAACGGCATTTAATTGGGAAGAAGAAAAGGGTTGTGCTTCTTAAAACTCTGGTCACTCCGATTTTTTTACATCTTAGTTACGTGTTCCCACCACCTATTTCTTTGTTTACCAGACTAACTGGAATTTTTTTCAAGGGATTATGGGGATCTAGGTTAAATCCCATTAAAAGGAATTTCACATACAGGTCACTCAAAGAAGGTGGAATCAGTATGATACACCCTGTTGTTTTCTTTTACAGCCTTTTTTTTCATTACAATTATGGGAAAGCTCTAAAACCTGGGGATGTTTTTTGGAAACCCTACTTTTTAGCATGGTTTTCCCTTTGCCTTGATAATTGGCATGCTTGTTATAAAGGTGTTATTTCTAAATCCCAAGTAATCCCTGTTTATGGGAAAGAGAGTTTTAAGATGGCCTTAACCTGGTGTCTTCATCCTCAGGACTTCTGTATATTATCTAGATCCATGTTATATGAGAGACTTTGGAGGTTGGAGGCTCAGGAGGAGATTGTTTTTCCATCTTGTCCCCCTGGACGTCTCCCCTGGGTACTCCATCAACTTCAAAATCAACGGTTACCACCGTATTTATAGGATATGATTTGGCTGAGTAACTTACGATAGATTAGGGGTCAATAACAATCATAACATAAAGCCTTGACTTTGAGGTACTACCCTAGAACTTCTTGCCTCCACATTTTTGAAACTCAGCAACATTTATTTTGTGACTGTCCATTTTCTTTGGAAGTTTGGTCTACTTTAGCTGCTAATTGGTCAGAGTCTCTGTTGTCTTCACTTTCTTATGAACATGTCATGTTTTGCACTAATGACCTGCTTAATAGAAGATATCATGTCGATAGCTTGTATATAATCTTTGCTATTATTCGATATTATTTATGGCAAGCAAGATGCCTCTTAGTGTTACACCAAAAAACTATTTCGGTCAGTGAAGTCCTTTGTAATATTCGTGCAGCTTTGTGTTCTGTTAAAAAAAATGATTTTTTAATTCCTTCTAGTTCTCAAGCTGTACTATTGTGGAAAAATTGTGATAATTTTTTCTGTTAACTGGATTGACCTGTTTCTTTTGATTGTTAACCTATGTTTTGTTATTTCTCTGTAATGAAGCCCACTTTATTACCAATAAAATTCCCCTACTCTTTTCGATAAGTGCTATGGGATCTTTAACATCCACCTGAACTACCACCAATCCAGGCAGATGGGACCTCGGTTTAACGTCTCATCCGAAAGACGGCACCTCAGAAGTGCAGCACCCCTCTCATGCTGCACTGCAGTGTCAGTATTGGGATATTAACCCAAGTGCCAGATATGGGAACTGAACCCACAGCCCTCTGATCTCCCAACCTCAGAGGCGAGTGTGCTGCCTACTGAGCCACTGACACTGACAAACATAAGTATAAACATCCCTACTGGCCAGCTTTGCTTCCCAAACTCACATATCTATATGTACCCCCCCTACAAATGGGGGTTCCCAAAAAGTCTTCCTGGTGCTTGCCTAAATGCTCGCTGCCAGGCTGGTGTCCTGCACTTTAGCAGTTTAAATGTGATTACCAGAACTAGTATAGCCTCTGTGTACTGTCTCTTTAAGAGATGCCTAATTGCAGCATGAGTAATCTGAGAGGCAGCTCTGTTGAAAGATGTAATTATTTGCTAAAAATTATGTACAGTGATAACGATAATGTAGTTTGTCTAACCTGCTTTCTTTGTAGCAAGGACTGCTTTGTTTGTCTCCACTATCTTGGTCCTGGACTGCAAATTGGACCAAACAGTTCTGGTGGGACCTAAAATGTAGCCGGACTACAGGAGCTGTCTGAATTCAAAATCTATAGGAACTGTAGTTTGAGTTTTTTGTGCCTTTTTTGCAACTGAAGGGGAGCTCTAGCTTTGACTGACAGCCAAATCAGCCAACCAATTCTTTTGGATCTTGGGGAAGTCCCAGGCTGCTTGCAGTTTTTCAGTTAGAACTAAGTTGGAAGCTGAGCAAGAAGGAACTGAAGTGTTTCTGAGCAGCAATTCTGAGTGGATTTGCATGGGACAACTCTGAGAAGGCTAAGATTTTGGCCTTTATGCCAGTGTGCTGCTCCTGAGAGGGAGAGAAGAGAATTATTTTGGACTAAATCCAAGTTTGTGTGACTAAAGTAAGCTACTGAAGTGGGCCAGGCTCAACCTGAAGAAGACCGAATATTTTTGCTGAATGCGATCGGCCTGTCAGGAGTTCCAGCTACCCCTAAGCTCCCAGTGTGTGTGCAGAGACTTTGCGATTGTGCCCGGGGAGTGCTTTGCCTGGTGCAGTAGAATTCTCGTACATGTAAAAGTGCTATGAGCTGCTAGTGGGTTGTGAGTTAGTTCCCCACTGTGTGAACTGTGTTCTGCTTGCTGGACACTATATCCAGCCCAAAACGGACTGCTTCCGAACTTGTCTCCATGTGGTCTTGGCTTTGCCAGACTGGCCCAGCCAGACTACCCACTGCACAGAGAAGCCATCGACGAGAGACCTGCCTGGGGATCAGCCCCCTGCTCCATGCCTGAACAGGAATGACGCCTCTGCGACTTGTGTGAGCCCTGCTTCTCCTGGCATTCCAGATCAACCACCTGCAGTCTCGATTTTCATGCAGCCTGTGTCCAGTCTTGAGTATCATGAGTAAATACCAGGGTAGCTCCCTACAACAGCAGCTTAATCTGAGTGTGTCATCTGATTGTCTTGTTGCATTTCCTTTACAAACTGAGCCCTCTGGCTCCAGATTACAAATATTGTGTACTGTGCATGTTATGTTTTCCATCACAATGCCCCCCACCAGCTGCAACCCTGGGCAACTGTCCTGGCTAGCCCATCTCTTCTTTACCTGGGTACCCAGAGGTGGACTGTGTAGGGGCACTCAAAGCGCATGCATAACTGCTTGATTGAGATAACGTTTAAGCTAATTAACCTGATTTTGCCCCTCCCTTGTTCAAGTCCTCTGACTAAATCAGATCTAACTTTTTCTGCATGTAATCTGACCGTGGTTCCAGTTTGTGCTCAAAGTAGTGTACTGTTGCTATTTGTTGCGCTTAACCTTGTTTTACAGGGGATCCCCAGGGTCGAGCCAGAGGAACCAGCCCTAGTGGTAAGTGCAAACCATGTGGGTACTTGTGTGGTGTACCAGGGATATTGTGAAAGTGATTATTGTACAATGTTCAGGCCACTAGAGGGGAAAGAGGGGGGTTACAGTGTCCCAGAGGGCTGTGCCCAGGTTAGCTTGACCAGTACCAACCCTGACCTCTAGGTGGAGGCATGCATTTCAGAACTCAGGCCCCTTAACCTGGTACTAGGCAAGCAGGCAGGGGTAGTATCCCTTGGGATAGTGCCACCTAGGCGTTACATCTTGGAGGCACTGCTGGGATTTTGTGTTTTCTAGTGGCCAAAACTACAAATTGTTGTCAAACATAAATGGCTACCCCAACAGAAGTGGCTGTACAACAGTTGGTGGGGTGGTGTACTGGGCAGGAGATCGAGCCCCAAAATGCTATACGTATCCTGGATATTCCCCTGGGTACCAATAAGGACACTGTAGAGGGACTACTTTCCAAGGTTGAATGTTTACAAAACCCTGCTGTGGTGGATCGACAGGCTAATCTGCTCGCACAAAGTTTCATGGCGTTAGTACAGTGTAAGGACCCAGTAGACAGTTCCAAAGTGCCACAGACTATCACCCCCGAAGGAGCCCTCATTGCCTGGAGAGTGATAACTAAAGACAGTAAAGACCCTGGGAAGATGGAGCCCCCCCCACTATCTGAGACTTTTGAGGAGAAATTTGCTAAGTTGTTGCTGGAGGAAGGGAAACTGCAGAGGACTTAAAGAAACTATTCCTGCCACTTGGGGGTGTTCCTCCCCCAACACCCCTTCCCACTCCAGCACCCATTATTGCCCTCCTTCTGTGCCTGTGCCAATGCTGGCTCCTGTGTCTGTACCTGCCATTAGTCATGACTCTTACCAAAGGTTGAGAATCTTCTCCTGCACCCTCCCCATTCCCCAAGGGGAGGATGATTGGGAGACCTGGATAGATTGTGTTGCCCCTTTGGCACCTGAATGGCAGTGTGCAGAGGCTGAGAAATGGAAAAGGATCATAGAAAGTTTAAGGGGTCCCACCCTAGAGGCCATTAAATTTCTGAGGTCCACAAACCCTGATGCATCTTCCCAGAAGTACCTAGCTGCACTCGAAGGCAAATTTGGGAGCATTGAGTCAGGGGAGAACTTGATGTGGAAATTTCAAGGTACAAAACAATGGCCAGGGGAAAGTCTGTGTTACTCATCTGGAAAAAGCGCTGCAGAAGGCTTACTGAAAAGGCGCGGTAGCCACCAGTGACTTAAACCATGTGAGGTTGGGGCACATACTGCAACATGCAAAGCATTCTAAATTGCAGTTCCTTTAATTAAGGCTCCCAGATAGAAGGGGTAACCCACTGGACTACTGTGACTTGATAAAAGAACTCCGGGAGGTTGAAGATGAAGAGGGGGGATTGTAATTCTAGGGTGTGCATAGCCCAAGTGATCATGGCATCGGAAGGCTCTTCAGAAGTGGGGACCAGTGAGGGTGTGCCACCATGGGATGAACTGCTGAGGGAGTTCAGAGAAACAAAAAACAGTCTCTTTAGGAAGGCCGCTCCTTCAAGTATAGGCACCGACCCTTATCCAACTGCATCTGCTATGGGGGTGGGGGTGTCCACCCAGGCATCTCCTGCTGACAGCAGCTTGATACTCGATGTCTTGGCTAAGAAAGTAAGAGAATTGAAGAGATGTCTCCAAATGCTCACCACACAGCAGACAGAGATGGCACCAAGGTTCTTGGTTGTTAGTACCACTGCCCCAGCTCCCAGTGTGATGCCTCGGCCACCCCAAATCCCAGAAAACATATTTTGCCATAATTGTGGGAAGGATGGGCACATGAAGAGAGAATGCAGGTCCACAAAAGACCTGGATAAAGTGGTATATAGACTTCAAGGCGAGCTTCGGAGAATAAATCAGCAGTTGAGGAGTGCCCAAAATTACCGAAGTGAGTGTTCAAGAAGTAGTAACTCAAATCCCTATGTGGCTAAATCATCTGTCTAGGTGCCTGCTGCTGTCCCTCCAGACTGGTCCAAAATAGTGGGCCCTTCAATGGAGACTACCATGGCTGTGAATGGTATTCCTACTCAGGCTGTGATGGACAGTGGGTTGCAAGTGACCATTGTATTTAAGGACTGGTATGACAAACACTTATCTGCTGTGCCCTTACAATCCCTGGAAGGCCTACTTGTGTGGGGGCTGAGCAACATGTCTTACCCCTACCTAGGATATGTCTGCCTCTGGTTGTCATTTTCTGCAGCTGTAACTGGTGTAGAGAAGAAAGTTGAGACACTGGCCTTAGTGTGTCCCCCTACTGGACTGTATGTGGGGTTCCCCTGTTAATTGGGACCAACGCCCATATGTTTGGGAGACTGACACAACTCTGTCATGAGAAACAAGGGCAACGGACTGGGAGGGCCCTAAGAATTCTAGATCTGATCAAGAGAGCGTATGATTTGCAACAGAACCCCAAGGGAGTGGACCAGGATGAACTGTTAGGGGTCGTGTGGAAGAAAGATCCTGATTCAATGGTACTGGCCCCTAATGCCCAGTGTACAGTTCAAGGGGAGGTCCGCCTCCGCAAAGATGTCAAGAACAAAATGCTGATATTGGACACGCCAGGTGATGGAAAATTGCCAGAAGGATTATTGGTTAAGCCCAGCATCTTGCCAGCTCGTGCTCATGCCTATGCACGACGAGTGATGGTCCAGATTCATAATGTGTCAGATCAGGAGATCCAGGTGAACAGAGGATGCACCCTAGCTACAGTACACTGCACAGATACTGCAGTGTTGCCCAGTAACAAGCACCCTGGCAAGAAAGATAGAGTGACTCCTGACTTGTTTGATTTTGGTGACTCTCCATTGCCAGCTGAATGGAAGACTAGAATTAGCCAGAAACTTGCCCAGAGAGATCAAGTGTTTTTGTTGAAGGAATGGGACATGGGATGTGTCCAGGGTGTGGAGCATCACATACACCTGCATGATGAATGGCAATTTCAAGAGAGGTCTCAACGCCTAGCCCCTGCAGACATAGATGATGTGAGAAGACACTTGCAGGAAATGCTCGTGGCTGGTGTGATACAAGAATCCAGGAGCCCATATGCTTCTCCCATTGTGGTTGTGCATAAGAAGAACAGATCAGTGAGAATGTGTGTTGATTATCAAACTCTGAATTGGCAGACCATCTCAGATCAATACACCATGCCCCGTATACAAGCTGCTCTGGATTGTTTGATGGGAGCAAATGGTTCTCGGTGTTGGATCTTAGCAGTGGATATTACCAGATTCCGATGGCTCCGGAGGACCATGAGAAGACAGCCTTCATTTGTCCTTTGGGGTTCAATGAATTCCTGAGAATGCCACAGGGGATATCGGGCACCCCAGCCACCTTCCAGCGACTGATGGAACGAGTGGTGGGAGACATGAATTTGCTGGAATGCCTGGTGTACTTGGATGATGTCATTGTATTTGGGATCACCCTAGAAGAACATGAGAGTCAACTGTTCAAAGTACTAGACCGATTGGAAGATTTCAGCCTCAAGCTGTCCCTCGACAAGTGCCAGTTTTTCCAAACCTCTGTGAAGTATGTGGGGCACATAGTGTCTACAGAGGGGATAGAGACTGATCCTAGTAAAGCTGAAGCCTGGACTACTTGGCCCCAGCCCCACAATTTGAAATAACTACAATGTTTCCTGGGATTCTGTGGCTACTGCTGCTGGTTCATAAAGGATTATTCCAAAGTGATTCGATCACTCTTGAATCTTACCCAGGGTTACCCTCCTACCAATCGGAAATACAAAAAAGGGTCCATCAAAGAACCAGACAAAGCATATTTCCACCCAGGTGAACTTTTTGGGTCCCATTGGACACCTGACTGTGAAGCAGCTTTCCAAAAAGTCCTATACCAGCTCACCCACACCCCCATCCTCGCTTTTGCAGATCCCACCAAACCCTGTGTGCTGCATACTGACGTCAGTCTGCAGGGTCTAGGAGGTGTACTGTATCAAGACCATGAGGATGGTTTGAGACCAGTGGCAATTGCCAGTAGGAGCTTGACCCCATCAGAGTGAAACTACCTTGTTCACAAGTTGGAGTTTCTTGCGTTACAATGGGCCATTGTCGACCAGTTTCATGATTACCTCTATGGGGCAAAAATATTGGTGACGACTGACAATAACCCATTGACCTATGTTCAGACTTCAGCTAAGTTAGACACCACAGGGCACCAGTGGCATTCTGCATTGTCAACATATGATTATGCTGTCAAATACAGACCGGGCCTGAATCATATTGATGCTGATGCCCTATCCCGGAAGCCCATTTCCAAGAGCGACTGGGTCAGGCTGTCTGGACCTGACATCCAAGCATTGTGCCAAAAGTTTGATAGAAATGAACAGATGTCCATGGACACAGTGGACTGCTTAGCAGATTGCTTGGGCCCCTCTGACACCTGCATACTGACTGCGTACTGCCACTTTTCTGCTCTAGATATTAGTGCACTACCTCAGTTTGACAATGACAGCATTCAAAAGGCTCAATCCAGAGATCCTATGATTCAGCCAACACTTGACGCCCTTTGTGCAGGAAAAGATGTGTCCAAGTTGCGTTCCTCTGATCTGAGAACTGCTTTATTGTTTAAAGAAGGCCCCAGGTTGAAGCTGCTTAATCAGTTGTTGTATAGAATGACTGTAGATTGGGGTGGCCAAATAGACAAGCAACAATTGGTCCTGCCCACAGCCTTCAAAGATTTGGTACTGAGGTCCTCCACAATCATATGGGCCACCTTGGTATCGACCGGACCCTTGACCTAGTACGATCTCGATTTTACTGGCCCAAGATTGGGGTCAATGTTGAGCACCATGTAAGGACCTGTAGTCGCTGCCTGTTGAGAAAAGCCTTGCCTCAGAGGGCTGCCCCCTCTTGTCAACATCACTACCAGCACCCCAGAGGAACTAGTCTGCATAGACTTCTTGAGTTTAGAACCTGATCGGTGAAACATTGGCAATGTGTTAGTGGTTATGGACCATTTCACATGGTATGCACAAGCTTTTCCCACCAAAGGTCAAGAAGCATGTACTGTGGCCAAGGTGCTAGTAGAAAATTTCTTCGTCCACTATGGTGCCCCCAGTGAATTCATTCTGATCAGGGTTAGGACTTTGAGAGTCAGCTAATCAAAGAAATGCTCTCTCTCCGGGGGGGTGCAAAAGTCAAGAACCACCACTTATCACCCGCAGGGGGGATCCTCAACCTGAACGCTTTAACCGCACCCTACTAGACATGCTAGGCACCCTCCACTCAAAAGATAAGCATAAATAGAGCCAGCAGATTAGCACCTTGGTACACGCATACAATTGCACAAAGAATGATGCTACCGGGTTGTCTCCCTACTGCCTCATGTTCAGGAGAAAGGCCTGGCTGCCTGTTGATGTCTGTTTTGGGGTTTCTTCTGATGGGGTCCGAGCTAAAGTTTACCTGTAATATGTACAAAAACTTAAAGCCCAATGAACCATGCCTATCAACTGGCCCAGATAATGGTCGCCAAAAGAAATCTAGCCAACAAAGAGACATGATAGAAAAGTAAAGGCTCAAGATCTTAGGCCTGGAGACCGAGTGTTGTTGCGAAATTTAGGATTGCATGGTAAATACAAATTTTGCTGACCGATGGCACCATCTTCCCCATGTCATAGTTGGAAAGCTGGATGATTTGCCAGTGTACAAAGTGCACCCAGAGAATAACTCCAAATCTGTCAAGACCATGCACCATAACCACTTACTACCTATTGGTCAAGTTATAATTGAGGCTGAACCCACCGAGATTTATTCCCCTGGACCAGTGACTCATGCAGCTGCAAGAAAGAAACAGAGTAAGCCTGCCCCCGTGGTTGCCGATTTAAGACTTTCCCCTCAGCAGGCCCAGAATGATAGTGACTGCCAGTCTAACTCAGATGACAGTGAGTGTGATAATGCCCATTACCTCCTCATATGAACTGAATCAGTTGTTTCATGGAAATCCTATGTTGAATTATGGGGATGAAGCTGGGCCTTCTGGACTGCCTAATGCCCCAGCATCATCCTTGGAGCCAATGCTCCCTGAAGGTGAAGTGAAAAGTATCACGTCTGAGGATGCTTGAGTCTTTGTGTATCGTGGAACTGTATGATTTGCCTGAAGGAGAGGCTGATGTTATGAGTCTTTCTGGTGACATGCCAGAAATTGAGGAACACTATGAGAGTGCTGAAACCCCTCCTTCGGTGCCAGAGTGTCTTCAAAATGAGCCAAGTATTGTAGAAACAGACTACAGAGCAAGGGACTGGCAGTGCTCCCAGCTTGGACATTCCCCTTCATGCAGAGGCACCTCTCACAAGTGATAAAAGCTCCGAGACCATTGCTGAAAGTATAGAGACTGTGGTTGTTCACCCCAGAAAGACTGGCCGAGCTGTCAAGCCAGTGGTGTGCTTCACTTACGATTCCCTCGGGAGGCTAGTGGATTTGCTTCTCAATGTAGTCCACAAAGGTGTTTATGTCTCCCAGAGCTCACTGCCCAAATTGAGCTTGACGGCCCATTCCAGGTTACTAGTTCTGCCCTCTCACCATGGTGCCCCTGCCCCATCCAACCCCAAGTTAGCTGATAGGGAAGGCCCCTCTTGCATTGTTTAGAGTACAAGAAGTTATTACATGATTCTGTATAGTAATGTTCAATTTACCTGTGTGAAATATGCATAATGTATTGTCAGAATGGAAATTATATAGTGGAGTACATTGAAATGTATAGTAAAGTGACAAGTTATGCCAATTGATGAATCAGATAGTACTTGTATAGCATGCTTATGGTATAAATATCTTGTATATGTTGCATTTTCAATGTTATGATGGTACAGACTTGACGTGGATGCCAAGTTTTCCCAGGCAGGGAAGGGTGTAACCCCCCCTTCAAATGGGGGTTCCCAAAAAAGTCTTCCTGGAGCTTGCCTAAATGCTCACTGCCAGGCTGGTGTCCTGTGTTTTAGCAGTTTAAATGTGATTACCAGAGCTTGTATAGTCTCTGTGTCCTGTCTCTTTAAGAGATGCCTAATTGCAGCATGAGTAATCTGAGAGGCAGCTCTGTTGAAAGATGTAATTATTTGCTGAAAATCATTTACAGTGATAATGATAATGTAGTTTGTCTAACCTGCTTTCTTTGTAGCAAGGACTGTTTTGTTTGTCTCCACTATCTTGGTCCTGGACTGCAAATTGGACCAAACAGTTCTGGTGGGACCTAAAATGTAGCCAGACTACAGGAGCTGTCTGAATTCAAAATCTATAGGAACTGTGGTTTGAGTTTTTGCATCTTTTTTGCAACTGAAGGGGGAGCTCTAGCTTTGACTGACAGCCAAAGCCAACCAATTCTTTTGGATCTTGGGGAAATCCCGGGTTGCTTGCAGTTTTCAGTTAGAACTAAGTTGGAAGCTGATCATGAAAGAGCTGAAGTGTTTCTGAGCAGCAATTCTGAGTGAATTTGCATGGGAGAAGTCTGAGAAGGCTAAGTTTTTGGCCTTTATGCCTGTGTGCTGCTCCTGAGAGGGAGAGAAGAGAATTATTTTGGACTAAATCCAAGTTTGTGTGACTAAAGTAAGCTACTGAAGTGGGCCAGGCTCAACCTGAAGAAGACCGAATATTTTTGCTGAATGCGATCAGCTTGTCAGGAGTTCCAGCTACCCCTAAGCTCCCAGTGTGTGCAGAGACTTTGTGATTGTGCCCGAGGAGCGCTTTGCCTGGTACAGTAGAATTCTTGTACATGTAAAAGTGCTATGAGCTGCTAGTGAGTTGTGAGTTAGTTCCCCATTGTGTGAACTGTGTTCTGCTTGCTGAAAGCTGTATCCAGCCCAAAACGGACTGCTTCCGAACTTGTCTCCATGCGGTCTGGACTTTGCCAGACTGGCCCAGCCAGACTACCCACTGTACAGAGAAGCCATCGACGAGAGACCTGCCTGGGGATCAGCTCCCTGCTCCACGCCTGAACAGGAATGACGCCTCTGCGATTTGTGTGAGCCCTGCTTCTCCTGGCATTCCAGATCAACCACCTGCAGTCTCGATTTTCATGATGCCTGTGTCCAGTCTTGAGTATCGTGAGTAAATACCAGGGTAGCTCCCTACAACAACAGCTTAATCTGAGTGTGTCATCTGATTGTCTTGTTGTTTTGTTTCCTTTAGGAGCTGAGCCCTCTGGCTCCAGATTACAAATATTGTGTATTGTGCATGTTGTGTTTTCCATCACAGGGCCCCCACCAGCTGCAATCCTGGGCAACTGTCCTGGCTAGCCCATCTCTTCTCTACCTGGGTACCCAGAGGTGGACTGTGTAGGGGGACTCAAAGCTCCTGCATAACTGCTTGATTGATATAACGTTTAAGCTAATTAACCTGATTTGCCCCTTCCTTGTTCAAGTCCCCTGACTAAATCAGATCTAACTTTTTCTGCATGTAATCTGACCGTGGTTCCAGTTTGTGCTCAAAGTACTGTACTGGTGCTATTTGCCATGCTTAACCTTATTTTACAGGGGGTCCCCAGGGTCTAGCCAGAAGAATCAGCCCTGGTGGTAAGTTCAAACAGTGTGGGTATTTGTGTGGTGTACCAGGGTATTGTGAAAGTGATTATTGTACAGTGTTCAGGCCACTAGAGGGGAAAGAGGGGGGGTTACACCGTCCTGGAGGGCTGTGCCCAGGTTAGCTTGACCACTTCCAACCCTGACCTCTAGGTGGAGGCCCCCGTTTCAGAACTCAGGCCCATTAACCTGCTACTAGCCAAGCAGGCAGGGGTAGTAGCCCTTGGGATAGCACCACCTAGGGGTAACATCTATAATAATACCATACACTGTTCTACTGGTTATACACCTCATTATTTAATGTTTGGATGCCATGGAAGACTTCCTATGGACTTGGTATTAGAGGTACCGCTGGATGAAACTAAAGTAAGAAAGCAAGTTACGAATTGGGTGCAAGAACATAACCAACGTTTGCAGGAAGCTGGACAAATTGTTGGCAAACACATGGAGCAAGTACGGCAAAGATAAAAAGCAAACTATGATACCAAGGCTAATGCTACACCTTTACTTATTGGAGAAAGAGTAATGTTGAAGAAAACTCAAAAATGCATTAAATTGTCTTCAAAGTGGGAACCTGAACCATACCACATTATTGAGATACCTTATTCTGAGTTACCTGTATAAAAGATCCAGCAAGAATTAGGAAACAATACCAAGATTGTTCACAGGAATCTCTTAAAAGTCTGTACTTTCAGAGACGCTGTTCTCGCTAAAGATAAGGACAGTTCTACGCCAAAGGAGAGGTAGGAGTCCATAAAAGACAAAATGTTGGGACTAGAATCACCAACCAGTTGGTGCAAAGAACCTTAGATTTGCACTTCTAATGTGAATTCCTTTGACTGCCCGATTGTTGTACCAGCGATAGTTCCTGAAATGCCAGATTTTATGGAACCAGAATGTATTGTCCAAGAATCCGTAGGTTTCCAACCCCATAGATCCCAAAGATCTAATGCAGACATTCCCCCTAGAAGGTATATAATGGAAGCCTCCCAACTTGTCTCTTGGCACCGTATGTAGATCTGTTCAGAGTAATTCCCCAGACACAGTCACTTAAGTCTAAATAATTTAAAGTTTTACAGTAGTTATAGATATCTTAAAGTGTTGTATCGTAGTAAAGTTTCATACAGTGTTAAGTAAAATGTTGGTATGTTAAGAAAAAACCGGTAATGATTATTATAAAGTGTTTAAGGGAATACATGGGAACATGTATTTTTAAGTGGCCCTGAATCTGTAATACCCCAAAATAAGGGGTTAAAAGTAAGGGGCATCACAGAAAAGTTTAGGGGTTTTCAGATGCCTCAGGGGTCCCTTATTGTGCCCCTAGGAAAGTGCTAGGCGGGGATAATAAAATAATAAAAAGAAAGATTTTTTCCTTCTCTCTCTCTCTCCTTGCTGCCTGCCTGCTCCATTCCACCCCCCCTCTCAGAGCAGGCAGCAGGAGAATGGGCACCCACGTGGTTGGACCACTGTCCCTAGCCAGCGTGTGGTGCCATGTTCTAGCCGTTTGTGTGGTGTGAGCTCAGGGTTCCAGAATTCGAACCCTGAGTGCTTTTTCAAATGGGGATTTGGCCGTTGGTAGTGAGTTGTCGTGCTGGGCTGTGGAGTGGTAGGACCTGTGGAGTGCAATGGAGACTGGGCTTACCAGAGTTTGTTTGAAGCCGTCCTGTTGACTCTGACTGGTGCCTCCTCCAGCCAGCGAAGATCCCTGCCACTGTTCCCGGTGCTTCTCCTGTGTCTTTGTGGTCGAGTCCAGCGGTTGGCCCGGAGAAAAAAAGATTTCGACCTTCTGCTACAGTTTGGGCTCCATTTTGCCCCGTTCATTTTTTTATTTTAATTTTAAAAGTATTCCAGTCTTCCGTTGGTGGCATAGAAGAGCCGCATCGCGATCGCATTGTCAACAGTCTTTGGAAGCCCCCTGCTGTCCTTCTCGGTGCCTGCCTCCAGCTGTGCCAGTTCCCTCCCACTGCCAGAATACCTCCCGCTTCCCGGGTCCCTCCTTGAACTCCTGCTGGTGTGGTGAGCTGGTGGCAGCACCTGCGTCGTGCTGTCCACACAAAGAAAAATAAAGACTGTGTTTTTTATTTATTTAAAAGTGCGCAATAGTGCAGAAGAAGAGGGCTGAGTGCTGTGGGGAGGCTCGGGTCAGAAGGACCCAGATTAATTATTTAAAGGGGGGTGTAGCGACACCTACAGGGAGGGGCCAAGGAAGCAACGGTCAAGTAAAGGCCTCATAAATATTCAGCAGGGAGCTGAGCTGAAGGAGGGGCAGAGAGATTGAGAGACAGCAGCTCTCAGAGAGCTAAAGAATTAAAGGGCCTCTGCCTCCTGTGATTAAAAGGGCAATGCTTGGTCCCAGATTAAAAAAGGCACCAGGCCCAGTTAAGAGAAGGGCACCAGGCCCACAGTTAAAATGGCACCAGGCCCAAAGTAAAGCAGGGCATCAGGCCCGAGGTAAATGTAGGGCACCAGGCCTGAGGTCAATGTAGGGCGTCAGGCCCGAGGTTAATGGTAGGGCATCAAGCCCGAGGTAAATGTAGGGCACCAGGCCTGAGGTAAAGCAGGGTTTCCTGGCCTGAATAAAATGGGCCCCTGGCCTAGTGAGTAAAGGCAAGCCAGCCCAGTGGTACTAAGGGTTGCTCAGGCCTATCCTGTAAAGGTGAGCCAGCCCAGTAGTAGTAAGGGCAGCCCAGGCCTAGTCAGCAAAGGCAAGTCAGCCTAGTAGTAAGTAGGGCATATAGGCCCTATAACAATTAAGGCATTTAGGCCTTTAGTGTTCAGGGCAACTAGCATAGGGCAAGTGATACCCCCTAAGATAGTGATTGGGGCATTCATAGCAAAACATTCAGGGATAGCCAGATCCTATTCCACTAGGCCCTACAGTCAGAAAAGAGTCCATTTAAGGGTGCTTAGCTCACAATATGCTACAAAGTAACTGTAATGTCTGCACTGTTTATGCCACTGTTTATTGCTCCAGCATCTGAACAATTATATATTGGCTAGTAGCACCAAGACTGCATTGTACATTAGGATTGTGGTTATTTGCCCCAGGTTGTCTGAACTATTGTCCCATGCATCTGAACTATTGCCCTGTGAATCTGAACTATTGCCCTGGTTGTCTGAACAATTGCCCTATGTATCTGAACTATTGCCCTGGCATCCAAACTATTGCCCCATGCATCTGAACTGTTGTCCTGGGCATCTGAACAATTGCCCCAAAAGTAAATAACTGCCGCAAAATTGATAATTTGCCCTTCTCCTGGTAAATTATCTGGTCAGTACGCAGTTCTCTTGGCATTGCAGAAAGGTGTATCTAATAGCTACATTGTTGCCAGCGTATGGGGACAGTCTCAATCTTCTACCACATTGATGGTCCATGGTGTGGTCTGTTGCTCTACAAGTCCAGAATCAGTCTCTACCCAGAGGAAGACATCTTCATCATCATTCTTCACCAGAAAGTGTCCGACCATCAGATCATCTGCTCCGTCCTTGTCATTCATCGAAGTCGAGTTTGTCACCGTTCGCACAAGTCGCACCCACTGTTTCTTCTGTTCTGCAGTTCAATGTTACATTTGCCGAAGTTCAAGTGCATCATGACCACTGTGCTAGTGTCATTTCATATGGTTCCTGTTTCCGATTTCCTGAAGTTGGTTGCCCTCTGCAGAAGTGTCTGCATATCCTGGAAGAACCTTGTCTGTGCCCCCTGGTCATTTGCCACAAGTCAAGTTCGTCGAAGCCCAGTTTGGGATGCATCTGCCATTTCCTTTTTTTGGTCTAGTTCATTGTGATAAGGCTACAGAATCAACTATCTTCACTTCAGGTCCTCCTGGTTCCTGGTTGCATTGGAGATCCATCTTCACCTTAGATCCTTCGAAGTCTTGCTGGCCCTTGGAGAGCTGCAGCATCGTCCAGGTCATGGTAGTCCTGCAGTGGATTAGTCACCACGCATCTCTTGGTTTCTCTTCTTCCTTGGCAGCCCTGGAACTGGGTTTTGGCTGAGGGATTCTTTGTATCCAGTGTGGAATCCGACAGCCCATAAGTGGGTTCATTCCAGGAACCAGCTTCTCCGGTTCTTTCTTTCCGGCAGCCTTGGAGAGAGTGGGCTTTTGCTGAGAAACCTATAGTCTGTTCACAAAACCTCTCACCACCCCAGTGGCTTTAACTAGGTCCTTGCTGGGAATTGGGTTTAGGGTTCTACAGTTCTGTTTTACTTCCCTTGTAGCTATCAATGAAGAACGATGGTGCACATGAAAATGACAGACTTTTGGACTTTGTTATAATTCTGTGGTCATTGAAAAAACAGATATTGTGTTGTGGTTATTCACTACCCACAACACAGATATTGTGCAGTGGGTAGTGAATAACACCTGATTTCCATCTAAGTATTATTTTCACTTACTGGTTACTACTAAGGAATTTTAAAAGTAGAGTGGCAATAGGCCAAGGTGCATATCAAATTATTGCTAGTAATCATTTTAGCAGTGTTAGATAAAAGTAATTCTGTCCTATCTATCACCCTGTTATTGTTGTGGGGCCTACCTTCTCTTGTGACTGTGTCTCCCTACCCACTGGTACTAAATAAATGCCCTGTGGGTACTGAATCTCTTGGATGACTCCTGCCTCTCCTTGTTTGGGTAACTGTTATCTTATCCATAACAATTTGGACCTTGGTGTCTCACTCATTTTATTCCATCTTCACATTGGGAGCACCACAGTGACCAAAGTAGTAGACCAGGAAAGGGGTGTAGATATGGTCTACTTAGACTTTAGCAAGGCATTTGACACAGTACCACACAAAAGATTAATAAACAAGTTAGCCTGGGTGTGGGTCCCATGGTGGTAGCCTGTGTAACAAATTGGCTGGACAACAGGACACAGAGGGTAATAGTAAATAGAGCAAACTCTGGAAAAAGGGCAGTTACTAGTGGGGTACCACAGGGTTCAGTACTGGGACTGGTGCTCTTTAATGTCTTTATAGGTGACATTGCAGAGGGGCTGGAAGGAAAAGTATGCCATTTTGCAGATGACACAATGATCTGCAACAGAGTTGATACACGAGGAGGGATGGAAAGGATGAAAAGGGACTTGGCAAGGTTGGAGCAATGGTCAAGAGTATGGCAGCTTAGTTTCAATGCAAAGAAGTGCAAAGTAATGCACCTGAGAAACAAAATTCAAGGGGGAAGAGTACACAATGGTGGTGTGGGTGGGGAGGGTAAAAACAACAACAAAAATGGAAAGGGACCTGTAGGCTCTCATATCAGACAACCTTAAGGTAGGCAAGCGATGTAAGAAGGCAGTAAGGAGGGCTGGGGGATTCTGGGATTCATAGGGAGAGGCATCACCAGTAGAAAGTAGGAAGTTGTTATCCCTCTATACAGACTATTGGTGAGGCCCCAGCTGGAGTACTGAGTGCAGTTCTGGAGACCCCATCTCTGCAAGAACATAGACAGGATGGAGGCAGTCCAGGGAAGGGCAACCAAAATGGTGCAGGGTCTGCACCAGAAGCCATACAAAGAGAGACTAAAAGAGCTTAATATGTATACCCTTGAGGAAAGGGGGGGCATTATAGAATCCTTCAAGTACCTCAAGGGAATCAACAAAGTCCAAGAGGGTAACATATTTCAGAAAAAGAGATTCGCAAGAACAAGGAGGCACAATTTGAAGATAGAGGGGGGAGGGCTCAGGGGCAACGTGAGGAAGTATTTTTTCATAGAGAGGTTGGTGGATGCATGGAACAGCCTTTCTGAGGAGGTTGTGGGGTCAAAAACAGTGGGGGAATTCAAGAATGCATGGGACCGACATAAGGCAATTTTAGTGGGGGGTTAGGAGAGGCGTAAGGAGGAAGTAGGCTGCTGTTCGACTAGGATCTGGAGCTTATCTAATGAGTAGGGAAATGGGCAGCCATCAAAGTCTATGTTTCTATGTGAAGGTGCAAACAGAGGAAAAAAATAGCTCAGGCAGTTAAAAAGGAGACAAGACTTTTTATAGATACATTAGTGAAGCAGAAAAACAAAGGGTGGGATTGTAAGGCATAAGGGGGAAGAAGAAGAGTGTGCAGAAGGGGACTTGGAAAAAGCAACAATCCTGAACAAATATTATTGTTCAGTATTCACGGAAGAGGGGGAAGGTCAGGGACCACAATTAAGCAACAGGAGTAATAAGGAGAAAGAGGTGGACACCAGTCCATTCACGGAGGAAAGAGTTCTAAAGGAACTCACAAAATTGAAACTTGACAAGGCAATGGGACCAGATGGGATGCATCCTAGAATATTAAAGGAGCTTATGGAGGTGCTGGCAGCCAGTGAATCACTGTAAATGGAGGTTATTCCAGAGGACTGGAGGAGAGCAGATGTAGTCCCTCTACACAAAAGTGGGAGCAGGGAGGAGGATGGAAACTATAGACCAGTCAGCCTGAGCTCAGTGGTGAGGAAAATAATGGAATCACTGCTAAAAGAAAGGATTGTGGAACATCTTGAATCCAGCAGAGTACAGGATCTGAGGCAGAATGGATTCACAGTGAGAAGGTCATGTCAAACAAATCTGATAGATTTCTTTGACTGGGTGACCAGGGAGGTGGATCAGGGGGTAGCAGTGGATGTGGCCTACCTGGACTTTCAGCAAGACCTTCAACACTGTTCCACATAAGAGGCTTGTAAACAAGCTAGGCAGCCTGGGAATGGGTCCCAAGGTGGTAAACTGGGTTAGAAATTGATTGAGGGATAGAACACAGGGGGTGGTGGTAAATGGAGCTCAATCTGAGAAAAGGAGGGTGCCACAGGGATCAGTTCTGGGACCAGTTCTATTTAATGTCTTCATAAGTGACATTGTGAAGGGATTGGAAGGAAAGGTATGCCTCTTTGCAGATGACACTAGGATCTGCAACTGGGTAGATACTCTGGGAGGGGTGGAAGAAATGAGGAGGGACTTAAATAAAATAGAGAAATGATCAAGAGTGTGGCAGCTAAGATTCAATGCAAAGAAGTGCAAAATCATGTATTTGGGGCACAGGAATCCAGGGGATGCTTACATGATGGGGGGAGATACTGACGGCCACCAAACAGGAAAGGGATCTGGAGGTGATCATATCAGATGACCCAAAGCTGGCTAAACAATGTGCCAAAGCTGTGGGGAGATCCAGTGGGGTACTGGGGTGCATAGGGAGAAGTATCTCCAGCAGAAGAAAGGTGGTGTGATGCCAATGTACAAATCACTGGTGAGACCCCATCTGGAGCACTGTGTCTAGTTCTGGAGGCCACATCTCTGTAAGGACATAGACAGAGTAGAGGAAGTTCAGAGAAGGGCAACAAAAATGGTGCAGGGTCTGCACCAAAAGTCATATGAGGTGAGACTGGAGGACCTCAATGTGTATACCCTGGAGGACAGAGAGAGAGAGAGAGAGAGAGAGAGAGGAGGATATGATAGAGACCTTCAAATATCTCAAGGGCATAAATAAGGTACAGGAGGGTAGCATCTTTCAGAAAAAGGGTTCTGGAACAAGGAGTCATGCCATGAGGCTAGAAGGGGTAGACTAAGGGGTAACGTGAGGAAGTATTTCTTCATGGAAAAGGTGGTGGATGCACGGAACAGCCTCCCAGCAAAAGTAGTGGTGGCTAACTTGGTAGGGGAATTAAAACATGCATGGGATAGTCATAGGGGAACCCTAGTGATGGGAAAGAGAATAAAGCCGGAGATCAAGTAGGGTCTGTTGTTTTTTCAGCAGGTAGGGAAAATGGGCAGACTGGGTGGGCCTAGAGATCCTTACCTGCTGTCAATGTTTATGTTTCTAAATCACAGCAACTCTTCACAAAATTTAGACCACTTAACAGGAAGTTCAACGTTCAACTATAATAGCATAAATTGTAGTGGAAGTGGGCTGCATAGTGCCAGGAGCTGGTTGAAAATCCATCCCCTGATCTTTTCTTACGCTCATTAGAAAATAAAAACCCTTAATTTTTCATTATGCTGTCCATGTTATTGTATTTTTCTCATTTGTATCCCATTTGGTCATTTGTGCAAGATTTCTGCAGATATGCTACAAGCATACGTTGTTGGGGCTGTACAGAAGACTACAACTTTTGCCTCTTTTCATGTTTCCCTAGTCTGACATGGCTGAAGGATCATTATGAGAAAGAAGGAAGCCAAGTCTGGAAAGAAAGAGGTTTCCTCACAATATGGTGTTATAAAATGTCAACAAATAAGGGTATGCATTCCAGAGGATGCAGCACGTTTTTCCCAGCATTAGTTGTTTTTGATAGACAAAGAACTGGTACAGTCCATACTTTTTAAATTAACTTTGGGCATTTGGTTTGATTTTCCCTTTTGAAATACCTAAAACATAGTAACATATATCACGACATATAATAAAAGTCTTTGCAAAAACTGCATTAATGCATAGTTAGGGTTCAAGTTAATGCCACAAAAGTAGGTAAATGTGGCTTTTGCTTCTAACCTTAACTCCCCACTCCTCAAGCAGCAAAAGGACAAGCCCACACAAACAATGACAAACAGCCTTTATCAGCAAGGCCACTGATTTACAATGATTAAAATAATGAAATTCCATTTCTAAGACTTGAAATTTAAGACAAACAACATACTACTCTTTCCAGATGACACAAATGCAGTAGCACTGATGTGCTACCTTTGTGGATTTGTATCTGTGGCATGCACACTGTAAGATCGACACACTCACTTGTCAGTTCTGAAATCCAGTATACTCAAATCACAGCACTGCTTCTGTATGCAGAAGCACAGGCCCTGCAGTCACAGATACAAATCCACAATACCCAAATTACAAGAGTTGTTTTGTCTGCAGAAGTGCAGACCTATAATGGACCAGCACTTCTGTAGCCTCAGGTGCTCATGCACACTGTAAGAAATGCACACACCTGAAATGTTTGCACTTCTGCAGCCACAGATGTAAGACATACACACTGACATCTGGCTGCAGAAGCATGGCAGCCACAAAATCCATGACACCAAAAATTACAACAGTATTTCTGTCTGCAGAAGTGCAGTCACCTCAGGGACCTGATGTCTTCAGCTACAGTTGTAAGACATACACACCAGCTTCTGGCTTCAGACAGGCAGGCCCCTGTTACAAAGTACTGTTGCAATGTGGGTATCATGGTTTCAGCAGTAGATCTAGAAATTATTCAAGGGGTAGCAGGTTTTCAGATATAAAAATTGCAACAGTATGTCTGCCTACAGAAGTGCAGGCCCCCTAAGGGGGCTCCTCAGTAAGACATAGACACTGACTTCTGGCTGCAGAAGCGAGGCATGTGTGGGGGCTGCTGATACACAGATGGAAATACTGTTGCAATGTGTGTATCATGGTTTCAGAAGCAGTTCTAGAAATTGTCCAAGGGGGTAGCGGATTTTTAGTTACACAGCTGCATATAGAAAATCATGCAGTAGCAGATCATGTGAGGTACCTTGTGCAGCATGCATGAGTACTTATAGATGCAGAGGCACAGGCCCCATGGGGCCTTTTGTCTGTAGAAGATACTGTATGACACACAAACACAGGTGTGGTCACATATGCAAATCCACGAAGCTAGCACATCAGTGCTACTGCATTTGTGTTATCTGGAAACAGTTGTATGTTGTTTGTCTTACCTGATGATGGCTGTTTGTGGTTGCTTGCATGGGCTTGTCCTTTTGCTGCTTGGGGAGTGGGGAGTTAGGATTGGAAACTCCAATGCCACATTTCTCTACTTTTGTGGTGTTAACTTGAACCCTAACTGGTACATCAATGCAGTTTTTGCAAAGAATTTCCTTTCCTTTTGAGATAGTGGAATTGTATCCTCATTCACATAGGTCACTTTTGGACCTTCATGAAGAAAAATGAAGATGTGCAGGGCCCAGGTGAAGAAAGGGAAGATTTTATCTTCCCATGGAAGTGTAGGGTACTTGATAGCCCTGGAGTTCTGTGACAAGGCACAGGTCTCTCTGGTGCCCACAGGCACAGATATGCAGGGCCATATGCCAAGAGAAGAGTTCACTATATGCACAATCACATTTCATGGCGAGAAACCAATTTCAGTTGTGAAGCCAAAAATTATGATGTGCAATCAAATTTTAAGTCAAGCAACCAAATTTTTGCCACAAAAATGAAAAATCATGGTGTGCAATCAATGTCATACCAATAAACTAATTTTTGAGCTGCAAAATGAAACATTCTGATGTGCAGTTAAATTTCATGCTAAGAAACCCATTTTCTGCTGTGAAACAAAAAATCTTGGAGTGCAATAAAATTTCATGTCAAGAAAACAATTTCCTGCTGCAAAATGAAAAGTTCTGATGTGCAATCAAATTTCATGCTAATAAATCAATGTTCTGCTGTGAAATGAAAAGTCATGGCGTGGAATCAAATTTCATGCTAATAAACCAGTTTTCTGCTGTAAAATGAAAAATTCTGATGACCAATCAAATCTCATACTGAAAAATACATTTTTTGCTGCAAAACAAAAAATTGTAATGTTCAATAAAATTTTAAATGTCATGCTGAGAAACCAATTTTCTGCTGTGAAATGAAAAATCCTGCTATGCAATCAAACTTCAAGCTGAGAAATCAATTTTCTGCTGCAAAACAAAAAATTGTGTTGTGCTATCAAATTTCCTGCTGAGAGTTCAATTTTTTGCTGTGCAGCAAAAAATCATGGTGTGCAGTCAAATTTCATTCTGAGAAATC
Organism: Neoceratodus forsteri; assembly: GCA_016271365.2. Lineage (NCBI taxonomy): Eukaryota > Metazoa > Chordata > Ceratodontiformes > Ceratodontidae > Neoceratodus > Neoceratodus forsteri. The sequence continues at coordinate 1,425,790,392 of CM057455.1, forward strand.
AATCTGCTGCAAAACAAAAAATTCTGCTGTGCAATCAAATGTCATGCTGAGACACCAGTTTTCTGTTGCAAAACAAAAACTGCTGCGGTGCAATCAAATTTCATGCTGAGAAAGCAATATTCTGTTGCGAAATGAAAAATCCAGTTTTGCAATCAAATGTCATGCTGCAAAACAAAAAATTATGCTGGGCAATCAAAATGTTTTTCAAACAGATTTTTTTTGAATATCAATTAAACATCAGTTTTGCAAGTCAAATTTAGTTTTGCACCACCTTAACAGTGCGACACAAAAAGGTGAGTCACGATTCAAAAATATTAGCATGGTCAGGAGAAATATGTAAAAGATATTTCTAATCATGATTGACTGAAACAAGCCTCACAATCTGAACCAAATGAGGTAGATTCATGTTTTTTTATGTCTGCTGCAGTAGAAGTTTGAATTAGTGGTTTGTTAGTGAGGTGAGAAACAAGATGGCAGCTGTTACAAAATAAAAAATGTTTTGGGTGTCGTGCGTGCAAAATCAAAAACAGCCCTGCAACACCAAATTTTTGGTGTCGTATTAAAAAATTATTCCAAAAACCATACGGAGCATGCTAAGAACAATATAACCTTATTACTCTGGAACTGTTTAATATTTTTTTCATGAAAGCTTCCAAAGGCACTACCTTGCCACAGCATGCTTCTATCCTGAAAGTTTTGGGGAAAACAATATATTACATGTAGGCTGTAGGTGAGAGCAAACATAAAATCCCATGTTAAGTATAGAAAAAAAATTAGACATCTACAGGACAATGCCATATGCAGATCTCGGAAACCACACAAGCTGCCTTCACAAAACTTTCCACAGAACTAGACCTTGCCTAATGGACAATGCATGCAAAATTTCAGCTCATTTTATCAAATGCTGCTAAATCTATTAAGATGCAAAATAGGGGTTTAACATTGAACACACATCTCAATCCTAACTATAGAGGCACTGCATGTCCCTATAAAAAGGGGAAGTAGTCAGAATAGGGGAAAAGGAGGTGGGACAAGGAGATGGAAACTGACAAGAAAGGCAGGGGGAGCTGATGGATAGCAGTGGGGGGAGGAAGCAATTTTAGCAAGAGCAAGGCAACATAAGGATGGGGTAGGGATGGGGACTCAAACATGCAGAGTAGGGCAGAGGTGCAGAAGGTGGCAATATGGGCACAGTTCCCACAATGACCAACAACAGGAGATGAAAAAGGTTTTAGTGTATACTATTAGAAAGGGAAGAGATGGTAGAGGTTGAAAGGGGGATCATAAGGGGAGGCAAAAGAGTTTTAGTGCTGGGGACTTCATAATCAGGGGTACTGGAAGGCCAGGAAAGGGTAGGGAGCCACACTGGGGGTGCATAATTTGCTTCACTGGTATGATGGCTGAGAGAATAGTACCTAGGTTTCAATTTCTGATGGGGCAGGGAAGGGAAAGCCATATCTGATGGTTCATTTGGAGAACAAATAACCTGGCAGGATGTAGACTGGAGGTACAGTAGTGCTAGGAAGGTTCAGGGTACATGATGAATAGATTAAGGAATGAACAGACTCGATGACCTTCTTAGAAGTGCTACCAATGCCATGAGCCAGTCAGGCAAGAAAGCTCAGGATAAGGGATTTCAATATATGGCTGAACAGTTGGTGCAAGAAGCAGGGTTGTGGACATATAGGGCATTGGTGAACAGCTTGGGAAGTTAAGTCCCTGTTCTCAGCAGAACATTTGCATATCAGTGGGGAAGGGACAAGAACACCTGGAGTAAGGCTTGTTAATCTACTTGAAATACATTTCAGCTAGAGGGGGTGCTCTAAAAGGGTAAATGGCCCTGAGCTGACTAATGGTGGTGCAAAAGGACCTCCCACAGGATGATGGAAAGGAAGAGGGAGGGGTAAGACAGGGAGGAACCTAAGGACACAGCAGAATTGTGATAAACAAAAAGGGAAATAAAGGTAATACAAGGTAGATGGAGGACCACCAAGTGAGAAGGATGAAAGTTTTGTAGGAGGATAGGCAAACTGAAGTAAGGCACAGAGCAGAAACAGTGTGCAGGTAGCAGCATTGAAAAACAGCATTAGTAATAAGAATGTTCAGCAGAAAGAGTAGACTTCATGAAAAGTTATATATATTAATTCCAGCAGCCTGGGCAATACAATGAGAGACTTCCAAGCCATAGCGGGAGAGAGCCATCTGGATCTGGTGGTGGTTATGGAAACCTGGATCACTGAACTACAACTAGGATCTCAGTATCCCAGGATTCTCCATTTACAAGCATGACAGAGAAAGAGGAAGGAAATTGCACTGTTGTACTGTATGTCATGGAAGGGATTAAGGCCACAAAGGACAAAGGAGGGAGGGAGGGAGCACAGGCATGGAGGATCTGTGAGTCTGGGGTAAGCGTGAAGCAGGCAGGAAGGTGAGGCTGGGGGTGGCATATAGACCACCAAACCAGAATGAGTAGCTAGATGGAGTGCTTGTGCATGTGATCAGACCAGCTACTAAACAAGGGAACGTGGTAAATCACGTGAATCTTCAATCTGTCAGACGGAAACCTGGGCATTCCAAAAGCCAGCAGTGGTAGGAGTCAACCCCTGCTGGAAGTAGGGCTAATTGTGAAGAGGGGGTTAAAGACTTGATGGTGGACTTGGAGAAACTTGAGAGATAGGAATCTGGCAGCTTGGGATCAACACATATAAAAATAGACAATGATGACAGAAAAAATTATGATCTATTCAGTCTTCCCACAGTTCCCTATTTAACAACTGGACCTATTGTCCATATAGGGTTCTAGTTTAGTGTTCATTCATATGGCAGTGTCTCTGCAATACACTTTATGCCATAGAGAACACTCGTCTGTCCACTGCACTTTCCTTCTTTCTATTTATTACTCCTTAGAGTGCCCTCCTTTGGAATTCCGGAGACTTTTTGTATTGTCCCTCATCTATCACTGTATCTGAGTGCCCCCTTTTCTCTAGATCATCACTGCCATTTCCCCAATGGCTTCAGTACAATCCTTCTTTGTAGAATTCACTTTTTGTATTCAGTATTGCATATCTGTCTGTCACCTTCCAGAACAGTTTAGTGCAAAGTTCTCTTTGCTCCTTAAACATTACTCGAGCCAAATGTGGAACACTTATTTGTTTGATTCAATACAAAACTCAGGTATTCCTTTATCTAATTCAGGTACTGGTGAAAAATATTAGCTTTTGTTCTGCCCCTCTTGAAATCACCAGAATGTCATTTATAATAAGCTTCCATAGTACCATTTTCTGATGGATTGTTGTCATCCCAACATGCATTTTTTTCAAAGGAGTCCATAAATATATTGGCATTTGAGGGAGTTATGATGGAGTCCATGGATGCCCCACCAACCTGCCAAAAGTACTCTTTTTCAAAACAAAATAGTTTCTTGATAACAACAGTTCTGCCAGGAGAATAAGACATTCATTGGAGGGGAGGGGGCATTTCATTTACATACTAAAACATTTACATTTGCTTCCCTATTTTCTAAAATCTCCCTTAATGCTTAGAAACTTATTAGAGTATTGAAGTGTACACGTCCTTGAGGTCCCAGAACACTAGTAGAGAGTCATTTGTTTCTAATGTTTTACTGTTCAGTTCTCTGAGTTGCCCACTTTAGAAAGGGCAGCACTGAGCAGCAGGGGTGGGAATCATTACAGAAAACAACCAGAAAGAGAAGCATACTACAAAGACCATTTTAATGCCACAGATGAAAAGGATGGCCTGAATGAGAACATCGATTGACTGCCAGAAATGCAATTATTGTTTTTTTTGTTAGAAACATAGAATGTGATGGCAGAAAAAGACACCATCAGCCCATCCAATCAGCCCAGCACTGCCCATTACTTGTGAGATGGCCCTGTTTAACATCTATCCCCATTTCCTTTCCTTACTGTGCCATATCCCCTGCTCTTACCGGGCCCTATGCATGTCCTGTTCTTCCTTGAATCTACTAGCTGTTTTAGCACATACCACCTCCTTCATAGTCCGTTTCACCTGTCCAACACTCTTTCTGTGAAAAAGCACTTTTGTACATCCCTCCTGAACTTCCCAGGACACTAGTAGGCAGTCATTTGTTTCTAATGTGTTACTGTTCAGCCTGCTTCAGTGGATTATCCCTTCTTCTTGTGTTTGCACTTAGGGTGAACAATTCATTACAATTCATCCTATATATCACATGCAGATATATAAATAAATAAATATATATATATATATATATATATACACACACATATACATTTCCAACACGCCCTCACCCCCCTTTCTCCTTGTCTCCAGGTTTTAGCTCCTTCTGGGTTTCCTATATGTGTTTCTTGTAGGATAAAAAGGTATTTTATTTGAATTGGGGTGCTTGGATTATTTAGAATCCTTTCAGTCTGGATCTTGTGGATTTTCAGAAATTGTTATTTCAAGTCTGATTCTAATCCTATTTCATTTATAACAATGGAATGGGATTGGAAATGGTATCAGAATTTCCAGTTCTGGATGCTAATAGCTTGGGAAATAAACACGCACCCCCCCAGTTCACAAAAAAAGTTACAAAACTCCCAAAGAGTCTGAAACAATTGCCCCTGTCCTGCTATGTTGAGAATCCCCCTCTACCCTCTGTCTCTGAATCCCAGCTGCTGGGGGATGTCTCAACCCCACATCCTGCCATGCCTTCCTTTCTTCGATGGTATGGTGTTTGCTGGTCCAATGTTGTTCACTTATGGTGTGGTACCTGTCGCAGGTCACAGCTCCCTTACTGACTCCGTTATTAGTTGCTAGTCAGTCACTCACCTCCCTTGAATCCCCACCCCCACAACTCGCCACCTCTAATACTTCATAGAGTCACAAGCCCCACTCCAGTCATCCGGCTCCTCATCGATGTAGCCTGCTTCTGTCTTGACCCCCATGCCCCTAGCCCCCAGAGAAGTTCTTCCTAAGCTGGCATGGACTCCCCAAGTGCCATCAAAAGTGTAATGTTATGCAGGTTGTGAAAAAAACCAGAGTGCTAAGTAAAGGTTGGGATGGGTAACCATCACAGCATCAGATGAGGAAAAGGACTTGGTAGTAGCAATCACAAGTAACCTCAAGTCATCTGAACAGTATAGTAAAGTAGTGGGGAAAGTGAAAAGAATGCTAGGATGCATCAGTAGGGGGATAAGTAGCAGGGCACAGGAGGACATACTGCCTTAATACAGATCCCTGGTGAGATCTCAGCTAGAGAAGTGTGTCAAGTTCTACAGTCCCCATCTAAATAAGGACATAAACAGACTGGTAAATGTGCAGAGAAGGGATGCTAAAATGATACAGGGACAGAGTCATAAGTCATATGAGCTGAGACTGGGGAGCCTGAAAATGTACTCACTGGAAACCAGGAGAGACAAAGAGGATATGACAGAAACCTTCAAGTACATGAAAGGCTAGCCAGTCTGGTGACATGGAGTGCTAAGACTTTACCTTCTGCCATGACAGTGACTCGAACTTAGGAACAAGTATGGGTTACGGGGGGTTGGTCAGGGTGGATGAGGATCGAGCATCTGCTGGACTACTCTCTTTTCCTGAGGAAAGGCAAAATGTCATCCAGGCCTTATGCTGTTGCTGGGTGGAGGTCTGGTGGCACTGCAGCTCTGTGTGGCATATCAGAAGCCTTTCTAATGTGCAGCATGTGTGCCTCCACACACATGTCAGTACATTAGATGACAAGGGCACAGGGAAGAAAACATACAAATGGGAGTTAGACAAGTTTCATGAAACCCCACCCAAATCCCTCTTGGCCCATGCCACTGCCTGGTGACCCGGGTACATCTGGATTGTGCCATGCCATGGGGGTTAATCTATAGGGAGTGTTCGGCCACTGGACTAGTGAGATGTGTGGTGGTTAGGAGCAGTAGGGATGGGGCTAAAAGCCTGCCCACCTGCCCCATCCAAGATAAAATGCTTTATAGAAAAAACAGTACATGAAAGGTACAAACAGGGTGGACTCTAGCAAAGTGTTTAGACCCAGTGAGACTACGTGCACCAGGGGGAAATGGAAGCAAGTCGGTGAGAGGAAGGTATAAGAAGTATGCCATAATTACTATTTCATGGAGAGAGTGGTAGTGGATTGGAACAAGCTTCCAGAGGAAGTGGTTAGTGCTAAGACCATAGAGGATTCAAGACACGATGGGAAAGACAAGGGGAAGTTGAGGGGGTATGGGTGTAGTGGAGTACTTGGACCTATAAAGGGCAGACACCCAACTCACTAGGGAAGGCTCTGTAAAGCAGGGAGCCTTCTACTGATTGCACTTTACTATGCTTCTGTGTTTCTCTAATAGTAATTTAAGGTCTGAACGGACTCTAAGTCCATTATGATCACCTTCCATGCTTCATTGATATGGATGAATTTGTATGTTGTGCAGACATGCTGTATATGTATTTAATGAGATTCTATACTCACTGTCCAATCCAGGGTACCCAGTAATTTCATAGGTAAGCAAACATTTGTTCATGCTTACCTTGAAGGCCTATGCTTTCCTCGTGTCCCCTGTCGCCACTGGAAGGCTGTTACATAGTTTCATCTCTTCCATGTCCTTTGAAATCAGTTACTCTTCAAGAATGCATCACATTTTTGTCAGTCAACACATTGTTTTCTTAAGTAACTTTATAATAGCACACCCACGGAAAAGAATGACAACCCTCCCACTGCTGCATAAACCAAAACATTTGTATAAGGCTGATCTAAAACCAGTATACTATTGTTGTGCCCAATGTAGGATAGTTGTATCTGATATTTGTTTCAGCACCTGCCTTAGTATATGGATGACTGCTGAACTCCTAATTTAGAGGCAATATACTACATTTTGTATACAATTTTTTTATTTAAAAAAAAAATTGTTTCAGTTAACTTATTTCTGAAGTTCTGGATAACAATCTGAGAATGTCACAGTGATACCTTATAGAAAATTAAGATTTGTCTAGAGTTACCAAGCTGTGCCAACTACTGAAGGGTTGCTACTGTGGGCAGCTGCTCTAAGGTGTCAGTGTGGCTCAGTGGTAGCACATCCACCTCTGGGCCAGAATGTTCATGGATTCTAGTCCCACACTGGGATTGGGCTCATACCTTAAATGTTGGCACCTGAGTGCAGTACTACAGGGATGGGCTGATGTTAGGTTGTGCCATCCTACATGAAACATTAAACTGAGGTCCCTTCTACCCATCACTGGTGCTGTTCTGGTGGGTGTACAGGTCAAAGTAAAAGAACCCAAGGCACTTTCTACAAGAGTCAAGGAATTTTATTGAGATAGATAATAAAACACTAAACAAATTAAACTATACAGAGAAGAACATCAGATTATGTTATAAAAGAAAAAAACACAAACAGAAAAGAAAAGTAAAGACCTCTACACCACTGAATGCCATCAAATTCATAAAAGACAATATACTGTAAATATCTTCTAACCCACCAGCTTATATCACAGGCTTGTCTGTATCTGTAATCCAGGGCATATGTTTCCATCGTTCATTCAAAACAAATTTGGATACCTTACTAGATTCAGACTTATGGACTAGAAAGAGGTCATGCATTATTTTTGCTAAAAGTTCATGTAAAGATATCCATTTCTGTAGCACAGAAAACAGACATCTGCTTTTCCAGATATGCCATTTGACTCAAGCAAATAAAATGGTAGCACATCAATATAGTGAACCAGGTTGAGCGACTCAGAAATGAGCACTTCAAGTTTGGTTGCTTACAGGATTGGAGAACAGGAATGGACAGCGAGGAGAGGGAATAGCAAGGGAGGATGTGAAAAATGGTGAGGGAAGGGAATAGAGATGGAAGGGGTGGAGGAAGAGGGACGGGCTAAATGGGGACATGGAGCATGATGCCACCAAGCTACCCACCTAGCGTAGCGGGTAGAGACAGTGCTGGTGGTCCCGGCATAGGGACTGCATACAGATACCTTTTTTTTTTTTTTTGCAGATTTTTTTTTTAAACTTATTGCTGTCATCAGTTCCTCTTCCATCCTCCGGTGCCCCCCCCCCCCGGAAGATGATTATATGAGTATAGGGGGTGTGGGGGGCATAGCCCCCTGCATTAAACATTATTTTACATGTGTACTGACTTGGTGTTCAGCATTGATTGCGATGTGCCGAATTGGTTTTCGGCAGGGTGTACTCGCTGTTTTGCGAGTCACGCAAAAATACGCGCTGTTATGACATGGAACAAAATAAAATCCATAGTATGTTCTTGTTCCACTTATTTCAAATACCTGTATTGTTTACAAACACCAGTACAGTATATCATAACTCATATTCAAGAATGCGCACTCTGCCCAAACTTAAGCCATCAACTGCCAAAATCTTGAAACATAAGGACATGTAAAAAATAAATGTTCCATAGTTTCCAACTGACCTTGACAACCTTCTCTTATGCAAACTCTTTCTGCAAGCTGCTTATATTTCATGGTACACCTTTAGATTTCTTATGACAGCAAAGCCATTGTATATCCCACATTTTGGGAGGTACAGTGTTCTGGAATCATTTATCTGTTCAAGTATATTCAAAGTGAAATGTGATGGGCACTTTTCAAATACTATATCAGCATTAAATTGTGTTTCCAGAACCTACTTGTAAATCTGTTTTCTTGAAACTGTTGACAATTGAATCAAGTTATGTGCCATTTTCTGATTTTATGAAAGGATTCTCTCAAATATGTCCCTGTACAATCAGAGGGTTTAAGTTTCCTCAGTGTTCTTATTACCTACTTCTGCTATCAACCTTTGCATCTTTGTAAAAGCCAAGGTTCCAAACTTTACCCTATATTAGCCAGTAACAATTTAAAATTAGTCTGAAAAAACATCCCACATTAAAACACTAAGGGGTGTAGCATGTTTAATCCCCACATTTTTATTGGTAGATATGTAATGTTCCTTTTTATGGCATTTAGCCTACTACCCCATAAAACCTGAAAACAATACTAAGAAGGGAAGCATCTAGGATGGGTGTGTGTGTGTGTGTGGGGGGGTGTATAGCTTATATAATGAAAAAGTGGAAGCAAAATGGTTTTAATCTTATATATCCTGTTTTCTATTTTGGTTTTCAAGTTCAATCAGTCTAATTTCTCATCCTCAGATTTAATACTCCAAACAGTCACTGTTGCTTTTTGCAATGCAGTCCCTGCTACATTGTTTATTCCTACTGTATCCTGTCCTAATTGCCTACCTACACACTTGTCAAGATTTAGTGAGGCCCCTGAAAATAAACCAAAATTCATACAAATATCCATAGCATGATGTACTGAGGCTTAATTTTGTATTAGTAAACACATATCTACATAAGCAATAGTTTCCTAAGGTATAAACCCTTCCTCATTGCTTAATGAGCTAATAAGTGGGTCAGAATTAAGAGCTGTGAGTAATGGGTCTAAGCAGAAGGCATAAAGCATAGGGTATCCCTGTCTCACATCCTTATGTATTTTACTGACAGTCCCACATCATCCATTAACCACTGGGGTAACAGAAGATGATTTATATAAACTTTGTGGCCATAATATAAAATTACTTGAAATTCCATACTTACATAGCACCTACCACAGAAATCATGACACACATAATCAAATGCTTTCCTTTGATCTAGAGATAATAAATATCCCTGAATTCTGCCATTGTTATCTCTTTCTGTAACTTCTCTAAATGAAAAAAAAAGATGATCAGTAATATGTATTCCTGGTACAGAATACGACTGTGCAGGGGATATCAGATGCCTAGCAGACTGAAGTAACCTCATTTTGATGTCTGTATTTAATAAACAGGTACATCTCCAATTGATAGTTTACTTTTCTCCCTTTTTCATGTAGATAGATCAAAAACCCTTCTCTCATGCTATGTGTTATTTGTTGTGATGTAAGCATAACATTAAATACTAATGCTAATTCCTCTGCTAAATCCAGACCTATTAATTTATATAATTCATTAGTGAATCACTCTTTCCCTTTTGCTATGGTTGTTCCCAAGGATGAAATACCTGAGGTGATTTCAGCCCCAGTAATATCAGCCATCAGTATATTACAGATTTCATCGGGGAGGGGTAGAATTTGTCAACTATTGAAAAAAAAAAAAACTATCTCTGCCAGAAGTAGAAATGGAAGAGGGCCCAAACAAATTTGTAGTATAGCCTGAAACTATATGCACTATCTGAACATTATCTGTTTGATATACCCCATTAATACTGAAAAGTCCATTCATTTTTTTCTTGTTTATCCTAGATTGACAACTTTCATATGGACAGACTTGCCCTAATTTACCTTGCTTGCCAAATTTTTGTTCTTGCTTCAAATTCTGAGCTTTTTGCAAACTACATTGAAACATTTCTTTTTTAATTTACTTATTTTCTGACTGTAATAATTTCCTGTTTCTGCTGTTAATGTTAAAAATGTTTGTAATTTATGCTGCTGTTTCAAATATGAAAAATATTTAGATTTCCTATGTATTTACCTCTGTTTTTGTAGTAAATGCTGGAGCTCTTTTTTTGTGTCTTCTCACGAAATTGCAGGATCATCATACTGACTTTCTAGCCATTATAATCTTTTTACTATATTAAATACTGCAGGGACATTAAAGGAATAATGCCTGACAGGGTGGGTGTTATGCTGGGATAACATCCCAACTCAGGTGGTTGGGCCGAAGGCCACAGGCTGAGGGTGTCCAACACCTGAGAAGGGATGTTATCCCAACATAATCCCCACCCTAGAGGGCATTATTCCTATTATACAATGATTCTATTGGAAGGAAAAAATAAAAAAATATTAAAAGGTTTATTAAAAATGTTTTTTTTTTGCATTATTTTATAAAAAGCTGGAAAGCTTAGTAAAAAAAATAGTGATTTTTTTTTGGTTTTGGTCAATAGGTGAAGCTGCTGGGATGTTGGTTAGAGCCTGTGGCTCTGCAATGGTTCCCCAGCCTGTTGTTCTGGTGGCACATTTTGTGGAAGAAAAGGGACATAGTCTGCTGCACTGATTTTTTTTTCACTTAAAAAAGGGAAATGGGACTTTGTTATTGCCTTTGTCCATGAACCTGGAAGAATGCGCTCACCCCCTCTGGTCCATGTTTTTCAAGTTAGACTGTGGCTGTCATCTCAATTAGTTGGCCTGAGTTTTGGTGGACATGAAAAAAAGAAGAGAATGTAAGAAAAAGAAGGCCAGTAAGTGATTTTTTTTATTTTGTTTTATATGCCAACGGCGCATGGGCAGCTGTCCACTCTGCTCATTTGTGTTCAGTTAAGATGTCACATGGTTAGCTGCCCATCTGTCAGTGCTCCAAGTTCTGAGTGGCAATTTGCTTCTCCCAGTACACTTGTCTGTTTTGTACTGGAAGATTAACACAAAGTGTAACATGTCTTCAGCATGTTTACTGTGGTTGCCAAGTGCCTATTCTGAGCTGGACTGGGACCACACATTCACTCATTCAGACCTAGAGTGGGGAGTACTAATGCTGATCGTCAGAATGGCTATGCAATGATTTTTTTTTTTTACACTTAATGCGGTTGTTAGTGTGCTGGGACTAGAGCTGGGCTGTTATGCTGGGATAACATCCCAGCTTCAGTCCCAGTCTGATCATTCAGGGAGCAGCAACCTTTCTTGCATTGTATAATTAAAATTGATGAATTAAGTTTCTAGACCCCTGGTCTCTGAGGTGTAGTCGTATGTATCCCTACTGACATCTTTACTAGCCTATGATCTGAGAATTCCAGTGGTATGGTAGATGCAGAAAGTAAAGGTATCCTAGCAGAAACAAACACAACATATATTCCACTAACTATCGGTTACTTATAAAAAGTATGATCATGTTTCTCAGTTACTTTAAGGTAGGCATCTGATATCCGAGCTAATGTAACTAAATCTTGCAAAAAAAAAAAGGCATACCAAAAACTATTTTTTTTATTGTTTTTTGTGTGTATCCCACAATCCAATGCAGAGAACCCATAATTAAAATCCCCTCCTTGTATAACCAGGTGAGAAGTGAATAAATATGGTTGTATTCATTTCAATAAAGCTATTCTATCTACACTGGACTGTGGGGCATACACATTGATAATTAACTCTTGGATTGTGACATCTGTAGTGTCCCAGAGAAATTGAGGGCACCACAAAAAGTAGGAGATCCCCAGGGACCTGAGGGGTCAGACAGCCATGGGGACCCTGGCAGCTTATTGGGGGACGCTGGAAAAGCTTAGGGGACCCTATGGAGCATAGGACAGGACCCCCCAGCAGACAGTCCTGGCAGTTCAAATTCAGAGTTTTAAAAGAAAACCATTTTTTCCCTTTCTTTGTTCTCCCTGCCCTCTGCCCAAGAATGACATCTAGTCAGGCCAGGCTAAACCAGTCTGGCCACATTCCTATCCAAGCAGGGGAGCAGGAAGCCAGGCTGAGCCCTCTCAGCTAATCTCCAGGGCCAGTGTAGATTCAAACTTGGAGACCTTTTTTTCAGGCCACTGACCCAGCCTCAGGAGGCTTACCCCTGGACAAAGGACCCAATCCCCTGGCAGGTAGCCAGGACATACCCAGAGGTCATCCAGTGGATCATCACACCCAGTATCATTTCCTCAACTGGATATCACCTGCCCTCCTGCCTGAGGTCACCGCAGCTGATGACTCCACATAAGGATTCTCTTCACCCACAACAAGGCTTCAACACCCATCCTTGACCAGGCGCTTCACCTCCAACATCACCTCTGTGACACCAGGAGCTATTTTTTTGCTAGGGCCAGGAGGCCTACAACACTTTCCTCTGTTTCTGGTTCACTGGGGGACATTTATGACCTGTATAGGAAGTGCTTTCTTGGGTTCACACCCAACAGTTGTCTACCAAAATACTAAAAACCCAAGCTTGGTACCTCAGATTGCCATGTACTCACTTGTGCTTTGGCAAGAATCATCCAGGACTTGAATTGCCCAGACCTATGTATGACATTAGTGAGGCCAGTTTGTGGTCCTAGTAATCTTGTTCATTCTTTCTCTTGTGTAATAATGGTAGTAGTGGTAAAAGCTAAATCCTTGTGCTGTGTGCTCCAGTTAGTTGTAACAAACCTTGCATCTTGGATCTAGAGGGTATGCCCACCTGACAACGACACCATTACAGCGAACAACGTTGATGCCTACAACATTGATGGTTCACTGTAATGGTACACCCGAGACCCTGGCACTCTGTCTTCCAGTCCTGCACCCCCTCCCTGAATCAACTCCAACTTGGAGTTGATTATATTTAGTACAGGGGATGTAGAGGGAAGAGCCCCCCACATAGGGGGTTGGGTTTCCTTATGGATTTATGTCAACTGCAACTTGTGGTCAACATAAATCTGTTGCTGTGATGCCGGTCAACAAAATAATTGTTGAACTGGCATCGTAGAGCTGCTCTACAGTATGCCTCCAGGCTCTCTTTCCAGATCCATCTGGCATCACCCTAAACCATAGGAGTACGAACCACCACAGCTCATCCACCACACATCCAACAATAATGACTTTCATGGGACTAAATCTATTAATTTCAAAACCTTAATTTCCAAACCTTTAAACAATATGCCCACCACAGAGAATTTATCTGACTCTATGGACCAGAAAGACAGTCCAATAAACCATGCCTTTTTCACCATTGCTATTTCAGATAGTGTGTGTATTCTTGTATCCTGTAAAACTATTTATTCCAGTGTCAAGGGTCTGAAAACAAGAAAAGGCTGGCCATTTTTCTTATAACTTTTTATACGATTCACATTAATAGAGTTAATTGTTATCTCTGGAACTAACAGCTATGATTTCTGGAACTAACATAGCAATGATAAAAAAGAAGGACCCATCACATTTTATCTATTTTAGTTTTACTCCCAGCACCTCCCTTTTTGATTTTGTTTTTTCATTTTTTTTTTCTAGACCCATCAGTATTAACCTCTTCTGCCTACAATGCTGGGTCAGCTTGTGAGGACAAAAGAGATGAACCATCGGAGCCCTCTACTGAGTCCTCAGGCTGTCTTTGATGTTTCAATGCTTTGTATCTATTTGTTAGGGATACTGGATCCGTCCATTACATTTTTGATTTTGGTTGGCTCCAGTAACAACTTCTCCTTGTGACTACCTGATAACTATTCGAATCAGGAGTAGGTGGGGGAGGCATGATCTCTTCTGTAGGTGCATTGTCGACCTCTGTGAAATTGGACTGCTCAATCACATTGATCTCTTTTAGGGGAGCTTGTGGGTGCTCCATAGTAGCTTGTATTAAGGAAGTTGCATTAGTCTGAGGTTCTGGTTGTACACTAGGTTCTTGAACAGCAGTTTCTGACCTACTTAATTTCTGTGCCCCCAGTTGTTCCCTAGGTGGAGCTCAATTTTTTGATTTTTGTGGCAGTTATATAATGACTTTGTTATTGCTGGTCAGCTTGATCTGGCTGAGTATGCGCAACCCATGGACAACTTCTGTAGGAATGTCCCAGTTCCTCACGCAAATTACGTTTTCTTTCATTTACACAATGCATGCTGGTATTTGCCTATTGCATCACACATACTACATGTAACTTTATCACAGACCCTGCTTAAATGTTCCTGGGACCCACAGTGATAGTATGCTTTAAACTGTCACGCATAAAACAATACTCCCCTGTCTTTACCTAAGAAAAAAACAATTTGGTAAGTGCTGTATCCCTGTTTCCACAGTTTTAAGTAATACTCCTACCCTACAGCCTCCAGTCCAGATGTTTTCCAAATCAATTAAGACTTTTGGGGCCCCTAGTACAGTACATTTTTGTTTTATCCAGTAAAGAATATCTGTAATACTAACACCTTCATTTCAGAAAAGTATCGTAAACTGTTTTGTGAGTAGGTTTAGTTACAGGTATTGACACACATGGAGACGATAAAGGCATGTTTTTCAGTGTATGATATTTTAACCAGAATCTTTCTAAAGCTCCAGCTGTCTTGACATTTATATAAAAGGTTGATTCCCCTGCGACATGTATCAGGGTGTAAATCTCACTGGCAAAGAAATGCATAGAATCTATTAAAGGTGTCCTGGCAACAAAAACTCTATGTGAGGCTTCTCTAACCTATTCTGTAGCAAAGGTGTACTGCATTGTGATGTTTAGCAGGCCAAACAGGCCCTTGAAACACAGCAGCATAAGGACATGTTGTTTACCTGAAGGGAGTTTTTGTATTTGGAGCCATTTGTTGATCTGTGTTATTTTAGACATTACTTGTTGAAGGGCTTTGTGAGGGGACTTCCTGATAAGCAGAAGCCTCTGTGTCTAAAGAACCATGCATTCTGCTTGCAGTACTGTCCTGTTCACCTAGTGCTGATTCAGCAATAGTATTAGCAGAAGTCTCTGAGTCTGTATTATGGTGGGGAAGGGGGGAGTGGTGTTACCAGGTGTTTGCTCCAATTCAGCAGGCAGGCTTTTAAATTGTAGTACAGGGTTTTAAGTCATATTTATCTCTGGGGTAGTTCTAAAACATTGTTATTTTCATTACTGGCCACTTCTTCCTCCTATTTTCGTTTAGAACAGTCTTACTTGTATTAGCAGAGTGAACAGCCCTTTCTGGAATCTTAACCAGAGGGTCTCCTGGCTGTGGCATCTGAATAGGAGAACTCCCGGATATCCATTTGCCATCTGCTGGAGAACACTCCCAACCTGCTGCCAAAAGAGCACTTTCCACAGTCCAAATTACACCACCCTGTGTTCTGGTTATCTACCAAGATGGGGTGGGGAACAGTCTTTTCCCAAACTCTGTGCTCTACTACCAGCAGTTTCTCTTCCTTCTTTCTCTGGCAGGGGTTCAGTAATTTCACGTGACTCACTCAGTTGATTCACTACTGATAAACAGCTGAGTGGCACTGACAAGCCTGTTGACACTGTCAAACCTACTTGCTGAACTGCCTTGTCAGTTACATTTGGTGCCATATAATTCCCATAAATTCCTTTTGGCTCTTTCAAACGTTTCCTCTTCTGCAGTAGTCATAGCCCACAGATGATTTGTCTTCTCTTTAAATTGCAGTGCCATTCTATTTTCTTCATCTATCCATGCAGACATACCAAGCATTGCCTCAGACTTCTCCCATCCCGGGAGCTGCTCAACTATTTTAGACAAATTTTTACAGCCATGTTAATGGCCCATTTCTATTTCAATTTTAGCAGAACTGCCTGATGCTTCCTTGTTACTCTGGGTGTGGAGGGAAGCAATCTCCCCAACCCAGGATGCCATGTCCACCTCCATCTCACCTGAGTCCTTCATCTCCCACAGGAAGCATAGCATGCCCCCCGAGGAAGAGTAAGAAAATTTCCCTGGTGTCCTGGCCAACATTCTCTTTCCCATAAAACCAGTTCATGCAATTATCCAAGGCTTTGTGTGGATGCTGATATGCAAAATGGCTGCCCCTGCATGTTCAGTCACTTCACTACCGGTGTGTCACTGCTTCTAAAGCACTTTCGGATACAATGTGTATGAAAAGCGGTATATAAATAGGGACTATGTGATGGGTGCTTATAAGCTATGATATTTATCTTCATGAGTGGTCAGTGATCTCTTGGCCCTCAGGTGTGGCAATACCATGCAGAGCTCAAAAAAGGTAACTGACTATGAGTGAAATAAATGTCATATCTCATAAGTACCCATCACATGTCTGGTTTTTACACTATACAGTAGCATGTCTAAGCTAGTTTTGTTCTATTTAAAAGTGAAAGTTCTTCTTCTCTTCCTCCTCCTTCTCTTCCTCCTTCTGCTGTCCATGGTGCTGACTCTTCTTGGTCCCATTAGTGTGGGAAGCTGCCATTCTTGCTGATTATGGTACCAACTCTTCCTTGGTTTCCTGTCTCAGATGGCAGCTGTTCTTGCCAGCCACAGTGCTGGCTCATCTTCTGCCCACTAGAACCAGATAAGGATCCAATCTCCACAGCAATAAAGTGCACAGAATGCTTACTGTGCAGCTGACCCACTCAGCCTCACCAGCCACTCCCCCACCACAGACTCTGAGTTGACCACACTACCAGCATTACAAAATACTGTGCATACCTAAATTTATACAAGAACTTTATTATGTTAGGTGAAGGCATACATCTTCTGTATGCAAACATCCATTCCATAGAAACTTAGAAACATAGAATTTGATGGCAGATAAGGACCGCTTGGCCCACCTAGTCTGCCCATTTCCCTACCTATGGATAAACTGCAGATCCTAGTTAACCAACAGCCAACTTCCACTGCTGTCCCATAATGTATAAATACCAGAATATTTGTGAGCCAGTGGCTATCAGAACAGCAGCTACCAGAACAGTGGCAGTGGGCTGAGAGGCACTGCAGAGGTGGTAAGTAACTTTATTGCCAGCTGTACATTTCCTGTAGCCACTGATGCCTCCTCTCTGTGCATCTGTTCCATCTTGTGCCTGGGTCTGCATGTAAACTACTATCCCACATAATGTGTCTGACTGCCATACCAGTGCTCTGACTATAAAGCTATTCCTAATGATCATCCCTTTGCACCTGTCTGCAATAGCTGCTGCAAGCCGGTGGGATCATTGTGTCCAACTGAGTTTGGGACATTTTTCACCTGGATGGGCATGTTTTTTGTGCATCTGAGCCTGTCCATCACCATTAGGAAGAAGCCAGTGGACATTTAAAAGCGGTGTCTACCAGAACAGTGGCAGTGGACTGAGAGGCATGGCGGAAAGGCGTGTCCGCTGGAGACACTGGGGAACTGGGCAATAAATTCTGTAATTTAAACACTATGGACATTGTTGACTACTTTTGTGTATGTTCTAATAAGATCATTAGAGTCTAAACTACATTAAACTGTTTTTTTTTATTGTGTTAAGAGGCTGTTCTTTCGGTGATAGTTTTGGGTCAATGGGTACAACTACAACATCTGCCAAAATGTATAAGCTTTGGTTTAAGTGGCTTTTATTATGTGGGAGATTTTTTTATGTTTTACAGATACCCAACTAGTTGATAACACCTTAAGTGACTTTAATTTGATGCTTATAGATAAAATTCATTGTGGGACTATGAGCTTATGCTGCCCTGCACTTGCAATTTGGGCTAAATCAATATAGTTTAATTTGGTTACTAATATTCAGGAAAGGATCTGGATTCAATTTATATTTATATTCTCTTCCCTCTAGACGTGTGTCAAAAGAAAACTTTCACCAGTGGAAATGAATCAAAAGTCATACTTTCGCTTCCAAGAAAGTTAGGAAATTCATTTCTGAACTTTTGTTGAAATTCTGCCTCCCCTGCATCACTGCCTGATATAGAATTAAATTAATTCCCTGGTGGCTAGCGGTCCCTCCCCCACCTGATCACCCGCCCCATATTTAAAAAATACCCCTGCAATCCCTGGTGGCTAGTGATCCCTCCCCCCACCTGATCATCTGCCCCACATTTAAGAAAAACACCCGTGTAATCCCTGGTGGCTAGCAGCTGCCCCCCCACCCAATCACCCACCTGACCAGTCCAGGACATCATGCACTTCCAGTTAACACCCCCATCCCGATCCCCACCATATAGTAAAATACCCCAAACCCCAAACATTTCTCCCTGGTGGTAGAGCGACCCTTCCTCCCTTTCCCCAATCCATGAATTAAAAGTTTCTTCCCTGGTGGTCTAGTGTGCCCCCATCCTACCACCCTGCAGGCACCAGGGATGTATTATTATTATTTCAAGCAGGGCTTGGTGGGGGGGGGGGGCGGCAATGGACACCACAGGTTACTTTTTTTTCTTTCTTCCAATTCTAGGTGAGCAGAACAGGGTGAAATTTCATCCCAAACTGTTGGAGGTTTTCCATTCTGTGGCTGGCGGAAGTTTTGGAAACTTCCACAATGGTTGCAAAATTCCGGGGAAGTTCCACTACAGGGGAAAAACACACGTTCGCGTACCTCTACTTTCCTTTCAAAAGAGTATAGTAACTGAAGGACTTCAATTTAAATCTCAGATTATGGATTCTCAAAGCATTTTTAAAATACTTTGGTAAAACTGATAGATTACATTCATACAAATTGGCTACTGTGATCTGTTTTAGTGTTCAATCTCAATCTCAATCTTTATTTATTTATATAAGGCGCCTTTCTAAAACCAAGGCACCTGTACAATACTAGATAAAACAATTAAAATAGAATAAACAACAATATTAAAAATCATTATATGCTTTGCTAAAGAGGTGAGTCTTTAAAGATTCTTTAAAACTTTGGACAGTCGGGCTGTCACGCACCTGACGAGGTAGAGAATTCCACAGGGTTGGGGCCATAAAACTTAAAGATTGGCCCTTGAGGTTTTTAAATGAACCCTGGGAATCTCTAGCAATCCCTCGTCAGTGGATCGGAGAGAGTGGGAGGGACAGTAGGGGTGAAGGAGATCTTTCAGGTAAACAGGTCCCTGATCATGTAGGGCCTTATAGGTCAGCAAACCAACCTTGAAGGTGATTCGCCAGCAAACTGGCAGCCAGTGCAGACCACGGAGCACAGGCATTATATGACTGGACCTAGATGAGCCCGTCAACAGCCTGGCAGCTGCATTCTGCACCAGCTGCAGGCGGCGAATCTCAACCCCAGGAAGCCCTAGGTAAAGTGAGTTGCAGTAGTCAAGGCGGGAGGTAACGAAGGCGTGGACCAAAGTAGACAGATCGTCTGGGGGAACCAGGTGCTTCACCCGGGTGATGTTCCTCAGATGGTAAAAAGAGGTTTTGACAACTGCTGACACCTGGGGTTTAAATGTCAAGCAGTCATCAAATACAACGCCCAGATTCCGCACTCGGTCTGAAGTAATTAGTGGGATACCCCCGAGCCATAGATCCGAGGGTGATCCAGCCAATAAACCCACCTCCCGGCAATCCTGGCCCACAGCCAATACCTCAGTTTTATCAGGGTTCAACCTCAGCCAACTCACATTCATCCAGTCCTGGATTTCAGCAAGACATTTATTAAAGACCGAAAAGGCAGCATCTTGGCCGGGCACAAAGGACATGTACAGCTGAGTATCATCTGCATAGCAGTGAAAACTCAGACCATACCACCTAATAATCACTCCTAATGGCAGCATATACACTGCAAACAACATGGGTGCCAAAATGGAACCCTCACGGTACCCACAGGATAGGGAGAATGATGTCGAGGAAAGATACCGGACACCACTCTCTGAGTCCTACCCTCGAGGTAAGATCGAAACCAACTGAGGACTGTACCAGACAGTCCACAGATAGACCGCAAGCGTTCCAATAGCACACCATGGTCCACAGTATCAAATGCTGCAGAGAGATCTAGAAGGACCAGAATGGAACGAGATCTTCGATCTCTCTCTATTAGGAGGTCATTTAGCACCCGAACCAGAACTGTCTCGGTGCTATGTCTTTTTCTAAATCCGGACTGGAGAGAATCATAGAGATTGTGGCTGGTCAAATGATCATCTAACTGCAATGCAACCACCTTCTCAATAACTTTACCCACAAAGGGTAAGTTAGAGACAGGCCTGTAGTTTGCCAGGCAGTCCAGGTCCAAGGAGGACTTCTTAAGCAGGGGCTGGACCACAGCCTCCTTTAGAGGATTTGGAAAATTCCCTCTCTCCAAGGACCTCCAGACTATCTCAGCAAGGACGGGGCTGATTTTATCCACACACCCCACTAAGAGACGTGTGGGGCCCGGATCCAAACTACAGTTGGTCGGACACAATAATTGTATGATCATCACAATTTCATCGATTGTGGGGAGGCCGAAGTCAGACCACACAAACTGGGTATCCGACATCTCCTGCCGACCATCACTACTCCCATTAGAGAGGATTAGATGGATATCCAATCTGATTGTGGCAACCTTATCTGAAAAGAATAGAGCAAACTCCTCACACCGTTCTTGAGAAAACGCTCTTCTGGGCTGCAAACAGACTGGATTGCACAATCTGTCCACAGTCCGGAAGAGCTGAGCTGGTCTATTCTGTGCAGCAGCAATCTCTCTGGACAGGAATTCTGCCTTCTTACGAGAGATTGCTGATTGATAGATCACATAGTGATCCATCAAGCTAAGTCTGTCACAATCCTGACCCGACCTCCGCCAGCACCTCTCCAACCTTCGTCCAACTCTCCTCAACTCCCTCAAAGTCTCATCAAACCAAGGAGACTTGGGTCGAAGAGTGAGAGGACGAACACGAACAGGAGCAATGGAATCCAGGGCCCCTGCCACCGCCTTATTATAGGCAAGTACCAGCTCTCCTGGATCCATGCAATCTCTCGGTAAGCCCGATAGGTCCAGCACCGCCATCAGGCCGTCAGGGGAAACACCCCTTAAAGAGCGATACCGGGCCATCTCCGTAGGGGCCGGCCTACAAGAGGGTGGCCATAAAACTGGACCCAATGGAGTGATGGTCCGACCATCCGACTGGTTCCACCACCAAGTCGGATATCTCCATCCCCAGAAGGAACACCAAATCCAGTGAATGACCACCAATATGGGTCGAGGAGGAAATAACCTGTGTGAAGCCCAGTGAAATCATTAACTGGAGGAAGTCTTGACCAAACTGCGAGACCTCATCGTCAACCCAAGCATTGAAATCCCCCAGAACCAACCATCTGGGGGACCCCAATGTCAGGTCGACAATGAGGCCTGTGACTTCCCGCAGGAAAACATTCCCATCACCTGGTGGACGGTATATGAGAAGTATCCTGCACCCCACACCCTCGCCCATGATACATTCAAAGGATTTGGTAATTCCCACCAGTACCTCCACTAGGCCCAGTTCTGATCTAAAACAGATGGCAACACCCCCGCCCCTACGATCCAACCTCGGGCGGTGTATCACTGAGTACCCCGCTGGAACTGCTGCCTCCAAAACTGGTCCAGCATTTTCATCCAGCCAGGTCTCAGTGATGCACGCCAGGTCTGATGTCCCAACAAAGTCAGCTATAATAGCCGTTTTGTTTCTAATAGACCTGGTGTTTGTGGAGACATTCACCCTAATCCTCAGAGAGCCCATCTGCAGGCTTCCCAAGCTGCTCCTGTGGCCCTGGCTCTCTCTGAGCAGGCCACAGCTAGCAGACCAACCGACTGACCCCCAGACAGATTCAGACAGCCCATCTGCAGGCTTCCCAAGCTGCTCCTGTGGCCCTGGCTCTCTCCGAGCAGGCCACAGCTAACAGACCACCCGAATGAACCCTGGACAGATTCAGACAGCCCATCTGCAGGCTTCCCAAGCTGCTTCTGTGGCCCTGGCTCTCTCCGAGCAGGTCACAGCTAACAGACCACCCGACTGACCCCCGGACAGATTCAGGTATGCACCGGACCTCCGAAACTCATGGTTTTGAATGCCGCTGTTTTGACTGGATGCCCAGTGGAGGAGCCAGGCACTGATTGGCAGCTTTGCTCCTTGGCTGATTTTCCAATGCTTTGAGCTTCCTGATCTCAGAGAAATCTCTTTCTGTGCTGTGTTCTGGACTGATTTTTTTGTTACTGTAATTTACATATGTTATGCATCAATTGGTCTTACTTTACCTGCCAGCTTAGCTAGTCTATTACAAGCCACTAGTCTAGTCTCTCGGTGATACTTAGTGCTGTGCAATCTAGTGCTGGACAAACTGTATTGTATAGTAGCTGATGTTTGACTGCTGGACCTAGCTACTGAGCAAGACTGCTGCAGTTTTCCATTTCTGCCCTACTGACAAACCCTGCCCCTTCCCCACACTGGTCACTCTGCTAATTATTAATTTCTCTGCCCCACTTGTAATGCTGTCTCTCTAAACACCCTACTTTCTTCTCTGCCTTACCTACAAACCCTTCCCTTACACCTCCCTGCTGCTGCTGTCCTCCTCAGACGCCCGGTGCCAAAGCACAGACCCCCCCATTAACTCCTCTTCTAGCTCTAAATAATTGCCCTGCATTTACCACCTCTTTACCTCATGCTTTGTCCCACCCCATTGCCTGCCCCTGCTATTGTACTCTAGCTGTATTTAATCCTCTGTGTTTCCCTCCTTGTTCCACAGACAGCCCATCTGTGGGCTTCCTAAGCTGCTCCTGTGGCCCTGGCTCTCTCCGAGCAGGCCACAGCTAACAGACCACCAGACTGACCCCCGACAGATTCAGGTACGCACCGGACATCCAAAACTCGTGGTTTTGAATGCCGCTGTTTTGACTGGATGCCCATTGGAGGAGCCAGGCACTGATTGGCAGCTTTGCTCCTTGGCTGATTTTCCAATGCCTGGCGCTTCCTGATCTCAGGGAAATCTCTTTCTGTGCAGTGTTCTGGACTGAATTTTTCACCCGCCCCCCCTTCCCCACCTCCTCACAGTATTAAATAGACCCTTACTCCACCCCTTTCCTCAGCATAGCAGTTTATTGGTCACTCCACTGCTGCACATTTTCATGCTTTTGGCCTCCCTGTCTTCAATACCTGACTTGACCCACTTTCTCACCCCCCCTTTTTAAAGCAGTCCCACCCACAGGATCACACATGTGCTCTCAACTTTTTCTCTAGCCACTCCATCTAATTCCTATCAATTACTGCTCTACCTGCCCTATTGTTAGGGACCACACCCTATTTTGACTATATAGCCTTTCAACTATAAACCAGCTAGCAGTTATGCAGGCCAGCAACACCAAACAAACTACCATGGGATGCAACCACCTACTACTACTCCTCACTATCTCTTTTGGCATTGCTGGTACCATATACAAATTCGGACCCCTACCTCCCCACTCTGAATCCTCACTGGGTGCAAGCTGGAAGAAAAGCATACACATGGCCACTACCACTTCCGGTAACGATAGGCTCTTTATCGTCCCGCACCTCCCATACACAGTTATCACCAAGCCAACCTTCCAAACCGTAACCTTAATGGTTAGCTTTCCCCCTAATTTAACACTGGCATATAGACACCTCCCCCACGTGAAGCGCAGGCAACGGAAGACACGAGGGAAGATAAACATCACCCTATCTGCCAGAAAGGTTATCTTTCTGCTACTGCTACTCTCTGGCAATGTTCACCTAAACCCTGGACCAACAACCCTGAGAAGCAGGGGGGTACATACAGTGAACGGCCTAAAGATAGCATCGCTAAACATCTGCAGCCTAACTGCCAAATTCGACCAGCTCCAGGCTTGGATGACCATCCATGCCCCTGACATACTCTGCCTAACTGAAACCTGGCTGTCAGGTAGGATCAAAGATGGTGAGGTGGCCATTGAAGGATTCCAAGCATTTTGACTTGATAGAATAGGCAGGAAAGGTGGTGGCTGCCTCCTATATGCCAGAAACTCACTGAGTTGCTCCGTCCTCCCCATCTCCAAAGTTGTGGAGGATTATGAGCTACTAGTGGTAAAAATACAAGTCGGCCTAAAAGGGCAAGACCCTTGCCATCACCACAACCTACCTGCCCCCCAAGAAAGCCAAGGATGGCCTTCCTTTTGTTATGGAAGAAATTAGCGCACTCAGAAAGGGCTCAGAACTCATCTTGACCGGTGATTTTAATATTAACTGGTTATGTAAGGAGGCAACACCCTCCAGAGACCTAATCACCTCCCACAATCTCATGCAACTTGTAACTCACCCCACCAGGCAGAACTACAAGGCTGGTACCAGCACCCTCATTGACTGGGTCTTAGCTAGCTCACCGACTTGATTGTCAGAACTCAGGGTTCTCCCGGACGTGCTAAGTGACCACTCCCCAATCTCCTTTATATGGACCACTAAACTTGCCAAAAGCACACCCCACTTCATCGAGAGCAGGGTTCTGTGGAAAGGCAAACTTAGATCCCTCAAATTGGCCATGTCTGCCTACAACTGGTCCCCCATCAACAAGGCACCTATGCTGGACCAGGCCCTTAGTTTTTTCACTGAAGACTTCAATTCCATCTGTGATATCTATGCACCACGCACAAAACGGAAAATTTGGGGGGAGGTTAATGGCTGGATTGATGGCAAGCTCCTCTCCATCCTAAAGGAAAGGGACTGCCTCTGGGAAAAAGCCTTAAACTCAGGCAGCAAGCATGACCTACAGTGCTACAAAATGGCTAAAAATCAGTGCACCAAACTTTTCAGGCTCGCAAAAGCCAATTTTCATAAGACCCAGCTTAACAATGCATGGGGAGATGGAAAGATGTTTTGGGACATCAAGAACATCCTTGGTAAAGATCAAAAGCAGCACCCTAAGATGCTTAACATTAATAACTCATCCTCCTCAGATCCACTAGCCATTGCTGATGCCTTTAACCAGGCCTTTACAGACCTGTCCTCAGTGCTGCCTCCAGAATACCTTCTGCCTGTGGAGGACCAAGGTTGCACCAACCTGCTCATAACTAACCACCCAGCCTTCTACTTTAAGAAGGTGATGGTGAAGGAGGCCCTAACGATGGTCAGGAAAGTCCTAGGCAAAACCAGATTGGGGAGTGATGGGCTAGAAATGAAGTTACTGTCTCTCACTCTTGATATTCTTATCATGCCCATAACAATGCTATTTAGTAAATCATTGGCCCTAGCTCAATTTCCAGAGGTATGGAAGCAAGCCCTGGTAACTCCAGTGCATAAGAATGGTGACAAGGCGCTGGTGTCAAACTACAGGCCAATATCTCTCCTCTCCCCACTATCCAAAGCTTTGGAAAACATTGCGGCAAGTCAACTCACAGAATACCTCAATAAGTACAATCTGCTCTGCCCAAACCAACACGGCTTCAGGCAAAAACACAGTACCACCACGGCACTGCTGGAATACACTGACTATGCGCACAAGGTGCTGGATGAAGGCAGATTGGTGGGGTCCATCTTCATTGACCTCACCAAAGTTTTCAATACCATCAACCACCCTCTACTAGTACTCCAGCTCCAAAGGTTGGGTGTGGCACCAAACGCCGTGAATTGGTTCAATGACTACCTAACATACAGGAGCCAGTGAGTCAAAATCAGGCAGACGTTATCCAGCTCCAGAGATGTACTCCTAGGAGTCCCTCAAGGATCAATTCTAGGGCCCCTGCTTTTCAGCCTCTTTGTAAATGACCTACCCACAGCCTGTGACACCAAATTTATTCTGTATGTGGATGATGCTGTGCTGCTGAGCAGCAGCACCTCTCAGGTTGCCCTACAAACAGAACTACAGAACTCTTTCAATAAACTCAAGGACTGGTTCAGTAGGCAAAAGCTGCTACTAAATTACAAGAAAACCAAGGCCATGCTACAATTCAGCCCCTACAACAAACACAAGCATGTTCCCCTCATAATCACCAACAAGGCTGGTGAGCAGATTGAGCAGGTGCACTTGTTCAAGTACCTTGGAGTCACCATTGATGACTCTCTCAGTTATACACACCACGTAGACTCCCTTGTCAAAGTGGTAAACACAAAGATTGGGGTCCCCTATAGGCAAAAGAAATCCCTCACCTCAGAAGAACTCCGAATCTCAGTCTCCAGCTCCATACTCTCCACGATAGAATACGGGTTGGTGGTCTATGGAGCTGCTACTGATACAGTGCTCAAAAGAGTCCAAATTGCACTCAGTAAGGCATGCCACATCACCCTGTGTGCAGATCATTACACTCATACTTGTACCTTGTATGAGCGCACAAACTGGCTTAACCTAAAAGACAGGATCAAATACCAAACTTGCCTCCTGGGAAAAAAGGCACTCCTCGGAAAAAACCCACCCTGTATAGGAAACCTGCTTGAGGCTTCTCTCTCAACACACATCACCAGATGGAGGAAGAATGGAACACTGTCCATACCATTCCGCTGAACCTCACTAGGGCAGCGTGCTTTCTCCTATCAGGCCCCTCTCTGGATAAATGATCTCCTGATGAAATTACAAACAAACAACAGCCTGTCTCAATTCAAAGTAGTCCTCAAACAGCACCTAATGTCTAACTCAAAATGCACCTGCTTCTCAGGCCCCACTTGATAGACAGGCCTACCCCCAAGGTAACACCCATCAGGGCTACCTAGAGAACCCTGCCTCCATTCCAGCCTAGCCAAGGGCTTAAGTAAGTTATCAATCCTCTTTAAATGCACTTGGTACTGCCCTCCCAACCCCCCACACACACATCATACTCGACAAAGCCCTCTGGAGCTGCTCCCCATCACAGCCCCCCGTTTCACTATCCCCCACTCTCGCTCTCTGGTTAGTTTCAAACTCAGCCCCCTTGTTTCACTGTCACCCAGCCTCTCACCATCTGGGATAGCGTTAAACCCTATGCAGTTACTCTGCCATATTCTATCAATGGATTTGGAGGTTTCCAGGGGTGTGCTACCTAGGGCAACCGATTAGAAATAGCTTAGTATTCAATTACAACTGCTCAGTTTTTTTTTTCTCCTATTTATTTAATTGTTATGTAATTGCTCTTTAATGCCTAATGATCAGGCCTCTGTAACCACTGAATATGTGTATTGTCTTATTGTCCACCCTGACGTGGAACCTTTGTAAAAGAGCTTATGCTCAAAGGTCTTTCCGAAATACTAATTAAACAATTAAACAATTAATCCTGGCCCTGATATTTGCAGGAATCCTTTTTATACAGCAGATATTCTTTGGCGGGTGGGTTTAAGCTTTGTTCATTTTAATGCATGCAGTATCCCCAACAAAACCGAATACTTTAGGGAATGGGCAAAATGCTATAAACCTTATATTGTGGTGATTTCTGAGTCTTGGCTTAATGGCAGAATTCATGACACCTCTATTAATATTAGTAGTTTTCAATTGTGGTGTAAGGACAAATCTAAAAGAGGGGGTGATGTGTTAATTTACACCAATTCAGAGTTGGAGGTCAAAGAAATAGACACAAGGTGTGATTGGGACACATCAGAGTTGCTTTTTATGGAGATATAGCTTCCAGCTACAAAACCTATGTTATTGCTAGGAATGTATCATACGCCTAAAGCCAGTTTGGATATTTTCTGTTTTACAAGATTATCTAATGGAGTATAAAACCAGTAATGAAATATTCCTATTAGATGACCTGAATGTAGATTGGAATCAACTTGATGAAAAGCATGTTCTAATGGATCTTACTTATAGTCTAAACCTTACACAGCTTATTAATGACACAATTAGAATTAATTATAAAGATTTACATGTTCCAACCATTCTGGATTTAATTTTGACCTCTCATCCTGAGTAAATTACTTTATCCGGGAGTCCTACCAGACTCTATTTCTGAACATCAGGTGGTTTTTTGCATAAGGAGTCAAAAAAGGCAAAAAGGGCCAAGTAAAACTGTTGAATACTGTATCAAAACTATAATAAATTTGACTTGCAAGTTTTATGTTATACCTAGAGGGTAGAGACTGACGTAGAGTAAAGCCGATTTCCCACAGTCAATGAAGCCTGGTCTTTTTTTTTACCCGAACTTCAAGGACATTTCTAATTTCCATGCACCACTAAAACAAATAAAGAATAAGTTTGGGAATGTACCCTGGTTTAACTCACATTTACATAAAGTACATAAATTATGAGATAAAATGTGGAAAAAGGCTAAACTTACTAACAGCAAAACTGACTGGCTAAACTATAGACAGGCTAGAAATCATTATACTCTTGAACTCTGGAAATCTAAGCAAGAATGTTATAAAACAAGAACTTAATCAGAATATGAAATCTAACCCGTGTATATTTTGGAAAACTATCCATACATTAAAAGCAAAACAAGACTCTGACCTACCTAATCATTTTGAGTTGGATGGAAAGAATTTCCCCTTAAATGGATTTGTAGCCAACAAATTTAATGATTATTTCATTAAAATGGGTACTGCAGCTATGGAGCAAATCCATTCTCCCACTTCAGCTGATGAATTGAACATGCCTGTTCCAGAAAAAAAATTTGTATTTCAGGAAATCTCAGGGGATCAAATTTGTGATGAAATTTTCAAACTGGATATTAAAAAGTCTAGTGGCTCAGATGAAATTCCAGTAAGGCTATTTAGAGGGAGAGGGAGGGAGGCATCACTGGCAGGAGGGGGGAGGGTTAAGCAGGGAGAAGAGGTACCAGAAGTGGAAATCACAGCAGAGAGAGTGAGGGAAGCCCTCAGCTCCCTTAAGACAGAGAAAGCACCGGGGCCGGATAAATTACATCCCAGAGTGCTGAAGGAACTTGCAGATGTCCTGGCGAAACCCCTGGTGGAGCTTTTCACCATCTCTCTGAGGACAGGGTGGGTGCCCCAGGACTGGAAGGTGGCGAATATAGTGCCTATCCACAAGGAGGGATCAATGGAGGTGGCAGGGAACTACAGGCCTGTCAGCCTGACATCGGTGGTGGGCAAGGTGATGGAGGGCATTGTCAAGGAAAGGCTAGGGGGGGACCTGGAAAAGTCAGGGTGCCTGGATGATAGACAGCATGGATTCGTCCTGGGGAAATCGTGTCAGACAAACCTTGTGGAGTTCTATGACTGGGTGACGAGTGCCTTGGACCTGGGTAGACCAGTGGATGTCCTCTTTCTAGACTTCAGCAAGGCATTTGACTCTGTTCCTCACGAGGGCCTGTTGGATAAGCTGAGAGAAATGGGGTGGGGAACAAGATAATCAGATGGATAGGCAATTGGCTCCAGGACCGGACCCAGAGGGTCGTAGTTGGTGGGATAGTCTCATCCCCAAGGAGGGTCATTAGTGGGGTCCCACAGGGATCAGTCCTTGGGCCCCTCCTCTTCAAAGCCTACGTCTCTGACATAAGGACAGGAATCAGGAGTGAGATGAGTCTCTTTGCAGATGACTCAAAACTGGGGGCAGTGGTGGATGGGGAGGAGGGGAAGGTGGCCCTACAGGGGGACCTGGAGGCTCTGAAAAGATGGTCTAGAAAGTGGAAGCTGAGGTTCAATGCAGGGAAATGCAAGGTACTCCACCTGGGGGCCAGAAACCCAGGCCAAGTGTACACCCTGGGGGGGAAATGCTACAAGTCTTGATGGCTGAGAAGGACCTGGGGGTAGTGGTGGATGTCAAGATGAACAACTTGGACACTTGTAGGAGGGCAGCAGCCAAGGCCAACAGGATGCTAGGATGCATCGCTAGGGGGATCACCTCCAGAAGGAGGGAAGTGATACTCCCTCTGTATAACTGCTTGGTGAGGCCGCACCTTGAGTACTGCATGCAGTTTTGGAGGCCACACTTAAAGAGGGACATTACCCTCCTGATTTGGGGCTTGGGGGACAGAACCTATGAGGAGAGGCTCAAAGAGCTAAATATGTACACACTGGAAGAGAGAAGGGACCGGGGGGACATGATAGAGGTCTTCAGGTACATGAAGAGGGTAAATAGGGGAGGAACAGTCAGGTAAATAGGGGAGGAACAGTCAGGGTGCTTCGAAGGAAGGAGGAGGGGGCCACTAGAGGGCATGGGTGGAAGCTGAAGGGGGGAAGATTCAGGGGAGAAAGGAGGAGGTGCTACTTCACTGAGAGGGTGGTGGAGCCATGGAATGCGCTGCCTAGGGGGCTGGTGGAGGCAGAGACAGTGGAGAGGTTCAAGAGGGGGTGGGACAGGTACAGGGGAAGGGTTCTGGAAGCAAAATCCAATGCAGCAAGAATATCCGGAACTGGGAAGGAAGAAGCCAGAGGAGGCGAGGGGGGCAGCAAGGTCAGCACCCAGGGTGGAGGCTGACCAAACGAGCAGACATGAAAGACCGTTAGGCCTATTCTGCTGGCATTTTAGTATGTTCGTATGCTAGTAAATATGTTGCCCATATCACTGCTTTCCATTTAGCAGAAATATTTAAGTTTTCCCTGACTACTGCTGACTTGCCCCATGATTGAAAACTAGCAAAAGTAATCCCAATATTTAAATCAGATTCCAAAATAAGTATAGAAAATTATCATCCAATTTCATTGCCATCATTTGCATTAAAAATCTTTGAAAAATTGATTGGAAAACAGTATACCACCAAATGCGCATCAGAATAACCACTCAGGTAAATTCCGTGATGCATTTATAATGTGAGTCAGGATCGCACTGTGAACAAAATAGCATGTCCACTTACAGTGTGTTTCCTTAGTTTGACTCCTCCTCCTCCCCTCCTGAGTTGTTATGTTTAACTCCACGAGTGTGTGCCTTCAAAGCATGCTGGCTGTGTAGCATAGCGATAACAGTCAAAATCTCTGAATGGGCCTACTACATCCAGCAGACCAGAGTCTGAGTCTCACATTTTTTTTTGCCATCGCACCTCGCACCCACAGAGTTTGAATAGGAAATCACACCCCCGAGTTGCCTCCCCTTGGAGTTGAGAATAGTAAATCCCACCTCCTTCAACTTTCTCCCTCCCACCTCGCTGCACCCCCCAGAGTTTGAATAATAAATTGCCCCCCAGAGTTGGGAATATTAAATCCTCCACCCCTTCTAACTTTCACAACCCTGACTTTCTTCCAGCATTGTTACTGCTGAATCCCGATCCTCCCCCTTGTTCTTGCTCTGAGATTCCTTAGCGCTGTATTGGGGATGCACAATTGTTGCTTTCCGCATTTTGCCTGAGGGGTAATCGATCGCTGTATTTTTGTTTTTGCTGATTTGTGGGGGAACCTTGGAAAACAACTGTTTGGAGAAATACAATACATTTGATGGTTCCAATCATGGCACTACCTCAGAATTAGTCAAGGTTAAATCTGATGTACAGTGGGCTCTGGACAGGAGGATGTATGTTGGAGCTATTTTTGTTGACCTTTCCAAATTATTTGACACCTTGGACCATGACATCCTCCCTTCAAGAATGCAATCAGTGGGGTTGTATCAGATAACTGTGGAGTGGTACAGCTCTTATGTAAAAGGATGTCAGCAAGTTGTAGCTTTAAATAATGTTAGGTCAAGCCTAGTTCCTATTCTGCCAGGAGTCCCTCAGGGCTCAATTTTAGGCCCAGTACTGTTTAATATTTACTTGAACAAATTTCAAAGATGTCTCCCCAAATCAAATATCGCCATAATGCCAATGACACTGTGTTAAATGTGCCTGTGCAACTGGTTTCATGTCTGTGTAATGTAAATAAACTTTGACTGTTCGCCTCTCTATCCATGGGATACACCACCTTGTAGGGGTACAAAGGGAAGGAACCCTAGGGAAGGGTTTCACCCCTTGATGTGCTGCAGGAGTGATTCCCTTGGCTATAGGTACCTAAGGAAGAAGCCCATGGGAGAGAGAGGTGTGTCCCTGGAGGAGGAGGAGTGGATGGAGGGGCAAGGAAAAAATGCTTGTGTCTGGAGTGAGGAAAGCAGCCATAAATAGGCTAAAAAGGGGGTGTGGCCAGTTGCACTGCCACTTTGAACTACAGGTTGTAGCTTTACAATTCAATGTGCCTGTGCAACTGGTTTCGTGTTAGTGTAACGTAGATAAACTTTGGCTGTTCACCTCTCTATCTGTGGGATATACCACCCTGTAGGGGTACGAAGGCAAGGAAGCCTGGGAGAGGATTCCACTCCTTGAGGTGCCACAGGAGTGATTCCCTTGGCTAACGGTTCCTTAGGAAAAAGCCCAAAAATAGTGTCAAGCAAAGCATACAAGGTAGTGAACACTTATCAGGGTTGAGGACCTGTACGTAGCTCGGTTGCTATTATGGGTTCAGTTGGTAGTATGTTTGAGTAAAGTAGACAGTAAACAACAGATAAATAGTGATCCACTTGGAGATCTGGCTGTAAGGCATGGAGGCCGGGTTTCCTAAGGAGAGAGGAAACAACCAAAGGGGGAGATAGGACACTTATGGGAGGCCACCCACTCCATCCAACAGCGGAAACCTACCTAAGTGACACAGGGATTATTGCCTAAAGCTAACTAAATATTATGACCTGTGGCATGGAGTAGAGAAAAAATCCTATGAGGAGGAAATCTCTGTGGATCCAAAGCCTAGGTCACCTTCCCTCCAGACTTGGGATATTTATGATTAGTGATGGCTCTACTGCTGCAATTTGAAAACTCAATTAAAGGGGGTGGAAAATATTACAATTTGGAGGAAAGCTCTCCTTTATCCCTCTAACGGGAATGCTGTGAAGGGTTGTGAGGCTAACTCTGCAACACTGCTCCTCCAAGGTGGGAGAAGGAGGAGAGAAAGGACTGCTGAGGCACTTAGCTGGCCTACCAATCTAAAAACAAGCCAGGTGAACCAGAAGCAGTCACAGAGATAATAAATTTGAAGGGTGCCTCCAAACCCACTAGGGCAGCTAAAGTGGCCCTTCATGAGAGCCCCACACCTTTGCTGTTGAAGTCTTAATGTTACATCGAGAGGTGCCATCGGTACAGTTGACAACTGAAGGCCCACCCAGAGGAAAGACATTCCCAGCTATGGGCCAGGTGAGAAGGACCTTGAACAAAGCTCTGCATGCTCAAGATGCAGACTCTGGGGTGCAGAGCATGACCATCAGCTACAGGTTGAGCCCTCCGCCATGGTAGCTAATGGTTGAGGTTGGCATGTTTCCATGGAGAGTTTAAAGGAGTGCTGAGCATTGTAGACCCTCACATAGATCAGGTATGTTTTATAGCAAGCATATAGAAGAAAACATCCATGTAAGCAATGATTGTACCTGCACGTAGGTCTGTGAAGCACAGTAAACAATGCATGTAGGTCAGAGAGGCAGCAATTTGCATAATTTGCAGGGAGGCAAGCCAACCAGTCCCATTTAGGAAGCAAATTAAAGGTGACATAAATACTCTGTGGATTTTTGCAGCAGAGGTAGGACTTGAATATGAGAAATTTGGACCACATGGGGCCACGACTTCACCACAACCACTGTTCCCACCATTGGAAACACAAGAAAGCAACAGTAAAGCGCCATGACCCACATGCAGATTTTAAAACTAGTTTACAGTGACAGCTATAGCTGTGCTGACCTCCAGAGTATAATGAAGCAGTTTTAAAAAGTAATGAGTAGCACCCAGCAGCAAATAGTTATAGCTTCTAGGAGAAATCAAGCAAAACAAATAGTGGAATTGCAGGAAAAGGCAATATACTGGAACAATAGCAAGGATTGCTTGGTACAATTGCATGAAAGCAGGGCTAAATGCCATGGGCTAGCTTTTAGAGTGAGCCTGCAGAGGTGCAAACAATTGAGGTGACTAAGCACTGAGGCAGCAACCAGGGAAGCAGGAACTGAGCTGAAACATACAGATAACAGTTGCAGTTGCACTGAAGGTTTGTTGAAAGCTACTGAGCAAATGGGAGCCAAATAGCACCAGTACAGAATTAGCATGATACAAACAAGTGAACAGGAAGCTAGAAAACAAAAAGCCCCCAAAAAAGAAAATGCAAACAAAATTCAAACACAGGAGGACAGGAACAAGCAATACTAAACAAAAAGCAGGAGAACACAGACCAAAAGGCCACCATAAACTGAGCAGCCCATAACAAAGCAACATGGGGGATGGGGGGAAAGGCCCCAGCAGGCTCCAGGGGAAGAAACATACCAATAGAGCCTCTGGCTGCAAGGAAAAAAATGCTTGTGTGTGGAGTGAGGAGAGAAGCCCTTAAATAGACCAAAAGGGGCGTGTGGCCAGTTGCACTTCCCTTGAACTATATGCTGAAGGTTCAACAGTATCCCAAACTGAATTTGAATTACAAGAAACTTTTGATCAACTTCAAGATTATTTTCATAGTTCTAGATTGGGTTTTAACACCAAAAAAACTCAGATCATGCTTTTTCACAGGGAAAAATGGTGGATTCTTCATCTCTTACATTATGTGTTTTAACTTCTGAAACTCAAATATTACAATTAGTATATAGTTATAAATCTTTAGGGGTTTGGTTGGAAGACAAGTTCAGAATGGAATGTCCATATAGATTATGTTGTGAAAAATCTATGAAAATGCTTAGGGATGCTACATAAACATAAATTATGTATGAACAAAAAAAAAACACAGAAAAAATGCAGTAAATACTGTAATGTTACCCCTCTTTAACTATGGCGATTTAATGTTTGCTGGGATCTCAAGTATGGAGCTGGCAAAGCTTGATGTAATGTATCATAGATTTGCTTGCTTCATCCTTGATGCCCCACACATGACACAGAGTTGTGACTAACTAAAATAAATTCTGGCCAAAGCCAATAGGGCTGCATCTGAGGAATTTGGGTAAAAATATTGAAAATTACCAATGTTATGAGCCTGTGCTTACAAACTGTAGCGTAGACTCACAAATTTGTTGTTTTGAAAATTTTTTACACCATATTTTCAACATAGCCTTGTTATGACCCTGCCTCATGAAGAAGGGCAAAGAAAATGTTTAACTCCTGGTCTAAGGTGATTTCACAAATGGACTGCAAAATCAACTTTTGGGATGCAAAAACACATTTTGGGTGGGAGATAAAAAATGACAGCTGTCACATTCATGAGGTGCTGTAAAAAATGGCTATGTTGAAAATTTGGGTTAAAAATATTGAATATTACCAAACTTATGAGCCTGCAGTTGCAAAATTCAACATAGCCTTATAACTTTAAAAAAAAAAATATTTTTACACCAAATTTATAACATAGCCTTCTTATGACCCTGCCTCATGAACAAGGGCAGAGAAAATTTTTAATTCCTGTCTGAAAGGTGATTTTGTGCAAGGACTGTGAAATCACCTTTCAGGATGTAAAAAAAAAACATTTTGGCCAGGACTTTAAAAATGATAGCTGTCACATTCACGAGGTGTTGTAAATATATGGCTATGTTGTAAATTTGGGGTTAAAATATTGAAAATTATCAATGTTATTAGCCTGTGTTCACAAAATTCAATGTAGAATCATAACTTTGTTGTTTTTTAATATTGTTACACCAAATTTTAGTAATAGCATTCTTGCAACCCTACCTAATGAACAAGGGCAAAGAAAATGTTCGTCTCCTGCCTGAAAGGTGACTTCACACAGAGACCACAAAATCACCTTTTGGGACAGACTTGCCTAAAGTTAATGCAACTGTTTATGAGGTGGGGTCCAAAGAAAGGCATGTTGAAAATTTGGGCCAAAAATATGCAAAAATGGCCAAGTTATGCAACTAAGTTCAAAACACTATTGAAATACATTGAATCGTATACCTATTTCTTCAGTATGTGGTCCAGCTTTGAAAAAGGAAGACATGTCTGTCATCCAAAGAGGATTACAGAGTTGGACTCCTGATGGGTAAGTAAAAGTCTTGGGGGTGTGGGGTGGGTGGGTACTGAGTGGGAGGGTTGGGTGGGGGACAGAAACAGCTTCAAAAGACATTGAGGATGTTTTTCTTTTAGGGTTTTATAGGGTTAAGAACAAAAAGGAAAACATGGACCGAGGATTCCTGATTGTGACATTGGGCACCACTAGTGTCACTGTTATGTTTCTGAGGGTGGGGTGCTGAGAGGGAGGGTCAGGTGGGGGAGAAAGAAAACAAAAATTATATATATATATATATTCATTGCAAAAAACTTTGTTTAATGCATCAGTTAGGGTTAAAGCAACAAAAGTGGGGAAATGAGATGTTAGATAGTTAGAGTGAAAGTTCAAGTTTTGAGGGTTAATAGCTTTGGAGTCATTTAATAGATTTGCAAGAAATTTGGCATGCATAATCTCTACAGGGAGATCTCTTGACCTGCCAAATTTGGTGGGAATCCATCCAGTGGTTTCTGATACATAAAGTGTTGAACAAACAGAAACATCTGGATTTTTTAGCATTTGTTTGTCATCTTGGATCTCAGAAATGGCTTTATATTGTGGGCTGAAATGTTCGCTGGTAGGAAGGATTTGGGTCACAGATGTGCCTTTTGAAGGTTTGGTGAAAGAATATTAATCCGTTCACAAGTTATTAAACTTTTAATTTCCCATTATTTCTTATGGGAAAACTTAAGTGCTCAGCACAAAAATTGAATTTTTTTGAAATTGTTTTTTTTTTAAATTGGGCCTTTTTTGCAAAAATTTGGCATTTTTATTTGAAAATTTGGCATTTTTGGAAAAAAATGGGGTATTTTTGTTTGAAAATGGGGCATTTGTTGCAAAAATAGGGCATTTTGTTTGAAAATGGGGCATTTCTGTTTGAAAATGGGGCTTCTTTTTGGAAAAATGGCACATTTTTGTACAAAAATGAAGAACTGTTTGTGGAACTGAAAGTGTCCCTTTTTCGGATGCGAGGGAGTGTTTTCGAACATTTTTGTGTTGTTTTTGGATAAAAAAGGTGCTATTTCAACCTTTTTCTCCAGTATTCACATGTTATGAAGTACCCTTTGCAAAATTGGAAGCAACCCATTTTCGTAAGCCAGGGAGTGTTTTCAAACATTTTTGTATTGTTTTCACAGAAAAGGGTGCTTTTTCGACCATTTTCTCCAATTTTCACATGTTATCAAGTACTGTCTACGGAAATGGAAGTGTTCCATTTTCAAAAATGAGGGAGCATTTTCAAACATTTTTATGTTGTTTTTGCAAAAAAAGGTGTTTTTTCAACTATTTTTTTCAATTTTCACATGTTTTCCAAAGATGTGGTTTTACTTATGAAAATTGTCTGGTCTGCTTTTGAAACCATTCTGTTCATTTTGAACATTTCTCCACTTCTACAGTAACAGATACTAATACATAGAAAAGCAGAAATCAACAACAGTGCTGTAGTGGTGTGGTGGGTAGCACACAGAGCTGAAGTTTGAAACATCCTGGGTTCAAATCTTACGAGTTACACTTTTTTTCCTAATTTAAAGACTGGCAAAATTCCTGTTTTTTAACCAATTTCTTTTATTGATGTGACTGTTACTGATATTTCTTAATAACAAATTATGTTTACATAAAAGAAAGAAGGTACAAAATTGTACTATCTTGATGGACAGATGGGAGCTCAGAGTCCAAAGGACCCTGTACTCCCACTGTGACATATGGATACTGTTCTACTATATGTATGTATGGATGGGAGTGCAGAGTCTGGTTGTACTATCTGGATGGAGGGATGGGAGCACAGGGTTTGTAGGATCCAGCGCTTCCACAGTGAAACGAGGATAGAATTACACTATCTGAAAAAGAAGGGAAATTCATTGCAAAAACTTGACTAATGCATCGCTTAGGGTACACACCATAGCAAAAAAAGCAGGGATATGAGGCATTAGGGTTTCCAACCCTAACACCCCACCCCCAGGGGTTCCTACCCCTACCACCCCACCCCCCACCACAAACCAACAGTGATCAGGGTATACCATGGGGTTGTCGGAGCTAACTTTCATCCCAGTGTCTTTTATTGTAGTATATAAGCTTGTTTACAAGTGGAATGGGGTGAGAGTTAAGCCTGACAACCCCATGGCACACCCCAACACCTGTTGGTGTATGGAGGGTGAGGGTGAGGTGGTAGGGGTGGGAACTCCAGGGGTGAGGTGTTAGGGTTGCAAACCCTAAAGTCTCATTTCCCTGCTTTTGCTGCTGTGGTATTCACCCTGATGCATTAATGAAGTTTTTGCTATGAATATCTATATCTATATATGTCATAGATTTCATCAGTTTATACAAGCTGTATAGACTTTCATCCTTAATACTTGCCAGTAGTGTTTAGTTCAATAGGTATTTATTAAGGTAGAAGCTATCTAATCTTTTTTTGAACACTTCCATTGTTCCACTAGTAACCACCTCTATTGGAGGGCTGTTCCATAATGGCACCACTCTCTGGCTGAACCAGTGCATTCTCTTTAAAAGGTTCCATTTTCCCATAGTTAATTAAAGCGGATGCCCCCTAGGCTCATACTTGCAGTTGTTCCGCATTAGCCCAAGGTCCTCCCATAGTGATTTATCCTGCAGGGCTCTGTATGCCATGCACGTATCTCCCATAATTCTTCTATATTGCAGTGCATGCAGTTGTAATCTATCTAGCCTCTCTGTATATGAGGCCTCCTCAAGTCCTGACATTGCTCTTGTGGCCCTTTGCTGTATACTCTCCATTTTCTGAATGCCCCCCTTTTTATATGGTGACCATACCTGTGCACAATACTTGAGATGAGGTCTTACCAATGCCTGATATAAAGGGAGCAATACTTTGGTGTCCCTACTACCTATGGGTCGCGGGATACAGGTTAAGGTTTGATTTGCCCATTTAGCAATGATGTTACATTGTGGGCTAAATTGTAAATAATTTCTGACCCTGACTCCCAAATCCCTTTCCTCAGTTGTTTATGGCAAGTTGTGATTCCCCATACTATAGTTAAGTTTCATATTATGTTCCCCCATTTGCATAATTATACACTTTCCCACATTCAGCTCCAGCTTATACATGATTGTCCATTGATGTATGTCATTCAGGGTCTCTTGTAAGCTATAGCTATCCTCTGTAACATTTACAATAGCCCCAATCCAGCAGTCATCACCATATATTAGGGTGATTGCATTTGAGAGATGATACATATATATTAAAGAGACAGGGACCCAGCACAGAGCCCCGAGGGACCCCACTTGTCACCCTTTCCCAGTCTGATAAAACCCCATTTATCATTACTGTCTGTCTTCTTTCTCCCGACCATGCCTCCACCCAATTAATTACATTTGTATCTAGTTTTGTATCACTTAGAACTTTCACTAGTTATATATATAATACCGGCATGGTTGCACCAGTATATTAGGGTTGAGTGCAAACTTCTATGTTAAACCCCAAATTTTTAACCTTAATAACTTTGGAACCACTCAACAGATTTGCACTAAGTTTGGCATGCAGAATCTCTAGGGGTAGGTCCCTTGACTTGCAGAAGTTTGTGTAAATCCATTGTGTGGTGAATGAAATGAAAACTGTCAAAAAATCCTAAATTTACCATTTTTTTCACATTTCTTTGTCCACCTCTATCTCAGAAATACCTTAATGTTGTGGTCTGAAATTTTCAAGGTAGAAGGCCTTTGGGTCACAGATTTGCCCTTTGATGGTTTGATGAAAAAATATTAATCTATTCTAAAGTTATAGCAGTTTTAATTTCCCATTACTTCCTATGGGAAAATTTATATGTAAAGTACAATGAAAGTGAAAGTAGTTTTCGCAAACTGTCATCCAGTTATGCATACTTTGTACCTCAATAACTTTGCAATCCTCAAAATGGATTTACATGACATTTGGCATGCATAATTTCTGGGTTTAGGTCTCCTGATGGGCTAAATTGCATGAAAATTGGCTTTGTGGTTTCTGAGATACCGAGTGTCAAAAAATCCTACATTTAGCTTTTTTGTTTTT
The DNA here is from genome assembly GCA_016271365.2 of Neoceratodus forsteri. NCBI lineage: Eukaryota > Metazoa > Chordata > Ceratodontiformes > Ceratodontidae > Neoceratodus > Neoceratodus forsteri. The sequence continues at coordinate 1,425,830,458 of CM057455.1, forward strand.
ACATTTTGTCTGCCTGTATCTCAGAAACAGCTTTAGGTAGTGATATGAAATTTTCAGGGTAGAATGCCTTTGCCTCACAAATGTGCCTTTTGAAGGTTTGGTGCAAAAATATTAATCTGTTCAAAAGTTATTAAACTTTTAATTTCCCATTATTTCCTATGGGAAAAATTATATGTCGGGCATGAAAGTTGTAATTTGAGCAAGTTACATAACTTGTGCAAGATAATGTCAGGCACAAAAGTTGTAATTTGCATAAATTACATAACTTGCATAAGATACTTTTGTGTTTTGTGTAAATTATGTAATTTGCACAAAATACGTTAAACCTGAATTTGTGAACCTTAATAACTTTGAAACTGTTTCACAGATTTTTACAAAATTAGGAAAGAATAATCTCTATGGGAAGTTCTCCTGATGTGGCAATTTTGTGAGAATTAGTTTTGTGGTTTTTGAGTTACAGAGCATCAAAAAATCCTAAATTGACCATTTTTTTTACATTTGTTTGTCCACCTGTATCTCAGAAATGGCTTTAGGTAGTGGTCTGAAATATTCAGGGTAGAAAGCATTTGCCTCACAGATTTGCCTTTTGAAGGTTTGGTGAAAAAAAATATTAATCCTTTCAGACGTTATTAAACTTTTAATTTCCCATTATTTCGCATGGGAAAATGTATATCTACAAAATAATGAAAGCGAAAGTACTTTTCGCACACTGTTATCCAGTTATGCATACTTTGCACCTTACTAACTTTGCAACCCTTGAATGGATTTGCATGACATTTGGAATGCATACTCTTCGGGGGGTAGGTCTCCTGATGTGCCATACTGCGTGTGAATTGGAGTTGTGGTTCCTGAGATACAGTGCGTCAAAAACTCCTACATTTGCCTTTTTTGTTTTTACATTTCTTTGTCCATCTGTATCTTGGAAATGGCTTTAGGTAGTGATATGAAATTTTCAAGGTAGAAAGCATTTGCCTCACAGATTTTCCTTTTGAAGATTTGGTGAAAAAATATTAAACCTTTCAAAAGTTATTAAGCTTTTAATTTCCCATTATGCCCTATGGGAAAATTTATATGTCAGGCAGGAAAGTTGTAATTTGTGTAAGTTACATAACTTATGCAAGATACTGTCAGGCACAAAAGTTGTCATTTGCACAAGTTACATAACATTCACAAGATACTGTAGTATTTTGCACAAATTATGTAACTTACACAAAATACAACAGTATCTTGAGCAAGTTATGTAATTTGCACAAATGGGAGTGCAGGGTCCGAATGGCCCTGTGCTCCCACTGTAACATAAGGGGCTGTTATACTGTCTCAATGGAGGGATGGGCGTAGAGAGTCCAAAGGACCCTGCAATCCCACCGTAACATAAGGATAATATTATACTGTCTCACTTGACAGATATTAACACAGGGTCGTGTGGACCCTGCACCTCCGCTGTAAAATAAGGATACTGTTATACTATCTCAAGGATGCTGATGTACTATCTTTTTGGAGACACCATAAAATAGGATACTATTATACCATCTGAAAAAGTAAGGAAATTCATTGCAAAAACTTAGTTAATGCACCATTAGATTTGAAGCATAACAAGTAGAGAAATGCGATCTTAGGATCCCCAAGCATAGGACCCTGCTCCCACCCTCGGCTTCCAACCCAAACACCCAACCCTCACACTTGGCTTCCAACCCTAAGGCCCACCTCCACCCTGCATGCAGGAACAGATGTGAGTGGTGTGCCTTGGGGTTGCAAACCCTAATGCTCACCCCATTTCAACAGTTACTAACCTGACATGGGTACAGAATAAAACATCTATCCATAAATAAGCACAAGTAACTGCGTACTGGATGGAAAAGGGGGTGTTCACAAAAAAAAAATGTGGATTGGTGATCGCAACACTAGGGGATTGGGCACCGCCAGTGTCACTGTTATGTTTCTGGGGGTGAGGGGGGGTAGTGTGTGCTGAGAGGCAGGGTTGGGTGGCTGTGAGGGAGAACTATATGTGTAAAAACTAAAACAAGACAGTTTTGTCTGCAGTGGTCATGGCAGAACAACCCTGTATTGCACATGTTCAACTACTTGCACATGCGCAGTAGAGTTCAGTGGCCATCCTGGACACAGCAGACTGTGCTGTGTTCCGCCGTGACCACCGCCTAATTAAAAATAGTACAGTGCTTAATGGACAGTGTGGAGTGCTTTACAGATGTGGAGGCAACTGTGAGGCAACTCCATACTGTTTTTTGGTTGGAAAAGTCTCCCTTTTCTGATCACTCGCAGGAGGTCTGTAGGGCTCCTCCCATTGCAGCCCTAAAAACTGGACTGGCTGAAATTAAAGGACTGGAGAAATTATAACATAACTATGTGCGTGTATATATATTACAAAAAAAAAATGCCAAGTTATCTATTAATGAACCTTACACACAGAACAATTAAAGCAAGTCTAAGATTGGACTCTGGACTCAAATTTCTTCCAAGAAAATGCAATCCTGAAGTGGGAAGATCCCACTTCTTTACAATGGTCACTAACCTAAGGAATAACCTGCCCTCCTATTTAAGACCATCAGAGGATAAAATTGTTAGAAGCAGAATTGGTAAGTGGTTGTTCAGCCAAGCACATAGGAATTCAGCTTCTTGCCCCAACAAGGATACTGGTTCATATGGAATCTATGTATTCTGTCACTTAAAAGAGCTTTACAATTAGCATTTCTATTCTGCATACTATGTATAGTGCATGTTCTTTTTGTAATATTTTATCTTTTGTATTGATTTTAGGCAACTGTATCTATTGTAAGAAAGGACCTCACTGTAAATGAGCTCTGCTCAATTCAGTTTCCTATTCATATGAAATATAAATAAAATTTTACCATACCATACCATACCATACCATACCATAAATAAACCCTAATCTTGACATAATGGTTGAGCTAATGACATGTGCAATGTTTAGGTTCAAGTTCAAGTTTCTTTATTGTTCAGCTTTTTTGTTTAAAAAGTCATTACAATATAAATATTACATAAACAGATCCTCAGAACACAGCTTAAAATAATCACAATCTATATGTGTATTCTCCTATTCTTCCACAATAATCAACAAAATATATTAATTTTACTGTATTACACAATACTAAACACATAAAATTGGAGTTGGGTGCCATAAAACACGCCCTCAGTTGTCTTCTATTTTTCTCAAATGTAATCCCTTCATTTCTACAACTTTAAAAAAGGAGGCCACCACATTCAATGTCTGCACATTATTTGATTTCAAAAAATGTGTCACCATAGTTGGAGGCTCATATTTCAATGAACTTAAATAAAGTCCTAACAGTTTCCTTCTTACTTCATTATAGATAGGACACAAAATCATCAGGTATTTTAGATCATCCATATCATTTTCACCTTTACATAAAATCTTCTCCTTATTTCTATTACCACTATACAAATTTAATTTCCAATTACTTGTGAATAGTTCAAACCCAAGCCTAGTAATTATTTTCCTTAGATCCGGGTTAGTCATTTTGACCAAATATGATCCTAATTTATGAATTCTTTTGTTTTCTGATATCCATTTACAAATCTTACTTTGCTTTCCTAATTCCAAATCCCTTTGCCTATAGTTATCTTCTATTCTCTCCTTATTTATTATCTTTACCTGAGAGAATGGCAATCGGAGGCTATCCGTTATGTTGTTTAAAAGTCCTAAAGGTTTAATAACTTTTTCCAATATTACCACACTTGGAAACATTATATTATGGGACTTATATTGCCAAGCTTCCTCGAGACATAATCTAGGTAAAAATGTAATATTCATTTTGTATGCTTTCAGCCTATAATTTACTTCCCGCTGTCTGATTTGGCACTCTATTGGCAATTGCCCCAATTCTGCTCTTACCAGTGTGGAAGGTATGCCCCTTGGGAGACCCAATATCCTTTTATAGAATGTGTTTATTATTTAAACTAATTTCTTTCTATTACCGTGCCCCTAAATTTCTGCTCCATATAATAGGAAACTTTTGAGCTTTGCATTAAGAACTCTCAAAATTCCTTTTACTGAATTGCCTCTGCACCTACAGGCAAAGAGATTTATGGTCGGAAGGAATCTTCTTGCTTTGATTTCCATCTCATTGATATGTTTGTTCCATGTTCCATTTTGAGACAGGATCAATCCTAAATAATTAAATTCCCTGACCACTTCTAATTTGTTACTGTCCAAATAGTAATTATATTCCTTTTTATTACCGCCAAACACCAATACCTTGGTTTTCTCGTAGTTTATCACCAAATCTGCCTTTTTACATTCCTCTGAAAACCTATTCATAATTCTTTTTATCCCAATATAACTTGTGGAAATTAATACTGCATCATCTGCATATGCCAAGTATGGACACGATATTGAACCAATCCTTGGCATATGATAATCAGGATTGTATAAGCTGTTCAGTACTGATTGAAAGTAAAGATTAAACTGTAATGGAGATAAAGTGCATCCTTGTTTCACATCAATATTTAATGCAAACCATCCAGTAAGTAATGCATCGTTTGAAAATCTAACACTTGTATAGTTATTACAGTACAAAGTTTTTATGATACCTAAAAGTGCTTGATCAATACCCAATTCTTCCAGTCTAGCCCATAATTTAACTCTATTGATTCTATCGAATGCTATTTTCAGGTCAACAAATAAACAATACAGCTTTTGTCTTTTGACCTGTTTATACTTATGTACCAAATGTGCCATTATAAAACATTGGTCTATTGTTGACCTTCCTGCCCAGAATCCAGCCCGAGCTGCCTCAATTATCCCTCTATCTTCTACCCACTGACCTAATCTGCTATTAATTATTTTAGTGAACAGCTTTTCTGTACTGTCTATCAAACTGATAGGTCTATAACACTCCGGTTTTGCTTTTTCTCCTCTCTTGAATAGTGGGACTATTATATTTAGCTTCCAGCTGAGTGGTACTGTGTTGTGTTTCCATATAGATTTAAATATAATTTCCAATAGAGGGATCCATTTACCCAGCATCAAACTTATTACATCAGATGGAATCCCATCAGGGCCTTGGGCTTTGTGTCTTTTTGTTGCTCTTATTGCTTTTTCTATTTCTAAATATGTAATGCAACTAAATCTAAAGTCTTCCTCCTTTTCCATATTCCTTATATTCAATTCCCTTATATATTCCTGATTGTCTAAGTAAAATAAATTTCTATAACGACTCACCCAATCCTCTGGTTCAACATGGACTCCTAAATCTCCCCTATAATTTTTCATACCTTTGTTCACTAAATTCCAGAATGTTTTTGTTTCATTTTTCTTTACTGCGTCTGCAGGTTCACCCCATAACTTAATTCAATGTTTTTTCTTATTCATTTTTAATACCTTGTTGTATTGTTTCCTTATTATATTTCTTTCTTTATTCATATTACAACTTACCGATGTATGCCTCTTTACCTGTCTCAAATGTTTACTCAACTCCTTTTTTGCCTTCCTACATTCATTGTTAAACCATGCCTTACCTTCTTTTTTATTTTGTATTTTATATTCCTTAGTTATAATATGTTGTATATTAGCCAGTATGGTGTTCAGGGCTTCAGTTAACTCTTTTTTGGGAGTATTTGACTTCCAAAAATAAGGCAAAAACATCCAAAATAAAGAGAAACAAAGTCACTGACTTCCAGATGTAAAACCAAAAGTTAGATGACTTCCAAAACTGAAGGCATGGAAGTCAGAAATGATGAATTGTTCTGAAAGAAATTATATTTCACCACTACTATATTATGTTAACATCCATAAATGTATCTTTCCTAGAATACTGACTTCCAAAAGTGGGATCCTGGAAGTATTTTGACTTCCAAAAAATTGGAATGACTTCCAGATTTTGAATCCTGGAAGTTTTAGACTTCCACTACAAATAAATTAACTGAACGCCTCATGGTGTTAAATGTTGTCAACAATAAATTTATATCCATATCTTCAGCGATGTCATTTAAATTCTCCAATGTACCCCTATCATTCATTATTTTTTCTAAACTCCCATTATCTATCAATTCCCAACCTATTCGGTTCTTATGCGTTACCTTCAATCTATTGTCTTTAGCCAGTATCATTAGATCTCTTCCCTCCATACTCATATGGAATTCAATTATTGCATGTTGACTTTCAAGAGATGACCTTACTTCCAGTCTTTTGCAGTTTTTTGATGCAATAGGATTGACACAGCTATAATCAATCACACAGGATCCTCTCCCTCCTTCATATGTATACTTTCCTGGACTGTCTTGCTCTATATGACCATTTAGCACCGGTAGATTTGTGTCTTTTAACATTTAATGTAATTGTGTCCCTCTATTATTTATTGTCAATTCCCTTGATTGTCTTACATCCCTTAAATAACCTGTATTTAGTTGACTAATATTTTCTATATGATCTTCAGTAATACCCAGTAAATTTTCTATTCTTGAATTTAAATCTCCCACTAAAATTATATTTCCTTTCGTCATTTCCATCTGTACTTTCTCTATTTCATGTCTAAGCATCTGTAACCACTTTACCTCTATATACTTACTATTTTCTGGGGGTGCATAGATAATTAATCAATACTATGTCCTCTGTGGTTTCTCTCTTAATATGTACTATTAAAAAACTTTTTCAATGTGTCCGAATCTCTGTTGTCTTCACATTATTTTTTATTTTGCAAAATGTAACTATTCCCCCTGTATTCCTGCCATACTTTTTTTTGCTTTTCTGCTTGCTTCACATAGGATGTATATCCATCCAAACAGATTGTCCATATTTTTGATGTCTCTTGCACACATACATAATCATATTCATTTGCATATCTTTCCATTTCTGGATCTCCCAACCTATCATTAAAGCCTGATATATTCCATGAAAATATATCTATATTAATGTACCCCTGTCTAATCTGGTCTTCTTTAAGACCTTCTATTTCCTTTACTTTTTACTGGATCTTCTGCTCTCCAAATTTTAAATCCCACTGTTACAAATCAGGTTTGCCCAGAACCTCAAATCTGTTTGCTGTTTCAACCATTATTTTCCATTCCTTACTCTGTTGTCCCATTTGTTTTCCCATCTTTTCATAAATTTAGTCTTCCATATACAAGTAAATTTCCAGCCCATCTAAGGCCGATTGCTTTTGATGTAAAAGATCTTGCAGTTTTCCTTTTTTTACTTTCAACATAATTTGGCCATTTAGATCATACCGTGTGGCCTATATTATATCTGTGCTACAGATATGACTGTTTAATAATGTTGCTAAAATAATAGCCATCTTTTCTTTAATGGTCCTTTTAGTCTCCTTTTCTAATTGGGCTAACCCAAATATTGACAGATTGATTCCTTGCTATGCATCATTGAATGCAAAACATTTGGGGAAAAGATCTCTTAGCATCACTATTTTTCCCAATTGTACTCCCAATTTCTCAAATTCTTTTTGTGCATTGCTGATAGCTTTAAGTATATAGTACTGATTTGTTACTATTAGTACCAATTCCAACTCCTTAATTGGCCTTATTACACTTATACATTCAGTCATATTTCTACAACTGCCCAGGGTCATATTTATTAGATTTTTAATCATTTGTGAAAGTTTAAATTCACTCTCTTCTGGGATTCCTGCCATGCCATATAAAAGTAAAACAAAATCTGTAGGTAGTGTTTTAATCAGAAAGTTTTTGAATTCTTCCTGCCCCTCAAGATCATTGCTTTCTATACCAGATTTCTTCCATCCCCTATTTCCCTTTTTCCCACTTCCTTCTGCTACCTTAACTATACCTTCTTCTTGTATTTCTAATACTTCTTCTTTTACCCTTTTTGTCAGTCCTGTACTTTTTTCCTTTTCTTTATCCTTTTCTAATTTGATTTTTGTGATCTCCTTCCCTTTCTTCTCCCTTCTTTTACCTGTCTTTTTAACCCCTCTAATTCCTGTACTTTTAGATCCTTTGTTGACTCCTGACCCACATACCTTTTTCTTATCAACTTCCTGCTTACCTGCCTTACTCCCTTCAACTTGTTTTTTACCTTTTTCTACTTGCTGGTCTCTTTCTTTTCTCATATCTCAATTTTTTTCCCTTTCTTAATTATGATTTCCCCCTCCTTAAAGCTTTCTGTTAACTGTCTGTATTCCATTAAACTCCTCTGTCCACCCTCCTTACCAATTGCTATAAATTCATTTATTTGCTCCTTCCCTCCACTCTCTCTTTGATTTTCCTATCTTTATGTTCCTGCCATAATTCAGTCACCCAAAGTTTGGGAAACTTGTTCTTCAATTCTAAACAGATACTCTCATTTCTTAATGACTCATCTGGCAGCATTACACATTCCATAGTAGTCTTACTGGGATAATTAGTCAAGCATACACTTAATTCTTTCTCCCTTTTTTGTTCCCTTCTACCAGTTCCAAATTCTGCATTGTCTCAGTCATCTCAATCATTTGATTCTTTCTATCTAAATTATCCTGATCTTCTATTGTTATTCTTGGATCTATCCATTCTCTCTCCCCCATTTCTCTATTCATGAATTTATCCATTCTAATTTTGTTATCTATACTCAAACCTTTCAAACATGTTAATTCTTTTTTAATTTCCATCTATTGCTGCTATAGCAAAATATTTGCATTCAGAGGGTGTCTCAAAGTACTTATTACTTTTTTAGTTAGACCATCAATATATAGACTAACTATACTTCTTGGGCTCATTGTCCATGAACAATTATCCTCTGCACTAGAACCTGTGTTTTCTCTTTCCATTTCCTTCTTGTTGTTCATGTTCCTTTCTCTATGTGTGGTATTATCTCTATCATTCAAATAACTAAGGTCCTCCCTTATTGAATCTCTCATATTTCTGACCATTTTATTCAATGATTGTAAGTTGCTAATTGTTTTTAGCATATCCATATTACTTATTTCCTCTAACGCCCCTTTATCTTCCTTTCTAGACTTTTTGTAATTGGGTATTGATCTTGATCTTGACTGAACCCTTGAATTCCAGTGTTGGATTCCATCCTTATCAAACCATTTCCATCAATCTCTCTAAAAGGAGGGAAGGGAGGGAAAGACAACTTTATCTGAGACTCTTTTGGCAGTTGCAATCCTCTTTCCTCTACTAAGGGCCCCATTTTTGTATTTGTTAAGAATCTTGAGATATCTCCATTTGGTGTTGATGTATGTGGTACATCACTGCTTCCAATCATATCTATAATCTTGTTTTCTGATAGATTTTCCCATCTTATTTTAGCTTGCTTCATTGATTTTAATATTCTTTTCTTCACTAATGGGCCTATTAATTTGTCCACTTTTTCCTCCTTTCCCTCTTCTGTTTTCATCATATTTTTAACTTTAATGCTTCTGCTTCTTGTGGCTACTGTCATAATTATTTCTTTTAATTACTAACAAAGAAAAGTATTTCCTGGAGTAATATTCAGCTTCTGGTTAATATAATTAATATTAAAAAATATTCTGTGGAATTAGACAGCCTACAAAATGCAATTCTAAAATTCAGTCGTACAGCACTCCCGATGTCCCTAAATGGAAATGTGCCACTCAAACAATCAATCAATTAGTCAATACAACCAATCTATCAGATAATTATTAAATCAGCAAGTTGTATTAAGAGCAATTATACACTCTAGGTGGTTTTATATATTGGCTATTATGCCCACAATGTAAGGTCCCTCCTCCAATAGTTAAAAATGATAATAAAAAATTCTAGTAAAAAGAAATTGCATGAGTCAGTGTTCTGCTAATATCAATATTGATGCCAGAGCTGGTGTATATTTGTTTAAGTATGATATCAACAGAATCAAGTATACTTTCTCCCTTCTTGTTTGTTTAATTCTCCAATTTGATCCTTCTGACTTCCAGCCTTTCATTCCCAAACTCTTCTCTGAAGGGAGACCAGTTTTACAAGCACATACAAATTCTTATACACACTGCAAAAGAAGAAGTATTTTTAAATAAAAGAGTTCAGGACAAATATTAGGCCCCCTATACTATATTGTGCTGTTACCACTACTACCTCTTTTACCTCTGTTGCCTCTATTATCTCAGTTATTTATTCCACCTCAATTGTCGCTAGAAGCTGTACTAGAAGTTGTGCTACAATCTCTAATTTTTATGTTACTTCTATAAATTCTACAACCTCTAGAGACAATTATTACTCCTTACCTGTGGCAATTTCAAGATGCAACTTTGACCACAGCTCTCAGCCACTCGCAGCCATTTTGATTTGCTGCCTACACAGCGTTTACACCAAGTCAGCTTCTAAGTGTCTTTTCACCATCCTGTGGGCCAGATTAACCTCCTTACTCCCACCAACTTGTTGCTAGCATCCACTAAATCCACAGGCAGAAGCAAAAGAGAGAAAGCAGCCTTCAATATAACATGTGTATAAATAGCCTTAACAAGCCGAAAATCAAGATTAAAAAAAGAAAACACTTTCAAACTTACAGGTAAATTGGATAAACTGGATAATACAAATCTTTGAGAAGCCCTCACACCTTCCTTATACTAGCTACCAAACTCTGGGCTGGTATATATACTTTTTTACTCTGCATTATTTTCAAACTTAATGCCATACCAACCTTTTTTCCTTTTTGAGAAAACTATAGGAAGGCCCAGACAGCTGCTTCTCTGCTTCTTGAGTATCTGTGGCTAAACACCCTAATCAAACACCAGCTCCGACAATAGCCTGATTCCAATGGCTATCCAGCAAGATGCCAACACATGCGCACTAAATACCACCACAGTCACGTGGTTTACTAGCACATTTTTTTCAAACTTTTGTTTATTAAAAAGATTAAATTATAAATCTATACCTACATCAGCATCCGCGTCTACATTTATTGAACTATAATAGCATAAAAAGGAAGCCATTTCTAACAGAGAGAAAGGAGAAGAGAAAACTAATAATCTGGATTTTTCTCTGCTACAGGTTTCAATGCTTCTTCAGGATATTTTTTGCTCAAGCAGCTTAAGCGGTTATTACCTACGTAAATATTACTAAACAAAATTTCTGTTTCCAGTTAAATAAGATAATGTTGTGGGAGTCATAGACCTTATTTCCTTCTAATATTATCTTTAGTCTGACTCACTGGCAAGTAGAGCATACCACTTGCCATTACCCAGTGCTTTTATTATTTAACTACCACATTTCTTTTCTATATTTCTATATTTCTGTTCCTCTGTTTTCTATGTTCTGTTTTTCTATCTTCAGTTACTCCATCTCCGCTCCTCCACTTCTTTTCTCCACCTTCCACAGCTGCCCTCATTTTTCAGTGATATCCCTCATAGCTAGCACCTCTGGCTTCCCCTGCACAGTCCTTTGCAGGCCTTCTCTAGGCACTCCCATTCAGGGCAGCTCCTCCACCTCAGGACTCCAAGCCTGTGCAGGAACAAAATGGAACAAGGAGTCAGAAAAATACTTAAATAACTGGTTGCACAAGAACTACTGGAAAGAGTCCTGGATTCCAAGATAATGGCAATGGTGGCATACCATTTATTAATCTTGAGCTTTGCCTTCCTAGACTCCTGCTGGTGAGTGAACTCTTCTCATTTCACAAGCATGCAGCAACCTCTCCTCCTGTGAATTCTGTTTAGGTGACATAATTTCTAAAAGATGCATATGATGTAATATTAGGTAGGTGTTACTTTGAAAATGTGTACATAATATTGAGATTAATTTATGGGCAACAGTGTGTAACAGATTTATTTCACACAGATGAGGTGTTTGAGACCACATAAACCACGAGACCAAAGGTTGAGTGGATTGCAATGGTATCACACACCAAGAGCATGTAGAAAAAAATAGCCTTTCACTGTTGCCCGTTGTATACAGTTTCTTGTAACAGAAATGCAATCTGTGGGTAGTAGTGCAGCCAATTGAAAATGAATGTCATTTTGCTGGCAGCTGTTGTGTCTCATGCGCAGTGTTGTGTGTGACGATGACAATATTCTCTGTTACACGTACCCATGTTTAACGCATTGTAGAGTGTGCAACGGAGAATTTCAGATATTTATTTTGGGTTGTAATTGACCCTTACCAGTAAAGAGATTGTTAATTTACTGTGCACTTCTGTTACCTTTGTTACTGTATACCAAATTTTTTTGTGATGTATTGTGTATGAGTGCTTTGTTATTGCAACATACCTGCCTGCTTTCCCCAGGACTCCATGAACAGGAGAACTGTAACTATCCAGGTGTAAAATAAAACAAAAATCAATATAAAACTGGCCTACAACACTGTGAAAGAAAGTTTAGAGCTGTACTGTACTTTGTATACCAAAGCTAAAAATGTGGGAGGGAGGAGCTTGCAGATTTATTTTTTTGTTAATGCATAATATAATTGATCTATGAAGCAGGATCTGAAGAACTGCCTTGCCTTAATTTTCAGTGCTAGAGTAAGAAAGAAAACGCAGTCCATCTGGCTTATCTGAATACTTAATAAGCAAAAAAGTTAATTTTAGACTCTCACCATAAGTGTAATATTTATTAGGGCTGTGCAAAACAAATAATGTTCAGGGCAAATACACACACATGCTGCATTTTTAACTAGTACTAGTACAAACTGCTGGACAGCTCAGACACAAAGGGCAACCCTAGGAGGCATACACCAAGTGCGGTCCAGCCCTTAGCCTTACTGTCTACTGACCTTCACTGATCTTCACCGACTGGGAGAGTGACCAATCACAGAGGGAAGGCAGACTCTGACAGGTGAAGAAACAGGGATTCCTTGACAGCAGTTCTCCCTTGCTGAATCCTCTTTGGAGTGCACAGTCCAGGCTCTTATCTTTGCTGAGGAGACTTCTCTCCTAGATCACTCTGCTCAGACCCAGCCAGCGGCTGCTCTCTCAGCATAAGGAGCAGTTGGAAGACTTACCCAGTGTTCCTGGCTGCTGTATGTAAATCAACATTTATACTGCTGTTCCACTACTGAAATAGTGTTTGACTAATAGAAAGCTCTCTCAGCTGAAAGCAACAGCTCAGACACAAAGGGTACCCCTAGCAGGCATACAACAAGAGTGGTCCAGCCCCTAGCCTTCCTGCCTGCTGTACCCACTACTGAAGTAGTGGTCAGCTAATAGAAAGCTCTCAGCCACTAACAACCAGAAGCAACAGCTCAGACACAAAAAGCAATCCTAGGAGGCATATGCCAAGTGCGGTCCGGCTCCTAGCATTACTGTCTGCTGAGCTTCATTGATCTTCCCCTGAGGGAAGCACAAGTTGGAGATTTAAATTCTACCTCACTCTTGTCTGCAGGTCTGCCAGCTGAAGTGCTTGAAGTGGAACTGGCAGCAGCATAGCTGCATCCAGGTTCCATCTCATCAGCAGCTTCTACTCTCGTCAGTGGCTTCTGCTGCAGCAGTTCCCTGGGCACTCCAGTGTTTGAGAAAGGTTGGTATTGTCCTGCAGCCAGTGGATCAGTCCTCTCTCTCTCACAGCAGCAGGGAGCCGGGATGCATGTACCACAGGCAGAGGTTTTTACTGCAAGCAGTGGGGACTCCACGGAGCTGTTCTGAGCCAATGGGCAAAACAACTGAGCTAGTAACCAGATTCCTTCTTACCTTGCAGGAGTGCAAGCTAGACCTCATCTGTTCAACAGCTGCCTGATTGTTTTCTACAGCATACAGGAAACAGTCAGATATGCCCACCCACCCTCCTTCCCCTAATCCCACCCTCCCCTGAGTGCTCTTGCTTTATAGGTGTGTAGCACCACCCACAACACCTGATAGGAGGTAGTAAAGTACAAAAAACAAACAAAAAAACTCACTGTTCTGTTTTCTTTTTTCATCCACAGTTCCTGCCAAGAAACAGGAATCATCACTACCTCTCAACTAAAACAAAACAAACAAAGGAAAAATGGACCTTGTCAGTTGTGAAAAACTGTGGTGCACTGTAGAATAGAATCTACAAACAGCAACCAGGACCCTGCTGTGCATGCTGCACCATAGCAGACCTTGTAGCCCAACTACAGGATGCTTGGACTATAATATACAACCTCCAATACAGGGAACTCTATAGCACACCTCCTCAACCCCCCCCACCACCACCAGTACCAGCATGTCAGCCAGGGGCCAGGACTTGATGCAGGGCCCAGAGACTGGCAGGTGGTAAGGAAAAAGAGCCATCATAGGAGGCCCAGGAAGGAAGCCAAACACCAGAAGCTTTTCCCAGCCATCCAAACCAAAAATAGGTTTGCTTCACTGCTACCAACCACAGACAAAGTAACATAAGGTGAAGAAATCAAACCACCAAAAAAGGCTAACACACCAATTAAAACCAATACAAACTACGATAAAAACAAAAATACTAATATTCAAAATATAACCAACAACAATACCAAAACCAAATGCAATAACAACAAAAATACTAAAACTCAAAATAAAAATGACACAAATATAAACAAAAGCAAAATTCTCATAATCGGGGATTCCATGATCCGAGTAGTAGAACACCACCTAACACAAAATGTTTTAAAAGTGACATCATGGTAAAATGTCTACCAGGAGCCTTTGCAACTAGGAACACTAACTGCATAAAGACAATTATGCAGAAATCAGGGGATGTTACACATATAACAGTACACCTTGGTACCAATGACTTGGCAAATCACACAGTTCAGGAGGCCAAGAAACACTTTGAGGACCTGGCCAGCAAACTTTCTTCCCTTCTGTCCAAATTAGCCTTCTCAGAAGTGCTACCAGTGTGGGACAAAGGAAAAACACCAAGCGAGTTAGAGAGATTGAAGTAGGTGAATTCAACTTATGACTACGTGATTGGAGCTAAAATGAAGGATACCACTACACGGGGAATTGGCACAACTTTTGGGAAAGAGCTTTTTTTTTTAAATATGATGGATTGCACCTGATCAGAGAAGGTGTGCAAGCACTCAGACAAAAATTTGATGTCTATACAGGTAGTTTAAACTAAATAAAGGTGGGGTATGATGCAGCTTACACTCCTGCCATTGATGGGCTGGTCATCTCTTCCCAAAACACCAAATGTATGCATACATCCTCAGAAAACAAATCAGAGCCAACATCCCCCTGAACCAGCAACCTCCATAATCTCTCAGCCAGAAAGAGCAAACTGGAGCAGTCCAGGAAGAGGGTACAACCTTGCACCAAACAGGATGTATATTCCTGGAAGGCAATGGTTGCAAATCCTAGCAGCCTAACCAACAAACATCCTGAACTCACAGCCATCTTGGAAACAGAAAGGTTGGACTGGGTGGCTGTAACAGAAATGTGGTTCACAGAAAACCACGGATGAGATGCGGTCATTCCCAGATACAATCTATTCAGGAAAGACAGACAGGGCAAAAAAAGAGGGGGGGTAGCCATTTACCTTTGGGTGGAAATAAAAGCCACAACAGTAAAAGGGCAACCTGGGGACTTTGAGCCACTGTAGCTAACAGTAGACATGGGCAAGGGAAAACCATTCAGAACTGGCATCATGTACAGGCCCCCAAATCAAGGAGATAAAGGAGACAAAGACCTAATAGAGGAAGTCTACAAAATATCAGATAAAGGCAAAGTAATACTGGTGGGGGACTTCAACCTACCAGATATTAACTGGAGCACACTAACAGCAGCAACAACAAGAAATATGGACTTCTTGTCACTACAAGGTGTGGGCCTATGCCAACTTGTTAAAATCCCAACAAGGGAGATGCCATTCTTGATTTTGTCCTCACAAACATGGAAAGGATCAAGGACATTGAAGTGGGATGCCATATGAGCAACAGCAACCTCACATGGTAAGCTTTAAGGTAAACATAACACAGGACACCAGCCACTCAAAGATAAAGGTGCTAGATTTCAGAAAGGCTGACTTCCAAAAAATGAGGAACAACATAAGCAGCTAGTTAATGGAAATAGAGGTTGAAGAGGTGGAGGTCATGTGAGGGAGACTCAAGAGAGCAATAAAGACTGCCACAGATCAATGAGCTAGATGGGTCACCAAAGCAAAAAGAAAAAGAAATCCTCTATGGTTTTCCAAGAAAGTGGCTACACAGTCAAAGAAAAAAGAAGGCGTACAGCATATACCAGGAAACCAAAACTAAGAAAGACTGGGAGTCATACAAGGAGAAAATGAGGGAGTCTAACAAACAAATTAGAAAAGCAAAATCCCAGACAGAGAAAAAGACAGCAGAAGGGGCAAAGAGAGGGGACAAATATTTTTTTAGATACATTAGGGAACGTAGGAAGGCAAAAGGGAGGATAAGCCGAAGTACGCGAGGTGCTAAATAAACTAAAAGCAGACAAAGCTATGGGACAAGATGAGATGCACTCCAGAATCCTTAAGGAACCGGGGGCAGAATTAGCAGCCCCTCTGGCACTTCTATTCATGAAACCATTGAAGAGTGGTGTGGTACCTGAAGACTGAAAAAAGGCAATAGTGGTTTCACTTCACAAATCAGGCAGTTGCGAAGAGGCTAGTAATTACAGACCAGTGAGCCTCACGTCTATAGTAGGGAAACTAATGGAGATTCTACTCAAACAGTGGATCATAGCATTCCTCAAAACTAGTGGCCAACAAGACTCTAAACAGCATGGTTTCACAGTAGGTAGGCACACCAGACAAATCTGCTCGAGTTTTTTGACTATGCTACAAAAATAGTGGATGGTGGTGGGGCAGTAGATGTGGTCTACCTAGACTTTAGTAAGGCCTTTGACTTGGTTCCACACAAAAGGCTGGTAAAGAAGCTTGACCACACAAGGGTTGGTCCAGAAGTAGTCATATGGGTACAAAACTGGTTACAAGGCAGAACCCAGAGGGTACAAGTTAATGGAATGCAATCGATGGAAGGCAGGGTGACCAACGGGGTGCCCCAAGGCTCAGTGCTGGGGCCTCGGCTCTGCAATGTTTTTATAACAAACATCGCTGATGGACTGGAAGAGAAGGTGTGTCTGTTTGCAGACTACACCAAGATATGCAACAGGGTGGACACCTCAGAAGGAGTGAGCAAGATGGAAGCTGACCTCAAGAAACTAGAAGAATGGCCTGGAGTGTGGCAGCTGAGATTTAATGCCAGAAAGTGCAAGGTCATGCACAAAGAAAAGAAGAATCCAAGAAAGGAGTATTAACTAGGAGGTGAAATACTGGCGGCCTCAAATCAGGAAAGAGATCTGGGAATCATAATCTCAGATGACATGAAGGTTAGTAAGCAGTGTGAGAAGGCAACTTTGAAGGCCAACAAAATACTGGGCTGCATTGGGAGGGGAATCACGAGCAGGAGAAGAGAGGTGGTACTACCACTGTATAGATTGCTGGTCAGGCCTCACCTAGAATATGGAGTCCAATTCTGGAGGCCTCACCTCAGGAAGGACATTGTCTGGGTGGAAACAGTACAGAGAAAAATTATTCAGTGTCTGCAGTACATGTCCTATGAGGAAAGACATAGGGAACTGAATATGTACTCCCTAGAACAGAGACGAGAGTGGGGACATGATTGAAACATTCAAGTACATAAAAGGCATTATTAAGGTACAGACACAGGAACTTTTTCACTTCAAGAAGGGTTCCAGGACCAGGGGACATGACCTCATGCTATAAGGACGGAGGTTCTCTATCAACACTAGGAAGTTTTTCTTCACAGAAAGAGAGGTGAATGCCTGGAACAGCCTGCCCCAAGAGGTTGTGGAGGTCAACACTGTGGGGGGATTCAAGAATGCACTGGATAGACACAAGGGAGCCCTGACTACAAAGGGCAACTAGAGTGTCAAATAGGTCTAAAACAAATGGGCAGACAAGATGGACCTAGCCATCTCCTTCTGCCATTAACTTCTATGTTTCTATGTAATACAAATATTACTTAAATATTTTTAATACTTGTATTGTGGTAGAGCATGTAAAGTAGTATTTAAGAGAACTATTTTTAATGCCTGATACAAACTTAGCAAACACACCCTCCTAATGACGTACTAGTGTGTACGTAACCGGTTGAGGTGCACAGCAATCCTAATAGAGCTTTGTAATTTTGGTGTTGTTATGTGTGATTAAACACCACTTTTGCTTCACTTACCTCCATCTGAGGTGTGTGGTTTTTTGTTGATACACACAAAGTAGTATTATACCTTGGCTGAGGCTGAAATAGCATGGCTTGTTTTTCCACAAGTTAGACCCCTGCTGAGGTCAGAGGGGAGCCCCAGCTACAACAGGATACCTCCATCCTCCTCAACTGCCATAGGAGCCCAGAAAATGAGTCTTTGGAATGGAGCCCTCAAGTGGCAGCCAACACGAGAGCCAGCCAATCAGTGAGAGCCCTGAGCTTACAGGGTGTGGCTTGAGGAAGTCCGCAAACTCAGGACCTTGTTCTCCCTGCCACACGCTGGCTGCTCATAACATGGCTTGTTTCTCTTTGAGTCAAACCTCTGCCAAGGTGAGAGTGTAGCCCTAGCTACAACAGACTACCCCTCCTCGATCACCACTGGAGCCCAGGAATTGAGTCTTTGAGACCTTGAAGAGATGGCCAACCACCTGCATGAGAGACAGCCAATCAGCATGAGCCCTGAGGTTACAAGGCAGGGCCTGCAGAAGCCCATGAGCTCAGGACTTTTTCCTTCCTGCTGCATGCTGGCCACTTGTAGTACAGTTTGTTTCTCCTTCAGTCAGACCCCTGATAAGGTGAGAGGGTAGCCCTCACTACAACAGGCTTCCCCCCTCCTCCTCAATCACCGCCGGAGCCCAGGAATTGAACTTTCGGGACCTTTGCTTTTACAATTTAAACTTTATTGCACACAACAAAACCACAATACAATACAACATCGGAAAACAGAACCAGGAAATAGGAGTGGATACATGTCTCAATCAACATGATGCTTAGAGTACCCACACACACACCCAAAAAGACCTCCCCCTTAAATTCCTCCCTCTCCCAAAGCACACCAGGAAGTGCAACTCTGCTAAAATGACAAAGAAAAGAGGTAAAGCAATTAACTATTTACTGAATGCCCGAGTGGGACTAAAAGGGAGACATGTTAGGTTTCAGGTGGGTCAGCCGAGATGGACAATAGGGCACAGAGCGGTTCCCACCTGGATCTATAACACTAAGACCTACCCAGCCAGTGTGTGATCTGTTTTTCCATCTCGAGCGCCAACAAACTTTCTTGATGCCATTCTTTAAATGATGGAATGGCATCATTCAGTCAATGCCGGCAGATGATTAACTTCACTGTTATAGCAATCAAGGACATATAGGCTTGACGGGATCCAAAAAGCTCCTCTGGGAAGAGTCCAAGAAGACAGATTTCAGGGGTAAAGAAGGAGTCCAGACCCAAAAAGGGATCAAGGAAAGATTGGATAGCATTCCAGTGGGAGTAACATTTGGACATTCCCAGAGGATGTGCTTCAAATGACCCTACGCTATCCCACAGTGGGAGCAAGTGGAAGAAGCGCTCTTTCCCATCCTGTGGAGCCTAACAGGTATGTAGTAAAGGTTGTGTAGAATACAGAATTGTAACAGTTTGTAGTAATCCTGTTTAAGGAATTGATATAAATGTAGCCAAGACTGCTGCCAAGCCTTAACGTCCACCTGACTTTGTAAGGCCTGTTTGCAATAAAAGCATACACCTTCCAGGCTGGCGGGGTTTCTCAACTGAAAAAGACAGTAAAAACCAGACACAGTATGGGGTTGGATGGCCATGTGCAGGAGGTCAGATAAGACCCCCACAGACAGCGGGGACTGGGGGGGGCCAAAAATGAGGTAAGGGCTCTAGAGAGTTGCAGGTATTTAAAGGGGTAGAAAAGTGGGATGGCAAATCTTTGCTGTACCACAGGGAGTGGGGCAATTGAATCTCCATCAATGATGGACTCGAGAGAAGCCATCCCGAGACGGGGACAAAATTGGAGCGGGATGGACCGGTGTGCAATTTGGATATTAGGATTCCTCAATACTGGCTGAGACAAGCACTTTCTCCATTCCCATCTCATGTATGAGCAACGTTGTCTGAGTGCTTTAAGAGACCAACATATAAGAGTGTTTTGGAGTTTAGGGGGTAGCTGAGAGGGTGTGAGATATAAAAGGCTAGCTAGCCAAAGCCCTGCCTGTCCACATGTACGCTGCTCCAAAGACAGCCAAAGTGGACAGTAAAACAAAATGGTTATATTAAATGCACGCTGAAAATAGAAAATAGAGTTAAAAATCTACGTTTCGACCTTAGGTCTTCTTCAGGAAATATCTAAAAGAGAAAAAAAACAAGTTAGTCAACCAAGTGGACAGTAGTCTGGGACAACAGACATGGATGTGGGAGAGTCCCAGAGAAAAAATTTAGAACTATGTAGAGCGCAGTAATACAGGAAAACGTTTGGGAGTCAGAGACCTCCCCTTTCTCTTGAGAGGGTGAGTTTGGAATAGGCCCTTCAGGGAGCTTCTTGTTTCCATAAGAAAGCTGAGATGGATGAGTTGAGCTTGGTGAACCATGCCTTGCGTAAGTAGAAATCCAACATTCCAAGGGGGTAAAGAATACAGGGCATCATATTCATTTTAATAGTTTGTACCCTACCCCAAAGAGAGAGAGGGAGATACATACATCTCTGTAAATCAGCAGAGATCTCCTTCAATAGGGGGGCTAGGTTCTCTCTGCTCAGCGCAGGCAAATCCTGTGTAACCCTAATGCCCAAGTAGGTAAGAATATGTAGTTCACAGAGCATGCCCATATCCAAGATCAACTGACGTGTGACATAAACATTGAGTGATAGTACCTTGGTCTTGTCAAGGTTCAGTCTGTAACATGCCACCTCTGAAAATCTATGGATTTTGTCAAGCGCTGCAGGGATGGAGGACTGAGGATGGTTTCGATGGAACAATAAATCATCAGCATAGGCTGAAAGTTTACAACTTAGCCCACCCACCTGAATTCCTTCAACAAGGGAATTATCCTGGAGGTTATGCAGTAGGGGTTTAAGATAGATATTGAATAGGAATGGGGAAAAGGGACATCCCTGCCACTTTCCACACTGCAGACTAAAAGGAGTGGACATGACTCCGTTGCAACAGATTCCTTGCTGTGGGGCGAGTGTATAGGTCATGCACTGAGTCACAAAACTTGTCAGGGAAACCAGATTTATGGAGAGTGGCAAAACAAAAAGGCCAAGATACCCGGTCAAAGGCTTTCTCTGCGTCGAGCGAGACCAAAGCTGCTGGAGGAGTTTTCGGGACCTGGAAGAGATGGCCAATCCCCTCCATGAGAGCCAGCCAATCAGTGAGAGCCCTGACTTACAGGGTGGGGCTTGCAGAAGCCTGCAAACTCAGGACATTTATCTTTGTGCTGCACACCAGCCACTCAGAGTCATAGTGCAGCTTGTCTCTCCTTGAGACGGACACTTGCTGAGGTGAAAGGGTAGTGCCAGCTACAACAGGCTACCCTCTTCTCCTCTATCACCACTGCAGCCCAGGAATTGAGCATTGAGGACCCTCAAGAGACAGTTAATTCTCTCCACAAGAACTAGCCAATCAGTGAGAGCCTTGAGCTTACAGAGCTGGGCTTAAGGAAGCCCATGAGCTCAGGACTTTGTTCACCCAACGCACAACAGTTGCTCATAGTGCAGTTTGTTTCCCCTCAAGTCAGACCCCTGCTGAAGTGAAAGGGTAGCCTCAGTTACAACACGCTACCCCCTCCTCCTTAATCACCACTGGAGGCCAACAATAGAGCCTTCAAGACCCTCAAGAGACAGCCAGCCCCATGGGAGCCAATCAATCAGTGAGAGTCCTGAGCTTACAGGGCAGGGCTTTCACTTTCTTCAGGAACTGCAGCTGAAGTGGCTGTCCACGTTGTGTGAAGGACAAGCACTATGGACATCAACTGGTGTCTTCACACAGTCAGCCTGGTGTCTGCTGTCATCTGGACATCCTGTTTTGACATACTATAAACTGACTGCCCATCCTATCTGCAATGCAAATTTGCTCTTTGTTCAAGGGAACCTGCTCACTTTAATGATGACACCAAAAATTAAGTTGTGTTGCTGTACTGGTCCTTGTGACAAATGATGCAGAAACACAGACGATTTGATACTTTTTATTGGACCAACACTGATGTTACAAAAGAAAATAGGAGCTTGAGCATTTGAATTACATAGAATTCTTTATCTCTTTTTTTTTCTGGTTCTTTTGTCTGTTTCACTCTAATGATTAATGGCTAGTTATAGTTTTTTTTTCCCCAGTCTGGGTCACCTTGCACTTCTGGGACTATCTGTTTGTATACTGAAGCAGTAATAGCTGCTCACACCCTATCTGGGTCATATTTTACCTCTGTCTCTACCAGACTAAATTAGTCTAAATGTTTGTAGACTGTTACATTAATTATTTGCACACTCCCCTGGTCACCTTGAACTTGTACTTCTGGTACCTATAACTAATTTAAATTGCTGCCTGATTCATTTGCTCCTGCTGCTGCTGCCATAAAGGTCTTAAATCTGTTTACCAAACCTAGTCTTCTTGTTACCTCAAGGGGTACTGCCACTGAATTTTTTCTTCTGTTTATAGCCCCACCTGATTTGGTTCAGTTTGCTTTACTACTACATTGTCACTGTATTTGGTGTTGAGCTATGTATTTAAAGTCACCTGCCTCTAAATATACCTAATTATGCCCTTTACACTTTCTATTTCTTTCATTCTTCTCTTCCTCCTACCCGTCCCTTCCCTCCTCTTCTCCCTTCCCCTCCATCTTCCTCCCATTTCTTTCCCTCTCTCCCCCTTCCCCCTCATTTCTCCTCTCCCTCTACTGCCCCTGCCTTACCCCTCCCACATCCACTGTCCCTCTTCCCATTTCCCTCCCCCTACTCTACCCCTGCCATTCACCCTGGGTTCCTCTACAATCCCTAACTAAACCTTGAATTTCTCCACCATGCCTTCTCCTCTTTTCCACTCTTCTCCTCCTGCCCTCACTCTCTCTCTCTCTCCCCGCCCACACATTCTAGGAGGTGTGAGTCCCATTCCATTCTCCTTGACCTCGTCATTCTCTTCCACCTTGCTGGCAACGTTCATCCCAAACCTGGCTTCTTCTCTTCCTCCTCTCTCCTATTATTCCTAAGGGCTTCAGCATTTTCCACCTTAACACTAGAAGCCTCATCCCTAAGCTTGACCCCCTTAAAGTCTGGATCTCTCACCACCCTCCTGATCTTTTACGTGTATCTGAATCTTGGCTCTCTCTAGGGTACCTGACTCTAATTTGACTCTTCCGACTGCCATCTTTTCCAGTAGGACTGTGGCAAACATGATGGTGGTGTTACCTTGTATATCTGTCAGACCTTAACCTGCTCCACCACACTCAGAGAGTCAGTCCCTTCCTCTCACAATCTCCTTCTAGCAAAACTATCTCTTCCTTCCACTCTCCCCATTTTTGTTGGAGTCTTCTATGCCTCTCCTAAAATCTCTCCTTCCTCCTTGGTTGGTTTCCTCTCATCCCTCAATTCCATTGCTACCTCCAGTGAGCTCATCCTCCTTGGGGACTTCAACATAAATTGGCTGTTCTCTGCCTCCAGGCCCACCATCCACAGGACTGAGTCTCTGAACCTTTCTCAATTAATCACCAGATCTGTCTGGCTCAATCCTCACTCCCCTAACCACTCCCTTCTGGAATGGGTGCTGTCCACCCACTCCCACCAAATCATTCCAGCTGGAACTCAACCAGATGCCTTCAGTGATCACTGCATGATCTACTGCATCAGGAAAGTGAGGCCCACTAAATCCATCCCTAAATACATTTGGCCCAGGTCACTTAAGTAACTTTACACAAATGCCTTTCTAAATGACCTTGCTGTCTTCAACTGATCCCCCATCTATTCTGCCCCCAAACACTGACACAACCCTCTCCCTCTTCCACAGCAATGTTAGTCACACTGGGGCATGATACCCCTCTTTAAAAAGTCAAGAGTGAAAATGTCCCACCACTCCTGGATTACATCTGAACTTATCAATTTCTGCAAGTGCCAGGACAATGCCTGGGCACATTTAAAATCCTCCCACTCCCTGTCTGACCCCTCATCCTACAGGTCTCTCAAGTACTCCTGTATGAAGACTGTCCACACTACTAATGCCCACTACTTCAAATCAAGCCTCTAGTCTAATCTTAGCTCCCCATCAAAATTCTGGAAGGTTATCCACTCCATCTTTGATTCCTCAGCCCATTCTTCACCACCTGCCCTCCTAGTGGATGGCTCAACAGTCTCTGACCCTCTTTCAGTTGCTGCTCACTTCAATAATTCTTCACCATCTGTGCTCTATTCCAATACATTCTTCACCACCTGTGCTCTCCCCTTTTCAATGTCCTAGTCACTCTATCTCTCTCTCTCTCCTCAGCTGTCTTTCCCTTGTCTCACTCACCTGAGGGCTTCCAATTCCCACCTGTTTCTCCTCAGGAAGTCTTTCTCACCATTTCTATGCTTAGCCCTTCTACGTCTAGCCCTGATGAGCTGGACCCTAAGCTATTACATATCTTAGTGCCATCTATTGCCTCTCCGATCTCTCACCTTCTGAACCTCTCCTTTTCCCTCAGTGCTGTCCCGCAGGCCTGGAAGGTTGCAGAAACTCTGCCTCTGCACAAAGGAGGTGGCCTCACTGCCCCCAGCAACTTCCAGCCAATCTCACATCTCCACACCCTTGCAAAGCTGGAAGACACTATCATCTATTTCAGGCTTGCTGACCTTCACTTCTCCAGTTCTCTTTCCCTTTTCTATTCTGGTTTTAGGAAGGACCACTCCACCATCTCTTCCTTGCTATGTGTAACTAACACTGTCTTCACTGGGATGGATCAGGGACATATTACTGCAGCTATAGTCATCAATCTAGCCAAAGTTTTTGACACTGTGGACTTGATTTTCAAATGCTGATATCTGATGCAAGGTGCCTGCACCAAAAGGTAAATGACACAAGTGGCACCTTGAGTCAAACTTTGCAGCGATCCTGATTTTCAAACACTGGTTGCATTGTAACTGGGATTCCTGGCACCCAAGCCACCTTATGCCACCCTTGTGACATAAGTACTGATATGCCAGGTCGCAAGAGGGCTTATGCCACAGCGGGGCTGCACCATCTCCTTATTTGCAATTTTCAAATCCCCACTGTGTATGCAACAGGGGGGCTCCACTTAGACCCACCTGGAGGTGGTCTAAGGGGACTTGCACCACAGGCACACACTGTGGTGATTGGGGGGCACCTGAAAGTTTGGTGCTGGGGCAGAAGGGGCACAGGGGTGTCATAGGAGGCATTGGAGAAACTATGGGCATGGCAGGGTGTTATGTGGCACCCAGTGGGGGTGCCTTTTACTGAGCCATACTGCCAATGGGATGGGACCACTTTGGGGCGGAGTTCCAGGGACAGACATTGACATGGCACCAGGCGGGTACAGCCCTGGTAGCTGCCCCATAGGTGGCAAGCTGGAGCTGCAGGTTGAGAGATGCCACTGGTGGGAGTAATGTTCTCCAGGCACTGCCACAGTCCCCTCATACCCACCCTCCCATGTTGTGGCTGGCTACCTCCCACCTACAGGATTATGCAAGGTAGCAATCTATGGGGCAGCTGCCAGGGCTGTGCCCACCTGGGGCCATGTCACTGTCTGTCCCAGGACCCCCCCAAAGCGGTCCCATCCCATCAGCAGTATGGCTGTGCAAATAGCACCCACACAGGGTACCACATCACAATCTGCCATGTCCACTGTCTCTCTCCGATGCACCCTATAGCACCCCTGTGCCTTTTCTGCCCTGGCCCTCCTGGCATGCAGATTTACCACCCCCCAAACCATCCTCTAGTGGTGCAGTGGGTGTTGGGGTCCCTGGGTCCCTATTGCAATTCCCACAGGTGGGCCAAATGTTTGGTGCTGTCCTGTAGCTGTGGCAACTCCTGGGGTTTTGGTGCAGGGATCTCCTCTGTTATAAAATTGGGTGCAGGGTCTCTGATGCACCTGGAGTTTGCTGCAGCCGTAGAGCAATGCAACTTGCATTGCTGTAAGGGCTCATTGAAAATCTAGCACCGTGTCCCACCTACTTCTCCTGAACAAGCTGAGCTCTGCTGGCTTCTCAGTCCCCACCGCTGAAAGGTTCCATTCTTACCTCATGGGCCGTCACCAGTCGGTACAGCTGGGAGGTGTTTTGTCACTCCCCTACCCATCCTAGCAGGGGACCTACAGGGCTCCATCCTGGGTCCTTTCCTATTTTTCACTTTCATAAATGACCTGCCCTTTGCTTGTGTCTATTTGCATTTCCATATGTATGCAGAGAACAAGGTAATTTACACCTCCAGCCCATTGGGTTCAGCAGTGGAAGGTCCATTCCAGTATGACTTCCACAATGTACTGTACTGGTTCCAAGCCAACCAACTCAGGGTCAACACTTAGAAGACAGTGTCTATGACCTTTGGCACCAGCGAGAAACTGACCAGGCTCTCATGCCCACCTATTTACTCCATGCTAGATGGCACCTCTCTGGAGGTGGTCCCTGCTTTCAAGTACTTTGGTGTGTGGCTTGAAAGAAGCTCAACTTCTCTGCCCACATCCACGCAATCCATGCCAAAGTTTGCTCTAAGCTTGGTGCCCTGTACCACAGCAAGGACGGCCTTTCCATCCAGGTCTGTCAGGAGCTGGTCACCAAAATGGTTCTCCCAGTCTTCAACTATGCGACTGATTTATGACACCACCCCTTCCTCTTCCCTTACTAGACTGGATACTCTCTGCAATGTTTTCTTTCACTGTGCTAGCGACTGTCCCCTCCACACTCATCACTGCACCCTCTGTTACTCCCTCTCTATCCTCCCCTACCATCAGATTGCCAGTCCCTTGCACCTCATTCATTGCTAAATACTGGTTTGGTTCCCTCTTATCTTTCCTCTCTCGTCCCCTCCTCTTCTTACTCTCCCCACTCCAGGGATTCCAGTACTTTCTCCATTCCCCACCCTCACGCCTTTGCAGGGCTCCCCTCCCCTCTCCTCTTCACTCTCAGTCCTTAGATTCCAGCAGAGGCACCTGCCTTTAGGCTGTTATGTCTATGCCCCTGTCTGATTCAGTACCCTATAGCAGTGTAACCCTCCCCAACAGGCATCTGCACGCTTTGTGTTTCTATTTTTTTGCATGCTCGTCCACATGTCAGTTGCACTGAACCATGCTGCTGTTTACCTACCTAGACACTACATGACTACTGCACCTGCTATGGTTGTCTAAATAACCACACTATGACTTATTTAGTTTTTCTGCATCCCCTTCCCCCTCCCCCTCGTCCAAGTTGTACCTGGAAATGAGACTCAGCTCAGTGTGCCTCTCCCGCTTTACAATTTTAAATACATAAATAAATATGACACACAAATGACTCCTACAGTTAATAACATGAATACATCTTGTATTGATAGCGCTTTATATGTTATTGAAATTTCTCAAACCCTTGGTTTTGTGTCGTCATTACCAACAGAAACAAGTCTGAAATGTAAAATAAAATATTTGATAAACACTAATAGGCAAACACATACAAATTCAGATATGCATACAAATTCCAAGGAAATAAATATAACTATCAAAAAACAAAGCCATGCACAGCCCTAATATTTGTTCACTGCCTCATAGGGACCACATACTTTCAGTTTACTTTCCCTAGTACTGTCATGCAGATCACTATAGTAGCTATCAAACAAGGGGCAGAGCCAGGAGTGTGTTAAGGCCTTGCTGATTCTGTCAAGGGGGTAGATGTTTTCCCAGAGAAAAATATTACTTCAGTAAAGTTCGCTGACCCTGGAAAAGGTTGTTTTTTTTTTGTCTATTGCATATCACTGGCAAAGTGTAGTCCATGAACAGGGCACTTCAAATATGTCTCAGACAGTTATATATGTCATCTGATAAGAACTTTCCTTCCCAAGGAAGTCCAGAAGTGTATTTCTTTTGCAAGGTTGCTGACCTTGGGCACACAGAGCTAAAAATTCCTGTTTTTAGTATCGAGAGGAAGCATGCTGCCTCAAAGGCATATTTGTCTGCAGTGGTATTATGGAGTTTCTTAGGGCATCAGGAATAAACTGTTCTCTACGCCTCAGTTATGACTCAAGACGTGCATGAATAATGTGGCTACCTTGTGTAAAGAGTGTCTTCTTACTACTTGTTTAGACATATAGGTCATAAGGGGGCACTTACTACATAAACAAGATGTCCATAAAGGATTGTAGTGTGAGGTACTGTGTATGGGCAGTGTTCCTAGTTGTTCACACAATTTCCTTGTGCTGAACAGCTACAGTTCCTTAAAGTTCCATCTTGAAAGTTGATAAAAGACTTGACAATATCACTAGTAGAAGTGAGGTAAGTTAGTAAGCATTAATTCACGACAGGATGTGCTGTTAATGGGGATTAATGCACACTTTGGGTGCAATATGAGGCATGAGGATGCAGGCCGAGTGCCCTCACAGAACCTGGGTGTGCGTTAATCCCCATTAATAGCACACCATGGAGTGCATTAATGCACTTATTACATGAGGCAAAACATCTGTTTGAAAAATCCCAGGAAAGTCCATTTAATTTAGTAGAAATAGTATGTAACCCCTAGGTGGCACTATCCCAAGGGATACTACCCCTGTCTGCGTGACTAAGTGCAGGTTGAGGGGCCTGAGTTCTGTGAATGGGTGCCTCCACCTGGAGGGTTGGTTTAAGGGTAGTATAGCTGCTCTCGGTACAGACCTCCGGGACTCTGATACCCCCCCCAACCCCTTCAGTGGCCTATACTGGTCAGCAATTAGACAGTTGCAATGAACACCAGAATGCAATGTTATACCCACACTTGGCACACTTACAACAAGGGCTGGATCAGCTGCACTGGCTCTGGATACCCCCTGCAAAACAAGACCTGTAATGGAGAAAGGCAATAGCAACACAGTATCCCCACCACAAAGGTACACAATAGCCAGTGTAAATGCAAAAAGATTTTGATCTGATTTATTGAAGGACATGAACAAGGGAGGGGCAGTAATCTGGTGTTTGATTCTGGATCTGATTTAATTAGGCTAAGCATGCATGCCTCTAAGAGTCCCTCTAACACAGTCACACACACTCTGGGTACCCAGTTGGTCTGCAGGCTAGCCTGAAACGTTGCCTGGGGTAGGCTGGCATTGCAGCTGTTGTTGGAGCCCTTAGGAAGGAAAAACAGAACATGCACTTTAACCCACAAGTTGTGTTCCGGAGCCGGATGGCTCAGTTTGTAATGATTAACCAAAACATTTAAATCAGATGACACACTTTGATTTGAGCTGTGTTGCAGGCAGCTACCCTGATGTTTACCCACGCCTCCCACACCAGGAGGTAGGATGGACAAAATGAAGACCTCAGAATGATTGACTGCTGTGCTCAGAGAAGCAGGGCCCACACGACACACCGTGGTGGTCGATCTTGTTCGATGGTGTTGAGCAGAGAACGAATCTCCAGGCGGGTCTTTCGTTGGATTATTCTCTGCAGTGTGAACAGTATTCTAGGCTGAGATGGTGAGGCCCAGACCAGGTGAACAGTTTGGATACAGTCTGGTAAAGTGCTGAATACAGCTTCCAGCTAGCGTGACACATCCAAGCAATGTGGGGAACCAAATCGCGATCTCTACTGCACATTCAGCACAGTTATAGTAAAGGATAGGCAAATACCACAGTTCAGGTGACAGTCCAGTTGCAATCAACAGTGTCTCTGTGCAAACCGTACACTCTGCGGTTGTCTCACACCCTGACAGGCCGATCGCACCAAAGCAAATCTTCGGTCCACACCAGGCGAATTTCACTTTGTCACAATTCAGGATTCCGGTCACAATCACGTAAAATTTGGGTAAAGTCCGAGATATTAATGTAGACTTCTTTTCTTGAGAAGATGGTAGCAGACAGGCGTTACATAGCCTTCCAACCGATTCCCCCACGCTACTACACAGGAGCAGCTGCTCGAATTCCTCGAGCTGTTCACTCTCTCAACTCCAGCTACACACTGACTCACTGCTGCAGGCAGCTCTGGGACTTCCCATTGATCCAAAAGTTTCAGTTGGTTGATCCATCTATCTGTCACAGCAAGGGCTCCCCCTCCAGGTCCATTTAGGTGCCAAACAGTAAAACCTGCAATTCCTACAGAAATTCACTCCCATAAGACCCTTGAGGACAGTCTCCATTTTAGAATCCCCAAAGGTACTGATTGGTCCAAACTGGCAGTCCAGAACCAAGATGGCGATGCAAAACAGAAAGTCCATGCTGCAAAGGAAGGCAGGTTAGACAAAGTACTATATCATTACTATTTAAGTAGATAATCAGCAAACAATCACAGATCCTAATAAAGCTCCCTCTGCACAATTAGCAATGGCAGAATTACGTGGCTGTATTGCAGCCTGGATGGGACTCGAGCCTAAAACCACTCGGCCCCAACCCAAAATAATTATAACCCATGAAAATGATGCCTCTTAAAGAGACAGGCATGGGGGTTAATAGGACACTCACATGCAAGCACTTTTAAATGGTAAGAACACAGAACACCAGCCTGGCAGTGGGCATTAGGCAAGCCCAGGAAGACATTTTAGGAACCCCCATTTGTATGGGGGTTACAAGTACTCTTTTAAAGGGTGTTCGTCCGTGGTAAAAAATAGTGCCACATTAACACACTCTGTGAAGCCCCACAGCAACACTTGCTACAGGACACACACAATGAAATATGCGTCAATCAGGTCCGGAGTTACCTTCTACTCCCCTACTCTGTGTGATGATATTAGGGAGTAAATCACTAGAGCCACATTGCCACATCCAAGAATTAACCCCAACTTCCTGCACACTGCAAGGGATCCAGTGTGCCTTGACCAGGCCACAGACCCCTCAATTTCTGGAACCTAAACAGTTTTTCAGAAATCCTTTGTACTGCAAGGTACTAGCCCTGACTTTTGGATTTGGTACCAGTGGAAGCTGATTTCCAAGTGGCCCACACTATCTCCTGCTGAACACACCTCTAACTACTATATCTCCCTCTGTTTCTCTAGTTGAATTTATGTGCCAGGGTTTAATAATTTGTTTAATCCTTACAGTCATTTTAAGTTCTGAGTTGTTATTAGAAGTGAATTTTGAGCCTTGACTGTGTAAATCCTTCTTTTGCTCTCTGCCCTGCAACCTCTCTCCTCCCCAACCCCCAAACTGTCTGCTTTGCTCTCTGACCCTGCCCACTTCTGTTATTCTCTTTGTTCTGATGTAATGAGCCTACCCCTCCAGCCTTTAAAAATCCTGTTTTTCTACTTTATTTCAGGGATCCAGTGTGCCTTGACCAGGCCACAGACCCCTCAATTTCTGGAACCTAAACAGTTTTTCACTGTTGATTTTTCCATTAGCAGATTATATCCTCTCACCACTAGAGGGCTATATCTCTATCTCTATCTAGTACGTAAGCCATGTGGTTTCTCTCTGCCTTTCTCTCACCTCTCCTCCTCCTCCTCCTTGCCCTGCCCCCCGTCTTCTCTCTCCCTGGTCCTAGCCACCCCCACCCCCACCACCCTCTACTCTGGTTTCCACTGCTACTCCTAGGGAACTCTCCACTTCCACTCGAGACTTGTGCTTGGTGCACCGTTTGGATATTCCTGGTTACTTAACCCGACCACTACTCCCAACAAGTGTGGCCACCTCTCTACACTGTACCACCTTGCAGTCCATATGGGATACCGCCTGGAACCTTGCAACCTCTACTCCCGGAAACAATGATCAAAACTATCTCTCAAAGAGCTGCATCTCTGCTCCTTAAAACTCCTACTCCTCCTCCTTCTCATCTCAGGCAGTGTCCATCCCAATCCTGGCCTTAGAAGCTCAGGCCACACACAAAATCCAGGTGCCCTTATCCTTGCAACCATTAATATCTGCAGCCTACTACCAAAGCTGGATGCACTCCAAGCCTTCATATGTCAACACAACCCTGACATCCTTGCAGTGGTGGAAACTTGGCTGACACCTAAAGTTCCTGACTCAGCTGTAACAATACAGGGCTACAATGTCCACAGGCTGGACTAGATATCTAAAAAAGGTGGTGGTTGCGCAATCAATATCAAAGACTCCCTGTCTTGGCACCCTGTAGCAACTCCGTCACTTTTTGCCTCGGCCCAGGTCTGCCAATAAAAATCGTCCTAGGTCCCAACCATAAAGCCCTGACTATTGTCTCCGTATACATCCCACCCAGGGACCCTAAACATTGATTCAATGACATCCTAAACTTTATCAACTCTCATCCTCCCAAAGCTGAACTTATTCTACCAGGGGATTTCAACATAAACTGGTTAGCATCAAGCGCCAGTGCCTTTAAAGACTCCATCTCAGCTGCTAACCTCATGCAAATGGTAAACTCCCCTACTAGGATTAACTACAAGACTGGCACCAGTACCCTCTTGGATTGGGTCCTCACCACTCACCCCACAAGGATTTCTCGTACGACCATTCTCCCAGACTCTCTCAGTGACTACTCCCCAGTCATGTGTGCATGGTCTAACAAATTCCTTAAGCCCCCTCCCAAAATTATCACTAGCAGAGTCCTTCCTCGTGGAAAACTTCCACATCTCAAACAACACCTGCTTCTATAAGACTGGCTACCCATCTTTGAAGCAACAGATGTTACCTTGGCTCTTGATCACTTCATCTCAATTTTCAACAAAGCCTGCAACCTCTTTGCCCCTGCTAAAAGGTGCAAAACAAAATCTCTCTCTAACCCATGGGTCACCGCGGCTCTTCTCTCACAGCTAAAACTAAGGGATCACCTCTGGGCAGTTGCCAGGGCCACTGGCAAACAACTGGACATCCAAAATTACAAACAAGCACGAAATGCCTGCACAAAAGCCATACAGCTAATGAAATCCACCTATTACAAAGACGATCTCACCAATACATGGGGAAATGGTTGTGCTTTCTGGGACAATATCAAGGATGTCACAGGGAAGCAGCCAAAATCCTCTCTGGCCATGTTAATGGTTGATGGATCCTCAACCCTCAAACCCAAGGTGATCGCAAACATCCTTAACACGGCATTTTCAGACCTTAGTGCTGTTCTACCCTATGACATTTTTGAAAACAGGGCCTACACCCCAAATACCTCAGTCCCTCAGTCTAACCATCCCCTCTTCTACTTCAGGGATGTAAGGCTGAATGAAGCTCGCTGCTATATTACTGCAGCTATCTCTAAATCTAGATCTAGTAGTGACACCCTGGACCTTAAGCTTCTGTTGCTCACCCTTGATGAGGTAATTCATTCATTAACAAAAATCCTAAACCTCTCTCTCAGCTGTGGAAAATTCCCAGACCTATGGAAAACAGCCACCGTGACACCCATCCATAAAAGTGGGGATAAGATGAATCACTAAAATTATCGCCCTATCTCCATACTGCCCCTCACTCTCTAAGGCACTCGAGCGCATCGTGGCTGATCAACTTTCCGAACACTTGGATAAATACAATATACCTTGTCCACAACAACACGGCTTCCAGAAAGGTCACAGCACCACCACAGCCCTTCTTGAGTTCATTGGAGCTTTGCACAAATCCCTTGACAACGGCCTTCTCACAGGGGCCGTTTTCGTCGACCTCTCCAAGGCCTTCGATACAGTACACCATGGACTACTAATACACCAACTACTGAATGCCGGGCTATCACCTGACTCTTCTCTCTGGTTTAAAAACTACTTAGAAAACCAGTTGCAGAGAGTAAAAATTGCGGACGCTCTTTCTGACACACTGCCTGTTCGCTCGGGTGTCCCACAGGGATCCATACTGGGCCCCCTCCTTTTTTTAGCCTTTTCTTAAACTCCCTCCCTTACCACTGCTCTGAGCAGATCATACTATATGCCGATGATGCTGTTGTATTCTCCACTCACAAAGATCCTGCAGCTCTTCAACTCAACCTTCAACTTGGTTTCAGTTTTGTAGAGACTTGGTTTCTTAATCATAAACTGGTCCTCAATGACAAGAAAACCAAATCTATGCTCTTCTGCAGCTCTCGTAACCCACACAAACTACACCACTTGGCTATCTCCACCACCCAGGGAACACTCTAGATCAGGTGGAGTCCTTCAAATACTTAGGGATACAAACTTGACCCTAATCTCTCCTATGGACTTCATGTAGATAATGTGCTAGAGCTGCAAATACACAGCTTAGTCTCCTCTACAAACACAGACCACACCTCGCCAGAAGCTTTGAAGGTTGCAGTCCTGAGCTCTGTGATCTCTGTAATAGACTATGGTCTCATCATTTATGGCTCAGCCACAACCACAACCCTTAGACACCTCTCAACTGCCTTAAATAAGGCATGTCGGCTCATCACTGGTGCTCACCGTCTCACCCACACATGTGACCTGTACACTCAGACCGGCTGGCTCCAATTATCAAACCACATAAAGTTTCTCACCTGCTTCACAGCAAAAAAAAATCTACCTTGGCCTTGCACCTTCTGGGGTCTCAAGTCTGTTACAACACCGAATTAACAAATGGTGCCTTAGGAGATCCACGCTACAGCTACTAGAAGTCCCCACTGTCACACTTCACAGGGACAACGCTCTTTTGCTTATCGAGTGCCACTCTGGTTCAATGGCCTCAGCCCAACCATCTCCCTTGCCCCAACAATTGGTATGTTTAAAACTAGGCTCCGGGTCTATCTCACTACCATCAGCTCCTGTGACTGTCCAACTTAACCTTGTTTCTCCACTTCCCTTCCTGTCCTAGTGGTCCTCCCTTCCCCTCCACACTGGATTCTACCCTTACATCTTGGTATACCCAATGCTGCACTTTTCACCCTCTCCCCACCCTTCCTACATTCCTTCTCCCCCCCTCCCCTCTTCCCTCTCCCTATGACTCTGGCACTTCTTATCTGTTGTCTATTTTCTCTGACAAATGCCACTGGCTGCCTTGTTACAATGCTACCCTTGAATTGTATTAATCTATACTCTGTTTGCAATGTCCACACTGTTGTAATATCTGTCTTGATGTTCCCCATAATTTGTATTTCTCTGACATGGAACCTTTGTAAAAGAGCCAAGGCTCAAAGGTATTTGTAATCCTAGACGTGATAAATAAAAAATAAATAAAAAAACTGTGTAAAATTGCTGTCACCTCTCCTGACAATACTATACACATAGGAAAGAGATTGTGGCAAAAAACTCAAGGCCACCACCAGAGGAAAACAGACAATATGTGAGCAGCAAAAACTGTGTCAATCCCTCCCACCCATCCTCATCAATTTTATACCAAAATAATTAACCAGCTAAGACTTACCATGATATCACATTAAATTTCAGACAAGGGAGAAACTCATCACCACCACCAGAGGAAGACAGACAATATGTGATTAGCAAAAACTGTGTCAATGCCAGGCAGCCTGCCTCATCAATTTTATACTAAAATAATTAACTAGCAATTAACACATACCACAAGGAGGGGGGCCATGTTCAGACTTACCGCCATACCGCAGTACATTTCAGACAAGGAGGACTGAGGGGAACAAACTAGGTGTGTCATTCTGCCTGCAAGTGGACATAGCGGGGGAGGGGTAGCTGGGTGTGGGGCCGGTACTCAGCCAGGGAGCCTGTACAGAACATATCAGGACCCGGGAGGTGCATTACTCTCCATTACCAGTACACCTTTGAGTGTGGTGCTGTTCTAAGACATCGTGGGGGAACCCGCGGGTAACCTGCTCTCTGTCCCTGCCTCTCAGTGTCACAAGTGTCAAAGGAGACAGTGAGATACTGTGTCACTGACTTGCACTGTTGGAAGACATGCAGGAGAAGTGGATGAGCTGCTCTGTTTCCCTGTCACTCATTGCCACAAGATTCAAAGGACACAGTGCTTTTTTTGGGGGGGATGTGCAAATGCCACACTGGGCATTGCCACACATTGCTACTAAGGAGAGAAGCAGTTACAGTTTGGTTGCCTGTCTGGGGGTCTTTCAAACATGGATTGGAGCCTGCATTGACACCCACTGAAATACACCATATACTACTGAGAGTGGGTCAGAGCTGTGTCCCAAGTACAACGCAGCTGCGTCTAAATGTCCAACCCGCTCCTAGTACATCTTGGGGTTTGCGGTATTACAGGAGCCCATCAATTGCTCATGGGACTGCAGACAATGATAGTGGGAGGACTTTCTATACAGAGCATCTGCCATGTACCGGGTGACTGTTACTGGTTGGGGTTGCAGGGGTTGCGGGGTCTGCTGGGTGGGTGGGTGGGGACAAACTGAGCCACATAGTGACCATCTCCACGATGTGCAGCACTGATTACATCTGGTTTCTGCTCATCAGTCAGAGTGGCTGCCGGGCAGCTTATAGACCACCTTACTCAGGGACATCTGTGATGGTCCTGCTTGGTGTCTCTCTCTCTCTCTCTCTCTCTCTCTCTCTCTCTCTCCCCCCATCACTTGACACTGACACCGGCTGCCCTGTCATATGTCACATTAGGTCCCACTACCAACACCCTCATAATGTAGCACAGTAAGTGCATCTCATGGGGGGGGGGCCTTCACATATTTCCAGTCCCCAGGTGCGCCTCTGTAAAGCACTGCTACAAATGGCTTTCACACCACTTCGGTCACAGTGGCCGTCAAGTAGAGATGTTGTGAAATTAAATTTCGCTGGTGAAATTGCAGCAAAATTGGCAATTTTGCAGTACAAAATGTTTTGCAAAACTGCTGTGAAATGGTGACATTTCGCTCGCAATGATGCCCACAAATGGGCATCTCCTGACAGTCCCGCTCCTTGGTGTCTAGTGTCCCCTCCTCCGCTGCTCACTGGCCAAAATTCTTCCTGGTGTCTAGTGGTCCCCCCGCTGCTCATTGCTCAAAATTCTCCCTGGTGTCTAGTGGTTGCTCCCCCCTCACCCCTGGCTGATCTCTGGCTGAAATTAAATAAAGCCCCCCGTCCCCCTGAGTTACCCTCATGTCCCTCCTGAGTCCTCCTGATGCTCCTTTGTTTAGTAAAAAAAATAAATAAATAACATGTTCAACTCCCTGGTGTCTAGTGGACCCCCCACCCTGTCAGCAGATAGTGCCCACCCCACTCACCCCCAGTACCCTGATTGGACTACCAGCACAGCCTTCCACTCACCTTCATGGCCGGCAGCCCAACTGATCATTTCAATGAATGAACACACTCAGTCGGGCTGCCAGCTGTGGAGGTGGTGGAGACTGACCGGTAATCTGATGGGTACTGAAGGGGGGAGCACTATCTGCTGACAGTGTAGGGGGTGGGGTCCACTAGACACTAGGAGTTGGAATGTTATTTATTTATTTATTTCTGTTTTACTAAAGGCGGCCGTGAGGACTCGGGAGGGACATGAGAGGTAACTTGGGAGAGAAGGTGTTTTATTCATTTTCTGCCAGAGGGGGCAACCACTAGACACAGAGAAGATATATATATATATATATTTTTTTTTTTTGTTAGCCAGTGAGCAGCTGGGGGGAACCACACTAGACACCAGACTCAAGAGAATATTACTGGTGAAATTGCTGAATTTCACCGGGAGTGGCTAAATTTGCCCGCAATGGTAAATTTGTCAGTTCAAGGCGAAATTTTGCTGCAGCTCTGTGTGGGTGAAATTTAGTCCGTGAAAATAAGCTCATGAAATCGTCTATTCCACGAAATATTTTGTGGGGTGAAATTTGCCAGTTTCGCACAACTCTACAACTGAGAAGGGAAGCGCCACAGGGATGGCTACATGCACTGTCTCGGGGACTGCCATGGAAGGAGGCGGCACACCATTAATGCCCATATTCACAGCAGGTCGATGTCTCCAAACTCGAATACAGCTCCCTCAATAGCTTTGACCCGCTGTGAGAAGTTCCTTGTAATAGTTTCTGAACTACTCCCAGGACTACTTATGAGTGCTGCAACTCTACATGTTATGGAGGAGCTGCCCACATCACTGCAAATACAACAGCATTGCTGTCCCCACACAGTCTCATACTGGACGGTGATGACATTCTGTGGGGCCTGTCACCGGGTTCACTGTCTCCTTGATAGTCAGAGTCCAGCTGGCTGGGTGGATGGGTAGGGGAAGATCTGTTCATGCAAGGAGTAAAACACAGTCTCCGCTGTGTTGCAATGTGTGGATGCCTTTCTCTGCTTCTGCCTTGTGTGGTTGACAAGACATTATGCCACTGAACTGCTCGGTGCAAGGACAACACCCTCGCCGTCTGCACACAGTGTGACACTGGCCAGAGATCATATTCTCTGGTGGCTGCTGCCAGTTTCTCTGTCTGCTTGATACTCAAGAGTCCCGCTGGGCAGGTGGGTTGGCAGACACAGAGCTTGCAGGGGAAGATCTATTCTCACGCTGCTGAATGTATTGGGAGGGAGAGGGAGTGCCCATTCGGGGAACTGATTGGGGACTTGATCGGGTACATACACAGCAGCTTTCTCACTATTTAGATGGGATACCCACACAGACAGCAGCTTTCACTAGTTGGCAAGGTGCATTGTGTGCAGCAATTCAGCAGCGCAGCACTGCAGAACACCTGTGCACCACTTAGCGAGCTTTACAAATGGCTGCTATTCTGTTTTTGGGATCGTGCCATAAGAAGCAGAGACCGTTCCTCCCCTTGAGCTTCTCGAAGGTGGACCCCATCACCCTGACAGTGCTGATAATGTGGATTATTGCACTGTCAGGTGATGCTCCCGATCCAATTAGATCACTGCCTTAGCAGCCCCATATAATACTGACTGCTTCAGTAAATTTGTAAAATATTGTCCTGCACTTGGTCCCTTGAAAACATGCAAACATTGCATTCAGAGGATAGATATTGGCAAGATGAAAAGAAAAAGAGAATCCTTCCTCTGACATTGAAATGAAGCATGCTATATACTTTTTTTTTTTCATCCCTCACTTTCTGTCTCCTTTATTTTCCTGTAACCCCACCTCACCAATTTGGGCCATAGCTGCCGTACCCATCTTCTGACTTGCACAGTTGAAACAATGGTGCTCCTTGTCTGGCCAGCAGGCAGTGTGCCCCAGACAATGGTGGCATCCACAGCTGGCAATAATCATGTCCATTCCAATATATGTGGCTGTGGATGGATCCACGGAACTGGACACTCGAGTCCATGAACTTCATGGCGCAGAAGCAGGCCACCATGGTCACCGACATACGGGAGCACTATGGCACTCTATATGGGTCCATCCCTAAAAACACTTGCTCAGATGAAAGCACCAATATGGCTAGATATCCAGGTTATTGTCAATGCTGCTGGCCAGGAGGCATGCACAACTGCCACCATAAAGTACAAGTTGTGTGATCTCTGTATGACAGTGAGGTGGAAAATGGTGGTGGTCAAGCAGTCCATAAGCCCCACTGGTGGAGGCCTCCCCTACCCGGTGGTTAGCCTCATGCCAATTTAGAGGATGGTAGCTATAGCAGTAGTATTTATTTATATCTGGTGTCCTTCCCTGGAGGCCCAGGGCACTATCATAATAAAGAGAAACACAATTAATAACAAATAAAACAAAAAAAACACTTTATTCCATTAAAATTCACATAAAACCCGAGGCATAAATACACTAAAACAAAGTGAAACTATATAAGTGCTGCACACATGCTTTATGGAACTTCTCCAAATACTTGCTGGAATAAATAAAACTTGAACCCTTTTTTTAAAAGCATCCACCGAGGGGGCCTCCCTCAAGGTCCTGGATAAGGAGTTCCAAAGTGACGGGGCCCCCTACCTCAAAGGCCCAGTCACCTGAACTCTTCAGTCTAGTCCTTGGAACCATGAGGAAGTCCTCCCCAGGTGATTAGAGTGGATGAACTGGGGTGTGCGGGTGCAGGACCTCTGCCAGGTAGGCTGGATCCAGTCTGTGTCGGGCTTTATAGGTTAATAAACCTATCTTCAATGAGATATGCCACTTCACCGGTAGCCAGTACAGGTCACTCAGTGCTGGACAGATATGGCTTGATCTAGGTAAGCCCATAAGTAACTGAGCGGCTGCATTCTCCAGCAGCTGCAAGCGTTGTAGTGTACCCCCACTGACGCAGAAGTAGAGAGCATTACAATGGTCCAACCTAGAGGACATGAATGCATGGATCAGTGTAGCCAGGTTCTGGGTGGGGACGGGATAAGGATCTAATCTGGCAGATATTCTGAAGATGGAAAAAGCCATTCCAGACTATGGCTGACATCTTGGCCCCCATTGTCATAGGTTGGTCCAGAATGGCACACAAATTCTTTTCCCTTGGGCTGTCTAGCAGATCAGAGTCACCAAACCAGAGCCCAGTCACCCCTGTGCTAGCTGCCAATCCCCCTTCAGCCTGGCTCAACAACTAAAACCTCGGTTTTCTTGGGGATCAGTGTCAGCCAGCTAGAAACCATCCAGTTCAGGATATGGGCCAGGCATTCATTAAACACGTCGATCGTACCCTGAGTCATGGGAGCAAAAGACATATAGAGCTGAGTGTCACCCTAGTAGCAGTGAAACCCCAACCCAAAATGTCTAATGACCTTGCCCAGGGGTAGCATATAAACCGTGAACAACACTGGTGACAGGACGGAGCCCTGGGGTACACCACAGGGCACAATCACTGGGTTCAAGGAAAAATTTCCTAGAACTACCCTCTGGGTTCTGTCCTGTAAAAATGACTCTAACCAGTGCATGACAGTGCCGATGAGTCCAGTGTACCCTTTAAGACAGTCCAGAGGTACACCATGGTCCATCATATCAAATGCTGAAGCAAGACCAAGGAGAATGAGGATCGATCATTCCCCTCTATCCCTTGCCCTGAGCAGATCATAAAGCACACTGATTGGTGCCATCTCTGTGCTGTGCCTGGCTCTGAAACCTAGCTGGAATGGTTCATAAATGTAAGAGGATGCCAGGTGTTCCTCTAGCTGCAGTGCCACCACTTTCTCAATAACCTTCCCCAGAAAGGGAAGGTTAGAGACTGGACGATAGTTTGCCAACACATCCAGGTCCAAAGATGTTTTTTCAGAATGGGTTTTTACCAGTGCGCATTTAAATGCTACTGGAACCAGCCTCTCCTGCAAAGAACACTGGACAATTTCAGTGAATACTGGGGCCCAGTGATCCACACAACTCACTAGGAGTTGCATTTGGCCAGAGTCTAGATTGCAAGAAGTTGGCTGTAGCATCGAGATCACTCGGTAAACCTCTTCCACTGTTACCAGCCAAATCTCACCCCAAGAACACTTAATGCATTCCTGGCCCACAGATTGACCACTGCTGGGCTCAAAATGCCCCGTTGGAGTAAATCCTCTCTAATGGTGGACAAGATGATCACCCAGTTGGTACTGAATGGCAAGGAGGAAGGCATGGACATACCATGCTACATGGTCACACAAGGTATATGGCACAGTACACAGCCTTGCTAACTGTACCATTCCCCACAGAACACATGACAGAGCCACTCTCTCAATGCACAGCCAAGGGGAACCCTGTGGACAACAGCACAGCCCATGTGCCAAGCACTACATGGCAGAAGCATGACAAACCAAGTAGGTATCACAGTCAGACATGGCACATGCAGAGTGCCCACCAAACCCCAGTGATGCTACATGCAGAGAATCATGTCATGTCCACTTCCCCTCAACAGGCAGCCCATGGGTAATGATGGCTCAGGAGGCAGAAGATCTCAGATGGGAGAAAGCTAGTCTTGTGAGGCACACAATACTACATGGTCATCATGTCACGTCACATGTCTAACAGGCCAGTGAATCAGACACAGATATCTCCATGCACAGTGCACAAGTTCTGTTGCCTGTGACACAGTCACTGCCATCCATGCCCACAGTACACAGGCCATGCTGACTAACACGGAACAGGGGGATACACAGTGACCACGTACCCAGTCATGGCCACCCACCTTCATCAAACAAGGACATGGCAAGATGGTAAGGCAGCATAGCTGCAGTGGCACAGGCTGTATCAGTCATACACAAGGGCACACACACAGCAGGGTAGCAGGAATGGGATGAGGGACCATCTGTAAGGGAAAAACAGGGTGTGCACAGAGGCAACCATGGATGAGTACAGCACACCTACAATCTTGAGGTGTGGCATTTGGAATGTGACAGGCTACATGCCACACAGGAGCACATAGAGCCACTAAATGAGTTGACATCTGAAGAACTTCCAGTGGTGTCTTGGACCACATTGACAGCTAGGGAATGGGGCTCCAGACCTCTCATCCTTAACACCCTCTTAAAAAAGCTTAATCTTGCCTAAAATTCATTCAGATGACAAGAAGGGGCAAGAAGGAGGACTGCTGCACCAGGTCCCATCAAACATTGTCAAAAATTGGCCAGGATGGAGATGGACTGGAAAACAGAAGTGTGGAGGGCAGCTGGAGCCTTTCCCTGCCAGTCTCAGGGGTTGAGAATATGATACTGACACAGAGACTGAGAAACTCACTCACAGCAGATTTAAGATACATTGGCTGAAATCATGGCATCTCAGCTCAATAATAAAAAAGAATTGAAAAGATTAAATGTTAAACTGTCTAAAGTGGAGAAGAGAGTAAAAGCAGCAGAAGGGAAAGTGGGTCTGGACAACGATGACATGATCCAGCTTATTGAAGCAGTAGAATCACTGCTGCAACATGCAGCTGACCTTTAAGATAAGTGCATAGATCTTGAAAACCATTCCCTCTGAGACAATCTTAGATAAAATAGGCTTCTGAAGGGGTTAGAGACCGGCCAGATGAACTTTTTGGTAGATTTGCTCTGGGACATGCTGGCTTTCCCACTGAAGCTGTCTATCTTGATTGAACCGGCCCACTGGGCACTGCAGCCCAAACCCTCAGTCTCACAGTCCCACTCTCAACCAGTGATAATGAAGCTCTCCAGCTACAGAATAAAGGAAGAAGTGCTTAGAAGGGCATGGTAAAAAAAAAAAGATGTTTCCTACCTGTGCTCCCAACTGCTGTTTGACAATGACTAGCCGCTGGAGATACAGAAGCAATGAATGACCTACGGTGATCAGTTGAGACTCTTACCAGACAAGCAGATCTGCTTCCATATCCCATGCCTGGCCAAGCTCTGTGTGTTCTGGAAGGAGGTACTGCTGTCTACAATTCCCAATTGGATGCCGGGAAAGCATTTCAAGTGAAGGGTCTGCATGTCACCCCTACCCAGAGCAGCAATGAGCAGAAGAGACATGCTCCAAGTACTGAGTGACAGATGGTTAGAGCCCAGAAGGTCAAGATGGGAGCTGAACTTGCTACCCCTGCCGCCATACAATAATTATGAAAACTTCTGCAGGGTATGCACAAGCCAAGCCAAGGAGACTCATCCCACACAGAGCAGCAAACATGACTTGTTCAAGCGCTGCTTTCCAAACTGGTGAATTTGCTGTACCTGCAGCCCTGAACACTTTTGTACTCATGCTTACACCCCCCTTGCACTAGTCTACATATCCTTTTCTTTTGAGTTTTGAGACCTATAGAAACATAGAATTTGATGGCAGATAAGGACCGCTTGGTCTACCC
Organism: Neoceratodus forsteri; assembly: GCA_016271365.2. NCBI lineage: Eukaryota > Metazoa > Chordata > Ceratodontiformes > Ceratodontidae > Neoceratodus > Neoceratodus forsteri. The sequence goes on from CM057455.1 coordinate 1,425,873,893, forward strand.
AGTCTGTCTATTTCCCTACCTAATGGATAAAGCTGCAGATCCTAGCTAAACAACAGCCTACTTCTTCCAACCTCCACCCCCTAGAATTGCCTTATGTTTGTCCCATGCATTCTTGAATTCCACCACTGTTTTTGACTCCACAACCTCCTCAGGAAGGCTGTTCCATGCATCCACAACCCTCTCCATGAAAAAATACTTCCTCACATTACCTCTGAGCCATCCCCCCTCTAGCTTCAAATTGTGCCCCCTTGTTCTTGAACACCTCTTTTTCTGAAAGATGCTACCCTCCTGGACTTTGGTGATTCCCTTGAGGTATTTGAAAGTTTCTATCATGTCCCCCCTCTCGCTCCTCTCCTCGAGGTTATACATATTAAGATCCTTAAGTCTCTCTTGATATGTCTTCTGGTGCAGACCCTGCACCATTTTAGTTGCCCTTCTCTGGACAGCCTCCGTCCTGTCTATGTATTTTCGGAGATTGGGTCTCCAGAACTGCATGCAGTACTTCAGATGGGGTCTCATCAGCTATCTGTACAGAGGGATAACAACTTCCTGTTTTCTACTGGTGATGCCTCTCCCTATGCATCCCAGTATCCCACCAGCCCTACTTACTGCCCTCTCACATTGCTTGCTCACCTTTAGGTCATCTGATATGACTACTCCCAGGTCCCTTTCCATTTTTGTTGTTGTTAGTATCTCACCCCCCATTGTGTACTCTTCCTCTGGGTTTCTGTTTCCCAGGTGCATTACTTTGTACTTTTTAGCATTGAATCTAAGCTGCCATACATTTGATCATTCCTCCAACCTTGCCAAGTCCCTTCTCATCCTTTCAACCCCACCTTGTGTATCAACTCTGTTGCAGATCTTTGTGTCGTCTGCAAAGAGATATACTTTTCCTTCCAGTCCTTCTGCAATGTCACTTATAAAGACATTAAAGAGGACCGGTCCTAGTACTGAACCCTGCGGTACCCCACTAGTAACCCCCTTTCTTCAGAGTGGACTCCGTTTACTATTACCCTCTGTGTCCTGTTCTCCAGCCAATTTTTTACCCAGGCTACCATCTTGGGACCCACTCCCAGGCTGGCCAACTTGTATATTAATCTTTTGTGAGGGACTGTGTCAAATGCCTTGCTAAAGTCTAGATAGGCCATGTCTACAGCCCCTCCCTGATCTACTACTTTGGTCACCCAGTCAAAGAAATATATTAGATTCGTCTGACATGACCTTCCCGCTGTGAATCCATGCTGTCTTGCATCATTAGAATTTGGACATTACTGCATTATTAACTTTTAGTTCCTTGTTTTGACACATTGTGTTTGGCACTTGTTATCCGGTGCGATAACTGTTAATTTTATTGAAGCTATAATTGAAGGGGTCATGCAATATACCAACTGTTGCCTCTCACAGCTGAACACTTCCTTCCTCCTCTGTGGTAAGTGTGCACCAGCCAGACAGTTTGACCGTCTCTGCTGTAGCCACGGGGCCTACACTGAGATCCTGAGTTTCCTTTGGCAAGGTGTTTGGGAGACAGAGTAGACAGCTACAGTGATGTGGGGGGGAGGATCAGCTATAGTACTGTGAGTTTGCTAGCTCTGCATGCATGCATGCGCTGAGTACCTCCATCTGGTATGTGCCACAATTAGCGACACCAACACAGTGATCTACTTACCTGTTGACAAAATTGACAGTTCGCCGACAGGTCACTGTGTTGGTGCACCTGACATAGGGGCACACTGTCTCCCGGTCCTGCACCCCCTCCCCGAATCAACTCAGACTCGGAGTTCATAATCTACCTTACGGGGGGTGCAGGGGGCAGAGTCCCCCTCATGGAGGGCTCGGGGGGCAAAGCCCCCCCGATGTAAACACAGACCAGGAGACAATCAGGATTTATGTCAACCACAACTTGCAGTCAACATAAATCCTGTTGCTGTGATGCCAATCAATGAAAGTGTTGTCAAACTGGCATCGTAGAGACCCTCCATCTCAGCCATGTACCATGATGCTGCTACCTTCACCTGTACCTTGGATACCCTTTACAGGGTAGGCTACTACAATCTGCTTATCCAAAATCTGTAGCTACTCAGTTTTTGTGACAGTGAGGTCAGATTAGATTATAACATTTCATGGCCGATTGGTCATTTGGTTGGGTGGCCTATACCTCGTCACTCTACCTTGCAGTAATTGACTCCTTGGGGTCTGCTATTTTTTATTGTTTTATTTTTTTCAAACATTTTTAAATTGGTGGGAGTGTCCATTCTCATCCTTTCATTAGTAATGTTCACCACAGGATAAAAGAGAATAATAGTTCAATCATCTGGGCAGTGTCATGTACAATTTAAACCAGTTACAACTTTAGGGACTAGGGTGAGGGCAACATCGTGGGATAGTATATTTCTTGATAATGAGTTTGTGACTTTGTTCTCCCAGAGAACATAATGAGCCCACAAGACCACCATAGGGCTCATGGCGAGGTGCTTCCTGATGTTAAGGATAAAACCTTGACCATCCTCCCCTCAGCTGGACACACAGCTTGACATAAGTCCAAGGGTGGGAAAAGGGATCCTGCATCCATGATCTTCAACCTTGGAAGGTTGAGACTTTCTTATTGTGCCTGGTTGGTATGCCTTATGGTTCTGCTTTACAAGTTCTGGTTAATGTTTGTTACTGAGTGTTATCAATATAGCAAACCGTGGTCCAGCTGGAAAACAGATACCATATTTCTACAAGGCACATCTCAGCAGTCTGAAGTTTGTAGGGAAAATGATTAAATCTTCTCATGTCCTCTCTTATAATGTAAATGGCTCATCTAATTCAGCTAAATGAAGCAAAATGTTGTTATATTAAAAGAAATCAAAGTCTGACTTCCTGCTATTGCAGGAAAATAACTTGTTGTGGGTGGAACATAAGAAGCTGAGCCACGTTGTGTACCAGAGGATGGCTGCCTCCTCCTACAAAGCTGGGCATAAGAGGGTGATGATGTCTTGGTGCCTGATGTGGTTACTTTTGATATGATAAACCACCGTATAGACAAAGAGGGGAGATAGGTCATGTTAAAGGGGAGATATAATGAAGTTGCTATCATTATGGTGTCCATTTATCCCCTTCCCCCTCCAGTACTGACTATAACTTTTTAGGCACTTATTTCTGTTGCTGTCTGAATGCCGGGAGAACTGTATTATTTGTGAGGGTGAGCTGAACCTGACTTTTCTGCCCCAGCTTGATAGCACCTCCCATAACCCTTAAAACAGAACCCAAAGTGGCTAAACAGGTGCAGAAATCGCTAATAAAGTTAGGATATATAGATGTCTGGTATTATTTGAATGGTCAAGCTCAACAGTACATCTACTACTCAGCTCCACAGAAGATACACTCCAGAATGGATTATTTTTCAGTTAAAAAGAAGGGGGTAGTAGTATTTGGAGGACAGCTGGATGGGCAACCTGGGACTTTCCCATACAACCATTTGCCACACAGTACAACTGGGTATTATAAGAAGAATATTTTTTGGAGACTGAATGACTCTCTGTTACAGGAGAGCTACACTGTTATCATTCAGTTTATAGAGCAGGCAGTGAAGGAAAATGACATGCTCAGTGTATCTTCAAGGATTTGGGGGACAGAGTAAAGGCACACCTCTGGGTAAATTTATGGAATATTCCACTAGGCAGAAAAACAAAGAGAGGCTAGATGGGTGGTGTTTAAGGGATAGATCAGAGAACTGGAAACACATCAGATGCAGAACGTGGACCCAGCTAGAGGCTGCCTATTGGTTACTCTTAAAAAGGAACTGGGAGAGGAGTGACCTGTTTGGGTGATCTTTACTAGGGTGGAGGGTTTAAAGACTTTGATACAATCTGGACTCAACTGAATGTCCCTCACAGTCATGAATTCAGATACTTACAAGTTCAGGACTGGGCACATCTGACGGACAGATTGTCCCCTGACTCTTCCCCACTCTTTGATATTGAATTGGATATACTTCAGAATAGAGTAAACCTGAAAAGTTCTCTAGTAAGAGCATACAAAACTTTGTGTAACCATGCGCAGGATCTCTCAGATAAGGTTAGAAGACAGTGAGTTGGGGATCTGGACCTCCACATTCCTGAAAAGGTCTGGACTACTTTATATGGGCCTCCTGGTCTGTAATAAATTTAAATAGGCCCAATACAATTCCTTCATAGGCTGTATATATTACAACAAGTGGTGGGTAGGTTTCATGAGGGGTCTCCTCGATGTGTGGTCGCTGCAGGGGAGCCGCAGGAACCTATTTTCACTACTTCTGGGCCTGTCCTCAACTGCGGGGCTTCAGGATGGACATTGCCCAGGAATTAATACTATGCAGGGGATCAGGATTAGGGAGGACCTTGTATGTATGTTGTTTGGAGTGGAAGTTCAAGATGGGGACTGGGACCTTTACCCCAGGGGGTTTGCATTATGTTCCTTTTTGCATGAAAATTAATTTTGAATATGTAGGTTTCCCATGGCCAGCCCACTAAGGGCATGTGGCAGGACCTTTGAAGAGGGTTTTCCCCATGAAGCATACTGTGTGACCCTGAGCAATTCACTTAACTTCCTTGTTCTCCCAGGTCACACCTGTAAACAAGCTTTCAGCTTAGTGTGTCTCTCCTGGTAAAAAAAAAAAAAAAAGCAACTCACGTATAAATTGAGAGGATGGACAGATATATTTGAGGGCCAATGGGGCCCTTACCTAAACATGCTTCCTTCATTGGATGCCGCCCTGATTAGGCTCTCAGGCTAGGGTGCTAAGCCCTCATGGAGGGTACTCAAGGTAGATTGAGGGTTGGCAGGATAGCTCTCAGCCTTTGGTGCTACAGACTCGTAACATTTCTCACAAAAAATTTTGTCTGTAGGTTAAATAAATATATTGGCCCAGATTTTCAAACTGCGCCATTCTGAGGCGCAAGCCCCTGCGCTGCTCAAAATAGTTGCGCAGGGGTGTGGCCGGGGTGATATTCAAAGGAGTTGTGCTGTTGAGCAACTCCTTTGAATATCATCCCCCAACCAACTTTGCTGCGCATGGTGCAGTGGAACTTGCGCCACCGCAAGTTGCCAGAGTTGAGCATTAAACTTGCGGTGGCGCAAGTACCATTGCGCCATGCTCAAATTTCCGATATTCAAAGGTGACATGCAAATGGGGCCATAATTTATGCAAGGTGCAGGGGCCATTTGCATCTATTTATGCCCATTTGCATGCCATTTGCATGTAGATGCGCCGATCGAGGACTTGCTCTGGCCACCCTGCCAGGCAGCAGCAGTCGGGACCGGCGCACAATGCAGCCGATTGCAGGCATCACAGTTACATGAAACCCCCACACATATCCCACAGCCCGATCACGGGCAGTACAGGCACATGAAACCCCCCCACACACTCCCACAGCCCGATCGCGGGCAGAGCGTGTATGAACCCCCAGTGCCCGATCGCGGGCGAGATGTAACCCTCCCCCACCCGAATATCTCCCTGGTGGTCCAGTGGACCGTAAAGCCCGATCGCGGGCAGAATGTCACATCACAACCCCCAAACATCTCCCTGATGTCTAGTGTCCCTCCCACCCACCCAAAGCCCCTCCACCGCTCCCCGCGGCGGTGAGCGACAGCATCCACCGCCTGCCGCCCCGCCGCCCGCCGACTGACTGTCCGGTAGGGCTGCGCCCATTGGTGCAGAACCAGGGAGATGTTTGGGGGTTGTGATGTGACATCCTGCCCGCGATCGGCTTTACGGTCCACTGACCACCAGGAGATATTCGGGTTGGGGAGGGTTACATCCTGCCCGCGATCGGGCACTGGGGGTTCATACACGCCACCCACATCGGGCTGTGGGAGATGTGTGTGGGGGGTTCATAACTGTACTGCCCGCTGACCGGGCTGGGAGATGTGGGCGGGGGTTCATAAGCTACTTCATGCCCGCGATCGGGCTGGTGGGGGGCACAGGGATCGAGTTAGCCAGCTAGGTGGCAGCTGCTGTGTTGTGCCCTGCAATACAGCAGCTCACCTGTGGGTGGCCCCCAACTTGATCCTTTTCTTTTGGCTCAAGGTTGTGCAGGCGCAGGTTGGGTTAGCATGCACAACTCTGCACAACCCAACTGAATATCAGGTTGCGCAGGTTATGCATGGTTCCTCCCTCTCCTGTTGAGCATGCATTCATTTGCATTGCTCTTTTGCACAACCTGTTGCCAGTGGAGCAACTGCCTCTTGCTGAATATCGCAGAATGGCGCAGTGTAGGACTTGCGCATGCGCAACCCTGTTGCGCATGGAGCAACCCTTTTGAATATCTGGGCCCTTATCTCTGAGTATATGAAATAATGACAAGGTATCTTATAGTACATGTGTGTATAGCATATATTTAACATTTTGAATTTCACTGTTCCATATCTGTTCTGTTTTTTTTTTCCAGTTAATTGTCCTGAGTCAATAACTAAAGTATAAGCTCACTCTGTCCACCTACCTAGAAATTACTGGAGAAGACAGTGTTCCTACGGATAGCATAATTTTTTTTAACAATACCAGACTTTTAACTTATTGTTGTAAGTTATAGTCATTTGATTAATAGTGTTTGTCCAGGTCCACAGCCCTAAATAAGATAACCATGTTTTGATCTGACATATAGTGATTTTAGATGAGGATCACAGGTGAACATGAAATGTTCTTTTTTACGATGCCAGCTGTATGACAATGTGAAATGTTTGTATGTACTCTATTTGAAAATAATAAACAAAAATAAAAAAAGGAACTGGGAAACCTCCTGGATTATCAGGTAGAGCAGAAACTGCTGTTTTTACAGACAAAGATTTTATGACTGTAGCCCCCATCCCTTAGGCTTTTTGTGGGGGAACAGATTCACAGTGCGTCTCACCCTCAAACTGAACTGAGAGTTGGGACCATACGTGAAATTTCAGAGGCCTTCAGAGGATCTTCTGAGTCTTTATGTAAGGCAGAGGGAGGGTCTCCACAGGAGGACATCTCAGCCTTTTTGAATAGTCTTTCCCTGCCTCAGGTTACAGCTGAGCAAAATTCCACTCTTAACTGCCCCAATTATGGAGCCTGAAATTGGTAGGGAGATCACTTGCCTTAAAGTGGTAAAAATGTCTGGGGACAGATGGATTTGGGGGTGAATTTTATGAACAATTTGAAGATCAGGACATCCCTTTACTCCATAAGGCCTTTACCACAGCTATGGCTGAGGGGAGAAGTTGGCCCCATCCTGGTCATAGGGAGTGATTGCTGTGATCCCAAAGCCTGGCAAGGACCCTACTAATTGTGGGTCTTATTTCTTTATTTAGTTTTTGATGATTGGGTAGATGCACTAGACAGAAGCATTGCCTATTTCAGGCACAACCCAGGAGAGTTACAGACAATAAATGAACAGTATTACAAGAATACAAAAAAATACAATAACATCAACGTGGGCTGGAAAAACACAGGAGTAATATAGAAACATAGAAACATAGAATTTGATGGCAGATAAGGACCGCTTGGCCCACCCAGTCTGCCCATTTCCCTACCTACTGGATAAGCTGCAGATCCTAGTTAACCAGCAGCCTACTTCTTTCTACTCCCACCCCCCAGAATTGCCTTATGACTATCCCATGCATGCTTGAATTCCACCACTGATTTTGACTCCACAACCTTCCTCCGAAGGCCATTCCATGCATCCACAACCCTCTCTGTGAAAAAATACTTCCTTAAATTACTCTGAGCGCCCCCCATCTTCAAATTGTGCCCTCTTGTTCTTGCACACCTCTTTTGAAAGATACCCTCTTGGACTTTGTTGATTCCTTGAGGTACTTGAAAGTTTCTATCATGTCCCCTCTCCCTCCTTTCCTCGAGGCTATACATATTAAGCTCCTTAAGTCTCTCTTCATATGTCCTCCGTGCAGACCCTGCACCATTTTGAATTGCCCTCCTCTGGACAGCTTCCATCCTGTCTATGTCTTTGCGGGAGGTTGGGTCTCCAGAACTGCACACAGTACTCAGATGGGGTCTCACCAGCTGTCTGTACACAGGATAATAACTTCCTGTTTTCTACTGGTGATGCCTCTCCCTATGCATCCCAGTATCCCCCAGCCCTCCTTGCTGCCTTCTCACATTGCTTGCCCACCTTTAGGTCATCTGATATGACTACCCCCGGTGTCCCTTTCCATTTTGTTGTTGTTAGTATCTCACCCCCATTGTGTACTCTTCCCTGGGTTTTGTTTCCCAGGTGCATTACCTTGCACTTCTTAGCATTGAATCTAAGCTGCCATACATTTGACCATTCCTCTAACCTTGCCAAGTCCCTTCTCATCCTTTCCACCCCACCCTGTGCATCAACTCTGTTGCAGATCTTAGTGTCATCTGCAAAGAGACATACTTTTTCTTCAGTCCTTCTGCAATGTCACATATAAAGACATTGAAGAGGACTGGTCCTAATCTGAACCCCAGTGCACCCGCTAGTAACCCTCCTTTCTTTTGAGTGGACTCCATTTACTATTACTCTGTGTCCTATTCTCCAGCCAATTCTTTACCCAGGCTGTCATCTTGGGACCCACTCCCAGGCTGGCTAACTTATATATTAATCTTTTGTGTGGGACTGTGTCAAATGCCTTGCTAAAGTCTAGGTAGGCCATGTCCACAGCCCCTCCCTGATCTACTACTTTGGTCACCCAGTCAAAGAAATCTATCAGATTCGTCTGGCATGACCTTCCCGCTGTGAATCCATGCTGCCTAGGGTCTTGTGCCCCTCTGGCCTCTAGATACTCGACAATATGAAACAATTAGCAGCACAAAGAGATGTCAGAATTTTAGTATACAACTACAATAAGTGCAAAATCTTCTGAAGGAGGTTGTGGACTTCATCGCTGACAAGATGTGGGAGTCTCCCAGATGGTTGATCTTGGGGGATTTCAACGCCTGGGTCAACGATGAACTCTCGCGGTTTGGAAAGAACCTCCTCCAATTGATGGATGCAGTGGGCCTAACATGGGTTGTTACCACTGCTGCCCAAAGGGCATTCATTGGACTTGGTGTTTCACCTGGGGATGGACACCTCCGATGTGGAGGTGGAGCCCGTCGGTTGGTCTGACAATCACCTCCTGAGATTCAGTTTCACTGCCCCCCCCTGAAATAGACCTGCCCCAAGGGAGCTGGTACAGTTCTGCCCTTTAAGAGGAATTACCTCAGAAGGCCTAATGGCAGTGCTGGACCTCTTGGGATTTCCAGGGGATAGCACTGACCCAGTGCTTCTTGTGTCAGCCTATAATACGGCTGTTACTGAGGCACTGGATATCATTGCTCCTTCTCGTGTTCGCCCTCTTACCTCTCATCCGGGTGCCCCATGGTTTAATGGGGAAATCCGTGAATTAAAGAGGCGGGGGTGAAGGTTGGAAAGACACTGGTGGAAAACTCACTTGGGAGGTGACCAGACTTAGATTGATGGACCATTACAATGTCTATCAATCAGCCATTTCCCATAAGAAGGCAGAGTTCCTGTCCAGGGAAATTGCTACAGCAAGGAACAGGCCAGCCCAGCTCTTCTGGAATGTGGACAGACTGTGCAATCCAGCCTGTCTTCACTCTGGTCGAGCATTGTCACAAAAACAGTGTGAGGAGTTTGCACAATTCTTTTCTGATAAGGTGTCCACCATCAGGAATGAGATCAGCCAGTGCCTTCCCATTGGTCCTTGCATTAGTCAACTGGGTGGTACAAATGCCCAGATTCTGCGGCCGACCTACTGTAGTTTGGACCTGGGCCCTACATGCCTATTAGTGGGGTGTGCAGAGGTCACTGGCCCAGTTCTTGCTGGGATAGTGGAGGTTTCATTGGAGAGAGGGATCTTTCCAGATCCCTTAAAGGAGGCAGTAGTTCACTCCCTGTTAAAAAAACCCTTCCTTGATCCTGACTGCCCAGCTAACTACAGATCAATCTCGAACCTACCCTTTGTTGAGAAGGTTATTGAGAAGGTAGTCACACTGCAGCTGGAGGATCATTTGATCAACTACAATATCCATGACCCTCTCCAGTCTGGCTTCAGGAAAAGGCACACCACTGAAACGGCCCTGGTGAGGGTACTTAATGACCTTCTAATGGTGAGAGATCAGAGAGCCCATTCTATCTTAGTTCTACTTGATCTCTCAGCAGCATTTGACATTGTGGACCATGGGGTATTGCTCGAACACCTGTGGTTTTTCTGTGGACTGAGAGGGGCAGTCCACAGTTGGTTTACGTCCTCCCTCGAGGGTAGGTCTCAGAGAGTGGTGTCAGGAATTTATTTCTCTGCCCCTCATGGACTGCCCTGTGGGTTCCACAGGACTCGGTGCTGTCCCCCTTGTTATTTGCAGTGTATTTGCTTCCATTAGGAGACATTATAAGGTGGTACAATTTGAGTTTTCATTGCTATGCTGATGATTCTCAACTGTACATGTCCTTTGTACCCGACCAGGAATTAGATTCCGTTACAGTGTTTAATAACTGCCTACTGGAGATTCAGAACTGGATGAGTGCCAGTTGGCTTCGACTGAACTTGGAAAAAACTGAGGTATTGGTTGTGGACCCTGGTCATAGGATGATAGGGGCATGAGCCGGAGAACCATCAGGATTAAATCTTGGTGGGATCGTGCTTATTGCCTCTAGTCAGGTGCGAAACCTGGGTGTTGTTTTTGATGAAGACCTGACCCTGAGGGTGCAGGTTTCAGCTGTAGTCAAATCTTCCTACTACCATCCTAGGAACATAGCCCGGGTGAAGCATCTGGTTCCACCTGAAGATCTTCTGACCTTGGTCCACGCCTTAGTCACCAGTCGACTTGATTATTGCAATGCCCTTTACCAAGGGCTACTGGGGGTAGACATCCGCCACTTGCAACTAGTGCAGAACACGACAGCCAGGTTGCTGACTGGAGCTTCTAGATCCAGTCATATTACACCTGTGCTGCGTGATCTGCACTGGTTGCCAGTACAGTGGCGGATTACCTTCAAGGTCGCGTTGCTGACCTATAAGGCCCTACACAAGCAGCGGCCCCACTACCTGAAAGAGCTCCTGTGTCCTTACTATCCCTCCCACTCGCTCCGATCCTCTGGTGAGGGATTGCTAGAGATTCCCAGGGTATCTCTTAAAACATTAGAAGGAAGATCTTTTGCCTTTATGGCTCCTACCCTGTGGAATTCTCTACCTCGCCAGATACGTAAAAGCCAGATCGTAGAGGGTTTTAAAAATCTTCTAAAGACATATCTATTTAACCAGGCTTTCTCAGGAATGTATTGAATTTTGAATTTATATGGATGTGTTTTAATATGTTTTTATATGTGTTTTATGATATGTGGTGAGTTTTTAATGTTATAATGTAAAGGAGCCCTGAGCATTGGAAGGGCACCTCATATAAATAAAAGATTAATTGATTGATTTATTGATTGATTGATTGCAAATTGTCATGTGTTTGACAATGATAAAACCAAGTTAAGTACGAATATGATGGGTCAATTACATGTACATTTATCATTAGACAGGAGGGACTTACAAAGTTCTTTCTTAAAGGGAAACATTGGAAAAGGCACAGCTTTACCCAAGTGCTACAAAAATGCCTAATTAGTGCTTTCAAACAGTAACATTTTTTTTAAATTACCTCTAATTACTTTTTTAGTGATTTAAACAGTGGCCTTCTACTTTCACTTTCTATTGCTGGCAGCCACCATCTCATGAGCAGCAGAGAGCTTCCTAAGCTCACTTTATGCTAATATGTTCTGCCAACCAATAGCAGAGGTCAAACAGACATATTAGCATACAGTGAGCTCAGGAATCTCACTGCTGCTAACGAGATAGTGGCTGCCTGCAACAGAAAGTGGAAGTTGTGGGTAGCTGTTTTAAATCATTAAAAAAGTTGTTACTGTCTGAAAGCAGCAATTGAGAGTTTATGTAGTCTGAGGAAAGCTGTGTCTTTTCCACTGTTTTCCTTTAAAAACTTGGTGAGACTAAAAGCATCTTAGAGGCATTGGAAGGAAGTTCCAGAGCTTGGGAGCAAATGCTGAGAAAGCCTGCTCATCCATCTTAGTAGCACATTTTGCATTTATAGGCCCATTTCAATTTTAAATATAGACTACAAATTCCCGTCAACCATCCTTACTAGGAGACTAGAACCTGTCATACATCAGTTGATTAATCTAGACCAAATTGGTGTCATTTCTGGCTGTCAGGCCCAGGACAATATCAGGTAGGCAGTGCATTGTTGATCACTTGAGCCAGAGTAAAATGTCCTTTCTTAAGAGTTTAGATGCAGAAAAGGTATTTGATAGTGTCCTGGGTGTATCTTCAGTGGTCCTTGCTGGGTTTGGGTATGCAGAATCCTTTATAAATAACATAGCCACTGTCTACAAGTCTCTCTCAGCCTATGTTGGGGCAAATGGGCATATATCAATTAGATTTACATTGGGTAGAAGGACTCATCAAGGCTGCCCTCTATCACCAATCTTGTTTGCTCTGTACAGAGACTTTTGCTAAAAGTGTGAGACTCAACCCAAAGAGACTGGAGGGTGGGCAGTTCCCCTTCTTCAGGGATACTGGATAGAAACACAAATGAGGGTTGCCCTTCTTTGGGGGAACAAGCATTATACTGCATATTGGAAAACAATTGATGTGGTTTAGCCTGACAAGGTCCCCTTCCAGGTTGTCTTGTTCAATTTCCAACACTGAAAACAGAGGAATCTCACTGCCCTACCGGGAATTAATACAGTGTCAGATGATTGGAAAAGAAGCACCTCAGCTATCACTCCTCATCAAAATTTATGGTTGTATAAATGGTGGGCTTGGGATACCTCTTTTGCACCTGCAGCTATTGATCTATGGTTGCGGTGCAAGACCAATCTGGACCTATATTCTCTAAACCACTTTTTGTAGGAGGATGTGGTGCACGCCTTTCTAGACTGTGTGCAGCAGTATGGGTGGAGGGCCATGGACAGGTTCAAATATTTTCTACTCAGGGATTATATTAACAGACTTATCAGATCAAACTTGGAAATATTATCAGAAAAGCACCCTATTGTGGAATTTAGACAAATCTGGGATTCTTGTAGTAGAAAAGGAGCTATCATCATACTATACTCTAAATATTTGAAAGATCTGGGGCACAGTACATAAAGACAAATTGGGAGCAAAATATTGAATATCCAACTGTTGGACAAACAATGGGGCACAGTTTGGGATGGAGTATGGTGTACATCCTCACTGCCTGGATGGTAAGAATTTGTGTGGAAGGTCCAAATGAGATATTTCTTAGTACCCTGTTTGTGGGCTAAATGGGACCCCAGCAAGCCTTCAATATGCTGGAGACAGTGTGGTACAACTCCTGCTTCATATACCCATACCTTCTGGTCCTGCTCAAGGTTACTGACCTTTTCATGTATACTGAACTTGTATAACCTTTTGACAGTGGAGCACTTACTTTTAAGGATTAGGCCGAGAGGTCTCAAGGGCAGGTAAGGGATGTATCTTTGAAACATCCTCACTGCAACAGCAGTGAACGCCATTACTAGGAATTGGTTGCAGGAGGTCATCCCCCCCACACACACACACACTCACACACAAACTGGACAAACTTGATCTCCCAAATCCATACTGTCACATTTTCATTACAATGCATGATGCCTGGCTATACTAATAGACTAGGTGGGACTTGTTTGTATTACAAGGAGAGGACTTTGATTAAGTTCACCCCTTAAACACACTTTGTTAGACAGATGTAATCCCAACCCTTGACCTGGGTAAACCCCACTCCTAAAGTATCAATGGACTATAAACAGATAACCTGCAAAGTAGCTGCACTAAATAATAGTGACACAAGTTGTCTGAATTTTTGTTTGAGTGGACTATTTTCTGTTTCTTAAGGTTGTTATTATGGATGCAAGATATGTATGAAACAATATTCCACAATGCACTGTACTTGCTCATGTACAATTCTACTGATACTATCATGTGTCTTTTCATGTAATCTGCTTCAATAAATAAGTATAAACAAAGAATGAGCTGAAGTCTGTGCTATGTCAGCTGACCTAGGTCATTTTGGGGACATTCTGGAGAGGATCACAGATAGCAAGTGTACCTGTGACCCCGTACATACTGCTGCCATTCCAGTGGCCATTGGAGCAGATGCCACAGCCCCAGTGCAGGGTGAATCTTGAACAGAGACAGAGGCCACCACACAGCAAATGGCATGGATGGATGGATGGACATAGGAGGAAGACCACAGTGAAGGTACACCACCTTGGAACATGAATCTCAAAATGCACTGCAAACCTGGTAGACAAAAGGCTGGGACCATAGCAATGACTGAGGCCCACATGTGCACCGTGCAGACTGGCACTGATGCCACATCATACCCCACCATGTGACACTCATGTACACACATATACAGCCCATAGCACTGCCACCATGTATGTAAAGCACAAGCACAGCACACAGTTCACATATCATCCAAACAGCCCACACACCACAACACTGTTGTCCTACTCATGTGTATGGCACTCAGATGTGGACATCATCAGCATGCCTAACCAGCCCCCCCAAAGGTATTCGCACATACACTATCCTCTGAATGACCCCTGCATAAGCTCATGCCATGCAGACTTACCTGATAATGTGCCTCCACCAGGCCCAGGGTGTCCCTTGCCACATCGGTCATCCTGTACAACATCACCATGTCCACTTTTGTAGACATCACTCGGCATGGGAAAACATCTCCATATGGCAATCCTATGCACATGGCACATGCAGTGAGAACTCTGCCTGCCTTCCCAGGGCAGGCATCATTGTTCTAACTGTCAAGTCCAAACACCAGACCTGCATCTTCATGAGTTCTGTTGTCTGCTCTACCACTACCCATGTCTTACATTGTGTCTCACTGTAACATGCCTCTGCCTCACTGTGCATCAATAGGCATAATGGGGCCCAGTTCACAAAGGCTGATGCAGGGCTTGCATCCAGCCCTGCCTCAAATCCTTTGTTTGGCAGAGCTGTGCCAAACACTTTGCTGCAACTTACTCCCGATTCAGGAAGATTGAGAGCATTTGTGAAATTTTTCCCACTTTATGGCAGCTTGCACCTAATATTTGGCACAAGCCCCATGAAAAGAGTCCCAAAATTGCTACAAGTTAGACCAGCAAAAAGCTGATGTAAAGTGTAGCAATTGGCACATGGGAGCAAGAATCCTGATTGCCAGCCGGGGAATGCCACAAGCCCTGCTCACCATATGTTCAGCGCACCCGGGGCTAGTGGCATTCCTGACACATTTGTGAATTAGGCCCAATTTCATCAGGTATGGGTGTAACAGATATCCATTGTCATCTGTTAGGAACAGTGTAACAGCATGAATGCCTGGCAGAAGCATGGCATTGACATTACTGGCATGTGAGTATGCAAAGCTGACTCACAAACAAGCAATTTGTCCCTGCCCTCATGTACTGTATGTGCTGAGGTGTGACCTGTCGAAGATGTGGGTAACATGGCTTGAACTGGTGAATTTTGCATACAGGTTTGTGATGATGCCAGCAGCACTGCATACCAGCTAGCAATTGTTGCTGTGTTATCCTTTGGGGTTGTGATAAGCTTCCTCATCATATGGAGGGCCAGGATTACAACATGGGTACTGTCAATAGCACTCAGTTTAGTTGGCATGACAAAAATGGTGCAGAATGCCTCTTTTATGGCATGCGTGTTCTGTGTCATTACTGGGAATGTGATCTGCTCATGCACATGGAAGACAAGTTCATTCATGACCTGGTGTAGTGCCCTGGACATGGATGAATGACTGATGCCCATGACATCACCCGCCACCCTCTGGCATAATATATTAATGCACACAACACCTTTGTCTCCACAGTCATGGCACGTGACTGCCTTGTCTGGGAAATGTGGTTATGAAAAAGATCACACAGCTGACTGATGGTGTCCTAGTCTACATGGAACCTCTCCAGGCAGCATGTGTCTGTGTGGGCATTAAGCCAGTTCCTGAACACCTATGGTCATGGCTGGACTCTCCATGCCTGTTCTAGCTCTCTCCTGCCATTCATCAGGATGCATTTCATCAGTCATGATGGGCACATAGTGCCATAGCCTGTACTTCAGACCCAGACTCCTTTTCACAACATGGTTGACATGTGGCTTGCTATGTTTCTTGCTCAGAATCTGTGTAGACAACAGCCTTGGCCAAGGATAGGTCTGTGCCACATATGTACATACAGGGCCCTGGACTTGCAGTGTACTATACCATGCACAGGCATGCACTGGCCCGTTCTGGAGTCACTGAACCCATTGGGATCATCATAATGCAATGTAATAGGTAGACAGATGTTATCCCTCATATTATGTGTGTTTTTCATGTCACACCATTTTCAGTACTACCGTATAATTTTGCATGGTAACAGGTTTGTGGCTTTATTCTCACAGGTGGCTGGCCTACTGGTATCATCACACTGCTGTTTATGACATCTCACTCTGTTGCTCTGGGGATATCTATGACATCATTACTAGGGGTATGATGTCAAGGGTTGGCAGGTTAACATGCCATTTGTGTCAAGGGTACAATGAGCCTATTGTCATGCATCTAACCTCTGTAATAGTGAACCTGGGGAACCGCATTGCAGTACATGTCATATTTATGAATAGTTTGTGTCACATTTATATGTCTCACTCTTGACCCAACTGTGTAGGGGGCCCCTTAAAGGATGTGCATCCAGCATTCTGACAGATGCCTTTGCATGTCTAGGTAATGACCCCATCACACCCGCAGAAACACTGCTCATGACAAGAAGTACTCTGGGTGTTTCATCTGCAGGGACCATCAGATGATTTCAGTGCATGTCAATGTCATGTCCATCATGAGCTAACAGGGTGATGTCATGGAAATGTAGAACATCACAGAGCCTTCATGGGTAGATGGGTGATGTCCTGTTGGTGGTAGGAATCCAGTGTACAGCACCTGTGCAGTTTCAAATATATATATATATATATATATGTTCCTTGTATTATATCTCCACAGACTACTATGGGTGCCCATAATGCAACACACATTTCAGAAAGGAGCAGCCAGATGGGGCTGAGCTTTCGGTGGTGATATGGTTCACCCCTTTGGACTTGTGGCTCCTGGATTTGCTGCTGCAATGGGGACCAAAATACAAGGATGACATGGGGGTGTACTAGGCCAGTCTGGAATCCTCTGGGGTGAATACATCATCTATACAGTGTGCCTGGTGCTTGTGTTCTGTGATGGTGGTGGCTAGGCTGCAAGTTGGCTCTGGCCCAGCTGCTGCTGCTAGTTGGTGCTGCTGTACCGTTCAAGTCTCCACAACAATTGCAAGAAGATGAGCATTAATACCCAGAAAATTAAAAAAAACATGTCTACAACCCAGCAGTCACCCTGGTAGGCATGGCCACAACTTGGCAACCCCCCAACAGGAATGCCCCAAACCCAGCCCTGCTGCACCCATCAGCATGGTACTGGCAGGCTGAGGCAACATGCAGAGAAGGAAGAGCAGCAGTAGATAATATTTATTAGCTCTGGCCATGGATGATGTGACACTCATCATTAATGTAAACTACACACTATCAGTACCCTGCAACAGTGGCAGTCAAAACAAAAGTGCAACTGCACACACACTGGACAGACATACCCTAGCTGTCCCAAATCCTCTTCCTGTCATGAGTCTCCACTGGACTCCAGAGGGATGGTGGCACTGTAGTCCCTCTCCTGAAGAGCTAGGCACCTCAGCAGTCCATGGTGTTCCTGCAACAAGAACGCATAGGACATGTCTGAACAACACATATATGTATAAAGTGGGATGCTCACAAAAGGGACACACAGCACACAAGTGTGTTTGGATGTGCATCCCCATCTAGCCTGCACCAGAGCTAGCATCTTTGTGGCTGCAATTTGGGGCCTGGCAATTTTCTGTGAATGACAGTAATAGTTGACCTCAAGGCATATAACGCCCACCCCGACGCCCACCCCCTTAGTCTCCATCACTTTACCACATGCCAATTTATTATATTCTCTCTTGCAGCACCATGATATTTTATATTATGCTTATTATTTTATGTTATCTATTCAATTTATTATTACATGTGTTACATATCAGTTACATATCAGGTAATAAATTGTAATATGATAATAGCAATATGATATAAGAAACTTTTTTTTAATAGTTTTTACACAACTGTTTTATTTATATGAGAAGACAACATGATTTGTAGTATTTTTTTAGAAGAACTTGTCAACTTCTGTGGTTTTCATTTTACTGTAATTTTTTACTTCATACTGTAATAGCATGCTTCAACAGTTAAAGTTTGTGGTGTTCCTAATTTATGGTTCTCACATGATTTAAAGTATTGGATAAAACCAAGGAAACTGGCTTGGGCTCAATATAAATATTGACCCACAGTTAGTTCCTTGTCCAATTATCGTTTTCTTAGAAATAAGGTTACTTATTTGATTAGATCTGCTAAATCAGAATTATTTGTAAAACAATTAGATTCAAATTGGTCTGATTCCTAACATTTTTGGAATAATGTATATTTTCTCACTAAGGGTAGTGATAAGGATTTGCTAACAATGTTAACTGACAGCGACAAAAGTTCAGTGATCCTTTCGATACTGCTAATGTTTTGAATTTTAAATTTACTGATTTATCCAGGTTTCACTGTTGGGTAAATAGTATATAGTGCTTGTGTGAACTTAACTTTGGCCTTTTTCAATTCCAACCCTTGGTAGAGGAGCCAGTCAGTGATAGGGAATAGAAGGCCAAGCACCAAGGGGAGAAAGAGTGCCAGAGAAGAAGGGAGAGGTGGGGAGGATGGAGGGCATTCAAAAACATTCTGAGTGGCAACTGCAGGGAGAGGCTGGCTTTCATGTGATGTGTGGGAGGAGTCAGATTCCCTCACATTGAATCATAGGCAAAAGCCCTCCCATTCAATGTTGGTTGAATAGTGTATAGTGTATAGTGCTCGTGTGAACTTAACTTTGGCATTTCTCTATTCTCACCCTTGGTAGAGGAACTGGGCAGTGATAGGGAATAGAAGGCCCCAAAGGTTTTGCCTCCTCCAACTCATGGAGATTGTGAACAGTAGCATGTAGGAGAGGAAAAAAAACCCTGTGGAAGAAACCTCTGAAGATCCATGTCTACTGAACTGCCCATGCTCTTGGCATACTGAGAGGAGATGATAATAGATGATTTTAAAGGTTTTAAGGCAACTGGTATGGTGTGAAGGAGTCCATCAGATGCGAGTCTTAGTATCAGAACCAGACATGACTGATGATAATGCTTGATTTGGAGGAATGACTTGTGATCATAGAAATTAGTCTGAGCCATTGTGAACTTATCTTCTATTCTTGTGGAAGATGCTGTTAGATAATTTAGAAGCAGATTCAAAGTATTGTGACATACATGGTTGATTGCATAGTCGCTGACAGCACAGTTGAGAAGTGGATCTGAGTTCAGAAATCTTAGAATCTGATAGTTCTGAATTTGACAGTACCAGAATAAAAATTATTCATTTGTTATTTAGTGATTAGTAGGATCTCTCAGAATAAATGATGCAACTCTTCAAGATGTGGAACTCTAGTTAGATACTGAGAAATCAAAACCATAGTCTTATACAGCAGAGTAAGAGGCCACCCAGGAATCTGGTTGGAACTTGGGAAAGATGTTGTTGACTAGTCTAGGAGACTTGAGTTTAAATAAATGTGATTCAAGGTCTCAAGTGACATTTTCAAAGTTCGACATCGATGGGCTGCAGTATATGATCAGTGGATGTTGACTCCTAAGATTGATTGAATAGGACAGCACAATGTAGACTGATCTGGGTGGTGATATAAGTTGCACATGGAGTATGATGCAAGTATGTGATATTGGAGGAGCTCCTCTGGATTGGTTGGATAGCATGATGAGATGACTGCATCATGGCAATGACTTGGAGCAGGTGCTAGAACTCCAGCTTTCTATTATAGTAGTGCTAAATTGTTGATTTGAGAGAAAGAGAAGACACACGTGATATTGGTGTGGGTAGACATAGCAGATTCCTGGACTTGCTGTTGAGATTAGATAGCTGTTTAGTTTGTTATGGAAGAAATGGATCATATGATGGAATGGGTGATAATGACATGGCTGAGTTGATAATGTCCACAAGGATTATTTGAAAGAAGATGGAAGCAAGGCAGCTTAAATAGGGACAATTGAGGAGACTTTGATAATCTCCAGTGAGCCAGGAGGAGAGCCATAGAATCGCTTGAATAGCAGGATACCCATACCACATCTGGGAGTGTAAGAGATTGATGATTCATGGAAATTTAGATGCAGGATGAAGGGAAGAAGTGAACCACATAGTTCAGGACCAAACACTTTCTGACAAATGAGACAAGTAGATGGATGTCATGATGACTGCTGATAAGAACTGACCAAAGGTAGGGTAGTTGACAAGCTGTAAATCATGTTATTTCATGAGCTTGCGTAGTAGATGAATCTGTCACCTAAGCAGTTGGTAGATGGCATGCGGAAGCAACAGCAATTAGTCCAGCCAAAGTAATGCTCCTAGGTAGCTCAGTTTAGATAACAGGAAAGTAGCTCACATAGCTGCATAAGTGCTAAGAAAGACTGATAATTATATTAAAGAACGGTGTTTGGTGTTTCTCCAGAACAAAGCTTGGATATTGAATAGGAGTTCTGCATGGTGTGCTATGGTAGAAGGAGTGATGGATTTATAGAAGATGCAGACTATCGTCTCTGATGAACAAGTCGAGACTTGAGATGATATGAAAAAAACTGAGTTTAAAAGGACACTGATTGCACGAAGTAATAGACTTCCACTTCTACATGGAAACAGAAACAGAGACTTTGATGGCAGATAAGGATCACTTGGCCCATCCAGTCTGCCCATTTCCCTACCTATTGGATAAGCTGCAGATTCTAGTTAACCAACAGCCTACGTCTTCCTAACACCCACCAGAATTGCCTCATGTCTGTCCCATGCATTCTTGAATCCCCCCAATTTTTTTGGGGGGGGGGTCAAAACATTACTGTTTATTTTCTGACAACTGTACACCTTGCCCAAATTCTTTTTTTTAGCCCATTTTACAAGGGTGATAACACATTCTAGGGTCTGTGTTCATAAAGGCATAATACACTTCTGTGGTGATTGTAGTACTTGGCTATGCCTCATGCCTAATACCTGAGACATGTATTATTGGCTTATAACTGCACACACTACCATGTGTTATCCTTTACTTGAAATGTCACCAATGACATACTGAGGGTAGGTGGGCAGCTTCAGGACAAGGAAAAATCTGAAACAGTAGGGGAACTTTTTCAACTGAAATCATACAAAAATATCTGGCAGGGTGTGAATTCTGCAGCTGCAGTAATCTACTGGCTTTGATTATGGGGTAACAGCTGCCTTCATTACAGGTCCTTGCATTTCAAGATTCCAGAACTCAAGTATAATGTATTGCCATAATGGAGAAGATGGTATTAGAGCTGCAAAATACACCACAAATGTAATAAAATAAAATAAAATCAACAGAAACATGAATATACAGTATCCCAAGTGATTGCGTGAGAGTGTAAATGATTGCTATAGACAGATCATCATAAACAACTACCCCAGTTAAAGACTGTAACCAAATTTGCGTGAACAGATAGTCCTCTTTGTGAAAACTGAACTAGTGATCAGGTTTTCACAGAGAAACTTTTTGGATTATTGTAGTGCAAGCATCCTTCAGACCATTATCTTCTTCACATAGTTCTGAATGTTACTATGAAGCCACTTCTCTGTTGAGGCAAATATTTTCTGTGCCAGAGCACGCGTTTCTTCTGTACCACTCCACATGGAATGATAGAGTAGCAGTGTATATGTCTGCTTTCCCTGACTGTGGAGAAAGTCAGGGACTAAATCAAATTCAGGTGTGTGGAGATTCTTCAGGATAATCTGATGCCATCGCTGATGCAGCTCAGCATTTTGGCTTTGGGATATCTTGGGGGTACTGTTATCCCAGTTTCTCCATATTTCCTGCAGGAAGAGATGATTTCTCCAGTATTTTATCTAGAAAATAGACCAGTTGATAGGTTTTCCATGAAGAGATATCCACTGCTTGAATGGCATCCATATTTAAAGACTCTGATGCCCAGAGCGTTACCAGATTTTCTGCGTGTTTCATGAGCAAGTCTCCGGGTGAAAGGTCAGGGAGGTTTGGAGGCCAGCCAGGTGTATTCAACCACATATCAAGGCAAGGCGAGGCAAGGCAAGGCAAATTTTATTTTTCTGGCCCCCAATCCCAGAGGCTGTGGGTGCCGTACAAAAGACACAAGCTCTAATTTACATATACAAAACTATATCCTCATACAGATCCCATAAATATATAAAACCCTCTAAATTTAAAAAGGACTAATAACACTAGTGTCAAACAGAGTCTGAGAAGGCCTGATTAAACAAATAGAACTTCAGGCTGGTCTTAAAAACCTCCACTGACGGGGGCCTCCCTCACCACAAACGGGAGAGAATTCCATAAGACAGGACCGGTGACACTGAAAGCTCCTATATCAAATATAAAAATGTATCAAATATGTCAAATTTCTTCCCTGGTATTTTGTCAGTACCTTGCTTCATCAGCTCTGGAAAATATTCCAAATAAAATTCCAGTGCATCTTCAGCCTTTATACTTTGAAACTTAAATTTGTCCATGTAGGCTTTTAGAAACTGATCAAATCGGATTTGGTCCCTGACAAGATGAGCAAGGTAGGAGATGAAACAGGAGCCCTTTTCATAAGGGGTTTCATTGTACGTGTCATCTTTTTCACCCTCAGTTTGTTCAGTGGGCGATCTTTTCCAGTTGTATCCATGTGGTGATGGAGGAGGGCTCTACCCGTAGCAGCTTCAAGGTGGTGTAGACAGACTAAGAAATTTGGCACTGTGCATACATAGTGAAGCATCTGTTCAGTCAGAACTCCCCCCAGTTGGCGTTGGTGACCAGGTTACCAAACCAGCTGTGAGATATCACGTGGTTAATGACATCAGTGAGTGAACTTATGCCAGCAGAGACGGAGTAACAAAAGTGATGTAGGGGTTTTCCATCCCACCAAGTAGGAATGAGGTGGCATAAGTAAGCAATAAGACATGACAGGCTGTGCATGGAACATTTTTTACCACACAGACAGGGGCATAATAAGGCACAAGGCCCCTGGCTGAGTGCCTTTATCCACTGGCATGTGGTAAAATATGTTCCATGCACACCCTGGAGTGCCTTATTGAGCTTATAAAATTGGCTCCTGTTTTTATTTTACTTTTTACATTTTGAAAAATCATACTTATATGTAGAAAAAAAGACTCACTCTGTGAAGAAGTGCTTCCTGACCTCCCTCCTAAACCGCCCACCCTCCAGCTTATGACTGTGACCCCTTGTGTTATGGTTGGCACTCAGCTTGAAGAGACTCTCCTTATCAACCTTATTTATCCCTTTCAAGTACTTGAACATCTCAATCATGTCCTGTCACTCTCTTCTGTCTTCCAGGGAGTACGTGTTCAGTGCCCTCAACCTCTCCTCATATGCCTTACCCTGCTGACCCGCTATCATTTTTGTAGCCCTCCTCTGGACCATCTCCAGCAGGTTAATGTCCTTTTTGAGGTGTGGGCACCAGTAGTGAACCCCATACTCTAGATGAGTACAACACCCACTCTGCTTAAACACCAATGGCCCGTTCCACTCAAAATTGAGAGGGCTCATCGATCACTCCTCCTCCTACCCCAAACCCAGGCAGTGACCCAGACCCATGCAGGTCATGTTCTTGAGATTTCAAATAAAAGAGAGAATTGTACAACTTGCTAAAGAGCACAGGCTCCTTCTGTGATGGGGCACCGCATCCAAGTGTTCCTGGAATTCTCCCCATCCCTCTCAGAGCAGCACTGAGAGTTTACCAGTGCATGGCATGCCCTCATGAGCTTGCAGATTCCCTACAGCCTTCGGTATCTGGCTATATTGTGAATCACTAAAAATGGGGTCCACCACTCTTTTAGGGTTGCCAGAGCAGCAGATGAATTCATCCTTCAATCCTGGCCTACGGTGCAAATCACCGACTGGACACAACATAGAGGCCCCAGCGAGATGGACATTACACCAGCTCCTGCAATGCAGCATCAGACACCGGCCATGCATGTTTTCAGTATGATGCTTAAAAACCAAGACACTGGAGAAGCATGGATCCCTGCCTCTAGGAAGCAAGGTAGAGGTGGGTCCACGTGTAAAGGGAAAGCAGACAACAAGTTTGACCCCTCCTCACCTCCCTGTAGAAGCTGAAGTCACAGTCGGGACAGAGATGTCTCAGCCAGTGGCTCCAGTACAGTGTTCTTCAGCAGCTGCTATGCTCTGCTTCTCCAACAACAGACCTTCGACATGCTGGAGCCCAAACATCAACATCAGTGTGCAGCTAATTTGCTGGAGGCAGTCAAAGTGCGTGATACAGACAATAACTGTATATCTGAAAATGTACCTCTTGCTCCCAGTCCACTCATTTTCACTGAACACCAATGGCTGCCTTCACATGCTGCTGCCACTTTGGTACCTCTGCTTGTAGTTGCAGCTTCCCCAGTCTCAGCTAATGGCTGAGATGCCACTGGACCTCCTGGGTCAGGAGGATTTTCACTATATGGTGGAGCTCCACCAGTTGGTTATAATGGGCTAAGACAATGTTTACTACACAGTGGAGGTCATACCCAAACTCGTCTCTTAAGGTGGCATCCTCTGAACTACAACCAAGATTACAAGGCATACTATATTTCTGTTGACACCACCCTATATATTGCTGACGGCTCTTCTCGAGGCAAACGTCTTGTGTTTTTTCCTTTCTTCCAGGGTTAAGATGTTTATTAATTCCCAATCCCTTTATTGTTTATTGGGGCATTTTTCCTATACAAGCAATTTCATTGTTCAAGTTATAATGTTGTGTACTAAGGGTTGGTTAGTGCCTAGCTTTGGTGGGATGACATGACTGGCACAAACCTACACGGATCCTGGGGACCATCGCATAATGAGGGTCTGCCATCACAGGGCTGAAGGGATGAGGGTTTACTGACATTATGCAGACCTTTTACCCTTAGCTGCCCCAGGAATTACACTGCTTCCAGCTGCTATATAGTATTCCTACTGTTCTCCCCCAGACTCGAGAGGTGATGTCAATTTGAACAGCAACTCTCATAAGGTTCGCAACCTTTATCTTATACTAAAGGGATGTGCTACAGTGCTTGAAGCATGGACTATCTACTGTATGCCATCAGGTTGCTGTTCCTATCCTCCTACACAGTACTCACTCTCCACAGCACCTGGCAAGTGTGCATTGCCTGCATAGGCAATCTGTGTGTGTGTGGGGGGCGGGTTGGTATTCCTACTCTGTATTTTAGGTAACCCCTTATGCCCTGGTTCATTATATAGGATCTCTTGTTTGCAAGGTATTTGGGGCAGGAACCACTCCTTCCCTTTCTGCCTAAGAAAACAGCGGTCACAGATGTATGGATTTTTACCGACTCATCTTGTGGCAGCCAGATTATGTCTGGGCACGGGTTCGATGAAGTGTTCACATCTGTACACCTTTCTTTGTTTAACCCTTTTGAAAAATAGACATGTTGCTGTTATGATGATTGTTATGTTTCATGGGGGGGGGG
The DNA here is from genome assembly GCA_016271365.2 of Neoceratodus forsteri. NCBI lineage: Eukaryota > Metazoa > Chordata > Ceratodontiformes > Ceratodontidae > Neoceratodus > Neoceratodus forsteri. The sequence goes on from CM057455.1 coordinate 1,425,899,567, forward strand.
AGATTCCACACTCAGAATAGGTGTTACCTGGTGGCAGTTGATGGTACCATGAGTGCAAATGCCCAGCTCTTAGAAACACAGAAACAAAGACTGTCTGCAGAAAAGGACCCCTTGGCCCGCCTAGTCTGTCCTGAAGTCACTACCTACTGTGCTACTGTAGACCCTAATTGCTCTCCAACCTTATCGCCCCAGCCCTGTTACTAAGATCCCCCTGTGTCTATCATATGTATTTTGAAACCTGTTACCATTTTGGTACTCACCACCTCAAGATGTGAAGGATGTTACCTAAATGAGTTGTATTTTCTCAGGCTCTTTTTCACCAAGGAATGTATATACTTGCCCCTGTTGGGCATGTTACGGTATGTTATTAGAGTGTATCTTATATACGGTTGCTTATCTATAGTAATGTCTGTTACAGAGATCCACACTTGCAGATTCTGTCTCTTGGGGCTCATCCACCGAACTGGTGTCTCAATCATAAACAAGCATTTGGCAATGCCGAAAGTTGTTTCGCTGGCATTGGCATTGGTAGTGCAGGAGTTAGAGATGCATAATAGGAATGGCAGTGAAGTATGGCACTAATGCCAACCCCACCCCCACCCTGCAGAGACTGACAGGACCTGGGGTGTGCCTTTGGGGAGTCAGCTGTAACGCTCATGCCATTTTACCTCACCCAACCCTGCAGACACTGACAAGTGTCGTGGTGTGCTTTGGGGTCTTTGGGCCTTATACTTACCCGATTCCATAAGAAAATATGCTGAGATGGGTACAGTATAGGAGAATGGGTTGAACTTTAGAGCCAAACACTCCAAGGCACACCTTGATGCCTGTCACTGGCTGCAGGGTGGTGGTGGGGGTGGAATAGCATTAGCATTACAGCCAATGATCCCAAGTCACACCCCTGACACCTGGCAGTCTCTACAGGGTGGGGTGTTACAGTTGGAAACCCTATCGCTGTAGGCATTTGTTGGCATTTTCACTCCAAATTTTCAACATAGGCTTTTTGTGACCCCACCTCATGAAGAGTGGCACAATCAGTTTGTTAGTTGAAAGGTGGTTTTGCACAGTGGCTATGCCATTTGGTGACACAGGGACGGAAACAGATTTTGAGCAGGATGTGGAAAATGACAACTGTATCGTTCATGAGGAGGCATAAAAAAATGGCAACTTTGAAAATCTGGAGTGAAAATGTGAATAATTGGTGAAGTCATAAGCATGCATAGAAACTGCGCAACACTTGTCCGTAACCCAATTATTTTGGGGATTTTTGTAGCCACATTTTCAACACAGGGATTTTGGGACCTCCCTTCATGAACAGTGGCGCTGTGATTTTGTTAATCTGTTCCAAAAGTTGATTTCCCACAGCGACCATGCCATTGTGTGCCACAGGTGCGTAAACACATTTTGGGCAGGCTGTGAAAAATGACAGCTGTACTGTTCATAAGGAGGTGTGAAGAAATGCCAGTTTTGAAAATCTGGCATGAAAATATTGCAAACAGTCATTTTATGGACTTCCGTCGCCATATTTTCAACATAGGCATTTTAGGACCTCTGCTCATGAACAGTGCCACCGTCATTTTTTCAAAGTGTCCTGAAAACTGATTTCACACAGCGACCCTGCTATTCTACGCTGGACTTGTGACAACACATTTTGGCCAGGATACGTAAAATGACAGCTGTACTGTTCATAAGGAGGTGTGGAAAAATGCCAATTTTGAAAATCTGGAGTGAAAATATTGAAAAATCCCCAAATTAACGAGCGTGCGTGGAAACAGCGCAACGCATGCTCGTAGAACAGCCATTTTTTGGATTTGCTTACAAATTTACAACATAGACTTGTTGAGAGCCCCCCTCATAAAAAGTGGCACTTTCGTTTCGTTACTTGGTCCCGAAAGGCGATTCTGTGCAGTCACCGCAAAATCACCTTTTGGGACCAAATAACACCATGACAGTGACTGAATTCATGAGGAGGGGCCCCAATAACCCCACGTTGAAAGTTTTGTGCAAAAATTCCCAAAAATGGCCGAGATATGCAACAAAGTTGAAAAAAACCTATTTATGCCATTATACAGCTTGTTGGCATTTCTTCAGTTCGCAGTTGGCTTTGAAAAGTGCAGACGTGTTCCCGGTCCACCGAAGATCGTCGCACCAGACTCCGGAGGTAAGTATGGGGTGAGGGTATGTGTGGGGAGGCAGGGTATGTAGAGGGTGGGTACAGGTTGGGGCAGGGAGCTGGACAGACTGCGAGGGACCATTTTCTTCTTTTACTGGTTAAAAAAAAAAAACATTGCAGGAATTTTTTTTTTTTACAGGGGCATTTGGCAAGCTGGGGTGGGCTCCCAGTATGCAACCTGAGTGTTTGGGGGTCTAGCTGACAGGGGATTGGGCACCCCCATCAGCACCGGTAAAGCAAGAGCCGACGGGGATTGGACATACCCTTCGGCACCTAATAAATGGCGGGGTGCAGTATGCTGACAGGAAGTTGGCACATAAACTGGGTCAGGGCATGCTGACAGCAGGATTGGGCACCCCCAAAGTCGGCATTGTGGCAGGCAGTGTGCCGCCATGTTTACTCTAATGTTTCACCAGGGAATGCACGTCGGGAGGTGCCGCTGCATATAACGAGCTTTGCTCTCATTGCAGCGGCCCTTTTCTTAGATGTGCTCACCACATTATGTAATCCTGGTGTGGTGTCTGCATGCTGGCTTATTGGGGAATGAGGGACGACCTACTGATGCGTGCCCTGCATTCGCCAACAGTGACCGCTCCCAAATCTACATTAATGCAATATGTTACTGGCTTAAGCTACAGCCAGAGCCAACATAAAAAGTCATTACTCCTATGTCAGAGGTATAGCAGACATAACTTTTACATCCTGGAATGTTATCGGACTCACTTTCCCCATCAGACAAAGACAGGTCTTAGCTCACCTGAAGAAATTACATACTAAGGTGGCTTTCTTCAGAGAAAACCTCTCACCATGAAGCCCGTAAATTGAAAAAAGAATGGGCGGGGGGGGGGAGTTGCATAGAACTCATCACTCATATCTCATCAAAGAGTGGGGTATCAGTCTTACTGCATAAATCTTTGCAATGGAAACCTATTTTTACACAAACTAACAAAGACAGTAGATGGATTTTGGTTAAGGTTAATACCCCAGAGGATCCTCTTGCACTACTCAACTCATTCACACCACAAGAGCTCTTTGAGACTTCCACCACTTGTGTCCTGTATACTCTTAGCACTGCATCCTGGGCCTTTTTAAGCAAAATCAAGCCATAATCAGCATGCCACAAACAATTGTGAATACCTTTTGTGGCAAAGTTGTTCAGCACAATATTACCTAACAGTGCTATGCAATCAATTTGGTTTGTATTTTACACTAGCTGAAATACCAAACAACTGTGTGTTTTTTTCTGATTTTTTCAAGGTGCTTAGCTGAGGCTTGAGAGACAAATGCCAGCCATGCACACCATACCTTAAACCAATGCGAATAATTCCTAAAGTATCCGTGATAGACACAAAGTATCAGTGGCAAAGTTGTTCAGCACAAACTTACCTTTCTAACAGTGCTATACAATCAATTGTAATCAATTTGGTTTTTAGTTTATACTAGCTGAAATACCAAAACACTTTTTTTTTTCAGATTTATTCAAGGTACTTAAGTGAGGCTTGAGAGATAACTGTCAGCCAGGCACACCATACCTTAAACAAATGCGAATAACTCCTAAAGTATACGTGATAGACACAAAGTATCTGCAGAAAAGTTGTTCAGCACAAAATTACCTTTCTAATGGTGCTATGCAATCAATTCTAAGCAATTTAGTTTGTGTAATATATAAGTAAAAACTGCTGACTTCCTCAGAAGTTTCCAGGCCTGAGTGAAAGTCAGCTGAGTATGTCTACAGTTGTTATTGGCCTGAGTGGCTATGCTTTCAGACACCACCTACAGGCGTATCTAGACCTGAATGAGTTAACCTATATGCACCCAATACAGATGACCCCCCGGTTTTTGCCCATATTGCAGAGGCTCTGGCATCTTCTACCTCTCCCCAAACACCTGTGCTGGTTGCGGGTGACTTCAGTCTCACCCTAGACCACAGTATAGATAGGTTGTCACACCTTCCAGAGTCCCACACAAAAGCTATCGCTGCACTGTCTCAACTGCTCCAGGAACATGCTCTTACTAACATGTGACAACCTCTACACCTGATGGTCAAAGACTTTATGTCTCACTCAGGTGTTCATCACACTTTCAGTAGGATAGACTGCTGGTTCTCCAATCCTCATATAACCCCAGCAGTTTTGGATGCCAAAATACACCCCATTATTATTTCAGATCACACCCCTGTTACCATCCACATACTTTGGGGTCCCCTGCAGCCCAGGTCTGCTATCTAGAGGCTAGATCCATTACTATAAAAAGATCATTATTTTATCCCCAGGAAATTGCAGACTTTCTGTCCCACAATGACAACCATACTGTATCTGATGGTCTTTTATGGGAAACTTTAAAGGCCTACTTGAAAGGTAGAATTATAGACTTTACCGCCCATAGACATAGATCCAGGGACCTGCAGGCATCTAAACTTGAATCCCAGCTAAATGCCCTGGAGAGTGTTCAAAAAGCTAATGCTCTGGCAGATCCTTGTGAGTTGCTCACTATTTGAGCAAAACTTAATGCCCATTATGCTAGAAAGGCTGAGCTTGCTCTGCTATGCCTTAAACATACATACATACTGGGAAGGAGGAGAAAAGTCAAGCAGGGTGCTGTCTTATCACCTTGGGAAGCAGAGGGCAGAAAGGCACATCTCTGGGTTGGCTGACTCCCTGGGGCAGATTAAAACACAGAAGGAAATATCCCGCATTCTGTCTGCTTTCTACTCTAAGATTTATGCATCCACAGCTCCTCCCAATATTAATCAAACTCCTCACTTTCTTGCTTCCCTCAGCCTACCCCAAATATCACCTGTCCAGACATAGGGGTTGGATAGGCCCATTACCCTTGAGGAAGTGAGCAAAGCCATCCTTAGTCTGAATAAAAACAAATCTCCAGGTGGGGATGGCTTCCCCATAAACCTTTATTGGAAGCTAGAAGCTCCATACTGAGATGTCTCCTCTCCTTCAGAGAGTCTACTCATCTTCCCTGGCCTCTAAAGACCTGCCTCCCCCCACAATGACAGAGGCTGTAATTACTGTTTTGCCCCAAAAAAGGCAAGGACCCTTTCCAATTAACTAGTTACCACCCCATTTCTTTAATGAATGCAGACATAAAGGTGATGGCTAAGGTACTAGCTAATAGGCTGGAAAGTGTGCTGCCCCCACTTATACACCCTTCTCAGGTAGGCTTCATGGGTATCCAGTGATGATAGTGACCGAAAATGAGCAATTACAAAAATAGCTACTCATTTTCAGTGCTATCATTTTGGGCTACCCTGCAAGGGTAGCGATGCAATAGCAAGGACGGTATCCAGAACAGAAAGGATAGGGAGGAGGAGGGGAGGGATACAGAAGAGGGTTTAGGTGGGGGGGGTGCCTGCTGCAGAAGAGCCAGCCCTGTGGTGTGGTGGTGAGGGTGGCTGGCTCTGGTGCAGTAGGCACTGGGTTTGGGATGGAGCAGGGGAAAGAATTTTGCTGCTGCTTGTGGCTGCTTTTTTTTTCTATTCCCATGCCAGAGTGTTGCCCCTTCCTTGACATGCACCCCCTGGAGTTGGTAATCAGGGGGAGGCAGGGGGCATAGCCCCCTCACAAAAACACTAAGTTTTTCTGGAAGTGTGGTTGCCAAGAAGTGCATATCGCCGATTTGCTTTTCGGTGATGTGCACTCGCCGTAATAGCAATCGCTGTTTTGCAGTCAGTATTATGACATGGGACTGGATTCATGTGTGGGAGACAGAGCTCAGACCACCTGAGAACTTTTTTTAATTTCAGTAATTTAGCCAAATCTCTCCCTACCACTGCTGTGGCCTTAACGACAGACTTCTAAAAGGCCTTTGATGCCATAGAATGGGAGTATCTATTTGGAGTCCTACATCAAAGAGGTATAGGCGCCTTCTTCCTTAACTGTGTGCAGACCCTTTACACCATGCCAACAGCGAGAGTGCTTATAACAGTATGTTGTCTCTACCCTTCTGCCTCGGACAAGGTACCTATCAGGGATGCCCCTTGTCCCTGCTACTGTTTCTGTTAGCAATCAAGCCCCTTACTGCAGCACTGAGAGAGAACCCCAAGATCAAAGGTATACAGGTGGGGTCATCTGAATATAAGTCTCTCTTCTATGTGTATGACCTTCTGATGCTGCTTAGCAATGCTCCCAGAGCTATTACCCCACTCTGCCAAATCTTGGACTTCTTTACAGCATCTCAGGACTTAAAGTCAATCATTGCAAATCGGAGGTACTGCCTCTCAATAATCACTGCACAGCTGCTTTGTTCTGGCAAACCAGCTGGAAAGGGGCTAGTTCAGGATTCAAATTACACCTTCTCCGGCCGACCCCTGCAAAGCCAACTTCTCACCTCTACTAACCACTCTCACTGGAGATATCACTAGGTGGCAGGCTCAGCATTTCTCCCTGTCTGGGAAAATAGCAGCTGTCAAGATGATGCTGGCACTTAGGGTACTTTACCAACTGGCTTATCTACCCCTTTATATACCAGATAAATGGTTTTCCCTCATCAATAAGCTCATAGGGCATTTTTTTGGGGTGGGGAAACCCCCATGCCTCAGCAGATCTAAGTTGAACAAACATTGGAGGGAAGGTGGCTGGGGCTTGTCCAACTTTGTTCACTACTGTACCATGTAGCACTTACTACAGCTCAAATATTGCAGTGGTGCCTGGACAAAGATTTCTGAGCCCCCCCAATGGGTTACAATAGAAGGCCACCTAGTTGGTGCAAGGACACTCTGGTTCATATTATGCTCCAAATCACCTCCTGGGATTTCCCATTTCCCTGTTATTTCACTATCTCTCCATTACTGGTGGAAACTACACAGGGCCCTCCATATTGAAAGTATGCCAGTACAGCATGCACCTCTCTGGGATAACCCTGCCTTCACAGTTGACTGTAAACCTATATGCTGATCCACATGGAGAAAAGCAGGTATCACGATGGTGCAAGACCTTTGCATATCTGGATGCCTGACAATCAGAATATTCCAAGACCTGGCCCAAACCTTTTGGTTGCCTCAGAAAGATTTTTGGAGTTACTTCCAAATTAGAGCCACGGTTACATCACACCTACATTATATATCTACCCCAAGGTCTGAGTCCTCGGATGCAGTCATCTCACACTGGACTAAGCAAAAGAAAGGAAGGACGGGATGCATTTATAAAAGTCTGAGGGATGTAGTCCCAACACTCACTGCCTATAGTAAATCCACTTGGGAAAAAGAACTGAACATTAATATCTCTGACTTAGAATAGAAGAGCTGTTGGGCTAGAGTGCACATGGTGTGCAGAGACACCAAAACTCAGCTCATCCAGCTTAAAATTTTGCACTACTGATACATGACCCCCTTATACATTCACTAACAAGGTGTGTTCTCCTCTGATAAATGCTGGAGATGCAGCAAGTGCACAGGCTCTGGGTTCCAAGTTTTATGGCCATGCCCTATGGTACGGCCATTTTGGGAAAGAGTTATAAAATACTGTTAACCAATTATCTCTTGTGATTTTAATATAGATGAACCCTTTCCCCTTTTAGGGTTGACCTCTCTCCCACATAATGGCTCAACCCATAAGATCTACTGGGGAATATTGGCCACCATTGTGGCCAAGAGACTCACTCACAGAATGTGGAGGACCCCTGACGTACCCTCTTTTAATGAGTGGCTGTACACAATTAGTCAGCTGGCTATGTCAGAATGATTCTCGTATCTAGCCATTGATAACACACAGAAATATCATGATATTTGGGCATCCTTCCTGTGTCTCAGAGACAAAACCTGATAATAATCTGTATGCCTTTGTTTATACTGATGTATGTGGATCTTCTTTGTTATTTCCTTTAGTATACAGTAAGCATTCGATGTGTTATAATGTAATCAATGCTCAGATCAATAAGTAGCACAACATATCCTATAATTAGACCTTTACATTGCTTTAGAGGTGCACTTGAAAGTTACCTGTCCTGTTTTGTGTTGTTGTAATGTTGAAAATCGTTTCAATAAAAACTTTAATGTTAAAAAAACAAAGTACAAAGCCGAGTGGAATAAGCAAGCAGAAACAAGAGTCCCTCTCTACTGTAGGCCACCAGACACATTTCACACCCTTAAACAAAGTGCTTTCTCAAAGGCTCTTTGACAAAGCATCAGGTTTATGGGCACGAAACATGGCTAGTAACTTGTAGTAAGTGGCTTTTGTTTCTGCAAGTTTGATCCATTCTGCTTTGTACTTTGTGAAATTGATTTTATTTTATTTTTGTACAGGGAAAGCCTTTTCTACATCACTGGTTGTGCTGACTGTACAATCTCTAGTGTCTCAAGGCAGACAAGCAATTGTCCACACCTACAGTGCACAGGTGGCTGTGGTAGCACTGGCACTGGCAGCTGTGTGTTGTTCCTAAATATGTGAAGAGTCATGAAGGTGATTATCAGTAGCACTATCGGTATTGCCTCAAGGCAGACAGGTATTTGTTCATGTCCATGGCACACAGTACCACCTCTATTGTGATGGATACCAGTACTATTGTATATCTGAGCAGTTTACAGGCAGGGGAGAATATGGTGTCACCCACTCCCATGGTGATGATGCATTATGATGAAATGATGGTTCATGATGGAAGATGGGAAGGATGAGGATGATGAAGAAGTTGTTTTGTTCTCTGAAGCCAGAGTGCTATGGTTTTTATTTAAGTTAAATTGTCATTATTAGTTAATATGATTCTTACTTTTGTCTTTATTTAACAGTGATTTTAGTGAATTTATAGTGTCATTTGTAACATACTCCCACACTGCAAAATATCCATTTGTTTTCTTGGTGCAGTAGACTGTTGATGGTTGAGCTGAAGGTACTTCCAGAGAGAAATTTGGCACTGCGGCAGCAATTGCAAGATTTGTTTTTTCTGCCACTGTAGAATGATGTGTTTTCAGATGGCAGTGGGCTCATTAGAAGATATGATACATGACAAGATAATATTATCTGATTCAGTCTGATCTGCACTTCCTGACAGCCTGGTCCCTCATTACTCCCCCCCCCAACAGGTTTAGCCTCCACCCCATCACACCCCAGGAAATATTTCTAGCCCTTTTCACTCTAAATCTGCACAAGTCCAGCCCAGATGACTTTCAACCCAAGCTCCTGTGCCTATCTGCTCCTGCAATAGCCTCTCCTGTATTTCACATAATTAATCTCTCCTTCCTCATCAACATTGTCCTGACACAATGGAAACTGGCCAATGTGATCCCGCTGCATAAAGGAGGTGATCCCTCATCCCCTGAAAATTACCACCCAATTTCCCTGCTTCCCTCCCAGGTGGAACTCCGGAAAACCCGTCCTCTCAAGACTTGCTGAGTTCCTCACCTCAGCAAACTTTTTCTCAGACTACCAGTCTGATTTCAGGAAAAAACATTTCACAATTTCCTCCCTTCTCTGTGTTACAGAATCAATCCTCTTGGCAATGGACAAAGTCCACCTCACATCAGCAATATTTATTGACCTCGTTAAGGCCTTTGATTCCATCTCCCATCCTCTCTTTCTCCGGAAACTGCACTCTGCAGGCCTTGCTTCCTCCGCTGTCCTCTGGTTCAAATCCTACTTCTGTGACTGGCAACAGCCTGTCATAGTAGGCAACTCTGCTCCCCCCCCATTCTATCAGGTGTCCCCCAAGGCTCCATCCTCTGCCCTATCTTCTTCTCAATTTTTATAAATGACCTCCCTCTCAGCCTGCACTCAGTCTAATATTCACCTCTACGCTGATGACACCATCCTTTACATTTCTGGCCCCACCACCGACTCAATCCAGTTACCTCTCCACTCCAACTTCAACCACATACTATCATGGTTCACTGAAAAATCTCTAAAACTGAATACAAAAACTGTCTCCATGATTTTCGGCTCCTCCCAAAATTGACCAAACTCCCCCAGGTTCGCCATCTCAGATACCTCCACTCTTGATACTGTCACAACTTACAAATACCTTGGTTTTGGCTAGACCAACACCTCAACTACGCTGTCCATATTGACTCCCTCTGCTCAAAGCTGCGCCCAGAGCTATTCGTGCTCTTTCACAACAAACATGCAATCGCCCTACATATCCGCCGTGACCTAGTTCACAAGACTATTCTCCCTATCGTTGACTACAGGGACATTATCTATGCCTTTGCCCCTGTCTCCTCACTCTCTAAGCTTGACACCCTACTCAACTCTTTTAGCACACTCATCACTGTATTCCCCTCTCCTCTCTAAATTTCCCTCCTCTCTCCCATAGGTGGCACATTCATTCACTTACAGTCATGGCAAAGTTCTGGCTCAACCTCCTCCCTTCATATCTCTCCTCACTCCTCTCCTCTGCACCCACTTCCACCTACACTCTTAGATCTTGGCATCCCCGCTCCTTGTCCATTGCCCACCGGTGCTCATCAGCCAGTGCCTTCACTTTCTCTTATCTCCTTCCTCATCTCTGGAATCAATTGCTCACTCCCCTCCATGAATTCTGCTCCCTCCCAGCCTTCAAACGACAACTCAAATCTATCTCCCCACCCCCCTACACCTGTCCCCTCATCCACTTCCCCTCCTCCACCACACCCCTCTCTATTCTCACTCCCCACCTCCTCCCCATCACACCCTTCTTAGAGTTTCTCCCTCTATTTTCACCACAGTTCCTGTTAGCAGTATTTATGATATCTAACTACTCTACCTTATAATATGTAAACGTTGTTGGCTATTCAATATCCAATTCAGTCTATGTAAATAATCGTGGATTATTTCTGTTATCCTGCTATTGTATAATTATTGTATCTCCCCCCCCCCCCGTATTGTATTATGTTTGCTCATATCCCTGGGTTGCACCTGGAAACGAGCCTCGGCTCAGTGTGCCTTTCCAGTTAACAAATTTTAAATAAATAAAATAATATAATATAAGAAAAAAAATATATAATCTGATATACCATGATTTAATGTACTGTAATATAATATTATATAACATAATTTTATGTAACAGCTGTTTTCTACAGTAGAGATGTACTCGCTCCCTGTCATTCTGATAGTGGCCAGCCGAAGTTGTGAGTGGAGGGGCTGTACCAGACACCACCTCAGGAGCAGAGACCCTTGCTACTAGGGTGAGTGGGAAGCTGAGGGGTGGTGGAGGGCCCTTTAATACAGTTGGGGGACCATTAGTTATCATGGCTAGGTATGTTTATTATTGTGTGGGCAATAGAATGGGGTAGGTGGGGGAAAGTAGATCACCAGAGTTTATGGAATTCATAACAGGCAGGTGATCAGGAAAGAGCTGAGGTGCAAGGCAATACGACCTGCTTTGAGGAGGTGGTAATTAGTGAAGCACTAAAGGCTATTTACCACCTCTCAAACCCTTCCAGTATGTCAGTGCACCTGAATGTGGGTGTAGTTAGCTGCTTTGCAAAGGTGCATGAGTAGATATAATAAGGCCTCTTGCAAACATGTTAGTGACTCACTAACCATGTCATCCAATATGGCAACGTTAATTACTCCCATGCTTTGTGGTATTAGCAAGTTTCTAACCCATTTTGTGATTGCTAATATACATTCAGTATCCCAGCACTTCTGTCTTACACTGCAGTCAGTTTTACATTTCTCTCACTGATCACCTCTCAGGTTCACATGCACAGGCAAACAAATAAAACTATTTAGTTCTGTTCCCTGCTGCACCCCCAGTGGTCATTGAAAAATATCAGATAAATCCTTCAAAATCCCCTTGCACAAATGTTCTGCTAAATTCAATCTACCCTGCTCCTGCTGTCGGGAAAGTAAAACAAAAAAATAAACATGAATGTCTGTGCCCTCTATGCCACCATCACTCATAAAACAAGCATTTGTCAATGCCGAATGTTGTCGCCCTGGCATTAGCTTTGGTAGTGCAGTGCGGGAAAACATTTTGGGCAGGATGTGAAAAATGACAGCTGTACAGTTCATAAGGAGGTGTAAAAAAATGCCAGTGTTGAAAATGTGCCATGTAAATATAGCAAATTTGTGAAGTTACAAGGGTGTGTGGGAAATGTGCAATGCACGCTTGTAACACAGTCATTTTGTGGTGTTCTAATTAAATTTTCAACATAGGCATTTTAGCACCTCTGCTCATGTACAGTGTCACTGTTATTTCCTCAAACTGTCCCAAAAGTGATTTTGCACAGCGACGCGCTTATTCTGCTCCGGAAGTGTGAAAACACATTTTGGGCAGGATATGTGAAATGACAGCTGTACTGTTCATCAAGAGGTGTGGAAAATGCCAATGGTGAAAATCCAGAGTGAAAATATACAAATGCATGGCCATTCTGACGTGCATGCAATCTGCTTGCTGCCTTTCGTAACACAGTCATTTATGGAGTATTGTCACCAAATTTTCAACATAGGCATTTTAGGACCTCTGCTCATGAACTGTGTCACTGTCATTTTCATAAACTGGCCCAAACACTGATTTCCCAGAGTGACCGCGCTGTTGTGCGCCAGAAGTGCGGAAACACATTTCGGGCAGAATGTGGAAAATGACAGCTGTACTGTTCACTAGGAGGTGTACAAAAATTACAATGTTGAAAATCTGGCATGAAAATATTGCGAATTTGTGAACTTACAAGGCGTAGCAACTGCTCAATGCATGCACGTAAAACAGTCATTTGTTGTATTTTTTCCACCAAATTTGCAACATAGGCTTTTAAGAGGCCACCTCATGAACACTGGCACTGTCGTTTTGTTACTTGGTCCCGAAAGGTGATTCCACGCAGTGACTGCGAAATCACCTTTTGAGGCCGATTAACGCTATGACAGTTATAGGATTCATGATGAGGGGTCCCAAAAACCCCATGTTGAAAATTTGGTGCCAAAATTCCAAAAAATGCCTGAGATATGCATTAAAGTTGGAAAAACCCTATTCATTCCATTGTACAGCTTACCAGCATTTCCTCAGTTCATAGTCGGCTTTGAAGAATGCAGACGTGCCCCCGGTCCACTGAAGATCATCGCGCCGGACTCTGGAGGTAAGTATGGGGCGAGGGTGTGTATGGGGAGGCAGGGTGTGCAGTGGGTGGGTGCGGGTTGTGGAAGGGGGGGCCTGGGAGACCACCAAGGTACTGTTTCCTTCTTTACAGGGAAAAAATAAATAAAAAACATTGGGGGACCGTTTTCATTTTTAATAGGTGTTTTGGCACACTGGGGCGGGCTCCCAGCATGCCACCTGAGTGTGTGTGGATGGTTGGGTGCTTTAGACGATGGGGATTGGGCACCCCATTGGCAAACGAGGAAAGGGGGAGGGGAGCCACAGGAGCCGAGTGGGATTGGGCACCCCCTTGGCAATCAAAAAATGGAAAGGGGACCACATTATGCCAATGGGAAGTGGGCTCCCCCATTGGCAAAATTCAAGGGGAGGGAGGGATATATGCTGACGGGGACTGGGCGTCCCTGTCTGCAAAAGAGAAACTGTTGGGGGGGCACATGATGCTGAGGGGAGATTGAGCACCCCTTGGCAATCAAAAAAGGGGAGGGGGTTACATGATGCTGACGGGGATTGGGCACCCACGTCGACACACAGTAAAGGAAGGGGGGTTGACAAGCAACAGTGGCAGTCACTGCCACCATGTTGCCTGCACATAGGGGGAGGCGTGCTGTGGTCACACTGCATGAGAGCTCATTCTCATTGCAGCAGACCTTTTCTTAGATGTCATCACCTCATTAGTCAGGCAGGGTGTCGGCCCCTGCTGCTGGCTGATTGGGGAATGCGGGATGCACCTACTGGTGTGTGCCCTGCAATTGCCCAACAGCGACCGTGTCTCCAAATCTCCAGTGCAGCAAGATGTTGGCTGCGCAAGCACTCCAACATAAAAAAAGTCAGATATTTGAAAAATCCACCCTGCTCTTGTCCCACTCTGTTAAATTGACTCTGTCTGCTCCTTCTACAGGGACATCATCTGTCAGTGCAGCAGGTTCACTCTCCTCTTCAGTACAATTTCACTAGTCTGCCTACCATGTTAAATACAGTGAGAATTAGCTGACTAGACTGAGAATACCTGATTTTTCTGATGATTTCTAAGGTTTTCTGATCAGCTGTAACTCCTTTTCATATAAAAGGAGCTCCTTCAGTAGCCACTGCTGCCACAGGATGAAGCTTCCCCTGTAGGACAGAGAGCTCAACGCGGCACTAAGATGTGTGCAGTATGAGGAGTTCTCAATCTCCAGCATAGCTGATTGCCTGCTGCAGGTCATGCGGCTTGTCAACAACTAAAACAGTGTTTGCTCCCTGTAAAAAGTGCTGCATCATAACATTGAAGTGCCAAGGTGCAAAATGAAAATTGAGTTCATTCAGATCTGCGTCATCTGAGTTCAAAACTTTGGATTTTGGCACATTCCCAAAATGCTAATTTGGCATTGACTCATTCTTAGACAACATTAACAAAAAAGAGATTATGATAACTTAGCAAAAAGGGGAGCCCAGCACTCGGCACCCACACGGAAGTGGTAAAGATGCTTAAAGGAGATGCAAAAAGTGTTTATTAGTAACATTGATAAACAGTTATGGTAAATCACTGGGTGCAGATGCCTCCACAAAGTCCCAGTGTTTTGCATGCATAGCAAGTGCCGTTTCACTAGATGGGCACCGACTCCTGGTTATCTGTATAGGTACAAATTAGTTAATAATACAGATGCCAGATACTGTTTCTTAAGTGAAAGGAGCTGCGTCGTATGGATGGATGTCAGATGCAAAGGTGAGAGAATGTAAAACGCCAGCTACCATCTCAGGACTACGAAGTTATGGTGGGCTACCACACGGGTGGGGGACAGTTAAGTACCAGAGAATGGATTTTCACACACTGGGCTTCCCAAAGTGGGAGGGGGAGGGGCACTAGTCTACCAGGAATTTCTGTACAATATTAGGGCTGTGGATTGGGGTTTTGTGGGAGGTAGGGTGGTACCACTGGTACAGGGGAAGTGCATGGTTACCAGTCCCAGCAAAACCAAAAACTCATTGTGGGTACTATACCTTAGCTAAGTCATTTCATTTCTCAGTAAACCACACAGCTGTGCCACTGGGCTGAGATAGGATCCCACTGGAAACTATGTTGCATTTCATCTAGGTCTTCCTCGATAACTACATTGTGGACATGGCAAAGAAGTAACACAAACAAGTAAATCATTAATCAAGTAGCCTGTCAGGTTGGCTGGAACCCAGGATGTAAAGGCTGGAGTGCCATGGATGTAAACACAACACAATGAGCTATGTGTGACTGTGTCACACCACTTAGCCTCCACACAATTCAAGAAGCAAAGGACTACTCCTCAGATGTAAATGTGCAATAGGAGGGCTAAAGCCCGAGATTCAATGTAGGAGAATAGCTCCACCCACATCCCTGATAAAAGCCAGCCTCCCACGGCAGTTCCCCGCTTAGCGGGTTGCAAAACATCTCCCCCTTTGCTTATGCTGGGCTCCTGCATGGCTTGTGGGCTGTGCCTCCTCCCCTTTCATTCTACACCCTCCCTCTGCCCCTCCTCTGCTTGTGGGTGTGCATTCCTTCACTCTCGTTTGTCCTCTGTCATGCTGTTTTGTTCCCCCTCCCGGAGTCCCCATTGTTGGGTTGTGGTGTGCCTCCTTTTCTCTCCAGCTCCCATTCCCTATGGTTGTGCTGTTCTTTCTGTCCTACCTCATCTCCCATCCATCCCTCATTCGTTGTTTTCTTTTGGCCTTCCCTTTCCTGACTTGTTGCCATCCGGCACTGCCCCTGCGCATCAAGGGGTCTGCATCCTCCCAGCACTGCCTCCTGGCTTTCTCTCCTCCTCCCTGAACTTCCTCCGAATATCTGGATGGTCAGTTCCACAGCATGATGTGACCACTGTAACCTGCATACCATCCTCTATTCACCATGACATTGACACAATTTCTGTAGCACGTGAGGTGGATGCCTGAATCATGGCGCCATCCAAAATGGCGCCGCGATATGGGCGAAAGCCAGAAAGGTGACGAGGCAGGGAGGGTGACTGGATGTGGTGGGGTGGGTGACCCTAGCGACAGGATGTTGCTGCATGTACACGCGCATGGGGGGGAGACCGAGCACGGCGAGTGTGGCCTGGGAGCGGGCAGAGGGGATGTAGGGGGTGGTGCTGTAGTCGGCTGCCGAGCTGCGCCATGGTGTCGGGGGTTGGCCTCCACTTGAGGTGCTGGGGTTCCGGGTTTGGGTCTGGGTCCAGGCGCTACTGTGCTTTTCTTGTGCCCAGACCAAAACTTGACATTTTTTTGGCTTTCGCACTTCCCGACATGCATCCCAGAAGTTGAGAATGCTTATGGGGACTGGGGCAAGCCCTCCACAGAAAACAAGTATTTTCAGTCCCCGGCGCCGCTCTTCCATGTGCTAAGAATGTCAGGGTGGTAAAATTGTTTTCACCGCCCTGACATCACAAAAATGTGAGTCACTGTTCGACACTTGCCATTATCACATAGAACCCATAATTTCCAAGCCTGGTAAACAATGCTGAGAGCTGTAGCAGCTTGTTTTTACTGTGTCTACTTCTCATCTTCTGTTCCATATCTCTGTCTCACCCCATACCTCCCCGCTCTTGCACTACTGCTGTTTGGCTCCTGTGCCCCCTCCTTGCTTCCTTCCTAGCTATCTGACCTCAGTGAGCTGCTTTGGTACTCCATTTACATCAGTGATTGCCTGCCGCTATACTTGGGCACAATTCCCATGTGCTTTATTTTTTTTATTTGCTTTCCCGGTGCGTGACCCAGCTGTTCTGCTGTGTGTTCGGTGACCAGCGGCAGTCCTCCGAACAGTGATTTTTACCAGGGGTATTGTAAGGTTTCTCTCTGTATCTCAGCTCCCCAGAGAGTCAACTTCAGCTGCTTTTCTCCTTTGCATATCTCTATTATGTGGATTACTGCTGCACCTTGACCTTGGCCCTGTTTCTTATTGTCGTTTTACTTCCACTGGATTGCAGCGCTGGAGCTGGGATATACCTGTGGAATGGCTTGGCCTTCATTTGTTTGCTCCCCTCACTCCACCCTGTGCTGGAGTTGTGATATACCTGTGGAATGGCTTGGCCTTCATTTGTTTGCTCCCCTCACTCTGCCCTTCTAAACATAATGATCTATAACAAAAAAAAAAAAACACTTCTCCTCCTTGTTGTCCCCCCCATCCCTTGCTCTTGTCCTTGTTCCTTGTATTTTCTTTTTGGTTTCTCCCTCTTCCCGCCAGCACTCCATCTCCATTGCTGCTCCTTCCTATCCCAACAGCCCTCCATCACATTCTCCACTCATCTGGTACCTGTATTTTCTCAGTAATTAATGTGCTCTGTCATTTATTGCAGGCAACCTTCCTTAGCAGTTTTGTCTGCCACTGTTCCTACCCATGCTTTTATCCCATTTGCTCCAATTCCTGGTCTCAGCATTCATATACCCTGCTATACCTATTGCTTCTGAATTTACCCTATGGTACCCCTAGTACTTCAAACCTTTCCAGCTCTCATAATCTCCTGTGCCTCCTCCACCAAGTGGTCATTTTGTCTGTCCCTCTCTAATACAGTGCTCCTTCCCATATCTTTCCTGCATTGTTAGCCGTAGGGAGAAAAAGATAGCATTTAGGAAGTATAAGGAAACACAGAAGGAGCAGGACAGAGAACTGTACCAGTTAAGGCAGAAGCAAGCAGGAAGGGTAGTCAGAATAGCAAAGGCACAAACTGAGGAAAAGATAGCCAACTCGGTTAAGAAGGGGGATAAAACCTTTTATAGGTATATCAGGGAGCGTAGAAAGACAAAGGGAGGGATAGTGAGGCTAAATAGAATGGATGGTGGGTGGGCAGAGAGTGACAGTGAAAAAGCAGGGATACTGAATGAATACTTCTGTTCAGTATTCACAAAAGAGGAAGTGGGGAGGTGCCTAATCCAATTAACAGAAACACTCTGGAGGGGGGTCGATCCAGTCCTTTCACAGAAGAAAGGGTTCTGAAAGAACTCCTAAAACTGAAGGTGGACAAAGCAATGGGGCCAGATGGAATTCACCCCAGAATTCTAAAAGAATTAAGAGAACTAGTGACACCACTGACTACCCTTTATAACAAATCATGGGAGGATGGTGTGGCACCTGAGGACTGGAAGAAGGCTGATGTGATTCCCCTTCACAAAAGTGGGAGCAAGACAGAGGCAGGAAACTACAGACCTGTCAGTTTGACCTCTGTGGTAGGGAAAGTGATGGAATCACTTCTGAAGGAAAGAATTGTTGAGTACCTAGAGGCCAGTGGGACACAGGACCCAAGGCAGCTTGGGTTCACAGTGGGAAGGTCATGTCAGATGAATCTAATTGATTTCTTTGACTGGGTGACCAAAGTAGTAGACCAGGGAGGGGCTGTGGACATGGCCTACCTAGACTTTAGCAAGGCATTTGACACAGTCCCACACAAAAAGATTAGTAGTCAAATTAACCAGCCTTGGAGTGGGTCCCAGGGTGGTAGCCTGGGTAAAACATTGGCTGAAGTACAGGACACAGAAGGTAATTTTAAATGGAGTCCACTCTGAAGAAAGAGGGGTTACTAGTAGGGTACCGCAGGGTTCAGTACTGGGTCCAGTCCTTTTTAATGTCTTTATAAGTGACATTGCAGTGGTACTGGAAGGAAAAGTATGCCTCTTTTGCAGATGACACAAAGATCTGCAACAGGGTTGATACACAAGGAGGCATGGAAAGGATGAGAAGGGACTTGGCATGGTTGGAGGAATGGTGAGAAGTATGGCAGCTTGGACTCAATGCAAAGAAGTGCAAAGTAATGCACCTTGGAAACAAAAACCCAGGGGAAGATTACACAATGGGGGTGGAGGTAGAAACAACAACAAAAATGGAAAGAAACCTGGGGGTAATCATATCAGATAACTTTAAAGCAGGCAAGCAATGTGAGAAGGTGGTAGGGAGGGCTGGGAGGATACTGGGATGTATAGGGAGAGGCATCACCAGCAGAAAACAGGAAGTTGTTATCCCCCTGTACAGACAGTTGGTGAGACCCCATCTGGAGTACTACGTCCAGTTCTGGAGACCCCATCTCCACAAGGACATAGACAGGATGGAGGCAGTTCAGAAGAATTCAACTAAAATGGTGCAGGGTCTGCAAGAGAAGCCATACGAGGAGAGGCTAAAGGAGCTTAATATGTATACCCTTGAGGAAAGGAGGGAGAGAGGGGGACATGATAGAAATGTTTAAGTACCTCAGTGGAATTAACAAAGTCCAAGAGGGTAGCATCTTTCAGAAAAAGAGATGTGCAAGAACAAGGGGACACAATTTGAAGATAGAGGAGGGACGGCTCAAGGCAATGTGAGGAAGTATTTTTTCACAGAGAGGGTGGTGGACGCATGGAACAGCCTTCCTGAGGAGGTTGTGGGGTCTAAAACTGTGGGAGAATTCAAGAATGCATGGGACAGACAAAAGGCAATTTTTGTGGGGGATAGGAAGAAATAGGCTGTTGGTTAAATAGGATCTGCAGCTTATCCTCTAGGTAGGGAAATGGGCAGACTAGGTGGGCCAAGCAGTCCTTATCTGCCATCAAAGTCTATGTTTCTATGTTTCTATGTTGTCCATTCTATGTGCTTCATCTGTTTCCTGTTCCCCACTGTGCTCGTCCTCCCCCCTGCTCCCTGCTTGCATTCCTTATGTTCTTCTCTTTTCTGTTGCTTAATTTAATACACAGCAGTTAGCTGCCCTTTCCTTGCCCAGCCCATACCAGCAGTTTTCCAGTCTCCTTCCCTAACACTGCCTTTTGAGGCATTGAGTGTAGGTAGGCTTGCCCTGTCTGCAGAGGATGGGAGTCCATTTCAATCCATCTGCCATCTTGCCCTGCTGGATTCTCTACCAACAACTACCAGTCATACCAGCACCCCGACATCCTCCATCCCTAACTCTGCCTTCTGCGGTATTGAGTGAAGGTGGTCTTGCCTTGTCTATCAGGGATAGGAGCATGTCTCTTAAACCTCAGCTCCAACTGATTCTATTCCATACCATCTGTCTGCGATCTCAATCCCTAACTCTGCCCGGTGTGGCATCAAGTGAAGGTTAGCTCAACCAATTGCCCGGAGATGGAAGCCTGTATCTTTAGTCTGTTGTTTCAGCCAAATGCATTCTATACCACATATCCAGTTGCTGCTTCCCTTTGGGAATTGGACCACCTAACACAATTTGCCTCCAATCTCCTAACTTACCCAACTACATCCTATATCTCCATGGACTCAATGTACTTCCCCTTGCCTTTGGCCTCCTCGTGTTCTGGATTTGGACCCCACCAGCTTGTTCTGTTTTCAACTTGCCTGGTCCATCACACTCCTGGACTTTCTTGCTGCTTGCCTTCTGCCTCCTCCTGTACTCCTGTGCATTGTTGTTGTGGCTTTCCCTCCAGCTCAACCACCTCCACTGTCAGCTCCATGTGGCCCTCTCCTCCCTCATTGCTGCTCCGGATGATTCTGATTCACACATGCCTTCCTCCTGGACATCTCTGCTCACATCTCCTTTTGCTTCCTGCTGGATACATGACATTTGCTTGTCTTTGAAGATGTGTGCCTGCGGCCTTCTACAGTTTTCCCCTTCAGTTGCCCTCATCTCCAGCCAGAAGTCTACCATTGGTGATTCAGGGACTCTTTTTCCTATCAGCAATTCCAGTTTGCCATCTTCGTTGGAGGTGGGAACCTTTTCCCCAACACCACTGCATCTTGCTACCTGAAATTCCAGTTTGTCATCTCCTTCAGAGATGGGAACCTATTCCCCATCACTACAGCACCTTGCTACCTGCACTTCCAGTTCGCCTTCTCCTTCAGAGGTGGGGACCCATTTCCATCACTGCTGCACTTTTCCTTTTCAGCTGTTCCAGTTCACCATCTCCTTCGGAAGTGGGACCCTCACACCTCAACTTTGCAGCTCCTTGAACCTGGATTCACTTCTTGGTTTGACATGGATCTCCAACTGAGACCTGATTCAGCTTTCCTGCATTCTATTCTGGTATGGTGTGGCACTTGCCCCAGGTCCCATACCTTCCCTGCACCTGCCAATGTTGGTACTGCCTAGCCTCTACTGTCTTCTCATGCTTGAACCTTCAGTCTGCAGTCTTCTGCTTGGATGTCTCCCTCCATCCTTGGACTGCTACCTTCCTCCTTGCCACCCTGGCTGCTTGAGGCCCCTGCACGTTTGCTGTCTCTCTTTTTGGGCCTTCCTACAACTATTGATGTCCAGCATCCCTGCTTGATCAACTACTCCTACCCGTTCATCCATCTCATACTCCTACCTTGGCCATCATAATAGCTCCCTTCCAATGCTCGATGGAGTACCTGTTCATCTCACCGAGGAAACCTTCTTCTAGAAACATCCCTTGAACAGGATGCCCTATAGACTCTTGTGTCACCGTAGAATCTTCACTACTTCCCAATCTCCCTAGGACCATTTTTGGAATCCCAGTCGACTGGACTGTAGAAGATCTCATCCCTCAACCAACTATGCAGGATGCTTCCTTAGGTATCCTGTTTGTTCAAGCAGTATGGGCATCCCTACCTCCCCTGTCTTCATAGGATCAAAGATTTAGTGGCGCCTCCTTCACTCCTATCATCTTACCTGGAAACATGACCCTAATTCCTTCCAAGATGTACCGACTCCTTAATAAACATCATTGTTAAGGATAACTAGAACCACAAGACATCTCATAACAATACTGGCATCATCTGTTTTACCTTCTCCTCATAGTCTTCTTCTACAAGCACTGACTCAGCTTGATCACGGTTACTTGACTCATACTCCCTTAGTAGCCTTTGGATGTTCCTTAGGCCTTCTCCGGTTACTGTTACAGAACACGTGCCATTGGATATCTGTTACCTTGCTGCCTTGCTAAAGTTACTCTCTCTGAGCCACTGTTCCATGGCCCCTGGATGTCACTATAATTCATAAAGTTATCTACATCTCTTCACCAAGTTACCCTAAATCATGCCAGCTACCCATCCAGCTGTTCTTCTAACTCATCCTTAAGGATTTACCTCCCATACTCCCTCCAGCGAATACCATCGCCAAGAGCAGGCTTCCATTGATTCCTCAATCTGCATATCCACAACTGACTTGGTTGTCTCACTAGTCCCATTCAAGCCTCACAACAGTCTTGTATCTGACTAAGCATGCTAGTCACCCTTGGCATTCTACACTGCTCTCAAATTCTCATTGCCACATCAGTCTATAGACTTATTCAAAGACCCATTCTTGGGCTCCCCTCCACATTCTGACATTGGAAGCTCCAGCACTGCAAAGCCGCCATGGCCACTTAAGCTCCTGCCACGGGCAATTAAGCCACTGCAACACCCATATCCATCATTTTCCACTAGCAGTCCTTCTTCAATATGAGCCTATGCAAGTCTCATTATAGTAACAATAACACTAGTCAACTATTGAATTCCTTGTGTAACCCCTAGGTGGTGCTACTCCAAGGGCTACTACCCCTGCCTCATACCTGGGATGTAGGTTGAGGGGCCTGGGTTCCCAAACTTACATTAGACTGGTTCTTTTCCATAAGGTTTTACATACTACTCAGTGCCTCCACCCAGAGTTTACTTTTAAAGTGGGTTAGCTGTCACCTTGTTCAACCCCCTGGGATGTCATATCACCCACTATTACCATTTCCACCCCAACACATGACCCAATAACATTTTCCCCACATTTCAGACATTTCTGGAATTAAAGACTCTCTCTAATATATGCTCACAACCGCAATTTGCAAAACAACGATAACCATATTTATTTAGGAGCATAGGAATTAGGAATGGGGAAACAGGAGGAGTAGAGGTTATGCAATGATTATTATAATTACAAGATTTACATTTGATTTGATTGGTAAGTCCTGGTGAAGCCCTCCAATTGGGTAAATCAAGCAGTTTACATTCACATTTCAGTGCTGGATTTTCCCCCACCAACCTTGGTGATGAACCAGAACCCTGGCTATCTAACTTACTGCATAAGACAGATCATTTTTAGCAATACCCACACTGGTAGCAGTATCCCAGTTAGTGTAAGACCCCACAATCTCACACAACCTGGGTACCCAGTAACTTTAAAGTTTTCAAAACATGGTGCAAGCCTGATGGACAGTGCAGCTGTACATAGGCTGGCATGGTTGGGGCCCTTAAGGAGATCAAAAAGAATTAACTGCAGATGACAAGAACTATGCCCTTGAACTATGTACAAGTCTGGTTCAGTGGTGCAGGGGTTGCCCTGTATTATTTGCAGTGCATGTCTTTATCGGTTTAGGAAAGTCCGGGTTTAGTGCTCTCAGCGATTTGGAAGTCTGACTCTAAAGATTAAAACATAGAACAAAGGCTAGTAGTCAGGAGCCTGAAACTGATTGTGAGGGTCTTACAGCTTTTGAGATGGAAACTTGCATTTTAAACTTTAATACCAGTGTCTCTTTAGGGCTAGAACATGTTGCTGGATGAATGGGGGGAGCAGGGCCGGCATGCTTCAACCCCACGTCTAGGCTGTACCCCTTGAGGGAAATGCATATGGCAGTGCCTTGGCTGATGGCACACTACCAGTCTGTCTCCCAAACCATTTTAAGCTGAAATATTCATATTCAGTACATTTATTAGTTAGGCAATGCATTTTACCACATGTGGGCCTAAGATCTTATTTATTTTGGGCCGGACCACACTTAAGGCTGACTACTCACGCTGGACCCCATATTGTCCTGGACTGAGCTTAAATTGCCTCACTGCCACTTGCAAAACTTTTTTTCAGGTTGAGCCTGTGTTAAGAATCACTTTTTCTGTGCAGAAACTTTGCTTGCTGGCAAAACAGACACAGCAAACTCTTTCAACACAAACATTGATACTTGGCTGTTTCTTTATTCACTTTTAGTTCCCTGGACTCAACAATACTTTTGCAACTTTCTTTAACTCATGCTTCACTGTAGCACTGGGCAGTACTGATTTCTGTAGCTAAGCTCAGAAGGAACTAGAAGGGAAAGGATCAGATTTGTTACAGTACAGTAGCTTCTTGTTGTTTTTACATTGTTTCTTGTGGATTTTACTTGGTAGAAGGTCATTTCTTTTCTTTCTTACTACTTCTAAGGGGCTAGCAGGGTACTGTTTTGGGGCTGTTGGAATTTTGAAAACTGTTTTGGTGGCTATAAGTGGGCTCATTTGTTTGATGTTTCACTGTGTAGCAGGCTGCATTTGTAGAGGCCTATTTCTTCTGATTTAAAAGCTATTTGGTGTGATTTAATTGGGGCTGTTTCTTTGAATCAGATACCTATATCTTCTAATTTCAAGCCTATTTTGATGTGTTGTTGGTGAAGCTGTTTGAATTGGGGACCTGTTTCTTTTGGTAGCAAACCTATTTTGGGGGCTTTGAGTAGAATTGTGATTCATTTTTGCTGGCTTCACAAGCTGCAAAGATTAGTGCATAGTGGGGGAAGGGTGCTAATGGTCTGGCCAGGTCTCACTCAGCTAGGGAGGCGGAGCTGAATCAGGTGTGGTGTCAGTTGCTTTGGTTTCTCAGAAGGAGCTAGAAGGGAAAGGATCCGATTTGTTACAGTACAGTAGCTTATTGTTGTTTTTACATTGTTTCTTGTGGATTTTACTTGGTAGAAGGTTATTTCTTTTCTTTCTTACTACTTCTAAGGGGCTAGCAGGGTATTGTTTTGGGGCTGTTGGAATTTTGAAAACTGTTTTGGTGGCTATAAGTGGGCTCATTTGTTTGATGTTTCACTGTGTAGCAGGCTGCATTTGTAGAGGCCTATTTCTTCTGATTTAAAAGCTATTTGGTGTGATTTAATTGGGGCTGTTTCTTTGAATCAGAGACCTATATCTTCTAATTTCAAGCCTATTTTGATGTGTTGTTGGTGAAGCTGTTTGAGTTGGGGACCTGTTTCTTTTGGTAGCAAACCTATTTTGGGGGCTTTGAGTAGAATTGTGATTCATTTTTGCTGGCTTCACAAGCTGCAAAGGTTAGTGCATAGTGGGGGAAGGGTGCTAATGGTCTGACCAGGTCTCACTCAGCTAGGGAGGCAGAGCTGAATCAGGTGTGGTGTCAGTTTCTTTGGCTTCTCAGAAGGAGCTAGAAGGGAAAGGATCCGATTTGTTACAGTACAGTAGCTTCTTGTTGTTTTTACATTGTTTCTTGTGGATTTTACTTGGTAGAAGGTTATTTCTTTTCTTTCTTACTACTACTAAGGGGCTAGCAGGGTATTGTTTTGGGGCTGTTGGAATTTTGAAAACTGTTTTGGTGGCTATAAGTGAGCTCATTTGTTTGATGTTTCACTGTGTAGCAGGCTGCATTTGTAGATGCCTATTTCTTCTGATTTAAAAGCTATTTGGTGTGATTTAACTGGGGCTGTTTCTTTGAATCAGAGACCTATATCTTCTAATTTCAAGCCTATTTTGATGTGTTGTTGGTGAAGCTGTTTGAATTGGAAACCTGTTTCTTTGGTAGCAAACCCTATTTTGGGGCTTTGAGAATTGTGATTAATTTTGCTGGCTTCACTAGCTGCAAGGTTAGTGCATAGTGGGGAAGGGTGCTAATGGTCTGACCAGGGCCTCAGCTACCTGATTGTTTGTGGAAGACTTGGGTTGGTCCCACCCTCCAAACCCCTCACCCCACCCACCCCTGGTCCATGATTTCCTTTATACCAGGGTTTTGACATCACTTCCTCAAACAGGCAAAGGATATGCACCTGTCATAGCAGAAGCAGACATCCAGGAAAGGAACAGCAGCAAGTGAAGAGGTGACTGCTGTCTCAGTGGAAGGGAAGTAACTGCACATCTAGGAGCTTTCATTGTTACTTCTTTGCATTGCTATTGCATTGTGGAAAGGAGGAGTAGGAGTTTGAAGAAGGTTGTGCAATAGCTACTTAAAGTCTCTTTTTGAATGTGAATAGGAAGGTTAGGAATATAAAAATCAGTTGCTCAATCTATCTAAATGTGTACAACAAAGGAGGTAAGGGAAATAAAGAAAATATTGTTTTGCACTGATAGAGGGGGGAGAGGGGAGACTTGGGGGAGTGTTTGGTATCCTGCATCTGGAAGGGTGGGGGGTCACTGGTGGGCCATGACAGCAATGGGTAGGGTGGTAGGCTGCAACAACAGCGGTGCACCAATCTTTCTAAAAATTGCCTGGAGTGTGGGAGGATGTTTAGTGTGCAACCACATAGAAAACTTAGAAAGGAGACTGAGGGTCTGCAGGAGGAACTAAGACTGGCAAGGCAGACTGGGGGTGGGTTTAGCCCAATACTGGGGGGAGGAAGAATGGGAGATGAAGGAGGATGATTTAAGCCAACAGTGGTGAGGAGAGGGTCAGAAGAAGGGAAGCAGGGACAAGGGGGCCCAGGCCAGGAAGAATGATTGCCAGGGAAACCAGGTCAGGAAACAAAAGACAAATGGAAGGAGATAGGGACTTGTGAGGGGAGGTGAAGAAGTGGCAAAAGTCATGGAGTGGAAAGGACAGAACAGGTTAATATGAAGAGAGAGTGAGTGGGCATTTGTGAAGGGTCTTCAGAAAATAGTTTTGCACTGCTAGAGAGGAAGAAGGTGGAGGAGGGAAATGATGAAATTAGAGGAGTAATTGATAAATGCCTGGACCAAACCGGAGTGCAGGGAAGTTCTGCTGGAAGAATTGCAACAGGGGCAAAAGGGGGAAATAATGTGCAGGAGGAAGAAGAAGAGCCAGAAATGAGAGAGGGAGGGAGATGGATGGAAGCAAGCCAGAGAGTGGTGGAATCTTAGTGCTGGGGGACTCAATACTAAGAGGAGTCAGGTGGGGTAGCAAGGGGGAGAGGCATAGTTGCATTTGGGTGGAGGCCATGCCAGGAATGACAGCAGAAAGAGTGGGACAATCTGTTCTGAAATATGCTAGAAGAGGTAGGGACAAGCCTCATTTAATTATACATCTTGGGATGAACGACCTGGCTGACAAGACAGTAAATATAGTCCAGAGGAGGTTTAAGGAACTAGGACAATTATGTGAGGGGACAGGAAGATCAGTAACTTTTCCGGAGATACTTCCAGTGCCCAAGGCAAGCACAACAAGAAAGCTGAGAATAGAGGAATTTAACAGATGGCTAAGAACCTGGTGTTGTGCTAAAGGGTATGGGCTGTTGGGGTGTGGGGAGGGACCTGGGAGGACAGTAGTCTCTATGCCAAGGACAGACTACACTTGAGTGAGGAGGGAAAGAAAGTGTTGAAACAGAGGATGGAGGAGTGCATAGAGGAAGTAGGGAATTTAAACTAGGAGCGGGGGGTGGCAATTGGGCAAGAGACATGCAGAGACCACAGGTTGGGAAACCATATGAGCTTACCCCCATAACAGTGACAAAGGACAAATGGCAAGTATTATTGGTGATGCTAGTAAAGGAGGGCAGGATGGGAGGGGGGAGAAGGGTGGAAGGTGGTTACCCTTAATGCTAGGACCCTTGGGAGGAAAACTGCAGACTTACAGGTGCTTATGGCAGAGGGAGAGGGAGAGGTAGACATTGCAGCCATCACAGAAACATGGGCCACCCAATACAATGACTGGGACCTGTCTGTACCAGGGTACAGGTTATTTCATAGGAACAGGATGATTGGGAAAGGAGGGGGTGTGGCACTATATGTGAAGGAAGGACTGAAGTATGTAAGGGAGGAAGGGGAGGAGGGTAGTACGGAGTCAATTTGGTTGCAAATCCAGGATTCCAAGAATAGGATTCTTAGAATGGGAGTGGTGTACAGGCTGCCATCTCAGACGGAGGAGTTAGACAGGGAACTACTGGGACAGATCAGGAGGACCTGCGAGAAGGTGTAGTGGTGATTGTGGGGCTTCAACATGCCAGGAGTGGACTGGAGTACCCCAACAACCAGGAACAGAAGGGAGCAGGTACTGCGGGATGCCTTCCAGGACAGCTTCCTGCTGCAAATGGTCAGTGAACCAACCAGGTTAGGGAATACCCTTGACCTTGTGCTGGCAAATGGGGACTTTATGAGAGAACTTACAGTGGAGGAACCGCTGTCAGGGAGTGACCACCACTCTGTATGACTCACACTGGATATGGGCAAGAAAGGAGTGGAATCTGGCACAAGAGTGCTGAACTTCAGGAAGGCCAGCTTTGGGAGGATGGGGGAAGTGGTAAAAGGGTACCTGGCCAGAATTCAATCTAGTATGGACACTAACCAGAGGTGGGAACCCATAAAGCTGGGGATAGTGGAGGCAACCAAAACCTGCTGCAAAGCCCAGAGCAAGAAGGCTAGGGCTAAGAAACCGAGCTGATTGGGCAAGGAGGACATGGAAAAGGTAAGGAAGAAAAGAGCTGCCTTTAGGAAGTACAAGAAAACAGGAAGGGGGGAGGACAGGGAGGAGTACTTGACAGAATCGAAGGAGGTGACAAGGGCAGTAAGGGGAGCGAAGGCATCTATGGAACTCAGGCTGGCACAAGGCATTAAGAAGGCAGAGAAGGACTTCTTTAGGTACATCAGGGAGAAAAGGAGCTGTAAGGACCACATAGTAAAGATTAGGAAGGAGGGGGGTTGGGTGGAAGCAGGATGCGATAAGGCAGAAGCACTAAATGAGTACTTCTGCTCAGTATTTACTAAAGAGAAGAGGGCGGTGACACCCAATGCCGGAGAAATGGCAGAAACAGGGGGGAGGAGGTGACAGATGGGGAAATCATGGAAGGCAGAGTTTGGGAGGGTTTGAAGGCACTGAGGGTGGATAAGGCACCAGGCCCAGATGGCATCCTCCCCAGGGTACTGAAGGATCTGGCAGTGCTCCTTGCAGGACCTTTGGCAGACCTATTTAATGCCTCACTACATTCGGGGTGTGTATCTCAGGACTGGAGGATGGCTCATGTGGTGCTCCTCCACAAAAGTGGCCCCAAGGATGAACCAGGAAAATACAGACCAGTGAGCCTCACATCCATCATGGGTAAGCTAATGGAGGCTATCCTGAAGGAAAGGCTGGTGGCCCTCCTAGTGGCCAAAGGACTACAGGACAGCAGACAGCATGGCTTCATACGGGGCAGATCCTGCCAAACCAACCTGGTGGAGTTCTATGACTGGGCAACTAGGCAACTGGACAGGGGCCATGCAGTGATGTCCTCTATCTGGACTTCAGTAAGGCATTCGACTCAGTGCCACATGGAAGGCTGGTAGGTAAGTTAGTAGGCACAGGGGCAGGTGCAAAGCTGGTGAGATGGGTAGGGAAATGGCTTCAGGGAAGGCAACAGAGGGTGGTAGTGAGTGGGGAGATCTCACACCCAAGGGTAGTGATGAGCGGTGTTCTACAGGGCTCGGTGTTGGGACCAGTGTTGTTTGGGATATTCATTGCAGACATATCATTGGACATCAAGAGCAAGATCAGTCTGTTTGCTGATGATACCGAGGTAGGAGCAGTGGTGGATGACCTAGGGGGATGGTAGGGGTTGCAGGATGATCTGGCAAAGCTTGATACCTGGTCAGATACCTGGCAACTGAGATTTAATGCCAAAAAGTGCAAGGTGCTGCATTTTGGGATGAAGAACCCAAGGAGGAGTTACCAGCTGGGGAGAGTGAAGCTAGCCCAGACAGAGGAGGAGAAGGATCTGGGGGTGCTCATTACAGGGTCAATGAACAACTTGGCACAATGTAGGAAGGCAGCTGCAAAGGCCAACAAAATGCTGGGTTGGAGGAGGGAGGAGGTGATTCTGCCACTGTATAGGTCATTAGTTAGACCACACCTGGAGTACTGCGTGCAGTACTGGCGCCTGTATCTGAAGAGGGACATTAAGTTACTGGAGGGGGTGCAGTGCAGGGTGACAAAGATGATCAAGAGGCAGGGGGACTTATCATATGAGCGGAGGCTGAGGGAGTTGAACATGTACTCACTGGAGGAGAGGAGGGACAGGGGGGACATGATTTAAACCTTTAAGTACATGAAAGGAATAAACAAGACAGGTACAGAGGGGCTGTTCAAAGTAAGGGAGGGGAGGGACTCCAGGGGCCATGATATGAGACTGGAGGGAGGAAGGTTCAAGAGGGAGATGAGGAGACACTTTTTTACAGAGAGAGTGGTGGATGGGTGGAATGCGTTACCTGCAGAAGTGGTATCCACTAGAACAGTGGATTGCTTCAAAAGGGGATGGGACAGGACAAGGGGGAGGGTCAATGAAGGGGAAGAGTGGAAGGGAGGGGCAGCTGCAGAATAAGGGGTGCTAGGTGCACATTCGAGCAGACTTGATAGACCTCTAGGTCTTTATCTGCTGGAAAATTTTGTATGTTTGTATAACATGCAGTCCCTTGTGGCTCTTTGCTGGCACTTGCAGCTCCCACCTTACATGTAACCCACGGCTGGCCCACAAGGCGCTGTCCAGAACATTCCACATGGTCAGGGAACTCCCATTCAGTTCTGTGGCATAGCTCAACTGAGACACATCTATATGTTTTTATTTTAAACTCTTGTTCAGATACTAGAAGATGTACACCCGTTCAAGGCGTTGATCATACACAGGGTGCAGACACCACACAGTCACAATCCAGTTACACTGGGCATTTGCTGCCCCTTGCTGATATATTTAAGTTGCACAGTCCCAATTTTAGCTCGGGCTGGGTGGCCCATTAAAGCTTGGACAGTTGCACATGTCAGACACTGGTTTACTTACTCCAATTGCTTAGCAGAGTTGGTTTTCTCTCGAGTGGACTCAGGATTCATCAGAACTCTCTCTGCTGAGGCAGATACAGCTCTTTCACAGCTGGCTTGCAATCAGGTTACTGGCCTACGTTCTCCCAAAATGTAGCAAGGCTGGAACTAGCCCTGGAGGACATTTTGCTGGCAGCCCCCAGGCTAGCAGGTACTACATAACTAAATAACTTTCAACTTTTACTGCTAAGAGGCAAATACCCCTCTCCTGGAGGGAGAGGATTAGCTAGATCTACAGGCTTGGCTGCATGGCTGGGGGCCAGAGACCACACTCCCATGGGAGTTCCCACTTGAATCTGGCAAATTGCTGAAAACCACAGTCTCCTATAGGGCTGTCCTGAAGCTCCTGATTGGCTGAGAGTTTTGGTTGCATGGCCTCTGATTGGCTGGAAGGCCTGTCATTCAAGAAAACTAATTATGCATGAATCTCACTCAATGCACAGTTGGTTTGCTGTTTTGGCGCCTGAAAATTGGTCCCTGCAGTTCCCTTTGAGTTCTTGGTGTTCTCCCATGAGCTTTGGCTAATGTTCCACAAGCCCTGGCTTTGTTATTCTACCTGTCCAATTGGCTGTGCTGCCTGTAATGGCTGCTAAAACACACAGTCTCGTACACAGATTAGGTACAGTCTCAAGTTAAGTCCTGGTGTGGCCAGAATGAAGTAAATATTTGCCCAAATGCCCCACAGTCCATTATCCCTGGTTGTGTACTTGCTATCACTGCACAGATTGAATAAATCGCTCAGTCCATTTTCCTGTCACTGCTGCTGACATTTTAGCTCCCTGACATGCAGCAGCAGACAGACTGTTTTTCCGAGTCCCAACAGTTGCTGGTGCAACCATGATAAAGTATCTATTTATCTAAACATTCTCCCCTTTGTCAAACACTTACCCCCAAACATACATCAGTTACATATTTAGTTTTAACATTTTCTTTTTCCTTTTTGGCCACAGCTGAGAACAAGCTTCCCCGATAGCAGAAAAGACCCTTATAAATATTCATAGGCGATCGGGGCTCTGGCTCATTAATATTCATGAGCCCTGAACAAAACAGTCAGTGGATCTCTTTAATGTTTTACAAGAATGGGCTCTTAGCACCATGTCCATGGTCACCAGGTACCACTTAGCTACTGGGGATACTGGGACTGATGGAACACCTCTCAGAATGACTGCAATGCTGGCAGATGAACGATCAAAGGCGCCGCTCACACCTGTGCGATTCCTGTTACACTGGAGTGCTTGGCAGCATGGGTGATCATGTTTTGCTTCTATTGAGCACTGCAGGGCTTGGATTCTAACAGAGGCTGTGACTATAGCACCAGGGACACAGAAAGAACTTGGACCAGGACCAGGGAGCAGAGAGAAAAAAAGGCAGGCATTTCCTGAGGCACTTGGGAGAAGAGTAACAGGAGCTGCAGGGCTGCAGGTAAGCCCCCAATTTGGCAGGGGGTTACACTTGTATTGAACTTTCCAATTATTCCCATCAATATCCAGTTGCCATCTCTACAGCATATACCACCCTTCCTTCATTGGTCTAAAATCTTACATGTTAATCCCTTCTACCAAGTACCTAAAGCTTCTGTCTGAATCCTTCATCATCTGCATAGATGCCTACATAGTGACATATCGCACATTGCTGAACTCCAAGCCTCGAGACCCTAATCCAGATGTCAAACCCTCTACAAAATCCCATAGATTACTTTAAGAATTTCATAACCCATCATACTTCCCACAATTTAGAGTCTGGCAGCTAAGCACCAACAGCTTAATCTGATTCAAGGTCAGTTGGCATTCATCTGTATTCCCCTCCCCCAGGTCATGCCTGAAAATAGGCAGGATTTGTCTAGTGTACTTACCAGGTCAACAAAATTAAACAAATAAAAAATAAATAATTTAATCAACTCATGCTATTCATGCTCACATTGACTCTGTTACCCCATTGAACATCAACCAATACCACACTGGAATCCTGGACCACGTTCACCTCTTTTCCTGCTGGACTTAATTCATATTTGGAATCTGGACACTCCTTCAGAATAGACCTGCCTCTTCAACCTCAGAATCGGCCTTCCAGAACACATCATTCAACAGACTCTGAAGATGGAACGTCATCTCTACAAACAGTCCACCTTACTTAGAAATTAGAATATGGTCGTAAGAACCTAGGATCATCTCCTCTTAGGCCCTGTACACACTAGAGAGCTTAAAATGGTTTAACTGCCTTAAACCATCTTAACCTCTCAGAACACGGTTTGCGTTCACACTGTAATATGGTTAAAATCGTGTTACAACCGTGTTCTAAAACCGTGCTAAAACCCTGCAAAGATGTGGTCTTTAGCATGGTTTTAGCTAAACGCGGTTGCCTTAATCCGTGTTAACAGCAGTGTGTACACAAACCGTGCTGTAACACAGGTTAAGGCAACCCATCCTAAAGGAAAAGTCTTTTTTTTAGCAACAGGATTTTAAAAAAAAAGCGATATTGCCTAGTAGCCCTAGGAACACTGGTTCTGAGGATGTACTGTTTTCCCCGATCGCTTTTGGTTCCCATTCACAGGTATCCTGTCATGCATTGCGGCACACTGCGGTACCCATAATGCTTACACTTGGTGCCACAGTCATGCCTGGGAACCCGCTTCTCCTAGCATGGTTGTCAGAATGCAATGTGGATGCTCTGACAACCGTGCTAGGGATCGATTTATAAAACAATTTTAATAACATTTTATTATCGGTTACTAGTGTGTACAGGGCCTTAGTTTGTCCTGAGGATGGACAGGTCAGTAGCCATGGGTCCTCAGTGGTTTCCTCCACCTGGGTTTTTTTTCCTGTCCTGTGTGCTACTGATCATACTCTCCATGAGTTGGAGGAGGTAATCTTTTTGGGCTTTCTGTTCCCTACTCATTACCCAGCTTACCTACCAAGGGTGGGACTAGAGAAAAGCCAAAAAGTAAACTACAGTTACATAAGCACTACTAATCCCATACTCTAGTCACCAAAACATTGAACTAATGAAATGTTAAATTACTTTTAGGGTTAGCTCTGTTACCTGTGGTCAGTTGCACCGCTTCTTTTAAAGATGACAGCTTTGAGTAAAATAGCAGATAACCTTTGTATTGAACTAAATGCTACTTTGCACAACTGAATACTATTTTTTCTACTGAGTATGATACCCTAAAGTGGTCAGCAGGGGAATGAGCTTTGTGCCTGCACACCTGTTGCGATCTTGGTTTGTACTATCCTAGAAGCTATCCTTAGCAATGCTTTGGACACTTGCACTCTGCTCTATGCTGGTTTAAAAATAGCAAAAGTTTCAGTTTGTGCTATTTTGCAATTTGGATGGAACTTTGCCTGGGGCAAACCTCAAGTTTTAACAAGCATTTGTCAATGCCGAATGTTGGCTTGCTGTCATTGGCATTGGTAGTGCAGGAGTTAAAGAGATGCATAAAAGGAATGGCAGTGAAGTATTGAACGAACACCAACCCTTCTCCACAGAGACTGAAAGGTGTTGGGAGTGTAGCTTTGGGCCATTGGCCATAGCGCTTATGCCAGTCCACCTTACCTCACCCTGCAGATGCCAACAGGTGTCAGGGTGTGCTTTGGGGTCTTTGACCCTTATGCTCACCCCACCCAATAAGAAAATAAGTTGTGATGGGTGCAATAAAGGAGAATGGGGTGAACGTTAGGGCAACAGAACCGAAGGCACACCTCAAAGCCTATCAGTGTCTGTAAAGTGGGGGGTAGAATAGTGCAAACATTATGGCTGATGAACCTAAGTTATGCCCCCCATGCCTGTCAGTTTCTACAGGATGGGTGTGGGTGTATGGTTGGAAACCTTAACGCCCTGGTCATTTGTTGGTATTTTCACTTCAAATTTTCAGCATTGGTTTTCCGGAACCCCACCTCATGAACAGTGGCACTATCATTTCGTTACTCAATCCTGAAAGGTGATTTCGCAGAGCAACTGCGCCATTTGGAGCCACAGATGTGTAAACATATTTCAGTCAGAATGCAAAAAATAACAGCTGTACTGTTCATGAGGAGGTATGAAAAAATGGCAATGTTGAAAATCTAGAGAGAAAATATGAAAAAGTTGCGAACTTATGAGCGTGCAAAGATACTGCACAATGCACACCCATAATGTGGTCATTTTGGGGAATTTTTTTTACTAAATGTTCAACATGGGCATCTTGGGACCTCTCTTCATGAACAGTGGCACTGTGATTTTGTTACTCTGTCCCAAAAGTTGATTTCGCATAGCGACCGTGCCCATTGTGCACCACAGATGCGAAAACATTTTTTGGGCAGGATGTGAAAAATGACAGCTATACTGTTCATAAGGAGGTGTGAAAAAATGGCAATGTTGAAAATCTGGAGTGAAAATATTAAAAATTGGTGAAGTTACAAGTGCATGTATGAAAACTGCATAGCGCATGCTGGTAACACAGTCATTTTTAAATTTTCGCAAATTTACAACATGGGCTTTTAGGACCTCCCTCATGAACAGTGGCACTGTCATTTCATTAATCGGTCCTGAAAGGTGATTCCGCACAGTGATGGCGAAATCACCTTTTGGGACTGAGGAACAAAATGACAGTTACATGTTCATGAGGTGGGGTCCCAAGAACCCTTTGTTGAAAATTTGGGGCCACAATTCTTAAAAATGCCTGAAATATCAACCTAAGTTGAAACCACCCCATTATAAATGTAACCTCCTGGTGGCGTTATCCCAAGGGCTACTACCCCTTCCTGCTTGGCTAGTAGCAGGTTAAGGGTCCTGGGTAATGAAATGGATGCCTCCACCTGGAGGTCATGGTTGTTAGTGGTCAAGCTAACTTGGGCACAGCCCTCTGGGACACTATAACCCCCCTCTTTCCCTTCTAGTGGCCTGAACAATATACAATAATTACTTTCACAATGACCCTTATTCACCAGGCAATTACCCACACTGTTTCCACTTACCACCGGGGCTGGTTCCTCTAGCTTGACCCTGGGGACCCCCTGTAAAACAAGGTTAAGTACAGCAAACAGCAACAGTACAATACTTTTGGCACAAACTGGAACCACAGTCAGGTTAAATGCAAACATAGTTAAATCTGATTTATTCAGGGGACATGAACAAGGGAGGGGCGTAATCAGGTTGATTTGCTTAAAATAGAGGATAATGTATGGTCATCCATGGTTAATTACACTATGCTATCATCGAGTGGTTCCCATGGTAACCCTATTAACCTTGAGAGCGAAGCTCGAGAGGTTAACAGTGGTTACCATGGGAACCACAAGACGATAGCATAGTGTGGTTGACCATGGATGCCCATACATTGTCTTTTATAGTGTATGGACATCACTGCGGTGGTATCGTAGTTCGATAAATATGTCAGTACATTTCAACTTGCATCAGAAAATGAAGTTTTCCCAACCTTACCATGATAGTGTCAAATGCAGAAGCCGAGAAAGATTTGCGGTCCTGAGTGACTGGTTTTGAAAATGCTGCCGCTGCCATGGTATTTCTGAATTCGTTTTACTTTGATTTTTTTACTCCCGTGTGTGCTGATGGCTATTTCACAGCTATGAAGTGCAGTTTAAAACTTGATGCCTGAGTGCATGGCTTCACAGACAGCCGCGTGGCTTCATTCAATGTTGTTAACCTATTGATGTGACGTAGCATCGACAGGTTAACAACAATGGAATGGATGGACGATGGGTTAACAACCTTAGGAAATAATGATTTCCTAAGGTTAACAGTGTTCTACCATACATTATAGCTATATTAATCAGACAGTTATGCATGCAGTTCAGAGTCCCTACACAGTCACTCACTCTGGGTACCCAGGTAGGAAAATGGTGGGCTAGCCAGGAGCGTTGCAGCTGGTTGGGGCCCTGTGATGGAAGAAAGCAACATGCACAACACACACTATTTGTAATCCAGAGCCGGAGGGCTCTGTTCGTGAAAGAAAAGGCAACAAGACAATCAGATGACAACACTTTTAGATTTAGCTGTTGTTGCAGGGAGCTAACCTGATGTTTACTCATGATACCCAATACTGGACACAGGCAGGACGAAATCGAGACTGCAGGCTGTTGAGCTGGAGTGTCCGGAGAAGCAGGGCCCACACGAATCACTGAGGAATCATCCCTGTTCAAGGTGTTGACCAGGGGGCTGATCCCCAGGCCTGTCTCTCATCCATGACTTTCTCTGCGTAGCAGGTATTCTGTCTGGGCCAGTGTAGCAGGGCTCAGGCAAATGGAAATGGATACGGATTCAGTCCATGGAGCTGGATACAGCCTCCAGCAAGCAAAACACAATTCAGATGCCCAGTGGGGAACCAAATTACGACCCACTATAAGCACACAGCACATTCACATGAAAGGAAATTCCACTGTACCAGGCAAATGGCTCTCCGGCTGCAAATACAGAGTCTCTGCACAATCTGGGAGTTCAGAGCTAGCTGGAACTCCTGACAGGCAGATCGCATTCAGCAAATCTTCGGTCTTCTTAAGATTAAAGCATGGTCTCAATTCAGTGGCTTAATTCGCTCCCCAAATTCGGATTCAGTCCGAAAAAAGCACAAGTTCCTTCTCAGGAACAACAAGCAGGCATGCAGGCCAAACTAAGGCCTTTCCACAGTTCTCCCACGAGAATCCACTATGGATTGCTGCTCAAACTATCTCAAGCTGTTACTTCTTCACTTACCAACTCAGATCTAACTGAAACTGCAAGCAGTATGGGACTTTCCCCAAGATCCAAAAGGTTCGGTTGGCTGATCTGTCTGTCAGTCACAACAAGGTTCCCCCTCCAGGTTATTTTAGGCGCCAAAAGCCCCAAACTACAATTCCTACATGTTTTGGCCCCACCAAGCCCCTGTAGGGCAGGCTCCATTTTAGAGTCCCAAATGTACTGGTTGGCCCATTCTGTAGTCCAGGATCAAGATGTTAGAAACAAACAGAACTATCCCTGCCTGTAGAAAACTTGGCGTCCGCGTCAAGTCTGTACCATCACAATATCAAAAATGCAATATAAATGAGACATATATATCATTAGCTTGTTACATCACTATACTTTTCAATATTCTTTGCATTACTACATCTGTATTGACAATACTTATGCATATTTCATACAGGTAATGCTGATTCCACTAAGATTAACACATTAGTAACATCACAATACTGCTTCAGGTAATAACTTCTTGCACATGAAACAATGCAAGAGGGGGCCTTCTCTATCAGCTAACTTGGGGCCGGATGGGGCAGGGGCACCATGGTGAGAGGGGAAAAACAAATAACCTGGAATTGGCCATCAAGCTCAATTTGGGCAGTGAACTTGGTGAGACGTAAACCCCTTTGTGAACCACATTGAGAGGCAAATCCACTGGCCTCCCAGGGGAATCATAACTAAAGCATAATACTGGCTTGATAGCTCGGCCAGTCTTTCTGGGGGGAGCAGCCACAGTCTCTGTAATTTCAGCACTAACTTTGGAGCTTTCATCACTTGTGAGGGGTGCCTCTGCAAGGATGGGAATGTCCAAACCTGGAGCACCGTCAGCTCCTTGCACTATAGGCTGTTTCTACAACACTTTGCTCATTATTATCCTCTGACAAAGGCCCAGGTTGCTGATTTTTAGGAGGCTGTAGCACAATTAGGCTTTGCGGCACTGAAGGGGAGTTGTCAACACTCTCACATTGTTCTTCAGGTTCTGGTGCGTCTAAGGAGACTCAGGCCATCAGCCCTTCTTCGGCACTCACACAGTTCCACAAAACACAGAGTCTGCAACCTCAGATGTGATGCTTTGCACCTCACTTTTAGGGAGCATTGGCTCCAAGGATGAAGCTGAGGGTTAAGCAGTCCAGAAGGCTCAGCTTCATCCCCACAATTAGTTATAGGGTTACTTCTAAACAACTGACTCAATTCATAGGAGGGGTAATAGGCATTGTCACACTCACTATCATCAGAGGTGGAGTGACAGTCACTATCATTCTGGGCCTGCTGCGGGGGAAACCTTAACTCTGTAACTACTGGGGTAGGTTGACTCTCTCTCTTTTTTGCAGCAGCATGAGTCACTGGCCCAGGGGAGGCAATGTCTGCTGGTTCAGCTTCAATAATAACTTGGCCGATAGGCAGCAAGTGGTTACGGTGCATGGTCTTGACAGCTTTGGAGTTATTCTCTGGGCGTACCTTGTATGCTAGTAGATCATCCAACTTTCCAACTACTACATAAGGAAGATAGTGCCACCTGTCAGCAATTTTGTGCTTGCCATGTGGTCCCAAATTACGTAACAACACACGGTCTCCGGGCCGTAGCTCTTGAGCCTTTACTTTCTTGTCGATCCTCTCTTTGTTGGCAAGATTTCTTTTAGTGGCCATTGTCTGGGCCAGTTGATATGCATGGTTCAATTGAGATTTCAGTTTCTGTACATACTGCAGGAAGTTTTCAGCTTGCACCTCATCTGGAGAGACCCCAAAACAGACATCAACTGGCAGGCGGGCCTCCCTCCCAAACATGAGGCCGGTAGGGGGAGAACCCAGTAGCGTCATTTTTGGTGCAATTGTATGCATGTACCAAGGTGCTAATCTGCTGGTTCCACTTATGCTTGTCTTTTGGGTGGAGGGTGCCCAGCATGTTTAGAAGGGTGCGGTTTAAAATGTGTTGGTTGAGGGTCCCCCTGTGGGTGATGGGGGTGGTTCTTGACTTCTGCACCCCCCACAGAGAGAGCATTTCATTGATTAACTGACTGTCAAAGTCTCTGCCTTGGTCAGAGTGGATCCTCTGGGGGACACCATAGTGGACAAAGAAATTTTCCACTAGCACCTTGGCCATGGTAGAGGCCTTTTGATCTTTAGTTGGAAAAGCTTGTGCATACAGTGTGAAATGATCCATAACCACTAATACATTGCCAATATTCCGCTGATCAGGCTCTAAACACAAAAAGTCTATGCAGACCAGTTCCATGGGGGTGCTGGTAGTAATATTGACAAGGAGGGCAGCCCTCTGAGGCAGGGCTTTCCTTTGCAGGCAATGACTGCAGGTCTTTACATGGTGCTCAACATCGGCCCCCATCTTGGGCCAGTAGAATCGAGATTGTACCAGGTCGACAGTTCTGTCAATGCCAAGGTGCCCCATGTAATTGTGGAGGGACCTCAGTACCAAATCTTTAAAGGCCATGGGCAGGACCAATTGCTGCTTGTCTACTTGACCACTGCAATCCACTGTCTCTCTGTATAACAACTGATTGTGTAACTTCAACCTGGGGCCTTCTTTAAACAATAGGGCAGTTCACAAGCCAGGGGAATGCAACTGGGACACATCTTTCCCTGCATGCAGGGCATCAAGTGCTGGCAGAATCATAGGATCTTGGGATTGAGCCCACTGGAAGCTGTTATTGTCAAATTGAGGTAGTGCACTAATATCAAGAGCAGAGAAATGGAAATAGGCAGCCAGTATCAGGAGGGACCAAGCAATCTACTAAACAGTCCACTGTGTCCGTAGACATCTGTTCATCTCTATCAAACTTTTGGCACAATGCTCGGATGTCAGGTTCAGACAACCTGACCCAATCACTCTTGGAGATTGGCCTTCATGACAGGGTGTCAGCATCAATATGGACAGTCCTGGCCTGTATTCGACAGGATAATCATAGACTGATAAAGAAGAGAGCCACCGGTGCCCAGTGGCGTCAAACTTAGCTGAAGTCTGTACATAGGTTAATGGGTTATTGTCGGTCTTCACCAATATCTTTGCCCCATAGAGGTACTCATAAAACTGGTCAACAATGGCCCATTTTAGGGCAAGAAACTCCAGCTTGTGCACAGGATAGTTTAATTCTGACAGGGTCAAGTTCCTGCTGGCAAAAGCCACTGGTCTCACACCATCCTCATAGTCTTGATACAGCACAGCTCCTAGGCCCTGCAGACTAGCATCCATATGCAGCACATAGGGCTTGGTAGGGTCAGCACAGGCGAGGATGGGGGTGTGGGTGAGCTGGTATATGACTTTGTGGAAGGCTGCTTCACATTTGGGTGTCCAGCGGAGTCCAAAAGGTTCACCTGTTCAGAAGTATAGTTTCTTGGGTTCTTTGACAGCACCTTTCTTGTATTTATGGTTGGTAGGGGGTAACCCTGGTTGAGAATCAGGAGTGGGTGAAGCAGCTTGGAATAGTCTTTTATGAACCTGTAGTAGTAGCCACAGAACCCCAGAAAACGTAGTTCTTTCAAGTTATGGGGCTGGGGCCAAGTAATCAGTGACTCGACCTTACTGGGATCGGTCCCTATCTCGTCTGCAGATACTATGTGCCCCACATACTTCACGGAGGTTTGAAAAAAACTGGCACTTGTCAATTGACAGCTTGAGGCCGAAGTCTTCCAATCTGTCTAGGACTTTAAACAGTCGGGTCTCATGCTCCCCTAATGTGCATCCGAACACAATGACATCATCTAGGTACACTAGGCATTCCAGCAAGTTCATATCTCCTACCGCACATTCCATCAGTCACTGAAAGATGGCCGGGGCACCCAAAATCTCCTGTGGCATTCTCAGGAATTCGTAGAACCCCAAAGGACAGATGAAGGCGAGTTTCTCATGGTCCTCCGTGGCCATCGGAATCTGGTAATATCCGCTGCGGAGATTCAGTGCTGAGAACCATTTGCTCCCATTCAAGCAATCCAGGGCATCTTGTATACGGGGCATGGTGTATTGATCTGGGAAGGTCCGCCGGTTCAGGGTTCGATAATCAACACACATCCTCACCGACCCATTCTTCTTACGTACAACCACAATGGGAGAGGCATATGTGCTCCTTGATTCCTGTATCATGCCAGCAGCGAGCATTTCCTGCAGGTATCTCCTCACATCATCTATGTCCACTGGGGCGAGGCATTGGAATCTCTCTCGAAATGGCCGGTCATCATGCAGGCATATATGATGCTCTATACCCTGGACACACCCCACGTCCCAAACACTTGGTCTCTCTGGGCGAATTTCTTGCTCATCCTAGCCTTCCATTCAGCTGGCAGCAGGGAATCACCAAAGTCAAATACATCTGGGGTCACTCTCTCCTTTTGGCCAGAGTACTTGTTACTGGGTAATAATGCAGTGTCTGCACAGTGTACTGTAGCTAGAATGCACCCTCTGTTCACCTGGACGTCCCGATCTGACACATTTTGAATCTGGACCATCACTCATCGTGCATAGGCATGGGCACAGGCAGGGAAAGTGCTTGGGTTTAACCAATAATCCTTCTGGCAACTTTCCATCACGTGGTGCATCCAACATTAATATTTTGTTCTTTACATTTCTCTTTAGGCAGACTTCTCCAAGGATTGTGTACTGGGCGTTGGGGGCCAATACCAAGGAGTCAGATTCCTTTTTCCACACTCTCCCCACTGTCTCATCTGGATCCTCTTCATTGGGTTTCTGTTGTAAGTCATATGCTCTTTTTACTGTGGCTGTAATTATTAGGGCCCGTCCTGTCAGTTGCCCTTGTTTCTCATGGCAGAGTTGTGCTACTCTCCCAAACATGTGGGTGTTTGTTCCAATTAACAGGGAAACCCCATCATACAGTCCGGTGGGGGGACACACTAGGGCCAGTATCTCTACTTGCTCCTCTACACCAGTTACAGTTGCAGGAAAAGACAACCAGAGGTGGATGTATCCTAGGTAGGGATACAACTTGTCGCTTAGCCCCCACACATGTAGGCCTTCCAGGGATTGTAATGGCACATCAGATAAGCGTTTGTCATGCCAGTCCTGAAATACAATGGTCACTTGCGACCCACTGTCAAGCACAGCCTGAGTAGGAATACCATTCACAGCCACAGTAGTCTTCATTGAAGGGCCCACTATTTTGGACCGGTCTGGAGGGACAACAGCAGGGGCCTGGACAGACAATTTAGTCACAGAGGGGTTTGAGTTAGGATGGCCGAAGCCTTCACTGTGGTCATTTTGTGCACCCCTTGACCACTGACTCATTTTCTGAAGCTCTCCGTGAAGCCAGTTTGCCACTTTCTCTAAGTCCTTCTGAGACCGGCATTCCCTCTTCATATGGCCATCCTTGCCACAATTGTGACAAATGACAGGCTCTCGGGGCATCCTTGGGGAAAACATAGCAGGGGATGCTGGAGCATTGATGGGAGATTGTGATCTGACTTCTGATGGTAGTGCACCATGTCTCAAAAGTTCCGTTACGGTGGCAGTCAATTC
Organism: Neoceratodus forsteri; assembly: GCA_016271365.2. Lineage (NCBI taxonomy): Eukaryota > Metazoa > Chordata > Ceratodontiformes > Ceratodontidae > Neoceratodus > Neoceratodus forsteri. The sequence continues at coordinate 1,425,942,561 of CM057455.1, forward strand.
CTTGAGCTCAGCCGAGAAGCCACCCTCAGTAGAGGATGCCTGAGGGTGCACCCCCACCCCCATAACAGTCACGTCCTGACAGGGGCCAGGGTCTCTGTCAGCAGGGGGATACCTCAGCGATAGCACCGAGTTATATTTTTCTGACTTACTTCAGCAACTCCTCCCCCCACCGTTTAGCCCACGGTGGGACACTCGTAGTGGTCTCCATTTCAGAAGGGCCTTCCAGTGCCATGATCACTTGGGCTGCACTCACCCTATAATTACAATCTCCCTCTTCACCTTCTACCTCCCGGAGTTCTTTTATCAAGTCACAGTAGTCAGGTGGGTTACCTCTCCTATCCTGGAGCCTTAACTGGATGATCTGCAGTTTAGAATGCTTGGCATGCTGCAGTATGTGCCCCAGTCTCACATGGTTCAAATCACTGGCGGCTACCCCACCTTTCTGGTAAGCTTTCTGCAGAGCTCTTTCTAGTCAAGTAACATACACAGACAAACTTTCCCCCTTCCATTGTTTGGTACCTTGGAATTTCTCATCAAAGACTCTCCTGACTCAATGCTCCCAAAATTGCCTTCAAGTACAGATAGGTACTTCTGAGCAGATGCATCAGGGTTCGTGGATATCAAAAATGTAATGGCTTCAAGGGTGGAGCCCCTCAAACTTTCTATGATTCTTTTCCACTTCTCAGCCTCCGCACACTGCCACTCGGGTACCAAGGGGGCAACATTTTCAATCCAGGTCTCCCAGTCATCCTCCCCCAAGGGGGTGGGGAGGATGCCCGAGAAGATTCTCAGCCTTCGGTTGGAGTCTTGACTAATGGTGGGTACAGATATAGGGGCCAGCATTGGCATGGGCACAGAAGGCGGGGCAGTAACAGGTGCTGGTTTCTGGGTGCTTGGATGAAGGAACACCCCCAGGTGGCAGGAATAGTTTCTTAAAGTCCTCTATGGTTTTCCCTTCCTCAAGCAACAACTTAGCAAATTTTTCCTCAAAAGTCTCAGATGATGGTGAGAGCTCATCCTCCCCAGGGTCTTTATTGTCTTTTTTTATCACTCTCCAGGTGGCTAGGACCCCTTCTGAGGCAATAGTCTGTGGCACTTTAGAGCTGTCCATGAAGCCACTACACTCTACCAAGGCTTTGAAAATTTGGGTGATCAAATCAGTCTGTCAACCCACAACCACAGGGTTTTTTAAACATTCAGCTTTGGAGAGTGTTCCCTCTACAGTGTCCTTACTGGTACCCAGGGGAATATCCAGTATAAGCAGAGCATTTTGGGGGTTGATCTCATAGAAACATAGAAGCTGACGTCAGAGAAGGACTGCAAGGCCCATCCAGTCTGCCCATTTCTTTTTCTACCTGATGAATGTGCCATTGGCCTTTGCTCTGTCAATGGCCTATCTATTCATACTCATTTGTATTGCTGCCTTATGTCTATCCCATACATGTTTGAAACCATGCACTGTATTCATATCCACCACTTCCTGAGGTAGGCCATTCCATGTATCCACCACCCTTTCTGTGAAAAAGAACTTCCTCACATTACCCCTTAATCGGCCTCCCTCTAATCTCATGCTGTGTCCTCTTGTCCTGCTATTTTTCTTATATTGAAACATGTTAGACTCTTTCACCTTGCTAATGCCCTTAAGGTGTTTGAATGTTTCAATCATATCACCTCTCTCCCTCCTTTGCTCTAGGGGCTACATATTGAACTCAGTTAATCTGTCCTCACATGTTTTCTGATGCACTCCCTGCAGCATTTTGGTTGCCCTTCTCTGGACTGCCTCAATCTGGTTAATGCCCAAGTGAAGGTGTTGCCTCCAGTACTGCACACAGTACTCCAGATGGGGCCTAACCAGTGTCTTGTACAGAGGGATTATTACCTCCCTCTTCTGACTTGTGATACCCTTACTAATACACCCCAACATCCCTCTAGCCTTACCTATTGCTTTAGTGGTCTGCTTGGATGATTTCAGGTCATCAGTGATGATGACATCCAAGTCTCTTTCTTCCCTTGTGACTGTCAGCAACTCCCCTCCCACCTCCTGCCCAATACACCACCCCACCAGCTGGTGTACAGCCATTTCTACTGGGGTAGCCATTAATCTTTAATAATAATTCATAATTTTTGGCCAGTAGAAGGCACAAAATTCCAGCGGTGAGCCTCCAAGATGTAATCCCTAGGGGGGCGCTATCCCAAGGGCTACTACCCCTACCTGCTTGGCTAGTAGCAGGTTAAGGGGCCTGGGTATGAAACGGGTGCCTCCACCCAGAGATCAGGGTTGTTAGTGGTTAAGCTAACCTGGGCACAGCCCTCCAGAACATTGTAACCCCCCCTCTTTCCCTTCTAGTGGCCTGAACAATATAAAATAATTACTTTCTCAATGATCCTTAATCACCAGGCAATTACCCACACTGTTTCCACTTACCACCAGGGCAAGTTCCTCTAGCTTGACCCTGGGGACCCCCTGTAAAACAAGGTTAAGCACAGCAAATAGCAACAGTATAATACTTTTGGCACAAAATGGAACCACAGTCAGGTTAAATGCAAACAAAGTTAAATCTGATTTATTCAGGGGACTTGAACAAGGGAGGGGTGTAATCAGGTTGATTTGCTTAAAAGCTATATTAATCAGACAGTTATGCATGCAGTTCAGAGTCCCTACACAGTCGAACACACTGGGTATCCAGGTAGGAAAACGGTGGGCTAGCCAGGAACGTTGCAGCTGGTTGGGGCCCTGTGATGGAAGAAAGCAACATGCACAACACCCGCTATTTGTAATCCAGAGCCGGGGGGCTCTGTTCGTGAAAGAAAAGGCAACAAGACAATCAGATGACAACACTTTTAGATTTAGCTGTTGTTGCAGGGAGCTACCCTGATGTTTACTCATGATACCCAATACTGGACACAGGCAGGATGAAATTAAGACTGCAGGCTGTTGAGCTGGAGTGCCCAGAGAAGCAGGACCCACACGAATCACTGAGGCATCATTCCTGTTCAAGGCATTGAGCAGGGGGCTGATCCCCAGGCCTGTCTCTCGTCGATGACTTTCTCTGCGTAGCAGGTATTCTGTCTGAGCCAGTGTAGCAGGGCCCAGGCAAACAGAAAAGGGTACAGATTCAGTCCGTGGAGCTGGATACAGCTGCCAGCAAGCAAAACACAGTTCAGACTCACAGTGGGGAACCAAATCACGCCCCACTATAAGCACACAGTAAATTCACATGTAAGGAAATTTCACTGTACCAGGTAAATGGCTCTCTGGTGGCAATTACAGAGTCTCTGCACAATCTGGGAGTACAGAGGTAGCTGGAAGTCCTGACAGGCCGATCACATTCAGCAAATCTTCGGTCTTCTTCGGGTTAAAGCCTGGTCACAATTCAGTGGCTTAATTCACTCTCCAAATTCGGATTCAGTCTGAAAAAAGCACAAGTTCCCTCTCAGGAACAGCAGGCATGCAGGCCAAACTCAGGCCTTTCCACAGTTCTCCCACGAGAATCCACTATGGATTGCTGCTCAAACTATCTCAAGCTGTTACTTCTTCACTTCTCAACTCAGATCTCACTGAAACTGCAAGCAGTGTGGGACTTTCCCCAAGATCCAAAAGGTTAGGTTGGCTGATCTTTCTGTCAGTTACAACAAGGGCTCTCCCTCCAGGTTATTTTAGGTACCAAAAGCCCAAAACTACAATTCCTACATGTTTTGGCCCCACCAAGCCCCTGTAGGCAGGCTCCATTTTAGAGTCCCAGATGTAGTGATTGGCCCATTCTGCAGTCCAGGATCAAGATGATGGAAACAAACAGAACTGTCCATGCTGCAAAGAAGGCAGGTTAGAGCAAACTGCAATATTATTACTACTCTATCAAATGATCAGCAAACAAGTACATCTTCTAACTGAGCTCCCTCTCAGATTAATTATGACTGCAATCTAGGCAGCTCTTAAAGAGACAGTACACAGAGGCTGTACAGGCACTCTCTGGCAATACATTTAAACTGCTAAAATGCAGGACACCAGCCTGGCAGTGAGCATTTAGGCAAGCTCAAGGAAGACTTTTCGGGAACCCCCATTTGTAGGGGGGTTACATAAAGTTTACCATCATTTCTTCAGTTCGCAGTTCGGCTTTGAAGAGTGCAGACATGTCCCGGTTCAAAGAAGATCATGGCTCCTGACCTCCGGAGGGTAAGTATGGGTGACGGGGGTGCAAGGAGGTGGGTACACAGAGGGAAGGTAGGGATGGGGAAGGGGGACAAGGGAGACATCGGTGGACTGTTTTCTTCTTTGCAGGAGAAAAAAAGACTGTGAGGGAAGGTTTTCTGTTTTTTAAACAGCACAAAAGAAAAATAGGTACATTGGGGTGCGCTTTCAGTGTGCCACAATTCTGGGGGGGGGATGCCAACATAGGAATTGGGCACCCTGATTTTGCAAACCATATAGACGGGTTAGGGGGCACATCTGACACTGGAAGTGGGCATCCCGGTGTCAGAAATGAGAGTGTTTAACCATGAAAGACACACTGGGGGGGATGCTGACATGGGATTTGGGCACCCCGATGTGGGCTTTTTGGGAGTGTGTGGCAGGCGGCAGGATCTGCCATGTTACGTATGCCACAAAATGGGGGCGGGCATGCCGACACGTGGATTGGGCACCTCGATGTCGGCATTGTGGGGATTGTGTGGCGGACGGCAGGATCTGCCATATGTATTGAAATGTTTCACCAGGAAAGGCATGTAATGAAGGCATGTCATCTGCCATTGCAATAATGAGCCTGTCTCTGATTGCAGCGGCAGATTCATTTCAAGTTGGGCACTCTGAAACTGCTGTCATTGGCAGCATGCTCACTGGTTGGCAGCTGAGGGACACACCGACGAAAGCATCGCCTGCATTCGCCACAGCACTGACACACCTCTGAAACTGCTACTACCACAATATGTTGTTTGCATGTCTGCGCAAGCCAACATAAAAATTGTCCTTATACTTTTGTTGGTGCTGGGTGGGGATTTGGGTCTGAATGTGTTAACCACCACTTCCCTCACCCAATGCACAGGACTATCACATCAAGTAAACCACTTGGTGTACAACCATGAGTAGGTTCAATTGCTTATGCAATTGAAGGTCTGGCCATTCAGTCTCTGTCTCATGACACAGACTACCACCCTTACACAAGTGCCATAGAGCTTGGTCATATGATCAATTGAATCCTTCCATTTAGGGCTGTGCCCCTTGAGGTGACAGTGGGACTTGACTCTATGAATAAAGAAACCTTAGGGAAAGGTGACAGATGCCATTCTCCAAAGGAAAGAAATAGAAGAACTGCACCAATAACCGGCATCTGATCATCATCCACTGCCAACTAGCAGCAAAATGTATGACCTTTAGTACTGAGGAGAGGACCCTTTCCCTTTGAGGAAATATCTGGGGATCCAAGGTTTTAGGCTGTCATCCTTCCAGGCACTGTAATTTAACTTTTAGAAAACAGATGAGCATAACCCCAACCATACAATGCTTGAGGCACAGCGGAGCTCTTACAGCCTATGCGTTGGCAGAATAGCCTACAGGTTAGAGCAACAAGCTGTAAATGAGCTTGATATATATTAGACCTGGGTTTGATTCCCACAACTTCCGCTTACATTTTGCTTGATTCTGAGCAAATCACTAAACCTCCCTGCTGCACCCGGGTCACCACTGTAAATGGCCTTGTGCCCAATGGGCCTAGCCTAGTTACCAAAGAATACAAAAAAATATATAAAAAATTGGCTGGCAATATATCATAGGGGTTATATCAATATGCTGTGAATGAGCTTGATACATCCAGGAGACCAGAGTTAAATTCACACAACCTCCACTTGCATGCTGTGTGACCCTGAGCAAGTCACTTAACCTTCCTGCACTCTCAAGGCATACCTGGAAATGAGCTTTGGTTTAGTGTGCTGTTCCTGGCTGAAGCCTGTAACATAAAATAAAAATGAAATGAGAAAACATTTTGCTTTTAGGTTCTGGACAGAGGTCAGGGTTGATTCAAAGGTGGCAACAGGATGGGGTCACATGATCCACATGGACCAATTGCCATCTAGCAGTAAGTGACAGGGGAACTTTAAAAGAAACCACTCCTAACATGTCCGATTCATATTTGTGTCCAGGCGCATGAGTGGAACAGTGCAGGAGTGGAACAGGATTGGAATCTTGGTGTCAGTAAACTCTGCCAGTCCACTGAGATAAGGTAAAGTACCTGTTTGCTTGATACTGCCTGTGTAAGGGGTTACTGGAAGAAGCTAAGGGGGGTACCAGCAGAGGGAAACCAGTTCCTACTAGCAGATATTGCCCATGGTGTGGGAAGGGAAGAAACACCCTATCTAGGGTATGATATACAAAGTGGTAAAGGCAAGTTAAAAATGGTCAAACTAAAAGCAACTGTAGTGCGGGAATAGAGATAGCACCCTATCTAGGGTAAGAGTAAAAAGAGAATAAATTATGTAAAAAAGGGAAAACTTTAAACACCCTTTCTAGGGTCAAGTTACAAAGGGGTTAAGCAAAGCAAAAAAGTCTGAAATTAGCAACATCCTATCTGGGGGTAAGGGTGCAATATCTTCCAGATAACATAGTTAGTGTAGGAATGGGAATGCTGGGAGTGGTTCAGTGCAGTGGCTGTGGAGCAGCAGTTTTCAGAGAGACCCTCTGGAGACAGGTTCTGTCTCATCTGCATGCACCTCTCTGGGATGAGGGAGGAGGATACTAGACTCCAGGCTGATATGGCTGAGATTCATGGGCCATGTTCCCCTATCTAGAGCCACCGAGTCTACCACCTTTACCCCGATGATGCCAGGTAGGAGGGCTGGCTGGACTGTGGTGGGATCCAGGATTGTGGGGGTGGAGGGTCAGGGGCACATTACACAGCCAGTGCCACTACAAATCTCATCCTCTGCTCTGGTAAGACAAGACTCCTGAGAGGAGGCACCCATGTTAGTGGTCAGAGAGGATGTGGGGGTCCTTCTTAGAGGAAGCCTCAAGGTGGGAGGGAGAAGACCCAAATAGAGGAGGAAGAGACTTCTGGAGGGGGACATGATCCTCAAGGGAGTAGATTTGGAAACAGGAAGGGAGGGATTGTGGGAGATGAGGGATGGAAAATGTATCCTAAGGATAGCTAGTGTGGCAGGGTAGGAGGGGGAACTGGATGTCATTGTCCACCTTGGAACAAATGACCCAGCTAGGGACATCACTGGGATTGTGCAGGGTATTTTAGGGAGCTGGGAAGGGGTCTCAGGTAGCGTGCTTAATGACTTTTGCAAGGTGCTGCCTCTCTATAACAGACAGCAGATAAGGATCCCCACACCAGGAACATCAACTCATGGTTGAAGGAATGGTGTACACAGGAGGGGTTTGGCTACACTGAGGACTGGGGCCAACCTGGAGGGATAAGGGTCTATGGGGGGGGAGGGATGGCCTGCATCCGTCTGGGAAGAGAACTGCATACTCAGTGAATGGTTTAAATGTTTCTTTGTTAAACATGTAAACTAGCTAAAGAAGGTGGCAGAAGAAATCAGGGAGGCATAAACTGCCCTCCCCACCCCACAGATTGAAGCAAAGAGAAAGGAAAACTTTAGGGGAGGTAAATCCGCCAGGGTGGAAAATAAAGAAAAAACAGTATGGTTGAAATGAAAGGTGATGGGAACACTAGCTGTAAAAAGAGAGGGGAAAAGGAAGCAGGATCCAAAAAGAAACAAGTGGGATAGCATGCAGAGAATTATCAAAATGTCCAATAGTATTCTTCAGGTAGGCCCCTGCAGAAAGGAAAAAAAAAGAGTTGGAGGGAGTCTGGTCCCCAAAAGTCTACTAACATGTATCAGGGTTAGGACAAATAGACCCACTCACCATGCATATAGTTCTTTATATTTTATTGATGTGATAGCTAAAAGTCCAATGTTTCCACTACAAACACTGCTCAAAATACTGCCAATGTTTTGAGGAATAATCCTCTTCCTCAGGGCAAAAGTATGTGAACGTATAGTGTGTGGACATTGGCTCCCAAACTTCCAATTGTGGCCAAAAGATAGGCGTAATGCTTCATTTAGTAATTTTTAATCCTTTCCTGCATATTTCAGCTTTTGAATGCTCTTTCTGATTTTTGTCCCCCCCCCAAAAAAAAAACCCATAGCTAAGCATTTGGTCACAATGGCTACTCTAGCACAGCTATGGTGAAAGAAATGCTTGTGGGCTTTGGTGCTGTGTACCTCTGTTAAGAATTACTGCTTGTAAAATAATATAATAATAGTGGTAGAAGTTACAAACAAAAATTTGATGAATCTGTATAATACACAATAAAATAAACTTCTGAAGGCGAAGTACTATAAACCAGCATTAGTTTGGCATGAAGAATAATTAAGGGATCAGGAAGCTTGATGCTGTTTGGGAATAAAATGTATGAAACAAGTGTTTTATAAACTGTCACAAACAAACCATTAGCAATGTCTTGTTTCACATTACTGGTCTCTACTATATTTTTTTCTGCTGTTAAATAGATTAGTTGAGCTCAAACTGCACACACTGATATATGTTTAGAAGGAAAAATAACCTGTTTAAGAAGTCCCGGCTCCATGTGCTTTTAGTCTGTTGGCCTCAGTTTTGTGGATTCCTGAGGGCTCAGGCTGGATGGAGTCAGTAGGCTGTATAGAACTCTGGCATGAGGGAGTCGGGGGAACAAGAAAGGTGGGACTTCCTGCCTAGGAATTCTCTTTATTTTCTTGTTGACTTATTTTGTGATTGTATAAAAGCAGGTTTGGGTTAAAATGTTACTTTCCATGTTTTGTTTACTTTTCTGTATGAAACAACCATATATAAAATTGTTATAAATATTCAAGCAAAAGTTAAGGTATGATTGTCAGATCACATGATCTCCAGCCCTATAAACAGGGCTGGCTGAGCACAGTCTGGGAGATGAGATCCCAACTGTGGAGGGAGCAATCCTTTACAAGAGTGAAAATTGGCTTTTGCCGGCTGACCAGCACAGCTGTAAGGTTTCAGTTTGCAATGCCGACATCCCAGGTTTGAGAATGAACTCAGGACATCGGAGGGCCAGCCGGTGGCAGAAGGGTTGAGCATCCTATTCACAGCCCCCTTTTTTAAGGGGGTGAGGGGAGATTTGTGACCAGCACATTGCTGACCTCTGGCAGAGGCCAGGTGATCGGCAGTGACCGGCGCCTGTACTGCTGAGAGGTGGGACAGACATCAGCATTTCTGCCTTGGATGTAATTGCACGTCCTGCCTCCTTGGGGCTCACGGCAAAAACACTGTCCACCAACTAGATGACTTCAACACCTGGACCTCGCCCCGCAATCCCTCACCACCCAGTACCATTGAAGTACCATCAGGAAGCCAGCAGTCCCACCCTGGGGAGTAAGCCAGGGTGCCTAGAACCTCTCCTTCTCCGGTACCATTGAAGAACCATTGGGAAGCTGCCATCTCTGCCCTGGGGGGGAGCCGGGGTGCTTTTGGGGGGGGGAGCTGGTGGAGGTGTGTTCTGGGAAGTGATGGTGAGGCGGAGCTGCAGACTGATGGGGGTCAATCGAACCCCTAAAGCATAGTAAACATTAAAAAAAAAGATGAGTGAAAATTTGCTGCTGCAAAAGGGGAGTAGACTGTGCCGGGAATCTCAAAAAGACTGACCAGTGGCTGTACTGGCCAAGACTGAGAGGTTTTGGACCACAGCTGAGCTGTGCAGCTGGAGGGGTGATTGGTCTACCAGAAGTATGGACTACAGAGGAGCAGGTAGGACCACTCTCCACTACTGGTCCTGTCCCTGTGAGACTACTGGCTGAGTGGGAAATTATAGCCCTTTATGCCAAGTTGTCATAGTAGCCTAAGATCATCCTGACTAGTCAAGTGCTAGAGGCAATTCAGAGTTCCAGATCTGACCCTCTTGAAGTGTTTATTTATTTGTCCTGTGTTTCCAAGTCCTTTTTAAATAAAGTGCACTGCCCTATGAGACATTTTAAAATAACTTTTCTCACCTTCTGTGTCTTCACTCCACCCCACCCTCCCACATATGAGCCTGTGGACCGGCACACAAAGTAAAGGATGCTGCTCAACTGCTTTCTGAGTGGCATGGATTGAACACTGCTGTTCATATGAGAATATGCAGGAAAGGATTAAGAATTAGTAAACGAATCATTATGTCTATGTTTTGGCCACAACTGGAGGTTTGGGAGTTAATGTCCATGCACTATAAATTCACATGATTTTTTCCTGAGGAAGAGATTATTCATTGAAACATCAGCATTACATTGAGTAGTGTTTATAAGGGAAAGATTGGACTTTTAGCTGTTACATAAATAAAATATAAAGAAATATATACTTAATGAGTGAGTCTATCTGTCCTAAAGCTGGCTTATGGTAACAAAATGTGGAAAGCCATGTATGCAAATGCAAGAAGTCTAAGAAATAAACTTCTGGACCTAGAAGCCACCATGGCAAAGGGAGACCCAGATATTGTGGCTATTACTTAGACATGGTGTACAGCAGACCATGACTGGGACATGGCCACACCCATACCAGGATATACGCACTTCAGAAAAGGTAAGATGGGAAGGAGTTATGGTGCTGTATGTAAGGGAGGATATTAAAGCAACAGAGACACAGGGAATCCAAGGGGAATGGAGGGGTTGTAGGTACTGTGGGTCACCTTGGAAATAGGAAACTGAGCCAGTACTTGCACTGGCATGATTTACAGACTTCCAGCATTGGGGGAAAATGCAAATAAGGTACTGGTGGAAGCCACTGGCACAATGGCAGATGAAAGGATGGTGCTGCTGGAGGGTGACTTCAGTCTGCCACATGTTGATTGGAGCCTCCCAGCAGCAACTTCAACTAGAAGCAGGGACATCCTGAACTCCCTGCAGGGGACATTTCCCAGGCAACTAGTCAGGGAACCCATTTGTGATGGGGTAATGCTTGACTTGGTGCTCACTAGCAGGGACAGTACTGTTGACATCAAGGTGGAAGGCCACCTAGGGCCAGTGAACACCATTAAGTGTGGTTCAATATAAAGATAGTGGTGGAAGTGAACCACAAAATGGATGAGGGTCCTGCATTTCAGGAGGGCAGATTTAAAAAAAAATGGGTGAATGCCTCAGAGATGACCTAGCAGGGGGATGACCTGCATGGGGTGAAGGAACAGTGGGCTAAGCTAAGGGAAGGCATAGTGAAGGCAACAAACCCCTGCGCAGAGGAAGTGAGCAAAGACAATAGGCAAAAGAGATTGCTATGGTTCTCAAAGGAAGTGGCTGAAAAATGAAAGGCTAAAAGGGTAGCTTTCAGGAGGTATAAAGAGATGCAGAGGGAAAATGACGGACAGGTGTATCAGGAGAAGCAAAGGGAGACAGGGAAAGCTGTAAGGAGAGCAAAGGCACAATCTGAAGAAAGAATAGCCCAAGGGGTAATGAATGGGGGCAAGATATTTTTATGTACAGTACATAAGTGAAATGAGGAAGACTGGGGAGGGATTGTGAGATTAAGAAGGGCAGGTGGGGACTGTGTAGAGAAGGATCAGTAAAAAGCAGATATATTTATCAAATACTTTTGTTCAGTCTTCACAGAGGAAGGGAAAGAGGATGGGCCACATAAAAGTAACAGAGGCACTGGCGAGGGAGAGGTAGACACAAGTCACTTGACAGAAGAGACAGTCCTGAAGGAACTTGCAAATAGGAAAGTGGACACAGCTATGGGGCCAGATGTGTTACACACAATGGTACTGAGGGAACTCAGGGAGGTACTGGCTGCACCTCTGACAGCCGTTTTTAATAACTCACTGGAAACAGGAGTGGTTCCAGAGGAGTGGAGGTGGACAGATGTAGTCCTGTTTCATAAAAGTGATAGGAAGGAGAAGGCTGGCAACTATTGGCCAGTCAGCCTGATATCGGTGGTCAGGAAGCTAATGGAGTCACTTCTAATGGAAAGGATTGTGGTGTATCTTGAATCCAGAGGATTACAAGAACCAAAGCAACACACGTTCATGGAGGGTGGAGGTCGTGTCTGGCAAATCTGATAGATTTCTTTGACTGGGTAACCAGGGAAGTAGATCAGGGTGGGATGGTAGATGTGGCCTACTTAGATTGCAGTAAGACTTTCAACCCTTTCCATGTAGGGGGTTCAAAAGGAAATTGGGCAGCTTATGAGTGGGTCCTGAAATGGTAAACTGGGTAACAAATTGGATAAAGGATAAAAGACAGTGGGTGGTGGTAAACAAAGTTCATTCAGGGGAAAGGTGTGTGACCAGTGGGGTACCACAGGGCTCAGTACAGGAATTAGACCTCTTTAATGTCTTCTTAAGTTACATTGCAGATGAGCTGGAAGGGTAGGTCTACCTCTTTGTGGATGACACCAAAATCTGCAATAGGGTGGGCACTCCAGAAGGGGTAGAAAGAATGTGCAGAGACCTGAGAAAACTTAGAGTGGTCAAAGGCATGACTGCTGGGTTTCAATGCAAAAGAAGTACAATATCATGCACAGGGCACAGACACCCAGAGGCAGAGTACAATATGGGAGAAGAGGTATTGACGGTCACCAAACAGGAAAGTGACTTAATAGCAGTCATATCTGATGATCTGAAAGTGTCAAGGTAGTGTGTCAAGGCAGTGGGTAGAGCTAGTGGGATGTTGGAGTGCATAGGGAGAGCATCACTAGCAGAAGGAGGGAGGTTGTGTTGTCATGGTATAGATCACTGGTGAGACCCCACCTGGAGCACTGTGTCCAGTTCTGGAGACCACATTTCAGGAAGGACATAGACAGAGTGGAGGCAGTCCAGAGAAGGGGATCTAAAATGGTGCACAGTCTGCATCAGAAGCCCAACAAGGAGGAACTGAAGAACCTCTATATGCACACCCGGGAAGAGAGAAACATGAGTACAGATATGATAGAGTCCTATAAATACTTCACAGGACTAAATAAGGCATAGAAGGAGAGTACTTTCAGAGGGAAAAGATGAACAAGAACAAACGGACATGCAATGAAGCTAGAAAGGGGAAAATTCAAGAGATGTGATAAAGTATTTCTTCACTGAAAGAGTGGTGAATGCCTGGAACAGTCTTCCAGTGGAGGTGGTGGAGGTGAAAACAATGGTGGGCTTCAAGCATGCATGAGATATGCACAAGGGGATTTTAGTGGAAAGCATGGAGGGGAGGCAGTAGCTGGAGATCAAGTAGGGTCAATGGTGCCAATATAGTCAGGGAAAAAAATGGTCAGAGTGGGTGGTCAAGTGGTTCTTACCTATCATCAAATTCTATGTTTCTATGTTTCTATGAACAATGTTGCACTGCTTCAAGAATTAATCTGAGAGCTGCTTTGCTGCTTGCTCTGCCCATCTCACAGGCAAGACTACCACCCTTGCAAGATGCCACAATACTCTGCCATAACACCAAAGGAACCCTTTCTGTGACAGTTCCACTGTTGGAGCTATCAAAGTGCCTGTCACTAACAAAATTCTTTTTAGTGCATTTCTTAACCATCGGCTACAACATACAAGGCTATAAATGATTTTTGATGACAAAAATGCCTGCACTTGTTTACCTCAACGAATCCACTTTCTATTTAGGGGTGAAGTTAGGGGAAATATGAGAGCATGGTATACTTTAATGCTTTCCAGCTGTGTTTGAAATATGTATGTGTGGGGTTGGGGGGTGCAGTAGCTCAGCATCATAGCTGTCGTGTGAGTCCCAGCAGCCAATGCAACACTGTTATTTACTTACAGGGGTAGGCGGGTGAATACAGTGCAAAAACAAGGCTCAAATAGCTTCAACAGCTTGTTAAATGATATTCTGGTACTTACTATAAATAAATAATTTAATTTTCATTGAAGAAGAAGAAATGTCTAAGTACTGTATAAAATGTCTTAAGTGATGGATTGGATGCTTTAAGGCAGACAGATTCTTCAGATATCTATGACAGATGTCAATGTGTTAAGAAGCCCCCTCAGCCCCTGGGTTGTACACTTTTACACTGCAGGTTCATTCAATCACCTTGCCATGAGCTCAGTTAATCCTAAACTCACACACCTCCCTGATAACCCTTGTTCCTCAGGCTAGAAAAGAGGATCCTGCATAATTGGTGAGAAATTGCTACAACATACCATTCGCCTACCTTCAGACTTACTGGTTGTGTTTTGACAACTAATGACTCCATAATTATAGACTCAAATCCCTTCACACTATCAGACTACCAAGCTGTGCTCCCCATTGCTGGTTTTTATAATTGCATTGCGACAGTGTACAAATCCTTAACCCAAACATTGAAATTAGTTCATGCTGAGGACCTGGGGAGCAGTGAACTGCGTTTAATGACAGTTAACCCAGTGCCGTACAGATTTACAAAATAAATTGCTGAAGTACATTTGTTCGCTGAGTATGTTTACCATTTGATAGCAAAAACTTGACTCCATTAATGCGTGGCTTGTAGGCAGTATCTATGGAAACATGTGGCGACAACCAATCTTTTTTTTCTTTTTGCATGTCCCCTGCAGATTTTACATGACTGCCACCATGACTGTCTTATGCTAGTTTGTTCCACAGTGGACTGGAGTTAGTTCTTGGGCCCCTACCCTTTTGTCTCTCTGTCTCTAATTTTTTTATACCATACTGTAGCAAGCAACTTCATGGCATCATGAGGGAATTTTGGAAATTTCTACCCAGGGCATTGATTCCACCGGTGTACAGTTTCAACAGGGCATGGTGAATGACTGAAATCAATGAATCAATTCAGAAATATTAACATTTTAATTACTGCTAATTTTCAGCAGGTAAGTTCGGGGTCCTTTACCAGTAAAGGGCCACTACTGTCCATTGGGGCTGAGTGTGCCTGTGGCTGGCCCTGGACCTTCTTATTGGCCAACTGTTGTCTATTGATATATAGACTGTTGTCACATAGCCACTACATCACCTGGTTTGTCTGTTCTAAAATTTCAGACATTTTAAGCACAAACACTGAGCAAAACTGTAAAGTGGCAATTTTTTACACATGCCAAAATGATGGAACTGGATTCTGAGTTGCAACTTAAGGACTGCTGTTAAGTTGTTGCAAACTTGCAATCACTACTTAGTGGCAGTCACGCTATTGTGCTCCCCCAAGCCATGCTCAAGTGGATTTGTAGGCCTTTCCTGCACATATGCGAAGTGCTTTGTGAATATACAAGAAAGGGGGAAGGAGTTACCATGTTAATGGCCTGCAGAGCATTAAACAGAGCATTACAACTGTCACAATGTAACTGAGTTCTGTAAC
Source organism: Neoceratodus forsteri (assembly GCA_016271365.2). NCBI lineage: Eukaryota > Metazoa > Chordata > Ceratodontiformes > Ceratodontidae > Neoceratodus > Neoceratodus forsteri. The sequence goes on from CM057455.1 coordinate 1,425,957,814, forward strand.
ACTCCATGTCCTTAAAACTATGAAGGGCAGGGCAGGAAGTAGAGGGGTCCCAACTCTGCAACCAGTTTTTGAGAAGCTGGTGGGGGACAGATCATTATGGGACTCAAAGTTAAAAATGATGGTGTGAGGCAATGGGGGAATGTGGCTATGGATGGGGTTTTCACTCGACACTGAAGTAAAGGGTGACCGGTGTGCATGGAGGATTCCTGGGTGCATTGCTTCACTCTTGCCTTCACTCACAGTTTTGGAATACAATTTAGTTTTTTCTTCTATATTCTGGTGGGCAACTTTTTTTTATGTGTATGTTTGGCCACTGAGACCACTCTTATGGTTGTAACAGTTGTTTCATATGCATTTAGGTTATGAGAATCATGAATCAAAGGTGAGTGGTTTCGATACCTGAAGGATTTTGTATATGAACATATGAATCTGCCAGCAGAAACAGGCCTCATGTTCTATCAAGTTTGCTCGAATGTACAGCTATCCCCCTACATTGCAGCTGTCTCCCCTCCCCTCCCCTCCCCCCTCATGTTTACCCCTCCTCTCACCTTGTCCCATCCCCTTTTAAAACTGCACATCATCCTACAGGATACCACCTCCTTGGGCAGAGCATTCCAGTTAGCCAACACCCTCTCTGTGAAAAAATATCTCCTCATCTCTCTCCTATGTCTTCCCCCTCCAATCTGAGACCATATCCTCTCGGGTCCTTCCCCCTCCTCAACTTAAATAGTGCTTCTGTACCTGTCCTGTTTATCCCCATCATGTATTTAAAGGTCTCAATCATATCCCTCCAATCCCTTCTCTCCTAGTGAATACATACTCAACTCTGTCAGCCTGTTCTCATAGGGTCTGTCCTCCAAACCCTGGATCATCATTGTTGTCCTGCGCTGTACCTCTTCCAGTAATCTGACATCCTTTCTCAGAAACAGGCGCCAGAACTTCATGTAGTACTCCAGGTGTAGTCTGACCAGTGACCTGTACAGAGGCAGGATCACCTCCCTCCTTCTGGAGGAGATTCCTCTCACAATACACCCCAGCATCCTTTTGGCTGTAGCTGCCACCTTCCTGCACTGAGCCGAGTTGTTCATAATCCTAGTTATAACCACCCCTAGATCCTTTTTTTTCCTCAGTGGTACCTAACTGAACTCTTCCCAACTGGTAGCTCCTCCCAGGGTAACTTGCTCTGAAGTGCAGTACCTTGCGGTTTTTAGCATTGAACCCAAACTGCCACATTTCTGACCACTCCTCCAGTTTAGTTAGGTCATCCTGTAGCCCTTGCCACCCTACTATGCTGTCCACCACCACCCGCATCTTGGTATCATCAGCGAACAGACTGATCTTATTCCTGATGCCATGTGAGATATCTGATATGAAAATCCCAAACAGCACTGGGCTCAGTACATACCAAGCCCTGTGGAACCCCACTCATCACAGCCCTAGGGGATGAGAGTCCCCCCCCACCACCCATTGCTGCGGCCCCTTCAGCCAGTTCACAATCCAGTTCACCATTATTGCCCTCACCTCCATATACCCCAACTTTACTCCCAACAGCCCATGAGGTACCCAATCAAAGACCTTGCTGAAGTCCAAATGCAGGACATCCACTGCATGGCCCTTATCCAGTTCCCTTGTCACCCAGCTGTAATACTCAACTAGGTTGGTCTGGCAGGATCTCCCTGAGATGATCCCATGTTGCTGATTGTCCTGGAGTCCATTGTCTTCCAAAAAGGTCACCAGCATCTCTTTCAGGATTGTCTCGATTAGTTTCACTACAGTGGATGTGAGGCTTACTGGTGTGTAATTGCCTGGTTCATCCCTTGGGCCACTTTAGTGGAGGGGCACCACACGAGCCATCCTCCAGTCTTGTGGTACACATCCTATGTCCAGGGAGGTATTGAACAGGTTGCCAGCAGCCCCCCAGGACCTCCACCAGTTCATTCAGCACCCTAGGGTGAATGCCGTCTGGTCCTGATTCCTTATCCACCCTCAGAGGCTTCAGACCCTCCAGCACCCTGCTATTTGTAATTACCTTATCTGTCACCCCCTAACCCCCTTGCTCACCTTCCTCATCCCCTGAGGTAACTGCCCGCCCTTCTCTTTCAAGAATACGGAACAGAAGTACTCATTTAGTGCTTCTGCCTGCTCCAACTCTTTCTCCAACCACCTCCCCCCACAATCCTTCCTAATCCTCGCTGTCTGGTCCTTGCAGCTCCTTCTGTCCCTTATGTACCTGAAGAAGTCCTTTTCCCTATCCTTGATTCCCATTGCCAGCCTCATCTCTCTGGAAGCCTTGGCTGCCCTGACTAGTCTGGTTACCTCTTTGGACTTCTTCACATACACTTCCCTGTCCTCCCCCATCCTGGATTTCCTGAACCTCATAAATGCTGCTTTATTTGCCCTCACCCCTTCCAAGACCTCCCGATTCAACCAGCTTGGTTTCTTGGCCCTACCCTCCTTTCTCTGTGTCTTGGTACTTTACTCAGTAGCCTCCACCAACCCCAGCTTGATGATTTCCAATTTTTGACATGCATCCATGTCTTATAATACATAAGCATGAAAATGCACTGTTACAGAGTATTAGCATACATTACTAAGTGCTAGTATATACAGTAGACATCCCCAATGGCTTTGCCCATCACTGACATCATTACAGGACTGTCCATGGGGAACTATTATTTTAGCACCACAGTGGACAGAGGGACACAGGATCAACCAGATATAAAGTACGATGTGTAACCTGTCAGCAGTTTAAAAAAGTATTTCTTTAGGTTGTTTGCTTAATTGGTACAAATAGGTACCACAGTATTAAGGCAGGGGAGCTGAGGATTCCCCATTAAAGACATTCAAACTTTAAAGTCTAATGACTTCAGTATTAATGCACATGTTATAAAACACTTGGCTGCTTTCTTGGCAAATAATATACACCTGAGAGTTACTTCTTTACAAGAGTATTTTTGTTCCTTGAAAGAAATAGTTTTTTCTGTCTGCAGGTGGTTAAGTAATGCAATGCTTGAACTAAAATGTGATTAATTTTACATTAGTGATCATCACAATAAAATATTTGTGTAAAGCAAGCACTGAAAGGGTACACTAGCTGTCAAACATTTTGAAATTAGATTGCAGTCTGATTTCTAGGAGAAAATTTAGGGATAAAATTACAGGCATCTGAAACATTTTATATCAATTAAATGGTCTGCTTTTTGCCATTAATACAGTTTAGTTCAATTAGTTGTAATTACCTTATTTATTCAAATAAAAGACACATGTAAAATTTTTAAAGGGGAAACCCCCCATTACTGTAGCAACATTGTCAGGTTTTAAAAGCTTTGCTTCAAGGGGACCACTGACTGACTTAAAAAGATAAACCACTGCTGGGATAAATGTCTAGAAATTTGAAATGAGATTATCAGCACTCAGTTGTTGCACTACATGGGAAATTATTGTACAGCTAAGTCAAAGGCAGCGCTTGACAATGACCACGAAGACTCGGACACTTCCTGTACACATTAATATTTGGATTTGAGGCAGTCTCAATGACTGCATATGAGTGCTTAGAAGGAAAAGGATCTTTCACAAAGCTTTTGTTTAAAGTCCAAATGAAGGATTTAATTCCCCAAAAATAATGCATATGATTTTCCCGAACAATACAAACACTTGAATGGTCAAGCAGATAGTGCAGTAGAAACCTGACACTTGGGTGCCCATTTAATAGGGATTGTCTAGTTGCTTGCTTAGCTCCAATAATGTGTCCACTCACAGGGGTTTCCCTGGAGCTCAGTGGGCTATGTTTAATCTCCCCATGGACTCTATATTCCTTAGCTCTCAGTCCCTGCTCAGTGTGAGTATCTATTTTTATTCACATTTTTGCTGAAGATTTTCACTTTTTTGTCAGCAAACAGATGCAGTCCAGCTTCTGTACTTAGCCTTCAGATGGATTTCAGCCATTATCTAAGAGGTATCCCAGACAGTGTTCCATACTAAGCCCATTTTTGTTCTCACTATTTGTTAATGACCTGCCCAAGCACAGTGGCAAGTGTCATCTTCATATGTATGCTGATGATTCCATCATATAGTACAGTGCACCTATGCCCAAGGTCAATGCTCTTCTGCCACTGAGGTTGGTATGATCACTGGCTGGTTTGTCAGTAACTGTCGAATACTAAATACAAGCAAAACCAAGTCTATTGTGTTTTGATCTCCATGCCTATTAAAGAGCTTTGTTGACTAGTGATGGACAAAGTTGGAAAAATCACTTCACTGATTATTTTGTGAATTTTGTGGAATTGGTGAATGCAGAAAATGGCAACTTCACCTAACTTTGTCTAGGAATAATGGTTCTAAGGTAAAATTAGCAAGGATTCATGGAACAGAAGGTCACATGGGCTCTTTTTTGATTCAAAGGCTGACTTTAGCGCAGTGTGTGAAGGAGAGAGCTAAGGCCAGAATTTCAAAGTGCCCCAAGATTGCCACAAATTTCCAGCGAGCTAGGGCTGCAGCACACCTCTGCTGTGTCAGAGACCATGTTCCATATTCAGGTAGAACTGGGTCCCTGCACCACAAATCCAGGAGTTGCCATACCTGCAGGTGTGTGCCAAAACATTTGGTGCACCCAAGGGAAATGCCACAGGGATTAGGCTGCCTCCCCATCTAGCACAACAGAAGAAGTGTCGGGATGGTTGGGGTGAGGGGCAAACACATGTGAGGCATGCAGGGAATGGGGGCGGCATGGGCATGAAGTGTCATAGTGGCAGTTGGGGAGAGTGTGGTCTGGCATATTAGTGATGTTGCACCTGGAGGGGGTGCCGATAACTGAGCAAGACTGTCACTGACAAGGAAGGGCAATGGGGGTACAGAGACACACAGTGTCATGGCCCCATGTGGGCACAGCCCTAGCAGCAGCTCCCAGGGCTGTGCCCATGTGGGACCATGGCACTGTGTTGATCTCTTCCACCATCACTGTTTCTTGTCAGTGACAGTGACTCCAATAATCGGCACCCCTGCCATGTGCAACATCACTAATATTCCTGTCCACCCCCTCCCCAACCATTACAATGGAACCCTGTGCCCATGTCGCCCCCATACACAACTGTCAGGGCCCGTGGAAAACAAGTCACAACAGTGTCTTGCACTGGTGTAAGGGGCTTAGACCAGCTCATTTCTAGTCTATCTCAAGACCCTTGCTGAGGCCACGGTGGGGCTTCCTTAATCCCAGAAAAGGGGATGTTGCAGTCCTGCCATGGTGGAAGCCCCCTTGCAACATGGCACACCCTCAGTTTTGTCACAAAGGGGATGCAGTACCACTTGGCTCCTGATTCAGACACAGACCACATTTCTGAATTGGGACTGCATTATCATTTGACGCAAAGTGCCAGTTGCATCAGACACATTTAATTGAAGCACCTTGCAGCTATCTCAGGACTTTAAAAATTCGGCCCCTGGAGTCAATTGTGGTTTCAGAGCAGTGTCCAGAAAAATCTTTTAAACCCCCTCAAACTGTAGAGTTTGTTGTCCAAAATCACTCTATTAAGGGTGTGCTGTGCCTTGTGCCTGTGGATTATCGATCATTTAGTGATTTTTGGGTAATTTTCCTACTTTAGAATTGGAGATAGGAAATGATACATAGTTAACTGACCTTCCATCTTCCTTTCCATGCCAGTTATGTGTTCTGATAAGTTTTGATGATTTTGTGTTAAATAAATAATCTAGCTTTGGGGTGGCTTCAGATCTACATAGAGTTCCACTCTCCTCACCAGCAGCGGCTCTTTCTTTTCATATTTGTAAGACATTCTATGACATCAATTACTCCCATTCCATGCTATTCATCTGAATGGCCTGGAAAGGTGTTTGTGATGTCGTAGAATGTTCAGGCAGTATGAAAACAGAAAGCAGCAATTACTGAGGAGTGAGTGAGTCAGGGTTGTTACAAAAGCAACAAAATGAAATTATTAATTTAACGAAAAAGGTAAAAACGTATCAGAATACTGGGTAGCCAATAAAAGGACAACTGGAGGGCTTCTAGAATTTCAGTTTCTGTACCGTAGACAGTGCTGTAGTGTGCTTTGGGGAAGGGGACTTTTTTCTGCAGCTTCAGTCCTGAAGCAGTGAAAGGCAGAATTACCTTATAAGTGTGTCTATGTGTGTAGTGCTGTTTTTTACTCTGTGGTTTTATGTTTTTTTTTCCTGTTTTCTGTGCATTGCTAGTTTAGTTGTGCAGAACAGTGAGGTTTGTTTTACTGATTTGTTTCTGAGTATACTTAGTTCAATGATTGTTTCTGTTGCTTAAAAAGTAGCTTTATTTCAGGTATGTATAGTGTCTTCCAGGTGTCTGAGTTCAGCCACTTGAAATCCCTCGTTTACTGTTTTCTAAAACACACATACACACACAAACGCCATGCATGCTCTTGCGCGCACACACACACACACACAGTTGTGTACTGTTTTGTGTTGAAACTAAAAAGAAGAAAAAGTAAAAAAAAACAACAAAAACAATTCTGGTGTATTTGTTTCAGTGTAAAATCCTGCACCCCCTCAAAAGGGAAAATAAATCTTATTCATAGAATCATAGGATCATAGAAACCGCCCAGCAGAAAAGGACCATATAGCCCATCGAGTCTGCCCAAAATTGATAGCCAACATCCCTCCCCTTTACCCCTCCCCCTACCCTCTCTCACAATCCCTGCCTAGCCCCATGTAAGCTTCTCATGCCCTTTTGAATTTCTCCACTGTATCCACCTCCACTACCCATTTTGGCAACCTATTCCATGGACATATCACTCTTTGTGAGAAGTAACTCCCCCTTACATCTCCCCGATATCTGCCCTCCTCCTGGCTTTGGCTAGTATCCTTTTCAACCCCCCACCCTATGGTCCCCTTCCCTCCTGCTGTCCCTTGTTTTTCGCCTCGGGAGAATGTAGGCTGGGTTAACTTTACTATTCCGAGAATCTCCTTCTTCCCTAGTGCCACACTCTCCCCTGGCTAGTTTAAATTTATGTCTATCCCCAACCTCTCATCTATGTACCCCTGCAGCTTTACTCTTTTTTTTATCATGTCATATTTTACCCCTAGCAGCCACTGACCTGCCTTAATCCAGCCACAGCTCCATCTCCACCTCCGATCCTGATGTTGCATGCCCAGCTGGCATATGCAGCTCTGTCTTCAAGAGGGGCACCCCCTATTGCCCCCACATCAGACTAGGAACCATTACCGGCATGCACATCAGGCATCTTCAGCTGGTGGAGTGTGACTATCAAGCTGCTCCATTTTCTGGTCTTTCTAGCCCCGGGAGTGCAAGCTTGCAATGATGTCAGGGCATGGACGTGCTGACGTCTGCCACACTCCATCCTTCTATGCCAGCTCTAGCAGTGCCCCCGTTCATCACTGGGGGCTGCTGCAGAGCGATGGCTCCCTAGCTCCCTCCCTGGGGATAGGAGAGAGTCTGCCAGTTGCTCAATCCTTATCCTCCCCCTCACTGATTCCTGACGGTTTGGGCTCGCTTCTGAACCCGGGTCACCAGCGTGGCGTGAGGTGTGGTGTCCAGCACCTCAACCCTCAGTGCCACCAGGCTGGCTCTGCAGCTTTGCTCTTAACAGACTAGCTCCTGCATTACTTATGCACAACCTGTTGTTCTTCTATTGTCAGTGTAAAGTGTTTTAAGTGTTGTGTGTGGTTTTCTAATCCTTAGTACCTTAAATAAACTTTGTTGTGTAGTGTGAGTGCTTCTAGTGATTTATTTATTTAATAAGTTGGTAACCGGGAAAGGCACACTGAGCCCATGCTCATTTCCAGGGGTGACCTGGGGAAGGGGTAAAGAAAGAAACATGTTACAAGTGCAACACAGTATACAGAAATACAAGTCAAAAGTCAGCAAATTAAACACAAGGGAGTTGGTACTGTACACTCTGAGGAAATTGCAAACGTCATGGACAATCAAGGTAAATTACTGTAGCAGCCATGGGTAAAGTAAGTAATCAAAAAAGAATATAGTGGTAACATATTAAGCTGTGGTGGAAATGGGTGTACAGGGAGCAGCAGTAAGTGTGAAGATACAGCCAATAAACTGCAGCAGTTATAGGAACATTTCTGCAACAGGTGAGAGTGTGTAGTGATGCTAGTTCATGAGGAGCTTGAACTTCAACAGAGGGTGCTGCTGTTTCCACAGTGTGTGCCCACTGGCTGCTGCCATACAGTGACACTTCCCTTATGCCCTCTATGAACCACTGCTGGCATGGCTGGACCACCACCTCAATCACCCCCTTTTGCCACTTCCCCATGCTCTTCCTCCTACTCAACCTGGTGATTTGTCATGAGATGGGTCATCTGGCAACCAGCACCCATGTGGGTCCTGTGTTTGTCCCAAGTGACATGTTTATTGCACAGGTTACAAGTGACCGCACTAACCCTAACCCTAATGTTCCATAGGATAACAGTGCAACTTTAACAAGCCATAACTCCACCAGTCTTTGGAATTTAGGGACACCCTATGCATCCAAACAAGGGTCTCAGTGCATACTACAATAGTAACACATAATACCCCTGGAAAAATGCATGGGGTGTGCACAACACCCTAAAATCATCTCCCAAATTGACAAGGATGCCAAATCCACAATTTAAGTATGATAATCATCAAAAATGCATAAAATATGCACCTCCTCTTGGACTACCACTATGCAAAGTTTCAGACAAATTTTCAAAATTTGACCGAGTTATGCCTAAAAAACCCAAAATGAGTAGGTTGGTAGTCATTTTAACCTGACTTCATCTTTGTGTACCCCAAGGAGAAGTTATAGGCAAAGTTGCAAGGTGAAGTACCAATGGAGAATTTCCTGTTGAACAGAAAAACTTCATGGAATGATCCCCAGAGATGAATTTGGTGACTTTGCCAGAACTTCACTGTCAAATTAAAACTTTGCATACTGACGACACACATTCCGGCCATCAGGGTGCCCATCCAAATGCGCCCATCATTAGAGCGCCACAAGGGGAAGTTCACTGTCCACTCACCGAGGTCCACCCCCACTGAAGTTAGAATAATTAGAAAGTGGGGTGTGTGGGGGGCATAGCCCCCCACAAAAAGATGGGATGATGAAATCAGGAATTGGTGCCCTAATGACTAGGCGTGTCCTGATGGGTGCCTTCCAAGGGTGGAACCGTTTGACTCCTTCCTCATGTTTGACAAACATATTGAACAAACCTTTGCTAGTGCAGGCCCAAAGCTCAGATTCCAGTTCAGAGCCAAATGCTGTCTCAGGGCTTATGTGAGGAAGCAAGTGAGGCTGGATTTTTAAAAGACTCAAATGCCAATTTGTGGTTGTGTCTGGTCAAAATAAATGTGCCAAAATGTTGGATTGCTATATTTAAACTTTTTTTTTTCACATTTGCACCAGTTTTCCTGCTTTACAACAAAAACAAATGATGCCAGTGTCAATATTTTGATGCATGCATCATTTTCTGAGTGCAACATTTGGCACTTGCAATAAGAAGTTAGATCACATTTTATATGGCCTAACGTTTTGGCACAAGTGGGTCAACTACACTAAAATTGGGGTGCCAAGTCATAATGCGTTCCCAAAGGGACACTGAAAATCCAGCCACTGGTCTCATTTTCTGTTATCTGGCATTGATCATGACAATACTGTTTACTGCTCAGCGAGTAAGTCTCTATTACTGCTGATAGACCCCTGCTCAATAAACTTTCTAGATTTGTTCTTTTGGTGATTTCTTCACCCTGCATTGCACAATCTATGAGAAACAACTCACTTGGCTGAGCGCCACAAGTAGGCAGGAGTACCATTAGCTATCTATGTTGTACAACTCTGCTCAAGGGAGGACCCCCAACTATCTGCTGACTCATCTTATATAGTGGGATAGCAACTACATGCTGTGGTCATCCTCTGCTCTCAATGCCAGATTTCTCAGGATGAAGAGAGATTTGGGTAAACGTAATCGGCTTTTACTGCTCCAGACTCTTCAAACAAGCTCCATATCTAACATAGGAATGCCACCAACATGCATGTCTTCAAGGATGGTCTCTCCCTCCACTTGAAAGCCACATGAAACTTTTTAAATGGTGACACACACATAGGGTTTTGGCTTGATGTTAGTCTTGTCTTTTATGCGATGTCACAGGCTATTGTTAGTGTTGCAATTCTGAATTGTACACCCAAGCACCTAATTATATATAGTGTTTTCTCAATTTCTGCTACTGTGTATTTCTTTCTTTATTTTTTATGTTTCCTTGTGCTTGTGCAAGAAACATCTTGTGGCAAAATGACTTTCAGAGGTGTGTCAGGGACAAGGCCAATGCAATGCAATCTACAGTCGGCTTGTCCCTAACAGACAATGAGCACACAACCAAACTGTGACATTAGTCACAGTTTTACAGCTGGAAGCTGTTCTCTAGTTGAAAGAAATGAAGCACTCCAATGACAGCACTTCATTCCTTTCATTTACATAAAAGTGGTCCGGCATTCCGGCAAGCAGCTGATCAGCTTTATCCCACTGTGCATCAACAGCACATTTAACTGGCTTATAACATGGGGACAGCAAGAACAGGCAGGTAGGGCAGACCCATAGTGTGGCAGTGTGTGTGCCATGCAGTTTGTTTCAGTAGAAAACTGCTGACCAGCCTGATAATGGAGCCCACCCACCTGCATGTCAGGATGCTCTCTGCTTCCAGTCACTGCCAGTCATGCATGCTGCATTAAAGTTGCTCTTAGTACAGCCACAGCATGCATTAGTAGTCAGTGACATTCGTTCACACAGCTCCTCCTGCTGAAAGCACTCAGAAGGTTCAGTAGATATTCTTTGCCCACATGGTATGGCAAATGGCACATCACAGGAGCCGCACTGTGTGCTCTTTTTCACACTGTGTCTGTGGTACTCCCAAAGTGCCATCATTTCTGGAGAGATGCACGCTACTGTCAGGAGGTGTACCAATATTCATGAGCATCTTGCCCCATGCTACCTGCACTTAGGCAATGCTGTCTATCACCCTCGGTACCTAACAAGTCATCTGTGAATGGCTACATCCATAAATAGGCACGGACCAAGGTTGTCACACTGTGCATGTCAGCAAATTTCCACAGACAGCCACCAGTCAAAATATTGTGCACAAGTGAACCCTTCAGATCCCTCCATCTGCATGCTCTCCACCATACTCCCTCTGTTCCCCATCCCAGCAACACAAGTGAACCCTCCCTCTCCCTCCCTCCCTCTGCATACTCTCCACCCTGATCCCTCTGTTCCCCATCCTGGCAGCACAAATGAACCCTCCTGCTCTCTCCCTCTACATGCTCTCTGCCCCCCCTCCCTCTGTTCCCCATCCTGGCAGCACAAGTCAATCCTCCCACTCCCTTCCTCTGCATGCTGTCCACCCTGCATCCTCTGTTCCCCATCCCTGTGCTGACATTGGGGTGCCCAATGCCCGTGCCAGCATTATCTACCCCGGGACACTGGGGAGCCCACCCCCAGTGCCCCAAACATTTTTTTACCCTGTAAAAAAAGACAGCTATCCCCAATGTCTTATTTTTTAAGCCTGTGAAAAAAGAAAATGGTCCCTCGATGTCTCCCCCATCCTGACCCTCCCTCTATGCAGCCACCTCCCCTTACGCTTACTCCCCCTTTCCCCATACTTACCCCCAGATGTCAGTGGCTGCAATCTTCTGTGGATCGGGACACATCTGCACTCTTCAAAGTAGTACCGCGAACTGAGAAATCAAGGTAAGAGCTGTATAATGGCTATCAATGGGATTTTCAGCTTATGTTGATATCTCAGCCATTTTTAGGAATTTTGACCCCAAATTTTCAACATGGGGTTCTTGGCACCTCACCTCATGAACACTGGCACTGTCCTTGTGTTACTCATTCCCAAAAGGTGATTTTGTGGTAGCTGTGTGGAATCACCTTTTAGGATTGATTAACAAAATGGCAGTGCCAGTGTTCATGAGGAGAGCTCCCAAGAAGCCCATGTTGAAAATTTGGTGCAAAAAATCCCCAAAATGACTATGTTATGAGCATATGTTGTGCAGTTTCTATGCATGCTCATAACTTCACCAATTTGTAATATTTCCACCCCAGATTTTCAACATTGCCATTGGACATTTTCACCTATGGGGTTCATGAGGTGGGGGTGATAAGAAGACTATGTTCAACATTTGGGTCAAAATATAAAAACATTTCAAAGTTATACCCATTCATTGCAATTTCGGTGTGCATGCTTGTAACTGCAGAAATGTTAAATATTTGGACCCCAGATTTTCAACATAGTCTTCTTATTACCCAAGCTTCAGTATTCAAATGCTGTCCAAAATATCACTGCATGTCAAAACATAGTTCAGGCAGGCTTCTCCTCCCTCCAGAAGTTCTACTAACACAATACACACCTGCCTCATAAACTATGCAAGGAAACATTCAGCATTGCCAAATGCTTGTTTGTTTCTGAAACTGAATCCTGTTTTATTACTATCCAGCTTATCCACTTAATTTAAAGCCTGTGAATTATGCAGGTATCTAGTAGCAGGTGTGTAGTACCCAACCATCATTAATTGGTTTAGTTGCAAATCTCACCATTATGAATAATGAAAAATAATGGTAATAGTATTACAAGAACAAAAAATAAGAGAGTCTGACTCCATATAAAATTGGTAGTTTTTTTATTATGATCACACTTCCACCTGAAAAGTCTGAAGCTGCTGTTTTGTGGCTCTGCACTATTTCTTCAGAGCTCAAAAATAACTGTGGTACATAGAAATGTGACTAAAATCTCTCACAGCAAATTTAATCACAAGGCTTGCTCCTCAAAACTTTGATAGTGACACAAGGTGTCTGTGTCTAACAGAAGTGAAGCAAGGGGCACCTTGCATCACAACTTGCAGAGTTTGCAATCTTGGGAGGCCAGCTGCAGCACAACAGGGACCCCCTGCATCAGACAGGCCTTGTGCCAGGCCTGCATCAAGGTCAGGGATGTGCCAGGGCACTAGGGGGCTTACAGCAGATGCTGGCTGCAACATCCCCTTAAATATGATTTCGACAGCCAGTCTGGCTCATCATGACATAGACTACCCAACAGCTGGTCTAATGGCCCTTGTGCCACCCCTGAAGCCTTGGTGGTGTGGGAGGGAACCTGTGCCCCTGCTCGGATGAAGTATTGCACATCCCACAGCCCCCAGAGCACTCAGATTCAATGGTGCAGTGTGCATAGGTCCCCCCATGGTGTCAGGCATGCAGCAGACCCCCTCCCCACCCATGAATGGCACAGGCACAGTAGCATCCTGCAATGTTCCTGTCAAGAAACTGTTACCACTCCCCAGCACCCATTCATGGCCCTAGCTGCCCTCCCAAATCCCTGTTTTGTCCCACGCAATACTGCCAGCCTCCAGGCTGGTCCTCATTACTCAGAGCCGATGCCACCTGACCACCCTGCAGCTTGCGGCTAACCTCTTTCATGCTCCCTGCCTTTGGTGCAGGCAACATTTGCCTCAAGCCGTGGGACATTTGTGCTGGGACCCCACCCATTCATGAACTGGGTACAGGTTCCTAGTGCACTGATGATCTGCACAAGCTACTGTTGGTGCAGCTTGTGTTGATCTTTAAGGACAGAGTCCCTAGTCTCTTGCACATATTTGTAGTGGAGCTTTCCAGGATGCAACACAATACTGCAGCATTCTGCAGCAGCATTACTGCAGGAAACAAGGCAATTTCAATGGCAATTAATTCCTTTTTTCATGCAGTAGCTTGAGACACTGCACTGCATCCTAGCAGACTCCACTTTATTTAATTGATATTCGCCTGCAGCTTGCAGGTCCCTCCCTAAATCCTTTGTAAACATGCCTTGATCCCTCACTGGCCCTTGAAATTTTTCTTTTTCCAAGCATCAGGTAGCCACTTCCTCCTGAATTGTACAGTAACTGCAAGTGAATGGCAGATAAATAAGTATGTGAAAGGAACCATGATAGCAATGAAATGCAAATCACCATGAAAGACACTATGCGCTCCTGCCTAAAAGCAACAGCACTCTTAAATTATTTCATGATGATTTACATATGCATCCCATGCTGTTTTGTATTATTGGGGTATGTGTGATTTTTATTAATTTTTTTATTGTTGTTTATCAAGTCAGTTATGACCTAAACCCATAAGACTGTTATAAGGGCTTGATCATATTTATTGTGGGTTAAGATACAGATGAGACATAATAGTGAGGCTTGAGAAGGATAAAACATGTCTGTGTCTTTTGATTTTAGTCTATGCAGTGTTTATGATACAGTGTGCATGACAGACCATTTGGCACCATACACTCATGCTTAAAGCAGACCCACTCTACATTTTTTTCTTGGTGATTAGCATGCACATCCCATGATGCTCTGCATTATGAAGTCTGTGTGATTTTTTTTTAATTTTACATTGATGTTTGTTGAGTCTGTTAAGAGTAATTAAAAAACAAAATTAGGAACAATACATTCTTCAGGTATGTACAGAAGAAAAGTAAAACAAAGAAGAGCACAGAGTTGCTAATACCTGTACGGGGTGAGATTAACTTTGAGGATGATGTAGATAACACAAACATTTTGAATGATTATTTCAGCTCTGTATTCACAGACGAAAGTACCAGACAAATGCAGAGAGTGGGAATAGGTACCAAGGAAAACAGGAAGGCAGAGCAGTAATAAAGAACTTTACAGAGGAAGTGGTTCTGAATGGACATCAAGAGTTAGATGTAATCCAATTGAGACTGCCCAATGGCACAGCAGTAGGGCTATCACTTGTGCCACCGGTGACCTGGATTTAGAAATGAGCCTGGGTTGTTGGAAGCCAGCTGCGTAGAGGAGGATTAAGCATCCCAGTAGATGTTCACCTCCTCCTGGAGGGAGGGGACCGTGCTACAGAGCATTACTGCCACTCATACACATAACAGCATCAGAGCACTTGGGACACAGACAGGGAGGAACACTGTGCTGTGAATCTCGCAAGCATGCTAATGCACACTTATGTCAGGGACTCTGCCCTCAATACGGGCATCCCTGCAAGGACAGGAATCACAATAAAGAAGTGAGGAAACTAATAAATGATAAATCCTCTCTATGCCCATAGCTCCAAGAAGGCTGGTAAATCCAGTCTGAAGGCAGTATGTCTGCCATGCCAGGGTGCAGCAGTGCAGAAATAGTAAAATGGAAACAAGAAAAGTAACATAATCATGAGGGTCTGATGAGGTGCACCCGATGGTGCTGGAAGAGATGAGTAAGATGCTGGCAGCACCTCTAACAGACCTTTTCACTGACTGAATAATACCCAATATCGTAAAGCATCATGGGATGATACGCAAATCCACTATATTAGCCTCTCTATGTCCTCCTTAGTTTTACTTTTCTCCTGTAAGTACCTGAAGAATGTCTTGTCCTTAATCTTGTTTTTAGTTACTCTTAACTGACATGATAGTCAACAATGAAATATCACATATACACCCCAATCATGCAAGACATCATAGAATCTATATTCAAATCACTAGGAAAGAATATAGTCTGGTTCTGCTTTAAAAGGGGCTATGATGAGTAATAACTGACTTTGAAATGCCTATGAAAAAGAATTTGCAAAGCTGTTAATGTAACAGTGAGCACCAAACCTGTGTTCTTAATGTAACAGTGGACACCACACTTGAGTTGTTAATGTAACAAAAGATGCCAAACAACTGCTTAAATTCAGAAAAGCTTATTGATGAGGATCTATGAGGTAAACTACTACTAAAATACTATGGTGATCATAGAAGAGAAAGTAATACATAGAGACAAAGTGTACATTTTTGACATGTGGTGATAATGTCCAAGAGTAAAAGGTGTTCAGTGAGTGATGAGTGTAACATGGAAAGCAAGCTCCATGTGATATGGCACAACATGAATACTAAGATCATCTGTGACAGAGTTGATTAAGGCTCTGTCCCATTTTGTATGCAGAAAGAGTTAAATTCAAGGATCTGTTCTATCCTTTCCTTTTCTATCTCTTGTCTGTCTGGTTGCGCAACCAAATTTTCTTGACAGATCTGGGAACTGATCACTCTGATGGTTTTGCAATTCTCTGCCTCTTGCTATCTCTCTGCCTTAACTTGCTGTTCTGTCTTTTCTTCCTCCTTGCATATCTGCAGTTATAAAAAATATATGTGAATCTCTGTGTAAAACTGTATGTGATACTGGGATCCTTTTTAAAACTGTATATAGTTATACTATTGAAATGATTGTGAAAAGCTATTTGGAGCTCAAGGGGTTAACCTGAGATGCAGTTTTTAAGCCTTTTGCATAGCTGTAAACAAGAGGTCAGTTCTGGGTCACTATGTACTATTTTGCTGCACCTACGATGAATGAAACTGACAAGAACATTCTGTAAACTTGCAAGAACATTCTGTGAGAAGCAGGCTCTCTTAACAAGTTCTCAAAGACTTGCACAAAGAGCAGCAATGATTTTGCTAAAAAGACAAGGCGAGTGAGAGACTGAAACATGGAGTTAAGAGATACCCTCAGAAGAAGGACTTAGTTTCCTCTGTTTGTACTGTCTTTGTAAATAGTTATACTGAATAATTTTTCATTTTTTATTTTGCTGTTATTGAGAAAAATAAATACACATTTGCGAATTTTGAAACTGTTCCTGGTTTTCCTATGCTTCCTGGCCTGTGCCTCGATGACATCACCTGAAAGTGTTCTTTGTGACTAAATACTGCTGTTTGCAGAACAATATTAATTTCCACTAAATCTGGAGATTTTCATATCTCATAGCAATAATTTGCATTACAGCTGGTGTGATTTTAAAAATGCTTTGCCAAGACAGATTTACTGGCCCATGAAAAAGTCTTTATTGCTTGATCAGATCAATATGCTGGTGTTGTGGCCATGTGAAGCATCCATCTGCATGTTGGTGAAAGAAATTTTACACTAAAAACACATTTAATTTCATTACATGAAATCACTTGTCCAATGCAAAATCTTTAGTACATGGTGTAGAATTAATCCAGTTATATCTTGTCAGAGTTTAACCTTTCTTTCAGCTGCTGAGCCTGCTGTGTGCACATTATGTTGTATAGAATTGGTGTATGGGTCTGTCACAAAAGTGCCAGAAGCGGCAGAGGGGTCCATCACAGGAGTGCTGGGAGCAGCAGAGTGGCCCATCACAGGAGTGTCTGGAGTGGCAAAGAAGTCTGTCACAGGAGTGCCTGGAGCAGTGGAAGTGTCAATCACAGAAGTGTCTGGAGCAGCAAAGACATCTGTCCCAGGAGTGCCAGAAACAGTATTGAAGTTTGTCCCAGCCACACATTTTGTACTGCTGTGGTATTCTCTAGGAATATAAGATATCCTAGAGAGAACATGGTCATATATTCAGCAAGCATTTGTCAATGTTTGCTTTCTGGCATTGGCATTGGTAGTGTAGGAGTTACAGAGCTGAATAATAGGAATGGCAGTGAAGTATTGAACTGAAGCCAACCCCATCACCACTGTGCAGATACTGACAGGCATTGGGGTGTGCCTCTGGGTTGTCAGGCATAATGGCCATGCCATTTCACCAAATCTTACCCTGCAGATACTGACAAGTGTCATGGTGTGCCTTGGGTTCTTTGGCCCTTATGTTCACCCAATTCCATCAGGAAATACAGTGCGATGGGTGCAGTGTTGGAGAACGGGGTGAACTTTGGGGCCGAAGAGTCCAAGGCACACCTCGATGCCTCTCATGGGCTGTAGGGTGGGGGTGGGGGTGGAATGGTATGAGCATTACAGGCAACAATCCCAAGTCACACCCCTGATGCCTGTCAGTCTCTACAGGGTAGGGCGTTATGGTCGGAAACCCTAACGCCTCAGACATTCGCTGGTATTTTCACTCCAAATTTTCAACATGTTTTTTTTGTGACCCCCACCTTATGAACAGTGGCAATATCAGTTTGTTAGCCGAAAGCTGATTTTGCACAGTGACTACACCATTTGGCACCCCAGGTGCGAAAACACATTTCAAACAGGATGTGAAAAATTATAGTTGTACTGTTCATGGGGAGGTGTAAAAAATGGCAATTTTGAAAATCTGCAGTGAAAATATAAAAAAAATGGTGAAGTCACGAGCTTGCGTAGAAACTGCACAACGCACACCCATAATGTAATTAGTTTGGGGATGTTTCACAGCAGATTGTCAACACAGGCATTTTGGGACCTCCGCTCATGCACAGTGTCACTGTGATTTTCCTAATCTGTCCCGAATAGTGATTTCCCACAGCGACCACGCATTTCTGCGTTGGAAGTATGAAAACACATTTGTGTGAACAATGACAGCTGTACTGTTCATAAGAAAGTGTGGAAAAATGACAGTGGTGAAAATCTGGACTGAAAATATTACAAATTCATGAACTTACAAGGCTGCTTGGAAACTGCTCAGTGCTCACTCGTAACACAGTCATTTTAAGGACTTTTGTCACCAGATTTTTAACATAGCAATTTTAAGACCTCTACTCATGAACAGTGTCACTCTAATTTTCTGAACATTGATTTCGTACACTGACTGTGCCATTGCACGCTACATGCACGGACACACAGTTTGTGGGAGATGTGAAAAATGACAGCTGTACTGCTCTCAAGGAAGTATGGTAAAATGGCGATGTTGAAAATCTGGAGTGAAAATATTAAAAATACATGAACTTACAAGCATGCGTAGGAACTGTGCAATGCACGCTTGTAAAACAGTCATGTTTGGGAATTTTTTCACCAAATTTTCAACATATGGTTTTTGGGGGCCTACCTCATGAACTGTGATACTGTTGTTTCATAAATCGATCCCAAAGGGTGGTTCCGTGCAGCAACCATGAAATCACCTTTTGGGACTAAATAACAAAATGACCGTGGGAGAATTCATGAGGTGGGGTCCTAAAAACCCCATGTTGAAAATTTGGTGCCAAAATTCAAAAAAATGCCTGAGATATGCATCAAAGTTGAAAAAAATCCTATTTATTCCATTATACAGCTTACCAGCATTTCCTCAGTTCGCAGTTGGCTTTGAAGAGTGTAAACGTATTCCCGGTCCACCGAAGATCATCGTGCTGGCCTCTGGAGGTAAGTATGGGGTGAGGTGGGAGGTGGAGTGTGCAGAGGGTGGGCGCCACGTTGGGGTCAAGACAGTCAGCGAGGACCGTTTTTCTTACAGGGCTTTTTAAAGGCGACGGACTTTTGCTACTCTGAGGTGGGCTTCCAGCGTGGCAGTTGGAAGTCTGTTTGGGGGCAGTGGGGCCGATGGGATTGGGCACCCGTATATAATATGAATGCCACACTTGGGTGGGCTCCCAGTGCGCACCTGGAAGTCTGTTAGGGGATACAGTGGAGCTGATGGGGATTGGGCACCCCCGTCGGCCTTATGGAACTGTTGCCATGCTGGGGTGGTCTCCCAGCATGGTGTCTGGAACTCTGTTGGGGGGGAGCTCAGCGGAGCCGACGGGGGATTGGACACCACCTTCATCCATTCAGTGTGGGAGCGCATGAGCATGCTGTGGTAGGCTCCCAGTATGCTGTGAGGGGATGAAGCTGTCTATGACAGCTGATTCAGTGCAATGCCGATGTGTAGGCACTTTGCATACTGCCTACACAGCAGTATGCAAATTGCCTACACATTACCACCGCTGATTGCAGTGTTTTTTTGCCTTCAACTATACGCCACTGTATCCAAAGGGCTGTCATAGACAGCTCCAACATTCATTGGTGGGGTACGGTCATGCCTGCAAAAGGCAGGAGGCCATTGGAAGTGAGTGAGGCACACCTACGAATTCTCGTATGGTGGCACTATGTTTCTTGCACATGCATGCAAGCAAACATAATAAGCAGTCTGTGATGTGCTTTGTGTGTAGCCCTGTGAAATCATAAATCTCTCACTGGCTATGCTTTCACATGCTCAAAGTTCATGCATGGGCCATCATCTTTTTTGGCAAGGTGTGCAAAAGCAAAAACTATCTCTGGTGGTAACCACACCAGTCACTGCAGACCTCCCACTTTGGATATGGCAGATCCCAGGGACAGTTGTAATAACAGGTCCTTTAGGGAACATTGTTTAACCAGGAGTAACACAGTAAGCCGAAGCCTGTTTCCAAATACGACCTGGTAGCACAAGGAAGTTAAATGACTTGCTCAGGATCACAGAGTATGCACCTAGGTGGTTGTGGGATTCAAACCCAGGACTCCAGATCTGCAGCTCAGAGCCTTAACACACTGTGCTATACTGCCTTTAGGACACCATATCCATTCAGCAGGTATCCAGAACAATGAGAGTGTACACCAATTGTTCCACAACAGATTACATGATAGAATAAAGAAGAGTGTACACTGAATTCTCAACAACAGATGATACAACTGAATAAAGGAGAGTGCCCATAAAATGCTTCACAACAAATGATGCAATGGAATAGAGTGCACATTAATTGCTTCATAATAAATGATGTAAAGGAATAAAGGAAAGTACATACCAATTGCTTCACAATAAGGATATGACAGAATAAAGGAGAGGTCATATCAACTGCTTCATAAGTAAGCAATAAGACACAACAGGATGTGTGTTAAAGTGTCTAACACACACACCCTGGAGTGGCTTATTGTGCTTATGAAATTAGCATCTACATTTTAGATGCATTTAAAAATTAAAATTATTAGGATTAAGTAACAAAAAAGTGATTTTTTGGTCTTTATTTTAAATAAAATAGTTCCTCCGCCTGGATGTTTTTTTTTTAGACTTAAAGTTTGTCCTACTGTGGTCCCCATAATTGTAGGAAGTGACAGGAAAGCCAGCATACTGAAGGGGTACATAAGTAAAGGAGGATGGTATTTAATTTGCCTTTTAAACACGGGAGACTTATAAAGCTCATCTCCATAGAATCACTGGCCTTTCGAATAAAATCTTAATCGCAAAACCACCATTGAGCTGTTTCCGTGGTCGCAAATTGCACCTTAGTGGCTGCGTGTACGTTGTTTCGCTCCCTCCCTCTCTCAACTGACTTTCTGACCAGGTACCTACCAGATCGTTCCCCAAACAGCATTTTAAATCCACAGTTCCGATTTGCAAAACCCCCTAGGTATGATTATTTTTAATCCCCCATTCATACCTGCAAATAAAGCACTTAGGCGTTGAAGTGGGAGCATTACGGAAGTGCAAGTGCACCCGAGCGGCTGTGTGTACATTGTTTAGCTGCCTCTCGAGAGAACGATTGTGATCTTGGCAGTTTTTTCTTTTTAAATGCCGCAGCGTGTACATTTCATTCTAAGATGTGTGAGTGAGTGAGTGAGTGAGTGAGTGAGTGAGTGAGTGATGTTTCTTGCGTTAGCTTCACAGTAAGGGTGGCATCGCTTGTGGCATAAAACAAGATGACAGCTATTTTATTTGTGAACATTCTTTGTGGGGCAGCATCACCGATATCAATGCCCAGTGGGCACTGCCTGGTCTTATTCCTATGTTGCTAGACACTTTACCCCACAGTCAGTGGCCAATCAGAAAGCTTGAATTGCAATGCCAATTTCATAACATGATAGAATAAATGTGCGCTCACATCAATTGCTTCACAACAGATGATAGAAACAAAGCTCTGATGACACAAAGCTCTGTAACAGAATAGACACACCAGAGGGTGTAGACAGAATGAGAAGCGACCTGCAGAAACTTGAAAAATGGTCAGGGGTTTGGCAGTTGAAATTCAATGCAAAGAAGTGCAAGATAATGCATATGGGGCACAAAAACCCTGGCACAATATATCAGTTGGGGTGAGGATATAGCATGCACCAAGCAGGAAAGGGATCTTGGGTTGTCATCTCTGATGACTCAAGGTAGGGAAACAGTGTGACAAGGCAGCAGGTAAAGCAAATAGGATGCTGGGATGTATAGGCAGGGGCATCACCAGCAGGAAAAGGGAGGTCATAATTCCGCTATACAAGACACTAGTGAGGCCCCACCTGGAGTACAGTGTACAATTCTGGAGACCATACCTACGTAAGGACATAGACAGGGTAGAGAAGGTTCAGAGGAGGGCAAGCATGGACTGCATCACAAGTCCTATGAGGACAGGTTGAAGGAACTGAACATGTACTCCTTGGAGGAGAGGAGGGAGAGAGGGATATGATAGAGACATACAAGTATCTTACAGGGAGGAACAGGGTGCAGGAAAACTCTATTTTTAAGCGAAAAAGATGTTCCAGGACTAGAAGGCATGGGATGAAGTTGGAGGGAGGACGATTCAGAGGAAACATGAGAAAGAATTTCTTCACAGAACGGGTGGTGGACAAGTGGAACACCCTACCAGAGAAAGTGGTGGGGGCAGAAACAATCACGGGATTTAAGAATGCATGGGATAGACATAAAGGAATTCTAGAGGTCAGGGGTAAGGGAAAACAGACTTCTAGGAAAACAAACTGAACTTACAAGCTCAAATGGGCAGACTGGGTGGGCCATAGGCCCTTATCTGCTGACACTGTCTATGTATCTATGTATCTATGTAATGTGAGCTCACATCAATTGTTTCACAACAGATGGGATGATGCAATAAAGAAGAATGAGTATTATGGAATGAAGGAGAGTGGTGCACAGAAACATTCTTCAAAAAAGTTTAACTAAGTCAAACTCTTGCTTTGTCTTGTGAAACATGAACTACTGTCTTTATGAATAATACAGAAGCCTTAAAATGGTATGTCTAAACAGATATAACAGTCTTAAAACAGTATTTCTAAAAAGTTAATTGGTCTTCTTGACTGGGTACTTACCAACAGGCCAGACAGAATCTGTTCCGTGACCATGCTACCAGACTCCATTAACGATTATTCACCTGTTACCTATGTTTGGGATGCCAGCTCCCCCTCCCACCCATCCAAAATCCTCTCCATGTCTGACTTCTCTGCCCTTGACACCTCAGCTTTTCTAAGGGATCTTCAGCATGTCGACTGGTCCCCCATATTCGTGACAAATAACACTGACTTGGCTGTAGAACACTTTACCATCTCTCTGCTCTCCTTGCAGTCCAAGCACATTCCTTCCATCAGGTGCAGGGTACGGAGCCACCTTACCAAATGGTTAACTAGCCCTCTTCTACGTATGCTTAAAGCACAGGACAAACTCTGGACCAAATGGAAAACCTCCTCCCTGCTCTCTGACTTCATCACGAATCGCTCCCTTCGTAACTCTTGTAAGAAAACTCTACGGACTGCCAAAAGCAATTACTGTAGAGGCCTTCCTCATGCCACCTCTGGAAACCCAAAACGGTACTGGGCACAAATAAACTACATAATGGGACGCTCCATGTCCCAAACCTCCCATGACTTTATAATAAATAACGTCTCCTGTAACAACCCTAATACCATAGCTAATGCTTTCAGGTCACCCTTTACCGCCCTCCCTAGTTTTGATGCTGACGGTCCCCCCCTCGCCACACCTCCTGCCCTGACCTCCCTCACATCCCATCCTTCCCTGATTCTCCACCCGGTCTCCAGGCTGGATGTCCTACGAGCTCTTAACATGATGTCTCCCCATGGCAGCACAGTCCCTGATGGAAAAATGCCAGGGTTTTCCCAATCTTTAAAAAAGGGTGATCCAAACAAACCTAACAAACTACCATCCTATCCTGCCGACCCTCAGTAAACTCCTGGAGAAGCTTATCCATCGCCAGGTGTCTAACTTCATTGCCAACTTTAACCTGCAATCTACTGCTCAGCATGGCTTTAGGCCAAACCACAGCACCATGATGGCCCTAATGCAATTCACCAGTGGCATCAAATCTGCTATGGACCAAGCTCAGCTTACTGGGGCTGCTTTTGTTACATAGAAACATAGAAACATAGACTTTGACAGCAGATAAGGACTGCTTGGCCCATCTAGTCTGCCCATTTACCTACCTACAGGATAGGCTGCAGATCCAAGTTAACCAACAGCCTATTACTTCCTACCCCCCACAAGAACTGCCTTATGTCTGTCCCATGCATTCTTGAATTATCCCACAGTTTTAGACCCCACAACCTCCTCAGAAAAGCTGTTCCATGCATCCACTACCCTCTCTGTCAAAAAATACTTCCTCACATTGCCCCTGAACCACCCCCCCATCTTTAAATTCTGTCCCCTTGTTCTTGCACGTCTCTTTTTCTGAAAGATGCTACCCTCTTGGACTTTGTTGCTTCCACTGAGGTACTTAAAAGTTTCTATCATGTCCCCCCTCTCCCTTCTTTCCTCAAGGGAATACATATTAAGTTCCTTTAGTCTCTCCTCGTACGGCTTCTCTTGCAGACCCTGCACCATTTTATTTGCCTTCCTCTGGACTGCCTCTATCCTGTCTATGTCCTTGCGGAGATGGGGTCTCCAGAACTGGATGCAGTACTCCAGATGAGGTCTCGCCAACTGTCTGTACAGAGGAATAACAAGTTCCTGTTTTCTGCTGGGGATGCCTCTCCCTATGCATACCAGTATACTCCCAGCCCTCCCTACTGCCTTCTTACATTGCATGCTAACCTTAAGGTCATCTGATATGATTACCCCCAGGTCCCTTTCCTTTTTTGTTGTTGTTACTACCTCTCCCCCATTGTGTATTCTTCCCTTGGGTTCTTGTTTCCCAGGTGCATTATTTTGCACTTCTTTGCATTGAATCCTAGCTGTCATACTTCTGACCATTCCTCCAACCTTGCCAAATCCCTTCTCATCCTTTCCACGCCTCCTTGTGTATTAACCCTGTTGCAGATCTTTGTGTCATCTGCAAAGAGGCATACTTTTCTTTCCAGTCCCTCTGCAATGTCACTTATAAAGACATTAAAAAGGCCTGGACCTAGTACTGAACTCTGCAGTACCCCACTAGTAACCCCTCTTTCTTCAGACTTGACTCCATTTACACTTACCTTCTGTGTCCTGTTGTCCAGCCAATGTTTTACCCAGGCTACCACCCTGGGACCCACTCCCAGGCTGGTTAATTTGACTGTTAATCTTTTGTGTGGGACTGTGTCAAATGCCTTGCTAAAGTCTAGGTAGGCCATGTCCACGGCCCCTCCCTGGTCTACTACTTTGGTCACCCAGTCAAAGAAATCTATTTGATTTGTCTGACATGATGTTCCTGCTGTGAACCCATGCTGCCTTGGGTCCTGTGTCCCACTGGCCTCTAGGTACTCAACAGTTCTTTCCTTCAGAAGTGACTCCATCACTTTCCCTACCACAGAGGTCAAACTGACAGGTCTATAGTTTTCTGCCTCTGTCTTGGTCCCATTTTTGTAAAGGGGAATCACATCCTCCTTCCTGCAGTCCTCGGGCACCACACCATCCTCCCATGATTTATTAAAAAGATTAGCCAGTGGTTTCACTAGTTCCCCCCTTAATTCTTTTTGAATTCTTGGGTGAATTCCATCAGGCCCCATTGCTTTGTCCACCTTCAGTTTTAAGAGTTCTTGCAGAACCCTTTCTTCTGTGAAAGGACTGGGATCGACCCCCCTATCAAGAGTGCTTCTGTTAATTGGATTAGGCACTTCCCCCTCCTCTTTTGTGAATACGGAGCAGAAATATTCATTCAGTATCCCTGCTTTTTCACTGTTCCCCTCTGCCCACCCACTGTTCATTCTATTCAACCTCACTATCCCTCCTTTTGTCTTTCTATGCTCGCTGATGTACCTATAAAAGATTTTATCCCCCTTCTTAACCAAGTTGGCTATCTTTTCCTCAGTTTGGGCCTTTGCTATTCTGACTTCCCTCCCTGCTTCCTTCTGCCTTAACTGGTACAACTGTCTGTCCTGCTCCTTCTTTTTTTGAAATGTAAGTTTATTGAGTTTATATATAAGAAAAACAAAAGAAAAAAAAAAAAACAAGGTATAGATATTGGGGGGTTGTCTGATCATAGAGTACCCAAGTCCAGGATAAAGCACATGTAGATGTGTACAATCGCATTGACATAAACAGGAACAATAAGAAAAGAAATACAAAATACAAAATATAACCCCAATAACTCCCCTCCCCAAGCCCACCCCCCATCGCCTGGAGATTTTCATAGCTGAAGGAGATGTCGGGTCATTAAGGAGGAGAACTGTGGTTGGGAGCCTGATAACGCTGCATGTATTAATGCAACAGCAGATACCTAAGGTACTACCAGTGTCTAGGTTACACTAGGTAGAGCGCATTTAATTTACCCCATTTCCGATTAAAAGACTCCAGATTATGTCTAGAGCTAGCTATAAGTTTCTCGGTATTGAAACAGAGGGACATCTCCTTAAGCCATTCCTGATAGGTAATAATATCTTGATCCATCCAATGCCTGAGGACCAGCTTTTTTTATAACTATTGAGATGAGAGCCATGTGATATCTACGTTCTTTCACCAAAATGCTCGAGTAGACACCCAAGATACAAATTTCTAAGGTAAATAGGTCTTTGAGCCCTAAAAGTGGGTCTAAACTGTCTCTAACAGTGATCCATAAAGGTGCCACTTTATCGCATTCCCAAAGGATACGCAGCAAATTCCCTTCGGGCGGCTCCACATCTTGAGCAAATACTTGACTTAAGCTTGCCAAATTGGACCAACTTAACTGGAGCATAGTAAAGATTATTTAAAATATAGTATTGGGTCAATCTATGGTTGTCTTGGGATAAGTAACGATATACATCTTTCCAGATTGAATCCCATGCAGGAGGGGAGCTCAAACTAGAGAGTGACCAGATTTTGGAACCCTCCAGGGAGTCAGGGAAAAGGTCATCAAGCAATTTGTTGTATATGTTGGATATACCTCCACGCATACCGGCCGCCTCCTGAATTTTCTCAAGGAATGGCCTTATTTTAGAGGGGAAGTGAACCGGCCCAAGGATTTTGAGGATGAGGTGTCTCAATTGATAGACTTTGAAAATGTGCTTCTGGGGAATGTTAAGGGACGCTAAGATTTTATCCAACTTAAGGAGTGTGCCTTGTTCATACAGAGATTCCACCGGTAAGTTATGCAACTACAGAAGCCAGTCAGGGATTAACCAGCTACCTCCAATTTTGATATTAGGATTTAACATGAGAGGTTGTGCTGAATCCTTGGTCAGGGATATATTGAAAATATTCCAGCATTGAGAAAGAATTCTAATAGAGAGGCCAATAGCAGAGTCTTGGATGGCTGGGGGTAACGTGGAGAATGGATGCCAAAAAACGCGGGGGCTCAAATTGAACTGGTCCAACAAGTTTAGTTCAAGCTGTAGCCATATGGGTAGAGGCATGGTAGACCGTGTGGTGGACCACTTACCTATTCTATTCAGGTGACTAGCCCAATAATATAGCAAGAGATTGGGTAGAAGAAGACCACCCTTGTCTCTAGGTGCAGTGAGTTTAAGAAAGGCTCTACGAGGTTGTTTCCCCTTCCAAACAAAGTTGGATAGCATCGAGTTTACTTGGCTGAAAAATTGCTTGGATAGCCATATATTAAGGTAATTCAGGGGGTAAAATAACCGGGGAAGGATATTCATTTTGACAATATTGATTCGCCCCCAAATGGTTAGTGGCAATTTTTGCCATCGGTCCAAGTCTCTTTGGATTCTCGTTACAGTATTGTCTAAATTGAGTTTCTTGACCGTTTCCACCTCCCTGGCCACATGTATACCCAAATATTTAAATGAAACCGGGGACCATTTCATACTGAACCGTATGAAATCCGATTTAAAGGTAAGAGAATTTAACAGAAAAATAACCGATTTAGAAACATTCAACCTGTAGTTAGAAACCTGACCAAAATGGTCAATAATTTTTAGTACTTGTGTTAAAGATGTTTCGGATTTGGTAAGGTATAACAGGATATCGTCAGCAAAGACCGATACAGTCAGGGGAGATTGAGCAATGGTACAACCTATGATTCGTGATGAACTTTTAATACTAACAAGCAGTGGTTCCAAATACAGGTTGAAGAGGTAGGGGGAAAGAGGACACCCTTGACGAGTGCCAGCACGTAAGGGAAAACTGGAAGAAAAAACCCTGTTGCAGTAGACTTTTGCCGAGGGGGACTTGTATATTGCCATAATCATATGAATAAAGGAATCAGGGAAGCCCATTCTCTTCAAAGTGGCCCACAAAAAGTCCCAATTCACTCGGTCAAAGGCTTTTTCTGCATCAAGAGTGACTAGGACCATGGGGTCTAGCAAAGTGTGGGCCGCTTGAAAGACGTGGGCTAAGGTTCTCAAGTGATCAGCGGATGATCTACCCTGGACGAAACCAGCCTGTTCCAGGCTCAACAAGTGTTGCCAAATCTTTTTGATTCTGAATGACAAAATTTTAGATAAGATTTTGATATCATAATTTAAGAGTGATATTGGACGGTAGCTGGCAGGATATATTAGGGGTTTATCAGGTTTAGGGATTAAAATTCTTGTCGCTTCTAAGAGAGAGGGGTCTGTCACATCCGCAGAGAACAAATATTCGTATAACTTAAGCAGTAGAGGGGATAGCTCTTTACAAAAAACCTTATAAAAATTCGGGGGAAAACCATCTGGCCCGGGGGCTTTTCCTAATGGTAAATCATTGCTTGCCTCTTCTACTTCACCTAGAGTGATGGGAGCTGATAATATGTTGCAGTGATGAATCTGGAGGGAAGGGAGTTTGATACCATCTAAGAAGTGCTCTATCCGCTGAGAATGCGACGGTGTGGAACTCCTACTGTAAATGTCAGTATAGAAGGATTCAAAAATATGGGCAATCTCCCTGGGTAGCGTCTTGGTGGTGCCATCCTGAGATTTGAGGGCCGGGATTATATGGGAACTCTCTATTTCTTTCAGTCTCAGAGCTAGCATCCGACCCGACTTTTCACCCTGATCAATATATCTAGTCCTAGTCTTGAACAATGCATATTCAGCTTTATCTCGATTCAGATCGTTGTATTCATTTCTGAGTTTAATAAGAGCCATTAGATTAGCTGGGGAATTGGATGAGAGAAGGTTGTCTTCAGCTGCCCTCAGCAGGCTAGATAGCAAATTAATTTTGGACTCCCTTACCCTTTTCCTAGTGGCAGCAATCTTAATGAGTTCCCCTCTGATAAAACATTTGAAGGAGCACCACAGTATATCCTCTCGGTGTACAGATCCCTGATTCAGGTCAAAGTACGAAAGGATCATGTCCCTGGTTTGGGAAACTGTGTGATCTTCCTTCAGGATTTGCGTATTAAGTTTCCAAGACGTATCCCTTTGTTCCTGAATACCCAGGGAAACCTTGATCCAAACCAGGGAGTGGTCCAAGATGACTATTGGTTCAATACCTAATTGATGTGTACAGCTCATTAAAGAAGAACTAATTAAAATATAGTCAATTCTTGACCAAGTTTGGTGTACCTGGGAGTAGAAGGAATAGAGTCGATTGTCAGGGTTAAGGAGACGCCAGGGGTCACACAGACCCAGCAGGTTTGTGAAATCAGAGAGGGCATGTTGTGCAGGGGACAATGGTTTTATTGGTCTAAAGGTTTTGTATAACTCACTGGAAGGAGCCACATTCCAGTCGCCCCCTAGGATGAGAAGGGAAGGCAGAAATCTGCTCAGGTTATCTGCCAGGGACATTAAAAAGGACAAGTCACCTCCTACTGGAGCGTATATTGCCCCTAGAACCACACTACTATTATCAAGCTGGCCCTTGACCAATACGTATCTACCCTCGTGGTCAATAACACTGTCCTCTACTACGAATCTGATGTGATGTTTAATTATTATTGCTACTCCCTTACTAGCTTGCGAGCCGGAGGCAGTGAAAATTTGGGAGAACCCTAGCCTTCATAATTTCTTGTCCTCTGAGGCAGCCAAGTGGGTTTCCTGCATGAAAACTATGTCTACGTTTAAAAGGGAGCAGTTCAGAAACACCTGCTGTCTCTTAAGAGGATCATTGATGCCTCTGACATTCCAACTTGCAAATTTAATCATTCTCAATGCCATGGTAAATAATACAAGAATGAACAAGACATAGGAACTTCAGTCCCACCAGTACAGATAGTAATAAAGGAATTACACCAAGTTTGCCCAACAATAATAATAATAACCATAGGGATTGAAACTCTCCGAGGCACCCTCCTCCCCAAACCCCTAATAGAATAACCACAAAAATGACCAAGTCACCAACAGACTTAGATAAAACTGAGCACTGAGAGCTCCCAAACCAGAGAGCGATTCCAAAAGGTGACTGGACTAAAATTAAGACATACCCCCTACCCCACCCCCAAATGACAAAACCTATGAATAACCCTGTAATAGCCCAGAAACTATTTCCAACCCGTCCTTTTAAAAACAGAGAAACATGTAAGAACCAAATAAGTAACCTGTAAAGGGATCGGTCCCCAGGACTAGCAGGCCCACGACTAACTGTAACAAATTCCTGCTTGATGCCCCCATTAACAAAGTGCATCATAGGGCAGAGTAGAAAAAAGAAACAGGGTACTGCTGTCCCCCCCCCAGTTCAGGATGCGAGACTGCATCTCAAGGCTCGCCATTCCCATCCACCCCCCCCAAGCCAAAGGCGAATACTAGACAGAGTCGTTACATCATAACCAACAATCAGTGTACTGATCACCCAAATACGAAACTACAAAAGCTCACAACCCCAAAATGCTAAACGGATCTATCATGGCTTGAAATATCTCACCGTGATGAGAAAGGAATACGCCAGCTGGCCACTGCATCATTCGCTCCATTCCGTGTGTGTCAGAGTCAGGAGCAAAAATTAAAGCAGTGAAGCAAAGCTCCATTCACACGAGCTGGCCATCACTTAGCCCGGAAAAGGAAGGGGAAGGAAAACTGGTAGGGACCCAGCCGGTCCATCGGTTAAAACTATCCGCCTAAAACAACAAGCGGAATTAAGGGTCCTATCCCCCCCACCTCGGGCCATGAGGCAGAGGCCTCAGATGAAGAAAGCCTAGGCCTCAACCCAGTCCAGAAAAGCAACATTGCCCCAACCCCCTCGGAAGGCCGGCCAGCCCCAACCCAACTTGCAAAAAAAAAACATAAATGCAGGCATGCAATCAGTCCAAAATCACTCAGCCGAGGTAAGCAAACTTAACACTGATATTTATATAGATCAGTCAGCCAGATTTGAAAAGGTCAGGAAGTCTCTGGAAAAGTTCTCTTTTGGCTTGATCAGGATTCTCGAAGGCATACCAGACATTATCGAGTTGGACATGCAGCCTGGCTGGGTAATACATGCGGAACTTGAACCCTGCAGCAATCAGCTTAGTCACAATCAGATGAAATTCTCGTCTCCTCAGTCGGGTTTCAAGTGGTAGGTCTTGGGTAATTCTCAAAGTGTGATTCTCCCACAAGACCGCCTGTAGACTCTTGATTTTGTTCAGGATATGTTGCCTTTCGAGATAGCTAAGCAGCTTGATTAGTATGGGTCTGGGAGAGGAGCCTGGCGAAGGTTTAGGCTTCAGGGATCTGTGAGCACGCTCGATGTGGTAGGAGGGATTGATAGGCGAGGGGCCAACAATCTTGGTTAGAAGCTTTTGCACAAAAGACAGGATATCTGGCCCTTCCTCCGCCTCCGGTAAACCCAGCACCAGAAAGTTGTTCCTCCTGCTGCGTCCCTCAAGATCCTCTGTCTTTAGTTTTAATTTGGCGATTTGTTGTCTGAGCATAATAATCTTGGGTTCACACTTGGCCTTCCAAGTCTCAGGGAACTGGAATGCAGGCCTCCGAGTCACCTACTCGGGTAGTTAGAGAAGCAAGATCGCTGCGCATGGATTTTAGCTCTGAGGAGATCTCTGAAGAGTTTCACGGAATGGGATCAGCTCCTGGAGGAACCGATCCTCTGTGAGCGAGCTGGAGGGGACGTTAGAAGAGCCAGATTTAGCACCCGAACCCATAGGCAGGGTGCTTGACTTTTTGGCCTCTTTTTCAGGAGTATTCGGCGGCATGTGCCTGACCCCGATGGTCTTCATCTTGGCCTCCATTATCTTCACCGCACCGTGGCATAAATCGTTAGGAAATCACTTAAACGCCGATATAAGGTGATGGTGGGTTGTAGAGAACTACAATTGACGAGGAGCACATTAAGAATATTATTCCTGAAGTCAGTATATATAAGAATCAGCTGGTTGAGAGGGGAGAGCTGTGGATTAAGCTGCCATTAAGAGCGCTGCCCCACGTGACCTCCTGTCCTGCTCCTTCTGTGTTTCCTTATACTTCCAGAACCCTATCTTTTTCTCCCTGACTTTCCCAGCCACCTCTTTGGAGAACAATAGTGGCTTTTTCTTTCATTTTGATTTGTTTATTTGCTCCACACAAAGGCTTGTTGCCTCTGTGATGGCAATTTTGATGATTCCCAATTTTTGCTCCACCCCTCCTTCTAGACTGTTTGCTAGTGCTTTTCTGAAACACTCTCCCATCTTGCCAAAGTCAGCCCTCCTGAAGTCCAGTACCCTCACTTTTGTATGGCTTGACTCTGTAGCTGAGTTTAACATGAACCACACTGTTTGATGGTCACTTGTTCCCAGATGGCAACCCACTTCTACATCTGAGATCCTCTCACTGCCCCCATTTGAGAGTATGAGGTCTAAGATTGCTCCCTTATGAGTGGGTTCCGAAACTAGCTGTCTGAGGCCTGCCACCTGTAGGGCATCAAGAATGGCCCTACTCTTGGATTTGGCTGCAGAAAATGTGCTCCAGTTAACATCTGGCATATTCAGGTCTCCCATCAACAGTATCTCCCCTTTCTCTGCCATCCTAAGAATGCCTTCTATCATATCCTTGTCCATTCCCTCCCCCTGACATGGGTGTCTGTACACAACCCCTGTGCGGATTGTGGTGCCCTTTCCAGTCTCCAAGGTGATCCACAGTGCCTCCTCTCCTCCTTGTTTACTCTTTTGTTCAGTTTCTTTTATCCCTTCCTTTACATAGAGAGCTGCTCCTCCCTCTCTTCTCCCCTGCTTGTCTCTCCTGTAGGTTTCGTACCCTGGTATGTTAACATCCCAGTCATGGTTCTCTGTGTACCATGTTTCTGTGACTGCTATGATATCCAAGCATCCCTCTTCCATCAAGGCCACCAGCTCAGCCACCAGCTTGTTGCCCAGACTATGG
Organism: Neoceratodus forsteri; assembly: GCA_016271365.2. NCBI lineage: Eukaryota > Metazoa > Chordata > Ceratodontiformes > Ceratodontidae > Neoceratodus > Neoceratodus forsteri. The sequence goes on from CM057455.1 coordinate 1,425,990,819, forward strand.
GCATTGGTACTCATTACCCTCCATTTCCTGATGGCCTTACTCCTTTTTGCCCCATCCCTGTCCTTCTTGCCTTTGTCACTTCCCCATTTACTCTGCCCTTCTCCCTATCGACACCTTTATGTTGGTGTTTACCTCAATTACTACCATGATTTGGGGGGAGCTAGGATTTCCCTGCTCCTTTCCAGTGCCTCCCCCCTTGGCTAGTTTAAATGCTTGCCAATGAAGCATTTAAACCTATCACCTAGGATCCTGGTTCCCCTCCTGGACAGATGCAGCCCATCATGCCAGTAAAGGCTTGCATCACTCCAGGTGGTCCCAGTCCCCAATTAAGCCAAATCTCTGAGCTCTGCACCAGTTTTTCAACCACTGATTGAATTCCATGGTGCAGAACACCGTAGCCTGTCCTATGCCGTAGATGGGCAGCACCTCCGAGAAGGTTACCATGCATGCTACTTGTCTAAGGCCCCTCCCCAATTCCACAAACTCTTCCTGCACTTCTCTAATCCCTTTCTCAGCCAGTTCATTTGTCCCTAGATGGACAATGACATCCAGCTCCCTCCCCTGTGCAGCTGCTCTGGCAATCCTGAGGATTCAATCCCTGTCCCTCCAAGTCATGGCACTAGGCAGGCACCTTACCTCCCTCTCCCTTTCCTCCCCCAGTTCTACCTTCCTAACAATGGAGTCCCCCACCAGGAGTTGTTTCCTTCCCCTGTGGGGTCCCCTACCACCCTCTTGTGGGTCTTCTTTGTGGAGGTTCCCAGCATCCTCCTTGGTCTCCACTGCAGGTGCCTCCATAGAGGAACCACACTTTGCCAGAATGGCATAGGAATTGTAAAGAGGTACAACTGGAGGGATGTGCCTCTGTTCCACCACCCTTACCCTCCCTGAGCCCACTGTGGTCCAACTGCTACTCTTTCTTGGCAACCTCTGAGGCAATGGCAGTGACACTGGTGGTCCCTGGATGGAAGAGGAGGTCCCACAAATTCTGGCCAACTCAGCCTGGAGATGAACAACCTCCACCCTCAGCCCAGAGAGGTGCCTGCAGATGAGACATCACTGCATCCTCCAGAACGTCTCCTGGAAGACTGCTGCTCCACAGCCACTGCAGTGCACCACTCCCATCATGTCTTATTTCTGGCCCCTTAACTGTTTGGAATCCTTACTCTTTCCTCTGTTTTTTTTCCTCTTCTATCTCTACTTACTTTCTGCCTGTGTGCCCTTTAAGCTCCTGATTGTCCTGTTTTAAGACAAGAATATCCTATATTTCTCAGTAGATCCCTTACTTGCTCAGAGGCAGACCTCCAGCAGCTAGAGGGGGCCAGAGAGCTACTCTTGCCCTTCTAGGATGGTGGATCTTTGGTGGCTCTGTGATCACTCACTTCCTGCTTCCAAACAGGAAGCTCCTGTTGTCAGTCAAATCCTGTGCCTATAAAAGTAGAACTAGCTTTGGGTGGGAAGGTGGAGGGAAGGGAAGGAGGGCAATATAGTCCCAGTAGAGAAGACCAGTCACACAGCAGTCCTTCCTCCTGGTGTCTTCTGCCAAGCTACTAGCAGAATCTTTCTAAGGCAGTCTTTAAATTTAGCTTCCTTCTAGCTAAGGCACCCCCACTTACTAGATCTTTCTACAAGTAATTTAAGCTGCACAGCTATCAACTCCTTTCAATCACTTGAGATTTACTCCTAGATAACTGTTCAGATAACCATTCAGTTCAGTTAACTCAGGCAAACACACACTTTTTTTTGTTTTGTTTGTTAGTTTGTTTTTTGACCCTAAATTAAGGGTCCAAGTACAATAGTTCTACTTCTTTAGTCCCAGTAGAGAAGTCCAGTCACACAGCAGTCCTTCCTCCTGGTGTCTTCTGCCAAGCTACTAGCAGAATCTTTCTAAGGCAGTCTTTAAATTTAGCTTCCTTCTAGCTAAACCACTCCCCCTACTTACTAGATCTTTCTACAAGTAATTTAAACTGCACCGCTATCAAGTCCTTTCAATCACTTGAGAACTACACCTAGATAACTGTTCAGATAACCATTCAGTTCAGTTAACTCAGACAAACACACACTTTTTTGTTTTGTTTGTTAGTTTGTTTGTTTTTTTCACCCTAAATTAAAGGTCCAAGTACAAGAGTTCTACTTCTTTAGTCCCAGTAGAGAAGCCCAGTCACACAGCAGTCCTTCCTCCTGGTGTCTTCTGCCAAGCTCCTAGCAGAATCTTTCTAAGGCCGTCTTTAAATTTAGCTTCCTTCTAGCTAAGCCACTCCCCCTACTTACTAGATCTTTCTACAAGTAATTTAAACGGCACAGCTATCAAGTCCTTTCAATCACTTGAGATTTACACCTAGATAACTGTTCAGATAACCATTCAGTTCAGTTAACTCAGACAAACACACACTTTTTTTTGTTTTGTTTGTTAGTTTGTTTTTTTTTACCCTAAATTTAAAAGGTCCAAGTACAAGAGTTCTACTTCTTTAGTCCCAGTCGAGAAGTCCAGTCACACAGCAGTCCTTCCTCCTGGTGTCTTCTGCCAAGCTACTAGCAGAATCTTTCTAAGGCATTATTGACATGTCAAAGGCATTTGAATTGGTTAACCACAACCTGCTCCTGCATCAACTAGGCTCTATTGGTGCCTCCCAATCCACACTTGCCTGGTTTGCCAGCTATCTGTGGAGCTGCTCCCAGCCTGTCTCCTGTCATAAAGTTCTCTCTGCCCCTGTCCTGCTTCATTCAGGCATCCCACAAGGTTCCATACTTGGGCCCCTGCTCTTTTCTTTGTTCATCAATAACCTACCCTTGGTGCCCTCCCACAGTCTCTCCTTACTCTATGCCGATGACTTGGTTCTCTATGTCTTCTCCAGCTCTATTCATGAAATTAACTCCCACCTCTTCTCTGATCTTCATCATATCCAAACTTGGCTTACATCCCGCCGCCTGGTGCTAAATGCTGCCAAGACCCAGGCTATGCTGTTTGGGTCAAAAAGGAAATCTGTCCTGGTGGCCCTTCTAGAGGCCAAAAGGACTACAGGACAGCAGACAGCATGGCTTCATATGGGTCAAATCCTGCCAAACCAACCTGGTGGAGTTCTATGACTGGGTAACTAGGCAACTGGATAGGGGCCATGCAGTGGATGTCCTGTATCTGGACTTCGGTAGGCATTCAACTCAGTGCTGCATGGAAGGCTGGGAAGTAAGTTAGTAGGCACAGGGGCAGGTGCAAAGCTGGTGAGATGGGTAGGGAACTGGCTTCAGGGAAGGCAACAGAGGGTGGTGGTGGGTGGGAGCTCTCACACCAAAGGGTAGTGACGAGCGGTGTTCCACAGGGCTCAGTGTTGGGACCAGTGTTGTTTGGGATATTCATTGAAGACATATCATTGGACATCAAGAGCAAGATCAGTCTGTTTGCTGATGATACCAAGGTAGGAGCAGTGGTGGATGACCTAGGGGGATGGCAGGGGTTGCAGGATGATCTGGCAAAGCTTGAAACCTGGTCAGATACCTGGTAACTGGGGTTTAATGCCAAAAAGTGCAAGGTGCTGCATTTTGGGATGAAGAACCCAAGGAGGAGTTACCAGCTGGGGGGAGTGCAGCTAGCCCAGACAGAGGAGGAGAAGGATCTGGGGGTGCTCATTACAGGGTCAATGAACAACTTGGCACAGGGTAGGAAGGAAGCTGCAAAGGCCAACAAAATGTTGGGTTGTATTGCAAGGGGTATATCTTCGAGGAGGAAGGAGGTGATTCTGCCACTGTATAGGTCATTCATTAGACCACACCTGGAGTACTGCGTGCAGTACTGGTGCCTGTATCTTAAGAGGGACATTAAGTTACTGGAGGGGCTGTAGCACAGGGTGAAAAAAGATGATCAAGGGGCTGGGGACTTATCATATGAGAGGAGGCTGAGGGAGTTGAACATGTACTCACTGGAGGAGAGGAGGGACAGGGGGACAATGATTGAAACCTTTAAGTACATGAAAGGAATAAACAAGACAGATACAGAGGGGCTGTTCAAAGTAAGGGAGGGGAGGGACACCAGCGGCCATGATATGAGACTGGAGGGAGGAAGGTTCAGGAGGGAGATGAGGAGACACTTTTTTACAGAGAGGGTGGTGGCTGGGTGGAATCAGTACCTGCAGAAGTGGTATCCAGTAGAACAGTGGACTGCTTCAAAAGGAGATGAGACTGGACAAGGGGGAGGGTCAATGAAGGGGAAGGGTGGAAGGAAGGGCAGCTGCAGAATAAGGGGTGCTAGCTGCACATTCGAGCAGACTTGATAGACCCCTAGGCCTTTATCTGCTGGCAAATTTCATATGTTCATATGTCACTTTAACTCCTTCTCTCCAGGTTTCTTGTCTTGATGGCTCCCTTGTGGAAGTAACTCAGTCCTTCAAATTCCTAGGGGGCATGCTGGATCCATCTCTAATCTTCTCTGTGCATGTAAAAGCTGTCTACAGATCAGTCAATGCTAAAACTGGACTGGCTTACCGAGTCTGTCAGTTTCTGACCCCTACCACCGGGATCTCTGTTGCCCAAGGCCTTCTCCTCCCTGGACTCTGCTACGTTCTGCCTGTCTTCACTATGGCACAGGCAAGCATCTTGCAAATGTGGGATGTTGCCTGCAACAATGTCTGTAGATTTGCGCTATCTGCTCCTCGTCTTAAGCACCACTGTACTCTTTACTCTGACCTCCACTGGTTGTCTCCTTCCTCATGTTGGGCTCATTCATTAGGTTTTCTGATTGACATTATTCATTCTCCTATCCCCTCCACATTTGTTGCTATACTCACCCCCATGAACTGCCTTTGTTCCCTCTGTTTTTGTCTTTAGCTCTGTTATCTGTCCCAAAATGCTCTACCAGGGTGTGTGAACTTGCCTTCTCCTTCTATACCCTTAAATTTTGGAACTCTCTCCCACTTGATCTTAGGCACCCCAAATCCCACCCCATTTTCAAGAAAGGCCTCTCCAATTATTTTGCCTCCCTTGACATTTGTAAATGTCCCTAGCTTCACAAGTCATGCAAATCTACCATTGTACTGCACTTAAATTTCCCTGTGGCCTCTTGATTTCTCCCTTCCCCACTCTTCCTCAGCTGCAGTTATTCACGTTGTTCCCTGTCTCTGCCTGGGAATTGTCTCCTTGCTGACTTACCAACAGCACTGTCATGTATTGTACATTATTAACAGTAAATTGTGCCTTTTTGTCTGTTTTGTTCCTATTATACTGTGTGATATGTATCTCCTCTATGTACTATGTAACTTGCACCTCTGTCTAACTGTTTGACATCTCCTATTATACAGCATTGTATATGTATTTGTTTTTACCTGTTCCTTGATTTGTACTCTCCCGGGTCGTGCCTGAAAATAGGCAGTTCTGTCTGGTGCATTTACCCGGTTACTAAAAGCAAATCAATAAACATCCAGGAATATGGACACAAGTGGGGGCAGGGAAAGTAAGGAGTTTAAGCTCCTATAGAAAGTGCCCTTACAAAAATTATCTAGATAGTATGCCATAGAGGCAGATGCATAGCAAATTGGCACAGTGTATTTTTGCTAAATATACAATATAAAAAAAATAAAATGCCAAGTTCAGAGTGCAACAGGATGGTAAACAAGCTGTTAAATTCAGAATCATAATTTCAAGCTTACTCACAAACAGAATTGAAAAAAAACCTGAAAAAAAAACACAAAATAAACACACAGCACCTAATACAACTGTTAAATTCAGAACCATAATTTAAAGCTTACCTACAAACAGAAGTGCAAAAAAACACACACACTTGAGCCATAATATTCAAACTTTCTTAAAAGATTATGCTAAAAAAATTACTTCTTTCAAGCAGCCTTACTCATTATGCCGTTCAATATGACGTTCTCCAAATGGAAAACTACATGCGTAACTCTGGCCTTCTTAATCCGAAAAAACTCAGAGTATGTTATTTTCAGTGGGTCAACAAAGGGGAATTGGGTCAGAGTTGCAACTCCACCTCCAAAATGGTACCATAATTAACAAGTATTTGTCAATGCCGAATGTTTGCTTGCTGGCATTGGCAGTGGTAGTGTAGAAGTTACAGAGCTGAGTAATAGGAATGGCAGTGAAGTAATGAACTGACGCCAACCCCACCACCATCCTGCAGAGAGTGACAGGTATTGGGGTGTGCCTTTGGGTTGTCAGACATAACAGCCATGCCATTTGACCACACCCCACCCTGCAGACACTGACAAGTGTCACAGTGTGCCTTGGGGTCTTTGGCCCTTATGCACACCCCATTCCATCAGGAAATATGGTGAGATGGGTGCGGTATAGGAGAATGGTTGATCTTTGGGACCAAAGAGTCCAAGGCATACCTCAACGCCTCTCACTGGCTGCAGGGTGTGGAATGGTATGAAAATTGCAGGCAAGAATCCCAAGTCACATCCCTGATGCCTGTCGTTCTCTACGGGGTTGAGCGTTAAGGTTGGAAACCATAATACCTCAGGCATTCATTGGTATTTTCACTCCAAATTTTCAACATGTTTTTTTTTGTGGCCCCACCTCATGAACAGTGGCAATATCAGTTTGTTAGCCGAAAGCTGCTTAAGCACAGCGACTACGGCATTTAGCATCACAGGTGCAAACACATTCTGAACAGGATGTAAAAAATGACAGCTGTACAGTTCATGGGGAGGTGTAAAAAATGGCAATGTTGCAAATCTGTAGTAAAATTATTTAAAAAACTGGTGAAGTCACGAGCGTGCATAGAAACTGTGCAACGCACACCCGTAATGTAATTAGTTTGGGGATTTTACAGCTGATTGTCAACAGAGGCATTTTGGGACCTCCGATCATGAACAGTGTCACTGTGATTTATTTATCTGTCCCAACAATGATTTCCCACAGTGACCACGCATCTCTGCGCTGAAAGTGTGAAAAACATTTCGCAATGTTGTGAAAAATGACAGCTGTACTGTTCATAAGGAAGTGTGGAAAAATGCCACTGGTGAAAATCTGGACTGAAAATATTACAAAGTCATGAACTTACGAGGGTGCGTGGAAACTGCGCAATGCTGACTCGTAACACAGTCATTTTATGGACTTTTGTCAGCAAATTTTCAACATAGCCATTTTAATACCTCTGCTCGTGAAAAGTGTAACTGATTTTCTTAATCTGTCCCAAACATTGCTTTCGCACACTGACTGCACCATTGTGCGCTACATGGGCGGAAACACATTTTGGGCAAGATGTGAAAAATGACTGCTGTACTGCTCATAAGGAGGTGTAATAAAATGGCAATGTTGAAAATCTGGAGTGAAAATATTGAAAATTTGTGAACTTACGGCGTGGAACTGCGCAATACCGTCTAAATAAACCAGTCATTTTAGGGATTTTTCACCAAATTTTCAACATAGCCATTTTAGACCTCTGCTCATGAACAGTGTCACTGTGATTTTCTTAATGTGTCCTATACATTGATTTACGCACACCAACTGAGCCATTGTGCTCTCTGTAGCGGAAACACATTTTGGGCAGGATGTGAAAATGACAGCTGCACTGCTCATAAGAAGGTGTGGTAAAATGGCAATGTTGAAAAATCTGGAGTGATAATATTGAAAATTCGTGAACTTACGAGGCTCGTGAGGAACTGCACAACGACGCTGAAATCATTTTTTTGGTTTTCCCCACCAATTTTTCAAAATGATTTCTTGAGAGCCCATCTTATGAATGCTGATAGTGTCGTTATTAATCAGGCCCAAAGGTGATTTAACAGTGACTGTGAAATCACCCTTTGGGCCCAATCAACGCCATGACAGTGACATCAATCATGAGAAGGGGTCCCAAAACCCCATGTTGAAAATTTGGAGCAAAAGTCCAAAAATGCCTGAGATATGCAACAAAGTTGAAAAAACCCTATTTATCCCATTATACAGCTTACCGGCATTTCTTCAGTTCACGCTCGGCTTTGAAGAGTGCAGACGTGTTCTCGGTCCACCGAAGATCATCGCACCGAGCCCGGAGTAAGTATGGGGTGAGGGGGGTGTGGGGAGGCAGGGTGCACAGTGGGTGGGTGCAGGTTGTGGGAGGGGGGCAGGGAGAAGTGCCGAGGGACAGTTTTTAATTTGCAGGTTTTTCTTTGTAAAAAAAAGACGACGCGGGATGTTTGCCATGCTGGGGTGGGCTCCCAGCGTGGCAGAAGGATGACTGGGGGGGCGTGGAGCTGACGGGAGATTGGGCACCCTGTCGGCATAGCATCAGTTGCCACGCGGGTAGGTTCCCAGCGTGGCACCCAGTACTCGGGGGACAGTGGAGCTGATGGGGATTGGGCACCCCGTCGGCTATACGATAACTTGGCATGCTGGGGTGGGCACCCAGCGTGGCATGTGGAAGGTTTTGGGGGGGAGCACAACACAGTCAGGGGATTGAGCACCCCTGTTGGCCATACAGTGTGTACGTGGGGGGGCAGCATGTAGTATGCGTGCCTGTGTTTGTCTTTTGTGTGTGTGTGTGCATAGGGGGAGCTGATCATGGGCAGGCGATATCTGATCACTGCTCACTGAAGCATAGCTCCCCCTTTCAACTGTACGCCACTGCATTTTGGAGCTTGTCATAGACAGCTCCAGCATGCATTGGTGGACTGGGGCCATGCCTGTCAACACACTGACTGAATTAGAAGAGGGGGTGACACACCTCCGAAAACTCGGATGATGGCACTATGTTTCTTGCACATGTGTGCAAGCAAACATAAAAATGTATTAAATTATAGATATCTGGGGTTTCAAGTGGATTCAAGGATGACATACACAGAGTACATAGCAGTTCAGATTAAAGTGTAAACCAGAGATTAGGAACTCTTAGAAGAGTAGCGGGCAGTTTACCATTAGTGGCCAGAGAGCGGTTGGCTTAACAGATGCTTTTGCCAGTGGTGGAATATGGATCCATTATTTACATGAATTCAACTCAATTGGCTCTAAAACAGATTAATCGTGTATGCTACAGGATAGGAAAATTTGCTGTTGGCAGTGGTAAGAATTTGCATCACTGTATAATTTATAAAAAACTAAACTGGTTTCAACCAGAGGCATACAGAAATTATCTATGGCTTGTCACATGTCATAAGATTCTTCATAAAAAATATAATCATCCACTACACAAGCAGGCAATAAGAAAACATAATAAGGAAGTACATATTAAGACAAGGAAATCAGTGAATAATATTGTTATGCACAGATGCTTTAATAAACTAGGTGACAACACACTTCAGAATAGTGTAGCATGTAGCTGGAATAAGCTATCCCATTCTTTGAAATTAGATACAAATCTTTTTAGGTTTAAAACTACTTTATTTAATTATTTGACATCATCTTGTACCTGTTTTTAATATAAATGTTGTATTATGTTTTGTATTTGCGTAAAGTTTTGAAAAGAGTTTAGTATAATTGTATAAGGTTTAGAATGCAGGACTTTTTTGTAAGTGGAACTTTTGTCCTAACAAATGTTTCCTGTGAAAAAATAAATTTTATCAAATCAAATTCCATGTCACATTTATGCTGTGCAACATTTTTTACACCTAAAAAAATGTTACACGTGTCCAAGGACTGCAATCTTATTATATCCATTTTCGTGTACAAGAAACTTTAAAACACCATTTTTGAATTCCAGAATTACCTTTTTGTTTAAATTTGATGCATTACTTTAGCAGGTCATTGGTGAGTTTTCCTGAGCACATCCTCATGCAGAATCTCTGATTGAATTTTCATAATGTAAAAATCTCCCATTTCCAACCTATTACAACACTCCCTGCTACAAAAAAGGACCACCCACTGTGTTGGTTGATTTTTCTTTGTGTACCTTCATATAGTCATCAGTCCCTTAATCTCAGAGGCAGCCCTCATTTAACCAAACTGAATGCAACAGATCTCATCCCAGCATGGGTAAATTTAAACTTTGGTGGAGATAATGACAGCCCTGGGGCAGGCAGACTCCAGAGGTAAAGTGCTCAGCAAGATTACTGCTGGGTTACTTTGCTAATTAACACAAGAAAAGTTGATTCCACAGTAGGGGTGTAATGGCTGACAATCCGTAACTAACAGGATGACAGCATACCATGTAGGGAAATGTGTGTTTGCATATGTGTATCCTTCCTGTGTACTGCTTACACTGATCAATGTGGTCAGTCATATTGTATATGCAATTTGTGTTAGCAGCAATGTTCTAAAATGTTTGACAAAATGTTAGTTCAAGTACAAAAAATACATTCTTCAGCACTTCAGTTGTAAAGTACTCAACTGTGCTACTGTGAGATGTTACTTTGCAATTTATTTACCCAGGACAGTGAAACTCAGATGCAACTTTTCCTTTTCAGTGGGGTTTGTTCTTCCTAGTTTTAGAGCAGGGAGAAATAAGGGGTGATACTGAAGGACTCTGGCCACACAGTGTGTGATTTTGTGGAGTGCAGGAACTATGGTAGTTCCTCATGTATGAGCAGTCCAAGCCCAGCAAATGGGTATTTCTGCTTCCACACACAGAAACATATATTTTTTATGCAAAACAGTTGATTTACAGTGTTGCATTAATTAACTATTGCAGTGAGCACCACATATTTTACATGCCACAGAAAATCCCCCCTCCCAACTCACACACACACACACACACACACACACACACACACGCACACTAAATGTCAGCTCTCTCCGAATATAAAATTGAACTCCCTGCAGGTAATACAAATACCCTACACCTACAGTAACATTAACAAGCAGCAATATATATGTTGTAATTATGTGCGTTTACACACCTCATCCATGGATTTCTTGTTGGTGGTTAATTATAGTGATAAATGCATATTTCACTGTTATTAGTTTATTGGGGGGCTCTGCCCCCCCATGAATATTGATTTTCCTGTGCAAAATATTGTAGTCCTTTGAGTTTATGTAGTTTTTAGCATTTTCTTATTTGTATTACTTTATTACTTTGTTAGTTTATTGGGGGCCTCTGCCCCCCACACCCCTGTCCGTGAATATAGATTTTTCCTGTGCAATACATTGCAGGTTTTTGAGTTACCTTTTCAATCTTTTAAATAAAATGTTTTCTTCTTTGGAGTTCAATTATTGTGGAATTATCCATTGACTCCATTAAAATTATTAGTCACAGCAGTAATGGGCAAGTTAGAAAGGAAACATCAGTGGCGGTAACTTAAGTACCGAAATTATAATACACATTGCTCAATGCTGCGGTGTGGCTGGAGTGCTTCAGTATCACCAAAATAAGATTCTTGTAAGTTGGCAAACAATTTCATCTTATCATTTTTTAAACATTAATACTTTTTTACTTTATATTTTATGTTTTTTCATTGAAATATAAGGTAACAGTACAGTAAATACATACATACACAAATACATTTCTAGTACATAAAGTATACATCAGCAATGCAACATAATTCTGGATTAAACATATAATATTTATTATGTTATGGGGCATGGTCATGCCCCTATATTTAGGGTTGACTCTGAGTAGCCTGTTTAATGTTAAACATTAGTATTTGCACTTTAATAAATTAGCAACCAATCAATGAATTTGCACAAAATTTGGTATGCACTGTCCTGAGGTATAGGCCTCTTGAGGTGGCAAGTTTCGTTCCAGATGGATGTGCAGATTCTGAGATACAGATAGTGTCAAAAAGTTAAAAGTCACCACTTTCTGCAGTTATTCCTTATCGCCATGTGCACTGATGGTGTGGGATTTTGGTGTGATTTTTGTATGGTAGAACGAACTTGGAAAACAGAACTGCCAGTGTTTGTTTGGTGCAAAAATATTTACCTGTTGCAAAGTTATTCAGTTTTTAAGTTCCCATTATTTCCTTTGGGAGGTTCATTTTTCAGGATAAAAGTAATAATTTTGACAAAGGATTTGATCTCATGAAAAAGAATTCATTCTCACAAGATCTGTTCCTTTTTTGGGAGGAAGAAATCCTTTTTCATGAGGAAAAAATCCTTTTTTGCGAACCACCATCTTTTTTTTTCCATCAACTATAAAACATGGAAATACAAAAAAATGTTGCCGTTTTACAAAACAAACACCAGAACCTTGCTAAATGGGTCCTGTTTAGTTAGATTCTGGTGTTTGTTTTTCACAATTAGCCCCAGAAATACTTTTTCTGGGCACCTGAAATTTCGGGTGTCCAGCTTAGTGAGAGGAGCCTTCCACCATGTTCACTGTATGAGAACAGCCGATTTTATTTTGTTTTGCAGCCGCAGCTGAACTCTTGCTGCTGGCTGCAGTGTGAGTTGTAAGCCCCCTTGCTTTCCCTGGTGTCTAATGACACCCCTCACTTCTCGATCACTGTCCCCATATATATTCCCTGGTGTCTAATGGCACCCCCCACCCTCTGATCACTGTCCCCTAGTACCTTATTTATTTTTCTATATTATCTGACACCAGGATGCCTATCCCCAAAGTCGGATGCCTCCCCACCTTTGTTTTTTTGAAAGTGCCAACATCAGGTAGCCCAATCCCCATGTCGGCATTACAAGGCCCCCCACTCAGCAATGTGGGACACTAGGGAGCCCACCCCAGTGTCCCAAAATATTTATTTGACATTAACCTGTAAAAAGGAAACAGTCCCCCAATGTCTCTTTTTTAAACCTGAAAGAAAAAGAAAACAGTCCCTTGTCATACCTGCCACCCCCTCCCTCATCCTGACCCTCCTATTGAGCACCCACCAACCCACACACCACTTACCCTATACTTACCACCAGAGGTCATAGGCTGTCACCTTCTGTGGATTGAGACACATTTGCACTCTTCAAAGCCGAACCGTGAACTGAGGATTAAAGGTAAGTACCGTATAATGTATTTCAATGGTGTTTTGAACTTATATTCATAACTCTGTCATTTTTTCATAATTTTTTCACCAAATTTTCAACATGGCCTTTTTGGGACCCCACCACATGAACACTGCAACTGTTGTTTTGTTAATCGGGCATGGAAGGTGATTTTGCGGTTGCTGCCTGAAATCATCCTTCAGGACCAATTAATGAATTTTCGCTGCTAGTGTTCATGAGGTGGCATCCTAAAAAATCCATGTTGAAAATTTGGTGAAGAAATTCTTAAAATGGCCAAGTTATGCGTGTTCATTGAATGTTTTCTATGCACACTCATAATTATGGTAATTTTCAATATTTTGACTCCAAATTTTCAGCACAGACATTTTTTCACACTAGCTCATGAACAGTACAGCTGCCATTTTTCACATCCTGTATGAAACATGTTTTTGCACCTGTGGTGTGGAATGATGTTTTGGCATGGATTTGAAAAAAATGTCACCTGTGGGGTTTATGAGGTGGGGTCATAAGAACACTATGTTGAAAATTTGGGATCAAAATATGAAAAAATGCCAAAGTTATGACCAGTCATTGCAATTTTGCTATGCCAGCTTATAACTTTGAAAAAGTTAATATTTTTCCTCCAGATTTTCAACATAGCCTTCTTATTACCCCACCTCATGTATGTCACAGCTGTCATTTTTCAAATCCTGCCCAAAATGTGTTTTCTCACCTATGGCATGGAATGGTGTTGCAGTTGCACAGAATTACATTTTGGCAGTAATTCAAAAATGTTCTGTACTGGGTACATGAGGTGGGGTAGTAAGATGGCTATGCTAACGATTTGGTCATTGTTGGCCTGTTAATGGAAGCACAGGGCCCAGAGTGCCCTGTGCTTCCACAGCTACATACACATACACATCTACGGAGGGATGGAAGTGCACGGTCGAAAGGACCTTGCGCTCCCACAGTAAAATAAGGATATTATTATATTATCTTAAAAAGAAAGGAAATAAGCTGCAAAAAACTTCATTAGTACTCCAGTTAGGGTTAAAGTGACAAAAGTTGGGAAATGAGGCATTAGGGTTTCTCTAAGACCCCACCCTCCCAAACCAGGAAGGAAAGCAGCTGTGGGGAGTGTCTTGGGCTTCTCAAGAATAATGCTCACCCTTTCTTATAAAGTCTACACATCTGACCTTATTTACAGATGTAATGGGGTGACCGTTAGGCTTGAGAAACCCAAGGCACACCCCACACCTGCTCTCCTTCCTGGTTTGGGAGGGTAGTATGGTAGGTTTGGAAACCATAACACTTCATTTCCCAACTTTTGTCACTTTGACCCCAACTGCAGCATTAACAAAGTTTTATTTTTGCAACTTATTTCCTTACTTTTTAAGATAGTATAATAGTATGCTTATTTTACTGTGGGGGCACAGGGTCCTTTGGACCATGCACCCCCCCACCTCCATAGATGCGTATATGTATGTAGCTGTGGAAGGGCACCAAATTGTCAGCATAGCCATCTTATTACCCCAGCTCATGTACCTGATACAGAAAATGTTTGATTCCCCACCAAAACATAATTCTGTGCAACTGCAACACCATTTGGTGCCACAGGCATGAAAACACATTTTGGACAGGATTTGAAAAACGACAGCTGTGACATACATGAGGTGGGGTAATAAGAAGGCTATGTTGAAAATCAGGTGTCAAAATATTTAACATTTCCAAAGTTATGAGAGTGCAGAGTGAAATAGAAATGAATGGTCATAAATTTGGCATTTTCTCATATTCTGATCCCAAATTTTCAACATAGCCTGCTTATGACTCCATCTCATATATGTCACAGCTGTCATTTTTCAAATCCTGTCCAAAATGTGTTTTTGCACCTGTGACATGAAATGACATTGCAGTTGCACATAATTACATTTTGACAGTGATTCAAAATGTTCTGTATCGGGTACAAGAGGTGGGGTAATAAGATGGCTATGCTGACAATTTGGTCATTGTTGTCCTATAAATGGAAACACAGGGAACAGAGTGCTCTGTGCTTCCACAGCTACATACATATAATACATCTACAGAGGGATGGGAGCACAGGGTCAATAGGACCCTGAGCTCCCACAGTAAAATAGGAATATTATTATACTACCTCAGAAAAGAAGGAAATAAGTTGCAAAAAAGTTAATTAGTGCTCCAGTTAGGGTTAAAGTAACAAACGTTGGGAAATGAGGCATTAGTGTTTCCCTAACACCCCACCCTCCCAAACCAGGAAGGAAAGCAGGTGTGGGGTGTGTCTTGGGCTTCTCAAGCCTAATGCTCACCCCTTCTTATAAAGTCTACACATCTGACCTTATTTACAGATGGAATGAGGGGAGTTTTAGGCTTGAGAACCCCAAGGCACACCTACTCTCCTGCCTGTTTTCAGAGGGTAGTGTGTTAGGGTTGGAAACCCAAACACCTTATTTCCCAACTTTTGTCACTTTGACCCTAACTGCAGCATTAACAATGTTTTTTTGCAACTTATTTCCTTACTTTTTAAGATATTATAATAGTATCCTTATTTTATTGTGGGAGCTCAGGGTCCTTTGGACCATGCACTCCCATCTCTCCATAGATGCATATATGTATGTAGCTGTGGAAGGGCACCAAATTGTCAGCATAGCCATCTTATTATCCCATCTCATGTACCTGGTACAGAACATTTTTAAATCCCTGCCAAAACGTAATTCTGCCCAACTCCAATGCATTTGGTGCCGCAGGTGTAAAAACACATTTTGGCCAGGATTTCAAAAATGACAGCTGTGATATACAAGATGTCGCTGTAATACAAAGGCTATGTTGAAAATCTAGTGTCAAAATATTTAAAATTTCCAAAGTTATGAGAGTGCATAGTGAAACTGAAGTGAATGTTCATAACTTTGGCATTTTTTCGTATTTTGACCCCAAATTTTCAACATAGCCTTCTTATGGCCCTTCCTCATGAAGAAATCCAGAAACAATGTCCAAATCCAGCCCAAAAGGTGAATTTGCCAAATGACCGCAAAATCACCTTTTGGGCCAGAGTTGCATAACGGCAGTCCTATTAGTCATGAGGCGGGGTCCTCAAAAAGGCATGTTGAAAATGCGGGGTCAAAATCTCAAAAAATAGCTAAGCTTTACACAAAATTTGAAACCCCCATTGAAATACATTGAACCACATTTACCTTAGTTTTCATATTGCAGTTGCTGGTTCCAGCAGCAAGATGTATCTTTGATGTGAGAGTGGAACTTGAACCTGGGATCTGTTGAGGTGAGTGAGGGTGTGTGGGGTTGTACTGGAGGTGTAGGGTGGTGGGTGCTGAGTGGGAGATGGGGGTGGGGTGGCTGATCAGCGGGGGACAGTTTTATGTAAAAAAAAATAAAACAGCTACTAGATGTTATTAAAACCAGACCGTGTTTGCTGCCTGCAGGGGGGGTGGGGTGTCAGTGTTGAAAACTCTAATGCCACATTTCCCTACTTTTTCACTTTACCTTAACTAGTGCATTAACAACGTTTTTTGCAATGAATTTCCTTAGTTTTTGAGACAGTATAATCATATCCTTATTTGAGACATGGGATTTTTTTGTCAGTTTTCAAAAGTTTATGACACTCACTCTCCTTTTGTTGAAGAAAGTTAAGAGTGAGTTTTTTTTCTTGGGTCACTTCATTTATTCTTCCTCAAATAAAGCATTGTACTAAAGTGTATGAAAAAGGAAAAAATGGAACACATCTCAATCTTGGAGTTTGTTTCAGAAATGCTGAAACTATTGTGTGTCCATTATTCACCAATCAAAGGCATCTTATTTTAAAGCAAACCTGCCTACCTGAAGGTGTAGTCCTAAAAAATTACCGGCAATTAGTAGATTCAGTTTGGAAGGTGGCTTCAAATCTCCTTCCCCTAACTTATCTTATGGTGGAATTACCTCCTGTTTAAAAAAGAAGGTATTTGTAAGTTGTTAAACTTTTCATTATAACTATGAATCATTTTCTCCCCTAAGGGAAACCAGGTTAAAATGTGCTGTTATAATCCATGGGTTATAACAGCAAACATGTACCCAGTTTCCCTTGTGCACATGTGCTAGTTGCCGTTCAGTCCTCCTTCCACACCAGCTGGCATTCTCGGACGCAAGTCACAACACCACTCGGAGTCGGCGGTAAGTTTACAAAAATAAATAATCATTCATTTTTTCAGTTTATGCCCAGTTTTATTCGTGACAGTGATAAATGTTGTAACAAACATATTGTCACAGCTAGACAGCTAGTCTAGCTAATGAGGTGCTGATCTGCCCCTCTCTTTGTCCCTTCTTTTAACCTCCCTCATGGTGATCCATCTCAGGCCATTCTGCTAAGCTAGCCTGTGTCCCAATGCTGTGATTCTTTTAGCCTTTAGCTTTTTTAATGCTTTTAATGGTGAGTGGTTTAAAAGAGAAAGAGGCAGTGTGTGATTGAAAAGATAGAGAGTCAGGGCAAAATCATTCCAAAAAGCAGGCATGTGAAAGAGCCGACTGCTGATTAAAAACAATGCTGCCAAAAAGAAAGAGAGAGTTGGGTGGGAGGGATAAGCAAGTGATTCTCTTAGCCATTTGATTTTTTTATGCTGAGCCTTTTGTATTTTACGTGAGTGGTTTGGAGTTGTAATGTGCAGGCAGGCATGCAGTGCCACTTCTTCTGATCACAGACAGCGCTGAAACTGGAGCAGGCATCAGCATCAGAGAGACGTGTTTTAATTTTATACATTTGCTGGTGAAAAAAATGATCCCCAGCAATTATATAAAATAAAACATGGGGTGGTGTGTTTAAATTGAGATTTTACACACACCCCTCTGTGTTGGATGCTTACATAAACCCTATGGAGTTTATGTAGCATCCAACACCTCGGGGGGGGGTGTGTAAAATCTCATTAAACATACCACCCCATGTATTATTCTGTATTTTCTCAATGAAGCCATGTTGACTTTGTTGTCCAATGCAGTGTTGGATTCTTCCCTTTCATAAATCAGGCCTTTTAAAGAATGTCCTTTTAACAGACCTAGGGATGGATTTTACGCCCATCTGGGAACTAAGTCCCATGCCACAGCCACTGTTGCAGGATGAAATCCCTGTACCTGTGTGGTATGAAGTTTCAGCTGACACAGCTGGAAGGGATGTTATACCTGACCTGGTCCCACCAGGCATAACACTGTCCCACAGCTGTGCTGAAAAACAGTCACAAGCTGCAATAAATTATGGAGCCGGTCGTAAACCAGCTCCGCCTTTGAAAATATCATGGGTGAGGGAAAAACTGCAGCTCTTCATGTGGTGACCCACTTGTGCTTGTTCTTCCCGCAGCTATAGGACTTACATGAGGTCTGAAAATCTAGCTCCTAGTTTCTACATTAAGAAGATTGAATGTCCTGAAGTTGACGACTTACTGAACACCTTAAAAGAAGATTCTACAAAGGGCTATGACAATCCAGGCCATTCTCTGTTAAAATTAATTAGCAACACACTGATTACATCACTGACCTATTTATTTATTTTATCCTTATCTACCCACTCCTTCCCTTCACCTTGGAAACATTCCATGGTAATTTATCTCCACAAAGGTGGCTCCAAAACAGTGCCAGATGAATATTGCTCCATCTCTCTCTTTCCCAATATTTCAAAATTTTTGGCGAAACTCAGGGACAGCCCTCATCTTACCCCAGAAACTGCTCTGCTCCTCATCTATCCCTCATGGGAAACATGCTGCTCACACAGAGGATGTCCTGTAAATTTAGACTTTATGGCAGGGGCACCATTTCAGATTTCTACGGGGGGGTGAGCCAACAACCAGTGGAGACCAGGTGCTAGTTAACCCTAGCTGACAAGCTCCACAATGTCTTGAATGTCTCTAAAAGTTAAAACTTATTTGCTGTAACTGAAAAGTGATATGCAAATCAGGAGAAATTCAAATGTATTAAATTCATCTGTCTATACCCTGGAGCAGTGCATCAGATTTGGGCTTGCCCCACCCAGTTACTAATCATTTTTTTTCCTGGCTGAAGTTCTGACCCCCCCCACCCAAAAAGTCCCAATTTCTGTCCTCAACTCCATTCCATTCAATACCCATGTAATATGGGTCATGAAACTGCCCAAAGGTGCAGAAATGTGAAAAACACATCAGAATTTCAGTCCTTCCTCCTTCCCAATCCCCCTTTAAAAAAATGATTTACTTTTACTTACTCGGCCAACCCAGTTTTCAGTCAGCTCCTCCTTCATCCTTTTGCCAGAAGCTGGATGCTAGACCTAATCATTCCAGGTCTCTAACGTGGTACACGACCAAGTCACCTCATCAACTGAACCCACCCAACCTGTGTTGCTTGCTCCTTGCTTGGCTGCTGCCACACTGCACTGTTCAAAGCCTATGAAGGCCACCCACACTGCTGTCACAGCTGCTGCTAGGCCTAACTTTCTGCCATGGGGGCCTGTGCTGTCTTTTTGTGAGGCGAGCCTACTAGAGTAAGTAGGTAGCCTAGTCTCAAGTTAGCTTCTAGTTCACCTTCTGTCCCTTCAGCCACCAGGGGAGACAGAGACTTACTAAGAGTAGACCAACAAAAATATGCTGCTACAACACTGCTATTGAGAGTTCAGTGCTCATCAACTCCTCCAAGCTGTAGTGTGCAGCCTGTCTACTCTGTGATGGGAAAGACAGTGTCACACTCACAGGATGTATGTTATCTTGCTTTGCTGGAGCTTTGCCACATCACATGTGGTGGCACTGTTGCTAATAAGTGGAGAGTGAGGACAACACAATACAGACACAGTCAGGTCATGAGTGCATCTGCAGTGTGAGCACACACAGGCCAGGGGGGCACTTATTGTGCAAAAGACTAAATCCAAATTTAATGCCAATATTGCCACACCATAAGAACAACCTAGGCACAAATGTGTGTGGGGGGCAACTGTCCCCCTCTGTCCTACCTAAATTGCACCCCTGCTTTATGGTAGAAATTCATTCTCAGGTGTTAATATCAGTACAAGTAAATACAAATGTTTCCACTGTGTTCTGAGGTACTCTATCTCCATGTTTCAGGATGTGTCCTAATCATCATGAGGGTTAGTGTCCCTCATTGGCCCTCATTTTGAGTGTCCATGTCCCTCATTTCAGTGACAAAATGTGAGGTATGGTACATGCTTCCAAGACCTTACTCAGCACAAAGAGTGCTGCCCATGGCCATAGTGTATATGCTCCATACAGAATGGCAAAGGGAATGTAAGTGAGCCGAAGCAGTCATGGGGAAACACATTTGTTGTGCTAAATATGCATAAGGGGATTTACATGGCCCAAAACAAAAAGGTCAGGATTCACAACACAGAGGCTACTCTTTGCACATCTGGAATGGGGGATTTTGGCTGACTATTTCCTAGGCATTTAATGCATTAAGCAAACAATACTTTACAAATGAATGGAAATTTAATGACAAAAAATCTAAAACCTTTAAACAACCTGCAAACTGATCAGAATTAATCCATTAATCAGTTTACCTAATTTTAATGGGAAATCAATGAAAAATGTATTTTAATGGCTCTAATTACTAGCAGTAGTATGAGAAATAGAAAATGATGTGTTTTTTAGATGAGATTTGCATCAACTTAGTTGCTGCACACATGGCAAGTATGCAACATATGAACCTAATGTGATTTTTAAATGATGTTCAAACCAGCTGAACTGCTGTACTCATGGCAAGTGTGCAACACACAGAACTGATGTGATTTTAGAAGACGTTCACACCAGCTTACCTGCTGCACACATGTCAGCTTGCAGCATGTAAACATGATGTGCTTTTTAGACCTGGTTCACTTAGGTTCACTTTGTGTATGTGAACCACATGCAAACATTGCACAATTAAGCATGTGGCATGCATTGTGCATGTACACAGCACACTTATATTTCTGTAAGGGTTGGTTTTCTTTTTATAGGGGAGATGTCAGTCTGTTTCCTGGGATGGGTGCCCTTATATTTTCCCTCTCAGTACTGTTGTTCTGCAAGGTTATATTCTTGGTCCCATTTTGTTCAGTTTATTCATCAGTCCTCTACCCTCTGCCAATCAAAGATGTTCATTGCGTATTTATGTGGAAAATGCTGCCCTCTTCCCAGCTCACAAATCAATTGCTACTTTATCCATAACATTACAACATGATTTTGATAATTTTGTAAATTGATTTTCAGATAATTTTCTGAAATGGAATGGCAAAAACAAAACAAATGATGTTATTCAGCTCACAGCACCCTCTAACTAACCCAGACTGCCCTTTTACTATTATATAAAACAATTCTCAGCTGGAAAGGGTCACTGAATTTAAGCACCATTTGATCCTGTCTGGGTCATTTAAAATGAGCCAGGCATTGCCTAACTGTAACTGACATAAAACATTTAGCCACACATGCAATTCTTCCAGTACTAGATTATGGGGATACCATCTATTGTTACACTTCAGTGTCTACTTTAGTTCCCCTAAATGTAGTTTATTATCAACTGTTATGGTTAATTTTAAAAGAAAAATGGGATGCAGATCACTGTTCATTAAGTCAGAGATTAAACTGGTTATCCTTTCATACACAAAGGTGCAGTGTGCATGTATATGGACCCAAATAAACAGAAGAGAGAAAGAAGTAAGTGCCCCAGCTGGTATCTGAATCCAGGTCACCTGAATTAGCATTCTGGTTGTACTACCATCTGCACAACCAAGGCAACTAGAAACCTAGGACTCCCAGAAGCACCTTACATTTTCTTTAATGCTCAACCTGATGCTGCACAGATAATTACATTTTCATACACAAGGGTATGGTGTGCGCATACAGTACATGGAACCCAGAGAAACAGAGGAGAGAAAGAAATAAGTGCTCAAGCTGGGTTATACCCTCCTCCAGGAGAGAATTAAGCTGGCTTTTTTTGGTCCACAAGGCTGTATATAGCCAAACTGCCTCATATCAATCTGACACCTGATATCAAGTTCTCATAAATATGGTTTGTAGGATGTTCAGCATTATTATTCCTAGTTACCTCACTTTTCATCTTATGGCAGATCAAATATTTCCATCGGAGTCCCCACATGCTCAGAATAGTTTAGCACCACAACTCAGAAGTTGTACCAGTACATCTTTCATAAATGCTGTAAAACTCAACATGTTAGAATCTCAACTTTGTTGTAACTGTTTTGCTACTTGGTTGGATTTTTTGATAATATACCGTGTTATGTAGTACACCTTTGTATTGTAATTTTTTACATGGAACATTGCGTAAATGACATCTGCGTCTCATAGAACTCATGCGGTATTCAGAAACTTTAAATAAATAAATGCCTTTCCAGGCTGTGTGAGCTGTACTGCTGTAAACTTCTCCATGCAAATCTGGGCTTCTGAATGCTTGGTAGGTGGATATACCATCCCCTGGAAGCTGGCAGTTAATATGCTGCTCCATTTCAACTGATGTGCCATTGCGGCCTGCCAATAACTTTGGAGGCTTACTTTAGATTTGTGTCCAGTTATGGACATGGTTTCCCTTGCTTAAAAGCCTGCTTCAGAAAGGAGCTGGATGGCTGTATTGTCTGGAACAACAAAGATTCTGCCACAGTTGTGAGATTTGGCTGGGTTTGTAAAAGTGGCATGATTTTTGGTGAACTGATTGAAGTTCATAGTCAGATAATCACAGCCTTTTTCATTTTGTAAAATAGTGAAATTCTTGTGTTTTCACTGCCCAAGTCCCTCAAGACCTCTGTGAGCTATGCCTAGTTGTTTATGCAACCAGATTTTTCTGAGGAGTCTGGTTGCTCTTAAGGTTCAATGTTTTGATAAATAGAGTATGAGGTCAGTAGTGCTTGTGTAACGTAATTTACTTTTGGCTTTTCTCTCTTCCCACCCTTGGTGGGGAAACTGGGTAGTAAGCAGGAAATAAAAACCCCAGTACCAAGAGTGAGTAGAGTGCCAGAGAAGGAGAAGGCAGGGGTGGATAGTGGGTGTGTTACAATGTGCTAAGCAGAGAACTGCTGTAAGAGACTGGCCTTCATGTTTTGTTTTAGTTTTTTTTCCTTAGGTGCTTTATTCAGTTTTTACTTTGTCCTGGTCCCGTCCTGTGCATTCCCAATGTGACGCGTGTGTGGAGGCATGTACACAGTGTGCCTTGTGGAATGCCTCTCCCTACCAGTCACTCATTACCATCTGCACCAGCCACCAGACCGTCATCTGATGGTGGCAGGACTAGGGACAGGTGACCCCCCTCCTGGGAGAGGAGAGCCAATGTTCAATCCTGGCCCCACCCTCCCCCAATGCTGGAACCCCAGTGACCTGAGGTCAATCCCAAACCCAGATCGCTGGCATAGCCCGTGGTGTGGCATCCGGTGCCTCAACCCTCAGTGCCACTGGGCTGGCCCAGGAGGTTGGCCATTAATGGGAATGTGGGAGGAGCTATTCCCCAACATTGAATCTCACAGTTTAGCCCTCCCATTCAACATTTTGGTGAATAGAGTATGAGGTCAGTGGTGCTTGTGTAATATTGGTTACTTTGACTTTTTTTCTATTCCCGCCCTTGGTAGAGAAACCTGGTAGTGAGTAGGGAATAGAAAGCCCAAAAGAATTACCAATGAATGTCCAAAAAGAGTATGATTACTTCCTCCAACTCACAGAGAGTATGACCAGTAGCACACAGGAGAGGATAAAACACCAGGTGGAGGAAACCTCTGAGGAACCATGGCTACTGACCAGCCCATCCTCCGGGCAAATGAAGAGGAGTTGAATCTGTGTTCTAGCAACCATATTCTAATTTCCAAGGAAGATGGACTGCTTGGAGAGATAACAGTCCATCTTCAAAGTCCATTGGATGATGCGTTCTGGAAGGACGATTCTGAGGTTGAAGCGGTATGTATTTTTCTGAAGGAGACTCCAGATCCTGAAAATGGAGTAGGTCCAGTTGAAAAGGGGTGAATGCAGTCCAGAATTCCAGAGTGATGACGGATGATATCCAATGGGATTACAGAGACAAAGTGAGCATGAAGAGCATGATTTGATAAAATGTGCTGTCATACTTTAAACAGTGGAAAGTAAAATGGATTATGAAGTCATAAGGTAAACAATCTGGTTTTGTAGAAGGTTTGACATTCAAGTTGGAGTCTGAAGGTTTGGAGTTAAGCAGTGAGTGATAAGTTGCAATGTAGGCATCCATGAAGAGGATGAAGGAGTTGGACAGAATGTTTAGGAACCTGGTAGGAGGAGTGATGTGGAAGAATTTAGACCAATGAAGGAAGGTTGGTATATGCAGTAGAGATGGTAACTGAATGTATATGGAAATAATTGGAAGTTCAGTACAATAAATTCGAGAGTTGATTTTGGTATTGATGCCATAATGATACTTACACAGGCTCCTGCTGGACTGCTGGTGGGAAAAGGTAGATATGGGTATTGCTATTGTGTAATTGTCTATGACATGAGCTGAGGTGGGTATGACAACTTTGCCTTACAGGTTAATCCACTGTCTGAATGCTGTAGGAAGCCTGGAAAAGGGTCTTTGAAGGGAGTCTATAGACTGGTGTAGCAATGGAAAGTTGAGAGTGGCATAGAATGTGAGGGGTGCCTAGCATTTTAGTCGGATATAGGCCTGTTGAGAGGCATGACTGGGATAGTGAGAGAGCCAGATCGGTTGCAGACATGCAGATTGAGGAATCAATGGAAGCCTGCTCTCAGTGAAAATCTTAGCTGGCAGGAGAATGGGAGGTGAAACATGAGGGATGAGTTAGAAGGACCGCTGAATGGGCTGAAGACCTGATTGATGGTAATATGATGAAGGAATGTAGATGATTGTATGAAGTATGGTGACATCCAGGGGCTAGAGAACAGTGGTTCGGAAAGAGCAAGTTTAGTAAGGCAGCTAGGCATCAGATATCCAGTGATGTGGGTTCTTGGAAGGTAGCTGGGAAGGTCTTAGGACATCCAGTGGCTACTTGAGGAAGTAGGAGTTGAGTAACATGATCAAAGAGAGTTAGTGCTCATAGGGAAAAGCCACAGAAAGGTAAAATGGATGATGCCAGTGCTGCTACGACGTATCTTGCAGTTACCATTCTCCATAACAGCAATGATGATTATGGAGTCAGTGCATCACAGAAGGAATTAGGTCACTTTCCAGGTAAAAGATAGGCATGGAGAAGGCTCCACTAACTCTTGGATCCTATGAGACATGGGAGATAGGGATGCTATACCACTTGAATTGACAGGATGCGAAGGGAGCATCCTGTAGAGTCAGTTGAGGAATGAGATATTTCTGTAGTCCAGTCAAATGGGATTCCAGAACTGTTCCTGGAGAGATGATTGGGAAGTATTGATAACTCTATGGTGACGTAAGAGTCTATAAGGCATGTTGTTTAAGGGATGTTGCTAGAAGACATTTTCCTCAAGTGAAATGAACAAGTGCTCCATAGAGTAGTGGATGGGAGCTGTTACGATGGCCAAGGTATGAGTATGAAATAGATGAGTGGGAGGAGTAGTTGACTGGGTAGGAATACTGGCTGGCTATGTATCTGTTCAGACCAGCTTGAAGTCCCCAAAAGCTGAACAGGCTGTCCTTTTCTTTCTTCAGTTTGTGTGACTTCTGCAAAGAATTGTCTTAACACAGCACATATTACACGTAAAGGGGTTTCTTTGAAGTTGAAGTTAATGCTTCTTCCCTTTGCCCATGTGTTGAAAACAGTTAGTGCTCAGCTTACAGATTTTTGAGTGTTTGCCTCATATTTTTGTACCCTGAGGGCTGTTACTTCTTAAGCAGTTAAATGAATAAATGTACTCATATTTTTTTCTTTTTTTGAAAGGTGATTTTGAAGGGTTTGCAGTGTCTTCAATGAGTATCTTCAGTGAAGTTTTCACCCACAGGATGGAGGATAAGCTGAAAGTTGACAGGAGGTGTATCTGACATGGCAAGGCTTCAATGAGGTGTAAAGAGAAAAAATGGCTTTCAGTGTGGAGTGAAAAAATTTGAAATCTGGGTGTTGAGATACCATTTGGTGTGTTTCTTGGTAGCTGTAAGTAATTCTGAAGTGGTAATTGTTATGAGGTAAGTCATTGCTCTTACCTAATCAGGATGTAGGAAACTTCTATCCATTGTATAATATCCTTTAATGAATGAATCCATTGTTTTGCCAAAAATAAATCATTTTGTTCCCATAGATGCCATATGGTGTCAGAACCATCCATTGCTAGATCGACCCAAAATGGCCACCGGGAGCAAATGAGTTAAAGCTTTTCACTCAAAGTTATTTAGATCAAGCCAAAATGGGATTAGACCATTGTTTAGTCCTGCCCATGCTAACTTTTTATTTAGTCTTTTATGAATTTGTGTAGGAGAAGAGATATAGGGGGGAGAACTGATACTTTTATACAATGGTATGAAAAGACAATCCATGGGGGAATTAGGGAGAGAGCTTGTTTATTCATATTTCACTTATAGAAAAATGTTTCCTTTTCCTGGGAAGACCCAGTGGTAGGTCTGCTTTGTTCTAAATTACAAGCATAAATGGGGAAATCAGGTAATCCAAAATCTCCTTACAACCAGAGCAAAAAGGGCTAGGAAGCTCCAAACACTCATGTTCTTTGCACCTTAACACCTGAAATGCAGAAGAAATGAATAACAAAGAGTCTGACAGAGTAAGACTGGGGTCAGTACCAGAACAGAAACTTAAAAGTCCACCAATTCTAAGAAAAATGACATGCATTTTGTTTGCAGGGTCCCCAAAGTTCGCAAAGTGCAAAAAAGCTAACTGCATCCATATAAAAACAGTAAAGCTAAAAAATGGGTCAACACCGGTACAGGCAACAGAGAAGGTCATGGCTCTGGCAACAAGTTCAAAAGAACTTCAAACAATATCCATTTTTTTGTAGTGCTGTGTTACACGAGGTCCCTGCACTCTTACTGGTACCCCCAGAGGTACACTGTAGACAGCTAGCATTTAGGTATATGTTATACTAACATATAGGGCTAAGGGCATCTACCGTACAAGAGTAGATGTCAGGATAAGTACGCATATTATTGTTATACATTTTACTTTCTAATACATATATGTATTTCTTGCTTACAACTTGTTAGGACACCTGTGTCATTGAAATGATTATGATATGTGAGTCGGCATTGCCATCTTCTGATGATTTGTATTATTACACTGCTACAAGTATAACTGTACTCCTTTGTCTTTACAAGTGACGACTACTACAAAATTGTATAATGTTATCTTGGACTGAGGAGCCACCTCTAATTTAGCCAATAAGGCTCATCTTTGTAACTAGAAATGTTTCTATCTTACAGTTACCATGGTAATTATGTACCTATATAACGTAAGACAGTATGTCTTCTACCTCAGAGACCCCAAGAGACACGGAGAATCCTCGAGGTATAGGGAACGCTTAGCATTGGCTCCCAGTTCGTATTGGTATGAACTGCTTATGGCAACTGTGATTATCCTTTTGGTAGTAATATGCAATGTGTCTGTGATTCCTTGCATGCCCATTATTGCCAAGAACCTGGGAAGTGAGGTTTAGACCTCCTGACAGCTGGAAGCTGGACGCAAACACAAGATGTACACTAAAAGCCCGGAAAGGGGATTATTAAATCCCCAAATCCAAACACTACAGAAAAGTAATAAATCGAAGGAGCCATCTTTTGTTTGCATCTAGCTTACAACTAAATGAAAAAATGTGGATATTATCTGAAGTTCTTTTGAACTCGTAGCCAGAGCTATGGCCTTTTCTAATGCCTGTAACAATGACATTGGGGAAGGTATTAAGGGCAAAATGTGCCTATTTGCAGATGACACCAAAGTCTGTTGGAGGGTGGACACAATGGAAGGGATACATGACCTGCTGGAAGACCTTGAGAGATGATCAGGGATCTGGCAACTTGACTTCAATGCCAATAAATAAAAAGTTATGTATGTTGTAGCCAGGAACACATAGATCAAGTACCACCTTGGGGGTGGTCCAGATAGCAGCAATGGAGGAGGAAAATGATATGGGAGTGATGATAAATAGTGACCTGAAGCACTCCTCACAGTGCAAAAAGGCAGTAGTGAAGGTAAACAGGTTGCTGGGGTGTATTGCCAGAGGAATCAGCAGGAGGCGGAAGGAAGTAATAATGCTCTTGTACAGGTCACTGATGAGACTACATCTAGAGTATGGAGTAAGATACTGGTGTCCATACCTTAAGAAGGACATCAAACTCCTGGAGAAGGTCCAGAGGAGGGCAACTAAGATGATCAAGGGCCAGCAGGGTATGTCTTACAAGGAGAGGTTGGTGGCCCTGAGGATATACTCCCTGGAGGAGGGGAGGGAGAGAGGGAACATGACAAAGACATTCAAATACTTCAAGGGGATAAAGAGGGTGGATTGGGAGGGTCTCTTCAAGCTAAGAGGCAGCCAAATCATGAGGGGGTACAGTCTAAAGCTGGAAGGGGGAAGGTTTAGGAGGGATGTTAGGAAGGAATTCTTCACAGAAGTTGGTGGCCAATTTCAGTGCGTTGCCAGAAGAAGGGGTCTCAGTGGCATCAGTGAGCAGCTTTAAATGGGTTTTGGATAAGCATAATGGGAATCCATGGGGCTTGGGGGGCAGATACAGTGGAAGGGGGAACTGGGGAGGAGGGCAGGGTCAGTACCATAAGCTGGGGACACTGCAATACTAGCAGGCTCGATAGACCGAATTGTCTTCTTCTGCTGGCTGTTTCGTATGTTCTATCAGGGTGTGGCGAGCCTCATTACAACCATTTACTCTTAACTTTGTAAAACTCAATATGGGGAGCTATTTTCCCATATTAAATTCTTAATAACCTTATACATTTTAAACTAGCTAAATCATCTCTGTAGAGTTTATCTTTCCTCACAATGAAAGGTTGTGTTTCACCACTTGCTTCATACCATCTAAAACTAGAAATGCAGTCAGTAAAGGGGCACCTAGTACAAAACTGATTAATAGGCATACATTTTGGTTTTAGCCAACTACCGTATTTCATTGATTGGGAGTTACCCTCCATTTGTAGTCACCCTGTATTTAAAGTTGCAGCAGAAAAAAAATGTTGTACTAGAAGCCACCCTTCTTTATAATCCCATCATTTTCAGGCAGCTAGCGGTTAGCGCTTAAGCACTTAGACGCATTCACAGGTCGTTGTCCCCCTTCCCCCAACCTGCTGACTTCAGTCATGCAGATCACAATGCAATCACAGCTTGTTCACCCTCCATTACTCCCAGCATTTATTGTGACACTGGAACAAAGAATGAAAGGAAGATGAGCACTAGTATCAGCTTAAAATGTAACTTTAACAGTGTCATTTTTAAGACCACAATTGCTTCACATAGGTTCACATAAATACGGTACATACAGAACAAAAAAAGCATTGCACAGCAATTCAGTCAATCTAATTCATTGTCACTATCAGGCTCCCTCTCATCTGAATCATTATTACTGTCCATAACAAACTGGTCTGGGATATCTGTATCTGTATCTTCCGTGCTTAACATCATCAGGTGCTTCTGCAGGTCATCCCGGTAATTCACTGGCAATATCAACTGCCTTGAAACAGTTGATCTTACCTGGCTCCACAGTAGTGATTCCACAGACCTTGAAGTATTTTACTATGACCTCTCCGGATACAGCTGACCAAGCCTGCTTCACACACTCTACAATTTTTGGCCATGAAGGTGCTCTTGGATTTATGGAAGGGGTTACCTCCCTTTCCTGCAACCATGTGTCAGTTGCCTTCAATCTCGACTTGCATAGCAGCTTGGAGCTTAAACTCCAAATAATATGCCTTTCACTTTGGCATATTGTTACTTTTTGAGGAGCAATCAGCTGTATGCCCAAAACAGCTGATTGCTTTTAAAGCCACCCTCATTTAGTACTTGCCCTTTAATTAAACCCGGGGCCAAAAAACACATTTCTTAATTGAAACCACGGTTTCTAATCGATGAAATACAGTAACTGATAAATCAAATATTATTATAAAATCCCTATAAAGAGATACAAGGTATAGAACAGAGAACCAAGACAGGGATTGAAGTAAGAGGGTACTGGGCACTAGTTCATGCCTATTTTTGTTCAATTAGCACCTGCTGTACACTATGTCTCACAGATGCAGAGGCACTGACTTTAACACACTGACTCCTAGCTAGTGCGAAAGTGGGGGAAGGGGGGCAGGAGCGAGCTGTGGTGGACTGCAAGTTACTCAGCAGTGGTTTTCCATTGCATATGCAAATGCCATGGCTAAGTCAAAATGGTGTGGGGGGGGGGGTAAATAATTTAATTCCCTGAGTGAGCTGGTGTGCCTGACGTGAAGGCACAGTAAGACACTTATAAATTCTTTTTTTCACATCTGAGTCACAGAATTCCAGCGAGACACTTGGGGTGGCATGGCACTGAGCAGCAACACATGTGACATCTGAAGTATGTCAACCAGTCAGGAGCCCTCAGTTACAATAGTCAGCACAGGATTGGTGTCTAACAGTATCAGACAAGTTGGGAAGGAAATTAGATTATCAAGAAGGAGGAGCCTCACTGGGGAAAGTCTGATTAAGGGCTTCTGCTGATACAGGTATGTTGGGAAAGCAGAGATGAGATGTGTGTGGGCAGAGCCACACCTCTCAACCCCCTGCCTCATAAATCAGGGACAAGGCTTAAAAAAATCAGGGACAAAGGTTTACAATCAGGGTCACATCTTAAAAATTGGTGGTATCCACTCAGGAAGCTGGTAGAATAAGTGGTTTAGTGTAAAATGCATTGTCTAAGGAAGAACACATCTGTAACATTAATGTTTGACATTATTTTATGCTTACAACCCCCACTGTTTGGTCATTGAAACACAATTTTTAGGAGGGCCAGAGTAACATTTTGAGGTAAAGTCAGGGATGTCTCTGAAAATCAGGGACAATATGTTTACCTGCAGCAGAGCCGGAGGTAAATATATTAGTTACAAATATTAGGCAGGGAATACCAGTATTATTGCCACATTTGGACAACTGTGAGACAGGATTCATAAACCTGCTACTGCTGAGATTATTTTTTTTAGAGAAAAAATAAATAGTAAGAAAATCTGTTAGGCAGGGGAAATCAGAGAATTACACTGAATTTGTCCACAGTAGAACATATTTCTGAGGCAAGATTTACAGTATGTAACCTGCTTGTTCAGATTTTATTTTGAGAGACTTTTGTTGTTAAAAAAAAAAAAAGAAATCGGAGCAAGAAAACCTGGTATGCAGGCAAATCAGAATTTTTTTGCCAAAATTTTCCAAAGGGACAACATTGCCAGGCAGGATTGTAAATCTGCTTATGCAGAGTTTATTTTGAGAGTCTTTTCTTGAGACAAAAAATAATTTGAGCAAGAAAACCTGTTAGGCAGAGAAAATCTGTATTTATTTGCTGAATTTGTCCAAAGGCACAACCGTGAGTCAGGATTGTATACTGTAGTACAGAAAATGTTAGCGCCTCCAAATGTTGGTGCTTTGACGGAAAGGAACCTATCTGCTGTCTTTTATTTATGTGTAAATGCTAATGACTTGACTTTATTGCAATGAGGTGTTTAATATTAGCATGCATTTAATATTAGCAAGGCAATTGGTCCCTCAAAGAAAGCAGGATTTAAATGATAGCGAATAAAACCGAAACTACAGTACCTGCTGTGCAGAGAATTTTTTGAGAGACTTTTATTAAGAGAATAACTGAATTAGAGCATGAAAACCTTTTAGGCTGGAACAAATTTTAGAACTGTCTAGTGAGTGATGGACAACTGAGGCGGGAGTTTTTTCCATATGCTTTTATTCCTCCTGGCCAAGGCAGGCTCGGCTCCTCCCAACCTTGTTCCCCCCCCCCACCCCCCACCTACTACCACTTCCAACACAAATCCAGTAGTCTGTCTAGCAGGGTCCTAGTGGTGGAGCAGGTGGGGATCAGCACACAGAGTGTCATACGTGCATGCCTTGCTAACAATTTTCCACCAGTTTTCTCCCATTCCTCTCTGCACTAGGGCATGCACATCAGCGCATGCGTGTGGAGGAACATGCGTATTGCAGAGTCCCGCAGTTCCCATCCATATTTTCCACTTCAGTCCTGCACTGCCACCAGACCTCCACATGGTAGCAGTCGTTCAGCAGAAATGGCAGTCCCCCCTCCATGAGAGAGAACAGCCCAGCAGATGCTCAATCATCCCTTCCCCCAGCCAGCCCCCAGCAACCTGAGATTGCTTCTGATCCTGAGTCACCAGAGTGGTGGGCTGTAGCACTACTGCCACCTTACTGGGCCAGCTCAAAGGCAGGAATTTAAAACCTGCTTGTGCTTACACTATTCTATTAGGCTTTATGCGGTCAGTTGTAGAAAGTGAAGTGTTCAGTTTTACGGCCATATTAGGCATGTGTTTGGTTTAAAGAAATGAACCGTGACTTAATTCCCTTCTCATAAAAATAAGTCTTTTATGCACTGACCTTGTGTGACCAGTTACACAAGTTTAAAGCAAAACAGAGTAGCAGGGATTAGAATGGTCAGCCCTCATTACCTTATTGGACAGTATTTTTGTTAAAAAAAGTAATTGGGACTTTTTTTTTCTCTTGAAAACAAGTCTTTTATCACCTGGTGTTGTTTAACCAGTTACTAAGAGTTCACATTATAGTGCATATCACTGAGCAGTGAGGACTAGAGTGTTCAGCTATCATTGCTTTGTTAGCAGTATTTTTGTTTCAAATAAAAGATTTGTGTTTTTTTCCATTCTCATATAGGTCTTACACTCCAGAGTATGACCACTTACCCAGTTTACACTGAGCAAGAACTGTCAGCTCTCATTGCCTTCTTTGGACTGCCTCCGCTCTATGTTCTTCCTGAGTTTTGGATGCTGCATCTCAGGAAGGACATAGACAGAGTAGAGGCAGTACAAAGAAGGGCTACAAAAATGGTACAGGGGCTGCACCAGAAGTCATATGATGAAAGGCAGAAAGATCTCAATATGCATTCTCTAGAGATGCAGAGAGAGAGAGAGAGAGGGGGGACATGATAGAGACACATAAATACCTTAAAGGAATCAATAAGGTACAGGAGGGTAACATCTTTCAGAAAAGAAGATGGACAAGAACTAGGGGACATAAGATAAAGTTGGAGGGAGTAAGAATCAGGGGTAATATGAGGACGTATTTCTTTACAGAGAGGGTGGTGGATGCTTGGAACAGCCTCCCCGCAGGGGTGGTAGGGGCAAAAATGGTAGAAAAATTAAAAAATACATTGGACACACACACACACACGAGGGAACCCTAGAAAAAGGGAAGAGTAGGAAAGCTGCAGATCAATTAAAGTCTGCAGCATAAGTTAAAGGTACAAAAAATGGTGAGACTAGATGGGCCAGATGGGCCTTATCTGCCGACAAATTCTGTGTATCTATGTATCTATATTAGGCACTTATTTGGTTTAAAGAAATGAATTGTGCCTTTTTTCTCCCAACTCATAAAAATATGTATTTTAAGCCTTGGCCTTGGGTAACTTGTTATGCAGAGTTTTCATTATGCAACACAGAGCAGCAGGGACTAGAGAAGTCAGCTCTTGTTGCCTTATTAGGCAATATTTTTGTTAAAAAAAATTATGACTTTTTTCTTCTTCTACTCAAAAACAAGTGTTTTATGCTGTGGGCTTGTGTAACTTGTTACCCAGAGTTTACATTAAGCAGTGCAGAGCATTGGGGACTACAGCGATTAGCTCTCATTACCTTGTAAGGCAAAATTTTGTAAAATTAAAAATAAAAGAACTATGACTCTTTCCCAGATATGTGTGTATGACACTGCGTGCTGATCCTCCAGCTGCTTCACCACCAGGACCCTGTTGGCCAGGCTACTGGATTTGTGTCTTGGGGAGGAGAAGATGGCCCTCCCCCTCCTGACCCTGCCACAAGGGGTAATCATTGGGGGTTCCCAAAAAAACTGAGCAGGTTTGCCTTGGAAGTTGGTAGTCAGTGGGGGTGAGGGGGCAGGGACATGGCTGAGAGGAGCCGAGCCTGCCTGCACTAGGAGGCATAAGAACCTATGTGATAAAGTCCTGCCCCAATTGTCCCTCACTCACTGGACAATTCTAAGATTTTTATTTCTGGTCTAACAGATTTTTAAAAATCATTTTTGCTCTTAATAAGTCTCAAAATATTTCTCTACACAGCAGGTTTACACTCTTGCCTCACAGTTGTCCCTTTGGACAAATTTGGCTAATAAATACTGGGCTGGCAGTATAGCCTAGCAGTTCAAGTAACAAGCTGTGAATGAGCTTGATATATCCAGCAGCCTTTGGTTTGATTCCCACAACCTCCACTTACATACTGTGTGACTCTGAGCAAGTCACTTAACCACCCCAGTGCTCCTGGGTCACCCCTGAAATCAGGCACCTGTTCTTAGTGTGCCTTACCCAGTTACCAAAGAATAAAAAAATACTGATTCTCTCTGCCTAACAGGTTTTCCTGCTCTAATTTCTTTTTTTTCCTCATAAATAAGCCTTTAACACCCCAGTGTGTGACCATTTACTGTACCTAGTTTGCATTAAGCAGCATGCAGAGCAGTGGGATCAGAGTGGTCACCTCTCATTGGCTCCTTTTATTTTAGGCACTTATTTGGTTTAAAGAAATGAATGGTGACTTGTTTCCCTTCTCATACATATATATATGAACATACAAACATGCCAGCAGATAAAGGCTTATAGTCTATCTAGTCTGCTCTAGTGTGCCATTCCCATCAAAATAAGTCTATTACATCCTGGCCTTGTTTAGCCGGTAACCCAACGTTTACATTAGGCAGCCCAGAGCAGCAGGGACTCTGTAGCATCAACTCATTGCCAGAACAGTAATTAAATGATTTAAAAAATTACACCCCACCTGAATGTGTGACCACCAACAAAGGTACATTTGTGGCATATACTGTTGGGGACTCATACTGTTTACAGCATTCATCTTATCATTTGCTTTATGCCAAGTGACTTCTCATATTTCATCTAAACCCATGATGAGGACAATAATTAAAGTTGATCTTCATTTTCTTAACAAAAAAGGTAATTTGAATAAATTATAAGAAGGACAATTACTGCAGTGCTTTTCAGAACACAATAAAATTCTCCCCTCTTACAGATTTACACCAAGTGTCACCTGTCTCATCAGTGTTGTACTTCACGTCACTGCTAAATGTTGGTTTTAGTGCTACTTCCTAAAATGCAAGCAGCCAGGACTTGATCCAATCGCAGATGAGCTTTTATGTTCCAGCAAACCAGATACAAAATCTAGAACTAAAAAAAGAAAATGCAGACCCATTCTTGACATGTATCCATAGTGAGATTGTAGCAGTGCCAGATGGGTAATCCAGAGTTTCCTGAATAGAATTTGAATCTGAAGATAGAATAGTGGTTCTATGTGATAATGGCGAAAGCCTAAAGGTGATCGCCATTATCACGCAGTCAGAGTGCCAAAATAATTTTCAGCACTCTGACACCCCGGCGCACAGGACAATGGCACCGGGGACATAAATTTCAATGCTTTCTGTGGGGAGCTGCACCCCTCCAACCCCCTCTTATTATTGGGTATTGCCCCATGCACCCCCTACTAAAGGATTCTCAACTCAGGGAGTGTATGTTGGGGTGAAACATGCAGAATTAAAGGTTCAGGATGAGTGCAATAAAATCGCACCAGCACCCAGACCCGAACCTGGTACCTCACCCACCCCAACCACAGGCCAACCCCCAAAGCAGCTTGGCAACCCACCGCAGCACCACCCCTTACAACTCCTCTACCCCTCCCAGCCCATGCTAGCCATGCTCCCTCTCCCCTCCGAGCATACATATAGCAACATCTTGTCACCCATTTCGCCCACCCCTGCATCCGGTGACCCTACATTCCCATCACCATGAGAGATTCAGCAGGGAATGAGTCACCGTTATGGACGGCACCCTTCCCATGTGCCATCCTCACAGGATACCCAGAATAGTGACTACAATTGGTGCAAGTTTTGCAGAGAAAAAAGCAGACATTTTTGTTAGTAGGATACTAAGGAAGGGAGAATGACCAATATGGGTTCTTACATCTCTGGCACAATGTTAGAAAAAGAAATTGTGAGAGAAATGTGATATCAGATGGACATAAACAAGACAAAGCATGCATGTTAGCTGAGGTGAGACCATTTGGTGGTTAAATAGAAAACATGTTTTAAAAATGAATAAAAAATATTTGGAAAACTTTGTGATATTGCCTACTACGTTGCCAAAGAAGAGGACCCCTTCAAACATTTTAGGGACTGGTAGCACTTAAGAAAGGACATGGGGATGGATTTTCAAAGGGGTGGTGCAGGGTTCCATCAAGCCCTGTGCCACAACACTTTGAAAGCACCACTATGCCAATGCCATTTGCTGTAACTGTATCCAACTTTCAAAGGTTGGGTGCAGTTGTGGAAGTTTTTCCAGTTCACTGCAGCCTGCACCAAAACTCGGGTGCAAGCTCTGTAAAAACAGTCCCTGGGATTCACGCATGCTAGACCACAAAAAAAGATGCTCTAACTTGTGTCAATTGCCACATGGGATAGAAAATCCTATTAGATTGCCACATGCCCAGTGCAATATATTTTTGGCACACCCTGTGCCTGCGGCAACCTCACCCCTCTGAAAATCTGGGCCATTGAGTTGAACTTGGTGATGCTTGTGTCAATGAGAAATCTTGTGCTACATTTATTTCCTTTATTGTGGGGCATTCAAGAAAAGCAATTGTGAGTCATTAGAAAGGAGAAACAACACCTTACAGATATTACTCTGTATTTGCAGATGGGACAACTGATAGAACAACTACTGAGAAAAAGTTTATGTAAAATTTCTGGAAGATGGTCAACCAACTATGAAATTCTTTGCATAATTGTTACAGAATCTGATGATACAAATGGTGTCAAACATGCAGTAGTATCTGCATACACACAAGTTGATGCAAATAGTGTCAAATATGCAATGCTATCTGTGTACACACATGTTCTGGGTCTGGATACCATTCACCATAATCAACTGTCCTGCATCGGTACAGGAGCAGAGGGTGTGTCTGTCAACTTTGGAAGTAATCAAGGAACTATGGCATTATTCAAAGAAGATCCCTCATGGCTTACTGCCATTCAGTTGGGTTTCCTGCAGGCTGAACTACCAGCAAACAATATTTTCAAAAATACCTGTTTTACACAGAATATAGACACTATCCTAATTTCCATACTTTATTTTTATGAGAACTCCCCCAAACTTTACAGTGAGTTAAAAAAGTGGATGAAGCACAGCAAATGGCTGTCATATAGTTTAAAAATCTTATGGAACGAGATGGCTGACACATAAAAAATTATATCTGCTTGCTCCACTGCATAACTACTGCACCATTGTCAATCACTAGGATGAGCCTGAGTGTGACGTTAAGCAAGATATGTAACCGAATAGGCATACTGGCCTCAAAATGAACATGGGCTTTCAGAATTTGGAAATGAGGAGGTCCGGTTTCTTCTAAACCATTTCTCTCCTGTTTTGCTACAGAATGTGTGTGATGTACACAATGCTATGACAAAAAGGAAGATGTTAAAACAAAATATGAAAAAGTATTGTGAGCAGCTCTCATTTCTTGACCTGTGGTTTATAAAATTTCTGTGAAAATCTTAACATTTCCAAAATATTCTACATGTAATTGCTTTTGTACTTGTTTATCCAGTATCAAACGCTACACTAGAAAGAGCTGTTTCATCTTTGAAAATAATTTATTAGATGGGAGTGTTTACTTGAGGACAAGCACCATTGAGGACTTACATTTAATCTCCATGGAGGGTCCTGAACCAAAAGAGACCACAAGAGTTTTGCAGCACACAAACAATAAAGGACTGTAGAGATGTGCAAAGTTAACAAAATTCACTCCGCAAATTAATCCATGAATTCTGTGGCATTCGCGAAATGTGAATTTGTGAAATTCGCAACATCCGTGGATTGCAAAGCGTGGAAATTCACTGTGAAGTGCAAAATTTTGCCCTCGAATTCTGCACTTCATGGCTGAAATTTCTCACTTCATGCTGAAATTCTACAGAAAAAACAGCGAAGTCAGATCCATGAATTTTTTGCCTAGGAGCACAACTTCATGGATTGTTCCATGGAGGCGAATTTCCCGACTTCGCCAGAATTTTGCTGCAAATTTAAACATTGCTGCATCCCTAAAGGACTGGTTCCTTAAGTAAAAATGTAGGATAGGAGCAAAACCCCACAGGACACCAGCAACAGCCCTAAGCAATCAAGTGACAGACTTGGAGAAAACGCAGATTACATCTGAAAGTGAGATTGACAAGGAACCCCATGCTCCTCCGGAACCACAAAATTCAGAGGAAGGCTGATCTGAAGTGAGTATATTTATTTTGCCAGCACTTCATGCTGCTTGATATTCTTGTTTAGCCAAAATTCAATAGCAAATAGTGTATAACCACCTTCAGGACTATCTGGAATATCACAATCTACTTTCCCCGTGCCAACATGGCTTCCAGAGAAATCACAGCACCCAAACTGCCATGATAAAAGTTACCTCTGATATATTCCATGCTATGGATCAAGGCTTTGTTACTGGTGCCATATTTGTCAACCTCACAAAAGCATTTGACCTGGTCAATCATGGTCTTCTCCTCCATCAGCTACATGTTCTTGGCCTTAACTCTGGTGTTCTGAGCTGGGTCTTGTCATTCTCAAAGGGTTAAGTGGGCTGGATCAGTCTCTGACCTAAGGCCCATAACCCATGGTGTCCCTCAGGGATCCATTTTGGGTCCTCTATTATTCTCTCTTTTCATTAACGACCTGCCCAACTTTTGCAGAGGGACTTCTGTGCACCTCTATGCAGATTATGCTATCATCTATCGTTCCTACCCAGATATTTATCTAATTAACAAAGAACTTGCATCTGACTTTGCTTCTCTTGAGGACTGGTTCAGCCACAATCACCTCATTCTTAATACGAAAAAAATCTAGAAGTAAGGTATTTACTTATTAACCCTCCATCAAGTCTCCTCTCCCTCTCTTAGCATTAACTCGAACAATGGTGATACACTTGAGTGTCTCCAGTCCCTCAAATATCTGGGTATCCTGTTGGACACTTCTCTCACCTTTAGCCTGCATGTCACCTGTGTCTCAAAATCTTTGTACGAGAAACTTGGGCTCCTTTAGCACATCCGTCTCTCTTCCTCT
Source organism: Neoceratodus forsteri (assembly GCA_016271365.2). Lineage (NCBI taxonomy): Eukaryota > Metazoa > Chordata > Ceratodontiformes > Ceratodontidae > Neoceratodus > Neoceratodus forsteri. Next base: position 1,426,029,831 of record CM057455.1, read on the forward strand.
CCTCTGCCTCCTGCCATAAGATAGCTACTGCATCTCTTCTTCCACTCCTAACCTATGGTGCTCTGTTACTACTCTCTGCAAATTCCACCTCCTTGACCCTTCTCACCCAGGCTTATCACAGGGTGGTGAGGTTTGTCCTGGGGGCTAATGCCCGCTCTCACCACTGTGACATCCTCTCCTATCCTCTCTGGGCTGGCTACTCTATGAGGCAAAACTGAGGTATTCCTCTCTGAGTTTCATGTTCAAGCTTGTCCATAAATTCACGCCCCCTTGCCTCCGTGAGACTGTACGACTAAGACAAGCTCCCCACACCCTCCGATCTGCCTCACTCCCACTTCTCATTATTCTGACACTACATCTGGCCACTGCCCATAGGTCTTTCTCTTTTGTGGTGACATCAGACTGGAATTCCCTTCTCACCTCTGTCCTCTCCTATTCCTCTCTCCACATATTTCAGTCCAATCTGTATGCCTCACTCTCAGTTTCTGTGTCCTGCTCCTACTTCTGTTAATGATTCATCCTTCCCTTCCCCCCTTATCCCTGCCCTTCCTGGAGCTCTGTGCTTCTCCACAATCCATGCTTTCTGTCCTTCACCCTCCTCTTCCTCATTGTCTGTCCCCTTCCCCTTCCCTTCTTCCATTCGCTTTTAGCTGCTACTCTAAGTTTATATTGTATAAACCTTTGAAATTTTGTTTGTTATTGAAGGCCTTCTTCCTTGTTTGCCACGTTTTTGTAAATACCTATATGCTATATCTCTATTTTTTTGCCATTGTTTATGTTGTACCTCAATGTTTGCCATTGTATGTGCTGTATCTCCTTATCTGCCATTGTATTTGTACCACTGTATTCTTGCAATTGTCTCTCTGCCATATACCAAGACCCTGAGTCGACCCTGAAAAAGGGACTGTATTGTCTCAGTGGACTTACCCGGTCAACAAAACTCAAACAGTAAATAAATAATTATATTTAGTTCATGTTTCACAGTTTGAATAATTTTCCCTTCATAATAAATCAGATTCTCTTCTCCAGTTGTTAGGTTACATACAACATGCCTAGTTTACTCTTTGGTAAGATGTCTGAGTCCTGAACTGAGTGTCTTCCTAAATTAAATTGTACTGTAGTTCCAATTATAGTTTTGTTTCCATGATTGCTGGCATTCACCTGAATCATCTGCATCAGACTGCTCTGTCTATTTTGGGCCTCAGTCTTTCTTAGTCTTATCCTAGGTCCTGTGTTTCCCTGGCAAAAAAATAAATTATGCGGTTTTATTGCATTACCACATTTAAAGCTATTTTAGGCATTAGCTCTAGGTTGACTTGAGTAGCTTCTGGTTGGCCAAAAAAATGCCAATGATCTGAAGCTATTCATAGCTCCTGTTTTCCAAATCCTTAGTTCACTAGAATCAACACTGTAAGCCAAGGAACTGGAACTGTGTGAGAATGCTACAAAGGACTGCACTGAGAGGTGCAGTAAAGCCAGCCATTATGTAACACAATACCTTGCAGTGCTACTGCAGAGTGCTGCTGTATACCGCAGGGAGTCGTGTAATTCAATGGCAATTAAGTCCTTTTGTCATAGTATTTTGTGACATGTCCTTTACTGCAAGGTACTGCATTCTACATCAGCTGGCTCCACTGTACAAGCATATGTAACATTACATTATAACACTGAGAAATACATATTGCAATGTAACAAAAGTAACAAGAAATACTTTGAGGGATTGATGGACAGTAAAGTAACAGGGGTGGACCCCAGGGTAGAAAAATACATCTTATGGAACCAAATGTGAGCGTGCAAGTCTTGGAAGAGACAGGGTGTTGTTTCTGTGCACAGCAGGGTAAGAGTGGAAGGAGTAGGCAGAGAGCACAGGATGTGAAGGAACAGTTATTGGCATTTGCACATCAGATCATTCTAGTTATTTGATTTGCCCAATTTGTGTGTAGGGTGTGTAGAATTTGTTTGCAAGTCAAGCTGGATAGTGAATAACATTCTAGAACAGCCTTAAAGTATCTTGTGATGATTTGCGATTGACAATTACAAACACGTGGTTGCCGTAAGATTGCCTAGTAGTGCACAGAGTTCAGGATATATGACTGACAAGGATGCAGTCAACCTTCTCATGGTAACTGACCCCATCAAGAAGGGTGCTATTGCAGAGAATATAGCTGGTGTGTCATGACAGGCCACAGCAAATAATTGTTTGAACAGTGATGATTGATGCAAGTGGCTTTGGTAATATGCTGCATGAAAGTGAGGTAATCAGTTCACTCAATGGAAGTGTAACAAAACTGCAATGGCTTATTCAGGTATACATCAAGAAGGAATGGCAGCTAAACTGAAGACAAGAGGGAGGAAAGGGCCAGAAGATAATCATCCTAACCTGTGCCTGACTCATTAATCTATAAAATGAACATTTGAAGCATGTAAGAAAAAGAGCAAACACAGTAGGATGTTATAGGAAGAAGAGATGGTAAAAAGATACAGGTTGTTACAATGCAGTTCGAAGTGCAGATGCTGTATATCACTCTTCCTCCAACATGTTGCACAGTCCTACCGGTGGACTGCTTAAGCAAAAATGTGATTGACTTCCCAGATTTGTTTTGATAGGCAGGTGTGGATCATCAACAGGATGTCAGAATGTCAAGCTATGGACCACAGCCATAGCTGTTGTAGCCTTGCTTCAACATGAAAGATGATGTGCACTTTATGGACCATGTGGGATGGGATGCCAAGGGTGAGTGTGATTCACTAAAATACCACCAACAGCTTAAACAGGAAATCAGGTTCAATTTCAGTTGGTTTGCATCTGTATTCCCCCCGCCGACAAGGATGAAAAATTGTAGTAATGTCTAGTCCCAGTCAACAAAAATTAAAAAATAAATAATAAAAGTGATTTCATGTGTTTTTAAATACACTGGGGGCTATACATGAAGACAAGCTGCACACACATGATTCGCACACACCTGGCCCACATAGCCACACACCTGCAGACAAGCAAAGGCTGTGTGGTGTGCACAACAGTGCACCCCACAGGGCACCTGTCTGTGGCCCTGCCCCCTGGCACTCAGCTGCATGGGGCGGCAGTTTGTGGGACACAGGCGGCCAGCCAATTGGATGCTCATTCTGGGTCCCGAAGAAAATCTCTTGCTCCGTGTGAGTAGTGGATTCTGGGTACGTGTGGGTTCGCCTTTTTTTGTTAAGTATGGGGGAGTGCCTGAATGGATGCACCTGCCCTCCCTGTCAGCCCAGTGGTCTGGAGCATCACAGTGGGAGGATTCCCTGTCCCATGGCAGCCAGTGGGTGGCATTTGGGAGGGCACACAAAATATATGGCAGGATCCCCACTGTTGTATCCTGTGCCCCCTTTGCCTGGCACTCTGTGCCTATGTTACTGGCACAGAGTGTGGGCATGCCCCCAGGCATGCCACCAGACCAGTAACACATGTAACTGCATGACAGGTTTGGGGTATCCAGTGCAGAAGAGCTGCATGTCCCTTCCATGCAAGCGTGCAGGGGTCCATGGGACCCTCAGTGCATGGGAATGTCACTTAGGAGTGCCTATGTACCATGGATCAGTGGCAAGTAGGCAATCCACTCCTACGTGTATAGACCCCAGTGGTGGCATATGTATTTGTACAAAGTAATACAGCATGCTCATACATGAAATGTAACTGCTGTGCTAAAGATAGTGCTATACTGATTTGATATGTACATAAACACATAATACTGATGATTATACAAATTGCACAGTGTTTAGTACATGCCTATGCAGTATGGATGGCTAAAACAATAGAACATAACCAAATCAACAATAGTGACATGTATGTAACAAGGGCTTTATGTGATGCTAATTATTCCTAGTTTATATAATTACAGACATGAAAGAATGTGAAGGCAGTCACAGTCTGTCCTAACAGGATATGATGATCAAGATATCAGTAGGATGTGTACAGTTTTATGGCTTGTTTATGTCATGTATTCTGCATGCTGCTGTCTGTTGTTACTCATGCTATGCACATAGTGGGCCCTATGCACTAATGAGCAGAGTGGCTATGCTATCTGCGGCCCATACCCACTCCACACCCAATGCTCCCTCTGTGTGGGATGCACCAGTGGGGGGCACGCGACACCTACACGCCCAATCCCCCAGCCAAGTAGAGAACAACACACTGGGGGTGGAAGGGTGGGCTGGCACTACACACCATGCACTAAGGCACATACTACTGTCCACAGGGTGTGTACCAGTGTTTGGGATACACCAGGGAGGACCCTGCCGTAACATCAATATGCAGCTGGTGCCACGCACACACAGGGTTCCCCACAGTCCTGACAGCATATGGACAACACCCTCCCCCCCCCACACACCAAGAGTCCCCCTTGGCAGCATTGAGGGTTCCCCCCACCACCATTTGCAATGCCCCCAGACATGCTGCCCACAACCCCACTCAGGTCATGTCAGTGCCCCCCCATGCTGGGAGCCACACTGGAGCCATACTCCATGGTGGTGCAAGGAGACTGGGGTTGATCATGTCAGCACAGCTGGGTTGGGGGAGCATAGAACACCACTGTGCTGCCTGCGGGGCCATAATCTGGGTCATGGGGTGGGTATCCACAGATGGCCTGGCCAGGGTGCTGCATGACGGGGCAGGGGTGGCAAGACTATAGGGCCAGGGCTGTGGTGGGGGGCACAACCAGGCAGGAAGTTGCATATCTGCAGGTGAGGAACATCCATATGGCTGGGCTGGTGCATCCACAGGGGCCGGTACCTTCAGAAGGGGGCACCGCTGGATGTTGGGCATGGCCATGCAGGACCGCACACTGACGGTCCATATGCACTGTCCTGGACCCATGCCATGCCACACAGGAGATCCATTGTGGGACCCAGGCCTGGCATTCAATTGTCTGCCCACCTGGGTCTGCTATTCCGCCTCAGTCTGCCCTCACGAACCTGTGCACCGGGGGGGCGGGGACATAGACATGTGGCCAGCGGTCGTGAATGCCACTGGGTGTACACCTGTCTGCAGGTGTGGAGCTCCATGACTGGGATATGCTCCTCTGGTGCATACTTCCTGCCCATTAGTGCATAGGATCTAATTGACAGTATAATCCTCAGGACAATGTCATATTAACTGATTTATTTGCCATCAACATTCAAAGTTTAAAGCCATTGTCAAATCACCTTGCCATATGTCTCAACCATAACCAGGCTTGAGCTACCCACCAGGTAGCTGGGTAGGGTAGTGTGGGCATCACCAGTTTTTAGCCAGGTAGGGTAGTTCGGGTAATGTACAACCCTATTTGGATAACAATGTAATTCTCAGCTGGCCCACCAGTGCAGTGGTTGGATTTCCACTTGCGACGCCAGGGAACCGGGTCAGGAATGAGCCCAGTTTGTTGGAGGGCCAGCTGGGGGGAGAAGGATCGAGCGTCTTCAGGACAGCTCTCCTCCTCCAGGGGGTTGGGGGTCTTTGCGCTCGGTACAGGAGTGACACCTAGCAGAAAGCTAGGTACATCACCCTACGCACCGACACACAGTCAAGGGATCTCTGGGACAGGACAGATGCAGGCGTGATTGCACATCTCCGCTCCAGCCCATAGGGATTAAAATCCCTCCATGCCGGCCGTCTCTATGATGCCCTGCCCCCGAACTTCAATTAGCCACCTGGCTGAGGGCTCTACCAACCAGATACTGTTAGACAGCACTGGTGCCCACTACGGTGCCATGCCCTGCCTCCTGGGGGCAAGTCAGGAGTGACTGGGAGAGCGAAAGGCTCAAAAGGTGGTGGAAGCCGTGGCGGCATCATGACCAGGGCAAAGCTGGAGCTCTGATGGCTTGGCAGGAGGGGAAAAAAGTAAAACAAACATAAAAAACAAAACAAAAAAACAATGTAATTCTCAGGTCAGACATGGGTAACAGGTAAAAGACTTTGAAATAGATATTAAGGGCAGTCTGTGGAGTCCTTCATGAACTTGCAGCAGAATTGGAGCACATGACACTGGTCTGACACCTGATTGGTCGGTGATGTCTGTGTTCCATCTGCTGCATGAAATCTAGCTGGCAGAAGTCTGTTTGTGTGCATTGTGGTGTGTGGAAGCAGCTCTGTGTGAGTAGTCGCTCTACAGCACAAATCACCGACTTGTTGATTGAAAAAGACTAAATAAAAAACCTTTTTGTTTTATTTTATTTAACCAACACTTTGTCAAGAAGCAATGAGAAAGGGAGAAATAGTAGATGACTGAGAAATGCAAATGATCTCTGCCAGGGGGAGGGGTGGGTCATGCTAACCTCAGTCATGGAGGTGGTTCTGGGGACAGGAAGACAACAGAGAAGGAAGGTGAGGAAAATACATTGACAAAAATAGAAGGCACTGGATAGATGGTTTGAAACTAAAGTATACACAAATCGCTAGGTGCCCCTGAACCTCTGTCATTTTATTTCTGTGACATAGCTACACTGTCTGTCTGCACAGCATAGCGAAAGCCTTTTACGGCTGTATCACACTGTTTGTTAGGTTCCTGTGAGGACATTTATTTCTGTGAAATAGCTATGCCTACTGTCTGTGCAGCATAGTAAAAGCCTATTATGGTTGTATCGCACTGTTTGTTAGGTGCCCCTGAGCCCCTGACATTTATTTCTGTGACATAGCTACACTGTCTGTCTCTGCAGCACAGTGAAATCCTGTTATGGCTGTATCACACTGTTTGTTAGGTGTCTCTGATCCCATTTATTACTGTTACATAGCTACACCATCTGTCTGTGCAGCATAGTGAAAGCCTGTTATGGCTCTATCACATTGTTTCTTTGGTGCCCTTCAGGCCATTTATTACAGTGACATAGCTACCCTGTCTGTCTGTGTAGCACAGTGAAGACCTTTTACTGCTATATCACATTGTTTGTTGGGTCCCCCTGAGCCATTTATTACTGTGACATAGCTACATTGTATGTCTGTGCAGCATAGCGAAAGCATTTTATGACTGTATCACATTGTTTGTTGGGTGCTCCGATCCTGTTTATTACTGTGACATAGCTACACTTTCTGTCTCTGCAGCATAGTGAAAGCCTGTTACGGCTGTATCACAATATTTGTTTGGTGTCCCTAAGCCCATTTATTACTGTGACATAGCTACACTGTATGTTTGTACAGCATGGAGAAAGCCTTTTATGGCTGTGTCACACTGTTAGGTGCCCAAGCCCATTTATTACTGCGACATAGCTATACTGTATGTCTGTGCAACACAGTGAAAGCCTTTTACAGATGTATCACACTGTTTGTTAGGTGCCTTTGAGGCCATTTATTACTGTGACATGGCTACACTGCCTGTGCAGCATAGTGAAAGTCTTTGTTGGCTGTGTTACACTGTTTGTTAGGGGCCCCTGAGCCCTGTCATTTATAACTGCGACATAGTCAGCCACACTGTCTCTCCAGCAGTTACTGAAACAGTATCCTTTCTCGGCTGTATCTACTATGCTGCATACTTCCCAGTTTAAGTCTACTAAAAGGAAGCAAAGTGCTGCTGTATGTACAACTGTTAATGATATGGACAATATGAATCATACCACTAATGAAGAACATAGCAACAATAATAATATAACCAGCACTGACACTAATTCTCCTGAACCGAAAAAGAATGTTAGCAATGAAATGATAGTAGAGTTTCAGAAAGAACTGACTGGAGTTACTAGTAGAGATACTGAACATTTTGCCACATGTGCCAGGTGACTTCCAGCTGCTGAAGCAGCATGCAAGGAGGCATCCTCCTCAAATATAAGCTCAGATGCTGAGGCAGTAAATGCTGATAGAGATGGTGGTGATAGTGGGGACTGGGAATGGGATAGCTCAGGCTATGTCCCACATAATGATGACTGCTCTTCCAATTGTTCTGAATCTTGCGGCAATGAGATCAGTAGTTTCAATGAGCAGGTAGGAGAGGATGCCTCTGTAAGGCATGAGAGGCAAGTGCAGAAAAAAAAATCATATGCTAAATGTAAAAATAAGATGAGTATGAAAGAGAACATGTCATTTCAACAAGGAAATGTCAGTGTAGTGTTTCCTCCAGGTTTCTTAACTGTACAAGCAATAGTGCCAGGCACCGTGTCACAAACCAAAAAAAAGATAAATCTTTAGTGTGAAATTTATTTTACATTGACCCTGCAGACAACTCTCGAGCTGTATGCAGTCTGTGCAAAAAGAACAACAGTCATGGTGGCAATCAGGCAAATTTTGTAACATCAGTAATAATGTGACATGCAAAGGCAAAACACCCAATTGAGTGAATCAGGGCAAGGGGCAGTGTGGGTGGTAGTGGAGGTGGTGGTGGCAGTGACCATATTGACAATGAACTAGAAGCAATAAGTGACACTGAATCACTTGATGTGTCCTTGTAGTCTTACCAGGCAAAAATAGATTGCTTTCTGACACCATCAAGTACTGGATATTCCCAAACTAGTACTCCACATGAAAAAAGCATGAAAAATACATTCCTCCCAAAATTAAAAAGATCTTGTCAACTAACATTAAAAGAAAGTGTTGCAAGGACATCAAAATTTTCCCTCCAACATCCAACATGCCAGCTGTTTAATGGAGCCATTGCACAGGTGTTGGCAGATTGTCAACTCCCTTCTGCTCTTGTTGCGCAAAAAGATTTCCTTGAGTTCATGAAGCAGATTGAACTATGGTACACTGTCCCCTGTCGAACACATTTCTCGAAAAAGCTTGTTCCACAGTTGCATGACTTGGTGTGTACTTAAGTCATTAAGCAGTTGAAACTCTCTGAGGTGAAGCAGGCTCACGTAACTACAGATATAAGGACCAGCAACCAAACAACTCACTACATGACTGTTACAGCTCATTGTGCAAGTTTTCAGTCAGAAAGTAATAATCCCCACTCTACCATAAGCAGTATGAAGCAGGCTGTTTTATGTGTCACCACTTTTGGGGAAAACCACACTGCTGTGAATATTTTGAAGGAGCTGGAAAAACAGTTCCAGAAATGACTTACTCCATATTCCTAATCTCCTGGTTTCATAGTGTTAGATATTGGTGCCAACATAGTCAAAGCTGTTAGAAATGGCAACTACCAACACATACCTTATAGTGTATGAGAAAGGGCCATTGTTAACTGAAATTGATAATTTCCCAGTGTTGCTGTACCATCACAGTGATGTCAAGATGTTGTTCTACCATCTTGAATATGTCACCTCGATGGTACAACAAGTTAGAACACCCTCATGCCCCATTTCCCTGGCAGCATCTATCCACAGGCAGTATTGACAGTTGGAATTATAAAATAAAAAAAAATAAAACTAAATGAGCTATCATGATGTTGGCAGCAGTGTTTTCGAAACCAAAGCTAAGTGACCATAAGCTAATTGTGGAAGACCAGCAATATCGCCGCACAATCAATGGAGTCAGACCTCAAAAAATATTTGTAAATAACTTGGCAGATATAGGCACCTTTCATCACCCTCTCCCCCCCCCATACAATGACAGAGCAAGTAGTGAGTAAGTTTTCCGTAATTTTTTTTGGGGGGAGTGTACCTTTTTCACTGGTCCTTGTTCTCTGCCAACTGCTTACTGAGAGTCTGGTCTTTGAAACACTTCAACAGATTGCAGCAGTTCCTACTGGTAGACAAGCTGACTTTGATGCACAGTGACATCCGCCGACAGGAAAACATGACAATCCATTGTTAGCGTTTTACTGTTAGTCTCTACTTAATATTACTTTGTTATTTATGGTAATGTCTGCTTATTTTACTATTGCAATAAAAAAATCATTCCTGACAGATATTGTAATGACTAAGTGTCTCTGATCGAGATAAGAGTTTGCAGAACAAACTGTGCCAAAAATGGTATCAGGATTTTTTTCTTTTTTTCTTTTTTGCTAATGTGGCATACACTGCCATTTAAGTGTTCAATCTGTCTTCACTTTGCCCATACACTATGAAAGACAATGGATGAGCAAGAGTAAAAAACAACACTGAGTTCGCTTCTCTAGTTTGTCATGCCAACCAAAGACCTCTTGAACTTTGCTCTGGAGGTTGTTCTGGTTGTTATGACAACCTCTCAAAGTGAACGCAGCATTGTTGTTCACTCTTGCCCATCCATTATCCTCTATGTTTTACACATTGATTAAATCTTCTCATCCATAATTTCTTAAATAGGAACAGAATTGTTGAAAACCTGTTAGGTCTTGCTAGAAAAATATGTGGGCATTTCAGCCACTCTGTGAAAGCACAAAAAACCCTGAAAGGGGCTGCAGAGGTCAACCAACTTACCACTGCGTACATTAAAGCAGAAAGTTTAATCCTACTGAAATTCAACATTTTACATGTTGGAAAGTCTTCTTGAACAGAAGAAAGCTGTACATGACTACATCTTGCAGAATCAAATTGGTGAAGTAGAAATCATGCTCAGTTCCAGCAGTTGGAGTCTGCGTGAATCTTTGATCACCTTACTGGAGCCATTTGAAGCTGTCACATGTGATGTCAGTGTGGACAGTGCAACTCTGAGTCAAATTCTTCCTCAAATAATATTTCTTCACATTTCCCTTGATGACATAAAGAAGGACATTCAGTCAAAAGAAGACACACCAATGTCATGCTGGCAGATGACTTGAGTCTCAGACTGTCAAATGAGAATAAATGCCACATTTAAGACTGACACCTATGTGTTGGCTATGTTGCTAGATCCCCATTTTAAGGTGAACATAGAAGCCATCCTTCCTGCAGGAGAAGACATTGACTATTGGAGAGATCTGCTAACCAAATATGACGTTGCCCTACCAACACAACAAAGTGATGTACAACAGTAAAACGCAGCCAAACCATCAGAGTGTGCCTCTGCCACAGACAATAGCACATTTATAAATTCTTCACAATCACTGGTGTCATCAGCAAGGGAAAGGACATCTACAGTTACGTCTCAGGCATCCTATGCACAGGGTCAGTAAGGCAAATCAATTCTGAGTCACCTACAGCAACATGGACTACGAATCTGTAAAGAAAGTGCAGCTGGTTCATCTGCCAGACTGGTAACCATCTCACACAGCACTATGATCCTGGAGTATTTTGCAGACTATACTTTGACTGGTATGGAGGAAGCTCCATTAATCTATTGGAAACAAAAGAGAACAACATGGCCAGATCTAGGAAATCTTGCAGTAATGTACCTCAGTTGTCCATCTTAAAGTGTATATTCAGAATGAATATTTAGTACAGTTGGAGGAATAGTCACTGACCAAAGAACACTGCTAAGTCCTGCAAATGTGGAATGGCTTACATTTCTCAAAATAAATGCTTACAATTTCCCAATTGCTCCAGACACTGAATGATGCACTTCTGACCCTGAACATGAACAACAACCTGCAAACAATGATGCTGAATATGTTGACAAGATTTTGTAGGAATCGAAGAGCAAATCGTGTGTGAAGTGGAGTACTGCTAAATTTGGTAACTTAACATTACTAACACACATCTCTCTTTCTCTCTCAGCAGTTGCAACTGTCCCTCTGACATAAATCATGCCATGGTCAAAGACAGATGGACAAACAGTCATATTTGTCACTTTTCTGACAATGTTGGCACAATTAGTTAAATCTGCATTCACTCAGAGCAGCTGCACCTCTCCCATTTGCCTCATCAATACCTGTCATGGGAATAATTTTTGGAAACAGCAGCAGGCTCACTCACAGCAGCTATACCTGTCGTACCTGACTCACCAATGCCTGCCAGAGGTATAATTTTTGGAAACAGCAGCAGGTTCACACACAGCAGCTACACCTGTCATAATTGCATCAGCAATGCCTGTCATAGGTATAATTTTGGGAAACAGCAGCAGGCTTAATCAGAGCAGCTGCACCTATCGTACCTATCTCAAGCAATGCCTGCCATGGGTATACCTTTTTGAAAACAGCATCAGGCACATTTAGAGCAGCTGCGCCTGTCATACCTGCCTCAGCAATGCCTGCCATGAGTATAATTTTTGAAAACAGCAGCAGACTAAGAGCAGCTGCACCTCTTGTTCCTGCCTCAGGAATGCCTGTCATGGGTATAATTTTTGGAAACAGCAGCAGGATCAATCAGGGAAACTGCACCTCTCGTACCTGCCTCATAAATGACAGGGCTTGTAGCACCTAACAAACAGTGTAACAGTATCATGCAACTCAGTGAGAAATCATAAGGAAATTCAGTGTGCAATAAAGTCTGATTGTTAGGATAATAATTTTTCCTAGTGTATGGTAGAAAATTATTCTAACCAGACAAAAACTTCAAGTACTACAAATGATTCTCGTCTCAATTAGGTTATCCCTTTCTGAAAATCAGAATAAAATTTTTACTACTACTACTACACACCACACACCACCAAATAAACAGTGCTGAACCCCAATTCATATAAAGCAATAGCTTGTTTTACTCCCTGATGACCCTGTAGGTGAAACCAATTGGAGTTTGTGGAGTCGATGGTATCTTATTGAATTTATATGGTAAGAGGCTTTTGCACACTTTTTGAATAAAACAAGAGGGATTAACCCATGGCAGGGTATGGGTTTACAGGGAATTAATCCACACCTGGGAGGGGGTTGGAGTCACAAGGTGAAGCCAAGTGACTTCAACCACCCAGGCATGGATTAATGCTCAGTAAACCCATACCCTGGAGTGGGTTAATCCTCTTATAACATGGGTAATGTTATATTAGAGTTTTACCTAAAGTAAAATAAAATAAAGCACTGTGAACATGCATTTGTGGGTGTATAAGGGATTAATTAATGGTCAGGTGATCTGTTTGGACAAATCAGAAGACAGTATTTTCAGAACCCATGTTATAAGGCTTTATGTGAATTGACGTTCAGCACTCTTCATTTGGCAGTGGGTGGTGCTCGAGTTTTTTGTCTGGTTATATAGTTTACACTAGCACACCCAGCTATGAGGCAGTCTTGTTTCTCCTTTAGAACATTATTCTAGGCAGAAGTCTGTACCTAGAATAATCTTGTTGTACAGCAGTAGATACGTCATTCTGTTGTTGTGCTTCACTAGATACATAGCTACTGCAGCACAACAACATAGAACACATTCTCATGCCATACCTGCTTGAGCTGTGGCTGCAATACCTAGTGCTGTGTGAGTGAAACTGACAGTTTGACAGTTCACACTGCACTGGCATATATAATAATGGCAGCCACAGTATTCACCAACTAACTAAGCAATAGGGAAAAATCTATGCAGGAGCAGGAAAATCATAATACCGTTCAAAGTGCCGCCTGTTAGCAGGTCTGGCAGTGTCAAATGTTCTGATGGCAGTTCAGCATTTTGCAAATAAAAGTGAGTGTTTTATTTCATTAAGAATCATGTTGTTGTGTGGGGAACCATACGCTATAAAATACAATGTATGTTGTAGTATACATGACAAGCATGAGTAGCCATCTCGAGGTTACCATGGCTACCAATTAAACCTCTTGAGCTTTGCCCTCGAGATTTAGTAGGTCATCATGGCACCCTCTCAGTGACAACACATGCTTGTTGTGTACAGTACACCATGCATTATCCTCTATACTGAGAAAAGCACAAGGGTCAAAAGTTGTGTACTCTATGTTGTGAGCATCAGTAAAGCACATCATGCAATATGCATTAGTCTTACAGCATATTACTGTTAAAACAAATTAATATGTAGTCAGAAACAACAATAATAAAGGGATCTATTCAACAATGCAGCCCAGGTATGTTCCAAATGAGCATACCTGGGCTGCAATGTACCCGCTGCTATACAGCACACACAGTGTACTTACACACATCCCTGGTGCCACCCCACACCCATGTAGCAGTGTGGGGCTGTACAAGGGCATGGTGGGAGTGTCCCAGCAAGATGGCCGACCCACCAGCTGAATAGATTCCCACTCTGTGCAGAGTAAGGGTTTGTGAGAGATGGCCAGCCCTCCTTGGACTGCTGTAAGGGACCAACCAGTCCACCTGTGTGCTCTGCCATGCCTCTGGCCCTCATGGTATGCTCTGGGAGATGTGGTAACAGGGTGGGGAGTATGGTGTCATGTCCACCGCCCTGTGTAGCAGGTGGGAGGGGGCTTATATTTGGCTACTATAAAGCAGGTTCCAGCTTCACCAGCACTCCACACTGTGGATCTGTATTCATGCATGGCACATAGCCATGCTCCACACCGAGCCACCCTCCCCACCAGGATGTACAGTACATTTAGCCAGGTGACCAGAGAGGGGTGAAGATGTGGAAGGGGCACAGATCCTCATTGAGAATGCATGGGGCTCTAATGCTGCATGGTGGGAGAATGAACCAAAGCGTACTTGCCACATAGAACTGGCGTGTAGGGTTTGTGAATACAGCCTAATGTTTGGACATATGTCCAGAGCTAGATAGACTGGAGCACTGTTAGAATAGTTATCAGAAGTAACTTAGGTCAACTTTTCCATCACTGGGCTTGAACCTGCAGTCAACTACTTCATAGTCTGCTGTTCTAACCACTACAACAATGTGGCCTACAACAGCATCTTTGAGAACAACCAATGGGACATTGATTATAATATGGCAACAACATGTACACATCATAAAAAAGTGCAACAGTAATATAACTCGGCACAATAATCATTGTAAGAAATGGAGCCAAACCATTCAAGCCTGTAGGCTCCCTTCATTGGAAAACAGCAGCAAAGACCAAATTAGTTACATGCAATGTAGTAGGGAAAGCATGTAATGTAAACAAACTGGCTACTAACTACATAGCACTGAGCACATTGCCCGCCATAGTCTGTAGTGGATCATGGATGCATTCTCATGCTGTATGGACATCCCATTTATTAGCCTTGCCCAAAATGAAGGAAATGCATCACCTGCAATGTTGACTGTGCTGAATGGTTTTCAGTAAACATGGAATCTTGATGTAGGACTGTAGAAGCTGAAAAAGCACACAGAGGGTGAGAAAGGACCATAGTCATGCACCTCAGTGTGTTTAATTAAAATATGATTGTTAACCAATACTGTGGTACAATCACAACTTTTTTTTTTAACTATGTTCATCTCCCTTTGGTTGGCAGGGATATACCCTGATATCAACCTTTGTAGGACTCTTCCGAGCTCCAATCCCCGCAGTCACCAAGGACTTACCAGCCTGCAGTCTCGGGAAACCTTGGCATTCCCCCCACATGGTGGGGTTCCCCCATCCAGCCCCAGGAGAGGGAGGGAAGACAAAGATGCTATTTTACAATGGAGTCCCATTATGGTGAAATCTGATTGACTGACTGGCACTTTTCAGCCGTGGTAAATCCTGGCATTACCCATGGCAATAGTGCCAGTCAGCCATATTTAGAATCACCCCAAGTTCAAAATCACTCCGAAGCCCCAAAACAGAACCACAGAATCCTACATCTTGCCATACCGAAAAACAGCACTGGCCAAACGGCCATCAGTAAAGAATGGAAACGAGCTTTGAGGTGATTGATCCCGAAGAGCTAGAAGTGATATTTACATAGATACAGTACAAGCCACATTGAACTGTTCCTCCAGCTCACTGGTTTAGCATTTTTCGGTGAGTTGCTTAATGTGTACACTGTTCACTACAATGAATTAGTAAAAGTTTCCTTGTGGTTTGTTTCTAGCTGCAATTCAGTTTCAGCTTACTGTACTGCACATTTGCAGCTGTCTGGAAACTTTTATTAATGCAGTGCAACTCATTAATGGGAAGGCTATAAGCCTGAGGTTCGATTGGCTGGAGCAACTATGTCACTCCCCCATCAGGCTTTATATAGGTAGCTCGCCCTGGGCCTTCCCAGGATTCATTTCTATTTGTTTCGACTGGAGGCTCCGCATCTCCTTGCTCTTGGACCTGTTTCTCCTGCCTCTCGATGTCAATTCTGTCCCGTGGTGCCTCGGGCCATCGGTTCCTGCCCGCCTGACTTTCTTCTTGGCCCGCTTGTTCGACGGCCATTTTGTGCACCATGTCTGCATTGATCCTATTCTTCCCAGCTATCTGCCCTCTCCTGCTGCATTGTTTCTCTCTTTGGTAAGCATCTGACCACTCATACCCTTCTTGAATCACAGCATTTTGTCACTGCTTCTGCCCTGTCTTCCTTGTCTGGCTGCCGATTGCAGCCATCTCTGCTCCCCGGTCCTCTCGCACCCCCCCGGCCGCCCCATACCTGATCTCCTCCTCGGGAAGGGGACATCTGCTCGCTCTGCTCTGCAGGCGTACTCTGGACCTCTGTCTCCTCCTCGCTGTGCTACCATGGTGCTTTGAGCATCTTCGCTCCATCCCTCCATCTCGCTTGATTCTCCCTTCTTTTGGAGCTGCCTGCCTCAACTCCCAGGACGGCCTCCGCTCCATTCTCTGCTGATTCTCTGGGAGTGCGTCCCCTGCCTTGCTGGCTCCCTGCTCTGCTTCTGTGCTCTGGCATTCCCACTTGGACTCTGCGGAATGTTCCTGCACTGGTCACTGGCCTTAGCTTTCTGCTCTTTCTTTTGGGTTTGTGCCGGTCCTTCCATGGCCATCCTGCTTCAGTTGGCCCCTGCCATGCATGACCTGCTCTCACGCAATCGATTTCCAGCGGTGCTACTGCTGGTTAATTTTCTCATTCTCTGGTTTGTTCTGTCTTCTGCTGCCTGCCTGCCTTGACTTCTGCTGCATGGTTGGACCTTACTTTGGTTTCCCTCCATATCTTATTGAACACATACTATCCATATATTTTACCCACCAACCTAGCATAATGGAGATGGTTCACTATCTGTTTTCATATACTTTATCACTGCACATTTCCCCTCCTGGCTTCATTGGCCACTACACTATGCAACAGTTTCAGGCATCTCTTCTCTTTCCCCTGAGACCTGTTATTCTTTGATGTATGTCCTGCTACCATAAACTGGCACCATGTCTCATTGTACGGCCCTACCTTGCTGTTCTTTCTACCGGTCTAATACATGCAGTCCAGCCTACATCAGGAAGATTCTTACTCTGCCACAGGCAGGTTCTTCTTCTGGCCAGAAGGTTGCACTGGTTGCCATACCTGATCAGCTTCAGGTAATTCCTGCCTAGTTTTCCATCTGGTATCATACCCCTTACCCGTTCCAGCCCTCTGGACATCCCTCCCTCATCATAGCTCGTCCATTCCTATTTTACCTTACTCGTGCCAGCCATTGAGGCTTCATTCCAATCATGGCTTCACTCCATTGCCATCCTTCATCCTGGGCTACCACTGTCAGTCTCTAGCCTATTACAGCCCCAGAATCATCTTTCTCCATCACTTCCCCCTTGCTGTTGATCTCCTGCAGTTCTCATTCAGTGCCATCCGTCCTGAATTTGCTCTAATCTCGGCCTTCGATTGCCATTTCTTTTGGGCATACCTATCGTTATCGTACCATACCTATCATGATTCCTGTGCTAGCTTGTTCAATCTGCCACTCTGAGTCCCTTCCTTCATTCCTCTCTCTAGTGGGTGCTCTCCCTCCTTCCTTGTCCAGTACCTTCTTTTGGGGTTTCCCCTATCCTGTATCTGGCTACCTATCATTAATCATATGCCACCTCATCAACCCGCGGCCCTCCTGCTGCATGTATCAGGTTCAAGACTCCGGTTATCACTCACCACTTATTATCTTGTACCAGCCATGAAGGATTTACTTCAATCATGGCTTCGCTCCATCATCATCCATCCATCACCAGCCATTAAGGATTTGCTCCACTCATGGCTTCCATCTATCCTTATGCTTCCATCTTCCATCCTGACTTTTCTCATGCTAGCCATCACGGATTCACTCCACTCATGGTTTCACTCCTCATCTATCCTTGCTACCTCAATTCAACTCTATCTCCACTCAAGCGCCATGCCTTCCCATTCATCGCCCTTCACTAAGGGCTGGCTGGAGGCTGTCCACTATCGTTCAAGTTCCTTTTCAATTTCATTTCTGAATCTACCTCCTTTCGAGGAGCCTACTTAATCACATCGCTCTATTCAATTCTGAATCTACCTCCTTTCGAGGATTATCCTTAGTCACATTGCTCTGTTGAGCATACCGCTGTCATCCAAGTTCAATTTCAAGTTCATTTCCTTCATTCAAAGTTCATTTCGAGTTCCTTCCTGTCTTCTCTTCCTCAGTCTTCTCATATAGGGATTTTCCCCTATCCCGTCGTCATCTTCCCTACTCATATGCTTCTCTTAACGTATCCTTCTCTTTAATGACATACGTCCTTGAATCAAATGTCGTCAGCCTGGAGGGGAGGCAACCTAGGCCTTGGATCCCCAGAGGTTTCCTCCTTAATTGGGTTTTTCCTCTCCTCCGTGCTAATGGTCATAATATTAGTTAGTTAGTGTTTACTTAGGTTAATGTGCTGTCTTAGGTTAATTAATTAGGTTCCACAGTTGGATAAAGGTGTATGGTGGCCCTGGCTTCCCCTCTCTCCTTAGGAAGTCTGCTTTAATTATCTTCACAGATTTCATTCATTCATCATCCTCGCCTCTTAGATGCTTGGCACTCAATTGGGTATTCTTTTTGGGCTTCTTCCTAAGCTACTTTTAGCCGACGGAATCATTACCGTGGCACCTATGGGGAAGGGGATCCCTCCTCTAGGGGTCCTTGCGTCGTACCCTAATAGGGTGGTATATCCCATAGATAGAGAGGCGGAAAGCCACAACATCAATCAAATCCACAATATAAGTCAAGTCACACAAGCATCATCTCATCCAGTTGAGTAAGCACAATCGAATGGGAAGGCTATAAGCCTGAGGTTCGATTGGCTGGAGCAACCACGTCACTCCCCCATCAGGCTTTATATAGGTAGCTAACCCTGGGCCTTCCCAGGATTCCTTTCTTTTTGCCCACCATCCACACTTCCTCCTCCAGCGGCACATCTCTTACCCGTGGGCTTCTTCCTAAGCTACCTTTAGCCGATGGAATCATTCCCACAGCACCTATGGGGGGGGCCGTCCTCTAGGGTTCCTTGCATCATACCCTAATAGGGTGGTATATCCCACGGATAGAGAGGTGGAAAGCCATAACATCAATCAAATCCACAATGCTAGTCAAGTCACACAAGCATCATCTCATCCAGTTGCGTAAGCACAATCGAAGCAACCCATAAGAAATGCTGAACTACTGAGCTGGAGTTCAGTTTTACTATTGCAGTGTGCAACTTGATTGACATGCCATTCTACCCAATCCCATGAAGAAACTATCACCCAATTCCAGCCAGTATCAATCCTGTACTCAGATCGAAAACCCTGCCCCCATCACCATGTTTTTTCCCTCCTTTCCGAGGACTCCACTTGCTGCTGTTTTTTTTTATGTTGTGACGAGTCTGCCTAGCAGTTCCAGTTTACAAAATCTACAATGCTTTTTATTACTTTTTAGGCTAGGCTGCCCTAACATTCCAGTCAGCCCTGTTCATTAGTCCTAAAATACCAAAGCTCTCCTTCAGCATAGTTCTCCCTTTCTCTCTGCCATTCTTACCACGATCCCCCGAAGTTCACCCTCAGCACAGTTCTCCCTTCCCTCTGCATTTCTCAGCACGATCCACAGAAACTCACCTCCAGCACAGTTCTCCCTTTCTCTCTGCCTTTCTTACCACAATCCTCCGAAGTTCACCCTTAGCACAGTTCTCCCTTTCCTCTGCCTTTCTCAGCACGATCTACAGAAGCTCACTTTTAGCACAGTTCATCATTTATATGTGCCTTTCTCAGCACAATCCTCTACCATACAATATTTGATCTCCCATGCCCTACAGTATGTGAGCATTTTGTTTTCTGTGTAATTGAAAACTGCAGCTTCCCTGGACTGTGCTGTTGGCAGCTCCATGCTTGATTTTCAAGCCGTAAGACAACACAAACATTATAGCTTTTCTGTTAAGCTATCAGTCATTCAGCTCAGCTGTCGGACGGCAGTACAGTGTGCCACAAAGCACAGTTCTCAGTCAGTGAGATTTTACTACATTTCACTTTTAACTCTTTAATTACTTAGTTATTCCTACTTACAGCACATACAAAATTAGAAAATAATGTACACAGGACACTCTACAGTACAGTACCGTAAATGTACATGAGAACTGCAATGATAGAGGTAAAAGCAGTGAATGGGAGGAGAATAACAGCTCTAAAGTTTTTATAAGAAAAAACAGCCACTGCATTGACAATGTTTTGCATCAGCACTGGAAAGGAGCAGACAGTTGAATTTGAGTTGCATTAGAGTTGTAGGATGGTTGGAGAACAGTTTGCAGTTGCAGAACTTAGAGTTGGCACTGCATTGTCATCACAAAAAAAAAAATGCCAGAGCAGTGAGTTGGAGGAACAGTTTAATGTGACTTGTACTGTACATAGATACATATAAGGTGATGGCAGATAAGAACTATGTGGCCCATCTTGACTGCCCCTTTTCCCATCCTAATGCATTATCGCTAAGGTTGTAAGTTTGTCATGGATGAGGTTTTAATGACTCATTGTTTGATCATGAAATCATTAGTAAACAGTAGTAAATGTTGTGGCACAGTCATCATTGCTACATTCTGATGACACTAGTGAAAGTCATGGAAGTCCTGAATAAAGATCAAACGTCATGGAATCAATGACGTGTATGACTGTCATGACAAACTTACATCCCTAATTATCGCAGACTCTAGTTGATCTGCGGCTTACCTTATTTTCACTATTGTGATAGTTCTCTTATGTCTAGCCCATGCATTCTTGAATTCCTCTGCTGTTTTGGCCCCCACCAAGCATCCACTACTCTTTCTGTGAAAAAGTACTTCCTCATGTTGACCCTAAGCCTACCCCCCCAGCCTCATATTATGCCGCTTGTTCTTGTACACCTTCTTTTCTAAAAGATGCTACCCTCCTATACCTTGTTTACACCCTTGAAGTACTTGACTGTTTCTATCATATCCCCCTCTCTTGCCTCTCCTCCAGGGAATACATATTGAGGTCCTCAAGTCTTTCCTCATATGGCTTTTGGGTCAGTCATTGCACCATTTTTGTTGCCCTTCTCTGGACTGCCTGTTTTGTGTATGTCCTTCCGGAGATGCAGCCTCCAGAACTGGACATAGTATTCCAGATGAGGTCTCACTAGTGATCTGTACAGTGGCATAACCACCTCCTTTTGTCTGCTGGTGATACCTCTCCCTATGCACCCTAGCATCCCACTGGCTCTCCCCACAGCCTTCTCACATTGTTTGGTTATCTTTAGGTCATCAGATATGATTACCTCCTGCTCCTTTTTTTAAACTTTATTTACCCCTCCTGTGTGTTGGTGCCGAGGCATCTCTCTGGTGGACCTGCTCAGCCTTGCCTCCACCACCTGCCTGAACCCCTTCCCCGACTGAGGAATAGGGTAAGCTGGGTCCCCCCCTCTACAGCCAGCCCTCAAGAGGAGGCAGGGGACCATTGAGAGTCAAGTCAGGGTTGGGCTGGCACTGGGTGTGTGGGTTCGGCACCTGGGTGTCTACCATCACCTCCCCGGCACTGAGGATTTTCCACTTTTTCTGGTGGCTCCCTCCCCAATGCAGGACATGCAATGCCATCCAGCATGTGACTCGTGCGCACCCGCCCATGTCCACAGGATGGCCGCTTGACATCATCCCCCTGCAAGGTCCCTGACTTCAGTGCACCCAGTCTCCACTGGGTGCCACTAACATTGTGGGATGTGGAGCCCCCTCCCTCCCAGGAGAGGAGAGCAGTTCATCGGATGCTCAATTCTCTCCTCCCCGACCGACCCCTGGCTCCCCGGGCTCATTCCCAAATCCAGGTTGCTGGTGTGGCACAAGGTAAGGCGGATGCCTCAGCCCTCAGTGTCACCAGACTAGCCCAGGTTCCTTTCTTGATTGGTGGCCATCACTGATAATACTAGCAAAACAGGCAACAGTACTGAACAAATAAACCAAAATGTACCTCAGACTACTGTTGATGACCCTGTCAGTCCACCGCAACCAGCATCTGTGGTCCCCGAAGCAGAAAGCTCTCCTGTCTGAGAAATGGATGTTGCCATCAGCTGTCCACTGAACTCGAACTCTGGGAGCCATGACATTTATTTATTTATTTATTGAACAGTTTCACCAGGTAGGGCACACTGAGCAAAAAGATGCTTACCTCCCGGTGTGACCTGGGGGGGGGGGGTGGAATACATGGGAGATAGAATATACATTGCAAGAGTTATACTTAGGAGACCATAGTACATGATACAGAGTGTACATATACATTTCATAGAGTTATACATAGGAGATCATGGTACATGATTCAGAGTGTACAGGGAATACATAACATTGAGTTTACATTAGGGTCTGGTACATTGCTTCATATAGGTTTACAGAGTGCAGATACATACAGGGGGAGGTGGAATATTGTTCCTAGAATACAGACAATAGAGCGGTACTGAGAATTTGTAGGCCAGTCCAATGCTGCAAATGAAAATAAGAAGCGTTACACTGATGTCTCAGAACAGCAAATGATATCCCTAGAAATGCAAAGGAACGAGGAAATAACACAGAACAAACTCAGTAGGCAATAAATGTTTTTTATGACTGGTGTAAATAGAAAACTGTAAAGATTGACATAGAAACTGTGCCAGTTTGTGATTTAAACAGCATCCTAAGATGCTACTACAGCTCAGTCAGAAACACTGCTGGGAACAAGTATGTACTCAGTTGTTATGTCAGCTTGAGATCCAGGCTGAACAGACACATAAATGATCCCTGATCAGTAGATAGTTCAGTCTCATGAGTGACACAGCATTTAGAAACATAAAAACATAGAAATTGTTGGCAGATAAGGACCGCTAGACCCATCCAGTCTGCCTGTAGGCCCTATACATTGTATGTAGCCACTGACCCTATGTGATTAATGGCTTTTCATCACTCCCTCCCCTCTCAAGCTTCCCTTGTGCCTGTCCCAGGCATGCTTAAACCCCTCCACTGTGCTTGCCCCCACTACCTCCCGTCGCAGACTATTCCAAGTGTCGACTACCCTTTCTGTGTAGAAAAACTTCCTCACATTACCTCTTAATCTGCCCTCTTCCAATTTCATATTGTGGCCCCTTGTTCTAGTACTTTTTCCTACATTGGAAAGGTCCCCCACCTGAACCTTGTTTATGCCCTTGAGGTACTTCAAAGTTTCAATCATGTACCCCCCCGACTCTCTCCTCTCCTCCAGTGAGTACATATTGAGGTCCCTTAGTCTCTCCTCATATGTTTTGTGGTGTAAGCCCTGCACCATCTTTGTTGCTCTTCTCTGAATAGTCTCCACCTTATCTATGTCCTTGCACTCCAGAACTGCATGCAATACTCCAGGTGAGGCCATACCAATGTTTTGTACAATGGTATCGCCACCTCCCACCTCCTGCTAGTGATACCCCTGCCTATGCACCCCAGCATGCCACTGACCCTCCCTGCCACCTTTGTGAACTGCTTTGATACCTTATGGTCATCAGAGATGATAACTCATAGGTCCCGTTCCTCTTTGGTAACAGTCAGCTCCCCCCTCCCAACCTGTAGCTCTCCCAAGGGTTCCCTCTACCCAGGTGCATTATTTTGCACTTCTTTGCATTGAACCTCAGTTGCCTCATCTCTGACTATCTTTCAAGCTTCTTCAGGTCCCTCTTCATTTTCTGCACCCCTTCTGGAGTCTCCACACTGTTATAGACCTTGGTGTCATCTACAAACAGGCAGACCTTTCCGTCCAGCCCCTCTGTAATGTCACTAATGAAGACATTGAACAGGACTGGTCCTAGTACTAATCCATGTGATCACCCACCTCTCCCCAGACTGTACCCCATTTACCACCACCCTCTGTCTCCTGTCTGTTAACTACTTCCTAACCCAATTCACCACCTTGTCTCCCATGCCCAGAGTACCCATCTTGTTAATCAGCCTTTTATGTGGGACGGTGTTGAAGGCTTTGCTGAAATCTAGGTAGGCGATGTCTACCGCCCCTCCCTGCTTTACTTCCCAAGTCACCCAATTAAAAAAAATCTATTAGAGTAGTTTAACATGACCTTTCTGTTGTGAATTCATGTTGCCTCAGATCCTGAGCACTGCTAGATTCCAGATGGGCCACTATACTTTCTTTTAGCAGTGTCTCCATGATCATCCCCACCACTGTGGTGAGGCTGACTGGCCTGTAGTTCCCCACCTCCTTCCTACTGCTGATTTTGTGCAGTGGGACTACATGTGCCCTCCTTCAGTCTGCTGGAACCACACCCTTGTTGAGTGACTCAGTGAACAGGGCTGCCAGAGGTGCTGCTAGTTCCTTTCGCAGCTCCCTTAATATCCTCGGGTGGATTCCGTCGGCCCCATGGACTTATCCACCTTCAGCTTTGTGAGTTCTTCCTGAACTCTCTTCACTGTGAATGGACTGGTGTCCACTTCTCCTCCCCCATTGCCTCTGCAACCCAACTGTGGTCCTTGACCCCACCCCCCCCTTAGTCAATACTCAGCAGAAGTATTTATTCAGTATTTCTGTCTTGTCCAGATCCCTTCCATACACTCTCCCTTCTGCCCTTTGAACCTCACATTCTCCCCAGTTTTTCTTCTTGCACTGACGCCTATAAATGCCTTATCCTTTGTTTTACAGACTGTGCTAAGCTCTCTTCTGTCTGCGCCTTTTCCCTCCTAACAGCCTTCCCTGCTTCTCTTAGACA
The DNA here is from genome assembly GCA_016271365.2 of Neoceratodus forsteri. Lineage (NCBI taxonomy): Eukaryota > Metazoa > Chordata > Ceratodontiformes > Ceratodontidae > Neoceratodus > Neoceratodus forsteri. The sequence continues at coordinate 1,426,054,453 of CM057455.1, forward strand.
TTCAAGGTACACCTCCCTGTCCTCCTCCCTTTGGCTCCCCTTATATTTCCTGAAACTCAGCCTTTTAGCCCTGACTTTATCCCCCACTTCTTTAGAGAACCACAGTAGTTTCTTTCTTCTTTTCCCTTTGACCACTATCATAACGCATTGGTTTGTTATCTTCACTATAGCTCCTTTCAGTTTCTCCCATTGTTCCTCCACCCCTTCTATTTCCCCTCCCTTCCCCAGGACTGCTCGTATACATCTACCCATTTCAGTGAAATTCACCCTCCTGAAATCTAATACTCTTGCCTTTGTGTGGTTTAATTGAGTCCATGTCTCCATGCTGAACTGCACCATGTGGTAGTCACTGGACCCCAGCTGCCCTTCCACCTGTATTTCTTCAATTCTGTTCCCATTTGTCCATACCAGGTACAGAACTGACTTGCCCCTGGTTGGCTCATGCACCAACCACCTGAGTCCAACCCCCTGCAGGGATTCTAGGATGGCCATGCTTCTGGCTGAAGCAACCACCTGGGTGGCCCAATCCACATCCAGCATATTGAAATCCCCCAGTAGCAGGATTTCGCCTTTAGCTGTCATGTCATGTATGTTCTCCACTAGTTCTCTGTCTACTTCTTCCCTCTGTATCAGAGGTATATAGATCACCCCTGTGCATATTGCTGTTCCATTCCCTGGCTCCAGGGTGACCCACATTACCTCGGCCTCCCCCTGTCTTCCCTGAACTTCTGTAGCCTTTATACCATCTCTGATGTACAGGGCCACTCTCTCACCCTTTTTACCCTCCCTGTCCCTTCTGAACAGTGTATAGCCTGGTACACACTGACTTCCCAGCCATGATTAGCAGAGTACCACGTCTCTGTTATTGCTACTATGTCAAGGTCTGCATCTGCCAACAAGGCCTACAGGTCTATAACCTTATTTCCTAGGCTATGGGCATTCATTAGCATGATCTTCCATGTTTTACAGTCTGCCCTCCCTTTGCTCTTGTTCTCCCTCTCCAGCGTCTTCCCCCCACCCCAGTTTCCTTTTCTATGTGCTCTTGCCCCCTCCTGTATTACTCATTATACATTTTGCACCTGCCTGCCCCTCTCTTCCTGCTTTAGCTGTTCCTGCAGTCAACTTATGTTCCTGCATGTTCCCATGGGGAGGTGTTCCTAAGCCTCCTGATCCTTCTGGTTCTCCACCCTTGGCCAGTTTAATTGCTCACAACTGAAGCATTTTAACTTCTCACTAAAGATCAGGGTCCTCTTCTCGGACAGATGCAGGCCATCCTCCTTATTTAAGCTCGCATCTGCCCAGGTTAGGTCCCAGTCCCCTATGAAGCCAAAACCCCTCCCTTCCACACCAATCCTTCAACCAGGAGTTGAATGTATGGATGTGGAGTGCCCTAGCTTCCCCTATGCCCTGGACAGGTAGCACATCCGAGAATGAGATGGAGCATTCTATCTGTTTCAGGTTTCCCCCAACTTCCTGAAATCCTCCTAGACTCTGGCTAACTCTACCCTTCTCCTGGCCAGGTCATTGGTCCCCAGGTGTATAATGACATCCAGATGCTCCCTCCTAGCTATTACACAAGTGATCCTACGGATCTGCTTCCCATCCCTCCACACGGTGCTTCCTGGGAGGCACTTGACCTCCCTTGCTCCCCTGCTAGGTGTCCTTAACTCCACTCCCTGGACAATAGAGTCCCCTACTAGGAGAAGCTTCCCCCTCCTCCAGGGTCTCCTGCCTCCTTTCCCCTGGGGCTCCATCCTGGAGGACCCTCCCATTCTCCCTGGTCCCAGCTTTGGGTTCCTGAGTGGGGCTTTCCCGTTCCTCCAAAACAGTGTAGGAGTTACTAAGTGGGTCCAATTGGGGGATGTGCTTTTGACCCCCCTCCATCACCCTCCCTGAGCCCACCATAGTCCAATCACTCCAGTTCCTGGGCATCCTTTGAGGTACAGGTTGTGGACCCGGTGGTCTCTGAGTGGGGGTGGATGCTGCCTTCAGCTTTGCCAACTCTGCTCAGAGACAGGCAACCTCCTCCCTCAGCCCAGAGAGGTGCCTGCAGATAAAGCAGAGCAGCATCACAGCCTCCAGAACATCTCCCTGAAGACAACTGCTGCGCTGCACCACTCCTATCATGCCTGTTTCCCTCCTCAATCTACAGCCTGCTTAAGATGGCTATTTGTTATCTCCCAAATATTTGTTGTTTTTTTTTTGTTATGATTTCTCTCTTCACTACTTCCTGTATGTATGCAGGATGTTGCAAGGCCCTATGGGACCCACCCTATAAATGTAGGCCAAGCCCTGGGGTGGGTGTGTTGTGTGGTGGCTGGGTGGGACTACACCACAGGCTGTGTCCAAAAACAATCAGCCATGGAGTCCTCTGGCAGTGGCTCTTCACTCCACTCACTGAGGTCCAGACACAGCCAATTACAAACACACAGTCACAAACATACCAGCTAGAATCCCTCAATCCTGCCCAAACTAATTGTTGACACACACTGAAATGGCAGTTAAGAAAAGACCTCACATTCAAACTACACTAATCCCTGTAATACGATGCCTGCACTTAAGGTTCAGACACAGCCAATTACAAACACACAGTCACAAACTTATCAGATAGATTCCCTCAATCCTGCCCAAACCAAATGGAGAAGCACACTGAAATGGCAGTTAAGAAAATACTTCAAATTCAATTAAAAACACACAGTCACAAACTTACCAGCTAGAATCACTCTGTCCTACCCAAACTAAAAGTTTTCAAGGGGTAGTGAAAAAATACAGAAGGGAGGAGAAAGACTATGCAGTTCACCACCCTGCATTGTCTGTGGCAGAGTTAACAGCACTGAGATATTCAAATGCACTGTCTCCCAAAACAGCTAGTGGACTAGTGAAAAAAATCTGGCTAGACAATTAGCTTCATTTTGCCAGGGAGGGGGAGAAGGAAGGGAGTAAGAGCTTTCTCTACTGAATCATTTTAGCTAAAAAAGCACAGATAGTGATCTCCAGTTCCTGACAGAGATATTCAATGAAGAGACCAAAAATCACAAGAAAGCTAACGAACCCACCAGACAATTAACAAGGGGCTATATGTTTGAACAGCCGGGGGATACATTGTACCCCATTCATAGTTATCTAAAATATGCAGCAAAGCTATCTCCCAACCCTTCCTCCCTATTCTGTTATCCAAAAAGGGAAGCACATGACGTCTTGGACAAGATGCAAATCGGGTATAATTACCTTGGAGGAATACTACCCCAATCTGCAAAGAAGCAGACCTGACAAGTGTTTACACTGGTTCCACCCCCTGCATGGCACCAGCATTAGGGCACAGTGTCACTATAGCACCAAATGACTATGTCACCAACCTCTCATTTTTGTAGGGGGCTATGCCCCCCACACACCCCCAACTATATATTGTAAATTTGGAAGGGGGGAGGACCTCAGGGATGGGGTGGGGAACTTGGTATTTGGTGCTGTAGTGACTCGGCACCCTAATGCCAGTGCCCTGATGCACTGCAGTGGTTTACACTAACCATTCCCTAAGGACCATGGCTGTAACCCTTCTTAGTAAAGCTGGCATGGATGTGCATCAAATAATGGCTATCACTGGCCCCAAGAATGAATCCTCCCTACACAGCTACTGGAAGTCAAACATTTCAGATTTCCAGAAATGGGGCTCAATCATAGGCAAGCATGCTCCTGAAACAAGCAATGCAACACAAAAACAGTTCCACCAACAAGACAAACCAGAAACAGAAATCTTTGCAACCTCCAAAAAATGAACATTTTCCACCACCATGAGCACAGACTGCAATTTCCCTTCCCCAGAGCAAATGACAACACCAGCTAGAAGCACATTGCTCTGCAACCAGTCACTGCAAAGCACACCTACTAAACACACTGAAGAGGCAGCAGAACCCAAAAATAAAGACAATTTCTGCATTGAGGATCATCTTCTACAAGAACAAACTTACCAAAGAAACAACCAGGAAGAGCAAAACAACACCATTCCTCAGTTCGAGCTACAGCAACGTTTTCAAACTGGATCTGGCCACACAGAACAGCTTCATCCACATCATCAGCAAAAGGCCAACCAATCAGAGCTTGCAACCATGCCCTACAGTGCAAGCCTATGAAACTTTGTTAACTATGGAATAATAAACTTCTACATGGCACCGTGCTAAACAATACCTCGTAAAGAAACAGTTCATCTCTTAGACTACCAATTTTACCTGATCTTACAAAATACATAATACAGCAAACTACAGTTGTTTAAATGTGCATTCACCACAGTTCAGTCTACATATATAATGTTAATTTTACAATTAGTTTCAGTTCTTTCACTATTAATTCAAGACAGTTCAGCATTGCTGTGTTTTGTATTCAGTTACATAGTAAAAAATTAAAATAAAATACTTAGAAAATACTCAATAAAATGTTGCTAAAAACTAATTCAAGTGTAGAACTATTTTTTTCTGCAGCAGAATATCTACTCTATTTTCTTTATTAAAAGCAAAATAAATAATTTTTCAGTTGAAATTTTTGCATCTTACTTTAGTGGGCCATTGTATAATTGCACAAAAACACTCCAGGATGTGGGTGATGCTGGGATTTACCCACACCTGGCATGATTTGGTCACTCGGCCGTGAACCACGTCAAGCGTGGGTAAATCCCAACATCACCTACACCCTGTCATAGTTTATTGCTTAAATCCAGTCCCGCCAGCCTGCCCTGATTCAGCTGGAGTGGTGCTGGTAAGGATCTGGCATCACTGTGCACAGCCAAGTGGGGATTCCATTCTTATGGTCCCCGATGGAGCGGGCATGCAATGCAGTCCATGTCATGTTGTGAATGCTTATACCCCTAATGTGATGACATCCACCACCCCACCAATCCCATGCAGCCACACTGGCACACTGACTCCCAACCATTGCTAGGGGATGGACTATTGCTGGACTCCATGCCCTTCCCTTCCCAGAAGAGGAGAGCTATCCAGGGGATGCTCAATCCTCCTCCCCCTTGCCAACCCTCCAATGCTCTGGGCTCCTTCCTGAACCTAGATCATCAGCGTTGCACACAGTAGTGCTGCCATTGAACTGGACAGCCTGCCCCAATACAATCACAATATAACTTCAAGAAATGTAGCATGGTCTAGCAGGATACCACAAAACACACCAGATGAAGGGTAGTATTTGTCAATGCTGATGTAAATTCAGATGTCACTGGACAGGCTGTATAAAAGTTACAAGCCTTTATGTAACCATGATTTCTCTGCTTGGAGAAAAGAAGACTGGATTTGATGAAGGGCTGCTGCTGATGTCATGTAGGCCTCACTGCCAGCAACACTGTATGACAACTGGGTCACCTAGATATTCTGCCACCAATGACACAATTTGCACCTTCCACTCATCCTGAACTTTGTGCCCTGTGTCTCTCCAGAAATATTCACCTTACATTGCTTTCAAAATTTTTACTCTCGCTCCTCCTAAAATGTGTGCCTTGTGATCCTCAGATATTAACATCCCTCATTAATTTGGTGTCTCATATCCCTCCTTTGTGACCCACAGTCCTCCCAAAATTTATACCATGTAAACTTCACAATTTTTTTGTTGCATGCCCCTCCTTAAAGCCACACCTTTGGGATCCTCCTGAGTTTTGCACGCTTTAACTTTACTGAATTTTGCACCCTGCAACCCTTTTGGATTTTTTTGCTAATTGATCCTACTGTATATTGTCCTGTGCAACCCTCCTGAAATTTTTCAGCCATATCCCTTCTAAAATTTGAAATCCTCCTGCTGCCTGAAATTGGCACCTCATACTCCCACCAATATTTTAGAAGGGGTATGGGATCAAAATTCTGAAAATGATGCAAATATTGAGTATGGTGCAGGGCACAAAGTATAGGGGTATGGAATTAAAATTTCATATGCGCAGGGATGTGCAAATTTTAGGGGGATGCAAGATGCACATTTTAGGAGGGGTGAAGGGTAAACATTTTGGGAGGGAAATGGGGAAAATGGGGAGGGATGCAGGGCACAACTCTCAGGAAGTGTGTAGTGTACATTTTAGGTGGATGCAGGGTGCATATTTCAGGATGGATATGGTATTCATTTGTGGAGGGAAGCAAGACACAAATTGTTGAAGCAGAACATGTCACAAATTTCAGGAGGGATGCAGGGAATACATTTTTTGAGGTGTGTGAATAGGGCTTTGTGGAAATGTCAAATGTCAAGTTAATGGGACATAGCTGACATTTTTTTTAAACTGCACAGAAGTTCATAGAATTTCATAGACTTTTGTAGCATTTTGTAGAATTTTACACATTTGTGTATTTGATCACCATCAATTGAGTGAAATGCTTGGAAACCTGCATGCTTATTTAGTTTAATGTGTTCTAAGAGAATGTGAAAAATATCATGGCATTTAGATTGGTAGTTTCAAACTAATGTGGGCACAAAGTCTGACTTTTACTGTATTTTGGTAACATTTTTGTGAAAAGAGTTCTCTGCTTATAATTTGGCCAACTGTAGAACTAGACACCTGCAAATTAGCATGGATAACCTTTTCAGAAGGGTCATAGAAACTTAAAAATGTTATAGGGGTTCATAATTTCACTGTTTAATTATTGTGAAATTTGATAAACATGTTCTAAAATATTGATATTTGTTACTTCCCTACTTTTGCAGTTACAGACCTGAAATTTGCCATGCCTACACAAAACCAATAGATCCTGAAAGCTGTGAAAACTGGAGAAAAGCGGCTCAGTAATTTTAAATTTACAGTGGACATACCACAGATTACTAATGGCAACATTCTCTCAAAAACTCATGGTCGTATAGATAATGCTACCTACAGTTCACTTGTGGAATTTAAACTTTTGCAAAGAACTTATCACCTCACCAGTGCATCTGATAGGCTGAGCTGAGCTGTTCCCTGTCCTGTAGTAGTTTCCTGGGTGCCTGTTTTGTCTCTCCTCACTTTTCTCGTCGCTTGACCAGATGGACTCAGTGGAACTGCTTGTCTCTGATTGCCTTCTTGTTCTTTACAGTGACACATTTCCTTAAAAGACAGCCACCCTACTCTTGTTCGTGCCAGATCTATCACATTTTTATAACCAGAGCCACCTTCTTGGTGCCCTAGCCATTTTCTTCCACTACTAAATCTCTCTGATCATATCTAAGTCCTAGACTTTTAAGACCATCAGGCTCCAAGATTAGCCATTTTGCTGGATGTGATTCTTATAGGGCCTGCTCTCAAGACAGAACAGGTTTTCCTGTGTGCTTCCTTGCTCCAACAGGGGGTCTATGGTTCTTGTGCTACCCAGCTCTGCTGTCAAAACCGTTGGTGTATCGATGCATTTAACTCCTGCCACTGGCTATTATCCATTAGTTTAAATTACCCTAACTGCTCTATTTCTTGTCATAATCAGTGCCTCCTTTCTCCTGGCATAACTGCAGCCCATCCTGAGTATGCAGGCCTTCTGTACCCAGAATACCTTCTAGCTGGCTAGAAAAAGAAGACTGTACTCTGTCAACAGATTCTTAGCAAATGTTAGCTTGTATGATTTCTGCCATTGTCATTCCTCACTCTGCATTCAGCTAAACTTCATTCTGTCTTGGAGGCAAAACTAGTGTCACCAGAATATGCCACCATATTGGGACTGTGGGGCAAAAGCCAACAGGCTTGTTTTGTATAGATTATGGAAGTAGCAGGCAGAGCAACACATTGCTGCACTACAAGACTGTGCTGGTGCCCCAAAATCAAAACCTGAAGAGTTCAACTTTATCTTGTTGGATTTTTACCAGTCTCTTTACTATTCTAAAGGAAAGTTAGATACCCAGACCTTTGAGATACTCATGTCCCCCTGGCCTTCACTAAATTATGCGAGCAGCATCAAGAAGCACTAGATGTGCCACTATCTCTCAAGGAGATCACACATGCCCTGAAGTTGCTTGCCCCTCAAAAAGCACCTGGGGAGATGGCTTTCCAGTTGATTTTTACCATCATATGAGTGATATCATATGCCTTCATCTCCACAAGATGTTTACAAAGTCTCACAAAAAAACATGCCTTCCTCATACACTTTGGGAAGCCACCAATTTTCCCAAGGAAGGAAAGGACACCACTTTACCTCTAGTTATAAGTCCATATCACTTTATGTGGATGCCAAAATATTGGCCAAAGCTCTCACCCTTTGGCATGAAACATTCCTGCCTACTCTGATACACTAGTCTCAAGTAGGATTTGTAAAGGACAGAGTTATCTCAGACAACCACCATGCACTGGTCTCCCTCATGACAGTAGTGATCTCTGCCCCCACTCCAACAGCAAAAACAATCAATTTCAATAAAGTATCGGATTCTGTGGAGTGGGGATATCTCCATGCAGTATTAGCCCATTAGGGATTTGGCCCATCATTCAGGAACTGGATATATACACTCTATGCCCAGTCCTCTGCAAAAGTGCTCACAAATGCTACCCTGTTACTCCCCTTTTCTCTGTGATGTAGAACCCATCATGGTTGTTCCCTATCCTCATTCCTGTTTGCACTGGCCATAGAGCTCTTAGCACAGCAGTCCAAGCACCTCATGACCTATAAGGCACCACTGTAGTTCCACTGATTACAGAACCAAATTATTCACAGACAATTGCCTGCTACTGCTTTCTACTGCCCCTAAAAGCTTACCACTGCTTCTGTCTGTCCTTCAATCATTCAAGCACATCTCAGAATTAAGAATCAATAACAACAAAACAGAAGTGCTACCTTTGACTAAACACTGTCAGGGGCAAAACTATTGCATCTATCGTAGCACTCTTCATATTCATTAGATGGTGTGTGAGTTTCCACTTCCTAGCTGTCTTTATTTAGAAAAGCAGTTATTCAGAGAGGTTAAAAAGATTTCTTGATTTATAAAGGCAACAGCAGATGTATAACACAGAAGTTGTAAAACTAAATATGACATCGTTTGTAGGGTATTTCTATTTATTATTTTGTTTTACAATTTATTGAACCATTGTTGCCCAGCTGAGGTGTAACACTTTATTCACTGACCTACGCAGCCAGTATAGTGTTATGCTTTTGCAACTGTGTTAGTTTGGTTTTGGCCATTCACACTCTCTATTCCAGAGGAATTACCACCCTGTAGGGGTACGAAGGCAAGGAACTCTCAGAGAGGCTTCCACCCCTAGAGGTGCAACGGGATGGTTCCTGTGGCTAAAGGTACCTTAGGAATTCCCCTAAGGAGAGAGCGCTGCTGCTGGAGAAGGAGGGGAGGGGAGGATGGTGTGGCAAAGAAAAAATGCTTCACAGTGAGGCTGAGAGGAATTGCTTATATAGCTCAGGAAGTGGGAGTGGCTGGCTGCTTGGCCACTGAACTCCAGGCAAAGCCTTTCCAATTCACTGACCTATGCAGCCAGTATAATGTTATGCTTGTGCAACTGTGTTAGTTTGGTCTTGGCTGTTTGAACTCTCTATTCCAGAGGAATTACCACCCTGTAGGGGTACGAAGGCAAGGAACTCTCAGAGAGGGTTCCACCCCTAGAGATGCAATGGGACAGTTCCCTTGGCTAAAGGTACCTTAGGAATCCCCAAAAGAAATGTAGTATCATCCCTAAAAATGAGGCAACACGAAGCATATGAGCAGGCAGAAACGGTGACATAAGAGCAGTAACTGTAACGTAGTAGTAGAGAAGCATAGGCAGTTTGATAATGCAATGAGATGTTCAGTGGGATAATGTAATGACTGCCCAGGTTTTGCATAGCATGATAGTAATGGTTAGCCTTGAGAGGAGGGGATCCCCTAAGGGGAGCGGGAACAGCAGGACATCCTCCACCTCCATCCAACAACAGAACCTACCTAAAGAAACTAGGGGGAAACACTAAGCTAACTAAGTGTTATGACCTGAGGCAATGGAGGAGAGAAATAAAACCCTATGAGGAGGAAATCTCTGGGGATCCAAGGCCTAGGTCGCCTTCCCTCCAGGTTTGGGATAGTTTATTCAGTGATGGCTCTGCAGCTGCAATTTGGAAAACCCAATTAAAGGGAGGTGGAAAAAATTCCGATTTGGAGGAAGGCTCTCACTCAAACCCTCTAGCGGGAACGCCATGGAAGGTTGCAAGAAAACTCTCCAACAATACGTGCATCCAAGGTGCAGGAAGAGAGCAACAACTGCTGAGGCACTCACCTAGCCTACCCACCCTAAATCAAACCAGGTGAACCAGAGGCACTCGTAGGGAGAATGTGGTGAAGGTGCCTCGCTAGGGAAACTACTAAAGTCAATGGCCAACCGTTATAGTGGAACACTAGAGCTAAAGGAGGTAACTTTTTCCACCCTTCACCACTAGTCTTAAATTCTACACCAGGAGTTGTTGCATAGCAGGCAGCTAAAGCCAAACCCGGGGTGAGAACGTTCCCAGCTATGGGCCAGGTGAGAAGGATCCTGCCCCAAGACAGACATGCTCGAGATGCGGACTAAATGCAGAGTGAGACCGTTGGCTGCAGAAACCCAGCACCAAAATAGAATGGCTGGCATGCCCCAGAAATTGATTGAGAGCTGTAAAGCTGGTGAGCTGAATGAGCATGGCATGCTGAAATCATAATGAGCATTGAGTGCTGAGACCTTGCAAGGTTGAATGCAGATTGATTGCAGCAGAATCCCAGGCTGAAGCCGAGGGAATGGCAGTAGGCATGAAGCAATGGTTTGCGTAAGCAAGGAGCAATGGTTGCGTAAGCAAGTGTGGACCTGATAGGTCAGTAAGCAGTAGTAGTAATAGGTGGACCTGCATAATAACTGTATAGCAAGTAAACAGCACTGAATTAGAGGCAAGCCAGACAGACATGAATAGCCAAATCAAGGTGACAAACTCTGAGGATTTTTGGCGGCGAAGACAGGATTTAGAACAGAATTAATTAACCACATAGGCCACGACCCCCCCAAACACCTCCCAGCCCCCACCGTAGGACAAACAAGTAAGCGATGAAAGGCCAAGAACCACATGCAGATATAAAAGCTAATTTAATAGCCTCAGCAGGAGCGTCAGCTAACCTCAGAGTAAACAAGGTACAGTAGGAATGGGAGTAAACAAAGCAGCAGCAGGAAGCAAGTAGGCCTGAACAGCAGTAGTAAACAAATGAGTACACTGAGTTGTAACTGCAAATAAAGGAGGCATAATGCTCTTAAGCATTGTCAACAGGCAGTGCGATGAGATTGCAGCAATGAGGTAAGTAGAACAAGCATGAGTAAGCTGTATAGCTAGGTTCAAGTAAATCTGAGTCAGGTGAAAGTAATAGAATATGCTACATGGACCAGCCATAGTTGAGCTGAAACACACAGGTCAGGTTTGCAGTTGCAATGCAAGCAGTTTAAGAGTTATGAGTAACTGAAAACTAGCAGTATGAGCTCTGAATCGCAGTATGCTAGGAGCCTAGAAAAGCCCTCCCCCCCAAAAAAAAGACAGAATCAAAACACAGCAAAACAGAAAACAGGGAAGGCCCAAAAACAAGAAACACAAAACACAGGGAAGCACACAGCTGGAGGAAAGATACAAACCAAAAGCAGGAAAACAAACACAAGTCCAGCAGCTGAACACAGAAACAGCAGGGGGTAGGCTCCCAGCCAGTCAGAAGACAACCAACATAGCCTCTGGCTGCAAAGAAAAAATGCTTCACAGTGAGGCTGAGAGGAACTGCTTATATAGCTCAGGAAGTGGGAGTGGCTGGCTGCTTGGCCACTGAACTCCAGGCAAAGCCTTTCCAATTGTTTAGCAGAGCCCTGTTTCTACCCAATTTTACAAGTAGGAGGCTGCAGTTTCATTTGTTAGCCTCATTATGCTTGTTTCTTAACATAATTAATGGGAAAATATTACAAAGCACTGAAGAGAAGATCAGTAGAAACAAACTGCTGTACAGCACATTCTGCTTAAATCCCAAGCCATTCAGGTCAAGGTGTTGGCTTTCTTAACATCCTGCAGTGAATCAGCAGCATACATTGTTAGCAGTAATGCACAATAGGGCATGTGTTACATTGGAAATCATCGTGAGTCAGGTGCCTTCAACCACAGAAGAAGTGACATTGACTGGCATAGTATATCCATTGAGAGTGTCTAATTGTGATTATAACATAGACCCTGTAGAATTAAAACATGGCTTTTTTATATAGATTTTTATTTAGACTAAGATGCCATACTGAAGTATCATTTTGGCAAGAAATGCCTCTAGACCAGCTTTCAGGATTTTTCTATCCAGACTATAATGAAAAATAAACATTGTTTTCCAATGGCAGCTACAGCTCATCTATACAAAATAGATGCAAAAATGTCATGCATAACTTTTTAAATCCTCCTTGTAGTCCATGCATCTTAATTTATATATCAATCCTCTGTTTATTCATTTAGCTGCTGAAATCCCCAATTTGTTTCTTCCTTTGTCCCAGCATGCACCCCTTTCCTCTTCCTGAGGTCGCAGCTGAAAATGGGACGCTGTTCATTTCTGTGTGCCTGTTCAGGGTATAAATAATTTCAAATAACTAAATAGTAGAGTATGGGTCAATTGTGGATCTACAGCCACTTTTCTGTGGCTAGTTGCTTGTCTTATGAACAGCTACAGATCATGCTAAAGTGCTATACTCCAAGGAAGAATGTGGAGGAAAAAAACAAACCTCTGACATGGCAGTCCATTAACAAAGAAAAGGGAAATCTTTTGGGATAGATCCCACTCCCTGACCAAAACTCAGCATACAGTACATCCAAAGATACTGGAGAATTTTCCCTTAATTTGTGTCTCATTAGTTTAGCAGGACAGGTGCATACTTGGACAGCATTACCAACATCTGGACTCCAGAGCCAGACAGAATTCATGTTGTTGGACACTCACTTTTAATTGCGCTCTTCTGCATGAGTGAAATAAAGATGGTTAGTGATCCTAACTGAATCATGTGTGTTACGTTTACCTAAGCTGTGTCTGTTGGAGTTTGTCACTGCTATATGATGAGACCAAGAGAGATCACTTGTCACCCAACTCTACTGCCATTAGTAGACAACATTTACTGCTGAAAGTACTAGAACTGGTCAGCAGTTTTGTACTACACACAGTACCTTTACTGGCATATTACTAATTGGGAGGGAAAGCTTTGCCTTGATTACATTGTGCTTTAAAAAATGCAGTTTATTTATATGTATAATTTAGTGTCCAGAATTTGTTCCGCTGTTGTGTTTTTACAATGGATGCTTTGCTTCCTTGCTTAATGAGCTTACGATTCACCACAAAAACTGCTGAATGATTAGAATGTTAATGAAACCTCTGGCACATGTGCACTGCATTCCATGATATGTTTGATATTCTGCCTGTCTTATTAAGCTTGCTGTCAGATTTTGTTAACCTGACATAAGAACAAGACAAGAAAAACTGTTAAGAGAATTTAAATTCCAAGCAACACTTCAGTTAGAGACTCTAATGTAATCCTCAGACATGGATATTTTAGCAAGGCATATAACATGGGGACAGGAAGGAGAGCATGCTACTGTGTTACAGACTGATTCCTTAAGGAGAGATGGGACAGTCTGTAGAGATGGTCAAAGAAATTGTGCTTAAATGTAACTTCCACCAGCATATGTTTAAGGCCAAGCAAACCTCTACCACAAGTTAGTGTCTTACTATTAATATAATAATAGTTTTAAACCTGGGGCTCAAGTCTCAAAAGCTCAAATTTGATGCACGGTGCCTGCATCACACAGCAGTGGAGCAAGGGGCACCTTTCATCGAAACCTGCAGATCTTTGATTGTCAAAGGCCCCATGCACCAAACAAGGACCCAGTGCACCAGACTAGCCCTGTGCCAAGCTGCTGACAGTGACAGGGCACTAGGGGGCTTGTGGCAGCAACAAGCTGCATATCTCCTAAATCAGGATTTTGTAAACCTTCCCAGAAGGCTCACATAAAAGAACCATTAGACAAGCCATGACTGGTCTAACAGTTCTTGTATCACCCCCAGAGCCCTCCTTGAGTGGGAGGGAACATGTGCCACCACCTGCCCAGGGTCTCCCTTGCCCCAGTGACAGCATGGTATGTGCACTGGCAATGTAGTTGCCTAGTGCACATACCAGGAAAATGAAACCAGAGATCTGGTGGCCGATGTGGTGTGGTGCCTGCAGTGCCCCCCCATGGTGCCCAACAGAGTGGCATCCCTGATGCCCTATCGGGGTTCTGGTGCCACCCCTCCCAGCACCCATCTCTGTGACACCAACCCTCCCCATGGATCGCACCATCCCCTATGACCATGGCAGCCTCCCTGAGGGCCACATTACCTGGACACAGATGCTGCTTGACCACCCTGGAGCTTGTGGCAAACCTTGCACCATCTCTTTGTCACATGACCACCTTTGCTGCAAGCTGTGGGACTTTGGCACCTGGACCCTACCCAATTGTGAATCGGATGTGGGGTCCATGGTGCACCGGTGAGTGGCGTAAGCCACCATTGATGCAGCTCACACCACTCTTTGAGAATTGGGCCTGTTATTTCTGATTTCTATTTGCCCTTCTCAAAACAAATGTGCATCAGACTGGGGGGGCACCCACTTTACACAGGAAAATAGTAACATGACAATAGAAGGGATTCTAGGTTCCTCAGGTTCACACACCCCAACCTTATAAGTAGGGGAAATAAGTATACTCTGCAAGCATGTACTTATTTGTAGGGAAAATCTACACTCTCTTCTACCCAGGGTACCCTGTAGTTCTCTTAGTAAGCAAAAATGCATCCCATCTTGTGGATTTTATAATGCTAAAGAGGACTTTGGTGAACATGCTGAAATTCATCACTTCCATACACCAGTTAAGTCAATCTGAAGTTTCTTGTCTTCCCACTGGCTGTTTGACATTTTGATGTAATCACCACCAAAACAAAAAAAGTCCATCTCATGGCTATCCCATCCCTCATCCCAGTCAATTCAGCCATCCTCTCCCCTTACTGGTTTCCTTAGACTTTTTCTTTCTTTGTTTAAAATTTGAAAAATGTCAACTCCTAGTCTTGTGCCAGGGGCTGGATACATTTTTTACAAAGAGGCCCCGGCTTTTTAACCCAACACCAGAGTCCCCAAAATCAATTTCTTTTGTAGGTAGCCCCTCCTTTACACTGATCCTTGATTACAAGAGGGAGGGCTAGTAATACAGAAAGCCAGGCTAGCTCGGTTATCCCGTCCCACAGCATGCCCAGTCAGTTTGAATGCGGTTTGTAAATGCAGTGAACCAAATACAATGGAGTGCTTACTTCCCAGAAGTAGATGGAAAACTCTGCACAAAATGTATAATTAAAGTGCTGCTTTTATTAGTGCTTTTTCCATCTAACATGTACAAACAAACAGCCTCATTAGGCCACCCGCCCCTGCACTTCACTCAATAAAGCTTCCTAAGAAGGTATGCCTAGGCAATTCCCCAGTTTTAAGCCAATATTTGATAATGTTTGTATTATGTTACGTAATTTTAATCATTCCCAACAAGACTAGTTTCCATTAGGAGATTCATAAGGTGCAAAGTGCAAAATCGTTGACTGCAAATACATAAACATAAAAAGTTAAATTTATACTTCAGTAAATAATGACATTATCTAATGCAGAGAACTTCATTTTTAAAAATAATATGTGGTTCTTCTTTATGCATTTAAGTCATTTTTGACAGCATCAACAAGGTTAGGATGTTGGTATGTTTTAAGCAATCAATAAAAATGTCCATTACACCACATTCTTTCACCACTATAGATAATTTCAAATAGAGGTGTTTGGCCACTGAACCTGTTGGGTACTTTGATACCAGAGATAGAAAATATTCAGATAGTTTAGAGAGATTGGGTCTACCCTCCTTCATGGCATCAACTTGGAAGCCATGACCACCCTCAATTTCTGTTTGCCTTTTTGCCCTCGTGGGGCTTGAGGTTGCTTGCTGTGCTAACTACAGAAAGAAAACTCCAAGGGGAGAGGGAGAGGGAGAGATCGAGGGAGAGAGAGAGAGAGAGAGAGAATCCTTTAATTATATTAAAAAATGTGACATTCCATCCTTTAAACAGCAAGCTTCAATAACATTTCAAAGAAGGGGCAGGGAGAATATTCCTATACCATGACGCTGCAAAATAAGTTAATGGGATCACAATGTTATAACTATGAGGTTTACTTTTTAACAGATATATTGGATGGGGGTATGGAGGGAGGGTTGGAAACAATTTATAGGAATAGTTTAAGATCCCATGTAACATTAAAGGGCGAACCAAACAAGAAAGTCACCACCAGAGGGCAGCGGTGCAAGTTTTAGACAAGAAGTACAGGAATTCAGGCACTGGCAAATATGAAATACAGAATAAAGTTCCTCAATCAAAGGATAACTGTATAGATACTATGGGATTCAATTAGGGATACTGAAGTATTTCTAGAAAAATATTGTTGTACTAGTTAACTTTTGTGATAAAATCCCTGATTTTAGGTCCCAGTAGGGTTACCACCTGTCCTGATTTTCGCAGGACAGTCCTGATTTGGGCAGCTGTGTCCTGCAAAAAAAACATGAAAAATACTACATGTCCTGATTTTACAGTAGAGAAAATATTTTCTAACTTTCCACTAAATGTTGCAGAAAACTACAATACCTCAACTAAAATACATTAAAATGACAAAAAACAATTGAAGCAACTAAGAAACTACAATACTTGGCCTTAATTCTGATTATAGAGAGACAGCAAGTCTGTTGCATTGGTCAAGGTTACGTACTGTCCTGCGAAAAATCATATTTCAGTAAGAAATGTCCCACTTTGGGCTTCTGAAAAGGTAGTAACTCTAGGTCCCAGGCCCAGAAGCTGTCATTATTTTGCTGTCTTAAGAATTTCAGTTCCAGTAACAGTGGGAAGAAGTACAGGAACTCTGTTCCTACTCCTACTACTGTGCATTCCTGTTCACTTTCACCACTGCCAGAGGGTACAGGAAAGAAACAGCAGGAAATACAAATTTTGGGGGCTGATTGTGCACATCCTAAATCCCTAGTGAATCCCATCCCTTACGGTGTCTATCTTACAATAAAAACAAACTGTTCAGTGCCAGAAGGTTTTGAAATATAGACAGCAGAATTAACAACAAGGTTGAAGGAGAGGATACAGTGAAGCTGTACTAAAGGGTGCCTACAGTACAGCCAAGGAAAGAGATAGGGCATGTTTATTGGTATCAAAAAGCAGAAATCAAGAGAGCAAATGAAAACAGAATTGTGACATTTGTGACAGATTTTAGCCTCTGGCAGGTCAGATGGGGTGGTGGTATGGAAAACCTGGCCAATCTTGTTAGGGGATGATATATTAGCTGGAACACTAGGTCCAACACCCACTATTACCTAGAGAAAGGGAAAGAATTTGAGGGACAGATTTGTAGATAGCTAGTTTAGATCTGAAAACAAAGGAAACAATCAGGGGAGTTAACTAAGTATACAGTTAAAAGGCACGCACAAGTATGGGCATTGCAATATTTGCAAATTTTGCTAACAAGAGAAAGAATGTTTTGGCCAAAATGGTACAAAAGTGGAAAAGAGACAATGTATCAATGGTGTGAGACCATTTGTCATTTGCATGTAATGGTGTATTTGCATGTTATGGTGTACCTGCATGTTATGGTGTATTTGCATGTTATGATGCATTTGCAGTAACACCTATGTGGGATATATCATTCACCCACTGAAAGAAAGAATACAGGAACACATGAAAAGTTTGATAAAGGGCAAAGAAAACACACTAGTAGGACTACATTTTAAGATACACCATAACTCACATCCCAATCACCTTCAGTTCATGGTACTCGAACATGTACTACTATTATGAAGGCTGGCGGGACAGACTCCAAAAATTATTACAAGAAGAGAGTCATTGGATATTTGTGCTGGGGATGAATCTATCTGTTACAAGTCTTAGAGTTGTCACAAAATTGTCATCCTATGAACCTATTTTGCAGCATCATAGTGCAATAATACCCCCTTTTTAAATGTTATGGCAGTTTGTTGTTTAAAAGATGAAAAGTCACATTTTTGAATATATCTAATGGATTTGCTCTCTTTTCTCTTTCCCTTCTAGGAGTGTACCTTTGGTCATTAGAAGATGTACCATTTTCTCATATTAAAATATTAAAAAATTAAGCAATGATGCATGACAGTATGTCATGCTAGGATAACGTCATGCCTTGGGTTGTTGTGCATGAGGCAGCAGGCCAAGTGCATCCAACACCCGAGACGTGATGCTATCTCAGCAATGACATACACCCTGGAGTGCATCATTGCTGTTATGGCTAGTGTGGGGGAGGGGGAAGAAAAGCTATCAAGAAATATATTCAAAAGTGTTTTTCATGAATTTATTTTTATATAAAACAGTTCACTGCTGATGTGAACCCGCACTCCAGCTGATCCCCCACTGTTCACCCACCACCCACCCCCAGACCTCCCCACCCACCCTCACTCACCTGAACAGGTCCCACTGTGAAGATGAAGTCTCCCATTGAAGACAGGTCTTGCAGCTGGAACATGGGACTGCTGTATGAGCAAAACCTGGTCAGATCCACCACGGCTGCATAATGAAGTTAGTGAGGTTGTGTGGAACTGTTATGGAGACATGGAGAAACAACACAATGATTTTTAACTAGTAAGATTTGTTTTATTTTGCATTCTAAGGAAGGCAGACACATTATTAGGAAAAGATATGGAGGTGTAGATTTCAATGGAAGGAATGGTAAGCAATGTAAGTTCGACAGAATAGGTGGCAGTACATGAAAAAGTAATGGCTGGCATATGTTCAGTCTTGGGATTATTTACACAGTTTTATAGAGAAAAACAGGAGGGTTGTCCATGCAGTGATGTAAGTTATATTTAAGTAATGTGTTGATGTCAGGCAGTCAGGTGTAATGATGGACTTCATTAGGAGAGAAAATGTGATAGTAACTTTTATAAGGGGTCAACCTGAAATCATTCAAGCAGGCCACTAAAGCAGTAGGTAAAGCTAGGGGGATGTTGGGGTGTATTAGTAGTGGTATCACAAGTCAGAAGAGGGAGATAATAATCCCTCTTTACAAGAGACTGGTTAGGCCCCATCTGGAGTACTGTGTGCAGTACTGGAGGCCATACCTTCTTAAGGACATTAACCAAATTGAGGCAGTCCAGAGAAGAGCAACCAAATGGTGCAGGGACTGCATCAGAAAACATATGAGGACAGATTAACGGAGCTCAATATGTATACCCTGCAGCAAAGGAGGGAGGGAGAGAGGTGATATGATCAAAATATTCAAACACCTTAGGGGCATTAACAAAGTGAAAGAGTCTAACATGTTTCAATATTAGAAAAATAGCAGGATAAGAGGACACAGCATGAGATTAGAGGGAGGCCACTTAAGGGGTAATGTGAGGAAGTTCTTTTTCACAGAAAGGGTGGTGGATGCATGGAACAGCCTACCTCATGAAGTGAGGGATATGAATACAGTGCAGGGCTTCAAACAGGCATGGGATAGGCATAAAGGAGCAATACAGATGAGTATAAATAGATAGGCCATTGACAGAGCAAAGGCCGATGGCACATCCATAAGGTAGAAAAAGAAATGGGCAGACTGGATGGGCCTTGCGGTCCTAATTTGCCATCATCTTCTATGTTTCTATGTCACTGTTGATAAGGTTAAGGTAGTTATGCCTGTAATAATGGGAATATCAAGACAGTATGAGGCCTATACAGGAGTGGAGTACAAATATGCACTGTATTATAAGTATATGTTCAGAGTGCAGGCAAATGCCATATGCAGGTTTATTTTACATATACAGTAGGTAAAAATAGGGATAGATGCAATTGATAGAAATATAATTACATAGATAGACAGACAGACAGAGGGAGAAGTTATAGTCATGACAGTCTCTGGAGAGGCAACTGCCCCTAGAGTCACAGTCATGTTCACTAATTTGGGTTGAACAACTTTTCATGCAGCACTATTTTGCTGTCTGTAATTGCCTATGGGTTTAAGCATGTATTGGAATGTCTTAAAACAGTTATAGTACAGGAAAAACAATTAAAGCAATTGTGTTACAATTTAGTACTGAAACATACATGTAACATACATGTCTCCACCTTGCTCCAATGAGCACCCTCCCCCAAGTAGAGTGCCAGTCTTAAAGAGCATCTGACGCCTTCAGGATAAGTGAA
Organism: Neoceratodus forsteri; assembly: GCA_016271365.2. NCBI lineage: Eukaryota > Metazoa > Chordata > Ceratodontiformes > Ceratodontidae > Neoceratodus > Neoceratodus forsteri. Next base: position 1,426,074,631 of record CM057455.1, read on the forward strand.
AGAAAACATAATATTTAGACACAGATCATTTTATATTTCACATTAGTTCTATATTTTCCCCCCATTATTTTTTACTGAGGCCATTTGAATGAAAAGAGGACTGCTGCTCCTGAAGTGTTCATATATTCCTTGTGCTTTCTCCCTACCTGAGGTCATAATGCATGGCTTGTGACATCACAGTTACTTCCATGACAGCAGACTGTGATGTCACAACAGAGCATTATGACTTGAAGTAGGGCGTAAGCTACAGAAGCAGATGAACTCTAACAGATAAAGAGCATATATTCATCCAAATTTCCTCTGTAATAAAAGATAGGCAGGAGAAATCTACAGAATATAATTTAAATGTAAGCTGAGTTGTACCAAGTTATTAGTTTTTTCAAAGATTTCACTGTGGCATCAGAAGCTCTGATTATAAAGAGGAGACTTGAAAAAATATGTCTCAAAGTAAGTGCAGAATAATTTTTCTAATCTGTTTTAAGATATTAGGCCTTTCCTCTTTTTTTTTTTGTTTAATGATAAAAATAAGTAACACCTTTCTTCTGACTGGACTAATGTAAATTATGACAGTTAGTGGTTTGGGATGTGTTAAGTGTCCACAGGAGCAAGGTGTGCTCCTTCGCTGGCTAGGCAGTAGGCTGTTATAAAAAAAAAAAACACACACAGATCAGTCATTCTACCAACGAGACATGCAGAGGTACAACAATTGGGGGGGGGGGAGGCAAGAGTTGTTTGGGACTGCAGCTTCCATTTTTGAAACGGAAAACATTTCATGTTGATCTTGTCTGCTCTTCTAGCCTGAAAAGAACATATTTTAAATGCCTGTTTTAAGTGTGTATAATGGACTGTTTTGCCATTTAGGAGGCAAAGAATGAATGTGTAACAGGTGGCATTATGGTTACCTAGCAATTGTATGCCAAAGCAATGCAGGCATGTAATTAAGAATTGGATCAATAGAAGGTCATTGCCAGGTTATTATACACACTGGCAGAACTTAAATTATAGCTAACAAATTGCTGCACAGTACTTTGGGGATGCGCAAAGTGTAAAACATCAGTTGGGAATTTTAACAGCTGGATGCTGAGCTGGTGTCTTAAACAAATATGTAAGAATTCTACATGGATGTTATTTTTTCTAGCTGCTCTTTATCATCTTGTATTGAGACACCTATATTTTCAATAAAGAGCTGTCTTAGCACTAGTATCACAAGATGTGCCAATGGTAATCACTGAACCCACATAAATGGAAACTGAAGGAGGCCTGCTTACTCCATTGAGATGAGATGTGTGCTGTCCCATTGTGTGTCATAGCAGCATTTCTAATTTTGAACTTGGCACCACCACACCAAGGAGTTCTCTGTTTCTTCAACAGCAAAATATAAAAAACACACTTTATCATCAAATGTAGTGTTTACCAAGTACTGTGCCCAGGATTAAAATAATTTGAACCCCCTCCCCCCAAAATGTGCCCTGACATGAAACTGCATGTTTAACTTAAGGGCAATTAAAAAATGTGTTTCTAAATGCATTACTAAAACTAATGCTTCATGACTGAAATAATTTGAACACCCCACCCCCCCCAAAAAAATGTGTTCTGACAAACTGCACTCTGGGAAGATTGCCTGGGACCAGATGCAATAAAAAAACCCCGAATAACAGGCTTCTGGGAGTAAATGTTAACAATATGTTTCTAGTGTCCCTGATAAAATGAAATAAAAAATAGAGCTGAGATTTTTTTTTATGTCAGGTCTGATCAGAATAGCTTTGAAAATCACCAATTGTTTTCTTGTTCAATGTTTTCTAATACATAGTTCTCAAACTTAGAAGAAAAAACACACTTTATCATCAAAGTCTGTGTTTATCAAGTACTGTGCCCAGGATTAAAATAATTTTACCCCCTCCCCCCAAAAATGTGCCCTAACATGAAACTGCATTTTTAACTTAAAGACAATTTAAAAATGTGTTTCTAAATGCATTACTAAAACCAATGCTTCATGATTAAAATAATTTGAACCCCCTCCCCCCAAAAATGTGCCCTGACAAACTGCACTCTGAGAAGATTGCCCGGGACAAAATGCAATAAAAAACCTGAATAACAGGTTCCTGGGAGTAAATGTTAACATCCTGCTTCTAGTGCCCCTGAAAAAATAAAATAAAAAATACAGTTGAGATTTTTTTTAATGTCAGCTCTGTTCAGAATAGCTTTTACAATCACCAATTCTTTTCTTGTTCAATGTTTTCTAATACATACTTCTCAAACTTAAAAGAAAAAACACACTTTATCATCAAAGTCTCTGTTTACCAAGTACTGTGCCCAGAATTAAAATAATTTGAACCCCCTCCCCCCAAAAATGTGCCCTGACATGAAACTGCATGTTTAAGTGTAAAGACAATTAAAAAATGTATTTCTAAATGCATTACTAACACCAATGCTTTCAAAGTTTTGAAACTACTAAAAAGACAAATTGCCAATAGCTTGGCAGAAGACTCCAGGAGAAAGGACTGCTGTGTGACTGAACTTCTCTGCTGGGACTAAAGTAGAAGAACTTTTGTATTTAGACCTTTAATTTAGGGTAAAAAAGCTAACATACAAAACAAAACAAAAAAAAGTGTGTGTTTGGGTTAACTGAACTGAATGGGTAACTGAAAAGTCATCTAGGTGTAAATCTCAGGTGACTGAAAGGATTTAACTGTTGTGAGGTTTAAATTACTTGTAGAAAGATCTGGTAAGTAGGGGGAGTGGCTTAGCTAGAAGGAAACTACATTTAAAGACTGCCTTAGAAATATTCTGCTAATAGCTTAGCAGAAGACTCCAGGAGAAAGGACTGCTGTGTGACTGAACTTTTCTGCTGGGACTAAAATAGAAGAACTTTTGTATTTAGACCTTTAATTTAGGGTAAAAAAAACTAACATACAAAACAAAACAAAAAAAAAGTGTGTGTTTGGGTTAACTGAACTGAATGAGTAACTGAAAAGTCATCTAGGTGTAAATCTCAGGTGACTGAAAGGACTTAGCTATTGTGAGGTTTAAATTACTTGTAGAAAGATCTGGTAAGTAGAGGGTGAAACGCTAGAAGGAAGCTACATTTAAAGACTGCCTTAGAAGATTCTACTAATAGCTTGGCAGAAGACTCCAGGAGAAAGGACTGCTGTCTGACTGAACTTCTCTACTGGGACTATATTGCCCTCCTTCCCTCCCTCACCCCCCCACCCAAAGCTAGTTTTATTTTATAGGCACAGGGTTGACTGACAACAGAAACTTCCTGTTTAGGGGCAGAAGTAGTGATCCAGAACCACCAAGGACCCACCATCCTAGAAGGGGCAAGAGTAGCTCTCCAGCCCCTCTAGCTGCTGGAGGTCTGCCTCTGAACAAATGCGGTCTACTAGAAATATAGGATATTCTTGTCTCAGAACAGGACAATCAGGAGCTTAAAGGCACACAGGCAGAAAGTAAGGAGAGAGAAAAAACAGAGGAAAGAGTAGGATTGCAAACAGTTAAGGGGCCAGAAATAAGACATGATTGAGTGGTGCAGTGCAGTGGCTGTGGAGCAGCAGTCTTCGGGAGATGTTCTGGAGGATGCGGTGTTGTCCCATCTGCAGGCACCTCTCTGGGCTGAGGAGGAGGTTGCTCATCTCCAGGCTGAGTTGGCCAGGATTTGTGGGACCTCCTCTTCCATCCAGGGACCACCAGTGCCACTGCCGTTGCCTCAGAGGTTGCCAAGAAGAGGAGTGGTTGGACCACAGGGGGCTCAGGGAGGGTGAGGGTGGTGGAACAGAGGTGCATCCCTCCAGTTGTACCTCTCCACAATTCCTATGCCATTCTGGCAAAGTGTGGTTCCTCTATGGAGGCACCTGCAGTGGAGACCAAGGAGGATGCTGGGAACCTCCACAAAGGAGACCCACAGGAGGGTGGCAGGGGACCCTGAAGGGAAGGAAACAACTCCTGGTGGGGACTCATTGTTAGGAAGGTAGAACTGGGCAAGGAAGGGAGAGGAGGTAGGTGCCTGCCTGGCGCCATGGCTTGGAGGACAGGGAGGCGATCCTCAGGATTGCCGGAGCAGCTGCACAGGGAGGAGCTGGATGTCATTGTCCCTTAAGGGACAAATGACCTGGCTAGAAGGGATTAGAGAAGTGCAGGAAGAGTTTGTGGAATTGGGAGGGGCCTTAGTCAAGTAGCACACACGGTAACCTTCTCGGAGGTGCTACCCATCTATGGCATAGGAGAGGCTAGGGTGTTCTGTACCATGGGATTCAATCAGTGGTTGAAAAACTGGTGTGGATCTCAGGGATTTGGCTTCCTTGGGGACTGGGGGTCCACCTGGAGTGATGCAAACCTATACTGGCATGATGGGCTGCATCTGTCCGGGAGAGGAACCAGGATCCTAGGTGATAGGTTTAAATGCTTCATTGGCAAGCTTTTAAACTAGCCAAGGGGGGAGGCACTGGAAAGGAGCAGGAAAATCCTAGCCCCCCCCAAACAATCACGGTAGTAAGTGTGGCAAACACCAACATGGAGGTGTTGATAGGGAGAAGGGCAGGGTAAATGGAGAAAGTGACAAGGCAAGAAGGACAGGGATGGGGCAAAGGGGTAAGGCCATCAGGAAATGGAGGGTAATGAGTACCAATGCCCAAAGTCTGGGCAACAAGCTCCTGAGCTGGTGGCCTTAATGGAAGAGGGATGCCTGGATATTGTAGCAGTCACAGAAACATGGTACACAGAGAACCATGACTGGGATGTTAACATACCAGGTACATAACCTACAGGAGAGACAGGCAGGGGAGAGAGGGAGGAGTAGCTCTCTATGTAAAGGAAGGATAAAAGTAACTGAACAAAAGAGTAAACAGGGAGAGAGAGAAGGCACTGTGGGTCACCTTGGAGACTGGAAAGGGCACCACAATCCACACAGGGGTTGTGTACAGACCCCCATGTCAGGGGGAAGGAATGGACAAGGATATGATGGAAGGCATTCTTAGAATGGCAGAGAAAGGGGAGATACTGTTGATGGGAGACCTGAATATGTCAGATGTTAACTGGAGCACATTTGCTGCAGTGACATCCAAGAGCAGGACCATTCTTGATGCCCTACAGGTGGCAGGCATTAGACAGCTAGTTTCAGAACCCACTCGTGAGTGAGCAATCTTAGACCTTGTACTCTCAAACGGGGGCAGTGAGAGGATCTCAGATCTAGAAGTGGGTTGCCATCTGGGGACAAGTGACCATCAAACAGTGTGGTTCACGTTAAACTCAGCTACAGAGTCAAGCCATACAAAAGTGAGGGTACTGGACTTTAGGAGGGCTGACTTTGGCAAGATGGGAGAGTGCCTCAGAAAAGCATTAGCAAACAGGCTAGAAGGAGGTGTGGAGCAACAATGGGGAATTATCAAAACTGCCATCACAGAGGCAACAAACCTTTGTGTGAAGCAAATAAACAAATCAAAATGAAAGAAAAAAGCCACTATGGTTCTCAAGAGGTGACTGTGAAAGTCAGGAAGAAAAGATAGCATTCCAGAAGTATAAGGAAACACAGAAGGAGCAGGACAGAGAGCTGTACCAGTTAAGGCAGAAAGAAGCAGGAGGGAAGTCAGAATAGCAAAGGCCCAAACTGAGGAAAAGATAGCCAACTCAGTTAAGAAGGGGATAAAACCTTTTATAGGTACATCAGCGAGCGTGAAAAGACAAAGGGAGGGATAGTGAGGCTGAATAGAATAAGCGGTGGGTGGGCAGAGGGACAGTGAAAAGCAGGAATACTGAACGAATATTTCTGCTCAGTATTCACAAAGAGGAGGGGAAGTGCCTAATCCAATTAACAGAAGCACTCTTGATAGGGGGTCAATCCCAGTCCTTTCACAGAAGAAGGGTTCTGCAAGAACTCCTAAACTGAAGGTGGACAAAGCAATGGGTCCTGATGGAATTCACCCCAGAATTCTAAAAAGAATTAAGGAAGGAACTAGTGAAACCACTGGCTACTCTTTTTAATAAATCATGGGAGGATGGTGTGGTACCCGAGGACTGGAGGAAGGCGGATGTGATTCCCCTTCACAAAAGTGGGACCAAGACAGAGGCAGGAAACTACAGACCTGTCAGTCTGACCTCTGTGGTAGGGAAAGTGATGGAGTCACTTCTGAAGGAAAGAATAGTTGAGTACCTAGAGGTCAGTGAAGCACAGGATCCAAGGCAGCATGGGTTCACAGCGGGAAGGTCATGTCAGACGAATCTAATAGATTTCTTTGACTGGGTGACCAAAGTAGTAGACCAGAGAGGGGCTGTGGACATGGCCTACCTAGACTTTAGCAAGGCATTTGACACAGTCCCACACAAAAGATTATTAGTCAAATTAACCAGCCTGGAGTGGGTCCCAGGGTGGTAGCCTGGTAAAACATTGGCTGGACAACAGGACACAGAAGGTAATTGTAAATGGAGTCCACTCTGAAGAAAGGGGGTTACTAGTGGGTACCGCAGAGGTTCATATTGGGTCCAGTCCTTTTAATGTCTTCATCAGTGGCATTGCAGAGGACTGGAAGGAAAAGTATGCCTTTTGCAGATGACACAAAGATCTGCAACAGGGTTGATACACAAGGAGGCGTGGAAAGGATGAAAGGGACTTGGCAAGGTTGGAGGAATGGTCTGACGATGGCAGCTAGGATTCAATACAAAAAGTAAAATAATGCACCTGGAAACAAGAACCCAGGGAAGAATACACAATGGGTGGGAGGTAGTAACAACAACAAAACAGGAAAGGGACCTGGGGTAATCATATCAGATGACCTTAAGGTTAGCAAGCAATGTGAGAAGGCAGTAGGGAGGGCCGGGGTTATACTGGTATGTATAGGGAGGCATCAGCAGCAGAAAACAGGAAGTTGTTATCCCTCTGTACAGACAGTTGGTGAGACCCCATCTGGAATACTGTGTCCAGTTCTGGAGACCCCATCTCCAGAAGGACATAGACAGGATAGAGGCAGTCCAGAGGAGGGCAACTAAATGGTGCAGGGTCTGCAAGAGAAGCCGTATGAGGAGAGACTAAAGGAGCTTAATATGTATACCCTTGAGGAAAGAAGGAGAGGGGGACATGATAGAAACTTTCAAGTACCTCAAGGGAATCAACAAAGTCCAAGAGGGTAGCATCTTTCAGAAAAGAGACTTGCAAGAACAAGGGCGCAATTTAAAGATAGAAGGAGGGCAGTTCAGGGCAATGTGAGGAAGTATTATTTCACAGGAGGGTAGTGGATGCATGGAACAGCCTTCCTGAGGAAGTTGTGGAGTCTAAAACTGTGGGAGAATTCAAGAATGCATGGGACAGACATAAGGCAATTCTTGTGGGGGTAGGAAGATATAGGCTGTTGGTTAAATAGGATCTACGGCCTATCCTGTGGTAGGAAATGGGCAGACTAGATGGCCTAGCGGTCCTTATCTGCCGTCAAAGTCTATGTTTCTATGTTTCTATTTAAACTATATATTGAATATGGTAATCAAATAATTGTTAATCCCAAAAGCTGAATTTTATGTTTTAGTATATAAATGTTTAACAAAACATCTGGCTCTTACTGAAAATTAAATGCTGTGTCTATGTTTTCCTTGGGAGATGTAGTTTCACCTGTCTCCTTCTGAGGCCCTGATAATCATTTGTTCCAAAGGTTTTTAAGTCAGTTTGAAGGCATTAAATATCTTCTGTTCTCCTAGTCCTTAATAAAATGCAGGAGCTCCAGAACTTCACAGATTTGTTCTGCTGTTTGATACAGGTCCCAAAACTAGTGTGTCTTGCTACAGCATGATAGAGCCACCTCATGCCCCTCCCACATGAATAAAAAAAAGTTGGGGGTGGATCTTTAGGAGCTTCTTGGGTGGAGGGGGATGGATCTTACTTCAAAAAAAAAAAATAATGCTGCCGCCCACTACTCAGGTTCTAGTTCTTGTACCACCCATTTAAGAAAGAAAATAGTACCCTACAATCATTGACTAACATGAAAGTGTACTTATTTGAGAGAGGAAAACATTGCTTGGAGAAGGTAAGGTGGAAGAGACTATTTACACTTTCAGTCAGTTCCATGGACAGAAAACATGGTATCATTCCTTTTGTACATGCAAAACATCTGCAGGCTCCACCTACTGCAGCCGGAAAAATAAGGTAATTACAGTCCAATGTATTTCAATGGGATTTTCAACTACAGTTACATTATTTCTCATACAGCAGTTGCCAGTTTCAGCAACAAGATGTGTCTTCGATGGGAGAGTGGATCCTCACAGTGGCACTGGTTCAGGTGAGTGAAGGTGTGTGTGGGGGTCTGTGGGGTGCGAGGTGGTAAGTACACAGTAGGAGGCTGGGTGGCAGTGTGGGTTTGCATCACCGGTGAACATTTCTTTTTACAGATGGAAAAAACAAAGACATCAAGGGACCGTTTTCTTATTTTCAGAATGCAGGGGACATGGGAGCATAGTTTGGTACCACTAGACACCAAGGCAAGGATAATCATAAGTGGCAATGATCATCAGAGGTTGGGGGGCACAACTAGACACTAGGGCTAAAGTAGACTTGTATAGGGTCAGGCAGGGGCGGGGGGCACTACTGAACACAAGGGATATGGAACATATTTACGAAGAGGAAATTGAAAGGGTAGGGAATGCCACTAGACACCAGGGAAATAACTATTATGGGCAGGAGAATCAAAGGGTGGGGGGGTTCCACTGGACACCAGGGAAAATATATTAAAAAAGTTCTGCACATAAAAACAAATTAAAATCAGAAAACAAAAACAAAAAAAAATAAGAGCAGCAATCGGAGGATGGGGGTGTCACATGACACCAGGAAAACAGATAAAAAAAGACCAAGAAGACACGGAAAGGTCTTTTTTAATTTCACAGAATCCTTTTCCATTTCAAACAAAACAAGGGAATGAAAAAGGATTCCTTAAAATGAAAAAAAAATTGGGAAAAAACTAAGTCCAAAATCCTTGTCTGTGTCAATTAAACCTTTTTCATTTGAATGGAAGTATCAAACGAAAAAGGATCCCTTGTCACGAAAAAGGAATCAGACTAAAAACTAAGTCCAAAATCCATTTTTGTGAAAATGGACTCTTTTTCGTTAGAATGAAAAGGTCAAATGAAAAAGGATCCCTTGACTCGAGAAAGGAATCAGAAAAATGTGTAAGTCCAAAATCCGTGATAAGGGATCCTTGTTTGTTCAAACAAAAAAGGACTCACATACAAACATAGACAAAAACTAAATCTGAAATCCTATTTCATGACTTGTGATCCTTTTTTATTTGAATGATAAAGGATTCACAAAAAAGGATCGTAGTGACGAAAAAGGATTTCAAATGCTTAAAAAAAATTCCAGGGTAACTTTTGCCACCAGACAACTGCAGAATCCACTTAACAGAGTTTTGATTAGCAAGATACATATGTTGGTGTGTATAGAACACCTCATTTTTGTCAGTTTTCTATTTTTTGGGGGGACTTGAAAAAAAAGATGGCTGAAAATGAAAAAATAATTATTTTTCTCACAAAAAAAGGATTGGGCCTTACCAACATAGTAAAATGCATTAACTGTGGAACCATTTATATTTTTTTCACCAAACCAGTGAAAGGTACTTCTGTGGAGCAAGCCCTTTCTACCCTGAAAACTTCAGACCAAAATTCCAAACTGTCTGGGAGCAACCCGACGACCAAAAAAAAAGTACAAAAAATTGCAATTTTGTAGTTTAGTTTAGTTTATTGATCAGCATATGCCCTTTCAAAAAATACATAAATACAACATTCAGTGCAGTGACATGACATTGATACATAAATAAAATTACATAATATTAAAAGTTTGAGTTAAAATGGTCCATAAGGTTGAAAGCAGATATTCTTTCATCCATGCAAATATTCATTCAGTCCAGCTAGTTTGCTTTATGTTAACAACTGCTCAAAGTAACATTTAGTTATAGACAATGCATGAAAAAGTTATCCTTATTTGGTAGGCGTGTGGGGGTGTTAGGGTTCAAAACCTAACACCTCATTCTTTTGTTGCTTCAACCCTAACTGATGCATTAACAAAGTTATATATATATATATATATATATATATATATATACACACACACTATATATATATATCTATATATATATATATAGATATAGCTATATATATATTTATAAAATGGGTAGGGAAATTGTTGTTCTTTTATTGGATGATGAGCATCACATGACCATGCGTATATCAGAGCACGACCGCACACCTGCATTTTTACCCCTCTCCAAAACAATTTTGACATTTTATAAGATAGATAAACCACTCTGAGGTGTGTGGTCGCGCACCGATATATGCACGCCTTGGGCGGTTGATGCACTCGGCCTGCGGCCTCATGCATACAACGCACACCAAGGCGTGTGTATATCAGAGCACGACTGCACACCTCAGAGTGGTATATCTATTACATATATATATATCCCCCATTCTAAATCTCCTCAGGATACAGTTAGCCTTTGGGAAAGGATCCTTCTCCTTCCTGGCACCCCAAAAATGGAACAACCTACCGCACAATCTACTCTCCTGTACATCCTTACCACAATTCAAAAAATGCTTTAAAAAACTCTTCTTTCCTCCACCTATCTGTTCATGCTACTAAGACCTCCATTTTACTCCTCTCCCTCCACCACTCTACTCTCCTTTACCATATTATGCTCCCCTTCTGCTAACCTCCCCTCAATTATTGTTTGTCTAATTCCAGCCTACTCCTACTGTATACACTGTCACATTAATCCATTTACTCGCACTACACTGCTATCTTAGTCATAAATAGACCAGAACTGTAAGATGAGTGATTCACTGCATAACCTGTTCTAACAACCCGTGTGTATATTTTTCCCAAGCAACATTAGCCCTTTAGACTGTTATTAAACACCACAGCACTTTTAGATGGCTTGTTAGACTACACCTCACTATTTGGTCCCTGAAATGTGAATTGTAATTACCGATATCAATCATACTTTGAGTGCTTTTTGTAACTTGTAACTTGTTATTGCTGTATTGCTCATTGTTACCCTTTTTGTTATCATATTTTTCTATATGCTGGAAATGTATTTCCTCGGGTTGCCCCTGAAAAAGGGATTGTTAATGTCAGTGGGCCTACCTGGTCATCAAAATTCAAATAAAATAATATATATATATATATGTATATATATATATAGTACAGTGGCACGGAAGTGCCACTATAGTTAGTTGAGTAAGCACTTTAATGTTAAACCTCAAATTTTGCACCTTAATAACTTTGCCACCATAATATGGATTTGCATGAAATTTTGCATGCACAGTCTGGTTTCATAGATCTCTGGATCTGGCAAGTTGCGCTACTGTCAGAAGTACAGTTGCGGAGCTAAAGAACTAAAAATAAAAGCAAAAAAAAAGGACCTTTTGCGCGTTTCTTTGCTCTCGCCCACAGCCTGCATGGTTTGTCTGCCAAGTCTAAAATGTTCAGGAAAGATGCAGTCTTGGTCACCGATGTGCCTTTCGAAGATTTGGTGAAAAAATATTAAACCGTTCAAAAGTTATTCAAAAAACAAATTTCTCATTATAGTCAAAGGGTAAAATTAGCTGTGCATCACGAAAGTTTCACAAATGCCATTTTTACTTTCGCAAATGGCCCTGTTACTTTTGCAATTCAGCCATCTTGTTTTCAGTTATTGACACAGAAAAATGCCTGGCGTTTAAAATTGGGACCCTCTAGGTAAACACTGACTGTTGTGTTTACCTAGTGGGGTCCTGAGGATGCTAGCCTTATCTTTTTGGGGGGGTTAAACACCCCAGAAATGCCTTTTCCAACTTTGAGGAAAAAGTACTTTTACAAAATACTTTCACAAATGCAAAAGTTTTGTGATTTTTGTTGCGAAACTTTCGTGATTTGAGAAAGTAATTTGTATTTCAAAATGACTGCAAATCTTTGCCATCCACCTGCAATAAAATGGTTTTGTCTTTTGGGCTGAAATTTGCAGGGTTGCAAGCCCTGGTCACACAGATGTGCCTTTTTGTGGTTTGGTGCCAAAATACTCAAGGGACCCAAAGTTACAGCATTCCAAAGTTGAGAACTTTCCCAAAGGCCCCTAACATTGGCGCCTGTCATATTTTCAGCACCCATTATCTAGAAAGCGAAGTGAGATACAGAGTTTTCACTACTGGCAGTTTAGTTCACCTTAAGGTGAACTAGCCTGCTGAAACAAGTTTGAAAATAGTAGATGACACCTACAATGGAATATTTTCCTGCTTGCTTAAGGTTATAGAGATATTGGCAAAACATATTCCAAGGGTTCGAATGGTGCCTTCTCAGTGGTTTTTGCTGCTCATATCTCAGACACAATGTGAGATATGGATTTGGCTAACTATATTGCATGAAGTACTCACTGTCATGGTTTCACTGGCAGTGGAATTTTTTTCCTAGCTGCTACGGTTGCTGAGATATTAGCAAATTACTGTTACAAGACTTCCTTGCTCTATAGGGCTGCTGTATGGATCCGTACTTATGAAAGTGGGAGCAATGAGCCCGGAGGGTCCACGCTTCCACATACGCATATGATTATCAAAACAAATGAACAATATAAAAGTGCGGGGCCTGGAGGCCCATGTCCCTCAACACATGCCATTTACATTACACTTTCTCAAAAGAAGGAAATTCATGGCATAAACTCCATTAATGCATCAGTTAGGGTTATTTCCACAGTTACAAAAGTGTGGAAATTCAACATTAAGTTACCACCCACCACACCTCTACGCCCATCCTCAAACCCAAACTCCGCATTCCCCCACCACACACACACACACACACACATGCAAGATTGTAAGACACTATATGTTAGTCACATCTGTAAGCACAATAATCACTACATTGTACTCATTTCACATAACACTATATAATGAAAAAACAAATGCAGTATGATCGACTCTATACTGCCAGCACAGTATGATGACACATTATAGCTGCCATATTTTTTCAAACAGTGAAACTTAGTCTGTACAAATTTTCTAAATATTGATTTTTATGTGTCATAATTCAACAATTGGCTCACTGCAGGTGTTCCTGCTACCACATAGGCATGTGGTAGCAGGACAGATAGAGCTGACGCATACAGTACATAGTGCTTTTCAGATACTGTTCAGGTATGAAACAAGCACCATCACATGTTGTTGTACTGCTGCATTACCTGGAAATAATCATTAGCAGCATGTTATGGTTAGCTTTGGATGTTACAACTGTTGCTGTCATATGTTGCTTGTAAACTATACTACAAAGGATTACTTTTATTGTTACTGCCATTTGTTATTAGGACTGACTCACTCTACCAGAAAAAAATATGCAAACATCCAATGACTATTGCTAGGGTTATCCAAACTCTTATTTCCAATAAAGCTATCTACAGATAACATACTGTGTGTGTCACGGGGTTGGGATTTCAGAGTAATTCATCTAGGCAGAGTCAGGATTTAGTGCATAAAAAGGCGCCCTGAGGCATTCAGCAACTTATTCCATCTTCAGCAATCAGAAGGATACATGTACAGAAATCAAGAAAATCAAGAAAGTTAAAACTCAGTTGAGAATAATAAAGAAATAAACTTAGAAATAGGAACCACTGCTTTTCTTCAGCAGGGTCGCATGACTTTTCTTTCGCAGCCCAGCCAAACACTCTCTGGTGTGAGCTCACACCATTTGGAGGTCTTTCTCCAACCTCCATCAGTACAAGACTGACTCCTTATCTAACATTCCACTAGTGGTGAGTCCTATTTATACCTAGGGATTACATCACACTTTTGGGGAGGGAATTCCATTTGCAGTATCATTACATAATGGGAGTTTCCATAGGCCATGATGTAACATAATTGGAGTTTCCATATTTCATTTTGTTTAGGGCTTGCTGGCACTTTATTTTATATTCTTGGGAAAAGGTGAACAAGGGGACCAGGGACACCTATCCCATCACCGTGCACCTTCTCCTGACAGAGGTCACTCTGTCACAGTGTGTTCATCATTTCTTAACAATTGAAATATAGGCATCTGCCTAAGTACTATTATTGATGTTTGTAACAGAAAAATGCTTACTGTGGCCATTTCCATGGTTGCCCAGCATGCGTGTGTACCGAAGGCACTCTGATGGCAGCAGAACTCATATAGTTGCTGGACCATGATGATGGATGTGTCTTGTACTATGTTTGGAGAGTTCTATGTTACTTCTGTTACCTGATGCTGGTTGTCTCTTGCATGTGTGTGTGTGTGTGTGTGTGTGTGTGTGTGTGTGTGTTGGGGGGAATGCAGGTTAGGAGTTTGAGGATGGGGTGTGGGGATGGGGTGGTGGGTGGTAACCTAACGTTGAATTTCCACACTTTTGTCTCTGTGGAAACAATCCTAACTGATGCATTAACTGAGTTTTTGCCATGAAAAAAAAAATATATATATATATATATATATTTAGTAACATTAGCACATCAGAATCCAAAATTCATGAAAATGTCTGAACATGTTTTTGCATGAAATAATGATTATGTCCTAGTATGTACTTAAATAGATGCAAAGAAATGACAATAGTATGATGAAAAATAACAGTCATGGACTGTACAGCATTTGAATCATGATTTAATGTAAATGTACCAAATGATTCTGTGTGTGTGTGTGCCCGCTTACATTTTACATACAGTCATGATCACATGATAATAGATATACTAAGAAGTAGCACAAAAAAAGATATCTGGACTTGAGAATTAAACTGTTTACATTACTGCAATCGGATCACAACTGAATGCAAATCTTCATTTTTTTGGGTTGAGTTTTGCATGGAATGATGATTGTATGTTAATGTCAATAATATATAGTGGCAGGAAATTGTAATAGTGCACTTTGAAATACTGCTTATTTGCATTACTGCACTAGGATCAGTATTTCATGCAAATATCCCAAACTTTGCCTGGGCACAAAATTAACACATAATCATGATTGCATAGTAATTTCAATGGTAACGAATCATAGGGGATGATAATAGTTTGTTTACAAATATCTACTATTACCAATACTATATTAGGATCAACATTTTATGCGAATGTTTAAAATATTTCTTTCTATATTTGCATGGAATCTGACTGAATACTAATCTCAATGCTTAGAAATGACAGAAATGATAATAGTGCATTGAAAAATTCCAATTGTTGTCTATCATAAGTAAATTTGGATCATAATGGCATGTAAATGTGCATTTTTATCAGTTACTCTGTTTTTGCAGCCTGAAGTGGGTGTGTATGTGTTGAAGTGTGCATGTGTATCCAAAGCAACAGAAGCACTGGACCATGATGATGGATGTTTCCTGTGTCATCTGGAAAGTGTTTCCCTACTTTTGTTGCTTTAAGTCAAACCCTAACTGGTGAATTTCCTTTCTTTCTGAGATTGTATACAGAATGTATATTTTTCCTTCTGTTTGTTTTTATACCACACACAAGTAATAGATGTCTTCAGCAATGTTGTCTGTATGAGCTGATCAGATCTTTACATTTCACCCAACTTGGGGCCAGATATTCAAAACTTTGCACCAAATGCAAACTGATTGTGTTGTGATTGTGCCACATTTGTGCTGGGCTACCATATTCAAAAGGCCAAAAAGTGCCGCCGCAACATGATAGCACTGGCACTAAAAGATAATGTATGTGAGGGGCAAAGTGAGGGGCGGGGACATGAATATGGGCACAATGGTATATTCAGCACCACAGCACCATGCAATGTGTGTTAACACAACATGAACATGTAGCGTGGCACAAATTATTGCCTATAAAAAGGTGGTCTTAACCCAGGGCAAACTATAGAGGGGGGGGGCATGGACACAGCAACATGCAACATGGCAGTCAGAAACAACCCCGTGATGGTATATCTGATGGCAGCCGTGACTAAGGAGGAAGACAGGGACCAAGGCCACCCTGGGCCACTCCGTAGGCCAAGGAGAAGATATGTTGCAAACAGAATGTACCAGCCCTGAGTGTGTTTTGAGACACTCTCAGATGACCACTTTGTGGGCTGGTACAGACTGAGCAGGGTTCTGCTGAGGCAGCTCTGTGATTTTCCTGCATGAGCAGCTGCAATCTACCACCCAACGCAGTCATGCCATAACAGTTGGGCAAAAGGTGACAACTGTGATGTGCTTTCTACCCACTGGGTCCTGCCAGACATCAGTTGGGGATGCCATCGGCATGTTGTAGTCTGCCACATCGCACCTCCTGACCCAGTTCCTAGATGCCCTGCTGCCACATTCTGGTGAATTTATTGTATTCCCCAGCATGGCAGCAGAGCACAGAGAAACAATGCAGCAATTCTATTGGGTTGTGCACCTACCAGCAGTACTCAGTGCCATTGACTCCACCCATGTTGCCATCCAGGCACCACCAGGTGAAGTGGGAGACAACTTCCTCAACAGTAAGTAAAGCAAGCAAATCTTTATTTTTCAAGCACCTTTCAAAAATCAAGGTGCTGTACATAATATAAAATGCCATATAACAACAGACAATATGACAATTATTTAAAATCAATCCATTACTTAGTCAGGGAAGGCCAAAGAGAATAAATACATTTTCAGCATAGATATAAAACTGCAGATGGTCGGGCATTCTCTTAACCGACGAGGTAGAGAATTCCACTGGGTTGGTGCTGCAAATGAAAAAACACGCGCTCCGGATGTTTTAAGACAAATCCTAGGAATCTCTAGCAATCTCTCATCAGCGGATCGGAAAAGGCAGTTGGGGGAGTAAAGAGTCAGGAGATCTTTGAGGTAGTCATGTCCCTGTTCATGTAGGGCTTTAAAGGTAAGCAAACCTGCCTTATAGGTGATCCGCCACTGAACTGGCAGCCAGTGCAGTTTGTACAGCACACAGGCATAATGTAGCAGATCCTAGAGGTACCAGTCAAGCTTGGCTGCAGTGTTCTGCACTAGCTGCAGGCAGTGGCTATCAACCTCAGACAGCCCTAGGTAGAGGGCATTGCAGTAGTCAAGATGGGTAGTAATGAAGGCGTGGACCAATGCTGGAAGGTGGCCCTTGGGGGAATCAGGTGCTTCACCCGGGCAATGTTCCTCAGATGGTAAAATGAGGATTTGACCACGGCTGACACCTGAGACTTCAGAGTCAGACCTTCATCAAATATAACACCCAGGTTATGCACCCAATCTGAGGTAATGAGCTGGACACCATCAAGCCATAGGCCTGACCTGTGCCCAATGCCAAAACCTACCCCCGGGTGGCTGAGATCTACAACCAACACCTCAGTCTTATCCAGATTCAGTCTCAACCAACTTGAGCTCATCTAATCTTTAATCTCAGAGAGGCAACTATTTAGCATAGAGATTGCATCAGCCTGTCTGGGCACAAAGGACATATACAGCTGAGTATCATCTGCATAGCAGTGAAAACTCAAGCCGTATCACCTGATGATTTCTCCCAATGGCAGCATATACACTGCGAACAACATGGGTGCCAATATGGAGCCTTGCGGCATCCCGCAGGACAGGGGGAGGGCATCAGAGGAATAAATTCCAGTGACCACCCTCTCAGACCTGCCTACAAGGAAAGATCGAAGCCATTCAAGGACTATACCTGACAGTCCACAAAGGAACTGCAGGGTCTCCAAAAGC
The DNA here is from genome assembly GCA_016271365.2 of Neoceratodus forsteri. Lineage (NCBI taxonomy): Eukaryota > Metazoa > Chordata > Ceratodontiformes > Ceratodontidae > Neoceratodus > Neoceratodus forsteri. The sequence continues at coordinate 1,426,092,252 of CM057455.1, forward strand.
ACCTCATGGTCCACAGTGTCAAAAGCTGCAGGGAGATCGAGAAGAACCCAGATGGTACAAGCTTTTTGATCTCTCGCCATTAGGAGGTCATTCAATACCCGAACAAGGGCGGTCTTCATGCCATGCCTCTTACTGAAACCAAACTGGAGGGTTTCATAGACATTGTGAGTTATCAAGTGATTATCCTGTTGCAACGCAACCACCTTCTCAATAACCTTCCCCACAAAGGAAAGGTTAGAGACAGGTCAGTAGTTAGCTGGATCGGCAGGATCCAAGGAGAGTTTTTTAAGGAGCGGTCAAAGCACTGCATCCTTTAAGGGGTCCGCAAAGATTCCCTTCTCCAAGGATCTCCATACAGTTTCAGATAGGATCAGGCAGATAACATCTACACATCCTACCAAAAGGGAGGTAGGGCCCAGATCCAAACTACAACAGGTTGGGCGCAAGGTCTGGGCAATCTTCACAATGTCCATGAATTCCAGTTGGCTGAAATCCGTACAGACAAACAGGGTGCTCATCACCTCCCATCGACCTCCACAACCCCTCATGGAGAGAGCAGGGCCAATTCCGGATCTGATGCTGGCAACCTTATCTGCAAAAAACCGAGCTAGCTCATTGCACTTAGTTTGTGAAAAAGCTCTTCTGGACTGGAGACAAATTGGATTGCACAATCTGTCAACAGTTTGAAAGAGTTGAGCCAGTCGGTTCTGCGCAGCAGAAATCTCTCTGGACAGGAACTCTGCCTTCTTACAAGTGATTTCTGATTGATAGCCTTTATAATGTTCCATCAATCTAAGCCTGTCAGCATCCAGGCTGGACTTCCACCTTGCTCTCTCCAGCCTTCGACCAATGCACCTCAGCTCCTTCAAGGACCCATCATACCAAGGGGACCTTGGGCGAAGAGTGAGTGGTCAAACACGAACAGGGGAAATCAAGTCCAGGGAATCTCCCACTGCCTTATTATAGGCTGGTACAAGGTCCCCTGCACTTGTGCTTTCACCCAGCAATCCCGATATGTCCAGCGCCGCCGATAGACCATCTGGGGTAACCCCCCTCAAGGGGTAGTACCGGACCATCTCCAAAGAGGTAGGTTCATTTGGGGGGGCCCCAAAACTGAACCCTATGGTGTGATGGTCAGACAAACTGACTGGTTCCACCCCAAGTCAGTGATCTCCATCCCCAGGAGGAACAGTAGATCCAATGAGTGACCTCCTATATGGGTAAGGTGCAGCATTGTCATAAGCTGGAGGAGATTTTGACCAAACTGCAAGAGTTTGTTGTCAACTCAGGCATTGAAGTCCCCCAAAATTATCCATCTGGGGGACTCCAACACCAATGTTGATGACAAAGTCTGCAATCTCCTGCAGGAATAAGCTCCCATCACCAGGTGGACAGTAGATGAGGAGTATCTTACAGTCTACACCCTCACCCATGATACACTCAAAGGATCTAATGATCCTCACTGGAACATCCACAAGGCCCAATTCAGTCTTAAAAAAGATGGTTACACCCCCACCCCTATGATCCAACCTCAAGCGGTGAATCACCGAAAACCCAGCTGGCACTTCAGAAGCCAATACTGGGACTGCATTATCATCCAGCCAGGTCTCAGTGATGCATGCCAGGTCCACCATTTCAACAAGATCAGCTATAATGGGTGTCTTGTTTTTGATGGACCTAGCATTACACAACACCACTCGGGTTGGATAAGATGTTGGGGAAGACCTTGACTCTTGTCCAGCATCAATTTCTGGGCCCTTGGGTATGGGAACAAGACAGGGATTACCCTGTCCTGGCACCATTCACCTCAGGGTGTCATCTGGTTCCTACCACCCCAATCGTCCCCCTTTCCATTCGCCCACCAGGCCCAGCCCTGCCCCCATGCCTCCTATCTATCCCTAGAGTTGACAACCTTTACACGTCTCTGTTGGCAAAAGGCAATTGAAGGGGTGCAACCCCTGAGCTTAGTGGGGGAATACTGCCTGACCATCTTTGGACCCTCCCTACACATTCTTAAAACACAGAACTATCTGCACACAGTCAAGCAATAAAATCACAAATACTAAAAATAAACAAAATAATAATAGTAAACCCTACCAGACTCTCTCACAGGCTGGAGGCAACGTAAACATAATAAAACCCACACTTTAACTATAAAACAATATCACCCTCTAACCCCAAAATACCAACCCCAAATCAACAGAAATCAAATTAATACTCAAATAACAAAAATAATAACAATAAAACAATTAAAACCAATCATAAACCAGATATTTACAGTTTACTATAGATGTAGTAACACTGTTTACTGTATCAGTGTTAGGTCTTTACTAATCAGGAATGTGCCACAACTCCACAAAAAGTTTGAGATAAACAGGAGAACTCTCACCCTCTCTTGTCAGAAATATTTTGACTAGTCAATATAGCCCTCTCACTGCCACATAATCAGAGTCTTAATTTGGAATTTTAAACCAAAAGGAGGCCCCTCACTGCCTCCTAAGTTAATCATAGAATTGCACAGATCAAAATATATCAAAGCAGACAATCCATGTAATACTTGCAACATCGAACAAATGAGCTCACATACAGTTGTAGTTCCTTTTGATGAAATAGAGGAGGATTGCCAAAACAAGTTAATTTCCTGAGAAAATTGGACCGGACAGTAAATCCAAATTAGACCAATTCCACCTGACTGTTAAGCGGCCCTGAGTCCAACAGATCCCCCTTGGGCCGTCAGGAACCTGCCCAACACCGGTCAAACAAACCCTGACAGCCCTAGGAGACCTGTATAGATGCCCACCCTCTGGACGGCACTACCAGCTCACCCCAGGGAAGGAGGAGCTAGACCAGGGATCCACCTCAGGCACGCCAGTTTGGCTCGCCCAGTCCACCACGATGAGTAACACAGATCCTTCTCAGCTCACAGTCCAAATTCAAACAGAGCAATTCAACAAAACCTCCACATGATTCTTTCCATTCAGAACAGCATTTCTCCAGTAAAGGGTAGTTACAGATTACCTGCACTGTCCATCTGCTACAGCGACTGCTTCACAGAATCCTCCCCTGTTACCAAATCCACAGATTTATCACAGGTAGCAGCTGAAGGAGTCTTCCACACAATCTTCCGACTACACAGTCTGCCACACTGGAGTCAGAGAGATACTGAGACTCCCAACAGTAACTGGTTGAATGCCAAAAATGCACAACAAGCATTCGCAAACGTTTCTCTGATACTAGTCTACCTCACTTCTTCATCCCTGACTAACCAACTAAGCAAAACAAAAATAACTTAAAACGAATGAAAACAAACTAAATAAAATGGTAAATAAACAGCAAAATAAAACAAAATGAACTAAGCCCAAGAAGCTAATGCTCTGGCTGGCTCAGATCTGCTGCCATATTGGGAAGTCAGCCAATCTTTGGTTACCACTCCAATAATTGCCAGGTGGTGTGTAATGCAACTGGGCGCATCATCAGTGTCCTTGCATGGTTACCCAGCAATGCCCATGATGCCTTCATCTGGCACCAGTCTCAGTTGTGCCAGTCATTTAAGGAAGGCCAATACCCAGTGGACATCTTGTTGATGAGTACCTGCAGCAAGCACAACCACAATCCCCCCAACATCATGACAGTGCCACAATATAGCAGAAAAAGGAGGCGGGGTGTACAGGTACACAGGATGACCTAAACAGTAGGGTATGCAAACTGGTCAGGGTGAGTGACACAGTACACACCTGCTAACAAATGTTAATGTTTCCACAGGGGACAGTGCCTATCCCTTGAGACCCTGGCTCCTATCCCATCCTCCAGTCAGCAAATGTGGCCGAGGAGAGATACAATAAGGCACACATCACAACAAGGAATATAATAGAGTGTGTCTTCAGCATGCTCAAAATGAGATTTAGATGCTTGGACCATTCTGGTGGTGCCCTACAATATACGCCTCAGAAGGTATGTCACATATTCCTAGCCTGTTGTATATTGCACAATATGGTGCTAAACCATGGAATACACCTGCCAGAACCTGAGGTACATGTTGAGAGTGATGCAGAGTCAGCGGTCCAGGGGATAGTGGAGCAGCTCAATTAGCATGACTCATGCATGGCCAGGAGGTCCCAGGAGCACAGAATGAACATCATCAGAACCGTGACATGGATGGCAGGTGAGTGAAAACAACATGGACAACATACATGAGTCAAAAAGTGAATTTACATTCTATACAGTACAGTGACAAAAACACAATGGTGATAAGATGCACAAAAGAAAAAGAAAGGATGGCACATATGAACATACAAAAATGCCAGCAGAAGCAGGTCTATAAGGTCTATCGCGTCTGCACGAAAGAGCAGCCAGCCCCTCAACTTGCAGCTGCCCCCCTCCCCCTCTTCATCTTAACATCCCCCTCACTCGGTCGCAACCTCTTCCAAAGCTACACACCATTCTACAGGAAACCACCTCCTTGGGTAGAGTATTCCACCTGTCCACCACACTTTCCGAGAAAAAATGTCTCCTGATTTCCTTCCTGAATCTTTCCTCCTCCAACCTCAGCTGATGACCTCTCATATCCCTCCATCTTTTAAGTTGGGGGATCCCTTCTGTATTAACCTTATTTATCCCCTTCAGGTATTTAAAGGTTTCAATCATATCCCCCTATCCCTCCTCTCCTCCTGGGAGTACATGTTCAGGTCACCCAATCTATCCTCATAAGCCTTTCCCTCCAATCCCTGGATCATCCTTGTCACCCTACATTGCACGCCCTCCAACAATTGGATATCCTTCTTCATGAACGGGTGCCAGTACTGTACAAAGTACTCCAGGAGAGGCCTGACCAGGGATCCGTATAGGGGAAGGATCACCACCATACTTCTGGAGGAGATTCCCCTCACTATACACCCCAGCATTCTATTGGCCTTTGCTGCCGCCTTCCTGCACTGAGCAGAGCTGTTCATGCTGCCCATTATAACCACCCCCAGATCCTTTTCCTCCTCTGTACTTTCCAGTTGCACCCATTCCAGTTGATATCTTCCCCCTGGTTTCTTGCTCCGAAGTGCAGTACCTTGCATTTCTTGGCATTGAAGCCCAGCTGCCATGTTTCTGACCACTCCTGTAGTTTGGTCAGGTCCTTCTGCAGCCCCTTCCACCCTTCAGTGTCATCTACCACTGCTCCCATCTTTTATCATCAGTGAACAGACTGATCCTACTCCGGACCCCATGTGGGATATCAGCTATGAATATCCCAAAACAAAACCAGCTCCAGTACCGATTGCTGTGGCACCCCACTCAATACTTCCTTTGGTGATGAGTGCCCCCCACCTCTACTGCCTTCTATTCAGCCAGCTGATGACCCATCTAATCATCTTTGATCCCACCCCTATGTGTTCCAGCTTTCCTCCAGCCTTCCTTGTGGCACCGGAATCAAAGGACTTGCTGAAGTCCAAATAAAGCACATCCACCGCATGGCCCTTGTCCAGTTCCCTGGTCACCCAGTCATAATACTCAATTAGATTTTTCTGGCAGAATCTGCCCAAAACAAACCCATGCTGGTGACCGTCCTGGAGACCATTGTCCTCCAAGAAGGTCACCAGCCTCTCCTTTAGGACTGTCTCCATGAGTTTCTCCACAATCAATGTGAGGCTCACTGGCCTGTAGTTGCCTGGTTTGTCCCTGGGGCCACTCTTGTAGGTACATAGGTGAGGCAGGGAGTGTGGTGGGATGTGTGAATGTACAATGAGTTGCTTGTGATGGGTGCAGGTGAGGAAGGGTGCAAGAAGGTGATGCACACACACAGCATCAACACCGTCTCCCACCACAGGTCCTCACAGATGCCCTATCATGAGCACGGGATGGAGTACTGTGGACCAGCAAGCTGGCAGGTGAAGAATGCATGGATGGAGAAATCCTGGGATGACCCCGGCCATGCCTCAGGCTGGGTGTAGCTAAGGCCATGTGTTGCCCAGTTGTACGTGGAATGCCTACGGATGATGGCACTGCAGCAGTGCTTGTTGACCCTGACCTTCCACTCCGTGAGGAGGATGCATGCTGGAGGAAACTGCTGGCACGCTGACGGCACACCGATGGCGTGTACTGGTGGTGCAATGCTTCCTAGCCACCCCTACCTCTCGCTGTGGCTGTGAGCTCCCCCACAGCCCCAGTGAGGTCATCAAAGACCTGGTGGAGGGCACTCAGGAACTGAGTCTGATGCTCCTCCGCATGCTGGTCTGCACACATAAGGTCTGCATGTACTGTCTCCCAGAGGTGAGCAATCTCCTGTCCAGCCTCCCTCCAGAAGGCATGCAGCCCCCACTGTGTGGTGGACTGTGAGTCCACCACAGACTGGGAGCAGCTGGGCTTCAAAGCCATTCTGTCCCCTAGGTGCATGGATACCTGGGACAGTAGGTGTGGGTGGGTGGTGGTGATTAGTGGGGTGGGAGTGGCCCACACCCTGTGTGGCTGTGTGCCACACTGCCTCACTGCCAGTGATGCCCCACATGTCGCGTGCGTGATTGGCTGGAGCAATAGGATGGTCACCAACAGAAACCTCTTACATCAGCTGGGTGGTGTGTGAGCCTGTGGATGTGCTTGCCACACCTGTGGCAGTTGTTGCAAAGGTGATGATCATGGTGGTGGCAGTGGCAGTACTGGAGGCATGGCCCTCAGAGGACCCTGCCAGCACCAAAGGTGATGTGTTCCTGGTGGGTAACTGTGAGGAGGCTGCAATAAGCCCACTGCTGTCAGCCTCTGTCTAGTTTGCTATGCCAAGGCACAGTTCTGATGGGGAGAAACCCCCCAGAGCAGCAAGGGTGGAAAGGAAACCCCCATGGGAATGTACGTGTCCTCATCATCCTCATCATCAGACACATCACCAAATAATGTGGTCATGGATGCCTCCACTGCAGCTTGTGCTGGCGGTCACTGCACCCTGGATGTTGATGGATGAGTGCCCTCCTCCGACCATTCCTCTGCAGTGGGGCCATCACCTTGCGCTGTGGACAGAGAAGAACTCTGTAAGTGAGATGCACAGTACAAAGTGGTCCAGTACCAGTGCCACCACTTGCAAACCTGCTTCTAAATCCTAGCTCACTGCTCTAACCCTAGCCCACTGCTTTCTCTTATTTACTTAGAAATTAGCTGCCTTGATACTCCGAAACAAGCACTTTGTACCTTTTTTCTGTACTTGTATTTTTCTGTCATTGTCATTTTTATGCAACATGTTAATGCTTGCCCATAATTCTGTACTTGAATTTGTACTGTTTTTTCTATTATGCAATCTGTAACGACCTGTGTCAAAGGACCTCTTTGTGAATGAGCTTGCTCAATGGAGTTTTCCTACAATAAACCTGACCTTGAAGTTGAAACCACTCCATTGATGCCTATGATGCACAGTGCAAGCCCCAAAAAAGGTGGCTACAGCCTACACACTCACACAGCCAGGGTGCACGCACACCTACAGTCGTACTGTGGATCCCACAGGCATGCATGTGACCAGCACCAAATGTACTCAACACACCACACAAATGTGAAGACTGCAACCCAAAGGGGGGTAATAGGTGTGGCACCTAGTGACACATGTGGCAGCAGGCAACACCGCGTGAGGAAGTCACACCTTCTGCCAAGATACATACTATGTGCAAGGGCACAGGAACACTGTCTGCAGGGTACAACATGACTGTGTTAGCATGTCACATGCTGCAGGTCCGGTACTGCATAGAACACAACACCAGACAGTGCCATCCTGCACACAGGCTATCACAATGCACACAAGTGTGCACAGGCCAGGGCAGCAGTGTGCAACAACACAGGCAGAGCAACCCGTATACCCATGGAGAGATATGTATACCATAGTGGTTCATGGCCATGTACCCACATGTCCTGTGTAATGACAGCTGTGTCTCACAGCCACCACTGGCCACACCTGCCATAGCCACAGAACTGATGGTGGATGCCACCACCTCCAAAATAGGGTCTATTCGCGTTGCAAGCTCAGCCAGCCTGTGGACCTCCTCCTGTGCCCTGCAGTGCATGGTGATGTGCCACCTCTTCCTCCTTTGCCTGATGCTGCAGGTCAAGCCAGCGCTTGCATACAGCATCCATCATGTGGCCTCATGCCCCTGCATCATTCACCTCAGTTGTAATCTGATCCCACATGTCCCTTACTGTGGCATCTGTGTTCTTATACCACTGCATTGCTTGCTTCCTGGCCTTGTAACCATCTGCCAGGGCCTTCAGATCCTCCCTGGAGAACTTGTGGCATCGAATCCTCTCCCTTCCATCAGAGTCACCTGTGTGGGGATATAAGTTTCCATTGGTCAGTGGCTGTCCTGTAAGTGGGGTGTGTGTGTGTGTGTGTGTGTGTGTGTGTGTGTGTGAGAGAGAGAGGAACTACACCCAACTGAAGGGTCACAGTGTGGCACTAGCTGTGGGCATGCATCACAGGGATGTAGGGTCACCTGCCAGACCACATGCAGTGCATGTCCAACAATGTTCTCCGCATGTCTGTCTGGTGTTGGCAGCTACATAACGGTATTTATGTGCCACATAGATGCAAGCAGCAACCTGCATTGTGAGTGCAGCATCAGGACCCTTGTGTGCTCTGCAAACTACCAGTGTGTGATGTGCAGTGGCTGCATGGACTGGTTGGGATGGCAGAGTGATCAAAGTGTTCTGCAGGTTGATGCACAGCATGGCATGGGTACACATACACACGATGATGGCACAGAACCAGCCATGTAAATAGTATTGCTGTGTTATGTGTTGTGACTACCCCCCCCCCCCGGTAATGTAATGGTTACCTGTGTATGCACATGGGCATGCATAGCCATGTATACATGTGGTAAGACACAACAACAGTGCAGCACTATGAATGTACACACACCTGCATGCTTGGCCTGCTGCAAGTGTGATTGCAACATATTGCAATACCTGACATTACATCCCATTTATATTCCCACACATAATCTGTGGTCCCTTGTCAGTGTAGCAGACCTCACACAATGTTGCAGATCATAATAGCAGGGTATTGACTGATGGATACCTACCTGTACCTGTGGAGGTCGTGTCCTGGGACATGTTGAGGCCTAGAGTTGTCAGCAAAGCATTCAGCCTTCTGCCTGCAGTTCCAGTCAGCTGTGCAGGTGGTGCTGATTCACCATTGAAACAGCCCGGCAATCAACACATGGTAATGCATGCAAATGAGGCCATAATGAGATGCTAATATGGTGGATTGCACTCCGATTGCCTAAGTGGGCTAATTTGCATTCCATCTCTGAATATAGCAGTGTTTTGTGCAGGGCAAATGGATTGTGCTGTGGTGCATCGCTAATGCATTACACTGGGCAAAATGATTTGCGCCACTCCTAGGAAGCAGGTGCGATTACGTCCAGCACGGTGAAGGTCATGCAAAGTTTGCACACGCTCACTGGTACACATCTGACAGCGCACTATACTGTTTTGAGCAGCGCCATCCACAGCTGGCGTGGCACTAATGTACGCGCACTGCATTTTGTGGCCTGCACAGCTGTGAGCAGCATTGGTGACAGGGTGGTGCCACAAGACTTGCAAATTACAAGCATGGTGACCAGAAGGCATGTGAAGGTGGTGGTTCAGAGGGACCAGAGGTGGGGGGAGGCTGAGATGGCAAACCTTGTGTACCTGTTCATGGCCAGGGAGCGCCAGTTCTTTGGGGAAGTGTGCGAGGGGGACCCGTCTCACCGACAGGTGTGGGCATCCATTGCACCACCTGTTGCAGTGGACAGGAATGGCCTGCATTGGAGAACAGTGCAGACACAAATATGTAGACCTGCAGCATTGGGAGAGGCAGTGGCTGGACCATTTCAGGTGCATGATGCGTGATGGCACTGTGCCTGTGCCAAGTAAGTGGACACCTTTGTCATAGCAGAGCCTTGTGCATGTCAGTGGGAGTGGGCAGCCATGTACACACTACACATGTGGGTACATGTGTCAGTAGGGTCATTGCATGCATGCCTGTCATGCTGCTGGGTATGTCTATGCTATGGGTACAGTGGTACCTGTGTGTGGGTCAACAGTGCCTGTGTCTGTGGTCATACATGTGATGTGCATTGATGGAATCACGTGAGAGGTATCACTATTGTCCATCACTGGTTGTGAAGCACATGTACATTGCACCTACAGTGCACATGTGTCCCATGTCATATGCTTGTTGGGAAGGGCACATCACACTGTTTGGCAGTTGCACAATGTGTACCTGGCACAGTTGGGGGAGGGTTATTGCTGTCCATGATGGTACTGACACTGGTCTGTTCCCTTCACTCTGCAGACCACAACACCAGGGACTGCAGTGAGGGTGCAGCCCAGAGGCCCCAGAATCCCAACAGCAGGACAGGGACAGCAGTGATGGGCAGCAGGATGCCACACATGAGTATGCTCCTATATTTGTCTACTTGTGTTACATACCTTGTTGGTGGGGCATGTTTGGTACCCTATAGGGCACTGAGTCACCAATGTATGTGCATTTGCCCTGTGTCATATCACTGGTTGCGGGGGCATGTGGTCATGGCATGCCCATGGTGCTGTGCTGATGGGGAGGGTATCACACACACCTACTGCTGCCTGTGGTACAGCGCACCTGGACATTGCCTAGCATGCCCACACAGACTGTGGGCCTGTGTTGTGGCTGCACATAGCATTCTAGTGGGAGGTAGGAGGAAGTAGGCTGTTGGTTAACTAGGATCTGCAGCTTATCAATTAAGCAGGGAAATGGGCAGACTAGGTGGGCCAAGCAGTCCTTATCTGCTATTAGATTCTATGTTTCTATGTTCGCAGTCCTGCACTGCTGCGTCATGGTGTGTCCTGCATGCCCAAGCCATGCGGGGGTTGTACTCTGTATGTCGCACTCACCTACATGGGCACATGCCCTCCTTGGTGCTGCTGTCCTGCCATGCTACATCTGCACCCTGGGTGTTGCATGTCAGCCATTCAGCGGACCTATGTCACATATATGTCTGTGACATGGTGGTATGGGCATAACTATCTCCTTATAGCCTATGCATCGGACTGTGTGTGGTGGCCTATGATCCACCGTAGGCCCGTCAGTTAACACCGATGGGCTATGTAGGGGGCTCTGTTTTCCCACTGTGTCCTCCATGTGTGCTGCACATGGTGTATCCTCAACCATTCCACAGTTGTATTGTACCATTGCCTGTGGCCAGCTCCTCCTGTGTACTGTGGTGCATGACACTTGTGCATGTGCCGTGGCCATGTTTGCACTGTATACATTGTACAGCGGCTGTGTGGTATGTGGTACTTATGACTGTGTGATGCTGGGTGGGTGTACTGTCAGGTTCCTGTGGTTGTGTGTCTTCCCACAGCATGCATACACCGCATGGCATATCTATGGCCTGGACATGGTCCCTGTGGGTATTGTGTTCTCACAGTGGTGGTGTTAGCAAGTGTGCGCCATCTGCATCACGCATGCATACCGGTCACATTGCACTGTGCTGTTCTGGTGTGCCACCATGTTGGGGCTGTGCTGCACACTGTGGCCAGTGACCTATTGTCTTCTTGGGCCGGGGGTTGCTACTGATGTATGGCTCAGTGATGCATCATAGCCCTGGAGTGCTGTGTCTGTCGCATGTCCACATGACACACTTTTGTCATGGACAGTGTCTGTGGCTGTTCCTGGGTATGTGGGGACAGCCGCACACTGCCTGCTACACAACCCTGTGGATTGCCACTACAGGCTGCAGTCTACTGACATGTGAACAGTGGTTGTGAGGTTTCTGATTGTGATATTGCAATGTCCCCTGGCTCTACCTTCTGTTCCATTGGGCAGCATGTCCCAGTCATTATGTTGCTACAGTTTGTTTGTTGTTGCTGTGGGGGACTATGTAGCTGTACTGTGACATGGGCTACATTGGGTATGCATGGAACATTTTCCCATCTGTGGTGATGGTGGTGGCACTGGCCTTACAGGCCTTCATGTCTGCATGGGATGGGCATGTGTGTACCATGGGGTTTAGTGCAGTCACATACAGGCACAGGTCAAGTGGCATGTGGACTGTTTCCATTGTTAGGTACATGGGCATAGTGGTTGGGACATGCTGTCCTTTTGGGTCATATCCTCTGAGTTCTGTATTGCTCCACAATGTCAGCACACCTTTCTTACATGAGTATCATTCCCCATAGGTTAACATTGGAGCTCACTGTGGGCCTGACATTGTGAGGAAGAAGAGGGCTGGGACAAACTTCATGGAAGATTGTGCACCAGCAGCACATGTTGTTGGAGCAGCAGGCAGTGCTCATACTAAAAACCTGAAGAATAGCTGACATCCTGGATCAGTGTCTTCGAGCTACAGCCAGGCTGTGAACCATTGATCCCCCCTTCCCTTGTTTTTCAGCAATCCCTGTTCTCCCCCATTTTGGTTGTTGTTTATTTTGTAAATATTTGTACATAATTTGTATTGCTGTTTCTATATTTTTCTTGTTGTATTCCTGTTTCTATCTCTTTCTTGGGTAACTGTAGTCAGTGCTACTGCTGTGCTGTGTTGTACCTACTGACCATCCAGTTCACCATGGTGGATGCTATCCTGGCCTCTTTGTGGCGCTGGTTTCACCACAGCTTCCTGCACTGTCTGTGACTACGCATCTGGCAGTGGGTTGTTGTGGGTATGGTAGGTTTATCCCCAGTTGGCTGACACAATCTGTTCTCCATTCCTGCATGGCCTGTGTGTGTGACAGATGACATCTGTTTTGTGTCTGCTCATGGACATGGTCTGTTCTCTGTTCCTTGGGACCTCACGTCAAGGGTTGCCTTGTGGTTGGGGGCCTTGGCCTGCGGCCTGTGTGTGTGGCTTTCTGCATGTGGCCATGGCTGATATCCATCCCTCTGTGTCCTCCCACTGTGTATCCTATGGTGTATTGCCCCTGATCTGTGTCAGGGATCCTTGTCCCTTCCCCCTGTACACATTGAGCACTGGTTGGGGTCATACTGCCACACAGGCATGGTTGGTCCTTTCTGTGGTCACATCACCACTGTCCCATCTCTGCACCTTTTCCACAGTTCACAGTCATACAGTGTTGATACATTTTGGGGTTCCTCTCTTGCATGCTGTTTTGGTGTTTGTTTGTTTTTTCTCCCCTGGGTCCTGCTGACCACCTCTGAAGTTTCCCCTCACCATCCCCAAGGATCAGACCCCTCTCCCTTATTGCCCCAATGACTTGCCCCTTGTGGCAGGGGGTGCGGAGCGACTCAACCCACCATCACGGATTCAGCTTGGGAGGTGCCCTCTCGGGGTAGCTCACTTGGGAGGGAACCATCATCATTCTGTTCAGTGGGACAACTTTTTCCAGTTTTCTTGATGCAGCAGGGAGCATGCAATGCCACCAGTGATGCACTGCATGCTCATACATACACCGTACAACAGGCGGCTGCTCCACCTCGACCTCCAGGTTGTGGGACTTGGCCTGCTGGCCCCCAGCCACTACAAGGGGTCAGACAAGTGCTGGTCCATGTCCCCGCCCTCTCCCAGGAGAGGAGAGCTGTCCTCCAGATGCTCAATCCTTTCCCTCCCCAGCTGACCTGTGGCAACTCTGATCTCACCGCGAACATGGGTCGCTGGCATGGCAGGAGGTAAGGCAGTAATGCCTCAGGCCTCCATGCTACTGGGTCAGCTTTTTGTATTTCTTTTGTGGTTGTTTGTATTGTACACTGGTGAATGCTCAGGTTTTCATATTTTAGGCAGCGCCTCTTTGCATGCTCCCCAGTGGACACATGGTTCACCTGTGCCTGACTCATCCTCTTTGTGCACTGTGCTGCTGTTGCTGTTTGCACTGTGCAGTTGCTATATTCAGAGTGGCCTCCTTTGCTATATTCAGTGCTGTTTTCTTTGCCTGGTTATTTTTGCACTGCAATCTCTGCCCTATTTGCCCACCTTCATTTGCATGCTATATTCAACTGTTTTAGCCCCTGGGCTATTCCTTTGAATATTGTGTGCAATTGGATGTGGGCACCTGCACCATTTCCACAGTTCACATCCATACAGTGTTGCTACATTTTGTGGTTCCTCTCTTGTCAGTGCTAATTTTGCCCCAGGGCTAAGTTTTGAATATTGGGCCCTTGGTCTTTGGGGTGTGCCCTCTAAACAGTGACATTTCAATGATGAAATGAGTCGTATCGACGACAACAGCACCATGTCACTGTAGAAGTTCTCATGGGACCGGGCAACCCTTCCCTCAACCTGCACTCCCTCCCTGAACTAACTCTGACCTGGAGTTAGAATCCCAAAGTATGGAGGGGGTGAAGGGGAGTCCCCCATGTGGGGGTTTGGGGCAAAGGCCCTTGAAAAAAAAATACACCGATGTGTGCGCTCCATGCTGACTGCAAATCTCTTTCGACATGGAGCCTGGTGCTGTGATACCGGTAGACATTTTCTTGTTGAACTGGCATCATACAGCCATCTTCAGGATCAATTCTCCACATGACCAGTGTTGTTTTAGAGATTCAAGTTTGCAAAATGCAATGCCTTTTAATTCAGAAGTCACCTATTTTTTTTTTAAACGTGATGTTTATTTAATAATCATTGAATAACATTATCGATAATGACGCTTTCTTGGTTCACTATTTGCAACATAACTAATACATGTGTTCTTACAATTAATAAAGAAATCGATACAACACAGTAAAGAACTTCTAAAAAATTCATTAGAGAAAAAAATGGCAACTGAATTAGTGCCAAACTGTTGCAGTGTTCCTGGAGAGGGCGAAAAACTAAGTACTACAAAAATGAAAAACTATAACTTAAATCAGAACATTAAGTCATCTAATAAATGTTAAACTTAGATGACTCTATGCTATATATGTTATTTAAAATACATAAGTATTTACAAGAATTTACATGGCATACTTGGACAATTCCTCACTCTGTTCCTTAATTAAGGCAATCCCATCAAAAGGCAAGAACAGTGCATAGCCAGTATACTAGGTAAACCATTTACATGTTACTGAGGATTTTTTTTTTAACATACAAGTATGTTGTTAAAATTCTTTAACATTTTGGAATAATAAATGAACTTCAATGAAATAGACAGTATTGAAACACTGTCATCTTTTTTTTGGTTAACAGAAATGTGCACACTCAAATAAATGAATGATTATGTACAGTCATGCACACACTTACAAACTGCATTACATGAAATAATTACTATGTAATGCAAGATATTTGCATATAGATGGGTTTTCAACATTAAATACATATTTACATCTGAGTCAGACAGAAAGATGACAAGCCACACATTTATAGTACAGTTGCAAAGTTTGTACTTGAGTTAGATAACCTCTGAAGTTTTAACTTGTTTTATCTGCTCATCTACTTACAGTTGTACTTATGTAAATATTGTACATATTTTCAAACATATTTCTGATTTGATGTTTGTTATCTGTAATCTTGTATTGTTTACCTGTTGTTTTCCTCTCTCCCCAGGCATGGCTGAAAAGGGTCTTTGATCAAGTCCACCTTCCTGGTAAATGAAGTAACTCACTAAATAAATAAATGAATTAATTAAATCAATCAGTCAAACAATAAGCTGTCATGCAGTGTTACATGACGAATGGATATACTCACGTTTGTGGACCAGTGTGTGTGTTGAAAGGGGGAGGGGGTTAAAAAGATCTGCATGTGACAGGATTAGTTGTAAAAACTGATTATGCCCACAGTCTGGCACACTAGTAAGAGCCTACTCTAACTGAAATTATATCAGTATCATGATTACAACCATCCAGCCATTACATGTAGAAATTAAATTTAAGAAAATGTTTATTTGTGAATCAGTGAGTGATACAATCTAAAGGGACAGATGTCAGCAACATATGTGTGATGTCTACCTCTTTTAGCCTACTTAATTGAAAGGCATACTATTGGTAACTATTCTTCAAAGCTCCTACAAACTGATTGTTTTAGGACAATTAGATATACATTCTTTAGCTTCACTGAGAGCCTTTCCTTAAAGGCATATGCAACATTATTTCACTGTATCCAGCCACCACTGTATGTTAGACAAGTTACATTTATTTATTTATTTCAGGTTCAGATTACTACCTTTGAGCCAAGAGGCTCTTTTACAAAGGTTCCAAGTCAAGAAACACAAATACAAATACAAAAGGAATAGGTTTGTTAAAATGTACAGGACAATTGGTTTAAAGGTATAACAAAAGATTTGGCAGTTATAATAAGTGCAAGAATTTGGCAATAGCATCATTACTCTTGAGAAGCAGAGGTACACTGAAGTAGTAGTTCCACTGTAATGACGTATGTGGATGCCATTAGGTTGCTAAGTGCAGGGCAAAGGCAGTTGTAGCAGCCTGAATGGGCATTGTCCAGGAGGGAGGAGAGGAGAGGAGAGGTTGGTAAGGGTGGGTTGGAGGAAGTTATTAGAAAGAGGAGGGGTTGTTAACCAGAGGTAGGGATAGCAAGTGGAGGTGGTAGCAGCCCAAACAGGCATTTTCCAGGAGGGGGGAGAAGAGAGGTGAGAAGGGAAGGAGGGAGGAAATTGTTAGAATGGGGGGGACAGGGTGAGTCAGAGGCAGGTATAGCAAGTGGCTAGGATGCACAGTCACAGTGGTTAGCTCCAGCTAGGAGAAGGCGGAGGTCTCTTTTAAAAGGACCAATCTTTTCACATTCAATGAGGAGGGCAGGGAGTTCATTTATCCACTGAGGCCCATGGTAAGCGAGGGCATGCTGGATGACTGAGGTGCACTTAAAAGGGAACTTGAGAACACCTTTAATTGTTCTCCTTGTCATTTGTGAGGTTATAGAGTGTTGGAAAATTCCTGCAGTCGAGTCAGGGGTTAGACCAAGTAGGGCCTTTTTCCCAGTTAGACAAGCCTGATATCTGACCCATAGGTGCAGTGAGAGCCAACCTGTTTTAGAATAGAGACTACATGAGTGAGTCAGTTAATGTGCCCCTAAAACCAGTCTGCAGGCCTTGTTTAGTATTACTTTTATCCTTTTCAGAGCAGTTTCAGTGCCAGCGCTGTAGATGACAAGCCCATAGTCGATAATTGATAGCATTAAGCTCTGTGTAACAAGGCTCAGGGCCTTGGGAGACATTCCTTGCCTGTGACGATAGAGTATGCCAAGCTTGATATTAGCTGTTTTAACTACATACTCAATGTGTGAGGAGTAAGATAGGGTGTTGTCAAGGTGGATGCCTAGGTATTTGAAGGAGGTACTTGTTCTAGGGTGTCACCTTTCTGATTAAGGATGGACAGTGAGCTGGATTGTTTTTATTGTGAGGCATTGTGAAGTGCATCATTTTCATCTTTTATAGTTTAGAAGGAGTCTGTGTTGGGAAAACCAAGTCTCAATTTGTATGAAGCTATCCTGCAGAGCAACTGTTATGTCAGTAGGAGGATTACCTGGTGTAAAGATCACGGCATCATCTACGTACCGCAGCATGTTGGCTGGGCAGTAATGGTGGAGAGTTTATAAATAAACTGAATAACAACGGGCCAAGAATAGACCCTTGGGGACTCCCAGGATACTTCCCGGAGATCAAACATCAAGTCCATTATTATTCTCACCCTCTAGATCTATAGGACTAATAGCTACTGAACCAGGAGACAGTGTCATGGGACAAGCTTAGTGTCAGTAGGTTGTTAAGCAGGAGCTGGTGGTTCACAGTATCAAATGACTTGGTGAGGTCTATGAAGATAGAGCCCACTGACTTATCAGTGTCTAGGGCATCATATAAATGGGAAGTGAAGGCTATTAGGGCTGTTATAGTGCTATGGTTTTGTGGAACCCGTGCTGTTGGGTGCAAAGCAGATTGTATTTATTTAGGTGCTCAGTTAGTTGATGGAATACGATCTGTTTGAGGGCTTTGGAGAGGGGGTTGGTATAGAAATTGGTCAGTAGTTACCAAGGTTGGTTCTGTCCCCATTTTTAAACACTGGGGTGACAAGGGCTGCTTTCCATCTATCAGGAATACTCCTATTCTTGAGGATATATTGCATAGCTTAGTGAGAGGAAGAGCTAGTACATCCAGGGTGAGAGCTACAAGTTTCATATCTATCATGTCACTCCCAGTCCTGGTTTTGCTCGGACCATTCTGATGTATTTAATGGTTTGTGTTCTATTTACTTGTTTGAAATAAAATAGAAGTTGACTTAAGGTTTGAGTGGGGTGCAGGTTCATGCGATAGGATGTACTAGTGGGTAAGGTTTTAAGTATTCTGGAGGCAGAACTGAGCTTAGGTCAATGAAGACACTGTTTGAAACATTAGCTATGTCCTTAGGCTCTTGTAAAGACCCTGAAGTTGTGACAATGAAGTCAGGTGGAGCTTTGGGTCCCTGCCAGTCAAGGATTTAACGTTATCCAAAAGTCTCTCCTGTTGTCCCAGCTTTTTCCTTTAATGCCTTATAGTAGGTTGCTTTTGCATTCCTCACCAGTCCAGTACACCTGTTTCCGGCTGTTTGTATGCAATATAGTCAGATTGTCTTCCAGTTGCCCTAGCCTTATGCCAGAGGTTGTCTCGTAGGTTTATTTGCTCAGTTAGGGAGCCTGTGAGCCAAGGGTTGGTAGTGCCTTTGATTTTAGATTTTTGTCAGGGGCAAAAGGTTGCAGGCATTGTTGAATGTTGTGAGGAAATAATCTAAGGCCTGATTAGCATCATCTATGACATCAAGGAGGGGTCAAATCACAGCTATTTAGATGCTATTTACTAACATACTAAAAGCCAGCAGAATAGGCCTAATGGTCTGTTGTGTCTGTTGGTAGCAACCACCTACTGGGTGCTCCCCTTCCCACCCCCAGCCCCCAAGAGGGTCTTCTTTGGCTTCAGTTTCCCTTGTAACCACCCCTTCTTGAAGCCCACCACTGTGCTGTCCTCCACCAGCCTCCTGGGCAGTGCATTCCATGGCTCTACCACCCTCTCAGTGAAATAATGTTTCTTACAATCTCCTCTGTAATCCCCCCAGCTTCCACCATGCCCCTGGTTGTTCCTTTCTTTAGTCTGAACAGCTGCTTGGTTCCACTCTCAGTTATTCCTTTTACATACTTGAAGACCCCTATCATGTCTCCCCTGCCCTCCTTTCCTTCAGTGTGTACAGCCCAAGCTCTTCCAGTTTCTCCTCATAGGACCTCCCCTCCATGCCCAGAATCATCCTGGTCACTCTCCTCTGGACCCTCTCCAGCAGTGCTAGGTCCTTCTTCAGATGGGATCTCCAGAACTGTACACGGTATTTTAGGCTGCGCCTGACCAAGGCATTACATAGAGGAGGATCACCTCCTTCCTCCTGGACGTAATTCCCGCCTATGCAGCCCAGTATCCTGTTTGCTTTGGCTGCAGTTCTTCTACAATTTTCAGAGTTATTCATTTTAATGTCTCCCCACCCCTAGATCTCTCGCCACCCAATGTGGCTTGCAGTGCTGACCCCGAGTATACATGGCCTGGGTTTCTGACCCCAAATAAAGTACCTTACATTTCCCAGCATTAAATTTCAATCTCCACCTCCTTGACCACCCCTCCAGGGAATCCAGGTCCCCTGGACTGTCTCTCTTGATTCCTCCCTATCCACAAGTGCTCCCAGTTTGGAGACATCCACAAAGAGACTCAGCCTACTCCTAACCCCTCCTTATATCCAAGACATAGCATTGAACAGGAGAGGCCCCAGTACTGAACCTTGGGGACCCCACTTAATACCTTCCTGGGGCAGGAGACTATCCTACCAACCATTACCCTCTGTATCCGTCCCAAAATCCAATTTTCCACCCACTTGAGCACCTATCCTCCCACCCCCATCTTCCCCAGCTTTGCTATCAGACCATTATGGGGTACCGAATCAAACGCCTTGCTGAAATCCAGGTATAGGACGTCCACCAGCCTATGTCTATCCAGGGCCCCCATCACCCAGTCATAAAACTCTATGAGGTAGGACTGACACGATCTCCCTGGGACAAAACCATTCTGTTTATCATCCTGGTGCCTCAACCTTTCTAGCTGCATCCCCAGCCTCTCCTTGATAAAACCCTCCATTACTTTGCCTACCACAGATGTTAGGCTGACAGGCCTATAATTCCCCATCTCCTCCCTAGACCCCCCTTTATGGATAGGTACTACATGAGCCACCCTCAAATCTTGGGGCACCCATCCTGTCTGCAGAGAGGTGTTAAAGAGTGCAGCCAGTGGAACTGCCAGCTCCTCCGCCAGTTCCTTCATAACCCTCGGATATAGCCCGTTCAGCCCTGGCACCTTATCAGTTTTTAGCTCCCGAAGGGCATCCCTCACCCTATCCACTGTGATTTCTCCTCCCCAGTCCTCCCCCTCATGTGACCTCCCCACCCCTTCTGGGTCTGGCCCAGCCTGTACCCTAGCCTCTTCCTGCTCTCTGGTCTCAGCCTGACCTCTCACATTTGTTGGCTCCTCTTCCCTCCAATCAGGCTGTCGGGTTCCCCTGTCTCCCTCTGCAAAGATTGAGGCAAAGTACTCGTTTAGCACCTCTGCCTGTTCCAGTGCTCTTGCTGCCCCTTTTTTAAAGATTGGTATTTGGTGAGCTTGGGGCATCCTTCGGACCTTTGTTTGTCCAAGAACACATGATTGGTGAGTGGTCACTTAGAGTCTGGAAGGACAGACACAATTGTTATATGTTTGGGACCGTTGGTGAGAAGCCAATCGATTAGGGTGCTGATACCTGTAAGGGAGTTCATCCTGGTTGCTTGGGAGACCATCTGGTGAGGTACAGGCTGTTTATTTTGTCTCTGGTACAGTGTCTTGTGCAGCCAGTTGGTGTTGAAGTCACGTAAGATCATCTGTTCCAGTTATTCTTAATCTGGTTAAAGTGATCAAAAACTGTTTTAAACCTGGTCCTGCATTCCTGTGTGGTATACAGACTGCGAGTGAGCACCAATGTTTTACTTTGGTGTCCTCTCTGCAAGTTTGATGGACAGAGTTTGGGCTTCTCTGTGTTGATACTGTTTGATAGTACCTAGCCTTTGATGTCATTTCTTTGATACAGTAAGCCATCCCTCATCTGGATAATATCTCCAATACGGAAGATAGTATATGCATGCAGGTATTCTGGCATCTGGTATTTTTAAAGGAGAGCCAAGTTTCTGTGAGTGCAATAATGTCAGGATTGTGTTGGGCAGTCCAGGCCTGGAGCCGGGGAAGTTTGGTAGCAGGTTAGATATATTGATAGAAGCCATTTTACGGTGACCTTGAGCCTTATTAATCACTGGTCCAAGAAGGCCAGGGTTAGGGTGTGCATTCCCATACAGTAATAGAAGAATGATAACCAGCCTTTTTAGGTAGTGTTTCCAGTAGACCCTAAGTCTGCGGTGTGTCTGCTCTTCGGGGCTTGCGCATTATTGTCCTAGTTCTTAAGGGTTGTGTACTAGGTATTATTGTTAATGTAATGGCTAGAATGCACAGAAGCTGGAAAATTATTGCTTGAGTGTCAAAATGTATGTCCAAACATGACTCTACCTGCAATAAAGTCAATTATTGGTGTTGAAACTTTGACTCTCTGTGAGTCAAATTGTTGTAGTAGCAGCATGAGGTAGTTCACAGAATGGGTCACTCTCAGTGATCAGGTACTGTTCCTGCCACCTCTTGTGCACTCCTAGCCAGATTTAGCACTGCTAAACAACTGTCTGAATTTGATGGATAATTTATGTGAGATATACAGTATAAAGAAATACACAACATGTCATCAAGTTCAAGTTCAAGTTCAAGTTTATTGCAGGAAAAACTCCACTGAGCAAACTCATTCACAAGGAGGTCCTGAGACTTTTACACAGATATGTGGACATTACATAAAAGGTATCATTGACTATAATTAAACAAAGTGCATACATAGTTCACAAAAGACATTTCATGATAAGATAAAACCTAGCAGAGTGAGGTCCAGTTAAGACATTGCTTCTTTATGTCTAAGTTATACAAGGGAGAATTTTTTTTTTTTTACATATAACTCAGATAAGAGGCAATAAAAATGGTTAGTGTGCAAGGACAAGAGAGAAAGGATAGTTAGGCAGGCAGGGTAGAAGATTAAACAAGCAGGGAAGGCTGGGGGTTAGGAAGAGTAGGGGGAGGTAAGATGTAGGTAGGAGGTCTGGAGACAAAGGGCAGTGAGAGTAGGTAAAAAGGAATCATATACTAACATACTAACATACTATTTGCCAGCAGATTAGGCCTTACAGTCTATCGAGTCTGCTCGAACCTAGATCCTTAGTTGGGTGCGAGATCCTCCATCCCTTGTTCTCTAGAACCCCTATCATCCATCCCCACCCCGGGACAGGCCATCATCTGATACATCCACTTTCTGTCTGTCCCACCCTCTCTTGAAGCCCTCCACTGTGGATCTCTGAACCAGCTCACCAGGCAGTGTATTCAAGGGTCCACCACCCTCTCGGTGAAAACCTCCTCCTCTTTTCCCCTCACCCTTCCACCTTCCAACTTCAAACCATGCCCTCTGGTGATACCTCCTGCTTTTAGTCTAAAGATCCCTCCATGTTTACCCTATTTATTCCCTTGAGGTACTTGAAGACCTCAATCATGTCCCCCCTGTCTCTCCTCTCCTCCAATGAAAACAGGCAGAGCTCCTCAAGTCTGTCCTCATAAGTCAAATCCCCTAGCCCTCGTATCATCTTTGTTTCCCTCCTCTGTACCCTCTCCAGGAGCTGTATGTCCCTCTTCAAATGTGGTCTCCAGTACTGTACACAGTACTCAAGGTGTGGTCTAACCAGTCCATTGTACAGTGGCAGAATCACTTCCTGCTCCTAGAGGTGATCCCCTGCACGATGCATCCCAACATCCTGTTTGCCTTGCTAGCTGCTCTCCTGCACTGCTCAGAGTTATTCATACATGTATCCACCATGACCCCTAGGTCTTTTTCCCTATTGAGGCCTCCAACGCCTCCTCCCAGGGTGTACTGTGTTTAGGGTTTCCCGACCAAGATGCAACACCTTGCACTTGGTGATATTGAAATTTAATTTCCATGTGTGAGCCCAGCTTTCCAGGGTGTCCAGGTCCCTTGCAGGGCCACCCTCCCTCTTCTCCCTCAACTACTGCTCCCATCTTGAGTCATCCATGAAGAGACTCATTTACACCCTATACCCTCCTGATGTCCGATATGTATGCATTAAATGAGATCGGACCCAGGACCGAGCCCTGCGGTACCCCACTACCAACCTATCTAGGGTTCGAGAGCTCCCCACAGACCACTACTCTCTGAGTGCATCCAGCTAGCCAGTTTTCAATCCATCTGACCATCAAAGGGCCTACTCCTAACCCCATCAGTTTCTCCACCAGACCATTGTGGGGGACAGAGTCAAACGCCTTGCTGAAGTCCAAGAATAATACATCCACAGGCTTACCCCTGTCCAGTTCTGATGTTACCCATTCATAGAACTCCACAAGGTTGGTTTGACATGATCTACCTGGCACAAACCCATGTTGCCGACTATCCAGACCTCCCACTCCTCCAAGTACACCCCCAATCGTTCCTTTAGAATACTCTCCATTAATTTTCCACCACCGAGGTCAAACTGATGGGTCTATAATTACCTGGTACTTCCCTCGACCCCCTTTATGGATTGGTACCACATGTGCCTCGTCCAATCCCTAGGTACCCTCCCTGTCTCAAGGTGACCTGCTGAAAAGCTCCGCCCAGGGTGCAGCCAGTATGTCCGCCAATCCCATAGTACTCGGATGAATGCCATCCGCCCAGGAGATTTGTTTTCTTTAGGGCCTTGAGGGCTAACCACACCCTTTGGTGGAGATAGCATCATCTGTCCCTCCCCTTACTGGTCTTTTTATCCTTATCCAGATGTGACCCCTGGGGTACCTTTCCCTCCCTTGCTCCATTTCTGTTGCTCCTCTGATCCCACTCCTGCCGCTCCATCCCCTTCATGCCTTGTTTTGTAGATATCCCATCCCTCCTAGTGAACACAGAGGCAAAGTACTGTTAAATACCTCTGCCTGGTCCTCGCCTCTTCCACCCACCCTCCTTCTGATCTCAATCTGCTGAGATGGCCTTAGTTTTCTCGCTCCCCAATGTACCGGAAGAACCCTTTTCCCTCCATGTATCCCTGTGCCAGCTGCTCTTTTACTGGACTTGCTCCCTCACCATACTGGGTGACTTTTCTAGATGCAAGCTGGTACATTTCCTTATCCCTATCCCTCTTGTTGTTTTATATTTTTGTAGGCCGCCTCTTTTCTCTGACTGCTACCTGTACCTCACTGGACCACCAGCATGGTTTACGTGACCTTGCTCCCTTACGTTTCAACTTAGCGCAGATCCTGACTGCTTCATGAAGTCCCCGTTTTATGACCTCCCATCTCCTTTCCACACTTGTCATTGAGGTAATCCCCTTCAAGTGATCCTTGAGAATATTTCCCATGCCCATAAAGTCTGCCCCCCTGAAGTCCACTGCCAGTGTCCTAGATCTCACCCCCCCCCCCATGCTTATTTGAAACCAGACAGTATTGTGGTCACTCCCAGTCAGGGGGTCCTGTACAGCTATGTCCCTTACCAGATCCCCATCTGCCAGAACCACATCCAGGACATGCCCCTCCCTTGTGGGCTCCATATATCATTTAACAAATATAAGCCTTATGCTGGTTAGGCAGTTTCATTTCTGGCTTGGAGAGAACAAGGGCAGTCGATACACACGTGATAGACTTGGAGTAGGGGATAGGCTTAGAAACAACTACAAATATCTTTTATTTTAGATACTGCTAATGCTTTGTAGAAACTAATTGAGAAGAGGCTAGTTAGTTTCAGTACAGATTGAAGTTGGTTCCAAAGAGTAGGAAGGGCATATGAAATAGCTCATTGTCCAAAGGTAGTACAAGTCCTAGGGACAGCAAGCAGGATGTAGTCCAATTTCCTGAGGGAGTATGCACTGCAGGAGATGCAGATGAGACATTATATAGCTCGGTAGTTTGTGAAGGAGTATCTTAAAGGTTCAGATACCAGCATGGAGCAAGTGTCTGGTGGTGAGCGAGGTCCAACCAACAGCTGCGCATAGATCACAGGGGTGGGTTCGGTAAGGGAGCTAGTGATGCACCATAGGGCACGATGGTAGAGAACGTTAGCTTATTTAGGCTTGAGATTCCAGAGGAGATATAGATTAAATTCTGTAATCAAGTAAGGAAGAAATGTGGCCAGGACAAGCCTGGTTCGGTCATAAGAGGAAGAGAGACCTGTTTCTAAAAAGAATCCTAACCGTGCTTTGAACCTCCTGGATAAGTCCTCAACATGGTCATTAAAAGAAAGCTTATTGTCTATCCAAATGCCAAGATATTTAAATTTAGGTATGACTTCCAGGGGTTCTCCAAGGGAGGTAACAATAAAGTCCTTCGGTAGGACAGGGAGAGTGCCAAAGGAGGTACTATGTGAAAAAAAACATTGCCTTAGTTTTCTTGGCATTTAGAGGAAGCCTGGCTTTTATGAGATTGTTTTTGAGCTGAGCAAGGTCAGCTTGCAAAATGTCACTAACTTCTGATAAGGTTGTGCCTGCAGCATACAATACCATATCGTCCGTGAAGAAGTGCAGGCTGGAATTTGTTATGTATGATCAAGATCGTTAATATACAGAGAGAAGAGAATCAGGCCTAGAATGGAGCCTTGGAGGACTCCCCTGACAATCGGGAGGGAGGCTGAGAATAGACCATCAGCTTTGACTTTCTGTAACCTTCCAGAAAGATAGTGGTAAACCACTCAAGGTAGACAGAGTGGCACCTAAATTAGTAAGGCAGGTAATTAGAAGGTGATGGTCAACAGTGTCAAATGCTTTACTGAGTTCTAGAAAGACTACACCAGTAATCTTCTTGGAGTCCACAGCAGAAACACAGTCATTAGAGACTTTAGCCAATGCTCTGATAGTGCTGTGTTTAGACCTGAAACCAGATTGTGCTGGATTTAGGAGTGAGTATCAAAATGATGTGTTAGTTGATTATAGATCAACTTTTCCAAAACTTTAGAGAGAATAGGCAAGATGGAGATGGGCCTGTAGTTGTTTAATCACAAGGGTCTCCTGATTTGAAAAGAGGAAGAATGTGGGCTGATTCCCAGCAGGACAGAACTATGGCAGAGGTGATGGAGAGATTGAAGATATGTAGGATGGGGCAGTGAGATGGGCATAACCTAGTCTCAGGAAGAAGGGTTCAAGTTCATCATCCCCTGCACTTTTCCTGGTATCAAGGTTAAAGACTGAGTCTTCAACTTCTTTGTAGTTAAATGTGCACAGCTGAAAGAGATGGGATGGGATACTGGTTGTGGAGGTGGAGCTAGCACAACTATTCACATGGTTAGCGTAAGGTGAGGAGTCAAAAGCTAGTCCAGTGGTGACAAAATGTGAGTTAAGTTCTTCGAGGATTTGGCAGTTATTTTCCACCACCCTACCATTGGTGAGAATCTTGGTAGGAATAAAGGGAGCAGAAGGATGGTCTTCAATGGATTTAAGTGTCCTCCAGATTTTGTGGGAGTTCCCATTAGCCTGCTCCAGGGTGGAGATGTAAAAGTTTGCTTTAGCAGCACAATTTTTTTTTACACAGGCATTCCTAGCAGTTTTAAAGGCCTGCCAGTCTGCAGGGCTCTTTGAATGCCTAGTCTCGGCCTAAAGCTTGTCTGTACTGGTAAGTGGTGCCTTGAGATCTGGGGTAAACCAAGGGTGAGAAACGTTACGTACCCTGACTTTAATAAAGGGGGCATCCTTGTTTACCAGAGTGGTAAGGTTGTCGTTAAGGATGGAGACAGCTTCATCGATAGTTTTGGCAAGATATAGATCTTGCCATCTGACCTTTCCCAAATCGGAAAGAAAATTTGCTGCATTTAGCTTACGAAAGGACCGCTTAGTTTTGAGTTTAGACTGTTGGTGGGTTTTAGTTTGGGATCTTACGCACACAACACCGTGGTCGCTCGTATCATTATGGAAAACTGCTGAGTGCAAGATTTTATGAGGATGAGTGGTTAAGATAACATCTACAAGGGAGCTATTGGCAATGTGAGAGGTATTGTTCCTTGTGGGTTCAATAACTAGCTGTACAAGGCCAAGCTCATCACAGATAGATTTAAGGCAGTGTGATTTTGTGGTAAGCTAATCCATGTTGAGGTCCCCTAGGATTATTGTTTCTGTGTTGGCAGCTATGTTTAATGATTTCAATATGATAAGGATTTCAGCACCACCGGTCAGTCACTTCTCTGTCAGTATTTCCACTGGAAAGACAACTATATCTGCTGACAATTTTGACTATAAAGTACAGCCTTAGTGGAATTCCATCTTTTTCCGATGAGTTGATTATTGCCATCATAAACTCTGTTACGTCTTGCTGAATATTGTCTGTAAATGTGCTGTGCTGGTCATAAGATGCCACAGCTCGCAGAACAGCATCAATGACGGCACAGTGTTATTCTGTCTTGACTGACACTTTCACAACTTGCTTCAGTGAATCTGATAAACATTTGATTTTAAAGCAGTCATTGTGGTAACGCATTTAGGCAAATGTAGGAACACCTCCATCACAGAATTAGCATAGCAACTATCTTCAGTACTGTTGTCAAATGACAGCATTACAGTTAGACTAAGAGTTTTTTTCTGGTTGTAATCTGGTATCATCAACTGCAGCTGATCACTTGTAATCTCTTGAAGTGGAAGAATAATGTATTAGGCTTCATTTCCAATTTTGTGACATCTCAGAAGACACATCTCACACAGCTACGTCATTCATCAGTGGAATCAGTGGCATGTTAGGTTGATACAAAGTGTGCAGGCTATGGTATTCTATGATACACTTTTTCTCAACATGAATTTTATTATGTGCCGTGTTAATAATGTATAATCCTGCTACAGGTCTGATATGTGACAAAGCAACATAGCTCATACCATCTTTGAAGATAGCATTCCCTATACTGATCATCGCAGCATCTAAACTCAAACCTTGTGACTTGTGAATGGACACTGCATACGCATCATCTAGGTGTAAATCTCAGGTGACTGAAAGGACTTAGCTGTTGTGAGGTTTAAATTACTTGTAGAAAGATCTGGTAAGTAGGGGGTGGACAGCTAGAAGGAAGCTACATTTAAAGACTGCCTTAGAAGATTCTGCTAATAGCTTGGCAGAAGACTCCAGGAGAAAGGACTGCTGTCTGACTGAACTCTCTACTGGGACTATATTGCCCTCCTTCCCTCCCTCCACCCCCACCCAAAGCTAGTTTTATTTTATAAGCACAGGATTTGACTGACAACAGGAACTTCCTGTTTAGGGGCAGGAAGTGAGTGATCACAGAACCACCAAGGACCCACCATCCTAGAATTGCAAGAAAGAGGAGTGGTTGGACCACAGTGGGCTCAGGAGGGAGGAGTGAGGGTGGTGGAACAGAGGCACATCCTCAGTTGTACCTCTCCACAATTCCTATGCCATTCTGGCAAAGTGTGGTTCCTCTATGGAGGCACCTACAGTGGAGACCAAGGAGGATGCTGGGAACCTCCACAAAGGAGACCCACAGGAGGGTGGCAGGGGACCCTGAAGGGAAGGAAACAACTCCTGGTGGGGGACTCCTGTTAGGAAGGTAGAACTGGGCAAGGAGGAGGAGAGGTGGGGTGCCTGCCTGGCGCCATGGCTTGGAGGACAGGGAGCGAATCCTCAGGATTGCCGGAGCAGCTGCACAGGGAAGGGAGCTGGATGTCATTGTCCACTTAGGGACAAATGACCTGGCTAAGAAAGGGATTAGAGAAGTGCAGGAAGAGTTTGTGGAATTGGGGAGGGGCCTTAGTCAAGTAGCACACACGGTAACCTTCTCGGAGGTGCTACCCATCTATGGCATAGGAGAGGCTAGGGTGTTCTGTACCATGGGATTCAATCAGTGGTTGAAAAACTGGTGTGGATCTCAGGGATTTGGCTTCCTTGGGGACTGGGGGTCCACCTGGAGTGATGCAAACCTATACTGGCATGATGGGCTGCATCTGTCCGGGAGAGGAACCAGGATCCTAGGTGATAGGTTTAAATGCTTCATTGGCAAGCTTTTAAACTAGCCAAGAGGGGAGGCACTGGAAAGGAACAGGAAAATCCTAGCCCCCAAACAATCACGGTAGTAAGTGTGGCAAACACCAACATGGAGGTGTTGATAGGGAGAAGGGCAGGGCTAAATGGAGAAAGTGACAAAGGCAAGAAGGACAGGGATGGGGCAAAAGGGGGTAAGGCCATCAGGAAATGGAGGGTAATGAGTACCAATGCCCAAAGTCTGGGCAACAAGCTCCTGAGCTGGTGGCCTTAATGGAAGAGGGATGCCTGGATATTGTAGCAGTCACAGAAACATGGTACACAGAGAACCATGACTGGGATGTTAACATACCAGGGTACATAACCTACAGGAGAGACAGGCAGGGGAGAGGGGGAGGAGTAGCTCTATGTAAAGGAAGGGATAAAAGTAACTGAACAAAAGAGTAAACAGGGAGGAGAGAGAAGGCACTGTGGGTCACCTTGGAGACTGGAAAGGGCACCACAATCACACAGGGTTGTGTACAGACCCCCATGTCAGGGGAAGGAATGGACAAGGATATGATGGAAGGCATTCTTAGAATGGCAGAGAAGGGAGATACTGTTGATGGGAGACCTGAATATGTCAGATGTTAACTGGAGCACATTGCTGCAGTGACATCCAAAGCAGGACCATTCTTGATGCCCTACAGGTGGCAGGCATTAGACAGCTAGTTTCAGAACCCACTGTGAGTGAGCAATCTTAGACCTTGTACTCTCAAGCGGGGCAGTGAGAGGATCTCAGATCTAGAAGTGGGTTGCCATCTGGGGACAAGTGACCATCAAACAGTGTGGTTCCGTTAAACTCAGCTACAGAAGTCAAGCCATACAAAAGTGAGGGTACTGGACTTTAGGAGGGCTGACTTTGGCAAGATGGGAGAGTGCCTCAGAAAAGCATTAGCAAACAGGCTAGAAGGAGGTGTGGAGCAACAATGGGGAATTATCAAACTGCCATCACAGAGGCAACAAACCTTTGTGTGAAGCAAATAAACAAATCAAAATGAAAGAAAAAGCCACTATGGTTCTCAAGAGAGTGACTGTGAAAGTCAGGAAGAAAAGATAGCATTCCAGAAGTATAAGGAAACACAGAAGGAGCAGGACAGAAGCTGTACCAGTTAAGGCAGAAAGAAGCAGGAGGGAAGTCAGAATAGCAAAGGCCCAAACTGAGGAAAAGATAGCCAACTCAGTTAAGAAGGGGGATAAAACCTTTTATAGGTACATCAGCGAGCGTAGAAAGACAAAGGGAGGGATAGTGAGGCTGAATAGAATAAACGGTGGGTGGGCAGAGGGGGACAGTGAAAAAGCAGGAATACTGAACGAATATTTCTGCTCAGTATTCACAAAAGAGGAGGGGGAAGTGCCTAATCCAATTAACAGAAGCACTCTTGATAGGGGTCAATCCCAGTCCTTTCACAGAAGAAAGGGTTCTGCAAGAACTCCTAAAACTGAAGGTGGACAAAGCAATGGGTCCTGATGGAATTCACCCCAGAATTCTAAAAGAATTAAGGAAGGAACTAGTGAAACCACTGGCTACTCTTTTAATAAATCATGGGAGGATGGTGTGGTACCCGAGGACTGGAGGAAGGCGGATGTGATTCCCCTTCACAAAAGTGGGACCAAGACAGAGGCAGAAAACTACAGACCTGTCAGTCTGACCTCTGTGGTAGGGAAAGTGATGGAGTCACTTCTGAAGGAAAGAATAGTTGAGTACCTAGAGGTCAGTGAAGCACAGGATCCAAGGCAGCATGGGTTCACAGCGGGAAGGTCATGTCAGGCAGATCTAATAGATTTCTTTGACTGGGTGACCAAAGTAGTAGACCAGAGAGGGCTGTGGACATGGCCTACCTAGACTTTAGCAAGGCATTTGACACAGTCCCACACAAAAGATTATTAGTCAAATTAACCAGCCTGGAGTGGGTCCCAGGGTGGTAGCCTGGGTAAAACATTGGCTGGACAACAGGACACAGAAGGTAATTGTAAATGGAGTCCACTCTGAAGAAAGGGCGGTTACTAGTGGGGTACCGCAGGAGTTCATATTGGTCCAGTCCTTTTAATGTCTTCATCAGTGGCATTGCAGAGGGACTGGAAGGAAAAGTATGCCTTTTGCAGATGACACAAAGATCTGCAACAGGGTTGATACACAAGGAGGGTGGAAAGGATGAAAAGGGACTTGGCAAGGTTGGAGGAATGGTCTGACGTATGGCAGCTAGGATTCAATACAAAAAGTAAAATAATGCACCTGGAAACAAGAACCCAGGGAAGAATACACAATGGTGGGGAGGTAGTAACAACAACAAAACAGGAAAGGGACCTGGGGTAATCATATCAGATGACCTTAAGGTTAGCAAGCAATGTGAGAAGGCAGTAGGAGGGCCGGGTTATACTGGTATGTATAGGAGAGGCATCAGCAGCAGAAAACAGGAAGTTGTTATCCCTCTGTACAGACAGTTGGTGAGACCCCATCTGAATACTGTGTCCAGTTCTGGAGACCCCATCTCCATAAGGACATAGACAGGATAGAGGCAGTCCAGAGGAGGGCAACTAAAATGGTGCAGGGTCTGCAAGAGAAGCCGTATGAGGAGAGACTAAAGGAGCTTAATATGTATACCCTTGAGGAAAGAAGGAGAGGGGGACATGATAGAAACTTTCAAGTACCTCAAGGGAATCAACAAAGTCCAAGAGGGTAGCATCTTTCAGAAAAGAGACTTGCAAGAACAAGGGCGCAATTTAAAGATAGAAGGAGGGCAGTTCAGGGCAATGTGAGGAAGTATTATTTCACAGAGAGGGTAGTGGATGCATGGAACAGCCTTCCTGAGGAAGTTGTGGAGTCTAAAACTGTGGGAGAATTCAAGAATGCATGGGACAGACATAAGGCAATTCTTGTGGGGGGTAGGAAGATATAGGCTGTTGGTTAAATAGGATCTGCGGCCTATCCTGTAGGTAGGGAAATGGGCAGACTAGATGGGCCTAGCGGTCCTTATCTGCCGTCAAAGTCTATGTTTCTATGTTTCTATTTAAACTATATATTGAATATGGTAATCAAATATTGTTAATCCCAAAAGCTGAATTTTATGTTTTTAGTATATAAATGTTTAACAAAAACATCTGGCTCTTACTGAAAATTAAATGCTGTGTCTATGTTTTCCTTGGGAGATGTAGTTTCACCTGCTGTCTCCTTCTGAGGCCCTGATAATCATTTGTTCCAAAGGTTTTTAAGTCAGTTTGAAGGCATTAAATATCTTCTGTTCTCCTAGTCCTTAATAAAATGCAGGGCTCCAGAACTTCACAGATTTGTTCTGCTGTTTGATACAGGTCCCAAAACTAGTGTGTCTTGCTACAGCATGATAGAGCCACCTCATGCCCCTCCCACATGAATAAAAAAAGTTGGGGTGGATCTTTAGGAGCTTCTTGGGTGGAGGGGATGGATCTTACTTCAAAAAAAAATAATGCTGCCGCCCACTACTCAGGTTCTAGTTCTTGTACCACCCATTTAAGAAGAAAATAGTACCCTACAATCATTGACTAACATGAAAGTGTACTTATTTGAGAGAGGAAAACATTGCTTGGAGAAGGTAAGGTGGAAGAGACTATTTACACTTTCAGTCAGTTCCATGGACAGAAAACATGGTATCATTCCTTTTGTACATGAAAACATCTGTGCAGGCTCCACCTACTGCAGCCGGAAAAATAAGGTAATTACAGTCCAATGTATTTCAATGGGATTTTCAACTACAGTTACATTATTTCTCATACAGCAGTTGCCAGTTTCAGCAACAAGATGTGTCTTGATGGGAGAGTGGATCCTCACAGTGGCACTGGTTCAGGTGAGTGAAGGTGTGTGTGGGGTCTGTGGGGTGAGGTGGTAAGTACACAGTAGGAGGCTGGGTGGCAGTGTGGGTTTGCATCACGGTGAACATTTCTTTTTACAGATGGAAAAAACAAAGACATCAAGGGACCGTTTTCTTATTTTCAGAATGCAGGGGACATGGGAGCATAGTTTGGTACCACTAGACACCAAGGCAAGGATAATCATAAGTGGCAATGATCATCAGAGGTTGGGGGGCACAACTAGACACTAGGGCTAAAGTAGACTTGTATAGGGTCAGGCACGGGGGGCGGGGGCACTACTGAACACAAGGGATATGGAACATATTTACAGAGAGTGGAAAGGGTAAGGGAATGCCACTAGACACCAGGGAAATAACTATTATGGGCAGGAGAATCAAAGGGTGGGGGTTCCACTGGACACAGGAAAATATATTAAAAAGTTCTGCACATAAAAACAAATTAAAATCAGAAAACAAAACAAAAAAAATTAAGAGCAGCAATCGGAGGATGGGGGTGTCACATGACACCAGGAAAACAGATAAAAAAAGACCAAGAAGACACGGAAAGGTCTTTTTTAATTTCACAGAATCCTTTTCCATTTCAAACAAAACAAGGGAATGAAAAAGGATTCCTTAAAATGAAAAAAAAATTGGGAAAAAACTAAGTCCAAAATCCTTGTCTGTGTCAATTAAACCTTTTTCATTTGAATGGAAGTATCAAACGAAAAAGGATCCCTTGTCACGAAAAAGGAATCAGACTAAAAACTAAGTCCAAAATCCATTTTTGTGAAAATGGACTCTTTTTCGTTAGAATGAAAAGGTCAAATGAAAAAGGATCCCTTGACTCGAAAGGAATCAGAAAATGTGTAAGTCCAAAATCCGTGATAAAGGGATCCTTGTTTTTCAAACAAAAAGGACTCACATACAAACATAGACAAAACTAAATCTGAAATCCTATTTCATGACTTGTGATCCTTTTTATTTGAATGATAAAGGATTCACAAAAAGGATAGTAGTGACGAAAAAGGATTTCAAATGCTTAAAAAATTCCAGGGTAACTTTTGCCACCAGACAACTGCAGAATCCACTTAACAGAGTTTTGATTAGCAAGATACATATGTTGGTGTGTATAGAACACCTCATTTTTGTCAGTTTTCTATTTTTGGGGGACTTGAAAAAAGATGGCTGAAAATGAAAAAATAATTATTTTCTCACAAAAAAAGGATTAGGCCTTACCAACATAGTAAAATGCATTAACTGTGGAACCATTTATATTTTTCACCAAACCAGTGAAAGGTACTTCTGTGGAGTAAGCCCTTTCTACCCTGAAAACTTCAGACCAAAATTCCAAACTGTCTGGGAGCAACCCGACGACCAAAAAAAAAGTACAAAAAATTGCAATTTTGTAGTTTAGTTTAGTTTATTGATCAGCATATGCCCTTTCAAAAAATACATAAATACAACATTCAGTGCAGTGACATGACATTGATACATAAATAAAATTACATAATATTAAAAAGTTTGAGTTAAAATGGTCCATAAGGTTGAAAGCAGATATTCTTTCATCCGTGCAAATATTCATTCAGTCCAGCTAGTTTGCTTTATGTTAACAACTGCTCAAAGTAACATTTAGTTATAGACAATGCATGAAAAAGTTATCCTTATTTGGTAGGCGTGTGGGGGGTGTTAGGGTTCAAAACCCTAACACCTCATTTCCCTACTTTGTTGCTTCAACCCTAACTGATGCATTAACAAAGTTATATATATATATATATATATATATATATATACACACTATATATATATATCTATATATATATATATAGATATAACTATATATATATTTATAAAATGGGTAGGGAAATTGTTGTTCTTTTATTGGATGATGAGCATCACATGACCATGCGTATATCAGAACACGACCGCACACCTGCATTTTACCCCTCTCCAAAACAATTTTGACATTTTATAAGATAGATAAACCACTCTGAGGTGTGTGGTCGCGCACCGATATATGCACGCCTTGGGCGGTTGATGCACTCGGCCTGCGGCCTCATGCATACAACGCACACCAAGGCGTGTGTATATCAGAGCACGACTGCACACCTCAGAGTGGTATATCTATTACATATATATATATCCCCGTACTTAAATCTCCTCAGGATACAGTTAGCCTTTGGGAAAGGATCCTTCTCCTTCCTGGCACCCCAAAAATGGAACAACCTACCGCACAATCTACTCTCCTGTACATCCTTACCACAATTCAAAAAATGCTTTAAAAAACTCTTCTTTCCTCCACCTATCTGTTCATGCTACTAAGACCTCCATTTTACTCCTCTCCCTCCACCACTCTACTCTCCTTTACCATATTATGCTCCCCTTCTGCTAACCTCCCCTCAATTATTGTTTGTCTAATTCCAGCCTACTCCTACTGTATACACTGTCACATTAATCCATTTACCGCACTACACTGCTATCTTAGTCATAAATAGACCAGAACTGTAAGATGAGTGATTCACTGCATAACCTGTTCTAACAACCGTGTGTATATTTTCCCAAGCAACATTAGCCCTTTAGACTGTTATTAAACACCACAGCACTTTTAGATGGCTTGTTAGACTACACCTCACTATTTGGTCCCTGAAATGTGAATTGTAATTACCGATATCAATCATACTTTGAGTGCTTTTGTAACTTGTAACTTGTTATTGCTGTATTGCTCATTGTTACCCTTTTTGTTATCATATTTTTCTATATGCTGGAAATGTATTTCCTCGGGTTGCCCCTGAAAAAGGGATTGTTAATGTCAGTGGGCCTACCTGGTCATCAAAATTCAAATAAAATAATATATATATATATGTATATATATATATAGTACAGTGGCACGGAAGTGCCACTATAGTTAGGGTTGAGTAAGCACTTTAATGTTAAACCTCAAATTTTGCACCTTAATAACTTTGCCACCATAATATGGATTTGCATGAAATTTTGCATGCACAGTCTGGTTTCATAGATCTCTGGATCTGGCAAGTTCGCTACTGTCAGAAGTACAGTTGCGGAGCTAAAGAACTAAAAATAAAAGCAAAAAAAAAGGACCTTTTGCGCGTTTCTTTGCTCTAGCCCACAGCCTGCATGGTTTGTCTGCCAAGTCTAAAATGTTCAGGAAAGATGCAGTCTTTGGTCACCGATGTGCCTTTCGAAGATTTGGTGAAAAATATTAAACCGTTCAAAAGTTATTCAAAAAACAAATTTCTCATTATAGTCAAAGGGTAAAATTAGCTGTGCATCACGAAAGTTTCACAAATGCCATTTTTACTTTCGCAAATGGCCCTGTTACTTTTGCAATTCAGCCATCTTGTTTTCAGTTATTGACACAGAAAAATGCCTGGCGTTTAAAATTGGGACCCTCTAGGTAAACACTGACTGTTGTGTTTACCTAGTGGGGTCCTGAGGATGCTAGCCTTATCTTTTTGGGGGGGTTAAACACCCCAGAAATGCCTTTTCCAACTTTGAGGAAAAGTACTTTTACAAAATACTTTCACAAATGCAAAAGTTTTGTGATTTTTTTGTTGAAACTTTCGTGATTTGAAAAGTAATTGTATTCAAAATGACTGCAAATCTTTGCCATCCACCTGCAATAAAATGGTTTTGTCTTTTGGGCTGAAATTTGCAGGGTTGCAAGCCCTGGTCACACAGATGTGCCTTTTTGTGGTTTGGTGCCAAAATACTCAAGGGACCCAAAGTTACAGCATTCCAAAGTTGAGAACTTTCCCAAAGGCTAACATTGCAGCGCCTGTCATGCCTTTCAGCACCCGTATCTCGAAAACGAAGTGAGATACAGAGTTTTCACTACTGGCAGTTTAGTTCACCTTAAGGTGAACTAGCCTGCTGAAACAAGTTTGAAAATAGTAGATGACACCTACAATGGAATATTTTCCTGCTTGCTAAGGTTATAGAGATATTGGCAAAAACATATTCCAAGGGTTCGAATGGTGCCTTCTCAGTGGTTTTTGCTGCTCATATCTCAGACACAATGTGAGATATGGATTTGGCTAACTATATTGCATGAAGTACTCACTGTCATGGTTTCACTGGCAGTGGAATTTTTTTCCTAGCTGCTACGGTTGCTGAGATATTAGCAAATTACTGTTACAAGACTTCCTTGCTCTATAGGGCTGCTGTATGGATCCGTACTTATGAAAGTGGAGCAATGAGCCGGAGGTCCACGCTTCCCACAATCATATGATTATCAAACAAATGAATAATGGGTGAGTAGCGGGGTCTGGAGGCCCATGTTCTTTCAACACATGCCATTTACATTACACTTTCTCAAAAAGAAGGGAAATTCATGGCATAAACTCATTAATGCATCAGTTAGGGTTATTTCCACAGTTACAAAAGTGTGGAAATTCAACATTAAGGTTACCACCCCACCACCCCACCTCTACGCCCCCATCCTCAAACCCAAACTCCGCATTCCCCCACCACACACACACACACACACACATGCAAGATTGTAAGACACTATATGTTAGTCACATCTGTAAGCACAATAATCACTACATTGTACTCATTTCACATAACACTATATAATGAAAAAACAAATGCAGTATGATCGACTCTATACTGCCAGCACAGTATGATGACACATTATAGCTGCCATATTTTTTCAAACAGTGAAACTTAGTCTGTACAAATTTTCTAAATATTGATTTTTATGTCATAATTCAACAATTGGCTCACTGCAGGAGTTCCTGCTACCACATAGGCATGTGGTAGCAGGACAGATAGAGCTGACGCATACAGTACATAGTGCTTTTCAGATACTGTTCAGGTATGAAACAAGCACCATCACATGTTGTTGTACTGCTGCATTACCTGGAAATAATCATTAGCAGCATGTTATGGTTAGCTTTGGATGTTACAACTGTTGCTGTCATATGTTGCTTGTAAACTATACTACAAAGGATTACTTTTATTGTTACTGCCATTTGTTATTAGGACTGACTCACTCTACCAGAAAAAAATATGCAAACATCCAATGACTATTGCTAGGGTTATCCAAACTCTTATTTCCAATAAAGCTATCTACAGATAACATACTGTGTGTGTCACGGGGTTGGGATTTCAGAGTAATTCATCTAGGCAGAGTCAGGATTTAGTGCATAAAAAGGCGCCCTGAGGCATTCAGCAACTTATTCCATCTTCAGCAATCAGAAGGATACATGTACAGAAATCAAGAAAATCAAGAAAGTTAAAACTCAGTTGAGAATAATAAAGAAATAAACTTAGAAATAGGAACCACTGCTTTTCTTCAGCAGGGTCGCATGACTTTTCTTTCGCAGCCCAGCCAAACACTCTCTGGTGTGAGCTCACACCATTTGGAGGTCTTTCTCCAACCTCCATCAGTACAAGACTGACTCCTTATCTAACATTCCACTAGTGGTGAGTCCTATTTATACCCTAGGGATTACATCACACTTTTGGGGGGAGGGGAATTCCCATTTGCAGTATCATTACATAATGGGGAGTTTCCATAGGCCATGATGTAACATAATTGGGAGTTTCCATATTTCATTTTGTTTAGGGCTTGCTGGCACTTTATTTTATATTCTTGGGGAAAAGGTGAACAAGGGGACCAGGGACACCTATCCCATCACCGTGCACCTTCTCCTGACAGAGGTCACTCTGTCACAGTGTGTTTCATCATTTCTTAACAATTGAAATATAGGCATCTGCCTA
This sequence comes from Neoceratodus forsteri, assembly GCA_016271365.2. Classification (NCBI taxonomy): domain Eukaryota; kingdom Metazoa; phylum Chordata; order Ceratodontiformes; family Ceratodontidae; genus Neoceratodus; species Neoceratodus forsteri. The sequence goes on from CM057455.1 coordinate 1,426,130,834, forward strand.
AGTACTGTTATTGATGTTTGTAACAGAAAAATGCTTACTGTGGGCCATTTCCCATGGTTGCCCAGCATGCGTGTGTACCCCGAAGGCACTCTGATGGCAGCAGAACTCATATAGTTGCTGGACCATGATGATGGATGTGTCTTGTACTATGTTTGGAGAGTTCTATGTTACTTCTGTTACCTGATGCTGGTTGTCTCTTGCATGTGTGTGTGTGTGTGTGTGTGTGTGTGTGTGTGTGTGTTGGGGGGAATGCAGAGTTAGGAGTTTGAGGATGGGGTGTGGGGATGGGGTGGTGGGTGGTAACCTAACGTTGAATTTCCACACTTTTGTCTCTGTGGAAACAATCCTAACTGATGCATTAACTGAGTTTTTTGCCATGAAAAAAAAAAAAATATATATATATATATATATATCATTTAGTAACATTAGCACATCAGAATCCAAAATTCATGAAAATGTCTGAACATGTTTTTGCATGAAATAATGATTATGTCCTAGTATGTACTTAAATAGATGCAAAGAAATGACAATAGTATGATGAAAAATAACAGTCATGGACTGTACAGCATTTGAATCATGATTTAATGTAAATGTACCAAATGATTCTGTGTGTGTGTGTGCCCGCTTACATTTTACATACAGTCATGATCACATGATAATAGATATACTAAGAAGTAGCACAAAAAAAGATATCTGGACTTGAGAATTAAACTGTTTACATTACTGCAATCGGATCACAACTGAATGCAAATCTTCATTTTTTAGGTTGAGTTTTGCATGGAATGATGATTGTATGTTAATGTCAATAATATATAGTGGCAGGAAATTGTAATAGTGCACTTTGAAATACTGCTTATTTGCATTACTGCACTAGGATCAGTATTTCATGCAAATATCCCAAACTTTGCCTGGGCACAAAATTAACACATAATCATGATTGCATAGTAATTTCAATGGTAACGAATCATAGGGGATGATAATAGTTTGTTTACAAATATCTACTATTACCAATACTATATTAGGATCAACATTTTATGCGAATGTTTAAAATATTTCTTTCTATATTTGCATGGAATCCTGACTGAATACTAATCTCAATGCTTAGAAATGACAGAAATGATAATAGTGCATTGAAAAATTCCAATTGTTGTCTATCATAAGTAAATTTGGATCATAATGGCATGTAAATGTGCATTTTTATCAGTTACTCTGTTTTTGCAGCCTGAAGTGGGTGTGTATGTGTTGAAGTGTGCATGTGTATCCAAAGCAACAGAAGCACTGGACCATGATGATGGATGTTTCCTGTGTCATCTGGAAAGTGTTTCCCTACTTTTGTTGCTTTAAGTCAAACCCTAACTGGTGAATTTCCTTTCTTTCTGAGATTGTATACAGAATGTATATTTTTCCTTCTGTTTGTTTTATACCACAAGTAATAGATGTCTTCAGCAATGTTGTCTGTATGAGCTGATCAGATCTTTACATTTCACCCAACTTGGGCCAGATATTCAAAACTTTGCACCAAATGCAAACTGATTGTGTTGTGATTGTGCCACATTTGTGCTGGCTACCATATTCAAAGTACAAAAGTGCTACCGCAACATGAGATAGCACTGGCACTAAAAGATAATGTATGTGAGGGGCAAAAGTGAGGGGCGGGACATGAATATGGGCACAATGGTATATTCAGCACCACAGCACCATGCAATGTGTGTTAACACAACATGAACATGTAGCGTGGCACAAATTATTGCCTATAAAAGGTGGTCTTAACCCAGGGCAAACTATAGAGGGCATGGACACAGCAACATGCAACATGGCAGTCAGAAACAACCCCGTGATGGTATATCTGATGGCAGCCGTGACTAAGGAGGAAGACAGGGACCAAGGCCACCCTGGGCCACTCCGTAGGCCAAGGAGAAGATATGTTGCAAACAGAATGTACCAGCCCTGAGTGTGTTTTGAGACACTCTCAGATGACCACTTTGTGGGCTGGTACAGACTGAGCAGGGTTCTGCTGAGGCAGCTCTGTGATTTTCCTGCATGAGCAGCTGCAATCTACCACCCAACGCAGTCATGCCATAACAGTTGGGCAAAAGGTGACAACTGTGATGTGCTTTCTACCACTGGGTCCTGCCAGACATCAGTTGGGATACCATCGGCATGTTGTGATCTGCCACATCGCACCTCTGACCCAGTTCTAGATGCCCTGCTGCCACATTCTGGTGAATTTATTGTATTCCCCAGCATGGCAGCAGAGCACAGAGAAACAATGCAGCAATTCTATTGGGTTGTGCACCTACCAGCAGTACTCAGTGCCATTGACTCCACCCATGTTGCCATCCAGGCACCACCAGGTGAAGTGGGAGACAACTTCCTCAACAGTAAGTAAAGCAAGCAAATCTTTATTTTTCAAGCACCTTTCAAAAATCAAGGTGCTGTACATAATATAAAATGCCATATAACAACAGACAATATGACAATTATTTAAAATCAATCCATTACTTAGTCAGGGAAGGCCAAAGAGAATAAATACATTTTCAGCATAGATATAAAACTGCAGATGGTCGGGCATTCTCTTAACCGACGAGTAGAGAATTCCACTGGTTGGTGCTGCAAATGAAAAACAGCAGCTCGGATGTTTTAAGACAAATCCTAGGAATCTCTAGCAATCTCTCATCAGCGGATCGGAAAAGGCAGTTGGGGGAGTAAAGAGTCAGGAGATCTTTGAGGTAGTCATGTCCCTGTTCATGTAGGGCTTTAAAGGTAAGCAAACCTGCCTTATAGGTGATCCGCCACTGAACTGGCAGCCAGTGCAGTTTGTACAGCACAGGCATAATGTAGCAGATCCTAGAGGTACCAGTCAACAGCTTGGCTGCAGTGTTCTGCACTAGCTGCAGGCAGTGGCTATCAACCTCAGACAGCCCTAGGTAGAGGGCATTGCAGTAGTCAAGATGGGTAGTAATGAAGGCGTGGACCAATGCTGGAAGGTGGCCCCTGGGGGAATCAGGTGCTTCACCCGGGCAATGTTCCTCAGATGGTAAAATGAGGATTTGACCACGGCTGACACCTGAGACTTCAGAGTCAGACCTTCATCAAATATAACACCCAGGTTATGCACCCAATCTGAGGTAATGAGCTGGACACCATCAAGCCATAGGCCTGACCTGTGCCCAATGCCAAAACCTACCCGGGTGGCTGAGATCTACAACCAACACCTCAGTCTTATCCAGATTCAGTCTCAACCAACTTGAGCTCATCTAATCTTTAATCTCAGAGGCAACTATTTAGCATAGAATTGCATCAGCCTGTCTAGGCAAAAGGACATATACAGCTGAGTATCATCTGCATAGCAGTGAAAACTCAAGCCGTATCACCTGATGATTTCTCCCAATGGCAGCATATACACTGCGAACAACATGGGTGCCAATATGGAGCCTTGCGGCATCCCGCAGGACAGGGGGAGGGCATCAGAGGAATAAATTCCAGTGACCACCCTCTCAGACCTGCCTACAAGGAAAGATCGAAGCCATTCAAGGACTATACCTGACAGTCCACAAAGGAACTGCAGGGTCTCCAAAAGCACCTCATGGTCCACAGTGTCAAAAGCTGCAGGGAGATCGAGAAGAACCCAGATGGTACAAGCTTTTTGATCTCTCGCCATTAGGAGGTCATTCAATACCCGAACAAGGGCGGTCTTCATGCCATGCCTCTTACTGAAACCAAACTGGAGGGTTTCATAGACATTGTGAGTTATCAAGTGATTATCCTGTTGCAAGCGCAACCACCTTTCTCAATAACCTTCCCACAAAGGAAAGGTTAGAGACAGGTCAGTAGTTAGCTGGATCGGCAGGATCCAAGGAGAGTTTTAAGGAGCGGTCAAAGCACTGCATCCTTTAAGGGGTCCGCAAAGATTCCCTTCTCCAAGGATCTCCATACAGTTTCAGATAGGATCAGGCAGATAACATCTACACATCCTACCAAAAGGGAGGTAGGGCCCAGATCCAAACTACAACAGGTTGGGCGCAAGGTCTGGGCAATCTTCACAATGTCCATGAATTCCAGTTGGCTGAAATCCGTACAGACAAACAGGGTGCTCATCACCTCCCATCGACCTCCACAACCCCTCATGGAGAGCAGGCCAATTCCGGATCTGATGCTGGCAACCTTATCTGCAAAAACCAGGCTAGCTCATTGCACTTAGTTGTGAAAAAGCTCTTCTGGACTGGAGACAAATTGGATTGCACAATCTGTCAACAGTTTGAAAGAGTTGAGCCAGTCGTTCTGCGAGCAGAAATCTCTCTGGACAGGAACTCTGCCTTCTTACAAGTGATTTCTGATTGATAGCCTTTATAATGTTCCATCAATCTAAGCCTGTCAGCATCCAGGCTGGACTTCCACCTTGCTCTCTCAGCCATCCCGACCAATGCACCTCAGCTCCTTCAAGGACCCATCATACCAAGGGGACCTTGGGCGAAGAGTGAGTGGTCAAACACGAACAGGGGAAATCAAGTCCAGGGAATCTCCCACTGCCTTATTATAGGCTGGTACAAGGTCCCCTGCACTTGTGCTTTCACCCAGCAATCCCGATATGTCCAGCGCCGCCGATAGACCATCTGGGGTAACCCCCCTCAAGGGGTAGTACCGGACCATCTCCAAAGAGGTAGGTTCATTTGGGGGGGCCCCAAAACTGAACCCTATGGTGTGATGGTCAGACAAACTGACTGGTTCCACCCCAAGTCAGTGATCTCCATCCCCAGGAGGAACAGTAGATCCAATGAGTGACCTCCTATATGGGTAAGGTGCAGCATTGTCATAAGCTGGAGGAGATTTTGACCAAACTGCAAGAGTTTGTTGTCAACTCAGGCATTGAAGTCCCCCAAAATTATCCATCTGGGGGACTCCAACACCAATGTTGATGACAAAGTCTGCAATCTCCTGCAGGAATAAGCTCCCATCACCAGGTGGACAGTAGATGAGGAGTATCTTACAGTCTACACCTCACCCATGATACACTCAAAGGATCTAATGATCCTCACTGGAACATCCACAAGGCCCAATTCAGTCTTAAAAAGATGGTTACACCCCCACCCTATGATCCAACCTCAAGCGGTGAATCACCAAAACCCAGCTGGCACTTCAGAAGCCAATACTGGGACTGCATTATCATCCAGCCAGGTCTCAGTGATGCATGCCAGGTCCACCATTTCAACAAGATCAGCTATAATGGGTGTCTTGTTTTGATGGACCTAGCATTACACAACACCTACAGGTTGGATAAGATGTTGGGAAGACCTTGACTCTTGTCCAGCATCAATTTCTGGGCCCTTGGGTATGGGAACAAGACAGGGATTACCCTGTCCTGGCACCATTCACCTCAGGGTGTCATCTGGTTCCTACCACCCCAATCGTCCCCCTTTCCATTCGCCCACCAGGCCCAGCCCTGCCCCCCCATGCCTCCTATCTATCCCTAGGGATTGACAACCTTTATACGTCTCTGTTGGCAAAAAGGGGCAATTGAAGGGGTGCAACTCCCTGAGCTTGGCGGGGGAATACTGCCTGACCATCTTTGGACCCTCCCTACACATTCTTAAAACACAGAACTATCTGCACACAGTCAAAGCAATAAAATCACAAATACTAAAAAATAAACAAAATAATAATAGTAAACCCTACCAGACTCTCTCACAGGCTGGAGGGCAACGTAAACATAATAAAACCCACACTTTAACTAATAAATAACAATATCACCCTCTAACCCCAAAATACCAACCCCAAATCAACAGAAATCAAATTAATACTCAAATAACAAAAATAATAACAATAAAACAATTAAAACCAATCACATAAAACCAGATATTTACAGTTTACTATAGATGTAGTAACACTGTTTACTGTATCAGTGTTAGGTCTTTACTAATCAGGAATGTGCCACAACTCCACAAAAAGTTTGAGATAAACAGGGAGAACTCTCACCCCTCTCTTGTCAGAAATATTTTGACTAGTCAATATAGCCCTCTCACTGCCACATAATCAGAGTCTTAATTTGGAATTTTAAACCAAAAAGGAGGCCCTCTCACTGCCTCCTAAGTTAATCATAGAATTGCACAGATCAAAATATATCAAAGCAGACAATCCATGTAATACTTGCAACATCGAACAAATGAGCTCACATACAGTTGTAGTTCCTTTTGATGAAATAGAGGAGGATTGCCAAAAACAAGTTAATTTCCTGAGAAAATTGGACCCGGACAGTAAATCCAAATTAGACCAATTCCACCTGACTGTTAAGCGGCCCTGGAGTCCAACAGATCCCCCCCTTGGGCCGTCAGGAACCTGCCCAACACCGGTCAAACAAACCCTGACAGCCCTAGGAGACCTGTATAGATGCCCACCCTCTGGACGGCACTACCAGCTCACCCCAGGGAAGGAGGAGCTAGACCAGGGATCCACCTCAGGCACGCCAGTTTGGCTCGCCCAGTCCACCACGATGAGTAACACAGATCCTTCTCAGCTCACAGTCCAAATTCAAACAGAGCAATTCAACAAAACCTCCACATGATTCTTTCCATTCAGAACAGCATTCTCTCCTCCAGTAAAGGGTAGTTACAGATTACCTGCACTGTCCATCTGCTACAGCGACTGCTTCACAGAATCCTCCCCCTGTTACCAAATCCACAGATTTATCACAGGTAGCAGCTGAAGGAGTCTTCCACACAATCTTCCGACTACACAGTCTGCCACACTGGAGTCAGAGAGATACTGAGACTCCCAACAGTAACTGGTTGAATGCCAAAAATGCACAACAAGCATTCGCAAACGTTTCTCTGATACTAGTCTACCTCACTTCTTCATCCCTGACTAACCAACTAAGCAAAACAAAAATAACTTAAAACGAATGAAAACAAACTAAATAAAATGGTAAATAAACAGCAAAATAAACAAAATGAACTAAGCCCAAGAAGCTAATGCTCTGGCTGGCTCAGATCTGCTGCCATATTGGGAAGTCAGCCAATCTTTGGTTACCACTCCAATAATTGCCAGGTGGTGTGTAATGCAATCACGCATCATCAGTGTCCTGCATGGTTACCCAGCAATGCCCATGATGCTCATCATCTGGCACCAGTCTCAGTTGTGCCAGTCATTTAAGGAAGGCTAATACCCAGTGGACATCTTGTTGATGAGTACCTGCAGCAAGCACAACCACAATCCCCCAACATCATGACAGTGCCACAATATAGCAGAAAAAGGAGGCGGGTGTACAGGTACACAGGATGACCTAAACAGTAGGGTATGCAAACTGGTCAGGTGAGTGACACAGTACACACCTGCTAACAAATGTTAATGTTTCCACAGGGGACAGTGCCTATCCCTTGAGACCCTGGCTCCTATCCCATCCTCCAGTCAGCAAATGTGGCCGAGGAGAGATACAAGGCACACATCACAACAAGGAATATAATAGAGTGTGTCTTCAGCATGCTCAAAATGAGATTTAGATGCTTGGACCATTCTGGTGGTGCCCTACAATATACGCCTCAGAAGGTATGTCACATATTCCTAGCCTGTTGTATATTGCACAATATGGTGCTAAACCATGGAATACACTGCCAGAACCTGAGGTACATGTTGAGAGTGATGCAGAGTCAGCGGTCCAGGGGATAGTGGAGCAGCTCAATTAGCATGACTCATGCATGGCCAGGAGGTCCCAGGAGCACAGAATGAACATCATCAGAACCGTGACATGGATGGCAGGTGAGTGAAAACAACATGGACAACATACATGAGTCAAAAAGTGAATTTACATTCTATACAGTACAGTGACAAAACACAATGGTGATAAGATGCACAAAAGAAAAGAAAGGATGGCACATATGAACATACAAAATGCCAGCAGAAGCAGGTCTATAAGGTCATCGTAGTCTGCACGAAAGAGCAGCCAGCCCTCAACTTGCAGCTGCCCCTCCCTCTTCATCTTAACATCCCCCACTCGGTCGCAACCTCTTCCAAAGCTACACACCATTCTACAGGAAACCACCTCCTTGGGTAGAGTATTCCACCTGTCCACCACACTTCGAGAAAAATGTCTCCTGATTTCCTTCCTGAATCTTTCCTCCTCCAACCTCAGCTGATGACCTCTCATATCCCTCCATCTTTTAAGTTGGGGATCCTTCTGTATTAACCTTATTTATCCCCTTCAGGTATTTAAAGGTTTCAATCATATCCCCTACCCTCCTCTCCTCCTGGGAGTACATTTCAGGTCACCCAATCTATCCTCATAAGCCTTCCCTCCAATCCCTGGATCATCCTTGTCACCCTACATTGCGCCCTCCAACAATTGGATATCCTTCTTCATGAACGGGTGCCAGTACTGTACAAAGTACTCCAGGAGAGGCCTGACCAGGGATCCGTGATAGGGAAGGATCACCACCATACTTCTGGAGGAGATTCCCTCACTATACACCCCAGCATTCTATTGGCCTTGCTGCCGCCTTCCTGCACTGAGCAGAGCTGTTCATGCTGCCCATTATAACCACCCCAGATCCTTTTCCTCCTCTGTACTTTCCAGTTGCACCCATTCCAGTTGATATCTTCCCCTGGTTTCTTGCTCAAGTGCAGTACCTTGCATTTCTTGGCATTGAAGCCCAGCTGCCATGTTTCTGACCACTCCTGTAGTTTGGTCAGGTCCTTCTGCAGCCCCTTCCACCCTTCAGTGTCATCTACCACTGCTCCCATCTTTTATCATCAGTGAACAGACTGATCCTACTCGGACCCCATGTGGGATATCAGCTATGAATATCCCAAAACAAAACCAGCTCCAGTACCGATTGCTGTGGCACCCCACTCAATACTTCCTTTGGTGATGAGTGCCCCCCCCACCCTCTACTGCCTTCTATTCAGCCAGCTGATGACCCATCTAATCATCTTTGATCCCACCCCTATGTGTTCCAGCTTTCCCTCCAGCCTTCCTTGTGGCACGGAATCAAAGGACTTGCTGAAGTCCAAATAAAGCACATCCACCGCATGGCCCTTGTCCAGTTCCCTGGTCACCCAGTCATAATACTCAATTAGATTTTTCTGGCAGAATCTGCCCAAAACAAACCCATGCTGGTGACCGTCCTGGAGACCATTGTCCTCCAAGAAGGTCACCAGCCTCTCCTTTAGGACTGTCTCCATGAGTTTCTCCACAATCAATGTGAGGCTCACTGGCCTGTAGTTGCCTGGTTTGTCCCTGGGGCCACTCTTGTAGGTACATAGGTGAGGCAGGGAGTGTGGTGGGATGTGTGAATGTACAATGAGTTGCTTGTGATGGGTGCAGGTGAGGAAGGGTGCAAGAAGGTGATGCACACACACAGCATCAACACCGTCTCCCACCACAGGTCCTCACAGATGCCCTATCATGAGCACGGGGATGGAGTACTGTGGACCAGCAAGCTGGCAGGTGAAGAATGCATGGATGGAGAAATCCTGGGATGACCCCGGCCATGCCTCAGGCTGGGTGTAGCTAAGGCCATGTGTTGCCCAGTTGTACGTGGAATGCCTACGGATGATGGCACTGCAGCAGTGCTTGTTGACCCTGACCTTCCACTCCGTGAGGAGGATGCATGCTGGAGGAAACTGCTGGCACGCTGACGCGCACACCGATGGCGTGTACTGGTGGTGCAATGCTTCCTAGCCACCTTCTCTTCCGCTGTGGCTGTGAGCTCCCCACAGCCCCAGTGAGGTCATCAAAGACCTGGTGGAGGGCACTCAGGAACTGAGTCTGATGCTCCTCCGCATGCTGGTCTGCACACATAAGGTCTGCATGTACTGTCTCCCAGAGGTGAGCAATCTCCTGTCCAGCCTCCTCCAGAGGCATGCAGCCCCACTGTGTGGTGGACTGTGAGTCCACCACAGACTGGGAGCAGCTGGGCTTGAAGCCATTCTGTCCCCTAGGTGCATGGATACCTGGGACAGTAGGTGTGGGTGGGTGGTGGTGATTAGTGGGGTGGGAGTGGCCCACACCCTGTGTGGCTGTGTGCCACACTGCCTCACTGCCAGTGATGCCCCACATGTCGCGTGCGTGATTGGCTGGAGCAATAGGATGGTCACCAACAGAAACCTCTTACATCAGCTGGGTGGTGTGTGAGCCTGTGGATGTGCTTGCCACACCTGTGGCAGTTGTTGCAAAGGTGATGATCATGGTGGTGGCAGTGGCAGTACTGGAGGCATGGCCCTCAGAGGACCCTGCCAGCACCAAAGGTGATGTGTTCCTGGTGGGTAACTGTGAGGAGGCTGCAATAAGCCCACTGCTGTCAGCCTCCTGTCTAGTTTGCTATGCCAAGGCACAGTTCTGATGGGGAGAAACCCCAGAGCAGCAAGGGTGGAAAGGAAACCCCATGGGAATGTACGTGTCCTCATCATCCTCATCATCAGACACATCACCAAATAATGTGGTCATGGATGCCTCCACTGCAGCTTGTGCTGGCGGTCACTGCACCCTGGATGTTGATGGATGAGTGCCCTCCTCCAGACCATTCCTCTGCAGTGGGGCCATCACCTTGCGCTGTGGACAGAGAAGAACTCTGTAAGTGAGATGCACAGTACAAAGTGGTCCAGTACCAGTGCCACCACTTGCAAACCTGCTTCTAAATCCTAGCTCACTGCTCTAACCCTAGCCCACTGCTTTCTCTTATTTACTTAGAAATTAGCTGCCTTGATACTCCGAAACAAGCACTTTGTACCTTTTTTCTGTACTTGTATTTTTCTGTCATTGTCATTTTTATGCAACATGTTAATGCTTGCCCATAATTCTGTACTTGAATTTGTACTGTTTTTTCTATTATGCAATCTGTAACGACCTGTGTCAAAGGACCTCTTTGTGAATGAGCTTGCTCAATGGAGTTTTCCTACAATAAACCTGACCTTGAAGTTGAAACCACTCCATTGATGCCTATGATGCACAGTGCAAGCCCCAAAAAGGTGGCTACAGCCTACACACTCACAGCCAGGTGCACGCACACCTACAGTCGTACTGTGGATCCCACAGGCATGCATGTGACCAGCACCAAATGTACTCCAACACACCACACAAATGTGAAGACTGCAACCCAAAGGGGTAATAGGTGTGGCACCTAGTGACACATGTGGCAGCAGGCAACACCGCGTGAGGAAGTCACACCTTCTGCCAAGATACATACTATGTGCAAGGGCACAGGAACACTGTCTGCAGGGTACAACATGACTGTGTTAGCATGTCACATGCTGCAGGTCCGGTACTGCATAGAACACAACACCAGACAGTGCCATCCTGCACACAGGCCATCACAATGCACACAAGTGTGCACAGGCCAGGGCAGCAGTGTGCAACAACACAGGCAGAGCAACCCGTATACCCATGGAGAGATATGTATACCATAGTGGTTCATGGCCATGTACGCACATGTCCTGTGTAATGACAGCTGTGTCTCACAGCCACCACTGGCCACACCTGCCATAGCCACAGAACTGATGGTGGATGCCACCACCTCCAAAATAGGGTCTATTCGCGTTGCAAGCTCAGCCAGCCTGTGGACCTCCTCCTGTGCCCTGCAGTGCATGGTGATGTGCCACCTCTTCCTCCTTTGCCTGATGCTGCAGGTCAAGCCAGCGCTTGCATACAGCATCCATCATGTGGCCTCATGCCCCTGCATCATTCACCTCAGTTGTAATCTGATCCCACATGTCCCTTACTGTGGCATCTGTGTTCTTATACCACTGCATTGCTTGCTTCCTGGCCTTGTAACCATCTGCCAGGGCCTTCAGATCCTCCCTGGAGAACTTGTGGCATCGAATCCTCTCCTTCCATCAGAGTCACCTGTGTGGGATATAAGTTTCCATTGGTCAGTGGCTGTCCTGTAAGTGGGGTGTGTGTGTGTGTGTGTGTGTGTGTGTGTGTGAGAGAGAGGAACTACACCCAACTGAAGGGTCACAGTGTGGCACTAGCTGTGGGCATGCATCACAGGGATGTAGGGTCACCTGCCAGACCACATGCAGTGCATGTCCAACAATGTTCTCCGCATGTCTGTCTGGTGTTGGCAGCTACATAACGGTATTTATGTGCCACATAGATGCAAGCAGCAACCTGCATTGTGAGTGCAGCATCAGGACCCTTGTGTGCTCTGCAAACTACCAGTGTGTGATGTGCAGTGGCTGCATGGACTGGTTGGGATGGCAGAGTGATCAAAGTGTTCTGCAGGTTGATGCACAGCATGGCATGGGTACACATACACACACGATGATGGCACAGAACCAGCCATGTAAATAGTATTGCTGTGTTATGTGTTGACTACCCCGGTAATGTAATGGTTACCTGTGTATGCACATGGGCATGCATAGCCATGTATACATGTGGTAAGACACAACAACAGTGCAGCACTATGAATGTACACACCTGCATGCTTGGCCTGCTGCAAGTGTGATTGCAACATATTGCAATACCTGACACATTACATCCCATTTATATTCCCACACATAATCTGTGGTCCCTTGTCAGTGTAGCAGACCTCACACAATGTTGCAGATCATAATAGCAGGGTATTGACTGATGGATACCTACCTGTACCTGTGGAGGTCGTGTCCTGGGACATGTTGAGGCCTAGAGTTGTCAGCAAAGCATTCAGCCTTCTGCCTGCAGTTCCAGTCAGCTGTGCAGGTGGTGCTGATTCACCATTGAAACAGCCCGGGCAATCAACACATGGTAATGCATGCAAATGAGGCCATAATGAGATGCTAATATGGTGGATTGCACTCCGATTGCCTAAGTAGGCTAATTTGCATTCCATCTCTGAATATAGCAGTGTTTTGTGCAGGGCAAATGGATTGTGCTGTGGTGCATCGCTAAATGCATTACACTGGGCAAAATGATTTAGCGCCACTCCTAGGAAGCAGGTGCGATTACGTCAGCACGGTGAAGGTCATGCAAAGTTTGCACACGCTCACTGGTACACATCTGACAGTGCGGCACTATACTGTTTTGAGCAGCGCCATCCACAGCTGGCGTGGCACTAATGTACGCGCACTGCATTTTGTGGCCTGCACAGCTGTGAGCAGCATTGGTGACAGGGTGGTGCCACAAGACTTGCAAATTACAAGCATGGTGACCAGAAGGCATGTGAAGGTGGTGGTTCAGAGGGACCAGAGGTGGGGGGAGGCTGAGATGGCAAACCTTGTGTACCTGTTCATGGCCAGGGAGCGCCAGTTCTTTGGGGAAGTGTGCGAGGGGGACCCGTCTCCACCGACAGGTGTGGGCATCCATTGCACCACCTGTTGCAGTGGACAGGAATGGCCTGCATTGGAGAACAGTGCAGACACAAATATGTAGACCTGCAGCATTGGGAGGGCAGTGGCTGGACCATTTCAGGTGCATGATGCGTGATGGCACTGTGCCTGTGCCAAGTAAGTGGACACCTTTGTCATAGCAGGCCTTGTGCATGTCAGTGGGAGTGGGCAGCCATGTACCTACACATGTGGGTACATGTGTCAGTAGGGTCATTGCATGCATGCCTGTCATGCTGCTGGGTATGTCTATGCTATGGGTACAGTGGTACCTGTGTGTGGGTCAACAGTGCCTGTGTCTGTGGTCATACATGTGATGTGCATTGATGGAATCACGTGAGAGGTATCACTATTGTCCATCACTGGTTGTGAAGCACATGTACATTGCACCTACAGTGCACATGTGTCCCATGTCATATGCTTGTTGGGAAGGGCACATCACACTGTTTGGCAGTTGCACAATGTGTACCTGGCACAGTTGGGGGGGGAGGGTTATTGCTGTCCATGATGGTACTGACACTGGTCTGTTCCCTTCACTCTGCAGACCACAACACCAGGGACTGCAGTGAGGGTGCAGCCAGAGGCCCCAGAATCCCAACAGCAGGACAGGGACAGCAGTGATGGGCAGCAGGATGCCACACATGAGTATGCTCCTATGTTGTCTACTTGTGTTACATACCTTGTTGGGTGGGGCATGTTTGGTACCCTATAGGGCACTGAGTCACCAATGTATGTGCATTTGCCCTGTGTCATATCACTGGTTGCGGGGGCATGTGGTCATGGCATGCCCATGGTGCTGTGCTGATGGGGAGGGTATCACACACACCTACTGCTGCCTGTGGTACAGCGCACCTGGACATTGCCTAGCATGCCCACACAGACTGTGGGCCTGTGTTGTGGCTGCACATAGCATTCTAGTGGGAGGTAGGAGGAAGTAGGCTGTTGGTTAACTAGGATCTGCAGCTTATCAATTAAGCAGGGAAATGGGCAGACTAGGTGGGCCAAGCAGTCCTTATCTGCTATTAGATTCTATGTTTCTATGTTCGCAGTCCTGCACTGCTGCGTCATGGTGTGTCCTGCATGCCCAAGCCATGCGGGGTTGTACTCTGTATGTCGCGACTCACCTACATGGGCACATGCCTCCTTGGTGCTGCTGTCCTGCCATGCTACATCTGCACCCTGGGTGTTGCATGTCAGCCATTCAGCGGACCTATGTCACATATATGTCTGTGACATGGTGGTATGGGCATAACTATCTCCTTATAGCCTATGCATCGGACTGTGTGTGGTGGCCTATGATCCACCGTAGGCCCGTCAGTTAACACCGATGGGCTATGTAGGGGGCTCTGTTTTCCCACTGTGTCCTCCATGTGTGCTGCACATGGTGTATCCTCAACCATTCCACAGTTGTATTGTACCATTGCCTGTGGCCAGCTCCTCCTGTGTACTGTGGTGCATGACACTTGTGCATGTGTCAGGCTGTTTGCACTGTATACATTGTACAGCGGCTGTGTGGTATGTGGTACTTATGACTGTGTGATGCTGGGTGGGTGTACTGTCAGGTTCCTGTGGTTGTGTGTCTTCCCACAGCATGCATACACCGCATGGCATATCTATGGCCTGGACATGGTCCCTGTGGATATTGTGTTCTCACAGTGGTGGTGTTAGCAAGTGTGCGCCATCTGCATCACGCATGCATACCGGTCACATTGCACTGTGCTGTTCTGGTGTGCCACCATGTTGGGGCTGTGCTGCACACTGTGGCCAGTGACCTATTGTCTTCTTGGGCCGGGGGTTGCTACTGATGTATGGCTCAGTGATGCATCATAGCCCTGGAGTGCTGTGTCTGTCGCATGTCCACATGACACACTTTTGTCATGGACAGTGTCTGTGGCTGTTCCTGGGTATGTGGGGACAGCCGCACACTGCCTGCTACACAACCCTGTGGATTGCCACTACAGGCTGCAGTCTACTGACATGTGAACAGTGGTTGTGAGGTTTCTGATTGTGATATTGCAATGTCCCCTGGCTCTACCTTCTGTTCCATTGGGCAGCATGTCCCAGTCATTATGTTGCTACAGTTTGTTTGTTGTTGCTGTGGGGACTATGTAGCTGTACTGTGACATGGGCTACATTGGGTATGCATGGAACATTTTCCCATCTGTGGTGATGGTGGTGGCACTGGCCTTACAGGCCTTCATGTCTGCATGGGATGGGCATGTGTGTACCATGGGGTTTAGTGCAGTCACATACAGGCACAGGTCAAGTGGCATGTGGACTGTTTCCATTGTTAGGTACATGGGCATAGTGGTTGGGACATGCTGTCCTTTTTGGGTCATATCCTGAGTTCTGTATTGCTCCACAATGTCAGCACACCTTTCTTACATGAGTATCATTCCCCCCATAGGTTAACATTGGAGCTCACTGTGGGCCTGACATTGTGAGGAAGAAGAGGGCTGGGACAAACTTCTATGGAAGATTGTGCACCAGCAGCACATGTTGTTGGAGCAGCAGGCAGTGCTCATACTAAAAACCTGAAGAATAGCTGACATCCTGGATCAGTGTCTTCTGAGCTACAGCCAGGCTGTGAACCATTGATCCCCCCTTCCCTTGTTTTTCAGCAATCCCTGTTCTCCCCCCCCCCATTTTGGTTGTTGTTTATTTTGTAAATATTTGTACATAATTTGTATTGCTGTTTCTATATTTTTTCTTGTTGTATTCCTGTTTCCTATCTCTTTCTTGGGTAACTGTAGTCAGTGCTACTGCTGTGCTGTGTTGTACCTACTGACCATCCAGTTCACCATGGTGGATGCTATCCTGGCCTCTTTTGTGGCGCTGGTTTCACCACAGCTTTCCCTGCACTGTCTGTGACTGCGCATCTGGCAGTGGGTTGTTGTGGGCATGGTAGGTTTATCCCCCAGTTGGCTGACACAATCTGTTCTCCATTCCCTGCATGGCCTGTGTGTGTGACAGATGACATCTGTTTTGTGTCTGCTCATGGACATGGTCTGTTCTCTGTTCCTTGGGTGCACCCCTACGGTGTTGCCTTGTGGTTGGGGGGGCCTTGGCCTGCGGGCCTGTGTGTGGCTTTCTGCATGTGGCCATGGCTGATATCCATCCCTCTGTGTCCTCCCACTGTGTATCCTATGGTGTATTGCCCCCTGATCTGTGTCAGGGATCCTTGTCCCTTCCCCCTGTACACATTGAGCACTGGTTGGGGTCATACTGCCACACAGGCATGGTTGGTCCTTTCTGTGGGTCACATCACCACTGTCCCATCTCTGCACCTTTTCCACAGTTCACAGTCATACAGTGTTGATACATTTTGGGGTTCCTCTCTTGGCGTTGCCTTTGGTGTTTGTTTGTTTTTTTCTCCCCTGGGTCCTGCTGACCACCTCTGAAGTTTCCCCTCACCATCCCCAAGGATCAGACCCCTCTCCCTTATTGCCCCAATGACTTGCCCCTTGTGGCAGGGGGTGCGGAGCGACTCAACCCACCATCACGGATTCAGCTTGGGAGGTGCCCTCTCGGGGTAGCTCACTTGGGAGGGAACCATCATCATTCTGTTCAGTGGGACAACTCTTTTCCAGTTTTCTTGATGCAGCAGGGAGCATGCAATGCCACCAGTGATGCACTGCATGCTCATACATACACCGTACAACAGGCGGCTGCTCACCTCGACCTCCAGGTTGTGGGACTTGGCCTGCTGGCCCCCCAGCCAATATAAGGGTCAGACAAGTGCTGGTCCATGTCCCCGCCTCTCCAGGAGAGGAGAGCTGTCCTCCAGATGCTCAATCCTTCCTCCCCAGCTGACCTGTGGCAACTCTGATCTCACCGCTAACATGGGTCGCTGGCATGGCAGGAGGTAAGGCAGTAATGCCTCAGGCCTCCATGCTACTGGGTCAGCTTTTGTATTTCTTTTGTGGTTGTTTGTATTGTACACTGGTGAATGCTCAGGTTTTCATATTTTAGGCAGCGCCTCTTTGCATGCTCCCCAGTGGACACATGGTTCACCTGTGCCTGACTCATCCTCTTTGTGCACTGTGCTGCTGTTGCTGTTTGCACTGTGCAGTTGCTATATTCAGAGTGGCCTCCTTTGCTATATTCAGTGCTGTTTTCTTTGCCTGGTTATTTTTGCACTGCAATCTCTGCCCTATTTGCCCACCTTCATTTGCATGCTATATTCAACTGTTTTAGCCCCTGGGCTATTCCTTTGAATATTGTGTGCAATTGGATGTGGGCACCTGCACCATTTCCACAGTTCACATCCATACAGTGTTGCTACATTTTGTGGTTCCTCTCTTGTCAGTGCTAATTTTGCCCCAGGGCTAAGTTTTGAATATTGGGCCCTTGGTCTTTGGGGGTGTGCCCTCTAAACAGTGACATTTCAATGATGAAATGAGTCGATATCGACGACAACAGCACCATGTCACTGTAGAAGTTCTGCGGGGACCGGGCAACCCCTTCCCCCAACCTGCACCCCCTCCCTGAACTAACTCTGACCTGGAGTTAGAATCCTAAAGTATGGAGGGGGGGTGAAGGGCAGAGTCCCCCATGTGGGGGGTTTGGGGGCAAAGGCCCCTGAAAAAAAAAATACACCGATGTGTGCGGCTCCATGCTGACTGCAAATCTCTTTCGACATGGAGCCTGGTGCTGTGATACCGGTAGACATTTTTCTTGTTGAACTGGCATCATACAGCCATCTTCAGGATCAATTCTCCACATGACCAGTGTTGTTTTAGAGATTCAAGTTTGCAAAATGCAATGCCTTTTAATTCAGAAGTCACCTATTTTTTTTTTTTAAACGTGATGTTTATTTAATAATCATTGAATAACATTATCGATAATGACGTTTCTTGGTTCACTATTTGCAACACAACTAATACATGTGTTCTTACAATTAATAAAGAAATCGATACAACACAGTAAAGAACTTCTAAAAAAAATTCATTAGAGAAAAAAATGGCAACTGAATTAGTGCCAAACTGTTGCAGTGTTCCTGGAGAGGGCGAAAAACTAAGTACTACAAAAATGAAAAACTATAACTTAAATCAGAACATTAAGTCATCTAATAAATGTTAAACTTAGATGACTCTATGCTATATATGTTATTTAAAATACATAAGTATTTACAAGAATTTACATGGCATACTTGGACAATTCCTCACTCTGTTCCTAATTAAGGCAATCCCATCAAAGGCAAGAACAGTGCATAGCCAGTATACTAGGTAAACCATTTACATGTTACTGAGGATTTTTTTAACATACAAGTATGTTGTTAAAATTCTTTAACATTTTGGAATAATAAATGAACTTCAATGAAATAGACAGTATTGAAACACTGTCATCTTTTTTTTGGTTAACAGAAATGTGCACACTCAAATAAATGAATGATTATGTACAGTCATGCACACACTTACAAACTGCATTACATGAAATAATTACTATGTAATGCAAGATATTTGCATATAGATGGGTTTTCAACATTAAATACATATTTACATCTGAGTCAGACAGAAAGATGACAAGCCACACATTTATAGTACAGTTGCAAAGTTTGTACTTGAGTTAGATAACGCCTGAAGTTTTAACTTGTTTTATCTGCTCATCTACTTACAGTTGTACTTATGTAAATATTGTACATATTTTCAAACATATTTCTGATTTGATGTTTGTTATCTGTAATCTTGTATTGTTTACCTGTTGTTTTCCCTCTCTCCCCAGGCATGGCTGAAAAAGGGTCTTTGATCAAGTCCACCTTCCTGGTAAATGAAGTAACTCACTAAATAAATAAATGAATTAATTAAATCAATCAGTCAAACAATAAGCTGTCATGCAGTGTTACATGACGAATGGATATACTCACGTTTGTGGACCAGTGTGTGTATTTGAAAGGGGGGGAGGGGGGTTAAAAAGATCTGCATGTGACAGGATTAGTTGTAAAAACTGATTATGCCCACAGTCTGGCACACTAGTAAGAGCCTACTCTAACTGAAATTATATCAGTATCATGATTACAACCATCCAGCCATTACATGTAGAAATTAAATTTAAGAAAATGTATTATTTGTGAATCAGTGAGTGATACAATCTAAAGGGGACAGATGTCAGCAACATATGTGTGATGTCTACCTCTTTTTAGCCTACTTAATTGAAAGGCATACTATTGGTAACTATTCTTCAAAGCTCCTACAAACTGATTGTTTTTAGGACAATTAGATATACATTCTTTAGCTTCACTGAGAGCCTTTCCTTAAAGGCATATGCAACATTATTTCACTGTATCCAGCCACCACTGTATGTTAGACAAGTTACATTTATTTATTTATTTCAGGTTCAGATTACTACCTTTGAGCCAAGAGGCTCTTTTACAAAGGTTCCAAGTCAAGAAACACAATACAAATACAAAAGGAATAGGTTTGTTAAAATGTACAGGACAATTGGTTTAAAGGTATAACAAAAGATTTGGCAGTTATAACAAGTGCAAGAATTTGGCAATAGCATCATTACTCTTGAGAAGCAGAGGTACACTGAAGTAGTAGTTCCACTGTAATGACGCTATGTGGATGCCATTAGGTTGCTAAGTGCAGGGCAAAGGCAGTTGTAGCAGCCTGAATGGGCATTGTCCAGGAGGGAGGAGAGGAGAGGAGAGGTTGGTAAGGGTGGGTTGGAGGAAGTTATTAGAAGAGGAGGGTTGTTAACCAGAGGTAGGGATAGCAAGTGGAGTGGTAGCAGCCCAAACAGGCATTTTCAGGAGGGGAGAGAGGTGAGAAGGGAAGGAGGGAGGAAATTGTTAGAATGGGGGGACAGGGTGAGTCAGAGGCAGGTATAGCAAGTGGCTAGGATGCACAGTCACAGTGGTTAGCTCCAGCTAGGAGAAGGCGGAGGTCTCTTTTAAAAGGACCAATCTTTTCACATTCAATGAGGAGGGCAGGGAGTTCATTTATCCACTGAGGCCCATGGTAAGGGCATGCTGGATGACTGAGGTGCACTAAAGGAACTTGAGAACACCTTTAATTGTTCTCCTTGTCATTTGTGAGGTTATAGAGTGTTGGAAAATTCCTGCAGTCGAGTCAGGGTTAGACCAAGTAGGGCCTTTTTCCCAGTTAGACAAGCCTGATATCTGACCCATAGGTGCAGTGAGAGCCAACCTGTTTAGAATAGAGACTACATGGTGAGTCAGTTAATGTGCCCCTAAAACCAGTCTGCAGGCCTTGTTTAGTATTACTTTATCCTTTTCAGAGCAGTTTCAGTGCCAGCGCTGTAGATGACAAGCCCATAGTCGATAATTGATAGCATTAAGCTCTGTGTAACAAGGCTCAGGGCCTTGGGAGACATTCCTTGCCTGTGACGATAGAGTATGCCAAGCTTGATATTAGCTGTTTTAACTACATACTCAATGTGTGAGGAGTAAGATAGGGTGTTGTCAAGGTGGATGCCTAGGTATTTGAAGGAGGTACTTGTTCTAGGGTGTCACCTTTCTGATTAAGGATGGACAGTGAGCTGGATTGCTTTTTATTGTGAGGCATTGTGAAGTGCATCATTTTCATCTTTTTATAGTTTAGAAGGAGTCTGTGTTGGGAAAACCAAGTCTCAATTTGTATGAAGCTATCCTGCAGAGCAACTGTTATGTCAGTAGGAGGATTACCTGGTGTAAAGATCACGGCATCATCTGCGTACCGCAGCATGTTGGCTGGGCAAGCGAATGGTGGAGAGTTTATAAATAAACTGAATAACAACGGGCCAAGAATAGACCCTTGGGGGACTCCCAAGGATACTTCCCGGAGATCAAACACTGCGTCACTTATTCTCACCCTCTGCGATCTATAGGACTAATAGCTACTGAACCAGGAGACAGTGTCATGGGACAAGCTTAGTGTCAGTAGGTTGTTAAGCAGGAGCTGGTGGTTCACAGTATCAAATGACTTGGTGAGGTCTATGAAGATAGAGCCCACTGACTTATCAGTGTCTAGGGCATCATATAAATGGGAAGTGAAGGCTATTAGGGCTGTTATAGTGCTATGGTTTTGTGGAACCCGTGCTGTTGGGTGCAAAGCAGATTGTATTTATTTAGGTGCTCAGTTAGTTGATGGAATACGATCTGTTTGAGGGCTTTGGAGAGGGGGTTGGTATAGAAATTGGTCAGTAGTTACCAAGGTTGGTTCTGTCCCCATTTTTAAACACTGGGGTGACAAGGGCTGCTTTCCATCTATCAGGGAATACTCCTATTCTTGAGGATATATTGCATAGCTTAGTGAGAGGAAGAGCTAGTACATCCAGGGTGAGAGCTACAAGTTTCATATCTATCATGTCACTCCCAGTCCTGGTTTTGCTCCGGACCATTCTGATGTATTTAATGGTTTGTGTTCTATTTACTTGTTTGAAATAAAATAGAAGTTGACCCAAGGTTTGAGTGGGGTGCAGGTTCATGCGATAGGATGTACTAGTGGGTAAGGTTTTTAAGTATTCTGGAGGCAGAACTGAGCTTAGGTCAATGAAGACACTGTTTGAAACATTAGCTATGTCCTTAGGCTCTTGTAAAGACCCTGAAGTTGTGACAATGAAGTCAGGTGGAGCTTTGGAGTCCCTGCCAGTCAAGGATTTAACGTTATCCAAAAGTCTCTCCTGTTGTCCCAGCTTTTTTCCTTTAATGCCTTATAGTAGGTTGCTTTTGCATTCCTCACCAGTCCAGTACACCTGTTTCCGGCTGTTTGTATGCAATATAGTCAGATTGTCTTCCAGTTGCCCTAGCCTTATGCCAGAGGTTGTCTCGTAGGTTTATTTGCTCAGTTAGGGAGCCTGTGAGCCAAGGGTTGGTAGTGCCTTTGATTTTAGATTTTTTGTCAGGGGCAAAAAGGTTGCAGGCATTGTTGAATGTTGTAGTGAAATAATCTAAGGCCTGATTAGCATCATCTATGACATCAAGGAGGGGGTCAAATCACAGCTATTTAGATGCTATTTACTAACATACTAAAAGCCAGCAGAATAGGCCTAATGGTCTGTTGTGTCTGTTCGGTAGCCAACCACCTACTGGGTGCTCCCCTTCCCACCCCCCCAGCCCCCAAGAGGGTCTTCTTTGGCTTCAGTTTCCCCTTGTAACCACCCCTTCTTGAAGCCCACCACTGTGCTGTCCTCCACCAGCCTCCTGGGCAGCGCATTCCATGGCTCTACCACCCTCTCAGTGAAATAATGTTTCTTACAATCTCCTCTGTAATCCCCCCAGCTTCCACTCATGCCCCCTGGTTGTTCCTTTCTTTAGTCTGAACAGCTGCTTGGTTCCACTCTCAGTTATTCCTTTTACATACTTGAGGACCCCTATCATGTCTCCCCTGCCCTCCTTTCCTTCAGTGTGTACAGCCCAAGCTCTTCCAGTTTCTCCTCATAGGACCTCCCCTCCATGCCCCGAATCATCCTGGTCACTCTCCTCTGGACCCTCTCCAGCAGTGCTAGGTCCTTCTTCAGATGGGATCTCCAGAACTGTACACGGTACTCGAGTTGCGGCCTGACCAAGGCATTACATAGAGGGAGGATCACCTCCTTCCTCCTGGACGTAATTCCCCTGCCTATGCAGCCCAGTATCCTGTTTGCTTTGGCTGCAGTTCTTCTACAATTTTCAGAGTTATTCATTTTAATGTCTACCGCCACCCCTAGATCTCGCTCACCCAATGTGGCTTGCAGTGCGACCCCCCCCCCGAGTGTATACATGGCCTGGGTTTCTGACCCCCAAATAAAGTACCTTACATTTCCCAGCATTAAATTTCAATCTCCACCTCCTTGACCACCCCTCCAGGGAATCCAGGTCCCCCTGGACTGTCTCTCTTGATTCCTCCCTATCCACAAGTGCTCCCAGTTTGGAGACATCCACAAAGAGACTCAGCCTACTCCTAACCCCCCTCCTTATATCCAAGACATAAGCATTGAACAGGAGAGGCCCCAGTACTGAACCTTGGGGACCCCACTTAATACCTTCCTGGGGCAGGAGACTATCCTACCAACCATTACCCTCTGTATCCGTCCCAAAATCCAATTTTCCACCCACTTGAGCACCTATCCTCCCACCCCCATCTTCCCCAGCTTTGCTATCAGACCATTATGGGGTACCGAATCAAACGCCTTGCTGAAATCCAGGTATAGGACGTCCACCAGCCTATGTCTATCCAGGGCCCCCATCACCCAGTCATAAAACTCTATGAGGTAGGACTGGCCACGATCTCCCTGGGACAAAACCATTCTGTTTATCATCCTGGTGCCTCCAACCTTTCTAGCTGCATCCCCAGCCTCTCCTTGATAAAACCCTCCCATTACTTTGCCTACCACAGATGTTAGGCTGACAGGCCTATAATTCCCCATCTCCTCCTAGACCCCCTTTATGGATAGGTACTACATGAGCCACCCTCAAATCTTGGGGCACCCATCCTGTCTGCAGAGAGGTGTTAAAGTGCAGCCAGTGGAACTGCCAGCTCCTCCGCCAGTTCCTTCATAACCCTCGGATAGCAGCCGCTCAGCCCTGGCACCTTATCAGTTTTAGCTTCAGAGGGCATCCTCACCCTATCCACTGTGATTTCTCTCCCCAGTCCTCCCCTCATGTGACCTCCCACCCTTCTGGGTCTGGCCCAGCCTGTACCCTAGCCTCTTCCTGCTCTCTGGTCTCAGCCTGACCTCTCACATTTGTTGGCTCCTCTTCCCTCCAATCAGGCTGTGAGGTCCCCTGTCTCCCTCTGCAAAGATTGAGGCAAAGTACTCGTTTAGCACCTCTGCCTGTTCCAGTGCTCTTGCTGCCCCTTTTTTAAAGATTGGTATTTGGTGAGCTTGGGGCATCCTTCGGACCTTTGTTTGTCCAAGAACACATGATTGGTGAGTGGTCACTTAGAGTCTGGAAGGACAGACACAATTGTTATATGTTTGGGACCGTTGGTGAGAAGCCAATCGATTAGGGTGCTGATACCAGTGCGGGAGTTCATCCTGGTTGCTTGGGAGACCATCTGCGTGAGGTACAGGCTGTTTATTTTGTCTCTGGTGGCTACAGTGTCTTGTGCTAGCCAGTTGGTGTTGAAGTCACGTAAGATCATCTGTTCCCAGTTATTCTTAATCTGGTTAAAGTGATCAAAAAACTGTTTTAAACCTGGTCCTTGCATTCCTGGTGGTATACAGACTGCAGTGAGCACCAATGTTTTACTTTGGTGTCCTATTGCAAGTTTGATGGACAGAGTTTGGGCTTCTCTTGTGTTGATACTGTTTGATAGTACCTGGCCTTTGATGTCATTTCTTTGATATACCAGGCAACCATCCCCTCATCTGGATAATATCTCCAATACGGAAGATAGTATAGCCATGCAGGTATTCTGTGGCATCTGGTATTTTAAAGGAGAGCCAAGTTTCTGTGAGTGCAATAATGTCAGGATTGTGTTGGGCAGTCCAGGCCTGGAGCCGGGGAAGTTTGGTAGCAGGTTAGATATATTGATAGAAGCCATTTTACGGTGACCTTGAGCCTTATTAATCACTGGTCCAAGAAGGCCAGGGTTAGGGTGTGCATTCCCATACAGTAATAGAAGAATGATAACCAGCCTTTTTAGGTAGTGTTTCCAGTAGACCCTAAGTCTGCGGGTGTGTCTGCTCTTTCGGGGCTTGCGCATTATTGTCCTAGTTCTTAAGGGTTGTGTACTAGGTATTATTGTTACGTAATGGCGAGAATGCACAGAAGCTGGAAAATTATTGCTTGAGTGTCAAAATGTGTATGTCCAAACATGACTCTACCTGCAATAAAGTCAATTATTGGTGTTGAAACTTTGACTCTCTGTGAGTCAAATTGTTGTAGTAGCAGCATGAGGTAGTTCACAGAATGGGTCACTCTCAGTGATCAGGTACTGTTCCTGCCACCTCTTGTGCACTCCTAGCCAGATTTAGCACTGCTAAACAACTGTCTGAATTTGATGGATAATTTATGTGAGATATACAGTATAAAGAAATACACAACATGTCATCAAGTTCAAGTTCAAGTTCAAGTTTATTGCAGGAAAAACTCCACTGAGCAAACTCATTCACAAGGAGGTCCTGAGACTTTTACACAGATATGTGGACATTACATAAAAGGTATCATTGACTATAATTAAACAAAAGTGCATACATAGTTCACAAAGACATTTCATGATAAGATAAAACCTAGCAGAGTGAGGTCCAGTTAAGACATTGCTTCTTTATGTCTAAGTTATACAGGGAGAATTTTTTTTTACATATAACTCAGATAAGAGGCAATAAAAATGGTTAGAGTGCAAGGACAAGAGAAAAGGATAGTTAGGCAGGCAGGGTAGAAGATTAAACAAGCAGGGAAGGCTGGGGGTTAGGAAGAGTAGGGGGAGGTAAGATGTAGGTAGGAGGTCTGGAGACAAAGGGCAGTGAGAGTAGGTAAAAAGGAATCATATACTAACATACTAACATACTATTTGCCAGCAGATTAGGCCTTACAGTCTATCGAGTCTGCTCGAACCTAGATCCTTAGTTGGGTGCCGAGATCCTCCCATCCCTTGTTCTCTAGAAACCCCTATCATCCATCCCCACCCCCCCCCGGGACAGGCCATCATCTGATACATCCACTTTCTGTGTCTGTCCCACCCTCTCTTGAAGCCCTCCACTGTGGATCTCTGAACCAGCTCACCAGGCAGTGTATTCCAAGGGTCCACCACCCTCTCGGTGAAAAACCTCCTCCTCTTTTCCCCCCTCACCCTTCCACCTTCCAACTTCAAACCATGCCCTCTGGTGATACCTCCCTGCTTTAGTCTAAAGATCCCCTCCATGTTTACCCTATTTATTCCCTTGAGGTACTTGAAGACCTCAATCATGTCCCCCTGTCTCTCCTCTCCTCCAATGAAAACAGGCAGAGCTCCTCAAGTCTGTCCTCATACGTCAAATCCCCTAGCCCTCGTATCATCTTTGTTTCCCTCCTCTGTACCCTCTCCAGGAGCTGTATGTCCCTCTTCAAATGTGGTCTCCAGTACTGTACACAGTACTCAAGGTGTGGTCTAACCAGTCCATTGTACAGTGGCAGAATCACTTCCCTGCTCCTAGAGGTGATCCCCTTACGATGCATCCCAACATCCTGTTTGCCTTGCTAGCTGCTCTCCTGCACTGCTCAGAGTTATTCATACATGTATCCACCATGACCCCTAGGTCTTTTTCCCTATTGAGGCCTCCAACGCCTCCCCTCCCAGGGTGTACCTGTGTTTAGGGTTTCCCCGACCAAGATGCAACACCTTGCACTTGGTGATATTGAAATTTAATTTCCATGTGTGAGCCCAGCTTTCCAGGGTGTCCAGGTCCCCTTGCAGGGCCACCCTCCCCTCTTCTCCCTCAACTACTGCTCCCATCTTGGAGTCATCCGCGAAGAGACTCATTTCACACCCTATACACCCTGATGTCCGATATGTATGCATTAAATAGGGATCGGACCCAGGACGAGCCCTGTGGTACCCCACTACCAACCTATCTAGGGTTCGAGAGCTCCCCACAGACCACTACTCTCTGAGTGCATCCAGCTAGCCAGTTTTCAATCCATCTGACCATCAAAGGCCTACTCCTAACCCCATCAGTTTCTCCACCAGACCATTGTGGGGACAGAGTCAAGCACTTGCTGAAGTCCAAGAATAATACATCCACAGGCTTACCCTGTCCAGTTCTGATGTTACCCATTCATAGAACTCCACAAGGTTGGTTTGACATGATCTACCTGGCACAAACCCATGTTGCCGACTATCCAGACCTCCCACCTCCTCCAAGTACACCCCAATCGTTCCTTTAGAATACTCTCCATTAATTTTCCACCACCGAGGTCAAACTGATGGGTCTATAATTACCTGGTACTTCCCTCGACCCCCTTTATGGATTGGTACCACATGTGCCTCGTCAATCCCTAGGTACCCTCCCTGTCTCAAGTGACCTGCTGAAAGCTCCACCAGGGTGCAGCCAGTATGTCCGCCACTCCCATAGTACTCGGATGAATGCCATCCGCCCAGGAGATTTGTTTTCTTTAGGGCCTTGAGGGCTAACCACACCCTTTGGTGGAGATAGCATCATCTGTCCCTCCCCTTACTGGTCTTTTATCCTTATCCAGATGTGACCCCCTGGGTACCTTTCCCTCCTCTTGCTCCATTTCTGTTGCTCCTCTGATCCCACTCCTGCCGCTTCCATCCCCTTCATGCCTTGTTTTGTAGATATCCCATCCCTCCTAGTGAACACAGAGGCAAAGTACTCGTTAAATACCTCTGCCTGGTCCTCGCCTCTTCACCCACCCTCCTTCTGATCTCAATCTGCTGAGATGGCCCTTAGTTTTTCTCCGCTCCCCAATGTACCGGAAGAACCCCTTTTCCCCTCCATGTATCCCCTGTGCCAGCCGCTGCTCTTTACTGGACTTTGCTCCCCTCACCATACGGGTGACTTTTCTAGATGCAAGCTGGTACATTTCCTTATCCCTATCCCCTCTTGTTGTTTTATATTTTTTGTAGGCCGCCTTCTTTTCTCTGACTGCTACCTGTACCTCACTGGACCACCAGCATGGTTTACGTGACCTTGCTCCCTTACGTTTCAACTTAGCGCAGATCCTGACTGCTTCATGAAGTCCCCGTTTTATGACCTCCCATCTCCTTTCCACACTTGTCATTGAGGTAATCCCTTCAAGTGATCCTTGAGAATATTTCCCATGCCCATAAAGTCTGCCCCCTCAAGTCCACTGCCAGTGTCCTAGATCTCACCCCCACTCCCCCCATGCTTATTTGAAACCAGACAGTATTGTGGTCACTCCCAGTCAGGGGGTCCTGTACAGCTATGTCCCTTACCAGATCCCCATCTGCCAGAACCACATCCAGGACATGCCCCTCCCTTGTGGGCTCCATATATCATTTAACAAATATAAGCCTTATGCTGGTTAGGCAGTTTCATTTCTGGCTTGGAGAGAACAAGGGCAGTCGATACACACGTGATAGACTTGGAGTAGGGATGAAGGCTTAGAAACAACTACAAATATCTTTATTTTAGATACTCTAATGCTTTGTAGAAACTAATTGAGAAGAGGCTAGTTAGTTTCAGTACAGATTGAAGTTGGTTCCAAAAGGTAGGAAGGGCATATGAAATAGCTCATTGTCCAAAGGTAGTACAAGTCCTAGGGACAGCAAGCAGGATGTAGTCCAATTTCCTGAGGGAGTATGCACTGCAGGAGATGCAGATGAGACATTATATAGCTCGGTAGTTTGTGAAGGAGTATCTTAAAGGTTCAGATACCAGCATGGAGCAAGTGTCTGGTGGTGAGCGAGGTCCAACCAACAGCTGCGTACAGATCACAGGGGTGGGTTCGGTAAGGGAAGCTAGTGATGCACCATAGGGCACGATGGTAGAGAACGTCTAGCTTACTTAGGCTTGAGATTCCAGAGGAGATATAGATTAAATCTCTGTAATCAAGTAAGGGAAGAAATGTGGCCAGGACAAGCCTGGTTCGGGTCATAAGAGGGAAGAGAGACCTGTTTCTAAAAAAGAATCCTAACCGTGCTTTGAACCTCCTGGATAAGTCCTCAACATGGTCATTAAAAGAAAGCTTATTGTCTATCCAAATGCCAAGATATTTAAATTTAGGTATGACTTCCAGGGGTTCTCCAAGGGAGGTAACAATAAAGTCCTTCGGTAGGACAGGGAGAGTGCCAAAGGAGGTACTATGTGAAAAAAAACATTGCCTTAGTTTTCTTGGCATTTAGAGGAAGCCTGGCTTTTATGAGATTGTTTTTGAGCTGAGCAAGGTCAGCTTGCAAAATGTCACTAACTTCTGATAAGGTTGTGCCTGCAGCATACAATACCATATCGTCCGTGAAGAAGTGCAGGCTGGAATTTGTTATGTATGATCAAGATCGTTAATATACAGAGAGAAGAGAATCAGGCCTAGAATGGAGCCTTGGGAGGACTCCCCTGACAATCGGGAGGGAGGCTGAGAATAGACCATCAGCTTTGACTTTCTGTAACCTTCCAGAAAGATAAGTGGTAAACCACTGTGCGGTAGACAGAGTGGCACCTAAATTAGTAAGGCAGGTAATTAGAAGGTGATGGTCAACAGTGTCAAATGCTTTACTGAGTTCTAGAAAGACTACACCAGTAATCTTCTTGGAGTCCACAGCAGAAACACAGTCATTAGAGACTTTAGCCAATGCTCTGATAGTGCTGTGTTTAGACCTGAAACCAGATTGTGCTGGATTTAGGAGTGAGTATCAAAATGATGTGTTAGTTGATTATAGATCAACTTTTCCAAAACTTTAGAGAGAATAGGCAAGATGGAGATGGGCCTGTAGTTGTTTAATCACAAGGGTCTCCTGATTTGAAAAGAGGAAGAATGTGGGCTGATTCCCAGCAGGACAGAACTATGGCAGAGGTGATGGAGAGATTGAAGATATGTAGGATGGGGCAGTGAGATGGGCATAACCTAGTCTCAGGAAGAAGGGTTCAAGTTCATCATCCCCTGCACTTTTCCTGGTATCAAGGTTAAAGACTGAGTCTTCAACTTCTTTGTAGTTAAATGTGCACAGCTGAAAGAGATGGGATGGGATACTGGTTGTGGAGGTGGAGCTAGCACAACTATTCACATGGTTAGCGTAGGTGAGGAGTCAAAAGCTAGTCCAGTGGTGACAAAATGTGAGTTAAGTTCTTCGAGGATTTGGCAGTTATTTCCACCACCCTACCATTGGTGAGAATCTTGGTAGGAATAAAGGGAGCAGAAGGATGGTCTTCAATGGATTTAAGTGTCCTCCAGATTTTGTGGGAGTTCCCATTAGCCTGCTCCAGGGTGGAGATGTAAAAGTTTGCTTTAGCAGCACAATTTTTTTTTACACAGGCATTCCTAGCAGTTTTAAAGGCCTGCCAGTCTGCAGGGCTCTTTGAATGCCTAGTCTCGGCCTAAAGCTTGTCTGTACTGGTAAGTGGTGCCTTGAGATCTGGGGTAAACCAAGGGTGAGAAACGTTACGTACCCTGACTTTAATAAAGGGGGCATCCTTGTTTACCAGAGTGGTAAGGTTGTCGTTAAGGATGGAGACAGCTTCATCGATAGTTTTGGCAAGATATAGATCTTGCCATCTGACCTTCCCAAATCGGAAGAAAATTTGCTGCATTTAGCTTACGAAAGGACCGCTTAGTTTTGAGTTTAGACTGTTGGTGGTTTTAGTTTGGGATCTTACGCACAACACCGTGGTCGGTCAGATTATTATGGAAAACTGTTGAGTGCAAGATTTTATGAGGATGAGTGGTTAAGATAACATCTACAAGGGAGCTATTGGCAATGTGAGAGGTATTGTTCCTTGTGGGTTCAATAACTAGCTGTACAAGGCCAAGCTCATCACAGATAGATTTAAGGCAGTGTGATTTTGTGAAGCTAATCCATGTTGAGGTCCCCTAGGATTATTGTTTCTGTGTTGGCAGCTATGTTTAATGATTTCAATATGATAAGGATTTCAGCACCACGGTCAGTCACTTCTCTGTCAGTATTTCCACTGGAAAGACAACTATATCTGCTGACAATTTTGACTATAAAGTACAGCCTTAGTGGAATTCCATCTTTTTCCGATGAGTTGATTATTGCCATCATAAACTCTGTTACGTCTTGCTGAATATTGTCTGTAAATGTGCTGTGCTGGTCATAAGATGCCACAGCTCGCCAGAACAGCATCAATGACGGCACAGTGTTATTCTGTCTTGACTGACACTTACAACTTGCTTCAGTGAATCTGATAAAACATTTGATTTTAAAGCAGTCATTGTGGCAACGCATTTAGGCAAATGTAGGAACACCTCCATCACAGAATTAGCATAGCAACTATCTTCAGTACTGTTGTCAAATGACAGCATTACAGTTAGACTAAGAGTTTTTTTTTTCTGGTTGTAATCTGGTATCATCAACTGCAGCTGATCACTTGTAATCTCTTGAAGTGGAAGAATAATGTATTAGGCTTCATTTCCAATTTTTGTGACATCTCAGAAGACACATCTCACACAGCTACGTCATTCATCAGTGGAATCAGTGGCATGTTAGGTTGATACAAAGTGTGCAGGCTATGGTATTCTATGATACACTTTTTCTCAACATGAATTTTATTATGTGCCGTGTTAATAATGTATAATCCTGCTACAGGTCTGATATGTGACAAAGCAACATAGCTCATACCATCTTTGAAGATAGCATTCCCTATACTGATCATCGCAGCATCTAAACTCAAACCTTGTGACTTGTGAATGGACACTGCATACGCAACACAAAGTGGAACTGTTTTTGTGCTACATAAATGTCTTTCATAAGCTGGAATTTTACTGAGCATATGTTGATGCCCTGTGGGTAATCAAGACTGTCAAATGTTACAACAGTTTCAAAAAATGACCTGTGAACATTGTACTGAAAGTCAACTATGTGCCTCGTTGCACCATTGACTGGTCTACAATCTACATTAAAACTATGACCCAGCATCATGGATGCATTTCTATAGGCTGAAAAAGTTGACACTAGGCCAGCTGTTCTTGACACATCTACATTCAACTCTTTTAGATGGTAATCATCTTTGAGATCATTGTTGAACTTAAACTCTATCAACTGAATCAAGGGATGACAGTGTGACAATTAATTGTTACTGTCTATCTGAATTGTGCATACTGTTTAAGCCTTGGCATCAAATGCTCATTTTTTTGTGCCATCACAGCATAGTTTGCTAAACACATCACATGCTTCAGATATGGAACTCTCACCTTTGTCCATAGCACACATGTTCAGTATTGAAGCACCGGAAACTGACAAGTTTCCAATTTGTGCCTTACCAAGTAGAGCCATGTATTGTCAATCATCACTCTAACACGTATTCTCAAACAGTTCAACACAGGTAAACAATTCCCACAGGTTTATTCCATCTTTGCACCCAATAGTTTTTCTAGCTTCCTCAACATTTAGTATAGTAAAGCTATGCATTCCATTCATGGGTGCAAGTTGAAGAAGGTCACCAAAAACATTTTTGAATCCAAAGGCAACTTCATCATCTGTACCAACAATCTCCTGTAAATGCAGGTAAATGAAGGCATGCATCACATTGGAGACCATACTGTTCTCATCAGTAATCAAGAGCTCCAGTTTGTCAACCTACTGTGTAGAACACCTGTAAGTTCAAAGCACAACTTGTGGTATTCACCGTTTTTTCCATGTTCAACAGGCATCATAAAAAATACAGTGCAAAGTCACTACATCTATGTTATATGCTGCAAGTCTAGTCAGAGCAGTCACAACAGTAAACTTTGCTACTCCAGTATGTTTCCTTATATTAGCACTAGAGATGCACAGATATCTGATCTGATAAATTGATCCAATTGGATTTCACGATTTTTCTAAATATCCAGCCCGATCAGGTACTGCTATTTAAGGGTGAGTCAGTTAGTGGCTGATTTAGAAAAATACAAAAATTTACCAAAAAAAGACATTTTGCATTTGAAGATTGGGAGTGGACTGTAGGGGGGATGACAGCTGACTTACTGAGTGTGATCAGGAGTGTGAGCAGTAGCACTTTGAGAGAAGTTGTACTTTCTTCTTGTTTCTTACACAGCAGATGGAGATGTGCTAGTGGCTTACCGCATTAGAGAGTGCGGGCATCTGATGGAGTGGGAACCTTTTAGGTAGGGGAGGAACAATCTTCTGTGCACATTGCAGGATTTTAGATAGTAGGCAGTTTATATTTTGGGTCATATTTAGTTACAGAAAACTGTATGCAGGGAGAAAGAGGGAGAGTGAAGGAAAACTCTATGCAGGATTATAAGCAGCTTGACACTGTATATACATATTCACTGTAGCCTGAACACCTGCTGGCTAACTAGTATTAACCCTTGGGCTGCCAACAGAATTAGAACATATAGGAATTCTGGACTGATATATATCAGTCTGCAGCACAGCAAGGGTTAAAATATTTTTTAGGTTCTTGTTAAATAGGATATGTATACCAGCACTGAGATACATGTGACTCTGGTCTAGTCAAACTAATTGGTTAACTGATGCAGTGCCAATTCCACTACTCATTCAGTCACACTACCTATCTATCTGACCTGATAATACCCTGACCCGATCGGATAACAATACTTACTATCTGAAATCCGATATCCAGTAGAATTTTGTTATCTGTGCATCCCTAATTAGCACTTATTTCTTCTATAAGAATTTTTTTTCTTGTGCCAGCTGAACCACTGACAAACATATATAATGGTTTATGTTTGTTACTACAGCATTCTTTTTTATGATGCTGAACACCATAGTGAACTGTGTACATCTCAGTAGTATATACAGCTTGCTCCTATTGATTTAACTGCTGTTCAATGACAGCAATGTTAACATCAGGATGGCATGCCTGTTCCATGGCTGTTTCATCCTCTGTCATCGGTACAGTGGGATCATTCGTGGGAAGAGGAGCATCCAGTGCACCCTCTCCCTCTGGATCACAGCCATCCTCAGAATTCACCGGAGTGTCTTCCTTCAGTTGTTCTTTATCTTTTTTTTCTAGATGTACTTTATCTAATTCTAGTCTTTACATATGCAATTGAACTGTCACTTTTGAAAGTTTCATAGATCAAAGTGAATTGCTCCTCATAGGTGGCATATTTTCCTGTCAGTGAGCTTTTATGTCTCCATGGCTTGAATAGGAAAAATAGAGCAGAATAGTAAGGCTTTCTTTTCTCTTGAGATTTCAGAGTCAGTTTGCAATGATTAATCAACCAAGACTTGCGTGTCTTGACCAGATTTTCTTGGATGTCAGTAACTTGGAAGTTATCCTTTGTTGGGTTAGACTTGACTCCAGATTTATAGTCATGCCATTGGGTGACTTAAAAGAGACACAACTTCTCCATGGCATTATTGTATGTAACTTTAGGTAGTATGTGCCAATCAAATTGTTTTTCAAAATGTTTTTTGAAGGTGGCTTGTTGGTACAAGATCTTTGATCTGATCGTGAGACTGTAAGACACTATTTCTGTTTTCTTTTTGATTGCTGTTCAAGTACTGTATTGCTTTGGACTTGACCTAGGCATGTTCTGATCAAATGGTCACTTGCTTCATAGACTCCACATTCAAGGTGTGACAGAATTATCAACCCCAGAGTCCACAATTGTGCACTGCTAGATCTGCTGCTGTTGGAAAGATCCACTCATAGCTCATGAAGCATGTTTGCTCATTTTTTGTAATGTATGATGTAACATACCATACCAAGGCAACAGAATTGTCAGCAACAAACTGAACATCTATGTTCACCTTCCACATCAACAACAAAGCAGAGCTGTAGTTGTTAATGAATGACACAATTTCTTTTCAAGGCAATGCATACACTGTCTTTGCACATTTCACTTTTAGATGATGTTGCTTGGCAGAGAACAATTAATTTATATGGCCATTTTTAGACACGTGTCTAGGAAATACAAAGTGACACCTGGTGTACCAGTTGCCACAGTTTTTTTGACCTTTCATCAACACTATTTTCAATAGATGTGTCACTGAAACTTTTCAACCAGTTTCCATAAGGTTGGACTGTTGAACCTGTCAGAAAGTTGACATGTAATGCACTGCACAGTAAACCTGAGGATTTCACTGTCTCCACTATTGCCATTACTGTAGCATGTGGATATGAAGAGCACCACCAGCTTTGTATTCCACTCTTCAAAAGTACTGTTCCACAATACCAAGATGTGGATTTGTCTTTTACAAAATTAACCTCAGCAGTGCATTAAATCAGTGATGAAAATGTCATGACACAGACACTGGGCCTAGATAGCACATCTCACCAAGAGTTATTAATTATATACCATCAACATCTGCATTTGCCCACTTTAGTATTTCTGGGAGTTCCTCTGAGTCTTAGCTGTATTTACCACAGTTAGAATAACAAACCAAGGGGCTGCACAATACTCTCGGAGCATACACATTACTTCTGACTGCCTTTGGTACCAGTAATCATTTGGTGCCAGACATACTTGATAGGATGGATTCAGGTTTACCTCTAGTGCCTCATCCTTGTACTTAAACTTCTGAAACAATTCTGATTGTGTGAGACCATGTATTGTTTTGGTCATCTGCAAAGCATATGAAGATACAGAAATATATAGTACTTAAGTCGCTGTCCCATAGGAGGTGAAACAAATACTGAATATTCCTTCTGAACTTACCATCAGAATTCATCATTCTACAGACTCATTACTCAGCTCCAAGAACACATACTTCATGCTCATCCAAGCTACCACCAGTACTATGCAGGAAAAGATCAGGAAAGCATTGTGCTTCCAGTGTATGTTCCCAGATAATGACAGAATTGCTTCAACCTGTTTTATTTAATACATCAGTGCTGTCACAAACTGGATCCTTGCCATGGAGAAGATGAAATATGTAGTGTCCATACACATTTTCATTTGTTGACATTAAGAGCTTGTCAGTCATTGCTTTCTTGAGGCCGGATATTCAAAACTTTGTGTTGGGTGCAAACTGTTTGCACCAGGTTTAGGCAGGTCCCCTATATTCAAAAGATCAAATAGCACAGGCAAACTGCATTAGCACTGGGCAAAATTATAATGTATGCACCATGTAAAGAGAAGGGGCACATACATCAACACGGGCGCTATGCTATATTCAGCGCATTAGTGCTGTGCAAAGTCTGTTTGCGCGATTTTGCATGACACTTTGTGTGGTACAAATTACTGCCCAGAAAAAGGTAGCCTTAACTCTGGGAAAAACAAGGATGGGGTGTTGACACAGCAGCAACGGGCAACATGGCCATAAGCAACAACAGCATCATGGTGCACCTGATGACTGCAGCCAATAAGGAGGCAGAGAGTGAGGATGGCCACCCTGGGACACTCCATATGCTGTGGAATTGACATGCTGCACACACGTCCGGTCCCCCCACAGGGGTACACCAGCACAATCCAGCACACATGCAGCACTGGAGGAATGGAGGGTACTGAAGCGAGGGTGTACAGGTGGCCAGGCAGCACCACATAGTAGGTGCTGTTACATGGCTGGGGATTTTCACACAGTGCACATGTGCCAGTGATGGGAATGCCCTTCACAGCAGCGTGCCTGTATGATGATATGTGTCTGCCCCCCTGCATCTGTCTAGGCTCCCTGTCACACATGGCCAGCCAGGTGTATGATAGTGTGGGAATCCCATGCCACTGGTGCAGTGTATGTGGGTCACAGGACAGTATGACTGTGGTGTCCACTGTCAGAACACACCTGCCAGCTATGTATGTCACTCTATGGATGGCAGCAGTCATTATTGCCTGACATGTCATAGGCATTGCTGTGTCCCTCACAATGCCAGCTATTATGGTACTGTACTGCCTGTTACACACTGTAGTAGGAATAACAATATGTCTATGACACGCAGCACAACCACCCGTTCTTGTGGTGCTAGTCCCCTGGGCCACAATAGTCTGGCTTCTGTGTCCAAACCCAGCCTGCAGATACTGAACTGTTTCTCATGCCTGACATACAGGTGGAGCTGTGAGCACACCCATCCTGCAGCTACTGACCTGTAGTTCCAGTCTGATGTACAGCTGGAGCTGTGTGCACCACGCAATAGCACCGGGCAATCTACATGGTAATGCATGAAAAGCAGGCCATAATGAGATGCTAATATGGCTGTTTGCCCATGGATTGCCACAGTAGGCTCATTTGCATAGGAGCTTTAAATATAGCAAAACTTTGTGCCAGGCTAATGTGTTAGCACTGGGTAAAAGTGTTAGTGCCGGACAAACGAGTAAGCCCCGGGCAAACCTGTCAAAACCATAGCACAGTTCTGCTCCTTTTGGCCTGAAATGTTGTTTGCAGTTGTTGTGCACCATTTCATTGCTATCACCCACATTGGCCACCTACTGCAACTCTGCCTTACTCCACCTCTGTGTGCACTGGGCTGCTGCTGCAGTTTGGCCTTCCCGGTTGCTGTATTCAGAGCGGTCTTATTTGCCAGGCTATTTTTGCACTGCACTCCCAGCTCTGTTTACACAGTTTCATTTCCACGCTATATTCAACTGATTTAGCCCTGCATCTACCCCTCTTTATATAGCGTGGAAATGGTTCTGGGCTAATTTTGCATGCCTTGCAATGCTGATTTTGCCCCTGGGCTAAGTTTTGAATATCTGGCCCCAGGTGTCTAGTGTTCCATTTTAGGGAATGTAGAGTCTTTTTAACTCTCCCTACATTCACAACATGCTCTCAAACTGGTTTTGCTTTTGCTGGAACACCATTCACCAAAATGACAATACTGTTGTCCGAGTTAAGACCTCAACATTTTCCTGGAATGGGAGAGACAGGTACATGATAGAGCCATTCAATGACTTTATACATTCTTTCTTTGGCATGTTCTTAATCTGTGTGTTCAATATTGGAATTGTTTGGAAGAGTTTCATAGTTTGGATCAGAATCCATTCAGACAAGTTCAAGCAAGCAACCTCTGTGGGTGTCACATCTGCCTCCATGTTGTTTATAACATCTTGGAGACAGCATATCTGCTTTTGTAATTTTGAAACAGTACAAACACCAACCTGTGCACCATCTTGCCTAATGCAGCCTCACTCTTAAGAAGGGGGGGGGGGTTGATGAATAAAACTGTCGCACTGTCCATGACACCTTCTGTCAACAAAAGATCTAGGCATGCAAATTTACTAACAGCACTCCTGACCTAGTACATTTTGGAAACAAATCTGTGCATTCCTGTATTATGCACAGCAATCATGCTCATGTGGTAGAATACAGTGTCACAAGCTCCTGTGTGCAAACATGCCAATGAGTGACCCATCAAAGCAGTGTGAGGTTTAATTGGACATTTGTCTATGCTTTCTATCAGTTTGTATTTTTGGTTAGTCTTTGTGATGATGAAAAGATTGTTAAACTCATCAAAAAGATTTGTGATGATGAAAAGATTGTTAAAGTATTTAAACTCATCAAAAGACTTTTGTAAAACATTACACATCTCATCACATGTCCATGTTAGGCACTGTGTCTTGTTCTGTTCTGCTTACAAGTCATTGTCTTCCTCCTTCTTATGCAAATCATGAAAATCAAGCAAGGGCAAAACATTGTGTTTTCCCAGCTTCCATCAACACAGACAGCTACTTGCTTACTGTGTGACTGGTATGTTTCTTCCCCAAAATATGCCTCTCTCTGCTCAGTGTGCACCCAGGACCTATGAAAGATGAGGCAGAAGTTTTCTGTTTAGATTTGGAAACTTCTGCAACTTCATCTTAATCTTAAAAATGTTCTTCTTTAATTCATCTATTTGATCCATCATCTATGACCACAAATGTGATTAGAAATTTACAGCCATATGTACAAATTGTTTTACTCAAAGACAACATTTTATAGCACGGTCATCTTTTTTCATTTTCTTGCTTTTACATCTCATTATTGCAGATATTCCCCACTCAGATTTTGCTTTGGCAGACAAAATATTAAAATAAACAGCATGAATCTAATGGATGCTAGCTGCACACTGATTATTGTTTTCTTTTCTTTTCTTTGCTGCACGGTAGGCTGCATTGTTTTTTTGTGTTTTATTCGATCATTTTTCTTTCAGCAGTTTTTTTGTGTGTGACAAACTATAGACTTTGCAGCCATATCTACCATGCTGTTTTATCTTCTTTATTTATGTTGTCTGTTAGGCAACGATGTTTGCCAGTGACCTACTAGGTGTCATTGCACCGTCAGACTTGTAAGGCATGCCATGCGTAGCAAAATACCTTTTACGCTATTTTAAAGTATGACTATACTGTCATGTAGACATTTTTTGTTGAAGTTTCAGAAGTCCTGGTGAAACTGTAGTCAGTATCTGTGAAAAAGAAAGCAAAAAAAAAAAAAATAAATTAGAAGACTGTCGATATTTTATAGTAAATTGACATTGTACCATAACCTGTAGCTTTAAAGTAGCTCTGAACTTGCTTTT
Source organism: Neoceratodus forsteri (assembly GCA_016271365.2). Classification (NCBI taxonomy): domain Eukaryota; kingdom Metazoa; phylum Chordata; order Ceratodontiformes; family Ceratodontidae; genus Neoceratodus; species Neoceratodus forsteri. The sequence continues at coordinate 1,426,170,086 of CM057455.1, forward strand.
TGTGACTCAACTTAGTGATGCTATCTGATTGGATTATCTTTTTACTGTTGTTATTGTCTTTAATTGTTAAGGCACTATGATCTTCTGGAATAGTGTCTTTTTTTACAAATAAAGTGAATTGAATTGAATTGAATTAACAAGATGCGCTAAATTGATTTATTAAAGGCAACACCTATATAAACACTTAAATATGTAAAACAAATACACAAAATCAAACATTATGCATCTATAATATTACTAAAATAATAATTCTAAAACTATTTTGTTTTTATTTTTTTAGTATTTCCCATCATTTCCAATGGAAAAAATCCTTTGTGAGATGATTTCTTTCATCAACTGAAGTGTCTTCTTTCATGAGCTGCTCACAAAAGAAGAACCTTCTGCTCACAAAAGAAGATAATTTGAAACCCAGAAATGGAATCTCTGGGCCAATGAGGATGTAGTACTGATATTTTCATGAAACAGATAGTAGGCTATCTTGCTTTGAACAGATTTAAGAACACTACAGCCTAGTAAGTAGTACTGTCCTATTTTTAACTTTTTAAAAATTTAAGCTTACAATTTTGCAGAAATAATGCCCAATCCTAATGCAAGATGTACTACTGTATGGAATATGTTACTTTTTATCCCTATAGCTAATATACTTTGCTTGCAATTTTGTGCATTACAAATGCCAATGACATCAATGTATGTGTTGTTTTTTCTCCTTTCATCCCTCGGTGTTCTTCCTTCATGATCAGCTTGTGAAACAAGATTGGTGCATGAAAGAAGTAGAAATAGTAGATTAAGTCATGAATGAAGAATTTTTTTTAAATGTCTAAAATATTCCAAAATGATTCCTGCAAAACAGTGTCTGGCAAAATAAGGTCATGAGAAAATGCCAACCAGAAAACCAGAGCGCACACCATTGGCAACAATGCCAAAATCTTTGTTTATACCCATCTTCCCCAAGTAAAGTAACCAACTCTGAGGGGGAGGGGTGGACTAAGGGGAAAAGGAAAAATTGGGAACAGGGAACTTATTTAAAAAAAATAAACAATAACGCTCAGGAGACAAGGAATCAAACCCTGATCCCCAGGTCTTCACTGCACCAGGTGCTTGTGCCTTAGCCACTCCACCATGGGAGTGGCTCGACCAGGCACATCACTTCTGGGGTCTTCACTCCTTCCTCCAGTTCCTAGTGTGTGACAGGGGTAGCAGTAGTTTCCTAGTACTATTATACCCCTATTGCTGTACTTCAGTCCATGCTTTAAACTGTGTGGTTATTCATGTGCTGTTTCAGCAGTGCTATATTGACCCGGTTCCTATTAATTCAGTGCTGTGCACAATTTTCTGTACTTAATCATTAAAAATAAATCTTCAAGCTTGATTTGATACAGGAAAGCACCTATGTGGCAACTGTGACAATATAGTTATATATGTGACAACAGCCTAAGATACAAGTTTTTTAAATACTAGATTAATTAGACATGCCCACAGCTTACAATAATTATGGGTCTTATCTGAAACTGATGTTTCTTAGTAGTTGAAAATATCATGCCTGCAAGAATCATTATAACGGATATTATAACAGCACATCTTAACTACACAGAATTTCACAATATAACAGTAGCTAGAAAACCATTACATTTATTAAATATTACTTATGAAAAGAATCAAAATAAAAGTATCAGACTGTTTATTGGTAAAACTATGAATGTGTAACATAATATAACACACACCTTATTATTGTTCTTTATTTATTCTTTCTCATTTCAGTTCATCCTGGCTTCTCTGCTACCCAGCAGAAAGGGCATTCTTGCAACAAGTCCCACAAGAACTGGTGGAAGAGGAACTGGCCCTTGTGGAGGACAATGTGGTAATTATTGAAGAACAAGGTATAGTGCAGTTACACAATCAAAGTCAATTAAATTAACTCCCAATGTTATTTATTATTTTTTCCAGTATACTGTCTATATAGTTATATTTATAGAAATGTTTTCCATTTGGGCCATCCCACAGTCACAGTGGTAGGGCTACTGCTTATGATACTGGTGATATAGGTTCAGGAACAAGCCTTAGTCATTGGAGGGCTGGCCAGGGGGAGGAGGATTGAGTGTCTCAGAGACGCTGTCCTCCCTGGGGGAGGGAGGGTTGCCATTCCCACTGCAATACTGTCACTTGGTTGACCACAGATGGAAGTGCAGTAGGTGTGCCTTGGTACCTTGTGGGTGGGGAGGACATTGGCTGGGGTCCAGAGCAGCTCCACATAACCATATGCTCATGTCTCCTCAGACTCCCTTATCTGCCACCATCCTCAGGGCTTGGTAGTTATATGGGAAAGCAAACCCCCCCATCCCTCCGGACCTCCTGGCTTGGTCGCTGGTCCCTGGCATAGCCTCTGCAGGGGTACTTTGGTGGTCTCCATCCCTTTGGATAGCTCTGCCATAAGGGAAATTGTGGGGTTGGAAGTCCTGTACAGGAGTGCATCCCAGTGTCGGGGCAAGCCGAGGGGGTGAAGCACTTGCCAGGGGAGTAGAAACAAATAAAAAAAAAGAAATGTTTTCCTTTTTTATTTGTCCTGCAACCCCCCAACCCTGAAACACACCACCACTTACCCATCTACAACCAAGGACATCACATGCAGTGCTCAACATGACACTTCACAGAAAGAATTATAAAATTCTCCATAGAGAACATCCATCAACCGCTTAATGACTTAATTCACATCTCCAGCTACCATCTACTAGCTGATGTTTGTGTGATAAATGTTTCCTGGGCACCCACTCCCAGACAAATAGAAATTCATTATCCCACCTGCACCCCGCCTCTTCAACACAGCTGTACCAAAGAACACAAGGTCACCACAGAAACCAAGTTACCAACAGCAACAACAGTGCTGGTACCACTTCACCAAATTTTTCAAATGTCTTCAATCATGAAGTATGCAAAACTGTAACAATATGATCTCAATTAAGTATACTATTATCAAGCTGCCAAAGTATATAAAACCTACTGTTACATAAACCATTTAATAAGCATTGAATAATTAAGATGTTTATATACCCATGTTATAACTTGTTTATGGGCATAGGATTTTAAAGTTAGATATACTATGGTATACTAAATCCTTGAAAAATACCTGCTCTGAAAATATTATTACAACAGAATCTTACTTGACACTTCAACAATTATTCTGTTTAGAAATTTCATAGCAAGATCTATTAATAGTATAGTATTATTAGGATGGCACAATACGTAATTGGTCCTGTTACATCAGCTATTTAGAAAGTATTATTATTTTACATGACTATATATAGAAATGTCATAACTTACATATGGTACTAGTCTGCTAAGGATAGATACAGTACAAGTCACATTAAACTGTTGTTTCAATGAGCGGTTTCAGCATTTTTGACTGAGTTGCACAAGTGTTTCTTTATCCAACACAAAGCCCTGCAGAAACTGTTTCTGAAGACACAACATGCAGTTTTTCATTGCATTGTGACCGAACTGCAGATGCATTCCAACTGAGCTGCAAAAACATTTTACAAATATTGCTCTTGAGCTGGTTAGACACTGAAAAACAATGCAATATGAGTTGCCAATGCAATATCAACTGTAAAAAAACAAAATCTCATTGGTGGGGCAGTTTAATGTGACTTGTGCTGCATACTATACTTTCCACATTGCTGAAAAAATAAATGAACTGTCAGTAATATTATACCTGACTCTTACATGTTACTAAAGTCTATCTTTATCTATTTATGTATTGCATATGATGATAATGCAGATGCTGAGGGCACAAATGGTGCCACAGAGTGAGCCATGGAGGGAGCCAGCACTGAAACACCTTCTCCCTCCCATGGCCAAGGAAGTGCACCACTGGGTGCCAGTAGCTTATCTGAGCCCTGCCAGGAAGAAGATGAGCCCCAGCCTTGCACTCCTGGTATATTTGGCTCTGCTGCAAGTATGCTCCTCATGCATCTCACCATAAGTACAATAGTTATTGTCTAAATTTTAAACATTCTATTTGGGGGGTACCAATTTTGTAAGACAGGTATTATGATAATGCTTATATTTACTTATACTTTCAAAGATTGTTTTCTGTATCACATTATTTACCTCCTTATCAACAGAACTCACATCCATGTGCAAACTTTTTTTAATCAGATCTGCCCCATGTACTTCAGGTTGTTTCTTTTGTATAGTCTGTCATTTGCCGAAGGAAGGACTCAGTGTAGCCTGAATGCTTATATTCTGTAAAGCTCTTCTTGGCCCAATAAAAGGTATGAAATCACCCACTTTATTTGTCTTTTTGTACACGGACCACTACGGCAACAAATATTTTTCTACATCATGGAAGATACCATAATCTGCTATCTCATATGGCAGCTTCACAACATCAGGAAGAAAGAAGCGCAGTTGGATAGTGACAACTATTTCCTAACCAAATGCAAAAAACAAAATATTGTTCATGAGGGTCTTCAATCAATCAATCAATTAAAATCTTTATTTTGCCAGGTGGAACATCATTGAGACAAGCTCATTTGCAAGATGGACCTGGGGCAAAACAATTGCCAACAGGGTTAAGACATCACAGGTTGAGTGAACATACATAACAATTACATAGTAATAATAACAACATAATAACATATAACCATTGCATGTGACAAGATACTTGCACCAGAACATAGCAATTGGTTCAACAGGAGGTAGTGCCATTTAAATACAATTGCATGGATACAGATATATGGACATAAGGTAATAAGCTAAAGTTTATACAGTAAACATCATTGGAGGAGTCATAGTGACAGGAGTGGCAGTTCCTCTAGCATCAAAGTGCGAAGAAGATTGAGATGTAAGAGTCCTTTGATAAGTACTGTAGGCATGGCCTGGCAAGTGGGGTGGGAGGGGAAGGTATAGGGACTGGGAACGGAAGGTCAGCTGAGATAGGAGAGGGTTGGACATGATGGCCTAGGGAGGAAGGACTGTTATAAGGGAGAACACAACAGTTGCCACAGGCAATGGTTGGGGTTTAAGTCCAATATTTGAAGCTAAGACAGATTGTGATGTTGTGACCTTTATTTGGACAATGACAGAAGGGAGGACATACATGGTGCCTCTGGAAATGGTTGAGGTTTAAGTCCAGAATTTAAAGTAGTAACAAATTTTGTGATGTTAAGACCTTGACTTGAAACAATGAAAGACCTTGGAGAAGGTCCTCAGGAACAAGGATTTGAAGAGGCAGAACATGACAGGATTAGCGAGCCTTAAGGTTTTCTGAATCTTATTCCAGAGCATAGGAAGAGTGAAGCTTATTGAAGTGCTACTAAAGTGTTTTAACTTTAGGGATAGCCAGAGATAAGATGGTAAGACTTCTGAGAGAATAGGCACTAGGGATGCAGGGAGTTAGGCAGCTTGTGAGGTACTGAGGTAATTTATGAGTGATTGCCTTATATGTCCATAGAATAGCATTCTTTTGCCTCCTGAAGCTAAGGAAGGTCCAGCCTATGGAAGAATAGAGGATGCAGTGGAGCGTGCCATAAGGGGCATCTGAAATGAACCTAAGGGCTGTGTGGTATAGGGTATCAAGCTTGGAGATAGCTGTGCTAGTACTATGGCCATATAGGAAGTCTGCATAGTCTAGAAGAGGCAAGAAGGTATCTTGGACTAGGAATTTTCTAGCCTCCTGGGTTAGTGAGTGCTTGATCCTGAAGAAAATACCAAGCCTTTGACACAGTTTCTTAGTGAATTCATCAATGCGATCAATGAAGGACAATTTGTAGTCAATCCAGACCTCCTAGGTATTTGAATTTTTCCATGAACTCCAGGGCTTCTCCCAAAAGGGTGCATATGTGAGGAACCTTATCTGGGTTTTTTTTGGAGATGAGAGGCCAGTGAACAGAAAATCATGGCCTTAGTTTTTTTTGGCATTGAGCAGGAGTTTCAAGTTGAGTAGATTTTTTTTTGGAGGATGTCAAAATTGTTCTGGAGGTCCAAAAGGGCTTGATCTGGAGTAGATCTGTCAATGTATAGCATTGTATCATCAGCGAAGAGATGGATACTAGATGACTTTAGGCCAGTGTCAATTTGATTAATATAAATGGAAAGAGGAAGTGGACCAAGTATGGATCATTGGAGGACACCTCTAGAGAGTATTTTTTTGAGCAATATGTCTCCTTCAGCCTTGACCTGCTGTTCTCTGTCCACAAGATAGTTTACAAACCAACTTAAGGCTGAGTTGTTCACCCCAGCTTTCTTCAGGGTCACCAGGAGTAAATAGTGGTCCACTGTGTCAAAAGCCTTGCTGAGGTGCAGAAACAAGGCACATATGTATTGTTTTTTTATTAAGTGTGGACTGCCAGTCATTTATAACCTTAGCAATGGCAGTGGAGGTACTATTCATGGGACAGAAACCAGATTGAACCTGGTTTAGTAGATTAAAACTTTCCAGATGAGATCTGAGCTGTTCATTTACTACCTTCTCCAATAGTTTTGACAAGGCTGGGAGCAAGGGGATTGGGTGGTAATTATTTAGGTCAAAAGAGTCCCCTGACTTGACTAGAGGGATGACATGGGCCATCTTCCAGACCTTGGGGAGGGATCCCTTATTATCTTAAATCCACTAACAACCTCACACAATTCAAAATATGCTGAACAGCTCTGCTGGTGAACTTCAAAGAAACTGAGAAATGACTTCATTCACAGGGACTACGCTAAGAAAGTTCTTTAGAAAAAAGAGTTTGAAAAGATTTCTGATACACTGGAGAGGACAGTTAAGTCAAAACTAGAAATCCAGAAAGAGATCCACCTGAATTAGTCAAAAACATTAAAGAGAACAATATTCCACAAGAACAAGAAACTAAATATGCTCCAACAAACCAGAGATTAGAGTGGTAGAAACAAGGAAAACAATAACAACATAGAACATGAAGAGGCTGATGGAGGAGGAGGAGCTTAGCCTACATGGTGTCATGCTGAGCACGTTCTGCATACTTTCCTGCCTCACATGTGAGTACATGCACCTGCTGCAAGCTGGAAATTTCAGCTGAATCCTGAGAGACAAATGCGTCACAAAACTCCATTACTTTTACACAAGAGCTATGGGAGAATCAAGATAAAAGAACTTATACAGCCTATCAAGAGTTTGGACAAAGTATGACACCACACAAACTGCAAAATAGTATGAGATAGCCTGGTACTTCAAAACATTTCAGTAAATCCATCAAACAAATTAAAATGCAGAACTGGTTAAAATTGAGGAAGTTATGAGGCACTAGTAAAAACCTGTCAAATACTTCACCCGAGCAAGCTTCAGAGCAAAATGGGACAAGCCCCAAGGTCATAACTCAGCAAACAACTACAGTGCCTACATTTAATTTTAAAGCCTGTCAAAGCAACTGTAAAAATACAGAACAAGAAACAAAAGTGAAAGACATTAATCCTACCGAGCTTGAAGGAGAAGAGTTGGTAAATAAAACTGGTAAGGTACTCAAAGTTTTGGTATCCTGGCAGGAGATGCTGGTTTCTGCTCAACAAACTGCTATTAAAATGGTGATAACTTCAAACAAAGACATGTTACCTCAAACATTGCTCTCTCCTAAGTCAAACTTGGAGCATCAGTTCTTGCAAAATTTGGAGACTGTTTCCATCTCAAATGCAACAAAGATGCCTACATGGGTTGCTGACTTTGTATTAGAAGAGGAAGGTACTATCCAAAGTGAAGACCTGAATGTGGATGCTACTGGAGAATTTCCAAACCACGCAGATGAAAGGAGTCTGGCATTTGAGGGTAACTTGGAAACTTCCATCTCCCCAATTTCATCCATTTCTGATGACAATCTTTCCAAACATTCTACTTGTCAATTGGATGTTGGAGCTCAACGGCATCATTAATGTGAAAGCTGAAGAAATCCATTCTGATCCCCTAGAGTTAGCAGGTACTGTACAAAACTCTCTAAAAACGTCCTTACTTATTGCTAATCAGGGATTATCTAAGCTAATTTAGAATTCTGTAAATAAGGGGATAATCATTTTGCTCATATAGCCCCAAATGGCTTATCTGCTGGTAGTTTAACAAATTCCAATGTAAGCTATGGTTTACCATCTGAGTGTGGGGCCGGGAAAGAAGTAAATACTCCACCAGTATGGGCTATGTCAATATTAGAAAGTTTTGAAAAATGGGACAAAGATCTTCAGAGGCTTGCTACATTAGAAAAAAAACATCAATTTCAAGTAACAATTCAGCAGTTAATAAATGAAAATGTACAGATAAGAAATGATCTGAAAGAAGCTCAACAAAGAGTATCCAAACTTGAAGACAGGCAGGGACCATACGAACATTTAATCAAATCTCTAGAAGCTTCTTATAAGGATATGAAAAATAAGGTTATTGACTTTGAGGCATGTTCAAGATGAAAGAATATAAGAATTGTAGAGGTTCTGGAAGCCTGGGACTTACAAAAAGGAATGAAAGAAACCTTCACTCAAACGGCTGCTGCATTTATGGGTACTGATCCAACTAACATTAAATTCGACATAGATCAGATCCATAGGACTTTTCAACCTAACAAGGGGCATGATTATGGCCAGGGCTATCCATGTCCAATTGTAGCAAAATTATTTTGCTCTGACCATAAAGACATTTTCATGCAAGCAGTCTACAAAAAAAAAGTACCTCAATTTAATTGGAGCTTCAATTTCTATGTACAGTGATCTCCCATTGGAGATCATACAGGAGAGAAGAAAATGTGCCCTTCTAAGGAAGAAATTTTGGGAAAGTAACATTCAAACTAATATTTTGTATCCTGCAAAACTTAAAAGTTTTTATTAATGAAGCTAGTTACATTTATAATTCTCAGGAACAAGCAGAACAGGAGTTGAAGCTGAAATTAGCTAAGATTTTTCTCTAAACATTTTCAAGGGTCATTGTTATATATGAGGGGATTACTAGATGGAGGGGTCAGATATATTCAGTTTATTGCAGTCTTATTTAAGTTACAGTGTTGAGAATCATCATTGTTTTTTACTGAGACACATTTATTGTTACACTGTAATGAATCATCCTTAATTAGAGAGTGGGATTTTTTTCTCTATAAGGTATATATGTGACATGATGAGTTAAGTATCTTGGAATGAGCGGTGGAGGGGGACTTTTCTCCCCTTCCATTCTACACTGACTTCTGTACCATTATGTTTTTCAATTTACTTCTAGGGGAGGGAGATGATAAAGGTTTTGTGTATATATATCTGCAGCTATATAGACAGGAGATAAGGAGGGTGGGAACACACTTAATTTTTTTAGTATCATTCAGCTTATTTAAAGTCATAGCATTAAGATTTACACTTAAAGACAAAGAGGGATTTATAGGTATATATTTAAGCAATATACCACAACAGGGTGTGAGTATACTAGAGGATTTACCACGGCTGGTGTGGTTCGGTCCTGAGGCGCAGCCGAGGGACTTAACCACACCAGTAGTGGTAAATCCTCCAGTATACCCACTCCCTGCAGGGGTATATTGCTATTATACAAAGGCCCTGTTTGTTATTGTGGAAAAAAATATATTTAAAAGGTCCCTTCATTTTCAAAGTTGCTGCTCGTTTGTTTTTCACTGCCGATGGACTGCTTGGATTTTTTGAGAGGTCTGCACATGTGCCAGAGGATCGTCGATTGCCACCGCTACTGTTACGGATATTTTAGCTTATTTGCTGTCTGGAAAATGAACCGCATTTTCTTTTCTTTTTGTTTTCGGGTGTGTCACTTTTCTGGAATGGTGCAGCACTTTTGGTGAAGTTTTAAGGCTAGCGACGGAGTATCGGATGTCAGGTTAACCACTAGGTAATCTTACCATCTGTCCGTGTGCCTGGCAGTGGTGTGTTTGCGAGGAATGGAGGGATTTGTCAGGGAGTTCCTGATGCAGCTGAGTGGTGGCTGGCACCTTTTCCAGTGGGTACTCTGGAGGATTTACAATGCTGAAAAGGTGCCAGCCAGCCAATCAAAATGCAGGATTCTGTCCATTTTTGTGTGCCCATTGCATAATTAAAGCTTTAACATCCTAAATCAACCTTAATAGAAAGTGAGATTTATTTGCAATAATAGTACATACAGGTTACATCGATATGTGCATTTTGGAATGTATGGGGGAGCCACTTACTTCTCTTCTATATTTATTCTCTCATTATCATTTATTTAAACTTTTTATTATGTGGGGGGAGCTTCTATACATATCTGCGGACATATAGTTAGATGATGGAAATTTCCATCTTTATTCCTCATGACCCTCAAGTGATTTCTAAGTTATGTTATAGATGGCTAGATAAATAAAACAAGCAGCAGAAGAAGGAGTGGGGTGTGATAAAGCAGATGGAAATGGGGGGGGGATTCACACTCCATCATCCACTAGTTGGTGCATTAAAGTTTAAAAGGCATAAGGAGGGGGGAGGGACTTGGATTATTAGTTGGACATCCTTAAGAAGTGATTGTTTATTTGGACCTATAAAAGGGGATTTAGGTAGTGACAAACTTAATTCCTCCTTAATATCATTGTTAAATTTAATTAGTTATTGGATTTTTAGACATCAGGTAAAAGGGAAAAAACAAAGAGGTGCTTAACAGGTCTCCATGCTGCATATATTATATGTCTCCTTTCTCATTTAATTTTCTGTTATTCTATTAATAATGGCTAACGGGAGGAAATTAAATGTGCAACATACAATGTTAACAGTTTAAACTCTGTTATTAAAACGTCTACAATTTTAACTTACATTAACACATTGATAATTGACATTACTGTGTTACAGGAGACACATTTGGATAAGTCAGAAAATAAAAAAAAATCTAGGAACTGAATATCCCATAATTTTTTCTCCACCGGCATGAAGAAATTTGCAGGTGTTACTTTTTATGTTGGCGCGTGCGCAGCCAACATCTTGGGACAGTGCAACTTTGGAGGCGCGGCCGCTGTTGGGTGAATGCAAAGCACGCATCAGTAGGTGCGTCCCTCATTCAGCCTGCATGCCGGCACCACACCATGCATACAAAATGTGGTGAGCACATCTGAGAAAAGGTCCACTGCAATCTAAACAAAGCTCATCAGATGCAGCAGACCTTTTCTTTGCATGCTCACCAACATTATGCTCATGGCAGCACACTGGCCACCGAAATGGCAAATCCGGGGGTGCCCAATCCCTCTGTTGGTTGACCCTGCCCCCTATGAATATGCCGACAGGGAGCCCACTCCCCGTCAGCATAAAGCACCCTCCCATTTGTGATATGCCGAGGGGGGTACCCAATTCCCCTCGGCTTTAACCCCTCCCATCTCTCCTTGTGTGCCGATGGGGGAGCACACTCTCTGCCAGCATAAAGAACCCCCCCAATTGTTTAATGCTGAAGGTTGCCCAATCCCCCTCAGCTCTGCCCCCCACTCTTCTTTGTGTGCTGACAGGGGTGCCCAATCCCCATCGACATAAATTACCCCCCCTTGTGTTGTTTGCTGATGAGGGTGCCCAATCCCCCGTTGGCTACAGACACCCCCCAAACAGTTAGGTGGCATGCTGGGAGCCCACCCCAGTGTGCCAAATCCCCTGCAAGAAAAACTGTCCCGTGTTTTTTTTTTGTTTCCCTGTAAAACGAAAATGGTCCCTCGTAGTCTCAATGCCCCCCTACCCCCCACCCACACCCACCTTCTGCACACCCTGCCTCCCCTCACCCCCTTCACCCCATGCTTACCTGCAAAGTCCAGCATGATGATCTTTGGTGGACCGGGAACATGTCTGCACTCTTCAAATCCGACCGCGAACTGAAAAAATGCCAGTAAGCTGTATAATGGAATAAATAGGGGTTTTTCAACTTTAGTGCATATCTCAGGCAATTCTGCAAATTTCGGCCCCAAATTTTCAACATGGGGTTTTTGGGACCCCTTCTCATGAATTCTTGCACTGTCATGGCATTATTCAGTCCCGAAAGGTGATTTCGCAGTCACTGCACAGAATCAACTTTCGGGACCAAGTAACAAAATGACAGTGCCACTGTTCATGAGGGGGGCTCTCAAAAAGCCTATGTTACAAATTTGGTGTGAAAAATTCCAAAAAATGACTGTTTTATGAGCGTGCATAGCAACTACACAATGCACACTCATAAGTTAGCACATTCGCACTATTTTCATGCCAGATTCTCAACATTGGCATTTTACCACACCTTCTTGTGAACCGTACAGCTGTCATTTTTCACATCCTGGCCTAGATGTGTTTTCGCATTTCCAGCACAGAATAGCACAGTTGCTGTGCAAAATCAGTGTTCAGGACACATTACAAAAATGACAGTGACACTGTTCATGAGCAGAGGTCCTAAAATGCCTGTGTTGATAATTTGGTGACAATACTCCATAAAATGACTGTGCTACTATCGTGCGTAGCAACTGTGCAATGCACGCTCATAAGTTAGAGCATTCGCACTATTTTCATGCCAGATTCTCAAAATTGGCATTTTACTACACCTTCTTGTGAACCGTACAGCTGTCATTTTTCACATCCTTGCCGTAATGTGTTTTTGCACTTCTGGCGCAGAATAGTGCGGTTGCTGTGTAAAATCAGTGTTCGGGACACATTACGAAAATGACAGTGACACTGTTCATAAGCAGAGGTCCTAAAATGCCTGTGTTGAAAATTTGGTGACAATACTCCATACAATGATTGTGTTACGGGCGTGCGTTGCGCAGTTTGCACGCACGCTCATACGTTTGCAAACTTCTAATATTTTCACTCCAGATTTTCAACAGTGCCATTGTTCTGCACCTCCTAATGAGCAGTACAGCTATCATTTTTCACATCCTGACCAAAATCCGTTTTCGCAGTTCCGGCGCAGAATAGCGCGGTTGCTGTGGAAAGCCCATGTTTGAGACACATGATGAAAATTACAGTGACACTGTTCATTAGCAAATGTCCTAAAATACCTATGTTGAAAATTTGGGAATGAAAGTCAATAAAATGAGTGTTTTACAAGTGTGCATTGCACAGTTTGCACTCACGTTCATGACTTTGTGAATTTGTAATAGTTTCACTCCAGCTGTTCATCATTGGCATTTTTCCATACCTCCTTATGAACAGTGCAGCTGCCTGAAATGTATTTTCTCAGTTTCCATGCACCCTTGTACTTCATCAATCTGCAATATTTTCATGCCACATTTTCACCACTGGCATTTCTGCACATCTCCTTATCAACAGTCCAGCTGCCATTTTTCACAGCCTGCCCAAAACATGTTTCCACAGCTGTGGCGCACAATGGCATGCTCGCTGTGCAAAATCACCTTTTGAGACACATTCACAAAATCACAGCGCTATGCATCTCTAGCTACACCACTCCCACTGCCAATGCCAGCGCGACAACATTTGGCATTGACAAATGCTTGTTTATTAAGAAAATGTTTACATTTCCAGTTACAAGACAAATGGTCAGACACTGATGGCAGAATATCTATAATAAAAGGAACCATTTTCCATAGCATAATTATAACAATAGATTCTGTTTATGGCCCCTTTAGTAATTATGCTAACTTTACTGCAACAATAACCCAGGCACTAATTCAAATTCAACCACATAACTTAATTATAACGGGAGATTTCAATGCTCTCCATGACCCCTATTTAGATAAAAATAAAAACATTACACACTTAAATAAAAAAAAAATCTCTAACCTTAAAATCTTTTTTGGAGAAAAATAATTTACTATATCCGTGGAGAAATCAAAACCCCTGATCAAAAGAATACACGTTTCACGATCAAAAAATTAAAAATTTCTCAAGACTAGACTACATTTTTTGTTCAAGAACTTTATTACCCAATATTTTAGAATTCCAAATCCACTCTATTACATTGTTAGATCATGCCATAGTTGAAATATATATTAAACTTTCACACAACTCAGAATCAATCCCAAGAACTTGGTCCTTCAATAATGATTTTTTATCTGATGATGATTTGATGGAAAAACTAATTACTGCAATCCAAAAATTCTGATTCTATAACTATACAAGTCAGCAACCTATTTCTTCACTATGGGACACCTCAAAAACCTATGATAAGGGACATATGTATCTCTCATCAAACATAGTTATATAAAGAAGGGAGAAAAGAACAACATTATAGCCAAGCAAGATTAAAAGAGTTAGACCAATTAATTCTTACTGACCACAATAGTTACATAGCAGAATGGTATGAGTATAGAAGCTGATGGCAGCAAATGTTAAATAAAGAAAATGGACATAACCTAAAGAAAATTAGACAGGCCAAATATTTACAGGGGGACAAATCCGGTAAACTATTAGCACAACTTCTTAAAAAGAGGAAAGAGAATAACATAATTACAAATCTAAAGAATACCTTAAACCAGAACAAAACTGAATGGCAAGATTTATCAATGATTATGTCGGTATGTTTCATAAATATATATAAAAACAATCCAAGTAACAACAGAGCAACAATGGAAACATTTATTTATTACTGTTTAAAATGAAAAGTGAAAAATTCACATTAGAAGAAATTAAAAGAGCAATAAAAGGCCTCCCAAATAAGAAAAGTCCTGGACCTGATGGTCCAAAAAATGAATTTTACAAAACATTCAGTGATTTTTTAGCACCTTGGCTCTTGAGGATGATGGAGGAATGGATGAACTGGGAGGGGCAAATTCCTCACTCAATGCTAAAAGCTAAACTTTATTTTCCTCCACAGTTTCAACTGGACAGCAGTGCCCGACCCTGACTATGTGATGCTCTTGAAGTCCTACACCTTGGAGCAAGTCATTTCCTCACCTACCAGGTACAACCACCGCTCCCTAAACCATACTACCTTAGACTGGATTATTACAAATCAGGCTGATCTAGTTCTCCAGGCAGGCACAATGGCCAATTCAGTCACCACTCCCCCACCTATATCATGTTGACCACAAAGGCTAGCCATCTACCTCATAAACTCCTGTCCACCAGGAAGTTTAACAACCAAGACCTTAATGCTGCCCAAGATGATGCCAAGAGCATAAATTAGTCTGCCCTCTACCTCCTTAACAATGTCTCTTCTCAGTTACTTTCCTCACTGATGTTCTTCAGAGGCTACAAGACAAACACTTCCCCATCACCACTAGGAGTGTCAGAGGGGGCTGTGCCAAATGGCTACCTAAAGAGCTGCTGGTGCTAATGAAAGCTAGGGACTCCAAATGGAGGGCCTAGAAATCCTCACCTTCACCACAACTCTGGCATGCTTATAGGCACTTGCATAACGCCTGTAGAAAAGCAGTCAAGATGCTGAAATGCACTTATTTCACTGACATGCAATAAATTTCCTTTGGGAATCCCCACAGCTCCTGGGCCTCTATTGGTTCCTTTATAAATCCCAAAGCAAATAAGTGAATTATGCAACTTACATCCCCCACTGGCCCAAATGACAACCCACTAAGATCACCAATACCTTTAACTCTAAGTTTACGGACCTATGCATGTTCCTAAGCAAGCTCCTTCCCCAGTCCACTACAGGACATGATAGTGGTGCCCACGGTGCCCACCCCAGCTCCTCAGTAAGTGCCACTTCCACTCTCTCCTTCTACTTTAGGGCCACTAAGTTGTTGAAGACACTTCCTAACAGAGGGAGCCCAGGCAGTGATGGGCTATACCCCTTCTTCCTGAAGATTATCTCCCCAGATCTTGTCAGACCCCTAACCTACATATTCAACCTTGCCCTCACATCAGCAATGGTTCCTGACTCCTGGAAACATGCACTTGTGGTGTCAATTTATAAATCAGGCAATCCCCTCACCCCAGAGAACTACAGGCCCATCACCCTCCTCGCACACCTTAGTAAGATGCTGTAAAAAATTGTGCACTACCAACTGTCAGAACACCTACATAAATACAACCTCCTATGTCCCCTACAGCATGGTTTCAGCAAACACCACAGTATCCCCTCTGCCTTGGTGCTTTTCACTGACCTTGTCCTCAGGAACATGGATTCAGGCAAGGCAACAGGTGTGGTGTTTGTGTACTTGTCAAAGGCATTTGATCTAGTTGATCACAAGCTGTTCCACAATACCTATCTCACTTTGGCTGCTCCCCTAATGCTGCTGGTTGGCTCCACTGTTACCTTTCAAACAGGTCCCAGTCCATGCTAATTGGGAAAGACTCCTCTTCCTCACTACTCATTTCACACTGGGGTTCCCCAAGGCTGCATCCTTGGCCAGCTACTGTTCTCAATGTTCATCAATGCACCCCCAGCAACTAACCTGAACTGCAATGCTCTACTTTACACAGATGACCTAGTTCTATACCACAGTGACAAGTCCCTGCAATCCATCTCCTCCACCCTCAAACTCAACTACAGTGCCTCACACAATTGATTCCTCTCTAGCAAGCAACTTGTAAATGAGAAAAAAGCAAAAGCCATTCTCTTTGGCTCCAAACCATACATCACTAAGGTCGTCAAATCCACACATCCCTCACTGTGCTCACACCAGCAGGCTTTCCCCTTGAAACTGTCTCCAATACCTGGGGGTGATGCTAGATCCCTCTCTTACCTTCAATGAGCATAAAAATCTCATGATGAGGAAAATTCACCAGAAACTCAGTGCTGCCTATCACCTTAAGCATCTCCTGTCCTCTGAAGCTCACCTGGCAATTGCACAAGGTAACTTCCTATCCTTACTGAACTACTGTTCCCCTATTCACTCTGCCATGTCCATTTCTCTTTGCTCCCACCTTAACACCACATATAATTCCATATGTCGCTTTGTCCACCAAGCTTCTTATATCACTCACCATTGTGTGCTCTATCAGTCTCTTGGCTGACTCCCTCTTCAAGGCCGATTTGACTATGCTATGGGTTGCCTGGTCAACTGCGTCCTCAGAAATTACCTGCAGTCCCCCTATGCTTCACATCTGGCTGAAAGAGTAGCCTCTAGAAATCTCAGGGTTTCTTCTATCAACCCTCTGGAAGTCCCACGTATCTCAACAAGGATGGGCAGTAAGGCCTTCTCTGTCTCAGCCCCTTCCATCCGGAACCGTCTCCCATCATTCATTCTCTCATCAGCCTCCCACTTGTCTTTCAAAACAAACCTGAAGGACTGGCTTCTCACTGAGACTATGTGTAACTGCTCCCTTGACAACCCCTGAGTACTACAACCACCCTAGTTCTCAAGATAATGGAAGTCTGTCCATCCCACATTTTTCTGTACTGTACTGTATCACTTTGTGCTAGTTAGCTAACTTTGTGTTAGACAGATTATTGTATATTTGGTATTTTGTACTCCTGTAACAATCACCGACTGTACTATCTGTATTTGATCATGCAACCTATTCTATCGAGTTCCTGACCACATGGTATAGTGTTGCACTTTCATGTATTCTCATGTACTTCTAACACTGTCTTATCAACTCTGTAGTGGATCTTTACCCATGTTATGTATTTTGTTGTTGACTCTTGTTACCACTCTGTGGTCTGGGATATGGCTGAGAATGATCCATTGGATCAGTTCACTTACCCGGTTATCAAAACCATAAATAAAAATAACTAAATAAATAAATAAAAGAAAATAAACCCAAAGACTTACCAAGCAGTTATAGACTAATAGCCTTACTGAATAGTGATGACAAAATAATTGCTAAAGTAATTGCTAATAGGCTTCTTCAGATTATCCCCCTCCACGTCTCCCCAGACCAAAATTGACTTATTCTGGGAAGGAAAGCCTCTTTTGCAATTAAAAATTGCAGATTTATATAGAATATGTACAAGGACTACAAGATATATAATATACTCTAGCCCTTGATGCCAGTAAAGCATTTGATTTAATTAATAGGAGAAATGTGTTTTACATATTAGAAAAATGGAACATCCCAATAAATATTCAAAAGATTATTCAGGCCCTTTACAGTTACCCAGCAGCTAGTATACAGATAAATGGTATTCCAACTCCAGAAACTGCAATAGAAGCAGGAGTCAGGCAAGGATGCCCCCTGTCCTCCCTTAGTTTTATGATGTGTTTGGAGCCTTTATTGAATACAATTAGGAACTGCTCTGATATAAAAGGGTTCCCTGTTCAAGGTCAGGAAACAAAATTAAGCATCTTTGCTGATGATACCCTGATATTTTTTTCAGATCTTAATAAATCTGCAGAAGCCTTATTAAATATTATTAATACATTCTCCAGTTTTTCTGGTTACCAATTAAATGAACAGAAGTCTATGATTATGCAATTGTCTAGGAATAAAGTTAATCTAGATTTTGTCACTCAACAAAAATTCAATAAGGTTGATAAATTAAAATATTTGGGGATTATTCTTACCAATAAAATAGAAACAAGTATTACTAATAATTACAAAATAGCAAAACAAAAAATGGCCAAAAAATTAGATATTTGGAAGAACCTGTCATTATCCCTTTGGAGAAGGGCTCAAACAATCAAGATGGTGGTTTTGCCTTTTATTATATTTGTTTTACAGTCTCTATTAGGTTCTCTGGACGAAAAATGGTTTCCAGAAGTAAAAACGATTTTTTCTAAGTTCCTGTGGGGGGGTGGGGGGTGGACCGAGGATCACATGGAGTATATTAACCCTACCTGTGAATGAGGGAAGCTTTGGATATCCTGACCCCTGGTCATCCTTAAATATTGGAACTGCCAGACCCTCCCTCAAAATGTAACACCTGAATGGTTGTTTACTTTTAAAGAAACCCTGATGTTAGAAAAACTTGGTTACATAATAGAAGAAACAGATGATTTTGAAAACAGTAATTGGAAAGAAATGTTGTCGTTTCTACCTCCTCTAATGAGATTATAAACAACACTAAGAACTAAGTAAGGGAGGGAGGAGGGGAATGTGGGAGGGGTGGGGGTTAGTCCTTTCTCATTTTCACGGCTACAGTAGGTGGACCCTGCAGATGTATTGCATGTACAAAAGGAGTCATGTCATGTTTTCTGTCCGTGGAATTGGCTGAAGGTGTAAATAGTCTTTTCCACCTTACCCTCCTCAAAGCAATGTTTTCTGCCGTCAAATATATACACTTTCATGTTAGCCAATGATTGTAGGGTACTATTTTCTTTCTTAAATGGGTGGTACAAGAACTGGAACCTGTGTAGTGGGAGGCAGCATTCGGTTTTTTTGGAGTAAGATCCACCCGAGAAGCTCCTAAAGATCCACTCCCAACTTTTTTTTATTCATGTGGGAGGGGCATGAGGTGACTCTATCATGCTGTAACAAGACACACTAGTTTGGGACCTGTATCAAACAACAGAACAAGTCTTTGCAGTGATCAAGTTGTGGAACCCCTGCATTTTATTAAGGACTAGGAGAACAGAATATACTTAATGCCTTTATTAAGGACTAGGAGAACAGAAAATATTTAATGCCTTCAAACTTAAAAAACCTCTGGAACAAATGATTATCAGAGCCACCTAGGGCCTCAGAAGGAGACAGCAAGTGAAACTACATCTCCCAAGGAAAACATAGACAGAGCATTTTCATTTACAGTAAGAGCCACATGTTTTTCTTAAACATTTATATACTAAAAACATAAAGTTCAGTTTTTGGGATTAACAATATTTGTTTACCATATTCAATATATAGTTTATACATAATTTGTCGTTTTCATAGTTTCAAAACTTTGAAAGCATTGGTGTTAGTAATGCATTTAGAAATACATTTTTTTATTGTCTTTATAGTTAAACATGCAGTTTCATGTCAGGGCACATTTTTGGGGGGAGTGGGTTCAAATTATTTTAATCCTGGGCACAGTACTTGATAAACACAGACTTTGATGATAAAGTGTGTTTTTTCTTTTAATTTTGAGTAGTATGTATTAGAAAACATTGAACAAGAAAACAATTGGAGATTTTAAAAGCTATTCTGATCAGACCTGACATTAAAAAAAAATCTTAACTGTATTTTTTATTTCATTTTATCAGGGACACTAGAAACAGGATGTTAATATTTACTCCAAGGAACCTGTTATTCAGGTTATTTTATGGCATCTTATCCCAAGCAATCTTCCTAGAGTGCAGTTTGTCAGAGCACATTTTGGGGGGAGGGGGTTCAAATTATTTTAATCATGAAGCATTGGTTTTAGTAATGCATTTAGAAATACATTTTTCAATTGTCTTTAAGTTGAACATACAGTTTCATGTCAGGGCACATTTTGGGGGGAGGGGGTTCAAATTATTTTAATCCTGGGCACAGTACTTGGTAAACATAGACTTTGATGATAAAGTGTGTTTTTTATTTATTGTTGTTGAAGAAATAGAGTACTCCTTGGTGTGGTGGTGCCAAGTTCAAAATTAGAAATGCTGCTATGACACACAGTGGGACAGCACACATCTCATCTCAATGGAGTAAGCAGGCCTCCTTCAGTTTCCATTTATGTGGGTTCAGTGATCACCGTTGGTACATCTTGTGACACTAGTGTTAAGACAGCTCTTTATTGGAAATATAGGTGTCTGAATACAAGGTGATAAAGAGCAGGAAACAAAATAACATCCATGTAGAATTCTTATATATTTGTTTAAGACACCAGCTCAGCATCCAGCTGTTAAAATTCCCAACTGATGTTTTACACTTTGCACATCCTCAGAGTACTGTGCAGCAATTTGTTAGCTATAATTTAAATTCTGCCAGTATATAATAACCTGGCAATGGTCTTCCATTGATTCAGTTCATAATTACATGTCTGCATTGCTTTGGCATACAATTGCTAGGTAACCATAATGCCACCTGTTACACATTCATTCTTTGCCTCCTAAATGGCAAAACAGTCCATTATACACACTTAAAACAGGCATTTAAAATATGTTCTTTTCAGGCTAGAACAGGAGACAAGATCAACATGAAATTGTTTCCATTTCAAAAATGGAAGCTGCAATCCCAAACAACTCTTGCCTATCCCCCCCCCCAATTGTTGTACCTCTGCATGTCTGGTTGGTAGAATGACTGATTTGTGTGTTTTTTCATTTTTTTTTTTTATAACTGCCTACTGTCTAGCCAGCAAAGGAGCACACCTTACTCCTGGGGACACTTGGCACGTCCCAAACCACTGACTGTCATAATTTACATTAGTCTGGTCAGAAGAAAGGTGCTACTTCTTTTTATCATTAAATTAAAAAAAAAGAGGAAATGCCTAATATCTTGAAACAGATTTAAGAAAAATTTGTCTGCACTTATTTTGAGACACATTTTTTCAGGTCTCCTCTTTATAATCAGAGCTGCTGATGCCACAGTGAAAACTTTGAAAAAACTAATAATTTGGTACAACTCAGCTTACATTTTAAATATATTCTGTAGATTTCTCCTGCCTATCTTTTATTACAGAGGAAATTTGGATGAATATATGATCTTTATCTGTTAGAGTTCATCTGACTCTGTAGCTTACTCCCTACTTCAAGTCATAATGCTATGTTGTGACATCACAGTCTGCTGTCATGGGAGTAACTGTGATGTCACAAGCCATGCATTATGACTTCAGGTTGGGAGAAAGCACCAGGAATACATGAATACTTCAGGAGCAGTGGTCCTCTTTTCATGCAAATGGCCTCAGTAAAAAAATAATGGGAGGAAAAATACAGAACCAATGTGAAATATAAACTGATCTGTGTCTTACTATTATGTTTTCTTTCACTTATCCTGAAGGCGTCAGATGCTCTTTAAGACTGGCACTCTGCTTGGGGGAGGATGCTCATTGGAGCAAGGTGGCAACATGTATGTTACATGTATGTTTCAGTACTAAACTGCAACACAATTGCTTTCATTGTTTTTCCTGTACTATAACTGTTTTAAGACATTCCAATACATGCTTAAACCCATAGGCAATTACAGACAGCAAAATAGTGCTGCTTGAAATGTTTTTCAACCCAAATTAGTGAACATGACTGTGACTCTAGGGGGCAGTTGCCTCTCCAGAGACTGTCATGACTATAACTTCTCCCTCTCTGTGTCTGTCTATCTGTATGTCTATCTATGTAATTATCTATATTTCTATCAATTGCATCTATTCCTATTTTTACCTACTGTATATGTAAAATAAACCTGCATAACACATTGCCTGCACTTTGAACACATACTTATGGTACGGTGCATATTTGTATGCCACTCCTGTATAGACCTCATACTGTCCTGATATTCCTATTATCACAGGCATAACTACTTTAACCTTATCAACAGCAGCATAGAAACATAGAAACATAGAAGATGATGGCAGATAAGGACTGAAAGGCCTATTGTCTGCCAATTTCTTTTTCTACCTTATGGATGTGCCATCGGCCTTTGCTCTGTCAATGGCCTATCTACTCATACTCATCGGTATTGCTCCCTTATGCCTATCCCTTGCCTGTTTGAAGCCCTGCACTGTATTCATATCCCCACTTCCTGAGGTAGGCCGTTCCATGCATCCACCACCCTTTCTGGGAAAAAGAACTTTCTCACATTACCCCTTAATTGGCCTCCCTCTAATCTCATGCTGTGTCCTCTTGTCCTGCTATTTTCTTATATTGAAACATGTTAGACATTCACCTTGTTAATGTCTTTAAAGTGTTTGAATGTTTTGATCATATCACCTCCCTCCCTCCTTTGCTGTAAGGTATACATATTGAGCTCTGTTAATCTGTCCTCATGTGTTTTCTGATGCAGTCCCTGCACCATTTTGGTTGCCCTTCTCTGGACTGCCTCAATTTGGTTAATGTCCTTGTGAAGGTGTGGCCTCCAGTTCTGCATGCAGTACTCCAGATGGGGCCTAACCAGTCTCTTGTAAAAAGGGATTATTACCTCCCTCTTCTGACTTGTGATACCCCTACTAATAAACCTCAATATCCCCCTAGCTTTACCTACCGCTTTAGTGGCTTGCTTGGATGATTTCAGGTCGACCCCTTATAAAAGTTAGTATCACATTTTCTCTCCTAGTGAAGTCCATCATTACACCTGACTGTCTGACATCATATTACTTAGATATAACTTACATCACCACATGGACAGACCCCCCTGTTTTTCTTTATAAAACATTGTAAATAATCCCAAGACTGAACATATGCCAGCCATTACTTTTTCATGTACTGCCACCTATTCTGTCAAACTTACATTGCTTACCATTCCTTCCATTGAAATCTACACCTCCATATATTTTCCTAATAATGTGTCAGCCTTCCTTAGAATGCAAAATAAAACAAATCTTACTAGTTAAAAATCATTGTGTTGTTTCTCCATGTCTCTTTAACAGTTCCACACAACCTCACTAACTTCATTATGCAGCTGTGGTGGATCTGACCAGTGTTTGTTCTTCTAGCCAAGGGGCACAGTCAAATTTGCAGTACATTTGTGATAGTTGTCTCAATACTTTAATTATTTATAATATTTTAATCCCAAAAGCAGGTAGATCAACTTGATTCAAGATGGCAAGATATTTCTATGTATCAATATGATGATATGAATGTACTGTTTATGTATCTTCTTGTAAATACCATATCTACTCAATTGAAACACAATAAAATACATTTTAAAAAAAGCAAGGCAATGCAGCTGAACATCTCTCCTTTGTTAATTTATGCAACCACACTCAGACCACTGCAGAATTATCTGTACTCTCTAAGGGACTTTCATTCTGCCCAACAAAGGATGTTAAATCAGTGGTGAACTAGAATAGATCCTGAATTATATCCCTTATATCCCTGGATGACTTGGCGACACTGACACATACATTTGTTACCTCGAGGCTCAACTACTGTAGCATGCTCTGCTTCGGGGCCGGGGGGGTGCGATGCAACACCTGCTGCTGCTACAGAATGCTGCAGCTCGGCTATTGATGGGTCTTTCAAGATCCTGTCATGTTACGCTGGTGTTGCACAAACTGCATTGGCTGCCAGTGCACTGGTGCATCGCCTTCAAAATAGGTCTATTAACCTATAAGGTCCTGCATGGACTAGGTCCTGGCTACATGAGGGAGCTTCTGTATCCCTACTCCCCTGGACACTCTCTCCAGTCAGTTGGGGAAGGCCTCTTGGAGGTCCCCAGAGTGAGACTTAAGTCCTCAGGGGATCAAGCTTTCGAGGTGGTCACACTGTTACTATGGAATTCTCTGCCAGGGTACCTGAGGTAGGCCCCTTCCTTAGAAATATTCAAAACAGAGCTCAAGTCTTTTCTCTTCCTGTAAGCCTTTAGGGACTAAATTATGATTAGTTATGACTAGGAGTTTTACTGTGTAAGATCTATAAGGTATATTTATCTGTTAATATGTTTAAATGTTATATTTATTTATACTGTGTGTTTCTTTTATGGTGTTATAAAATAATTGCCTGTTGTATATTTTGTAAAGGCACACTGAGCCTTCAGGGAAGGGCACCTTAAAGAAATAAAATCTACTATTACTACTACTACTATTATTAACTGTGACTGAAGAAATATTTTCACAAAAAAAGAAGAAACCTAGACATCAGCACTCCAGTAGAAAAGAAAAAGAAGTCATCTGATTTTACCCCCATCCCCTGAATGGACACAATACCCAACTGGACACTTATATTCAAAGGTGTCATCAGAGAGTCAATTGCTACATCCTTAACACACAAAAACAAATCAGCTATAACCTCTCCCTATTAGAAAGGAGAGCAATA
The DNA here is from genome assembly GCA_016271365.2 of Neoceratodus forsteri. Classification (NCBI taxonomy): domain Eukaryota; kingdom Metazoa; phylum Chordata; order Ceratodontiformes; family Ceratodontidae; genus Neoceratodus; species Neoceratodus forsteri. Next base: position 1,426,194,688 of record CM057455.1, read on the forward strand.
CAGAAGCTGAATGCTAACCATGAGATTGTAAATAAGAAAGCTGGTAAAGGCTCTGCAGCTGTGATCTTAAACCATGAAGATTATGTTAATGAAGCAAATAGGCAATTAACAGATCACATCTACTACAAGGAACTGATTAGTGATCCAACTGCACAGTGCACTAAAGAACAATGGAACATTAACATATCATTTCTTAAGCATGCCCAATACAAAATATCCAATCTCATCCCTGGTGTACCTAGGCCAGGTACAGCTTAGATGCTGCCCAAGATTCGTAAGTCCAGAAATCCAGGGAGACTTACAATATTTGGAAATGGTACCCAGGCAGAAGAGATCTCTGGATTTATTAAAACCATTTTAAAATCATTTGCCATAAAAAGAGACAACTATATTTAGTACACTGCACACTTTTTGCATAAACATTCTGTTTTTAGAGATTTACTGCCTAATACCATCTCAGAAATGATGAATGTGAAGTCCTTCTATACTAATATCCCACATACTGATGGAATTTCAGCCTGTCTTAAATACTTACAAGAAAAAGGAAAACACCACGACATCTACCCAAAATTCATTGTGAGACTTATAGAATTTATTCTGACCCACAACAACTTCAATATTAACATTCTGTTCAAACAATGGTGACAGCAATGGGTAGCAGGATGGCTCCACAATATGCCAACCTTTTCATAGTGAATTAGGAGGAGGATTTTCTGAAACAATGTACAATCAAACCACTCACATATTTCCGATATATTGCTGATATATTTATAATTTGGACAGAAGTTACACACACACTTAAAAAATTTCATCAGTAATGTAACATCCTCCACCCATCCATTAAACATGCCCTAGAGCACTCTGATATAGCATCAGTTTCTTGGACATCACAGTTACCACCACCAAGATAGGGCCTTACAGACCTGTATCTAGATGAAACCGACAGACAGACAGACAGAGATAGCTACACAAGAACAGCAATCACTCTAGGCACACTAAAAAATCTGTAATGTACGACCAGCCCAGTGATGCAGAGTATTGAAGCACTGGATGCCACACACCTTGCACCACCCCGGCAACCTGAGATCAGGAATGACTTTGGGTTGCTGGAGGTCAGTAAAGGAGGGAGAGGACTGAACATCTGATGGACTGCTCTCCTCTCCCAGGGGATGGTTGTTGTTCTACTCCATGGCTGCCTCCTGGTGGAGGTCAGGGGCAGTGCTGGAGTTAGAGAGGCATAAGGAGAATGGGTATGTGGCATGCACATGCCTCCACACTAGAGGAAGGGGGTGGGACAAAAACAGAAAAAGACATGGCGACCCCGGGCTCCATGATTTCCCAGCTGCCACACTCCACCTCGCTTCCACCACCAGTCAGACCCCCGTTCTGAATTGTGCTCCAGAGGGGGGATTTAATTCCCCCTCCCAGCCCTGCCACAGGGGAGAATCTGTGGGGGAACCTGGGAGTTCCCTAGGACTGAGAACAGCAGACCTGCAGAGGGGCAGTGTGGGAGGGAGTAGCTTTCTAGGGCTGCCCCCGGAGGAGGAAAACAAATCTGTAATGTACAGTCAAGCTCTTCAATACCATTGAATCTATTCAAGTGAGGTGGACAGAGATAAACACCTTGTCACACTGAAAAAAAAAACATTTACAGAACAGGAACACTCCTTCAGAGAAATTGACAGAGCTGTGGGATTTGCTACATTTATGCCAAGAGAACAACTACTACAATATAAAGAAAAGACGACCACTAACTGAACACCCTTGATTGTTACATACAACCCTGATATGGAGCCCCTACAAAAAATGATTAAAGACCTGCAATAATATTCAGTGAGGATGGCACAGTGAAAGGTATCTTTCAAGCACCACCATTGCTTTCTTTCAAACGACCACCTAACTTATCCAACCTGACTGTTAATAGCAAACTTAAACCTGACCATAACAACAGAACACCATGAGTCACCGAACCCTGCAATATTCCTAAATGTAAAGCATGTGAACATATTTCCACTTCAAACTTTATTACCCCCAAAAAAAAACAAGCATTTTCAAGATACAGGGGAGTTAAACATGTGGTACATAGAGATTCCAGAATGTTGTCAATTGCATCCAGCGCAAGAAGTGTCCACAGACAGGCTACTTGGGGGAACCCTTTTGAACCTGAAAGAACTCAGACAGGAATGACATAGAAGTGTATAATACAGAAAAAACAGTGGGACCATGTTTCTCTCAGTCTGATCACTCCATCTCTCACCTCTCTGTCCTGGTTCTCAAAGGACATTTCAGAACTTCACAAGAAAGGTGGGCTTATGAAGTTAAGCAAATTTGTCTTCTCAATACAATAAATAATGGAATGAATGTGGGCTTTAGTTTCATGAACCATTGCAGAATTTAAAATAACAATTGCATTACTTTTGACTCAGGTATATGGGCATTTCCTGTGAATATTACTGCTATATACATTATGTCTTACATTTGATATATATATATATATTTTTAGTGTGCCTTTTTAAATTAACAGGGTTCTATTTATGTTTGATCATACTATATGTCTGCTGTGTTGTTGTGGAGATATATATATATATATATATATATATATATATATTATGGTTGCACCTATAGTTAGGGTTGAGTAGGCACTTCAATGTTAAACTAGAAATTTTGCACTTTAATAACTTTGCAACTGTTCAGTGAATTTGCATGCACATTCACATGCACCATGCCCGTGCAGATCTCTGGATATGACAAGTTATGATCTGGTTGGATGTGTTGTTTCTGAGTTCCAAAGAGGTAATAGATGTATTTTTTTTTTTTGCTCATTGACTTTGCTGGGATTTTTCTTTGAACTTGCCTACAGCCTAGATGGTTTGGAATCTTGGTCTGAAATTTTCAGGGCAGAAAAGGACTAGCTCACAGATGTGGTCTTTGCTAGTATGACAAAAAAAAAATAATAAGCTATTTTTAAGTTATTGCATTTTAAACATTTGAAAAAAATAATTTCTGAGCAAACTCAGTAAGCACTAAAAGATAGCTGTATGAAAGGAAAAAGGAATCCTGTTTCGTATGGAAAAATCATTTTTCATTTGCTGCCATATTGTTTCTGTTTTTTCTTAAAAACAAAATTGTCAAAAGCCACAAAAATGACATACTGGAGAGAGAGAGAGAGAGAGACCAACACACCTAGCTGGCTGACTGGGACCCCCTTAGGTGTAATCTGCACTTCACTGTTGCAGACATGCCCTGGAAATTAGTTTTTTTTACTTTTAAGAATCCTTTTTCATGACCGCATGATACAAAAAAAAGAATCCTTTTTCATATCACGAGTCATGAAAAAAGAACCTTTTTCGTGAAGGGCAAATCCATTTTTGCTTTCTGCAGTGCTTAATGATGGTAAATAAAAACCTGTTATTGAGGAGCTGGAACTGCACAGGGAGACACTGTGATGAGCTATATTTGGCAGTATAATGGAATATATGTGAGAAGTTAAGGGGGTTGCTGATATCAGTGTTGGTGATGAAAAGTTCTCAGGTGCATTGTCATAGAATGGCTATGTATACATCTAGGTATAGACAAATAGAAAGATAGACTTTGTTTTTAGAGGATCACCTTTGGAATCAGCTGCTATAGGAGACCAGGGGTTCAAATCCACAACAGCCAAATACTTAATGTGTGTCTTTGAATAAGGCTCTTAATCTCTCAATGTTCCAGTCACACAGCTGTAAAAATTGATAGAACCAGGATCACCACTGAGAATGAGATCAGCTGGTCTATCCTGGTTAGACAAACTGGAAAAACTGAAAAAAAAAAACACTTTTGACAGCGATAATTGAGTGCCATAACAATGCACCATGCATCTCCAGATCAACAACATACACCCTTGTGTTATGCATTTTTAATTCTCTCTGATTCACTTCGTAATAATTCTCTCACTTCATAATAATTATCTGGAAGTGGATTGCCTGGTATACACTCATTATACAATACTTAATGCCAAAACACCCAATTTATTTTCATATGTTTAGCGATAGATTTGTTGTAACCACAAAAATACATGAGCCAATGCAGGCTGCAAAGACAGCTTTACTATTTATGTGCAAGCATTCCTCTACTGTAATGTTTTTTCCCTGGTGTCTAGTGACACCCTTCAACCTCCAATACCTCTATCTTTCATTTCCCTGGTGTCTAGTGGCATCCCCAACCCTCTGATCTGCATTTTCATTGTTTTTATTCCTTGGTGTCTAGGGGCAACCCCCCCACTAGTTGAGCATAGTTCCCATCAAATAATACGTATTTCCCTGGTGTCTAGTGGCAGCCCCACCCATCAATTGCTGTCCCCCTTCATTAATGAATCTGCAATAAAGAAAACCATCTTCTATGATTTTTTTCCATAAATGGCCCCTCACTGATCAGCTCCCCAACCCCCACTGCCCACTCAGGACCCAGCACCAAACAGTCCACAGTACTCCCACACACACCGTCACTCACCTGAACAGATCTCAGGCTCAATATACACTCTCCAATTGAAGACACGTCTTGATGCTGAACCACAACTGCAATAAGAGAAACTAAGGTAAATGCATTTCAATGTATTTCAATTGGGGTTTCAACTTTTATTCAAAACACAGCTATTTTTTGAGATTTTGACCCCAGATTTTCAACATAGCCTTTTGGGGACCCCACCTCATGAACAATATGACTGTCATCACAAACCTCCTGCCCAAATGGTGATTTCTTGGTTGCTTAGTGATTTCACCTTTTGGGTGAGATTTGTGTAATGACAGTTAGATCATTCATGAGGTGGGATCATAAGAAGGTTATGTTTAAAATATGGGGTCAAGGTATATAAAAATGGCAGCATAATGACCATTCATTGAAATTTCACTATGCATGCTTGTAACTTTGGAAATCTTAAAGACTTTGACCCAAAATTTTCAACATAGACATCTTATTACCCCACCTCATGTAAGTCACAGCTGTCATTTTTCAAATCCTGGCAAAAATGTGTTTTTGCACCTGTGATGCAGAATGGCATTGTAGTTGTGTGGAATTACATTTTGGCAGCGATCTAAAAAATTTCTGTACCAGGTGCATGAGGTTGGGTAATAAGATGGTTATGTTGGCAATTTGGTCACGGTTGTCTTATAAATGGAAGTACAAGGCACTTACACAATGACATACATATACGGATCTATGGAGGGATGGGAGTACAGGGCCTGAAGGGCACTGGGCTCCCACAGGCAAATTAGGATACAATTATTCTGTCTCAAAAACTATAGAGGAAAATAAGACTATGATTACACTATCTCAAAAAGTAAGGAAATTCATTGCAAAAAACTACATTAATGCATCAGTTAGGGTTGATATGAAACTGTAAAAAGGAGGAAAATATGATGTTAGGGCTTCCAACCCTAACACCCACTCCTACCTTGCACATACCAACAGGCATCGTGGGGTGTGCCTTGGGGTCATCAGCCATAACACTCACCTCATTCTCCTATACTGTACCCATTCAGCTTTTTTACATATGGAATGGGGTGAGCATTATGGCTGATGATGTTAAGGTACACCATGACGCCTGTTGGTGTTTGCAGGTTGGGGGTGGGGTGTTTGGGTAGGAAACTCTAACATCATATTTCCCTCCTTTTTACAGTTTGATATCAACTCTAACTGCTGCATTAATGTGGTTTTTTTGGCAAAGAATATTATAGTGGCACAATAGCACCACTATAACTAGGTTGAAATTAGTGTTTAATGTTAAACCTAAAATTTCAAACATTAATATCTTTAGCTCCCTTTGACAAAATGAGCTGAAACATTTTATGTGCAGTGTAGGAGGCAAGGTCATGATCTGTGAAACTTTTTATGATGGAAGCTTGTGTGGTTTCTGAGATACAGTTGTATCATTTCTAGACAAAAACTAAATTTGTTTCCTATACTTAACATTGTTTTTTTTTTTTTTACTCTCATCTACAGCCTACATAGAAAGGAATTGTTGTCCCAAACTTGCAGGAGACATATGGCATGCCCCAATGTAGTGCTTTTGACAGGTCTGGTGAAAAAATATGAAGGAAATATGAAGGGACTCCAGAGTTATAAGGATTTAAATGCTAGTGTTTTCATAATGCTTTTTTTCTGTGTCGAGCTTTTTTTGCTATCACGGTATCAAAAAAGGTGTTGCGGCATCAAAAAAGGCGTTGCAACATCACAAAAGGTGTCATGGCACCAAAACGGTCTTGTGGCAACAAAAAAGGTGTCACGGCAACATTTATGGTTTCACGGTACAATAAATAATGTTGCACCATTTAATGAATTTGCGACAATACTTTTACAGATATGTCTGCTTTTTGTCCCTTCATTGCAAACAAATGGTTTGCACTTATGCGTTGATGTTTTCAGGGTACAAAGGGCTTGCCCCACAGATGTGCCTTTTGCTGGTTTGCTGAGAAAATCTTGATCTGTTGCATAGTTATAACATTTTGAAATGTTGTGATTTCCCTTAGAATAACATTGCAATGGTCAGGGTACCTTTCAGAAGCTATCTCTTGAAAATGTTTCAAGATATGGGGTCACTGTGATGGGCAGCTAAATATACCTTTAGCTGTACTAAGCTGGCATGCATGTTTCCAGGTACAGCGGAAATTTTTATGAATGGGCCTACAGTAACTGTGATACTGTGCCATGCATTCACAACAGGACATTTGTACTGATTTGCCTACATGAAAATGAGGGCCACTTACAATATGCATGCATGGGAACACATGGACATATAACATTATGGAATGATGGCACCACAGGGTCCCAATGGTCCTGTGGTCCCACAGGAAAATGAGGGTTCATTATAATCTCTCTAAACTTATGGATAGATGGGAGTACAGGGCCCAGAGTGCCCTGCATTCCCACATGCAAATGATGGACAATTACAATGTGCATGCATGGAAGCAAAGGGCCCACAGGGCCTTGTGCTCCCACATGCACAAAGTTTTTTATCTGTGTTGCATTTTTTTTGCTATTGCAGCATCAAAAAAGGTATTGCGGCATCAAAAAAAGTGTCATGGCATAATTTATTGTTTTGCAGTAGAATAAATAATGTTGTACCACTAAATTAATTTGTGACACTACTTTTCCAGATATGTCTGTTTCTTTGTCACTTCACTGCAAACAAATGGTTTGCACTTATGGGCTGAAATTTTCTGGGTAGAAAGGGCTTGCCCCAACAGATGTGCATTTTGCTGGTTTGCTGAGAAAATTTTCATCTGTTGCATAGTTATGAGATTTTGAAGTTTTGTTATTTCCCATAGGATAACATTGTAATGGTCAGGGTACCTTTTGGAAGCTATATCTCAAAAATGCTTCGAGACCTAGACTCACTGCGACACGCAGCTTAGTATACCTTTATGTGTACTAAGCTGTTATGCATGTTTCCAGGCCTTGTTTACAGATGCGGAGAAATTTTTATGAATGGACCCACAGTGACTATGATACTGAGCCATGCATTCACAGCATGACATATGTACTGGTTTTCCTACACAAAAATGAGGGCCACTTACAATATGCATGCACGGGAGCACATGGACATATAACATTATGGACTGATGGCACCACAGGGCTCCAAGGGCCCTGTGGTCTGACAGAGAAATGAGAGTTCATTATAATCTCTCTAAACATATGGCTAGATGGGAGCACAGGGACTCGAAGACCCTGCATACCCACATGCAAATATAGGACAATTACAATACGCATGCCAATGCACAATGCTTTTTTCTGTGTTGTGCTTTTTTTGCTATCATGACACCAAAAAAATTATCAAGGCATCAAAAAAGGTGTCATGGCATCATTTATGGTTTCATGGTAGAATAAATAATGTTGGTGACTAAATGAATTTGCAACACAACTTTGGCAGATAAGTCTGTTTCTTTGTCACTTCATTGCAAGTAAATGGTTTGCACTTATGGGCTAAAATTCTCAAAGTACAAAGGGCTTGCCCCCCAAATGTGCCTTTTGCTGGTTGGCTGAAAAAATATTCATCTGTTGTATAGTTATGACATTTTGAAATTTTGTGATTTCCCATAGGATAACATTGTAATGGTCGGGGTACCTTTTGGAAGCTACATCTCAAAAATGCTTTGAGATACAGACTCGCTGCAAAGGCAGTTAAGTACACTTTTAGGTGTACTAAGCTATTATGTATGTTTCCAAGCCTTGTTTCAAGGTAAGGGGGGATTTTTATCAATGGGCCTACAGTGACTGTGACACTGTGCCATGCATTCACAACAAGACATCTGTACTGGTTTTTCTGCATGAAAATAAGGGCCACTTACAATATGTATGCATGGGAGCACATGGACAATATAACAGGCAGAGAACTCAGAGAGGAACGAGCTGCTGTTATAACTATTCTTCTCTACTGGGACTAAAGAACTAGAACTCTACTACTAGGACCTTCAATTTAGGGTAAAAACAAAATAAAACAAACAAAAAAAAGTTAGTATGTTTGTCTGAGTTTGCTGAAGGGAATTGTTATCTGTGCAATTAACTAAGTATAGAAAGAGCTGTAAAGTAGGGGGAGTGACTTAGCTAGAAGGAAGCCAGGATAAAGCCAGATTAAAAAATTGCCCTAGATAGCTTCTGCCAGAGAACAGGCAGAGAACACCAAGAGGAAGGAGCTGCTGTTATAACTATACTTCTGTACTGGGATTATATTGCCCTCCTTCTCTCCCCTCCACCCCCACACCCTAAGCCAGTTCTACTTTTATAGGCACAGGATTTGACTGACAACAGGAACTTCCTGTTTGGGAACAGGAAGTGAGTCATCACAGAGCCACAAAAGACTCACCATCCTAGAAGGAAAAGAGTAGCTCTCCCTTCCCCTCTAGCTGCTGGAGGTCTGACTCTGAGCAAGTAAGGAGACTACTGAGAAATATAGGAACGTGTTGTCTCAGAACAGGAAGATCGGGAGTTTAAAGGGCACAGAGGCAGTAAGCAAGTAGGGAGAAAAAAAAATAGAGGAAAGAGTAAATATTCCAAACAACAGTTAAGGGTCCAGAGATAAGACATGATGGGAGTGGTGCAGTGCAGTGCAGTGGCTGTGGAGCAGCAGTCTTCTGGGAGATGTTCTGGAGGATGTGGTATTGTCCCATCTGCAGGCACCTCTCTGGGCTGAGGGAGGAGGTTGCTCATCTCCAGACTGATTTGGCCAGGATTTGGGGGACCTCCTCTCCCATCCAGGGACCATCAGGGCCACTGCCGTTGTCTCAGAGGTTGCCAAGAAAGATGAGCAGTTGGACTACAGTGGGCTCAGGGAGGGTGAGGGTGGTGGAACAGAGGCACATCCCTCCAGTTGTACCTCTCCACAATTCATATGCCATTCTGGCAATGTGTGGTTCATCTATGGAGGCACCCTCAGTGGAGACCAAGAAGAATGCTGGGAACCTCCACAAAGGAGACCCACAGGAGGGTGGCATGGGACCCCACAGGGGAAGGAAACAACTCCTGGTGATGACTCCATTGTTAGGGGGTAGAACTTGGGTAGGAAGGGGAGAGGGAGGTAAGGTGCCTGCCTGGCACCATGGCTTGGAGGGACAGGGAGTGAATCCTCAGGATCGCCAGAGCAGCTGCACGAGGGAGGGAGCTGGATGTCATTGTCCACCTAGGGACAAATGACCTGGCTGATAAAGGGATCAGAGCAGTGCAGAAATAGTTTGTGGAGTTGGGGAGGGGCCTTAGACAAGTAGCACACATGGTAACCTTCTTGGAGGTGCTGCCTGTCTATGGCATGGGTGAGGCAAGGGTGATCCACACCATGATATTCAATCAGCAGTTGAAAAACTGGTGCAGAGCTCAGGGATTTGGCTTCATTGGGGACTGGGGGTCCACCTGGAGTGATGCAGGCCTATACTGGCATGATGGTCTGTACCTGTCCAGGAGGGGAACCAGGATCCTAGGTGATAGATTTAAATGCTTCATTGGCAAGCATTTAAACTAGCCAAGGAGGGAGGCACTTGAAAGGAGCAGGGACATCCTAGCCCCCCCCAAAAAATCAGGGTAGTAAGTGAGGTAAACACCAAGATAGAGATGCCGATAGGGAGAAGGGCAGGGGTAAATAGAGAAAATGACAAAGGCAATAAGGACAGAGATGGGGCAAAAAGGGGTAAGGCCATCAAGAAATGGAGGGTAATGAGTACCAATGCCCGTAGTCTGGGCAACAAGCTCCCTGAACTGGTGGCCCTAATGGAAGAGGGATGCCTGGATATTGTAGCAGTCACAGAAACATGGTACACAGAGAACCATTACTGGGATGATAGCATACCATGATACACAGCCTACAGGAGAGACAGGGTTGGGAGAAGAGGGGGAAGAGTAGCTCTTTATGTAAGGGAAGGGATAAAAGCAACAGAACAAAAGAGTAAACAGGGAGGAGAGGAGGCACTGTGGGTCACCTTAGAGACTGGAAATGGCACCACAATCCACATAGGGGTTGTATACTGACTGCCATATCAGGGGAAGGGAATGGACAAGGATATGATAGAAGGCATCTTTAGGATGGCAGAGAAAGGGGAGATAATGTTGATGGGGGACCTGAATATGCCAGATGTTAACTGAAGCACCTTCGCTGCAGCCACATCCAAGAGCAGGGCCATTCTCAATGCCCTACAGGTGGCATGCCTCAGACAGCTAGTTTTGGAACCCACTCATGAGGGAGCAATCTTAGACCTCATACTCTCAAATGGGGACAGTAAGAGGATCTCAGATCTGGAAGTGGGTAGCCATCTGGGAACAAGTGACTATCAAACAGTGTGGTTCACGATAAACTCAGCTACAAAGTCAAGCCATGCAAAAGTGAGGGTACTGGACTTCAGGAGGGCTGACTTTGGCAAGATCACAGAGTGCCTTAGAAAAGCACTAGCAAACAGGCTAGAAGGAGGGGTGGAGCAACAATGGGGCAACATCAAAACTGCCATCACAGAGGCAACAAGCCTTTGTGTAAAGCAAATAAACAAATCAAAATGAAAGAAAAAGCCACTATGGTTCTCAAAAGAGGTGGTGGGGAAGGTTAGGGAGAAAAAGACAGTATTTAGAAAATATAAGGAAACACAGAAGGAGCAGGATAGAGAACTGTACCAGTTAAGGCAGAAGGAAGCAGGGAGGGAAGTCAGAATAGTAAAGGACCAAACTGTGGAAAAGATAACCAACTTGGTTAAGAAGGGGGATAAAACCTTTTATAGGTACATCAGGGAGCGTAGAAAGACAAAGGGAAGGATAGTGAGGCTGAATAGAATGGACGGTGGGTGGGCAGAGAGGGACAGTGAAAAGCAGGGATACTGAATGAATACTTCTTCTCAGTATTCACAAAAGAGTAGGAGGGGGAGGTGCCTAATCCAATTAACAGAAGCACTCTTGATGGGAGTGAGGTTGATCCTAGTCCTTTGACAGAAGACAGGCTTCTGAAAGAACTCCTAAAACTGAAGGTGGACAAAGCAATGGGGCCTGATGGAATTCACCCCAGAATTCTAAAAGAATTAAGGGGAGAACTAGTGACACCACTGACTACCCTTTTTAACAAATCATGGGAGGATGGTGTGGTACCTGAGGACTGGAGGAAGGTGGATGTGATTCCCCTTCACAAAAGTGGGAGGAATACAGAGGCAGAAAACTACAGACCTGTCAGTTTGACCTCTGCAGTAGGGAAAGTGATGGAATCACTTCTGAAGGAAAGAACTGTTGAGTACCTAGAGGCCAGTGGGGCACAGAACCCAAGGCAGCATGGGTTCACAGCAGGAAGGTCATGTCAGAAGAATCTAATTGATTTATTTGACTGGGTGACCAAAGTAGTAGACCAGGGAGGGGCTGTGGACATGGCCTACCTAGACTTTAGCAAGGCATTTGACACAGTCCCACACAAAAGATTAATAATCAAATTAACCAGCCTGGGAGTGGGTCCCAGGGTGGTCACCTGGGTAAAACATTGGCTGAACAACAGGATACAGAATGTAATTGTAGATGGAGTCCACTCTGAAGTAAGAGGGGTTACTAGCAGGGTACCACTGGGTCCAGTCCTTTTTAATGTCTTTATAAGTGACATTGCAGAGGGACTGGAAGGAACAGTATGCCTCTTTGCAGATGACACAAAGATCTGCAACAGGGTTGATACACAAGGAGGTGTGGAAAGGATGAGAAGGGACTTGGCAAGGTTGGAGGAATGGTCAAAGGTATGGCAGCTTGGATTCAATGCAAAGAAGTGCAAAATAATGCACCTGGAAGAAAAAAAACAGCGGAAGAATACACAATGGGGGGGTAGTAATAACAACAAAAATGGAAAGGGACATGGGGGTAATCATATCAGATGACCTAAAGGTTAGCAAGCAATGTGAGAAGGAAATAGGGAGGGCTGGGGGATACTGGGATGTATAGGGAGAGGTATCACCAGCAGAAAACAGGAAGTTGTTATCCCTCTGTACAGACAGTTGGTGAGACCCCATCTGGAGTACTGTGTCCAGTTCTGGAGACCCCATTTCTGCAAGGACATAGACAGGATGGAGGCAGTCCAGAGGAGGGCAACTAAAATGGTGCAGGATCTGCAAGAGAAGCCATACGAGGAGAGACTAAAGGAGCTTAATATGTATACACTTGAGGAAAGGATGGAGAGGGGAGAAATGATAGAAACTTTGAAGTACCTCAGTGGAATCAACAAAGTCCAAGAGGGTAGCACCTTTCAGAAAAAGAGATGTGCAAGAACAAGGGAACACAATTTGAAGATAGAGTGCGGACAGCTCAAGGGCAATGTAAGGAAATATTTTTTAACAGAGAGGGTAGTGGATGCATGGAACAGCCTTACTGAGGAGGTTGTGGTGTCTAAAACTGTGGGAGAATTCAAGAATGCATGGGACAGACATAAGGCAATTCTTGTGGGGGGGTAGGAAGAAATAGACTGTTGGTTAACTAGGATCTGCAGCTTATCCTGTAGGTAGGGGAAATGGGCAGACTAGGTCTGCCAAGCAGTCCTTATCTGCTGTCAAAGTCTATGTTTCTATGTTTCTATTAACACTGTGGACTGATGGCATCACAGGGAAGCAATGGTCCTGTAGTCCCACAGGGAAATGAAGCTTCATTATAATCTCTCTAAACTTATGGATAAATAGAAGCACAGGCCCAGAGGGCCCTGCATTCCCACACACAAATGAAGGACAATTACAGTATGCATGCATGGAAGCACCGGGCCTTGTGCTCCCACAAGCACAACTTTTTTTTATCTGTGTTGTGTTTTTTTTTGCTATCACGGCATCCAAAAACGTATTGCAGCAACAAAAAAGGTGTCATGGCATAATTTATGGTTTCACAGCAGAATAAATAATATCGCACCACTAAATGAATTTTGCGACACTAATTTTCCAGATACATCTGTTTCTTTGTCACTTCACTGCAAACAAATGGTTTGCACTTATAGGCTGACATTTTCAGTGTAGAAAGGGCTTGCCCCACATATATGCTCTTTCCTGGTTTGCTGAGAAAAATGTCATCTGTTGCATAGTTATAAGATTTTGAAGTTTTGTGATTTCTCATAGGTTAGCATTGCAATTTTGTCATGGTATCCTTCAGAACCTATATATTGAAAATGCTTCGAGATACGGATTTGCTGTGATGGGCAGCTTAGTACACCTTTAGGTGTACTAAGCTGTTATGCATGTTTCCATGCCTTGTGTACAGGTGCCAGAGAAATTTTTATGAATAGGCCTACAGTGACTGTGATACTGTGCCATACATTCACATTGTGACATCTGTACTGGTTTACCTACATGACAATGGAGGCCACTTACAATCTGCATGCATGGGAGCACATGGACATATAACAGTATGGACTGATGGCGCCGCAGGGCCCCATGGGCCCTGTGCTCCCACAGAGAAATGAGGGTTCATTATAATCTCTCTAAACTTATGGATAGATGGAAGCACAGGGACCTGCATTCTCACATACAAATCAGGGACAATTACAATATGCATGCATTGTAATGGGCCCTGTGCTCCCACAAGCACAATGTTTTTTTTCTGTGTTGCACTTTTTCTGCTATTGCGGCATTAAAAAATGTATCGCAGCATCAAGAAGGTGTCTTGGCATCATTTGTGGTTTTGCATTAGAATAAATAAAGTCATGCCACTAAATGAATTTGTGGCACTGTTTTTCCAGATATTTTTGTTTCTTTGTCACTTCATTGCAAACAAACAGTTTGCATTTATGGGTTGAAGTTTTCAGGGTACAAAGGGCTTGCTCCACAGATGTAACTTTTGATGGTTTGCTGAGAAAAAGTTAACATTTTGCATAGTTATAAGATTTTGAAGTTTTGTGATTTCCCTTAGGTTAACATTGCAATGGTCAGCATACCTTTCAGAAGATATAGTTTGAAAATGCTTTGAGATACGGACTCGCTGCGATGGGCAGCTTAGAACACCTTTTGGTGTTCTAAGCTGCTATGCATTTTTTCTGGCCTTCTTTACAGGTGCGAGGGAAATTTTTATGAATGGGCCTTCAGTGACTGTGATACTGTGTCATGCATTCAAAATGTGATATCTGTACTGGTTTTCCTACATGAAAATGAGGGCCACTTACAATATGCATGCGTGGGAGCACATGGACATATAACATTATGGACTGATGGCACCACAGGGCCCTAATGGTCCTGTGGTCCACACAGGAAAATGAGGGTTCATTATAATCTATCTAAACTTATAGATAGATGGATGCACAGGGCCCAGAGGGCCCTGTGTTCCAACACGCAAATGAGGGACTATTACAATATGCACGCGTAAAAGCACAGGGCCCACAGGGACTTGTGCTCCTACATGCTCAAAGTTTTTTATCTGTGTTGCATTTTTTTTGATATCACGGCATCAAAAAAGGTGTCATGGCATAATTTATGGTTTCACTGTAGAATAAATAATGTTGCGCCACTAAATTAATTTGTGACACTAATTTTCCAGATATGTCTGTTTCTTTGTCACTTCACTGCAAACAATCGGTTTGCATTGTTGGGCTGAAATTTTCAGTGTCGAAAGGGCTTGACCACATATGTGCCCTTTCCTCATTTGCTGAGAAAATTCTCATCTGCTGCATAGTTAAAAGATTTTGAAGTTTTGTGATTTCCCATAGGATAACATGGTCAGGGTACATTTCAGAAGCTATATCTCAAAAACACTTTGAGATACAGACTCACTGTGACATGCAGATTAGTACATCTTTAATTATACTAAGCTGTTATGCATGTTTCCAGGCCTTGTTTACAGGTGCATGGGAAAGTTTTATGAATGGACCTAAAGTGACTGCGATACTGTGCCATG
This sequence comes from Neoceratodus forsteri, assembly GCA_016271365.2. Lineage (NCBI taxonomy): Eukaryota > Metazoa > Chordata > Ceratodontiformes > Ceratodontidae > Neoceratodus > Neoceratodus forsteri. Next base: position 1,426,210,018 of record CM057455.1, read on the forward strand.
CATTCACAGCATGACATATGTACTGGTTTGTCTATGCAAAAATGAGGGCCACTTACAATATGCATGCATGGGAGCACATGGACATATAACATTATGGAGGGATGGTACTGCAGGTCCCCAAGGGCCCTATGGTCTGACAGGGAAATGAGGGTTCATTATAATCTCTCTAAATGTATGATAGATGGGAGTGCAGGGCCCATAGGGCTCTGTATTCCCACAGGCAAATGAGGGACAATGACAATATGCATGTATGGTGGGCCCTGTGCTCCCACATGCACATATGGATACCATAATGGACTTATGTGAGCGCACAGTAAAATAAAAATACTATTACACTATCTCAAACAGTAAAGAAATAAATTGCAACAAACTGCATTAATACTCTAGTTAGGGTCAAAACCACAAAAGTAGGAAAATGTTGTGTTAGGGTTTTCAATGCTAAAACCCCACACCCACCCTGCACACACCAACAGGTGTCGGGGTACCTTGGGGTCATCAGTCCTAACGCTCACCCCATTCTCCTATACTGTACCCATCTCAGCTTATTTACTTATGGAATTGTGTGAGAGTTAGTGCCAATGACCCCAAGGCATCCCCATGATGCCTCTATATTCATTGCAAAAAAACAATGTTAATGCAGACATTAGGGTTGATGAATGCAACCCGCACAAAGAAGGGAAATGAAAAAACATTAAGGATTTGGTTCTCCAGAGTATTGGCGAATCAGTGGTGGAGTCTTACTTGGGGTTGTCAACCCTAATTCCCATCCCCTCCCCAGAGCCCATAGCCTCTCACCCAAAACACATGGTACAGCTACATGCCAGTGCCTCAAGGTGAGTCACTCTTTAAAGGTAAAGAAGTTTGACTTGCCACATGTTGCCAACAGAATGTGTCACATGAGTGAAGGATATAGGTCACATCTGACTTTATTTGCTCAGGGAAGGTGGTTGGCATTAGGGTTGACAACTCCAAGTAAGACCCCATTACTGATTCATCAATACTCCAGAGACTCAAATCCCTAGTGTTTTTTCATTTCCTTTCTTTGTGTGGTTTGCATTCTTCAACCCTAATCTCTGCATTAACATAGTTTTTTGCAGTGAATTTCCCTTCTTTTTCTGACAGTGGAATTGTATCCTCAGGGACCTGTGCAAAATGAGATAAAAACAATATTGGAGACAGTCCTGACCCAGTGCATGGGCCAAGCAGGCCCTGGGATGCATGCCAATACCCTGTGGGTAAGGCTCCCTGACCCACCACAGTGTGTGTGTGTCTGCACCAAAACACTGCTCTGTCCCCACCCAGGTTGGGACTGGTGCTGCATTCCGCAACACCTTCCCCATCAGCCTTGACCCATGAAACCAGCTCACTGAGTTTACACTTGAACTCAACTCACTGCCATGGTAAGGCACCGTGGTCCACAGTGGTGCAACATACATGCCTGTCAACAATGTAGCTTCATAAATTCTTCTTTTTTTTCATATTTTGACCCCCAAACTTTCAACATACTCTTCTTATGGCCCCACCTCTTGAACCTGGTAGGTGAAAATTTTCAAATCACTGCCAAAATGCCATTCTGTGTCACAGGTATGAAAACATGTTTTGGTCAGGATGTGAAAAATGACAGCTGTAATGTTCACGAGGTCATGTAACAAAATGGCTATGTTGAAAATGTGGGGTCAAAATATTGAAAATTAACAAAGTTATTTGTGTACGTAGAAAGATTTCAATGTATTCTCATAATTTGGTCATTTTTAGGAATTTTTTCACCAGATCTTCAACATAATCTTTTTGGGACCCCACCTCATGAACACTGGTAGTGAAATTTCATTAATATGACCCAAAAGGTGATTTTGCTCAGTGACTGTGAAATGACCTTCTGGGACCAATTAACGAAATTTCACTGACAGTGTTCAGAGGGTGGGGTCCCAAAAAGGTCATGTTGAAAATTTGTTGAAAAATTCAAATAAATGACCAAGTTATGAACCTAAGTTCAGAATGTCATTGAAATACATTATGCAGCATTTACCTGTATTCCTTAGTTCACAGTTCTGCACTGAAGAGTGCAGATGAGTCTTGTTCTACAGAGGACGACAGCGTTTGGCCTCAGCTGGTAAATACAGGGTAAGGGGAGTGTGGAGTGATGGGTGCTCAGTGGAAGGGTTGGGATGGGGGGATGGGGAAGGCAGTGATGACAAAGGACCATTTTCTTTATTCCAGGTTAATAAAAAAAGATGTTGTGGGACTGTTTTTTTTTTTTAGCAAAAGCTACTGCAGTACACTGGGGATGGGCTTCCCAGTGTCCCACAACGCTGGGGAGTGGACATTTAAGGCCAACACAGGGATTGGACCCCCAGATGTCAGCACTATTAATAAAACAACAGGGTGAGGGGCCAACAATACTGTCTGACATATGCCAACATGAGGATTGGGCTCCCTGATGTCAGCAACTACAAAGACAACAATGGGCTAGGGGGTGACAACACTGCCTGACATTTGCTTACATGGGGATTGGGCTCCCTGATGTTGGCAACCATAAATAAAACAACAGGCTTGGGGGGGATTGCACAACACTGGTTGACATCAATGGATGGGGGGAGTACAGTACCGGCTGACATCCTACATTGACAGGGGTGAGGGGAGGGACCACTAACTACCAGGGAAAATGTAATTACAAATCAGATGGGTGATCAGGTGGGTGGTGAGCTTCCAGTCAGTGAGCACATACTGTATACAGTACGCACTAAGTGACAATTCAGTCGGTGTCCATCCATGGTGGTGAGGGGAGGGCTGTTCAGGTTGCTGACTCTGGTTTGGGATGCGGGGAGGGGGCAATGGGACACTACCTGCTGGGGGGGGGCGAGGGTCCACTAGGTCACCAGGGAATAACTTTACATACTGAAGATTGGGGATAGGGAGAGGGGTTCACTAGACCACCATGGAAAAAATGTTTATATAATTAGTATAAAGAGGATAAGGATAGGGGTTACACTGGACTTGTCGGGTGGGTGATCAAGTAGGGAGAGGGACTGCTAGCTACCAGGGAAGTATTTTTTTTTTTATGGGGTGAGTAACTGGGTGGGAGGAGGGACTGCTAGCCACCAGGGAATTTTATTGGTATTTTGGGCAGGGCTTTTGGGAGGGCACTGGACACCAGCAATTCATTTTATTTTTATGTTTGCTTGCATGCATGTGCAAGAAACATGACATGACAGCTTAGGAGAGAAGCAGACTGTGGAGGCACGGCACTGTTACAGCCAAGGGAGGCAGTGCATTAGTGGGCTTGGCAATGGTGGACCAATGGAGGCACAGTGTGATGATGACACTGGTCTCCAAAAGTGCACCAACTTCTAACGTTTTTGCAGCAGCAATCAGGGGCCGCCTCATCATTGCAGCATCAGTCATTGTGCTGCAATGAGGGAGCAACCCGTCATTGCAGGGCAGAACATTAACTAGCGTAATACTGCTTGTGAACATGGCAGGTGGCTTGTCACCACGTTCACAAACAATATTATGCTGCCCCTATGCCAAGGGGGTGTCCAATCCCCCTCTGCAGCAAGTGCCCCCCCAGACGGTCTTTGTTTGCCGACGGGGGCCCCAATCCCCCCCGACTTCAGTGCGCAAATGTCCCTGTCATCTGTCTGCCAATGGGGGTGCCCAATCCCCACCGGCAACAGGTCCCCCCAAAATAAACAGTCCATTGGCATGCTGGGAGCCTACCCCAGCATGCCAAATGCTCCAGCAAAATAGAAAACCGTCCCGCATTGTCTTTTGTTTTGTTTTCCTGTGAAGAAAAATGGTCCCTACATGTCTTCCAGACCCCTCCCAACCCGTATCCACCCACTGTGCACCCTGCCTCCCCACACCCCCACCCCATACTTACCTCCGGAGTCCAGTGCGAAGATCTTCGGTGGACCGGGAACACGTCTGCACTCTTCAAAGCCGACCGCGAACTGAGGAAATGCTGGTAAGCTGTACAATGGGATAGATAGGGTTTTTTCCATTTTGCTGCATATCTCAGGCATTTTTTGGAATTTTGGCACCACATTTTCAACATGGGGTTTTTGGGACCCCCTCCTCATGAATTCAGTCACTATCATGGCATTAATCGGGCCTGAAGGGTGATTTTGCGGTCACTGCACAAAATCACCTTTTGGGACTGATTAACAAAATGACAGTGCCAGTGTTCATGACATGGGCTCTCAAAAAGCCTGTGTTGCAAATCTGGTGAAAAAATTCCTTAGAAATGACTGTTTTACAAGCGTGCATTGCACAGTTCCCATGCAGGCTCGTAAGTTCACGAATTTGTAACATTTGCACTCCTGATTTTCAACATTGCTATTCTATCACACCTACTTATAAGCAGTACAGCTGTCATTTTTCATATCTCACCCAAAATGTGTTTCCTCGCATGTAGTGCACAATGGCGCAGTCGGTGTGCAAAATCAATGTTTGGGACAGATTAAGAAAATCACAGTGACACTGTTCATGAGCAGAGGTCTTACAATGGCTATGTCGAAAATTTGGTAAATAAATTCCTAAAAATGACTGTTTTATGAGCGCGTGTTCCGCAGTTCCTACGCATGCTCATAAGTTCGTGAATTTGTAACATATGCACTCCAGATTTTCAACACTGCCATTTTATTACACCTACTTATGAGCAGTACAGCTGTCATTTTGCACATCTCGCCCAAAATGTGTTTCCACGCATGTAACGCATAATGGCACAGTTGGTGTGTGAAATCAATGTTTGGGGCACATTAAGAAAATCACAGTGACACTGTTCATGAGCAGAGGTCTTAAAATGGCTATGTTGAAAATTCAGTGGAAAAATTCCTAAAAATGACTGTCTTACGAACGTGCGTTGTGCAGGTCTTACGCATGCTCGTAAGTGCGCAACATTTTAATATTTGCACTCCAGATTTTCAACAATGCCATTTTACCACACCTCCTTATGAGCAGTGCAGCTTTAATTTTGCACATCTTGCCCACAATGTGTTTCTGTGCATGTAGCACACAATGGTGCAGTAGGTCTGCGAAATCAATGTTTGGGACACATTACAAAAATCTCAGTGACACTGTTCATTAGCAGAGGTCCTAAAATGCCTATGTTGAAAATGTGTTGAGAAAAGTCCATAAAATGACTGTGCTATGAGCGTGCATTGCGCAGTTTCTACGCACGCTCGTGCCTTCTCACATTTGCAATATTTTCACTCCAGATTGTCAACACTGCCATTTGTCTGCACCTCCTTATGAGCAGTACAGCTGTCATTTTTCACATCCCAGCCCAAATGTGTTTTTGCACTTGTGGCGCAGACTAGCCCAGCCATTGTGGGAAATCCATGTTCGGGACACATTAGGAAAATCTCACTGACACTGTTCATTAGAAGAGGTCCTAAAATGGGTATGTTGAAAATCTGGTGACAAACGTCCATAAAATGACTGTGTTACGAGCGTGCATTGCGCAGTTTCCATGCACACTCGTAACTTCGCTCATTTGCAATATTTTCACACCATATTGTCAACATTGCCATTTTCTACACCTCCTTATAAACAGTGCAGCTTTCATTTTGCACCTCCTGGCTGAAATGTGTTTTCGCAAATCCGGCACACAATAGTGCGGTCGCTGTAGGAAATCACTGTTTGAGATACATTACAAAAATTACAGTGACACTGTTCATTAACAGAGGTTCTAAACTGCCTATGTTGAAAATCTGGTGATGAAAGTCCATAAAGTGACTGTGTTATGAGCATGTGTTGCGCAGTTTCCACGCACGCTTATAACTTTGCACATTTGTAATATTTTCACTCCAGATTTTCAACATTGCCATTTTTCACACCTCCTTATGAACAGTACAGCTGTCATTTTTCACATCCTGGTCGAAATTTGTTTTTGCAGTTCCGGCATAGACTACCGTGGTTGCTGTGGGACATCAGTGTTCAGGACACAGTAACAAAATCACAGTGACGCTGTTCATCAGCACAGGCCATTAAATGCCTATGGTGAAAATCTGGTGATAAAACTCCATAAAATGACTGTGTAATGCACATGCGTTTTGCGGTTTCCACGTATGCTCGAAACTGCAAGCATTGTTAATATTCCCACAACACATTTTCAACATTTCCATCTCTTCATACCTCCCTATGGATGGTTCAGCTGTCATTCTTCACATTCTGCCCGATCTGTGTTTTCATACATGTGGTGCAGAATGGCACTGTCACTGTTGGAAGTCACTTTTTGGGACACATTGACAAAATCACACTGCCACTGTTCATGAGAAGAGGTCCTAAATGCTTTCATGAGGTGGGCTCACAAAAAGGCCATGTTCAAAATTTGTACTGTGAATACCAGCAAACGCCCGAGGCATTAGGGTTTCTAACCGTAACATCCTACCCTGTACAGACAGACAGGCATTGGGGTGTGCCTTTGGATTGCCGACTGTACTGCTCATGCCACCCCAACCCCCTGCACCACAGACAGGCATCGAGGTGTACCTTGGACTCTTCATCCCAAGACTTCATACCATTCTCCTATGCTGCACCTATTTCAACGTATGTCCTTTTGGAATGGGCTGACTGTAAAGCCAAACACCCTAAGGCACAGGTCAACACATCTCACTGTCTGCAGAATTGGATGAGGTGACATGGCTTGACCGTCTTGGGTGACGACCCAAAAACTAGCCCCACATCCTGTCCGTCTCTACAGCATGGAGGTGCAGTTCATGTCAAGTTCACTACTTCACTGCCATTCCTATTCTGCATCTGTCTAACTCCAGCATTTCTAATGCTAATACCAGCAAGCAAACATTCGGCATTGACAAATGCTTGTTTATATAGGCGGTGATCACTCACCAACAAGGGGTGGCACTAGACACCAGGGAAATATTAATGACAAGGTGCCGGCAAATTTTCGTGAAAGTTGGAAATTTGATTTTCAGACTTTTGTGGAAGTGAAAGTCTGAATTTCGCTGAAATTCTGCAAGCAGAATTGTTTTTTTTTGCACACCTCTAGTTTATGCTGCATTAGTGGAATAATTAGTACAGCACATGGACATTTTGTGCTGCTGCACTAGTTATGTCATTATGCATACAAACAAGCTAATAGTTGCATGGTCATTCAGCCACGCTCACTCTGAGTTTTGCCCAGAATAGAGCATACAAGAGGGAACAGGGAGCATGGGGGGGGGGGGGCTGTGAATTACTGATATTTGTGATATCGACAAATGACTCTTCAATTGGCATTGCACTGATCAGGTGGAGCAGGTGGATGGCCAGGTGACTGTGAATCATTGATCACTGTGGCATAAGTGAGAGTGGCGATGGCCACTAGGATGACTTATGATAAGCTGAAGTAAGCCCCATTTAAACAAACTGTTTTCTGTGATGGTTGCCCATGCCCATACACTATACAGAATAAAGCATGGGCAACCATATACTCCAAGGCTGAATTTCCATCTTGGAGTTGCCATGGTGACAGAGACCTCTTCAGCTTCACTCTTGAGGTCACTCTATCCTCATGGCAACCCCTTGGTGGAAACACAGCCTTGTGTATGATTGCTTATTCATTATTCTATATGCTACTGGTTATACAGGCACCATGCAGAATCCTGTCTCACAGTTACCATTCGTGATCTTCAGCAACAGATACTTGCACAGTGCAAGGTCAAAGGCCATTTGTGGGTAGCACCGATGATTCACATTCATATTTCCCCACAAGTGCTGGCAAGGTTTATTTCTTCCATGTAAATGAAATGAGAACACAACTTGCATAGACAGTTTAGTGTTGAATTAAAATACATAATGCATTATTAACATAACAAGTTCATTGTGATAATGAACATATAATTTTAAAGTTAGTTCTGAATACCATGGTGTTTGAAGAAAGTAAAAACATGCATTGTACTTTAAAAGTACTCATCATGTGGTTTAAAAATCATGGTCCTAATCTGTACATATTTTAAGTATTTTTCTTTTGTTATTTTTCCTTCAACAGATGTACCTGCTTACCACTCTGTTTTTGATGGAGTTAAACAACATAAGTCAGGGGTGGCAAACTTGTAGCTTGTGAGCCACAAGTTGCTTGCGAAGTAGTTTGATGTGGCTCAAGAGGGGTTTGTCAGTTACATGTCAAGTACACATCACAGTCTTTTAAATCTGAGAAAAGTCAAAACACAGGAGCTGAAAAGTGCCCTGAGTGCTCATTCTACTTTTACTAAGCTTGCAAGCAAATCTAAAGCTCTAGAGCTGCTATGAATAATTATTTGAAAATTACAACTATATTTTTAAAATAATGTAACTTAATAAAACTTAATAAACTAAGATTATTGACTATTTACTATGACTACATTATTATTTTAACTCCTAAATATGGCTAAATATGGGTAAGTAAAGGTACAATAAGGGCTGCACTTTGGATATGGTACAGGCCACATGTTGTTGTGGCTCATGTCTTACTCAGAAATTTAAATGTGGCTCTCAACCATGAAAGGTTGGACAACCCTGGCATAAGTTACACATCCATTCAATGTTACATTACTTTTTGTGTCATAAAATGGGTAAGAAAAAACATTTATCTGATTGGTAAATAGCTGTGCAGACTTGTGCAATGACTGAGGAATAACCACAGTGGTCTAGGCATTGCCTTGACATTCTTGCAACTTGTTTTCTAGGCTGATCTAACTGCCTAGTGTGGAGGGATTGTGGTATAACAGATGGACCAGACACTGAACTTCAAGTTCAACACACAATCTCTGTGTGATGTGTATTCAAATTGCAGGAGATAACCTTAAACAATGGCATATCCCATCTTCAGTACATGAGTTTGCAGCAACAGACTATGTATGTCCTTTCTCTGCACTTAGCCAGAACCTACTGACTCACTGATCTCTGATCTAACTTAGCCATTGAGATTCAGCCTCCACCCCTATTCAGGCCCTGTTTGCTTGGGTAGTGGGGGCTCAAATAAAAAAAAAAAAACAAGCTAAAACCAAAGAACCTCATTGAAGAAGCACTGAAACAAGGATTTCCCCAAAGGGCATTGACAAGCCACATTTCAAAGAAACACAACATCGCACATATTTTCATAATGCAACGCATCATGGGATATATGCAAATCAACATGACATTTCAGATTGCCTCAGTTTACAGCAGTTTACATGCATTTTAAATAGTACAACTAACTTAATTTATGTAATATACAGTCACCTAGTACTTTTTATCTTTATCAAAAACACCTAGCGCCATGGTATTTTCAACATTTACAGGTTTTATACACATAAGGTATATACATTAAAGTATTTTGTGACATAGTGCCATTGCATACTAAATCCAACAATGAAGAACACAGCCTGTTTTATATGAGCTCGGAGGTCACAACAATAACCTCCCTGTATGAGGACCTGAGAGAGAAAAGGAAAATTAGAGTGAACACTATAGCATAGTCAAGAAAGGGGACGGGGGTCCCCATAGGTGGTCAACCTTATGGACTAGAAATTGTAAAGGATAGATTAGGCTAAAAAAACAGAACTGTTGCAACAGATTTAAGAAAAGGTCAGTCCTCAAGAGTGGTAGGAGCTCCCTGTCACACCTAGAAATACTGTATCACTACATTGCTTCAGAATCCTTACTAAATGTGGCAGTTGGAAAACCAAAAAAAAGTTTATGTTAACATGAGTGACATACCGGCTGACCAATCTGACCCCTTTGATGGTGCAAACCCTACTGTTTGGTGCGAGAACTGATGTAACAATAGTGAAGATTTATTTATTTTTAATTAAAATATTTATTTACTATTGAGTTTCTTATTATTTTTGTGATATTTCATAAACACTTTAACACAATTCGGGGCTTGTGGTAATTGGATAATTACCACCCTCCCCCATCCCATGACTGAAGGACACTCACGTAACACCCTCGTACCTCCAACCCATGGAGTGTGTGGAAGGGGTGGGGGTAGCCTACACTAATGAACTAATAACAACATGCCTTGTCATGTATTATTGATTACTTATTTATATTATAAAACTATGACATACCAACTGCTGCTGAAATAGAGGTACAATATAATATATGTTTGCACCTTATTGTATATGGATTTCCCTACATGCATTTTTTTTTTTGTAGGGCAGTCCATCATTCTGATCTCAGAAACATAATACAGCAACTTTTCTGCCTCGAATCATGTGCCTACACTGTCCTCATGAGCCAGCACCTAACTGAACTTTTCACTCTAACTTGAAACCAAGCTATGTCATGGGCACAAAGTAAAGTACCTACAAAAAACAAACAAAAACATTTCTGATTTTTGGTGCCTCTTTGTTTAAAAATTAATGTCAGTTTTTTAAAACTATGGCCCATTTTTTTGCTGTGGTAAGGAGTCAGTCACTCTGGTCTGGGGCAATAAGGGGGACCTTCTGTGAGCAGTTTCCTGCAGGGCTGATGAAACAGGAATCTCCTGTGCTGGCAATGTCTGGGGTGAGGAACTGGTGGTTCAAATCTCCTCAACTTTACTTGAGAAAGCCAGGAGCTCTTCTGGAGGATCCGGTTCTTGTGAAGGATGCTGCACATTGATGCAGACATTGAAGGCTTGGTCTTCTCTCTGCTGCAGAAGTCTTTTGGTCTTGTGTATCTCCCCCTGTATCTGAAGGGGCAAGTTCAATGTGGTCTCAGCAGCTACAAGGTGGTCCTCAAAGTTTTTATTACGTTATCTTACACTCCTATTTAGTACCATGTTGCTGTTGTTGAGAATACACAATGCCTCTTAAGTCCTGAAGTCAAGTCCCTTATGGTGCCACATGCTGTCAGCTAACTCTTGCTGGGCAGCATGCACCACTAACAGCTGGCGGTATAGCCTAGAGGTTAGAGTAATGAGCTGTGAACAAGCTTGGTACATTCAGCAGACCAGCCCTTGGTTTGATTCTCACAACCTCCACTTGCATACTGTGTGACTCTGAACAACTCACTTAACTACCCAATGCTCCCAGGTCATCCCTGAAAACAGGCACTTGTGCCTAGTGGGCCTTACCCAGTTACCAAAGACAAAAATGAAAACAAAAATAATAAAAAAAAAAAATGACCCAGTCAGAGAGCTGACTTCCTTTGTCAGATGTCAGAGTACGTACTCACCACTAAAGGCTGGTGTTAGAAGTTCTATAAGGAGAAAAAAAAATGCACCAAATATAGTAATTTCTATTTTTGCTGTGGATACATGGGTTGAGAGGTGAATACTAGGTGCTAATATTGAACAAGTTTACATTAAACTATGTATTGTAACAGGGTAGGTAACAGAAAGGAAATTAAATAGTAAAGATTTTAGAATACCTCATCGTATTCAAAGGAACACACTGTTCTACAATGTGTATTATGTTTAAAACATTTAATTACATTATATAAAATTGTATTTTTTTCATTGACCTTTTTACAGTTTCTGTGTTTTTTTGTTTCCTAAAATATATAAAACATTACATTCGGGATCTATCTGGCTGCAGAAGTACAGGGCCCTATGGGCCCTGTTGTTCCCCTGGTACAGATGCAGATGCACAGTGCACTACAGGCCCTGTGTCAAATGAGGCGGTTCATCTGGCTGTAGAAGTGGATGGCTCTCCAGGAGCAGCACTTCTGTGCAGCCACAGATGCAGCTGCATAGGGCCCTCCACATTGTGTACCATGTAAGGGGTTTGCATTTCATAAATTCATATTTGCAACTTAACTGTACTATTTATGTGTTTTTTTATTTCTAAAATACATTACATAGTAAGTGAGGGCTCCATCTCATGGCAGAAATGCATGGCCTTTAGGGCCCAATACTTCTGTCAGTACACATGCAGACGCACATCACCTTCCTGGTCATGTGCCAAGTGAGTTTGTATGACAAAGAACCTCTGTGCGCAAACACTGAGGCAAGGGTTACCCCAAAGGGCATTTGGCTGGGAAGCCAAGTTTCAAGAAAATACAAAATCACACATGCCCCCACAATGCAAAGCATCATGGGCTGCATATGCAAATCACCACAGAATGTTATGCTGGTCCAACTTTAAGCAGAATTGCATGGTGCCGAAAGGCCTCTCACATAGTTTGCAAAGGGTGCTAACAGAAGACATAGACACATGTTTCGTCCTACCAGGACTCATCAGTATGCCTCGTCTGTTTGACACCCCAGTGGAATGGACCAGTTACCCTTAAGGCAGTGTGCCTTGGATATATTGTGGTGAACCCATTAAAATATATATATATAAATATATCTAGCTAGAGATGCAGACATGCAAGGTCCTCTAGGTCCTATGTCAAGTAAAGTGATCCATCTGGCTTCGGAAGTGCAGGTCCCTATAGGCCCTACAATTCTGTGCACCTTCAGATGCACATGCACAAGGCCTTGTGACGATGCACCATGTGACCAGACTCTGAGTCTCTGTAAGTACATATGTAGACATGTATTGCTCTCCAGGCCCTGTGCCAAGTGAGTGGGTCACTACAGATGCAGGCATAAGAGTAGTTCCATCTAGCTACAGATGCAGACATGTATGGTCCTCTGGGCCCTGCACCATGTCAGGGGTCCATCTGGCTGCAGATGCAAAGGACCCTTTGGACCCGGTGCTTCCATGTTGCTACAGAAGCAGATGCACAGGGACCACAGGCCCTGCATCATGTGAGGTATCTCTCTGGCTACAGAAGCACAGGGCCCCTCTGGGTCCTATGCTTCCATGTGCCTGCAAATACACATACACAGTGTTCTTACTTCATAATTTTGTCGTTTATCTTTATAGCCATCCAAAATTCTCAACATAGCCTTTTTTAACCACACCTCATGAACCAGTCAAGATGCATTTCTCAAATCTCTCTCAAAAGGTGATTTCACAGAACAACAGTAAAATCACCTTACAGGTGAGGTTTGAAAATGTCACCAGCATGGTTCATGAGGTAGATCATAAAAAGTCGGGATGGGAGAGTTGACTGCAACTCATTTCTGATTCCAACTCTGATTTATTTTGAAATAGGTTCTGATTTACTCTGATTAATTTTAGACCTATTTTACCCTGTTTGAATATGAGAAATGTATCTGAATTATTATTTTTATCCCTTTGTCATTTATACAATATTAAAATTCAGATTTTCAAAAAATGTTTTGTTCTCTATTTTTGTGTTCTTTTACCTTCCCTGAATATAACAACTTTTGTAGAAGACAAGCAGCATAGGTGGGAGACATGATGGGAACCAGGCCATCCCTCCCACCCTTTAGAGATGTTATTTTTATTTAGCTAGGAAATACAGAGTCTGAGATGTGACAACCACCCCAAAGCAGTAAGACACTACGGCTGAATAGTTAAGGTGCAGAGCTGGACAACACAGAATGTGAAACATGAACTCACTCTCAAAATCAGGGAGGCACTGTGGCCTAGTAGTGTAGTTGCAGACTTAGAGAATACAGAATGTGAGACATGCACTCCCCCATAAAATTAATGAAACACTATGGCCTCATAGTTGATGTGCAGAGTTTGGAAACAGGGAGTCTGAGACAGTAACCCTACCAAAATCAATAATACATTATGGCCTCGTACCTCAAGTGCAGTGCTGGGGAACATGGAGTCTGAGACATAACCCCCCCCCCCAAAATCAGTAAGGCACTAAGGCCTTGTAGTTCAGGTGCACAGCTAGGAAACATGGAGTCTGAGATGCAGCCCTCTCAAATCAGTATGGCACTATGGCCTAGTAGTTTAGGCTCAGAGCTGGGGAACATAGCATATGAAATTGAGTCCCCCAAATCAGTAAGCACTATGGCCTTGTAGTTCAGACTTACAGCTGGGGAACACTGAGTAGGAGACATGACACCACCACCCCAAACATCTGGAATCACCATGCTCCCCTTCTTATCCAATAAAAAAATGTAATTTATTGTTTTGTTTTTTTATTAGTTTTCCTAAATAATTTTTTTTAAGTTCTTCTAGTAGTAGCTGCTACCAGACAGTTATTATGGTTTTGTTGCTGGCTGATTATCACTTCTGCCTAATAAATGGGGCTGTAATTTTTTCATGGGAAAAAAGAACGAATTTCACCGCAAGTTCACAGTGTGAACTGCTTTTTTCATGCCACAGCAAGCCCTTATAAAGGTCACAGTACTCTCCGAAGGTCCCGGCAGACTGTCTCTCTCTCTCTCTCTCTCTCTTCAGTGATTGAAAAGCGTAGAGTTAACAGAAGGCTCTATGGAAGCAGTTGTATGCAGATTGTCAACCATGGTGGGAATGGCCAAAGAAATCCCAAGAGTTACGACAGGGGAAACAGGGGACAAATCAGCTGGCGGTGGCTGGTGAACAAAGTCAGTACCGGAGGAGCCAAATGCTGAACAAAGCATGTCAGAGGTTTCAGGCGCAGTAGGATGGAAAGGCCGTTGTGTTCCCAGAAACTGCTTGGGTTACCTGAAGTGGTGGTGAACAAACTGGGAGAAGGTAGTGACAGTGGGTCTTGATATGCAGGCATGCAGCAGAACTGCAACCCACCCACTGTCACAGAAAGAGAGAGAGCACGCGCATCTGTTCCCAAGGTCCTCAGGATGGCTGTCAGGGATGTAAAGACAAGGACCCCCCATGTTGGTGTTCCCGACGGTGCTCCCAGTAGCGGGGAGAAAGTGGTGGCATACCTTTAATAAATAAATAAAAAATACACGTAGAAAGGAGGATTAGGTATGATTAGGAATTTTCGTGGGGGACTACCAATTTCACGGTAATCGTGAAATCCTTGACCCCTGTGAAATAATTACAATCTTACTCATAACATTGACTGCAGCAGTGCAACTCTGAATGAGTAACCTGTAGGGCAGGCTAAGGCTTCTTTTTTTTTTTTAAGATTTCTCATGTTTTTTTTAAGACAGAATGTGCACTAGGGGTGGACAAGTAAACCCTTCTTAATGGAATTATCTCCTTTGTTATTTGATTTAGTTGCTTTTTTTCAACAGGTCAGTATAAGGTTTCAATACGATTGTTAACTTGTCCAACATATGCACCTTCCTCATAGCACTGCAACACCCCAGTTGAGTGGAGCCTCAGGATTACAGGAATTACGTCATAGGCTAGCATAGATCCTAGTCTCATTACCGTACTCATAACTGGCTTCTTTCTGCCCAGAGAGTAGTGATCATGAGTGCACTGCTGTTTTGGTCACGAGGGTCCAATACCATCTCCTATGCTTCTGAACAGCATACTGGTAATTTGCAGCTAAACGTATTTTTTAAATTAGCCTTTTTCATTTGATTTGTAAAGGATTTGTTAGCCACTGCCACTTACATGATTTTTTAAATTCTGTCCTGACTCCTATCCCCATCTTAGTTCATGTCCCCATCCTGCATTGCTGCTGCTTCTTCCCCCCCCCGACTCAGCTGGCATGCTCGATACTCTCACAGCGAAACTCCTTACAGTGCTACAATTAAATGGCTGCTAATAATGTATCTTCAAACTAGGCCTGCAGTTCCAAACTGGGTCAACTCGATAAGTTGGGTCGAGCCACAAAAGGCTTTTTGTGCACGAGTTGAGTCAAGTCAGGTCAGTTTGAGAAGGTCCAATACTGCAAAACAGCTGTTTCACCCACCCCAATAAAACGCAAATGCTGAAAATGTGGGTTTAAAATCTTTAAAAATGTCTGAGTTATGAACTAAAGTTAGCTTTCTTTTAAAATACAAAGTTCTTCTTTTGTGAGCCAATTTTCCTCTTTTGTGAGACCATACAAAAGAAAATACAAAATCACACATGCTCCCACAATGCAAAGCATCATGGGCTGCATATGCAAATCACCACAGAATGTTATGCTGGTCCAACTTTAAGCAGAATTGCATGGTGCCAAAAGGCCTCTCACACAGTTTGCAAAGGGTGCTAACAGAAGACATAGACACGTCAAACTAAACTAAATTCTGTGCGAGGTTCTTTGTCTTTTAAATAGTTTTTTATTTTAATGGGTTCACCACAATATATCCCAGGCACACTGCCTTAGGGGTAGCTGGTCCATTCCACTGGGGTGTCAAACAGACGAGGCATACTGATGAGTCCTGGTAGGACGAAACACGTGTCTATGTCTTCTGTTAGCACCCTTTGCAAACTGTGTGAGAGGCCTTTCGGCACCATGCAATTCTGTTTAAAGTTGGACCAGCATAACATTCTGTGGTGATTTGCATATGCAGCCCATGATGCTTTGCATTCTGGGAGCATGTGTGATTTTGTATTTTCTTGAAACTTGGCTTCCCAGCCAAATGCCCTTTGGGGTAACCCTTGCCCCAGTGTTTACGCACAGAGGTTATTTGTCATACAAAAGAACTAGGTTCTTTTGTGAGATCATACGAAAGAACCCCTTTCCTTTTTTTTTTCTCCCCATCACCCCTTGTTTCAAGGAGCACTCCACTCCCATCACACCAACATCTGCTGAGACTTACCTGCTGGCTATCTTTCTCCAGCGCTTGCCCCTCCCCCAGCAGGGTCGGTGGGTTCCCCAAGCCTTGCCACAGAATGGATCTAGTTGTGGCCAGCGTACCCAACTGGTCACACATGGGGCCTGCCAGCACTCCTCATCATCCTGCCACCAGCATTTTTCCTCCTGTTTTTGCCCCCTAGAGACATGACATGCAGTGACATCATGGTGCATGCCACACACTCCTGTGTGATGTGCACCAACGTCTGCTATGTCTCCTGATCTTCTTGGCATAAGCTGCTTTTCACCCAGCTTCCTCCAAGAGCCAGGAAAGCTTCAGACTCTGCCCACCCTCCCCCAGAGGACAGCATTCCTATGGATGCTCGATCCTCATCCCCTGGCCCAACCCTCCAACAGCCCAGATTCACTTCTGAACCTGAATCATCAGCGCTGCAAACTGTAATGCTACCACTGCACCAGCAGGTTGGCTAGAACCCCTGTTCTAACACAAGATGTCAGGGTGACACAGTTGGTAGCACATCCACCTCTGGGCCAGAAGATCATGGGTTCTAGTCCCACACCAGGATTGGACTCATACCTAAACACAGGCACCCGAGTGCAGTATTGGGGAGGGTGCTGTACTGCCAGGGTGTGCCATCCTTCTTATGAGACATTAAACTGAGGTCCCTTCTACCCATCCTGGTGCTGTCCTGTGGGTGTCCAGGTGTAAGTAAAACAACCCAAATGACTTTTCACAAAAAGTAGGGAAATTTTATTGAAGCGACTTCAAACAAACAAAATACATACAATTATACAATACAATACAATGTCAGTGATATTAATACATTACTTATTTACAATCAGTTTTGTTCCTCTTGTTTAGTCTTTTAAACCATATTACAATGCAGCCATATATGTTGATGCTTTACTCTTTCTGGAGGGTACCATATCATATCCTGAATTTGTACCTGCTGTATGGATATTAACATATTACTGAACATTTTCTGATATGAGACATTGTTTTGTTGTATTGGACATTGGCATCTACTTTGCCAGAAATAATACTTTATAATTGCAAAAATGACTTGAATTGTTTCTTCATTATTCTTTCTCCATCCCCCCTCTAAAATCCCTAAAACAAGATCACTGTAGGTCAGTTTTTGAACAAAGTTTCTTTCATTGACAAGCTATGCCACTGCCAGTCAGATGTACAGATATATGTTGTTATATTCTGTTATGTTTTGCATATGTGTACATGCCACAAGAATACCAGTGTTAAGTAAAGGTCTCGTAGGATAGTGAGAGAGACTGGATTTCTTTTAAATTATTTGACCTTCCTCTGACCTGAGAGGAACCACCTTGCTTGTCAGGAAGCTGACAATTACTTGTCAAAGGCTTGGGAGTTGCTGATCCAAGGGTTAAAAAAGGTTAGGTTCAAAGGTTAAAATGTATTAAACACGTATGTATACATAAAGATTACATACAAACATTAAAAACAGTTATAAAATCATAAAACCAACATAGTTACTCATAGTTCATCAAGTTCATTGGATTAATTAATACACTGCTAAATTACTCAAGCATTAAAGGTACAACATCAAGTACAAGATTCATGAAGTAGAATATAAAGTGTCAAAGTTAATGCATTGGCTTATTAATCTTTTTAAACAGACTACATGTATGATCAAAGGGTATTTCCCTGGTTAACTAACTGAGGGAAACAGAGGTAAATAAAATGTTCAGGAGATAGCCCCTTTTCACCGCAAAGACATGATGCTTTGGTCCCAGGAAACTGTCATGGTAGATTGCTTTTGATGAGATAAAAGGAAAGGACAGAAATATTCATTCTGGCAGGCTATTGCAAATTCTCTTACAGTTCTCATAATTGTCAGGGAAGTATGACATCACAAGGTAGCCAGAAAATTATGTTGTTGGGAAAGTGCAAAAGTGACTGAAAACTGGGCGGGTGGCATACTGGGCTAGGCTGCAGGTTCTGGTCAGATGGCTGAGTAAGTAAAAGTAATTTTTTTTTTGCAATGGGATTGGGGAAGGAGGAAGGACTGAAATATTGATGTGTTTTTCATGTTTCTGCACCTTTAGATGGCTTCACTACCCATATGAGATGGGTACTGAATGGAATGCAGTTGGGGAGAGACATTTGGACACAGTTTTTTTTTTTGGTGGGGGTCAGAACTTCAGACAGGAAAACAATTGGTTAGTAACTGAGTGGGTTTAAGCCCAAATCTGATGCACAGCTCCAGGGTATAGACAGATGAAGCTTAGAAATTTGCTTATCACTTTTCAGTCACAACAAAAAAGTTTTACCTTTTAAAGACATTTCAGAGCTTGCCACGGAGGGGCTAACTAGCACCTGGCCTCCACTGGTTGTTGGTTCCCCCTGCTGAAATCTAAAATGGAATCCCTGCCATAAAGTCAACATTTTCAGGACATCCTCTGTGTGAGCAGCATGTTTTCCATGAGGGATGGATGAGGGGCAGAGCAGTTTTCAAGGGTAAAAAGAGCTATCCCATGCATTCAGGGACAGTTGAGCAGCATGATATTCACAAACTATTGGAGCCTCATTATATTCAGGCTTACATCTCACCTTCCCCAGTGAGGCTGACCTCCACATTCCCACACTCAGGCACATTGTGACATAGAGCAAGGGAGAGTGCAGGGGTGTGCCCAATTAAAATGAATGAGGGTATGTTTTTATTACTATTTTATACATTATTGATGGAGAGTTGGAGATTAATGAAGGCCTCCGCTTGACTAACAAGGACCTTGTTTGTAGAACAGTGACCTTCATTATTCTCCAACTTGCCATTATAATAGTAATAAAAAAACTCCATTAATTTCAAGGGGGTACACCCCAGCACTCTGAACCATGGACGTCATCTCTGAAAGACTGCCAATTCTGGCTCCCTAGTACTCAGGTAAAAGACTCTTGACTTATATATATACTTGACAGGTTGTCTGTAGCAGTGTGGCTTCACCCGCTACAGTGTGTGTGCATTGGGGGGTGACTGACCATGGGGGTGAAAGTGGAGTTATTGCTACTTGTGTGTTTGTCCCTTAAAGTCTGTTTGCATGGAAGCATTCAAAATTATGGAGATAAAATAGTAGGGGTACAGGCCAGACAGAACCAATTAAGTAGTTTTTGGGTACGTGTGTGTGTTTTGGGGTAGGAATAATCACATGTGTTTCCATTGGTATGTGTGCTACAGTTCAGTTGTGCAGCTGAGATGTTGGGGGAAACAAGAAAACTAACAAGCATTTGTCAATGCCGAATGTTTGCTTGCCTATATTAACATTGGACATGCAGGAGTTAGATAGATACAGAATAGGAATGGCAGTGAAGTATTGAACTCACGTCAACTCTACCTCCACCCTGCAGAGATGGACAGGCATTGGGGCATGCCTTTGGGTCATCACCCATAACGCTCATGGCATTTCACCTCACCCTATCCTGCAGACACTGACAAGTGTTGAGGTGTGCCTTGGGGTGTTCAGCTTCACAGTCACCCCATTTCATAAGGACATACGCTGAAATGGGTGCAGTAAAGGAGAATGGTGTGAACTCTGGAGCCGAAGAGCCCAAGG